>CM065803.1:198141333-201089500 GCA_033398695.1 Orobanche coerulescens | reverse complement strand
TCCTCGCAAGCACCTAAAACATGAAAACATGTTCCGCCCCCACGGGGTCAGTCATCCAGATAATGAACATCAAATACATGTATAACATGATATGCATCCAAAGGCAGAATGAAACGGTATAATGATGATAATAATACGAGATGCTCACAAACCAAGGTAAGAATCGAGCATTCGTGAAATACTATGCCTACGGCATACTATTAATACCTGTTCGACAGGTTAGAACATAAGTGCCCAACGGCGAATCATAATCACAGAATACCACAATGAATTACACGACATGAACCGAACCAGAACAGGATTAAATATGAATCACAATGCTCGGAGGCTCCAATGAAATTAACAAGACAATCACAAGGCCTAAAAACCACTCAGTCGAAACTGTCAAATATCACAATCACATGAAGCCGAAACAGCCTGAAGTTGTTATTGATTAGGGCCGAAGCCACGGCACGAAGCCGTATCACAATTAGGGCCAAAGCCACGGCATGAAAGTCGTATCACAATTAGGGCCGAAGCCACGGCATGAAAGCCGTATCACAATTAGGGCCGAAGCCACGTAATGAAAGCCGTATCACAATTAGGGATGGTATGCTGTCTTGAGTCGGCCAGCACCATCCTCGACAGTCCCAACTCAACACCTCGATTGCCTTAGAACGGCTAACCGATGACAATGATGCAGCGGATGATTCCATGAATGCTTGAGCGCTTCGATTTCCTTATAATGGCTAATCGATGTGAACGATATGATGAATGATTGAACACTTCGATTTGCCTGCGAACGGCAATTCGATAACAATGATATGAAGGATGCCTCGGCACCTTTAATCGATTCTGAACGGCGAAGGTGAGAAATGAATAAGCCAATGCCTTTAATCGGCGTGTACGGTTTTAATGACAATCCAAAAAGGAATAACAATGATCTCAACAATGTCTTAAATTGACATCTATGTTAACAACAATCGATACATCGACCCGCGAACCGCTATCGACAATGACATTAATAATGAGTATCACAATGCCTAGAATCGGCCGTTAACGAACAACAATAAATATTTGGCAAAATTGCCGAAAGGTATCGTATCGAACGATCTCTTAATATCAATGAATTCATGAAGAGACTAAGTCTCGGAATGATACAACACATTTATACACATATATGATGACATTAATCTCATTGACTAGTACAAGTATAAAACTTGCCTCAAACCGAAGGCGAGGAAGTCCTTCCACGAACAACGTCCTTAATAGGGAATACCGGCCACTCGAACAACCTTGAATTACACAAGCACCAACAATTCGCTTAATATACGAATCAAACACGAATATAACGAACTCGAAATGTCGATACGATTAAACTAAGTTCATTGGGGCATTATAACAAACACGTTGCGTCCAAACTCCGATTGTTTACAACCAAACTTCAATATACCAATATCAAATCCCCCAAGAAGTGTTTCAAACCAACAAAACATCTCCAATACGATCAATAATCCGTTATGAATATCCAAAAACGTGATTACAACGACAATTAATCGAAAATCCCCAATTTCAACTCGATAGTCAAAGTGTTCTTGAATAATCCCTCAATAATCCAATGAATCCTTATACAAACTCATAATCATATACATATCCCTTCATATAACATGATTATAACGTCCAAAACATCATATCTCAACACAAATCGAAGTACAAAGTGTTGAAGGAATTACCTCTTGAAGATCTAAGTACTTTAATCCGAAGAACACGCGTTAGATCGATTATCCGGGCTTCACGATCGAAAGGAGATAAAGAAAATCAAACACTCAAATGATTTGTGAATGAAAAACCCTCCCTCAAGCTCTCTCTCTCGGTTGTAGGTGAAGAAGAGGGAGAGAAATGGGTGAAATCTTTGAAAAAGCGAATTTAAAGGAGTTGATCGCCTGCCGGACACGGCCCGTGCCGATCGGCACGGTCGTGTCACTGCGGTGGCCGACAGGGACTCGACCGTGTCCTGCTTGACACGGTCGCGGCGCGGAGGGCCTTCCGATAGTGACCCGTCCGACAGCGACTCGGCATGACTCGACCGTGTCCTGGAACACGGTCGGGCGTGTCGCCAGTCGGTTCTGGCTTATCCGGAAGAGTTCGACTCGGCCATGCCAAACGACACGGTCGGGTCCTGAGACAGAAACTTCGGCATTTCCGGATGAGTACGGCACGGGCCGTGTCGGACGACACGGCCGAGTTCGGTCGGCAGTGATCGGCCATTAACTGAAAAAAATGAGCGGGTGAGCTAAAACGACCATAACTCTCTCGTCCGGACTCCGATTGACTCACCGTTTGAACCATTGGAAAGTTAACTCGATGCTCTATAATATTGCAAAGATTTAGAATTTTTGGAGTTACCAAAAATTAATGGTGATTTAACAAAGTCGACCTTATATGAGGAAAGTTGAAACAATGAACAATAACGTTACACAACTCGAAGTTTTTCCGAACGGTGAACACGGTGAACGAACATGATTGATGAATGATTATAAATGAGTGAAAATCCACTGAGTGACAATCACCGAATGAAATTACTGAATGATAATGACTGAATTACAACCGGGTATTACACACAACGGGGTCAGCAATACTGCCCGACAAATAACCGCAAGTACATAAACATAGATATTCACATGTCATGCATCATGAGAATAATAATCACAACTATAACCTTACCACTTCCGGAAATCCAACGATTCTCATCAAAATCCCAATATCACGATGATACCATAAAAATCCCAATATCACAACAATACCATATAATACCTCAATACCGAATACTTTCTCGTACATAATCCTCTATGTACGATTACCATAAAATATACATCTATCCGGACTTCCTTCCGGAATGCATACCACATACCAAAAATATCCAAAATGACATCAATAATATCCGAATACTACAATCTTTCCAAGATTGTCCAAGCATCTCAACACTCATCAATTATGCATTCTACTCCTTATTGAACATCACTGAACATTCGTCAATATGCAATACAACATAAAATACATATGATATGCAATTGAAATTACTTATCGAAACATTACAACCGAACAAGTAACAACTTGCCTGGATACCAACATGACAAAACCAACACCGAACTCATCGCCATCGTCTACGAGCTCTTCAGCCCCGACTGGACGGAATCTACAGCCTTTCACCGCAGCGTAGCGGTTATACCTATTGGTTAATCAACCTAGAACAATAACCATATCAATAATCGAACCAACTCGGTAACAAGGATCATAACATACTCAATCTAGAATTCAACCTAGTATCATGATTCATCTCATCTAAATCGACCAATATTATTACCAAGATTCAAAAATCCATCTTAGATCGGGTTAAACGAATCAACATCCTTATAACATGAAGAATCTTAACTAACATCTGAAAACTCTTATCAAAATTCCATTGATTCTCATATAATATCATCACATGATTATCCAACATGTTCCTCACATGTAATCATCCAAGAAAAACGAACCACCATCAAAGGGATACGAAAATTACCTGGATTAGATGAGACAAGAATAAGAACACTTGAACTCCATTCCAAGAATCATGAATAACTTGAAGAACAAGGCTTGAATTCATGCTATCCATCTTAATCTTGTTAAAGATCATCATTATACAGTGTTTCTGGACCTCAAGAACCTCCCAAAGTTCTCCCTATAGAGTGAAAGTAAAGAAATGGACGAAAATGCTTCTCAGCACCCGTCTGTCCCCTTTTATAATATACATTATTAGCGTGCGCACATTGTAATATCCGCAATTTTCGATTTTTGGTAAATTTCTTTTTTCGGCCGGAGTCCGTTTTGACGGCTCGCTCATGACCGTTTCGTCATTCTGAGAATGATTAATTCTACACTTTTTGTCATCCGAGTTCGTTTGGGTGTTGTTTTGTTGAGTTCTGTGCTTTTTAGCGACTTTTTCGCACTTGAGTTCGATTCTTGCGAATCTCGTCCGAAACTGCTGTTTCGAATTTCCCGCAAGTTCGTTTAACTTTGTTAGACGTGTTGTGAACTTCGGTTTGGTTATTCGATCACGTATCGTGATTTCCGGGCGTTTTGGGCCATTTTGTAATTTCTTGAAAGTTACGGGTATCCATATCTGTATTTGTCATCTTGACCCTTTTCTTAGTCGCGTATGATTAATTATTGCATTACGTTTCATCTCGAGTCGTTGATGTCGTCCGCGAACTTTTCGTCGTGTTCGTTCCGTGCGTTTTAGATCGAGGCATCGGTCGTGGCGGCCGAGCACCGTCGGACCGGCGGCAATCGCCGAGTGCCGGCACCGCCGAAAGGTGCCCAGCGGTAATATGTCGAACAAATCATCGTGCCGCGCACACCCATCCGGCAGCCGCGGCAAGGCTGCCGAGCGCGGCACACTCGTGTGTCTTCTGCGACCTAAACTTGCTCAGACGGTGCCGCGGCACACGCAGCCGTGCCGCGCACAATGCCGAAACCACAGGAGTATTTTTTTCCCGTGCCGCGGCACACTTCGCCGTGCCGCGGCACACAAAGCGGTCACCGCGCAACCGTCTTTATTAGACGAAATCGCCATTTCTTCTTCATTTTCACTGCGCGAGAAGAGGGAGATCCAAGGGGGAGAGAACTTCTCAAACAATCTTCATCCGGTCGATTTTCATCATTTCCTTTCGGTTGTGAGGCTCGGATAATCAATCTAACGTGTGTTCTACGGATCTTAGTCCTTGAATCTCCAAAGGTAATATTTCTAGAACCCTATTTTCGATTAATTTGGGGGTTTTTGGGTTTTTCTTCCGATTCCTTCCGTTTTGTTGGTGGATTCATGATGAATACGATTAATATTGTTAGTATCTTTAGTTTTCCTACGGATTCATGGATATTTTGTGGATTTTTACGGAATCGAGAGGGTTTGGTCGTGGTCCGCCCTCATTGTTGTTTATATACGAATATACATGAATCGTAGGCGGGTTTTCGGGTGTATTCCAATTCCGTATTCACTTAGAAATGGTTGTGATTGTATTCTTCGAATCGTTAGGTTCGGTTTCATTGGTTCCTAGCGTTCGTCGGTGACCTTTCTTTCCGTTCGTTGCGTCGTCAATAATTCAAGGCAAGTATTTTTGGAAACCTTTATGCTTAACGTGAAATGGTAATGTATATTGTTTGTAAATTACTCACCTTGTGTTGGCCCGACGGGGTCAAGGAGGGAAATCTATGCCGCGCCCGGATTTCACGAGTTTCGCATCGCTTAGCCAACTCGTTAGGGTCCTTGCAAGGCCTCGAGTGAGAATGTATGCTGCCGCCCTGTTCTCACGGCTTAGCGTGTGCGTGGTTTTGTTTTTTCTGTATTTGTAGCCAACTCGTTAGGGTCCCTGTGAGGCCCCGAGTGAGAATGTATGCTGCCGCCCTGTTCTCAAGGCTAATTGTTTGACTGTTTATTTTCCGGGAAAAGACATGTCTGGTTTTGACTTTTGAGATGATTTTGGTGCATGTACTATGAAATGTGTAAGCGATTGGTTTGCCTTGAATACTTGTACTAGCGTAATTGCTAACCCCTTTGGGGACCCGTTGTCGGGGAAATTCTTGTTATGGATTTCAGGTTATGTTCAATGACGAGCTGCTACTGGATGGTACGAGGATGTCGGCCAAGGTTGTTGACATGTGCAATTGAGTCTTGTTATTTCCTACTGTCTCTTTTGATGTGGGTGTTTTCCAAATTGTAAACTTATAGATTGTACTCGTGAGTACTTAGGCTTTTTCCTTTCAGATTGTGTTTGGACTTCGTTGGAGTACTGTATTTGTCGGTTGATGTTTATTATGCCGGTTGTACCGGACGTGTTGTTTTATTTTCTTGTTGTTAATAATTGTTTCCTTGCTAACCGAGATGGTTAGTCGAGTGGTGTTTTCTTGTGTTAGCCTGGTGGGTCCCATGTAGGGGTCCACGGCGCTGTAATACACCTCGAATATCTTGGGGGTGTTACACACATCTCATGTTTAGCGTGCGCTACAGCCTTAGCGTGCACCAACTGACTTTGTTAGCGTGCTCTATCGCAGCCCAGAGGCTACTGCCTCGCTTCGTAAACCAGCTTACGTACGTAATGCCCATGCATTAACGTACGTAAAACATCATGTCTAGCGTACGCAAGTCCTTGCCCTTAGCATGCGCTATCCGAAGTTGACTTACTACAGTATTCGCCTACCACTCGTGCCCCCACATGCCGAAAGCATCCGCGATTTCCGGGATTCCTCTGACCGATCTGGAATTAGCGTGCGCTAACCATACGGTTTAGCGTGCGCTAGCCCTACATGACAAACACCTACTGACCTTATCTGGACACGCGTCGCAAATGGCCGGGTCCACTCTCCGAAAGCCAAGATTCCTTGTCGGACGATCTGATATTAGCGTGCGCTAACCATCCTTAGTAGCGTGCGCTAAATGCCGATAAACATCAACCCGGGCCTACCTATCGGCCGCCTTCCGAACCTTTCCCAGGAAGTCTTATGTACGTTAAGGACCCTCCTCAGCGTACATAATTCGAACCTATTAGCGTACGCTAACTACACAACGTAGCGTGCGCTACTCGTGCCTCGTAGCATGCGCTAAGCATATCTCATAGCGTGCGCTATCGTGGCTGCGCTTAGCCATTTCCAGCTATCTTCGTCCAACATCTCCACATACCAAATACGAACATACGGCAAAATCAATACACATACTCCAATCAATAATATTATCCAACGTTCACAACGTCCTCGAGCAAAATTAACCATCCACGATATCTAATATATAAACGAAAAATATAATCAAAAAATCGGGGTATTATAGCTAGACCCAGAAAACTACGAACTTCCTTCACGTTCTTCGGAGGTAGCCAGTCTTGGATGGCTTCTGTCTTCTGTGGGTCTACCCTCACTCCATCTGCCGATATTACATGCCCCAGAAAAATAACTTCAGGCATCCAGAATTCACATTTAGAAAATTTTCCATACAGTTGTTCTCGCCTTAACGCATCGATAACCTGGCGGAGGTGGTGCTCATGCTCTTCATGGTCACGAGAGTAGATCAGAATGTCATCAATCAAAACGACTACAAAATGATCCAAATAATTAATAAAAATACGATTCATCAATTCCATGAATACTGCCGGTGCATTAGTCAATCCGAATGGCATGACAACGAACTCATAATGCCCATAGCGAGTGCGAAAAGCTGTCTTCGGAATGTCAGACTCTCGAATCCGCAATTGGTGGTACTCGGATCTCAAGTCGATCTTGGAAAATACACCGGCTTCCTGGAGCTGATCCAACAAATAATCGATACGAGGTAAAGGATATTTGTTCTTGATTGTTACTTTGTTCAGCTCACGGTAATCAATACACTAATGCAGCGATCCATCTTTCTTCCGTACGAATAACACCGGTGCTCCCCAAGGGGACGCACTGGGTCGAACATAGCCTTTCTCAGTTAACTACCCAAGCTGTCTCTTCAGCTCCTGCATCTCAGTTGGGTCCATACGATATGGTGCTTTCGAAAGCGGGGACGTCCCTAGCTCCAACTCGATGGTGAATTCTACCTTTCGCTGTGGGGGTAGTCCTGGAAGCTCTTCTGGAAATACATATGGATAGTCTCGAACTACCGGAATATCGACCAACTCGGCTGGTCGGTCTGTTGTCTTGGTCATGTAACACCAATAACCAATACATCCCTGGTTCAATAATCTCACAGCCTTCATAGCGCTGATGACTTTCCCAGAATGACTGGGATTATCTCCCCGAAAAATGCACTCGACGCCATCATCAGATGTGACGGTCACTATTCGCTTACGGACGCTAAGCACGGCATCATGATGATCTATCCAGTCGATACCCAAGATTACATCATCTTTAGGTAAATCAACCACAATTAAGTCAAACAACCACTCACGGTCGTTCATGCGAATCGGACAGTTCTGTACTTCACGATTCCCAACAATTCTTCTACCATCGGGTAGGCCAATGACATAAGGTTCACAATCGATAACATGATCTAGTTGCAAACGACTCAAACAAGAGGCAGATAAAAAGGAGTGTGAAGCACCAGTATCAAAAAGAACACAAACAGGCTAAGAATGGATCTCGAGAGTATCTGCAATCATGCTGGCTTCGGGATCGTCGGCTTTCTTCATCTCGTAGACTTGGGTTTTGCAACTCCAATACCAAGTGTACCAGCTTGATTTCCACGGCCCATACCTTTTGTTTGCCCCGGTAGTCTGATAAGAACCAGACGGAGGAGCACGATCCTGGACAGAAGACTGTACTGGAGCAAGAGATGCTACTGGAGTATGCCCGGGTCCACTCCTGGAATAGCGAGCACGATGTCCGTTCTTTCCACAAGTGTGACAGGCAACGGGCGGCTTCGGACACTTGGATCTGATATGCCCTTGGTCCCCAGAGTTATAACACACAACAGTTGAGCTGATTAACCGAGAGTGCGTTCCGGTCGGCTTCGGCGCCATAGGTGGCCGTTCAGAAGGATTTGGTACTGACTGGGGCTTCTTGAACATCCCCCTGCCATCGTATGCCCGGTCTGCCCCGATCTCTTGTTGGAAAATCGATGTCGCTTGGAAATCTCATTCGCAGTAAGTTCATACTCCAAAGCCTTCTCAATAAACTCTGGTAGGGTCGTACAGTGGTGATTGAGCAATTGCATCCTCATTCAGGGTTTAAGCCTCTTGAGGAAGTATTTGATCTTATCAGCTTCCGAATGGACAACTGGCATAGCAAAAGGTAGAAGTGCTTGGAATTTCTCAGAAATAGTTAACACATCCTCGTCTTCAGATGGATCGGGGTTCAGTAATTCGGACAGTTTGGCTTCACGGAGGGGTGCAGGGTAGTAACGGTCTAGCATAAGATTTTTGAATTCTTCCCAAGTAGTCGCGCCATCAGCAGGCCTCACAGAAAGCCACCAAGTATGGGCACTCTTACTAAGGTAGTAGGCTGCCACAGCAACTCGATTCTCCTCTGTGCACTCCACCATCTCGAACAGTTTCTCGAAATGCTCTATCCAGTGTACAATGTCAGCAGGCTCAGATGAGCCTTCAAAAGTCAGAGGTCGCTGTCGTGATATGTCGCTAATCATCCGGCTCACGATCCCGCCATGCACCGGAGGTGGAGGCTGCTGCCCCTGCTGTTGACCAGTAGTATTCCTCTGCATAGCTTCCATTAGCTGACCCATTTGGGTCATCTGGACCATCATGCACTGCATCACAGCATAAGGATCGACACGCGCATTCTCTCCAGTGTGATGCGATTGGTCCCTAGAAGGCGAATCGCTGCCTGTGGAACTCTGCTCCACATTCGTGCGTCTGTTGGTTCGTGGTATCGGGATTCGGCCCCTTCCGCGGCCTCTCCCCCCTCTGCCACGACCTCTCAGATTTCTTTCCATACTGAAAGAATCAAGTCATAAGTACAGTTCAAGTTATCAATCATAATTCATGCTAAGTTAATAGCAACAAGGAATTTCAGATCCAACAAAGCAGTTCGTAATGAATCACTGGCACCGCAGGTGCTACACACTCAATATCATATCAACATTAAGTCGAAACAGTTCCAATCACATAATCAATTTAGGTTTTCCTCAAACAGATGAATTTTACCACATATTAGCAAGATGCCAAGATCAGTAAAGAGACCAATACGTCATCAATATTATGCCAGTAATCAAATCATGGCTCATGAGAAACATACCGTATTCGATGGGTCAGGAGCTTGCACAGGTTATGTAATATCCGCAATTTTCGATTTCCGGTAAATTTCTTTTTCGGCCGGAGTCCGTTTTGACGACTCGCTCATGACCGTTTCGTCATTTCGAGAATGATTAATTCTGCACTTTTTGTCATCCAAGTTCGTTTCGGTATCGTTTTGTTGAGTTCCGAGCTTTTTAGCGACTTTTCCGCACTTGAGTTCGATTCCTGCGAATCTCGTCCGAAACTGTTGTTTCGAGTTTCTCGTAATTTCATTTAATGTTATTATTCATGTTGCGAGCTTTGGTTTGGTGTTTCGATCGCGTATCGTGATTTTCGGACGTTTTGGGCCATTTTCGTAATTTCCCAAAGTTTTGGGTAATTACTTATGTTGTCGAATTCAGAGCCTTCGGGTGGTCTGAATCGTGTGTTCTCTTATTGCTCGGATTCGTCTTTGCGAGTACTTCGTAACCGTATATTCGATTCGTACTCGAGTTCGGGTTTCGGGGTCGTTCGGGCCGTCGGAATTGGTCCTACCGAGTCATGGCCGGCATGCTCGGCCAAAGGCCTCTGGCCGAGTAACGCACGTTAGTGCTCGGCCGTTACGCACGTAAGGGCCGATTACGCACGTAAGGCCCCGGCCGGTAACGCACGTAGCCGGCCGGCGATTTGGGGCGATGACTCGGTTACGTCGTAACCGCTTGGCCGATTACGTACGTAACCCGGCCGGCAGTCGGCCTATTTAAGGCCTGCGGACGTTTTTTTCACCCATTCTCTCACTCTTTCTCTTCTCTTCCGCGGATGGAGGCGTGGGAATCTTGGAGCAATGTTGTTATACATTTAATCCATGAAGTTTTGAGGCTCATATCATCAATCATCCCTCCTATAACATCCTCCGATCTACCGAATCAGCCGATTTTCTAGAAATCTAATTTTGGGGATTTTGGGTATTTTGGTTGTTTTCGTCCGATTAATCCGATTTAACTTGGTATTATGATAGATTGATGATTATTAAGATGTATTACATCTTTTCCCTTGTTATTCCATGGTTGGATCGTATCGATTCGTTGTTTTCGTCGAGTTCTTGATCGACGCCTTGAAGGTGTCCGATAAAATGTCATAGATGGGTTTTCGGGCGTTCTACGATTATTCTTCATCATCTGATCGATGATTTATTGATTATATGTTGTTAGTGTCGAATTCTTGTGGAGAACTCGAGTCGGAACCCTTCCGTTCGCCGTTTTCTTCAAGCTTCTCGATCGTGGGTGTATTCTTTTCCTTCGCCGGGGAATCGTAGGTGTTCGAGGTGTCCCGACCGAGCCGTGATTGTAGGAGTGTCCGGTATCGATTATCGAGGCAAGTATCTTGCCCATACATTACGTGTTTTGTGGATATTATGGTTGTTAATCGTCGATATGTGCTAAATAAATATTAATAACCATTTTTCAAAAGAATCGGAATATTTACCATCATGCTTTTTGTAAAGGTGACCCATGTGTGTCGGGAATTAATGTTCTTAGTTGAATATGTGAGCTAGTGTCGAGTATAGAATCACCTTACTTTCTTGTGATGTCATTGCGTATGATTATGTCGTTGGTAAATGTAAAGTGTAATTCTTTTGTCAAATTATGTGCTTGGAGTCACGTGTTTATGGATGAATATGTGAGTTTGTGTGATATTAGTTATGTCGTTCGGTGCTGTTGAAATCTTGTGCTTCCTTGTGAATCGCATCATTACTTGGTCGTGAGTATATGTTGGATGAACTGGCCATTCTAGTAAGGTACCTCGACTATATATACTGTGATTGACCTTCGAGGCTTGTGGTTTGCAACTGTGATTTTGGAACGTGTGTGTGTGTTGTTCCTTCCACCCGGAGTGTCCGAAGGGATGTCTGGGGGTCGATACTAAGGGGTACGGCCACGGAAGTGGACTTGGGTGCGTGTGTGGATGAACTTCCACCCGGAGTGTCCGACGGGATGTCTGGGGGTCGATACTAAGGGGTACGGCCGCGGAAGTGGTTTCCCACCCGGAGTGTCCGACGGGATGTCTGGGGGTCGATACTAAGGGGTACGGCCGCGGGTTACCAGTTGTGGTTTTCATCTTGAGGATGACGTTGATGTTTTCGTTAATTGTGATATTGTCCGGAGTATCACAATGCTTTGTGCTTGGGGTCGAGAGACATTATATATCGAGTCTTCGTGCTTGGCTAGAATGGCATAGGAATAATGTGTTATGTGTAATGTGTCCTTGTAAGTGAATTGAAGTGGATGATCGGGTCGTAGACCCTGTGTTTTGTGACCGGAATGGTTGGGTCGTGGACCCCGTGTTTTGTTAAATGGACTTGTATTTTGAAAAATGAACTTTGGGGCTGTGACCCTAAATGGCTTTCGAGGAATTAAGAACATTTTCAATTTTTGATGTTTTCAAAACTCCTGAGATTTGGAAATGTTTTCAAAATGCTTACTTGCTTCGTTTCTGCTTTCAAGACTTGAACTATTTTTAACTAAATATATCTCGGGAAGTCTTTCGTTATATTCTCGGAATGTGTTGTGTATGGCTCGTATTTGCACTTTATACTTGCACTAGCAAAACAAAGGAGTTTGCTAACCCCCGAGTCCTGGGGTGGATATCTGTATTGTGTCCAGTGTACATGAAGGTTTTCGGGAGCAAGACACAGGATCGGCACGAGGATGATGAAAGACGAATGATACTAATCACACGAAGGCGCTTTTGGGTTCGATTAGTCTGAGTCCATTGTATTGTCTTTTCCATTGTCTTATTTTTCGTTGTTGCAAGTATTTTACCCTTGTGTGGGTATGAGTCTGGATGAGTTTATGTATTTTGATTTGTAAGTCGGTGACAAAAGACCAAATCGGTCTATTGGTCCGTTATTTTGATTCGCTTGTATGTAATGTAATGTGTTGTTTTGATGTCTAGCTGGTGGATCCTCACGAGAGGGTCTGCGGCGTGTAATATTCCCGCTTGATCTGGGGGTGTTACATTTATGGTATCAGAGCTTAGGTTGAGGAAACCTAGGCTGTCGGGTCGAGTTATGTGTTGGTGAGTCTTGTATTGTCAGATTTTGTCTGACTGAGTCGTGTCGCGACGCGTCGTCTGGGATGTCGGCCGTGATTAGTATCAAGGTGCAGCCATCATCTTCGTAAGGACCGTGGATGTAAGTCTCCCTACTACATGTTGTACCACGAGCTATACGAGCCTGTATGATTCTGTGTTATGTAGTAGTATTTGAAGGTGTATCGTGAGTAAGTGACATATATTTGTTAATTCCCGTTTTGTGCTAGAATGAATAATGATATGGCCAAATGTATCCTTGTATGAACTGTTTTGCTTGCAAGAGCAACAACCTTGGAATTTTTAGTTTCGAAGGCTCCCGGGGAGCCACGTAAATTTTTAAAATGTTCTCCAAGGGAGGAAAAAAAAAAAAATTGATTTTTTGTATGATGACCTCAAGGTCGAAAATTTTTAGACTTCAAACTACTGATATTTCATTCTCATCTCATACTATAAGTTTTCAAAACTCAAGTTTTCAACTCAAATGAGGTCTTCAAAATATACTCAAGACGTGACTCTCATTTGTAACTTTTCGGTTTCATGAATGTTGGTCAGAAGATGCGTATTGATGATGCTCTCGTTGTCGAGCAGTGGTGCCAGTTTTATGATTAAAATAGTGACGTGAATGTTGAGTCCATCGGTATGTATGTGTTGAGATAGTCCTCTTTATTGAGAAGTAAAATTTTTGTTTTTGTAGGATGATTTTCTTTTGATGGTTGCTTGTGAGATGTTATAATTATGTGAATCGATGACATTTAGACTCGTATGTTGTTGCTTATTTGTAACCTTCGAGTCTAGTATTACCTCATATATGTTTGCAATCGTGTTGGTGATTAGAGCAGTTAGCACAGGCTTAATTCGAGCCTAACGCGCGCTAACGTGGCGTGTTTAGCGCACGTTAATCTTTGTTGTAACGCGCACTAATCAACCTGGGCAGAGGCTATGGAACCGCATTATAGCCGTCAGGTCTAACTTTTGCGGCCAATCACCTGTAGTTGTATTCTCTACGTGGTGTCTAGTGATAACAACTGTTGTGCGTGAATGTGTGTTAAGACTTTTCGTATTGCTAGGTGATATTTGATTGTATTTGATGAATTGATAAATTATGTCTGCTCTGTGTGTTCAAAAATTTCCTGGAAACTTCACAAAGTTTTGACGGTTCGATTAATCGGCGGCTCCGTGTATACTTCGAAAATTATTTGGAATTGGCAACCCGGCCTTGGATTCTCAAATAAAACCTCGACGGTATTTGAAAGAGTTGTTTTAAAGTACATGTAGACATTTTGTAAAATATTACCGTCGTTGATGTTTGTGAAGTGTTGGGAGAATTTTCGAAAATGATTTTTAACGTATTGTTGTATTTTCAAGTAATTCGATTAAATGATTTTCAAAAATCTTTCACACCATAAAAATATTTTATTTCAAAAACCAATGCGATTTTTATTTTCAAAAATATATAGTGAAAGATGAAAAATCTCACTCGATGTAAAATTCAAACTCGGATTTGGAAATGTTAGAGTATGTAAGAATGATTTGATGATCTTGCATGGTTAACTTGTTAGTTGTTAACGGTGATGATGATACGTAGGGGCATGATGACTTCAAATGATTTCAAATGAGACGGTTTAAGTATGTTGTTTACAAGTTTTGTCGAAACAACCCGAGATACCAAAAGTACTTTTAAAGTTTATTTTAAATACCATACAAATCCAAGGATTTTCAAACGATTTCCTTTAAAAGGATACCTCGTGGATTTTCTTTTCGAGTTGTTATTGATTACCTTATGTGTTATGTCGTGCTGGGTTGGTACTTTAGTATATTATTTTTGCGAAGTTGCGCCATCGTATCGAGTGAGAATCCGCTTAGTATGTCTAGGGACAGAGGATACGGTCGTGACCGCGGTATAGATTGTCGTGGAGATCAGATATGGGACCAAGAGGATATGGTCGGGAAGGTTGCTATTCCAAAGACTTCGCTCGTTGTTTAGGTTTCGGGACGAAACTTCTTTTAAAGGAGATATGATGTAATACCCGCATTTTTTTCTTTCTTTCTCTTCTGCTTCGTCCAACCGTATCGACTGACCGTGTTCGTTGATGCTTCGACACAGTGTTGTTTCTCACCTTTGTCATTCGAGCGAGTTCGATATTGTCTCAAATTGACCTATATATCGTGACCTTTCCAAGTTCGGAAAATTAGTCTCGTTTTCGATCTTCCAACCCTCGGTGGAATTGTATTTGTTCAATGATGGCTCGCGTTTTGATTGATGTACCGTTGGGTTGGTCAATCGTATTGATTTTCGTCCGTTGTGTTTTGTGATTGTTCGGATAATTGACTTGATTGTATTATCCATTTGATGACGCTTGTCACTTGTTAGTTTTGTTATATCCCTAACGGCGACGTTGTGTTGGTCGTCGTGGAGCGTGTTTTCACGTCGTATATTCCTTTGTGTTGCTTGTAACGTTTCGCCGATGGGCGTAAGTTACGCGTTTCCTTGCGTATCTCGTTGAGTTTTCCTGGCGGGATATTGATTCTCCCTACTTGTTTTAAGTTTCGGGACGAAACTTCTTTTAAGGAGGGTAGAATGTAATATCCGCAATTTTCGATTTCCGGTAAATTTCTTTTTCGGCCGGAGTCCGTTTTGACGACTCGCTCATGACCGTTTCGTCATTTCGAGAATGATTAATTCTGCACTTTTGTCATCCAAGTTCGTTTCGCATCGTTTTGTTGAGTTCCGAGCTTTTAGCGACTTTTCCGCACTTGAGTTCGATTCTGCGAATCTCGTCCAAATCGTTGTTTCGAGTTTCTCGTAATTTCATTTAATGTTATTATTCATGTTGCGAGCTTTGGTTTGGTGTTTCGATCGCGTATCGTGATTTTCGGACGTTTTGGGCCATTTTCGTAATTTCCCAAAGTTTTGGGTAATTACTTCGTTGTCGAATTCGAGCCTTCGGGTGGTCGGAATCGTGTGTTCTCTTAGTGCTCGGATTCGTCTTTGCGAGTACTTCAGAACCGTATCTTCGATTCGTACTCGTTCGGGTTTCGGGTCGTTCGGGCCGTCGGAATTGGTCCCGGCCGAGTCATGGCCGGCATGCTCGCCAGGCGATCTGCCGAGTAACGCACGTTAGTGCTCGGCCGCTACGCACGTAAGGGCCGGTTACGTCGTAAGGCCCTGGCCGTAACGCACGAGCCGGGCCGGCAGCTGGGGCGAT
Source organism: Orobanche coerulescens (assembly GCA_033398695.1). Taxonomy (NCBI): domain Eukaryota; kingdom Viridiplantae; phylum Streptophyta; class Magnoliopsida; order Lamiales; family Orobanchaceae; genus Orobanche; species Orobanche coerulescens. The sequence goes on along the minus strand of CM065803.1, from coordinate 201,073,485 downwards.
GACTGACACGTCGTAACCCTTGGCCGGTTACGTACGTAACCCGGCCGGCAGTCGGCCTATTTAAGGCCTGCGGACGTTTTTTTTCGCCCATTCTCTCACTCTTTCTCTTCTCTTCCGCGGATGGAGGCGTGGGAATCTTGGAGCAATGTTGTTATACATTTAATCCATGAAGCTTTGAGGCTCATATCATCAATCATCCCTCCTATAACATCCTCCGATCTACCGAATCAGGTCAGATTTTCTAGAAATCTAATTTTGGGGATTTTGGGTATTTTGGTTGTTTTCGTCCGATTAATCCGATTTAACTTGGTATTATGATAGATTGATGATTATTAAGATGTATTACATCTTTTCCCTTGTTATTCCATGGTTGGATCGTATCGATTCGTTGTTTTCGTCGAGTTCTTGATCGACGCCTTGAAGGTGTCCGATAAAATGTCATAGAGGGGTTTTTGGGCGTTCTACGATTATTCTTCCTCGTATGATCGATGATTTATTGATTATATGTTGTTAGGGTCGAATTCTTGTGGAGAACTCGAGTCGGAACCCTTCCGTTCGTCGTTTTCTTCAAGCTTCTCGATCGTGGGTGTATTCTTTTCCTTCGCCGAGGAATCGTAGGTGTTCGAGGTGTCCCGACTGAGCCGTGATTGTAGGAGTGTCCGGTATCGATTATCGAGGCAAGTATCTTGCCCATACATTACGTGTTTTGTGGATATTATGGTTGTTAATCGTCGATATGTGCTAAATAAATATTAATAACCATTTTTCAAAAGAATCGAATATTTACCATCATGCTTTTGTAAAGGTGACCCATGTGTGTCGGGAATTAATGTTCTTAGTTGAATATGTGAGCTAGTGTCGAGTATAGAATCACCTTACTTTCTTGTGATGTCATTGCGTATGATTATGTCGTTGGTAAATGTAAAGTGTAATTCTTTTGTCAAATTATGTGCTTGGAGTCACGTGTTTATGGATGAATATGTGAGTTTGTGTGATATTAGTTATGTCGTCTTTGTTGAAATCTTGTGCTTCCTTGTGAATCGCATCATTACTTGGTCGTGAGTATATGTTGGATGAACTGCCATTCTAGTAAGGTACCTCGACTATATATACCGTGATTGACCTTCGAGGCTTGTGGTTTGCAAATCGTGATTTTGGAACGTGTGTGTGTGTTGTTCCTTCCACCCGGAGTGTCCGGGATGTCCGGGGTCGATACTAAGGGGTACGGCCACGGAAGTGACTTGGGTGCGTGTGTGGATGAACTTCCACCCGGAGTGTCCGACGGGATGTCCGGGGTCGATACTAAGGGGTATGGCCGCGAAGTGGTTTCCACCCGAGTGTCCGACGGATGTCCGGGGTCGATACTAAGGGGTACGGCCGCGGGTTACTTGTGGTTTTCATCTTGAGGATGACGTTGATGTTTTCGTTAATTATGATATTGTCCGGAGTATCACAATGCTTTGTGCTTGGGGTCGAGAGACATTATATATCGAGTCTTCGTGCTTGGCTAGAATGGCATAGGAATAATGTGTTATGTGTAATGTGTCCTTGTAAGTGAATTGAAGTGGATGATCGGGTCGTAGACCCCGTGTTTTGTGACTGAATGGTTGGGTCGTGGACCCCGTGTTTTGTTAAATGGACTTGTATTTTGAAAAATGAACTTTGGGGTCATGACCCTAAATGGCTTTCGAGGAATTAAGAACATTTTCAATTTTTGATGTTTTCAAAACTCCCGAGATTTGGAAATGTTTTCAAAATGCTTACTTGCTTCGTTTCGCTTTCAAGACTTGAACTATTTTTAACTAAATATATCTCGAAGTCTTTCGTTATATTCTCGGAATGTGTTGTGTATGGCTCGTATTTGCACTTTATACTTGCACTAGCAAAACAAAGGAGTTTGCTAACCCCCGAGTAATCGGGGTGGATATCCAGATTGTGTCCGTGCATGCAGGTTTTCGGAGCAAGACACGGGATCGGCACGAGGGATGATGAAAGACGAATGATACTAATCACACGAAGGCCGCTTTGGGTTCGATTAGTCGAGTCCATTGTATTGTCTTTTCCATTGTCTTATTTTTCGTTGTTGCAAGTATTTTACCCTTGTGTGGGTATGAGTCTGGATGAGTTTATGTATTTTGATTTGTAAGTCAGTGACAAAAGACCAAATCGGTCTATTGGTCCGTTATTTTGATTCGTCGGTATGTAATGTAATGTGTTGTTTTGATGTCTAGCCTGGTGGATCCTCACGGAGAGGGTCTGCGGCGTGTAATATTCCCGGTTTGATCTGGGGGTGTTACAGGTTACACGTGGCATGAAGGTTTCTTGATGCTAATTCGATTCTACAATGACTCAAAATAAAACACACTCTCTGATACCATCTTCTGTAACAGCCCGAAAACGGCGGCTATTACAGTGTCGTGGACCCCCACCGGGACCCACCAGGTGATATCACGATATGAACCTATATCCCGACAATGTGGTATCGTACCACAATATTAATCAAAACCCTGATGTGGAGTATAAATTATACATGTCTTAATTTGGGCAATCGTACACAGGATCCAAATTCGGTATGGACCATATGAAGATGGGAAATACCTTACAAATTATAATACAATCATCCGACACAAAACACAAATGAAAATTACAATAAGACATAACCACAAGAATTCAACCATCATTATAACCAAGCAAGATAACTTGCCTCAATTCTGTAGATGAATAATCCTTCTTTGAATGATCAAACGAACGGTATCCCCGTCTAACAATACTCACGTGAACAAGCAACCTTGAATGAAATGTAATTCATTCAATCAACACATTCGTACGATAACGGTATCATTACATAGAAACAATATTCGTAAATTTACTTGAATAGATCAATTATCCTATTGATCATTTTAATGTTCCAATTACGAATCATCATATAACATGTTTATTATGTTCATTCATATATTCTAGCATTAATGTCAAGCATTTGAAGTCAAAAATATTACCGATGTAACATTGTGAAAACATCTTTTCAAGTCATCGGCACTTCGGATTATGATATAAGTTTGTGTTTAATTATATTCTTCATTATCTTACCAATGATTACATTAAACCGGTCCAGAAATGAAATCGTAAGTTTAAGTTTTTAACAAACTAAGAATGTCATCCTATTATACGTCTCCTAATACACACGGATTAGTGTAATTGAATTCGTCCACCCATTCTACGGCATTAGTATCACCATAATCGCTACAATCATCCTAAGAACATTATCAACCTATTAATGTAGTGATTAACACCTCTTTGAGTTATCAAGGAAATCGATTAACTTGAACACATGAAGATTACGACTGTATTCTATCGAAATCCATTGTTTTACTTTGAAGAAGTTATTAAAAACATAGTTATATCATTATTAGGGCTGAGAATTTCCCGTCGGGAAATCCCGAGTCCCGGCCCCGTCCCGAGTCCCGACGGGAAACGGGACCCCGAGTCCCGAATTTTTCGGGACCGGGACCGGGACCTTAAACTTTGGTAATTTCGGGACTCGGGAGTCCCGAAATCCCGATCGGGACTATCCGAAGTCCCAATTGCAAATTTTAATTTCGGGACATTTCGGGAAATTTCGGGACATTTCGGGACATTTCGGGATATTTCGGGACATTCGGGACATTTCGAAAAATTATCCTCGGGATCGGTACCGGGACCGGGACTTAAATTTATTCCAATTCGGGAATCGGGACTCCCGAAGTCCCGATCGGAACTGGGACCGGGACCACTAAATTGGTCCATTTCGGGACCGGGACATTCGGGATTCGGGACCGGGACCTCGGGATGTCCCGATTCTCAGCCCTAATCATTATGATGTCCGGAACTCTAAACATAACATCACTCAATCTTGTAATAATTATTTTCAGGGGATTAACATAATCCTTTAAACAATTCATTACATCGCTTTATTGATTCATCACAAAGGTATCGATTTTAGAGGGCCAAAATATGGTTTCATGTTACCTTCAAGGATCAATTGAATGTTCAAGACAAGATTAGTATTTCACACCTCTAGTCATCAAGGATTCCATTACTTACATGTTTTTGGTGTCAAGATTAAAATCAACTTCCTATTATCATGTTATTAATTAGGTTTTATCTATCTTTATCAACACAACCATATTATGAAGTTATCATACATCAACAAGTGATACTAACACCCCTAATGTTGTTCTTCACTTAGTTTGAGCATGATTCAAATAATTTACCATGTTTATACTAGATTAAATTAACATTATGTGAAGTGTTTATATACTAACATCATCATAAGCATAGATTTAATATGAGTTAAAGATAAACCAACCTCAAAATGAAGAACAACACCAACACTTCCAAGAACACACTTCAATTTCCTAATTTCCAAGTCACAAACCAAGTGCTGAAGCTCCAACATAAGATAGAAGGGATAGAAATCGATTTGGCAGGGTGGGGAATCGTTTTCTCATAGGAAGAGTTGAATGGGTCGAGTAGAAAAATGAAAAGTAAGTCATATTTTTATAACCTGAACTCAGCATTACGTACGTTAAAGAGAGGGGTTAACGTACGTTAAAGCCCTTACGTACGTATCTCATGAACATTACGTACGTAGTCGATTTATTAGATTTCTCTGACTTAAAACACACAAGTCATTACGTACGTAAATATATAACCATTACGTACGTAATAGCCGTTGACTTAGCTGTCGCGATCGACTCCCGACCACCTACCCACGTTCGGTCCCACCTGCCGAAAGGCGGGCTGCTGATGGATACCCCGCATTACGTACGTTAACATATGAATGTTACGTACGTAAAGCTACGTACATAGCGTACGTAAAGAAGATAGGCTAACGTACGTTAAGTTCTATAACAAGCAAAAAATGGAATTCTACCAATATCACCTAACAATCAATATAGTATGAATGACCATGATTCCAACTTAACATAATTCATCAATATACTCGCTATAACAAATACAGATATGGTGCGACAATACTTAATTTAAATGAAGAATACAGTAGTAAAGGTGCGGATATTACATCGGTAGCAAGTTGCCCAATTTGAATCTCCATTTTCTTCACCGAAGCTTCTAAAGATTCAAACCTTTTATTGCTTTCCTTAATGAATGCTGCAATACTCTCCTCGAGAGAGTTCCTTTGTTGTGGAGGTGGTTCACTTTGTGTTGTTTGTTGGGCTCGATTTCCTCTATTGTATTGGGCTTGGGCACTTGTGTCGTACGACATCGGGTTGTTGTTTCTCCATGAGAAATTCGGATGGTTTCTTATCCCTGGATGATAAGTGTTCGGGAGAGGTGCATTTCTTGCATTTCCGCCATAATTATTTCTTCTCTCCTCCCATTCGGGCCTTCCCGTGCTTTGTCCCATAGCCCAATTCACTTGTTCGGTTTGTTCTTCTGGAAAAGTATGTGGGCAAGAATTAGCATCATGTCCGGGTCCCCAACAAATTTCGCAAACTCGTGAGCTCGAAGATTTATTTTGGGTCTTGAGTTGTCTTAGTTCCTTCATTAACTCATCGATTTTAGATTGCATCTCGTCCTTCTCGCTTACTTGGTTCACAACTCCCCTACGAACACGCACATTTTTTTGTTGAGAATTAGCTCCCAATATTTCAAATACTTCATAAGCTTGTCTCTCTATTAACCCCCAAAACGATCCACCAGCTGCGTTATCCACCGCACCTTGGCAATATTGAGTCAAACCCATCATAGAAGAATTGATTAAGTAGTTGAAGCGGATAGTGATGGTGTGGGCATTGAATGAGGAGCATCTTGAATCGGTCCCATGCTTCGTGAAATGCCTCTCCCTCTTGTTGTCCAAATGTTGAGATTTGAGTTCTCAATTGTGTAGTCTTCGAATGAGAGAAGTACTTGGTAATGAATTTGTCGTAAACTTCATCCCACGTTCTTAGTGAGCACGGTGCTAAAGTCATCAACCACTGTTTTGCTCCATCCTTGAGTGTATACAGGAAGCACTTCATTCTTAGTTGATCCTCGCTCAACCCATTTAATGGGAAGTTGTCAATCGCCACATAGAAGTACCGAATGAACGACAATGGGTCCTCACGTGCTAATCCGTGAAATGAGGGCAATTGCTCGATGTGAAATCTGCTGATGTGGTAGTTCCTTGCTGCCGGTGATAATTGGATGCACGAAATGGCGGTGTTAACCACGGGCTTTGCATAGTCCCGCATTAGATGCTCAACCATAGGTTGTTGCGGCATGTTGTAGTTTGCTTCCATCCCATATTGAGGCCCTAGATAATAGTTCGCTCCATATTGTACTCCATCGGGTGGTTGTCTCGGATAAAAGTACCTCCCTTGTTGAGCTTCGGGTATCTCTTGATTGTGCCCAACATTCTCATATCTCGGAAGTCTCGGTTGACGAATATTTTCTCCCTCGAGCAATTGGGGCTCTTCAAGATCCGGAATCTCCTCGTCGTTTGCCATTGATGATGGCGCTATTGTTTTTGGTGCCCTAATTTTTTGAACCTCATCTATGGGTGGAAGAATCGGGTTTCCCAACGATCTCCAACCAAGCATAAACAAAAGAAGTTAGAGCGAATTTTTTAGATTTTATCGGAAATAATGAAAACGGAAAAATGATCAAGAAAAACAATTCAACTGTTATTAAAACAAGATCAGAAATTAAACGCCAACTCCCCAGCAACGGCGCCAAAAACTTGATGAACAAATTAAAACTCGCAAGTGTACGAATCACTTTTATAGGTAGCGACAAGTAACTCCGAGATCGATCTCACAAGGAGTTGGAAATTGTTTGAAATTCAATAATGTTCGGCAAATAGTCGAATTAACAAAAGTAAAGTAAAGTAAAATACACCAATAATTTGATAAGATTTCAATCACCAAAGCAGAATATTAAAATAAATGAAACGTTAACAACACCGAATTAATGGTTGGATAATTGAGAGATTACAATTATGAGAATAATATGGGAGTTTAGAATCAACGACACACACCTAATCAATTATTAGTTCCGATACTCAAAGAAATAAGGTTTGGAACTATCGATTGCTCACGATTAAAAGAAATCCGTTTGATGGCGGTAATTCTAAAAATCACGGTTGTTCTTTTCGAAAATAAGAGACATTCCTTTAATGGGGATGAATCCCTAACTAACAATCGATTAACCGACTTTTTGATGAGGTAAATCGCTAAAAGATCGCGTAAAAAATTTTAGAACATTAACAATCGCTTCTATCGGGTCGTTTGATGGAGGATTCCGACAAAACCCTCGTTTTGACAATAATAACAACTACGAAATAGGTTTGATGATATAAATCAAAAGTTCTTATGCGAAGAACAAACAAAGAGGAACAATCCCAAACTCTACCTTTAAATCAATTGAAACTAACAATCGACAACATGTGTATGGCTCAATCTAAAAACCCATATGAAAAGATTAGCTACACATGATTATTTCAACAATAATAGTGAAAATCATAAAACAAAACATGGTGGAAACTTCCCTTGTAAAAGCCGAAATCGAATTCCCGATGAAGGTTTGATGTTCTTGCTTCAAGAACTCATAACAAATGATACAAGGAATTATAATCACTCACAAATGTATTTTTTAAAATGATGAACATACAAGGAAGATGATGAAAAATCTCTCGGTTCCTCCTTTTTTGGTGTTTTCTCCACAAATCTTGTGTTTTTCAACACATTATCTCTCACAAGATCAGGCTATCCTCCATTTTCCTCCCTAAGACCTTTTTATAAAGCCAAAAAATCAAGAAAATCTCTCCAAATCGTGTAAAAATGTCAATGAAAAGGTCATGCACCGAAAAGTGACACGGCCCGTGTCAGATGACACAGCCCGTGTTGGAATGTCCTGGAAACAAAAATCTCACTGTCCAATGGACCCGGCCGTGTTTTGTGACACGGCCCGTGTTGTACTGCTCTGGAAATGAAAATCTCACTGGACGCATGACCCAACCATGTCCTGTGACACGGCCCATGTTGAATTGCTCTAGAAAGTGAATTCTCACTGCTTTGATGACCCGGCCATGTCCTGTGACACGATCGAGTTGCCTGACGCGGCCCGGGTCATTTCTTCTTGTTTTGACTCCAATTTTCGGTCTTCTTCGGCTTGATCTTTCATTTTTGCATCAATACACCTCAGAATTTAGCGTATGATATATCGTTTCGAAGCTAATTTCTCGAGGAATCTATATCAATAGAGAACACATCCCAATTCAGAGTGATGATTCTGGAATTTATAAAATACGACCGATATTGCTTCGTTTTTCATCGCCCGAGCTATGTTTTTGCTCCAGACTTGCTATTGATCGTCATAAACTCCAATATTGGCTATAAAAGTGTATATTTCTGCACAATCTTCGTCTGGATACCTACAAAATAAAAACACAACATACCACGCGTAAAAAGAGCAAAAACACTTAAAAACAAACGAAAGCACGACTCAATAGAACAGAATGAGACGATCAAAAATCGACTCATCAATGACGAACCAAATCCCTGAAGGAATCCTGGTAAGGGATCATGTTATAAAGATGACTTCTCTTCTAAACAAACTTGATATCTTAGGGGCTATTATCGATGCGGAAATGCAGGTCTATATCATCCTAGGTAGCTTACCTAGACATTTTGAGCAATTCCGCCTAAACTACAATATGAATCGTAGGGAATATACTCTGGCGGAATTGCTGACAGAACTTCAAGCTGCGAAAGGACTCTTCAGACAAGGGTATCAAGTTCTTACTGGTGTTTCAACTTCTAAACCCAAGTGGGGGAAGAAGAAGAAACAAGTGGTCCAGAAGCAAGTGACAACTCTCAAGGTACAAAGCAAGGCTCCTCATCCTGTGGTGAACAAAAAACCAAAGGGAAAGTGCTACAAGTGCGGTCAGAAAGGACATTTCAAAGCGGACTACCCTTCTTTTAAGAAAGGTATATCTCGTGCGCTAGTTGTCAAAACATGTTTGGCAGCTTGTTCTACCACTTCGTGGATAGTAGATTCAGGCTCCACTGATCATGTTTTCTTTGACTCACATGGTTTCTAGGTAACCAAGCAACTTAGTGCGGATGAGATCACCATCAATTGGGGTGATTATTCCAGGCTTATGGCTGTAGCAATGGGAGTCGTGCAGTTGAAAATTAGTGATACAATATTAGTCCTTAATAATATATTATTGGTGTCCAATTTTAGAATAAATTTAATTTCAGTTTCTAAATTGAGTTGTGATGGTTATTCAGTTTCTTTTGATGGCGATGCTATTATTAGAAGAAATGGTGAATATGTTTGCAAATGTATCTATAGTGATGGACTGTATGTCATTAGTACTGCACAAACTCTCATGTATAAACATAAATCGCTTAACTCTTTGTCTAAACCTAAAAATAGAAAAGAACCTATGAGGAAAAATAATTGTAGAACACACGAATCCCCCACTATAACATTCCAACAAACATCTTGAAGGTATCAATTTGTTCGAACTCGACCCAACAGAGAAACACTAACAACCAAAGCATGGAATAATAAAGGAGTCGACATACTACGACTACATCATCGGTAATCGATCACTAATCTAAGTTAAATCATATTAAAAGAACAAAGTCAACCCGAAAACCCCAAATACCCAAAACTAAGGTTTTAAGTGTTTACCTTGATTCAGATGGTAGGAGAAGATCAATATGTGTTTAATTCGTGCTAGGACTTCAAAAATATTGTTAAATGATGATGTTTGGTCGGAGTTTCGCCCTAGAATGCTCAAAATCACCTCTGGCGAAATAAGGGTTGCAACCCGCTTATATAGGCTGAAGCATCGTTACGTACGCAACACTCCTGGTGTTACGTACTTTAGGAACTAACGTATATTAAGCTGTCCACGTCGCGTATGAAACGAACTTCACAGAGGCCACTGCCTCGATGCAACAGGTAACATTACGTGCACTGTACTGAATGGTTAGCATACGTAAGGACTGTTAACGTACGCTACGTTCCCAAATTAACGTGCGTAAATGTTAGTCCAGTGCCTACTGCCCTCAATGTTCCAGGTATCTTCACGTACGTTGTGAAGCCTCTATAATGTGCGTAATAGACTGTAACGTACGCTGCGTCCTGCAGGCAACATGCGCAAGTGTGCCATCAGATGCTTCTGCCTCAACCTTCAGGTAAGTTCACGTACGTTATAACTAGGATTAACGTATGTTAAAGTCGATTATTACGTATGTAAGCGCTAAACATAAAGTGCGTAATGTTCATGAATTTGCAGCAGTGCTCTAGCGTCTCGGGCACACGACAACTACACGACGAGGTATACATCTATTCAGTCACGCCAATGCGTCCAACACGAGCATCAACTAATGGGCTCAAATACTAATGATTCTGGCAAAAATATAATGATATACAATATGTAAATGTCACACTGAGTAGAAATGAATCACAAAAGTTAGAAAATCTGAAAGTAAAAGTACGAATATTACATGTAGTACTACTTGTCTTGAAAGTTCAGAAGTATATTTATCCCCCTTTATCATCTGAGCACTTCAGAAGACTTTGAAATGTTTTGTGAAACAAAGGAAATTATAACTTAAAAATTAGATATAAACTAGTTTCTTTGGAAAAATAATGTTTAGTAAAGTGCTTTAAAATTTCACAAACCATTTATAAGAGTTGTAAGATGTAGAATTTATAAAAGTGAGAAGCATATATGTTAGAAGCTAGAATTACTTAGAAATAAACTATAAATTATAAGCTGCAAAGTATCAAAACATTAGTAATCATAAAATCATGAACCCTCAATTATAGTTCAAAAAAAAGTATGTTAACAAACACTGAACTGCAAATACTACAAATATAGGAAAAAAGAAGCATAACAAACATTTAGAAATTCAAATAATAATACATGATTAAGAAGTATTAGTCATAGAGAAGACCAAGAACATTCAGAGGAGAAATCATCTAATCTTGCGATCGGTCATAGGAGTGTCTTGATCTGGATACGACAAACTAGAAGAGTATCAAGGAGGAACCATAATATGCTGGTGCTCTTAAAGTCATTCAAGCATAGTGTCTACACAGTCGAACTAGGCTGAGACATGGCAGTGTGCTCCTCAAAAAGCATGTCTCATCTGACTCATCCACTGTGAAAGCTGCTTAATCAAGTGGTGGCGAGAAGTCGATGACTCAAGTGTAGAGTGACGAACAGTGAAGTATGACTGATGTATAGCACCTCGTAATTGAGATCTCTATGTCTGGGGTCCTCTAGTTGGGATTCAATCCTCAACCCGAGGTAAAGAGCCGCCCTCTACCAAGATATCACCATAAAAATAAGGATAAAAAAGCCATCCTCGGTTAGAAGTCCTAACATACCTCATCATCCGGATAGTCCCTTCGAAATCATTTGATATTTTCAGATAGTAGGCCTCTAGGCCAATAAGGTCAACACCATTCTTTTCAAAAATCTCCATAAGAATTGATCCAAACAGAAGACCCGACTTCCATTTTCGGCCTTTCTTTGCGTATCCTTTCTTATGAAATCTTATACCTTTGTCAAATAACCAGTTGACCATAATGCCTACAAAATTAACTTTTTCACCCCTCAAAATGTGTTAGATAGTGTCCATGTCAATGTTAACAAGCTTTTGTTGAGCATTCACTTTTGGCATAAGACTCTGAGTGACAGCATCACGGAGTAAATGTATGTTTAAGCCAAAATCATTATTTTCAAATTTATCTGTATTTAAGCATCATTGTTCCATGACTATCATCCAATGAAAAAATCGTGGTGCAAATAACACCTTCTTTGGATTAACCGAATATATGAAAGAGTGAACTAGCATAAAAAACTGTTGTTTTTTCAGAAACAGGAGATTGCACTACAACATGTCCACATTCGTTGTAGTTAATGCTAAAATTAGCAAAATTCACGAACTAATTCATCATATTTCGGCCTAGACGAACTCACAATCCTAGAGATCCCAAAATTAGCAAAATAATCCTCAATTTTGATACCAATAGCAGGAAGGGATTCAAAATCAAAATGATGGCTATGAGTAATCTCTTCATCTACAAGAATATCAGAATATACCTTCTCGCATTACGGATTGAGGAATCGAGGCACACTTGAGGAGTTTCCACATCGGTGGTGTCTCAGGTTCTTTTCGGTCGGATTTGACAAGGATCCATTGCTAGATGTTGAATCATAAATGGTGAAGGATGATATATGATGTTGAATCCTAGATGGGGAAGGATGATATATGATGTTGAATCTTAGATGGGGAAGTATGATATATGATGTTTTAATGGAGAGGTGAGTAAACTCACCGTATTTTTTGACTGAGATATCAGGGTTCCAATCACTCAATGTGAAAAGAAAAGAGGAAGTGAGAAGGAAAATTGAGGCAGAAGGTTTGAAAATCATTCAGGTTTTAAGCAACGTATGTTAAGTTCTATAGTGGATGTGATAACTAGATATAGAGTGTAACATTAGTGATAGTAATTGTTAAAGTAATAATACCCAATGTGTGCCTAAATCTGTTATTATGTGCTGTCCTAGCTATAGTAGATTAGGCCTGCTTGTATGTAATCTATCCCTATTTAAAGGGATGTTATCAATGAGAATACACAACATTTTGCCCCACTTTATTGTCTCAGTTATTTTCCCTGCAACACGTTATCAACACGTAGTCTCTCGACTGAGCAAGAATTTTTTCTCCGCCCAAAATCCCTTCAAAATTAAGAATTTTTTTTTTTAAAAAAAGAATAGGATTTCTCGAGCGACACCCTACCACCGCCGCTAGCCCTAACCATCTCAAATCTGCAGCAGATCTACGCAAGAAGGCTTCTTTACCAAAAGAATTCAAGCCCGTTTCTATTTCGAAGCCTGATAAAACTAACAAAATCGGACCCATTAGCCCGAATCCTGAGATGACGACGAAGCAATCCGGAACTAAGAAGATTTTCGGCGCTGGAAGAAAATCAGATCTCCATCTAAAAACCGTCGGTGACTCGCCTGCGCACAGCTCCGCCCGCGCCACCACGTGCAGACCCACGAACCCGCCGCCTTCATTCGCCATCACCGGACCGACGTCGTCCGGTTCGCACCTCACATCAGATCGAAATCGCAGAGACGATCCCACAATCTCCGACATGAATCACCACATCTCAGACGTCATCCTTCGCCAACAAAGCCAACGCATGATTGAAACCCTAGACACAGTGAAGCTCCTCGACTTGCAACCCGCTGCCAACCCCGATCTGCTCCAGATCTAACTGCAACTTATGACCAGATCACGATCACTTGACACTCGATCCGCCCCGCGACCCATTGCCAACGCCGGAACCCTCAGTTTTCAAGACCGACTCCAGATTCTAAACCAACAAAAAAAAAAAGGATAAATTACACGTTATAATACATTTTATAAAAAATTACAAAAATCACACAAAATTAAAATAATTACAAAAATAACAACTTGTGTTGGTATCCAAATATAATATTTAAGTAATTAAATTACTAATAATAAGTATCTAATTACATTTTCACTTCATTAAATGCTGAATACTTGATATTCAAATGACTGGCATCCAAATGTAATATTTCAGTAAACAAACTATCAAGTGCAAGTATCTAATACGTCAATTTTCTAATTATTTTCTTTATGTTAGATTTGTGAAATTAATTTGTTAATATTGTATAGATATATAAAGAACAAAAAAAGGGGGGGGGGGGGGGGGCAAAGAAGAGAATGACTGGACTTATTGGCATCCCATGTGCAATTTGATTTCGGCCAATAATTGACTTATGGCGGGACATGAATTTGAGAAAATGGATGGTTATTTTTTTCTTCTTCTTCAATTTTCAATTGCATTAATTATTATTTTTGCTGAAAAAGTATCAATCTAATATATTATTTTCGCACCTTGTTTGTTTGTAAGGAACCTATTTAACTTCATTTTGAAGAGAAATTAAGGATTTTTTTACTATGGATTCAAGCGGACGATGGGAACGAAAAATATATTTTCATCCAAATAAATTGCCAGTATGCCCTAGGGAAGAATCATGTCTTTCATATAAGGTACATAATCCAAATAACCCTACTATTTGCAATATATGCAATTTTACATGTTTTAATTTATTTGTTTCATATTTATATTCCATAAATTTGTTATATTTATGCATACTTAACCAATTAAAGCATGATGCATTAATAACGCTAATTAAATCAAAGCGAATCACTTTTGACGACTTGAATTAAATTAAAGTCACGAGAATTAACATATATTGCGGCATAAGAAACCTACTTGACTGCATAATATGTGTATAGATATATTCCTAGGGTTATGTATTTATATATATAAATATACATATATGTTGCATGCATATATAGATATCGCATGTAATTAGGCTTCATGAGTAGTAGACTTTAATTATATATTTTCTACTACATATCATAAATTAAACCATGATAAAGTAATTACATGGGTAATTCTCAAATAGCATTAAAAGTAATTTTGATCATATCTTGATTCCGAAAAATAATACGCTCCCATTATTGAAATTTTATCATGAAAAGCACTCATGGTAAACTGTGAAAAATCATTTCCTTTTCCTGTATTAAGATAGCTGATCCAACTCGCCTCAGATTTGATATCTTGGACTCAAAAGGGCATAAGTACCATAGATGGGTCTCCGACGTTGAGACCACATTTGTTGCTAAGGACTATAATGCCACAATCTTTGATATTGCAGGCGCTGCACCGTCTGACAAAATCAAAGCTAGGGCTATTGGCGGTCCGAGTGAACCCGAAACCCGGTCATGAACCGGACCGAAATACCCGGGACCGAAACTCACCCGAAAACTAACGAGTTCGGATTCGAGTTCTAAACATTGAACCGAAACCGATAAGACCCGGACCGATAAAACCGAAAAGAAACCCGGTAATAAATTAAAAAAAAGTTTATATGTATTTTATAATTTATATATTGTATACATATATTCTTAATACGTTTTGCGTTTTTTAAACACAAATAGCATGCTGGTCAAGTAGTTAAGACGCTATACCTTTGAACAAAAGGTCTGGAGTTCGAATCATGTAACCACCATTTATGTGATTTATTTTGCTGCTCTTCCTTCATTTTCGTAAAGATCCATCCCACATAGGGCTGTTAGCAGTCCGAGTGAATCCGAAACCCGGTCATGAACCGGACCGAAATATTCGGGACCGAAACTCACCCGGAAACTAACGAGTTCGGATTCGAGTTCTAAAAATTGAACCGGAACCGTTATCGGTCCGGACCGGATCTACCCGGTAACCTATCGGACCGAATCCGAATCTGGAGAAAACCGGTCCGATAACAGCTCTAATCAAAGCTAGTGCACTAATGTTTCTTAGGCGACACATCGACCCCAACCTATGGAAATATCTGCAGTTGAAATCCCCAAAGAACTCTGTGATGCCCTTAAGGGCCGATTTGGGAACATTAACAACACTTAGCTCTCAGAATTGACCGTGCAGTGGAATGAAATCCGCTTGCTTGATTATAAACGGACCAACAATTTCAACAAAGATATGCTCCGCCTCGAGGCACGCCTAAATTTCTGTGGAAGGACATTATAGAAGATGACATGATCCAGAAAACTCGTTTCACCTTCCCTACTTCCGCCCTTATACTAGCGAACCAGTATAGGTTGGAGTATGATAATAAACACATCACTACCTTCAGTAAGCTAATCAACCTACTGCAAATGGTTGACAGACATAACGAAGTGTTAGTGAGAAATAATGCCAGGCCGATTGGGACAAAGAAAATTCTCGTGGCCAATTATGGCAAAATGAAGGATGGAAACCACCCCAATGAACAGGGGACTGGATGTGGCAGGCGTCGTGGTCAAGGACATGGGGGTCTTTCCAATGTATTGCGAAGACTTGGTGCTTCCAGATCTGCTAGCCAAGGGAATAAAAAAGCACCTACCATTCTATCGCCTCTAAGGCTCGTTGGCAACGAATCGTGCTATCATTATGGAGATGCTGGACATGGTATAAGAACTATCATGTGTAATATCCTGAAATTTCAGTATAAATTTCTCGCGTTATTTTATCTGAGATATATTGGATAGCGTGGTATCTATACAGTATGGATAAATAATTTGAGAACTGAGACAACTGTATTTGTATAATGGATATCGTTGGTCGATAATTACATTTGAGGATATCGTGTTTCAGATTGTCTTAATTTTGATATCAGGTATATCATATGAAATATTGTTGGGATGAGTATACATATACATCATGTTGATACGACAAGCAGGAGCAGTTATAATTGGCTAAGTACAGAAGCCACAACGTATGCTAAGTTGAGAAGCTAACGTACGCTAATATGTTAAGCGTAGCGTACGCTACATAACATGCATTACATACGATATGAGAGGAATCGGATAGAGGAATCTATACCTGACATGTGGTGCCCAAAGAACGGATGGCGTGCAAAAAGGCAAGTCAACGAAGAAGTTAACGTTCGCTATGGATTGCACATTACATACGTTAAATGGGTATATTACTGTAGTAAGTCAACTTTGAGTCACGTACGCTATGGCGAGGGTTTTGCGTACGTAAGTTATTGAACGAAATTAGGCAATAGCCTCCGCACTAACTTTGCATACGCTATCAAGGTCATATAGAAGACGTAAGACGTTGTTGCGTACGTTAAGCATTGCATGTCGCGTGCGCAGGTCATTGAATGAAATGAGGCAGTGGCCTCTGGATTAGTGTTACGTAGGCTATCAAGGTAGGACAACGTATGTAAGGAGTGTTACGTACGTTAGGTTTTTCATGTAGCGTACGTTATGTCTGAAGTTTATATGTATGTGAGACCTCCGTCACTTCGGAATTTTTGAGAAGTTCAACTTCGTTTCTTCGCCCTTCAACCCTTCGAGTCCGCTGGCTCTTCTAAATTGATTGTGAGCTTGAGAGCATGGATTGGATCTTGAGATATGGAGTTATTGTTGATCCTTATGGTGTTCGATTGTGTTGTTCATCTTCTTGAGGTTGTTTTAATTGATCGTTGATTATAACTGTTGTGTTGCTGTTGAGACTGAGGAGTTCGTGGATTGCATTGGTTGGGGCTGAGGAGCTCGTAGATGAAGGCAATGGAATTGGTGCGGCTTCGTCGTATCGGTATCGAGGCAAATTTATACTTGTTCAGTCATAATATTTAATGAATGGTTTGATTTCATTTCATTTATAATTCATATAGTAATGATATTATAAATGTGAATGGTGGACATTCGATACGTTGTGTTGGCAAAGGAAATTACCCTCATCGGAGTTAAGGCAAGTGATATCTTGCTCAGACCATGTTAGTTTAATTTATGAAATTCAAAAATGAGTATGCATCGTTGTTTGGTGGATTTTGTGGTGTTGTCTTTCTTTAGAAACTATAATATTAATGGTCCGATGTGTTGGGGGTACAACCTGAATGGTACCCGTGTGGAAATGTTTTGAGGGATAAAACCTGAATGGTACCCACGTTCGGAGTATTCCTGTGTAGATGCTTCTGTGACCCTTAGTTGCAACCTGAGGAGTTTATGTGTTGATAGAAAAGACAATGTTGAGCATTCTGTGAACTATTGTCTAATTGGAATAAGATATTGCGGTCATGTCGATCTTTTATTATTGAGTAGTTGTTGTTCACTTCGGTAAGTCCTTTTGATCCTTATTGGATATGTGATTCTTTGAGTTTCGCTGTCATGTGGTATCGTGACATATCTGGAGTCATATCTGCGTGCCGATTGGTTATGTGTAGGATTTTCAGGACGGACACATATAGTCATGTGTTGGTTTTTGACCTCACATTGAGCTGTGCACATGAGACGTACTTCGTGAAACTGATTAGGTACAAGACCACACGTGTATTCGATCGATACCCGTTGGTGGCTTATGCATGGACATATTTCTGGATCGGGCGTACTGTGACGTCCATCTTGAGCCATATTGATTGGTCGTTCATACTCCATGTATGATTGAGTATGTTCGATGGTTTGCGACTGGTTGTTCATACGACTGAGGGGTATGTTCTACGTTCGGGTTTGTTTCTTGAGATCCACTGTATATGTTTTATATAATGTTTTGAGAATTTTATTCTCCCATATATCTGTCCCTGTGGTTCTTTGTTGATCTTGTTGGAGCTTACCATGTGATGGTATTCTCGGTTATTGTTGATCTTTCGCTGGTAGTATTGGAGTTTATCACATTGATGATATTCTTGGTTGTGTTTTGACCTTTGGTTGGTCATTGTTATTGATCGTATGAACATTTAGACTTTGCATCGATGTTTCGGGACTTGTTGTCATTGTTTTGGGTAGTTTATCTACAAATGTATTGTTTATTATTGGTTTTTATCAGGATTGGGATTTCATTGTGTGAACTGACAGACAGGATTTGGCACTGATGGGTTATTCCATGCTTGAGTTATGATGATTTTTGAGAATTTTCAGTATTGATTGGATACAGTACAGAGGTTTGGTTTTGGTTTCATTTTCTCATTTGAGAATGTGGAATGTGAATTATGGAAAGGATTGATTTGATATGGATTACCATGAGTTGGTTATGTTATGATGGTGAGATTACAACAGTAGCATTCTTACTTTGTTATTACATTGGTATGTAATTATTTATGATAATGTGATCATTATTATTGTTGAGTATTGTGGCTGACCTCGTCGTGGGCTTTATTTTTAGGTACTCGGAGATCGACCTAGTAGCGGCCGTGGAGAGATGAGCTTCCCGGGTGATACTGGCTATGACATGTAATTGAGAATCGAGTATTTTACTGGTTGTTATTTTCCGCTGCAAATGTATTTCTACCTTGTTTATACCAACTGCATGTGTATTTCAAAATGGCTTTCTGGTATTTTACCAACTTGTGTATACTTTTAAACTGGCCTTTTGATATTTTGCAAACTTGGGTTTATTTCGTAAAACTGATTCCCTAAACTATTTTGTTGGTATATGTAAGTGGTTGCTTAATGAATATTTTGAAACTATCGAATTTTGGCATTTGGCCTTGAACTTTTAAATGGGATTCTTATGGTATTTGGAAAATAGATTTTTGGAGACTATTTGAGTATTTGAAATATATTACCGTCTTTGGCCTTTTGGCGTGTTTGAAATGATTGTGACAATGATTTTTAGCCTTGTGGGTTCCGGCGCGGGGCCTACTACGCTGTAATATTCCCGGTTGGTTTTGGGGGTGTTACGGAAGATGGTATCGGAGCTTGGGTTTTGTGAAACCCGGGTATGTGTGTTATCTGGCTCTACTAGTACGGTAGTAGCGTGACTTTTGAAAAATAATTTTTCTGACTTTAGGTCAAACCGATTTTTGGAGGTTCCAAAATTTTTGAGATTTTTTCAAAATTGCTATAATTGCGATATTGGTGTATGTTGGTATTGTGTTGAGACTTCGTATAAGAGTCGTATGCTAGTATCACGGGAAATCATCAACTTCACGCACCTGTAAGTATATTGTTATGGTTATTCGCTTGTGGCGACGAGTGATTGCTTTCGTGATGAGTTTGGAATTTTTGGTTGAGATGTTGTTTGTGACAGGATTGCAAGTTTTGAGGACGAAACTTATTTTAAGGGGGATAGTATGTAATATCCTGGAATTTCAGTATAAATTTTTCACGTTATTTTATTTGAGATATATTGGATAGTGTGGTATCTATACAGTATGGATAAATAATTCGAGAACTGAGACAACTGTATTTGTATAATGGATGTAATTGGTCGACAATTACATTTGAGTATATCGTGTATCAGATTGTCTTAATTTTGATATCAGGTATATCATATGAGAATATTATTGGGATGAGTATACATAGACAGCATGTTGAGACGACAAGCAGGAGAAATTATAATTGTCTAAGTGCAGAAGCCATAACGTACGCTAAGTTGAGAAGTTAACATATGCTAATATGCTAAGCATAGCGTACGCTACATAACATGCATTGTGTACAATATGAGAGGTACCGGATAGAGGAATCTATACCTGACATGTGGATCCCAGAGAATGACTGTCGTGCGAAATATACAAGTCAACAAAGAAGTTAACGTACGCGATGGATTGCACATTACATATGTTAAATGAGTATATTACTGTAGTAAGTCAACTTTGAGTTACGTGTAATATCCGCAATTTCGGATTTCGGTAATTTTCTTTTGATGGGAATCCATTTTGATGACTCGCTCATGACCGTATCGTCATTCTGAGAATGATTAATTCTGCACTTTTTGTCATCCGAGTTCTTAAGCGTCTTTTCCGCACTTGAGTTTGATTCTTGCGAATCTCGTCCGAAATTGTTGTTTCGAGTCTCTCGTAAGTTCCTTTAATGTTATTATTCGTGTTGCGAGCTTTGGCTTAGTGTTTCGATTATGTATCGTGTATTTCGGACGTTTTGGGCCGTTTTCGTAATTTCCCAAAGTTTGGGGTTTACTTTCCATTGTCGAATTTCGAGCCTTCGGGTGGTCGGAATCATGTGTTCCCTTAGCGCTTGGATTCGTCTTTGCGAGTACTTCGTAACCATATCTTCGATTCATATTCAGGTTCGGGTTTTGGGGTCGTTCGGGCCGTCGGAGTGGCCATAGCCGAGTCACGGCCGCACTTCTTGGAGCATGGCCTGGCCTGGCCGAGTTACAGCCGTAAGGTGCCGGTTACGACCATACGTGCTTGGCAGACATGGCTAGATGAATGCCGGTTACGGCCGTAAGGGCTGTCAGTTACGGCCGGACGGGAGCCAGGCAGTGTTCGGACGAATGCCGGTTACGGCCGTAAGGACCTGTCGGGTACGGACGTAAGTGCCGAGTTACGGCCGTATGGCCCTGTCGGTTACGGACGTAAGCGATCGGCAGGCGCTGGGCAGATTTTGACGAATGCCGTTTACGTCCGTAACCCTGTCAGCCATGTATAGGCAGTGACCGGCCATACCTCATTTTTGTCACATTTCTTCACCCGGGTGCGGCTGGCGACGGGAAAAATCGGGGAGTGGAGTTTTTGGTCGATTCCACTCGATTTCTAAGCATTTTTGAGGATTCTTGTCGATTATATCAACATCAAATCCTTGTTCTTCGTCGGATCGAGGTAATTTCTTGAAATCTCCTAGAATTTGATTTTCGGGATTTCTTCTTGATTTTCATTGTTCATCCAAATTTGATTAATCGGTTGATGCTAGTGAACATTATTAATCGTGTTCTATGGAATGTATATCCACATCTTCGATTCGTTCAACCCGATTGATGATTCTTAGGTTCTTGAGGAACTTTGAACATTTAGTGTTCGATTAAATGTCTCAAAGAGTTTCTTTCGGTCGTTGTGTTGATTTCGATTGATATTGTATTATTGAATGAATTGTATTTCATTCAAGGTTGTTCGAGTACTTGTGTTTATCGTAGGACGCCGTTCGTTGTTCGTGGAAAGATTTCATCACCTTCGGTTGAGGCAAGTTTTATACTTGTACTAGTCAATGAGATTAATGTTATCATATATGTGTATGAATGTGTTGTATCATTCTGAGACTTAGTCTCTTCATGAGTTCATTGATATTAAGGGATCGTTCGATACGATACCTTTCGGAAATTATGCCAAATGTTGCTATTCATTAATGGCCGGTAAGGCATTGAGATACTCGTTGTTAATGTTATTGTCGATAGCCGGTTCGCGGTATCGATGTATTGATTGTTGTTGTTAATATTGATGCCGATCTATGACATTTTTGTAATCATTGTTATTAATGTTGGCGTCATGTCATTCATGTTGTATTGGCCGATTGAAGGCATTTCCGTATTCGTTCTCCTCTTCGTCGTCGGTAGCCGATTAAAGGTTCTGAGGCATTCATTGTATCATTGTTATCGATTGGCCGTTCTAAGGCAATCGAGGAGTTCAATCATTCATTGTATCATTGTTATCGATTGGCCGTTCTGAGGCAATCGAGGAGTTCAATCATTCATTGTATCATTGTTATCGATTGGCCGTTCTAAGGCAATCGAGGAGTTCAATCATTCATTATATCATTGTCATCGATTAGCCGTTATAAGGCAATCGAGGTGCTCAATTACTCATTGTATCATTGTTATCGACTGGTCGTTCTAAGGAAAGTGAGGTGCTCAATCATTCGTTGTATCATTGTTATCGATTGGCCGTTTTAAGGCAATCGAGGTATTGAATCATCCGCTACATCATTGTTATCGATTGGCCATTCTAAGGAAATCGAGGTATTGAATTGGGCTTGTCGAGGATAGTTCCCATCCGTTGTGTCGTTGTTATCGATTGCCATTCTAAGGTAATCTAGGTATTGAATTGGGACCACCGAGGACGGTGCCCATCCAAGAGTTACTATCGTCGTGTTGGCCGACTCAAGGCAACACACTATCTTTCTTGTGAATTCGGTAATCTTCGGATCATTGCCGTTTGTGATTAATTATGTTTTGGAGGCTAGTCTCGGCTAGTGCTCATTATGGGTAAGTTTGGGGCTTGAACCTTCGCGGTTGGTTTCCCAACACCTACAACTCAGTAGGTCACGGTCATGTTTATGATCTCATTATGGGTAAGTCTGGGGCTTGAACCTTCGCGGTTGGTTTCCCAGCACCTGCAATTCAGCAGGTCATGGTCATTGGGTGATCTCATTATGGGTAAGCCTGGGGCTTGAACCTTCGCGGTTGGTTTCCCAACACCTACAACTCAGTCGGTCACGGTCATGCTTATGATCTCATTATGGGTAAGTTTGGGGCTTGAACCTTCGCGGTTGGTTTCCCAACACCTACAATTCAGTAGGTCACGGCCATTGGATGGTCTAATTGTGATATGGCTTCGTGCCGTGGCTTCGGCCCTAATTGTGATACGGCTTCGTGCCGTGGCTTCGGCCATAATTGTGATACGGCTTCGTGTCGTGGCTTCGGCCCTAATTGGGATACGGCTTCGTGCCGTGGCTTCGACCCTAATTGTGATACGGCTTCATGCCGTGGCTTCGGCCCTAATTGTGATACGGCTCCGTGTCGTGGCTTCGGCCCTAATCGTCTGACTTGGCCGCTTTGGCTTCAGTGATTGTGATATTTGGCTTAATTGGTGAGTGGCTTTCAGGCCTTTGTGATTGTCTTGGTAATTTCATTGGAGCCTTCGGGCATTATGATTCATAACTAATTCAGTTCTGGTTTGGTTCATCTCGTGTAATTCATTGTGGTACTCTATAATTATGATTCGCCGTTGGGCATTTACGTTCTAACCTGTCGAACAGGTATTAATAGTATGCCGTGGGCATAGTGTTTCACGAATGCTCGGTTCTTACCTTGGTTTGTGAGCATCTCGTATTATTATTATCATTGTACCGTTTCATTCTGTCTTTATATGCATATCATGTTATACATGTATTTGATGTTCATTATCTGGATGACTGACCCAGTGGGGGCGGAACATGTTTTCATGTTTTAGGTGCTTGCGAGGAGATAGTTGAGACACAGGGGCATGATGATGGCGACGAGGCATTCGAGCGATACTAGTCCGAGTTGTTTATGTTGGTCAGTCAGTTAGAGTGTACTACACTTTGTCAATCATTGTCATTATGTATTACCCGAGCAAGGCTCGTGGGTGTGGTTGTATTTTCATTTTGTCCATGTAGGCCCATCATTGTCATTAAAATTCCTTATCGGAATATTGTGTCGGATATCATGGTAGGGACTGTGATCTCCCTTGTTGGTTAATTTTAATGTATTTTAGTCATATTTGCCTGGTGGATCTCCGGGTGTGGGGTCCACGGCACTGTAATAACCCAATGGGATCTGGGGGTGTTACAGAAGATGGTATCAGAGCTTTGGGTTGTGAGATACCCTGATATGTGTGTTATGTGGCTCTACCGATGCGGTAGTAGTGGGACTTTCAGGTTATGGCAATCTGGATAGTCGGGTTTTGTGAGTCGTGATATTTGTACGACTGCATGAGTCATTCATTCATCGAGTCGTCGTCAGTTGAGACTAGTATCGTGAGACCTCGAAGCTTCGTATGACCTGTGTAAGGACTCGATTCTCTTTATGTTCATACATTCATTATGTCATTAATTATACATGCCTTGTTGAAACCTATATGCGATATTATTGTTATGATTGATTCATGACTAATTATTTTGGAGCACGTGTGACTTGTGTAAGTGCTAAGGATCAACTCATTCATCAGTTAACAATCCTCAATCATCATTTTTATCTTGTCGATCATATTAATTCATTCATCACTCAGCCAATCTCATTGTTCAGTTAATTCATTCATCACTCAGTCAATCTCATTGTTCAGTTAATTCATTCATCACTCAGTCAATCTCATTGCTCAGTTAATTCATTCATCACTCAGTCAATCTCATTGCTCAGTTAATTCATTCATCACTCAGTCAATCTCATTGTTCAGTTAATTCATTCATCACTCAGTCAATCTCATTGTTCAGTTAATTCATTCATCACTCAGTCAATCTCATTGTTCAGTTAATTCATTCATCACTCAGTTAATCTCATTGCTCAGTTAATTCATTAATCATCCAGTCTATCTCGTGGTTCAGTTGTTGATCTTGTGGATCGAATTTTCAATCCGGTTAACTTGTTCAAGATAATCATTTCAGGAATTTCATCAGATAATCATGTTATCTCACTTGATCTTTCATGCGATCTTATCATATTTCGGCGTCATGTCGACGATCATTTTATTGCATTATTAATGCATTCATTGTGTTAGAGCGTGTATGCTCATTGTCATCATTCCGTCACGTAATCATAATGCGATCTTCATACGGGATCTGTAATTATCATGTGACTTTCCTACCTCGGTATGGAAAGAGCTGTCAGAGGGACATCGGACTCCAATGTCCAAGAGATCGTTTTCTAGTCGTCTTTGTGCTGGGAGAGCATTTTCTTCTCAGATGACAAGTTCGACTGTTGTTTGCTTTAACTGTGATACTATAGGACATCGCAGTACCCGGTGCTCGATGCAGGCCGTTGTTTGTTTTTTGTGTGGGAGACAGGGACACCTTTAGAAATACTGTAGGAGTTCTAGTGCCGGTAGATCTCGAGAGGGCTCACATGCCTCGAGGGATTTTGTTACTCCAGCCCGTGCATTATCCAAGGGGTCCTATCAGGCTTTGAGAGCCAGAGGTAAGGACATTCATCACCGGTTTTGAACAAGTTAATTCTTGCTCGGTAATAGTACAATCATTCATTTTATTTGTCATTCATTCATTCAAATAATTCATTCATCATATATCAATCACGTTGAGACTTATAATTATCAAACTAATCATTCATTTCACGGGGAACAATGGTGTTGGTACCCAAAATATTATCCGGAGATGATATGCTGGAATGGACGAGTAACAAACAAAATGCGAGAGCACATCCGTGGGGAAGTAAATAACACAAAATTTGCCGGGGTTATTAGTCCCGGGCTTGAATGCTCTCGCGATATATTATTAATATGAATACTTGTGAGTACAAATATTAATGTTAGAGTACAATTACAATGAGTGTAAAGACCCTAGTTATCTTAGTTCTTGAGTGCTGAAGATTGCCGGTAGAACCAGAGTTGAAGCTCTGTGAGTTTTTGTTACAAAGATGAGGTGTTCTCTGTATTGTTTGCTGTGTGTAATCGTGTTTACGTTGTAACGTACTTTTTGCCAATGCTGGAGGCCTCCTATTTATAGGAGAAGAGGTTGCTGGGATGTCCCTGTCCCACACGGGCGATCGCCATTCCTGCATTAAATAAGGCGAGCGATCGTCCCAGCACGTGGGACTGTTTCCTTAAAGTCCACAGCTGCTGCTGGCAGCCAGATGCGCGAACCAATGAGGAGGCGACAAGTGCCTCACGTCGCTATCTTGGGAGGTCCCAACTAGGATCTTTCAGCGGGTCTGCCGGTAGGTGAGGCCGTCCTTGTCACTGACAGCTGCTGATGGGCTGGAGTAAGGCCTGTTCTTGCGGCGCCTTTTGCGGATCTGCATGTGGGCCTTCATCCCGAGATTCGGTCTTCGCAGACTTTGACGGGTGTCGGATTCACACGTGGCATGGGACGGTCGTCCCCAGTCGGATACTAGAGGCGATCGCCAGGTGCCAATAGACGATCGCCTTGGACGTCGACCGCTAGGCACTTGCCCATCATCTGTCTTCTTTGGTTGGCTTCTGACCATTATGCCGATCGCCATCGAGGCGTATAAATCGCCGCACAACAATTGCCCCCCCCAGCTCGCTCCGATGTTGAAGACGTGGGGTGAGGTGGCTCTGCTGGCGATCGATTGTTTCAGACGAGCGACTCATCTACCTATGAAGCAGACGATCGTCTCCCGAATGAACTGATTTTGAATTTGGACGACCTCCCCGGATGCTGAAAAGAGCGGGAAGCGGAAGCGGGCTTTGAAACGTCACTGGGGCACATGTCGCGCTCCCGTTGGGGGAGTCCGACGGTTTTTTCAGACTTGTCATTTGGCGTGCCCTCGAAACGACGCACACGCGGATTTCGAGGGCGACATTAAATGCGACTTATCCGACGGTTGCACTTCAGCCCTCGAGATTCCGCTTATTTGCCTAGAAGTCCCTGCTCTCGCCTATAAAAGGGGCTAGGGCTTCTGGGGTTAGATCTTTATGCGTTTTTGCCAGAGAAGAAGACATAGCTGAAATTTTCTTGAAGCTTTGTGTGTCGATCGACGTTCGACTCAGTCTCTAGGTAAGAACAAAAACTTTTCTCCCCCCTTTCTCTTTGAATATGTCTGGAGGAGGATCCACCGTGTATGAGGCGGGTAGCACTTCCGCCGCCGCGACTTCGACTGCCTCGGACTTCGACCGGCCGACGAGGATGAGGCAGTAAGACTGTACTGGGAGCAGAACAGTGTGTTCGTCCAAGCCTTTCTGGAATTTGTCGAGCTTATGGAGAGACTTGCCGGACCACGCCCTAAGTTCGATTTGCGCGCATATTCGGTCGCCCACCCCAATGAACCTGTAAAGCGGACGTCGTTTCGGGCCGCGGACCGCTCCCCGTGGACCCTCGGCCAGATTAAGAGTTCGGCGACTAAGAAGGATTTGAGTCGTTGGAGAGCGGAGTTCCATGTCCCCTCCAACGTTTCACTATATGTGCCTGCCGAGAATGAGCGCGCCGACCAACCTCCTGAGGGTATGGTCGCCGTTAACGAGTTAATCTGGGGGCCGGATTGCGGTTCCCATTGCCGTTCGCCGTGTCGTATCTGTTGACCGCTTGGAATGTGGCGCCGCTCCAACTGACGCCGAATGCCTGGTTGCAGATCGTCAGCACTTTGACTCTATTTGGGTGTCACCGGCTGTTCCGTCTTCCTTCTGCGCTGGAGATGAACTACCTCTTTAAGCTGACGGCGCAGAAGGGTTCTGTTGGCGGCTACCACATCCAGGGTCGCTTGGGACGGGTGGTCCTTGGGGTGCCGAACAAGGTCCGGGGCAACCTGACAAAGTGGTGTTGGGTCAGCGGAGCATGGAAATTGGCCGCGAGCAACAAACCCGAGGATGAGTTGGATATCCCCACCAGCTTCCGGAAGAGGAATCCGAGTAAGGGTTTTAACTCTCCCTTTGTTCGGATACACCTTGAACTGATCTAATTTAGTTTTCTTTTTGCAGGCTCCCTTGTTCCAGCAGCCGGCGACCTACCATTTGATTTTTCGATCGTCTGGGAGCGAATCCGTGGTCTTCTGGACAGTTACATCGACGCTCACGTGATCAACAACGAAGCTCATTGGTTGGGCACTCGGTTGTTTCGTTTTCCCCGCCACTTAAAGGTCTCAGGTATAAATGTTTACGATCTCCTTTTTGCTTGACGATCGCCTTTGATTGAGGAAGACGTCTAACATGGTTGATTGTCTTCTTTGACAGAGATCTACTTCCCCCGCTACTCCGAGCCGCCGAGAGAAATCGCCATGTCGAACCCCGGTATCATGAATCGTCTCCGCCAAGGGAAGAAGGCGGGTCGTGCCACTGCGGTGACGACCCGTCCTATCCCAGAGGCGAGACCTCTCATGGGGCAGATCATCGTCGAGCCGGAGACTCGGGAAGAGGAGCATCTCCAGCGCAATCGCAAGAGGCGGAGGCCGGAGGAGCCCTTGCCATCTGTTGCTGCTGAGGTGCCTGCAGTGGTGCCGCCGGTCGCCGCGCCTCCAATTTCTGCAGTTCCAATGGCGGAGGGGCCTACGCCCTCATCGGCCTTCCTACAGGCCATGGCGACTGCTGATGCCCAGACCCCACGGGGCAAGCCTTTCTTCGGCCGCGACCCCGAGAAGGTCGAAAGGTAAGTTTGGTTGATCTGCTGAGTTACGTCACTTGTGTAGGGGACATACTAACTCCTTTGTTCTTGGTGCAGGGTCCGTCTTGACGACCCGAATCACTCGCCGATGGTGTTGGACTTCCTCGCGAGCAGATCTCGTCGCGAGCCTAGAGACATCCCTCACTACATCTCTCGGGCTATCGCCGCCCTACCGAAGAGTTGGACGACTGATCTGGATGCGATCGCACGCCGGCGGTCCGGAGACGCAATGCAGGCAACTCTTGCTCTGACCCTCCAAGCACCACTCAAGCTGTGAAGGATTATGAGGGGCGGCCCTCTATTGCCCGTGTCCATTTGGACCTCGAGGCTGCTCGGAATCGGAACACCGAGTTTGCCGATAGGATCGCGGCAATGGAGAAGGAGTACGTGGAAATGGCCAAGCAGGCTAAGCAAGATCTCGACCGGATGAGGCAGGATTTTGAGCGGGCCAGGGCGGCGACCGACCGGATGTGTGATCAAATGATGAAAGCCCGTCGGTTACACGTGGCCTCACAGGAGGAGGCGACTGAGCTGAAGACGGTGGTGGACCGGTTAAATGGCAAGCTGGAGTCGTCGAAGGGAGAGCTGGCCGCTAAGGTTGCCGAGCTCCAGGGTGCGGGTCACATAATCGCGGGGCTGAAGGAGAAGTTGGAGGTGACCGAGGCCGATCCCTTCCTCAGCATGGAGTATGTCGGCGAATTTGCCTATTACATGGCTTATGCTGACGCCATCCACGCTTCCAAGAAGGGAGGGCTCGAGGTCGGCCCTCTGATTGATAACTTCAAAGCCTATGTGCTTGAGCATCTTCTGCAACCAGCCTTCTTTGTGCCGATCCTTGACCTCTCCGACCTCGGAATCGACCTGAGCTGGTATCTGTCGCCGGACAAGCTCGTTCACCCGGATGCCGGCGAGGAAGCGCA
The DNA here is from genome assembly GCA_033398695.1 of Orobanche coerulescens. NCBI lineage: Eukaryota > Viridiplantae > Streptophyta > Magnoliopsida > Lamiales > Orobanchaceae > Orobanche > Orobanche coerulescens. The sequence continues at coordinate 201,044,210 of CM065803.1, read as the reverse complement.
CGTCGAACCAACAGCCAGTGGCAAAGGTCGGACCGATCCAGCGGCCGGTGGCGAAGTCCAGGCGGGGGCAACCTGAGTTAGTCCACTTTTATTTTGTTTTTACTTGTAATTTTTCAGTTTCGTTGTGTTTTACCTTCGGGCGCTTGTATAAATATTCCGAATGAAATGAAATGAACAATTGCATCGGATTCCTTGCTTGTACGATCGTCTGTCTGAATCTTTCGCATTTGACTTCACACAAGTGTTTGAGGAGCGGTCATTGTATGTATAGCTCCGAATGTATTGGTATACTTTAACTTCTTACTTGTAAATTTCTGAACAAAACCGATCATCACATGTGTATTTGAACAAAGCCGATCGTATGTGGTTCCGTCCTCCTGATCGTATGTATGGCTCCGCTCTGCCCCTTGTTTTTGTTTACTTGGTGAAAGTAAGGAACGAAAATAATTTGTTTAGCGAGTTATCTTTAGTTTGGTTTTTGCGATCTTCGATTTTGTTGATTCCTCGAGGGAGGCCGAATGTCCCGGCCTGGAAAGACTTCGCACAGTCGTGGGGTTCGATGGAACCGACCTCCATGACTATGTCTTGTGCGCGAGCGACATTCCGTCTGATGGTTAACTTCTCGCGACTCACTTAATTGTGAGGGTCCTCCGTAGGCTACGTTTTGCCTCGCAATGTAGCGATGGGGCGGACGGTCTCTTCCTGGAGGAGTCCTTGCACGGGGCACCATCGGATACATCGAATTCGCTACCATGGCTTGTTAGCACTTTTCTTCCTGAGAGGGCATACATTGTGACGGTGGGAAGGACGGGTCGCGTTGTCCAGGTCCACCATGTTAAATGATAGATCCGATGGAGAGCGTGTCCACTGATCTGCTTTGGAGGGTCCTTCGGCTACGCCCGCCTCGTATTTAAACGAAAAGGCGGGCAATCTCTGCCCAAAGGAACCTTGCATAGACGGGCTATCGGTTCCATCGACCTCCAGAAACATGGCTGCACTTTTCTACCTCGGATCGCCATGTTAGATGACGATCCTCAACAGTATACGTTGTGCTAGGGGGCGATCGCTTGCCTAGGTCCATCAGGTTAGATGACGAACTATTGGAGGGCGAGCGAGTCGTCCTCTTTTTTGTTCGTTTGTTTTGTCGAGGCGAATCATTTAGAGGGGATCGGAAAATCTCATTAAGATCTTTGTACATTGGGTAACTGAATACAGAGTTTTCATTGATAGTATTTCTTCAAATGAACGGCGTTCCAGGGATATTGGTCCGGAGTGCCGTCTGGGTGTTGGAGCTCGTAGACTCCTTTGGTTAGCTATTTGGATATCCTGAAGGGGCCCTCCCAATTCGGGCCAAATACTCCCGTGTGAGTTTGGACCTTTTTGAGAACTAGGTCGCCCACTTGGAATCGCTTTTCCTTGACCTTCGAATTGAAGAATTTCTCTGATTTCCTTTTGTGGATTGTGTTCTTCATTTCCGAGGTCAGTCGTCGTTCCTCGAGCATATCCAAGTCGATCCGTCGAGCTACATCATTGTCCGTCGTCATTTGTTGTGCAGTTCGGTGGCTGAGAACGGCGATCTCCTAAGGGATCACTGCTTCTGTTCTGAAGGCGAGGGTGAATGGTGTTTCGCCGGTTGAATTTCGGGTCGTCATTCGGTAGGACCACAAAACATCCGGGAGCTCACTCGCCCATCGTCCTTGTTTGGATTCGAGTCTTACTTTGATCGTGTGTTTGAGAATCTTGTTTACAGCCTCTACTTGCCCGTTCGTCTGAGGGTGGTAAGGGGCCGAGAACAGCTTTTTAATTCCCCATTTCTCGCAGAATTGCATAACTTCCAAACCATCGAACTGCTTTCCGTTGTCGGAGATGATAGCCTGAGGTAGACCGAATCGGCATATGATGTTCTTCCAAATGAACTTGATCACTTGTTCTTGGCCGATCTTGTTTAGTGGCTCGGCCTCTGCCCATTTCATGAAATAATCGACCCCCACGATGGCGAATTTACATCCCCCTGGCGCCGTCGGCAAAGGACCGATGAGGTCAATGTCCCATTGGGCGAACGGCCACAGACTGTACATAAAAGTGAGCTGCTCGGGGGAAAGCTTGATGTTCGGGCCCATTACTTGACACCTGTGACAAGATCGGGCGTAGGCGGTCGCGTCTTTTTGTAGGGTAGGCCAGAAAAAGCCTTGCCTGGTCGTCTTGTCGATGAGAGCTCGCCCTCCAGCGTGATTTTCATAGATCCCGTCATGGATTTCGGCTAAAACAAGACGGCCTTCCTCCGGCGTAATGCATTTGAGGAGAGGAAGGCTGAAAGCTCGCTTGTAAAGCCAGTCGTGCAATAGGGTGTATCTGTTTGCTCGGAGATGAAGCTGGAGAGCTTTGATCCGATCTGTGGGGACCGTTCCGTCCTTCAAGTACTTAACGAACGGAGTCATCCAGTTCTCTTCGGCGATGGCAACTGTGGTGACCAGGCTTCTGTCGATCGCCGATTTTGCTGGTCTCCTTTTACAGTACTGTGGTGACCAGACTGTCCCATCAGTAGTGGGAACTTGATACAGTAAAATAAAGAAGAGGCGACCGCCTCAAAGGTTTCTAGAAAGGGGCGACCTGGGAACCCATTATAGATGATGGGCCTATCTATGATTACAAAATTGAGGTTCCTAGTAATCTTAACCTTGGGATCATAACAGCATATTAGCTCGACAGAGAGCTTGATCCTTCCATAGGCTTAGACCGTCTTGTCGCCGAACCCTTGAAGCACGGTATCGAATGGCTTGATGAACTTGGTCAGGTTGCCGAGCTGGTCCAGAGCAGATTTGAATATGATGTAGCAAAAACTCCCATTGTCAACTAGCACGCGGTCGACCATTTTCCCGAGGATACATGCAGAGATCACCAATGCATCCTCTTTGGGGCACTGCACTCCCTCCCCTATCCTTGTTGGAGAAGGAGATGAGCGCGTCTCTGGAGATGGTTGGCTCTGGGGGCACCACGACATGGACTCCGGCGAACGCCCTCAGCTCGGCCTTCCAATTTCTATTTGATATGGTGGAAACCGGGGAAAGACCTCCGAGGTTTCCACCTCCCGACTAAAGCATATTGATTCGGCCGTCGAGGTTGATCAGAGGGATCGACTCGTCTGAGTACTCCGGCTCGTTTTTCTCGATCCTGGCGACTGGATTGGGAGGGAGACGGTCGTCGTTCTGTCGGCGATCATGCCCCCCGGTCCTTTCTGCCTGGGGTTCTGGCTTGGTCACCAAATTGTCCAGCTTACCTTCTTCGAACAACCTCCAGAGTTGTCTGAGGAGGTCGCGGCATTGGCTGGTGTTGTGGCCGGGACTTTTGTGGTAGGCACAAAATTTACTGCGATCCAGATGACCGTTGTCCCTCATCGGTTTCGGCTTGCTAAGCCATTCGCGCCCCTTGATGGCGTTGAAGATATGGGTCGGAGATAGATTGAGGTTGCGGAGGAGGTGAACTTCCACATCCTCGAAGGCCTTGAACTCACCGGGTAGTTTTGCGACCGCCTTCCTGGGCTTGGCGACTGCCTTCTTCGGAATGGGAGATGGCACCTTCCCTTATCCGGTGGATCCGATCCCTCGCGTAAGCGAAGGGTGAGCATCCTCTGCCTGGCCAGAAAGTCGGCGGCCTTGTCGCGGAAGATCGCGTAGGTCGGGGGGATGTCCTTCGTGAGGTGCCTGAACATGGGTGAATAGCCATAGAATCTCCCCAGGACCGAGTAGAGGGCGAGATCATCGCTAATGCTCGCCGGTGAGGACTATTTCATCCACCCGGTCGATGTAATCTTCGTCGGGCTCATCCTTCCCCTGCCTGATCTTCATCATGTGGTGGGGACCTTATGGCCGAACGACCTTGGCGGCGAAATACGACGTGAAGTCATTCGCCAACTTGTCAAAACAGTTGATTGAGCGCGGTGGCAATGAGATGTACCACCTATGGGCAAGATCTCCCAATGTTAATGGGAACATTCGGCACTTCGTCGCATCCGATGCCCCGCATCCGGTCATGTAGATCCAGAACTTGCTCAAGTGGGTCTCAGGATCCGATCTCCCCTTGTAAAACCCACTTCTCCATACTATGTCTAAACTATGAAAATGCCCTCCAGTTTGAAAATTTGAAGAAATGTGTACGTTTACCAAACAAGCCCTACGGTACAATCATAAATATGAACATGTAACTTCAAGTAAATGATAATTGAGCTACTACGACATCATATGAACTCAAGAATGTGAAATTTGAATTAAGAAACAAATATTGCACGTTACGTGACCTAACGGGTCCGAAAACCTCCAAAACTTGTACCTAACTTATAAATTAAATAACAAAACTATCCTAAGTAATATTTTTCATAAAATTTTAAAAAGTTGACCTATTCCCCCCCCCCCCCCTTGGCCGAAATTTCACATATCATGGGATAAGGATCCCTAAATTTTTGCCAATCACATTAATTTTCATTAAAAACCACACTTTTTCCCTAAATTCCTTAACCAAGAGAATTAAAACACCATTTCTTCTTCTCCTCTCCCTACCATATGACCCAACACATACAAAAACACCAAAATATTGCTCTTGGATCATTGTTAATCATTCATACGCATTTGTGGAAGGGTTTGGTGCACATTAGAATTTGTTTGGAAGCATTTGGTGGTCTCGTTCTTGGTTTCCCTCTCCATCCGATCCATACATCATCTTGGAAGGGTTTTGATTTGGTTTTGGTTGATTTGTTTGTCCCGATTCTTCGTCACGTTTTTTCAGCCCTATTTGGTATGTTCTTGTGATTTTGATTCACTCTTTTGATCCTTAATTCGTATTCTAAAAACCTATATAAATGGCTAAGAAATAACCATGAAATTGTTATGAATCGTATGAATATTTTTGTTATTGATCTTGTTGGATTCATATGAGAATTAGTTTGATGTGTTTTTTATGTTTATTTTCTGAATATATGATGTGTTATGATCATATAATTAAATGGATTAAAAAGAATTGGATAAATTAGGGTTTAAATGAATTAATTGATTTGGACAGCTTTGATAATCGAATATGTATGCATCACCAAATGAATTATATTAATTTTTAATTCTGTATTTTTGTTTGTAAACTCAGTTTCGGGTCTTATTTAAGTATTCCAATTGGTTTGGATGGATTTGAATTTGATTTGGTCCTATTTTTGAATTTTATGACGATATGTCAAAACTGTGTTTGCAGAATTTAATTTCAGTCATGATTTATGATTTTTCATGTTCAAAACATTAGTTAGGAGATCCTCTTTTACAGGGGTAATATTTGGGTTATGTGTGACTTCCTGGAATTTTTGTGAATTTTTCCTGAATGAAATGATAGGTCGTTGAGGCGGATACTTTTTAAGTACTGCTGCTGGTCGGTTTTCTGAGTAGTCTGGGTTTGGGTATTTTTAATGTGGGTTTATACTACCTGATAAATTCTGGACAAATTCGTATTGGTTCTAAAGACATTCAAGTACATGTGAGAATTTTTATGAATTTTATTTTGGAGTTCTAGTATGGAATATAAATTCGTATATTGGTGACCTGTTTGTTTGTGTTTAAAAGCTGAAATTATGAAACATAAGAGATAATTGATGATTAGAAGGTTTATATTGTAAATATGATACCTAAAGGGCTAATAATGTAAATATGATGAATGTATGCATGTTTTGGCTGAAATAATGTGTTAGGGGCTGTTCGTGACATTTGGGAATAATTATGGGCCTTACATGCTAGTTTTGATAATCAATGGTTTAATTGTGGAAATTAGGGTGTATTAGGGTTATTTTTATAATTTGTGATACTTGAGGGTGTAATGTGTATATATGTGATACTTGAAGTGTATGGGCTGTATATATGTGTATATGAGTGTTTATATTCAGTTTTGACCCTTCACTTTCATTATTGACACTTTTAACCCTAAATCTTGAAAACTTGTCATAAGAAACCCTAATCTTGGAAAACATGCATAAAATGAAATCCCTAACTTAACATGACATGAAAACTTTATGAGATGAATAACTAACTATATAGAACATGTCTGTATCGAGAAAACTCGCTAATTTTGATAAGCTGCTAAATATGGAAAGTTAATAAAAATAGAAAGATAACTAAAAGAGGTAACTTATGAGAAATGAGCTCGTCTTGATTTGTATCCACTCTTTTCTAGGTTCGGTGAAGCGAGAGTGATCCTTTTCTCCTTGTTTGTTTGACCTTGGTTTGCTTTGGAACTAAGGTACAGATATTCCGCACCCTTTCAGTAAGGGTGAAACTTTTCTCTCTCATGACTTACTCTCTCTCTCCTCATTATTGTATATCTGATTTTGACTTTGACTTGGTATCTGAACCTTTGATTTGAACCTTTGATATGGTCCCTTTATATTTGAATCTTTGATATCTGATTTGAACTTTTGACCTTTGACATATATACTTTGATTTGGGATCTTGACTATTTGACCCTTTAAGTATTTACCCGGGCATTTTGTATTACTTGTTGTGGAGTAGCCACAACCATAGCATTGATGCACCAATGTTATGTACTCCAGTGGGGTTGGAGAGATGTCCCCCACCGTCCGTCTTATATTATATTTGCTTTGGCCATCATTATTGTTATCTGCTTACAGGGGCGTATGGATGCATCCTAGATTTGATCTGTTTGATATTTGATTTGATTATTTTGGGCCACTCTACATTTGGGCCATATTATATTTGGTGATTGGGCATGCGTGCAATGCGGTCCCTTCACATTTGGGGATCTGATCACTCCATTGGACTACTTTGTTTATTTGAGCCTGGGGGTTAAATACTGAAATCATTTGACACTTAACTTTGATAATCTTTGATATTTAAACCTTGATAACTTTTCATACCTAACTCTGATGAGCCTTTGATATACCTTGACATACTTTTGATATACCTTTTGATATAACCAAGTGCCACTACATGTAACCTCATTTAGTATTGCTTTGTATGGCTTATTTATTTCATATCTGTTCACTGAGCTCTTTATGCTCAGCCGCTTTTCTTTCCATGCGGCAGGTACTTAGCTCATGCGGGGTTTAGCTTTGAGGATGAGAGAGAGTGGACCTACCCTAGAGTTCTTTGAATAAATGAACATTATTTCTTTATCGTATTTCTGGATTTTGGGACATTTGTAATCGTACTTTCGTTTGTTTGGTTTTCGGGACATTTGGATGTTGTTTTAGTCCCCTTTGATACTCCTTGATGAATTTATCTTAATACTTCCGCTGGTTGGTTTGATCAGTTTGTATCTGATGTGTAACCATATTGTAATGTTTCTACCCTTGTCGGGTTGGGGCGCTACAATTTGTGGTATCGGAGAGACAGGTTTGGATCTTTACAGCTTAGGCTTTGACCTGTGAGGATTGGATAGACACTAGGCTTTCGTTTCGTCCTTCCTGTCCGTATTCATATTCGTTTGTTTTTCGCTAACCGCTTGATATCGTTTTAGATGGTGAACACTCGGCGAGGAAGTGGTGAAGCTAACCCTCCAAACATTAATGAGATTGTTGCTCAAGCAGTAGCCGCTGCTATTCAGAATTTGCGTAATGAGCGTAGGGATAGGGCTAAAAGCAGCAGTGAGGGCATTCATGTGTGGATTGAACGCTTCAATAAACTGAAGCTCAATCATTTCTTGTCAGCTACCACTCCGACTGAAGCGAGTGACTGGATTACCCATTGTGAGAAGTTGTTTCAGGTGATTGGTTGTCCTGATGGGGTGAAAGCTCGTTTAGCAGCTTTCAAGTTTGATGGTGACGCCCTTAACTGGTGGACGTCGTATGTTGGGGCGAAGGGTGATGGTTTTGTTGAGACATGTACTTGGGCGGCGTTTCGTGAGGCCTTCTACAAGAGGTTCATCCCCCTCTCCGAGCAGCAGCGATACGAGAGAGAGTATGGTACCATTTATCAGATGGATCGGGAGAATGCGGCGGAGTATATGGAACGTTTTCTCAGGTTGGCTGGCTTCGTGGGGCCTACTGTGTCAGGGGACGCGGCTAGGCAGGCTCGCCACTATAAGTAGGGACTGAAGCGTTGGATACTTGACCGTATTGTTAATACGGATTATGCTAATGTGTCGTTGGTTTGTGATGCGGCACGTAACATTGAGCTGTTGTATGAGGGTGGAACGTCCAACAAGCGTACTCGTGATGGTGAGAGTATTCAGTCTGGGTCTTCGGGTCAGTATCACCGGGGCTTTGATCATCGGGGTTGTTTTGAACAGAGTTTTGATAGTCGTTCCGACCTTGATCGAGCACGGGGACAGTCCCAACCTAGGGCAGGATCGGGGCTCTGAGTTGAAGGGGTTCTGATTATGGATCTTTGGGTAGGCAGGGTGATAAGTCGGGTAACTCTAACCAGAAGCAGTTTTCGAGGGCCAATCAGCAGAACAGGTACTCGGGCTCTGGGTCTTCACGTCAGTAGTACTGTTCTGGGAACTCGTCGGGCCAACAGAAGCGTACTGAGATTTTGCCACCCCTACCTACTTGCCCTATATGTGGTAAGGCACACCCCGGGCCATGCCACAGAGCTTCTGGAGGTTGTTTTGAGTGTGGCTCCACTACTCATCATGTGAGGGACTGTCCAAAAAAAGCTAGCATTGTTCCTACAGGCTCTTCTCAGCCTTCTTCTTCTTCTGGCCATGTTTATTCCATTACCCGTGAGCAGGCAGAGAAAACTACAGGTACCATTACGGGTTTTCTGCGTATTGGTGATCATATTGCTTTTGTTTTGTTTGACACGGGCGCAACCCACTCTATTATATCTGTCACATTCTCTAAGAAACTGAAATTAACCCCAACACCATTAAATCATCACTTAACTATCTCTACGCTAATGAATAATAATGTCATCATTGACCATGAATTTGTTGATTGCCCACTTCGTTTTGACGATCGCGTACGACCGGCTAATCTTCTTCCGATTGATATGTTTGATTTTGATTTGATTCTTGGTATGGATTGGTTGGCCACTCACCGGGCCACTATTGATTGTCATGCCCGAAAGTTATGTTTGGAGATTTGTCTCGACCTGATTTTGTATACTCTGGTTCCCAACCACTTCGATCTGTTAAGATCATATCCGCTTTGAAAGCACGTACTTTGTTATCCCATGGCTGTGCAGGTTTTATTGCTTCTATTCAGGACACTTCGATGGAGGGTCCTACTATCGATAGTATTCGGGTTTTTTGTGATTTTGCCGATGTCTTCCCTGAGGAACTTCCCGGTCTTCCTCCTAATCGTGACATTGAATTTGTTATTGATTTGATTCCGGGTGCTGAACCCATCTCTAAGGCTCCGTATCGTATGGCTCCTACCGAATTGAAAGAGTTGAAAGATCAACTATAGGAACTCCTTGAGAGTGGATTCATTCGTCCGAGTGTATCCCCGTGGGGAGCGCCTGTCCTATTTGTAAAGAAGAAAGATGGTAGTATGAGGTTGTGTATAGACTACCGGGAGTTGAACCGCATCACTATTCATAATCGTTATCCTTTGCCTCGTATTGACGATTTGTTTGACCAGCTCCAAGGGGCTAAATGTTTTTCTAAAATTGACCTTGATGCAGTTATCATCAGCTTCGTGTTAAAGAGCAGGATATTCCTAAGACTGCTTTTCGAACACGCTATGGGCACTATGAGTTCTTGGTTATGCCTTTCGGACTCACTAATGCTCCGGCAGTGTTCATGGATCTTATGAACCGTGTATTCAGTTCCATTCTTGATAAATTTGTGATCGTATTCATTGACAACATTTTGGTCTATTCGAAGTCCGAGGAGGAGCACGAACATCATCTTAGTACGGTTTTGCAGATTTTGAGACAGGAGAAGTTGTATGCTAAATTCTCCAAGTGTGAGTTCTGGCTTAGTCAAGTTGCCTTCCTTGGTCATGTTGTATCTGCTGGTGGCATTACTATGGACCCGACAAAGGTTAGGCCATCACTAAATGGCCGAGACCTACTATGGTGACTGAGGTCAGGAGTTTCCTTGGTTTGGCCGTTACTATCGGAGGTTTATCGAGGGATTCTCCCAACTTGCCTCACTTTTGACTAAGTTGATGAGGAAGGGGTTGAAATTTGAGTGGACCGAGGGGCAGGAAGAGAGTTTTGAGACCCTGAAGCAGAAACTTGTGTCGGCTCCCATTTTGACACTCCCATCTGGTACGGGCGGATACCAGATCTATAGTGATGCTTCCAAGAAAGGGTTAGGTTGTGTTTTGATGCAGCACGGGAAAGTTATTGTGTATGCCTCACGCCAGTTAAAACCCTATGAAGAGAACTACCCTACTCATGATCTAGAGCTAGCTGCGGTTGTTTTTGCTCTTAAGATCTGGAGGCATTATTTGTATGGAGACTCTGTTGATATCTTCACTAATCATAAGAGTCTTAAATACATATTTACCGAGAAGGAGTTAAATATGAGACAACGTAGATGGTTGGAGTTACTAAAGGACTACGACACCAACATTCAGTACCACCCAGATAAGGCTAATGTAGTTTCCGATGCTCTTAGTCGTAAGTCGGGTATGGTGGCTAGTCTGAAATTCGACTCTAAGATTTTGCATGATCTTGAACTCATGGAGGTGGATTTTTGTTTACCGGGATGCGACAGTTATTGGGCCAGCCTAAAAGTTGAGTCTAACTTGATCTTGAAGATTAAGGAAGCTCAGCGTGATGACGGTGAGTTATGGGCCATTGTCTAGAATATAGAGGAAGGGAAACAATCTGAATTTCGGGTTGACGATGACGGCATTGTTTGGTTGGGTGAGCGCCTTTGTGTACCAAACGATTCTGAAATCCGTGAGATGGTTATGTCAAAAGTTCACAGTTCTCCCTTCACCATACATCCGGGATCCACTAAGATGTATCGGGATTTGAAACAGCATTTCTGGTGGAATGGGATGAAGCAGGATGTGGCTTCGTATGTTGCTAGGTGTTTGACTTGCCAACAGGTGAAGATTGAGCACCAAAGAGCTAGTGGTCTTTTGCAGCCGTTAGATATTCCCCAGTGGAAATGGGAAGACATTATGATGGACTTTGTTACGGGGTTACCGGTCACACGTAAAAGACATGATGCGATCTAGGTAGTCGTTGATCGGCTAACCAAGTCAGTTCATTTCCTACCAATCAAGAAGCGTTATAGCGTGGCGAAGTTGGCGGAAATTTTCCAGCAGGAGATTGTTAGGTTGCATGGCACTCCGGTTTCGATTGTTTATGATAGAGATCCGAGGTTTACTTCGTGTTTTTGGAAGATGTTACAAAATGCTTGGGGTTCTCGCCTCAAGTTCAGTACCGCTTTTCACCCGTAGACAGATGGTCAATCGGAGAGGACTATCCAAACTTTGGAAGATATGTTACGGGCTTGTGCACTTGATTGGACCGGCAGTTGGGACGAATACTTATGTTTGGTTGAGTTCGCGTATAACAACAGTTGGCACGCTTGTATTCGAATGGCACCTTATGAGATGTTATATGGGCGCAAGTGTAGGTCACCTACTATGTGGGATGAAGTAGGTGAATGGATTATCGAGGGTCCTGAGATGATTGAGATCACCAACGAGAAGGTGAATGTTGCTAAAGAGAGGCTTAAGGAAGCCAGATCTAGACAGAAGAGTTACGCCGACAAGCATCGACGCGAGTTAGAGTTTCAAGTTGGCGACCGGGTATTTTTGAAAGTATCTCCTTTCCGCGGTGTTAAGCGTTTTGGTATTAAGGGCAAATTGAGTCCTCGTTTTATTGGTCCTTTCGAGATTTTGGAACGTGTTGGCGAGGTGTCTTATCGATTTGCTCTTCCACCTCAGCTTGCTCATGTGCATAACGTTTTTCATGTATCTTTGTTGCGGGGTTATAACTACCATCCTTTACATGTGGTGTCATATCCTTTGGATCAGATTAAACCGGACATGTCACTTCCGGAAGAACCGGAAGCCATTCTTGATAGACAGGAGAGAGTCATGAGGAATAAAGTGATCCGTTTTGTTAAGGTTCTCTAGAAGAACCATCCACCACGCGAGGCGACTTGGGAGACCGAGGAGTATATGCGAGCCAGCTACCCTTATTTCCCTTTGTAGTCTGGTATGCTTTCGTTTTGTTTTGGTACCTTACCTTTTTCATTTTCGAGGATGAAAATTCTTTTGAGGAGGGAATAGTTGTAAAACCCACTTCTCCATACTACGTCTAAATTACTAAAATGCCCTCCAGTTTGAAAATTTGAAAAAATATGTACGTTTACCAAACAAGCCCTAAATCAAAAACGGTTACGGTACAATCATAAATATGAACATGTAACTTCAAGTAAATGATAATTGAGCTATTACGACATCATATGAACTCAAGAATGTGAAATTTGAATTAAGAAACAAATATTGCACGTTACGTGACCTAACGGTTCCGAAAACCTCCAAAACTTGTACCTAACTTATAAATTAAATAACAAAACTATCATAAGTAATATTTTCCACAAAATTTTAAAGATTTGACCTCTTCCCCCCCCCCCCCCCACCCACCCTTGGCCGAAATTTCACATATCATGGGATAAGGATCCCTAAATTTTTGCCAATCACAATTTTCATTAAAAACCACACTTCTTTCCCTAAATTCCTTAACCAAGAGAATTAAAACACCATTTCTTCTTCTCCTCTCCCTATCATACGACCTAACACATATAAAAACACCAAAATGTTGCTCTTGGATTATTGGTGATCATTCATACGCGTTCGTAGAAGGGTTTGGTGCATATTGGAATTTGTTTGGAAGCATTTGGTGGTCTCGTTCTTGGTTTTCCCTCCCCATTCGATCCATACATCATCTTGGAAGGGTTTTGATTCGGTTTTGGTTGATTTGTTTGGCCCGATTCTTGGTCACGTTTTTTCAGCCCTATTTGGTATGTTCTTGTGATTTTGATTCACTCTTTTGATCCTTAATTCGTGTGATAAAAACCTATTCTAAAAACCTATATAAATCGGCTAAGAAATAACCATGAAATTGTTATGAATCGTATGAATGTTTTTGTTATTGATCTTGTTGGATTCATATGAGAATTAGTTTGATGCGTTTTTTATGTTTATTTTCTGAATATATGATGTTTATGATCATATAATTAAATGGATTAAAAAGAATTGGATAAATTAGGGTTTAAATGAATTAATTGATTTGGACAGCTTTGATAATCGAATATGTATGCATCACCAAACGAATTCTATTAATGTTTAATTCCGTATTTTTGTTTGTAAACTCAGTTTAGGGTCTTAGTTAAGTATTCCAATTTGTTTGGATGGATTTGAATTTGATTTGGTCCTATTTTTGAATTTTATGAGACGATATGTCAAAACTGTGTTGCAGAATTTAATTTCAGTCATGATTTATGATTTTTCATGTTCAAAACATTAGTTAGGAGATCTTCTTTTACAGGGGTAATATTTGGGTTATGTGTGACTTTCTGGAATTTTTGTGGATTTTTCCTGAATGAAATGATAGGTCGTTGAGGCGGATACTTTTTAGGTACTGCTGCTGGTCGGTTTTCTGAGTAGTCTGGGTTTGGGTATTTTTAATGTGGGTTTATACTACCTGATAAATTTTGGACAAATTCATGTTGGTTCTAAAGACATTCAAGTACATGTGAGAATTTTTATGAATTTTATTTTGGAGTTCTAGTATGGAATATAAATTCGTATATTGGTGACCTGTTTGTTTGTGTTTAAAAGCTGAAATTATGAAACATAAGAGATAATTGATGATTAGAAGGTTTACCTAGAGGTACTAATAATGTAAATATGTTGAATATATGCATGTTTTGGCTGGAATAATGTGTTAGGGGCTGTTCGTGACACTTGAGAATAATTATGGGCCTTACATGCTAGTTTTGATAATTAATGGTTTAATTGTGGAAATTAGGGTGTATTAGGGTTATTTTTGTAATTTGTGATACTTGAGGGTGTAATGTGTATATATGTGATACTTGAAGTGTATGGGCTGTATATATGTGTATTTGAGTGTTTATATTCAGTTTTGACCCTTCACTTTCATTATTGACACTTTTAACCATAAATCTTGAAGACTTGTCATAAGAAACCCTAATCTTGGAAAACATGCATAAAATGAAATCCCTAACTTAAAATGATATGAAAACTTTATGAGATGAATAACTAACTATATAGAACATGTCTATATCGAGAAAACTCGCTAATTTTGATAAACTGCTAAATATGGAAAGTTACTAAAAATGGAAAGATAACTAAAAGAGGTAACTTATGAGAAATGAGCTCGTCTTGATTCGTATCCACTCTTTTCTAGGTTCGGTGAAGCGAGGGTGATCATTTTCTCCTTGTTTGTTTGACCTTGCTTTTGCTTTGGAACTAAGGTACGGATATTCCGCACCCTTTCAGCAAGGGTGCAACTTTTCTCTCTCATGACTTACTCTCTCTCTCTCTCTCCCTCTCTCTCTCTCCCTCTCTCTCTCTCTCTCTCTCTCTCTCTCTCTCCTCATTATTGTATATCTGATTTTGACTTTGACTTGGTATCTGAACCTTTGATTTGAACCTTTGATATGGTCCCTTTATATTTGAACATTTGATATCTGATTTGAACTTTTGACCTTTGACATATATACTTTGATTTGGGACCTTGACTATTTGACCCTTTCAGTATTTACCCGGGCATTTTGTATTACTTGTTGTGGAGTAGCCACAACCATAGCATTGATGCACCAATGTTATGTACTCCACTGGGGTTGGAGAGATGTCCCCCACCGTCCCTCTTATATTATATTTGCTTTGGCCATCATTATTGTTATCTGCTTACAGGGGCGTATGGATGCATCCTAGATTTGATCTGTTTGATATTTGATTTGATTATTTTGGGCCACTCTACATTTGGGCCATATTATATTTGGTCATTGGGCATGCGTGTAATGTGGTCCCTTCACATTTCGGGAGCTGATCACTCCATTGGACTACTTTGTTTATTTGGGCCTTGTTTGGGCCTGGGGGTTAAATACTGAAATCATTTGACACTTAACTTTGATAATCATTGATATTTAAACCTTTATAACTTTTCATACCTAACTCTGATGAACCTTTGATATACCTTGACATACTTTTGATATACCTTTGATATAACCAAGTGCCACTACATGTAACCTCATTTCGTATTGCTTTGTATTGCTTATTTATTTCATATCTGTTCACTGAGCTCTTTATGCTCAGCCGCTTTTCTTTCCATACGACAGGTACTTAGCTCATGCGGGGTTTAGCTTTGGGGATGAGAGAGTGTGGACCTACCCTAGAGTTCTTTGAATAAATGAACATTATTTCTTTATCGTATTTCCGAATTTTTGGACATTTGTAATCGTACTTTCGTTTGTTTGGTTTTGGGGACATTTGGATGTTGTTTTAGTCCCCTTTGATACTCCTTGATGAATTTATCTTAATACTTCCGCTGTTTGGTTTGATCTGTTTGTATCTGATGTGTAACCATATTGTAATGTTTCTACCCTTGTCGGGTTGGGGCGTTACACCCCTCATATAGAGGTGTTTGAGGAGGAGCGATCTTCAGTTGCACGGGGGCAAACTCGATCTGGACCGCGAGTGGCTCACTTGGTCCGGCGATCGATCTCTTAGCGCCTGCCCCGGTTTCAATGAGCACCTTCATTTCGTCGAGCTGGTGCTGCATTGCGGCCATCGTCGTAGCCTAACTGCTCGCGGTTTGGCTCTCGGAGCGGGAGACGAGGCGATCATGTACCGATCTCCTAGCCCCGTGGTAGGTGACGAGGTCTCTGCCGCCGATCTCAATTCTTGGGCGAGTGGGAGCTAGACGGTCGGCCTGTCTTCTGGGACTTGGGTACGCCGAATTCCTGGTGACGGATTCGGACTCCGATGTCTCAGGGCTGGGGCCCAAATGCCCGGGTCGCCATGAGGGATCACTCCCTAGGCGGCTGAAGACGGAATCATCCCGCCTTACGAGCGCCTTTTCCTGCGGCTCGGGGCTTTCTGACGATTTCTCGACATATAGCCCCTTGAGCTTTCAATTGCCCGCACGACGGATGGCTGATGGAGTAATGGTGAGCGAGTCGCATGCTCTCCATCGCTCCCTTAGGATGTCCATGGCCTCCTCGATCTGTTCCGAGGTTTGGAATTGATCGAGTGAGAGGCTGGGGCCGTCCCTCGAGGGCGGGAATGAGTCTAGCGTCGCCGCGGTCGCCTTCCGCCGCAGGTTGGGACTCGGCCTGGGCCGGAATAAGGTTTTCGGCGGATCGTAGGGTGGCTCTTTTCGAGGTAGTGGCAGACGTCATGATTCTGAAGGTTTTTCTTTGAAGAACAGTGAGTCTTTCTTCAAGAATATGCTCCGGAGAACAATGAGTGTTCTTCGAAACGGTCTGAAAGAAAATGAAGGAAGCGACCTCCTTCTTCTAGCGCCAATTATTGGTACTCAAAATATTATCCGGAGATAATATGCTGGAATGGACGAGTAACAAACAAAATGCGAGAGCACGTCCGTGGGGAAGTAAATAACACAAGATTTGTCGGGGTTGTTAGTCCCTGGCTTGAATGCTCTCGCGAGATATTATTAATATGAATACTTGTGAGTACAGATATTAATGTTAGAGTACAATTACAATGAGTGTAAAGACCCTAGTTATCTTAGCTCTTGAGTGCTGAAGATTGCCGGAAGAACCAGAGTTAAAGCTCTGTGAGTTCTTGCTACAAAGATGAGATGTTCTCTGTATTGTTTGTTGTGTGTAATCGTGTTTACGTTGTAACGTCCTTTTTGCCATTGATGGAGGCCTCATATTTATAGGAGAAGAGGTTGTTGGGATGTCCCTGTCCCACACGGGCGATCGTCGTTCCTGCATTAAATAAGGCGGGCATTCATCCCAGCACGTGGGACTGTTTCCTTAAAGTCTGCAGCTGCTGCTGGCATCCAGATGCGCGAACCAATGAGGAGGCGACAAGTGCCTCACGTCGCTATCTTGGGAGGTCCCACTTAGGACCTTTCGGCGGGTCTGTCGGTAGGTGAGGCCGTCCTTGGCACTGACAGCTGTGATGGGCTGGAGTAAGGCCTGTTCTTGAGGCGCCTTTTGCGGATCTACATGTGTGGCTTCATCCCGAGATTCGGTCTTCGCAAACTTTGACGGGTGTCGGATTCACACGTGGCATGGGACGGTCGTCCCCGGTCGGATACTAGAGGCGATCGCCAGGTGCCAATAGACGATCGCCTTGGACGTCGATCGCTAGGCACTTGCCCAGCATCTGTCTTCTTTGGTTGGCTTCTGACCATTATGCCGATCTCCATCGAGGCGTATAAATCGCCGCACAATAAATGGTTCCAATCATTTCATTTGAGCTATCACTCATTACGTTATCATTTCACCCTGGTGAGTCATTCTTTATCCTTGTTGTATTTTGATTCATTATTATTCATTGTAATCATTCTTGTTCTTGTATATCTCGTTGATTTCTCCTAACGGGATATTGCTTCTCCCTACTTGTTTTAAGTTTCGGGACGAAACTTCTTTTAAGGGGGTAGTATGTAATATCCGTAATTTCGGATTCCGACAATTTTATTTTGACGGAAGTCCGTTTTGACGACTCACTCATAACCGTAACGTCATTCTGAGAATGATTAATTCTGCACTTTTTGTCATCCGAGTTCGTTTCGGTATCGTTTTGTTGAGTTCCGTGTTCTTAAGCGGTTTTTCCGCACTTGAGTTCGATTCTTGCGAATCTCGTCCGAAACCATTGTTTCGAGTTTCTCGTAAGTTCATTTAATGTTATTATTCGTGTTGCGAGCTTTGGCGTGATGTTTCGATCATGTATCGTGTATTTCGGACGTTTTGGGCCGTTTTCGTAATTTTTCAAAGTTTGGGGTAATTACTTTCCGTTGTCGAATTTCGAGCCTTCGGGTGGTCGGAATCATGTGTTCTCTTAACGCTTGGATTCGTCTTTGCGAGTACTTCGTAACCATATCTTCGATTCATATTCAGGTTCGGGTTTCGGGGTCGTCCGGGCCGTCGGAGTGGCCACGGCCGAGTCACGGCCGCACTTCTTGGAGCAGGGCCTAGCCTGGCCGAGTTACGGCCGTAAGGTGCCTGTTACGGCCGTATGTGCTCGGCAGACATGGCTGGACGAATGCCAGTTACGTCCGTAAGAGGCTCGATTCTGATCGGACGGGTGTCGAGCGGTGTTTGGACGAATGCGATTCTGGCCGTAAGGACTGCCATGCAGCTGTAAGTGCTGAGTTACGGCCGTAAGGCCCTGTCGGTTATGGCCGTAAGTGATCGGCAGGCGCTGGGCGGATTTTGACGAATGCCAGTTACGGCCGTAAGGCCCTGCCAATTACGGTCGTAAGGCCCTGCCAGTTACGGTCGTAACCCTGTCGGCTATATATAAGCACTGACCGGCCAGACCTCATTTTTGTCACATTTCTTCACTCGGGTGCGGCTGGTGACGGGAAAAATCGGGGAGTGGAGTTTTTGGTCGATTCCACTCGATTTCTAAGCGTTTTTTAGTATTCTTGTCGATTATATCAACATCAAATCCTTGTTCTTCGTCGGATCGAGGTAATTTCTTGAAATCTCCTAGAATTTGATTTTCGGGATTTCTTCTTGATTTTCATTGTTCATCCGAATTTGATGAATCGGTTGATGCTAGTGAACATTATTAATCGTTTACTCTGGATTGTATATCCATATCTTCGATTCGTTCAACCCGATTGATGATTCTTAGGTTCTTGAGGAACTTTGAACATTTAGTGTTCGATTAAATGTCTCAAAGAGTTTCTTTCGGTCGTTGTGTTGATTTCGATTGATATTGTATTATTGAATGAATTGTATTTCATTCAAGGTTGTTCGAGTACTTGTATTTATCGGAGGACGCCGTTCGTTGTTCGTGGAAGGATTTCATCACCTTCGGTTGAGGCAAGTTTTATACTTGTACTAGTCAATGAGATTAATGTTATCATATATGTGTATGAATGTGTTGTATCATTCCGAGACTTAGTCTCTTCATAAGTTCATTGATATTAAGGGATCGTTCGATACGATACCTTTCGGCAATTATGCCAAATGTTGCTGTTCATTAATGGCCGGTAAGGTATTGAGATACTCGTTGTTAATGTTATTGTTGATAGCCGGTTCGCGGTATCGATGTATCAATTGTTGTTGTTAATATTGATGTCGATCTAAGACATTGTTGTAATTATTGTTATTAATATTCGCGTCCTGTCATTCATGTTGTATTATGTTGTTACCCAAAATATTATCCGGAGATGATATGCAGGAATGGACGACTAACAAACAAAATGCGAGAGCACGTCCGTGGGGAAGTAAATAACACAGGAATTGCCGGGGTTCGGTTGAACTTGTGGAGGAGATGGGCTTCCACATCCTCGAAAGCCTTGAAATCACCGGGTGGCTTGGCGGCTGCCTTGTTGGTTTTGACGATCGTCGTCTTTTGGACGGGAGGCGGAGTCTCCTCACCTAGGCGAAGGGTGAGGAGCCTTTGCCTAGCCAGAAAATCGGCAGCCTTGGCGCGGAAGATCGTGTAGGTTGGAGGGATGTTCTTCGTGAGGTGCCTAAACATGGGAGAATGACCATAGAATCCCCCCAGGACTGAGTAGAGGGCGAGCTCGTCGCTTATGGGCTCGCCGGTGAGGACTATTTCATCCACCCGGTCGATGTAATTTGCATCGGACTCGTCTTCCCCTGCCTGATTTTCATCATGCGGTGGGGGCCTTCTGGTCTGGCTACCTTGGCGGCGAAGTATGACGTGAAGTCACTCGCCAGTTTCTCGAAGGAAATGATTGATCGCGGTGGCAGTGAGACGTACCACCTATGGGCCAGTTTGCCCAACGTTAACAGGAATATTCGGCATCTGGTCGCATCTGATCCCCACACCCGGTAATGTAGATCCGGAACTTACTCAAGTTGGTCTCGGGGTCCGATCTCCCTTCATACAAAGGTGTTTGGGGAGGAGAGATCCTTGGTTGCACGGGGGCAAGCTCGATGTGGACCGCGAGTGGCTCAGTTGGTCCGATGATCTTTCTACTGGCGCTTGTCCCAGTTTCCATGAGCGCTTTCATCTCATCGAGCTAGCGTTGCGTAGCGGCCATCGCTGTGGCCTAGCTGCTCGCGGCTAGGCGCTCAGAGCGGGAGCCGAGGCGATCAAGTACTGATCCCCTGGCTCCGCTGTCGATGTTCTCCTTGCCGCGTGGCTCGACTCTTCGGCGGATGGGGCCAAACGGATGACCTGTATTTGGTTGGGAGTTGGATATGCCGAACTCCTGGTGACGGATTCGGACTCCGTCGTCTTGTGGTTGGGGCCAGAATTGCCCCGGTCGCCACAATGGATCGCTTCCTAGCCGGCTGAAGACGGAACCGTCCCGCCTCGCGAGAGCCTTGTCCCGTGCATCAGGGCTTTCTGACGATTGCTCGACCAATAACCCCTTGAGCTTCCGTTTGCCTGCGCGGCGGATGGCCGAGGGGGTTATAGCGGGCGCTGCGCATGCTCTCCGTCGCTCCCTTAGGATGGCCATAGCCTCCTCGATCTGTTCCGCGGTTTGGAACTGGTCGAGCGAGAGGCTGGGGCCGTCCCTCAGGGGCGGGATCGAGAGTCTCGCATCGCCGCGGCTACCCTCTGCCGTAGGTTGGGGCTCAGATTGAGACGGAATATGACTTCCGGCGGATCGGAGAGTGGCTCTCTTCGCTGTGGTGGCAGACGTCATTATTCTGAAGGTTTTTCTTTGAAGAATAGTGAGTGTTTCTTCAAGTATATGCTCCGGAGAACAACGAGTGTTCTTCGAAACGGTCGGAATGAAAATGAAGGTAGACAGCGCCCCCTTCTTCTAGCGCCAATTGTTGTTACCCAAAATATATTATATTGCTGGAATGGATGAGTAACAAACAAAATGCGAGAGCTCGTCCGTGGGGAAGTAAATAACACAAGATTTGTCGGGGTTGTTAGTCCCGGGCTTGAATGCTCTCGCGAGATTTATTAATATGAATACTTATGAGTACAAATATTAATGTTAGAGTACAATTACAATGAGTGTAAAGACTCTTGTTATCTTAGCTCTTGAGTGCTGAAGATTGCCGGAAGAACCAGAGTTGATGCTCTGTGAGTTCTTGTAACAACCCCGGCAATTCTTGTGTTATTTACTTCCCCACGGACGTGCTCTCGCATTTTGTTTGTTACTCGTCCATTCCAGCATATCATCTCCGGATAATATTTTGGGTAACAACACCAGATTAGCTTGTTAGAAAAATATATGTTGATTCCCGAAAATCTATCAGTGGCCAACGGGCCTTCCGTTAAAAAAACAAAAAATTTAACGGACCGCCGGAAACCTTGCTGGCAGGCCAAAAAAAAAAAGACCCGCCGCCGAAAAGTAGGCTGACGGACTCCCATTAAGAAAAAAAATTGGCCGACTGCGGGAGATCTACCAGCAGTGGTCCCGCCGAAAAGAGATCTACCGGTAGTAGTCCCGCTGAAAAATAGGTTGGCGAGCGAGGTCGAAAAAAGTAACTGCGGCTGCCGGCAGTTTGGCAAAAAAAAATGGTCGCCCACTGTAAATCTGTCGGTGGCGGCTTAGTCGGGAAAAATGGCATGCAGGGCCGGGTGTAAAAAAAATACTACTCCTCGGAGGTCTGACGGTGATCGGCGGCGGCCCATTGAAAAAGCTGGTCGGCGGGCTTGGAAAAAAAGCTGATCGACCGCCACAGATCTGTTGGCGGCCGACGGGCGTGGCAAAAAGAAAAAAATGTTCGGTTAACGGAGGTCTGTTGACGGTGGGTCCGCTGAAAAGCTGGTCGGAAGGCCTGAAAAAAACTGTCTGAAGGCATGCGGCAACCCCGTGGAAGAACTGGTCGGTCGGAGGTCCATCGGAGATCCCCGTTAGGAAAGAGTTTTTTTTATTGAAGATTAGTTGTCTATTTTAATTTAATATTCTAAAGGTATATTTTAAAATTTTTGTTGTTGAATATTTGATCTGATTTTATTAAATTCAAGATAGAAGAGATGGGGGAAGGGTACAATAGTCTTTTTAAGTGCACACCACCAAAAAATATCATTGTCCTTTATATTATAGACTAGCAAGAGCTTCTGGCATAATTGCACGGTGGTAGTACCATAGTCGGATTAAAATACTTAAACAAACAGATTACCTTGCTAGACAAAAAATATGTTGGTTCCCAAATCTATCGAAGACCAACTGACTTGTTGTTGAAAAAAAAGGGAAAAAAAGTTAACGGACTGTTGGAAAGCATGCCGGCTGGACCAGAAAAAAAATGGTCGGCAGCTGGAAAGCAGGCCAGCGAGCCTGGCGTTATGAGGAAAAAAAACTGGCCAGCCGCAGGAGATCTACTGGCAGTGGCCTCGCCGAAAATAATTCGGCGAACTTGTCACTAAGAAAAAAAGTTGGCCCGCCGTCGGTGGTGGCCGACCGGAAAGCAGACTTGCAAACCTGGCATAAAAAAGGGAAAAAAATGGTCGGCAGCCGACTGCCCCACCAAAAAATAAGCCGACTGGCTTGGCGTTAAAAAAACAACAAGTGGTCGGCCGCCGGAGGTTTGGCAGGCCGCCGGCAGGCCTAGCATAAAAAAACTAGTTGGCCATCGGAGGTCTGACGATGATCGGCGGCTGCCCCGCCGAAAAAACTGGTTGGCCAAAGGTCCAATGGAGATCCCCGTTAGGAAAGACCTTTTTTTTAATATTAGTCGTCCCTTTAATTTAATTTAGATTTTTAAGGGTATTTTCTGAAATTTATTATTATTGAACAATTGAGATTATTATTATTATTAAACTCAACACCAAGAGGAGGAGAGGAAAGGCGTATAATGGTCTTTTCAAGTGCACATTAAAAGACACCATTCTCCTTTTATATATACAAGAGATTAACGTGCTATAACTGGATAAAAATAATTAAGTTATTAAATTAGTTGCTAGAAAAAAATATGCTAGTTCCCAAAATTTTATCGGCAACCTGCCGTAAAAAGAAAAAAAATTAAAGACCGCCAAAAAGTAGGCCGACGAGCCAAGCCTTAAATAAAAAAGTTGGCCGACAGCCGACAGTGGCCCCCAGGAAAGCAGGTCGGCGGACTGGCGTTAAAAAAAAATCGCCGAACGCCAACATCGGCCCGCCAAAAAGCAAGAAGACAATCTAGCATAAAAAATAAAAAATTGGCCTGCCGCTAAAGGTCCGCCGGCAGCAGCTGCCTAGTGTTAGAAAAAAAAGCCACTGAAGGGCCGACAACAGCTGCCGAAAAAACTGATAGGCCGGAGATCCATCAGAGATTCCTATTTAAAAAGATTTTTTTTAAAAAATTATTTAATTATTCCATTAATTTAGTTTAATTTAATATTCTAAGTTGTTCGTTTATAAATTTATTGTTGTTGAACATTTGATATTATTATATTACATTCAACAAAGAGAGAATGATATGAGATGGAAGAGGTATATTGATCTTTTCAAGTACACACTACCAAAAACCACCGTTGTTCTATATATCGCTATTTAGGGTTCAGGGTTTAGGGTTTAGGGTTTAGGATTTAGGGTTTAGGGGTGGACTCGATTCCATTCGGTTCGGTTTTTGACCGAAACCGAGAGTCGAACCAAATATTCGGTTTCGGTTTGGTTCGATTCTTTTTGAAGTTCGGTTCGGTTAAGTTCAGTTTTATAAATATTCGGTTCGATTTTGATTTGATTTGATGTTTTTTCGGTTCTTCACAATATAAATTCAAATATTATATGCAATAGAATAAGTTATATATAACAACAAGCCAACAAGAGATATATATGTTCAAGATAAAAGCTAGAATTGCATGACAATTTCCAAATATCTCAAAATATATAACAATCGTAAATCACAATAGCTCATTCTCTCAACCTAAATTAAGTGAATCACAAATTCATGAGCATATTATCGGTCCTTCTTAGACCCATGAAGGTCTTACAAAAGGAAAATGAATTATACTAAAATTCGAAACACACCAAAATCACAAAAACAAGGTCATTTTAGTATGTTGAAATTTGACTTCGGTCCATTTCGGTCCGGTTCGGTTCCGCCCGACCCCGAACCGAGAACCGAACCAAATTAGTTCGGTTCGGTTCTGTTTTTTTGTTTTTCGGTTCGGTCTTCTTCGGTTTTGGTTTTCCGGTTCTTTTTTCGGATTTTTTCGGTTCGATTTTCGATTTTCAGTTCCGAAATGCCACCCCTATCGCTGTGTGTGTGTGCGCAAGAGAGAGAGAGAGATGTCAAAACATGTTTTATGTAGCTTACCATGAAATAATAACTTAAACAAATACCAAAGAATAAAATAATAAACATTATACCCGACGTCATCATTATATTTATAATTTGAAATTTAGTGGAGAAATATAAACATATACCCTGTTTTATTCTCCTTTCCCCTTAGCGATTTCTTATAAATTTAAGGGTAAATTATCACATAGTATATGATGGGGAATTTTATTTACCATGAAACTGATTGTATATCATATAGTATAAATATTTACCACTAAATACCAAAAAATAGAAGTTAAATTATTCATTAAGCCCTTAATAAAAGATGGAAAATAATAATATGTTGCCATCAACACGAAGAGTTGGGGTAGCATGCACAGTGGAAGGGAAGGCCAGGCTGGCCAGCTAAGTACTCGATCCAAGGAAGAATATAACAGTGAAAAGTTCAATGAGTTCAATACGTTCTAAGGTCAGTGTTGTAAGTAAATATTTCCATAGATAAAACAGTATACATATTTTTACACACACATCCGTCCAGCATCAAGCTGGTTAGATCTCCGCTGCAGCTGTTCATGAACTCCATTAGCAATGGCTTGAGAGAATACACACACACACACACAAACACACACACACACATATATATATATATATATATATATATAGATAGATAGAAAAATACAACAGCTAGCAGCTACAAAACAGTATGCCCACCTACGTAGTTCCAACCGTGAATCATAACACAAGGAGTAGTTCCCTGGGAAACCTCAAAGTTAAGGCTTACACTGATTACCTCCCCAGGTACAAGTGAGAAATAGTTGTCAGAGTAATGAACTGGCAAAATGCGAGTGTCTTTCTCATCTTTCTTTGACGCATGGACAGATAAATGAAGAAAGAAAGCCACTCCACTCTCAGTTCCATTGATTTCACTCACTTTCACACCACTGCCTTTCATAAAAAACTTCTTCAGCATCTTTGGAAACAAGCTGTGCTCCTTTTCTTTACCAGTCACACAATATACAGCTTCTGATGATGGCATATCAAAATCTCTGTTGGCACATTTTAAAACCGTGTTATTGTGGAGAAGGCTTCTTGGACCTGGTTTCTTCGATGCATTTTCTATGTGCATCCTGACCTCATAGCCAGACCCTCTTATGATTGTTAAAGAAGTGACTTTGAGGGCAATTTTATTTTTTTTGTATGGTTCCAGGAGCTTATAATCACCACCCGGCAAATGTAACCAGTAAAAGTTCCTGGACAGTATCTCGTAGTCGGACATCTTATAAAGTTTCAGAAGAAGAAAGTAAACAGGTCGAGGATTTTCGGACTTTGGATACTTCATCTCAGAAGTAAATATTGTGCTTTTGGATGGTACCGTGAGCTTGTCAAAGATTTCATAGTATGGGCATGCTCCTTCTAGATCCCAAACGGAGGCTTCTATAGCCACGTCAGATAGTTCTTTCGATGTCGTATTCACAACCTACAGTAGCCCCACATAATATTTTTTATGCTTTAAAATATTCAATAAGAACGACGTGCTTACAAGTAAAAGTAATCTGGTTTTATTGAAGTATATCACATCCAATAGAATACATCAGATTATACTATAATGAAAAAGTTAATGGTTTACATGCATCTGACAAAACTAATGCTTTCTTTACAGTGTGCTGATTAAGATCACATTTAGTAATGTGCCATATACCCATTTAATCAGCTGGAAGAAAGTCCAAGGATTAAGTAGAATATTTATAAAACCAAAATTATTGTGTACCTCTACAGAATATGTTGCTATATTCTTTTGGAACTGGGTCCTGCCGTTTGCTCATTAAGAATGATTGAAAAAACTTGTTTTTTGTATTTTATAATATATATATATATGTGTGTGTGTGTGTGTGTGTGTGTGTGTGTTACCAGTATGAGCAGCTGGAGGAAAAGTTTAGGTACTCGGAGAAAGACACGAATGTATACACCTCCAAAAAATATGTTGCTAGATTTAGCTGCACATGAATTGGTTCTGCGGCACAACGACAGCCATAAAATCCTGCTGTTTGCTCATGGAGATGATCATAGAACTGGCCCCTCAGACCTGTCCAGGGGTTTTGGGTTTTCCATATCAAAACACCTGTGTATTTGCTCCACATACGCGAGGTCCAACCCTCTAAGAGAGCTCTATATTGGATATAATTGGCCAATTGCGCCTGAAATAGACAGTGTGTTGACGCAACCACAAATATCTAAAATGCTTCTTCAGGAATCACTATATTGCAGTATACCAACCTTAAGACAAAAATCATCGAGATCCTTTGGTGTTCCATATAGCAAAATCTGATCATGAACCAAGCCTGGTTTTGAATATGGAATGTACTTATGGTAGTCCCATATAGGATTAGGGACTTCCTGCACATAACCACTGGGTAATGTTTTGAATAAGGGAATCTGCCATCCCTCTTGGGGCATTGTAGCTCTGATGGTAGCTGCCACAGGCATCCCTACAGAACCAACCTCAGGATTGAAACCATATTTGTAAAAGTCATTCTTGAAAAAGTTTTCGGGATATTGAATTTCGTAAGGACCGTCGCTAAAATTGCCCTTCCCGTCAGCAAATCCATCCCACATGGATCCTTGAATGTAAATACGTGTTCCATCCAGATATTCACTTGGGTCCTTCGATCTTGAGTAGATCTCTTCCACCGAATTGTTCCATTCGATAAAGCTTTCAAATAAAGGATGGAGTTGTAGATCCTCTTTCAAAGCTGTATTGATATCATCTGGGGGAATTTGTTCATTACCTCCTACCCACAGAGCCAGACTAGGATGATTTCTCAGCAACTTCACAGTGTCTCTAGCACATAGCAGAAAAAGTTCATGGTCCAAGGGACCATTGGGATTCGATACTGGATCACCTCGTCCATCACAGTCTCCAGTTATCCAAAATTCTTGCCAGACCTACAAGAATATACTAAAACTTTAAAGCAAGCGCCAGAGTTTATGTACTTGCTATTGTTATTGCATGGCGATGGCCCGCTAATAAAATTCTCACAGGAAGTAAAGCAGTTAAAATTCATTGTACTTGAAAAGGAAATAGTATATACTCAGAAGAAAGAATATACTAGTGAGTTAGTAACCAAATTTTATGTCGAGAGTACAAGTAGTTTCAAATCTGTAATATTGCCTATAATATCCTCCAGAATCAGTTCATGAGAGAAGACAAGAAATAAATTAAAAATGACAGTTTACAGTGTCACAGATGGATGTAGATGGAATGAAGTAAGTTTGGCTTAATATCGAGGGTTAGGGATTAAAAATATTGTTTCGGTAGCGAAGTTTGTAATTTTAGAAAAGGCAAAAACTCTGCATGGTAAAGTAAAATTGTTTGAAAATAGGGGGAAAAAATATCAAGTGTCGTACCATAGTTTGATAATCTTCATAAAAATGGAGGGGATTTTCTTCTCTTGCTTTCCCAAATTTGAACTTCATAGTAGTTTGAATGTCCCTAGGGTTGACTCTGTAAAATAATTTCACATTTGTAGTCCATAATAGATTACTGGTCTACTTTGTCCTATTTGGGCTGAATTCAGTTCACTACAGTCTTGATGTAGTGTAGCAGATAAAATCATTTATGTGGTATCACCTATACTTGAGTACCCATCATTGCTTCAGTGGCTTCTTCACATATGTGAACACACCACATGCTCGCAGATATATGCCTAGAGACACATACATATATGAAACACAAAAGGAAGAGAGGGAGAGAAAGAGAAGCTGACCAGAAGGCCATAAATGTCGCAGTAATGATAGAACTCAGGCCTTTCCGCAAGTCCACCTCCCCAACAGCGAATCATGTTGAAGTTCATGTCAGCATGAAATTTGATATCTGTTTCATACCGTTTCTTGGAATGCCGTAGTAGTCCATCTGACAATATCCAATTACCCCCACGGATAAATATTGGCTGTCCGTTGACCTTAAATAACCTGAAAGCAATATGTTAAGTTCACTTGGTTTTCAAGCCTTAATATCTGCATCAGAAGCCCAAAAAGCGATAATACCTTCCACCAGTAGTAGTATCTATGTAGCTCTCAATTTTACGAAACCCAAAATGCTGAATCGATGAATCAGACTCTCCATAATCTTCCACATCAACAGCTATTTCTAAATTGTACAGAAATTGTTTTCCCATTCCATTGGGCCACCAAAGATTCGGTTTATAGAAGAATATCTGCGAGAAAAAGTAACCCACCATTCAAATAATTCCTACAACTTCGGTTGATATAGCTTACTAAAAAGTTCTTTTAATATCTTTCGAACAGTATAGACTTGAAGAAGATAACTGATTGTCAATTTGTACTAACCGGAACCTGTATATCATGTTTATCGCAAATCAAATGAACAACAAGAATAGACCTGTAGATCTCAACCTCCTAGAGCAAAACAAGAGAGGCAAGGCTGTCTGCACTCAACATGGTTGGTATTATCATATTTCAAAGGATGCCTAGCAGCCCAATAGTTATTTCTTTTAGCCCATGGTTTTGAGAAAAGTTTTTGGGGAATATTTTTCTGATTGTGGCCAACATTTTAACTTTTTATATTGGTGTTTTGCATAGTTGGATTGAGTTATTTTGGAATGTAGTGATTAGGTATTATGGTTTTACGGTTAATTATCGCGTTTATTTACTAACATAGGTATATTTTATTTTTCTAAAGTTAATAATTGACACGCTCGAATAGCTTACGCTATGCACTACGCTACGATGGAACAAAAATGCTACGCATATAAAAGATGCTTAGATGCATCATTACCTTATTTGTATAATTTGACATCCACTGCTTAACACTCTCACAATGAACGACCACATGCTAATATCAATTAAAGAAAATTACGTTAAAATATCTGCAGGAAATTCATGCAAAGCAAAAACCAAAGAAGGCAACAAAGGATAATATCAGGAAAAATTAAGATAAACCAAAATAGAGGAGGAGAAAAGTAGGTATGCAACAGAGGTCAAACATCTGACTCCAAACATTTTTGAAAATAATAAAATTAAAAATGGTTGAATCAAGTACTCCCTTCGTCCGCCCGAAGTGAAACATTTGGCCAAAAAAAGTGTCCCTTTAGAAATGCAACGTTTCATTAAATACTCCAAAGATTACTAACAATCACAATCACATCACACAAAAAGTTCCCAACAATTACAAATATACCACACTTTTAACTTACGTATTGGGCCCACACTCTAATAAATCAGAAAACTTAAACCCAATTAGTAACCAGATTAACCCACCCCATCACCCGTGACTCAATTTAACAAAAGTGACAAGTGACACCTACCCCCCCTTAACCCTAGCACATCTGTGTCTTTCTCTCCGTTCCAAAACCCTTCCGTCTCTATTTTTTATCTAAAAATCATCCATCATCAAAGGTGCCGGTACCAAATCACTGGTGAAATCTTCATCATATTTTTGTGTTTCACCAAAATACGACACCTCTGTTGATACTTGCCGGTGTATCTATTCAGATTCTGCAAAATCACTTTCCGACTGCTACTTGGTTGATTCTGAGTTTCTCAAGTATTGTGATGATGAGCCTTCCACTCCACCCCGTTGCTGCTCTGGTATGGTGGAGTCGGAATCACCGAATCAGGGGGTCTCTTTGCCTAGTGATGTTTATTTGAAGGCTGAATCGGAAGTGAAAAGGGCTTCTCCTTCACTGCATGTGGTAGTTCCGAGCCCGAAGGGTAAAAAAAAGAAAATGAAGGAGCAAATGGACTTTTGAGGTGCTTCTATGAGAGGGGGGGGGGGGGGGGCTTTATGCTCCTTGATTTTAATTTCTTTTTAAGAATTTATTTGATAGCGTTTTTTTGCACAGTTGGGATACAAGATGCTTAAAAATGTTGTGATGATGAGATTTTTTTTCAATCGGATTATGCTAAAATATGTTGATGCTGGTTTAGACTATAGCAATTATCTCGACTCATCACCATCTAATGATATTTTCCATGTAACTGGAAAAGCCTATGATTTTGATGGTTTTGGAATTTTATCTCATTTCTCCTTCATATGAAGGTTGCGACAGGAAGGGCATCCGGCGTAAAACTTTGCCACTTTGTCTTTTGCATGAATTGTAGTGTTAACTAGTTTTCGACAATTAATTGGCACTATAATTTTCATGCCACCGACCCCTACATAGTTGGGATTAAGGTGCAGTTGATGATGATGATGATGATGATGATGATGATGATGTTGATGCTGCTTTAATCCTGTGATGACAAATTATGTTTATGCTGGTGTTCTATGTTGATACTAGTACTCTATGGTACTCCCCTCTCCTGACCTAAGTGTTATATTGAAACCAAACATTTCTATTGCATTTAGTTTGTCACCACTAGGCAATGATGTTTACACTTTACTGACCCTAGTTTGAAGACTTCTAATTGTTTAACAACTGTAAATCTAAGGAGAAGTTAAAGAACTCGATGATGAATATAGGTTAATTAAAAACCTG
This sequence comes from Orobanche coerulescens, assembly GCA_033398695.1. NCBI lineage: Eukaryota > Viridiplantae > Streptophyta > Magnoliopsida > Lamiales > Orobanchaceae > Orobanche > Orobanche coerulescens. The sequence goes on along the minus strand of CM065803.1, from coordinate 201,013,437 downwards.
TTTTGAGAATTTAAGGGGGAAAAACTCACTTTGATGAAGATGAATGATGAATAAAAAGACTAAAGAACTCAATGGTACTGTCCTGGCCTAAGTGTTATACTAAAACCAAACATTTCTATTGCATTCAGTTTGTCACCACTAGGGAATGATGTTTACGGACCCTAGTTTGGAGACTTCTAATGTATGACAACTGTAAATCTAAGGAGAAATTAAAGACGTCAATGATGAATATACGTTAATTAAAAACCTGTGCTGACAGTTTAAAGGTGAAACATATGTTTGCATGAACACTTGCAGCAGGTTGCAAAGTAAACAACATATGTTTACAGTTTAAACAGGAACCAGTAATGGAACTGTTTATAAACCAAATACAAGCAAAAGGCTGCTCTATACATTAATGTACTAAAAATTAATGAGATGTAATTCGTCTACAAGCCTTTCCACTTGTGCTCCAATTCCTGCTTCCATTTAGTAAAAAACACACTTTTGAACCAACTGACAGTTGACTTCCAAGTCAACAGGGAGCCTGCTCTTGTCAAGGTTGCTTTCTTCATATGCGGCAACCTATAGTTATTGTGACCCTTCACTTTCATAATCTCAATCATAACACATTGTAAACTAAGATGCACATTGTTTAGCTTGGTGTTTTCAAAATTGAGAAATGACTCAGAACATACAGTTCATCCACATCATAAGTAGCTGTCTCAACTTGTAAACTTTGTAAAGCTCTAAACCATCCTAGATCATTGACATTTAAATCAGGGCTATTAGGTGGTTGACATACTAGATGTATATTGAAACCATCTGACTGAGCAGCTAACCTAAATTCAGGATCTGAATCTTGTATATGAAGCCTGGTATTATCTTGCTGAATTATAATGTTTAAACTTTCACCTATAGCCATTTTGCCTTGATTGCCGGTAATACCTAATATAAAATGGAAAAATGGTGAATAAGTAAATGTTAACTGAAAATCTACTTTACAAAAAAAACATATTGCGACTTATGAGAGGTACCTGGTCAATAAGACATCTTTTGATGACCTCTTTGGTTATTGATTCAAGTGGTTTGGTTTCCATTGTACCTGCTTTCCTGTTTTTGCTTTTCTTCTTAGCTGACACCTTATGGGAAATGGAAACATTCCCACTTTGCCATCAAAAATGGCTTGGCCATTGTCCCCATAAATAGGTCTAGATACAGCACAGAGAAACATTACCTTTGTAATGAATCTTTTGCTTTTACATGCCCTATATGGGTCTTCTTCATCAAGGCACATATAGTACCTCTCTGATGTTCTTTATAATTGAACCATTTTTTCGCCTATGTGCATAATGTGATTCATGCTTTTAAATCTTACCATATTGAGTGGAATATCAACATAAAGTGCCTCGAAACTGGACTTCAACCTTGCTAGCATATTTTCAGCATTCAAAACTAATTTAAATGCCAATGTATGTGTTCTAAACAGCTTCTATTTTGACCATCTACCAACTGTGCTCTTACTTATATTTAAGACCTTTGCAACTCTCTCATGCTACTTTTTTTTAACTGAAACATCCTTGAGCATGTTTGCATCAAATGGGACCAACTTTTGCCTGTTTACTCCAACTTTTTGTTTAGTTAAGTGAATAGGTAGACTAAATGACAACTGGCCTTTTGCTTTTTTCGACACCCTCATAACCGTGTACCTTGAAACTCCAAATGGTGCAGCTGCTTCCTTGATGGACCCATGAAGAACCCTGCCACTTAAGCCTTTCTGTTGGTAATAGATGAATAAAGCAATGTTGTTTATGACAATATTGCTTATGTTAGGCTTTTAATTGCTTTTGTAAGAATTTATGGTGGTTGTACGAAATGTGGTTGTAAGCATTTAAGGAGGCTGTAAGATTTTGGTTTGGGACTGTAATAGACTGAATTCATAAACTTTATGTAATTTTTTGTCTATGTATTTTGGAGGGAACCCTGAAATTTGGTGTTGGTGGGAAATCTCAGTGGGTTTGGTGGCAAAACTTAATTTTTGGCTGATGTGGCCAAAAATATTCAGACTTGTTGACTTTAATAAAAGATCTCTAATTGTTGTTGACTGTATATTTCTTATTTTAAGAAATAAGGGGATGTGAAGTGCTTTTTCTGTTCTTTTGCAACTCAGCAGAAAGCCTGCACAAAAGTGCAGCCTGCTGTACTCTCCTGCCCCAGCCTAAAACCCAAGAGCTTTTTGATGAAATGTTGCACTTGGGTTGGGCCAGATGGAGTAATAAACATCAACAAGATTTCCCTCTTAGGCCAAGAAATAAATGAATCAAATCAATCAAAAAGTTAATATACAATCATAGTTTTCTATATTCTTCCTAATCCACAATATGAACATTGTTTCTTAAATATGAAATGTTATGCACCATCCATTGTTTACAAGGAGGATATCTCTGGGAAAAATCAACAGATGTGGCATGCAAATTTTGCTATCTATTCGGAGTATGAACTAGTGAATTTCTCCCTCTTGGCCACCCCACCGGATCCTTCATGTTTGTTTTCTACTTATAATTGTGGCACATTTATTCTCTCATGGCCTCATTTGAAAATTTAATTTTCCAATTCTCATGTATGTTAGGCCACAACAAAGCATTATTGTTTTATCCGTGTAATTATTGATTTAATTTAGTAATCATTGATAGTATTATTGTACATGTAGATATGTTGTACATTTAGATGTTGTTATGATTTATCTCAAACGTGCCTTAATTGCTTGCGCTTTAGTTAATTGTGTAGTGATGTTAATGTGATTGTTTGGTTTAAGGGTAGGAGTATTTTTGGTAAGCGTGGTGTGTGCTTCATCGAGGAATTAGACTGAAGGGAAGATGTTGAAATCGGATTTCTGGCCATACCTATAAGACATAAGAGAGATACTTCCGAAAATAATTGTGTTGATTGATGAGACGAAGTTTGAAGTTGAAAGGAAGTTGGAACACAAGAGAGATACTTTCAGAACTCGAGGTTGTAGGTAGAGCAGAAGTACGACTGGATCTTTAAGTGCAGGACCAGGTTCAGCGAAAAAGGAAGTAGTGAGACGAGGATGATCATTGTTGATGAGAATGTTGTTCATGGATCCAGCTTTTTCTGTTATCTTGGATCTATTACTATCTAAATGGATGGAGAGCTAGATGTTGATGTGGCTTACAAAATTTTAAGGTGGGTTGGTTGAAGTGGATGAGTGGCATAAGCTATTATGTGTCCCAGCATGCCTACTAAAGGGTCAATTCTACCATACGACAATTAAGCATGCACTGTTATATGGCACCGACTGTCGGGCGGTAAAACAATGTCATGTTCAAAAGATGAATGTGGCGGAGAACTACCTCAATTTATTGCGTCTTAGTTTCGAGGAAGAAACTCCTTTTAAGAAGGGTAGTATGTTATATCCGTGTAACTGTTAATTGTACTTTAGAAATTATAATTGTATTGCATGTGGATATGTCGTACATTTCGACGTCGTTATGATTGATTTTAAACATGTTTTAATTGCTTAATTTAACTTTGTTTAGTTGAATGTAATGATGTTGGTGTGATTTTTTTGGTTTGAAGGTGTGTTATTATCGCCTTATTAGAGTGTTTTTAGCATGCGTGATGTGTTCCATCATCAAGGAACTGGACCAAGGGGGCGAATGTTATAATTGGGTTGTTGGCGACACTTGTGTGCAAAGCCATGTTTCAAACAGTGGAGAACCCAGTGCAATTCAAACCTGTTCGAGATAGTAGGGATTGTCTCGGATACAGGGAAAAATACGGTGTTGTGCACCGTGTGCTAGCATCATGTCGGGACACATCGTAGAACTCGCGGCTTGTAACGTCGTGTTGCCTAGTTCGGCTACATTTACACACATTGCTTAGGCACGACATGTTCAGTACCGTGTTGTCTGTCGTGTTTGAGCAACGGGCTCGCTTTAATAAATGCGTTTTAAATGCATTTTTTTCGCTTGACAATCATACCACTAGATCTAGAAGACGAAATTCAAGGAATTCTAACCATTTGATTCAAGATCTTCCAAACTTGAGGGAAAACCTAAAAACTCTTAGAACTCTTCAATCTTAAGTTATGTTGTTTCCTTTGTGTGTTTTGAGATTTTTTGGCTTATTGAAATTAGATGGATTGTGTTCTTATGGAGGGTTTATAGTTCACCTAGTTATTTCAAACTACTTTGCAAAACTAAGATTTTTTTATTAAATCAATCCTTGAGTGGGAGTTTGGAAGATGATTTGTGATAGCGAACAAGACAAACTTAAGGGAAAACTCGAATAACAAGAACAAGAATTGAGAAAATATAAATAATCAATATTTGATGTTATTAATAATAGTTTATTAAAGTGCAGCTCTTAAGCCTTTATTTATATGCTGAGGGTCCTAATTCTACGAAAGTATTATATTCTCCTAATTAAACTAGTTATTATATTATACTTTTCATCAGCTTGCGATGTCGGAAGGATTTTTTTGAGTTGTTGGACATAAATTGGATTAGCGTACACAAAGTGTTCTACGAAATGTCGAAGGGAAGGGTTTGTTATTTTTAAAAAGTTAATGTTTGGATGGAATGCCTATACTCAAGGTGTTGATACCAGTGACTGCACTCAGAGCAACCGGACTTAGCTAGCGTTGCTGAATTTCCGATGAAGACAGGTATAATCAATGACTCGTATGACTGTAATTATGTTGTGTTGAATTCCATTGTGTTAGTATTTATCTGTGATTATGACATGGTGTGTCTGCATGCATCAAGGTCCGTTTAGCGAAGTTCGTAAATAGTGTGAGTGCATTGTGGTCGGTTTGGTAGAGTCCCCAGATAGTGTGCTTGCGTCGGGGTCTGTTTTGGCGGCGTCCACGGATGGTGCATGTGTCGAGATCCTTGATGGAGTCCCAGGATTGTGTCTAGTTGATGATTGTGTTTTGGTGTTTTGAGAACATTCCTGATGGGTGAGAATTATGTTTGGTAATACCTTTAATATATTCTGAATGATGGCTTTTGGGATTGTAGGTCCGTGTGATTGCAAAGTGGGGTTATGTTACCGTTAATTATTTTATGCATTACATCACTTAATCATAGTTGTTAAAGGCAAAAGACGCACTAAGGCGATAAGGGCTTCTAGACTGAGGAGCAAGGCGAGGCGTGCGCCTCATAAATGTGAACCGCAAAAAAATTATATTAAAGAACTTTTTTTATAAGAAACAACTATTTTATTCTAGAAGTACAAGGGGTAAGATATCTCTAGGAACAGAACCCGCCATCGGTTCATCAAGAACGTGAATCTAAGGCTTTAACTGTCCTAGCTTTTTTAATTCTTTGAATTCACTTGAGGATTCAATGAAGGAGAGGAAGATAGAGGCCCTCCTACTTTAGTCCCTCCGTCGTTGTTTACAAATGAGGAAGGCATTGGTCTTACCTAGCTATACTCATCACAGTCGATCAACAGATTAGGATCTTTTCTCGGAAAAATCTTTTTCTTAGTAGATCTTTTAATTGAAGATCCGAATGCTACTAGATCCTACGGGCTACAACATTCCCAATAGGTATTTTTCGGCTCTGACCTGGCCAAAGAATCACTATTTCGATTGTTACAAGTTATAGTGCAAAACTCCAATTTCCATAAAGTCAGAGACCAAACAACCGTTGAACATCTTATGACTACATTCCCAAAGAGCAACTCTAAGTTTGGTCCTATGCCACACCACATCTGACTTGTAACATTCTCAAAATCTCTTGGTTTCTTTGAAGCCAAATAGACAAAATAACTCATGGGACAACAATCCTACACAATGTTTTTCTTCTTCTGTTGGAAAAGTCCCCCATAGTCTTTAAAAAAGTCCACAGCCTGGTTAGAGATCCCATGAAAACCCAACTCGCAATACACTCTATAAAAAAGATGATGGGCGAAGAAGCAATGCACGAACAAATGAAAAGATCCTCGAACCTGCATAGGCACACTAATTAGGGGAAAGAGGGACATGAGAAAACGTTTTTTCCAAGTAATCACAAGTAGCCAACTTCCCTAACACTACCAACCAAGCGAAGACTTGAACTTTCCCAGGAACCAGTGATTTCCAAATGAAAGTAAACCAAGGAAAAGGCAAATTACCATTCAAAGAAGCAACAGAAAAAAGAAAAGATTTGCAAGAAAAGGACCGAGAGTCCCTACAATCATTACCCTCCACGTCCAATCTAACAGATTCCAAGCATAAAAGGAGCTGCTCAAGCTCTCCCATTTTCCAATCTCTCAAAAATGTAAAAAAAAAAAATGGAACTTCCAAGATACCAGGGAGACACAACCAACACCAACATTGTCAGGGTAAATATAGAAACATTATAATTTATGCATAGAGGAAAGACAATACAAAGAAGGAAAGTGATCACAAAAAGGCAAACTACCCAGCCACTTGTCTTCCCAAAAAATGCACCGTCTCCCCTCCGAGCCTTAACCTCAACCAACTTCATAAAGTATGGGAAAACTCGTGAAATGAATTTCCAAGGGCGCTGAAATGTTGATCTCACAGCCAACCTGCATCCAAATTGTTCTCTTGAAGGACATACTCTCGATCACTCCATTTCTTTCTCACTTTGGAACCGCCACCACCATTTTCCACAGAGAGCTTTGTTCCTAGACTGAATATCCCTTATCCCAAGTGCCCCCAACTCTTTAGGCCGGACCACGACGTCCCAAGAAACAAGGTGAGCATTGTTATCTCCGTCAACCACATCCCATAAAGTTATGGTCTTCTTCTCCAATAATTTAGCAACTCCTTCCGGAATTCGAAATAAAGGAAGATAAAACACTGTGGATGAGAGTTAGCCTGCCACCCCTAGAGAGAAAGGACTTCTTCCAACCTGCCAATCTACTTGAGAATTTCGCCACAATTGGTTCCCGAAAAGGATAACTTTAGTGGATTAGCTCCCAAGGGAATGCCAAGATAAGTGATTGGCCAACCACCCACTCCACAACCTACTGAAGTAGCAAGGTTGTTGACCACTTCTCCTCCCTCCATATTAATGCCTAACAGGTAGGGTTCCTAGCATGGGAAAATGGCATGACGAGGACGGTATGACAAAGCGGCATGACGAGGACGGTATGACAAAGCGGCATGCCGAGGACGGCATGACAAGGCGGCATGTCACATTGGCATGCTATTTTCAAAATTGGTTATATTTGAAGTTTTAAAATCATATTATTCCTATTTTTTGTTGAATATATATCATTCATCACTTTTGTTATATATTATCCAAGTAAATTTTAAAGTTCATTATTTTATATATTGTGTTTCAGCGTGTCACGAATAAATTACAAGTATTTGTACTGAATATTGTATCAACAATCAAAAACTTTGTCAAATAGATTTTTTTAGTAAAGTTTTTTATAATTTTCTTGTAATGAGATCAGTATACCAAAGTAGAAGCTGTCAAGAAAATTATATGCAGTGTCGTTGAAATAAACGAGCGCAACCGGGCACCCGGACAGGTTGAGTCATAAGGCGGTTCGGCAGTTCGGATGGGGCAGCTTGTGGCGGTTCGGCGTGGATTAGATTATAATTATTTAAATTAAGTAACTGTTAGTAATTATTAATAAGTCCTTTTATTCTTGTTATTATACTTTTCTAACTTGTGGAAAAGGATAAATAAATTGTTATTAAGGTTTTATTATTATTGAAGATTAAAATTTTTGCGAGCTTTGGCTTAGGGGCAAGACGTTATCTTGTCGAGTAAAGTAATTTAGTTTACTTCCGTGAATCCCCTCGTAATAGTCATCTAAGAAGAAGAGGGTGCCATCAGCAAATTGGAGGCAAGAAACCTCACCTCTGTCCTTCCCAACTGAAAAGCCTTTAAGAAGAGCCTCTCTCTTAGCCTTATCAATTAATCTGCTAAGTCCGTCTATTATTAAATTAAAGAGGAAGGGGAGAAAGTGGATCTCCCTGCCTGAGGCCTCTGGATCCTCTAAATTTCCCCCTAGGTTTGCCATTGATCATAACTGAGAAGTTCATTGTTTGAAGGCATCCCTTGATCCATCCCCTACATCTCTCTCCAAAGCCCTTCTTGCTAAGTACAAAATTCAGGAAGCCCCAATCAACGTGATCGTAGGCTTTAGCAAAGTCTATCATGAACACCAGCCCCTTGTTCCCTTTGACCCTATATTCCTCCACAATTTCATTTGCCACCAGCACAGTCTATTTATACCCTCAATAAATGCATGTTGAACCTAATCAGCAGTATCCTTCATAACCTTCTTCATTATACGGGCATGGACATTGGCAATGATCTTGTACAAGCTTGAGACAAGGCTTATGGGCCGAAAATCTTTGACCCTCACCGAAACTCATAAACACATAAAATCAAGAAAAAACATCTACCGCAAAAAAAAAAAACGTAAAAAGTTAACAAACAAAAAAGCAGAAAAATAAACAAAATCTAATGATATAGATGCGCACATGCACACTGAAGCGCATGTAAAAGGCACACCAAGGCCGGCGACTCACCCACATCACCCGCCTTTGGTCTTGAGAGGCAATGAGGGTTTTTTTCTACGCGTTTGAGGCTCGCCTTTAATCATATATCTTAATGTGGTTACAGTACTCATGGTGCTTGTATTAGCATTCAAGGTTAACCCATTCAAGGGTGAATACATTTCATGTATTCAGGTACAGGTAGCATTGAGGAGCAGACACAGAGGGCACAAGGGTGATGACATCACAGTGATACTAGATGTTGTGAGCCTAGATGTTGTGAGTCTGGAATCATCGTGTCATGTCATCTTCTCTTATTTTGGCTTGTAATCTAGTACTTGAGTACTTGTCATATTTAGAATATTTTGTTGAGATGTTTCCACAAGCCTCATCGTCTTGGTGGATTGTAATAACAATACTTCCACTATTTTATTTTGGAATTGTATGTGTGACCAAACTCGTCTTTTTTGGTATTATTTGTTTTCAGTTGGTAAACCCTTGCAGAAGGGCTTATGCCGCTGTAATATTATTGGGTGATTTGAGGGTGCTACAATCCCACAAATATATGGATCTACTACCAATTGCTGGAAGTTTCTCAAAACAAAATGAGATAAGAAAGTAAATAATATAAAGCAGTTATTAACATAGGAAGTCCAACAAAAGAGACGACAAAATTCTACAAAATCTAGCCACAACAATGATAGCAACCAACCTGGGGTAACGTATGTTGAACATGGGATCCGGCAGGAATAGACAGATGGTGAGATTGAAGATGCTCTACCACGAATACATTCCCTTCAAGTTCAGCTTCCACTTGGATATTCAAAGAACACTTGGCAACCAAGTTGCTTTTATTCACCAACACCATAGTTGTATGAAGATAGGCCCTCTCGTAATTGTCAAAAAATGATGAGACTATGTGAGGATCGACTATCTTCACTGGCTGCACGGAAAGTATGGCATCTGAGTAAAGAATCAGAAAAAAAAAACATTGAATAGACAACAGAAGCAAAGGCTCCGAGTATAGATTTCTTAATGGAACTTCGCCTTTACACCACCCATTTTTGGGAGAAGAACAATATTACTACGTTCCATCCCCCAGCCAGTTTTACAACAGCTCTGGTAGATGATTAATTTTCTTTTTCATACCTAGTACAATATATGTCAAAAAACAGGATAATCAGTGCCAACATGAGCAAGAATCTGATAAATCTATGTGCTTAGCTTACCCCCGTAACAGTGAGAGAAACCTCATCCCAGATACCAGTATTCCTGTCCCTGAAAATTTTTTGAAACTTTTTTTTGAGAATACACTTTTGCATAGTTGATATAGAAAGAAAGTACAAAATCAAAGCATTCATTAATTCCGGGAAATCAATCTTTTTTAAATCAACGAAGAATTAATAGGATCTGGAAGCAAAGTCATTAAATTTACAGGCTTTATACTGGCCGTAGCTTTGAGTTAGGCAGATCTTGGAATAAGAAAAAGCCTGGTGATGAATGGAACAGAATTACAATTCATTATTTACACCTCTTTGATGATTGGAATGAAAAGCCTTTTCTTTTCCATTTTGTTTGAGTGTTTCATGTTTCCAGAAGTTAAGAATAAGAACCTCTCGTATTTCATGTGAAAAAGAAAATGTTTCGGATGAGTTGAGTTAAAAGGTGGAGTGTAACAGTTTAAAGATTGATTTGATACATAAAAAAATAACAAAAAAAGAAAAACAGATCAGGTTGAGAATTGTACAATAACGTGTGGAAAACTGTTACTAGAAAATGGGTTACATGCTTTTAAAAGATAGGACAAATAGAGGTTTCATTTGCAAAATGTTTCAGCATAAGCTTTCAGATATTGCACAATAACAAACTCACAGAAAGTGATTGAACGAAACAGAATCTAAGTTGTTTTACTTTCTTTCATTCTTTAAATTAATTAATTTCTCCTAGGAACAGGGAGATTCACAAATGAAACAGAAGCACTATACAGAAGAAACTGCACTTTTCATAACGTGGAAAAGTTCACTCTGGGGAGACCATGAACTACAAAAGAGACACATCAAACGAGATGTCATGATTGGCTGACATTGAGAAGCTTTTTCAATTTATTTTCTGCACCAGTAATTAGTACAGATTTTGGATACCTCACTTCCAAAAAGTACAATGGAAGTCCAACTTCAGAAAAAGATTGAATGATGTACTCAAACCACACATGAACTTGTCATTGATCCAGTGAAAATGTATGTTTAGTAAACAGATTACAACAACAACAACATGAGAGCCTTAGTCCCAAAATACTTTGGGTTAGCAAACAGATTCTAACTTAAAAAAAAAATGCTCTTTTTTTTAAATAAGAGAATTTATCGATAAAAAGGAACAAAGGATGGATCTCTACCGAACCATGAAAGGGAAAGAGAAGAAAAGGGGTCCTCCTAAGCTAGCCAGTGAATTCTGTGGACATGTCAGATCCATTTGACTGGAGAAACAATGTATAAGGGTAATAGAGGCACATGTCCTACTCCAAAAGCATAGCACTCATGCTGAAGCAAGAGAGTAGCTTTGTGCTCACTTCATCTACCCCAGAAAGCGAGTAATTCATGCATCTAAGAACAAAAGCCAAGAGCAAAATCAACCCCCCCCCCCCCCCAAAAAAAAAAAAGGCTCAAACTCTCCAAAATATGGTAGTACAAGCAGCTACTCAAGCCTCCAGAGTGATCTGAGGTCTGAACTCTGAAGCTATAGCATTAAGTTATAATCGGCAAGGAAGGGAAAAAAAATTGATCATAAGTATGAACGGTGTTCTAAAAATCCCCGCCTAGGCCGATTAATCCTTCGAGTTATCCCTAGAAGGTCCTCTACCGTTCATCCCTAGGCCGATTAATCCTTCGATATATACCTAGAAGGTCCTCTACCGTTCCGATCACGGTCTAGGCGCTTCTACTGGGCGTTTGGGTGATTAACAGATCGCCTAGGTGGGCTGGGCCGATTAATCCTTCGATTTATCTCCAGAAGGTCCTCTACCGTTCCGATCACGGTCTAGGCGCTTCTACTGGGCGTTTGGGTGATTAACAGATCGCCTAGGTGGGCTGGGCGGGCGCCTAGGATGCTGGGAGGATGCCTAGGCGGTTAGGCTTTTTTTTTATTTGTGTTCTTGTTCTAACAGTACTATAAATTTCTAAACTGAGATATTATGGATATTATGGACTCCTTTATACCTATATCATTGTTTCAAATTTAATATATAATCTATTATATGTCTGTTTAAATGGTTAATTATTAATTATTTTAATTAATTTACATATATATATATATGATTAATATAATAACAAAAAAGTAAATGCCCAGTCAATAGTTCCGAATGCATGGCCGTACCCCGATTTCTCCCTCAATAATCCTCTGGGCGCTAGGCGGTAGCAATCCGAACGCATAGTGCCTAGCATTTTTAGAACCTTGAGTATGAACCAATTTAGAACCAAAGTTTAAGGGAAACCAAAAAAACAAGCACCGCATGGAATACTCTCGATCAAGAGAACACGGAAAGCTTCAGAATTAAAATATAGAGGTGAAGTTTATACAGTGTAAATATTTGAAGTCAGCATAAGCTAATCCTTCAACAAGTCAAGCAAAACTTCCATTGATTTTATATAACCCAGTTTTGATATGTAAACCGATTCATCAGTGTAAAAGTCAAACCGTACTTCCCTTTCATGACAATTACATATGAGGACACATAAGTATCAAATAGGGGTGTAAATGAACTGAGCGTTCGTGAAAAGGTCGCGAAAACGTTCGGTCAACGTTCAATCCGTGTTCGGATCGATCAAACTCGAACAGTTCACGAACATGTTCGTTACATATACGAACCGAACATGGACAAAATAATATATGTTCGTTGCTTCGCGTACAACTGCGAACAAAGGGGTTTTTATATATTTATTAAGAATTTTACAATAATTAATAAATATAACTAATAATTTTACAATAATTAATAAATATACATACAAAATAAAACCTACCATTCCGAAACCCTTAGTTTCTAAATCTATCTTCTCTTTTATTTTCTGGATTATTATTGCCTGTACTTTCGGTTTTTCTTTTTATATTTTAGAATACAAACGAACAAGCGAACGATCAAAACGAACCGAATAATCAAAAGCTAACGAACAAACACGAAATATGTGAAATTTTAACGAACCGAACACGAACAAGTGGTTTGCATTTTTATCGAACACGAACACGAACCGAACCCTTAACGAATGAACGATCGTTAAGTTCACCGTTCAGTTCGTCCGGTTCGAAATACACCCCTAGTATCAAAGAATCTGACGACTTCTTGAATTGACCTTTAATCATATGAGAAATTTTATGAAGTTGATATATACAAATAATGGTCATAATAATAATATGATTGCTCAAGTAAATTTATAATATTGCACTATATAAAGAGAAAGACTTCAATAAAAACAACTTTTCCATTTCGTCAGTCGAATCAGTAGGCTTTCAAATTACTAGGACTGCTAGAAATCAAAAACATCACCTTATAGGAGCCATCCAATCCCAACCCTCAACATACTGTGCAGCAACATCTTTCCCAATCTGGAATCAACATTAAAATAGTAAGCTATGGATTCAATCTGAGTAGTACATAGAGATTACAGTAGTTATAATGTGGCAACATTATTGATAAAATAAGGATCATGTAAAAGCAATCAATAGCAGCAGAATAGTCATTTACGTTGTAATCTTTATATTATAACAAAATACACTAACAACCCAGATTAATTTGACTACAGCATCCCATCCAGTATGACAACATGTATACTTGTGAGCATGGTTGTTAAGGCGTCGCCTAGGCGATGCCTAGTTGCCGCCTAGGCGTCCAGGCAGTTTTCAGGGGATCGCCTGGCCTGGTCGCCTCGCCTTTTGGTGCTAGGCGACGCCGAGGGGCGCATAGGCGTCGCCAAGACGTAATAGTCGATGCTTGGGTTGGCAAACCGATGATTCCGCCCGCGTTGGCCTATTTATTATATGATTTATGGCGTGTTTTGTAACTTTTGTTGAGTTGGATGAATGTTGTTTATTATCTAACTTATCATGTTTCAAGAATAATTCATATGGTATATATTATAAAATAAAATACTATATATTATATATACCAGGTCGCCTAGGCGTCCACGCGGTCTGATGGCGCCGCGACTTGACAGGCCGCCATGACAACCATGCTTGTGAGTGTATTATATATGAAACAAATATCCATGATCAGTAAATCTACTCAAGTACTTAGGTCCGCTGGTCTACTCTAAATAACTAAGATCTCTCAAAGACCTCAAGTCACGCATTGCCCACCCAAAAAATGAGTTGAAAAGAGTCCTTTAAATAATACTATAAGAGTTGATGTTATTGTAAACCTTTGGAGTCGGTATACGTTGTCTACAGCACAGGAATAAAGGAAATAATTTCGGAAAATGAGGATGTTTAGGGGAAAAAACATGCTGAAATATAAAAGAGAAGTCCAAAGGAGGATTATTTCGTAACTTCTCGTGCATTCAGAAAACAAGGAGGCATATGTGTTCACAAAAGCACTGTACTAAGCGAGCTGGGAGGTAAAAGACATTTACTCATAAGCTTGTGGGAGTGGCAAATCCATTAGAAATATGCATAACACAGGATATCTTCGCGAGAAAGCAATCTCTGATGATAGTCGATTGTTATGATCCCATATCGAACCCAAGGTTGCCTAAATCACGGAACGTCTCGGTACGTGGAACAAAAACGGGAACGGGATATGGCCCGGTGCCCGGAACGCGGAACAGTAGGAGTAGTCTTCTTCAAAGTTGGACTGAAATTCGTTTTTTTTTTATGCAGTTATATGTAATGCTTTACATAATCATAACATACATTTTTGTTGTAGAAAAATGAGAAAAATATGTTTGATGAATATAAGTTCTTGTTGAATAGAAACTAAATCCTTTTGTTAAAAAATTTACTTGACACATTCATGAATATATATATATATATATACACAATGTACAATGTGTTGTACTGCTATTATGAAACACTGAAAAGAAGTTTGAATGTTTAAATGCTGCAATGTACAATTAAAAAAAAAATAGGTCTATGAGTTGATTTATTAATATAATAAATAATACCACTGATGCAGAACAACCTGCGTGTGCTCCAAATTATGATTAAAAACAACAAGCCTGGCTTCACACCGAGGCAACCGTAGGCGTACCTAGGTTTCTTGAGCGCACCCAAGACAATAGAATCATGCAGATTCACACAAGAAAGCAATATTTGCTGAGAAAATTTTTTTATTCTCCAAAAAAACTATCAATAAACTGGACACTCACAAACTTTATATAGCTAACAAAACTCAAACCTCCAAGGAAACCAATTCCTTAAAAATAGGAAACTAAATCCTAGACTCAAACTAATCCTTTATGGATCTGGACTATGCATTAAAAAGACTCCTAAATCAAAAAGGAGTACTATTCCCGGCATTTAACTAAATTAATTGAATAACTAAAATACTAAATTAACCCTGCATCAGAAACAAAAAAAAAATCAGATCTTAATTAATTACTCCAATGCCCAAGTCGGCTCCATATCATCATAGGCATCCCAGACCAGAGCTTGAGTTTTGGAGGCATCTTTCCCTCGCCTTTTGTATGTTTTGAGTGGCTGTTGCCACTTGTTTCTATCATCTCTCCCCGGCTTGAAAGAACTCGACTTTGGCGAGTTAAAGGCGTGAAACTGGTCATAAAGCTTAGGGTTAAGATGTTGGAACTCTTGATCGGTAACCCATGTGCATTCTAAAAATGGACGCCCCTTCCCCTTAACAAGAAACTTTTGGTAACCACCTCCTCGAGTTGAAACAAGCTGCTGATCGACAATATCTTCAATTTCTTCCGCTATTCTTGGAGCTAGTGGTAAACGAACATTATTATGATCATTCGTATCATCCTTGTCATGGCCAGAATATAGAGTCGGGTCTTCAACATTGAACACATTGCTAATACCCATATCAGTTGGCAAGTCAAGTACATAAGCATTAGAGCTGATTTTCTTAAGGATTTTGTAAGGGCCAGCACTTTTGGAGTGAAGTTTTTTGTATACACCTTTAGGATAACGTTCAGGCCTGATCTGTACCATCACCATATCTCCCTCACCGAAATCAAGGAATCTCCTGTGCAAATTGGCACGCATTTTGTACCCTTCATTGTTGATTGCAATCCTGCGTCTAACATCATCATGCAGCAAGCGGATATGTTCAGCAAATTCTTCTGCTTCCGCACTCGGGCGTGCCTCAACAGGTAGTGGGACTAAATCAATAAGCTTTCTTGGTCGTAATCCTGTGACAATTTCAAATGGGTCACGACTGTTGTTTTGTTTACCGAACTGTTGTAAGCAAATTCAAACCATAGGAAGTACAAAATCCCAAGAGGAAACATGATCTCCGACAAGGCACCGGAGGAGATTGCCCAAACTACGATTAACAACCTCGGTCGACCATCGGTTTGAGGATGAAAAGTCAAGAAAATTTCAACTTTGTATTAAGTAATTTCCATAAAGTACGCCAAAAGTAACTCATAAACTTCACATCACGATCGATACAATTGTAAGAGGTAATCCATGAAGTCGGACAATTTCTCTGAAGAACAACTTTGCTATGTGTAAGGCATCGAAGTTTTAGAGCACGGAGAAAGTGAGCCATCTTGGAGTAGCGATCCACCACAACGAATATTGCGTCATGCCCTCTTATTGTTTTGGCAATCCAAGAACAACATCCATGCTTAAATCTTTCCATGGTTCGTGTGGTATTGGTAAGGGTGTGTACAAACCAAGATTTTTCTTCCTTCCCTTGGAAATCGCAAGTGCGACATCTAGAAATGTACTTGGAACATCACGCTTTAAGTTTGGCCAATAGTAACGATCTTCCACCATTGCAGCAATGATCTTGTCTCTCCCAAAATGACCACCGCACTTTAATGTAGTTCTCGAACTACCTCTTCCCGTAAAGAAGTATTGGCAAGCATAAGCGGGTTCCTCGAAACAAATAGCCATCATGTAAAGAGAAATCAGATGGTTTGAGGTCTGTCCCGACATCAATTCAAAGATAGATAACGCTGAAATCTCTGCACAATGGATAATCTCTTTTGAGTAAATCAAAGCCTACTACTTGCACTGACATCGATGAAAGAAGATGCGCCACTCGACTAAGCGCATCCGCTGATTTATGCTCCACTCCCGCCTTGTGTTTGATAACAAATGCGTACTCTTGCAAAAATGAAACCCACTTTGCATGTCGGTGATTCAACTTTCTTTGGGAATTTATGTATTTTAATGCTTCGTGGTCTGAATAGAGTAGAAACTCCTTGGAGATAAGATAGTGTCGCCAATACCGCAATGCTTGCACTATCGCATAGAATTCCTTATCATATGTAGAGTACCTTTGTTTTGCCTCATTCAATTTCTCGCTGAAGTATGCTATAGGGTGGCCTTCTTGACTTAGTACACCTCCAATCCCAACATTAGATGCATCACAAGCCACTTCAAACAACTTTGAGAAGTCAAGTAAGCGCAATACAGGAGCATTGCTCATCCTGTTCTTGACTTCTTTGAACGCTCACGCCGCCTTGTCCAATGTAATGCTCCTTGCTTCATGCAATCATTATCGCGCCATTATGTCTTGAAATTGTGTATGAAACGCGGTAGAATGTTGCCGTGCTATGAAAACTCCGAGCTTCACTAATTGAGGTGGGAATCGCCACACGAATAGCTTTAACTTTTTCTCGGATCACCTCTATGCCTCTAGAAGAAATCACAAAGCCCAAGAATACTACCGGTTACTCATAAATGAACATTTCTTCAAATCGCATAAAGCTTTTCGCGAAGAGTTCTCATGACTTGCTGCAGTGATCCAAATGTTCTTCCTTGTTCTTGCTATAAATTAAGATATCATCAAGTATACCACCAAAAATGACCAATAAAAGGTCAAGTACTGTGTCATAAAACGCATGAATGTGCTAGGTGCATTTGAGAGTCCAAACGGCATGACAAGCCATTCATAGAGGCCATCTTTGGTCTTAAATGCGGTCTTCCATTCATCCCTGTGTCCGACTCGATTTGGTGATACCCACTCTTTAAATCGATCTTTGAAAACACCATCGAACCGGCCATCATATCCAGAAATCATTT
Organism: Orobanche coerulescens; assembly: GCA_033398695.1. NCBI lineage: Eukaryota > Viridiplantae > Streptophyta > Magnoliopsida > Lamiales > Orobanchaceae > Orobanche > Orobanche coerulescens. The sequence continues at coordinate 200,995,763 of CM065803.1, read as the reverse complement.
AGTCGAGGAATCGGGAACCGATATTTGACATGATCTTGTTAATAAGACGGTTGTCGACACATACGCCAAGTTCCATCTTTTTGGCGTAAGTAACGCCGGTACACCACATGGGCCGAGGCTTTCACGAATAAACCCTTTGGCTAGCACTCTTCCACTTGTCTCCTAAGCTCTGCATGTTCGGTAGGGTTCATGCGATATGCCGGAAGGTTAGGTAATCGAGATCCCAGACAAAATCTATCTCATGTCAATGTCATGCAGAGGAGGAAGCTCATTTGGCGGCTCTTCAAGTGCTACATCCGAAAAGTCATTCAACAGACTTATGAACTTGGAGACAGCTTCACTAGTTGCCAACTTAGAGTCCTTGTTGCGTCTTATTACTACAAAGAATTATCACATTACTATCCTGCTCTCTTTTAAAAGAGATTTCTTTGTCACGATCTGGAGAAACTTTTTTATTTCCAATGGACATTTTGGTGAAGGTTCCTTATGTTTGTTAATCTCTGTCACCATAGGTAACAATGTTACAGAGTTATTCGATGCGTAAAGCTATAGGTGTTACTTTCTCCATAATGTTTCACTTTTCGGTCATAGAGCCAAGGTCGTCCAAGTAGAATATGAGCAACTTTCATAGGGACCACATCACATAACACAGAATCTTGATAGTTCTTGTATGAGAAAGAAATAAGGCAACGATGCTACGGAATAGTTGAGTTATCAATCCAAGCAACTTTATAGGGTTGAGGATGTGGTTCAATAGGAAGTTTGAGACGTTCCACCGTTGATGCTGAAACTACATTCATACAGCTACCACCATCAATTATGAGTTTTTTGGCTTGGGTTCCACAACGAACCAACATCTGAAAGATTGAAGTACGCCGCCAATCTTCCTCTTGAGCTTTAGGGGCTGCTAAGATGCGTCTGACTACTGCAGAGAACGAAACGTCCTCTTCTAGCTCCTCTAAATCATCAGCCTTGAATACCCCAACCTCAAAGTCACCACCATCGTCGTCGTCCTCTAGATCTTGTTTCTTGACTCTATTTCGGCCAATATGCAGATTTTTCTTGAGCAATCAGTAGCTCATATGACCTGGTTCCCCACACTTGAAACAACCGTCATTATACTTTCCACTCCCTTTAGAAGGCATGATGTTCTTGCCCTTCGGATCATCTGTCTTTGATTTCAATCCATTTGGTGACTGATTAGTTGCTGCAAACCTTTTATTTGATGTATCCCCGATTTGAGAACCAAACTTCCTCGCTGGAAGTGGTTTAAGGTATTCTTCCAAATCAAGCGCTGTTTGAAACGCATCTTCCGCACCATAAACAGGTTGCCTAAGCAACTCTCGTCGTATGTCTGCTCTTAACCCGGTCTTGAAATGTGCTAGGGTTTGACGAGGATCTTCAACAATGTGACTCCGAGTTTTAATCTCATCAAATCGTTGCATATATTCTGTTACACTCAAATTACCTTGCCTCAGATTAACAAGTTGTTCGCACAACTTGTCTTGGTAATTTATAGGCATGTACTTCTGGATGAGCTGTGTCTTCAGCTCTTGCCATGTCCCTATAGGTTGTTGTCCCAATCTCCTTGTATTTTGTTCAATTCCACGCCACCATACCTTAGCCAAACCAACAAGTTTCATCTTTGTAAATCTAACCCGTCGCTCGTCCGACATATCAAACCAATCAAAGTATTCTTCAAGTGCAGCAAGCCAATCAGAAAATACTGTGGGATCGAATTTTCCTTCAAAACTTGGGACATCAGTCTTTACTTTCCTCGTGATATCTCCAGCCGTATCACGTGGTTCAAAGCGACCCCTTTCCAACAATTCTCTAGCCCAATTGTTTGCAGGTTGACGTCCTCCTCTTTGACCTCGATCACCTCTTCTTTCCCTTCCTCCGTCTTTGGGCAACTCGCTGATCTTCATGACCAGCTTGTTCACCTTCTCGATTTGCTGGTATTTCACCATTAGGAACAGCTTCATCTCGATTCTCTTCCACAGCTCCACCTTCCTGATTTCTGCCTTCTATAACGTCAACGCGAATAGATAAATTGTCAAGTCGCTCCAGGATCTGAAGAAGGATTGCATCCCTCTCGTTATTAGAAAGCTCCTCTCTGTATGGTCTTCCAGAACGAGTAGTCATGATCTAACGTAGGCTCTTGATACCAATTGATGCAGAACAACCTGCGTGTGCTCCAAATTATGATTAAAAACAACAAGCCTGGCTTCACACCGAGGCAACCGTAGGCGTACCTAGGTTTCTTGAGCGCACCCAAGACAATAGAATCACGCAGATTCACACAAGAAAGCAATATTTGCTGAGAAAATTTTATTATTCTCCAAAAAAACTATCAATAAACTGGACACTCACAAACTTTATATAGCTAACAAAACCCAAACCTCCAAGGAAACCAATTCCTTAAAAATAGGAAACTAAATCTTAGACTCAAACTAATCCTTTATGGATCTGGACTATGCATAAAAAAGACTCCTAAATCAAAAAGGAGTACTATTCCCAGCAATTAACTAAATTAATTGAATAACTAAAATACTAAATTAACCCTGCATCAGAAACAAAAAAAAATCAGATCTTAATTAATTACTCCAATGCCCAAGTCGGCTCCATATCATCATAGGCATCCCAGACCAGAGCTTGAGTTTTGGAGGCATCTTTCCCTCGCCTTTTGTATGTTTTGAGTGGCTGTTGCCACTTGTTTCTATCAACCACCTCTCATTAGGAGTCAATTCTTCCCCACTACATTAAATCATTAATAATACATAGAAGAGACGTCGGTCCTTCTCCATATCCCATCTGACGGTACATCTCTGTCTCTCTCTGAGTGTCCCACTTCGTCTTCTGAAGAAGTAAAATAAAAAACTATCCCTTTAACGCTTCTGTGTCGCCTTTCTCTCTTCTGGATTCCAGGTACGTCGCCGTTTTTTCATCTTTTTTCCGTGAGAAATCTTGCATCTCAATTCGGATCGCCCTATTGGGCGGTTGGGATCGCCTTTTGGGCGACTGGGATCGAGGACGAAATCTGATTGGGAACAATTGAACCAGATCGGAGTTCGCCCAGGGCTGGGTGATTCCTGGTAACATTGATCGAACCCACAAGCAATTGTGGTGGGTACTTAAGTTGGGAGTCAATCCTCCACCTTTGAGCTAACTTTTGGGCGAGGTTCGACCAAATTGTTAGGCATTCAAGCCGGAAGTCCTAACTCGACCCAAAAACTAGCTCAAAGATCGAGAATCGACTATCAATTTTAAGTACCCATCCACAACTAATTGTGGATTCAATATGAGATCATACACAATCGACCCCCCAGTAGAATAGGACATCCTTGGACGGCTCGTACAATGGGGACCATCCGCATTACGACCGAGGCGGATCCACCTCACACCCTCTTGCCTGTGGCACTCCCCCAGGTATCTTCCTCCGCACCATGTCCGGGTTGGGCAGGTCGGACCAAATTGTTATGCACTCATGCCGGGTGTCCCAACTCCACCCAAAAGTCAGCTCCAACATGGAGGATTGACTCCCAACTTACGTACCCATCAATAATTGCTTGTGGGTTCAATATGGAATCATAACATAAATAGTGTAACACACCCCTAATAGTACATATATGACTGTTCATTTATGTTGATTGAATAAGGATACCCTTGTTCTTAATGTTTTCAGTGCACACCACAACATCTAAGCCTTAGTCCCAAAATGATTTGGGGTCGGCTAACATGAATCAAACTTTGAAACCGTCAATGATCGTTACATAAATAACATAAAAGGAAAAAAAAGAGGGAAAAAGTATAGAAAAAAGCAAAAAAAAAAAGAAAAATTCTGAAAAATAAATTAAAAGATAACATGAAATAAAAGAAAATAGGAATAAAAAAAAAGGAATCAGATTCCATCTACCATCCGTATTCTTTCCCGCCACATTTGCTTCTCCATCGCCATACTTTCTCTAATTCCAAAAAACCGCATATCATTTTCAATCATCTTTATCCAAGTTTTCTTGGGTCTTCCTCTGCCTTTCACAATATTACTTGTTCCCCAACTTTCTAGCCTCCTCACTGGGGCATCAACAGGTCTTCTTCTCACATGACCAAACCATCGTAATCGATTCTCCATCATCTTGTCTTCTATAGACGCAACTCTTACCTTCTCTCTAATCACCTCATTTCTGAGTCGATCCTTTTTTGTATGACCACACATCCATCGTAGCATACGCATCTCCGCCACATTCATCTTTTGAACGTGACACAGTTTTACAGCCCAACACTCGGTGCCATATAACAGTGCAGGCCTAAATTGCCGTGCGGTAGAATTTACCCTTTAATCTATGAGGCATGTGTAATACCCGGTTGTAATTCAGTCATTATCATTCAGTAATTTCATTCGGTAATTGCCATTATGTAATTTTTTCACTTGTTAATGATCATTCATCCGGGTTCACCGTTCGGAATAACTTCGAGTTGTGTATCGATATTGTTTATTGTTTCAACTTTACTTGGGAATCGAGACAAGAGTATTATCTTGATCGTGGTAATTGATTCATTAGTCGATGTTGACGTTGGAATTCATGTCATTTCAAATCTCTTCATTGTTCAAATCGTGTTCTTGTTGGACAAACACTTGTAATCATGGCTTGGAACCACCGTTTTGGGGTTTCCGTACTTCCATTTCGTGTTATTGGTTCCCAAATATCATTTCATATTGCCTTTATTCCTTTCCCGGGTCATTTTTCTTCATTTTAGGACCCAAGGGGGTGTGGGCCGCGGCACAAGGTGTGTGCGCCGCGGCACACACATTTTCTAGTTTTTGGCCGAGCTTTCTGCACCTTGTGCCGCGGCACATGCCGACAGGGCCGCGGCACACTGCCGAGTTACTGCCGCGGCACACTCGTTTTGCATTTTCGGCCAAACCCGTCTGTACCTTGTGCCGCGGCACATGTCGGCAGGGCCGCGGCACACTGTCGAGACACTGCCGCGGCACACTCGTCCGTGCCGCGGCACACTGCCGACCACTGGGAGGCATTTTTGGCCCTGTGCCGCGGCACACTTCGGCTGAGCCCGCGGCACACAGGGCAGTCAACTCTATAATTGCATTTGTTTGAGCGAGTTCAGCTCATTTTTCTCCATTTCTTCACCTACATCCGAGAAAGGAGGCTTGAGAGAGAGGATTTTCATCATCTATCACTAGAGTGTTGGATTTTCATCATTTTCATTCGGTTGTGAAGCTCGGATCATCGATCTATCGCGTTTTCATCGGATTAAAGTACTTGGATTTTCAAAGGTAATATTCATCAAACCTCTTGGATTTCGATTTTGTATTGAGTTTTGATGTTTTGGATGTTAAGATCATGTTGTATGAAGTGATATACACATGATTATGGATATGTTTGATTATTCATTGGATTATTGAAGGATTATTCAAGAACACTTTGAATTTTGAGTTGGATTTGGGGGTTTTCGATTAATCGTTGTTATAATCACGAATTTGAATATTCATAATGGATTATTGATCGTATTGAAGATGTTTTGTTGGTTTGAAACACTTCTTGGGGATTTGATGTTGGTATTATTGAGGTTTGGTTATAATCAATCGAAGTTTGGCCACAAAGTGTTCGATATAATGCCCCAATGAACTTGGTTTTATCGTATCGACGTTTTGAGTTCGTTCCATTCGTGTTTGATTCGTATATTGAACGGATTGTTGGTAATTGTATTTATTCAAGGTTGTTCGAGCGACCGATATCTCAATTAGGACGTTCGTGGAAGGATAATTGTCACCGGTGTTGAGTAAGTTGATTCTTACTCGGTTAAAAGGATATTCACTCCTTTTGGTGTTGATCATTCATAATCATACTCATTCATAATTTTATTAACCACATTGAGACTTGTAATTGTCGAATAATCACTTCATTCACGAGGAACGACGGTTCCAATCATTTCATTGAGTTATCAATCACGTTACTATTATTTTCATCTCGGTGAGTCATTCTTGGCCTTGTTGAATTATTATTCATTGATGTTCATTCAGGTCATTCTCGTTCATATGACCTTCTGGGTTCATATTGCGTGGCCGGGTGTGGTTGTGTGGAACTTTTAGTCGGGCACACGATGGTCATGTATTGGGTTCACCGATATATTTGGACCGTGCACACGGTAACGCTTACCTCCGTGAGACTAATTAGGTACAAGGACGGGTGTGTCCGGTCATTCGTCTTGTACACTTGCACAAAACATTACGGGCGTACTGTGAAACTCCTCTTCAACGTAATTCATAACTAAGGATATTTCATAACTTCAGATATATCATGATTGTGGAATTTCAACCCTTGAGGATTGTTGTTCTTTGAATCGACCCGTTGGGATTCTGCTGTGTCACGGCAAGGCAAAGGCACGGGAAGAGCATGTTAACGGCGAGGAGTCCCAGTGATACTAGTAGGGGGCCCCAGTCATTCTGTTTATTTCAGTCATTTCAGTCATTTCAGAAATTCTTATTTCTCTTCAGTTGTTTTTCCGCTGCAAATTCCGTATGAGATGTTTATTTATTCAGCGTGGTGTATTTTATCTTCATATAAAATATACTAGTATTCTGTTTTGTCCTGGTGTAATGTACTTAAGCTCCTCGTCGGAGTATTTGGTAATATAATGTGGTTCGGTACTACAATTATATTATTTAATTCATCAATTTTCATTCGCCTGGTGGGTCCCAGTCGGGGGTCCACGTCACTGTAATATCCGCCTAGTTTGGGGTGTTACAGAGTTGGTATCAGAGCGTAGTTTTGAATACTACCTTCCGAGTCATGTCTCATTTGAAATTATCATCATCGGACTAGTATCATTGGACTTTCGCGTCACGTGTGACCTGTGCAAATGCCGAGCCAATCAGACCAAGAACTGTAAGATTTCTAACGCCATGGTATAATTTCTGGCAATAAGAATCATTCATTCATAATTCATCAGTTAACAATCCTCAATCATCATTTTCATTTTGACCAGGACGGTCATGTTAACTCGTTAATCACTCCATTCATTTCATTACTCAGTTGTTGATCAAGAAGATCATATCATTAGTCTTGTTAACTTGTTCAAGATAATCCTCATGTCACTTCAGTTAATCATTCATATAATCATTGTGTTAGAGCGTGTATGCTCATTTTCATCATCTCATGTCATAATCATAACGTGATATTCATGCGGGAAATATAATCATCATGTGACTTTCCTACTTCAGTATGGAGAGAGCAAGAAGAGGACGAGGAGGACGAGGCCGTGGTGCGGGCCGAATCCCGAGAGCTCGTGTGAATACACGTGCGAACGCGAGAAATAATGCTAATTCTTCGAGCAGCGACGCTGCCACTCATTCACCTGGACGTGATCATTCACTATCGGGGAGTCACACCCGGGACACGGCTCAGTCAGAAGGTGTCCGGGTTGACCCACTCACTTTTATGCAGGGCATGATGGCCCAAATGACCCAGATGGCACAGCTGATGGAGACGATGCATAACTCAGTCAATCAAAATCAGCAGGCTCCTCCGCCGCCACCTCAGAGGCAAGAGAGGAACGTGAGCAGTATCATCGGCGACATCTCTCGCCAAAGGCCACCTACTTTTGAAGGCTCATCTGAGGCGGCGGATATTGTTCATTGGCTCGAACATTTCGAGAAGTTGTTTGCTATGGTAGAGTGTCCCGAAGGACACAAAGTTTCAGTTGCGGCTTACTACCTGGGTAAGAGCGCTCATTCTTGGTGGTTATCGTTGAAGCCCACCGAAGGATCATGTACTTGGGATCAGTTCAAAACTCTCATGATGGAGAGGTATTATCCAGCCCCACTCAGGGAAGCTAAATTGTTGGAATTACTCACTCCCGACCCTTCAACAGACGGTGATGTTCTCGCCACCGCCGAGAAATTTCAGGAACTTCTCCCTTTCGCCTCATCCATCATTCATTCAGAGGCGGATAAAATCAAGTATTTCAGCAAGAGGCTGAAACCCCGTATGCGACTACAGTTGCTTAATCATAATTGCACCACGTTGGCCGAATTCATTGAGAAAGCTCTTACCTATGAGCTTACAGCTAAGGAGATTGCTAGGCAGCAACCTTCATCTGCTAGCAAGAAGTCCAAGAACCGTAATCAGTCTGACGGCAGTCAGGCCACTTTCAAGAAACCTCGTGCGGGTTCTGCTTTTTCTGACCGACCTCCTGTGACGTCTAAACCCGCGGAGTCTCAGTCCCGAGCGGCCAGTTCGGCCATCACCTGTTATAACTGTGGGGATCTTGGTCATGTCAGCACCAAGTGTCCGAGGCAGACTATCACATGTCATAACTGTGGGATTGTTGGGCATAAGGCCCGTTTTTGCCGTAGGGACTCCAAACCTACTCCGGCGTCATCTCAGGCCCCGAAGCAGTCAGCCGTTCAGAATCAAGCTACTCAGTTAGCGTCGTTTAAGACGACAGGAGCGAACAAGAGTGGAGCCTTTAGCCATCAGACGGGAGCGTCCGGTGCCGGGACTAGCAAGCCCCGGATTTATGAGATGAAGAAGACCGATGATCCAGAGGCCCGAATGATCTTAGGTACACTCGATATTCTATCTCAACCTGTGTGTACCCTTTTTGATACTGGTGCATCGCATTCATTCATTTCCAAGTAATGTTTGAGTAGACTACGTCTGGGTAGTGCTACTAGTTGTGAGCCTTATGTCATTGGTCTACCTGATGGTAGACGAATTATCGGGAATCGTGAGATTCAGAATTGTCCGATTCAGCTTCATGGTCGTGTATGGCCAGCGGACCTAATCGTAGTAGATTTGCCGAGAGACGACGTCATCTTGGGTATTGATTGGATGGATCGTCATGATGCCATCATTAGTGTCCGTAAGCGTATGGTCACTATCATTTCAGACGATGGGGTCGAATGTGTGTTTCAGGGAGGTAATCCCAACTGTTCTGGAAGAGTTATTAATTTGATGAAAGCAGTGAGGTTACTCAATCAAGGGTGTGTTGGTTATTGGTGCTATATGACCAAAATCGAGAAGTCACCAATAATGTTGACGGATATTCCGGTCGTGAGAGAATATGCCGATGTATTTCCAGACGAGTTACCTGGTTTGCCTCCACAGAGAGATGTGGAATTCACGATTGAGTTGGAGCCTGGCACATCTCCAATATCGAAGGCACCGTACCGGATGGCCCCGACCAAAATGCAGGAGTTGAAAAATCAACTTGAGTTGTTCGAGAAGGGTTATATCCGACCGAAAAGTCCCTCGGGGAGCACCGATCGCTTTGTCAAGAAGAAGGATGGTTCGTTCCGTTTGTGTATTGATTACCGGGAATTGAATCGGGTGACGATCAAGAATAAGTATCCTTTACCCCGTATCGATGATCTTTTGGATCAACTTCAGGGAGCTTCAGTATTTTCCAAGATCAACTTAAGATCTGGATATCATCAATTGCGGATTCGAGAGTCGGATATCGCGAGAACAGCGTTTCGTACACGCTATGGTCATTATGAGTTCGTAGTTATGCCGTTCGGGCTAACTAATGCACCTGCGGTATTCATGAAGTTAATGAATCGGGTTTTCATCGACTTTTTGGATCAGTTTGTTGTTGTCTTCATCGATGACATTTTGATTTATTCTCATAACCGAGAGGAACACGAGGTTCATCTTCATCAGGTTCTCGACGTGTTGAGACGAGAGCAACTTTATGGAAAGTTTTCCAAATGTGAGTTCTGGATGTCCGAGGTGACTTTTCTCGGGCATGTAATTTCATCCGATGGAGTGCGTGTTGATCCTCAGAAGACGGAGGCTATCCAAGATTGGTTACCTCCGAAGAATGTTAAGGAAATCCGAAGCTTTCTCGGATTAGCCGGTTATTATCGGCGGTTTGTGGAAGGATTTTCCAAAATTGCTGAACCATTGACGAACCTTTTGCGTAAGGATAAGAAATACACGTGGTCCGACGCGTGTCAGCGGAATTTTGAGGAACTCAAGAGCCGGTTAATTTCAGCACCTGTTCTTTCCTTGCCGCAGGGGACGGAAGGATTTGTGGTTTATAGTGATGCGTCCGGGCAGGGTCTCGGATGTGTGCTCATGCAGAATGGGAAGGTTATTGCTTATGCTTCACGGCAATTGAGACCTTACGAGGTTAATTATCCGACCCACGACCTGGAGTTAGCAGCCGTGGTTTTCGCGTTGAAAATTTGGCGTCATTACCTTTATGGCGTTACCTGTCAAATCTTCACTGATCACAAGAGTTTGAAGTATATATTTACTCAGAAGGAGTTAAATATGCGACAGAGGCGGTGGTTGGAACTAATCAAAGATTATGATATCGAGATCCTTTACCACCCGGGCAAGGCGAACGTTGTCGCTGACGCCTTGAGTCGTAAGTCCGTTCAGGAGCAGATGCTTGCTCGTTTAACAGTTCAGAAGGAGCTTCAGCAGGAATTCCTTAGACCCGAGATCGAGGTCTGGCTTCAGCGAGTTCAGGGACAGCTTTGTATGTTAGAGATTTCATCGCCGCTTGAGGAGGCAATCAGAGAGAATCAGGGTTCAGACCCATTATTGTTGCGCATCCGTGAGGATGTGGCTCAGGGGAAAGCCCCTGGATTCGTGGTCCACGAGGATGGACTTTTGAGATTTAAGAATCGGTTGTGCGTACCGACGAATGACGAGTTGAAAAACTCGATTTTGAGAGAAGCTCATGCTACCGCTTATTCTGTTCATCCGGGGTCTAGCAAGATGTACAAGGACTTGAAACAAAATTACTGGTGGAGTAATATGAAGCGAGAAGTCGCGGAATTTGTTTCGAGATGCTTAACCTGTCAGCAAGTCAAGATAGAACATCGCCGTGGGTATGTCAAATCTCTCCCTATTCCAGAATGGAAGTGGGAAGACATTTCTATGGATTTTATCACGAGTTTGCCGACGAGTCGTCGTGGCATGAATACGATCTGGGTGATTGTGGACCGTTTAACTAAATCAGCTCACTTTCTCGAGATTAAGGATACTTGGGGTCCCAAGAGACTTGCCCAGCTATTCATCAAAGAAATAGTGAGACTGCACGGTACTCCTAAAAGTATCGTTTCCGATCGTGACGGACGGTTTGTGTCTCATTTTTGGAAATCAGTTCATCGTGCTATGGGAACACAGCTTAATTTCAGCACGTCTTTTCACCCTCAGTCCGACGGACAATCAGAGAAAACTATTCAGACATTAGAGGACATGTTGAGGGCATGCGTCCTCGATTGGAAAGACGATTGGGAAGCCCAACTACTATTGATCGAGTTCACATATAATAATAGTTGGCATGCTTCGATTAAAATGGCACCTTACGAGGCCTTGTACGGTCGTCGTTGTCGATCTCCTTTGTGTTGGGATGACTTATCAGAATCCATCGGCACCGAGCCCGATATGCTTATAGCCGCCCGTGAGAAGGTAGCTTTGATCAGGAGTCGTTTGTTGACCGCTCAGAGTCGACAGAAATCTTATGCAGACAATCGTCGTCGACCACTAGAGTTCGAGACGGGTGCCCACGTTTTGGTCAAGGTGTCCCCGAGTCGAGGTATTTTCCGTTTCGGAAAACGGGGGAAGTTGAGTCCGAGATTTATTGGACCGTTTGAGATTTTGGAACGAGTAGGCGAGCTAGCTTATCGTTTGGCCTTACCTCCGGCGTTGAGCCGAATTCATAATGTGTTTCACGTCTCTCAATTGCGGAAGTATGTTGCTGAACCGAGTCACATACTTCAGTTCGACGAAATCGAGATCGCAGATGATCATTCGTATGAGGAGCGTCCCATACGAGTCTTAGAGCGGCGAATCAAACAGTTGAGGAATAAGGCGATTCCTTTGGTTAAAATCCAGTGGTCTAGACACGGAGTCGAAGAGGCTACTTGGGAAACCGAGGATAGTATGCGGGAGAGTTATCCCGAGTTGTTTGCCCCTTAGTTTCGGGGACGAAACTCTTTTAAGGGGGGGTGTATGTAATACCCGGTTGTAATTCAGTCATTATCATTCAGTAATTTCATTCGGTAATTGCCATTGTGTAATTTTTCACTTGTTAATGATCATTCATCCGGGTTCACCGTTCGGAATAACTTCGAGTTGTGTATCGATATTGTTCATTGTTTCAACCTTACTTGGGAATCGAGACAAGAGTATTATCTTGATCGTGGTAATTGATTCATTAGTCGATGCTGACGTTGGAATTCATGTCATTTCAAATCTCTTCATTGTTCAAATCGTGTTCTTGTTGGACGAACACTTGTAATCATGGCTTGGAACCACCGTTTTGGGGTTTCCGTACTTCCATTTCGTGTTATTGGTTCCCAAATATCATTTCCTATTGCCTTTATTCCCTTACCGGGTCATTTTTCTTCATTTTAGGACCCAAGGGGGTGTGGGCCGCGGCACAAGGTGTGTGCGCCGCGGCACACACATTTTCTAGTTTTTGGCCGAGCTCTCCGTACCTTGTGTCGCGGCACATACCGGCAGGGCCGCGGCACACTACCGAGTCACTGCCACGGCTGTCCGGGCCGCGGCACACTCGTTTTGCATTTTCGGCCAAACCCGTCTGTACCTTGTGCCGCGGCACATGTCGGCAGGGCCGCGGCACACTGCCGAGACACTGCCGCGGCACACTCGTCCGTGTCGCGGCACACTGCCGACCACTGGGAGGCATTTTTGGCCCTGTGCCGCGGCACACTTCGGCTGAGCCCGCGGCACACAGGGCAGTCAACTCTATAATTGCATTTGTTGAGCGAGTTCAGCTCATTTTTCTCCATTTCTTCACCTACATCCGAGAAAGGAGGCTTGAGAGAGAGGATTTTCATCATCTATCACTAGAGTGTTGGATTTTCATCATTTTCATTCGGTTGTGAAGCTCGGATCATCGATCTATCGCGTTTTCATCGGATTAAAGTACTTGGATTTTCAAAGGTAATATTCATCAAACCTCTTGGATTTCGATTTTGTATTGAGTTTTGATGTTTTGGATGTTAAGATCATGTTGTATGAAGTGATATACACATGATTATGGATATGTTTGATTATTCATTGGATTATTGAAGGATTATTCAAGAACACTTTGAATTTTGAGTTGGATTTGGGGGTTTTCGATTAATCGTTGTTATAATCACGAATTTGAATATTCATAATGGATTATTGATCGTATTGAAGATGTTTTGTTGGTTTGAAACACTTCTTGGGGATTTGATGTTGGTATTATTGAGGTTTGGTTATAATCAATCGAAGTTTGGCCACAAAGTGTTCGATATAATGCCCCAATGAACTTGGTTTTATCGTATCGACGTTTTGAGTTCGTTCCATTCGTGTTTGATTCGTATATTGAACGGATTGTTGGTAATTGTATTTATTCAAGGTTGTTCAAGCGACCGATATCTCAATTAGGACGTTGTTCGTGGAAGGATAATTGTCACCGGTGTTGAGTAAGTTGATTCTTACTCGGTTAAAAGGATATTCACTCCTTTTGTTGTTGATCATTCATAATCATACTCATTCATCATTTTATTAACCGCATTGAGACTTGTAATTGTCGAATAATCACTTCATTCACGAGGAACGACGGCTCCAATCATTTCATTGAGTTATCAATCACGTTACTATTATTTTCATCTCGGTGAGTCATTCTTGGCCTTGTTGAATTATTATTCATTGATGTTCATTGCGGTCATTCTCGTTCATATGACCTTCTGGGTTCATATTGCGTGGTCGGGTGTGGTTGTGTGGAATTTTTAGTCGGGCACACGATGGTCATGTATTGGGTTCACCGATACATTTGGACCGTGCACACGGTAACGCTTACCTCCGTGAGACTAATTAGGTACAAGGACGGGTGTGTCCGGTCATTCGTCTTGTACACTTGCACAAAACATTACGGGCGTACTGTGAAACTTCTCTTCAGCGTAATTCATAACTAAGGATATTTCATAATTTCAGATATATCATGATTGTGGAATTTCAACCCTTGAAGATTGTTGTTCTTTGTAACTGACCCCATTGGGGGATTCTGTTTTCAGGTCACGGCAAGGCAAAGGCACGGGAAGAGCATGTTGACGGCGAGGAGTCCCAGTGATACTAGTAGGGGGGCCCAGTCATTCCGTTTATTTCAGTCATTTCAGAAATTCTTATTTCTCTTCAGTTGTTTTTCCGCTGCAAATTCCGTATGAGATGTTTATTTATTCATGGTGGTGTATTTTATCTTCATATAAAATATACTAGTATTCTGTTTTGTCCTGGTGTAATGTACTTAAGCTCCTCGTCGGAGTATTTGGTAATATAATGTGGTTCGGTACTACAATTATATTATTTAATTCATCAGTTTTCATTCGCCTGGTGGGTCCCAGTCGGGGGTCCACGGCACTGTAATATCCGCCTAGTTTGGGGTGTTACAGCATGTCAGGATCACATAAAACCCCTGTGGCACTCTTCCACTTCAACCACCCTGCCTTTATTCTATGAGCCACATCGCCATCTATCTCTCCATCCTTTTGAATAATAGATCCAAAAGAAAGTGGATCCATGAACAACTTTCCCATCAAATGTGATCATCCCCGCCTCTCTATCACTGTTTTCGCTAAACCTACACTCCATATATTCAGTCTTACTTCTGCTCAGCCTAAAGCCTCGAGCTTCCAAAGTATCCCTCCAAAGTTCCAATTTTTGTTGCACTCCAACCTTTGTTTCATCAATCAATATAATATCATCTGCGAACATCATACACCACGGAACATCATTTTGAATTTCTCTTGTCAATTCATCCATGACTATGGCAAAGAGAAAAGGACTAAGAGCTGATCCTTGATGCACCCCAATCGTAATAGGAAATTCTTATGTCCTCCCAACATTAGTACGTACACTTGTACTAGCTCCCTCATACATGTCCTTTATAATGTCAATATATTTCCGCGATACACCCTTCTTTGCTAAGGCCCACCAAAGTACTTCCCTTGATACTTTATCATATGCCTTCTCTAAATCAATAAAAACCATATGTAGTTCTTTCTTTTTATCTCGATAATGTTCCATCAACTGCCGGATAAGATAAATTGCTTCCATGGTCGATCTTCCAGTGCACACCACATAAATAAAAGTTAATCTTTAAAAGAAAGAGCAAGCAACAAAGAATGACTAATCCCTGCTCTTAGAAAGACAAATATTAAGAAAAACAAGCTTCTCCTGATCATCAACGGAATAATCACCTATGGAAACAGTAAACACATAATATTGTACAATAATTATTCCAAGAAACTTAAACAAACTTTCATCCAGTCAATCAGGATTTAGTAGCCTTTTTTTTAAGAATCATATTAATGTTTATTTATCTACCAATTTCCTTTCCCTGATCGCTGTAACGAAAAGTGGTCAAAAACTTTTTGAAGGATTTTTCTTTCTTTTTTATTTTTTCTTCGGAGTAAGGCGAGATTCATTCATTCAGCTCACTATTATAGCTTCCAGGTCAAAATCTAGGTGGCACAGGCACCGACACAGAAGCGAACACCGGCACGAATATCCCAAAAGTTAGGACCTGAACACGATATAGGACTCGGCAAATTAAAGAATATAATATATAATATATGTAATAGGGCGGTTTGTCGGAGATCCCTTGACTTGATTCATTCTACAAGTTGATGAAAAAAATAGCGATCATTATTTCAATTACTGAATTGTATTTATGTCACAGAAGAGAGCATAAAGAGAGAGAGAAAGAGAATCAGGGGTAGGAGAAGAGAGACTTAAAATTGAGGAAAAAATCCCATTAAATTAAGGACAAAAGGGACTTGATTCTGCACGTACATACGCACAGGAAGAGAGACTTGAAATTAAGAAAAAAATGAAAACCGAGTACAAATCCGTGTCCGAAGGCAAGTCTGGGCTGTCATTGTCACATGCGGGGTTGGACACGGCACATGCGTGTCGGACACGCGTCCGAGACGAGTCCGAGTCCAGTATGTGTAGGACTCAAGAACTCTACCTGTTTAGACGAGTCTGTGCTTCCTAGGTCGAACTCCATCCAATACCTATCTCTTTCAGTAAATACATGACCTCTCACACTTAGATCTTATACACCCATATCTGCTTTCCTGACAACTAGACATATATATCTCCTTCACATTCTCATTGTAATTTCTTAAGCTGACTGATTCAACCTACTAAGCTCATTGACTACCACTTCTTTAACTGCATCATTCAAGGCCCGAGAAGTTCGGGGAATCGAGCCATTCTAAAAGGACCAGATATAACAAAACTCATTACTTGCACCCATCTAACAATCTGTTACCGTGACGTGACAAAAGTAGGAGGTTTTGACTTTTGGTCAAAAATATCAAAAATTTAGTAGTTTTAAATCTCCCCAATACTGAAACATTTCATAACAATTCCATGCTCAGTTGAGCTAACAGGTTGCAAACCAGTATCCTTTGTTTAGAAATTCGGTAGGAAAAGTTAAGTTGGTAAGTACGGATGATATAGGGTAACATGGCCCAGGTGACATTGGAATCTCCACAAATTTCCTATGTCATCAAATACTACTATACGTGATATTAGTTTCCGAAGTACAAACTAAAAAATAAAATATATAAATTAAATTAAATTGAGACTTAAAAGAATCAAATAAATATTTCATCCAGTGGAATTAAGCAATACCTCATGATCACCACCTTGACCACCCTCAGGGGGAATCCTCCCAGGATGATCGGGAGGGTAAACCAGAACAGCGAGCAGATTTTCACCATGTGGATTTAGAAAATCACTTACATCAATAGAATGTCTTCGGAACATCCCCTTCGCTAGCAACTCTTTGTGCCCATTTAAATAAACTTCGGCAGAATAATTTATAGCACGGAAATTAAGATCCACAAGCTGATTCATAGACTGAAATCAATTTACATGACCAATTATCAGTAAAGATACAGAAGGGTTCGGTTTTAATAACCTTAATTCTCTAGCACAAAAATAGTCAAGAAGAAAAAATTTAATGCTCACAAACAAGTGATACAATTATTAGGGAAAAAAATACCCTCCCTCGCTCTCTCAATCACTCACTGTCTCAATAGCTTCCTTTCTAATACAATCACTAGTAAATAACGATGCAGCTCAAGCACCAATTTGTTCATTTCCTCCTTTTTTGCATGTTCTTGCGAATATAAAATGCATCAAAGCAGTTTCCAGGTACCAGCAGTCATACATGTTAACATTGCTAAACGCCCCTGTCAAGAATCTTTTAAGTCAATTACATCGCTGAACTCATTTAAATATAATTCACTTCATTAGAAACACTTTTGGTAGATAGGAAATAGATGTCTTTAAACCACCGCTAGAAATGCTTATATAAGCGAACTTGGGAATCAAACTAAGATGAGAGTCATGAGACCTTGTCTTTCGTTCTCAAAACTAAGAAAAGGAATCAGTAATATCTTCCTTCTTGAGCCTTTGTCTTTGCATATCTGATAGATGAAAACTGGAGATTGTTGAGTGACTGCTGAACTTTTAACATTGAGCTAAAGTAGGTGGTACTCCCATTGAAAACACTGGTAAGTTTTTGTGGAAAATGTGTTATGCTCTGCAAGCAGTCGCTGATTATGGAGTCCAAAAAGATGAAGCACAATCATGTTGTGAAATTTTAATTGCAAAAAGAAAGATGAAGCACATCATGTTGTGGGATTTTATTTGTAACAGAAGGTTGTGCATCCATTCAAGCACGGTTATATTGATGGTTTGCAATCCGAAGAAAAAACTTGAATAGTCAAGATGGCATACTCATAGTGAAGCACTCTGTAGTCCGAAACTTGGGTACGCTGTTCTAATTTTTCGGCATTTTAGTTAACTGCTTGGTAATTCTAGTCATATTTCCTCTAAACATCTGAACTCATTCTTTTCGAAAATTTCCATAATTACACAGTTCGGTTCCTGATGCTTTCATATCTAGTCCTAGTTCCACCCTTTATTAGTTAAAACACGTATAATTTCAGTATTAATACTTGTACACATGAATAATTTCTATACAATTTTAAATAAGTAAAAGGGTTAAATTCTTTTCAATACACGACCTATTCTCGATTTTGAATTTAGACATGGCCTTCCAAAATCGCCTGACAATACATAACCTTTATCCTCGTTTTGATTTTTGACACGACGAGATCCTCTGGCCAGTGACGTGGCTATTTTAATGTGACGTGGGAGGGAGGGAAAACTAGAAGGGGATCTTACGTGTCTAAAGGGCACCCATAAAAACGCATCGCCGGATTTGCGTCGCTCCACAACGTCCTCAACATCCTCAAAAGTCCATGGGTGCAGTGTCGTTCACCCATCTTCAGCGGGAGAAAAAGGGAAAGACGGGAATTAACACCAACGGGAGAGAGATCCCCAATTTCTAAAGTGAATTAACACAAAAACTACGTTGTCTTTATTAGGTTAAAACGACGTAGTGTTGCTCGCCGGACAGCAATGTCACGAGCAACTCCGGCCGTCCGGCGTCCACATCGGATCTGAATTTGGGGTGTCTCAGTTTCGGGCCAAAAATTAAAACAAAACAAATGGTTACTTGTTGTTAGGCGATTTTGGAAGGCCATGTCTAAGTTCAAAATCGAGGAAAGGTCGTGTATTTAGAGGAAATTAACCCCAAGTAAAAACATTTCTTATGTCGCAGATCCACAGCGCTTCCGAACATGCTTTGTTTATTCGTACTTCATCCATCCATCTACAGCTCTATATACTAACCACTCCCTGTTAGCCAGCTTTTTCACAACCTTTAACAAATATTTATAAGATACAATATATATACTCCTCTGTTTCATATTAGTTGGAAGAGATAGAAAAATAGCGCCACTCAATGTATACCTTTGACCATTAATATATTCACCTATATATTAGTAAAAAACAATGCTCTTAAGCTCTTTACAAAGTGCTTTTCACCCACAGCGCACGCCTTCCCCGTACGCATGCACTTGCTGCCCACGCTTTTTACACTTTCCAGAGGAAGGTTTACGCCTTTTTGGCCAAAAAGATTGAAAAATAAAAAGGAAAGGCGGAAGGAAAGGGAGACAGGGGAGGGAGGATGAAGATGAAGACAAATGAAAGAAGAAGATGAAGTGGCAGCTGGTAAACATGTGCAAAGTAGGAGTAGGGTTTTAATTTTAATAAGTGGTAATGACCACATTAATCTTAGGTATATTGTATATTTACAAATTAACTAGAAGGTCTAAAAAATAGATGAAGACACCTTTTCATTGTAGACAACAACCCCCGTTAGTTATTTTCATTTAGCATTTTACTCATAAACCTGGAAAATATCATATAAATAAAGAGATAAAAAAAACTTAATTTAGTTATTTAAGATTAATTTTAATATATCTTTAGTTAATTTTAAATCATTATTAAAATTAAGATTTACATTTTTATTAAATAATTGATTCACGGGATTTCCTCACCAATCTTGTAAAGTAATATAGTAGGACTATTTTTGATTTCTAAGACTTCATTTTGATTGTAGTATATGTTTTTATTCCAAAAGAATGTTATTAGACATTTAAACTTGAGTTGTTAGTCTTATATTGATTTTTTGTTATTTATTAATATAAATAATGCTCTTCACAAAAGCGTTATGAGTTACGCCTCAGTGTATCGAGGCTTACGCCTTACGCCCCCGCATTTTTAAATATTGGTAAAAATTACAGATGATAATATTTTGAAAATACATATTGAGAGAAACCCAACATCATCTTACATGCTAGCATTTGGTTTTATATTAGTAGAGAAAAGTATGGTCGGATGTTAATAAATGAATGCGGAATAGTGAAGTGTTGCAAGTAAAAAGAAACATAGGAAGTACTTATATATCAAATGACAAATTTTCTATGTTGTATTTAATCAACCAGGGTTCCAATAATTCCATTGCATTCCAAAACCCAATCAAAGACATCATAAATCAAATATTAGGGAATTTTGCACTTATCAAGTTGGTCAGGCGTGTTAGCTGATTGCCATCCCACATGATTTCATGCAAAAGTGATTAAACGTACCTTCAAATCATTAGGGAAGAACTTGCGTCTTAAAATTTTAATGTAATCAGCACTCTGGCCAGCTCAACCAAAAGTTTGACAACTGTGTAATATGCCCAACTACAGGGAGGGGGATTTTTATATCATTGAGATGGAGGGCATGGTATCTCATTTTCAGGAAGGGTAGTTGATGATAATGATTCTGCTACAAAGATTGAATGGATCGATTCAAAAGTGTTTAACCAGCCTACAGCTACCGCCCTTGCAAGAGATTGGTCTCAGACTCATCATGGTGATCGCCCAGTCCCCTAACCTCTGCCCAAGGAATCCCGGGTACGGGACCCTACGAATACACTAAAGGGATCAAAGCTGGTGTTGGAACGTTCGTTCAGGATTTTAGAAAATCCCCTCATTGAAACTGGAGGTAATACATGTCAGTGCCTAACTGTAAGGCGCTTTCTACTACTGGTCATCCACCCAAGGGCGGGAATGAGCTGACGCATAGGTTACGATAAATGCCAATACAATAGTTGTCTCGGCAGCTACAATAGTTATAACATCATCATCATCATCAACAGCACCTTAATCCCAACTATGTTGGGGTCGGTGGCATGAAGATTATAGTGTCGTTTAATTGTCTAAAATTAGTTAACACCATAACTCATGCAAATAACAAAGTGGCAAAGTTTTACGCCGGATGCCCTTCCTGTCGCAACCTTCATATGAAGGAGAAATAGAACGAAATTCCAAAACCTTCAACATCATAGGTTTTTCCATTTATATGGAAAATATCATGAGACGGCGATGAGTTTGAGATAATTGCTATTGTCATGTCACAATACGTGATTGATATTGTAAAATCAACACATACATCATGGAACATGACTCAGCTACAATAGTTATAACAAAATAAAAAAATCCCCTCTTAATTGACGATTGTTAAAAAGATCAAAAAAAACTTACAAAATGCATGTTAACTGAATTTAATATAAGTTCAAGATATATATTTATTATACAAGGCTTTAATTATATTTCGACTTGTGATCAATTCATGCTATTCCCTATAAAGCTTCTCTTAGGAGAATCCTCCTGCCTTGTCAATGTGCATATACTCCAATAATGTGCCAGTGTTTGCCAGAGAATAGCTGCTTCAGGTCGAGGACAAACATGCTTCGAAACAACAGTCTCAGTGAGAGAGAAATGAGATTTTGCATGTTATTACGACTTACACCAACATAAATGGATTATCTGGACATGATTTTGTCACACGATTATCATGAGCAACTAAAAGAAACAGATATTCGCATACGAGTTCATTAGGGAAGTGAAGATCTTAAGGAGGCATGGTGTGACTGAGGCTTTCAAGGTCGCGGTAGACATGCTAATAGCATATGTTGACTCACTAAATATATTTGAGGGACAAATACTGTAAAGTGTAAACCACCTAAACTGCTCGTTAACTATCAAGATAAGATCCTTCGCTGGCTACAGAATACTTAACCTTTACTTGTTTATAATGGACAACACTAATAGAACTTCCACAGCTTTTCTTAGATCTCAATTGCCTCTTATTGAATATTTTTACAGCTAATATGCTTTATTCATCTTGGATAGTATTATATCATCTAGACTTCAATAAGGCCACAATTTTGCTTCTTGGTTTGAGATTTCACTGTTTTATGACAAATCCAAATTATTATTCCCTTCATTTATTACCTTGACAGTGCAATAATACCGCCAATGGTGTCAATAATGTTGAAAATATGTTTAGTTTAGTTTTTAATTGTTGAATGAACGAATTATTGATCAATACGACTCACAATAATGCTATTTAATTGTTTTCTCCGTAATGTTAGAGAACTAATATTTTAAAGAATATATATGTAAAAGATCAAACGAAGAAATATATTATACATGTGATATATGAAATTTATAAAATTGAATACATAATTCAGAAATATAATTAAATAATTATGAAATAATTAGATATATGTAAATGCAACAACCATAAAATTATAATGAAAGATGAAAAAACTTAAATAAAGTCGAGGGATATAACAAAGACACGCCTCAAGGGCCTCAAGGTGTGAGCCTCATGTGCACCTCAACCTGTTGAGGCGTAAGCCTCAAATATTTATAAGAAATTAGTGCCTCAGGCGTTTTCCTTCTACCACACCTCAAGGCGCCCCTCTAGGCGTAAGCCTCGACCACCTTTTAAAATTCTACATGTTGGTGAAGGAGGCCGACAGTACATTTGTCTCTTGAAAGTCTCAAACTAAGTATTAGTACAATTTGCACGAACAGCTCCTAATCATTTTCTGTGAATGAGGAAATTCCAGATATGTTTCAACTTACAACATATCTTTATAAAACAATCCACAGGTAAGGGAGAACAATTAGGATAAAATAAATGCCAACGTAGAACAGATATCATTAATCGATGTTATAGCTTTTAATTTCAATCACAAACTGGAGTTTCAAGTCTCCCTCACAACTGCCCTATTCCTATTTGCTGTTCTGTTGTGGTCACAATGTAAATCGTATGACCATTAGATTGAGGATTTGAGTCTAGGCTTTTCCCATCATGATGAGCAAACGGACAGCATTTGCCATGTCTCAAGATTCTTCAATCGGAAAGTTTTAGCAAAGACCAATAGTTGAAATGTGCATCAATGCAATAGATAAAATTATTAGCTAGAGATGTTACAAAATACACAAGCAGAGAGATAGATCAGAACAATTTTTTGCACATGTTTTAGGTTGAACCACCACCTACCAGATTGCATTTAAAGGTCGTGAAAAACCAGAAAGTGTAATATTCCCTCCCGGAGTTGGCAATATCCATAATTGTCTCATTTTCCAAACCATAGAAGGGATCAGGCACGAGCTTGTTTTTCAGCAGGGTGGCCAAGACACTGACAATCAAAACCATCCGATTCATTAGAGAAAGCACATTAGTTTCAAGATTCAACTATCAAATAAATCAAATACTATCCCCCACTTTTTTACATTAACAATCAAACAAATCAAGAATCACAGAATTTTTCAAGAGTTGCAGCAAGTACACTAAAACTAGTTAATATGAGCTTTAGATAAGTTAGCAGGTCAAGTGTTGACCAACTCAAAGTCCATTCGATAATCAACTGATCCAATGCTCATCCTAAACGGGAAACTTCACGAATCATCCATCAAACCAGAACATTCAGATGCAATTTACTTCTGTGTGTTGGTAAAATGACTAATATTCCTAGACGGTTAAGGGAAACAGAAGAATTTCGAGTATAAAAAAGATAATATTAGAATAAATAAATATTACGTTCCGGGAACAACAGCTTCTACCCATGGGGGCTGATCAGAGGTAGGAGGATGAACGGTGGTTAGCTGGACTCCTGCGAGGTAAACCTCGGTCGATCGGGCAGCCAACCACCCTTTATCCAAAACTTTCTTCCCTATTGTCTCCAACATGTTATCGAGTAGTTATCAGTCGCCGGAACCTCAGTCAGAGGAAGTTCAGACGAAACAAAGCTAAACGCATTCAAGAACCGGGTGTGGCTTTACAGAAAAGTGAGATGATGATGGGCGGGTGGTCCAACGAGAAGTGAAGAATCCATTCGCCGTGTATTATAAACATCCGCGATACCAAGTACTCTTATCCCGGCCCAAGTTTGACAAGGGAACTATTATGATTGATTTAAGTAATTATGATAATGGTCTAGATGTCGGATCTTATATTACCTAGAAAATATTCTATCCATCTCTTAAATTTGTTTTTAAAGATTTTCGATACGGAGCTTAATAAAAAAAATTTGAATGTATTATGAAGTGTATTATAACTAGAGAGCCACTCATCATATTTGCTCCGATAAAAGAGATGTTCTCAACATATAAACCTGATACTGGGAGGAAACTGCATATGGGGAATTTCGATTGTGGTTCTGAGCTAAAGAATTGATGCTGATGAATGTGTTGTATGTCCCAAACATCCGCAAGAATCTGGTGGCGGGCTCGTTGCTAGTGGAGAATGACATTAGACTAGTGTTTTGAATCTAAGAAGTTTGTTCATAGTAAGTTTGGTAAGTTTTTACGTCGTGGCTATCTTGATTACAGTTTGTTAAAATGAATGTAATGGTTATGCGTCGTGCAGAGAAATTAAATATTAATGAGAATGCTTCTACTTATGCTTCTACGTTTGAGTTTCTAATTTATGGCATGTTAAATTTGGACATATAAATTTGAATGCTATAAAAAGGTTAATAAAGTTGGAAGTACTTGCAACTTCTAAAATTGATTCACATAAGAGACGTGAAATATGTATTGAAGTCAAAATGGCTAAATTGTCTTTTCATTATGTGGAAAGGAATATTGAACCTCTACAATTAATACACACTGATATATGTGATTTTAAAATGGTGCAAACCAGTGGTGGTAATACGTATCTTATTACTTTTATAGATGACTGCACCCGGTATTAGTAATTATATCTATTGAGATGCAACAATGAAGTTATTTAAGCTTTAAGGAATTATAAGACTGGAGTTGGAAAATCAACTTAGCAAACATTTTAAAATGGTTTGAAGCAGTAGAGATGGAGAATATGTTTCACCTTTTCAGGAATTTTATGCTACTTCAGCCATAATTGGATATTCTGAGTTCAACCAAAACTCCTACATAATCGAATCCGAATATTCATAACAACGACGAAATCAATATGTTCTCAAGTGTCTAACATGGTAGGGTTTGATTATCATATTTATTCATCTGTATCATTATTTTAAAAATCATCGCCTAGACCGACTAATCCTTCGATTAATCCCTAGAAGGTCCTCTATCGTTCCGATTATGGCCTAGGCGCTTGCACTAGGTGTTTGGATGATTAATCGGTTATCTAGGCTGGCTGGGCGGCCGCCTACGAAAGCAAGCTAAGATACTATGGATACTGTGGACTACTTTATACCTATATTAATATTTTAAATTTCCTAACTACGTGGGCGACTAGGCGGATGCTTGGGCTGTTATACTTCTTTGTTTTGTTTTGTTCTAATAGTACTATATATTCCTTAATTGAGATATTCTGGAAACTATGGACTCCTTGATATATATATATATATGATATATATATATATCACTACTACAAAAACAGCATTTAACAGCGGTATTTTAACAGCGGTTCTAAAAAAACCGCTGTTAAAATGAAGCGGCGGCATTTTAACAGCGGTTTTCCTTGGAACCGCTGTTAAATCTGCATACTTAACAGCGGTTCTAGAAGAACCGCTGTTAAATTGTACTTTAACAGCGGTTCTATAAGAACCGTTGTACATTTAATAAACTTGTACATTTAACAGCGGTTCTATAAGAACTGTTGTACATTTAATAAACTTGTACATTTAACAGCGGTTCTTCGACAACCGCTGTTAAATCTGTACATTTAACAGCGGCTCTTTTAGAACCGCTGTTAAACTTGTATTTTAACAGCGATTCTAGGTTAATGTGCAATATATTGAATATTAATAGATTTTGTTATATATTAATATTAAAAATTCTACTACATTATATATTAAAAATTATAATACATACATATTGTTTTATGAATTATATTATATTAAATGTGCAATATATTGAATATTAATATATTTATGATATATTAATATTAAAAATTATATTACATTATATATTAAAAATTATAATACATACATATTGTTTTATGAATTATATTATATTAAATGTGCAATATATTGAATATTAATAGATTTTGTTATATATTAATATTAAAAATTCTACTAAATTATATATTAAAAATTATAATACATACATATTGTTTTATGAATTATATTATATTAAATGTGCAATATGTTGAATATTGATATATTTTGTGATATATTATTAAAAATTATATTACATTATATATTAAAAATTATAATACATACATATTGTTTTATAAATTATATTATATTAAATGTGCAATATATTGAATATTAATATATTTTGTGATATATTAATATTAAAAATTATATTACATTATATATTAAAAATTATAATACATACATGTTGTTTTATGAATTATATTATATTAAACGTGCAATATATTGAATAATAATATATTTTGTGATATATTAATATTAAAAATTATATTACATTATATATTAAAAATTATAATACATACATATTATTTTATGAATTATATTATATTAAATGTGCAATATATTGAATATTAATATATTTTGTGATATATTAATATTAAAAATTATATGACATTATATATTAAAAATTATAATACATATTGTTGTTTTATGAATTATATTATATTAAATGTGCAATATATTGAATATTAATATATTTTGTGATATATTAATATTAAAATATATATTACATTATATATTAAAAATTATAATACATACATATTGTTTTATGAATTATATTATATTAAATGTGCAATATATTGAATATTAATATATTTTGTTATATATTAATATTAAAATTATATGACATTATATATTAAAAATTATAATACATATTGTTTTGTGAATTATATTATATTAAATGTGCACTATATTGAATATTAATATATATAATATAATATAATTCTTCAAATATATTATAATTGTTGACTTATTAATATAACTTATTAATATTTAATATATGATACAAATTTATAATTTCAGCATGGCTATATACATTATAATTTTTTTATTATGTAATAATTTTCATTATTTTATATTATTATTCTATAATAATAATAATTAATAATATAAATCATAAAATTTTATATAATATACATTATACTTTAATGTATATAATATAATTCTGAAAATATTAATATATATATATATATATATATATATATATATATATATATATATATATGTGTGTGTGTGTGTGTGTGGGTGGGTGGGTGGGTGTGTGTGGTTTATTGTACACTTATATAATATAAATCAACAAAAGTACAACAAATGACTTTGGCTCAATGGTTTGATATCACCTCCATCTTATTGAGGTCACAGGTTCGGTTGTGCTAGCGGGTGGGCTCGGAGGCGGGCGGGCAGGTATGTGCGTGTCGCGTGCGGGAGGGCTCGGAGGCGGGCGAGCGGTCGGGTGCGGGGGATTTGGGCAGGGCAATATAATTTTTTTTATTCCAACAATTTTAACCGCGGTTCTACAAGAACCGCTGTTAAAAAAATAATTTCAATTTGTTTTAAAAAAATTAATTTAACAGCAGTTTTTAAAAATCGCTGTCAAAAGGGCTCCAGAACCGCTGTTAAATGTTGTTTTTGTAGTAGTGTATATATATATATATATATCAATATTTCAAGTTTAATATATAATGGATTATATATATTTAAATGGTTAAATTTTAATTATTTTTAATTATTTTACATATATATGTTTATTATATATAAAAATGATTAAAATAATAATAAAAATAAATCCGCCTAGTCCGATTAATCCCCGAGTAATCCCCAAATAATCCTCTGGGTGCTGGGCGTTAGCAATCCTAACGCCTAGCGCCTAGCTTTTTTAGAACCATGATCTGTATTCGTTCTTTACCACTCATGTAACCTTAAGAACTCGAACTACATCTTCTCCTAGTTCAATATTTATGAAATACTTTAACAAGAATTCATCAACAACTCAAAAAATAGATTGCGTTAAATTGAACTTACCTCGAAGGCAAATTCAAATGGCGAAAGATGCAACTAAAGCTTCAAGAATCCTTCCTAGACTTGAACAATCCAAGAGTGCTCTATGTCCTAATGTTAAGGAGCCTTAGAAGTGGCTGAAATGCATTGGTCTAGCAATGGGGAGGAGCTCTGGGTCCATAGGGTGCAAATTAAAGATGGAGTCCGTAGTTATAATCTGATCTTTTATTAATGTATGTTCCATGTCCTTCGTAGCAGACGATATGAGTATTATGTACGTTAAATTCGTCAATTAGCATACACAAGGCCCAATTCAGAGTCTAGTATGGTAATATCCGTACTTTTTACTTTTATATTTTCCAATTTTTGTGATTCATTTGTACTCGGTGTGACCCTTACATATTGTATATCATTATATTTTTGCCAGAATCGTTAGTATTTGATCCCATTAGTTGATGCTCATGTTGGACGCATTGTGACTGAATAGTCGTATACCTCGTCGTGTAGTTTTTGTGTGCACCGAGATGCTAGAGCAGCGCTGCTAATTCATGAATGTTACGCACGTTATGTTCAACGCTTAACGTACGAAAAGGTCGACTTTAGCGTACATTACTTCTAGTTATAGCGTACATGAACTTACCCAAAGGTTTGAGGCAGAAGCCTCTGATGGCACCCTTGCGTACGTTACCTGCAGGATGTAGCATTCGTAACAGGCTATTACACACGTCATCGAGGCTTGAGAACATACGTGAAAAACCTGGGGCATTAAGGGCAGTAGGCACTGGATGAACATTTACGCACGTTAATTTAGGAACATAGCCGTACGTTAAAATTCCTTACGTATGTTAAGCATTCCATGTAGCATATGTAATATTACCTATTGCATCGAGGTAGTGGCCTCTGCGAAGTCTGTTGCATACGCAACGTGGACAGCTTAACGTACATTAAGAGCTTAATGTATGTGACACGAGGAGTATTCCGTACGTAACGATGCTTCAGCCTATATAAGCTAGCTGCAACCCTTATTTCGCCAGCTTTTCTTTCTTTTCTCCTCCTCAACGGCCAGAGGTGATTTTGAGCATTTTAGGGCGAAACTCCTACCAAACCTCATCATTAAACATCATTTTTGAAGTCCTAGCACGGATTAATCACATCTCGATCTTCTCCTACCATCCGAATCAAGGTAAAACTCTTAAAACCTTAGTTTTAGGTATTTGGATTTTTGGGTTGAATTTGTTATTTCAATCCGATTTAACTTAGATTAGTTATGGATTATCGATGATGTAGTCATAGTATGTCAATTTCTTTATCATTCCATGGTTTGGTTGTTAGTGTTTCTCTATTTGGATGAGTTCGACCAAATTGATACCTTCAAGATATCCATTGGAATGTCATAGTGGGGGATTCGGGTGTTCGATTATTTTCCCATGTACAATTATTAATTGCGTATTGATATGATATTATGGTCGAATTCCTTGTGAAGGAATTGAGTTAAAACTCTTCCATTCGTCGTTTTAGTCGTATTCTAGCAACGAGGTAAGTATTTAAGTATATGTAATGTAATTTGTGCTTTTATGATTGATGAACTGTGTACATGAGTGGGAAAGGTTGTATTGCTCACCCAGGGATGTCCAACGCGGTGTATGGGGATCGTACCTTGAGGGACGGATCGCAAAAGTGCGGTTATTGACCTAGGGATGTCCGACGAGGCGTATAGGGTTTCGTACCTTAAGGAGCGAAACACGGATAATCATTGAGTGATACGAATTTGCTTTTGGGTTAATGAGCCCCAATGAACTATGTGATAACTTGAACGATTTATATTTCATATGATTATGTACTTGCACTGGTAATTTTCCAGTACTATCCCCTTAAATGGGGGAAATGCTTTTCATGCATTTCGGGTGTCTCCCAGATCGAGAAGCCGGCATGGGAAGTGCATGGGACTAATAGACATCATGGGTGTTAGGCTCTCAAACAAATAGTACATGGTCTTGTCAATCTAATCTCGGACTTGTAATTTTATTCATGATGTATCTGTTGGAATCCGGTAATTAAAATCAAGTTAAGCACCGAAAACAAAGCCGATCTAACTAGATAAAAAACGAACCCCTAAGAGGATCGATCAAGCATCGTATACCGAATATATTAAAATCAAAAGGTAAAGATAAAAGAGTCATACATTCGTAGACCCTTTCATAATTTTTCTTGATGATGACGAGCCTAGCTTTGATAGTTCCCGGCCACCGAAAATCTCCGTCCCTTTTATGTACCACCAACAATAACACGAATCTAATTCGTTCAAGCTTGATTAATAATCAAACACCGAATATGTTGAGTGTCTCTACGTTATCACGCAACAGATATTGATCGGAAAAATTTAATATACATTCGTTCTCTAAGAATACGGTTAGGAATTGATATAGAAATTTTTCTCTCTTCTTTTCTTCTTCTTTTTTTCTCTCAAATGAACAAGAAATTAGAAAAAAAATTCTCTCCTCCCTCTCTTCTCACTTCGGCCGAAATGTATTTTTGGTGGTGTGGGAGATGTTTTAATTATGACCACAAAGTGATGATATAATAAGATCAACATATCTTATCACTTTGTCCTCAAGTATAAATTAACACACCACACACCACACCCCACATGACAACAAAATAAAAGAAAAACACGTGGGAGAGAGATGAGTTGGGGGCGGCCACATGATGGTGAGAAAACGAGCCGAGCCACTCGGTTCGTGTACCGGATGTTAGTGTGTTAGTTAAGTACACTTTATTTTATCTCAAATGTATTTATACTTAATTAGTTAATCCAATTAATTAATTTTATCAAATACAATATTATAATTATAATTCTCAAACAAAAAAATATTTATGAATTATATTAACCACCCAATAATTAATTTCAATTTATAAGACCACAATGATCTGTCGAATAAATCAAATTAGATATACAATACCCATTATTAATGAAGAGATACTAAATACTCACTTTTTCTTCAAATATCCTAGTGCACGACTCCATAGGTCCGTCTCGATCCGCATGGAAGGAACCAAGGAGTGGGGATAATGCTTATCCAGCCTAGTGGCCTACAACGCAACCCAACTGAGAATGAATGGTAGAATCATTGTAAAACCATTATGTCATATAAACCCTTCAATTATATATCCCGGTCAAGTATTAGGGTCATGGTAAAGTCAAGCTCTATTGTAACTTGACTCTATGCATTTGTTAATGCAAACCGAGATCACCGAGCTCTCATGTACCAAATACAACTAGCTCTAAATGCTTTGCCCAAAGACTTATGATCTCATTTGCCATTAACCGTGTAGGACATTTACCTACTCACTTACAGGAGAAAGAATCATATCTTGGTATTCAGTAGAGACTACTACTTGCCACTAAGTTGCACTTTGAGGTTGACCCGGCCAACTGGTGATTAGATCGAACTACTCTAATGATTAACTTAACGTTACAATCACATGTACTACTGAAACCTCAAGTCTAAGGTTCACGTATACCTGTCACAACCTTTTGATTCAGTCCTTGACAATCCCAGAGTGAATCCATGTGACCGAATCGAGGTGAGCCGTGTTCGAGCATACTAATCCCATTAACATATCTATAACTTGTGCTCCCACTAACCCTTAGTGAAGAGAGGCACTCTACATGTCAAAGTACACGTTATACAAGTCTTGTCCAAACTTACTGCCTGTAACACCCCAAAAACGGTGGC
Source organism: Orobanche coerulescens (assembly GCA_033398695.1). NCBI lineage: Eukaryota > Viridiplantae > Streptophyta > Magnoliopsida > Lamiales > Orobanchaceae > Orobanche > Orobanche coerulescens. The sequence goes on along the minus strand of CM065803.1, from coordinate 200,964,363 downwards.
TATTACAGAGCCGTGGACCCCCACCGGGACCCACCAGGTGATATCACAGCATGAACTTTAAAATCCCATCAAGGTGGTACCGAACCACAATATTAATCAAAACCCCGATGTGGAGTATAAATCATACATATATCAACTCACGCAACCATACAAAGGATCCAAATTCGGTATAGACCATATGAAGATGGAAAATACCTTACAAGTTATAATACATTCATCCGAAATAAAACAAAATGAAGAATCACAGTAAGACATAACCGAACATCAAAAGACTCGGGGCCCCCCGAATTTGCATCCTTCAAAACCCTTCACCGCCATCGTGCTCTTCTTGTGCCTTGCCTTTTCCTCACCCTGAAATACAAGTATTTCGCCCAACACAGGGTCAGCCATACATGATAATAATTCTCATGGCATTATACAATTCATATACATACATATCTCAAAGAAACAACCGACTACAGAATACACCCCGCAGGCGTATAAACAGTCAGTCCCAACTGTCGAACATATCCAACATACGAACGACCAAATAGTATGGCTCAAGACGAACGTCACAGTACACCCGATCCGGAAATGTGTCCGTGCACATGTCTACCCCGTATACGGAATCCAGAATATACGTGGGACGATGTACCTAATTAGCCTCACGAACTACGTCGCAACATGACAATGAAACTCAACGAATTACACTTTTATCAAAGAATCGAACAACTCACCGAAGTGACGACAAAGCTCAATGAGACCAACGGTAACAAGGGCGATAAGTTTGGGAATACAATCCCGCCACAACGATAACACGATCAAACAGATCACCACATCATGAATAATAGATTCACAAGACATTTCGTATACATGAAACGCATAATAATCACAAGAATTCAACCATCATTATAACCAAGCAAGATAACTTGCCTCAATTCCGTAGATGAATAATCCTTCTTTGAACGAACAAATGAACGGTATCTTCGTCTAACAATACTCACTTGAACAAGTAACCTTGAATGCAATATAATTCATTCAACAACACATTTGTACGATAATGGTATTAATTCATAGAAACAATATTCGTAATTTTACTCGAATAGTTCAACTATTCTATCGAACATTCTAACGATCCAATCATGAGTTATCATATACCAAGTTTAGTAGATTCACCAACATTTTCTAACATTAATGACAAGCATTTGGAGTCAAGAACATTATCAATATAATATTATGACGATTAAACACACTCTCAATCCATCCACTTCCGATTAACTTTGAACATGTTAAAAGTTTATGTTTCTTTACATTCTTCATTATCTTTCCAATGATTACGTTAAGTTAATCCAGAAATGGAATAATAACTTTAAGTTTTAAGCATAATAAGAACATCATCCTAATTTACGTCATCCTAATACACGAGGATCAACGTAATAGAATTCGGCTATTAATTCTACCGCATCATTATCACCCATAATTATTATAGTCGTCCTAAAAACACTATCAATATATTAATGTAGTGATCATTACCTTCTCGAGTTATCAACACACCCGATTATCTTGAATATATAAAGGTTATACTTGTGTTCTTCATAATCCATTATCATCCCTTAAGAATTTGTTCAAGACATAATTATATCATTGAGGGTTTTTGAAACTCTAAAGACATCATCAAATTCTTTCTAATGAGTTGTTAAACCTTCTCCAATATATGACTATAACATCATAGGATCCTACTAACAATTAAGAGCATATTCATAACTCTAATCTCCTGATTTTAACATGATTACCTAAGGGTTTTATATTGAACATGTTATCCCACATCTTCATCAATCATTCAAGGAATGGTTCTAACAATATTATCATGTTCCAAACTAAATTTGTACATAACTTCAATGTTCATCATGATCTACCAGGCTATTCTACTACTAACATCATCAATTATATGAAACAGCAAGAGTAAGTTAACCAATCTCAAGAAAAGGATGAAGAATAGCACCAAATCTTCCAAGAACACACTCCTAGCTTCTAGTTACCAAGCTATAATCCAAGTGTTGCAGCTCTAACACTAGATTGGAGGGCAAGAATATGATTTAAGGGGGCAGGGAATCGGTTTTGAGAGAGGGAGGATGGAAAAAGGTCGAGTAGAAATGAAAGGCAACCCATACTTTTATAACCTGAATTCAGCATTACGTACGTTATAGATGAAAATTAACGTACGTTATAAAACTTACGTACGTAACTCTATGACTATTACGTACGTAACAGATTCTCAGATGTTACTGACTCAAAATACACATGTCCTTACGTATGTTACCAAAATGTATGTACGTAAGGCTCAAGTACATTACGTATGCTAAGGTAGGGTCATTACGTACGGAATGGCTGTTGACTTAGGCTGTCACGATCGATTCCCGACCACCTACCCACGCTCGGTGCCACCCGCCGAAAGGCGAGCGGTTGATAGATACACCGCATTACGTACGTTAACCTATGAGTGTTACTTACGTAATGTTGCGTACGTAGCGTACATAAAGATAACAAGCTAACGTACGCTAAGGCAACAACAAATACAAATGAAATTCTCCCAATAACATCTAACAATCAACTATAGTATGAACGACTGAGATTTCAATTTAACATAATTCATCAATATATTCATTACAATAAACACAGATATGGTACGACAATGCTCGATTAAATCGAAGAATAAGTAGTAAAGGCGAGGGTATTACATACTCCCCCCTTAAAAGGAGTTTCCTCGAAACTAAGGGGTAAACAACTCAGGGTATCTTTATCACATGCTATCCTCAGTCTCTTGTAACACCCCCAGATCAAACCAGAAATATTACACGCCGCAGACCCTCTCCGTGAGGATCCACCAGGCTAGACATCAACACAACACATTACATTACATACTGACGAATCAAAATAACGAATCAATAGACCGATTTGGTCTTCCGTCACTGACTTACAAATCAAAATACATAAACTCATCCAGACTCATACACATGCAAGGGTAAAATACTTGCAACGACGAACAATAAGACAGCGGAAAAGACAATACAATGGACTCCGACTAACTGAAGTCAAAACTGGCCTTCGTGTGATTAGTATCATTCGTCTTTCATCATCCCTCGCACCGATCCTGTGTCTTGCTCCCGAAAACCTGCATGTACCTTGACACAATACAGATATCCACCCCCCGATTACTCGGGGGTTAGCAAAACTCCACTGTTTCACTAGTGCAAGTATAAAGTGCAAATACGAGCCATACACAACACATTCCGAGAATATAACGAAAGACTTCCCGAGATATATTTAGTTAAAAATATTTCAAGTCTTGAAAGCAGAAACGAAGCAAGTAAGCATTTGAAAATATTTCCAAATCTCGGGAGTTTTGAAAACATCAGCAATTAAAAAGTTCTTAATTCCTCGAAAGCCATTTAGGGTCACATCCCCAAAGTTCATTTTCCAAAATACAAATCCGTTTAACAAAACACGGGGTCCACGACCCAACCATTCCGGTCACAAAACACAGGGTCCACGACCCGATCATCCACTTCAATTCACTTACAAGGACACATTACACATAACACATTATTCTTATGCCATTCTATCCAAGCACCAAGACTCGATATATAATGTCTCTCGACCCCGAGCGCAAAGCATTGTGATACTCCGGACAATATCACAATTAATCATCAAAACATCAACATCAATATCACCGAAACCACACTTGGTAACCCATGGCCGTACCCATTAGTATCGGCCCCCAGAGGCCCCGTCGGACCGTCCCCAGGTGGGAAACCCCTTCCGCGGCCGTACCCATTAGTATCGGCCCCCAGAGGTCCCGTCGAACCGTCCCCAGGTGGAAGAACATCAACACACGCACCCAAGTCCACTTCCGTGGCCGTACCCATTAGTATCGGCCCCGCAGGCCACATGCCATCCCTGTGGAAGAGTAACAACTCACATTACAAAACCACGACTCTCAAAGGTCAAACACACAAAATATATATAGTCGAGGTACCTTGCTAGAATGGCCAAATTATCCAACACGTACTCACGACCCAGAACTATATCAATTCACAAGGGAGCACAGGATTTCAACAGCACCGAACGACACAACCAATATCAACAAAAACTCACATATTCGTCCATAGCCACGGGACTCCAAGCACATAATTTGACAAAAGAATTACACTTTATATTTACCAACGACATAAACATACGCAATGACATCACAAGAAAGTAAGGTGATTCTATACTCGACACTAGCACACATATTCAACTAAGCACATTAATTCCCGACACACACGGGTCACCTTTACAAAAACCATGATGGTAAATATACCGATTCTTTTGAAAAATGGTTATTAATATTTATTTAGCACATATCGATGATTAACAACCATAATATCCACAAAACACGTAATGTATGGGCAAGATACTTTCCTCGATAATCGATACCGGACACTCCTACAATCACGGCTCAGTCGGGACACCTCGAACACCTACGATTCCCCGGCGAAGGAAAAGAATACACCCACGATCGAGAAGCTCGAAGAAAACGACAAACGGAAGGGTTCCGACTTGAGTTCTTCACAAGAATTAGACCCTAACAACATATAATCAATAAATTATCGATCATACGAGGAAGAATAATCGTAGAACGCCCGAAAACCCCTCTATGACATTTTACCGGACACCTTCAAGGCGTCGATCAAGAACTTGACCAAAATAACGAATCGATATGATCCAACCATGGAATAACAAGGGAAATGATATAATACATCTAAATAATCATCAATCCATCATAATCCTAAGTTAAATCGGATTAATCGGACGAAAACAACCAAAACACCCAAATTCCCCAAAACTAGATTTCTAGGAAATCTGACCTGATTCGGTAGATCGGAGGGTGTTATAGGACGGACGATTGATGATATGAACCTCAAAACCTCATGGATATGTTTCTAAACAACATGGCTTCAAGCTTAGAACACGCCCAGCTGCGGAAGAGGAGAATAAGAAGGTGAAAAATGGCCTGAAAAACGTCTGCAGGGCCTTTTATAGGGGTTGACTGCCCTGCCGGACACGGCCGATCGGGCACGGCCGTGTCGCATACCTGGCCGACAGGACTCGACCGTGTCCCGCTTGACACGGCCGCGCGCGAGGGCCTTCGATAGTGACCCGTCCGACAATGACTCAAGATGACTCGACCGTGTCCCGGAACACGGTCGGGCGTGTCAGCGATTTCGCTTATCCTAAGAGTTCGGCACGGCCGTGTCGACGACACGGCCGGGTCCTGAGGCAGACTCCAGCATTTCCGGACGAGTACGGCACGGGCCGTGTCGGACGACACGGCCGAAGTTCGGCCGGCAAAGGATCGCCAATAACGAGCGGGTGAGCTAAAACGACCATAACTCTCTCGTCCGGACTCCGATTGACTCACCGTTTGAACCATTGGAAAGCTAACTCGATGCTCTATAATATTGCAAAGATTCAGAATTTTTGGAGTTACCAAAAATTAATGGTGACTTTACAAAGTCGAACTCCCACGTGAAAAAGTCGATTAAGGACACGGAACGCAACAAAACGACACTGAAACGAACTCGGATGACAAAAAGTGCAGAATTAATCATTCTCGGAATGACGAAACGGTCATGATAGAGTTGTCAAAACGAACTTCCTCCGAAAAAAGAAAATTACCGAAATTCGAAATTGCGGATATTACATTCCACCCTCCTTAAAAGAAGTTTCGTCCCGAAACTTAAAACAAGTAGGGGGGAGCAATATACCCGCCAGGAAAACTCAACGAGATACACAAAAATAGAAAACTCGCGCCCAACGGCGAAACGCTGCAAGAAATGCAAAGGAACATACGGCGTGAAAACACGCTCCACGACGACCAACACAACGCCACCGATAGAGAAATAATAAAACCAACGAGTGACAAGCGTCATCAAACAGGTAATACAACCAAGTCGATTATCCGAACAATCAAACGATCGAACCACAACGGTCGAGACAACAAAAATCGAACAATCATGTTCGAATCACGAAGAACAATAAAATTCAAACAACAACTCCCAGGTTTATGTCTCGGCTCGAGACAATATATGATCCGGTAAAAGCAACAAGATGTGATTCACATAAGATCCATAGGAAAGGGAATAGCAACTGAAAAGTCACAACGACAAACGAGTAATTTCGAAACGCCACACTCGTTCGATCAATGAAAGCAAGGGATAGGGCAAGCTCAAAAATGTTAACGAACATAAACGAGTCGACATAGTCGAAAATATAGAAGTTCAAAATCTAATCCACTTCGAATAAGAGAACTAGTAAAACCAGATGATGTCACTTCCGAACAAGGTTCACAAGAATCGAACCGAACTCGAAAAAAGTCGCAATGATAACTGATTGACCCAAAACAAGATCACACTCGCTCGAACGCATTTAAACCGAAATACGTAATGTCTGTAAAGTATCAACGAACACGAGCGAGTCGATAGACTCGAGAAAGAGAAAATGCAGAGTCTAAAAACAACACGGGTACTACATTCGACCTCTTATAAAAGAAGGTCGCCCGCAACTCACAACAAATAAATCAAGGTGACGACACAACAAGCAATCGATGAAACATCCTTCAAGGCCTCTCAAAGTCGATTCCGATGATTGTCAAGCGCGAACTCCGAAAGTCTCGGTAGCCAATTCACAAATCAATTCGGTGTCCTCGAGTCCACACTTGAAATGTGTTACCGACGAGAAGGACAGATTACACGTGCATGCCCCGCACATCACGGTTGAAACGCCTCAACTCGGCATACCGAAAATACGATGCTAGATACAATGGAACTAACACCGCAAAACAACATACCGAGATGTCAACTCAAAGATAGCATATCAACGCATACAAAAATCACAACAACAACGGCATCGTTCGACGATTACAACGCCCAAACGATAGCCAAAGACACAACCATAAACATCATGAAACGATCACCAATGTGCATAAACGCATAAAAATCCAAGCTTTAATACCACACAAAGTGCGATAACACGCAAGCCACCACGAAATGGCAACAATAAAGATCGTCATCACACCTCCCACAATGGGCTAACAAAACATATGCGTGGCGAACGACTCAACGCTCACACCACCAATTCAATCACACCGGAGGGCTAACACCCTAACAACAATACCAACATCATACACACCTTCTCCGACCACAAGCACGAAATGATGGGTTTTAAAAACGAAAACCACCCTTTTGAAAATAGTTTGGAAACACCAGTTGATCTTGAGTATCACTTTACAAAAAGTAGTGCAAACCTTGTTATCGAGACTTTGAAAATCGTCTTGCGTTTGAACAAAAATGAGGACACCTTCTCTTAGTGAAAGACTTTCAGAATATTCGACCCTCGGGTCTAAGTAAAAGTGTTTATAAAACATTGAAAATATCTCAAAACATTTTGGTCCCCGAGTTAGAAGAATTTTGAAATATATTGTGGCACCTTGGACGTACCACGAGAAAATAATTCATTTTAAAAGTACGTCTCGAAATTTATTTTCTAAGATACTCAAGTTTTTTTCAAGGATAATTCAATGGGCTAGAATGCCCAAAAATTTCAGGTAATTACGCGGAACATTATAACGCCGTGGGCCCCACGCCAGAAGCCACCAGGCTAAAAACCATTTACAAAAACGTCAAAAGTTGATGACGGTAATATTTCAAAAACTCACAGAAGCCATTTAGAAAATAATAAATACCGTCATAAGTATTTCGCCAAAACGATCAAGGCCGTAATGCCAAAAACTCGGTTAAGGAATCGGTTTTCGAAATAAAACTCAGTCGGTAAAATACCGAAATCCATTACAAAAGAACTCACACAGCGGATAAAAGAAATAAAGTCAAACATGCACAAGACAGCAACACTACTCCTCATATGAACGAAAAATGGGAGTCAAACAATCACATATCACGAAATCAAAATCCATAAGAGGATTCCGTCACTTAACAAATAATCATAAAAAATAGCTCGTGTCACACGAGGCTCAACACAAATAAGGGAGACTTACATCCACAGGTCGCACGAAGATGATGGCTGCACCCTGATACTAATCACGGCCGACATTCCAAACGACGCGTCGCGACACGACATCGATCGACTCAACCGACAAGACAAGACCCAACAATACACGATCGACCCGATGACCTAGGTTTCCGCAACCTAAGCTCCGATACCATAAATGTAACACCCCCGCATCAAACCAGAATATTACACGCCGCAGACCCTCTCCGTGAGGATCCACCAGCTAGACATCAACACAACACATTACATTACATACTGACGAATCAAAATAACGAATCAATAGACCGATTTGGTCTTCCGTCACTGACTTACAAATCAAAATACATAAACTCATCCAGACTCATACACATGCAAGGGTAAAATACTTGCAACGACGAACAATAAGACAGCGGAAAAGACAATACAATGGACTCACTAATCAAGTCAAAACGGCCTTCGTGTGATTAGTATCATTCGTCTTTCATCATCCCTCGCACCGATCCCGTGTCTTGCTCCCGAAAACCTGCATGTACACGGACACAATACAGATATCCACCCCCGGTACTTGGGGGTTAGCAAACTCCACTGTTTCGCTAGTGCAAGTATAAAGTGCAAATACGAGCCATACACAACACATTCCGAGAATATAACGAAAGACTTCCCGAGATATATTTAGTTAAAAATAGTTCAAGTCTTGAAAGCAGAAACGAAGCAAGTAAGCATTTGAAAACATTTCCAAATCTCGGGAGTTTTGAAAACATCAGCAATTGAAAAGTTCTTAATTCCTCAAAAGCCATTTAGGGTCACATCCCCAAAGTTCATTTTCCAAAATACAAATCCGTTTAACAAAACACGGGGTCCACGACCCAACCATTCCGGTCACAAAACACAGGGTCCACGACCCGATCATCCACTTCAATTCACTTACAAGGACACATTACACATAACACATTATTCTTATGCCATTCTATCCAAGCACCAAGACTCGATATATAATGTCTCTCGACCCCGAGCGCAAAGCATTGTGATACTCCGGACAATATCACAATTAATCATCAAAACATCAACATCAATATCACCGAAACCACACTTGGTAACCCATGGCCGTACCCATTAGTATCGGCCCCCAGAGGCCCCGTCGGACCGTCCCCAGGTGGGAAACTCCTTCCGCGGCCGTACCCATTAGTATCGGCCCCCAGAGGTCCCGTCGAACCGTCCCCAGGTGGAAGAACATCAACACACGCACCCAAGTCTACTTCCGTGGCCGTACCCATTAGTATCGGCCCCCAGAGGCCACATGCCATCCCCAGGTGGAAGAGTAACAACTCACATATTACAAAACCACGACTCTCAAAGGTCAAACACACAAAATATATATAGTCGAGGTACCTTGCTAGAATGGCCAAATTATCCAACACGTACTCATGACCCAGAACTATATCAATTCACAAGGGAGCACAGGATTTCAACAGCACCGAACGACACAACCAATATCACCAAAAACTCACATATTCGTCCATAGCCACGGGACTCCAAGCACATAATTTGACAAAAGAATTACACTTTATATTTACCAACGACATAAACATACGCAATGACATAACAAGAAAGTAAGGTGATTCTATACTCGACACTAGCACACACATTCAACTAAGCACATTAATTCCCGACACACACGGGTCACCTTTACAAAAACCATGATGGTAAATATACCGATTCTTTTGAAAAATGGTTATTAATATTTATTTAGCACATATCGACGATTAACAACCATAATATCCACAAAACACGTAATGTATGGGCAAGATACTTGCCTCGATAATCGATACCGGACACTCCTACAATCACGGCTCAGTCGGGACACCTCGAACACCTACGATTCCCCGGCGAAGGAAAAGAATACACCCACGATCGAGAAGCTTGAAGAAAATGACAAACGGAAGGGTTCCGACTTGAGTTCTTCACAAGAATTAGACCCTAACAACATATAATCAATAAATTATCGATCATACGAGGAAGAATAATCGTAGAACGCCCGAAAACCCCTCTATGACATTTTACCGGACACCTTCAAGGCGTCGATCAAGAACTTGACCAAAATAACGAATCGATACGATCCAACCATGGAATAACAAGGGAAATGATATAATACATCTAAATAATCATCAATCCATCATAATCCTAAGTTAAATCGGATTAATCGGACGAAAACAACCAAAACACCCAAATTCCCCAAAACTAGATTTCTAGGAAATCTGACCTGATTCGGTAGATCGGAGGGTGTTATAGGACGGACGATTGATGATATGAACCTCAAAACCTCATGGATATGTTTCTAAACAACATGGCTTCAAGCTTAGAACACGCCCAGCTGCGGAAGAGGAGAATAAGAAGGTGAAAAATGGCCTGAAAAACGTCTGCAGGGCCTTTTATAGGGGTTGACTGCCCTGCCGGACACGGCCCGCGCCGATCGGCACGGTCGTGTCGCACAGCTGGCCGACAGGGACTCGACCGTGTACTGCTTGACACGGTCGCGGCGCGGAGGGCCTTCCGATAGTGACCCGTCCGACAGCGACTCGGCATGACTCGACCGTGTCCTGGAACACGGTCGGGCGTGTCGGCAGTCGGTTCTGGCTTATCCGGAAGAGTTCGGCACGGGCCGTGTCGGACGACACGGTCGGGTCCTGAGGCAGAGACTCCAGCATTTCCGGACGAGTACGGCACGGGCCGTGTCGGACGACACGGCCGAGTTCGGCCCGTGATCGATCGCCAATAACGAAGGTGAGCTAAAACGACCATAACTCTCTCGTCCGGACTCCGATTGACTCACCGTTTGAACCATTGGAAAGCTAACTCGATTCTCTATAATATTGCAAAGATTCAGAATTTTTGGAGTTACCAAAAAATAATGGTGACTTTACAAAGTCGAACTCCCACGTGAAAAAGTCGATTAAGGACACGGAACTCAACAAAACGACACTGAAACGAACTCGGATGACAAAAAGTGCAGAATTAATCATTCTCGGAATGACGAAACGGTCATGATAGAGTTGTCAAAACGAACTTCCTCCGAAAAAAGAAAATTACCGAAATTCGAAATTGCGGATATTACATCTCTCACGTAGCCTCCTCGACTCCATGTATCGACCACTAAATCTTCAATAAGGGAATCGTCTTGTTCCTCAACTGTTTGACTCTCCTCTCAAGTATCCGCACAGGACGTTCCTCATATGAATCGTTATCGGCTATCTCGACCTCGTCGAATCGAATAATGTGGCTCGGGTCAGCAACATACTTCCTCAACTGGGATACATGGAATACGTTGTGAATTCGACTCAAAACTAGTGTTAATGCCAAATGATAGGCTAGGTCCACACGATCCAAAATCTCAAACGGACCAATATACCTCGGGCTCAACTCGCCTTTCTTCCCAAAACGGAAAACACATCGAGTAGGGGATACTTTTACTAGTATATGATCACCAACCTTAAACTCGGGTGGTCGCCGACGATTGCCTGCATATGATTTCTGGCGGCTCTGAGCCGTTAATAGACGACTCTTAATCAGAGTAATCTTCTCGCGGGCTGCTAACAACATATCAGGCTCCGCACCAATGGATTCAGACAAGTCATCCCAACACAGAGGGGACCTACAACGACGTCCATACAATACCTCATAAGGTGCCATCTTGATCGAGGCGTGCCAACTGTTATTATATGTGAATTCCACCAACGGTAGTTGAGCTTCCCAATCATTCTTCCAATCGAGAGCACACGCCTTCAACATATCCTCAAGAGTTTGAATAGTCCTCTCAGACTGACCGTCGGTCTGAGGATGAAATGTCGTACTGAAGTTAAACTGGGTACCCAACGCACGATGAACCGCTTTCCAGAAGTGTGACACGAACCGTCTGTCCCGATCTGATACAATACTCTTGGGGGTACCATGCAGCCTCACAATCTCCTTAATGAATAACTGGGCCAACCTCTCAGGGCCCCGCGTATCCTTAATCTCCAAGAAGTGGGCTGATTTGGTTAGTCGATCCACAATCACCCAAATTGTATTCATGCCTCGACGGCTCGTGGGCAAGCTAGTAATAAAATCCATTGATATGTCTTCCCACTTCCACTCGGGAATCGGGAGTGGTTTCAACACGCCCGCTGGTCGCTGATGCTCAATCTTGACCTACTGACAGGTCAAACACCTCGATACGAACTTTGCAACTTCCCGTTTCATGTTACCCCACCAATAATACAGCTTCAAATCCTTATACAGTTTGTCCGATCCCGGGTGTATGGAATATGGGGTAGCATGAGCCTCCTTCAGAATAGTGTTCCTCAACTCTTCATCCGCCATTACACATACTCGATTTTTGAAGCGTATCAGTCCGTCCTCGTGAACCACAAATCCAGGGGCCTTCCCCTGATCGATTTCTCCTCGAATTCTAGATAAGAACGGGTCCATCATCTCTTTCATCCTGACCATCTCATCCAGGGACGATGAAATCTCAAGCGTGCAAAGTTGTCCCTGAATGCGCTGTAACTAGACAATCTCCGGTCCCATGAACTCTAACTGCAATTCTCTCTGGGTGGTCAAATGGGCAAGTATCTGCTTCTGTACGGTTTTACGACTCAAGGCATCGGCAACCACATTTGCCTTGCCCAGATGATAAAGTATCTCGATATCATAGTCTTTGAGTAGCTCTAGCCACCTCCTCTGCCTCATATTCAACTCCTTCTGAGTAAAAATGTACTTCAGGCTCTTGTGGTCCGTAAAAATCTGACAGGTAACTCCATACAAATAGTGGCGCCAGATTTTTAAAGCAAACACCACGGCTGCTAACTCCAATTCATGGTTCGGGTAGTTGACCTCGTAAGGTCTCAACTGTCTAGATGCATAGGCGATCACTTTCCCATTCTGCATTAATACGCAGCCAAGGCTCTGTCTCGACGCATTACTATATACCACGAATCCTTCCGTTCCTTTAGGTAGAACCAAAACGGGCTGAAATCAATCGACTCTTGAGTTCATCAAAACTTTGCTGACATACTTCCGACCACAAATATTTCTCATCTTTCCTCAACAAATTAGTCATCGGTTGAGCAATCTTGGAAAAACCTTCCACGAACCGTCGGTAATAGCCTGCTAGACCTAGAAAACTACGAACTTCCTTCACGTTCTTCGGAGGTAGCCAATCTCGGATGGCTTCTGTCTTCTGTGGGTCTACTCTCACTCCGTCTACTGATATTACATGTCCAAGAAAAATAACTTTAGGCATCCAGAATTCATACTTAGGAAATTTTCCATAGAGTTGTTCTCGCCTTAACGCATCGAGAACCTGGCGGAGGTGACACTTATGCACTTCATGATCACGAGAGTAGATCAGAATGTCGTCAATAAAAATGACTACAAAATGATCCAGATAATTAATAAAAACCCGATTCATCAACTCCATGAACACTGCCGGTGCATTAGTCAGTTTGAATGGCATGACAACGAACTCATAATGCCCATAGCGAGTGCGAAAAGATGTCTTCGGAATGTCAGACTCTCGAATCCGCAATAGGTGGTACCCGGATATCAAGTCAATCTCAGAAAATACAGCGGCTCCCTGGAGCTGATCCAACAAATCATCGATACGAGGTAATGGATATTTGTTCTTGCTTGTTACGTTGTTCAGCTCATGGTAGTCAATACACAAACGCAACAATCCGTCTTTATTCCGTACAAATAACACTAGTGCTCCCCATGGGGATGCACTAGGTCGAATATATCCTTTCCCAGTCAACTCCTCAAGCTGGCGCTTCAACTCCTGCATCTCGGTCGGTGCCATGCGATATGGTGCTCTCGAAAGCGTGGACGTCCTTGACTCCAACTCAATGGTGAATTCTACCTCTCGTTGTGGGGGTAATCCTGGCAGCTCATCTGGAAATACATCTGGGTAGTCTCGAACTACTGGAATATCAGCCAACTTGACTAGCTGATCGGTTGTATTGGTCATGTAACACCAATAACCAACACACCCTTGGTTCAGTAGTTTCATTGCCTTCATAGCGCTGATGAGTCTTCCAGAATCACTGGGATTATCACCCTGAAAAATACACTCGACGCCATCATCAGATGTGACGGTCACTATTCGCTTACGCATGCTAAGTACGGCATCATGACGATCCATCCAATCAATACCCAAGATCACATCATCTTTAGATAAATCGACCACAATCAAGTCTGACAACCACTCACGGTCATTCATGCGAATCGGACAGTTCTGTACTTCACGATTCCCAACAATTCTTCTACCATCGGGTAGACCAATGACATAAGGTTCATAATCGGTAACATGATCTAATTGCAAACCACTCAAACAAGAAGTAGACAAAAAGGAGTGTGAAGCACCGGTATCAAAAAGGAGACAAACGGGTTGAGAGTGAATCTCGAGGGTACCTGCAATCATGCTGGCTTCGGGATCGTCATCCTTCTTCATCTCATAGACTTTGGGTTTTGGAACTCCAGTACCAGGTGTACCAGCTTGATTTCTACGGCCCATCCCGTTGTTTGCCCCGGTAATCTGATAAGAAGCGGACAGAGGAACACGGTCCTGGACAGAAGACTGTACTGGAGCAAGAGATGCTACTGGAGCACGCCTGGGTCCACCCCTGCAATAGCAAGCACGATGTCCATTCTTCCCACAAGTGTGGCAGGCAACGGCTGGCTTGGGGTATTTGGAGCTGATGTGTCCCTGGTCCCCATAGTTATAACATACGATAGATGAGCTGATTGCTCGAGAGTGTGATCTAGTCGGATTTGGCGCCATAGGTGGCCGCTCAGAAGGATTTGGTACAGGCTGGGGCTTCCTGAACGTCCCCTGATTGCTGTCTGCCTGGGTCTGGTTCCTGGATCTCTTGTTGGAAGACTGAGGCTGCTTCTTGGAAATCTATTTTACAGTAAGTTCGTATTCCAGAGCCTTCTCGATCAACTCTGGTAGGGTCGTACAGTGGTGATTGAGCAATTGCATCCTCATTCGGGGTTTAAGCCTCTTGAGGAAATATTTGATCTTATCAGCTTCCGAACGGACAACTGACGTAGCAAAAGGGAGAAGTGTCTGGAATTTCTCGGCAATAGTTAACACATCCTCGTCCTCAGATGGATCGGGATTCAACAATTCTGACAATTTGGCTTTGCAGAATGGTGCAGGATAATAGCGATCTAGCATAAGATTCTTGAATTCCTCCCAAGTACTTGCGCCATCAGCAGGCCTCACAGAAAGCCACCAAGTATGGGCACTCTTACTAAGGTAGTAAGCTGCCACAACAACTCGATTCTCCTATGGGCACTCCACCATCTCGAACAGTTTCTCGAAATACTCTATCCAGTGTACAATGTTAGCAGGCTCAGATGAGCCTTTAAAGGTTGGAGGTCGCTGACGCGATATGTCGCTAATAATCCAGCTCACGATCCCGTCGTGCACTGGAGGCGGAGGCTGCTGCCCCTGCTGTTGGCCAGTAGTATTCCTCTGCATAGCTTCCATCAGCTGACCCATTTGGGTCATCTGGGCCATCATGCCCTGCATCACAACATAAGGATCGACACGCGCGTCCTCGTGTCCAGTGTGGTGTGATTGGTCCCTAGAAGGCGAATCACTGCCCGTGGAGCTCTGCTCCACATTCGCGCGCCTATTGGCTTGTGGTATCGGGATTCGGCCCCTTCCGCGGCCTCGTCCGACTCTGCCACACCCTTTCAGATTTCTTTCCATACTAAAAGAATCAAATCATAATGATAATCATAAGTACAGTTCAAGATATCAATCAAAATTCATGCTAAGTTAATAGCAACAAGGAATTATATATTCAAGAAAACAGTTCGTAATGAATCATTGGCACCGCGGGTGCTACACACTCAATATCATATCGACATCAAGTCGAACCAGTTCCAATCACACAATCAATTTAGGATTTCCTCAGAAAATCTAACAGATGAATTTTACCACACATTATCAATTCATCATCAATATTAAATCATGGCTCATGAGAAACATATCGTATTCGACGGGTCAGGCGCCTGCACAGGTCACACGTAGCACGAAGGTTTCTTGATGTTAGTTCGATCTATAATTACTCAAAAGAAAAGACTCTCTGATACCATCTTCTGTAACACCCCGAAAACGACGGCTATTACAGTGCCATGGACCCCACCGGGACCCACCAGGCGATATCACAACATGAACTTTAAAATCCCATCAACGTGGTACCGAATCACAATATTAATCAAAACCCCGATGTGAAGTATAAATCATACATATATCAACTCACGCAACCATACACAGGATCCAAATTCGGTATAGACTATATGAAGATGGAAAATACCTTAGAAGTTATAATACATTCATCCGAAATAAAACAAAATGAAAAATCACAGTAAGACATAACCGAACATCAAAAGACTCGGGCCCCCCCGAATTAGCATCCTTCAAGACTCTTCGCCGCCATCGTGCTCTTCTTGTGCCTTGCCTTTTCCTCGCCTTGAAATACAAGTATTTCGCCCAACACAGGGTCAGCCATACATGATAATAATTCTCATTGCATTATACAATTCATATACATACAGATCTCAAAGAAACAACCGACTATTGAATATACCCCGCAGGCGTATAAACAGTCAGTTCCAACTGTCGAACATATCCAATATACGAACGACCAAATAGTATGGCTCAAGACGGACATCACAGTACGCCCGATCCGGAAATGTGTTCGTGCACATGTCCACCCCGTATACGGAATCCATAATATACGTGGGACGATGTACCTAATTAGCCTCACTTACGTCTCGTATGCACGATCTAATGCGGAAACATCCACGCATGACCATCAAGTGCCCGGCTAAAAATCCTACACATAACCAATAGACACGCTGATATGACTCCAGAGATGTCACGATGCAACATGACAATGAAACTCAACGAATTACACTTTTATCAAAGAATCGAACAACTCACCGAAGTGACGACAAAGCTCAACGAGACCAACAGTAACAAGGCGATGAGTTTGGGAATACAATCCCGCCACAACGATAACACGATAAAAAACATCACCACATCACGAATCATAGATTCACAGGACATTTCATATACACGAAACGCTTAATAATCACAATAATTCAACCATCATTATAACCAAGCAAGATAACTTTCCTCAATTCCTTAGATGAATAATCCTTCTTTGAACGAACAAATGAACGGTATCTTCATCTAACAATACTCACTTGAACAAGCAACCTTGAATGAAACGTAATTCATTCAACAACACATTCGTACGATAATGGTATTAATTCATAGAAACAATATTCGTAATTTTACTCGAATAGTTCAACTATTCTATCGAACATTCTAACGCTCCAATCATGAGTTATCATATACCAAGTTTAGTAGATTCGTCCACATTTTCTAAAATTAATGACAAGCATTTGGAGTCAAGAACATTATCAATGTAATATTATGACGATTAAACACACTCTGAATCCATCCACTTCCGATTAACGTTGAACATGTTTAAAGTTTATGTTTCTTTACATTCTTCATTATCTTTCCAATAATTACGTTAAGTTAATCCAGAAATGGAATAATAACTTTAAGTTTTAAGCATAATAAGAACATCATCCTAATTTACGTCATCCTAATACACGAGGATCAACGTAATAGAATTCGGCTATTAATTCTACCGCATCATTATCACCCATAATTGTTATAGTCGTCCTAAAAACACTATCAATATATTAATGTAGTGATCATTACTTTCTCGAGTTATCAACACACCCGATTATCTTGAATATATAAAGGTTACACTTGTGTTCTTCATAATCCATTATCATCCCTTAAGAATTTGTTCAAAACATAATTATATCATTGAGGGTTTTTGAAACTCTAAAGACATCATCAAATTCTTTCTAATGAGTTGTTAAACCTTCTCCAATATATGGCTATAACATCATAGGATCCTACTAACAATTAGGAGCATATTCATAACTCTAATCTCCTGATTTTAACATGATTACCTAAGGGTTTTATATTGAACATGTTATCCCACATCTTCATCAATCATTCAAGGAATGGTTCTAACAATATTATCATGTTCCAAACTAAATTTGTACATAACTTCAATGTTCATCATGATCTACCAGGCTATTCTACGACTAACATTATCAATTATATGAAACAACAAGAGTAAGATAACCAACCTCAAGAAAAGGATGAAGAATAACACCAAATCTTCCAAGAACACACTCCTAGCTTCTAGTTACCAAGCTATAATCCAAGTGTTGCAGCTCTAACACGAGATTGGAGGGCAAGAATATGATTTAAGGGGGTAGGGAATCGGTTTTGAGAGAGGGAGGATGAAAAAAGGTCGAGCAGAAATGAAAGGCAACCCATACTTTTCTAACCTGAATTCAGCATTACGTTAGCTATAGATGAAAATTAACGTACATTATAAACCTTACGTACGTAACTCTATAACTATTACGTACGTAACAGATTCTCAGATGTTACTGACTCAAAATACACATGTCCTTACGTATGTTACCAAAATGGATGTACGTAAGGCTCAAGTACATTACGTACGCTAAGGCAGGGTCATTACCTACGTAATGGCCGTTGACTTAGGCTGTCACAATCGATTCCCGACCACCTACCCACGCTCGGTCCCACCTGCTGAAAGGCGAGCGGTTTATAGATACACCTCATTACGTACGTTAACCTATGAGGGATACTTACGTAATGCTGCGTACGTAGCGTACGTAAAGATAACAAGCTAACATATGCTAAGGAAACAACAAATACAAATGAAATTTTCCCAATAACATCTAACAATCAACTATAGTTTGAACGGTCGAGATTTCAATTTAACATAATTCATCAGTATATTCAATACAATAAACACAGATATAGTACGACATTGCTCGATTAAAACGAAGAATACAGTAGTAAAGGCGAGGGTATTACATTGCCCATTTATCGACTTGCGAACCAGTTAAGCATTCGAGCCCTAAACACTTCCAGTGCCTCTCCTTATCTCCATAAGGAGTGGAATGCTTGATCTCAAATGTAAGGACTATTATTTTATATACCAAATCACAATGCTTGTGATATACAATAATATAGAAATAATAAATGCCTTATTAAATTTAATATACATAATTACAATACAATGCTCTCACTTTCTCATCCTATGTGTGGCATTCGAGGGTATGTTCCTAACTATCTCCCACTTGCACTCAATGCCACAAACTATGGTATCTAATGCCTATACTCTCTAGATGTCTCTCTAAGACCTTTTGAGATTGTGGCTTGGCCAGCGGATCAACAATGTTATTTGCTGTCTCTATTCTCTGTAGTGTAATGTCCCTTTCTAAACCATTTCTCTAACAAAATGATACTTTCTATCAATGTTTTTGGTGTTGTGGTGAGCCTTAAGCTCCCTAGCCTACGCAACAGCTCCATCATTGTCATAAAGCAGCGCCATGAGCTGATTTGAGTGAGGTACCACTTGAAGTTCCTCAGTGAACTTCCTAATCCAAAATGCCTCTTTAGCAGTCTCCGTGGATGCCTGATATTCGACTTGACATGTAGAAATCGCAGTCGCACTTTAATTTGCACTTCTCTAAGATACTGCTCCGCCATTCAGAGTGAAGATATACCCTGATCTGGACATATGCGCATCCATGTCTCCCAAAAAATAGGAGTCCGTATAACCCATCACTTTAAGTTCTCCACCGCCATATGTAAGAACCAAGTCTTTAGTCCTCTTCAGGTACTTAAGAATGTTCTTTACAACAGTCCAATGTTCTTGCCCTGGATTTGACTCAAACCGACTTACTACGCTCACATAGGCTATGTCCGGTCTAGTGCAAATCATAGCATACATGAGGCTATCCACTACCGAAGCATAGGGTACCTTGCTCATTTTCTTTTTGCCTTCCTTGCTTTGAGGACACATTTATAAGGAAAGTTTTATGCCATGTCGCATAGGTAGGAACCCCCTTTTAGAATTTTCCATCCTAAATCGCTTCAGGATCTATCATTCTCTTCGCTCTATCCCGGTAGAGATGAATACCTTGAATATAGGTGGCTTTTCCCAAGTCTTTCATTGAGAACCTATTACAAATCCAAGCTTTCACAGAACCGAGCATTCCTATGTCATTTCTTATAAGTATAATGTCATCCATATATAATAATAAGAACGCAAGTTTGCTCCCACTAGCCTTCTTGTAAATACATGGCTCCTCTTCATTTTTGACAAAATCAAACTATTTGACTGTCTCATCAAAATGAAGATTCCGACTTTGCGAAGCCTGTTTCAGTCCATTTATGGCTCATTGAAGCTTGTATATTTGATGAATGTTGGCCTCAGATATGAATTCCTTAGGCTGTTCCATATAGATTTCGTCCTCGAGGTATCCATTTAGAAACACTGTTTTCACATCCATTTGCCATATTTCTATTGAAACAATATTTTTGATAAACATATTTTGATGATATTTACTTGAACAAAATAAATCAAGCATATTTTAGATAGCTAACGTACGTAATATAAACTTCATAACGTACACAATATAAAGTTCTTAACGTACATAATATTATCTACATAACATACGTAACAATTGATTTCTAACCATTGATAAAGTTTCTAGATTGTCAAAGTCTTTGAAACGGTTATATGATATAACGTACATAAATCTGCATACATAACGTACGTTATCATCTTTGAATTTGAATTTATGTGCTAACCGTTGATTTTTCACATACTGACATCATCCAGGACATCATCCCATCCAACGGATATGAAGACCAAGCATTATGTACGTAATGCATGGAAGCATAACGTACGTAACAGTGAAACCAGATGCTACTGCCCATTTTCCAGTATCATATTACGGCCGTTACACATGTAATATCCGTACCTTTCTATTTTTAGCAGTTTCTATTTTTGGTGTATGTCTATTTTTTATTAACTCGCTTGTAACCGTTTCGACATTTTGAACCTACTTTATTCTTGAAGTTTTTCAGTTTGGACGAGTTTTGGAGATGTTTTTACGTAATTCCATTCTATGTTATGTTTTGCTGTATGAACGTTCGATTTTCGTTGTCTCTTGGTTTGTATGAGTTCGTATGGTTGAGTTGTTCGTGTTGTGACTTTCGGTTTGTTAATCTGACGTCGTATCGTGATTTTCGGACACTTGGGCCATTTTTGTAATTTCCTATAAGTTAGGGAATTTCATCTTCGTTGTCGTATTTCGGATTCTCGAATAATAGGAATGGTATTTTCTTGTAGCGCTTAGGTTCGTCATCGGACATACTTCGTAGCCATATTTTTGGTTCGATAGCAGGTCCGGGTTTCGGAGTCGTCAGGCTGTTTGGGCCAGAATGCCAGGCTGCATCGATAGGGTGTTACGGCCGTAACACCCCATCTGTTACGACCGTAATGTGGCCATTGTTATGCCATAATGTACCATTTGTTACGGCCGTAACAGCCCGCTGTTTTAAGAACATCAGGCAGAGGTCAACACCTCATTTTCTCTAGGGCTGTCTAAATGGTTCTCGGTTCTCGGTTAGAACCAGAACCGAACCGGAACCGAGCGGTTTCGGTTAATTGAGAACCGTTAGTACGGTTCTCGGTTCGGTTTTCGGTTAGGGATTTCGTGGATAAAACGGTTTCGGTTTAACCGAGAACCGATCGGTTCGGAACCGAGAATCGTACAAAATTAATAAACTATTATTTATTAATTATTATTTATTAAATAATAATTTTACTATTTTTTTACGGCCCAACCCAGTCCCTTTTTGTTGAACAAAAGCCCACCCCCGTCTCCCATCTCCCCGTCTCCCGTCTCCCCCTCCCCATAACCCTCCTCCTCTCTCTCAGCCTCCCGCCCACGCCGCCGTGCCCGTGCCCGCTCCACCGCTCCACGTCGTCGCCGCGACTCCCAATCCCTCTCGGTTCAGTTTCCCGTGGTCGTCTCCGGCGTAAGCTTCGTCCGCAGCACCGTCCCTTCCTCCCGTCAGCTCCATCCGCTGCCTAGGAGTTTTTATTGCTTGCTGTATCCACGCCGTATGATGTGCTGTGGGTGTTGCTGCAGGCAACAAAAAATTAAAAAAAACAAAAAAACGGTTTTTATGGGTTACCCGAACCGGAACCGAATTAATTCGGTGCGGTTCCGGTTAACCGAAAGTGTAAAACAGTCTGGTTTACGGTTCCACTTTTTTTTGGCTAAAATGGTTCCGGTTAACCGATTTTTCGGTCCGGTTAACCGGAACCAAACCGTTCGACAGGCCTAATTTTCTCATCTCTTCTCTTTGTTTTCTTTCATCAGGCGATTAGAAAACCACCAGGAGGCGATTCTTCCACTTCCAATCCGTGTATTATTCAATTTCCATCACCGTAGAGTCGGGCTATCGTATTATCATCACCGTAATCACCTTCTTCCGCCCGAATCCGAGGTAATTTCGTCTAAAGCCCTAACTTGTCAATTTTTGGGGGTTTTCCGGGTTTCGCTTGTTAGAATCGAATTGTTCAAGTATGTTATGATATTCCTCATCGATTGTTGTTATTGGGTGACTCCAAATCTGATTTTGTCAAGTTTAATCCGTGAATTGTCGATTCGGGGAGGTTTTGCGTGAACCCTCGCCCATATCGATTGATCGTTTATTGTCATAGCTTGTAATCGGGGTTATGGGCATTTTCCATTCGATTATTTTTGTCCATTAGGACTGAGATATGTTAATCCTTCGTTTAGGAACTGTCGTTTTCCATCCAGATCGTTCGTAGTCATTATTCATTCCCAATTCTTCGAAGATGTCTCAAAGGCAAGTACTTTACATTTACGCGTTCTAGTATTTGAATTATGGCATTTCGTGGCTGTATGGATGGATATGTGTATGTTCACCTAGGGATGGTCCGACGGGGCCTCTAGGGGTACGTTGCCATGAGTTTCATACTGCGAACTATGGTTAACCACCCAGGGATGTCCGACGGGGCTCTGCGGGGTACAGTGGCCGTGAGTCTCGTACCAAGGTTAACTTTGAAATGTTTTGTTGGAGAAATGTGTTTTATGCTTGTGCACCTTTAATATTCCGGAATATAAATGATTTTTAGCACATAACTCATCTGAATAGAATGGTAGTTCAAATCGATTGTACTTGCACAAGCAGTTATCGCTAACCCCTTAAATGGGGGAAATACTTTTGTATTTCAGTTACAGGTCAAGGAAGCAAACAAGCATGCGAGCCGTACGAGGATGATGGGCAGGCGTGATTCTGTTAAGTGGTTATTTATTGATGTCTTGTTTTGGGATTCCTTTATTATGTAATTGGTTTAAGTACTCGAGTACTTCTTTCTTGAATTTGTTAATGTTGTGTACCCGTTTTGGGAAGTGGATTGGATGTCAGTTTGTATTGTCGTATTTCAGTCTTTGGTTTTGAATGTCGTGGATTGTGAAATTGTCGTTTTGTTGTTGATGTATGTCGTTGTCGAATGTCTTGTTGGTACGTTAGCCTGGTGGATTCCACAGTGTGGGGTCCACGGCGCTGTAATATGCCCTGATCGTCTCGGGGGTGTTACAGAATATGGTATCAGAGCCAGGTTTATGGATACCTAGGCTGTCGGTTATTTGGGTCTAGTCGAGTGTCATTTTTGAACAGTATCACTGCTACGCCATCATCTCAGTACGGCGGTGCTCGTAAGTTTTCTTAACTTGACTCGTTACTTTGTTATGTTTGGTTCCTTTCTTGATGTCTTGTTGCGTTTTGCGTTTGAATTGTACTCACCTGTTACTTCTTCAGAATTCCTGCTGGTAGAGGACGCGGACGCGGTAGGGGACGTGGCGCAGCCGGTAGGGCGGCCATGTCCGATAACTCGGGAACTAATTCGGCGATGCCTTCCTTTTCGAACAGTGTTCCACCTAGTTCCGGAGGTCAGCAGGATCAGTCTGCTAGCTCCGGCAATGCTTATGAGAATATCGGGGTGGCTAATATTTTACAGCAAGTAACGAACCAGATGATGCTACTGACTCAGGCCGTCTTGGTCGGCCAAGCAAACGCTAATCCGGTTCCGCCTACTAGATCCTACAATGATAAGCTACTTCAGGACGTGATTCGTATGCGTCCTCCGCAGTTTGATGGTGCTTCCGAGCCTTCCGGTTGGGAGAGTTGGTTATTTGAAATGGAGAAAGTGTTCGAGGCAGCTAACTGCTCTGAGGAGAGGAAGGTACCCATCGCTCAGTACTTCCTCGCCAAAGAGGTGGCAACGTGGTGGCAGGCGGTGAAACCACATGACCGGGCAGCCACGTGGGCAGAGTTTCGAGAGATAATGGAGGACGAATTTTGTCTGTGGCCAGTAAAAGAGGGGAGGATCCGATCCTTCTTTGAGGCTAAGCCCCAGGATGTTACGATTTCGCAGGCAATCAAAGAATACAACCAACAACTTCATTATGTGAGGAACCAAGTCCGAGATGAGCTTGATAAAATCCGCCATTTTGACATGCAGATGAAGCCGGGAGTTCGTCACTACATGTCTGGTCTCGGATGTACGACACTGAAAGAATATCAGAACAAAGCGATGGCTTATGAGATGTCGTTTTCTACGATAGAGGCAGCAACAGAGGGGAAGAAACAGAAGACCTCCGGTCAGATTTTGGGAGGTAAGTCAGGCGGGTATCCGAAGGCTCAATCTGGTTCGCGAGCCTTCGGGAATCAGTCCACGTCATTTGGGCGAGGAAATAGTTCTAGGTCTGCTCCTACTAGTTCAGTGCGTGTTCCTAACTGCTATAACTGTGGTCGCCTCGGACACATTATGAGTGAGTGTGACAAGCCTCCGATTCAGTGTCTTTCTTGCGGTCGGATGGGGCATCGTGCCAAGTATTGTACGGATGCAGCTCGGGCACTAATCACTCAGATATCAGCCCTAGTTGCGGGAGAACCGAGCGTGAATCAGACACCGGCAGTTTCTCAGCCACAGCAGAGTTTTGGTAGAGGCCGAGGACATGGGCAGCCTTCTAGAGCGGGAGCTTCTAGTGCGGGGTCTGTTCCGCCCCATGTGTATGAGATGAGACGAGCTGGGGATCCCGACGCGACGGTAGCTACAGGTACCGTTCACATCCTTGACCATCCTATTTCCGTGTTATTCGATTCTGGTGCTACGCATTCTTTCATATCTATGGATTGTGTGCATCGTCTGCATGTTGATTGCCTAGTTGTGTGTGAACATTTTGTCGTTAAACTGCTTAGTGGGGATAGCATTGTGGGGGATCGCGAGATTAGAGATTTTATGTGAGTATCGCGGGGAGGGATTGGTCTTCTAATCTGATTGCGGTAGATATTAGAGACGAGGATCTAATTCTTGGTGAGGATTGGCTGGACTGTCATGGAGCGATCATGAATTATAGAACGAGAACCATTTCGATGTTAGCCTCTGATGGTACCGATCATTCTTTTGTGGGGCGTAAGCGGAGTATCCAGAGATTTCTGATCAGCACTTTGAAAGTGGTGAGACTTCTTCTAGGAGGTTGCACGGGTTATTGGTGCTATGCGTTGAGATCGAAAGAAGGGGGAGTCGAGCTCTCGTCTATTCTGGTAGTGTGTGAGTATCCTGACGTCTTTCCAGATGAGTTGTCGGGTTTGCCGCTAGACCGAGAGGTTGACTTTACTGTTGATTTAGAGCCGGGTGCAGCACCGATTTCTAAGACGCCATACCGTATGGCACCTGCCGAGATGCTTGAGTTGAAGAAACAGTTGGAAGAGTTGCTAGAAATGGGGTATATTCGACCGAGCGCTTTGCCTTGGGGCGCACCGGTCTTGTTTGTTAAGAAGAAGGATGGGTCACTTCGTCTGTGTATCAACTATCGAGAGTTGAACAAAGTGACTATAAAAAACAAGTACCCGCTCCCGAGGATTGATAACTTGTTTGATCAACTGCAAGGGGCAACCATGTTTTCGAAGATTGATTTGAGATCGGGGTATTATCAGCTCCGAGTGAAGGATTCCGACATTCTGAAGACGGCCTTTCGGATGAGATACGGCCACTACGAGTTCGTCGTTATGCCTTTCGGGCTAACCAACCCCCCAGCTGTGTTCATGCATCTTATGAACAAAGTCTTTATCGAATACCTCGATAAGTGTGTAGTTGTTTTTATCGACGATATCCTGATTTACTCGAGGAGCGAGGAGGAGCATGCCCATCATTTGCATATCGTGCTAGGTATTTTGAGAACTCAGCACCTTTTCGCGAAGTTCTCAAAATGTGAGTTTTGGTTACGGGAGATTATGTTTATCGGCCACGTGATCTCGTCTGAGGGTGTTCGTGTGGACCCACATAAGATAGAGACAGTGTTAGATTGGGCGCCGTCCAAAAATGTGAAGGAGGTCCGCAGTTTTCTGGGTTTGGCCGGGTATTATCGTAGATTTGTCGAGGGTGTTGTTGCCCAAAATATTATCCGAAGATGAATATTGCTGGAATGGTCGAGCAACAGCAAATTGCGAGAGCACGTCCGTGGGGGTGTGAATAACACAAGATTTGCCGCGTTTGTTAGGCCCGGGCTTGAATGCTCTCGTGAGATGTTATTAATATGAATACGTTTGAGTACAAATATCAATGTAAGAATGCGATTACAATGAGTGTAAAAGATCCTAGTTATCTAGCTTGTGAGCGAAGATCTGTGTGTTCTTGTTCTCGTTTCTGCCGACCGTCTTAGGATTAAGAGGTTCCGAGATTGAGAAATGAACAGATGTCCGAAGTGTATAGCTTTTGCCAAGAGTGAAAGCCAAGCCGTGGGAAAAACCAGAGAGTTGTCCAAGTGTAGGCAGCCTTCTATTTATAGGAGCTGAGATTCCTTGTTCTGACGGGCGATCGCCTTTCTTGTAATATAATAAGGGGCGATCGTCTTTAAGCACATGGGATGTCTGCCTTGAAGTCCGCGGCTGCTGCTGGCAGCCAGCTGTGCGGTCCAATGAGGAGCCAGCACGCGTCCTGAGTCGCTGTCACGGGAGGTCCCACTTTGCACCTTTCGGCGGGTCTGTCGGTAGGTGAGTAGATGCTGACAGGCTGTGGTCAACGATCCATGTTCTTTGGCGCCTTTTCTGGATCTGCATGTGGGTCTCTGTCCGAGCTTTGGCCTTTGCCGACTAAACGGATGCTGGACTTGCGTGGCATGACGCGGTCGTCCTTGGCGGGCACCAGAGTCGATCGCCAGGTACCGAGAGGTGATCGCCTTGGATGTCGATCGCTCGGCACCGGGTCATGATCTGGGCCCTACGGTCAGCCAATCTGCCTTGGTCTATTCGGTTATGGCTAGGTCATCTGGTCTCTGAGGCGATCGCCTGTTGAGACGTATAAATCTCGACACAACAATTGCCCCCCAGCTTGCTCCGATGTTGAAGACATGGGGTGAGGTGGTTCTTGCTGGCGATCATTGAGGAGGACAAGGACGGGCGATCCATTGAGCGGACTTTGGTTTCGGACTTGGGCGATCTGTTCGATTGGCGAGCTATCTTCGGTCTTGTACCTGCAATAAACAATTTTGGCCTATCCCTCGTAGAAAGCTGATTGTTTCGTCATTGAGGAACCGTGCAAAGTTGCGGAGTTCGATGGACCGACTCCATGACCGTGTCTTATGCGAGAGCGACATTGTCTGTCTCGTGACTTATTTTATTGTAAGGGTCCTCTGTTAGGCTGCGCCTCACCTCGTATTTAAACGAAGGGCGTGCAGTCTCGGTCTGGAGGAGTCCTTGCACGGGGCGTCGTCGGATTAATCAACTCCACGTCCGCGGCTTGTTAGCTCTGCTTCTACCTCTGGTCGCCATTAAGATGGTGACCCTCGACGGTATACGTTGAGATGGGGGTGGGGACGCGTCGCATTGTCCGGGCTCACCAAGTCAGATGATGAACTTTTGAGGGCGGGCGAGCGTGTCCACTGATTAGTTTTGGAGGGCCCTCAGACTACGCCGGCCTCGTATTTAAACGAAGGGCGGGCGATCGTGGCCCAAAGGGACCTTGCATGGCCGAAGCAGTTGGTTCCATTGACCACCAGGACCATGGTTGCACTCTTCTACCTTGGATCGTCATGTTAGATACCGACCCTCGACGGTGTACGTTGTGTGGGGGAGGCGATCTCCTTAGTCCACCATGTTAGATGATGAACTGTAGATGGCGAGCGAGTCCTCCGTTTTAGGAGATGTTGCTTGATTCTGGCGATCGGGTTGGAAGACTGATGATCTTCGTTCGGTCGCCGATCGCGCTATTCATATGTGGAAAAGTAACCTTTGCCTGGCCAGAAAGTCTGCGGCTTTGGTGCGGAAGATCGCGTAAGTCGGGGGGATGTCCTTCGTTAGATGCCTGAACATAGGCGAAAGACCATGGAATCCCCCTAGGACCGAGTAGAGGGCGATCTCGTCGCTCACGGGCTCGCCGTTGAGGATTATCTCACCCACCCAGTCGATGTAGTCTGCGTCGGGCTCTTCTTCCCCTTGCCTAATCTGCATCATGCGATGGGGGCCTTCCGGCCGAGCGACCTTCATGGCGAAGTACGCTGTGAAGTTGTTCGCCAGTTGATCAAAGGAATTGATGGATCGTGGCGGTAATGAGATGTACCATCTATGGGCCAGGTCGCCCAGCGTTAGCGGGAACAATCGGCATCTGGTCGCGTCAGATGCCCCACACCCAGTCATGTAGATCCGGAACTTGCTCAGGTGAGTCTCGAGATCCGACCTCCCCTCGTACAAAGGTGTTTTCGGAGGAACGATCCTACGCTGCACGGGGGCGAGCTCGATGTGGACCGCGAGTGGCTCGCTCGGCCCGGCGATCTTGCTATTGGCGCCTGCCCCAGTCTCTAGGAGCGCCTTCATGTCATCGAGCTGGCGTTGCATCGCGGCCATTGTTGTAGCATGGTCGCTCGTGGTTCGGCTTTCGGAACTGGAGCCGAGGCGATCGTGTACCGATCTCCTGACTCCGCGGTCGCCGATCTCGGTTCTTTGGCGAGGAGGAACCAGATGGTTGGCCTGCCTTCTGGGAGTTGGGTATGCCGAACTCCTATTGGCGGACTCGGACTCCGTCGTCTCGTGGCTGGGACCGGACTGCCCCGGCCGCCATGATGGGTCGCTTCCTAGGCGGCTGAAGACGGAGGTGCCCGGCCTTGCGGACGCCTTTTCTTGTGAATCAGGGCCACCTGGCGATCGCTCGGCCAGTAACCCCTTGAACTTCCGTTTGCTCACGCGGCGGATGGCCGAGGGGGTTATAGTGGGCGCGTCGAATGCTCTCCGTCGCTCCTGTAGGATGTCCATGGCCTCTTCTGTTGGTATATTATCGGATATTTCGCCGTTTGTGCGGAAGCGTAAATAAGGTGCGGAAAATATACGACACATCGATTTATAGAGGTTCGGCCAAATGTGCCTACGTCCTCTCTCTCAAGATCTTTTTCTATAGGTTTAAGATCAAAACCTCTACGCCTCTCTTCAATCGGTCGAGGGATTACCGTTACAAGCTCGTCTTTTATCGGTCCGAGTAAAACCGTTTTTCCTTTTCTATTGGATAAGGAATCAACCACTCTAGCTTTCTATGGGTACTAGATAAACCTCACTTAGATATCAATTGCGATTCTAACAATGCCGGATAGTAGATCCTAATAACACCGAATCCAATCGTATCTTTTCTTTTACCTCTCGTGTATAATGTTGAATGTATAAAACACTCAAACTAACAATATAAGCTCAATATTACAACAATAATGTAAGTATATGATTCTCAGATGTATGACTTGTTTGCTTGAAGTTGTTGTACTCAAACAATACCATAGGAATGATATTTATAGGCATTTTCCACAAACTAGCCGTTGTTGGCTGTTCTGACTTGCTAGCGTGCACTAGCCTTCTTTATTAGCGTGCGCTATCGCACATTTTTGCTTTAGCGTGCGTAATGTCATTTATGTAGCGTGTGTTATACTGTTCCCAGTTTCAGTCCAGTAGCTTCGTTTCTTCTTTAGCGTACGTTATGTCTGCTGCCTTACGTACGTAACCAACTTGTATTAACGTGCGTTAATAACACATTGTAGCGTGCACTAATACAATATATCCGTTGCATGGATTGTCAAAGTATCCGTTTGATATGCTGACTTTGACCTGCTTTTTCCAACGTTCTGATTGACTTGATTCAAACTGCTTAGCGTGCGCTATTCCTTCTTTGTAGCGTGCGCTAATGCTGACTTCATTGCATACGTTATTCTGTGTTTGAATTCCTTCACAACGGTAATAAGACTTCGATAGCGTGCGTTAATGATAACGTGTAGCGTGCGCTATCCCATCAACTGACTTCACTTCAGTTTACTTCGAAACTTGGCTGATATGCAGAGAACTCCCGTTAGCGTGCGCTAACGTATGAACACTTGCGTGCGCTAATGCAGCCCAGATTGCAACTTTTTGCGTCTTCGTCTGCTTCAACGTTTTGCTTCGCCTCGCTGTTGTTTTGTTGTTTAGCAACTTTAATCATCAAAACACAAATTAAATAATGTGTGGAATAAATATTCCAACAATCTCCCCCTTTTGATGATTACAAAACAACTCTTGAATTGGATAAAATCTGTAAAGGATAATATATGTATATTTCTACGAATCAAAGTTTTCGACTTTGATCGTTTCGTTAGTTTCTCCAATCCTCTTTTCTTTTTGACATCTCCTTTATTTTTCAACTCCGTCGTTTTTCATTTTTCAATTCATCACCTTCTCCCCCTTTTTGTCTTCATCAAAAGGTGTATAAAAAAATGCATAGAATACCAATTATCGAATATAAATAATATGCATGATATGGATAAAACTCCCCCTGAAAATATTATCTTCCCCTCAAAAATATTCCTTCTCCTCCTTTGTAAAATATCACTTGTTAAAATTTATTTTTGGGGATCCAACCGATAGTTGGTTTTTGTTTCGAGATGTGAACGATATTTGAAACATTTGTTCCTTTAGGAACTCAAATCTTTTTAATTTTTATCGTTCATCGTGGGCTTTTGCAATTTGAAATGTGATGCCCGATTTTCAAACATTTTTCGCAACGGGGTATTTTGAAATTTACGGATTCGTTGTTGAAACGTGGTTTGAATCCTAACCCCTCTTTATTTAAAGTATATTTTTAAACCGAGAGCATATTTTCAAATTTCTTGTTTCCGAGAGAAAATTTCTTCGTTAAATTCTTGAGCTCGGTTTGAATTTTAACAAGATCATTCTTTAAAATATTCTCGTTTTCAACGCATTTTGAATGATCGATCTCGACAAATTTCCCTTTTTCAAGTATTTTGGAATTTTCAATTTCCAAAGTTTTATATTTAGACTTGAGGGATTTAATTTCATTTAAAGCATTTTGATAGTCCGTATGTAACAATTTGAATGCTTCAAAAAGTTCGTCGTAAGAATTACTTACTTGACTTTCGACATCGCTATCGTCTTCGGGCCATGAGCGCGAGATTATTTTGGTCAAGAAAATCTTCATCGGGATCTTCGTCGCTCCATGTTGCGATTAAAACCTCCTTTTGCTTTACTCGACAGTTCTTAGCAAAGTGGCCTGGTTTACCACATAATCGACAAGTGTTGTCGAATTTCTTAGGTTCGCCCGCTTGAATGTCCTTCTTCCTCCGGTTTAATAAGTGTTGGAACTTATTAATATTTTTGGCATAATATGCCATTTCTTCATCACTTTCGTCCACCGGAATTTCTTCTTTCTTTCTCGGAACCTTAGCCTTGAAGGCTATCGATCTTTCCTTCGGTTTTGGTTTGGCATTCCGAGATTTTAGAACAATCTCGTAGTTGATAAGAGAACCAACGAGAGCACTAAAATTAAGATTATTTAAATCTTTGGATTCCATTATTGCCGTAACCGTACCGTCCCATTCTCGAGGTAGTGATCGGAGAATTTTCTTTACATTCTCACTACTCGAAAGTGGTTTTCTGATACATGCTAATCCATTAGTGATGACCGAAAATCGGTCGAGCATAATCGAGATGGATTCGTCGTCCTTCATTAAAAGAGAGCCACTTATCATGTTTGCTCCGATAAAAGAGATGTTCTCAACATATAAACCTGATACTGGGAGGAAACTGCATATGGGGAATTTCGATTGTGGTTCTGAAGTTAAGTTCTGCTAAAGAATTGATGCTGATGAATGTGTTGTATGTCCCAAACATCCGCAAGAATCTGGTCGCGGGCTCGTTGCTAGTGGAGAATGGCATTAGACTAGTGTTTTGAATCTAAGAAGTTTGTTCATAGTAAGTTTGGTAAGTTTTTACGTCGTGGCTTTCTTGATTACAGTTTGTTAAAATGAATGTAATGGTTGTGCGTCGTGCAGAGAAATTAAATATTAATGAGAATGCTTCTACTTATGCTTCTACGTTTGAGTTTCTAATTTATGGCATGTTAAATTTGGACATATAAATTTGAATGCTATAAAAAGGTTAATAAAGTTGGAAGTACTTGCAACTTCTAAAATTGATTCATAGAAGAGACGTGAAATATGTATTGAAGTCAAAATGGCTAAATTGTCTTTTTATTATGTGGAAAGGAATATTGAACCTCTACAATTAATACACACTGATATATGTGATTTTAAAATAGTGCAAACCAGTGGTGGTAATACGTATCTTATTACTTTTATAGATGACTGCACCCGATATTAGTAATTATATATATTGAGATGCAACAATGAAGTTATTTAAGCTTTAAGGAATTATAAGACTGGAGTTGGAAAATCAACTTAGCAAACATTTTAAAATGGTTTGAAGCAGTAGAGATGGAGAATATGTTTCACCTTTTCAGGAATTTTATGCTACTTCAGCCATAATTGGATATTCCGAGTTCAACCAAAACTCCTACATAATCGAATCCGTATATTCATAACAACGACGAAATCAATATGTTCTCAAGTGTCTAACATGGTAGGGTTTGATTATCATATTTATTCATCTGTATCATTATTTTAAAAATCATCGCCTAGACCGACTAATCCTCCGATTAATCCCTAGAAGGTCCTCTATTGTTCCGATTATGGCCTAGGCGCTTGCACTAGGTGTTTGGATGATTAATCGGTTATCTAGGCTGGCTGGGCGGCCGCCTACGAAAGCAAGCTAAGATACTATGGATGTTGTGGACTACTTTATACCTATATTAATATTTTAAATTTCCTAACTACGTGGGCGACTAGGCGGATGCCTGGGCTGTTATACTTCTTTGTTTTGTTTTGTTCTAATAGTACTATATATTCCTTAATTGAGATATTCTGGAAACTATGGACTCCTTGATACATACATATATATATATACATATATATATATATATTATATATATATATCACTACTACAAAAACAGCATTTAACAGCGGTATTTTAACAGCGGTTCTAAAAAAACCGCTGTTAAAATGAAGCAATGATATTTTAACAATGTTTTCCTTGGAACCGCTGTTAAATCATACTTAATAAAGTTCTAGAAGAACCGTTAAATTTTTAATAATGGGTTCTATAAGAACCGTTGTACATTTAATAAACTTGTACATTTAACAGCGGTTCTATAAGAACTGTTGTACAATTAATAAACTTGTACATTTAACAGCGGTTCTTCGACAACCGCTGTTAAATCTGTATATTTAACAGCGGTTCTTTTAGAACCGCTGTTAAACTTGTATTTTAACAGCGGTTCTAGGTTAATGTGCAATATATTGAATATTAATAGATTTTGTTACATATTAATATTAAAAATTCTACTACATTATATATTAAAAATTATAATACATAAATATTGTTTTATGAATTATATTATATTAAATGTGCAATATATTGAATATTAATATATTTTGTGATATATTATTAAAAATTATATTACATTATATATTAAAAATTATAATACATACATATTGTTTTATGAATTATATTATATTAAATGTGCAATATATTGAATATTAATATATTTTGTGATATAATAATATTAAAAATTATATTACATTATATATTAAAAATTATAATACATACATATTGTTTTA
The DNA here is from genome assembly GCA_033398695.1 of Orobanche coerulescens. Classification (NCBI taxonomy): domain Eukaryota; kingdom Viridiplantae; phylum Streptophyta; class Magnoliopsida; order Lamiales; family Orobanchaceae; genus Orobanche; species Orobanche coerulescens. The sequence continues at coordinate 200,930,250 of CM065803.1, read as the reverse complement.
TGAATATATTAACAGCGGTTCTTTTAGAACCGCTGTTAAACTTGTATTTTAACAGCGGTTCTAGGTTAATGTGCAATATATTAAATATTAATAGATTTTGTTATATATTAATATTAAAAATTCTACTACATTGTATATTAAAAATTATAATACATATATATTGTTTTATGAATTAAATTATATTAAATATGCAATATATTGAATATTAATATATTTGTGATATATTAATATTAAAAATTATATAACATTATATATTAAAAATTATAATACATACATACTATTTTATGAATTATATTATATTAAATGTGCAATATATTGAATATTAATAGATTTTGTTATATATTAATATTAAAAATTCTACTAAATTATATATTAAAAAGTATAATACATACATATTATTTTATGAATTATATTATATTAAATGTGTAATATGTTGAATATTAATATATTTTGTGATATATTATTAAAAATTATATTACATTATATATTAAAAATTATAATACATACATATTGTTTTATGAATTATATTATATTAAATGTGCAATATATTGAATATTAATATATTTTGTGATATATTAATATTAAAAATTATATTACATTATATATTAAAAATTATAATACATACATGTTGTTTTATGAATTATATTATATTAAATGTGCAATATATTGAATAATAATATATTTTGTGATATATTAATATTAAAAATTATATTACATTATATATTAAAAATTATAATACATACATATTATTTTATGAATTATATTATATTAAATGTGCAATATATTGAATATTAATATATTTTGTTATATATTAATATTAAAATTATATGACATTATATATTAAAAATCATAATACATATTGTTTTGTGAATTATATTATATTAAATGTGCACTATATTGAATATTAATATATATAATATAATATAATTCTTCAAATATATTATAATTGTTGACTTATTAATATAACTTATTAATATTTAATATATGGTACAAATTTATAATTTCGGCATGGCTATATACAATATATACATTATAATTTTTATTATGTAATAATTTTCATTATTTTATATTATTATTCTATAATAATAATTAATAATATAAATCATAAAATTTTATATAATATACATTATACTTTAATGTATATAATATAATTATGAAAATATTAATATATATATATATATGTGTGTGTGTGTGTGTGTGTGTGTGTGTGTGTGTGTGTGTGTGTGGGTGTGGTTTATTGTACACTTATATAATATAAATCAACAAAAGTACAACAAATGACTTTGGCTCAATGGTTTGATACCACCTCCATCTTATTGAGGTCACCGGTTCAAATTCGGTGAGTAGCAAAAATGCACATTTATTCATATATATGTGCGGGGTCGTGCTAGCGGGTGGGCTCGGAGGCGGCTGGGCAGGTATGTGCGTGTCGCGTGCGGGAGGGCTCGGAGGCGGGCGGGCGGTCGGGTGCGGGGGATTTGGGCAGGGCAATATAATTTTTTTTATTCCAACAATTTTAACCGCGGTTCTACAAGAACCGCTGTTAAAAAATAATTTCAATTTATTTTAAAAAAATTAATTTAATAGCAGTTTTTAAAAACCGCTGTCAAAAGGGCTCCAGAACCGCTGTTAAATGCTATTTTTATAGTAGTGTATATATATATATATCAATATTTCAAGTTTAATATATAATGGATTATATATATTTAAATGGTTAAATTTTAATTATTTTACATATATATGTTTATTATATATAAAAATGATTAAAATAATAATAAAAATAAATCCGCCTAGTCCGATTAATCCCCGAGTAATCCCCAAATAATCCTCTAGGTGCTGGGCGTTAGCAATCCTAACGCCTAACGCCTAGCTTTTTTAGAACCATGATCTGTATTCGTTCTTTACCACTCATGTAACCTTAAGAACTCGAACTACATCTTTTCTGTAATATCCGGAATTTCTACTACTGATGTTTAATATTATTTTATCCGAGTTATATTGTACAGCGTGGAATCTGTACAGTAGAGATAAAATAAATAAAGGACTGAGATATCAGTATCGGTATAATTGTCGTATTTGGTCGACAGTTACATTTGAGGATATTGTGTATCAGGTTGTCGTACTTTTGATATTGGGTATATCGTATGATGATATTATTGGATTCAGTGTTTGTGTTCAGTGTGTCTTATGTTCGTTTTTGGTATGTCGAGACGTTGGACAAGAACTGCGGAAAATGGCTAAGTATAGCCTTATTAGCGCACGCTGATATTCATGCATAACGCACGATATCGTGCAGGATTAGCGCACGCTACGTTTATAAGTTAGCGTACGCTAGTGCAGACAGATCGGAAAGAATCTGCGTGTGGACCCGGCTGCTTTCGGCGCACGTTCTGGTAAGTCAACGGTTGTTGTCCTGAAGTATTAGCGCACGCTAAAGATTAGGCTTAGCGCACGCTAACTATATATCAGTCAACAAGGAATCTTATCCTTGCCAGATGCTGTCGGAATGTGGGGGCGAGTGGTAGGTGAACACTGTAGTAAGTCAACTCCGGATAGCGCACGCTAAGAGTAAGGACTTGCGTACGCTAGACATGATGATTTACGTACGTTAATGCATGGGCATTACGTACGTAAGGTAGTTTACGAAGCAAGACAGTAGCCTCTGGGCTTCGATAGCGCACGCTAACAAAGTCAGTTAGCGCACGCTAAGGCTAGCGCACGCTAAACATAATGATTTAGCGCACGCTAGTGATGTATTCTATTTAAAGGGACAAACGGGTGTCATGAAACATTTCGTCCATTTCTTTCCTTTCACCCGATAGAGACAACCTTGGGAGAACATTTGGAGTTCCTAAACACTGAGGGATGATCCTCTTTAACAAGATTAAAGATGGAAATCATGGAGTGAAGCTTTGTTCTTGAAATCATTGGTGATTCTTGGAAATCAATCCTTTCCTTCAAAAAAAAGGTAATTACTCTTCACTTTGAGATTTCGTTTTGGATTGTATATGATGTTCTTGAGTTGATGATTATCATATAAACAAGTTGATGAGCATGACAACGAGTTGGATTACCGTACTAAGTTAGTGTTGTTATCAATATATGAGTATTGATATGTTTCGTATGGTTTTGGATGGAATTCAAGATATATGTTAATGTAATTCCCTTCTTCAATTCGGATTTTTGATGTTTTGTCGTTGGTTACTTCGTATGGTAACGATTATGGTGATGCTACTGTGATTCTTGAAGTTATATGAATTGTATGTCGAAGAACATGATGAATAAGGATTTTTAGATGTTAGAACACATCGGATTTTATCATTTTATGGATCATGAACGTGAATTTGGATAATTCGTGTTCTTGAGGAGCTATTAAATTATATGTCATGATTGTTATGAAATCCTTAATCTCGAGATGAGTTGATCATTGTCATGATGGAAGTGTTAGACGATGCTTGAAATGCAAGCCATCGCACAGATTAGCGCACGCTACGTTATCGCCTAGCGCGCGCTAACGGGAGCAACGAAGCGCACGCAACGGTAGGTGATTAACGGGCGCTAAGTAGGCAGACAGGCGAGATTTTTGTGTTTCGATTAGGAATTCATGATGGTTTGACTTGGTTGGTTCTGACTGTGTTTATTCGAGGTTGTGTTGAACCGTTGAGTTCGATTGGTTAGTTTTCTCAGTTGTTGACCGTTATCGGATATGTGTTATTTGGTTTCTTCGATAGGTTGAGATTATTGATCGGTGATTATAACCGGATATTTCGGTCGTGTTCGAGTATGTCCATTGTATTGCGTTTGATCGAGGCTGAGGAGCTCGTAGATAAAGGCAATGTGTTCGGCAGCAGCTTCGTGGTATCGGTATCGAGGCAAGTTATTACTTGCTCAGTTATAATATTTAATGAATGGTTTCAGTTTCATTTCGTTTATAATGCATATAGCGATAATTATTATTGTGAACTCTGGATATTCGGATCGCATATCGTTCTTTCGATTCTGGGAGGTAAATCATAATGTATATGCTTTATCTCAGTTATTGGTAACTTCGAGTATCGAGGTTACATTATAATAAAGACAAAGATATGAGTATCTATAGTTCATCAGACGCTGGATCGCCGAGCATTGAGGATAATCGTCGGTGATGATTGGACATCGAGGTTGCTCCCGAAGGACTCGGGGCAAGTATTCCATATTGATTATGGTTTAGTGTTATTTATTTTGGTCTCGTACATTTTCTTTCATGTTGTTGAACATGAAGTAGTCCTAGTATATTGTCATGTTGTCGTGCATGTTATGTTGTTCATGTTGATGAACGTGTTGTTTTGCATATGTGTATGCATATTGTGTTGTTTATGTTGTGTAAATAATCCAATGGGATTATGAGGATCTATGCTGAGGGCGCTGGATCGAATGTCCATCATGCGTTGGTTCGACGGGATCATCATGAGGATCTATGCTGAGGGCGCTGGATCGTTGGACAGGTTTTCCACCATGCGTTGGTTCGACGGGATCATCATGGGGATCTATGCTGAGGGCGCTGGATCGTTGGATTACCAGTATTGTGTTGATGGAATCTTGTGAATTCGCATCATTGATTTTATCATGTGTTGTTGTTCACATGTGTATTGTTAGTTATCCACCTTATGTTGATCTGATAGGATCAACAAAGGGATCTATGCTGAGGGCGCTGGATCGTCGGATTTCCATTGAGTATACATGATTATTATTGCTATGATCATATTGACGTGGTCATATGAGTATGCACTTGTAGGTCTTGTGTTAGGACCGTGTCCGTATTGCATTGATCTGATCTCGGATTAGACCGATATGATTGTCGTGGCACTTCATATCTCGAGGTATGTTCCGTATTTCCTTGGTATTTGTCTTTGATGGACAATCGGTTATCGTCTTGGGATTTGATGATATTATTCGATGGATCGTATTGGTCAGAAATGGTATATTTCCGTATCGTGAGTTGGTTATGACAGTTTGAGAACCTTGAGTATTGTTTGAGGTACAGTACTTATATTATGTTCGAGTTTATTGGTAAATCGAGTACATGATGTGAAATGTGATAATGGCTACTCCGATGAGAATCACTTGAGTAAGCAAAGTTATGGCGGTAAGATTACATTGGTCGTATTCTTATGTTGTATTCTCATTGGTATGTTATTATTAATGTGATGTGACAGTTATCATTGTTGGATATTATGGTCGACCCCGTGGGATTTCTTTTAGGTTCTCGAGTATCGAGCTTGTAGCGGTCGTGAAGAGATGAGCTTCTGGAGGATCTTGGCTAGGACATGTTCCGTATATTGAGTTTCTTGATTGGTTCTTGTTTTCCGCTAGAGTATTGTTTTGGTTGGTCTTTTCCGTTGCGTGAGTATTTTGAGACGCTCTTTTGGTATCTCGTAATCGAGGTTACTTTGGAAATCGTTTTCTAAACTTTTGAGTATTGGTTTGTTTGGCCTTGCGATTTCAAATGAGTTTTACGACGGTTTTGATAAATGGATTTTATAAGTCTTTGTGAATTTTTAAAGTTAGTACCGTTGGCCTCTTGGGCATTTGTAAATGTTTGTGAAAATTTCTTTTTAGCCTTGTGGGTTCCATCTCGGGGCCACGGCGTAATATTTCCGGTTAAATGCTGGGTGTTACGAATATGGTATCGAGCTTAGGTTGAGAAAACCTAGGCATTTGGGTCGAGTTGGGTCGTGTTTTTGTTGCGTCATTCGAGTTGTCGATTGACAAATACTAGAGCCGTGAGTCTTTGTTGTTCACTCGGGCTTGTGCGTTATCGGATTTGCCGATCGCATCGGGCTTGTTATAACTTTTCTAAATGGTGTTTACGTGATATATTGTGTTCTTGAGTTGCACCGAGTTTGCAAACGTGAGTTTTGAAAATACCGTGTCGAGTATTTTCGAGTCTAGACATGTGCCAAGATATCACGGGAATCGTCGGCTTCACGATCCGTAAGTATTCGGATTTTTGAATTTCATTGAGATTTACCGCTTCTAAGTTGATATGTTTTGAGATTCAGCAGAGATATTATGCATTTCAATATAAGGTGACAGAGTTGGGATAGGATTGATGATCTTGAGAAGTTATGATTTTGGAAATCAAGATATCACTAGATTTTGGAACTAATTGTGTAATCGGAGAAGGACTATGGATTGTTGAGAAGAACATGTAGCATGTTAATTCATTTGAGATACATGAACGCTTTGAGCATTTGAAAATGATACTTTTCAAAATGAATATTTTACGGATGTTTTACGGAAAATGATTTTGGGCCGAGACCCAATCGATTTTGAAATGGTTTTATAACTCAGACTTGAAGTCCGAAAAGGGGTTTTCTACTTTTAAACTTTTTGTAATGCGGAACGAGTTACTGCTAAGACCCTAATGTTTCAAACGGCTTTTCTGTTTTCTTAAAACTCCCGAGACTTGTAAAACACTTTACCAATCGCTTACCTATGTTATTTCCGCCTTCGAGGCTTTGGTTTACTTGTTCAAATTGAACCTCTCGAAGTCTTTCATTGTGTGGATTTGTTTCAATATTTTGTCATATCATATTTAAGGTGATCCAGATGGGTTAATGACCGACGTTGCAAGTCATGTGGAAAAGGAGTTTAGTCGGAATTTATATATTGAGATTTTGGAACTCGATCGTGTGGTTTTCCGATGGAATATCGGTGGATATTGGTGACGAACCGAATTGGTATACAGGAGTATGGATATAGTCGAGCATTTGCATACTTTTCATTTTAAAACTTCAAATCGTGGATTCGAAGGAAATCATATCAAATACTTGGCACCATCGAGCCAAGTTAATTTTTTCGAAAATTGATTTTGTGGTCTTACCAAAATTTATGTTTTTAGTTTTGAAATTTTTGAAAGAACTTTCAAAATTTGTATTCTTGACGAGACTTTATGATTTCAAATCTGTTTTGAAAATGTGATTGATATACATACGCATTTAGTGCATAGTGCATATCATATTGATGGTACGATGGAAAAGGAATTCGAACTTCAGTATGTTAGTTTGATTATCCGTGATGATCGGTTGAGTTATCGATAAGAGAAATATGTTGCGTGTTGTAGATTCATGCACATAATATTATTTTGGAAACTTGGGATTTTGTGAAACCGAACATATGTGCTATGTGATTCCATTGGTATGGTAGTAGCGCGATTTTACCTTACCGATTCTGAATGATTTCCTTGTAAGCGTAGATTTGGGGATGGTGACCCCATACCGATTGTTTTAGATAGTGAGTGGTCGCTTCACTCCGTGTATGATCGGGTATGTTCGTCGGTTGTGATTGGTTGTTCATATGCCGAGGGGTATGTTCGCCACGGATATGTTTATTGAGATCCACCGTATGTGATCGGTGTGTCGTTTGAGAATTTTGCTTTTGTATATCCGCTTCTCGTGGTTCCGTGTTGATAGTGTTGGAGTTTACCGTGTGAAGGTATTCTCGATTTCCGCTGATCGCTCGTTGGTTGTATTGGAGTTTATCACATTGATGATATTCTCGATTGTGTTTTGACCTCTCGGTTGGTCGATTGGAATTTATCATGTCGATGATAAATTCGGTTGATTGTTGATCATTGTTGGTGATCATCCGAGCGTGATTGTCTATCGATGTTTCGGGATTCGTTGCCATTGTATTGAGCGGTTGTTTCACGTATACATCGGATATTATTCGCTTTATCGATTGAGACTTGATTATGTAATCAAAGTATATGATTTGATTCGGCATTGTTTGATCCGAAGATGATATATTTTGTTGAGAATCGTGGAATTGTGATCGTAAGCGTATTGAGATCAGATCGGAGAACGTCGGCTAGTATCTTCTGAGATCGTCGACTGCGTATTTGGAAGTATGCTCTTTTCGATATTCGGTAATGATGATGATAAATCGTTGTCGTGATGGTTTTGGGATAATATGAGTTGAACGGTATGTTTGTTCGCTTTATGATGGATTGCAAGTTTCGAGGACGAAACTTATTTTAAAGTGTAGAATGTAATATCCTAATTTCTACTATCGATGTTTAATATTATTTTATCCGAAGTTATATTGCAGTACAAATGGGAATGCATGCAGAGAGATAAAATAAATAAAGGACCGAGATATCGATTTCGGTATAATTGTCGTATTTGGTCGACGCTACATTTGAGGATATTGTGTATCGTTGTCGTACTTTTGATATTGGGTATATCGTATGATGATATTATCGATTCGTGTTTGTGTTCAAGGTGTCTTATGTTCGCTTTTGGTATGTCGAGACGCTGGACAAGAATCATGGAAAATGGCTAAGTATAGCCTTATTAGCGCACGCCGATATTCATGCATAACGCACGCTATCGTGCATGATTAGCGCACGCTACGCTTATAAGTTAGCGACGCTAGTGCATGCATCGAAGGAATCTGCGTGTGGACCCTACCGCTGGCGCACGCTCGTAAGTCAACGGTTGTTGTCTGAAGTATTAGCGCACGCTAAAGATTAGGCTTAGCGACGCTAACTATATATCACCAATAAGGAATCTTATCCTTGCCGATGCCGTCGAATGTGGGGGCGAGTGGTAGGTGAACACCGTAGTAAGTCAACTCCTGGATAGCGCACGCTAAGAGTAAGGACTTGCGTACGCTAGACATGATGATTTACGACGTTAATGCATGGGCATTACGTACGTAAGGTAGTTTACGAAGCAAGACAAGAGCCTCTGGCTGATAGCGCACGCTAACAAAGTCAGTTAGCGCACGCTAAGGCTAGCGCACGCTAAACATAATGATTTAGCGCACGCTAGTGATGTATTCTATTTAAAGGGACAAACGGGTGTCATGAAACATTTCGTCCATTTCTTTCCTTTCACCCGATAGAGACAACCTTGGGAGAACATTTGGAGTTCCTAAACACTGAGGGATGATCTTCTTTAACAAGATTAAAGATGGAAATCATGGAGTGAAGCTTTGTTCTTGAAATCATTGGTGATTCTTGGAAATCAATCCTTTCCTTCAAAAAAAAAAGGTAATTACTCTTCACTTTGAGATTTCGTTTTGGATTGTATATGATGTTCTTGAGTTGATGATTATCATATAAACAAGTTGATGAGCATGACAACGAGTCGATTACCGTACTAAGTTAGTGTTGTTATCAATATATGAGTATTGATATGTTTCGTATGGTTTGGATGGAATTCAAGATATATGTTGATGTAATTCCCTTCAATTCGGATTTTTGATGTTTTGTCGCTGGTTACTTCGTATGGTAACGATTATGGTGATGCTACTGTGATTCTTGAAGTTATATGAATTGTATGTCGAAGAACATGATGAATAAGGATTTTTAGATGTTAGAACACATCGGATTTTATCATTTTATGGATCATGAACGTGAATTTGGATAATTCGTGTTCTTGAGGAGCTATTAAATTATATGTCATGATTGTTATGAAATCCTTAATCTCGAGATGAGTTGATCATTGTCATGATGGAAGTGTTAGACGATGCTTGAAATGCATGCCACTGCACAAAGATTAGCGCACGCTACGCCATCGCCTAGCGCGCTAACGGAGCAACTTAGCGCACGCCACGTTAGGTGATTAACGTGCGCTAAGTAGGCGCATGCAAGATTTTTGTGTTTCGATTAGGAATTCGTGATGGTTTGACTTGGTTGGTTCTGACTGTGTTTATTCGAGGTTGTGTTGAACCGTTGAGTTCGATTGGTTAGTTTTCTCAGTTGTTGATCGTTATCGGATATGTGTTATTTGGTTTCTTCGATAGGTTGAGATTATTGATCGGTGATTATAACCGGATATTTCGGTCGTGTTCGAGTATGTCCATTGTATTGCGTTTGATCGAGGCTGAGGAGCTCGTAGATAAAGGCAATGTGTTCGGCAAACACTTCGTGGTATCGGACGAGTCAAGTTATTACTTGCTCGATTATAATATTTAATGAATGGTTTCGATTTCATTTCGCTTATAATGCATATAGCGATGATTATTATTGTGAACTCTGGATATTCGGATCGCATATCGTTCTTTCGATTCTGGGAGGTAAATCATAATGTATATGGTTTATCTCAGCTATTGGTAACTTCGAGTATCGAGGTTACATTATAATAAAGACGAAGATATGAGTATCTATAGTTCATTGTACGTTTGGATCGCCGAGCATTGAGGATAATCGTCGGTGATGATCGACATCGAGGTTGCTCCCAAGGACTCGGGCAAGTATTCCATATTGATTATGGTTTAGTGTTATTTATTTTGGTCTCGTACATTTTCTTTCATGTTGTTGAACATGAAGTAGTCCTAGTATATTGTCATGTTGTCGTGCATGTTATGTTGTTCATGTTGATGAAAGTGTTGTTTTGCATATGTGTATGCATATCAGGTTGTTTATGTTGTGTAAATAATCCGATGGGATTATGAGGATCTATGCCGAGGGCGCCGGATCGAATGTCCATCATGCGTTGGTTCGACGGGATCATCATGAGGATCTATGCCGAGGGCACCGGATCGCTGGGATGTTTTCCACCATGCGTTGGTTCGACGGATCATCATGGGGATCTATGCCGAGGGCGCCGATCGTTGGATTACCGGATTGTGTTGATGGAATCTTGTGAATTCGCATCATTGATTTTATCATGTGTTGTTGTTCACATGTGTATTGTTAGTTATCCACCTTATGTTGATCTGATAGGATCAACAAAGGGATCTATGCTGAGGGCGCTGGATCGTCGGATTTCCATTGAGTATACATGATTATTATTGCTATGATCATATTGGCGTGGTCATATGAGTATGCACTTGTAGGTCTTGTGTTAGGACCGTGTCCGTGTTGCATTGATCTGATCTCGGATTAGACCGATATGATTGTCGTGGCACTTCATATCTCGAGGTATGTTCCGTATTTCCTTGGTATTTGTCTTTGATGGACAATCGGTTATCGTCTTGGGATTTGATGATATTATTCGATGGATCGTATTGGTCAGAAATGGTATATTTCCGTATCGTGAGTTGGTTATGACAGTTTGAGAACCTTGAGTATTGTTTGAGGTACAGTACTTATATTATGTTCGAGTTTATTGGTAAATCGAGTACATGATGTGAAATGTGATAATGGCTACTCTAATGAGAATCACTTGAGTAAGCAAAGTTATGGCGGTAAGATTACATTGGTCGTATTCTTATGTTGTATTCTCATTGGTATGTTATTATTAATGTGATGTGACAGTTATCATTGTTGGATATTATGGCTGACCCCGTGGGATTTCTTTTAGGTTCTCGGAGTATCGAGCTTGTAGCGGTCGTGAAGAGATGAGCTTCCTGAGGATACCGGCTAGGACATGTTCTGTACATTGAGTTTCTTGATTGGTTCTTGTTTTCCGCTGCTAGAGTATTGTTTTGGTTGGTCTTTTTCCGCCGCGTGAGTATTTTGAGACGCTCTTTTGGTATCTGGTAACTGAGGTTACTTTGGAAATCGTTTTCTAAACTTTTGAGTATCGGCTGTTTGGCCTTGCGATTTCAAATGAGTTTTACGACGGTTTTTGATAAATGGATTTTATAAGTCTTTGTGAATTTTTAAAGTTAGTACCGTCGTTGGCCTCTTGGGCATTTGTAAATGTTTGTGAAAATTTCTTTTTAGCCTTGTGGGTTCCATCTCGGGGCCCACGGCGCTGTAATATTTCCGGTTAAATCTGGGGGTGTTACATTTTCCTAGTTCAATATTTATGAAATACTTTAACAAGAATTCATCAACAACTCAAAAAATAGATTGCGTTAAATTGAACTTACCTCGAAGGCAAATTCAAATGGCGAAAGATGCAACTAAAGCTTCAAGAATCCTTCCTAGACTTGAACAATCCAAGAGTGCTCTATGTCCTAATGTTAAGGAGTCTTAGAAGTGGCTGAAATGCATTGGTCTAGCAATGGGGAGGAGCTCTGGGTCCATAGGGTGCAAATTAAAGATGGCAGTCCGTACTTATAATCTGATCTTTTATTAATGTATGTTCCATGTCCTTCGTAGCGGACGATATGAATATTATGTACGTTAAATTCGTCAATTAGCATACACAAGGCCCAGTCCAGAGTCTAGTATGGTAATATCCGTACTTTTTACTTTTATATTTTCCAATTTTTGTGATTCATTTGTACTCGGTGTGACCCTTACATATTGTATATCATTATATTTTTGCCAAAATCGTTGTATTTGATCCCATTAGTTGATGCTCGTGTTGGACGCGTTGTGACTGAATAGTCGTATACCTCGTCGTGTAGTTTTTGTGTGCACCGAGATGCTAGAGCAGCGCTGCTAATTCATGAATGTTACGCACGTTATGTTCAACGCTTAACGTACGAAAAGGTCGACTTTAACGTACATTACTCCTAGTTATAGCATACATGAACTTACCCGAAGGTTTGAGGCAGAAGCCTCTGATGGCACCCTTGCGTACGTTACCTGCAGGATGTAGCATTCGTAACAGGCTATTACACACGTCATCGAGGCTTCAGAACATACGTGAAAAACCTGGGGCATTAAGGGCAGTAGGCACTGGACGAACATTTACGCACGTTAATTTAAGAACATAGCCGTACATTAAAATTCCTTACGTATGTTAAGCATTCCATGTAGCATATGTAATATTACCTATTCCATCGAGGTAGTGGCCTCTGCGAAGTCTGTTCCATACGCAACGTGGACAGATTAACGTACATTAAGAGCTTAATGTATGTGACACGAGGAGTATTCCGTACGTAACGATGCTTCAACCTATATAAGCTAGCTGCAACCCTTATTTCGCCAGCTTTTCTTTCTTTTCTCCTCCTCAACGGCCAGAGGTGATTTTGAGCATTTTAGGGCGAAACTCCTACCAAACCTCATCATTTAACATCATTTTTGAAGTCCCAGCACGGATTAATCACATCTCGATCTTCTCCTACCATCCGAATCAAGGTAAAACTCTTAAAACCTTAGTTTTAGGTATTTGGATTTTTGGGTTGAATTTGTTATTTCAATCCGATTTAAATTAGATTAGTGATGGATTACCAATGATGTAGTCATATTATGTCAATTTCTTTATCATTCCATGGTTTGGTTGTTAGTGTTTCTCTATTTGGATGAGTTCGACCAAATTGATACCTTTAAGATATCCATTGGAATGTCATAGTGGGGGATTCAGGTGTTCGATTATTTTCCCACGTACAATTATTAATTGAGTATTGATATGATATTAGGGTCGAATTCCTTGTGAAGGAATTGAGTTAAAACTCTTCCATTCGTCAATTTCGTCGTATTCTAGCAACGAGGCAAGTATTTAAGTATATGTAATGTAATTTGTGCTTTTATGATTGATGAACTGTGTACATGAGTGGGAAAGGTTGTATTGCTCACCCAGGGATGTCCGACGCGGTGTATGGGGATCGTACCTTGAGGGACGGATCGCAAAAGTGCGGTTATTGACCTAGGGATGTCCGACGAGGCGTATAGGGTTTCGTACCTTAAGGAGCGAAACACGGATAATCATTGAGTGATACGAATTTGCTTTTGGGTTAATGAGCCCTAATAAACTATGTGATAACTTGAACGATTTATATTTCATATGATTATGTACTTGCACTGGTAATTTTCCAGTACTATCCCCTTAAATGGGGGAAATGCTTTTCATGCATTTCAGGTGTCTCCCAGATCGAGAAGCCGGCATGGGAAGTGCATGGGATTGATAGACATCATGGGTGTTAGGCTCTCAAACAAATAGTAGATGGTCTTGTCAATCTAATCTCGGACTTGTAATTTTATTCATGATGTATCTGTTGGAATCCGGTATTTAAAATCAAGTTAAGCACCGAAAACAAAGCCGATCTAACTAGATAAAAATGAACCCCTAAGAGGATCGATCAAGCATCGTATACCGAATATATTAAAATCAAAAGGTAAAGATAAAAGAGTCATACATTCGTAGACCCTTTCATAATTTTTCTTGATGATGACGAGCCTAGCTTTGATAGTTCCCGGCCACCGAAAATCTCCGTCCCTTTTATGTACCACCAACAATAACACGAATCTAATTCATTCAAGCTTTATTAATGATCAAACACCGAAGATGTTGAGTGTCTCTACGTTATCACGCAACAGATATTGATAGGAAAAATTTAATATACATTCGTTCTCTAAGAATACGGTTAGGAATTGATATAGAAATTTTCTCTCTTCTTTTCTTCTTCTTTCTTTCTCTCTAAAATGAACAAGAAATTAGAAAAAAAATTCTCTCCTCCCTCTCTTCTCACTTCGGCCGAAATGTATTTTTGGTGGTGTGGGAGATGTTTTAATTATGACCACAAAGTGATGATATAATAAGATCAACATATCTTATCACTTTGCCCTCAAGTATAAATTAACACACCACACCCCACATGACAACAAAATAAAAGAAAAACACGTGGGAGAGAGATGAGTTGGGGGCGGCCACATGATGGTGAGAAAACGAGCCGAGCCACTCGGTTCGTGTACCGGATGTTAGTGTGTTAGTTAAGTACACTTTATTTTATCTCAAATATATTTATACTTAATTAGTTAATCCAATTAATTAATTTTATCAAATACAATATTATAATTATAATTCTCCAACAAAAAAATATTTATGAATTATATTAACCACCCAATAATTAATTTCAATTTATAAGACCACAATGATCTGTCGAATAAATCAAATTAGATATACAATACCCATTATTAATGAAGAGATACTAAATACTCACTTTTTCTTCAAATATCCTAGTGCACGACTCCATAGGTCCGTCTCGGTCCGCATGGAAGGAACCAAGAAGTGGGGATAATGCTTATCCAGCCTAGTGGCCTACACCGCAACCCAACTGAGAATGAATGGTAGAATCATTCTAAAACCATTATGTCGTATAAACCCTTCAATTATATATCCCGGTCAAGTATTAGGGTCATGGTAAAGTCAAGCCCTATTGTAACTTGACTCCATGCATTTGTTAATGCAAACCGAGATCACCGAGCTCTCATGTACCAAATACAACTAGCTAAATGCTTTGCCCAAAGACTTATGATCTCATTTGCCATTAACCGTGTAGGACATTTACCTACTCACTTACAGGAGAAAGAATCATATCTTGGTATTCAGTAGAGACTACTACTTGCCACTAAGTTGCACTTCGAGGTTGACCCCACCAACTGGTGATTAGATCGAACTACTCTAATGATTAACTTAACGTTACAATCACATGTACTACTGAAACCTCAAGTCTAAGGTTCACGTATACCTGTCACAACCTTTTGATTCAGTCCTTGACAATCCCAGAGTGAATCCATGTGACCGAATCGAGGTGAGCCGTGTTCGAGCATACTAATCCCATTAACATATCTATAACTTGTGCTCCCACTAACCCTTAGTGAAGAGAGGCACTCTACATGTCAATGCACACGTTATACAAGTCTTGTCAAAACTTACTGCCTCTAACACCCTAAAAACGGCGGCTATTACAGAGCCGTGGACCCCCACCGGGACCCACCAGGCGATATCACAACATGAACTTTAAAATCCCATCAACGTGGTACCGAACCACAATATTAATCAAAACCCCGATGTGGCGTATAAATCATACATATATCAACTAACGCAACCATACAAAGGATCCAAATTCGGTATAGACCATATGAAGATGGAAAATACCTTACACATTCATCCGAAATAAAACAAAATGAAGAATCACAGTAAGACATAACCGAACATCAAAAGACTCGGGGCCCCTCGAATTTGCATCCTTCAAAACCCTTCACCGCCATCGTGCTCTTCTTGTGCCTTGCCTTTTCCTCACCCTGAAATACATGTATTTCGCCCAACACAGGGTCAGCCATACATGATAATAATTCTCATGGCATTATACAATTCATATACATACATATCTCAAAGAAACAACCGACTACAGAATATACCCCGCAGGCGTATAAACAGTCAGTCCCAACTGTCGAACATATCCAACATACGAACGACCAAATAGTATGGCTCAAGACGGACGTCACAGTAAACCCGATCCGGAAATGTGTCCGTGCACATGTCCACCCCGTATACGGAATCCAGAATATACGTGGGATGATGTACCTAATTAGCCTCACGAACTACGTCTCGTGTGCACGATCTAATGCGGAAACATCCACGCATAACCATCAAGTGCCCGGCTAAAAATCCTACACATAACCAATCAGCACGCAGATATGACTCCAGAGATGTCACGATGCAACATGACAATGAAACTCAACGAATTACACTTTTATCAAAGAATCGAACAACTCACCGAAGTGACGACAAAGCTCAACGATACCAATGGTAACAAGGGCGATAAGTTTGGGAATACAATCCCACCACAACGATAACACGATAAAAAAGATCACCACATCATGAATAATAGATTCACAGGACATTTCATATACACGAAACGCATAATAATCACAAGAATTCAACCATCATTATAACCAAGCAAGATAACTTGCCTCAATTCCGTAGATGAATAATCCTTCTTTGAACGAACAAATGAACGGTATCTTCGTCTAACAATACTCACTTGAACAAGCAACCTTGAATGCAATATAATTCATTCAGCAACACATTTGTACGATAATGGTATTAATTCATAGAAACAATATTCGTAATTTTACTCGAATAGTTCAACTATTCTATCGAACATTCTAACGCTCAAATCATGAGTTATCATATACCAAGTTTAGTAGATTCGCCAACATTTTCTAACATTAATGACAAGCATTTGGAGTCAAGAACATTATCAATGTAATATTATGACGATTAAACACACTCTGAATCCATCCACTTCCGATTAACGTTGAACATGTTTAAAGTTTATGTTTCTTTACATTCTTCATTATCTTTCCAATGATTACGTTAAGTTAATCCAGAAATGGAATAATAACTTTAAGTTTTAAGCATAATAAGAACATCATCCTAATTTACGTCATCCTAATACACGAGGATCAACGCAATAGAATTCGGCTATTAATTCTACCGCATCATTATCACCCATAATTATTATAGTCGTCCTAAAAACGCTATCAATATATTAATGTAGTGATCATTACCTTCTCGAGTTATCAACACACCCGATTATCTTGAATATATAAAGGTTATACTTGTGTTCTTCATAATCCATTATCATCCCTTAAGAATTTGTTCAAAACATAATTATATCATTGAGGGTTTTTGAAACTCTAAAGACATCATCAAATTCTTTCTAATGAGTTGTTAAACCTTCTCCAATATATGGCTATAACATCATAGGATCCTACTAACAATTAAGAGCATATTCATAACTCTAATCTCCTGATTTTAACATGATTACCTAAGGGTTTTATATTAAACATGTAATCCCACATCTTCATCAATCATTCAAGGAATGGTTCTAACAATATTATCATGTTCCAAACTAAATTTGTACATAACTTCAATGTTCATCATGATCTACCAGGCTATTCTACTACTAACATCATCAATTATATGAAACAGCAAGAGTAAGATAACCAACCTCAAGAAAAGGATGAAGAATAGCACCAAATCTTCCAAGAACACACTCCTAGCTTCTAGTTACCATGCTATAATCCAAGTGTTGCAGCTCTAACACTAGATTGGAGGGCAAGAATATGATTTAAGGGGGCAGGGAATCGGTTTTGAGAGACGGAGGATGGAAAAAGGTCGAGCAGAAATGAAAGGCAACCCATACTTTTATAGCCTGAATTCAGCATTACGTACGCTATAGATGAAAATTAACGTACGTTATAAACCTTGCGTACGTAACTCTATGACTATTACATACGTAACAGATTCTCAGATGTTACTGACTCAAAATACACATGTCCTTACGTATGTTACCAAAATGTATGTACGTAAGGCTCAAGTACATTACGTATGCTAAGGCAGGGTCATTATGTACGGAATGACCGTTGACTTGGGCTGTCACGATCGATTCCCGACCACCTACCCACGCTCGGTGCCACCCGCCGAAAGGCGAGCGGTTGATAGATACACCGCATTACGTACGTTAACCTATGAGTGTTACTTACGTAATGTTGCGTACGTAGCGTACGTAAAGATAACAAGCTAACGTACACTAAGGCAACAACAAATACAAATGAAATTCTCCCAATAACATCTAACAATCAACTATAGTATGAACGACTGAGATTTCAATTTAACATAATTCATCAATATATTCATTACAATAAACACAGATATGGTACGACAATGCTCGATTAAAGCGAAGAATACAGTAGTAAAGGCAAGGGTATTACATACTCCCCCCCTAAAAGGAGTTTCCTCGAAACTAAGGGGTAAACAAATCAGGGTATCTTTATCGCATGCTATCCTCAGTCTATCACGTAGCCTCCTCGACTCCGTGTCTCAAACACTAAATCTTCAATAAGGGAATCGTCATGTTCCTCAACTGTTTGACTCTCCTCTCAAGTATCCGCACATGACGTTCCTCATATGAATCGTTATCGGCTATCTCGACCTCGTCGAATCAAATAATGTGGCTCGGGTCAGCAACATACTTCCTCAACTGGGATACATGGAATACGTTGTGAATTCGACTCAAAACTAGTGGTAATGCCAAACGATAGGCTAGGTCGCCCACACGATCCAAAATCTCAAACGGACCAATATACCTCGGGCTCAGCTTGCCTTTCTTCCCAAAACGGAAAACACATCGAGTAGGGGATACTTTTACTAGTATATGATCACCAACCTCAAACTCGAGTGGTCGCCGACGATTGTCTGCATACGATTTCTGGCGGCTCTGAACTGTTAATAGACGACTCTTAATCAGAGTAATCTTCTCGCGGGCTGCTAACAACATATCAGGCTCCGTACCAATGGATTCAGACAAGTCATCCCAACATGGAGGGGACCTACAACGATGTCCATACAATACCTCATAAGGTGCCATCTTGATCGAGGCGTGCCAACTGTTATTATATGTGAATTCCACCAACGGTAGTTGAGCTTCCCAATCATTCTTCCAATCGAAAGCACGCGCCCTCAATATAACCTCAAGAGTTTAAATAGTCCTCTCAGACTGACCGTATGTCTGAGGATGAAATGTCGTACTGAAGTTCAACTGGGTACCCAACGCACGATGAACTGCTTTCCAGAAGTGTGACATGAACCGTCCATCCCGATCTGATACAATACTCTTGGGGGTACCATGTAGCCTCACAATCTCCTTAATGAATAACTGGGCCAACCTCTCAGGGCCCCGCGTATCCTTAATCTCCAAGAAGTGGGCTGATTTGGTTAGTCGATCCACAATCACCCAAATTGTATTCATGCCTCGACGGCTCGTGGGCAAGCTAGTAATAAAATCCATTGATATGTCTTCCCACTTCCACTCGGGAATCGGGAGTGGTTTCAACACGCCCGCTGGTCGCTGATGCTCAATCTTGACCTGCTGACAGGTCAAACACCTCGATCTGAACTTTGCAACTTCCCGTTTCATGTTACCCCACCAATAATACAGCTTCAAATCCTTATACATTTTGTCCGATCCTGGGTGTATGGAATACGGGGTAGCATGAGCCTCCTTCAGAATAGTGTTCCTCAACTCTTCATCCGCCATTACACATACTCAATTTTTGAAGCGTATCAGTCCGTCCTCGTGAACCACAAATCCAGGGGCCTTTCCCTGATCGATTTCTCCTCGAATTCTAGATAAGAACGGGTCCATCATCTCTTTCATCCTGACCATATCATCCAGGGACGATGAAATCTCAAGCGTGCAAAGTTGTCCCTGAATGCGCTGTAACTAGACAATCTCCGGTCCCATGAAATCTAACTGCAATTCTCTCTGGGTGGTCAAACGGGCAAGTATCTGCTTTTGTACGGTTTTACGACTCAAGGTATCGGCAACCACATTTGCCTTGCCCAGATGATAAAGTATCTCGATATCATAGTCTTTGATTAGCTCTAGCCACCTCCTCTGCCTCATATTCAACTCCTTCTGAGTAAAAATGTACTTCAGGCTCTTGTGGTCCGTAAAAATATGACAGGTAACTCCATACAAATAGTGGCGCCAGATTTTTAAAGCAAACACCACGGCTGCTAACTCCAATTCATGGTTCGGGTAGTTGACCTTGTAAGGTCTCAACTGTCTAGATGCATAGTGTAATACCCGGTTGTAATTCATTCATTTTCATTCAGTAATTATCAGTCTGTAATTGTCACTCAGTGTATTTTCACTCAATTATAATCATTCATCAATCATGTTATTTCACCGTGTTCACCGTTCGGAAAAACTTCGAGTTGTGTATCGTTATTGTTCATTGTTTCAACTTTCCTCATATGAGTTCGACTTTGTTAGATCACCATTAATTTTTTTTAACTCTAAAAATTCTAAATCTTTGCAATATTATAGAGCATCGAGTTAGCTTTCCAATGGTTCAAACGGTGAGTCAATCGGAGTCCGGACGAGAGAGTTATGGTCGTTTTAGCTCACCCGCTCATTTTTCAGATTATGGCCGATCACGGCCGACCGGACTCGGTCGTGTCGTCCGACACGGCCCGTGCACTCGTCCGGATAATGCCGGGCAGTGTTCGCCTCAGACCCGACCGTGTCTTCGGCACGGCCGAGTCGCACTCTTCCGGATAGGCTGTAACTGTCGCTTGCAGGCCCGACTGCCTCGCCAGACACGGCCGAGTCAATGCCGAGCGCCATGGACGGGTCATCGGTAGGCCCTTCGCGCCGCGACCGTGTCAAGCGGTGACACGGTCGAGTCCTCGCCGGCAGCGCGCGCGACCGTGTCAGCGGGCACGGCCGAGTCTGGCCGCGAGTCAACCCCTATAAATTCATTTTTTGAGCATTTTGAGCTCATTTCTTCCATTTTTTTCCATCTTCTTCACCTGCAACCGAGAGAGAATAACTTGAGGGAGAGATTTCTTCATCAATTATCATTTGAGTGTGTATTTTTCACCACCTTCAATCATTTGGGAAGCTTGGATAGTCGTTTTTACACGTTTTCATCGGATCGAATTGGTTGGATCTTCAAGAGGTAAATTCTTCAACACTTTGGACTTCGATTTTGTGTTGAGATATGATGTTTTGGACGTTATAATCATGTTATATGAAGGGATATGTATATGATTATGAGTTTGTATAAGGATTCATTGGATTATTGAGGAATTATTCAAGAACCCGTTGAAAATCGAGTTGGAATTGGGGATTTTCGACTAATTGTTGTTATAATCACATTTTTGGATATTCATAACGGATTATTGATCGTATTGGAGATGTTTTGTTGGTTTGAAACACTTCTTGGGGATTTTGATATTGGTATATCGAGGTTTGATTGTAAACAATCGGAGTTTGGATACAACGTATTCGATATAATGCCCCAATGAACTTAGTTTAATCGTATCGACATTTTGAGTTCGTTATATTCGTGTTTGATTCGTATATTGAACGGATTGTTGGTAATTGTATTATTTAAGGTTGTTCGAGCGACCGATATCTCAATTAGGACGTTGTTCGTGGAAGGATAATTGTCACCGGTATTGTGTAAGTTAATTCTTTCTATGTTAAAAGGATATTCATCCCTTTTGTTGTTGTTCATTCATAATCATAACTCATTCATCATTATATTAACCGTATCAAAACTTGTTGTTATCAATTAATCATTTCAGTCATAAGGAACGACGGTTCCAATCTTTTCATTGAGCTGTCATTTATTTCATTACCATTCCATCTCGGTGAGTCATTATTCATTTTCGATGTCACTTTTGTTATATCGTGGCATTCCGGGTCATACTGGCGTGCCGGTTGGTATGTGTAGGATTTTTATGTCGGGCACATTATGGTCGTGTGTTGGTTGTTGACCTCACATTGGACTGTGCACACGAGTCTATGTGTCTCGTGAGACTGATTAGGTACAAGACCACGCGTGTATTGATCGTTGGTGGCTTGTGCAAGGACACATTTCCATCCCGGGCGTAGTGTGGCGCCATTTCCTTTGAGCCGTACTGTTAGTTGATTCATATAGCATGTTTGATTGCGTATGTTTCGACAAGATATTTCATAACTTCAGATATAATCATGATTGTGTATTTTCAACTCTTGAGGATTGTTGTTCAGTAATCGATTCCCGTTGGGGATGCTGCTGTGTCATGGTAAGGCTAAGGCACGGGAGAGCACGGTGACGGCGAGGAGTCCAGTGATACTAGTAGGGGCCCTCTTATTCATCATTTATGTTTCCTTTATTTATTCCGCAGACTTTCCGTTTGAATACTCGTTTCATTCGGTGTTGTGTATTTTATCGTCACATAAGATACACATGTATTCTATTTTATCCTGGTGTTTTGTATGAAACTCCTAATCGGAGTAATTGATGTTGTAATGTGGTTCGGTACTACATTTACCCCGTGTAATTCATCCTTTTCATTCGCCCGGTGGGTCCCGGTCGGGGTCCACAGACCGTAATATCCGCCTAGTTTGGGGTGTTACGAGTTGGTATCGGAGCGTGGTTTTGAATACTACCTTCCGAGTCATGTCTCATTTGAAATCATCGTCATCGACTAGTATCATTGGACTTTCGCGTCACGTGTGACTGTGCGGATGCCGAGCCAATCGATCAAAGAACTGTAAGATTTCTAACGCCATGGTATAATTTCTGTCAATTATCAATATTCATTCATAATTTATCAGTTAACAATCCTCAAACATCATTTTCATTTTGACCAGGACGGTCATTTTAACTCATTAATCACTCAACTCATTTCATTACTCGGTTGTTGATCTGGAAGATCATATAATTAATCTTGTTAACTTGTTCAAGATAATCATTTCAATAATTTCATCAGACATCATGTCACCTCGATTAATCGTTCATGTAAACACTGTGTTAGAGCGTATGCTCATTTTCATCATTTAATGACGTAATCATAATGTGATACTCATGCGAGATATATAATCATCATATGACTTTCCACTTCAGTATGGAAAGGGCTGGCAGAGGACGTGGAGGACGAGGCCGTGGAGCGGGCCGAATCCCGAGAACTCGTGCAAATACTCGTGCAAATGCCAGGAATAATGCTAATTCATCAAGCAGCGACGCTGCCACTCATTCACCTGGATGCGATCATTCACTGTCGGGGAGTCCTACCCGGGACACGGCTCAGTCAGAGGGCGTCCGGGTTGACCCACTCGCATTTATGCAGGGCATGATGGCCCAAATGACCCAGATGGCTCAGTTGATGGAGACGATGCATAACTCCGTCAATCAAAATCAGCAGGCTCCTCCGCCGCCACCTCAGAGGCAAGAGAGGGGTGTAAGCAATATCATTAGCGATATCTCTCGCCAGCGACCACCTACTTTTGAGGGCTCATCTGAGCCGGCGGATATTGTTCATTGGCTTGAGCATTTTGAGAAGTTATTTGCTATGGTGGATTGCCCCGAAGGGCATAAAGTTTCAGTTGCGGCTTACTATCTCGGTAAGAGCGCTCATTCATGGTGGTTATCGTTGAAGCCCACAGACGGAACATGTACTTTGGATCAGTTAAAGACTCTAATGATTGAGAGGTACTATCCTTCACCAATCAGGTAGGCCAAGTTGTCGTAATTACTCAATCCCGACCTTTCTGCGGATGATGATGTTCTCGCCATCGCCAAAAAATTTCAGAACTTCTTCCGTTCGCCTCATCTATCATTCACTCGAAGCGGACAAGATCAAGTATTTCAAAGAAGAGGTGAAACCCCGTATGAGACTTCGTTACTTAATCATAACCGTGCCACTGCCGAGTTCATTGAGAAGGATCTTACTTACGAGCTTACACCTAAGGAAATTGCTAAGCGGAACCTTCGTCGCTAGCAAGAAGTCCAAGAACCGTCGATCGACGGAGTCGTGCCACTTTCAAGAAACCACGTGTGCTCTACTTTTTCTCGAGCGACTTCCCACGACGTCTAAACCCGCGAATCTCGCCACGAGCGGCGGTTCGGCCATCACTGTTTCAACCGTGAGGAACAGTGGTCATTTCAGCACCAAGTGTCCGAAATAGTCATCACGTGCCACAATCAGGGAATGCCGGGCATAGGGCCCGTTTTGCCGTAGGGACTCTAAACCCACTCCGGCGTCATCTCAAGCCCTGTGTCATTCAGTGCGCGTAATCAAAGCCACTCGGGCTGCGTTCAAGACGACAGAGCTAAAGGCGGAGCTAAGAGCTATCGACGGAGCGTCCGGTTTGGGGGCCAGCAAGCCCCGAATTTATGAGATGAAGAAGACCGATGATCCCGAGGCCCGAATGATCTCGTGTACACTCGATATTCTATCTCAACCTGTGTGTACCCTTTTTGATACCGGTGCATCTCATTCATTCATTTCCGAGTCATGTTTGAGTAGACTATGTCCGGGTAGTGCTACTAGTTGTGAGCCTTATGTCATTGGCCTACCCGATGGTAGACGAATTATCGGTAATCGTGAGATTCGTAATTGTCCGATTCGCCATGGTCGTGTATGGCCGGACCTAATCGTAGTAGATTTGCCGAGGGACGACGCGTCATTTTGGGTATTGATGGATGGATCGTCATGATGCCATCATTAGTGTCCGTAGCGTATGGTCACTATCATTTCGCATTTATGGGGTCGAATGTGTTTTTCAGGAGGTAATCCCTACTGCTCGTAAAGTCATTAATTTGATGAAAGCGATGCGGTTACTCGGTCAGGATGTGTTGGTTATTGGTGCTATATGACCAAAACCGAAAAATCATCAAGATTCTTGTCGGATATTCCGGTTGTGAGAGAATATGCCGATGTATTTCCGCACGAGTTACCTGGTTTACCTCCACAGAGAGATGTGGAATTCACGATCGAGTTGGAGCCTGCACGCCTCCGATATCGAAGGCACCGTGCCGTATGGCCCCGACCGAAATGCAGGAGTTGAAGAATCAACTTGAAGAATTGTTCGAGAAAGGTTATATCCGACCGAGTGCGTCTCCGTGGGGAGCACCGGTCCATTTGTCAAAAAGAAGGATGGTTCTTTTCGCTTGTGTATCGATTATCGGGAGTTGAATAGGGTGACAATCAAGAATAAGTATCCTTTACCCCATATCGATGACCTTTTGGATCAACTTCAGGGAGCTTCAGTATTTTCCAAGATCGACTTAAGATCTGGATATCATCAGCTGCGGATTCGAGAGTCGGATATCGCGAGGACGGCGTTTCGAACACGCTATGGTCATTTTGAGTTCATAGTTATGCCGTTCGGACTAACTAATGCACCTGCGGTATTCATGGAACTAATGAATCGGGTCTTCATCGACTTTTTGGATCGATTTGTTGTTGTCTTCATCGATGACATTTTGATTTATTCTCGTAACCGAGAGGAACACGAGATTCATCTTCATCAGGTTCTCGACGTGTTGAGACGAGAGCAACTCTATGGAAAGTTTTCCAAATGCGAGTTCTGGATGTCTGAAGTGACTTTTCTCGGACATGTAATTTCATCGTACGAAGTTCGTGTCGACCCTCAGAAGACGGAGGCTATCCGAGACTGGTTACCTCCGAAGAATGTTAAGGAGATCCGAAGTTTTCTCGGATTAGCGGGCTATTATCGGCGATTTGTGGAGGGATTTTCTAAAATCGCTCAACCCTTGACGAACCTTTTGCGGAAGGATAAGAAATACACGTGGTCCGACGCGTGTCAACGGAGTTTTGAGGAACTCAAGAGCCGATTAATGTCAAGACTGTACTTTCCTTGCCACGGGGACGGAGGGATTTGTGGTTTATAGTGATGCGTCCGCAGGGTCTCGGATGTGTACTCATGCGAGAATGGGAAGGTTATTGCTTATGCTTCACGACAATTGAGACCTTACGAGATTAATTATCCGACCCACGACCTTGAGCTAGCAAATGTGGTGTTTGCTTTGAAAATTTGGCGTCATTATCTTTATGGCGTTACTTGTCGATATTCACCGATCATAAAAGTTTAAAGTATATATTTACTCGAAGGAGTTAAATATGCGAGAGGCGGTGGTTAGAACTAATCAAGGATTATGATATTGAGATCCTTTACCACCCGGGCAAGGCGAACGTTGTCGCCGACGCCTTGAGTCGTAAGTCCGTTCGGGAGCAGATGCTTGCTCGTTTAACAGTTCGAAGGAGCTTCAAGGGAATTCCTTAGACCCGAGATCGAGGTCCGCTTCGCCAATTCAGGGACAACTTTGTATGTTAGAGATTTCATCGTCACTTGAGGAGGTAATCGAGAGAATCGGAGTTCGACCCTTCATTGTTGCGCATCCGTGAGGATGTGACTCAGGGGAAAGCCCCTGGATTCGTGGTCCACGAGGACAGACTTTTGAGGTTTAAGAACCGGTTGTGCGTACCGGCGAATGAAGAGTTGAAACACTCGATTTTGAGAGAAGCTCATGCTACCCCTTATTCTGTTCACCCGGGGTCTAGCAAGATGTATAAAGACTTGAAACAAAATTACTGGTGGAATAATATGAAGCGAGAAGTCGCGGAATTTGTTTCGAGATGCTTAACTTGCCAGCAAGTCAAGATTGAACATCAGCGACCGGCGGGTATGCTGAAACCTCTCCCTATTCCAGAGTGGAAATGGGAAGACATTTCTATGGATTTCATCACGAGTTTGCCGACGAGTCGTCGTGGCATGAATACGATCTGGGTGATTGTGGACCGCTTAACTAAATCAGCTCATTTTCTTGAGATTAAGGATACTTGGGGTCCCGAGAGACTTGCCCAGCTATTCATCAAAGAGATTGTGAGACTGCACGGTACTCCTAAAAGTATCGTTTCCGATCGTGACGGACGGTTTGTGTCACATTTTTGGAAATCAGTTCATCGTGCTATGGGAACTCAGCTTAATCTCAGTACTGCCTTTCATCCTCAGTCCGACGGACAATCAGAGAGGACTATTCAGACATTAGAGGACATGTTGAGAGCTTGCGTCCTCGATTGGAAGGATGATTGGGAAGCCCAACTACCATTGATCGAGTTCACGTATAATAATAGTTGGCATGCTTCCATTAAGATGGCACCTTACGAGGCCTTGTACCGTCGTCGTTGTCGCTCTCCTTTGTGTTGGGATGACTTGTCAGAATCAATTGGCACCGAGCCCGATATGCTTATAGCCACCCGGGAAAAGGTAGCTTTGATCAAGAGTCGTTTGTTGACCGCTCAGAGTCGACAGAAATCATATGCATATAACCGTCGTCGACCATTAGAGTTCGAGGCTGTTGACCATGTGTTGGTCAAGGTATCCCCGAGTCGTGGTATCTTCCGTTTTGGGAAGAGGGGAAAGTTGAGTCCGAGATTCATTGGACCGTTTGAGATTTTGGATCGAGTAGGCGAGTTAGCTTATCGATTGGCTTTACCTCCGGCGTTGAGCCGAATTCATAATGTGTTTCATGTCTCTCAGTTGCGTAAGTATGTTGCCGACCCGAGTCACATACTGCAGTTCGACGAAATCGAAATCGCCGACGACCACTCATATGAGGAGCGTCCTATACGAGTCTTAGAGCGGCGAATCAAACAGTTGAGATATAAGACGATTCCTTTGGTTAAGATTCAGTGGTCTAGACACGGAGTCGAAGAGGCCACTTGGGAAACCGAGAAGAATATGCGGGAGAGTTATCCCGAGTTGTTTGACCCTTAGTTTCGGGGACGAAACTCTTTTAAGGGGGGGTGTATGTAATACCCGGTTGTAATTCATTCATTTTCATTCAGTAATTATCAGTCTGTAATTGTCACTCAGTGTATTTTCACTCAATTATAATCATTCATCAATCATGTTATTTCACCGTGTTCACCGTTCGGAAAAACTTCGAGTTGTGTATCGTTATTGTTCATTGTTTCAACTTTCCTCATATGAGTTCGACTTTGTTAGATCACCATTAATTTTTGGTAACTCTAAAAATTCTAAATCTTTGCAATATTATAGAGCATCGAGTTAGCTTTCCAATGGTTCAAACGGTGAGTCAATCGAGTCCTGGACGAGAGAGTTATGGTCGTTTTAGCTCACCCGCTCATTTTTCGATTATGGCGATCACGGCCGACGGACTCGGTCGTGTCGTCCGACACGGCCCGTGCCACTCGTCCGGATAATGCCGAAGTGTTCGCCTCGAGACCCGACCGTGTCGCTCGCACGGCCGAGTCGCACCTTCCGGATAGGCCGTAACTGTCGGAGAGGCCCGACCGTGTGCGGGACACGGTCGAGTCAATGCCGAGCGCCGCGACGGGTCCATTGTCGGTAGGCCCCTTCGCGCCGCGACCGTGTCAAGCGGGACACGGTCGAGTCCTCGCTGCCGATGCGCGCCGCGACCGTGTCGCGGGCACGGTCGAGTCTGGCTGCCGAGTCAACCCCTATAAATTCATTTTTTGAGCATTTTGAGCTCATTTCTTCCATTTTTTTCCATCTTCTTCACCTGCAACCGAGAGAGAATAACTTGAGGGAGAGATTTCTTCATCAATTATCATTTGAGTGTGTATTTTTTACCACCTTCAATCATTTGGGAAGCTTGGATAGTCGTTTTTACACGTTTTCATCGGATCGAATTGGTTGGATCTTCAAGAGGTAAATTCTTCAACACTTTGGACTTCGATTTTGTGTTGAGATATGATGTTTTGGACGTTATAATCATGTTATATGAAGGGATATGTATATGATTATGAGTTTGTATAAGGATTCATTGGATTATTAAGGAATTATTCAAGAACCCGTTGAAAATCGAGTTGGAATTGGGGATTTTCGACTAATTGTTGTTATAATCACATTTTTGGATATTCATAACGGATTATTGATCGTATTGGAGATGTTTTGTTGGTTTGAAACACTTCTTGGGGATTTTGATATTGGTATATCGAGGTTTGATTGTAAACAATCGGAGTTTGGATACAACGTATTCGATATAATGCCCCAATGAACTTAGTTTAATCGTATCGACGTTTTGAGTTCGTTATATTCGTGTTTGATTCGTATATTGAACGGATTGTTGGTAATTGTATTATTTAAGGTTGTTCGAGCGACCGATATCTCAATTAGGACGTTGTTCGTGGAAGGATAATTGTCACCGTATTGTGTAAGTTAATTCTTACTCGGTTAAAAGGATATTCATCCCTTTTGTTGTTGTTCATTCATAATCATAACTCATTCATCATTATATTAACCGTATCAAAACTTGTTGTTATCAATTAATCATTTCAGTCATAAGGAGCAGCGGTTCCAATCTTTTCATTGAGTGTCATTTATTTCATAACCATTCCATCTCGGTGAGTCATTATTCATTTTCGATGTCACTTTTGTTATATCGTGGCATTCCGGTCATCTTGGCGTGCAGTTGGTATGTGTAGGATTTTCATGTCGGGCACATTATGGTCGTGTGTTGGTTGTTGACCTCACATTGGACTGTGCACACGAGTCTATGTGTCTCGTGAGACTGATTAGGTACAAGACCACGCGTGTATTGATCGTTGGTGGCATGTGCACGGACACATTTCCATCCCGGGCGTAGTGTGGCGCCATTTCCTTTGAGCCGTACTGTTAGTTGATTCATATAGCATGTTTGATTGCGTATGTTTCGACAAGATATTTCATAACTTCAGATATAATCATGATTGTGTATTTTCAACTCTTGAGGATTGTTGTTACGTATAATCGACCCGTTGGGGATGCTGTTTTTGTCATGGTAAGGCTAAGGCACGGGAGAGCACGGTGACGGCGAGAGTCCCAGTGATACTAGTAGGGGCCCTAGTCTTATTCGATCATTTATGTTTCCTTTATTTATTCCGCTGCAGACTTTCCGTTTGAATACTCGTTTCATTCAGTGTTGTGTATTTTATCGTCACATAAGATACACATGTATTCTATTTTATCCTGGGTGTGTTGTATGAAACTCCTAATCGGAGTAATTGATGTTGTAATGTGTTTCGGTACTACATTTACCCTGTGTAATTCATCCTTTTTCATTCGCCTGGTGGGTCCCAGTCGGGGGTCCACGGCACTGTAATATCCGCCTAGTTTGGGGTGTTACACATAGGCGATCACTTTCCCATTCTGCATTAATACGCAGCCAAGGCTCTGTCTCGACGCATTACTATATACCATGAATCCTTCCGTTCCTTTAGGAAGAACCAAAATGGGCTGAAATCAATCGACTCTTGAGTTCATCAAAACTTTGCTGACATACTTCCGACCACAAATATTTCTTATCTTTCCTCAACAAATTAGTCATCGGTTGAGCAATCTTGGAAAAACCTTCCACGAACCGTCGGTAATAGCCTGCTAGACCCAGAAAACTACGAACTTCCTTCACGTTCTTCGGAGGTAGCCAATCTCGGATGGCTTCTGTCTTCTGTGGGTCTACTCTCACTCCGTCTACTGATATTACATGTCCAAGAAAAATAACTTTAGGCATCCAGAATTCATACTTAGGAAATTTTCCATAGAGTTGTTCTCGCCTTAACGCATCGAGAACCTGGCGGAGGTGACACTCATGCACTTCATGATCACGAGAGTAGATCAGAATGTCGTCAATAAAAACGACTACAAAACGATCCAGATAATTAATAAAAACCCGATTTATCAACTCCATGAACACTGCCGGAGTATTAGTCAGTTTGAATGGCATGACAACGAACTCATAATGCCCATAGCGAGTGCGAAAAGATGTCTTCGGAATGTCAGACTCTCGAATCCGCAATAGGTGGTACCCGGATATCAAGTCAATCTCGGAAAATACAGCGGCTCCCTGGAGCTGATCCAACAAATCATCGATACGAGGTAATGGATATTTGTTCTTGATTGTTATGTTGTTCAGCTCACGGTAGTCAATACACAAACGCAGCGATCCGTCTTTCTTCCGTACAAATTACACTGGTGCTCCCCATGGGGATACACTAGGTCAAATATATCCTTTCTCAGTCAACTCCTCAAGTTGGCGCTTCAACTCTTGCATCTTGGTCGGTGCCATGAGATATGGTGCTCTCGAAAGCGCGGACGTCCTTGACTCCAACTCAATGGTGAATTCTACCTCTCGTTGTGGGGGTAATCCTGGCAGCTCATCTGGAAATACATTTGGGTAGTCTCGAACTACTGGAATATCGGCCAACTCGACTAGCCGGTCGGTTGTCTTGGTCATGTAACACCAATAACCAACACACCCTTGGTTCAGTAGTTTCATTGCCTTCATAGCGCTGATGACTCTTCCAGAATGACTGGGATTATCACCCTGAAAAATACACTCGACGCCATTATCAGATGTGACGGTCACTATTCGCTTACGGACGCTAAGTACGGCATCATAACGATCCATCCAATCAATACCCAAGATCACATCATCTTTAGATAAATCGACCACAATCAAGTCTGACAACCACTCACGGTCATTCATGCGAATCGGACAGTTCTGTACTTTATGATTCCCAACAATTCTTCTACCATCGGGTAGACCAATGACATAAGGTTCATAATCGATAACATGATATAATTGCAAACCACTCAAACAAGAAGTAGACAAAAAGGAGTGTGAAGCACCGGTATGAAAAAGGAGACAAACGGGTTGAGAGTGAATCTCGAGGGTACCTGCAATCATGCTGGCTTCGGGATCGTCGGCCTTCTTCATCTCATAGACTTTGGGTTTTGGAACTCCGGTACCAGGTGTACCAGCTTGATTTCTATGGCCCATCCCGTTGTTTGCCCCGGTAATCTGATAAGAAGCGGACAGAGGAACACGGTCCTGGACAAAAGACTGTACTGGAGCAAGAGATGCTACTGGAGCACGCCTGGGTCCACCCCTGCAATAGAAAGCACGATGTACATTCTTCCCACAAGTGTGGCAGGCAACGACTGGCTTCGGGTATTTGGAGCTGATGTGTCCCTGGTCCCCATAGTTATAACATACGATAGATGAGATGATTGCTCTAGAGTGTGATCTAGTCGGATTTAGCGCCATAGGTGGCCGCTCAGAAGGATTTGGTACAGGCTGGGGCTTCCTGAACGTCCCCTGATTGCTGTCTGCCTGGGTTTGGTTCCTGGATCTCTTGTTGGAAGACTGAGGCTGCTTCTTGGAAATCTATTTTACAGTAAGTTCGTATTCTAGAGCCTTCTCGATCAACTCTGGTAGGGTCGTACAGTGGTGATTGAGCAATTGCATCCTCATTTGGGGTTTAAGCCTCTTGAGGAAATATTTGATCTTATCAGCTTCCGAACGGACAATTGACGTAGCAAAAGGGAGAAGTGTCTGGAATTTCTTGGCAATAGTTAACACATCCTCGTCCTCAGATGGATCGGGATTCAACAATTCTGACAATTTGGCTTTGCAGAATGGTGCAGGATAATAGCGATCTAGCATAAGATTCTTGAATTCCTCCCAAGTACTTGCGCCATCAGCAGGCCTCACAGAAATCCACCAAGTATGGGCACTCTTACTAAGGTAGTAAGCTGCCACAACAACTCAATTCTCCTCTGGGCACTCCACCATCTCGAACAGTTTCTCGAAATACTCTATCCAGTGTACAATGTTAGCAGGCTCAGATGAGCCTTTAAAGGTTGGAGGTCGCTGACGCGATATGTCGCTAATAATCCATCTCACGATCCCGGCGTGCACTGGAGGCGGAGGCTGCTGCCCCTGCTGTTGGCCAGTAGTATTCCTCTGCATAGCTTCCATTAGCTGACCCATTTGGGTCATCTGGGCCATCATGCTCTGCATCACAACGTAAGGATCGACACGCGCGTCCTCGTGTCCAGTGTGGTGTGATTGGTCCCTAGAAGGCGAATCACTGCCCGTGGAGCTCTGCTCCACATTCGCGCGCCTATTGGCTTGAGGTATCGGGATTCGGCCCCTTCCGCGGCCTCGCCCGCCTCTGCCACGCCCTTTCAGATTTCTTTCCATACTAATGATAATCGTAAGTACAGTTCAAGATATCAATCAAAATTCATGCTAAGTTAATAGCAACAAGGAATTACATATTCAAGAAAACAGTTCGTAATGAATCATTGGCACCGCGGGTGCTACACACTCAATATCATATCGACATCAAGTCGAACCAGTTCCAATCACACAATCAATTTAGGATTTCCTCAGAAAATCTAACAGATGAATTTTTCCACACATTATCAAGATGCCAAGATTAGTAAAGAGATCAATTCGTCATCAATATTAAATCATGGCTCATGAGAAACATACCGTATTCGACGGGTCAGGCGCCTGCACAGGTCACACGTGGCACGAAGGTTTCTTGATGCTAGTTCGATCTATAATTACTCAAAAGAAAAGACTCTCTGATACCATCTTCTGTAACACCCCGAAAACGATGGCTATTACAATGCCATGGACCCCACCGGGACCCACCAGGCGATATCACAACATGAACTTTAAAATCCCATCAACGTGGTACCGAACCACAATATTAATCAAAACCCCGATGTGGAGTATAAATCATACACATATCAACTCACGCAACCATACACAGGATCCAAATTCGGTATAGACTATATGAAGATGGAAAATACCTTAGAAGTTATAATACATTCATCCGAAATAAAACAAAATGAAAAATCACAGTAAGACATAACCGAACATCAAAAGACTCGGCCCCCCCGAATTAACATCCTTCAAGACTCTTCGCCGCCATCATGCTCTTCTTGTGCCTTGCCTTTTCCTCGCCCTGAAATACAAGTATTTCGCCCAACACAGGGTCAGCCATACATGATAATAATTCTCATGGCATTATACAATTCATATACATACAGATCTCAAAGAAACAACCGACTATTGAATATACCCCGCAGGCGTATAAACAGTCAGTCCCAACTGTCGAACATATCCAACATACGAACGACCAAATAGTATGGCTCAAGATGGACGTCACAGTACGCCCGATCCAGAAATGTGTCCATGCACATGTCCACCCCGTATACGGAATCTAGAATATACGTGGGACGATGTACCTAATTAGCCTCACTTACGTCTCGTATGCACGATCTAATGCAGAAACATCCACGCATGACCATCAAGTGCCCGGCTAAAAATCCTACACATAACCAATCGACACGCTGATATGACTCCAGAGATGTCACGATGCAACATGACAATGAAACTCAACGAATTACACTTTTAACAAAGAATCGAACAACTCACCGAAGTGACGACAAAGCTCAACGAGACCAACAGTAACAAGGCGATCAGTTTGGGAATACATCCCGCCACAACGATAACACGATAAAAAACATCACCACATCATGAATCATAGATTCACAGGACATTTCATATACACAAAACGCATAATAATCACAAGAATTCAACCATCATTATAACCAAGCAAGATAACTTTCCTCAATTCCTTAGATGAATAATCCTTCTTTGAACGAACAAATGAACGGTATCTTCATCTAACAATACTCACTTGAACAAGCAACCTTGAATGAAACGTAATTCATTCAACAACACATTCGTACGGTAATGGTATTAATTCATAGAAACAATATTCGTAATTTTACTCGAATAGTTCAACTATTCTATCGAACATTCTAACGCTCCAATCATGAGTTATCATATACCAATTTTAGTAGATTCGTCCACATTTTCTAAAATTAATGACAAGCAGTTGGAGTCAAGAACATTATCAATGTAATATTATGATGATTAAACACACTCTCAATCCATCCACTTCCGATTAACGTTGAACATGTTAAGTTTGTGTTTCTTTACATTCTTCATTATCTTTCCAATGACTACGTTAAGTTAATCCAGAAATGGAATAATAACTTTAAGTTTTAAGCATAATAAGATCATCCTAATTTAAGTCATCCTAATACACGAGGATCAACGTAATAGAATTCGGCTATTAATTCTACCGCATCATTATCACCAATAATTGTTATAATCGTCCTAAAAAAACTATCAATATATTAATGTAGTGATCATTACCTTCTTGAATTATCAACACACCCGATTATCTTGAATATATAAAGGTTATACTTGTGTTCTTCATAATCCATTATCATCCCTTAAGAATTTGTTCAAAACATAATTATATCATTGAGGGTTTTTGAAACTCTAAAGACATCATCAAATTCTTTCTAATGAGTTGTTAAACCTTCTCCAATATATGACTATAACATCATAGGATCCTACTGACAATTAAGAGCATATTCATAACTCTAATCT
The DNA here is from genome assembly GCA_033398695.1 of Orobanche coerulescens. Taxonomy (NCBI): domain Eukaryota; kingdom Viridiplantae; phylum Streptophyta; class Magnoliopsida; order Lamiales; family Orobanchaceae; genus Orobanche; species Orobanche coerulescens. Next base: position 200,895,041 of record CM065803.1, on the reverse strand, counting down.
CCTGATTTTAACATGATTACCTAAGGGTTTTATATTGAACACGTTATCCCACATCTTCATCAATCATTCAAGGAATGGTTCTAACAATATTATCATGTTCCAAACTAAATTTGTACATAACTTCAATGTTCATCACGATCTACCAGGCTATTCTACGACTAACATTATCAATTATATGAAACAACAAGAGTAAGATAACCAACCTCAAGAAAAGGATGAAGAATAGCACCAAATCTTCCAAGAACACACTCCTAGCTTCTAGTTACCAAGCTATAATCCAAGTGTTGCAGCTCTAACACGAGATTGGAGGGCAAGAATATGATTTAAGGGGGTAGGGAATCGGTTTTGAGAGAGGTAGGATGAAAAAAGGTCGAGCAGAAATGAAAGGCAACCCATACTTTTATAACCTGAATTCAGCATTACGTTAGCTATAGATGAAAATTAGCGTACGTTATGAACCGTACGTACGTAACTCTATAACTATTACGTACGTAACAGATTCTCACATGTTACTGACTCAAAATACACATGTCCTTACGTATGTTACCAAAATGGATGTACGTAAGGCTCAAGTACATTACGTACGCTAAGGCAGGGTCATTAACTATGTAATGGCCGTTGACTTAGGCTGTCACAATCGATTCCCGACCACCTACCCACGCTCGGTCCCACCTGCTGAAAGGCGAGCGGTTGATAGATACACCGCATTACGTACGTTAACCTATGAGGGATACTTACGTAATGCTGCGTACGTAGCGTACGTAAAGATAACAAGCTAACATATGCTAAGGAAACAACAAATACAAATGAAATTTTCCCAATAACATCTAACAATCAACTATAGTATGAACGATCGAGATTTCAATTTAACATAATTCATCAATATATTCATTACAATAAACACAGATATGGTACGACATTGCTTGATTAAAACGAAGAATACATTAGTCAAGGCGAGGGTATTACACTGCCCATTTATCGACTTGCGAACCAGTTAAGCATTCGAGCCCTAAACACTTCCAGTGCCTCTCCTTATCTCCATAAGGAGTGGAATGCTTGCTCTCAAATGTAAGGACTATTATTTTATATACCAAATGACAATGCTTGTGATATATAATAATATAGAAATAATAAATGCCTTATTAAATTTAATATTCATAATTACAATACAATGCTCTCACTTTCTCATCCTATGTGTGGCATTCGAGGGTATGTTCCTAACTATCTCCCACTTGCACTCAATGCCACAAACTATGGTATCTAATGCCTATACTCTCTAGATGTCTCTCTAAGACCTTTTGAGATTGTGGCTTGGCCAGCGGATCAACAATGTTATTTGCTGTCTCTATTCTCTGTAGTGTAATGTCCCTTTCTAAACCATTTCTCTAACAAAATGATACTTTCTATCAATGTGTTTGGTGTTGTGGTGAGCCTTAAGCTCCTAGCCTACGTAACAGCTCCATCATTGTCATAAAACAGCGCCATGAGCTGATTTGAGTGAGGTACCACTTGAAGTTCCTCAGTGAACTTCCTAATCCAAAATGCCTCTTTAGCAGTCTCCGTGGATGCCTGATATTCGACTTGACATGTAGAAATCGCAGTCGCACTTTAATTTGCACTTCTCTAAGATACTGCTCCGCCATTCAGAGTGAAGATATACCCTGATCTAGACATATGCGCATCCATGTCTCCCAAAAAATAGGAGTCCGTGTAACCCATCACTTTAAGTTCTCCACCGCGATATGTAAGAACCAAGTCTTTAGTCCTCTTCAGGTACTTAAGAATGTTCTTTACAACAGTCCAATGTTCTTGCTCTGGATTTGACTGAAACCGACTTACTACGCTCACATAGGCTATGTCCGGTCTAGTGCAAATCATAGCATATATGAGGCTATCCACTACCGAAGCATAGGGTACCTTGCTCATTTTCTTTTTGCCTTCCTTGCTTTGAGGACACATTTATAAGGAAAGTTTTATGCCATGTCGCATAGGTAGGAACCCCCTTTTAGAATTTTCCATCCTAAATCGCTTCAGGATCTATCATTCTCTTCGCTCTATCCCGGTAGAGATGAATACCTTGAATATAGGTGGCTTTTCCCAAGTCTTTCATTGAGAACCTATTACAAAGCCAAGCTTTCACAGAACCGAGCATTCCTATGTCATTTCTTATAAGTATAATGTCATCCATATATAATAATAAGAACGCAAGTTTGCTCCCACTAGCCTTCTTGTAAATACATGGCTCCTCTTCATTTTTGACAAAATCAAACTATTTGACTGTCTCATCAAAATGAAGATTCCGACTTTGCGAAGCCTGTTTCAGTCCATTGATGGCACATTGAAGCTTGTATATTTGATGAACGTTGGCCTCAGATATGAATTCCTTAGGCTGTTCCATATAGATTTCGTCCTCGAGGTATCCATTTAGAAACACTGTTTTCACATCCATTTGCCATATTTCTATTGAAACAATATTTTTGATAAACATATTTTGATGATATTTACTTGAACAAAATAAATCAAGCATATTTTAGATAGCTAACGTACGTAATATAAACTTCATAACGTACGCAATATAAAGTTCTTAACGTACATAATATTATCTACATAACGTACGTAACAATTGATTTCTAACCATTGATAAAGTTTCTAGATTGTCAAAGTCTTTGAAACGGTTATATGATATAACGTACGCAAATCTGCATACATAACGTTTGTTAGCATCTTTGAATTTGAATTTATGTGCTAACCGTTGATTTTCCACATAGTGACATCATCCAGGACATCATCCTATCCAACAGATATGAAGACCAAGCATTATGTACGTAATGCATGGAAGCATAACCTACGTAACAGTGAAACCAGATGCTACTGCCCATTTTCCAGTATCATATTACGGCCGTTACACATGTAATATTCGTACCTTTCCATTTTTAGCAGTTTCTATTTTTGGTGTATATCTATTTTTTATTTACTCGCTTGTAACCGTTTCGACATTTTGAACCTACTTTATTCTTGAAGTTTTTCAGTTTGGACGAGTTTTGGAGATGTTTTTACGTAATTCCATTCTATGTTATGTTTTGCCGTATGAACGTTCGATTCTCGTAAAACTTGTTCGTTTTCGTTGTCTCTTGGTTTGTATGAGTTCGTATGGTTGAGTTGTTCGTGTTGTGACTTTCGGTTTGTTAATCCGACGTCGTATCGTGATTTTCGGACACTTGGGCCATTTTTGTAATTTCCTATAAGTTAGGGAATTTCATCTTCGTTGTCGTATTTCGGATTCTCGAATAATCGGAATGGTATTTTCTTGTAGCGCTTAGGTTCGTCATCGTACATACTTCGTAGCCATATTTTTGGTTCGATAGCAGGTCCGGGTTTCGGAGTCGTCCGGAACTGTTTGGACAGCAGCTGCCCAGAACTGCTGTCCAGTAGGGTGTTACGGCCGTAACACCCCATCTGTTACGACCGTAATGTGGCCATTGTTATGGCCATAATGTACCATTTATTACGGCCGTAACAGCCCGCTGTTTTAAGAACATCAGGCAGAGGTCAACACCTCATTTTATCTAGGGCTGTCTAAATGGTTCTCGGTTCTCGGTTAGAACCGGAACCGAACCGGAACCGAGCGGTTCCGGTTAACCGAGAACCGTTAGTACGGTTCTCGGTTCAGTTTTCGGTTAGGGATTTCGTGGATAAAATGGTTTCGGTTTAACCGAGAACCGATCGGTTCGGAACCGAGAACCGTACAAAATTAATAAACTATTATTTATTAATTATTATTTATTAAATAATAATTTTACTATTTTTTTACGGCCCAACCCAGTCCCTTTTTATTGAACAAAAGCCCACCCCCGTCTCCCATCTCCCCGTCCCCGTAACCCTCCTCCTCTCTCTCAGCCTCCCGCCCACGCCGCCGTGCCCGTGCCCGCTCCACCGCTCCACGCCGTCGCCGCGGCTCCCAATCCCTCTCGGTTCAGTTTCCCGTGGTCGTCTCCGGCGTCAGCTCCGTCCGCAGCACCGTCCCTTCCTCCCGTCAGCTCTATCCACTGCCTAGGAGTTTTTATTGCTTGCTGTATCCACGCCATATGCTGTGCTGTGGGTGTTGCTGCAGGCAACAAAAAATTAAAAAAAAAAACGGTTTTTACGGGTTACCCGAACCGGAACCGAATTAATTCGGTGCGGTTCTGGTTAACCAAAAGTGTAAAACGGTCTGGTTTATGGTTCCACTTTTTTGGCTAAAATGGTTCCGGTTAACCGATTTTTTCAGTCCGGTTAACCGGAACCAAACCGTTTGACAGGCCTAATTTTCTCATCTCTTCTCTTTGTTTTCTTTCATCAAGCGATCAGAAAACCACTAGGAGGCGATTCTTCCACTTCCAATCCGTGTATTATTCAATTTCCATCACCATAGAGTCGGGCTATCGTATTATCATCACCGTAATCACCTTCTTCCGCCCGAATCCGAGGTAATTTCGTCTAAAGCCCTAACTTGTCAATTTTTGGGGGTTTTCCGGGTTTCGCTTGTTAGAATCGAATTGTTCAAGTATGTTATGATATTCCTCATCGATTGTTGTTATTGGGTGACTCCAAATCCGATTTTGTCAAGTTTAATCCGTGAATTGTCGATTCGGGGAGGTTTTGCGTGAACCCTCGCCCGTATCGATTGATCGTTTATTGTCATAGCTTGTAATCGGGGTTATGGGCATTTTCCATTCGATTATTGTTGTCCATTAGGACTGAGATATGTTAATACTTCGTTTAGGAACCGTCGTTTTCCATCCAGATCGTTCGTAGTCGTTATTCATTCCCAATTCTTCGAAGATGTCTCAAAGGCAAGTACTTTACATTTACGCATTCTAGTATTTGAATTATGGCATTTCGTGGTTGTATGGATGGATATGTGTATGTTCACCTAGGGACGGTCCGACGGGGCCTCTAGGGGTACGTTGCCGTGAGTTTCATACCGCGAACTATGGTTAACCACCCAGGGATGTCCGACGGGGCTCTGCGGGGTACAGTGGCCGTGAGTCTCGTACCAAGGTTAACTTTGAAATGTTTTGTTGGAGAAATGTTTTTTATGCTTGTGCACCTTTAATATTCCGGAATATAAATGATTTTTAGCACATAACTCATCTGAATAGAATGGTAGTTCAAATCGATTGTACTTGCACAAGCAGTTGTCGCTAACCCCTTAAATGGGGGAAATACTTTTGTATTTCAGGTACAAGTCAAGGAAGCAAACGAGCATGCGAGCCGTACGAGGATGATGGACAGGCGTGATTCTGTTAAGTGGTTATTTATTGATGTCTTGTTTTGGGATTCCTTTATTATGTAATTGGTTTAAGTACTCGAGTGCTTCTTTCTTGAATTTGTTAATGTTGTGTACCCGTTTTGGGAAGTGGATTGGATGTCAGTTTGTATTGTCGTATTTCAGTCTTTGGTTTTGAATGTCGTGGATTGTGAAATTGTCGTTTTGTTGTTGATGTATGTCGTTGTCGAATGTCTTGTTGGTACGTTAGCCTGGTGGATTCCATAGTGTGGGGTCCACGGCACTGTAATATGCCCTGATCGTCTCGGGGGTGTTACAGAATATGGTATCAGAGCCAGGTTTATGGATACCTAGGCTGTCGGTTATTTGGGTCTAGTCGAGTGTCGTTTTTGAACAGTATCACTGCTACGCCATCATCTCAGTACGGCGGTGCTCGTAAGTTTTCCTAACTTGACTCGTTACTTTGTTATGTTTTGTTCCTTTCTTGATGTATTGTTGCGTTTTGCGTTTGAATTGTACTCACCCGTTACTTCTTCAGAATTCCTGCTGGTAGAGGACGCGGACGCGGTCGCGGACGCGGTAGGGTACGTGGCGCAGCCAGTAGGGCGGCCATGTCCGATAACTCGGGAACTGATTCGGCGATGCCTTCCTTTTCGAACAGTGTTCCACCGAGTTCCAGAGGTCAGCAGGATCAGTCTGCTAGCTCCGGCAATGCTTATGAGAATATCGGGGAGGCTAATATTTTACAGCAAGTAGCGAACCAGATGACGCTACTGACTCAGGCCGTCTTGGTCGGCCAAGCAAACGCTAATCCGGTTCCGCCTACTAGTTCCTACAATGATAAGCTACTTCAGGACGTGATTCGTATGCATCCTCCGCAGTTTGATGGTGCTTCCGAGCCTTCCGGTTGGGATAGTTGGTTATTTGAAATCGAGAAAGTGTTCGAGGCAGCTAACTGCTCTGAGGAGAGGAAGGTACCCATCGCTCAGTACTTCCTCGCCAAAGAGGCGGCAACGTGGTGGCAGGCGGTGAAACCACATGACCGGGCAGCCACGTGGGCAGAGTTTCGAGAGATAATGGAGGACGAATTTTGTCTGTGGCCAGTAAAAGAGGGGAGGATCCGATCCTTCTTTGAGGCTAAGCCCAGGATGTTACGATTTCGCAGGCAATCAAAGAATACAACCAACAACTTCATTATGTGAGGACCCAAGTCTGAGATGAGCTTGATAAAATCCGCCATTTTGACATGCAGATGAAGCCGAGAGTTCGTCACTACATGTCTGGTCTCGGATGTACGACACTGAAAGAATATCAAAACAAAGCGATGGCTTATGAGATGTCGTTTTCTGCAATAGAGGCAACAACAGAGGGGAAGAAACAGAAGACCTCCGGTCAGATTTTGGGAGGTAAGTCAGGCGGGTATCCGAAGGCTCAATCTGGTTCGCGAGCCTTCGGGAATCAGTCCCCGTCATTTGTGCGAGGAAATAGTTTTAGGTCTGCTCCTACTAGTTCAGTGCGTGTTCCTAACTGCTATAACTATGGTCGCCCCGGACACATTATGAGTGAGTGTGACAGGCCTCCGACTCAGTTTCTTTCTTGCGGTCGGATGGGGCATCGTGCCAAGTATTGTACGGATGCAGCTCGGGCACTAGTCACTCAGATATTAGCCCCAGTTGCGGGAGAACCGAGCATGAATCAGACACCGGCAGTTTCTCAGCCACAGCAGAGTTTTGGTAGAGGCCGAGGACATGGGCAGCCTTCTAGAGCGGGAGCTTCTAGTGCGGGGTCTGTTCCGCCCCATGTGTATGAGATGAGACGAGCTGGGGATCCCGACGCGACGGTAGCTATAGGTACCGTTCACATCCTTGACCATCCTATTTCCGTGTTATTCGATTCTGGTGCTACGCATTCTTTCATATCTATGGATTGTGTGCATCGTCTGCATGTTGATTGCCTAGTTGTGTGGGAACCTTTTGTCGTTAAACTGCCTAGTGGGGATAGCATTGTGGGGGATCGCGAGATTAGAGATTTTCTGGTGAGTATCGCGGGGAGGGATTGGTCTTCTAATCTAATTGCGGTAGATATTAGAGACGAGGATCTAATTCTTGGTGAGGATTGGCTGGACTGTCATGGAGCGATCATGAATTATAGAACGAGAACCATTTCGATGTTAGCCTCTGATGGTACCGAGCATTCTTTTGTGGGGCGTAAGCGGAGTAGCCAGAGATTTCTGATCAGCACTTTAAAAGCGGTGAGACTTCTTCTAGGAGGTTGCACGGGTTATTGGTGCTATGCGTTGAGATCGAAAGAAGGGGGAGTCAAGCTCTCATCTATTCTTGTGGTGTGTGAGTATCCTGACGTCTTTCCATATGAGTTGTCGGGTTTGCCGCTAGACCGAGAGGTTGAGTTTACTATTGATTTAGAGCCGGGTGCAACACCGATTTCTAAGACACCATACCGTATGGCGCCTGCCGAGATGCTTGAGTTGAAGAAACAGTTGGGAGAGTTGCTAGAAATGGGGTATATTCGACCGAGCGCTTCGCCTTGGGGCGCACCGGTCTTGTTTGTTAAGAAGAAGGATGGGTCACTTCATCTGTGTATCAACTATCGAGAGTTGAACAAAGTGACTATAAAAAACAAGTACCCGCTCCCGAGGATTGATGACTTGTTTGATCAACTGCAAGGGGCAACCATGTTTTCGAAGATTGATTTGAGATCGGGGTATTATCAGCTCCGAGTGAAGGATTCCGACATTCTGAAGACGGCCTTTCGGATGAGATACGACCACTACGAGTTCGGGGTTATGCCTTTCAGGCTAACCAACCCCCCAGCCGTGTTCATGCATCTTATGAACAAAGTCTTTATCGAATACCTCGATAAGTGTGTAGTCATTTTTATCGACGATATCCTGATTTACTCGAGGATCGAGGAGGAGCGTGCCCGTCATTTGCATATCGTGCTAGGTATTTTGAGAACTCAGCACCTTTTCGCGAAGTTCTCAAAATGTGAGTTTTGGTTACGGGAGATTATGTTTATCGGCCACGTGATCTCGTCCGAGGGTGTTCGTATGGACCCACAAAAGATAGAGGCAGTGTTAGATTGGGCGCCGCCCAAAAATGTGAAGGAGGTCCGCAGTTTTCTGGGTTTGGCCGGGTATTATCGTAGATTTGTCGAGGGTGTTGTTGCCCAAAATATTATCCGAAGATGAATATTGTTGGAATGGTCGAGCAACAGCAAATTGCGAGAGCACGTCCGTGGGGGTGTGAATAACACAAGATTTTCCGGGTTTGTTAGGCCCGAGCTTGAATGCTCTCGCGAGATGTTATTAATAAGGATACGTTTGAGTACAAATATCAATGTAAGAATGCGATTACAATGAGTGTAAAAGATCCTAGTTATCTAGCTTGTGAGCGAAGATCTGTGTGTTCTTGTTCTCGTTTCTGCCGACCGTCTTAGGATTAAGAGGTTCTGAGAGTGAGAAATAAACAGATGTCTGAAGTGTATAGCCTTTGCCAAGAGAGTGAAAGCCAAGCCGTGGGAAAAACCAGAGAGTTGTCCAAGTGTAGGCAGCCTTCAATTTATAGGAGCTGAGATTCCTTGTTCTGACGGGCGATCGCCTTCCTTGTAATATAATAAGGGGAGATCGTCTTTAAGCACATGGGATGTCTGCCTTGAAGTCCGCGGCTGCTGCTGGCAGCCAGCTGTGCAGTCCAATGAGGAGCCAGCACGCGTCCTGAGTCGCTGTCACGGGAGGTCCCACTTTGCACCTTTTGGCAGGTCTATCGGTAAGTGAGTAGATGCTGACAGGCTGTGTTCAACGATCCATGTTCGGTGGCGCCTTTTCCGGATCTGCATGTGGGTCTCTGTCCGAGCTTTGGCCTTTGCCGACTAGACGGATGCTGGACTTGCGTGGCATGAGGAGGTCGTCCTTGGCGGGCACCAGAGTCGATCGCCAGGTACCGAGAGGAGATCGCCTTGGATGTCGATCGCTCGGAACCGGGTCATGATCTGGGCCCTACGGTCGGCCAATCTGCCTTGGTCTATTCGGTTATGGCTAGGTCGTCCGGTCTCTGAGGCGATCGCCTGTTGAAACGTATAAATCTCGACACAACAATTGCCCCCCAGCTTGCTCCGATGTTGAAGACATGGGGTGAGGTGGTTCTTGCTGGCGATCATTAAGGACAAGGACGGGCGATCCATTGAGCGGACTTTGGTTTCAGACTTGGGCGATCTGTTCGTTTGGCGAGCTATCTTCGGTCTTGTACCTACAATAAACAATTTTGGCCTATCCCTCGTAGAAAGCTAATTGTTTCATCATTGAGGAACCGTGCACAGTCGCGGAGTTCGATGGACCGACTCCATGACCGTGTCTTATGCACGAGCGACATTGTCTGTCTCGTGACTTATTTTATTGTGAGGGTCCTCCGTTAGACTGCGCCTCGCCTCATATTTAAACGAAGGGCGTGTAGTCTCGGTCTGGAGGAGTCCTTGCGCGGGGCGTCGTCGGATTAATCAACTCCACGTCTGCGGCTTATTAGCTCTGCTTCTACCTCGGGCCGCCATTAAGATGGTGACCCTCGACGGTATATGTTGAGATGGGGGTAGGGACGCGTCGCATTATCCGGGCTCACCAAGTCAGATGATGAACCTTTGAGGGCGGGCGAGCGTGTCCACTGATTAGTTTTGGAGGGCCCTCAGACTATGCCGGCCTCGTATTTAAACGAAGGGCGGGCGATCGTGGCCCAAAGGGACCTTGCATGGCCGAAGCATTTGGTTCCATCGACCACCAGGACCATGGCTGCACTCTTCTACCTCGGATCGTCATGTTAGATGCCGACCCTCGACGGTGTATGTTGTGCGGGGGAGGCGATCTCGTGCCCTAGTCCACCACGTTAGATGATGAACTGTAGATGGCGAGCGAGTCCTCCGTTTTAGGAGATGTTGCTTGATTCTGGCGATCGGGTTGGAAGACTGATGATCTTCGTTCGGTCACCGATCGCGCTATTCATATGTAAAAAAGTAACCTTTGCCTGGCCAGAAAGTCTGCGGCTTTGGCGCGGAAGATCGCGTAAGTCGGGGGGATGTCCTTCGTTAGATGCCTGAACATAGGCGAAAGACCATGGAATCCCCCTAGGACCGAGTAGAGGGCGATCTCGTCGCTCACGGGCTCGCCGTTGAGGATTATCTCATCCACCCGGTCGATGTAGTCTGCGTCGGGCTCTTCTTCCCCCTGCCTGATCTGCATCATGCGATGGGGGCCTTCCGGCCGAGCGACCTTCATGGCGAAGTACGCTGTGAAGTTGTTCGCCAGTTGATCAAAGGAATTGATGGATCGCGGCGGTAATGAGATGTACCATCTATGGGCCAGGTCGCCCAGTGTTAGCGGGAACAATCGGCATCTGGTCGCGTCAGATGCCCCGCACCCAGTCATGTAGATCCGTAACTTGCTCAGGTGAGTCTCGGGACCCGACCTCCCCTCGTACAAAGGTGTTTTCAGAGGAACGATCCTACGCTGCACGGGGGCGAGCTCGATGTGGACCGCGAGTGGCTCGCTCGGCCTGGCGATCTTGCTATTGGCGCCTGCCCCAGTCTCTAGGAGCGCCTTCATGTCATCGAGCTGGCGTTGCATCGCGGCCATTGCTGTAGCATGGTCGCTCGTGGTTCGGCTTTCGGAACGGGAGCCGAGGCAATCGTGTACCGATCTCCTGACTCCGCGGTCGCCGATCTCGGTTCTTTGGCGAGGAGGAACCAGATGGTTGGCCTGCCTTCTGGGAGTTGGGTACGCCGAACTCCTGGTGGCTGACTCGGACTCTCTCGTCTCGTGTCTGGGACCGGACTGCCTCGGCCGCCATGATGGGTCGCTTCCTAGGCGGATGAAGACGGAGGTGCCCGACCTTGCAGACGCCTTTTCTTGTGAATCGGGGCCACCTGGCGATCGCTCGGCCAGTAACCCCTTGAACTTTCGTTTGCTCATGCGGCGGATGGCCGAGGGGATTACAGTGGGCGCGTCGAATGCTCTCCGTCGCTCCTGTAGGATGGCCATGGCCTCTTCTATTGGTATATTATTGGATATTTCGCCGTTTGTGCGGAAGCGTAAATAAGGTGCAAAAAATATACGACACAGCGATTTATAGAGGTTCGGCCAAATGTGCCTACGTCCTCTCTCTCAAGATCTTTTTCTATAGGTTTAAGATCAAAACCTCTACGCCTCTCTTCAATTGGTCGAGGGATTACCGTTACAAGCTCGTCTTTTATCGGTCCGAGTAAAACCGTTTTTCCTTTTCTATTGGACAAGGAATCAACCGCTCTAGCTTTCTATGGGTACTAGATAAACCTCACTTAGATATCAATTGCGATTCTAACAATGACGGATACTAAATCCTAATAACACCGAATCCAATCGTATCTTTTCTTTTACCTCTCGTGTATAACGTTGAATGTATAAAACACTCAAACTAACAATATAAGCTCAATATTACAACAACAATGTAAGTATATGATTCTCAGATGTATGACTCATTTGCTTGAAGTTGTTGTACTTAAACAATACCATAGGAATGGTATTTATAGGCATTTTCCACAAACTAGCCGTTGCTGGCTGTTCTGACTTGCTAGCATGCGCTATCGCACATTTTTGCTTTAGCGTGCGTAATGTCATTCATGTATCGTGCGTTAGACTGTTCCCAGTTTCAGTCCAGTAGCTTCGTTTCTTCTTTAGCGTACGTTATGTCTGCTGCCTTACGTACGTAACCAACTTGTATTAGCGTGCGTTAATAACACATTGTAGTGTGCGCTAATACAATATATCCGTTGCATGGATTGTCAAAGTATCCGTTTGATATACTGACTTTGACCTGCTTTTTCCAACATTCTGATTGACTTGATTCAAACTGCTTAGCGTGCGCTATTCCTTCTTTGTAGCGTGCGCTAATGTTGACTTCATTGCATACGTTATTCTGTGTTTGAATTCCTTCACAATGGTAACAAGACTTCGATAGCGTGCGTTAATGATAACGTGTAGCGTGCGCTATCCCATCAACTGACTTCACTTCAGCTTACTTCGAAACTTGGCTGATATGAAGAGAACTCCCGTTAGCGTGCGCTAACGTATGAACACTTGCGTGCGCTAATGCAGCCCATATTGCAACTTTTCGCGTCTTCGTCTGCTTCAACGTTTTGCTTCGCCTCGATGTTGTTTTGTTGTTTAGAAACTTTAATCATCAAAACACAAATTAAATAATGTGTGGAATAAATATTCCAACAATCTCCCCCCTTTTGATGATTACAAAACAACTCTTGAATTGGATAAAATCTGTAAAGGATAATATATGTATATTTCTACGAATCAAAGTTTTCGACTTTTATCGTTTCGTTAGTTTCTCCAATCCTCTTTTCTTTTTGACATCTCCTTTATTTTTCAACTCCATCGTTTTTCATTTTTCAATTCGTCACCTTCTCCCCCTTTTTGTCTTCATCAAAAGGTGTATAAAAAAAATGCATAGAATACCAATTATCGAATATAAATAATATGCATGATATGGGTAAAACTCCCCCTGAAAATGTTATCTTCCCCTCAAAAATATTCCTTCTCCCCCTTTGTAAAATATCACTTGTTAAAATTTATTTTTGGGGATCCAACCGATAGTTGGTTTTTGTTTCGAGATGTGAACGATATTTGAAACGTTTGTTCCTTTAGGAACCCAAATCTTTTTAATTTTTGTCGTTCATCGTGGGCTTTTGCAATTTGAAATGTGATGCCCGATTTTCAAACATTTTTCGCAACGGGGTATTTTGAAATTTACGGATTCGTTTTTGAAACGTGGTTTGAATCCTAACCCCTCTTTATTTAAAGTATATTTTTGAACCGAGAGCATATTTTCAAATTTCTCGTTTCCGAGAGAAGATTTCTTCGTTAAATTCTTGAGCTCGGTTTGAATTTTAACAAGATCATTCTTTAAAATATTCTCGTTTTCAACGCATTTTGAATGATCGATCTCGACAAATTTCCCTTTTTCAAGTATTTTGGAATTTTCAATTTCCAAAGTTTTATATTTAGACTTGAGGGATTTAATTTCATTTAAAGCATTTTGATAGTCCGTATGTAACAATTCGAATGCTTCAAAAAGTTCGTCGTAAGAATTACTTACTTGACTTTCGACGTCGCTATCGTCGAATGAACTCCGGGCCATGAGCGTGAGATTATTTTGGTCAAGAAAATCTTCATCGGGATCTTCGTCGCTCCATGTTGCGATTAAAACCTCCTTTTGCTTTACTGACAGTTCTTAGCAAAGTGGCCTGGTTTACCACATAATCGACAAGTGTTGTCGAATTTCTTAGGTTCGCCCGCTTGAATGTCCTTCTTCCTCCAGTTTAATAAGTGTTGGAACTTATTAATATTTTTGGCATAATATGCCATTTCTTCATCACTTTAGTCCACCGGAATTTCTTCTTTCTTTCTCGGCACCTTAGCCTTGAAGGCTATCGATCTTTCCTTCGGTTTTCGTTTGGCATTCCGAGATTTTAGAACAATCTCGTAGTTGATAAGAGAACCAACAAGAGCACTAAAATCAAGATTATTTAAATCTTTGGATTCCATTATTGCCGTAACCGTACCGTCCCATTCTCGAGGTAGTGATCGGAGAATTTTCTTTACATTCTCACTACTCGAAAGTGGTTTTCTGATACATGCTAATCCATTAGTGATGACCGAAAATCGGTTGAGCATAATCGAGATGGATTCGTCGTCCTTCATTTGGAATAATTCATAATCATGAAGGAGCATGTTTCTATTCGTCTGTTTGACTTGAGACGTACCTTCGTGTGTTACCTCAAGCAGTTTACAAATCTCTTTGGCACTATCACATGATGATATCCGGTTGTGTTCTTTCGGATTTAAGGCACAATAGAGAAATTGAGTTGCCTTACAATTGTAGTGGTTGTTTGTCCAATCGGAATCGTCATATTCTTCGAAGGTTTTGAGCGTATCGTTGGAATTTGTCGGAATTTTCGGACCAAGACAAATCACCTTCCAAAGCTCGATGTCATATGCTCGGATGAATATAGACATCTTCTTCTTCCACGTCATGAAGTTTGAGCCATCAAAAAATGGTGGTCGGTTGAGAGCAAGGCCTTCGATGGGAGCCATTTGAAATGCCATTTTGGATCTTCTCCTCGGACGTTAAGCCGCGTATTGGAGTACCGCTCCGATACCAATTGTTAGTATATTATCAGATATTTTGCCGTTTGTGCGGAAGCGTAAATAAGGTGCGGAAAATATACGACACATCGATTTATAGAGGTTCGGCCAAATGTGCCTACGTCCTCTCTCTCAAGATCTTTTTCTATAGGTTTAAGATCAAAACCTCTATGCCTCTCTTCAATCGGTCGAGGGATTACCGTTACAAGCTCATCTTCTATCGGTCCGAGTAAAACCGTTTTTCCTTTTCTATTGGATAAGGAATTAACCACTCTAGCTTTCTATGGGTACTAGATAAACCTCACTTAGATATCGATTGCGATTCTAACAATGCCGGATACTAGATCCTAATAACACCGAATCCAATCCTATCTTTTCTTTTACCTCTCGTGTATAATGTTGAATGTATAAAACACTCAAACTAACAATATTAGCTCAATATTACAACAACAATGTAAGTATATGATTCTCAGATGTATGACTCGTTTGCTTGAAGTTGTTGTACTCAAACAATACCATAGGATGATATTTATAGGCATTTTCCACAAACTAGCCGTTGCTGGTTGTTCTGACTTGCTAGCGTGCGCTAGCCTTCTTTATTAGCGTGCACTATCGCACATTTTTGCTTTAGAGTGCATAATGTCATTCATGTAGCGTGCGTTAGACTGTTCCCAGTTTTAGTCCAGTAGCTTCGTTTCTTTATTAGCGTGCGTTAATAACACATTGTAGTGTGCGCTAATACAATATATCAGTTGCATGGATTGTCAAAGTATCCGTTTGATATGCTAACTTTGACCTGCTTTTTCCAACATTCTGATTGACTTGATTCAAACTGCTTAGCGTGCGCTATTCCTTCTTTGTAGCATGCGCTAATGCTGACTTCATTGCATACGTTATTCTGTGTTTGAATTCCTTCACAACGGTAACAAGACTTCGATAGCGTGCGTTAATGATAACGTGTAGCGTGCGCTATCCCATCAGCTGACTTTACTTCAGCTTACTTCAAAACTTGGCTGATATGCAGAGAACTCCCGTTAGCGTGCGCTAATGTATGAACACTTGCGTGCACTAATGCAGCCCAGATTGCAACTTTTTGCATCTTCGTCTGCTTCGTCGTTTTGCTTCACCTCGATGTTGTTTTGTTGTTTAGCAACTTTAATCATCAAAATAAAAATTAAATAATGTGTGGAATAAATATTCCAACATCTTTGATCTGTTCCGCAGTTTGGAACTGATCGAGCGAGAGGCTTGGGCCGTCCCTCGGGGGCGGGATCGAGAGTCTCGGGTCGCTGCGGCTCCCCTCCGCCATAGGCCGGAGCTCGGATTGAATTGGAATGAGGCGTCCGGTGGATCGGCCAGCGGCTTTCTTCGATGTGGAGGCAGAAGTCATGATTCTGAAAGCTTTTCTCTGAAGAACAATGAGTGTTTCTTCAGGTATATGCCCCGGATAACAGTGAGTGTTCTTCGAGACCGTAGGAAATAAAAATGAAGGTTAAGATGCCCTCCTTATAGCGCCAATTGTTGTTGCCCAAAATATTATCCGAAGATGAATATTGCTGGAATGGTCGAGCAAAAGCAAATTGCGAGAGCACGTCCGTGGGGGTGTGAATAACACAAGAGGGTTTGTTAGGCCCGGGCTTGAATGCTCTCGCGAGATGTTATTAATAAGAATATGTTTGAGTACAAATATCAATGTAAGAATGCGATTACAATGAGTGTAAAAGATCCTAGTTATCTAGCTTGTGAGCGAAGCTCTGTGTGTTCTTGTTCTCGTTTCTGCCGACCGTCTTAGGATTAAGAGGTTCCGAGAGTGAGAAATGAACAGATGTCCAAAGTGTATAACTTTTGCCAAGAGAGTGAAAGCCAAGTCGTGGGAAAAACTAGAGAGTTGTCCAAATGTAGGCAGCCTTCTATTTATAGGAGCTGAGATTCCCTATTCTGACGGGCGATCACCTTCCTTGTAATATAATAAGGGGCGATCATCTTTAAGCACTTGGGTTGTCTGCCTTGAAGTCCGCGGCTACTGCTGGCAGCCAGCTGTGTGGTCCAATGAGGAGTCAGCACGCGTCCTGATTCGTTGTAACGGGAGGTCCCACTTTGCACCTTTCGGCGGGTCTGTCGGTAGGTGAGTAGATGCTGACAGGCTGTGGTCAACGATCCATGTTCTGCGGTGCCTTTTCTGGATCTGCATGTGGGTCTCTGTCCGAGCTTCGGCCTTTGCCGACTAGACAGATGCTGGACTTGCGTGGCATGAGGCGGTCGTCCTTGGCGGGCACCAGAGTCGATCGCCAGGTACCGAGAGGTGATCGCCTTGGATGTCGATCGCTCGGCACCGAGTCATGATCTGGGCCCTACGGTTGGCCAATCTGCCTTGGTCTATTCAGTTATGGCTAGGTTGTCCGGTCTCTGAGGCAGTTGCCTGTTGAGACGTATAAATATCGACACAACAGAGGGGTTCTCTAAGCTCGCTCGACCGCTGACTCAGTTGTTACAGAAATTAGAGAAATTTGTGTGGACCGACGAGAGACAGAAGAGTTTCGAGGAGTAGGATAAACGGTTGACGACCGCTCCCTGTTTTGGCTTTACCGAGTAGTAATGAGGGTTTCTCAGTTTTTAGTGATGCTTCGGTCCAAGGGCTCGGATGTGTACTTATGCAGCATGGGAAGACGATTGCCTATGCTTCCCGTCAGTTGAAACCGTACGAGTTGAATTACCCTACGCACGATCTTGAGTTGGCCGCGGTTGTGTTTGCGTTAAAAATCTAGCGTCACTACTTGTATGGCTCGTCGTGTCAGATTTTCACCGATCACAAGAGCATGAAGTACATTTTTACGCAGAAAGAGCTTAACATGAGACAACGGAGATGGTTGGAGTTGATTAAGGATTACGACCTAGAGATCCTTTACCATCCGGGCAAGGCAAATCTGGTGGAAGATGCCTTGAGCCGGAAATCGGTGTCGATTCGGGTGCTTGAGTTACTTACGGCCCAGCCAGGACTCCAGCGAGAGTTGATGAGGTTGAGCGTGGAGATTGTATTACCAGAGAATTCTGGGCAGTTGAGTATTCTTGAGATTTCTTCGTCTCTAGTTGACGACATTAAATCGGGATAATTGGAAGACCCGATGTTTATTCAGCTTCGAGAGAATGTAGGGAAGGGGAAAGCCCCGGGATTCGTGATACATGAGGATGGTGTGTTGAGATTCCTAGGTCGGCTTTGTGTTCCGAACGACTTGGAATTGAGGCAGAGTATTATGAGAGAGGCTCGCGTCACCTTACTCAGTCCATCTAGGCTCGAGTAAAATGTATAAAGATTTGAGGAAGAATTTCTGGTGGAATGACATGAATAATGAGGTAGTCGAGTTTGTGGCTAAGTGTTTGACTTGTCAACAAGTCAAAATCGAGCATCAGCGTCCAGTCGGATTGTTGAAACCACTCCCCGTCCCGGAATGGAAGTGGGAAGATATCTCTATGGATTTTGTCACGAACTTGCCGAGGACGAAGACCGGAATGAATATGGTGTGGGTGATCGTAGACCGACTGACTAAGTCGGCACTTTTTCTGGGCATCAAGGATACTTGGGGTCCAGAAAAATTGGCTCGTATTTTTATCGCGTAGATAGTGAGACTTCATGGTACGCCGAAGACTATTATTTCGGATAGAGATGGCCGGTTTGTATCACATTTTTTGCAGGCGGTACATAAGGTATTGGGGACACGGTTGCGTTTGAGTACATCCTTCCACCCTCAGACCGACAGACAGTCCGAGCATACCATTCAGACATTCGAGGATTTGTTGCGCGCGTGTGCGTTAGACTGGAGTAGTGACTGGGAGGAGCATGTGGCCTTGATTGAGTTTACGTATAATAATAGCTGGCACGCGTCGATTAAGATGGCACCATACGAGGTGCTTTATGGCCGACATTGCCGATCACCGATATGTTGGGATGAGCTGTTCAATTTAGTTGGCACCGAGCCGGATCTTGTATTAGAGACGGGGGAGAAGGTTGAGTTAATTAGAAAGAGAATGTTGGCAGCTCAGAGTCGACAAAAGTCTTATGTGAATGTTAGGCATCGACCTTTGGAGTTTGAGGTGGGAGATCATGTTCTGTTTAGAGTGTCTCCGACGAATGGAGTTTTCCGTTTTGGGGAAAAGGGGAAGCTCAGCCCGAGGTATATTGGGCCTTTCGAGATATTAGAGAGAGTTGGCGAATTGGCGTACCGTTTGACTTTACCTCCATCGTTGAGTCATGTGCATAGTGTATTTCACGTCTCCCAGCTGAGGAAGTATGTTCCGGACCCGTCCCATGTTATTGATTTCGTGGACGTGGAGATCGAGAAGGACGTCACGTTCTAGGAGAGACCCGTTAGAATTTTGGAGCGTCGAGATAAACAGTTAAGGCACAAAACCATTCCTTTGGTTAAAGTGCAATGGTCGAGGCACGAAGTAGAAGAGGCAACGTGGGAGTTGGAGGAGGATATGCGTTCGATGCACCCCGAGCTTTTTGATTCTTAAGTTTTGGGACGAAACTTCTTTTTAGAGGGGGAGAATGTAATATCCGTACCTTTCCATTTTTAGCAGTTTCTATTTTTGGTGTATGTCTATTTTTTATTGACTCACTTGTAACCGTTTCGACATTTTGAACCTACTTTATTCTTGGAGTTTTTCAGTTTGGACGAGTTTTGGAGATGTTTTTATGTAATTCCATTCTATGTTATGTTTTGCCGTATGAACGTTCGATTCTCGTAAAACTTGTTTGTTTTAGTTGTCTCTTGGTTTGTATGAGTTCGTATGGTTGAGTTGTTCGTGTTGTGACTTTCGGTTCGTTAATCCGACGTCGTATTGTGATTTTCGGACACTTGGGCCATTTTTATAATTTCCTATAAGTTAAGGAATTTCATCTTCGTTGTCGTATTTCGGATTCCTGAATAATCGGAATGGTATTTTCTTGTAGCGCTTAGGTTCGTCATCGGACATACTTCGTAGCCATATTTTTGGTTCGATAGCAGGTCCGGGTTTCGGAGTCGTCCGGAACCGTTTGGATGAAATGCCGCCTAATCGATGGAGGTGTTACGGCCGTAACACCCCATCTGTTACGGCCGTAATGTGGTCATTGTTACGGCCGTAATGTACCATTTGTTACGGCCGTAACAGCCCGCTGTTTTAAGAACAGCGGGCAGAGGTCAACACCTCATTTTCTCATCTCTTCTCTTCGTTTTCTTTCGTCGGGCGATCATAAAACCACCAGGAGGCGATTCTTCCACTTCCAATCCATGTATTCTTCAATTTCCATCACCGTAGAGTCGGGCTATCGTATTATCATCACCGTAATCATCTTCTTCCATCCGAATCCGAGGTAATTTCATCTAGAACCCTAACATGTAAATTTTGGGGGTTTTTCCCGGTTTTGCTTGTTAGACTCGAATTGTTCAAGTATGTTATGATATTCCTCATCGATTGTTGTTATTGGGTGACTCCCAATCCGATTTTGTCAAGTTTAATCCGTGAATTATCGATTCGGGGTGGTTTTGCGTGAACCCTCGCCCGTATCGATTGATCGTTTATTGTCATAGCTTGTAATTGGGGTTATGGGTGTTTTCCATTCGATTATTGTTGTCCGTTAGGACTGAGATATGTTAATCCTTCGCTTAGGAACCGTCGTTTTCCATCTGGATCGTTCGTAGTCGTTATTCATTCCCATATTCTTCGAAGATGTCTCAAAGGCAAGTATTTGAATTATAGCATTTCGTGGTTGTATGGATGGATATGTGTATGTTCACCTAGGGACGGTCCGACGGGGCCTCTAGAGGTACGTTGCCGTGAGTTTCGTACCGCGAACTATGGTTAACCATCCAGGGATGTCCGACGGGGCTCTGCGGGGTACGATGGCCGTGAGTCTCGTAGCAAGGTTAACTTTGAAATGTTTTTTTGGAGAAATGTGTTTTGTGCTTGTGCACCTTTAATATTCCGGAATATAAATGATTTCTAAAATAATTTTTAGCGCATAACTCATCTGATTAGAATGGTAGTTCAAATGGATTGTACTTGCACTAGCAGTTGTCGCTAACCCCTTAAATTGGGGAAATACTTTTGTATTTCAGGTACAGGTCAAGGAAGCAAAGGAGCATGCGAGCCGTACGAGGATGATGGGCAGGCGTGATTCTGTTCAGTGGTTATTTATTGATGTCTTGTTTTGGGATTCCTTTATTATGTAATTGGTTTAAGTACTCGAGTACTTCTTTCTTGAATTTGTTAATGTTGTGTACCCATTTTGGGAGGTGGATTGGATGTCAGTTTGTATTATCGTATTTCAGTCTTTGGTTTTGAATGTCATGGATTGTGAAATTGTTGTTTTGTTGTTGATGTATGTCGTTGTCGAATGTCTTGTTGGTACGTTAGCCTGGTGGATTCCAAAGTGTGGGGTCCACGGCGCTGTAATATGCCCTGATCGTCTCGGGGGTGTTACAACACAGGAGGTGTAATGTACGCTATATTGCTTACGTACGTAACATTGGTTACCTAACATACATAATTCAGGCTTACTATTCTAACGGAAAAATGGACCTCAAGGGCTATAAATAGACATGCTTCAAAGTGTTGAGACACACAAGTACTATCAAGCATACATACTTTCATCTGAGCTTTTCAAGCAAATCATTCCGAGATATATACATTCTATATTGTGATACGAGAAGAATTGTTCTACATTCTTGTATCTCTGTGGGATATTGTACTATAAGACGAGTAACTGTACTCGCAACCTTCATTGTATTTGTGAGAGTTTATCTTGTACTCGTAAAGCAAGATAGTAAGGTTAAGCTTGAGCCAGGAAATCAAGCAACTGAAGTTTAGCACTAAGCTCGAAAGTGCCGTTTTAATACAGTTGGAACTAAACTACAAAGTGCATTCAGTATTGAAGAAAAGTCCTAGTCGGTACACTAGGTAGGGGACGTAGGCTTCGTTAATAGCCGAACCTCTCGAACAAATTCTTGTATCATTTCTTTTCCACTCTTTGTTTATTACTCCGATTATCGGTTTCTGCACAAAAAGAGTTCAAAACTCTAATCCGCATTATTCAACCCCCCTTTTAGTGGCGGTATCAATCTAACAATTGGTATCGGAGAGGTCTCTTTTTCACCAGTTTAACACCCGCTAGAGAAAATATCCAGAAATGGCCTTTATCCATTATTCTCTTGAAGGCGACGCTCTTAATCGCCCTCCTTTCTTCGATGGTTCAAATTTTATGACATGGAAGAAGAAAATGTCCATTTTTATTTGAGCCCACGATATCGAAATATGGAAGGTCATTGCTCTTGTACCTACTATTCGAAAGAAGACTGATGGCTCGCTCAAAAGTTTTGAAGAGTATGATGATAACAACTGGAAGAATGATCATTTCAATAGTAAAGCTACTCGATTACTCACAAAGGTACGAGTCAAGTCAAAAAAACAAAAATCAATATGCTTCTTCACGATTATGAACTCTTCACTATGAAAGAAGAAGAAAGCATTACTACTATGCTTGACCGTTTCTCGGCTATCACAAATGGACTAGCCTCATTTGGCAAACCGATCTCAGGTAGTGATAAAGCTAAGAAAATCCTTCGATCACTACCGAGAGAATGGGATGCTACTGTTATGGCTATCATGGAGTCGAAAGATCTAAACACCATGGAATTCAGTGCTCTCATTGGATCCCTTATCAATTATGAGGTTGTCATTAAATATCGAAATTCGAAACCAAAGCCTAAAGAAAGATAAAGGCCGATCTCCTTCAAATCCAAAGAGGATAGTGATCTAGAAGATGAACCGATCGAGGACGAGGATGAAGAGACGACTTTCTATGCCAAAAATATAAAGAAATTCAAAAATCTCTTACAAATGAGACGGAGAGATATCAAATAGGAATCGAGAGATGAATCCAAAAAGATTCAATCCCCACAAAATAAAAGGTTCGACAATACTTGTCGAAGGTGCGGCGTTCCAGGTCATTTTGCTAAAGATTGTCGTGCTGCTGTACCTATGAGTTCATCAAAACCACCTCATGAGAAGTTCAAAAAGAAAGAAGTCTATGTTGCTACATGGAGCGATGATGATGAGGATGATGAACCACAAGTTCAAACCAATCTTGCTTTAATGGCCTGCGTATATGAAGATAGTGATGGTGGAGACGAGGTAATTGATTCTTCTCATGAAGAACTTCTTGATGCTTTTGAATCTTTAAATAACGAGTATGAAAAGGTTTGCAATATTAATAAAGATTTGAAAAAGAAAACAAAGGTTCTTGAAAATGAAAATTCAAAATTATTAAATAAAGGCAAAGATGTGTCTATTGATCATTCAAATTGCTTGGAAACCGAGAAAATTCTGAGAGGCGATTTACACAAAACTCAGAAAGAACTCAAACTTTATGTTAGAAAATTCTCGTGTGGTAATGAAAAATTTGAACAACTCTTATTTGGTCAAAATTTCTCTCTCTCAAAACAAGGACTTGGGTATAATTCATTTCCAATTAAAAGGTCCTTAGATATTACCACGAAGGATTCAGATAAATTAAAAACGAGGATTCCATCATGTCCAAAATGTTTAAAACCAGGACACATCGAAACTTATTGTAGAATTTCCAGACGAACTATAAAAGTAAAACAAATTTGGGTGCCTAAAGGGACCATTGTTCCAAATCAAGTTTATATGTCTAACTCTACAGGACCCAAATTAGTCTGGGTACCTATATAATGGAAGAAAATTCTCTTTGTAGGTACAAGCAAGGACAACAACATTACCGAAAAAACGGTATGTTGATAGTGGATGTTCAAACCACATGAGTAGGAACGAGCATCTTTTCACAGAGCTGAGAAAGGAAGGTCGAGGTTGAGTCACTTTTGGTGATAATAAAAAGGGCCAAATAAAAGGAACAGGTAAAATAGGTACGAAACCTTTACCAACTATAGAAAATGTTCTTTTTGTTGATGGTCTTTGTCATAATCTTCTCAGCGTTTCCCAATTATGTGATACTGTTCTCAAACTAATTTTTGAAATTACACATTGCATGGCAATGAGAAAAGACCAAATTGTTTTTACCGGCTTACGTTATGGAAATATTTACATTGTTGATCTTCAAGATGAATCTTCTTTTAATGAAAAATGTTTAATTTCCTATGATGAAAATGCCATTATTTGGCACCGAAAATTGGGTCATGCCTCTTTACCTCTACTTTCAAAATTGGCCAAAAATGATATTGTCCGTGGTCTACCAAGACTAAATTTCAGAAAAGACCACTGTTACGTATTTTAGTGAACGCAAATGCACATTGTCATAAGCAAGTAATAAAGTGATAAGAAACATATCATTCCCTCGAGGACTGACGTACTAATTACCAATTTATTTGTATTCTAATTTTATCTGAACGATCGAATTTGGTGGTGCAAGGATTATTAACGAAAACTAATAAAGTGGTAAACTAAAACAACTAATAAAATCGATGGTTCGAATAAAGAAGATCAAATAAGAGAAGAATCTAGGATTGAGAATCCGCCTCGATTAATTCGAATTACTCTTGATTTATATAAATTAAGTAATTTCCCAATTTATTGAAGGTGGAGATTTTTAAGATACTCTAATGCCTCTCCCGAGGTCAGTAGAATTTTCTAAGATGAATAAATCACTCTATTCCTAGGTGAATTAATTCAACAATAGGCAAAAAGTACAAAATCTTCAGACGGGACACGTAATTCCTATGTCACAAGATAAAACATTTCTCACCAAATTTCCTACTAACTCTCCTCTCTAGATTCGAGTTGCGTAATCAAAACAATTCAATCATAGACCACATAATTGAACGCATTAAGAACAATTAGGGAAAACTCAATAGAAAAGGGAAATATAATAATAATGCAAAATCAAAAGTTAATCCGTCAAAATCTTGGTTTCATCACAATTCTAGAAAAGGGTTCTAGCCCGACATGCTAGAAAATAATACACAAAGAATTAAAGAAAGCATAAGAAAAATCAAACACAGTTTAGGAACTTGAATTGTGCCGTTCTCTAGATTCTGCTCTCTGCTCCAAGGTATTTTGTCCTTCTCCTTTCAACCTCCTATTTTCTGACCTTCAATGCCTATTTACAATATTTCTTCAGCCTCTAAAACGTGTCCAAAAATTAGGTCAAGATGGCCTCCTTAATAGCTAAAAATCGCGGGTTGCAGTCACAAATCCCGCGCGGCGGGCCGCGGGCCGGCATTAGTGTGCCGCGTCCCCTGTCTTCATGCGGCCAGGCCTGGGCGCAATTTCTCCATATGGGCCGCGGCTCAGAACGAGTGCGCCGCGGCCCCCGGTACAGTTTGTACTGGTTTGTAATACCACCAGTATTACATGCTGTTGCACATTGGGCGCTCACGTCCATTTCTTATATTTGATGAATAAATGTACTCCATTGCGATAAAACATATTTTGTATAATATGATTGTACTGTATTATTCGCATCTGTTATTCGTGTATTGTGATGGTGTGATGATTGACGAACTTTCAATGACATACCTTGATGTCGTTAGGTAATTATCGGTGCAAATATGACGGTGGCCAACGTCTTGTTCCCCGAGAGATTTCCTGACGATATGGAGAGGGAGTCGTGTCATAAGAAATTAATGTAATGATAATTTAGTAAACAAAACTGGTCCTTACGTACGTTATCCTCTGAGGCATTACGTACGCTATATCCGAGTCATTACGTATGTTAAAGACCGGCCTTTACGTACGTAACATCGGTCTTCGATCTTCGGACAGGAATCTTCGTCGGGTAGTACGCATGCCGACCAACTTTCGGCGTGATTGCGACAGGCAAGTCAACGAAGTGTTACGTACGTTAACCTACATTCATTACGCACGTAACGAAGTGTGTAAACTAGTCCAATGAGTTTCCTTACGTACGTTAATACTTTTTCATAACGTACGTAAAGTCCCTTACGTACGTAAATCGTCAGTCATAACGTACGTAAGGGAAATCTGAGTTTATAAAAGAACACTTTGCCTTTCATTTCTTCCGTCCCAAAAATCATTCTTCTTTCACATACACTACTCTCCACCATCCTTGAACCAATTTTAACCTTCCAATTCAAGTGCTATCCTATTAGAGTGCGTTAATCAAGCTTCGGGGAAGGTCTTGAAGGTGTTATCCTCTCGTTCTTCTTCGTCCACTGTCGTTCTTCATCATCGTTTGTCAATAAATGTAAGTTTATCCAACCTTGAACTCATTTCAGTGTTGTTTAGTAAGTTATAGTAAATTTCGGATGCCTTGGATAACTTAGAACTCTCAGTAATAATCGGACCGGTATATAACTATCACAATTGTTAATCGATATCCATCAAAGCTAGAAATTGGAATGAATAATAGTAGAACTCGTAATCGGATGGGAGAACTCATAATCATATTGCTAATCACCAATTTCTCGGAATTATCTTTTGAAGGATTTCATGTATAACCGTATTATCATGTTGAATAAAACCGTTAATAAATCCTTGATGAGCTTACCAACAAATTTCTAGTCGAATAGATACCGAAACACGTTAAGGTGATGGATAAATCGTTCTAGACTTACATACTGAGACAACGATGAAATATCGGTGGTTGTTAGTTATAATTAACGTAGGAATGTTGTGTTAGAACACTATTGTTCAACGGAAGGATAACTTATAAATAATGTTGCCGAACCTAAGAATTTAATGGCATGCATTGTGGTTAAGAACAGAGAATTTCGATTCCGACATTATAAGCAACTAGGTTAGGGTTCTAATAGGCGGGGGAAAGAAACGTCGTTGATCATCATTGTTACCATAAGATGTTAATCGACAAACATGTAATAGGTCGGACTTCCGAGTGTGATCGTTCAAGCCGTTGCCTTGTCAAGAAGTAACTCTCGTCGGATTTGAGGCAAGTGAATCTTGCTCAGACTTTACGTCTTATAATTTCAAAACATAGTAAGTGTTACTATTTGTGGAATGGTGCTATTTCGATTATCTTGTCCAGAGTATTCCTGAGTAGATACTACCGTGACCCTTGGCCGCGGCCTTGGGAGTTTTCTTGTAGAACCGTGTTGCGGGATAAAACCTGAGTGGTACCCACGTCCGGATTATTCCTGTGTAGATACTTCCGTGACCCTTGGTTGCGACCTTGGGAGTTTATGTGCTGATAAAAGGGACAACATTGAATATTCGGTGATAACTTTGTTTCTTGAAATTATCAGATTTTATCTTTGAGTTCGGTTTGGATTTTCTGACCTAGGCTACTGGCACGACATGTCGTGCCAGGTAAATTTGTTGAATTTGTGCAGGACACCCCCGAAGGTTACGGCCAGGCATGAGCTGTGTTGGAAGAAGGCCTGTTAATTTCTTAAATCAATTTGAACATTCCACATTGTGTAATAACCGTATGTACGGACACTATTTTCTTTTGTACTTTGGGTTGTACGAATACTTTCTTAACTACTTCCGCATACTACCGGTTAAATAAAATAGTTTAGAAAATACTTTCAAAAACTTGCCTTGTGGGTCCCTCACGGTATCTACGGCACTGTGGCGTCCAAGTTTATTTTGGGGGCGTTACAGAAAATGGTATCGGAGCCAAACACTCACGTGGAAAGTTTTATCAAAATATTTTGAAAACGTTTTGCCTTCAAAAATCCAACACTTTTTGCGACCGTAACTCCTCGAGGGATGTCGAGGTAAAATACACGTAAATTCTTAAGTATCAAGTATGATGTTTGGATTCAGTAAGAACCCAGAGAATGTTTGTATTAAACTAACCTGTTAGATCGAACGAACATCACCAATGGCACGTCGTGGAGCTAGAAGAAACGTAAATGATGCACAGGGTTCCGCTATGAACCAGCAGGGAGACAGGAACACCGGTGAAACTAATCAAGCTGGAAATCAACCACCGCCTGTTAATCAGAACGAACAGGAGGCGGAAAACCAGAACAACGGGGGATTTGATCAAGCCTTCGTTCAGAATCTCGCCTAGGCCATTGCTATGGGAATCGCTCAGGTCAACCGGGCAGAACAAGTACCAGTCATTAACATAGAAGAGAACACCGGGAAGGACCGTTGGCTGGGAGAAATGCTGAAGGCCAGACCGCCATTATTCGACGGGTCAGGAGATAAGCACGTGGACGATTGGATCTCAGAGATGGAGACGGCCTTCGAGGTGATCGGCTTCCCAGGGAACCGAAAAGTACCACTCGGGATCAACCAGCTCCGTGACACCGCAGCCCGATGGTGGAGGACCTATAA
The DNA here is from genome assembly GCA_033398695.1 of Orobanche coerulescens. NCBI lineage: Eukaryota > Viridiplantae > Streptophyta > Magnoliopsida > Lamiales > Orobanchaceae > Orobanche > Orobanche coerulescens. The sequence continues at coordinate 200,867,295 of CM065803.1, read as the reverse complement.
GCCAGAAGACAGAATAGTCGGATGGCCCGAGTTTTCCAAACTATTAAGAGATGAGTACTGTCCCCGATCAGTTCAAACTGCACGAGCACGGAGCTTCTTCAGCGCAGGACCTCAGAATTTGCCAGTACCAGAAATCATTCGAGCATACAGGACCGAACTAAGCTATGTCGCACAGATGGTTCCATCCGAAGACCAGCGAATTTATCACCTTGCTCAACGGTTGCCGGAGGATGTTCAAGGTTATGCGGCGGGGTTTCACTGCACCACTTTGAGGGAATATGAGGATGTGGTCACTGCATACGCCGGTACGGTTGTCAGTTCGGATGCCAGGCATAACCAAAAGAAGCAGAAGATAGCAAATCAGTCCGGGAGCACCAACAGAGCGAATTCGGGAATTGGGTTCCCCTCCAAATCAGCAGCTTCGTCCCAACAGAGAGGAACATCTGACGGGTCTTCTCGCCGTAGCTGTTTCAATTGTGGCATAGCAGGGCATACCATGAGTCAGTGTCGTAAAGCGTCGAGAAAGTGTTTTTCATGCGGAAGGGGTGGGCACATGTCTCGCTACTGCTCACGGATCAAACCTACATCAAATCCAGCTCCTCAAAGTCAGCAAGGCTCGGTACAGACATCCAGAGCATCCGCCATGTCCGACTATCGATCCCCACCTCACCAAGCTCCTCTACACGGTGCCGGAAGAGGACGTGGTCGTGGGGGAGGCACTGCACCCTCCTTGGGGACACTACCATCCCACGTGTTTGAACTAAGGGCTACTGACGACCAGACTACACCTGCTGTCTCAGGTACACTCCTTATTAAATCTCAGCCTGTTCATGTACTGTTTGATACTGGAGCAACCCACTCCTTTATATCCGTGGAATGTATTAACCGTTTGCATCTCCCTTGTGTACCGTGTGAGTCCTTTACTGTTAAACCACCCGAGGGTAGTAGGGTGGGGGGTAACTTGGAAGTTCGAAACTGTCCGATTTGTATCAATAATCTGGGCTGGACAGCCAATCTCATGGTCTTTCCACTCCAAAACGAAGATGTGATTTTGGGTATGGACTGGATGACGATGCAAAAGACGGTATTGGATACCTATCACCTCACAATTTCCATTACGACCCATGATGGTGTCACTCACACAATCAGAGGCCGAGAACACTTCAGTACTAAAGGGTCCCTCAGTCTCCTTCCAGCAGTAGCATCTCATGATGATCGAGGAACGTATTATTGGTGTTATATTCTTCAGGAGGACACGTCACAACTGTCGGTTGCTAACATTCCTGCGGTGAACGAATTTCCGGACGTATTTCCCGATGAACTACCTGGATTGCCACCACGAAGGGAGGTCAATCTCTCAATTGAACTTGAGCCAGGAACGACGCCTATCTCCAAGGTACCATACAGGATGGCACCAGTCGAAATGAAGGAACTAAAGTTACAACTCGAAGAATTGCTAAGGAAGGGGCTCATTCGTCCAAGTACTTCGCCATGGGGTGCGCCAGTTCTTTTTGTGAAGAAAAAGGACAGCTCTCTGCACCTGTGTATCGATTACAGGGAACTAAATAAGGTCACTATTAAGAACCGTTACCCAGTTCCGAGGATTGATGATTTACTGGACCAACTGCAGGGAGCAACTGTGTTTTCAAAGATCGACTTACGTTCGGGATATCACCAATTGGGAATTCGAGAGTAGGATATTCCTAAGACCGCATTTTGATTGAGATTTGGACACTACGAGTACATGGTGGTGTCGTTTGGCTTGACTAATGCTCCAGCCGTTTTTATGGAATTGATGAACAGGGTTCTGACAGAGTTTCTCGATAAGTGTGTGGTGGTTTTTATTGACGATATTTTAATTTATTTCCGGAGCCGATGGGAGCATGAGGAACACTTGAGGCAGGTGTTGAGCATTTTAAGGCAACATCAACTGTATGCTAAACTTTCTAAATGCGACTTCTGGATGCCAGAGGTAACCTTTTTGGGACATGTGATTTCAGCAGAAGGCGTTAAAGTAGACCCCCAGAAGATCGAGACAGTTATGAGTTGGGAACCACCAAGAAACGTCAAAGAGGTGAGGAGTTTCCTGTGGTTGGCAGGATATTATCGATGATTTGTCGAGGCCTTCTCCTGTGTCGCTCAGCCATTAACAAATATGCTTAGGAAGAACACCAAGTTTGTCTGGACAACAGATTGTCAGGAGAGTTTTGACAAGCTAAAAAGAAAGCTTACTACCGCCCCAGTATTGGTACTGCCGCAGGGCACAGAGGGATTCGTAATATGCACCGATGCGTCTGAGCATGGGCTTGGATGTGTGTTCATGAAAAACGACAGAGTTATCGCTTACGCCTCTCGACAACTTAAACCTTATGAGGTGAACTACCCGAAACATGACTTGGAACTAGCTGCAGTGGTCCACGCTCTTAAGATTTGGAGACACTACCTGTATGGGGTTACCTGTAAGATCTTTACGGACCACAAGAGTTTAAACTATATTTTCACACAGAAAGAGTTAAATATGAGACAGAGGCGTTGGCTGGAGCTAATCAAGGATTACGATGTAGAGATTCTATATCACCCTGGAAAGGCCAACGTCGTAGCAGACGCACTGAGTCGGAAAACTGCACAGGAGGTGACACTATCTGGTTTGACAGTACAGTTGGAATTGCAGCAGGATCTCAGGAGAAATGACATTGAAGTGTGGATACAACACCGCCAGGGACAGTTGTGCTCGATTGATATTCGCTCATCTCTGCTGGACGAGATATGCCTAGCACAGATGGAGGATCCAGAACTTCGTGCGATCGGCGCAAAGGCCGAAGGGGGAATTATTTCGGACTACAGGATTTAAGGGGGCTTAGTTAGATTCAGGAACAGGATTTGCATTCCACCTAATGATGAGCTTAAGCAAACTATACTCAAGGAAGCTCATTCTACTCCCTATTCGATACATCCCAGGGCGAGTAAAATGTACAAAGATTTGCGGAAGAGTTTCTGGTGGAAGAATATGAAGCAAGAGGTAGCAAGGTTTGTCGCTCGATGTATGATTTGTCAACAGATGAAGATTGAACACCGTAGACCGGCCGGAATCATGCAGCCCTTACCCATTCCGGAATGGAAATGGGAGAGCATATCAATGGACTTTGTCACCAAGTTACCAGTGACGGCAGGGGGAAAAGACACGATATGGGTTATTGTAGACCGACTGACGAAGTCGGCACATTTCATTCCAATTCAGGAGGCCATCGGAACAGAACAGCTGGCCACCATGTTTGTTCGGGAGATCGTGAGATTACATGGCGTTCCCTCGGGGATTATTTCGGATAGAGACACTAGATATGTGTCCCTCTTCTGGAAGGCTGTCCACCAGGCCATGGGTACTCAACTGCATTTCAGCACTTCCTATCACCCTCAAACGGATGGACAAACAGAACGCACCATACAGACCCTGGAAGATATGTTGAGAGCATGTGTACTCGATTGGGGCAAGGATTGGGCTAAACACCTCTGCTTAGCGGAATTTTCGTACAACAACAGCTGGCATGCAAGCATAGGCATGGCCCCCTTTGAGGCCTTGTATGGTAGGAGGTGCAAGTCTCCCCTATGTTGGGACGATGCATCCGATGTCGTCGCCACCAAGTTGGATCTAATCCAGGAATCTATTAAGAAGATATCCATTGTTCGAAAACACATGTTGGCAGCACAGAGCCGCCAAAAGTCTTATGCTACGGATCGGCAGCGACCATTGGAATTTATGGTTGGGGATCATGTTTGGGTTAAAGTATCACCAATGCGGGGCATTCGACACTTCGGCCAGAAGGGTAAACTAAGACCGAGATTTATTGGCTCGTTTGAAATACTGAACCGAGTCGGTAGACTCGCTTATCGGCTAGCATTATCACCATCGTTAGATGGAGTGCATAATGTCTTCCACGTCTCCCAGCTGAGAAAGTACGTGTACGACCCAAGCCACAAGATCAACTTCGAGGAAGTAGAGATTTCCAATGATGCTACCTTTAGGGAAGTCCCAACAGCGATTTTGGATCGACGCGTAAAGATACTAAGGAACAAGGACATACCCCTTGTTAAAGTTCAGTGGTCGCACCACGGCACGGAAGAAACGACTTGGGAGACCGAGGCAAGCATGAGAGAGAATCATCCCGAGTTATTTTCTTAGTTTCGGGACGAAACTATTTTAAGGGGGTGGTATGTAATACCACCAGTATTACATGCTGTTGCACATTGGGCGCTCACGTCCATTTCTTCTATTTGATGAATAAATGTACTCCATTGCGATAAAACATATTTTATATAATATGATTGTACTGTATTATTCACATCTGTTATTCGTGTATTGTGATGGTGTGATGATTGACGAACTTTCAATGACATACCTTGATGTCGTTAGGTAATTATCGGTGCGAATATGACGGTGGCCAACGTCTTGTTCCCTGAGAGATTTCCTGACGATATGGAGAGGGAGTCGTGTCATAAGAAATTAATGTAATAATAATTTAGTAAACAAAACTGGTCCTTACATACGTTATCCTCCGAGGCATTACGTACGCTATATCCGAGTCATTATGTACGTTAAAGATCGGCCTTTACGTACGTAACATCGGTCCTCAGTCTTCGGACAGGAATCTTCGTCGGGTAGTACGCATGCCGACCAACTTTCGGCGTGATTGCGACAGGCAAGTCAACGAAGTGTTACGTACGTTAACCTACTTTCGTTACGCACGTAACGAAGTGTGTAAACTAGTCCAGTGAGTTTCCTTACGTACGTTAATACTTTTTCATAACATACGTAATGTCCCTTACGTACGTAAATCTTCAGTCATAACGTACGTAGGGGAAATATGAGTTTATAAAAGAACACTTTTCCATTCATTTCTTCCATCCCAAAAATCATTCTTCTTTCACATACACTACTCTCCACCATCCTTGAACCAATTTTAACCTTCCAACTCAGGTGTTATCCTATTAGCGTGCGTTAATCAAGCTTCGGGGAAGGTCTTGAAGGTGTTATTCTCTCGTTCTTCTTCGTCCACCGTCGTTCTTCATCATCATTTGTCAATAAAGGTAAGTTTATCCAACCTTGAACTCATTTCAGTGTTGTTTAGTAAGTTATAGTAAATTTCGGATGCCTTGGGTAGCTTAGAACTCTCAGTAATAATCGGACCGGTATATAACTATCACAATTGTTAATCGATATCCATCAAAGCTAGAAATTGGAATGAATAATAGTAGAACTCGTAATCGGATGGGAGAACTCATAATCATATTGCTAATCACCAATTTCTCGGAATTATCTTTTGAAGGATTTCATGTATAACTGTATTATCATGTTGAATAAAACCGTTAATAAATCCTTGATGAGCTTACCAACAAATGTCTAGTCGAATAGATACTGAAACATGTTAAGGTGATGGATTAATCGTTCTAGACTTACATACTGAGACAACGATGAAATATCGGTGGTTGTTAGTTATAATTAACGTAGGAATGTTGTGTTAGAACACTATTGTTCAACGGAAGGATAACTTATAAATAATGTTGTCGAACCTAAGAATTTAATGGCACGCATTGTGGTTAAGAATAGAGAATTTCGATTTCGACATCATAAGCAACTAGGTTCGGGTTCTAATAGGCGGGGGAAAGAAACGTCGTTGATCATCATTGTTACCATAAGATGTTAATCGACAAACATGTAATAGGTCGGACTTCTGAGTGTGATCGTTCAAGCCGTTGCCTTGTCAAGAAGTAACTCTCGTCGGATTTGAGGCAAGTGAATCTTGCTCAGACTTTACGTCTTATAATTTCAAAACATAGTAAGTGTTACTATTTGTGGAATGGTGCTATTTCGATTATCTTGTCCGGAGTATTCCTGAGTAGATACTACCGTGACCCTTGGCCGCAGCCTTGGGAGTTTTCTTGTAGAACCGTGTTGCGGGATAAAACCTGAATGGTACCCACGTCCGGAGTATTCCTGTGTAGATACTTCCGTGACCCTTGGTTGCGACCTTGGGAGTTTATGTGCTGATAAAAGGGATAACATTGAATATTCGGTGATAACTTTGTTTCTTGAAATTATCAGATTTTATCTTTGAGTTCGGTTTGGATTTTCTGACCTAGGCTACTGGCACGACATGTCGTGCCAGGTAAATTTGTTGAATTTGTGCAGGACACCCCCGAAGGTTACGGCCAGGCATGAGCTGTGTTGGAAGAAGGCCTGTTAATTTCTTAAATCAATTTGAACATTCCACATTGTGTAATAACCGTATGTACGGACACTATTTTCTTTTGTACTTTGGGTTGTACGAATACTTTCTTAATTACTTCCGCATACTACCGGTTGAATAAAATATTTTAGAAAATACTTTCAAAAACTTGCCTTGTAGGTCCCTTACGGGATCTACGGCACTGTGGCGTCCCGGTTTATTTTGGGGGCGTTATATGGTTCTAGCTGGGCGCCTCCTATGCCGCGGGCCACTCTGTATGTGCCGTGGCTCTTCACCAAAAATTGTCGTTTTGGCCCGTTTTTATCCGTTTAAGCTCCTGGACTCTAATTTCCTTCAAAACATATAAACATCATGCATTAAAAGATCATTTACGCATATTTAAACTAAAGCTGGGTATAAAATAATGATAATTAAGCGTATAAAAATACATCTAACAAATACCTCCAAACTTAAAGCCTTTGCTTGTCCTCAAGCAAAAATTAATTTCAAATGAGATGACAAGTATCGTGGGTAAACGTGAAAATCCATATTGTTTACCTGATTAATACTAACCTTAAAATCTCAAAGAAAAATACAAGTATCGTATTAGTGGGTCACATCACGGACAATGATTCCACAAAGCAATCATTTTTAGTGCTGATCTATCGGTCATGAAGAAAATCAAGGCTCAAAGATTAACAAGCGTGAATTTAGCCGACCGCCAATATGAAGGGTTAGATTAAACAAGCCAACTCGCCCAGTCCCACAGTCTCGTGGCAAAAATGCAAGAGCTTCATCGTAAATAATAATCCTCGGACAGCATTCCCTTATATATAATCATTATAATGATTCGAGTTAACCACTAGGTTCCGACTCCCGGTATGTTTCATGAAATGGCCCTAGGGTGGAAATCCATTCTCATGTATTGGGGAACCGTTTGACGTAAAAGACACTCATGGGGCTCATGAGTGCTTCTAGTTACTAAGTCTCCTTCTACAACGAAGAAAAAACTCGAATGGCTATTCCCGCATGTCCGATTGAAAGTTTCTGTTTTGTGCGAATGTAAACGACGGGTCACGTGAATACATCCGGTTACTTGGCTTCCTTTCATCATCATGCAATTTTTCTGAACAATTAGTCTATTCAGGGTTGTCGTTTTACGCGAGAGTAAACAACGGGTCACGTGAACACCCCCGGTTACTAGACTTCGCATCATAGAACATGTATAATTTCTCGAATTTTTGGGAAAAGCTATCCGACTCAATACCTAAACTCAAATTAAATGACAAGAAGACTCATGTTGCTGGATGACTAGCTACGTGAAAAGTGTAACCAAACGTATAGACGGCGGTTCGTAAACACGTATGTCATTTCTTATATGCTAGGATTTCTACAACGACGTAAAAAATCAGACCTAAATGAATACTCAAGGGAAAACAAATATCGCAGAATGCAAACTCGACCAAAACTCAACCGTTTCTTCAAAAAGAAATCAGTATCATATCATCAGTTTTACACAAGGCTGCACGAAAAATTCACGAATGCAAATACAGTCCAGAATATTCTAGAAGACAAGCAAGGCTAGAATCAATAACAACAAAAAATAGCAACGAATAAGTAAATAACAACTAAAAGTAAACCCCCCAAACTTAAGACGTACATTGACCTCAATGGACACAAATAATAATATGCAGTATGAGAAAGGTCAAGTACTCCCCTAATATCAGCTCAGGAACTGGCGCCAGCCTCGTCCGGCGAGGAGGGTGGTGTAGATGGCCTGACTGGTGGAATGAAGGGTCCGTCCGGATGGAGTATATGGCTCGTCCACACAGCTAAATAGACCTGATGATAAGCATCCCTCACCGCTAAGCGCCTCTCCGCACGTCGATTGGCTCGGCAGGCCTACTCGCGCATCTCTTCTCGAACAACTGCGAGGAGGCTGTGTCTCTCTGCCCGCATCTCCTCCCTCAGGCTGTCAAACATTACCTAAAGGTGCTCTCTCGCTGGCGGTGGAGTGGACTCAGCCTGATCATCAGCATCAACTGCCGGCTCATGAGTCAGAAGTAGTGGCTCGGGAGAGTGCTCGTGTGGCTCATCGATAAGAAATCCTTGCCCCCACTCGTGTGCCACTGCGCCACCTCACTGGTCGAAATGGTAGATAATACGGTGGTCGATCGGACCCTGGGGTGCTATAGAAGGATCATCGTCGGACCAAGTCACGCCCGACTGGCGGCATAGGGCACAAATCAGCGAGCGATGTTTTAATCCCGTCTTTGCCCCTCCCTGGATGCACTGAAATATAGAATGGGACAGACATGGGGCCACATCAAATTGGAGTCCCATCGTGATGGCATACAATAATCGGGCACGAGGAAGCAAGACCGAGCAGATCTGCAATGTAGGGTCGACTCGTGCATAGAGGAAATAAAGCCAGGCTCATCCGAGCCGATTGAGGCGGGAAATCTTGAAATAAAAAGCTGAGGAACCCGGGATGCGCATTTCCCAGACGGAACCCGGCTGAGCAAGTGCCTCCAGCAAAGCCTCCCTCGTGAGGCTACTCATAGTCCGTGTGTACGCCGATTCTTCTACCTCTAGTAGATCATATAGCCTCTGAATCGCAGCCACCGAGAAGTCTAATGTTTGGCGTCGGACTACGACCTCAGTCCGTGTATCCGGTCATCCCATCATCTGCCCCGCCTGGATTTGTCGCAATAGAGCACTGGCGTAGAACTCTTGGACAATAGAAATCACCACCGACTTGGGTGGCACAGTGAATCGAGTCCATCCCATTTCATTGATCATTGCCAATAGCTCGCCGTCTTGGGGGGGCAGGAGTGAATCCCCGCTCCGGAATTATTGGACGAGGACGGATTATCTCGTTGAATATTCGATGGATGTCGGGGTTAGAGAATTGGTGGGATCCCATATCCGTTCGGTTTTGTGACGTCTCCCCTCTTGTGGGGGATGATCACGTCCTAGCCCTCGTGATCAACTTCCTTTTCCAAGCCATGACGAAGTCCGGAAAAATAAACGCAGGATAGCTTAGACGATTTTAAATAACACTACACCACTCTCAACTTATAACGTGTGGAAAATGGATATAGCGTCGAATGGACTCGCACTTCCGTATGAGGGATATGAGGCCGAAATTAAACTCAAACTTGACGTAAGGGTTGGGGCACATACTATTCCGATAATCGAATTCGTTGCAGATAATTTGGAGATGTTTGGCTCAAAAAAAAATTTCATTAGTGCATTTTATCAAACACTTTGCATGCGTTAGCTTAATTGAAGAACAAAAAAAGCAATAATTTACTCAATTCAATCCTCAACAACAACAACAATGTAAATCGACAATCACAGCAATACATGACGAAATAACAAAACACCATCAATCAATCAATAATCTTAGCATAATCCGATACAAATTTTGATAGAAATTTAGGAAATAGACACAAGTTCATCAAAGAATATTACCCCAATCATTAATCCATGTTGCATTGAAACTTAAGGGAATAAAATTACCTTGTGTTGGATTGAAGAAAGTGAGAATAATAATTTGGAGGATGATGTCCTTGTGCCGCGCGAAGAAGAAGAAATTTGAGAAATACCTGGTGTTTCAGCCGAATGGATTATGAATCGTGTGCAGGCTGTTCAAATTCTCGGCGGGGGCCGCGGCACATATCAAGTGAGCCGCGGCCCATAGTACAGTGAGTTTTTGGGTGTTGGAGAGTTTCGACGTGTGCCGCGGCTCATTGAACGGGTGCCGCGGCTTGCAACGTTAGTGTGCCGCGGCTCAGAGCTTGCGTGCCGCGACACGTAGTACAGGTTCCTGGGTGCATTTTCTGGGTCTCGGCGTGCCGCGGCTCATTGTCAATGTGCCGCGGCTCTTGGGGCGAGTGTGCCGCGGCTGAGCAGCTTTGTGCCGCGGCACAGAGTACAGAAAGTTTGCATGTATTTTAGACACCTGTGTGCCGCGGCCCCCTCTGTATGTGCTGCGGCCCCTGGCCTGGAATGTTCCTGCACAAAAAATTTTAAAGCGAAAACACATAGAATGTGAGAGAGAAGCATATCAAAGCAAACATGACGAAAAAATTAGACTCTTAGAATGAATGAAATCAACAAAAAATTAACATCTACAACTAATAATCGGGTTACCTCCCGAGAAGCGCTAAGTTTATAGTCTTCAGTCAGACTTTTCAACAATCAGTTTGCATTTCGCAAAGACCATTTGGACTTCGCACAGTCCGTCGAACCATTGTTATGTATTTTAAATTTTCAACCGTTAGTTTTTAACAGTTCGATTTTTGGTGTGGATTTCCAACGTTCTTTGCGAAAAGACTTGAACAATAAAAACTTCCCGAAACACCCATGTTGCAGCTGATTTAGCACCCGTCTCACTTCCGTCTTAGTTTTCTTTTCCCCGAACGAACTTATGACGGCATGAGAATTTTTCAATGGTGGGTGAACGAATGATGAAGACGACATGTCCAAATGCCTAAGGCATGCGACTCGTCCTACATTTTTATCAGATGTCGGAGCAACTACAACAGATTCTGAACATTTCGACTGATGACCTTCCTGGTATGTGTCTTTCACAAATATATCTACGCTTTCAATTTGAGAACCCTTCTCGACATTGCTTGGACACGGGAGAGATCAAAACACTTTGAATGTGAGTTGCTCATCTTGAACCCGAAACGTCAATTTACCCTCCTAAACATCAATAAGGGTCCTACCAGTGGCCAAAAATGGTCTACCTAGAATAATCGGAATATCATCATCTTCGTCCATATCAAGTACAATAAAATCAGCGGGGAATATGAATTTATTCACTTTGACTAGAACGTCTTTTATTACCCCTCTCGGATACTTGATTGATCTGTCATCTAGTTGTAACGAGACCGTAGTTGGCTTGGCCTCCCCAATACCCAGCTTCTTGAAAATGGAAAGGGGCATAAGATTTAGACTAGCGCCGAGATCACATAACGCTCTATCAAAAGACAGGTTTCCAATAATGCACGGTATAGTGAAGCTTCCTGGATCCTTCAATTTAGGCGGGAGCTTTCTCTGTAAGATAGCACTGCACTCTTCAGTTAGTGCCACTATTTCATATTCCTCGAGCGTCCTTTTATTAGATAAAATCTCCTTCATAAACTTCACATAGCTCGGCATTTGTTCCAAGGCATCGACAAATGGAATATTGATATGTAACTTCTTAAAGACGTCAAGAAACTTGGAGAATTGCTTGCCTAACTTTTGCTTTTGCAACCGCTGTGGAAACGGGACTGGTGGCACATAAGCTATTGGATTATCTGGAAACAATTTCGAGTTTTTAGAAATTTGAGGTTCTCTTAATGCCGAATTTTTCTTCTCCTCATCCTCACCTTTCAATTTGTTTTTCCCGGGTTGCTCACACACTTCTCTCCCACTTCTCAAGCCAATGGCATTAATACTCTCTCTGGGGTTCGTCTCAGTTGTACTTGGCAAAGTGCCCTGAGGTCGGGCTGTTAACAAATTTGCTATTTGACCCATTTGGACTTCCAAATTGCGAATAGAGGCGGAATGATTCTGTAGAGTAGTTTCTGTGCGGGTCATGAATCGACTCGTGTTAGCCGCCAATTGAGCAATCGCATCTTCTAAAGAAACCTTCGGTGGAGGAGGGGGCTGCTGTGGGGGTTGAGTGGCTTGAGCTTGTGGAGGATTGTTCAATGCTTGCCCGTTTCTCCATGAAAAATTTGGATTATTTTGCCACCCTTGGTTGTAAGTGTTAGAATACGGATTATTCTGTCGATTTTCGTTCCCCACAAATTTAGCTTGTTCCATCAGAGATTGCTCGAAAGGATTTCCGACTTGGCATTCAGCACTAGGATGAGACCCGTTGCACCAATTACATGAGTCCGTGGTAACGGTAGAAGGAGCGTGTGATAAAACTTGAAGTTGTTGAGTCAAGGCAGCAACTTGCGCTGATAGTGTAGAGATTGGATCGTTGTCGGAAACTCCCATAACTTGCTTTGGGTTCACACGTTCGGAAGGCCACTGATAAGCATTTGCAGCCATCACTTCCAATAAAGAATGAGCTTCCGCCATCGTCTTGCCCATTAAAGCTCCTCCAGCGGCTGCATCAACAAGAGTGCATGTAGAAGCACTTAATTTGTTATAGAATGTCTGAATTTGTAGCCAATCCGGTAGACCATGGTGTGGGCATCTTCTTAGCAAATCCTTGTATTGCTCCAAAGCTTCATGAAGCGATTCCATCTCAAATTTCCTGAAGGTTATTATTTCATTCCGAAGTCGCGTTGTCTTTGCCGGCGGAAAGAACTTAGCCAAAAAGGCTTGTGCTAACTCCGCCCAAGTCGTGATAGAGCCCGGCGGAAGTGAATTCAACCAAAACTTGGCTTTATCCCTCAAAGAAAATGGAAAAGGCCGTAGACGAATGGCGTCATCAGAAACTCCATTATTCTTGAATGTATCGCATATCTCGAGAAAGGATGCAATATGAGCATTAGGGTCGTCATTCGCTAGTCCACATAATTGACTTGCTTGTACCATCTAGATTATAGCTGGCTTAATCTCGAAATTGTTTGCTTGGATAGTTGGATGCCGAATCCCCGAAAAATTCGCGTTGATTTGAGGCAATGCATAATCCCGGAGTGCCAATGCCAGCTGAGCCTGCTGAATAGGGTTGTAAACCCTGTGATTTCCTGTGTTGTCGGACATGGTATCCTTTGTTGACAGCTCACGTCTTTCCTTCTTGTTTTTTCGCAAAGTGCGCTCGAGTTCAGTATCCAAAGGTAATAGACCTTAGTCACCGAATTTTCTCATGCACTAAACGAAACTCCTGAAAGGAAAGACAAAAGATATAAAAAACAAATTTACACAAAAATAAAATAAAGTTCAGATTAAGACTAGAAATACTGAAATTGATATTAGTAAAACAATCAGTCCCCGGCAACGGCGCCAAAAACTTGCTACGTATTTTAGTGAATGCAAGTGCACGTTGTCGTAAGCAAGTAATAAAGTGATAAGAAAGATATCATTCCCTCGAGGACTGACGTACTAATTACCAATATATTTGTATTCTAATTTTATCTGAATGATCAAATTTGGTGGTGCAAAGATTATTAAAGAAAACTAGTAAAGTGATAAACTAAAACAACTAATAAAATCAATGGTTCGAATAAAGAAGATCAAATAAGAGAAGAATCTAGGATTGAGAATCCGCCTTCATTAATTCGAATTACTCTTGATTTATATAAATTAAGTAATTTCCCAATTTATTGAAGGCGAAGATTTTTAAGATACTCTAATGCCTCTCCCGAGGTCAATAGAATTTTCTAAGATGAATAAATCACTCTATTCCTAGGTGAATTAATTCAACAATAGGCAAAAAGTAGAAAATCTTCAGACGGGCCACATAATTCCTATGAGTATATTCCTATCTCACAAGATAAAACGTTTCTCACCTATTTTTCCTACTAACTCTCCTCTCCCGATTCTAGTTGCGTAATCAAAACAATTCAATCATAGGCCACAAAATTGAACGCATTAAGAACAATTGGGGAAAACTCAATAGAAAAGGGAAATATATTAATAATGCAAAATCAAAAGTTAATCCGTCAAAATCTTGGTTTCATCACAATCCTAGAAAAGGGTTCTAGCCCGACATGGTAGAAAATAATACACAAAGAATTAAAGAAAGCATAAGAAAAATCAAACACAGTTTAGGAACTTGAATTGTGTCGTTCTCTGGCTTCTGCTCTCTGCTCCTAGGTATTTTCTCCTTCTCCTTTCATCCTCCTATTTTCTGACCTTCAATGCCTATTTATAATATTTCTTCAGCGTCTAAAACGCGTCCAAAATTTAGGTCAAGACGGCCTCCGAAACAGCTAAAAATCGCGGGCTGCAGTCACAAATCCCGCGCGGCGGGCCGCGGCCCGGCATTAGTGTGCCGCGGCCCCTGTCTTCATGCAGCCAGGCCTGGGCGTAATTTCTCCATATAGGCCACGGCTCAGAACGAGTGTGCCGCGGCCCCCGATACAGTTTGTACCGGTTCTAGCTGGGCGCCTCCTGTGCCGTGGCCCATTCTGTATGTGCCGCGGCTCTTCACCAAAATTGTCGTTTTGGCCTGTTTTTATCCGTTTAAGCTCATGGACTCTAATTTCCTTCAAAACGTATAAACATCATGCATTAAAAGCTCATTTATGCATATTTAAACTAAAAGTGGGTATAAAATAATGATAATTAAGCGCATAAAAATACATATAACAACCACATTTGTGAGGCCAGTATTAAAGAAAAACATGTTAGAGGCTCGTTTAAATCCAAAATGGAAATTTCCACTAGCCGTATTCTTGAATTAATTCATATTGATTTGATTGGACCATCTCGGCATGCTAGATTGAATGGTAAACTCTACACATTAGTTCTTGTTGATGATTTTTCTAGATTTACTTGGGTAAAATTCTTAACAAATAAAAGTGATGCGTTTAATGAGTTTGTTAAGTGGTGTAAGTTTACCCAGAAAGAAAAAGAATTACCAATTATCCCCATCTGATCTGATCATGGTGGAGAATTTGAGTCAAATGATTTTGAAGATTGGTGCGATAAATATGGTATTGGGCACAACTTTTCGGCACCTCGGACACCTCAACGAAATGGAGTTGTCGAGAGGAAGAATTGCTCTTTAGAAGAAATGAGACGAACAATGCTCAATGAATATGGGCTACCAAAATATTTCTGGGCCGAAGCCGTTAATACCGCATGTTATGTTATTAATAGAGTCCATCTTTGTAGAAACAAGATGATGACTCCATGTGAGATATTCAAAGGTAAAAATCCCAATTTATCTTACTTTCATCCATTTGGTTGTAAAGTATTTATTCATAATAATGGTAAGGATAATTTGGGAAAATTTGACTCTAAATCGGATATTGGTATTTCTTGGTTATTCGACTAATAGTAAAGCTTATCGTGTTTTTAATTGTAGAAGAGGCTCAGTAGAAGAGTCGATTCATGTAAAATTCGATGATACACTTTTACCCCCGAGAAAGGTTGTTTTTGATGATGATGCAGGTATGGTTCCAGCTAATGAAGTGTCAGAAGCAACGAAGGAATTAGAGAAGCTTGAATTAAGATCGGACAAGCAGGAGGATAATTCTTTCAACCTTCCTAAAGAATGGGCTAATGTGAAAGATCATCCTATGGAGCAAATTCTTGGAAAAATCGATGATGGTGTACAGATAAGGAGAAATGTGAATGATTGCCTAAACGATATTGCACTCATTTCTCTTATAGAACCAAAGAATATATATGAAGCCATAAATGACGAAAATTGGGCTATTGCTATGCAAGAAGAGCTCAATCAATTCGAAAGAAACAAAGTATGGGAATTGGTTCCGGCACCGAAAGACAAAACAATCATCGGTACAAAATGGGTTCATAAAGTAAAAACCTACGATAATGGTCTCCCAGTAAAGAATAAATCAAGATTGGTTGCTCAAGGATATAATCAAGAGGAAGGGTTAGATTATGAAGAAACCTTCGCTCCTGTTGCCCGTCTTGAGGCTATTCGCCTTTTGTGTGCCTTTGCCACCTACAAGAAGATCAAACTCCGTCAAATGGATGTAAAAAGCGCATTTTTAAATGGTGTCATCCAAGAGGAAGTCTATGTCAAGCAACCGCCAGGATTTGAAGACTATGATCATCCAGATCATGTATACAAGCTCCATAAAGTTCTCTATGGATTAAAACAAGCTCCGAGAGTATGGTGTGAACGTCTAAGCTCTTTTCTTATTTCTAATAGGTATAAAAGAGGTAACGTTGATAATACCCTTTTTATTAAGAACTATGGTAATAATATGCTTATTTGTCAAATTTATGTCGATGAATTTGTTTTTGGTGCAACTAACGAATCTCTGTCCCTAGAATTTTCAAATCTTATGAAGGGAGAATTCAAAATGAGTATGATGGGAGAGTTGAAATACTTTCTCGGACTCCAAATTAAGCAACTCAATGACGGAATATTCATTTACCAATCCAAGTACGTGAATGAGCTCCTCAAGAAATTTAAGATGGAAGGATGCAAAGAAATTTCTACTCCTATGTCTTCCACTCTTAAACTCGACAAAGACGAGAAAGGTAAGTCTGTTGACCAGAAACAATATCGAGGTATGATTGGGTCTCTATTTTATTTAACTGCTTCTAGGCCTGATATTATGTTCATTACTTGTCTATGTGCTCGTTTTCAAGCCAATCCTAAAGAGTTTCATCTTATTGCTTGCAAACATATTTTTCGATTTATAAAAGGTACTGCTGGTTTAGGTCTATGGTATCCATCGAGCATCGATTTTAAACTTTTCGTATATAGTGATGCAGATTTTGTTGGATGCAAAATTGATAGAAAGAGTACCAGTGGTACTTGTCATTTCATGAGCTCGTGTTTAATTTCATGGGGTAGTAAGACACAAACCAGTGTAGATACTTCCACGGCTGAAGCAGAATATGTGGCTGCGGGGAGTGGATGTGCGCAGGTTTTGTGGATTAAAAATAAATGACTAGATTATGGCAATGAGCTTAAAAATACACTTATTTTTTGTGATAATACGAGTGCCATAAATTTGAGCAAAAACCCCATATTGCATAGTAGGACAAAACACATTGAAATTCGTCACCATTTTATTCATGACCATGTCCAAAACGGGAATGTATGTCTGCAATTTGTTGGTATTAATGAACAATTGGCGGACATTTTTACAAAACCATTACCCGAAGATGCTTTCAACTTCATTCGCATAAATTTAGGAATGGGACATGTTGATCAATTTTAAGTTTGCATATTCATCATTTACAGCAAAAATGGTCATGGAAAAATGAACATATATCATCAGAAGAATATCATTATTCATTTGGTCAGTGTTACGGCCGCTATGGACAGAAGATTATGTACGTAAAGGATAGTACATACGTTATGCAGGTTTCGATTACGTATGCTATGTACCTCAGGATTTTGGGCAGAAGGTTTTGATATTATATTACAGCCGTTATTCCTTTATATAACGTACGTTACGCGCTGTTCCCTGCTACTTTTATTTCCCGACTCATCAAACTCCGTTTCATTTCCCCAAAACTCAAACCCTATTTTCGATCGCCTCATCTGAAATTCTCACAAAAATCGACCGATTATCTCCATTAATCAACAACAAGTTTCCATATTCATCATGTCTACAAGATCCAGCAAGAAAAGAAGGGGAGAAACATCTCAATCTTCATCCCCTCCAGCTGACGGTCCCCACTTCCGAAATCCCCAGGCGGTGAAAGTCTTCCATGATATATTGATTGATGAAGAGGTAACGCTCAGTCATCACTTCGACTTTGAATCTTTGAAATCTGTTGGTCTAGATATAGAGGAACTTTTTGATATGTTTAGGATCAATAAATTTTTTAGTCTTGCTCGACCGATATATGTTGATTGTGTCCGTGAGTTCTATGCAAATTTCTCTACGTCTTATGATTCGGATGGTTAAGTTGTTATAAACTCTATTGTTCAAGGAAAACCAATCTCTATAGATGCCGCAAAACTGTCAGAAATTTTTGGGCTGCCTAACGAAGGTTTAATTTGTACCGAAAATATGGTTCCGGATGAGGAAGACGTTATTATCAACATGCAGGATGAGAAACACGAACCTTTAAAAGAATTCACCATTCGAGACTTCCTAAAATCTAAGGCTGTTATTGAAGTGAATTCTGACAAATTTGAAAATAATGACTTTGGCCTAAATATCTGACTTCTTCACGATGCTATTACTAGAAGTCTTATGCCAGAAGTGAATGCCCAACAACATCCCGTTAACATCGATATGGAAATCATTTATCACATTCTGAATGATAATCAAGTCATTTTCTCGAGTTGTGATGAAATAGTTTGTGGAAAAAGGAATGATATTCCACAAGAAAGGTTATATAAAGGTAAACCGGCAAAGAAAATCTGGAATGCCGTCTGGTTCTATTCTGACGGAAATATTTGAGAAATCCGATGTTGATCTGTCTGGTTTGCATGGAGTTGCCATCCCACGGGGAAGTTTGGTTCATGAAGGAACTATCCGCACGATGAAATATATGCAGACCCGTAGCCGAGAATAGGTTTACTTTGCTTATCTAAAGGATGACGATCATTTGGTTGATGGTGGTGCATTGCCTCGTCTGGAGGATAGAGTTTCGTCTAGAGGCACTCAGTCTGAGAGGCCTCGTATGAGGTCACTAGCTGCCCAGCCAGGCCCGTCCAGAGTTAGTAGAGGAAGCTCATCGTCTCAAATGGAAATAAGAATGGACCGGCTAGAGAAGGAGATGAAAGAAGTCAAGATCATGGTCCAGAGTATCTGCACTCACTTTGCCATCCATCATCCGCCTCCCGAAGCTGACCTTGACTAGTTTATGGTCCTTCGAATGATGATTATCTTCGTTATTATCAACCAAATATTTTCATGCATTTTATTGGTTTTAAACATTGATGGTTTATTGTTTCTCATTTTCGTATGGTTTTTCGTAGTTTTTGGTTCTCTTTGACATTATCTTGATATGAAATTGCTTATTTATGCCATTCACTAACTGTGATTCTATTGAAATCTTTTTCAGGTGAATACATCCCTCTTACACTTGTTGTTAATGACAAAAAGGGGGAGTAAATATGCATAATTTTGAACTTCATATTGGAATATGATGTATTCATATAATTAACTCAGGGGGAGTTATTTTCAGGGGGAGCTTTTCAAAATAAATTTTATGACCCTCAAATTTTTAAAGTTCAAAATTTTCAAGTATTATTTTGTCATCATCAAAAAGGGGGAGATTGTTGAAACAATATTTTTGATAAACATATTTTGATGATGTTTACTTGAACCAAATAAATC
Organism: Orobanche coerulescens; assembly: GCA_033398695.1. Taxonomy (NCBI): domain Eukaryota; kingdom Viridiplantae; phylum Streptophyta; class Magnoliopsida; order Lamiales; family Orobanchaceae; genus Orobanche; species Orobanche coerulescens. The sequence goes on along the minus strand of CM065803.1, from coordinate 200,848,166 downwards.
AAGCATATTTTACATAGCTAACGTACGTAATATAAACTTCATAAGGTATGCAATATAAAGTTCTTAACGTATGTAATATTATCTACATAATGTACGTAACAATTGATTTCTAACCGTTGATAAAGTTTCTAGATTGTCAAAGTCTTTGAAAAGGTTATATGATATAACGTACGTAAATCCGCATACATAATGTACGTTATCATCTTTGATTTTGAATTTATGTGCTAACCATTGATTTTTCACATAGTGACATCATCCAGGACATCATCCTATCCAACGGATATGAAGACCAAGCATTACGTACGTAATGCATGGAAGCATAACATACGTAACAGTGAAGCCAGATGCTACTGCCTATTTTCCAGTATCTTATTACGGCCGTTACATAGGATGTGTAACGTACGTTATATTGCTTACGTACGTAACAATGGTTACCTAACGTATGTAATTTAGGCTTACTATTCTAACGGGAAAATGGACCTCAAGGGCTATAAATAGACATGCTTCAAACTGTTGAGACACACAAGTACTATCAAGCATACATACTTTCATCTGAGCTTTCCAAGCAAATCATTCCGAGATATATACATTCTATATTGTGATACGAGAAGAATTGTTCTACATTTCTATATACACATTGTTGTATCTTTGTGAGAAATTGTACTATAAGACGAGTAACTGTACTCGCAACCTTCATTGTATTTGTGAGAGTTTATCTTGTACTCGTAAAGCAAGATAATGTTATGCTCAAGTAACTGAAGTTTCGCACTAAGCTCGAAAGTGCTGTTTTAATAGAGTTGGCACTAAACTACAAAGTGTATTCGGTATTGAAGAAAAGTCCTAGTCGATACACTAGGTAGGGGACGTATGCTTCGTTAATAGCCGAACCTCTCGAACAAATTCTTGTGTCCTTTCTTTTCCGCTCTTTGTTTATTACTCCGATTATCTGCTTCCGCACAAAAAGAGTTCAAAACTCTAATCCACAATATTCAACCCCCCTTCTAGTGGCGGTACCAATATAACAATTTCATAATAAAAATGGGATATGGAAAGAATCTTGCAAATAGACTTTATCATGGCTACAGGTCAAAAAGTCTCGAAATAATCAATTCCCTCTCTTTGGGAATAACCCTTCGCCACAAGCCTGGCCTTATAGGTATCAACCTTTCCATCTCCAGCAGTCTTTCTCTTGTAGATCCATTTATTTTCAATAGGCACTATGCCCTTAGGACGATCAACCAGAGTCCAAACCTGATTATCCTGCATAGATTCTTTCTTAGCTTCTATAGCCTCTTGCCACTTTGCGGAGTCAACATCTACCATCGCCTGGTCATAAGTAGAGGGATCATTCTCTTGTCTACTTTCCATCATCTCATGAGGACCCAATTCCTCTTGATGCAGATAGCTATGCCTCTCAGGTATATAAGAATCTCTACTAGACCTGCGAGGTTGTGTTTGTATTTCAGAAGGTTTTGTTCCAATATCTTGTACAGATGTCTCATTTGGTGTTTCTTTTATTTCTTCTAAAGAAATATTTCTACATGTGCCTCCTTCCTGAATAAACTCATCTTCAAGGAAGTGTGCTTGTAATGCAACGATGATCCTATGATCTTCAGGCATGTAGAATAAACATCCTATGGAATCCCGTAGATATCCTATGAAACGACCCTTCATAAACCTATCTTCCAATTTCTAAATTTTAGTCTTCTTAACATAAGCAGGACATCCCCAAATCCTAATATGATTAAGGCTTGGTTTTCTATCTTTCCACATCTCATGTGGAGTCTTAGTAAACGGATTTGGAAGGACATTTGTTTAAGATATGTGCAGCAGTAAGGAACGCATAACCCCACAGGTAAATCAGTAGATCAGTATAGTTAAGCATGGAGTGAACCATGTCCAATAAGGTTCGATTCCTTACTTCTGACACACCATTTAATTGTGGAGTAGCCAAAGGAGTGAACTTTGATACTATTCCCAGTTCTTTTACGAACTCATAAAACTCAGTACTCATATATTCACCACCTCGGTCCGACTTAAGTGCTTTGATATGACGACTCATTTGCTTTTAAAATAGGGCCTTAAGTTCTTTGAATTTTTCTAAGGCTTCGGATTTATGTTTCATTAAGTACATGAATCCATATCTAGTATGGTCATCTATGAATGTAATGAAATAATGAAATCCCTCTTGTGCCACTTCAAAAGGGCCACACACATCGGTATGGATTAATCCAAGTTTTTCAGCAGTTCTTTCAAAAGTCCCTGTGAAGTGTGACTTAGTCATTTTGCCTTGAAGGCAAGATTCACACGTTGGATAGGGATCCGATCCCAGTGGACCCATAAGTCCATCTTTCTCCATTTTATGAATCTTGGTCTAACCAACATGACCAAGTCTAAGATGCCACTTAAGTGCTTGGTTTGATTCATCCCTACCACTCTTCTAGTTATAGTGTCCATAGTGGTTTTATTCTTTAGATTCAAATCTAATAAACCATTTAGTAATGTTGTTGTACCAACCAATTTATTTCTAAAATAAATGCGACGGGAGCCATCGCCAATAAAGAAATGATATCCCTTATGGTCCATGACCCGAATTGATACAATGTTTTTGTGCCCCTTGGGCAAAACAAGTACATCAACTAAGATAACATAACCGAATTCTAAATCCAACAAAAATGATCCGGTGTTAGTAGCCTCGACACTATGCCCGCTGTCGACAGTCACCATCACTTCTCCAGCTCCAAGCTTTCCAATTCGTTCCAGATCCTTATTTATTGTGCATATATGAGAATTTGCACCAGAATTATCCAAGAAGTAGAATAAACAGTTACATAACAGTTTGTTTCCAAAACTAGTAGTTGTGTACCTGAAGGCGCATTGCGGTCAGGTTTTGGATAGTGCCTCCTCCAATGGCCTAGCTTACCACAGTTTAGGTAAGCATCTTTTTCTTGGCCACCTTACTCTTTGAAAACATTGGGGCCTTGCCCTTGTATTTTTGTACACCTCTTTTGGGCTTGAACTGCTTCTTGCCCTATTTCTTGTTGTTCTTGGACCTCCGAGGCCTAGAAGAAATAACAAGTGCAACCTTCTTTGGCCTAGTCTTCATTTGAGACTATGACGTACTCAGTTTGTTCATTACCCCAGCTAAGTTTCAAGCAACCTCATTGCAGTTAAAATTCATTACAAATTGAGAGAAGGAGTCAGGAAGCGATTGCAGGATAAGGTCGGTCTGGAGAGAAGCATGCATCCTAAAATCAAGAGACTCCAATCTCTCGATGATAGATATCATTTTGAGGATATGATCCCCAACTTTCTCACCTTTCTTCATCCGAGCACCAAACAACTGCTTCGACTCATTTCCAGCAGTTCGACTGTGCTCCCCATAGAGTTCAGTAAGATGTTCTAGAATCGCCCTTGCATAGGGCATGTTTTCATGGACTCTTTGAAACTCATTGTTCATTGAGACCATCACAGAACCTCAAACACTGACATCATGTTTAACCCATTTCTCATGGAATTCAACATCTTCTTGACTAGCCCTGGTCCGTGCAGGAGCCGGTGGGATGTCTGCTGCCAAGACATAACCCAGTGTCTCCATACTGAGAACTATTCTCCGATTGCGGAGCCAGTCCACAAAGTTGGGTCCAGTAAGAGTGTTTCTCTCAAGTAGAATTGTCAGTGGGTTCATTGTCATTTTTGGCAGGTTTTTCGTATGTTAACTGCAGAGATTAATTTTGAGATTCTTTAGTGATTATTTAATTATGATCCGAGTAAAGAATTTAAGGACTTCCTTTATTTAAAACTCGTCTCCCACTATTTTTATTGACATTACATACTCCCTAACGAAATTTGGAAGTCATGGTTGACTTCATAGTGGTGGTCGATTTCTTTATAAAGTTTAATAGAGGGCAACCCATACGATTTCTGTTATATTATTTTTTATAAAGTGGTGTCTACCACCAACCCATCTAATAGATGATTCGATCTTCTTTTACCCTACTTCACTTGCCTTCAACCCATACGATTTCTATGGCTCGCTGAACTATCTAAGTTTAAACTGCCAAGTCCTATTAGTCTAGCAATTGAATCTTACTCGATAACCCATACAACTTCTAGGGGTTTGATTTATCACAACCGAAGACATCTAATGCACTCTTGGAATTTATCTGTAATAACCGCAATTTCGATTTCCGATAAATTTTTTTTTTAGCGGAAGTCCATATTAGCAACTCTTTTATGACCGTTTCGTCATTTCGAGAATATTTAATTCTTCACTTTTTGTCATCCGAGTTCGTTTCGGCATCGTTTTGTTGAATTCCGTGTTCTTAAACGGCTTTTACGCACTTGAGTTCGATTCTTGCGAATCTCATCCGAAACTGTTGTTTCGAGTTTCTCGTAAGTTCATTTAATGTTATTATTCATGTTGCAAGCTTTGGCTTGGTGTTTCGATCATGTATCGTGTATTTCAGACGTTTTTGGCCATTATCGTAATTTCCCAAAGTTTGGGGTAATTACTTTCCGTTGTTGAATTTCAAGCCTTCGGGTGGTCGGAATCGTGTGTTCTCTTAGCGCTTGGATTCATCTTTGCGAGTAATTTGTAACTGTATCTTCGATTCATATTCAGGTTTGGGTTTTGAGGTTGTCCGGGCCGTCGGATGTGGCCACGGTCGAGTCACGGCAGCACAGTTTGGAGCAGGTGCTGGCATGGCCGAGTTACGACCGTAAGGTGCCGGTTACAGCCGTAAGTGATCGTAAGGCATGGGCTGGACGAAGGCTGGTTATGGCCGTAAGACGTGTCGGTTACGGCCGTACGAGCGCCAGGCAGCTTCTGGACGAATGCCGGTTACGGCCGTAAGTGCCGAGTTACGGCCGTAAGGCCCTGCTGGTTATGGCCGTAACTCTGTCGGCCATATAAGGCCTGGGCGACGGGCAAGACTTCATTTCACCCCATTTCTTCACCCGGGTGGCGGCTGGCGATGGGAAAATTGGGGAGTGGAGTTTTTGGTCGATTCCACTCGATTTCTAAGCATTTTTGAGGATTTTTGTCGATTATATCAACATCAAATCCTTGTTCTTCGTAGGAGCGAGGTAATTTCTTGAAATCTCCTAGAATTTGATTTTCGAGATTTCTTCCTGATTTTCATTGTTCGTCCGAATTTGATGAATCGGTTGATGCTAGTGAACAATATTAATCGTATTATATGGATTGTATATCCATATTTTCGATTCGCCGATTGATGATTATTAGGTTCTTGAGGAACTATGAACATTTAGTGTTCGATTAAATGTCTTAAAGAGTTTCTTTCGGTCGTTGTGTTGATTTCGATTGATATTGTGTTATTGAATGAATTGTATTTCATTCAAGGTTGTTCGAGTACTTATGTTTATCGGAGGACGCCGTTCGTTGTTCGTGGAAGGATTTCATCGCCTTCGGTTGAGGCAAGTTTTATACTTGTACTAGTCAATGAGATTAATGTTATCATATATGTGTATGAATGTGTTGTATCATTCCGAGACTTAGTCTCTTCATAAGTTCATTGATATAAAGGGATCGTTCGATCCGATACTTCTACAATTATGCCAAATGTTGCTATTGTTTATTAATGGCCGGTAAGGCATCGAGATACTCGTTGTTAATGTTATTATCGATCACCGGTTCGCGGTATCGATGTATCGATTGTTGTTGTTAATATTGATGTCGATATAAGACATTGTTGTAATCATTGTTATAAATGTTGGCATCCTCTCATTCATGCTGTGTTGGCCGATTGAAGGCATTCTCGCATTCATTTCTCATCTTCGTCGTCGGTAACCGATTAAAGGTGCCGAGGCATTCTTCATATCATTGTTATCGATTGGCCGTTCCAAGGCAATCGAGGTATCAATTCATTCATTGTGTCATTGCTATTGATTTACCGTTCTAAGGCAATCGAGGTATCAAATCATTCAATGTCTCATTGTTATCGATTGGCCGTTCTAAGGCAATCGAGGTATTGAATCATCCGCTCCATCATTGTTATCGGTTGGCCATTCTAAGGCAATCGAGGTATTGGATTGGGACTGTCGAGGACGGTGCCCATCCGTGAGTTACTATCGTCGTGTTGGCCGATTCAAGACAACACACTATCTTTCTTGTGAATTCGGTAATCTTCGGATCGTTGCCGTTTGTGATTAATTATATTTTGGAGGCTAGTCTCGGCTAGTGCTCTTTATGGGTAAGTTTGGGGCTTGAACCTTCGCGGTTGGGTTTCCAACACCTACAATTCAGTAGGTCACGGCCATTGGATGGCCTAATTGTGATACGGCTTCGACCCTAATTGTGATACGGCTTTGTGCCGCGGCTTCTGTTGCTACCCAAAATATTATCCGGAGATAGATATTGCTGGAATGGATGGATAGCAAACAAATGCAAGAGCACTTCCGTGAGAAAGATAAATAACACAAGATTTGCCGGGGTTGTTAGTCCCGGGCTTGAATGCTCTCGCGAGATTTTAGTAATACTAATATTCGGGGATACAAGTATTAATGTAAGAATACAATTACAATGAGTGTAAAGATTCTTGTTATCTTAGCTAGTGAGCATGTAGATTGCCGGAAGAACCAGATTTGATGCTCTGTGAGTTCTTGTAACAAAGGAGATGAACAGTCGCGGCGGTGAGAGATCGACAGTCTCTCACGGCGAGTATTTAGCTGGATGCTTGGGCTCCTGGGCTTATGAATCTCTTGGAATCTGTCTAGTGGAGACTTGCTGCCTCTGCCGATCGTCTTCTGGACGAGAGATTCGGAGAGAGAAGTCCTGAGATGGATTCCGGCGAGAAAGCATGGAGCTTGGTGATAAGTGTGTTCTTTTGTATCTCCGTGAATGAATTCGGAATGAGTTCTGAACGTGAGTAAATGAGTTCTGAACCTTTCGAAAAGTAAGTGAACGGGTTCTCAACTATTGGTGAAATGAATTCCGAACCTTTTTCCAGTAGGAGGAGGTTCTCTATTTATAGGACTTGGATACGCCGGGCGATCGCCTTTTCTGTATTATAATAATCGGGCGATCGTCTTTTAGCACATGGGCTTGTCTCCTTAAAGTCTGCAGGAGTTCTTTGGCGATCAAGTGTGCAGTCGATGGGAGCCTGCACGCATCCTGAGTTGCTGTCACGGGTGGTCCCACTGACAACTTTCGGCGCGCCTGCCGGTAGGTGAGGTAGGTGACAGGCTGTGGTCAATGGTCTTGTCTGTCAGCAAAAGATCTTGTCTGTCAGCGAAGATCTTGTCTGTCAGCGCCTTTTGTGGATCTGCACGTGGGTGCTGTTCTGAGATCCAGTCTTCGATGACTTTGACGGGCGATCATCTCTGCTCGGGGCGTAGGTCGACCGTCCTAAGCCGGACACTAGAGTCGATCGCCAGATGCCAAAGGGCAATCGCCTTGGGAGTCGATCGCTTGGTACTTGATGGTGGTCTGATATCTTCGATTAGGCGAGCTAGCCATAGTTTGACTGGAGTTGACTTGGTCGCTCGGCTTTTTAGTCGATCGCCTGTCGGGATGGATAAATCTTGACACAACAGCTTCGGCCCTAATTGTGATATGGCTTCGTGCCGTGGCTTCGGCCCTAATTGTGATACGGCTTCGTGCTGTGGCTTCGGCCCTAATTGTGATACGGCTTCGTGCCGTGGATTCGGCCCTAATTGTGATACGGTTTCATGCCGTGGCTTCGGCCCTAATTGTGATACGGCTTCGTGCCGTGGCTTCGGCCCTAATCGATACAGCTTCAGGCTGTTTTGGCTTCAGGTGATTATGATATTTGAAAGCTTCGGCTGAGTGGCTTTCAGGCCTTTGTGATGTCTCGATAATTTCATTGGAGCCTTCGGGCATTGTGATTCATAATTAATTCAGTTCTGGTTTAGTTCATGTCGTGTAATTCATTATGGTACTCTATGATTATGATTTGCCGTTGGGCACTTATGTTCTAACCTGTTGAACAGGTATTAATAGTATGCCGTGGGCATAATGTTTCACGAATACTCGGTTCTTACCTTGGCTTGTGAGCATCTCGTATTATTATTATCATTGTACCGTTTCATTCTGCCTTTGGATGCATATCATGTTATACGTGTATTTGATGTTCATTATCTGGATGACTGACCCCGTGGGGGCGGAACATGTTTTCATGTTTTAGGTGCTTGCGAGGAGAGAGTTGAGACACAGGGGCATGATGATGGCGACGAGGCATTCGAGCGATACTAGTCCGAGTTGTTCATGTTTGTCAGTCAGTTGGAGTGTTCTCCAGTTTGTCAGTCATTGTCATTATGTATTACCCGAGCAGATGCTCGTGGATGTTGTTGTATTTTTATTTTTGGCCATGTAGGCCCATCGTTGTCGTTGAAATTCCTTATCGGAATATTGTGTCAGATATCATAGTAGGGACTGTGATCTCCCTTGTTGGTTAATTTAATGTATTTTAGTCATGTTCGCCTGGTGGATCTCCGGGTGTGGGGTCCACGGCACTGTAATAACCCAATGGGATTTGGGGGTGTTACAGAAGATGGTATCAGAGCTTTGGGTTGTGAGATACCCTGATATATGAGTTATGTGGCTTTATCGACGCGGTAGTAGTGGGACTGTCAGGTTATGACAATCTGGACAGTCGGGTTTTGTGAGTCGTGATATTTGTGCGACTGCATGAGTCATTCATTCATCGAGTCGTCGTCAGTTGAGACTAGTATCGCGAGACCTTGAAGCTTCGTATGACCTGTGTAAGGACTCGATTCTCTTTATGTTCATACATTCATTATGTCATTAATTATACATGCTTTGTTGAAACCTATATGTGATATTAGTGTTATGATTGATTCATGACTAATCGTTTTGGACCTGTGTAAGCGTTAAGGATCAACTCATTCATCAGTTAATAATCCTCAATCATCATTTTTGATCTTGTCGATCATGTTAATTCATTAATCACTCAGTCAATCTCATTGCTCAGTTGTTGATCTTGTGGATCGAACTATCAATCTTGTTAACCTGTTCAAGATAATCATTTCAGGAGTTTCATCAGATAATCATGTTACCTCACTTGATCTTTCATGCGATTTTATCATATTCCGGCGTCATGTTGACGATCATTTTATTGCATTATTAATGCATTCATTGTGTTAAAGCGTGTATGCTCATCGTTATCATTCCGTCACGTAATCATAATGCGATACTCATGCGGGATCTATAATCATCATGTGACTTTCCTGCTTCAGTATGGATAGAGCTGTCAGAGGATGCAGGGGAAGAGCCGAAACTAGGGATCTCGTGTGCATGCCCGCGCGAACGCTAGCGATGCTACTCATTCACTGTCAGATAATCATTCACTGTCAGGGAGTCGTACCCGAGATGCAGCTCAATCAGAAGGTGTTCGAGTAGACCCATTCATATGCATGCAGGGCATGATGGCCCAGATGACTCAGATGACGCGGATGATGGATACCATGCAGACCTCGATGGTTCATGGCCCACCACAACAGGGATTCCAGGTGCCGTTTCAGGGACAGACTGGAGGAGTGAATCAGATTATTGGCGATATCTCTCTTCAGAGGTCGCCTACCTTTGAGTGTTCATTGGAACCAGCTGATATTGTTAATTGGCTTAAGCATTTTGATAAACTCTTCGACATGGTTCAGTGTCCGGAAGAGATTAAAGTGGCAGTAGCAGCTTATTACTTGAGTAAGTGCGCTTATTCGTGGTGGCTTTCTGTGAAACCCACCGATCACGATTGTATTTGGAGTGAGTTCAAGACTCTCATGTTAGAGAGGTATTATTCGGCTCCACTTCGTGAAGCCAAGTTATCAGAGGTTCTGAACCCCGAACCCATCGAGGACGAGGGTGTTATTGTCATTGCTAAGAAGTTTCAAGGACTACTTCAGTTTGCTTCGTCAGTTATCCGTATTGAGGCGGATAAGATCAAATATTTTAGCAAGAGGCTAAATCCGCAGTTGAGGATGCAATTGTTCAATCACAATTGTAATTCACTTAGTGAGTTCATAGAGAAGGCTCTTGGAGCAGAGCTTTTGATCTAGGAGCTTACTCAGAAACACCCTTCAGTTTCTTCCGGCGGGAGGACTAGGAAGCCGGTTTGTTCTGAGGGACATCGGTGTCCGACGTCCAAGAGGTTGTTTTCTAGTCGTCTTCGTGATGAGAAAGTATCTTCCTCTCAGATGATGAGTTTGACTATTGTTTGCTTTAACTGTGATTCAGCAGGGCACGTTAATACTCGGTGTTTGGTGCCGGCTATTGTTTGTTTTCTGTGTGGGAGACAGGGACACCTGCGAAAATACTGCAGGAGTTCTAGGGCCGGTAGATCTCGAGAGAGCTCAAGGGCCTCGAGGGACTTTGTTACTCCAGCCCGTGCTTCATTCAAGGGGTCCTATCAGGCTTCGAGAGCCAGAGGTAAGGACATTCATCACCGGTTTTGAACAAGTTAATTCTTGCTCGGTAATAGTATAATCATTCATTTCATTTGTCGTTCATTCATTCATATAATTCATTCATCATATATCAATCACGTTGAGACTTATAATTATCAAACTAATCATTCACTTCACGGGGAACAATGGTTCCAATTATTTCATTTGAGCTATCACTCATTACGTTATCATTTCACCCCGGTGAGTCATTCTTGATCCTTGTTGGATTTCGATTCATTATCATTTATTGTGATCATTCTTGTTCTTGTGACCTCCTGGGATCATATTGAGCAATGAGTTCAGATTTGGGTCTCCTTAAATCGATGAGATCCAGGAGACCGATTATCTGGAGGATATTGGTGTTGGGTACATTTGATATGCAGCCTTAATTTTTGTATTTTCCTTTCTCTGTTTTCGGATTAATGTGTAACTTAATCCGTAATAATGTATCGTGGTTGTGGAGCATTATTGTTGATCTATTTTATAATGATCGTATTTGAGAATCTTGATATTTGAGTCATTTGATGTGATTTTATTTCCTTCTGTATTGTACATAAGATTTCGTGATAATCTGGGTAATTGTTCATTGTGATTCGAGACGTCAAGTTATGAGAACTTGGGCGTCCGATGCCGATGAGAAGTGAGTTTTCGGTTCTTGTGTATCTCGTTGATTTTTACTGGTGGGATATTGCTTCTCCCGACTTCTTTTAAGTTTTGGGACGAAACTTCTTTTAAGGAGGGTAGTATGTAATAACCGCAATTTTGATTTCCGGTAATTTTCTTTTTTTAGAGGAAGTCCATCTTAGCGACTCTGTTGTGACTGTTTCGTCATTTTGAGAATATTTAATTCTACACTTTTTGTCATCCGAGTTTGTTTCGGCATCGTTTTGTTGAGTTCCGTATTCTTAAACGGCTTTTCCGCACTTGAGTTCGATTCTTGTGAATCTCGTCCGAAACTGTTGTTTCGAGTTTCTTATAAGTTCATTTAATATTATTATTCATGTTGCAAGCTTTGGCTTGGTGTTTCGATCGTGTATCGTGTATTTCGGACGTTTTGGGCCATTTTCGTAATTTCTCAAAGTTTGAGATAATTACTTTCCGTTGTCGAATTTCAAGCCTTCGGGTGGTCGGAATCGTGTGTTCTATTAGCGCTTGGATTCGTCTTTGCGAGTATTTCATAACCGTATCTTCGATTCATATTCAGGTGTAATATCCGCAATTTCGGATTTCCGGTAATTTTCTTTTTTCGGCGGAGGTCCATTTCGACGACTTGCTTAGGACCGTTTCATCATCCTGAGAAGGATTAATTCTGCACTTTTCGACATCCGAGTTTGTTTCGGTGCTGTTTTGCTGAGTTCCGTGCTTTTTAGCGACTTTTCCGCACTTGAGTTCGATTCTTGCGAATCTCGTTCGAAACTGCTGTTTCGAGTTTCCCGTAAGCCCGTTTAACTTTGTTATAGGTGTTGTGAACTTCGGTTTGGTTATTCGATCACGTATCGTGATTTTCGGACGTTTTGGGCCATTTTCGTAATTTCCCAAAGTTTGGGGTAATTACCTTCCGTTGTCGAATTTCAAGCCTTCGGGTGGTCGGAATCGTGTGTTCTCTTAGCTCTTAGATTCGTCCTTGCGAGTACTTCGTGACCGTATATTCGATTCGTATTCAGGTTCTGGTTTCGGTGTCGTTTTCTTGAGTTCAGTGTTATTAAACGACTTTTCCAAGTATGAGTCGACTTTGTAAAATCACCATAAATTCTTGGAAACTCCAAAGATTTTGAATCTTTTCAATACTATAGAGCATCAAGTTAGCTTTCCAATGGTTCAAACGGTGAGTCAATCGGAGTCCGGACGAGAGAGTTATGGTCGAAATAGCTCAGACACTCATTTTCCAGTTTTGGCCGAGCGGCTGTCATGAGCGCGGCACATGCCGGCGGGGCGCGGCACCTGCTGAGCCACCGCCAGATTTGGCCTCTGCCGCGCGGCACACTTCGGCCGCGGCTGCTGTGCGGTCGGCTATTTAAGGCGGCAGCGTTTCCTCAGCCATTTCTTACTCGTTTTCTTCCCTTCCGCGGCTGGAGCTTGGTTAATCATGGAGAGATGTTGTTGGACAATAAATACATGAAGTCTTGGAGTTCATATGATCAATCATCCATCCTATAGCGTCCTTTGATCGAGCGAATCAGGTCAGATTTTCTAGAAATCTAATTTTGGGGATTTTGGGTATTTTGTTCGATTTCGTCCGTTTAATCCGATTTAACTTAGGATTGTGATGGATTGATGATTCTTTAGATGTATTGTATCATTTCCCTTGTTATTACATGGTTGGATCGTATCGATTCGTTGTTTTGGTCGAGTTCTTGATCGACGCCTTGAAGGTGTCCGGTAAAATGTCATAGAGGGGTTTTCGGGCATTCTACGATTATTCTTCCTCGTATGATCGATGATTAATTGATTATATGTTGTTAGGGTCGAATTCTTGTGAAGAACTCGAGTCGAAACCCTTCCGTTCGTTGTCTTCTTCGGGGTCCGAGCTTCCCGGTCGAACCGTGTTCTTCGGAGCGCTTGGTAGCGGTTATTAAGGCAAGTATCTTATTATACGACTTGTATCTTGTGACTAGTAATTATGTATGATATGTATGATGATTTTGCTTGCCTTCGTAATTATGTTCCGTTTGAGTTGGTTGTGTTTTCCGTAATTTGAAGGCTTTGCGATAATAGTGTTATATTAGTATACGTGTTAGGCGTTGTGCCATTTATGCAGGATTGCGACGTACATATGGGATGGTTGTACACTCGGTTGTGCAATGTATTGTGTACCGAACGTGTGTTATGTTGGTTATGTGTCGTTGATTGACGATAGTTGTTGCGAGTGTTGAGATTGTGTTATGTGCGTGGGATGCACGATTTTGTGGTGATCAATGTGATTGATTAATTGTGCTCATTGTTGTATGTAATGTGAATGTGAATATGAATATGTGTGTGACCGCTAAGTTCACTCGTGTTGGTTCGACGGGACCTACGAGGATTCGTGGCAGTGGACTACGGGGTCAGAACTTAGTGAGGTACTGAGGTCCAATCGTGCTGGTCTGACGAGGCCTACGATAACGCATGGCAGTGGACCATGAGTTTCGGACACAGTACGTCCAACCGGGTGAGCTCGATATAGTCTGTGGACGGTGTGTGTGATTGTTGTGACACATGGCAGTGGACTACGGTGTCAGGATGGTGTGTGTGATTGTTGTGATTGATATAGTCCGTGCGGGTTGTTAAGCCTACGGAGACACGTGACAGTGGATCACGGTGTCGGAATTGGTTATGCCTGGTTAATAGTCAGTGCGGGTTGTTGAACCTACGGAGACACGTGACAGTGGATCATGGTGTCGGAATTGATTATGTTGTTTAATTATGCGTGGTGTAGTCCGTGCGGGTTGTTGAACCTACGGAGACACGTGACAGTGGATCACGGTGTCAGGAGCATGATTATCTTCAAATCAAAGTTTTGAAAGGAAAAGTTTTATGAAACAAGATTTGGATTAAGGCCCTAAAGTTTTTCGAAAGGTTTTGTGAATCAGGACTTGAGGTCTTAAAGGTTTTGAAAATCTAAAAAATTCCCGAGATGATAATCTTATTTTCGAATGCTTCATAGATTATCTTCCCTTGTGAAAACCTCCCGGGAATATTTTGATACTTGATTATTATATTGGATTCACGATTATTATTTGCTTGTTACATTTTGTATGATTTGATGCTTACACTAGTAAAACAGTGGAGTTTTACTAACCCCCGAGTAATCGGGGGGTGGATGTCTGTTTTGCATCCAGGTACATGCAGATTCAGGGGAGCAGTCACAGGATTGGCACAAGAGGATGACGAGCTGCGATACTAATCATGAGTCGAGAGTTGTTTTGATTTTTGTTGTGTTGTCAGAGTTGATTTCAGTCTTCCGCTGTATTTGTAATACCCGGTTGTAATTCAGTAATTATCATTTAGTACTTATCATTCAGTAATTTCACTCATTAATGATCATTTGTCACTCATATTCAATCATGGTAATCACCGTTCAGAGTAATTATATCGTGTATCAATCGTCGTTCATCACTAATATAATTGGAGTTCCGTGCCGTGTTTATCATCTTCGTCATTTTCATTGTGGGCTGTGCGTGAGGAGTAGCGCACGCTACGTACTCTTTCTAGCACGCGCTAATTGAGTACAGGTAGCGCACGCTACCACTCAGCATTAGCGCACGCTAATGTTACCCTGGCTGCAGTCCAGAAGGTACTGGACTGCAGGTGAGTTTTAAGTAGCGCACGCTACGAGTGGTAAGTAGCGCGCGCTAGTGGTTGTAGTAGCGCACGCTAATAATTGCTGTAGCGTGCGCTAAGGGCTGATCAAGTTGAGTCCAGTGGCTACTGGACTGCGCTGAGTCATAGCGCACGCTATGAGTTGTTTTTAGCGTACGCAATCGATATTATAGTACACGCTAAATATTGGATGTAGCGCACGCTACCGGGGTCAGATCAGAGGACAGACGGTTTCTGGATTCCAGTACTGGGTATCAAATAATTCGTTAGTGCACGCTAACCATGGGTATTAACACACGCTAATGGTATGGTTGTAGCGCACGCTACAAAAGGTACGTAGCGCACGCTACCGTGTTCGGACAGTGGGTACTGGACTACCCAAAACACCCGTTAGCGCACGCTAAGAGTCGAAGCTAGCGCGCTAAACTGGGATTGCTATAAATAGGGCAGTTCAGCCCTTACTCCGTCATTTATCATTTCTTTTCGTTTCTTCGGTGGTTTCGCGATTCCAGCGTCTTGGAGAGTGTTCTTCGAGGAGTAATCATCAATCATCATCTTCAAGCTTATCTTTTGGATTAATCATCATTTCAACATCCTCATCACATCAAATCTAAGGTATTAATCTCTTGGATCTAGAATTTCGGATTTTTGGGTTTTCCTTCCGATTTCTTCGTGTAAGCTTGGATTATCATTGGAATATGTTAGATATGGATTATCTACCTTGGATAAATATATTCCTACGGATTTAATGGCTATTTTCGGAATTATTTCAAGAACCCTTGGGGTTGACTTTGGTTAATTGGGGGATTTTCCAATTGATGTTGTTGTAATCTTGAATTGTGGATTCCTATTGGATTATTGATATCATTGAAGTGTTTTGTTAGTTCGAAATACTCATTTTGGTGTTGGTTTCGATAAATTCGGGATTGGATATTTTCGAAGTTGTGTGGTTGGTTACGTATTCGTTAGAATACCCTATGAGTTTGATTATCGTTGTATCGACCTTTGGGTTAGTCGTGTTGTTGCTTGATACGTGTATTGAACGGTTATTGGTAATTGTTGTTATTCAAGGTTGTTCGAGCGACCGGTATCTCGATTAGGATGTTGTTCGTGGAAGGACATTGTCATCGGTATTGAGTAAGTTGATTCTTACTTGGTTAAAAGGATATTCATTCCTTTTGTTGTTGATCATTCATAATTATAATTCATTCATCATTGTATTAATCATATTGAGACTTGTAATTGTCGAATAATCACTTCATTAGCGAGGAACGGCGGTTCCAATCATTTCATTGAAACTATCAATCATTTCATTATCACTTTCATATCAGTGAGCCATTCTTGACTTTGTCAGATTATTATTATTCATTGATATTCATTATGGTCATTCTCGTTCATATGACCTTCTGGGTTCATATTGCATGGTCGTGTGCGGATGTGTGGAATTTTTAGTCGGGCACATGATGGCCATGTATTGGGAGTGATACATTGGACTGTGCACACGGTAACGATTACCTCCGTGAGACTAATTAGGTACAAGGACGGGTGTGTCCGGTCATCCGTCTTGTACACTTGCACAGAACACTACGGGCGTACTATGATACTCCTCTTCAGCGTAATTCATAACTAAGGATATTTCATAACTTCAGATATATCATGATTGTGTAATTTCAACCCTTGAGGATTGTTGCTCTGTATAACTGACCCCGTTGGGGGATTTTGGTTTTCAGGTCACGGCAAGGCAAAGGCACG
Source organism: Orobanche coerulescens (assembly GCA_033398695.1). Taxonomy (NCBI): domain Eukaryota; kingdom Viridiplantae; phylum Streptophyta; class Magnoliopsida; order Lamiales; family Orobanchaceae; genus Orobanche; species Orobanche coerulescens. The sequence continues at coordinate 200,831,672 of CM065803.1, read as the reverse complement.
GGAAGAGCACGTTGACGGCGAGGAGTCCCAGTGATACTAGTAGGGGGCCCCAGTCATTCCGCTTAATTCAGTCATTTCAGTCATTTTTATTTCTCTTCATTTGTATTTTCCGCTGCAAATTCCGTTTGAGATATTTAAATTGTTCAGGGTGGTGTATTTTATCTCCATATAAAATATACTAGTATTCAGTTTGTCCTAGTGTGTTGTACTTAAACTCCTCATCGGAGTACTTGGTAATATAATGTGGTTCGGCACTACAATTATATTATTTAATTCATCATTTTCATTTGCCTGGTGGGTTCCAGTCGGGGATTCACGGCACTGTAATATCCGCCTAGTTTGGGGTGTTACAGAGTTGGTATCGGAGAGTGGTTTTGAATACTACCCTCCAAGTCATGTCTCATTTGAAATCATCGACATCGGACTAGTATCATTGGACTTTCGCGTCACGTGTGACCTGCGCAAATGCCGAGCCAATCAGACCAAGAACTGTAAGATTTCTAACGCCATGGTATAATTTCTGGCAAGAATCATTCATTCATAATTCATCAGTTAACAATCCTCAACCATCATTTTCATTTGACCAGGACGGTCATGTTAACTCGTTAATCACTCAATTCATTTCATTATTCAGTTGTTGATCAGGAAGATCAAATCATTAATCATGTTAACTTGTTCAAGATAATCATGTCACGTCAATTAATCATTCATGTAACCACTGTGTTAGAGCGCGTAAGCTCATTTTCATCATCTCATGTCATAATCATAACGTGTTATTCATGCGGGAAATATAATCATCATGTGACTTTCCTACTTCAGTATGGAGAGGGCAAGAAGAGGACGTGGAGGACGAGGCCGTGTAGCGGGCCGAATCCCGAGAGCTCGTGTGAATACACGTGCAAATGCGAGAAATAATGCTAATTCATCGAGCAGCGATGCTGCCACTCATTCACCTGGACGCGATCATTCACTATCGGGGAGTCGTACCCGAGACACGGCTCAGTCAGAAGGTGTCCGGGTTGACCCACTCGCTTTCATGCAGGGCATGATGGCCCAGATGACCCAGATGGCACAGCTGATGGAGACGATGCATAACTCCGTCAATCAAAATCAACAGGCTCCTCCGCCGCCACCTCAGAGGCAAGAGAGGTATGTGAGCAATATCATCGGCGACATGTCTCGCCAGAGGCCACCTACTTTTGAGGGCTCGTCTGATCCGGCGGATATTATTTATTGGCTCGAGCATTTCGAGAAGTTGTTTGCTATGGTAGAGTGTCCCGAAGGACACAAAGTTTCTGTTGCGGCTTACTACCTGGGTAAGAGCGCACACTCTTGGTGGTTGTCGTTGAAGCCCACCGAAGGATCATGTACTTGGGATCAGTTCAAAACTCTCATGATGGAGAGGTATTATCCGGCCCCGCTCAGAGAGGCCAAACTGTCAGAATTACTCACCCCCGACCCCTCGGTGACGAGGATGTTCTCGCCATTGCCGAGAAATTTCAGAACTTCTTCCGTTCGCCTCATCTATCATTCATTCCGAGGCGTATAAGATTAAGTATTTCACCAAGAGGTGAAACCCCGTATGAGACTACGTTGCTTAATCATAATTGCACCACGTTGGTGAATTCATTGAGAAAGCTCTTACCTATGAGCTTATCGCTAAGGAGATTGCTAAGCGGAACCTTCATCCGCTAGCAAGAAGTCCAAGAACCGTAATCGGCCCGACGGCAATGTGCCACTTTCAAGAAACCTCGTATGGCTCGCTTTTACGAGCGACCTCTGTGACGTCTAAACCCGCGAATCTTAGTCACGAGTGGCCGATTCGGTCATCACTGTTATAATCAGGCGGATCTTGGTCATGTCGGCACCAAGTGTCCGAGACAAATCACGTGTCATAATCGTGGAATTGTTGGGCATAAGGCCCGTTTTGCCGAAGGACTCCAAACTCGCCGACGTCATCTCGTGCCCCTAAGCGAACGGCTCGTAATCGAGCCACTCAATCAGCATCGTTTAAAACGATAGGAGCGACTAAAGGTGGAGCCTATAGCCAGCAGACGGGAGCGTCCGGTGCCGGGACTAACAAGCCCCGGATTTATGAGATGAAGAAGACCGATGATCCAGAGGCCCGAATGATCTCAGGTACACTCGATATTCTATCTCAACCTGTGTGTACCCTTTTTGATACTGGTGCATCGCATTCATTCATTTCCGAGTCATGTTTGAGTAGACTACGTCTGGGTAGTGCTACTAGTTGTGAGCTATGTCATTGGCCTACCTGATGGTAGACGAAGTATCGGTAACCGTGAGATTCAGAATTGTCCGATTCAGTTTCATGGTCGTGTATGGCCAGCAGACCTAATTGTAGTAGATTTGTCGAGGGACGACGTCATCTTGGGTATTGATTGGATGGATCATCATGATGCCATCATTAGTGTCCGTAAGCGTATGATCACTATCATTTCAGACGATGGGGTTGAATGTGTGTTTCAGGGAGGTAATCCCGGCTGTTTTGGTAAGGTCATTAATTTGATAAAAGCAGTAAGATTACTCAATCAGGGATGTGTAAGTTATTGGTGCTATATGACCAAAATCGAGAAGTCATCAGTAATGTTGACGGATATTCCGGTAGTGAGGGAATATGCCGATGTTTTTCCAGACGAGTTACCTGGTTTCCCTCCACAGAGGGATGTGGAATTCACGATTGAGTTGGAGCCCGGTACATCCCCGATATCGAAGGCACCGTACCGGATGGCCCCGACCGAAATGCAGGAATTAAAGAACCAACTTGTGGAGTTGTTCGGGAAGGGTTATATTCGACCGAGTGCGTCCCCGTGGGGAGCACCAGTGTTATTTGTCAAGAAGAAGGATGGTTCTTTTCGCTTGTGTATCGATTATCGAGAGTTGAACAGGGTGACAATCAAGAATAAGTATCCCTTACCCCGTATTGATGATCTCTTAGATCAACTTCAGGGAGCTTCAGTATTTTCCAAGATCGACTTAAGATCTGGATATCATCAGTTGCAGATTTGAGAGTCGGATATCGCGAGGACGGCGTTTCGAACACGCTATGGTCATTATGAGTTTGTGGTTATGCCGTTCGGATTGACTAATGCACCTGCGGTATTCATGGAGTTAATGAATCGGGTTTTCATCGACTTTTTGGATCAGTTTGTTGTTGTCTTCATCGATGACATTTTGATTTATTGTCGTGACCGGGAGGAACACGAGTTTCACCTTCATCAAGTGCTCGACGTGTTGAGACGAGAACAACTTTATGGGAAGTTTTCCAAATGTGAGTTCTGGATGTCCGAAGTGACGTTTCTCGGACACGTAATTTCATCCGATGGAGTTCGTGTCGATCCTCAGAAGACGGAGGCTATTCGATATTGGCTACCTCCGAAGAATGTTAAGGAAATCCAAAGTTTCCTCGGATTAGCGGGGTATTATAGGCGATTTGTGGAGGGATTCTCTAGAATCGCTCAACCCTTGACGAACCTTTTACGGAAGGATAAGAAATACGCGTGGTCCGACGCGTGTCAACGGAGTTCTGAGGAACTCAAGAGCCGGTTAATGTCAGCACCTGTACTTTCCTTGCCGTAGGGGACGGAAGGATTTGTGGTTTATAGTGATGCGTCCGGACAGGGTCTCGGATGTGTGCTCATGTAGAATGGAAAGGTTATTGCCTATGCTTCACGACAATTGAGACCTTACGAGGTTAATTATCCGACACACGACCTGGAGCTAGCAACCGTGGTGTTCGCTTTGAAGATTTGGCGTCATTATCTTTATGGCGTTACCTGTCAGATATTCACCGATCATAAGAGTTTAAAGTATATATTTACTCAGAAGGAGTTAAATATGCGTCAGAGACGGTGGTTGGAATTAATCAAAGATTATGATATTGAGATCCTTTACCACCCGGGCAAGGCGAACGTTGTCGCCGACGCCTTGAGTCGTAAGTCCGTTCAGGAGTAGATGCTTGCTCGTTTAACAGTCCAGAAGGAGCTTCAGCAGGAATTCCTTAGACCCGAGATCGAGGTCTGGCTTCAGCGAGTTCAGGGACAACTTTGTATGTTAGAGATTTCATCGTCACTCGAGGAGGCAATCCGAGAGAATCAGAGTTCAGACCCTTCATTGTTGCGCATCCATGAGGATGTGACTCAGGGGAAAGCCCCTGGATTTGTGGTCCACGAGGATGGACTTTTGAGGTTTAAGAATCGGTTGTGCGTACCGGCGAATGACGAGTTGAAAAACTCGATTTTTAAAGAAGCTCATGCTACCCCTTATTCTGTTCATCCGGGGTCTAGCAAGATGTACAAGGACTTGAAACAAAATTACTGGTGGAGTAATATGAAACGAGAAGTCGCAGAATTTGTTTCGAGATGCTTAACCTGTCAACAAGTTAAGATTGAACATTAGCGACTGGCGGGTATGATGAAGCCTCTTCCTATTCCCGAATGGAAGTGGGAAGACATTTCTATGGATTTCATCACGAGTTTGCCGACGAGTTGTCGTGGCATGAATACGATCTGGGTGATCGTAGACCGCTTAACCAAATCAGCTCATTTCCTTGAGATCAAGGATATGTGGGGTCCCGAGAGACTTGCCCAGCTGTTCATCAAAGAGATAGTGAGACTGCACGGTACTCCTAAAAGTATCGTCTCCGATCATGACGGACGGTTTGTGTCTCATTTTTGGAAATCAGTTCACCGTGCTATGGGAACCTAGCTTAATCTCAGTACCGCTTTTCATCCACAGTCCGACGGGCAATCAGAGAGGACTATTCAGACATTAGAGGACATGTTGAGGGCATGCGTCCTCGATTGGAAAGACGATTGGGAAGCCCAACTACCATTGATCGAGTTCACGTATAATAATAGTTGGCATGCTTCGATTAAGATGGCACCCTATGAGGCCTTGTATGGTCGTCGTTGTCGATCTCCGTTGTGTTGGGACGACCTATCAGAATCAATCGGCACCGAGCCCGATATGCTTATAGCCGCCCGTGAGAAGGTAACTTTGATCAGGAGTCGTTTGTTGACCGCTCAGAGTCGGCAAATCATATGCGAGATAACGTAAATCGACCTTTAGAGTTCGAATCAGGTGACCATGTTTTGGTCAAGGTATCCCCGAGTCGTGGTATCTTCCGTTTCGGGAAGAGGGGGAAGTTGAGTCCGAGATTCATTGGACCGTTTGAGATTTTGGATCGAGTAGGCGAGTTAGCTTATCGACTGGCTTTACCTCCAGCGTTGAGCCGAATTTATAATGTGTTTCATGTCTCTCAGTTGCGGAAGTATGTTGCCGACCCGAGTCACATACTTTAGTTCGATGAAATCGAGATCGCCGACGATCATTCATATGAGGAGCGTCCTATGCGAGTTTTAGAGCGGCGAATCAAACAATTGAGGAATAAGACGATTCCTTTAGTTAAGATTCAGTGGTCTAGGCACGGAGTCAAAGAGGCTATTTGGGAAACCGAGGATAGTATGCGGGAGAGTTATCCCGAGTTGTTTGACCCTTAGTTTCGGGGACGAAACTCTTTTAAGGGGGGTGTATGTAATACCCGGTTGTAATTCAGTAATTATCATTCAGTACTTATCATTCAGTAATTTCACTCATTAATGATCATTTGTCACTCATATTCAATCATGGTATTCACCGTTCAGAGTAATTGTATCGTGTATCAATCGTCGTTCATCACTAATATAATTGGAGTTCCGTGCCGTGTTTATCATCTTCGTCATTTTCATTGTGGGCTGTGCGTGAGGAGTAGCGGACGCTACGTACTCTTTCTAGCGCGCGCTAATTGAGTACAGGTAGCGCACGCTACCACTCAGCATTAGCGCACACTAATGTTACCACATTGCGATCCGTAAGGTACCGGACCGCAGTGAGTTTAAGTAGCGCCGCCACGAGTGGTAAGTAGCGCGCGCTAGTGGTTGTAGTAGCGCACGCTAATAATTCTTTGTAGCGCTAAAGGCGGACGAGTTGAGTCCGGTGGCTCTTTGGATCGCTGATTAAGTCATAGCGCACGCTATGAGTTGTTTTTAAGCGTCTGCAATCGATATTATAGCACACGCTAAATATTGGATGTAGCGCCGCTACCGGGGTCGATCGGAGGACGACGGTTTACGGATTCCGATCTTCGGGTATCAAATAATTCGTTAGTGCACGCTAACCATGGGTATTAACGCACGCTAATGGTATGGCTGTAGCGCACGCTACAAAAGGTACGTAGCTCACGCTACCATGTTCGGACAGTGGGTACTGGACTATCCAAAACACCCGTTAGCGCACGCTAAGAGCTGGGGCTAGCGCGCGCTAAACTGGGATTGCTATAAATAGGACAGTTCAGCCCTTAATCCGTCATTTATCATTTCTTTTCGTTTCTTCGGTGGTTTCAGGCGATTCCAGGCGTCTTGGAGAGTGTTCTTCGAGGAGTAATCATCAATCATCATCTTCAAGCTTATCTTTTGGACTAATCATCATTTCAACATCCTCATCACATCAAATCTAAGGTATTAATCTCTTGGATCTAGAATTTCGGATTTTTGGGTTTTCCTTCCGATTTCTTCGTGTAAGCTTGGATTATCATTGGAATATGTTAGATATGGATTATCTACCTTGGATAAATATATTCATATGGATTTAATGGCTATTTTCAGAATTATTTCAAGAACCCTTGGGGTTGACTTTGGTTAATTGGGGGATTTTCCGATTGATGTTGTTGTAATCTTGAATTGTGGATTCCTATTGGATTATTGATATCATTGAAGTGTTTTGTTAGTTCGAAATACTCATTTTGGTGTTGGTTTCGATAAATTCGGGATTGGATATTTTCGAAGTTGTGTGGTTGGTTACGTATTCGTTAGAATGCCCCTATGAGTTTGATTATCGTTGTATCGACCTTTGGGTTAGTCGTGTTGTTGCTTGATACGTGTATTGAACGGTTATTGGTAATTGTTGTTATTCAAGGTTGTTCGAGCGACCGGTATCTCGATTAGGACGTTGTTCGTGGAAGGACATTGTCATCGGTATTGAGTAAGTTGATTCTTACTCGGTTAAAAGGATATTCATTCCTTTTGTTGTTGATCATTCATAATCATAATTCATTCATCATTGTATTAATCATATTGAGACTTGTAATTGTCGAATAATCACTTCATTAGCGAGGAACGGCGGTTCCAATCATTTCATTGAAACTATCAATCATTTCATTATCACTTTCATATCAGTGAGTCATTCTTGACTTTGTCAGATTATTATTATTCATTGATATTCATTATGGTCATTCTCGTTCATATGACCTTCAGGTTCATATTGCGTGGCGGGTGCGGATGTGTGGAATTTTTAGTCGGGCACATGATGGCCATGTATTGGGAGTGATACATTGGGTATGCACAGTAGCGATTACCTCGTGAGACTAATTAGGTACAAGGACGGGTGTGTCCGGTCATCCGTCTTGTACACTTGCACGAGAACACTACGGGCGTACTATGATACTCCTCTTGACGTAATTCATAACTAAGGATATTTCATAACTTCGGATATATCATGATTGTGTAATTTCAACCCTTGAGGATTGTTGTTACAGATAACCCGGCCCGTTGGGGATTTTGGTTTTCGTGTCACGGCAAGGCAAAGGCACGGGAAGAGCACGTTGACGGCGAGAAGTCCCAGTGATACTAGTAGGGGGCCCCAGTCATTCCGCTTAATTCAGTCATTTCAGTCATTTTTATTTCTCTTCATTTGTATTTTCCGCTGCAAATTCCGTTTGAGATGTTTAAATTGTTCAGGGTGGTGTATTTTATCTCCATATAAAATATACTAGTATTCAGTTTGTCCTGGTGTGTTGTACTTAAACTCCTCATCGGAGTACTTGGTAATATAATGTGGTTCGGCACTACAATTATATTATTTAATTCATCATTTTCATTTGCCTGGTGGGTTCCATTCGGGGATTCACGGCACTGTAATATCCGCCTAGTTTGGGGTGTTACAGTATTGTATTTCGACCCCTGTGTGGGTAATGTTATTTAAGTCAGTTTTGTCGATTGGGTTGTGTGACCTCATCGGTCTGTGTATTCACGTGTAAGTGACCATATCGGTGTGTATCATTTTATTGTTTGACCATGGCAGGGCAAGCATTTGGTTATTTATGGATGTTTGGCCTGGTAGATCCTTGTGGAAAGGGTCTACGGCGTGTAATATTCCCATATGGTTTTGGGGGTGTTACATCAGGTTCGGGTTTCGAGGTTGTTCGGGCCGTCAGATGTGGCCACGGCCGAGTCACGGCCACACAGTTTGGAGCAGGTGCTGGCCTGGACGAGTTACGGCCGTAAGATGCCGGTTACGGCCATAAGTAATCAACATGCATGGGCTGGATGAAGGCCGGTTACGGCCGTAAGGCGTGTCGGTTACGGCCGTACGGGCACCAGGCAGCTTCCGGACGAATGCCGGTTACGGCCGTAAGGACCGGCCGGGTACGGACGTAAGTACCGCGTTACAGCCGTAAGGCCCTACCGGTTACGGCCGTAATTCTGTCGTCCATATAAGGCCTGGGCAACGGGCCAGACTTCATTTCACCCCATTTCTTCACCCGGGTGGCGTCTGGCGACGGGAAAATCGGGGAGTGGAGTTTTTGGTCGATTCCACTCGATTTCTAAGCATTTTTGAGGATTCTTGTCGATTATATCAACATCAAATCCTTGTTCTTCGTCGGATCGAGGTAATTTCTTGAAATAACCTAGAATTTGATTTTCAAGATTTCTTCTTGATTTTCGTTGTTCGTCCAAATTTGATGAATCGGTTGATGCTAGTGAACATTATTAATCGTATTCTATGGATTGTATATCCATATCTTCGATTTGTTCAACCCGATTGATGATTCTTAGGTTCTTGAGGAACTTTGAACATTTAGTGTTCGATTAAATGTCTCAAAGATTTTCTTTCGGTCGTTGTGTTGATTTCGATTGATATTGTGTTATTGAATGAATTGTATTTCATTCAAGGTTGTTCGAGTACTTATGTTTATCGGAGGACGCCGTTCGTTGTTCGTGGAAGGATTTCATCGCCTTCAGTTGAGGCAAATTTTATACTTGTACTAGTCAATGAGATTAATGTTATCATATATGTGTATGAATGTGTTGTATCATTCCGAGACTTAGTCTCTTCATAAGTTCATTGATATTAAGGGATTGTTCGATCTGATACCTTTCGGCAATTATGCCAAATGTTGCTATTGTTAATTAATGGCCGGTAAGGCATTGAGATACTCGTTGTTAATGTTATTATTGATCACCGGTTCTCGGTATCGATGTATCGATTGTTGTTGTTAATATTGATCGATCTAAGACATTGTTGTAATCATTGTTATAAATGTTGGCGTCCTGTCATTCATGTCGTGTTGGCCGATTGAAGGCATTGTCGCATTCATTTCTCATCTTCGTCGTCGGTAACCGATTAAAGGTGCCGAGGCATTCTTCATATCATTGTTATCGATTGGCCGTTACAAGGCAATCGAGGTATCAATTCATTCATTGTGTCATTGCTATCGATTTACCGTTCTAGGGCAATCGATGTTTCAAATCATTCAATGTCTCATTGTTATCAATTGGCCGTTCTAAGGCAATCGAGGTATTGAATCATCCGCTGCATCATTGTTATCGGTTGGCCATTCTAAGGCAATCGAGGTATTGAATTGGGACTGTCGAGGACGGTGCCCATCCGTGAGTTACTATCGTCGTTTTGGCCGACTCAAGGCAACACACTATCTTTCTTGTGAATTCGGTAATCTTCGGATCGTTGCCGTTTGTGATTAATTATGTTTTGGAGGCTAGTCTCGGCTAGTGCTCATTATGGGTAAGTTTGGGGCTTGAACCTTCGCGGTTGGGTTTCCTGTAATACCCGTACTTTTATTGACTGTTTGACTCTGTCATCCTCCTTATTTTTGTCGCTCTGTAAATGCTTGGAGACGTGGTTGATATTGCTATTGAGTTTCGTATCTCGTTTGGTTCTTGATCATGTCGTTTAGACCTTGCGGGAATGTTCTGTGCTAGAGAATTAGCGTACGCTAGGCCTAGACTAACGCACGCTAATTCTGCTTGATTAGCGCACGCTAGCTCTGAGCCGTAGCGCACGCTAAGAGTATCGATCAGTCGAGAACCGATTCGGATGCTCTGATCGGGCGGATTAACGCACGCTAGGAGTTTGTTAGCGCGCTATCCATGTATAGTAGCGCACGCTAACATCCGTCCGTAGCGCACGCCACCGGCCGGGCCGTGAGCGATGAAGTTGCGTGTTTTACGGACTATCGGATAGCGTCGCTAGGCTTGACTAGCGCACGCTAAAGCTATAGCATAACGCACGCTAAGCATTGGCGGTAGCGCACGTTAAGTATTGAGCAGGCGAGTCGGTAAGTTACGGACTCCGATCGATGCCATATTTTGGGCTAGCGCACGCTAGGGGCAAATGATTAGCGCACGCTAACGAGACCGGCTTAAGCCACCGGACTATCCGGTGACTTCGCTAGCGCACGCTAATGAAGGAGGCGTAGCGTGCGCTAGACTGGACATACATAAATATGGCAGTTGACTTTATTTTCGTCATTTCTCACCTTCTTCACTCCTTTTCGACGGGAATCACTCGGGAGAGGCGATCTTAGGCGTTTGGAAGCGATCTTCCTTCTAACAACAATATATTTGCTTGGAGAACAAGGATTTCTCAACATCTAATTCCTCATAACGTCCGAATCAAGGTAAAAATCCTTAGAACCCTACCTTTTGGGAATTTTGGGGTTTTTCATAGATTTGTCCGATTTACCCGTTTTGAAGCTTGAGAACCTTGAGATTATGATGTATCTATACCGTGTGTATACTTTTCCTACGATTTTATGGTTTAGATTGTGCCGTTTTCGGACTTGTGAGATTTAGGACGATTTTCCAACCTTTAGTTGATTATCCGTATATCTTTATGAATCGTAGACGGGTTTGGGGAGTTCCTTCGTGTAGTTTGAATATGGATGATTGATTATCATACTCCTTGCGAATCATTTAGGTGCCGGAAGCGCGTTCTTGGACCTACCGAACTCATACCCTTCCTCCGTTCAATTTTCTCGATGTCTCAAAGGCAAGTATACATTTATGATTGTGCGTTCTCGACTTTGAAAGTAAGAGGAATTGATGGTATGATATGAACGAACCGTTTTACGGCATTCATAGATATATTGATGGCATATTATGAACGAACCGTTTTACGGCATTCATATATGTATTATTGGCATGTAACGAGCGAACCGTTTTGACGGCATTCCTACATGTAACGGCGTATGATCCGAGCGAACCGTTTCTACGGCATTCACATACGTCATGAGATTTTAGTCATTAGGAATACTAGTCTTAAATTGATGAATTGACGGATTACATTTACTTTATTGTCGAGGAGTATTGTGTTTCATACTTGATATACTTGCACTAGCTATTCGACGGCTAACCCCTTTATGGAAATACGTTTCATGTATTTCAGTTCCGGGAGATCGGACAGCAGTACGGGTCGGCATGAAGATGGTGGGCAAGTGTGATCTTGTGTTGGTCTTCCGATTATGTTTTGAGTTTTCCATTCGGTGTTGTTGTCTTTGGATTGATTATTGAATACTCGAGTATGGTTTTCCTCTTTCCTTGAAGTTCGGCTGTGTTTGCGAAGTATTGATTTGTGATGTAATGTCTGTGAATACATTGGTTATGTTTTGGATACCTTTGTATCGTCTTTCTCCCCATTATATGTAGACCTTCTCGGTCAAGTTTTATAGTTCCGCATATGTTTAGCCTTGTGTGTCCCACGGCGGGGCTCACGGCGCCGTAATATACCCCGAATAACTTGGGGTGTTACGAATATGGTATCGAGCTTAGGTCTATGGATACCTAGGTCATCGGTCTTTTAGGTCGAATGAGTCGTCAATTTTCCACAGTATCACTACTCGCCATCATCACGGTCGGCCGGTACTTGTAAGACCTCTTACTCTTCTGATGTTTCCTTATTCATTATGCTTCATCTATGGATGTTCTTGCGAATCGATCACCTTAATGACGTGTGTTTGAATTGTGCTTACGTACCTTGTGTGTTCTTCAGTATGTCAGCTGGTAGGGGCCGTGGCCGTGGTCGTGGCCATGGACGAGGAAGAGGTCGTGGCGCGGACGTTTCCATCAGTTCAGTTGCGGGGTCGACCAACCCCAGTTTGTTGAACTCGGTGCATCCCGATACCGATAGTCAGCACGACCAGTCAGGCGGTCAAGGGAACAACGCGGACGTTGGAGTGGCGAATGCACTTCAACAATTGGCTACTCAAATGACTATTTTGGCCCAAACTGTTCAGATGAATAACCCGAACCCAAACACGGATGCCTTGCTCCAGAATGTAATCCGTATGCACCCTCCACAGTTTGGCGGTGCCACAGACCCGTTGGGCTGGGAAGACTGGCTAGCGGAATTAGAGAAGATTTTCGAAGCGGTTGATTGCCCCGAGGTGAGGAAAGTACCAATTGCTCAGTATTTCCTCACTAAGGAGGCCGCTACTTGGTGGAAGGTCATCAAGCCACAGGATCGTATTGCCTCGTGGGACGAGTTTAAGGAGCTCTTGGAGGCCGAGTTTTGTCCTTGGCCGGTACGAGAGAGCCGAATCCGAGCCTTCTTCGAGGCTAAACCACAAGATATTCCCGTTTCGCAGGCGATCGTGGAGTATAACCAACAATTGATCCATGTGAAGGATCAAGTGCGTATGTAGCGTGATAAGATCCGTTATTTTGATATGCGGATGAATTTGGATTTACGGCGGTACATGGCCGGATTTGCTTGTACCACACTGAAGGAGTATCAGGACAGAGCTTTAGCCCATGATATGTTGAGCCCCGACAACGATACCGTGGAAGAATCAAAGAAGCAGAAAGTTGCGGGAAATTTTTCTGGATCTAAAGGTGGCAACTTTCAGAAGTCTCGCACGACTAACTGTTTCGCCGGACAATCGTCGCGTTCTAATAAAGGGAAGAGGGTTACCGTTCCACTCCAGTACCTCAAATCGCACGGTGACTTGCTATAATCGTGGCCGCCCGTGCCACTTGAATTGAATGCTACTTTCCACCATTAAAGTGTCACACGTGTGGACGGATGGGGTATAGAGCGGTTTATTGCTCCGAGCCGAACCGGACTTTGGACACTCGGGCTTACGCTGACACCACTTGATCAAGGTATTAATCGGCGGCAATCTTTTGGTCAACCTCGGCGGAATTTCGGCGGGGGCCGGGGCGAGTCGAGAATCTTTGGAGGAAACTCTAGCGTCGGTTCGGTACAACTACGGGTTTATGAGATGCGCCGAGGCAGACGAACCCGACGCGGCGGTGGCTTCAGGTACCATTCATATTCTATCTCATCCGGTCAGTGTACTTTTTGATTCGGGTGCTACACATTCTTTTATTTCTTTGGAGTGTGTACGCCGTTTGAATATAACTTGTGTGACTACTTGTGATCCCTTCATCGTGAGGCGCCTAGCGGGGATAGAATTGTGGGAACCGGGAGATTAGAGATTTTCCGGTGATTATATCCGGTATGGAATGGTTATCGAACCTGATTGTAGTTGATATGGAAGGCGAGGATGTAATCCTCGGTGAGGATTGGATTGATAGTCATCAAGCGATTATGAATTACCGTACCAAGGTTGTCACCATGATGATCAAGACGGTGCAGTACTCATTTTTGGGGCGTAAGTCGGGACTACCCAAGTTACTTATCAGTGCCATGAAGGCCGTAAAACTTTTGAATAAAGGTTGTGCGGGCTATTGGTGTTATGCCTTGAAAATGGAAGGAAACGAAGTCGATCTCTCTTCGATTCCGGTTGTTAATGAGTATCCTGATGTTTTTCCGGATGACCTCCCGGGATTACCGCCAGATCGAGAAATAGAGTTTACCGTGGACCTAGATCCAGATGCGGCTCCGATTTCTAAAGCACCTTACCGGATGGCACCTTCCGAAATGCAAGAATTGAAGAATCAGTTGGGAGAACTTCTGGAAAAAGGGTATATCAGACCGAGCGCTTCGCCTTGGGGCGCGCCTGTTCTTTTTGTGAGGAAGAAGGATGGTTCACTACGTTTGTGCATTGACTACCGTGAGCTGAACAAAGTAACCATCAAGAACAAGTATCCTTTGCCACGTATAGACGATTTATTTGATCAATTGCAAGGGGCTGCAGTTTTCTCGAAAATTGATTTAAGATCCGGTTATTACCAACTCAGGGTGAAGGAGTCAGACGTTCCGAAGACGGCATTTCGGACGAGATATGGGCATTATGAATTTGTAGTTATGCCTTTCGGGTTGACTAATGCACCGGCAGTTTTCATGCAATTAATGAATAAGATATTCATCGAGTACCTCGACAGATGTGTAGTCGTCTTTATTGACGACATCCTGATCTACTCTCGAGATAAGGAGGAACATGCCCGACACCTGCGTTTGATATTAGACATTTTGAGAACCGAGCACCTCTATGCAAAATTCTCGAAATGTGAATTTTGGTTGGAAGAAGTTATGTTTCTCGGCCATGTGATTTCGGCCGAAGGGGTTCGTGTAGACCCGCAGAAGATCGAGGCAGTGCTAGATTGGGCACCGCCTAAAAATGTTAAGGAGGTTCGTAGCTTTTTGGGCCTTCTTTGGTATTACCGTCGGTTTGTCGAGGGTTCTCGAAACTCGCTCGACCGCTTACGAAATTACTCGAGAAGACCGAAAAGTTTGTTTGGACGGATGAGAGAGGCAATGAGCTTGATGAACCGATGAGACGATTGACTTCAGCACCGATTCTAACTTTACCACATGGTAGCGAAGGCTTTGCGCTTTCTGATGGCGCTTGGTCAAGGCACAGGTTGTGTCCTTATGCAGCATGATAAGACAATAGCTTTTGCGTCACGACAATTAAAGCCTTACGAAATGAATTATCCTACTCACGATTTGGAATTAGCCGCAATTGTCTTCGCACTCAAGATTTGGCGACATTATTTGTATGGTTCTTCGTGCCGGATTTATACCGATCACAAGAGTCTGAAATATATTTTCAGTCAGAAGGAGCTGAATATGAGATAGAGGCATTGGTTAGAGTTGATAAAGGATTATGATTTGGAAATTCTTTACCACCCCGGAAAAGCTAATGTCGTTGCGGATGCTTTGAGCCGCAAATCGGCATCTCTTCAAATGCTCGAGGTTCTTACACCTCAGACAAAAATCCGTCAGGACTTAATTGAACAAGGGATAGAAGTTTGGCTTCAACGAGTGCAGGGGCAACTGTGTACTCTCGAAATTACTTCGGCTTTAGTTGATGACATCAAAGGGAAGCAGTGGAGTGACCCGATGATTTCTCAACTGAAGGAAGATGTAATTAAAGGAAAAGCTCCTGGCTTTATGGTACACGAGGATAGTATTACGAGATTTGGGCGAGGCTTTGTGTTCGAGCGATTTAGAGTTGAGACAGAGAATTCTCAGAAGCGCATGCTACGCCTTACTCAAACCAAACAGCGACGAGTAAGATGTACAAAGATTTGAAGCGAAATTTTTGGTGGAATAACATGAAGAAGGATGTTACGGAGTTTGTACTACGGTGCTTGACGTGCCAACAAGTCAAGATCGAACATCAACGACCAGAGGGGTTGTTGAAACCGCTTCCCATTCCCGAGTGGAAGTGGGAGGACATTTCTATGGATTTCATCACTGGCATGCCGAGAACTCGGGCCGGAATGAATATGATTTGGGTAGTTGTCGATCGGTTGACCAAGTCTGCACACTTTTTGGGTATTAAGGATACTTGGGGGCCGGATAGACTGGCTCGAACCTTTATTGCTGAGATCGTGAGGTTACATGGTGCCCCCCAAACCATTGTTTCTGATCGAGATGGCCGTTTCGTATCGCACTTTTGGCAGGCCGTTCATCAGGCTTTGGGTACTGAGTTGAGATTGAGCACTTCTTTTCATCCTCAGTCGGATGGTCAGACAGAGAGGACGATTCAAACATTGGAAGATATGTTACGGGCTTGTGCCTTAGACTGGAGTAATGATTGGGAGCTTCACTTGCCGTTGATCGAGTTTGCTTACAATAATAGTTGGCATGCGTCGATCCAAATGGCACCCTTCGAGGCACTTTATGGTAGGCGATGTAGGTCGCCATTATGTTGGGACGAGGCTTCCGAACTAGTTGGGACGGAGCCGGATATGTTGATGGAGACTAAGGAAAATATTACTATTATCCGGGACCGATTATTGGCGCCCAGTCGTCGAAATCTTATGCTTGATACTCGTCGTCGACCCTTGGAGTTCGAAGTGGGGATCATGTCTTACTCAAGGTGTCGCCGACCCGTGGAGTTTTCGCTTCGGGAAAAGGAAACTTAGTCCGAGGTATATCGGACCTTTCGAGATTTTGGACGAGTTGGAGATTTAGCTTATCGCTTGGCGTTGCCTCGGCTTTGAGTCACGTCCATAGTGTTTTTCATGTGTCGCGATTGAGGAAGTACGTGCGGATCCGAGCCACATCATCGACTACAGTGAGATTGGCGTAGCCGAGGATATTACCTTTCGAGAGAGACCCGTGAAGATCCTTGAGCGTCGCGAGAAACAACTTCGGCATAAGACCATTCCACTTTGGTTAAAGTGCAATGGTCGAGACATGGAGTCGAGGAGGCAACTTGGGAGACGGAAGAGAAGATGCGGGTGGAATACCCCGAACTATTTATTTCTTAAGTTTCGGGACGAAACTTCTTTTTAGAGGGGGAGAATGTAATACCCGTACTTTTATTGACTGTTTGACTCTGTCATCCTCCTTATTTTTGTCGCTCTGTAAATGCTTGGAGACGTGGTTGATATTGCTATTGAGTTTCGTATCTCGTTTGGTTCTTGATCATGTCGTTTAGACCTTGCGGGAATGTTCTGTGCTAGAGAATTAGCGTACGCTAGGCCTAGACTAACGCACGCTAATTCTGCTTGATTAGCGCACGCTAGCTCTGAGCCGTAGCGCACGCTAAGAGTATCAGTCAGGTCAGAACCAGTATTCGGACTGCTCTCTGGACTGGCGGATTAACGCACGCTAGGAGTTTGTTAGCGCGCGCTATCCATGTATAGTAGCGCACGCTAACATCCGTCCGTAGCGCACGCTACCGGCTGGTCGCCAGAGGCGATGAAGTTGCGAGGTTTTACGGACTATCGAGATAGCGTCGCTGAGGCTTCGACTAGCGCACGCTATAGCTTTTGCATATCGCACGCTAAGCATTGGCGGTAGCGCACGTTAAGTATTGAGCATGGCGAGTCGGTAAGTTCTGGACTCCGATCGATGCCATATTTTGGGCTAGCGCACGCTGAGGGGCAAATGATTAGCGCACGCTAACGAGACCGGCAAGCTTTGGACTATCCGGTGACTTCGCTAGCGCACGCTAATGAAGGAGGCGTAGCGTGCGCTAGACTGGACATACATAAATATGGCGGTTGACTTTATTTTCGTCATTTCTCACCTTCTTCACTCCTTTTCGACGGAATCACTGGGAGAGGCGATCTTAGGCGTTTGGAAGCGATCTTCCTTCTAACAACAATATATTTGCTTGGAGAACAAGGATTTCTCAACATCTAATTCCTCCTAACGTCCGAATCAAGGTAAAAATCCTTAGAACCCTACCTTTTGGGAATTTTGGGGTTTTTCATAGATTTGTCCGATTTACCCGTTTTGAAGCTTGAGAACCTTGAGATTATGATGTATCTATACCGTGTGTATACTTTTCCTACGATTTTATGGTTTAGATTGTGCCGTTTTCGGACTTGTGAGATTTAGGACGATTTTCCAACCTTTAGTTGATTATCCGTATATCTTTATGAATCGTAGACGGGTTTGGGAGTTCCTTCGTGTAGTTTGAATATGGATGATTGATTATCATACTCCTTGCGAATCATTTAGGTTGCGGAAGCGCGTTCTTGGACCTACCGTACTCATACCCTTCCTCCGTTCAATTTTCTCTATTTCTCAAAGGAAAGTATACATTTATGATTGTGCGTTCTCGACTTTGAAAGTAAGAGGAATTGATGGTATGATATGAACGAACCGTTTTACGGCATTCATAGATATATTGATGGCATATTATGAGCGAACCGTTTTACGGCATTCATATATGTATTATTGGCATGTAACGAGCGAACCGTTTTGACGGCATTCCTACATGTAACGGCGTATGATCCGAGCGAACCGTTTCTACGGCATTCACATACGTCATGAGATTTTAGTCATTAGGAATACTAGTCTTAAATTGATGAATTGACGGATTACATTTACTTTATTGTCGAGAGTATTGTGTTTCATACTTGATATACTTGCACTAGCTATTCGACGGCTAACCCCTTTATGGGGAAATACGTTTCATGTATTTCAGTTCCAGGAGATCGGACGGGCGATGCGGGTCGGCATGAAGATGGTGGGCAAGTGTGATCTTTGTGTTGGTCTTCCGATTATGTTTTGAGTTTTCCATTCGGTGTTGTTGTCTTGGATTGATTATTGAATACTCGAGTATGGTTTTCCTCTTTCCTTGAAGTTCCGGCTGTGTTTGCAGTATTGATTTGTGATGTAATGTCTGTGAATACATTGGTTATGTTTTTGGATACCTTTGTATCGTCTTTCTCCCCATTATATGTAGACCTTCTCGGTCAAGTTTTATAGTTCCGCGTATGTTTAGCCTTGTGTGTCCCACGGCGGGGCTCACGGCGCTGTAATATACCCTGAATAACTTGGGGGTGTTACAGAATATGGTATCAGAGCTTAGGTCTATGGATACCTAGGCTGTCGGTCTTTTGGGTCGAATGAGTCGTCAATTTTCCACAGTATCACTACTCTGCCATCATCACAGTGCGACCGGTACTTGTAAGACCTCTTACTCTTCTGATGTTTCCTTATTCATTATGCTTCATCTATGGATGTTCTTGCGAATCGATCACCTTAATGACGTGTGTTTGAATTGTGCTTACGTACCTTGTGTGTTCTTCAGTATGTCAGCTGGTAGGGGCCGTGGCCGTGGTCGTGGCCATGGACGAGGTAGAGGTCGTGGCGCGGCCGTTTCCATCGATTCGATTGCGGGTCGACCAGCGATTTGTCGAACTCGGTGCATCCCGATCTGGATAGTCGGCCACGACCAGTCAGGCGGTCAAGGGAACAACGCGGACGTTGGAGTGGCGAATGCACTTCAACAATTGGCTACTCAAATGACTATTTTGGCCCAAACTGTTCAGATGAATAACCCGAACCCAAACACGGATGCCTTGCTCCAGAATGTAATCCGTATGCACCCTCCACAGTTTGGCGGTGCCACAGACCCGTTGGGCTGGGAAGACTGGCTAGCGGAATTAGAGAAGATTTTCGAAGCGGTTGATTGCCCCGAGGTGAGGAAAGTACCAATTGCTCAGTATTTCCTCACTAAGGAGGCCGCTACTTGGTGGAAGGTCATCAAGCCACAGGATCGTATTGCCTCGTGGGACGAGTTTAAGGAGCTCTTGGAGGCCGAGTTTTGTCCTTGGCGGTGCAGAGAGCGAATCCGAGCCTTCTTCGAGGCTAAACCACAAGATATTCCCGTTTCGCAGGCGATCGTGGAGTATAACCAACAATTGATCCATGTGAAGGATCAAGTGCGTAACGAGCGTGATAAGATCCGTTATTTTGATATGCGGATGAATTTGGATTTACGGCGGTACATGGCCGGATTTGCTTGTACAACACTAAAAGAGTATCAAGACAGAGCTTTGGCCCATGATATGTTGAGCCCCGACAATGATATCGTTGAAGAACCGAAGAAACAGAAAGTTGCGGGAAATTTTTCTGGATCTAAAGGTGGCAACTTTCAGAAGTCTCAGACGACTAACCGTTTCGCCGGACAGTCGTCGCGTTCTAATAAAGGGAAGAGGGGTTACCGTTCCACTCCAGGTACCTCAAATCGCACGGTGACTTGCTATAATGCGGCCGCCTGTGCCACTTGAATTCGGAATGCTACTTTCCACCATTAAAGTGTCACACGTGTGGACAGATGGGGTATAGAGCGGTTTATTGCTCCGAGCCGAACCAGACTTTGGACACTCGGGCACGCTGACACCACTTGATCAAGGTATTAATCGGCGGCAATCTTTTGGTCAACCTCGGCGGAATTTCGGCGGGGGCCGAGGCGGGAGTCGAATCTTTGGAGAAACTCTAGCGTCGGTTCGGTACAACCACGGGTTTATGAGATGCGCGAGCGAGCAGACCCGACGCGGCGGTGGCTTGTGTACCATTCATATTCTATCTCATCCATCCGTGTACTTTTTGATTCGGTGCTACACATTCTTTTATTTCTTTGGAGTGTGTACGCCGTTTGAATATAACTTGTGTGACTACTTGTGATCCCTTCATCGTGAGGCCCTAGCGGGGATAGAATTGTGGGGAACCGGGAGATTAGAGATTTTCCGGTGATTATATCCGGTATGGAATGGTTATCGAACACGATTGTAGTTGATATGGAAGGCGAGGATGTAATCCTCGGTGAGGATTGGCTTGATAGTCATCAAGCGATTATGAATTACCGTACCAAGGTTGTCACCATGATGGCAAGACGGTGCAGTACTCATTTTGGGGCGTAAGTCGGGACTACCCAAGTTACTTATCGGTGCCATGAAGGCCGTAAAACTTTTGAATAAAGGTTGTGCGGGCTATTGGTGTTATGCCTTGAAAATGGAAGGAAGCGAAGTCGATCTCTCTTCGATTCCGGTTGTTAATGAGTATCTGATGTTTTCGGATGACCTCCCGGGATTACCGCCGGATCGAGAAATAGAGTTTACCGTGGACCTAGAGCCGGATGCGGCTCCGATTTCTAAAGCACCTTAGTGGATGGCACCTTCCGAAATGCAAGAAATGAAGAAACAGATGGTAGAAAAACAGGAAAATGGAAATATCAGACCGAGCGCTTCGCCTTGGGGCGCGCCTGTTCTTTTATGAGATGAAGAAGGATGGTTCACTACGTTTGTGCATTGACTACCGTCAGCTGAACAAAGTAACCATCAAGAACAAGTATCCTTTGCCACGTATAGACGATTTATTTGAGCAATTGCAAGGGGCTGCAGTTTTCTCGAAAATTGATTTAAGATCCGGGTATTACCAACTCAGGGTGAAGGAGTCAGACGTTCCGAAGACGGCATTTCGGACGAGATATGGGCATTATGAATTTGTAGTTATGCCTTTCGGGTTGACTAATGCACCGACAGTTTTCATGCAATTAATGAATAAGATATTCATCGAGTACCTAGACAGATGTGTAGTCGTCTTTATTGACGACATCCTGATCTACTCTCGAGATAAGGAGGAACATGCCCGACACCTGCGTTTGATATTAGACATTTTGAGAACCGAGCACCTCTATGCAAAATTCTCGAAATGTGAATTTTGATTGGAAGAAGTTATGTTTCTCGGCCATGTGATTTCGGCCGAAGGGGTTCGTGTAGACCCGCAGAAGATCGAGGCAGTGCTAGATTGGGCACCGCCTAAAAATGTTAAGGAGGTTCGTAGCTTTTTGGGCCTTGCTGGGTATTACCGTCGGTTTGTCGAGGGGTTCTCGAAACTCGCTCGACCGCTTACGAAATTACTCCAGAAGACCGAAAAGTTTGTTTGGACGGATGAGAGACAGCAGAGCTTCGATGAACTGATGAGACGATTGACTTCAGCACCGATTCTAACTTTACCACATGGTAGCGAAGGCTTTGCAGTTTACAGTGACGCTTCGGGTCAAGGCCTGGGTTGTGTCCTTATGCAGCATGATAAGACAATAGCTTTTGCGTCACGACAATTAAAGCCTTACGAAATGAATTATCCTACTCACGATTTGGAATTAGCCGCAATTGTCTTCGCACTCAAGATTTGGCGACATTATTTGTATGGTTCTTCGTGCCGGATTTATACCGATCACAAGAGTCTGAAATATATTTTCAGTCAGAAGGAGCTGAATATGAGATAGAGGCGTTGGTTAGAGTTGATAAAGGATTATGATTTGGAAATTCTTTACCACCCCGGAAAAGCTAATGTCGTTGCGGATGCTTTGAGCCGCAAATCGGCATCTCTTCAAATGCTCGAGGTTCTTACACCTCAGACAAAAATCCGTCGGGACTTAATTGAACAAGGGATAGAAGTTTGGCTTCAACGAGTGCGGGGGCAATGTGTACTCTCGAAATTACTTCGGCTTTAGTTGATGACATCAAAGGGAAGCGTGGAGTGACCCGATGATTTCTCAATCAAGGAAGATGTAATTAAAGGAAAAGCTCTGGCTTTATGGTACACGAGGATAGTATTCGAGATTTCGTATGTGCTTTGTGTTAGAGCGATTTAGAGTTGAGACAGAGAATTCTCCGAGAAGCGCATGCTACGCCTTACTCAATCCACCCCGGGACGAGTAAGATGTACAAAGATTTGAAGCGAAATTTTTGGTGGAATAACATGAAGAAGGATGTTACGGAGTTTGTACTACGGTGCTTGACGTGCCAACAAGTCAAGATCGAACATCAACGACCAGAGGGGTTGTTGAAACCGCTTCCCATTCCCGAGTGGAAGTGGGAGGACATTTCTATGGATTTCATCACTGGCATGCCGAGACCTCGGGCCGGAATGAATATGATTTGGGTAGTTGTCGATCGGTTGACCAAGTCTGCACATTTTTTGGGTATTAAGGATACTTGGGGGCCGGATAGACTGGCTCGAACCTTTATTGCTGAGATCGTGAGGTTACATGGTGCCCCCAAAACCATTGTTTCTGATCGAGATGGCCGTTTCGTATCGCACTTTTGGCAGGCCGTTCATTAGGCTTTGGGTACTGAGTTGAGATTGAGCACTTCTTTTCATCCTCAGTCGGATGGTCAGACAGAGAGGACGATTCAAACATTGGAAGATATGTTACGGGCTTGTGCCTTAGACTGGAGTAATGATTGGGAGCTTCACTTGCCGTTGATCGAGTTTGCTTACAATAATAGTTGGCATGCGTCGATCCAAATGGCACCCTTCGAGGCACTTTATGGTAGGCGATGTAGGTCGCCATTATGTTGGGACGAGGCTTCCGAACTAGTTGGGACGGAGCCGGATATGTTGATGGAGACTAAGGAAAAGATTACTATTATCCGGGACCGATTATTGTTGCCCAGTCGTCGAAATCTTATGCGATACTCGTCGACCCTTGGAGTTCGAAGTGGGGATCATGTCTTACTCCTGGTGTGGCCGACCAGTGGAGTTTTCGGCTTCGGGAAAAGGGAAACTTAGTCCGAGGTATATCGGACCTTTCGAGATTTTGGACAGAGTTGGAGATTTAGCTTATCGCTTGGCGTTGCCTCCGGCTTTGAGTCACGTCCATAGTGTTTTTCATGTGTCGCGATTGAGGAAGTACGTGCGGATCCGAGCCACATCATCGACTACAGTGAGATTGACGTAGCCGAGGATATTACCTTTCCAGAGAGACCCGTGAAGATCCTTGAGCGTCGCGAGAAACAACTTCGGCATAAGACCATTCCACTGGTTAAAGTGCAATGGTCGAGACATGGAGTCGAGGAGGCAACTTGGGAGACGGAAGAGAAGATGCGGGTGGAATACCCCGAACTATTTATTTCTTAAGTTTCGGGACGAAACTTCTTTTTAGAAGGGGAGAATGTAATACCCGTACTTTTATTGACTGTTTGACTCTGTCATCCTCCTTATTTTTGTCACTCTGTAAATGCTTGGAGACGTGGTTGATATTGCTATTGAGTTTCGTATCTCGTTTGGTTCTTGATCATGTCGTTTAGACCTTGCGGGAATGTTCTGTGCTAGAGAATTAGCGTACGCTAGGCCTAGGCTAACGCACGCTAATTCTGCTTGATTAGCGCACGCTAGCTCTGAGCCGTAGCGCACGCTAAGAGTATCGATCAGTCGAACCGGTGTTCGGACTGCTCTCTGGACTGGCGGATTAACGCACGCTAGGAGTTTGTTAGCGCGCGCTATCCATGTATAGTAGCGCATGCTAACATCCGTCCGTAGCGCACGCTTCGGGCCGGTCGCCAGAGGCGATGAAGATGCCAGGTTTTCTGGACTAACGTATAGCGTACGCTAGGCTTCGACTAGCGCACGCTAAAGCTATAGCATAACGCACGCTAAGCATTGGCGGTAGCGCACGTTAAGTATTGAGCTGGGCAGAGTCAGTAAGTTCTGGACTCCAGTACTGGATGCCATATTTTGGGCTAGCGCACGCTAGGGGCAAATGATTAGCGCACGCTAACGAGACCGACAGAAGCCACTGGACTATCCGGTGACTTCGCTAGCGCACGCTAATGAAGGAGGCGTAGCGTGCGCTGGACATACATAAATATGGCAGTTGACTTTATTTTCGTCATTTCTCACCTTCTTCACTCCTTTTCGACGGGAATCACTCGGGAGAGGCGATCTTAGGCGTTTGGAAGCGATCTTCCTTCTAACAACAACATATTTGCTTGGAGAACAAGGATTTCTCAACATCTAATTCCTCCTAACGTCCGAATCAAGGTAAAAATCCTTAGAACCCTACCTTTTGGGAATTTTGGGGTTTTTCATAGATTTGTCCGATTTACCCGTTTTGAAGCTTGAGAACCTTGAGATTATGATGTATCTATACCGTGTGTATACTTTTCCTACGATTTTATGGTTTAGATTGTGCCGTTTTCGGACTTGTGAGATTTAGGACGATTTTCCAACCTTTAGTTGATTATCCGTATATCTTTATGAATCGTAGACGGGTTTGGGGAGTTCCTTCGTGTAGTTTGAATATGGATGATTGATTATCATACTCCTTGCGAATCATTTAGGTGCCTAAGCGCGTTCTTGGACCTACCAACTCATACCCTTCCTCCGTTCAATTTTCTCGATGTCTCAAAGGCAAGTATACATTTATGATTGTGCGTTCGACTTTGAAAGTAAGAGGAATTGATGGTATGATATGAACGAACCGTTTTTACGGCATTCATAGATATATTGATGGCATATTATGAACGAACCGTTTTTACGGCATTCATATATATATTATTGGCATGTAACGAACGAACCGTTTTGACGGCATTCCTACATGTAACGGCGTATGATCTGAACGAACCGTTTCTACGGCATTCACATACGTCATGAGATTTTAGTCATTCCGGAATACTAGTCTTAAATTGATGAATTGACGGATTACATTTACTTTATTGTCGAGGAGTATTGTGTTTCATACTTGATATACTTGCACTAGCTATTCGACGGCTAACCCCTTTATGGGGGAAATACGTTTCATGTATTTCAGGTTCCAAGAGATCGGACAGGCAGGTACCGGGTCGGCATGAAGATGGTGGGCAAGTGTGATACTGTGTTGGTCTTCCAGTTATGTTTTGAGTTTTCCATTCAGTGTTGTTGTACTGGATTGATTATTGAATACTCGAGTATGGTTTTCCTCTTTCCTTGAAGTTCCGGCCTGTGTTTACCGAAGTATTGATTTGTGATGTAATGTCTGTGAATACATTGGTTATGTTTTTGGATACCTTTGTATCGTCTTTCTCCCCATTATATGTAGACCTTCTCGGTCAAGTTTTATAGTTCCGCGTATGTTTAGCCTTGTGTGTCCCACGGCGGGGCTCACGGCGCTGTAATATACCCTGAATAACTTGGGGGTGTTACATTTCCAACACATACAATTCAGTAGGTCACGGCCATTGGATGGCCTAATTGTGATACGGCTTCAGCCCTAATTGTGATACGACTTCGTGCCATGGCTTCGACCCTAATTATGATACGGCTTCGTGTCGTGGCTTCGGCCCTAATTGTGATACGGCTTCGTACCGTGGCTTCGGCCCTAATTGTGATACGGCTTCGTGCCGTGGCTTCGGCTGTAATTGTGATACGGCTTCGTGCCGTGGCTTCGGCCGTAATTGTGATACGACTTCGTGCCGTGGCTTCGGCCCTAATTGTGACACGGCTTCGTGCCGTGGCTTCGGCCCTAATGGATACAGCTTCGGGCTGTTTTTGCTTAAGGTGATTGTGATATTTGACAGCTTCGACTGAGTGGCTTTCAGGCCTTTGTGATGTCTCGATAATTTCTTTGGAGCCTTCGGGCATTGTGATTCATAATTAATTCAGTTCTGGTTTGGTTCATGTCGTGTAATTCATTATGGTACTCTATGATTATGATTCGCCATTGGGCACTTATGTTCTAACTTGTTGAACAGGTATTAATAGTATGCCGTGGGCATAGTGTTTCACGAATGCTCGGTTCTTACCTTGGTTTGTGAGCATCTCGTATTATTATTATCATTGTACCGTTTCATTCTGCCTTTGGATGCATATCATGTTATACATGTATTTGATGTTCATTATCTGGATGACTGACCCCGTGGGGGCGAACATGTTTTCATGTTTTAGGTGCTTGAGAGGAGAGAGTTGAGACACAGGGGCATGATGATGGCGACGAGGCATTCGAGCGATACTAGTCTGAGTTGTTCATGTTTGTCAGTCAGTTGGAGTGTTCTCCAGTTTGTCAGTCATTGTCATTATGTATTACCCGAGCAGATGCTCGTGGATGTTGTTGTATTTTTATTTTTGGCCATGTAGGCCCATCGTTGTCGTTGAAATTCCTTATCGGAATATTGTGTCAGATATCATAGTACGGAATGTGATCTCCCTTGTTGGTTAATTTAATGTATTTTAGTCATGTTCGCCTGGTGGATCTCCGGGTGTGGGGTACACGGCACTGTAATAACCCAATGGGATTTGGGGGTGTTACATTATCAACCTTCCCCAAAAATATTACCCCGACATACTCGGGAGAATAATATTTTGGTTTAGATTTCAATTTTCCATGAGTTTGACGGGGGTAGGAAACCGCATAACCTTTATAACTGAGTGTTTGTAAGTGGGAGAATTACGTAATTATAAGTTACACTTTGCGCATTAATCATTTTATGATCGTGGTTTGTCAGTTTATTTGTTTGTCATACAATATGAAAAATATACACAACCTAAATATACCAACATGTAGTTCATGGACCGTTCCTAAGTACCGAGTTATCATCGACTCGATAAAAAGAAAATTACAAGTAATCAAATTACAAGTATGGAATCTTCGTCTTCATGGCTGCTTGTCCTCGGCTCTTCATCATAGCTAATTTATTGCATTAATAACATTTGCATCCTACACAAATTTACTAAAAAAAATTAGCTCAATACGGCCACTACAACCCCATCGAATAAAGATTCAATAAACTGTCCATGAACTACATCATAATTTAAATAATAATGCAACAATTACATTAAAATCAATGGCAAATACAATTAGTCTAAATATTGATCCAATCGATATAAAATTAATCCATCCATAAGAACGTAATATCCACAATTTCGATTTTCTGTAAATTTCTTTTTTTGGCACGAGTTCATTTTAACGGCTCGCTTGTGACCGTTTCGTCATTCTGAGAATGATTAATTCTGCATTTTTTTCTCATCCGAGTTCGTTTTGGTGTCGTTTTGTTGAGTTCCGTGCTTCTTAGCGACTTTTCCACACTTGAGTTCGATTCTTGCGAATCTCGTTCGAAACTGTCGCTTAATGTATCCCGTAAGTTTGTTTAACTTTGTTAGACGTGTTGCGAGATTCATTTTGGTTACTCATTGTCGTATCGTGATATTTCGGTCGTTCGGGCCATTTCTCAATTTCCCAAAGTTTTGGGGAGCTTCTTTCGTATTCCTCACTCCGACCTTTTTGAAGTGTCGTTATGAGTTTTGGTGCGATCCTACTGTGTGTGCAGTAGGAATAGCGCACGCTATGGGGTAGATATAGCGCGCACTACTTGAGATTGCTAGCGCACGCTGAGACACAGTTAGCGCACGCTAACTGGAGGTGCAAAACAGTCCAGAGGCTACTGGACTGGGTTGGAACGTTGATTGGCGCTCGTTATGTAGTGGTATAGCGCGTGCTAAGGTGCAGCAGTAGCGCACATGATCGTCAAAAACTTATCCTAAAAATAGGAGTTTTTGAGTCACTCGCAAATATATACGAGGTAGAAGTAGTTGTGGTAAGTTCTGCCAAGGTCTTTTCTCTCGAGCATTGCTTAACAGGGCTTCGTATAATATTTTGTTATATATTGTGAGAAATAAATACTAGAATATTCTAAAACAGATTTTTATTGGGTTTTTAAGTTAACTAAATTAAATGCACTATGAGACTATTTTTATTAAGACTATTTATAACTAGACTATTTTTAATGAGACTATTTTTAATAAGACTATTTTTATCTAGATTTTTATAACTAGACTATTTTTATTAAGACTATTTATAACTAGACTATTTTAATGAGACTATTTTTAATAAGACTATTTATAACTAGACTATTTTTAGTGAGACTATTTTTATACTAGTGAGAATGAATCGAACTAAAATGAGTTAGAACTTGATTTGATAAAAACTAGGGGATTATGGGTTCATTAAATTAGTTTTTTTAATAAAGTAGATGAATTGATTTATACGGATATAAAAGATAAATGAGTGTTTATCGAGTAATCAACTTTTTACCTCATAACTTTCGTATTCAAAGGCCTCATAATTACTTTCGTAACCTTAAGATGTTGTTAACAAGATAAACACTTGATGATTGAAAAGATATGTTTCCAATTCACTTAACAATCAATCAAGAAGGTTTTAATAGTAGAAATAGGATATGATCAATCACTATTTAAACTAATTAATCCCTTTTAATCAAGATAGTGTAAATCGATCAAATACTTTCTATATAACCTAATAGAAATCCCCCTTCCCCTAGGAAGAAAGATTAGCTACTCATCGGTTTATATATACTATAATAAGAATAGAATTGATTAATATACATAATGTATAAAAACTTGTAATAACTTAGAACTTAATGACAATAGATGAAAACTTACTTGAATACGATGTATCAAAGTGCAAGAAATGATCTCCGAAATACAACTTCGAATTTGATTACAAAAGTTACAAACTATGAAGTAAGATACTAAGTACTTATTGATCAGACACTTTTCAATTACAAAATAGAAGAACAACTTCAAACTAAAATAAAATGGATACAAAATTATAATAAAAAGTTCTTTTCTAGGAAGAGATGTCTTGCTAAAGAAAGGATATTTCTTAGCAAGAAGAGGAGTGATTTTTTTTCATGGATGAAGGTGTCCTTTTATAGGTGATTTTCAAGAATACTATGGATTATTTAATTCAAGAAATGTGTTGTAGTATCTTGATTTTTTCTTTGGTAGTTGATTCACACTTGATCTTCCATGCATGTCTTGATTTTCAGATCATTGACCCCCAAATAAAATACATGGTTGTTGGGCTCACAAGATAGTCAAAAATGGAATATTAAGCCAAGGAACTGCCTGAAAACGGCTCTGGAAAATGGCCCAATTTGTGCCGTGTGAGGAACGGCCGAAGAAACGGCCTTGAATTGCACCGTGTGAGAAACGGCCGAAGAAACGGCCTTGATTTGGGCCGTGTTGTATAGCCGTGTTGTAGGGTGACTCGGTCTTATCCAGAATACGCACAAGGGTCTGGCGGAAAATGCCGGCCGTGTATGAAACGACGCAAGACACGACCCATATTGCGCCATGTGAGAAACGGCCGAAGATACGGCTATGATCTGCGCCGTTTTTTTGGTCATTTTGTAGAATTTGTCCTTGAAAAAATTTATGATCTTGGATTTGGTTATGCTGTTGTCCTTTTTGACGTTTCATGTCAGTAATCTGTAAAATAAAATATTTTTTGCTCATGTTTTGACATATCTTTGAAACAGTTATTTTTTTTCACAAATCCGTATGATTATGCCAGAAAAAGAGATATTCTGTATATGAATGTTTAGATCAAATATGCACTAATCAAATACCCCACTCCTGAACATTTGCTTGTCCTCAAGTAAACTTCAGAAATGGTACAATTGAACATACCAATAATTTTACTACACCTCAAGGGATAAATTAGACCAAGTTTTTTTATAGTTTGTCAAATCTCGAGAAAGTTTTCTTTTAATCAAAAGCATGAATTCATAAAACTCGCCGAGTAAGTGTATCGCTCTCTCTCAAGTGTATAGGGGACATGTTTTTCGCTCAAGCTTATTTAATGAGGTGAAAACTTCCATAGGCGTGCAAATCGTCTTTTATCTCTACCACTTGTGTGTGTAACACTGTGAATCAAAAAGGACTTTTAGGTTGTAATGTCGGCTATTTGGTTGGGGTAAGAAAATATGGATAAAGTGACATGAAACTGGACAATTAGAAATTAAAACATTATGAATCGATGTTTATCCATGGGTAAGCACTTAGAAGCTTTTTAATGAAGCTTCTATCAATCCCCTTACTTATGTTTCGAATTATTAGAGCTCTTTTTCTTGCTTTTAAATCAACCAATTTTTTTATATACTCGAGTTGTTATTATCTGTTTTACGCGAATGTAAACGATGGGTCACATGAATACACCCGGTTACTAAGATAAAAACATACACAAGCTGCTTCTATGCATACTCATATCTAAGGTAACTATTTTACGGGAATATAAACATGGGGCTCATGAATATATTTGGTTACTAAGTTCCCAAAAACATCGGAGTAATTGATTTCTTATTTTTCAATGCCACCAACAATATATATCACCCAACTTCACCGTACAATATCTTTATCCTTGTCAAAAATAATTTCTAACCGTTCAAGTATGGGTCAAAGGATTATGGCGATGGAAAGCTCAGTATGTGGTTAACAATAAAATAGGCAATAAGCTCAATTGGGTTACCGAGGGAATTAATAATTTTGGGGTAGGCCGAAAGGATTGAAAAGCTGAATACAAAATCGTCAAAAATTACTTTCACTGTTTTGCACACACTTTGTAGTTTTGAGTAAGATACCAATGCACGTTCTAGAGTTTCACAACACAAATAGCACACTCAGACAATGAAAATTTTGCATGATAGTAAGCAAATAACGGCTCAAAAGCTCACCAGTTTTTAATTATATTTTCTTTATGAATTCACAAAAGAAAAGTTTTAGAAACAACTGGGTTTGACAATTCATCGAAAATTCAAGTTTAATCCATGGTCATTTTACCTTCAAATTTATATAAATAAATCTCCCGAGGTGAGTAGCAAGACATTTAAATTGACTGTTGGAGGTATTTTTTTGTTAAAAATTCATATTTTTCCGAAATATCACCCCACACTTTAGAAATAAGCATTGTCCTCAATGTACTGAAAAGATAGAAGAAAAAGAAAAAGGACTCCCTTGTCGTATGGTACAGATGATTCAATTCTTAGAGCAATACCTAAAAAGAACTTGAACACAAACAAAAGTAGAAAACCATATTGAAACAAGTTAAATAAATAAAAATGAAATCCATAATTTCAAAGAAAAAGAAAGACAATACGCAAACAGCAAAATATAGTCCAAACAAGCCAAAAAAAGTCAGAAAAGTAACACAAATAAAATAAAAAAACTTAGCCGATAGCCCGGGTGGTGGTGATGGTGGTCTTATGCCGAAGTGATGCTGAATGCGTGCCATCTGTTCATCTGATCGATCGAGACAATCGTTCACCTTTTTCAGCTCTGCTTTAATAACCTCTTGGTCCTCTCTGATGCAACTGACTGCCTCCCATATGCGACGGAGGAGGGATGGGTACTGGTGGTGATGGCTCGGATGGCAGGATGTGGTGGGCTCTCGTGAAGGGCTCTCGCCGTCAGCTCCGTCAGTCGGATAATGTGTCTCCTGCTTACGCTGCGGATCCTCTTCGAACTCAATACCCATTCGGTTACAAGTAGCACGCTCAATTTGTCCCGGTCTTTTATTACAGTACGGTTGGCATATGAGATGTCAACGTCCGCCTGCTCGAGTATCAATGTGATCAACCGGGGATATGGAATGGAGTGCTTGGGACTTTTATTCCAGAGGAAATCACACATGTGATTGTATATTATACTCCCGTAGTTCAATCCCTGTATAGCACATAGACCATGCACCATTTTATCCAAAAAGTATAAGTCACCAACTCGGACCTCATTTTTACTACTCGAACGAGGAAGAACATTTGTGCCGAGAAGGTATAAAACGAGGCGGTGCTGGGCGGAGAAAGATAAGGTCCCGATCTTCATTCCATATTTTCGGGAGGGAGTGTATTGAATGCCAAACCGCGCCATGGCACTACTAGTGTTCCAAACAGGTCCCTTTGGGGCATTGAAAGCTTTTTTGAAATTTACTTTTTTCCCCTCGTCCGAAGTGTGGAGCGAGTGATTTATTGAGCTCTCACTGATTATGACAGGTGTCCCTCTAACCGTGCTTCTGATGGTGCAGTTATCTTTGCCTTTTGCCTCTATGTTGGCGTAGAATTCACGGGCAAAATCTCCGTAGTAATGATCGAGGAGTTTCAAGGCATTTTCCCAATGTAGGTGACTGAAAAATTGAGATAGGTTGAATTTATCTTCAACCTCCTATGCAATATCTTTATCGACTAAAAATTTGGAATGAGCTCGTTGCTCAAACCATTCTGCATTTTCATCACTCGTAAAGCGTATAGCGTCGAAGGCGCCTGTGGTATGCTCTGTGTGGAAATTTTCACTCTTGGTGGCGGAGGAAGATAGTAATGGGCTGTCAGCACGTCGCTTGCGCGTCCTGGTCATCCTACACAAATATTACAAAAGAGTTTCATATAAGTATTTTATCGGGCACCTTGTAAATAGGGATGGGAATCGGGTCGGATAGGCTCGGATATGGCAATATCCATATCCAAACCCGAAAATTTAAGCCTTACCCGAACCCGATCCGAACCCGAAAGATACCCGAAAATTAATATCCAAATTCGATCCAACGGATTTCGGATTGGATTCGGATATACCCGAAACCCGAAATTCTTGGACTGGATTTGAATATTATCCGAAACCCGAAAATAAAATCCAGTTATTAACATCAATTATCCAGTTTGTAGAAGTAGAACTCATAAAATACAGCATATTCAATCCAACATCTCAGGTTTAAGCATAGTTCAGCAAAATTTATTTTATAGTAAAATTCAGTACAGTTTACACCCAAGAATAACAAAATAAGCTACAAGAAAATTCAGATCTGCAGCACTACAACAGGGATCCTTGATTCTTTTTCCTTGCACGACAGAGATTAAAATAGCCAAAAAAAACTGCTTCTTTCATGCCTAAGATATACCAACAAAAAAAGGCAAATTAGAAACATTAAAACATCAGGGGGCTTGTTTCTTTCACCAGTTTTTTCATCAATAAAGCAGAAAAGTAGGACCATGTTTTTTCATCAATAAGGCAGGACCAAGTTTTTTCACCAATAAAGAATAGCCTATTTATTCATTGTGATTTTCTTTAATAGCAATAATTTCATTAAATTAAAAAGAATATGAAGAGATAAATTCACCACTAGAAGGGGGGTTGAATAGTGGTGATGCGGAATACCGAAATTTCTTGCGAGTAAAAAGAAAATAATGCGGAAAATAAAGACTCAAGAATTTATAGAGGTTCGGCAACTTGCCTACGTCCTCTCTCCGACTTTCTTTTTCTATTGGCTAAAGAAAAACCACAACCTTAACTCGTCTTCTATCGGTCCGAGTTCACAACCGTTACAATCCGCTTGTCTTCTATCGGTCCAAGCTCAACCTTTCCCTCAATATGAATAATTGTTTATCTAGTGTTCTATAGGAACTAGATAATCCTCACTATACGAATATGGGAGTATAATCCTAACAATGCCGGATCAAAGATCCTAATAACACCGGATTGGTGACTCTTGATTCGTTTCTTTTTCGCTCAAGTGTAAGTGATGCAACACTTACAACCAAATGAAAGAATACAAGGAATAATGTATAATACAATTGAAATCGCTCTTGTATCTTACTTTTCTCACAACTTGTAATACAATAAAATATGTAAATCTGAGCTCAAGAATGCTTTGATTGCTTGTATGCTAGAATGCTTGAATGCTTGAAGTTGTGTAATTGATACCCAAGTCCTTCGGGTATTTATAGGAGTGAAACGACCTTCAAATTCTGAAAAGTATGCTATTAGCGTGCGCTAATAGACCCTTGTAGCGTGCGTTAGCGGATTTTGACTTGAATTCTCGAACGGTCACAAAGACTGTTGCAACGGTAAAATTCTGTGTTTAGCGTGCGCTAGAACTGATATGGTAGCGTGCGCTATCGTCTTGGTCAACTAGTCTTCGATCTTGACTTTGACAAAATCCGATTTCCTCTTCAACGACTCTTTTTCCAACGGCTAAAATCATGATTAGCGTGCGCTAGCAAGTATGCATAGCGTGCGCTAGCATTAATTAAATCCAATATTTCCAGATTTTCCGGATCTGCATTGACTCTTCCTTCCAACGGTTGAATTTCAGACGGTAAACTGCATATTCCATTTAGCGTGCGCTAGCACCGTTCCTTTAGCGTGCGCTACTGAATTATTTCAATAACGTACGTTGCTTTATGTAGCGTACGTAGAGACCTAGACGAAGTGAGTCCAGTGACCACTGGACTACTGACCATTATTTCGGTAGCGTGCGCTAGATATGAAAATTAACGTGCGCTAAGTCTTCTCTTTAGCGTACGTAAGAATATGTCTGTAGCGTGCGCAACGTCCAATTCTGAATTCCTTTCGATTCAGGCGACTTGAGTAGGCTGCAGCTGACTTGACTGGGCTGTGTGTGAGAGTCTCGATAGCGTGCGCTACGGTATGGTACGTAGCGTGCGCTAGCCATATTGTGTCCCTTCAACATATTATCGAGCCGAGATAGATTCAATTAGATGTTTTGTATGAAACCATCATCAAAATACATTTTGTGTCAACAATCTCCCCCTTTTTGATGATGTCAAAACATTTAATTAATACCTGCAAAAACGTTTTGAGGTGATTCGAATCAAGATAAACTTGTTCGATATGTTAGTCGGTTTTCGTTTTTGGAGTTTTCTCCCCCTTTTTGACAGAAACAAAAAGGAACTCCCCCTGAATTGTTGCATTATTAATAAACATTAACTAAATTTTGCCATTACTCAATGGTGCAATCAACAATGATAGTAATAACGATAGTAACAATACTAGGAGATATTAAGTACGTGTACATAATAAATGCCAAATTTAAGAAATGCGAATTTCATTAACAATAAAATGCAGTGAATACAACGAGTTTTCCATGGCAAGCGACATATATATTATTCGAAAAAGAAGATTCTACACCAAGCATCAAAAAAATCATCAAATCTACGGATCGGAGGAGGTCGAAGGGAAAGGGAACGAGGGGTGAGTGAAGCGAATAAATTCGGATAACAGTCCACGAACTTCCCGGACTTCTGTACTCACTTCCCGGACCTCCGAACGGAGAGCCCGAAAGTCCTCTCGTAACTCAGCATGTGAAGTCTCGATGCCCCGCATCCGAGCAAAGAGATCACTCTCTTCTTCCTCCGTCACCACATTTCGCATCGGGCGCTTGCCTTTCGAAGTTGGTTTCCTGATGAATTCCCCAGTTTGCATTTCTCGAAGGGTGTGAGGTCCCCGACGAGTGATCATTTCTTCGGCAGTGGGCTTCCGTGACCCTTTCTCAACGTGGTCATCATCGCGAAGGTACGGGAAGAGAATCCAGCCTCTGTTGATTGTACGGACGTAATGCATTGCTTTAAGTGACGCGTCCGAGATCTCATGCCCGAGGGAGAGGGGGACTGCCTTGTCCTTCGACAAGTCCACTTGATGGAAGCTAAAGATAGCCGATAAGATAGAGCCATAAGGCATTCCAGCCTTGCGAGAGCGAGTGGCGTAATTTTTTTACCGGAACAAATCTCCTTTCACCTTCATCCAACTGATGATGATGTCGGAGAAATCGACCTTATCGTCATTTAGAACGCGGTACACCACTTGCTTGTCTACGCCGACTAGTTTGTGCTGCGAATTGACCTTTGGCATAAGACATTTTGTGAGGGCTACCAAAAGCAAACGAATGTTGATTCCGAAGTCGTTGTTCTCAAAAAAATCATCCGTTATGTCAATAACGGCTTTCGTGCTCAGAAATTCTTTCACGTCAATTTCACCAATTTCATTATCGTCGACCAGTGATTTTCCAAAGGCAAATCAAACCATCTCTCGGGCAAACCAAAAATTTGATACAAAATATCGGAAGACACTTTCACCTTGGTTCCTCCGACAAGGCTACCTAGCACAAGAGTGAAGAACCTTCACTCTCGGCCACGTGAAGGTTGGCATAGAATTCCTGACGAGCTCAGAAACACGGGGTTTTTGCATTCAACGGCGAGAAATACCGAGTGAGGAGAAAAAATTGGAGATGTTAACGTTTACCCGCTCGAGACTTAGAAGATTGAAAAAGTAGCAATCCGTGATGTGTTCTTGAGGGAGTATGTCAAGAACACTCTTGAAGCAAGTGGTCGAGACGAATCGATCCGAATCGAATTGGGCGTTTAGAGGACGCTTCAAATTGTTGTATTGCTTGCCCATAGCAGTTCGATTCTTGCTAGACATGATCGGAGAAAGAGAAAACGAAGGGAATCGAAGATTTTGAGGAAGAAGATCGCAGATTGGATCGGACGCTGTCTGTGGTTTTTGCAAGAGAGAAGTCGATTGCGTGCGTTAAGGGATGTGTTGTGATTTAGGGTTGTACGGCATATATATAGTCAATGAGTTTTAAGTTAGCGTACGCTAGGATTTATAAGGTTAGCGACGTTAGGCGAAAAATAGAGGCTCATTTGACTGCTCAAAGAAAATCGAAGAAACTTTAATTAGCGTCGCAAGAAGTAAAGGTTTAGCGTACGCTAGCGAAATAAAATTTTAGCGCGTTAAGAATATGAAGCTAGCGCGCGCTAGCGATTGATCGACTCACCGATTTTGATGTTTTGAGTAGAAGCTTATTTCAAAAATTGTCTATATGTCCCATGCCAAGTTGTAAACGAATGGAATTAAAAGATTCTTCGGGAAGAGGTTTCGTAAAGATGTCGCAAGTTGATCCTTCGTCCGACAAAAATTAAACAGATATCTTTCTTTTGAACATGATCACGTAAAAATGATGTCCGATATCTATATGCTTGGTCTGACTGCAAAACAGATTTTTGCTCAAATTAATAGCACTAGTGTTATCACATAAAATAGGGGTATTTTCAAAATGAATGCCGTAGTCGCGTAGTTGATTTTAATCCATAGCACTTGAGCACGTGCGCTCCCTGCGGCGACATATTCGGCCTCAGTAGACAATGCTACGCTGGTTTGCTTTTACTTCCCCAAGATATTAAGCAAGATCAATAAAATGACATGTACCACTAGTACTCTTTTTATCAATTTTGCATCCGCCGAAATCGGCGTCACTATAGGCAATTAAATTAAAATCCAAGCAAGAAGGATACCATAGACCTAGTCCAATAGTTCCTTTCAAATAACGAAAAATGCGTTTACAAGCAATTAAATGTGATTCCTTGGGATTAGCTTGGAATCGAGCACATAGACATGTAGCAAATATTATATCCGCTAGATGCGATCAAATATAGCAAAGATCCGATCATACCTCGATATAGTTTTGATCTACGGATTTGCCATTTTCATCTTTTCGAGCTTTAATGATGACGACATTGGCGTAGATATCACCTTGCTATTTTCCATATTGAATTTCTTGAGGAGGTCGTTTGAGTACTTCGTTTGATGGATAAAAATTCCATCTTCGCATTGTTTGATTTGAAGCCCGAGGAAGAACGTTAATTCTCCCATCATACTCATTTCGAATTCTCCTTTCATAAGATTAGAAAAATCTTGGCACAAGGATTCATTAGTAGCTCCAAAAACAATGTCATCAACGTAAATTTGGCAAACTAGTATATCATCATTTAGTATTTTAACAAACAAGGTATTATCGACTTTGCCTCTTTTATAGTCATTTGCAATTAAAAATTGACTTAAACGATCATACCATGCTCGGGGTGCTTGCTTCAACCCGTAGAGTGCCTTGTTGAGCTTGTAGACATGATCCGGAAAATGATGGTCTTCAAAACCGGGAGGTTGCTTGACGTAGACTTCTTCTTGAATGAAACCATTCAAGAATGCACTTTTGACATCCATTTGAAATAGCTTTATCTTTTTATGAGCGGCAAATGCACAAAGCAAGCGAATGGCTTCGAGTCGAGCCACGGGAGCAAAACTTTCTTCGTAATCAAGACCTTCTTCTTGATTGTATCCTTGAGCGACCAAACGAGATTTATTTCGAATAGGATAGCCGTCTTCGTCACTCTTGATTTTATGCACCCATTTAGTTCCGATAATTGTTTTATCTTTAGGCGCGGGAACTAAATTCCATACATTATTGTGCTTGAATTGCACAAGCTCCTCTTGCATTGCCATTACCCAACTTTCATCATCGAGAGCTTCGGATATATTTTTGGGAACTATTTCGGATACAAAAGCACAATGAGCCATAAATTCGGTGGTCCTCCTTCGGGTTTGAACACCGTCTTCAATGTTTCCGATCACGAGATCCTTCGGGTGGTCCTTGATGTGCCTCCAATCTTTCGGTAAATCAACGATTGTGTTCGTTTCGATTTCCGAAATTTTCTTCACTTCGGGTGAGGGATCCGGAAAGGTACCTGCATCATCAAAATATTCTACCTTTCTCGGGGGTGAGATCATATCATTGAATTTAACGTGTATAGACTCTTCAACTTTATTTGTTCTAATGTTATACACACGATATGCTTTGCTATTCGTACAATAGCCAAGAAAAATTCCGGAGTCGGATTTGGCATCAAACTTGCCCAAGTTATCCTTGCCATTGTTCAAAATAAATACATTGCAACCAAAAGGATGAAAGTAAGCAATATTAGGCTTTTTGCCCTTCCATAATTCATAAGGCGTTTTAAGATGAGTTCTACGAACGTGAACTCGGTTAATCACATAGCATGCCGTAAAAATTGCCTCGGCCCAAAAGTATCGTGGAAGAGAGTATTCATTAAGCATTGTTCTCGACATTTCTTCCAAAGATCGGTTTTTCCTTTCAACAACTCCATTTTGTTGAGGCGTTCTAGGAGCCGAAAAATTGTGATTAATACCGTATTTATCGCATAAAAGTTCAAACGGGGTGCAATCAAATTCACCTCCGTGGTCGGTGCGAATAGAAATTAGTTAGAGGTTTTTCTCATTTGATACCAAACGACACCATTTAGAAAACTCGGAAAATGCATCATCTTTATGAGCTAAAAATCTAACCCAAGTAAATCGAGAGAAATCGTCAACAATAACCAAAGTATAAAGTTTACCATTTAAACTAACATGTCTAGATGGTCCGATCAAATCCATATGCACGAGTTCAAGAACTCGACTAGTGGAAACCTCGAATTTTGGTTTAAACGATTCTCGAGTATGTTTCCCTTTAATGCATGATTCACACAAATGTTTTCTATCGAATTTGAGTTTGGGCAATCCACGAACAAGGTCGTGTCTAGATAAAATAGAGATAATGGGTAGAGAAGTATGCCCCAATTTTCGATGCCATAAATATGCATTGTCATCCAAGGTAATAAGGCATTTTTCATTGAATGAACTCTTATCATTAAGATCAACAATATAGATGTTTCCGCATCTCAAACCAATGAATGCAATTTTATTATTTCTAAATGCCGTGCAATGCGTTTGCTCGAATAGAATTTTAAAACCTTCATCACAAAGTTGCGAAACGCTAAGGAGATTATGATGCAAACCTTCAACAAAAAGTACTTTGTTGATAGAAGGAGAAGGTTCCTTACCGACTTTGCCGATTCCTTTGATTTTTCCCTTTTGGTTATCTCCAAAGGTCACATGTCCTTGATCTTGATATTCGAGGTTTTCAAATAAGTCCTCGGAGCCGCACATGTGCCTTGAGCATCCGCTATCAATGTACCACTTGTTTTTCCTTGGTGCCGGTACCTACAAGAATAGAATTTCTCGGTTGTTTCGGTACCCAAGCCCGTTTGGGTCCTCCAAAGTTAACTATGCTTATAGCATTCGGAACAATCGTCCCTTTCGGAACCCATATTTGCTTAACTTTGATAGTTCTTAACTTTGAATGAGCATTAACATTGTGAACTCGTTTGAGCGGATCTTTTGAGTTCTCGGTTTCGGTTTTCTTTATTTTGTCAAGGTTAATAAGGGATTGTTCCCGTTTAAAAGGGTCGAAACCAAGACCGTGTTTGAGCAAGGGCGATTTTTGAATAGATAGGAGCCTTTCGAATTTCTCGTTTCCGAGAGTAAATTTGTTCAAAATATATTTTAGCTCCTTTTGAGTTTTTGTTAACTCAATTTTCAAAACATTTTCTTTTTCAATACATGATGTATGGTCGATCTCAATAGCTTTGCCCTTGTTTTGAAGCGAGGAGTTTTCGAGTTCTAGAGATTTTATTTTTCTCTTTAAAGATATATTTAACTTGACCATCTCGTCATACTCCGTATTTAACGATTCAAACGCACTTAACAACTCATCATCTTGATGAACTTCTTGTGAATCACATAAATCAAAAGAATCATATTCATCGTCATTGAGTTTAGAGCTTACCTCGATATTGCTTTCGGAGTCGAGGGCCATGAATGCAAGGTTTGCGTCTAGAGATCTTTCTATATCCTCCTCGTCATCACTCCAAGAGGCGATTAGAACCTCCTTCTTTTTGAATCTTTCCATTTGCGGTTTTGAAGAGGATCCTCGGCATTCTTTGGCATAATGACCGGCCTGACCACATTTTCGACAATTATTGTCGAACTTCTTGACAGGAGTGTAGCCACTTTTCTTTTGCTCCGGTTTGCCATCCCGACCAAGAAAACTTCGCCTCTTTTGAATTAGGTTTTTGTACCTTCTAAAGTTTTTGGCATAAAGGGCGAGTTCCTCGTCGTCTTCATCTTCGGCAACATCTTCCTCAGCGTCGCTATCAACATTGAATGCGACTACTCTTTCCCGAGGCTTTGGTTTTGTGCCTCTAGACTTGAGAACGATCTCATAGTTGATGAGTGACCCGATGAGGGCACTAAATTCGAGCTTATTGAGATCCTTGGATTCCATGATCGCGGTGACCGTGGCATCCCATTCTCGTGGCAACGATCGCAGAATTTTCTTAGCTTTGTCGCTGCTCGATATAGGCTTTCCAAAAGATGCAAGACCGTTTGTTATAGCCGAAAATCGATCCAACATATTTGTGATCGTTTCCTCGTCTTTCATGGAAAATAATTCGTAGTCATGGAGTAACATATTAATCTTGGTCTCCTTGACTTGAGTGGTTCCCTGAGTGACTTGAGAATTTCCCAAATTTCTTTGGCACTTTCATAGGATGATATCCTATTAAGTTCTTCGGGATTGAGAGCGCAATAGAGAAGTTGAGTAGCTCGGGAGTTGACATGCGTGTTTCTCCAATCCTCATCATTGAATTCTTCGATCTTTTTCAACGATCCATCTTCTTTCTTAGCAAGTTTAGGACCGAGAGCAATAACTTTCCAGATTTCAATATCGTAGGCTTGAACGAAGATCGCCATCTTCTTTTTCCACGTCATGAAATTGGAACCATCGAAGAAAGGAGGACGGTTGAGAGCATTTCCTTCAATTTGGCCTAGAAGTGCCATTTGCGGATCTTTTTCTCCTAGGTGGTTAAACCTTTAAAAAGAGACCCGCTCCGATACCAACTGAAGAGATAAATTCACCACTAGAAGGGGGGTTGAATAGTGGTGATGCGGAATACCGAAATTTCTTGCGAGTAAAAAGAAAATAATGCGGAAAATAAAGACTCAAGAATTTATAGAGGTTCGGCAACTTGCCTACGTCCTCTCTCCGACTTTCTTTTCTATTGGCTAAAGAAAAACCACAACCTTAACTCGTCTTCTATCGGTCCGAGTTCACAACCGCTACAATCCGCTTGTCTTCTATCGGTCCAAGCTCAACCTTTCCCTCAATATGAATAATTGTTTATCTAGTGTTCTATAGGAACTAGATAATCCTCACTATACGAATATGGGAGTATAATCCTAACAATGCCGGATCAAAGATCCTAATAACACCGGATTGGTGACTCTTGATTCGTTTCTTTTTCGCTCAAGTGTAAGTGATGCAACACTTACAACCAAATGAAAGAATACAAGGAATAATGTATAATACAATTGAAATCGCTCTTGTATCTTACTTTTCTCACAACTTGTAATACAATAAAATATGTAAATCTGAGCTCAAGAATGCTTTGATTGCTTGTATGCTAGAATGCTTGAATGCTTGAAGTTGTGTAATTGATACCCAAGTCCTTCGGGTATTTATAGGAGTGAAACAGCCTTCAAATTCTGAAAAGTATGCTATTAGCGTGCGCTAATAGACCCTTGTAGCGTGCGTTAGCGGATTTTGACTTGAATTCTCTGAACGGTCACAAAGACTGTTGCAACGGTAAAATTCTGTGTTTAGCGTGCGCTAGAACTGATATGGTAGCGTGCGCTATCGTCTTGGTCAACTAGTCTTCGATCTTGACTTTGACAAAATCCGATTTCCTCTTCAACGACTCTTTTTCCAACGGCTAAAATCATGATTAGCGTGCGCTAGCAAGTATGCATAGCGTGCGCTAGCATTAATTAAATCCAATATTTCCAGATTTTCCGGATCTGCATTGACTCTTCCTTCCAACGGTTGAATTTCAGACGGTAAACTGCATATTCCATTTAGCGTGCGCTAGCACCGTTCCTTTAGCGTGCGCTACTGAATTATTTCAATAACGTACGTTGCTTTATGTAGCGTACGTAGAGACCTAGACGAAGTGAGTCCAGTGACCACTGGACTACTGACCATTATTTCGGTAGCGTGCGCTAGATATGAAAATTAACGTGCGCTAAGTCTTCTCTTTAGCGTACGTAAGAATATGTCTGTAGCGTGCGCAACGTCCAATTCTGAATTCCTTTCGATTCAGGCGACTTGAGTAGGCTGCAGCTGACTTGACTGGGCTGTGTGTGAGAGTCTCGATAGCGTGCGCTACGGTATGGTACGTAGCGTGCGCTAGCCATATTGTGTCCCTTCAACATATTATCGAGCCGAGATAGATTCAATTAGATGTTTTGTATGAAACCATCATCAAAATACATTTTGTGTCAACAGAATAGCCTATTTATTCATTATATATATATATATATATAGAAACTATCTCATAACCTTTCAATGAAAATTGCAGTGCAGCAGTTTGTAAGATTATACCTAAGCATATTGAGTTAAAACAACAAATTCACCCCCCACCCCACCCCCCCCCAAAAAAAAGCAAAGTTTTAGGTAAGAATCGCATTCGTGTCGCAAACTTCACACGAAGGAGGAAAAAAACTGTAAACACGACGAATACACATTCAATCAACCCTACTTCCTTTACAATATATTCATCCAGTATTCTATGTTGGGAAAACGGCCTCAAAATTCCCAACAAGCCTCCCAAAGAACGAAAATAGAGAAAAATAAATAACACAATAATATACGTGGAAAACTCCAAAACCGGAGAAAAACCACGGGCCTCCAAAGAGAAAAGATTCCACTATATGAAAAAATATTACAATCACATAGACTAATCTCTTAAGCCACCACACCACTGCTTAACCAACACTCATACCCTCTAAATATTTGACTCATATCTAAACACTCCAAGAAGAGAATAACAAAAGAATCAAATACTTAAGATATATATTGATTTTGGTGCACTGTGAAACTAAGGCCTAGGACTCCAATACTGGAGTCCTCCTCCTCCGTTTCTCCCTCTTCTTCTCTGCGTCTTTTTTTTTTATCACAACCTGCTCTACTTCTCTGCATTCTTTCCATGTATATATAATAGACATATACATATAAACAATAATGCACGCATGCAGCACAAAAGAATCAAACACAGAAAGAAAAACAAAAGTGGTTCAACCACTCAAAGATTTGGCCGGCCACCAAATCCACAAAGATCACAATTTTCAATCATGAAAAAATAAGAGAATAATAGTGGGGCCCATAAGCAATTATTTCTCTCACATACTAAGGGAGTGGGTCACCAATTCCAACAAATCCTCCCTTGACCCACATTCCCTAATATGTGAATCATTGTCTTGACCGACAATCCATTGTCTTGACCGACAATCATAATTCGAAGAGAATTATCATACTCTACCATAAAAGAGTATCACCACTAGAATAATCCATTCTAAGAATTTTTCCTCGGCACATGTCGAAAAACTTGCTGAAAGGTTTATGGTACAACTTCCCTGTTGGCCACCCGGAAGTTCATCAGCCCTTGACATCAATCTTCACCACACATCTTGTATCAATGCCAACCCAATGCCTATGTGTAAATCCGTGAACCCGCTAACAAAAGGACACATCCCATTCCATGGTAACGGGCATACCATGGGGATGACAACTTCTCAAAAGAATTCTTAACCGTCAGTGACGACGGAGACATTGTTAGCAGAATTG
Source organism: Orobanche coerulescens (assembly GCA_033398695.1). Lineage (NCBI taxonomy): Eukaryota > Viridiplantae > Streptophyta > Magnoliopsida > Lamiales > Orobanchaceae > Orobanche > Orobanche coerulescens. The sequence continues at coordinate 200,787,178 of CM065803.1, read as the reverse complement.
GAGCTTTTTGCCGAATCCGCTCCACCTAGACAATTTCTCATGACATGCCCAGACTGTCCACACTTCCAGCACGTTGGATACTTCGAAGAGTTTGTCTTTTTCCAGTTCCTACATATCAAAACCGCACCTTCTGATGAAGTATTGCTGCTACCTTCCAGTCTTTTCTCCTCGGACAGGAGTTTGCTAGTAACATCTTCATACTTCAGGGTCTCTTTCCCGTACATCAGAATAGGCTTCATATGTTCATAGGAATATGGCAAAGATAACATGAGCCTCAATGCTTTATCCTCATCTTCAACCTTTACTCCGATAGCCTCCAGTTCCGAGACGATACCATTAAGAACACTCAGATGATCTGAAATTTTTGTACCTCCATCTATACGTAGAGTATGAAACTGCTCCTTGAGATACAACCGATTCGAGATGCCCTTGCCTTGGTACAACTGTTCAAGCTTCTCCCAAAGCTCATTTGCTGTTGACAACCCATGCACATTAGCAAGCACATTCTTTGCCAGGCACAAACTAATAGCACTTGCCGCTCTCAAATCCATATCATCCCATTCTTCATCATCGCCTTTACTGGTCCCGCTTTTATCATCGCTGGAAACAGGGGCTGGTTTCCCCCTCAACGCCTTGTGTAATCCGGACCGAATCAGCACATCATTGACTTGAACTTGCCACAAGCCAAAATTGATCCGTCCGTCAAACTTCTATACATCGAACCTCATGGGACTGAACCTTGACATCGTATCCGTGTCTTAAACCCAACAGAATCCTCGTTTATGATGTGGAAGATCAGACAAAACTGCAACAACAGAGCATACTCCGAACCTCTGAAATACCAAGACACCCTCTAATACGACCAATAGAAATTTGTTTCTGATGTGGAAGATCAGGCAAAGCTGTAACACCCCCAATCCACTCAGGGATATTACACGCCGTAGACCCTCTCCTCGAGGATCTACCAGGCTGATAACTAAAATCAAACATCTAAACCTCGCCTTTAAGGCTAAAATGACTCAGTAGACCGATTTGGTCTTTCAACAGATACATGCAACTCAAATACAACTCATGCCCACGCAGGGGTCAAAAATACAACCACACCCGTACAACGGGAAAATATACTGCAGCGGAAAAGAAAATACAACTAGACCAATACGACAGCAACGGATCCTCGTGTGATTAGTATCGTTCATCTTTCATCATCCTTCGTGCCGACCCTGTGCTATGCTCCAAAACCTGAATGCAAAATTGACATCCACCCCGAATACTCGGGGGTTAGCAAACTCCACCGTTTTGCTAGTGCAAGTACAAGTGCAAAAATACGAGCCATACAATACAAGTTCCAAGAACAATAATAATCGGGAATCCTCAAAGATCCAAACGTAAAGAAAAGTACTTCCCGAGGCAAGAGTTTGAGTAAGCATTTCCAAAACCGAAAGATCGCAAATAAGGGAAACAATTTACAAAACAGTTTAAAATGCCATCGAGAGTTTTAATAGAAAACAATTTAGGATTATAAAATCCTTCTCTTTCCAAAATTAATAGGGTCACACCCAAATGTTTTGTTTTCGCAAATAGGAAATCACCAACAATTTACAGGGTCAGAGCCCAACATCACGTGTCCTCAACGGACGTAAAATCAACGAAACATCATAACGCACGCGCATCGCCTAGGACCGGAACGATACCACCGACATCCCACTCGAGGCCTCGAAGGACCCTCCCGAGCTGGCTAGCGAAACAAATCACACACATCTCACGGTTGGATCAATCGCTTGTTGCATCCTGGCCACATGATCACATGCCATGTGCCACCGTAGATTATCTCAGGCTCTCACGGTTGGATCAATCACTTGTTGCATCCTGACCACATGATCACGTGCCATGTGTCACCGTAGACCTTCAACCATATCCACACATTCACACAAATAACATATCATATCAAGGATATTCAAACAATTCGCCCAGAGGCATCAAACACTTAGCAAAACACCACGTCAATCCGCAACGCACCGAAATGAAATAATATACGTCCACATACAACACCAAGTGCAACATGAGCACCAAGCATATACATAGAATTCACATAGTTATTCACGAACCACACCAATCACAAAACACACACGGTTTTGAAAGAGGGCCTTTAACGAGGCTAACCAAATCTTTTGAAAACTCATTTCAAACAAACAAACAAATCAAGACGATCACCAATCATCATATTCACGAAACAAGAAAAGTATGGACAAGGTACTTGCCTCGAATGACCACACGCGGAGAATCGGCCGAAGTAGGTTGGCACGAACCGACTACGAACTCGCCGACTCCACCGAACGACAATCCACAACAATGAACTACGAACGAAAACAATAACAACGAAAATGAATTCCAAAGTACGACCCAAAGCCGCTGAATTCAAAGAACAAATGACGAAGGTCCAAGGATTTCCCCCAAAACGGCCAAGAACACGATTCGTCCCGTCAAAACCCGAAAACGAAATTCCAAGTTGAAATATGGATATACAATCCATAGAATATGTTTAACAACATCATTTAACCATAATCGATCCATCGAAAACGGATGAAAAACGAGATCGGGGACAAATCCCCCAAAAAGTCAATTCGAAGGAAATCAAGAATTATACTTCGATTCGACGAAGAACAATGGATTAAATGATGTTAAACACAAGAATACTATCAAGATTAATCATACCCATCATGAATTAATCAACAACACGGAACGAATCGGACGAAAATGCAAAAATCCCCAAATTCACGAAATTAGGGTTCTAAGGAAGATTACCTTGATTCGCTGGATCAAAGGTTGATAACGGACGATCGATTGATGTTATGAACTCAAGGACTTCATGGATTTGTTGTTAAACAACATGGCTTCGTCACCCATGAATCGCCATTCGCGGAAGGAGAAGGAAGGGAATGAAAAACGAAGTGAAATGTGACTGCTCAGCCACATTTATACTGGGCCAGACTAGCGTGCGCTAGCCTTTCTCGACTAGCGTGCGCTATCGGCCGGTATCGGCCGAGTACCCTCGGCCAGGGCCCACACGACCCGGCACCACCGACCAAATTCTGCCGACCATGACTCGTCTCCCGACTCCCGCTAGCGTGCGCTACGGCCGGAAGCCTGCGCGCGCTAGCCGACCTGTCCAGTAGCCACTGGACTGAACTGCCCGGCCAGGTAACGTACGCTAGCCGGCCGACAGCGTGCGCTACGCCTGCCGACTAGCGCGCGCTACGCTCGGCGTAGCGTGCGCTACCTGCCGATCTCCGACGAGTCCGAGAACCTCGAAACCCCACCGCCTGTGCCCGGGCGATGGCGTGCGTTAGGCGGCCGTAGCGTGCGCTACACCTGCCGGTTAGCGCGCGCAGCCTTCCGGCCGTAGCGTGCGCTACGCCGGTTCCTGCCGCACCCGTCCGGCCGGTGCCCGCAATCGTCCGGCCAGTCCCGCCACCGTCCGGCCAGTCCCGCAACCGTCAGGGCTCGACGACCCGATTTCCGAAATCGCACGGAACGAACACGACGAAAAGTTCACGGACGACATAAACGAATCGAAATGAAAACGTAATACCATATTTAGTCATACGCTACCAAGAAACGGGTCGAGGCAACAATTACAGATACGGATACCCGTAACTTTCAACAAATTACAAAATGGCCCAAAATGCCCGGAAATCACGATACGTGATCGAATAACCAAACGGAAGTTAACAACACGTCTAACAAAGTTAAACGGACTTACGGGAAACTCGAAACAGCAGTTTCGAACGAGATTCGCAAGAACCGAACTCAAGTACGGAAAAGTCGCTAAAAAGCACGGAACTCAACAAAACGACTCCGAAACGAACTCGGATGTCAAAAAGTGTAGAATTAATCATTCTCAGAATGACGAAACGGTCATGAGCGAGTCGTCAAAACGGACTTCGGCCGAAAAAGAAATTTACCGAAAGTCGAAAATTGCGGATATTACATTCTACCCTCCTTAAAAGAAGTTTCGTCCCGAAACTTAAAACAAGTAGGGGGAAGAAATATTCCGCCAGGAAAAACTCAACAAGATACACAAGAATGCGTAACTAACGCCCAACGGCGAAATGTTACAAACAACGCAAAGAAATATACGGCGTGAAAACACGCTCCACGATGACCAACACAACGCCACAGGTAGAAACATAATAAAATCAACAAGTGACAAGCATCATCAAACGGACAATACAATCGAGTCGATTATCCGGACAATCACAAAACACAACGAACGAAAATCAATAGGATTGACCAACCCAACGGTACATCAATCAAAACGCGAGCCAACCGCTGAACAAATACGGAATTCCACCGCCCAAGGGTTGGAAGATTGAAAACGAGACTAACTTCCCAAACTTAAGGGAATTAGGAAGGAGCCTGAACGCTCAACAATCACGAAACGAGAACAAAACCGAACAAACAAACGATCGAGACAACAAAAATCGAACGATCATGTTCGGATCACAAAGAACAATAAGGTTCAACCGACAACTCCGAGGTTCACATCTCGACTCGAGACAAAACATGATCCGGTGAAAACAACAAGATGCACACTCGCATAAGATCCACAGGAAATGGAATAACAATTGAAAAGTCACAACGACGAACGAGTAATTCCGAAATAATACCACCCTCGTTCGATCAACAAAAGCAAGGGGCAGGACAAGCTCAGAAAATGTCAATGAACATAAACGAGTCGACAGAATCGAAAATACGTAAGTTCCAACTCCGATCCACTTCGAATAAAAGAATTAGTAGAATCAAAGATGCTACTTCCGAACAAGGTTCACAAGAATCGAACCGAACTCGGAAAAGTTACTGGCGATAACCGGATCGACCCAAAACAAGATCACGGCTCGTTCGAACGATGAAACCGAAATACGTAACAAGTTCGAAAGTATCAACGAACATGAGTGTATCGATAGACGGAGAAAGAGAAAATATAGAAGCCAAAAATAATACGGGTATTACATTCGACCTCTTATAAAAGAAGGTCGTCCCGCTACTCACAATAACGAAATCAAGGAGACGACACAACAGCAATCGGCGAAACATCCTTCAAAGGCATCTCAAAGCCGATTCGATATCTGTCTTTGAAGCGCGAACTCCGAAAGTCTCGGTAGCCGATTCGCAAAGCGAATTTGGTATCCTCGAGTCCACACTTGAAATGTGTTCTGACGAGAAGGACAATTTACGCGTGCATGCCCGGGCACATCACGGTTGAAACGCCTCGGCTCGGCATACCGAAAATACAAATGCTAGATACAATGGAACTAACACCGCAAAACAACATACCGGAGATGCCAACTCAGCATAGCATATCAACGCATACAAAAATCACAACAACGGCATCGTTCGACGATTACAACATCCCGACGACAGCCAAGACACAATCACAAACATCATGACACAATCACCCATGTGTATAACGCACAAAAATCCGGCTTTAACAACTCACACTAGTGCGACAACACGCAAATCACCACGAGGCGATAAACAAGAAACACCGGTTCACACCTCTCACGGAGGGCCAACAAAACATATGCGTGGCGAATGGCTCGGACGCTCACGCCACCAATTCAATCACAATTCGGGATTGACACCGTAACGAAAGTTCGAAAACCATACACGCATTTCCGGTCCGCAAACATGAATGATAGGTTTTAAAAACGAGAACCACCTTTTGAAAACAGTTTGGAAACAACAGTTGATCTTGAGTATCATTTTACAAAAAGTAGTACAAACACCTTTATCGAGACTTTGAAAATCATCTTGCGTTTGAACAAAAATGAGGACACCTTTCCTTTAGTGAAAAACTTTCAAAAATATTCGACCCTTGGGTCTAAGCAATCGCATTTGAAAATACCTCAAAATATTTTTGGTCCTCAACCGAAAATTTTTGAAATCTATTGCGGCATTAGAAAACACCTTTAAAACACCGCAAGAAAATAATTCGTTTTAAAAGTACGTCCCGAATTTTAATTTTCTAAGATACTCAAGGTTTTCAAAAATAATTCAATGGGCTAGAATGCCCAAAAATTTCAGGTAATTACAATGAACAATATAGCGCCGTGGGTCCCGCTAGGAATCCACCGGCTAAAAACCATTCACAAAAACGCCAAAAAGGCCGATGACGGTAATATTTCAAAAACTCACAAAATCTATTTACAAAATACTAGATTCCGTCATAAGAATTTCGCCAAAATGATCAAGGCCATAATGCCAAAAACTCGGTTAAGGGAAGTGATTTTCGAAATAAAACTCAGTCGGTAAAATACCGAAAGCCATTACAGAAGAACTCACGCAGCGGATAAAAGAAATAAAGTCAAACATGCACAAGACAGCAACACTACTCCTCATATGAACGAAAAATGGGAGTCAAATAATCACGTATCACGAAATCAAAATCCATAAGAGGATTCCGTCAATTAACTCATAATAAAAAAATAGCTCGTGTCACACGAGGCACAACACAAAGAAGGGAGACTTACATCCACAGGTCGCACGAAGATGATGATCGCCCCACGATACTAATCACAACAAACCAACTCAGACGACGCGTCGCGACACGACTAGTCAGATAAAATCCGACGAGACAAAAACTCAATAGACACCACTGACCCGACAGCCTAGGTTTCCACAACCTGGCTCCGATACCATTTATGTAACACCCCAATCCACTCAGGGATATTACACGCCGTAGACCCTCTCCTCGAGGATCTACCAGGCTGATAACTAAAATCAAACATCTAAACCTCGCCTTTAAGGCTAAAATGACTCAGTAGACCGATTTGGTCTTTCAACAGATACATGCAACTCAAATACAACTCATGCCCACGCAGGGGTCAAAAATACAACCACACCCGTACAACGGGAAAATATACTGCAGCGGAAAAGAAAATACAACTAGACCAATACGACAGCAACGGATCCTCGTGTGATTAGTATCGTTCATCTTTCATCATCCTTCGTGCCGACCCTGTGCTATGCTCCAAAACCTGAATGCAAAAATAGACATCCACCCCCCGAATACTCGGGGTTAGCAAACTCCACCGTTTTGCTAGTGCAAGTACAAGTGCAAAAATACGAGCCATACAATACAAGTTCCAAGAACAATAATAATCGGGAATCCTCAAAGATCCAAACGTAAAGAAAAGTACTTCCCGAGGCAAGAGTTTGAGTAAGCATTTCCAAAACCGAAAGATCGCAAATAAGGGAAACAATTTACAAAACAGTTTAAAATGCCATCGAGAGTTTTAATAGAAAACAATTTAGGATTATAAAATCCTTCTCTTTCCAAAAATTAATAGGGTCACAACCCAAATGTTTTGTTTTCGCAAATAGGAAATCACCAACAATTTACAGGGTCAGAGCCCAACATCACGTGTCCTCAACGGACGTAAAATCAACGAAACATCATCACGCACGCGCATCGCCTAGGACCGGGACGATACCACCGACATCCCACTCGAGGCCTCGAAGGACCCTCCCGAGCTGGCTAGCGAAACAAATCACACACATCTCACGGTTGGATCAATCGCTTGTTGCATCCTGGCCACATGATCACATGCCATGTGTCACCGTAGATTATCTCAGGCTCTCACGGTTGGATCAATCACTTGTTGCATCCTGACCACATGATCACGTGCCATGTGTCACCGTAGACCTTCAACCATATCCACACATTCACACAAATAACATATCATATCAAGGATATTCAAACAATTCGGCCAGAGGCATCAAACACTTAGCAAAACACCACGTCAATCCGCAACGCACCGAAATGAAATAATATACGTCCACACACAACACCAAGTGCAACATGAGCACCAAGCATATACATAGAATTCACATAGTTATTCACGAACCACACCAATCACAAAACACACACGGTTTTGAAAGAGGGCCTTTAACGAGGCTAACCAAATCTTTTGAAAACTCATTTCAAACAAACAAACAAATCAAGACGATCACCAATCATCATATTCACGAAACAAGAAAAGTATGGACAAGGTACTTGCCTCGAATGACCACACGCGGAGAATCGGCCGAAGTAGGTTGGCACGAACCGACTACGAACTCGCCGACTCCACCGAACGACAATCCACAACAATGAACTACGAACGAAAACAATAACAACGAAAATGAATTCCAAAGTACGACCCAAAGCCGCTGAATTCAAAGAACAAATGACGAAGGTCCAAGGATTTCCCCCAAAACGGCCAAGAACACGATTCGTCCCGTCAAAACCCAAAAACGAAATTCCAAGTTGAAATATGGATATACAATCCATAGAATATGTTTAACAACATCATTTAACCATAATCGATCCATCGAAAACGGATGAAAAACGAGATCGGGGACAAATCCCCCAAAAAGTCAATTCGAAGGAAATCAAGAATTATACTTCGATTCGACGAAGAACAATGGATTAAATGATGTTAAACACAAGAATACTATCAAGATTAATCATACCCATCATGAATTAATCAACAACACGGAACGAATCGGACGAAAATGCAAAAATCCCCAAATTCACGAAATTAGGGTTCTAAGGAAGATTACCTTGATTCGCTGGATCAAAGGTTGATAACGGACGATCGATTCATGTTATGAACTCAAGGACTTCATGGATTTGTTGTTAAACAACATGGCTTCGTCACCCATGAATTGCCATTCGCGGAAGGAGAAGGAAGGGAATGAAAAACGAAGTGAAATGTGACTGCTCAGCCACATTTATACTGGGCCAGACTAGCGTGCGCTAGCCTTCCTGGACTAGCGTGCGCTATCGGCCGAGTACCCTCGGCCAGGGCCCACACGACCCGGCACCACCGACCAAATTCTGCCGGCCATGACTCGTCTCCCGACTCCCGCTAGCGTGCGCTACGGCCGGAAGCCTGCGCGCGCTAGCCGGCACATCCGAGAGCTGGATCGAATCTGCCGGCAGTAACGTCGCTAGCCGGCCGGCGGCGCGCTTCGCTGCCGACTAGCGCGCGCTACGCTCGGCGTAGCGTGCGCTACCTGCCGATCCTGACCGAGTCCAGAACCTCAGAAACCCCACTGCCCAGGCCCGATAGCGTGCGTTAGGCCAGCCGGTAGCGTGCGCTACACCTGCCGGTTAGCGCGCGCAGCCTTCCGGCCGTAGCGTGCGCTACGCCGGTTCCTGCCGCACCCGTCCGGCCGGTGCCCGCAATCGTCCGGCCAGTCCCGCAACCGTCAGGGCTCGACGACCCGATTTCCGAAATCGCACGGAACGAACACGACGAAAAGTTCACGGACGACATAAACGACTCGAAATGAAAACGTAATACCATATTTAGTCATACGCGACCAAGAAACGGGTCGAGGCAACAATTACAGATACGGATACCCGTAACTTTCAAGAAATTACAAAATGGCCCAAAACGCCCGGAAATCACGATACGTGATCGAATAACCAAACGGAAGTTAACAACACGTCTAACAAAGTTAAACGGACTTACGGGAAACTCGAAGCAGATTTGAGCGAGATTCGCAAGAACCGAACTCAAGTACGGAAAAGTCGCTAAAAAGCACGGAACTCAACAAAACGACTCCGAAACGAACTCGGATGTCAAAAAGTGTAGAATTAATCATTCTCAGAATGACGAAACGGTCATGAGCGAGTCATAAAAACGGACCGAAAGTAGAAATTACCGAAAGTAGAAATTTGTTTCTGATGTGGAAGATCAGGCAAAGCTGCAACCACAGAGCAGACTCCAAACCTCTAAAACCGAGACCTCCCCGAACCCGGGGCTCCGATACCAGTTGTTGGGAAAACGGCCTGAAAATTCCCAACAAGCCTCCCGAAGAACGAAAATAGAGAAAAATAAATAACACAATAATATACGTGGAAAACTCCAAAACTGGAGAAAAACCACGGGCCTCCAAAGAGAAAAGATTCTACTATATGAAAAATTATTATAATCACATAGACTAATCTCTTAAGCCACCACAACACTGCTTAACCAACACTCATACCCTCTAAATATTTGACTCACATCTAAACACTCCAAGAAGAGAATAACAAAAGAATCAAATACTTAAGATATATATTGATTTTGGTGCACTGTGAAACTAAGGCCTAGGACTCCAATACCGGAATCCTCCTCCTCTGTTTCACCCTCTTCTTCTCTGCGTCTGTTTTTTGTTTTTTCACAACCTGCTCTACTTTTCTGCATTCTTTCTAGACCTGGCAAACGGGCGGGCCCGGCCCAAACGGGCCGGGCATAAAACGGGCGGGCCTTTTTTGGGCTGGGCCAAAAAGGCCCGGTTTTTCCTGGGCCAAAATTATTAGGCCCGTGGCCCTCCCAGTGAATCGGCCCGCGGGCCTCGACTTTTTTTTTTTGAAATATTAATTCAAATAAATATACAAATATTTTCGATCCTTAATTATTATATTATTCACTATACTATCACAATCAGATAAATAAATATACAATTATTTTTATTTGATAATTACATTATTTACTACACTACCATAATCAAAAGACAAATATACAAATATTTTTATTTGATCATCATATCATTTATCACTGCCAATTTCTTATAAAATCATAAAATAATATTATTATTGATATGAGATACTACAAATAATCACAAAGTCCCAAAAAAAATAAAATTACATCAATAATTAACATATAGATGTATTATAATCTAACAAACAAGGAAAAAAAAATTAAATATTATAATTATACATAACATAAATTAAAAAAAAAAAAAAAAAGCGGGCCGCCCATGGCCGGCCTCTATGGGCGGGCCAAATCTGGGCCGGGCCAAAAAGGCCCGAGTTTTTTTGGGCTAATAATATGCAGCCCAATGCCCGCCCAAAAACGGGCGAGCTGGCCCGGCCCGCGGGCCTGAGCCTATTTTGCCGGGTCTAATTCTTTCCATGTATATAATAGACATATACATATAAACAATAATGCACGCATGCAGCACAAAAGAATCAAACACAAAAAGAAAAACAAAAGTGGTTCAACCACTCAAAGATTTGGCCTGCCACCAAATCCACAAAGATCACAATTTTCAATCATGAAAAAATAAGAGAATAATAGTAGGGCCCACAATCAATTATTTCTCTCACATATTAAGGAGTGGGTCACCAATTCCAACATTCTAAACTATAGGCTTAATTTGATCGCGACACGTAGTACGAAATGCGCGGGTTATCAATAAGTAACTAACAGAATTAGGTTTTTCTACTTATTCCGATGGCAAATTTCGAATGGGACTTAAGCTCAGTAATCGAATCTGGTTTTCGACTCATTCATAAAACCAATTTAGGGCTCCTGATATCTCCAGTTTCAACATGTATAATTAACATTTCCATTTCTTTTAATTCTGCAGAAACAATATCATTTTTTTTCATTCCCTGCACTCGTCTTTAAAAACTCACCGAGTACACACATGAAGCTCAGTGAGTTCTCACAACACATCACACAGGACAACAGTGTTGAGAAACAGCGAAAACTAGTCTCAAAGGGTTCAAGAAAACAGGAAAGGGGGGAAACAACATAAAATATATAAATCTGGAAGAAAGAGAAAATCTATTAAACAATGTAGAAACTGCATCTGGTAACAAAAACACTTCTTTCTTTAGTAAAATAAAAAAAAAATCACGATTTTTTTCTTGGAAACATGCACATGCAGTCGTTCATTGTGCATAAAAGACACGAAATCAAGCAGTAATCCAACTTTAAAACAGTATTCAGATCTGAGAAGAATAAATGTAATCAATCCAGCTTGCATTTCATCAATATTTTTTCACATTTTGTATTTCACATAGATAAACATATCAATAAAGCAGGACCAATTTTTTTTTAAAAATTGAAAAATTTTCTGAAAACTAGAAGATAGAAAAGTGGAAATTTTTTTCCGCAAGTAAACAACCCCTAAACTTTACTAATTTGAACAGTTTTAATTACCTTGCGTGTAATACATGAATCTTCCAATTCCAAATCTTTGTGTGTAGTTGCATATCCAGTAGACGCCTCACCTGAAATTTTGACAAGTTAAGCATTAAATCAGTAAAGCTTCATTAAAGCATTAAATCATATAAAAACATGTGATTACCTTGCATTTCGGCAGCCCACAACCAATTTTGAGCGCACATTAAAGCTTCTATTATTTCAGGATTAAGCCTATTGCGATGCGGACTTACCAACCTGCCACCGGTGCTAAATGCAGACTCAGATGCAACTGATGATGCCGGAACACCTACGAAATCCCGATCCATAAGTTGCAATGTAGGATATTTAAGCTCATTTACCTTCCACCAAGTCAATACATCACTTTTTTGCACGACCTCCTCATCCAAATAAAGCTCCAACTCGGCTTTTATGGGGTCCCCCCTTTTTCGCTTTTTAGTACTAATGAATAAATCATATTGTGATGCACTTTGGGAGATAGAAATATAACTAGAGTCTGTAGCACATGAATCACTGTTGCACTCACTATCTACGATACTCTTTGGATGGTACTCTTTAAGCAAAGAATAACAAAGAACCCGAACGTGGTCAACTTTAGCCGATGCACTTTCTCCGAAGATCTTCTCAAAATAGAATTCCAATACGTCCATCTTGTACCTAGGATCCAACACCGTAGCAACTCCTAAAACACCATGCATTACTTCCCAATATTTATCAAATTTTATCAACATTTGTTCTGCTATTGTTTGAATCATAATGTTTGAACTTTTACGCCATTGCGCGATTGCTAGTCGAATCTCACATATAGTAATAAAACAGCAATTAGCAGTGGGATATTTTGTTCCGGAAAAATACTTCAGTAGCCTTGAAAAAGAATTTTAATCTACTACAAACATCTTCAGCAAACTCCCACTCTTCTTTTGAAGGATGACATTTGTATCGATGAGAATATTTTTGAGCCAATCGACCAAATACATCCTTATACAAAAAAGCTGTTTCAAGCATCAAATAAGTTGAATTCCATCTAGTTGCACAATCCAGCCCCAATTTTTTTGTATTTATGTTACGTAGCTGTCGGGCTGTTTCTTCAAATTTTTCTTCCCTCTTAGGGGTTGCTGTCCAATAAGCAACGGAATCTCGATTTTTTTCAAGTCCAGCTTTCATCACATCCAATCCGTCTATAACAATAAAATTGAGAATATGAGCAGCACAATGCATATGGAATAAGCAACCACCGGCAATAAGTTTAGAACTATCCAACTTCTCCAACAAAAGCTGAACCATGGCATCATTAGTCGAACAATTATCAAGTGTGAGACAAGATATTTTTCAATCCAAATTCCAATCCATCAAACATTCAAATAATTGAACACATAGGACGTCTTTAGTGTGTGGACAAGGAACATAGATAAACCTAAAACAAATAAAACAAGTACTAATAAGAATCATTATAAACTAACATCGAACTCAAATACTAACCATAACTGCAATATGTAAATATACCTCATAATGATGCTTTTTAGATGCCAAGAATCATCAATTTAATGTGTTGTGATTGCCATGTATCCCTTCTTTTGATTGCTTGCGGTCCACATATAACTAGTGATGGCCACCCGACTTATGTTACTATCCAATAAACTAATTGTCTTCGCCCTCTCAAATTCATAAATTCGAAATATCTCATTTTTATCGTTTTTCTACAAGGCACCTCGAACAATGGTTGAAGATATGATGAATACCTCCTGAATCCAACATGTTCCACAATAGAAATAGGATATTCGTGCATGATAATCATCTTCGCAAGTTCTTTCCTGGCTCCGTCGTGACTAAAACTATATGAGGCTAACTCCGGGTGTTCTTTGTTGAAGTTGCTCGCCAAAAGTTTCTGCCTTATACTATTTTGACCCTTGTTATGATGTTTCGTTCTGAAGTGACTGAGTAAATGAGAAGTCCCGCAACCTGAATCACCTCTAAGTTTGGCCTTGCAATATTTGCACACGGCTTTCATAACACCATCAATTTTCTTCTTATCAAAGTGCAACCAAGCTTTACTCTTCAATTTTTTACCAACTGGTTCTTCTGCCGTAGCATCATCATTACTGATTTCAATCACATGAGGTTCAGGGCTCGAATTGCTGTTAGTGCCAGTAACAGTAGGGGCTGATTGTAGCTCCGGCGTTGATGACGGTTGAGAATTTACATCCGGAATGGGCTGAGAATTAGGGGCTGACTGTGAAGTTGACATGGCTGCATGTACATAACAAAAATATAAACATACAGTTCGTGTATATCAGTTATCAACTGGAAAAGTAAGATGGGTATAAAATTCAACATATATTCAACAAAAATGGGTTTTATATTAAACTGAAGCAAATTTATTAAAATAATAACAATATTAATATTTTTACTAATTAAGGAAACATAGATTCAGATCTCTCCCAAAGAAAAGATGCTTTTTTTACAGTGTTTTCAAACACCCCCAAAGAAAGACTTGCATGAAAAAAAAATACAGAACACCCTCAGAACACAGAGCTCATGTACTCCTGGAGATGTAGCTGGCATGAAAAAAAATACAGTAACACCCTCATTCTTGTTTTCAGCTTGCTTAATATCATCGAGTCCAAAAGGGCACTCCAGCAAAATCTGTGTGCAAAGGTGAGCAGTAAGGTTTAACATATGGAGTCCACAAACGCCCACAATCAAAGATAAAATACGAATCATAGATTCACTAATTAACGATTACCTAATTGAAGAATGAACCTCCGTCAGCCGTCACTCGTCAATTGTCGCTCGCCTCCCTAAGTTGCAGTCCGTCAGTCGGTCTTCACTCTTCAGACTTCACGTTTTTCTGGAGATGAACTCCAGGACCACGAAGGTGTGCACTACTGAAGAACTTCACTTCTTCACTCTTGCCATCTTGCAGGTTGGGGTTGCGGGCGGCTGTCAATGACTCAATAAGACAATAACCCTAAATCCCTAATGAGTCTTATATACTTTACTTTATTATTAATATTTCATTATCCAATAAATAATAGTAATACATATAAAGTATATACATATTATAATGTATAATATACAACATATTATATGTACAATAAATAATATACAATATCTAAATTAAAAAATATATTTAATAAATTCCGGGGTTTTTTCGGGTTTCGGGTTCGGATCGAGTTTGGATCGGGTTTCGGTTTTCGGTTCGGGTTTCGGATCGGTATACATAAAATCCATATCCATATCCAAAATCTTTTAGGTTTAAAATTTAAATTCATATTCATATCCAAATCCAAAAATTCGGGTTCGGTAAATCCAAGAAATCGGGTTTCGGATCGGGTATCCATCGGGTCGGATTAATTTCCCATCCCTACTTGTAATTCACCAATCTTTTGAAGAATTATAATCCCCATGGCCATGAATGATTCTAAAACATAGACATAGTAATTGAACAACACTAATCTAAGCAAAACACCACGAATTTACAAACTTTTAATATATAAAATATCATCCTTCAAAAACCAAATATTGCTTGACATAATTCAATTTCAACATTACAAACGTATGAAATCATACATAATCCAGTAAATATGTTAAAATGATTAAACAAACATAGATATATGCCCATAGACGCAACATAAATTGGATTCATAGCAAGTATTTGAAGAAATTTAAAAATACTTAATTGTTGCTTTGATGATGATTTTCTTCAAAAATCCTAATTGATATGATGAAAGGAGGCGGATTGTCGTGTTTTTGTGTTGAAATTGTAATACCCACGATTTTCGTTCCGGTTATTTTAGATTTTTTTTTGGATATTTCCCGGTTGTCGAGTCCCGGTATTATTTTCTCGACAACTGATTTTGGCGTTTAAGACCATAGGTGATGATTGGTTATCCGTTGTTTTCATTTCGGATCGATGATGTTGTCCCCGAGTGTTTTGTCGTGTTCGTTCCGTGCGATTTCGGAAAATCGAGTCGTCGAATCATGGTGGTCGGGCACTGGCCGGACGGTTGCGGGCACTGGTCGGACGAGTGGAGGCACTGGCCGGATGGGTGTAGGCACTGGCCGGGCGGGTGCGGCAGGAACCGGCGTAGCGCACGCTACAGTCGGAAGGTAGCGCACGCTACGGCCGGGAGGCAGCGCACGCTACGGCCGGTTGGTTGCGCGCGCTAGTCGGCCGAGGCAGTAGGGACAGAAAGGTTCTGGACTCGGGAGGATCAGCAGGTAGTGCACGCCATCGTTTGACATCACTGACGCTTACGGCCGACAGTAGCGCACGCCACAAATGGCGGAAAGACGCTACCCGCCGAGCCAGGAAGTCTCTGGATTGTCGCCCGGGCCGACAGCGCACGTGTTCAGCGCATGATGGCGGGCCCCGGCCGAACATTCTCGACCATGACCGCCCGCTAGCGCACGCTAGCTCGGCAGCCTAGCGCACGCTAGGCTGCACCAGTATAAATATGACCGAGCAGTCTTGTTTGCACTCATTTTTCATTTTCTCCCTTTCTCTTCCGCGGTTGGATCCTTTGGGAACTTGAAGGCATGTTGTTATACAACTAATCCACGAAGTTTGGGAGATCATGTCAACGATTAATCACTCCATAACATCCTTCAATCCAGCGAATCAAGGTTAGTTTTCCTAAAATCCTAGTTTTGGGAAAATTGGGGGGTTTTGGTTAATTTCGCCCGTTTGATCCGTGATAACTTATATTTGTGATGGGTTGATGATTATTAAGTCATATTATACCAATTTCCTTGTTTATACATGGTTCGAGTGTTAAAGATTCTTTGTTTTGTTGAGTTAGTAATCGGTGCCTCGAAGGTGTCCGGTGAAAATCCTTAGAGGGGGGTTTTGGGCGTTCTATGATTAATTTTCCTCGTACGATTGTTGATTATTGACGGAATGATGTTAGGGTCAGGTTCCTTGCGAAGAACTTGAGTCGGAACCCTTCCGTTCGTCGTTTCCCGATCGGTTGTGTTACCGTCGTTTCCGCCGGAGAGTTATTGGCGTTCGAGGTTTCCCGGTTGAGCCACATTCGTCGGAGTGTCCAGTATCAACTATTGAGGCAAGTATCTTGCCCATACATTACGTTTTTTGTGAATATGATGGTTGAAAATTGACGATACGTGCTAAACGAATTGTTTACAACCATTTTTCTAAAGAATCGGTATATCTACAATCATGGTTTTATTAAAATAGGATTCTTGTGTTCGTGAATTATTGTGCTTAATTTACTATGCGTATTGGTGTCGAGTATAGGATCATCTTATTTTCGAGTGATGCCATTATGTGTGATTTTGTTGTTGGTAAGTTAAAGTTCAATTATTTTGTTAAGATTTCGTGTGGAGTCATGCGGATGTGTGTGAATATGTGAACTTGTGTGATATTGGTTGTGTCGTTTGGTGCTGTTTAGATGGTGTGCTTCTTTCTTAATTGTATAAGCTTTGGGTCGTGAGTGTGTGTTGGACATTTGGCGATTCTAGCAAAATACCTCGACTATATATATTGTGATTGACTCTTGAGGATTTCGGTTTTGGAAATTGTGAATTGATGAGAGTTGTAAGTTTTTCTCGGGTACTCTCACTCGGGGATTGACTCGACGGGGTCACACGGGGACCTGGTGTCTTAGCGGCTGGACCGGGTTGCGAGAGTTACTTTGAGTGGGCATTCTCACCTGGGGATTGCTCGACGGGGCACACAGGGACTTGGTGGCTTGAGGGCCAGACCGGGTCGCGAGAATTGCCAGAATGTTTATACTGATGAATAATTGTGATATGTCCGGAATATCACAATGCTTGGTGCTCGGGGTCGAGAGACATTATATATTGAGTCTTGGTGTTTGGCTAAAATGGCATAATAATAATGTGTTATGTGTAATGTGTTGTTGGAAGTGAATTGAAGTTGATGAACGGGTCGTGGACCCTGTGTTTTGTGATTGGAATGGTTGGGTCGTGGACCCTGTGTTTTGTGACTGGAATGAATTGGGTTGTGAACCCCGTGTTTTGTTAATCGGATTTGCATTTTGGAAAATGATCTTTGGGGTGGTGACCCTACGTGGCTTTTGAAGAATTAAAAACTTTACAATCACAAATGTTTTCAAAACTCCCGAGATTTGGAAATGTTTTCAAAGTGCTTTCTTGTTTTGGTTTCTACTATCAAGGCTGGAACTATTTTTGATTAAACAAAATATCTCGGGAAGTCTTTTGTTGTATTCTCGGAATGTGTTATGTATGGCTCGTATTTGCACTTTATACTTGTACTAGCAAAACAATGGAGTTTTGCTAACCCCCGAGTATTCGGGGGTGGATGTCTGTTTTTGCATCCAGGTACATGCGGTTTGGGAGCAAAACACAGGATCGGTGCGTAGGATGATGGAAGGCGAATGATACTAATCACATGAAGGCCAGTATTGGATGCAGTCAGTCGGAATCCTTGTATGGTCTTTTCCGCTGTCGTACTTTTTGTCTGGGAGTGTATTTTATCCTTGCATGGGTATGAGTCGAGATAGAAACGTGTATTTTTGACTTATATGTTAGTGACAAAAGACCAAGTTGGTCTACGGATTTGGTATTTTATCATGTCGGTATGTAATGTATTGTGTTGTTTAAATGTCTAGCCTGGTGGATCCTCACGGAGAGGGTCTGCGGCATGTAATATTCCCGGTTTGAAATTGCGGGTGTTACATTTATGGTATCGGAGCTTTGGTTGCGGAAACTTAGGCTGTCGGGTCCAGTCGGGTATTGTCGTGTCTTGTCCTGTCAGATTGTGTTTGTCTAAGTCGTGTCGCGACGCGTCGTCTGTGATGTCGGCCGAGATTAGTATCGAGGTGCAGCCATCATCTTCGTGCGACCTGTGGATGTAAGTCTCCCTACTATATTGTGCCTTGTGATATACGAGCTTGTATGATTTTGTGTTATGATGTGGAGTTTAAAGGTGATTTGTGAGTATGTGGCCTATGTTGTTTGATCTTCGTATGATGCTAGGATAAAAGTGGTGCCAACGTATATGTAAATATACACACATCCTGATATAAGTCGTTTTTATAAGAGTAATGGCCTTGGTGTGGTCACGCAAAGAAAAATTCACCAATGTGATATTTAAAAACTTTACATGTTTTTAGGGAGACACGTATATTTTGTTTTAAAACATCCTCCAAAGGAAGAAAAAAGTTTGATTTTCGTATGATGACCTCAAGGTCGAAATTTTTTTTTTGAGAATTCAAACTACCGATATTTTATTTTCATCATGTAAGTTTTCAAAACATAATTTTTAAACTCAAGTGAGGTCTACAAAATGTAATCAAGACGTGACTCTCGATTTCAACTTTTCGGTTTCATGGTTGTTAGTCAAGAAGTACGTGATGATGTTCTCGTTATTTAGGCAGTAGTGCCCGGTTTTGTGATTAAAATGATGATGTGAATGCTAAGTCGTTCGGTATGAGTTAAGACAGTTCTCTTTATTAATAGACGAGATTTCGATTTTGGATGACAGTTGTCCTTTGATGGTTGCTCGCGAAGTGTTGTAAGCATGTGAATCGATGGCATTTAGATTCGTATGCTGTCGTTGTTCATTTGTAACTATCGGTTCTAGTAATGTCGTATATATGTTCGCAATCACGTTGCTGAATTAGAGCTGTTAGCACACGCTAAGCACAAGGCTAGCGCGCGCTAATGTGGCATGAGTAGCGCACGTTAATGTTGTTGTAACGCGCGCTAATCAGCCTGGGCAGAGGATGTGGAACCGCATTTTTAGCCGTTAGGATTAACTTTCTGCAGTCAGTCATCTGTGACTGTATTCTATATGTGTTGTCTAGTGATGACAACTGTTTTGTGTGAATGTGTGTTGTGACTTTTCGTCGCGCTAGGAGATAATTGATTTTGCTCAGTGAGTTGTTAAATTATGTCTGTTGTGTGTGTGTGTTCGAAAATGTTTTCCTGGAACTTTCATAAGTTTGTGCAAGTTGCAGAAATCAATTTTTGAAACTAATTTGACATTGCGATTAATTCGGCGGCTTCGTATGAACTTTAGAAATTGTTTGAAATTTGCGAGCCGGCTTAGGATTCTCAAATAAAACCTCGACGGTATTGAAAGAGTTGTTTTAAAGTACCTTGAACATTTTGTAAAATGTTACCGTCGTTGATTCTTGTGTAGTGTTGGGAGAATTTTCAGAAATGACTTTTAACGTACTATTGTATTTTCGAATAATTCGAGTACATGATTTTTAAAAATCTTTCACACAATTTTTTTTTCAAAAACCAATACGATTTCTTTTTCAAAAATAATTAGTGAAAGATGAAAAATCTCACATTCAAACTCGGATTTAGAAATGTTAGAGTATGTAAGAATGGTTTGATGATTTTGCATGGTTAACTTGTTGGTTGTTAACGGTGACGATGATACGTAGAGGCATGACGATTTTGATAACGCCGGTTACACATAAATATTATTTTGGCAAATGATTTCAAATGAGACGGTTAGAGTATGTTGTTTACAAGTGTTGATGAAACAACCTGAGGTACCAAAAGTAATTTTAAAGTTTATTTTGAATAGCATACAAACCCAAGGATTTTCAAAAGATTTCCTTTAAAAAGATACCTCGTGGATTTTCTTTCCGAGTTGTTATTGGTTACCTTATGTGATATGTCATGCTAAGTTGGTACTTTATCATATTGTTTTCACGAAGTGGTGCAATCGTTTTGAGTGAGAATCCGCTTAGTATGCCGAGGGATAGCGGACGCGACCGTGACCGCGGTACAGTTGGTTATGGAGATTAGATGCGGGACCAAGAGGATATGGCTGGGAAGGTTGATATTCAGGCACTTCGTTTTCGTTGTTTAGGTTTCGGGGACGAAACCTCTTTTAAAGGTGATATGATGTAATACCCACATTTTTTTTCTTCTCATTTCCGTTTCGTTTGATCGTATTGAGGCGATTGTGTTCGTTAATGCTCCTGACCTTGTATTGTTTCTCACCTTTGTCATTCGAGCGAGTTCTGATATTGTTCCAAATTGATGTGTATATCATTGTGATCTTTCCAAGTTCGGATCGATTTCTTGTGAACCATGTTCGGAGTTAACACCTCGTGATTCCTACAAGTTTATTGATGTCTTGATTTGAGGTGTGAACTTCATAGTTGATCGTTGTTGTTCGATCATTGCTATTTGTTCGTCGTTGTACAATCATTATTGTTTGATCTCGTAGTCGTGAATATTGTACATTTGGGCCATTTTGAGATTTCCATGTGTTGGGAAATTGTCTTCGTATTTGATCTTCCAAATCTGTGAGTTACTAAAATTTCATACCTTTCAGCGTTGGAATCGTGATTTGATTTTTTGTATTGCTCGGTTTTATCAACCGCAGCGATTCATGCTCGTTGCTTTTCGTAAGCATTCTTGCGTATTGAATCGGATCGTAGTGGCTTTATACTGCATGGATCTCTGGTGTGTTGGCGAGAGTCGCCTTGCTTTTGTTTTAAGTTTCGGGACGAAACTTATTTTTAGGGGGGTAGAATGTAATACCCACGATTTTCATTTCGGTTATTTTGGATTTTTTTTGGATATTTTTCGGTTTTCGAGTCCCGGTATTATTTTCTCGACAACTGATTTTGGCATTTAAGACTGTAGGTGATGATTGGTTATCCGTTGTTTTCATTTCGGATCGATGATGTTGTCCCCGAGTGTTTTGTCGTGTTCGTTCCGTGCGATTTCGGAAAATCGAGTCGTCGAATCATTGTGGTCGGGCACTGGCCGGACGGTTTCGGGCACTGGCTGGACGAGTGGAGGCACTGGCCGGACGGGTGTAGGCACTGGCCGGGCGGGTGCGGCAGGAACCGGCGTAGCGCACGCTATGACCGGAAGGTAGCGCATGCTACGGCCGGGAGGCAGCGCACGCGACGACCGGTTGGTTGCGCGCGCTAGTCGGCCGAGGCAGTAGGGACAGAAAGGTTCTGGACTCGGGAGGATCAGCAGGTAGCGCACGCTACTGTCGGACACTGCACACGCTACGGCCGGCAGGTAGCGCACGCCTTCTGGCCGGAAAGGCTGCGCCTTCTGGCCGAGCCAGGAAGTCTCTGGATTGTGGCCCGGGCCGACAGCGCACGTGTTCAGCGCATGATGGCGGGCCCCGGCCGAACATTCTCAACCATGACCGCCCGCTAGCGCACGCTAGCTCGGCAGCCTAGCGCACGCTAGGCTATAAATATGACCGAGCAGTCCTGTTTGCACTCATTTTTCATTTTCTCCCTTTCTCTTCCGCGGCTGGATCCTTTGGGAACTTGAAGGCATGTTTTTATACAACTAATCCACGAAGTTTGGGAGATCATGTCATCGATTTATTACTCCATAACATCCTTTAATCCAGTGAATCAAGGTTAGTTTTCCTAAAATCCTAGTTTTGAGAAAATTGGGAGTTTTGGTTAATTTCGCCCGTTTGATCCGTGATAACTTATATTTGTGATGGATGGATGATTATTAAGTCATATTATACCAATTTCCTTGTTTATCCATGGTTCGATTGTTAAAGATTCTTCATTTTGTTGAGTTAGTAATCGGTGCCTTGAAGGTGTCCGGTGAAAATTCTTAGAGGGGGGTTTTGGGCGTTCTACGATTATTTTTCCTCGTACGATCGTTGATTATTGACGGAATGATGTTAGGGTCAGGTTCCTTGCGAAGAACTTGAGTCGGAACCCTTCCGTTCGTCGTTTTCCGATCGGTTGTGTTACCATCGTTTCCGCCGGAGAGTTATGGGCGTTTGAGGTTTCCCGGTTGAGCCACGTTCGTCGGAGTGTCCAGTATCAACTATTGAGGCAAGTATCTTGCCCATACATTACGCTTTTTTGTGAATATGATGGTTGAGAAGTGATGATACGTGCTAAACGAATTGTTTACAACCATTTTTCTAAAGAATCGGTATATCTACAATCATGGTTTTATTAAAAGAGGATTCTTATGTTCGTGAATTATTGTGCTTAATTGACTATGCGTATTGGTGTCGAGTATAGGATCACCTTATTTTTGAGTGATGCCATTATGTGTGATTTTGTTGTTGGTAAGTTAAAGTTCAATTATTTTGTTAAGATTTCGTGTGGAGTCATGCGGATGTGTGTGAATATGTGAACTTGTGTGATATTGGTTGTGTCGTTTGGTGCTGTTTAGATGGTGTGCTTATTTCTTAATTGTATAAGCTTTGGGTCGTGAGTGTGTTGGACATTTAGCTATTCTAGCAAAATACTTCGACTATATATATTGTGATTGACTCTTGAGGATTTCGGTTTTGGAAATTGTGAATTGATGAGAGTTGTAAGTTTTTCTCGGGTACTTTCACTCGGGGATTGGCTCGACGGGGTCACACGGGGACCTGGTGGCTTAGCGGCTGGACCGGGTCGGGAGAGTTACTTCGAGTGGGCATTCTCACCTGGGGATTGCTCGACGGGGCACACAGGGACTTGGTGGCTTGAGGGCCGGACAGGGTCGCTGTAATATCCGGTATTTTTCTTTCCCTTGTATTTTCATTTTTGGTATATTTCTCGGTCATAGTGACCCTCATGTATCTTTCAGTATGTCCTTCCTGTCAACTCTTGAATTGTATTCTCGTTATTGTTCATTGTTTCAACTTTCCTCATATGAGTTCGACTTTGTTAGATCACCATTAATTTTGGTGACTCCAAAATTTATAAATCTTTGCAATATTATAGAACATCGAGTTAGCTTTCCAATGGTTCTAACGGTAAGTCAATCGGAGTCCGGACGAGAGAGTTATGGTCGTTTCAGTTCTTGGCCAATCGCTGTGGAAATGGAGCTTTTTCCTCAAATTTCTTCACATTCGAACTTCCAGGAGCCTTTCGCCGATAGGGGGTCGATAGGCTCCACCGCTGCATTCTCGTATGGGTATCGGTTGGCCTATCGGCCGATAGCCGGCCGATAGGTAAATTTCTTCACATTCGAACTTCCAGAGCCTTCGGCCGATAGGGGGTCGATAGGCTCCACCGCGGCATTCTCGTATGGGTATCGGTTGGGCCTATCGGCCGATAGGCTGGCCGATAGGTTCTTGTGTTTCACTATATTACACGGATCCGAGGAAGATTTTTCATTTTCCTCTCCTCTCTTTTCTTCCTCTCGTCTTGGGCGATTCAGAGCAACTTTTGGGCGATTTTAACATTTTCGGACTTGAAGAAATCATCCACTCCGAGTTTTGTTGTAGATTATCGATTTCTTCTTGAATCATTCATCCTAATCCAAGGTAATCTTCTAAGAACCCATTTTTGGGAGATTTGGGGTTTTGGGTTTTTCTTCCGATTAGTTCCGTTTTGTTGGTGGATTCTTGATGAATACGATTAATATTGTTAGTATCTTTAGTTTCCTACGGATTCATGGATATTTTGTAGATTTTTACGGAATCGAGAGGGTTTGGTTGTGGTCCGCCCTCGTTGTTATTTTTGGTATGAATATACATGAATCGTAGGCGGCGTTTTGGGTGTATTCCATTTCCGTATTCGACTAGAGTTGGTTGTAATTATGTTCTTCGAATCGTTAGGTTTGGTTCCGTTGATTCCTAGTGTTCGTCGGTGATTATCCTTTCCGTTCGTTGCGTCATCAAAATATTCAAGGCAAGTAATTCTTGGAAACCTTTATGCTTAACGTGAAATGGTAATGTATATTGTGTGTGCTTTACTCACCTCGGGAGGGTCCGACGGGGCCTCGAGGGAATCTATGGCTTCGTCCTGGATTCATGAGTTTGATTCGCTAGCCAGCTCGGGAGGGTCCTTAGAGACCTCGAGTGGGATTCGTGGCTTCGTCCCGGTCCTAGGTGACGTGTGGTGCTTGATTTGATTTGTGAATGTGGCCAGATCGGGAGGGTACTTAGAGGCCTCGAGTGGGATACGTGGCTTCGTCCGGTCTAGGCAAATTAATTGTGATTGCTTGTTTCCGGAAAAAGACATGTCTAGTTTTGGTTTTTGAAATGATATTGGTGCATGTACTATGAAATGTGTAAGCGATTGGTTTGCCTTGAATACTTGTACTAGCGTAATTGCTAACCCCTCTGGGGACCCGTTTTGGGGAAATTCTTGTTATGGATTTCAGGTTATGATTATCCGGACGAGCGGGCACCTGGACAGTACGAGGATGTTGGCCAGGGTCGTTGACATGTGCATTTGGGTCTTTCTATTTCTTTCGTCCATTTCGATTTGGTTGTTTTCTACATTTATAAACTGATAGACTGTACTCGCGAGTACTTAGGCTTTTCGTTTCAAACTCCGTGTCGTACTACTTTTAAATTGTCACGTTGTTGGTTGATGCTTATTTTGCCGGTTGTTCGGGCGTATATTTATATGTCATATTATTTAATTATGTATCCTCGCTAACCAAGATGGTTAGTCGAGCGGAGTTTTCCTATTGTAGCCTGGTAGGTCCCATGTAGGGGTCTACGGCATCAGAACATATTTCCGAATATCTCGGGGTGTTACGAAAATGGTATCGGAGCACTAGGTTTATGGATACCTAGGCTTGTTGGTTATTTGGGTCTAGTCATGTTTTGTTTGCACATTGTCACACCGCCGCCAAAGATCTCGATTTCCAAAGGCTCGTAAGTTTTCTTACTCATCCTTTGTTTTCTTACATTGTATTTCGCTGAGTTAAAGTTGCTTTTTCCTCCCTTACTCATCATCAATATACTGCTATCTCTTAACACCGTATGGACGCCGGAGGTAACCGTGGTCGTGGTCGTGGTCGTGGTCGTGGACGCGCCGAGGACGTGGGGCACGGTGGGCGGCCACGTCACATTCTTCGGGAGCCGGCGATCGGTGACCGTCATAGTCATGCTTCTCGTGAGCGCGCCGATCTTGGTATTGCGGCCGCATGCAAGAAATGGTTAACAGATGGCGGCTATAGCTCAGTGGTCCGTAACCCCGATCGTGCCCATGCTAATCGGGCGGAACGGATCGCCGCTTCAGGATGTCATCAAGATGCATCCTCCCGTTCGGGAGCTTCGACCCGATCGGGCCGGGAAGGGTGGGTCAAGGAGATATCCAAAGTCTTCACTGCTACCAACTGCCCCGAGGACCGTAAGGTCCCTATTGCTCAATATTTTCTCACAGGAGATGCTACGGATTGGTGGGAGGCCGTTGGTCCCAAAGATCATGTGGCTTCATGGGCCGAATTTCAAGAATTGATGGAGACCGAATATTGTCCGTGGCCGGTCAGACAGGCTCGAGTGCATGCATTCTATGATGCTCAACCACGGGATATCCCCGTATCTCGTGCCATTGCCGACTTTAACAAGGAGTTGGGTTATGTGAAGACCCAAGTTGTCGAAGAGAGCGACAAAATTTTCCATTTTTCCAGGAGGATGAAACTGTCCACTCGGGACTATATGTCAGGCTCGTCTGTACTACCTTGAAGGATTATCGAGTCGAGCTCTTGCTTATGATATGTCGGTGACGGCTAGCGATTTGGCTCGCGAGAGCAAGAAGCGAAGTCGGTCGGAAATTTTTCTCGTCCCAAGAGTGGAGGCCAGCGAAATCTCAGTCGCAAATATTTCTACGGGCGGTTCGGCTCGTTTTTCTAGGAGCTTTGAGTACCGCCGGAACCGTCGTCCAGGACCCCAGATGCTTTAACTGTGGCAAGCCGTGCCACGTGAACCGGGATTGTCTTCGTCCACCTTTGACTTGTCATACTTGTGGTCGGTCGGGCCACAAAGCTTCTTTTTGCGAGAAGCTCAGATGGCCAAGTGCCCGTTCTTCTCACCCGGACCTATGGAGCCGAGCGTGAACCGTGGCTCATTTGCTCCGCCGCCTCCACCGAGTGCCGCCGAGGTAGGGTCGGGGTCAGCCCGCTAGGGAGGAGCATCCAGTGTCGGCTCGCCTCACCGCGTATCTACGAGATGAGGAGGACCGATGATCCAAAGAACATCGTGGCGACAGTGCACTGTTCATATCCATTCCCATCCCGGTGTACTTTTTGATTCGGGTGCTACGCATTCATTCATTTCTCTAGAGTGTGTACGCCGTTTGAGTCTCGACCGCTTGTCACCTTGCGAGCCTTTCATCGTTAAACTTCCTAGCGGTGATAGAATTGTCGGTGATCGAGAAGTCCGGACTGCTCTGTGATTATTTGTGAGAGGGCTTGGCTCTCTAATCTTATTGTCGTGAGTATCGAGGGCGAGGATTTAATTCTCGGGAATGATTGGCTCGAACGGCATGGTGTAATCATGAACTACCGCACGAGGATCATTACCATGTTAGCCGAGGACGGCATCAACACTCTTTCGCAGGCGAAAGAGAAACCAAGTTTATTATTAACGCCTTGAAGGCGATGAAACTCCTGCGAAAAGGATGTACTGTTATTGGTGCTACGCCTTGAAGGCGGAGAATGGTGGAGTTGAGCTTTCATCGATTCCTGTCGTTATTGAGGTTCCTGATGTATATCCTGACGAGTTGCCGGATTGCCGGATCGTGAGGTTGAGTTTACTATAGAGTTAGAGCCGGGTGCGGCTCCGATTTCGAAGGCGCCGTATCGCATGGCACCTTCAGAGATGTCAGAGTTGAAGAAACAGTTGAGTGAACTTCTTGAGTCGGGGTATGTTCGACCGAGCGCCTCGCCTTGGGGCGCACCGGTCTTGTTTGTGCGTAAGAAGGATGGTTCACTACGTTTGTGTATCGACTATCGTGAACTGAACAAGGTGACCATCAAGAACAAGTATCCTTTGCCGAGGATTGACGACTTGTTCGACCAGTTGCAGGGAGCGGCGGTATTCTCAAAGATTGATTTGAGATCGGGGTACTATCAGCTCCGGGTGAGGGAGTCCGACGTGCCGAAAACAGCTTTTCGGACGAGATACGGACATTATGAGTTTGTAGTTATGCCTTTCGGGTTAACTAACGCGCCGGCGGTGTTCATGCAGTTGATGAACAAAGTCTTTATCGAGTATTTGGATAGGTGTGTCGTCGTCTTCATTGACGATATTCTTATTTATTCGAGGAACGAGGAAGAGCATGCCCATCATTTGTGGGTAGTGTTGGACATTTTGAGGACTGAGCAAATCTATGCGAAGTTCTCGAAATGTGAGTTCTGGATAATGGATGTGATGTTTCTAGGTCACGTGATTTCAGCGAGGGGTTCGTGGATCCACGTAAGATAGAGGCAGATTGGATTGGGCACCGCCAAGAATGTGAAGGAGATTCGTAGCTTCTTGGGTTTGGTCAAGCTACTACCGTAGGTTCGCCGAGGGTTTCTCAAAACTAGCTCGGCCACTTACACGCTTGCTCCGTAAATCCGAGAAGTTCGTCTGACCGATGAGAGAGGCCGAGTTTCGAGGAGTGAAGAAGGCGTCGACTTCAGCCCCGGTTTGGCATTGCCATGTGGCAACGAGGATTCGCCGTTTATAGCGATGCTTCGGCCGTGGTCTTGGGTGCGTATTGATGCAGCACGGCAAGACCATTGCCTATGCGTCGAGACAGTTGAGGCCGTATGAGCTTAACTACCCTACTCATGATTTGGAGTTAGCGGCGGTTGTCTTTGCACTCAAGATTTGGCGTCACTATCTTTTCGGCTCTGCATGTCAGATTTTTACCGATCATAAAAGTCTGAAATACATATTTACTCAGCGAGAGTTGAATATGAGACAGAGGAGGTAGTTAGAGTTGATTAAGGATTATGACCTCGAAATCCTTTATCATCCGGCTAAGGCGAATGTCGTGGCCGACGCCTTGAGTCGGAAACCGATTGCGTTGCGAACGCTTGAGATCCTTACGTCTCAGTCTGAGCTTCGGCGGGCTTTGATTGAGTTTGATATTGAGGTTTTGTTGCCTCGGAGTCTGTGCAACTTTGTGCTTTAGAAATTTCGCTGCCTTTGATCGATGAGATTAAGCTAAAGCAAATAGAGGATCCGATGATTACTCAAATCCGAGAGAACGTTCTAAGGGAAAGTCTCCGGGTTTGTGATTCACGAGGATAGTGTTTTGAGGTTCCAGTCGGCTTTGTGTGCCGAACGATCCAGAGTTGCGACAGAGTATTTTGCGTGAGGCCCATTCCACACCCTATTCCGTTCATCCCGGTTCGAGTAAGATGTACAAGGACCCGAGGAGGAACTTCAGTGGAATGATATGAAGGAGGAGGTCGCACGCTTGTGGCGAGATGTTTGACTTGCCAGCAGGTCAAGATCGAGCATCGACCACTGGGTTATTGCGTCACTTCGCTCCTAATGGAAATGGGAAGATATATCGATGGATTTCATTACGAGTTTGCCGAGATCGAGATCGAGCATGAATATGGTTTGGGTGATTGTTGATCGTCGACCAAGTCGGCACATTTTCCGGGCATCAAGGACACTTGGGGCCCGGAGAAATCGCTCGTGTGTTTATCGCAGATTGTGAGGCTTCACGGTACTCAAGTCTATCGCTTCGGATCGTGATGGCCGTTTCGTATCACACTTTTGGAAGGCGGTGCATAAGGCATTGGGTACCCGCTTGCAATTGAGTACCTCTTTTCATCCCTACCGATGGATACCGAACGCACTATCCGGACATTCGAGGACATGTTGCGTGCTTGTGCCCTCGATTGGAGTAGCGATCGAGGAGCATTTGCCATTGATCGAATTCACGTACAACAATAGTTGGCACGTCGATTCGGATGGCACCGTATGAGGCACTTTATGGGCGGCGATGTCGGTCACCGATTTGTTGGAATGAGGCGTCCGATTTAGTCGGGACCGAGCCGGATGTCGTTTTAGAGACGAGGCGGAAGATAGAATTAATTCGAGAATGGATGCTGACGGCCCAGAGTCGACAAAAGTCATATGCCGATGTCCGTCGTAGACCTTTAGAATTTGAGGTGGGAGACCACGTTTTGCTGAAGGTGTCGCCAACAAGAGGAGTTTTCCGTTTCGGGAAGAAGGGGAAGTTGAGTCCGAGATTTATTGGACCCTTCGAGATTCTCGAGCGAGTCGGTGGGTTAGCATACCGTTTGGCATTACCTCCGGCCTTGAGTCATGTTCATAGCGTTTTTCATGTTTCCCAGCTGAGGAAATATGTTCCGGATCCTAGTCACGTCATCGATTATGACGAGATTGATATTGCTGAAGATATTACTTTCGAGGAGCGTCCTTTGAAGATTTTGGAGCATCGGGAGAAACGACTGAGGAATAAGACCATCCCTTTGGTCAAAGTGCAGTGGTCGAGACACGGTGTCGAGGAGGCAACTTGGGAAACCGAAGATAGCATGCGTGCTAGGTACCCTGAGTTGTTTGTTTCTTAAGTTTCGGGACGAAACTTATTTTTAGAGGGGTAGAATGTAATATCCGGTATTTTTCTTTCCCTTGTATTTTCATTTTGGTATATGTCTCGGTCATAGTGACCCTCATGTATCTTTCAAGATGTCCTTCCCGTCAACCGTTGAATTGTATTCTCGTGATTGTTCATTGTTTCAACTTTCCTCATATGAGTTCGACTTTGTTAGATCACCATTAATTTTGGGGACTCCAAAATGTATAAATCTTTGCAATATTATAGAACATCGAGTTAGCTTTCCAATGGTTCTAACGGTAAGTCAATCGAGTCCGGACGAGAGAGTTATGGTCGTTTGGGCTTGGCCAATCTGTGGAAATGGAGCTTTTTCCTCAAATTTCTTCACATTCGAACTTCCAGAGCCTTTCGCCGATAGGGGGTCGATAGGCTCCACCGCCGGCATTCTCAGTATGGGTATCGGTTAGCCTATCGGCCGATAGCCGCCGATAGGTAAATTTCTTCACATTCGAACTTCCAGAGCCTTTCGGCCGATAGGGGGTCGATAGGCTCCACCGCCGCATTCTCGTATGGGTATCGGTTGGCCTATCGCCGATAGCTGGCCGATAGTTCTCACGTGTTTCACTATATTACACGGATCTCGAGGAAGATTTTCATTTTCCTCTCCTCTCTTTTCTTCCTCTCGTCTTGGCGATTCAGAGCAACTTTTGGGCGATTTTAACATTTTCGGACTTGAAGAAATCATCCACTCCGAGTTTTGTTGTAGATTATCGATTTCTTCTTGAATCATTCATCCTAATCCAAGGTAATCTTCTAAGAACCCATTTTTGGGAGATTTGGGGTTTAGGGTTTTTCTTCCGATTAGTTCCGTTTTGTTGGTGGATTCTTGATGAATACGATTAATATTGTTAGTATCTTTAGTTTCCTACGGATTCATGGATATTTTGTAGATTTTTACGGAATCGAGAGGGTTTGGTTGTGGTCCGCCCTCGTTGTTATTTTTGGTATGAATATACATGAATAGTAGGCGGGTATGTTGGTGTATTCCATTTCCGTATTCGACTAGAGTTGGTTGTAATTATGTTCTTCGAATCGTTAGGTTTGGTTCCGTTGATTCCTAGTGTTCGTCGGTGATTATCCTTTCCGTTCGTTGCGTCATCAAAATATTCAAGGCAAGTAATTCTTGGAAACCTTTATGCTTAACGTGAAATGGTAATGTATATTGTGTGTGCTTTACTCACCTCGGGAGGGTCCGACGGGGCCTCGAGGGAATCTATGGCTTCGTCCTGGATTCATGAGTTTGATTCGCTAGCCAGCTCGGGAGGGTCCTTAGAGACCTCGAGTGGGATTCGTGGCTTCGTCCCGGTCCTAGGTGACGTGTGGTGCTTGATTTGTTTTGTGAATGTGGCCAGCTCGGGAGGGTCCTTAGAGGCCTCGAGTGGGATTCGTGGCTTCGTCCCGGTCTAGGCAAATTAATTGTATTTGTTTGTTTCCTAAAAGACATGTCTAGTTTTGGTTTTTGAAATGATATTGGTGCATGTACTATGAAATGTGTAAGCGATTGGTTTGCCTTGAATACTTGTACTAGCGTAATTGCTAACCCCTCTGGGACCCGCTGGAGAAATTCTTGTTATGGATTTCAGGTTATGATTATCCGGACGAGCGGGCACCTGGACAGTACGAGGATGTTGGCCAGGGTCGTTGACATGTGCATTTGGGTCTTTCTATTTCTTTCGTCCATTTCGATTTGGTTGTTTTCTACATTTATAAACTGATAGACTGTACTCGCGAGTACTTAGGCTTTTCGTTTCAAACTCCGTGTCGTACTACTTTTAAATTGTCACGTTGTTGGTTGATGCTTATTTTGCCGGTTGTTCGGGCGTATATTTATATGTCATATTATTTAATTATGTATCCTCGCTAACCAAGATGGTTAGTCGAGCGGAGTTTTCCTATTGTAGCCTGGTAGGTCCCATGTAGGGGTCTACGGCGCTGTAACATATTTCCGAATATCTCGGGGTGTTACAGTCGCGAGAATTGCCAGAATGTTTGTACTGATGAATAATTGTGATATGTCCGGAATATCACAATGCTTGGTGCTCGGGGTCGAGAGACATTATATATTGAGTCTTGGTGTTTGGCTAAAATGGCATAATAATGTGTTATGTGTAATGTGTTGTTGGAAGTGAATTGAAGTTGATGAACGGGTCGTGGACCCTGTGTTTTGTGATTGGAATGGTTGGGTCGTGGACCCTGTGTTTTGTGACTGGAATGAATTGGGTTGTGAACCCCGTGTTTTGTTAATCGGATTTGCATTTTGGAAAATGAACTTTGGGGTGGTGACCCTAAGTGGCTTTTGAAGAATTAAGAACTTTACAATCACAAATGTTTTCAAAACTCCCGAGATTTGAAAATGTTTTCAATGTGCTTTCTTGTTTTGGTTTCTACTATCAAGGCTTGAACTATTTTTGATTAAACAAAATATCTCTGGAAGTCTTTTGTTGTATTCTCGGAATGTGTTATGTATGGCTCGTATTTGCACTTTATACTTGTACTAGCAAAACAATGGAGTTTTGCTAGCCCCCGAGTATTCGGGGGTGGATGTCTGTTTTTGCATCCAGGTACATGCGGTTTGGGAGCAAAACACAGGATCGGTGTGTAGGATGATGGAAGGCGAATGATACTAATCACATGAAGGCCAGTTTTGGATGCAGTCAGTCAGAGTCCGTGTATGGTCTTTTCCGCTGTCGTACTTTTTGTCTGGGAGTGTATTTTATCCTTGCATGGGTATGAGTCGAGATAGAAACGTGTATTTTTGACTTATATGTTAGTGACAAAAGACCAAGTTGGTCTACGGATTTGGTATTTTATCATGTCGGTATGTAATGTATTGTGTTGTTTAGATGTCTAGCCTGGTGGATCCTTACGGAGAGGGTCTGCGACGTGTAATATTCCCGGTTTGAAATTGGGGGTGTTACAGAAATGAACTAATCTAAGGAAAAAATCAAAAAATATGGATTTGGAGGGGAAAAGGGGTCGGAGGTAGGGTGAGAAGAATGAAAATGAGGAGGGCCAACTTGAGTTTAAAAACTCTATGCCACAACACGGCACTGGAAACGGTCCAGTTTGCACCGTGTTGTACAACGATTTTTACAAAAAAATGACACGGCGCTGGATACAGTCCAGTTTGCGCCGTGTTGTGTAGCGATTTTTTTACAAAAAATGACACGGCGTTGGAAACGGTCCAGTGTGCGCCGTGTCTTCGGCCGTGTCGTACAACATTTTTTGTTTTTTTTTTATTTTTTTGAAAATAAATAATAAGAAAAGCAATATAAAAAATGTTGGGTTCCCTCCCAACAAGGGCTCGTTTAATGTAATTAGCTTGACAACTTCCTGTTCTTGTCATGCGATGGCTCTCCAAGAGTTATGCTCTCTCTGTGAGGAATTTTCTAATTTTCAAAATAAGGCTTCACCCTTTGTCCGTTCACCTGAAATGAATCTATGGTGCATGGATTTATCAGTCTAATTACTCCATATGGAAATACTTCCTCAACCTCAAAGGGTCCCATCCAGCATGATTTTAGCTTACCTGGAAATAATCGCAAATGAGAATTAAATAAAAGTACTTTCGTACCTGGTTCAAGGTTCTTGAGGTTAAGTTTCCGGCCATGAAGTTTCTTGACTCTGTCTTTGTAGATACGAGAGTTCTTGTATGCTTCATTTCTTAACTCGTCTAATTCAGACATTTGGAGCAGTCTTTCATGTCCAGCTTCTTTCAATTCTATTGAAACCTCCTTAATTGCCCAATAAGCTTTATGTTCGATTTCAACTGGAAGATGATAAGTTTTTCCATATACTAGACGGTAGGGGCTCATTCCCAATGGACTCTTGTATGCTGTTCGATATGCCCAAAGTGCATCGACCAATTTTTCAGCCCAGTCTTTTCGAGTTGGGTGCACAATTTTTTCCAGGATCCCTTTTATCTGTCGGTTTCTTGTTTCAGCCTGACCCGACATTTGTGTATGGTAGGGGGTTGCAACTTTATGATTTATGCCATTTTTGGCCATAATCGTGTCAAATATCTTGTTACAAAAGTGGGATCCTCCATCACTGATTATTGCCTTGGGGATCCGAAACGGCTGATTATGTATTCCTGTACAAACTTAACAACAATATTAGCAGCATTAGTCCTTATAGGGATTGCTCAACCCACTTGGACACATAATCGACTGCTAAAAGAATATACTCAAAATTTCCAGATTTAGTGAATAGTCCCATAAAATCAATTCTCCATACATCAAAAATTTCTACGACCAAATTGATCGTGAGGGGCATCTCATTTCTTTTTCCGATATTACTAGTTTGTTGACACCTATCGCGCTGAACAAAAAAATGATGTGTGTCTTTAAATAAGGATGGGCAATACAAACCAGATTGGAGAATTTTGTTAGCGGTCTTTCATCCGCTAAAATATCCTCCGCAATGAAGTTCATGGCAAAAGGTGAGTACACTTTGTTGCTCATCTTCTGGGACACATCGCCTCATGATTTCATCTTTGCATAATCAAAAAAGGCATGGTTCATTCCAGAAGTAGTTTCTGCATGGTGATAAAAACCTTTTCTTTTCTTGGTAAGAAATGTTAGGTGGGAGCATTTCACAAACCAAATAATTCACAATATCGTCAACCCAAGGTACCGAAGAAATTTTAAATAAATTTTCATGTGGAAAAGAGTCCACAATTTGTTCATGCTTGTTAATTGTTTATTCTATTATTTTTAAACGAGACAAATGGTCCACGACCATATTCTCACTTCCCTTTCGGTCCTTTATTTCCACATTAAATTCTTGAAGCATTAAAATCCACCGAATCAACCGATGTTTCGCTTGTTGCTTTGTCAACAGATGTCGTAAAGCTGCATGATCTGAATGTACAATCACTTTAAATCCTACAATATAAGATCTAAATTTATCCAGTGAGAAAACCACAACTAATAATTCTTTCTCGGTTGTTGTATAATTAACATGCTCATCATTCAATGTTAAACTAGCGTAATAAACCACACGGATCATTTTATCAATTCGTTGGCCTAAAATTGCACCAAAAGCTCAGTCAGATGCATCACACATAATTTTAAAAGGTAAAGACCAATCAGGGGCAATTACGATTGGTGTCGTGGTTAGTTTCTCTTTCTGTAATATCCACATTTTTCTTTTCCGGTATTTTCATTTGTGGTGTATTTTTCATTTTTAGCGTCTCTTTTGTAACTGTTTCGACATTTTGAATCTATTTTATTCTTGGAGTTTTTCCATTTGGACGAGTTTCGGAGATGTTTTGGTATTATTCCGTCTTTTGTCATGTATTGTTGCATGGACGTTCGATTCTCGTAGAACCCATTCGATTTTGTGATTTATTTGGTTGCACGAGTTTGTATGGTTGAGTAGTTCGTGTTGTGAGTTTCGGTTTATTGATCCGACGTCGTATCGTGATTTTCGGACGTTTGGGCCATTTTGTATTTTCCTATAAGTTTAGGGAATTTTACTTTTCTTGTCGTTTCTCGGATTCCTCGGTAGTCGGAATTGTACTTTCCTTAAGCGCTTAGCTTCGTTGTTGTGATTATTTCATGTTTCCACTTCTGGAATCTGTCCTTGTGTTGCATCTCGTTTTCGAACCGCCCGTGGCAGCTAATTTCGTTCGGGAGTGTTGAACTGCTGCATGCGTAACGTGCGTTATGCATGCTGTCTTGCATGCAATATCGGCACCTTCATAACGTACATTATGGCTCATCGCTAACGTACGTTATTGTAACACCTGTAATACCCGGTTGTAATTCATTCATTTTCATTCAGTAATTATCAGTCTGTAATTGTCACTCAGTGTATTTTCACTCAATTATAATCATTCATCAATCTTGTTCATTCACCATGTTCACCGTTCGTATAAACTTCGAGTTGAGTATCGTTATTGTTCATCGTTTCAACTTTCCTCATATGAGTTCGACTTTGTTAGATCACCATTAATTTTTGGTAACTCCAAAAATTCTAAATCTTTGCAATATTATAGAGCCTCGAGTTAGCTTTCCAATGGTTCAAACGGTGAGTCAATCGGAGTCCGGACGAGAGAGTTATGGTCGTTTCGATTTTGGCGATCACTGCCGACCGAACTCGGCCGTGTCGTCCGACACGGCCCGTGCCGCATTTCGTCCCGAAAATGCGAAGTTTCTTCCGACTGTGCTCGGCCGTGTCGTCCGACACGGCCTGCCGTACTCTTCCGATAAGCTGGAACGATCGCCGACACGCCCGACCGTGTCCCGGGACACGGCCGAGTCATGCCGAAGTCATTGCCGGGCGGTCGCTTCGGAAGGCCTCAGCCGCGACCGTGTCAATCCGACACGGTCGAGTCACTGCCGCCACCGTCGGCCACCGGCGACACGACCGTGCCGATCGGCACGGCCGTGTCCGGCAGCATCAACCCCATATAAATTCATTTTTTTCATCATTTCAGCCCATTTTCTGCATTTTCTTCACCTTCAACCGAGAGATAAGGCTTGAGGGAGGGTTTTTCCTTCACAAATCATTTGGGTGTTTGATTTTCTTCATCTCTTTTCGATCGTGAAGCCCGGATAATCAATCTAACGCGTATTCTTCGGATTGAAGCACTTGGATCATCAAGAGGTAATTCCTTCAACACTTTGGACTTCGATTTTGTGTTGAAATAGGATGTTTTGGACGTTATAATCATGATATATGAAGGGATATGTATATGATTATGAGTTTGTATAAGGATTCATTGGATTATTGAGGGATTATTCAAAAACACTTTGGAAATCGAGTTGGAATTGGGGATTTTCGACTAATTGATGTTTTAATCACATTTTTGGATATTCATAACGGATTATTGATCGTATTGGAGTTGTTTTGTTGGTTTGAAACACTTCTTGGGGGATTTGATATTGGTATATCGAGGTTTGATTGTAAACAATCGGAGTTTGGATACTACGTGTTTGATTTAATGCCTCTATGGACTTGGTTTAGTCGTATCGACGTTTTGAGTTTGTTATATTCGTGTTTGATTCGTATATTGAACGGATTGTTGGTAATTGTATTATTTAAGGTTGTTCGAGCGACCGATAACTCAATTAGGACGTTGTTCGTGGACGGACATTCTTCATCGTTGTTGAGTAAGTTGATTCTTACTCGGTTAAAAGGACATTCATTCCTTTTGTTGTTGATCATTCATAATCATAATTCATTCCTCATTGTATTAATCATTTTGAGACTTGTAATTGTCGGATAATCATTTCATTAGCGAGGAACGGCGGTTCCAATCATTTCATTGAAAACTATCAATCACTTCATTATCACTTTCGTATCGGTGAGTCATTCTTGATTTTGTCGGATTATTATTATTCATTGATATTCATTATGGTCATTCTTGTTCATATGACCTTCTGGGTTCATATTGCGTGGCCGGGTGCGGATGTGTGGAATTTTTAGTCGGGCACGTGATGGCCATGTATTGGGAGTGATACATTGACCGTGCACAGTAACGATTACCTCCGTGAGACTAATTAGGTACAAGGACGGGTGTGTCCGGTCATCCGTCTTGTACACTTGCACGTAACACTACGGGCGTACTATGATACTCCTCTTCAAATAAATTCATAATTAAGAATATTTCATAACTTCTTAATTCATGATTGTGTAATTTCAACTCTTGAGGATTGTTGTTACGTAATCGACCCGTTTGGGGATTTTGTTTTTCGTGTCCAGGCAAGGCAAAGGCACGGGAGAACACGCGACGTCGAGGAGTCAGTGATACTAGAAAGGGGCCCTGGCCTGTCCCAAATTGCTCATCATTTATGTTTCCTTTATTTATTCCGCTGCAGACATTCCGTTTGAATACTCGTTTCATTCGGTGTTGTGTATTTTATCGTCATATAAGATACACATGTATTCTATTTTATCCAGGTGTGTTGTATGAAACTCCTCATCGGAGTAATTAATGTTGTAATGTGGTTCGATCGCATTCACCCTGTGTAATTCATTCATTTTCATCCGCCTGGTGGGTCCCAGTTGGGGGTCCACGGCACTGTAATATTCGCCTAGTTTGGGGTGTTACAGAGTTGGTATCAGAGCGTGGTTTTGAATACTACCTTCCGAGTCATGTCTCATTTGAAGTCATCGTCATCAGACTAGTATCATTGGACTTTCGTGTCACGTGTGACCTGTGCAAATGCCGAGCCAATCAGACCGAAAGAACTGTAAGATTTCTAACGCCATGGTATAATTTCTGGCAATAATCATTCATTCATCATTCATCAATTAACAATCCTCAAACATCATCATTCATTGTGATCAAGACGATCATATTAACTCATCAATCACTTAATTCATTTCATTACTCGGTTGTCAACTGGATGATCATATTATCAATCTTGTTAAGTTATTCAAGATAATCATTTCAAGAATTTCATCGGATAATCATGTCACTTGATAAATCATTCATATAATCACTAAGTTAGAACTTGTATACTCATTTTCATCATCTCATGACATAATCATAATGTGATATTCATGCGGGATTATAATCATCATGTAACTTTCCACTTCGGTATGGAAAGAGTGGCAGAGGACGAGGAGGACGAGGCCGTGGTGCGGGCCGAATCCGAGAGCTCGTGTGAATACACGTGCGAATGCGAGAAATAATGCTAATTCATCTAGTAGCGACGCCGCTACTCATTCACACAGACGTGATCATTCTCTATCGTGAGTCGTACTAGGGACACCGCTCGGTCGAAGGTGTTCGGATCGATCCACTCGCCTTTATGCGGTGGCATGATGGCCCGAGATCACTCAAATGACACAACTAATGGAGACGATGCAAAATTCGGCTAATCAAAATCAACAGCTCCTCCGCCGCCGCCTCGAGGCAAGAGAGGAATGTGAGCGATTATCATCGGCGACATCTCTCGCCAAAGGCCACCTACTTTTGAGGGCTCGTCGAGCCGGCGGATATTATACATTGGCTCGAGCATTTCGAGAAGTTGTTTGCTATGGTAGAGTGTCCCAAGGACACAAAGTTTCGTTGCGGCTTACTACCCAGGTAAGAGCGCACATTCTTGGTGGTTGTCGTTGAAGCCCACCGAAGGATCATGTACTTGGGAGCGATTCAAGACTCTCATGATGGAGAGATTTTATCCGGCCCCACTCGAGAGGCCAAGCTGTCGAATTACTCACCCCGACCCTCAACAGACGAGGATGTTCTCGCCATTGCCGAAATTTCAGAACTTCTTCCGTTGCCTCATCTATCATTCATTCCGAGGCGGATAAGATTAAGTATTTCAAAGAAGAGGTCAAAACCCCGTATGAGACTTCAGATTTAATCATAATTGCACCACGTTGGTGAATTCATTGAGAAAGCTCTCACCTACGAGCTTCTTGCTAAGGAAATTGCTAAGCGGCAACCTTCGTCTGCTAGCAAGAAATCGAAGAATCGCAATCGCGGAAGGCGGTCGGGCAACTTTCAAGAAACCCCGTGCGGGCTCCGCTTTTACGAGCGACCTCTGTGTCGTCTAAACCCACGGAATCACGGTCTCGAGCGCGGTTCGGCCATCACTGTTATAAGCGTGGGGAACTTGGTCACCTCGGTACCAAGTGTCCGAGACAGACGATCACGTGTCATAATTGTGGAATTGCCGGGCATAGGGCCCGTTTTGCCGTAGGGACTCCAAACCTACTCAGCGTCATCTCGGGCCCCAAACAACAGCCTGCTCGTAATCAAAGCCACTCAATCGGCTGTTTAAAACGACAGAGCGACTAAAGGTGGAGCCTATAGTCACAGACGGAGCGTCGGTGCGGGACTAGCAAACCCCGGATTTATGAGATGAAGAAGACCGATGATCCCGAGGCCCAAATGATCTCGTGTACACTCGATATTCTATCTCAACTGTGTGTACCCTTTTTGATACTGGTGCATCGCATTCATTCATTTCCGAATCATGTTTGAGTAGACTACGCCTGGGTAGTGCTACTAGTTGTGAGCCTTATGTCATTGGTCTACCGATGGTAGACGAATCATCGTGTCGTGAGATTCGAGATTGTCCTATTCGGTTCATGGTCGTGTGTGGCCAAAGAAACCTTATCGTGGTAGATTTGCCGAGAGACGACGTCATCTTGGGTATTGATTGGATGGATCGTCATGATGCCACCATTAGTGTCCGTAAGCGTATGATTACTATCATTTGACGATGGGGTTGAATGTGTATTTCGGGAGGTAATCCCATTACTGCTCGTAAGGTCATTAATTTGATGAAAGCGGCGATTACTCGATCGAGGATGTGTCGGTTATTGGTGCTATATGACCAAAACCGAGGATTCATCGATAATGTTGTCGGATATTCCGGAGTAAGGGAATATGCCGATGTATTTCCCAGACGAGTTACGGTTTGCCTCCACAGAGGGATGTGGAATTCACGATTGAGTTGGAGCACGGTACGTCCCCGATATCGAAGGCACCGCATCGAATGTCCCCGACCTAAAATCGAGATTAGAAGAGTCAACTTGAGGAATAGTTCTATAAAGGTTATATAAGACCGAGTGCGTCCCGTGGGAGCACCCGATCTTCGTCAAAAAGAAGGATGGTTCTTTTCGCTTGTGTATCGATTATCGGGAGTTGAATAAGGTGACAATCAAGAATAAGTATCCCTTACCCGTATTGATGATCTCTTAGATCAACTTCAGGAGCTTCGATTTTCCAAGATCGACTTAAGATCTGGATATCATCAACTGCGGATTCGAGAGTCGGATATCGCGAGGACGGCGTTTCGAACACGCTATGGTCATTTTGAGTTCGTAGTTATGCCGTTCGGATTGACTAATGCACCTGCGGTATTCATGGAGTTAATGAATCGGGTTTTCATCGACTTTTTGGATCGGTTTGTTGTTGTCTTCATCGATGACATTTTGATTTATTCTCGTGACCGGGAGGAACACGAGTCTCACCTTCATCGAGTGCTCGACGTGTTGAGACGGGAGCAACTCTATGGAAAGTTTTCCAAATGCGAGTTCTGGATGTCCGAGGTGACTTTTCTCGGACATGTAATTTCATCAGATGGAGTGCGTGTTGATCCTCAGAAGACGGAGGCTATCCAGAATTGGTTACCTCCGAAGAATGTTAAGGAAATCCGAAGCTTTCTCGGATTAGCCGGTTATTATCGGAGGTTTGTGGAAGGATTTTCCAAAATTGCTCAACCATTGACGAACCTTTTGCGGAAGGATAAGAAATACACGTGGTCCGACGCGTGTCAGCGGAGTTTCGAGGAACTCAAGAGCCGGTTAATGTCAGCACCTGTACTTTCCTTGCCACAGGGGACGGAGGGATTTGTGGTTTATAGTGATGCGTCCGGACAGGGTCTCGGATGTGTACTCATGCAGAACGGGAAGGTTATTGCCTATGCTTCACGGCAGTTGAGACCTTACGAGGTTAATTATCCGACTCACGACCTTGAGCTAGCAGCCGTGGTGTTCGCTTTGAAGATTTGGCGTCATTACCTTTATGGCGTCACTTGTCAGATATTCACCGATCATAAAAGTTTAAAGTATATATTTACTCAGAAGGAATTAAATATGCGAGGCGGTGGTTAGAACTAATCAAAGATTATGATATCGAGATCCTTTACCACCGGGAAGGCGAACGTTGTCGCCGACGCCTTGAGTCGTAAGTCCATTCAAGAGCAGATGCTTGCTCGTTTAACAATTCAGAAGGAGCTCCAACAGGAATTTCTTAGACCAGAGATCGAGGTCTGGCTTCAGCGAGTTCAGGGACAGCTATGTATGTTAGAGATTTCATCATCTCTTGAGGATGCAATCAGGGAGAATCGGGGTTCGGACCCGGCATTGTTGCGCATTCGTGAGGATGTGGCTCGGAAAGCCCCTGGATTCGTGATCCACGAGGATGGACTTTTGAGGTTTAAGAACCGGTTGTGCGTACCGGCGAATGACGAGTTGAAAAACTCGATTTTGAGAGAAGCTCATGCTACTCCTTATTCTGTTCATCCGGGGTCTAGCAAGATGTATAAAGACTTGAAACAAAATTACTGGTGGAGTAATATGAAGCGAGAAGTCGCAGAATTTGTTTCGAGATGCTTAACTTGCCAGCAAGTCAAGATTGAACATCAGCGGCCGTGGGTATGTGAAACCTCTCCCTATTCCAGAGTGGAAGTGGGAAGACATTTCTATGGATTTCATCACGAGTTTGCCGACGAGTCGTCGTGGCATGAATACAATCTGGGTGATTGTGGACCGTTTAACTAAATCAGCTCATTTCCTTGAGATCAAGGATACGTGGGGTCCCGAGAGACTGGCCCAGTTATTCATCAAAGAGATAGTGAGACTGCACGGTACTCCTAAGAGTATCATTTCCGATCGTGACGGACGATTTGTATCTCATTTTTGGAAATCAGTTCACCGTGCTATGGGAACTCAGCTCAATCTCGATCGCCTTTCATCCTCGGTCAGACGGACAATCAGAGAGGACTATACAAACATTAGAGGACATGTTGAGGGCATGCGTCCTCGATTGGAAGGACGATTGGGAAGCCCAACTACCATTGATCGAGTTCACGTATAATAATAGTTGGCATGCTTCCATTAAGATGGCACCTTACGAGGCCTTGTACGGTCGTCGTTGTCGATCTCCCTTGTGTTGGGATGACTTGTCAGAATCAATCGGCACCGAACCCGATATGCTTATAGCCGCCCGGAGAAGGTAGCTTTGATCAAGAGTCGTATGTTGTGACTTCGAGTCGGCAAATCATATGCGATAATCATCGTCGACCACTAGAGTTCGAGACGGGTGACCACGTCTTGGTCAAGGTATCCCCGAGTCAAGGTATTTTCCGTTTCGGAAAACGGGGAAGTTAGTCCGAGATTCATTGGACCGTTTGAAATTTTGGATAGAGTAGGCGAGTTAGCTTATCGATTGGCTTTACCTCCGGCTCGAGCCGAATTCATAATGTGTTTCATGTCTCTCGATTGCGAAAGTATGTTGCCGACCGAGGCACATCTGCAGCTGACGAAATCGAGATCGCCGACGATCATTCATATGAGGAGCGT
Organism: Orobanche coerulescens; assembly: GCA_033398695.1. NCBI lineage: Eukaryota > Viridiplantae > Streptophyta > Magnoliopsida > Lamiales > Orobanchaceae > Orobanche > Orobanche coerulescens. The sequence goes on along the minus strand of CM065803.1, from coordinate 200,743,845 downwards.
CTATACGAGTTTTAGAGCGCGAATCAAACGGTTGAGAAATAAGTCGATTCCTTTGGTCAAGATTCGGTGGTCCAGACATGGAGTCGAAGAGGCCACTTGGGAAACCGAGGAGATTATGCGGAGAGTTATCCCGAGTTGTTTGACCCTTAGTTTCGGGACGAAACTCTTTTTAAGGGGAGTATGTAATACCCTTGTAATTCATTCATTTTCATTCGGTAATTATCGATCGTAATTGTCACTCAGTGTATTTTCACTCAATTATAATCATTCATCAATCTTGTTCATTCACCATGTTCACCGTTCGTATAAACTTCGAGTTGAGTATCGTTATTGTTCATCGTTTCAACTTTCCTCATATGAGTTCGACTTTGTTAGATCACCATTAATTTTTGGTAACTCCAAAAATTCTAAATCTTTGCAATATTATAGAGCCTCGAGTTAGCTTTCCAATGGTTCAAACGGTGAGTCAATCGGAGTCCGGACGAGAGAGTTATGGTCGTTTCAGTTTTTGGCCGATCACTGCCGACCGAACTCGGCCGTGTCGTCCGACACGGCCGCCGTGCACTCGTCCGAAAATGCGAAGTTTACCGACCGGGCTCGGCCGTCGTCCGACACGGCCCGTGCATTTCTTCCGGATAAGCACGAACGATCGCCGACACGCCCGACCGTGTCCCGTGACACGGCCGAGTCATGCCGAAGTCGCCGCCGCGGGTCGCTTTCGAAGGCCCTCAGCCGCGACCGTGTCAATCCGGACACGGTCGAGTCATCGGCCGGCCAATCGGCCACCGCGACACGACCGTGCCGATCGGCACGGCCGTGTCCGCAGCGATCAACCCCTATAAATTCATTTTTTCATCATTTCACCCATTTTCTCGCATTTTCTTCACCTTCAACCGAGAGATAAGGCTTGAGGGAGGGTTTTTCCTTCACAAATCATTTGGGTGTTTGATTTTCTTCATCTCCTTTCGATCGTGAAGCCCGGATAATCAATCTAACGCGTATTCTTCGGATTGAAGCACTTGGATCATCAAGAGGTAATTCCTTCAACACTTTGGACTTCGATTTTGTGTTGAAATAGGATGTTTTGGACGTTATAATCATGATATATGAAGGGATATGTATATGATTATGAGTTTGTATAAGGATTCATTGGATTATTGAGGGATTATTCAAAAACACTTTGGAAATCGAGTTGGAATTGGGGATTTTCGACTAATTGATGTTTTAATCACATTTTTGGATATTCATAACGGATTATTGATCGTATTGGAGTTGTTTTGTTGGTTTGAAACACTTCTTGGGGGATTTGATATTGGTATATCGAGGTTTGATTGTAAACAATCGGAGTTTGGATACTACGTGTTTGATTTAATGCCTCTATGGACTTGGTTTAGTCGTATCGACGTTTTGAGTTTGTTATATTCGTGTTTGATTCGTATATTGAACGGATTGTTGGTAATTGTATTATTTAAGGTTGTTCGAGCGACCGATAACTCAATTAGGACGTTGTTCGTGGACGGACATTCTTCATCGTTGTTGAGTAAGTTGATTCTTACTCGGTTAAAAGGACATTCATTCCTTTTGTTGTTGATCATTCATAATCATAATTCATTCCTCATTGTATTAATCATTTTGAGACTTGTAATTGTCGGATAATCATTTCATTAGCGAGGAACGGCGGTTCCAATCATTTCATTGAAAACTATCAATCACTTCATTATCACTTTCGTATCGGTGAGTCATTCTTGATTTTGTCGGATTATTATTATTCATTGATATTCATTATGGTCATTCTTGTTCATATGACCTTCTGGGTTCATATTGCGTGGCCGGGTGCGGATGTGTGGAATTTTTAGTCCGGCACGTGATGGCCATGTATTGGGAGTGATACATTGGACTGTGCACACGGTAACGATTACCTCCGTGAGACTAATTAGGTACAAGGACGGGTGTGTCCGGTCATCCGTCTTGTACACTTGCACAGAACACTACGGGCGTACTATGATACTCCTCTTCAGCGAAATTCATAATTAAGAATATTTCATAACTTCAGTTAATTCATGATTGTGTAATTTCAACTCTTGAGGATTGTTGTTACGTAATCGACCCCATTTGGGGATTTTGTTTTTCAGGTCTGGGCAAGGCAAAGGCACGGGGAGAACACGCTGACGTCGAGGAGTCCCAGTGATACTAGAAAGGGGCCCCAGTCTGTCCAGTCTGTTCAGTCATTTATGTTTCCTTTATTTATTCCGCTGCAGACATTCCGTTTGAATACTCGTTTCATTCAGTGTTGTGTATTTTATCGTCATATAAGATACACATGTATTCTATTTTATCCTGGGTGTGTTGTATGAAACTCCTCATCGGAGTAATTAATGTTGTAATGTGGTTCGGTACTGCATTCACCCTGTGTAATTCATTCATTTTCATCCGCCTGGTGGGTCCCAGTTGGGGGTCCACGGCACTGTAATATTCGCCTAGTTTGGGGTGTTACAACACCCCCGAGATATTCGAGGTGTATTACAGCGCCGTGGACCCCTACATGGGACCCACTAGGCTAAAACAAGAAAATACCACTCGACTAACCATCTCGGTTAGCAAGGAAACAATTGTTAACAACAAGAACATAAAATAACACGTCCGGTACAACCGGCATAATAACATCAACTGCCAAATATAATAACTTTAACGGAGACCAATCACAATCCGAAAGGAAAAGCCTAAGTACTCGCGAGTACAATCTATAAGTTTACAATTTGGAAAACAACCATATCAAAAGAGACAGTATAAATAATAAGACTCAATTGCACATGTCAACAACCTTGTCCGACATCCTCGTACCATCCCAGCGCCCGCTCGTCTGGCTGAACATAACCTGAAATCTATAACAAGAATTTCCCCAAAACGAGTCCCCAAAGGGGTTAGCAATTACGCTAGTACAAGTATTGAAGGCAAACCAATCGCTTACACATTTCATAGTACAATGCACCAAATCATTTCAAAACCAAAACCAGACATGTCTTTTCCGGAAACAAACAGTCACAATAAAATTTGCCTAGGACCGGGACGAAGTCACAAATCCCACCCGAGGCCTCTAAGGACCCTCCCGAGCTGGCCATATCATAAAACAAATCACGCACATGCATCGCCTAGGACCGGGACGAAGCCACAAATCCCACCCGAGGCCTCTAAGGACCCTCCCGAGCTGGCTAGCTAACCAAACTCATGAATCCAGAGTGATGTCATAGATTCCCACGAGGCACCGTCGGACCCTCCCGAGGTGAGCAAATCACACACAATATACATTACCATTTCACGTTAAGCATAAAGGTTTCCAAAAATACTTGCCTTGAATAATTGACGACGCAACGAACGGAAAGGAAAGTCACCGATGAATGCTAGGAACCAACGAAACCAAACCTAACGATTCGAAGAATACAATCACAACTATTTCTAAATGAATACGTAATTGGAATACACCCGAAAACCCGCCTACGATTCATGTATATTCGTATATAAACAACAACGAGGGCGGACCACAACCAAACCCTCTCGATTCCGTAAAAACCACGAAATATACCATGAATCCGTAGGGAAACTAAGAATATCAACATGATTAATCATATTCATCATGAATTAATCAACAAAACGGAACGAATCGGACAAAAATGCGAAAACCCCCAAATCTTCCCAAAAGTAGGGTTCTAAAGTGTAACACCCCGAGATATTCGGATTATGTTACAGCGCCGTAGACCCCTACATGGGACCTACCAGGCTACAATAGGAAAAACTCCACTCGTCTAACCATCTTGGTTAGCGAGGATACACAATTAAATAATATGACATATAAAGATACGCCCGAAACAACCGGCAAAATAAGCATCAACCAACAACGTGACAATTTAAAAGTAGTACAACACGGAGTTTGAATCGAAAAGCCTAAGTACTCGCGAGTACAGTCTATCAGTTTATAAATATAGAAAACAACCAAATCGAAATGGACAAAAGAAATAAGTGAACCCAAGTGCACATGTCAACGACCCTGGCCAACATCCTCGTACTGTCATGGTGCTCGCTCGTCCGGATAATCATAACCTGAAATCCATAACAAGAATTTCCCCGACAACGGGTCCCCAAAGGGGTTAGCAATTACGCTAGTACAAGTATTCACGGCAAACCAATCGCTTACACATTTCATAGTACATGCACCAAAATCATTCCGAAAACCAAAACAAGACATGTCTTTTCCGGAAATAAACAGTCAACAATTTGCCTTGGGAACAGAGTAATATCATAGATTCCCGCACGAGGCCTCTAAGGACCCTCCCGCACTGGCTACATTACAAAACAAAACACGCACATGCATCGCCTTGGGAACAGAGTAATATCATAGATTCCCGCACGAGGCCTCTAAGGACCCTCCCGCACTGGCTAGCTAAACAAACTCGTGAAATCCAGGGCGGCAGCATAGATTTCCCTCCTTGACCCCGTCGGGCCAACACGAGGTGAGTTACACACAAGTAATATACATCACCATTTCATGTTAAGCTTAAAGGTTTCCAAAAATACTTGCCTCGAATTATTGACGACGTGAAGAACGGAAAGGAAAGTCACCGACAACCGCTAGGAACCAACGAAACCGAACCTAACGATTCGAAGAACATAATTACAACCAACTCTAGTCGAATACGGAAATGGAATACACCCGAAAACCCGCCTACGATTCATGTATAATCATACCAAAAATAACAACGAGGGCGGACCACAACCAAACCCTCTCGATTCCGTTAAAATCCACAAATTATCCATGAATCCGTAGGAAACTAAAGATACTAACAATATTAATCGTATTCATCAAAAATCCACCAACAAAACGGGACTAATCGGAAGAAAAACCCAAAACCCCCAAATTAATCGAAAATAGGTTTCTAGAGATGTTACCTTCGGAGATTCAAGTACTAAGATCCGTAGAACACGCGTTGGATTGGTTGTCCGGGCTTCACGATCAAAAGGAGATGAAGAAAATCAACACTCAAATGATTTGTGAAGGAAGAACTCTCCCTCAAGCTCTCTCTCGGTTGCAGGTGAAGAAAAGGGGAAAAATGAGCTGAAATGCCGAGAAAACGAATTTATAGGGCGAACAGACTCGACCGTGTCCGACATGACACGGTCGTGGCGCGTAGTCGGCCGGCAGGGACTCGACCGTGTCCTGCATGACACGGTCGCGGCGCGAAGGGGACCTACCGATAGTGACCCGTCCGGCGCTCGGCAATGACTCGACCGTGTCCTGGAACACGGTCGGGCCTCGCGCGCCGCTCGCTTATCCGGACGAGTACGGCACGAGCCGTGTCGGACGACACGGTCGGGTCCTGAGGCAGTCGCTTCCGGCTTATCCGGACGAGTACGGCACGGGCCGTGTCGGACGACACGGCCGAGTCCGGTCGGCAGTGATCGGCCGAAAGCTGAAAAATGAGCGGGTGAACGAAAACGATCATAATTCTCTCGTCCGGACTCCGATTGACTCACCGTTTGAACCATTGGAAAGATAATTCGATGCTCTATAATATTGCAAGGATTTAGAATTTTTGGAGTTACCAAAAATTAATGGTGATCTAACAAAGTCGAACTCATATGAGGAAAGTTGAAACAATGAACAATAACGAGAATACAGTACAACAGTTGTGAAAGGACATCTTGAAAGATACACGAGGGTCACTATGACCGAGAAATATACCAAAAATGAAAATACAAGGGAAAGAAAAATACCGGATATTACATTCTACCCCTCTAAAAATAAGTTTCGTCCCGAAACTTAAGAAACAAACAACTCAGGGTACCTAGCACGCATGCTATCCTCGGTTTCCCAAGTTGCCTCCTCGACACCGTGTCTCGACCACTGCACTTTGACCAAAGGGATGGTCTTATGCCTCAGTCGTTTCTCACGATGCTCTAAAATCTTCAAAGGACGCTCCTCAAAAGTAATATCTTCAGCAATATCAATCTCGCCATAATCGATGACGTGACTAGGATCCGGAACATATTTCCTCAGCTGGGAAACATGAAAAACGCTATGAACATGACTCAAGGCCAGGGGTAACGCCAAACGGTATGCTAACCCACCGACTCGCTCGAGAATCTCAAAGGGTCCAATAAATCTCGGACTCAACTTCCCCTTCTTCCCGAAACGGAAAACTGCTCTCGTTGGCGACACCTTCAGCAAAACGTGGTCTCCCACCTCGAATTCTAAAGGTCGACGACGGACATCGGCATATGACTTCTGTCGACTCTGGGCGGTCAACATCCATTCTCGAATTAATTCTATCTTCCGTCTCGTCTCTAACACGACATCTGGCTCGGTCCCGACTAAATCGGACGCCTCATTCCAACAAATCGGCGATCGACATCGTCGCCCATAAAGTGCCTCATACGGTGCCATCCGAATCGACGCGTGCCAACTATTGTTGTACGTGAATTCGATCAATGGCAAATGCTCCTCCCAGTCGCTACTCCAATCGAGGGCACAAGCACGCAACATGTCCTCGAATGTGTGGATAGTGCGTTCCGACTGTCCATCTGACTGAGGATGGAAAGAGGTACTCAAATGCAAACGGGTACCCAACGCCTTATGCACCGCCTGCCAAAAGTGCGATACGAAACGGCCATCACGATCCGAAACGATAGACTTCGGAGTACCGTGAAGCCTCGGGAATCTGTGCGATAAATATACGGCTGACTTCTCCGGCCCCAAGTGTCCTTGATGCCCGGAAAATGTGCCGACTTGGTCGACGATCAACAATCACCCAAACCATATTCATGCCCGATCTCGATCTCGGAAAACTCCAAAAGAAATCCATCTATATAACTACCCATTTCCATTCCGGAGCGAAGTGATTGCAATAACCCAGTGGCCGATGCTCGATTTTGACTCACGACAAGTCAAACATCTCGCCACAAACTGTGCGACCTCCTCCTTCATATCATTCCACCAGAAGTTCCTTCTCAGGTCCTTATACATCTTACTCGAGCCAAGATGAACAGAATAGGGTGTGGAATGGGCCTCACGCAAAATACCCTGTCGCAACCCTGGATCGTTCGGCACACAAAGCCGACTCTGGAATCTCAAAACACCATCCTCGTGAATCAAAAACCCAGGAGACTTTCCTTTAAGAACGTTCTCTCGGATTTGAGTAATCATCGGATCCTCTAATTGCTTCAGCTTAATTTCATCGATCAAAGACGACGAAATTTCTAGGGCACAAAATTGCCCGACAGATCCAGGCAGCAAAACCTCAACATCTATCCCGATCAAAGCCCGCCGAAGCTCAGACTGAGGCGTAAGGACCTCAAGCGTTCACAACGCAATCGGTTTCCGACTCAAGGCGTCGGCCACGACATTCGCCTTACCCGGATGATAAAGGATTTCGAGGTCATAATCCTTAATCAACTCTAACCACCTCCTCTGCCTCATATTCAACTCCCGCTGAGTAAATATGTATTTCAGACTTTTATGATCGGTAAAAATCTGACATGTAGAGCCGAAAAGATAGTGACGCCAAATCTTGAGTGCAAAGACAACCGCCGCTAACTCCAAATCGTGAGTAGGGTAGTTAAGCTCATACGGCCTCAACTGTCTCGACGCATAGGCAATGGTCTTGCCGTGCTGCATCAATACGCACCCAAGACCACGACCAAGCATCGCTTTACACGGCGAATCCCTCGTTGCCACATGGCAACGCCAGAACCGGAGCTGAAGTCAAACGCTTCTTCAGTTCCTCAAAACTCGACTGCCTCTCATCGGTCCAGACGAACTTCTCAGATTTCTGGAGCAACTGTGTAATTGGTCGAGCTATTTTTGAGAAACCCTCGACGAACCTACGATAGTAGCCAGCCAAACCCAAGAAACTACGGACCTCCTTCACATTTGTGGGCGATGCCCAATCCAATACTGCCTCAATTTTCTGCGGATCCACTCGAACTCCTCAGTGAAATCACGTGACCCAAAAACATCACTTCCTTCAGCCAGAACTCACATTTCGAGAACTTCGCATAGAGTTGCTCGGTCCTCAAAATGTCTAACACTACCCGCAAATGATGGGCATGCTCTTCCTCGTTCCTCGAATAAATAAGAATATCGTCAATGAAGACGACGACACACTTATCCAAATACTCGATAAAGACTTTGTTCATCAACTGCATGAACACCGCCGGCGCGTTAGTTAACCCGAAAGGCATAACTACAAACTCATAATGACCGTATCTCGTCCGAAAAGCTGTTTTCGGCACGTCGGACTCTCTCACCCGAAGCTGATAGTACCCCGATTTCAAATCAATCTTCGAGAATACCGCAGCTCCCTGCAACTGGTCATACAAGTCATCGATTCTCGGCAAAGGATACTTGCTTTTGATGGTCACCTTGTTTAGTTCGCGATAGTCGATACACAAACGTGGTGAACCATCCTTCTTACGTACAAACAAGACCGGTGCGCCCCAAGGCGAGGCGCTCGGTCGAACATACCCCGACTCAAGAAGTTCACTCAACTGTTTCTTCAACTCTGACATCTCTGAAGGTGCCATGCGATACGGCGCCTTCGAAATCGGAGCCGCACCCGGCTCTAACTCTATAGCAAACTCAACCTCACGATCCGGTGGCAATCCCGGCAACTCGTCGAGAAAAACATCGAAACTCACTAACGACTGGAATCGATGAAAGCTCGACTCCACCATTCTCCGCCTTCAAGGCGTAGCACCAATAACCAGTACACCCTTTTCGCAGGAGTCTCATCGCCTTCAAGGCGTTAATAACAAACTTCTGGTTTCTCTTTCGCCCTGCGAAGGAGTGTTCGGTGCCGTCCTCGGCTAACATAGTGATGATTCTCGTGCGGTAGTTCATGATCGCGCCATGCCGCTCGAGCTAATCATCCCCGAGAATCAAATCCTCGCCCTCGATACCCACGACAATAAGATTAGAGAGCCAAGCCCTCTCACAAATAATCACAGAACAGTCCCGGACATCTCGATCACCGACAATTCTATCACCGCTAGGAAGTTTAACGATGAAAGGCTTACTGGGTGACATTCAGTCGTGACTCAAACGGCGCACACACTCTAGAGAAATGAATGAATGCGTAGCTTTGAATCAAAAAGTACACCGACAGGATGAGAATGGATATGAACGGTACTGCCGCCACGATGGCTTCTGGATCATCGGCTCTCCTCATCTCATAGATACGCGGCCGAGCAGAGCCGACACTGGAAGCTCCACCCCTAGCGGGCTGACCCCGACCCTTACCTCGGCCGGCACTCGGTGGAGGCGGCGGAGCAAATGAGCCACTGGTTCACACTCGGCTCTAACGGTGCGATTGGGAAGAACAGGCGCCACGAACTGCTTGATCTGCTCACAAAAAGGGGCCTTGTGGCCCAGTGTCCACAAGTGTGACAAGTAAACTTGGACGAGAACACTGCCGGTTCCTATGGCCCTGCACACCACAGTTAAAACATGTGGGTTCACGAGCGGAGGTTCCGCGGCACCCGAACACTCCCGGAGAAACGAGCCGAACCGCCGTTGAAATATTTGCGGCTTGAGATTTCGCGGCCTCCACTCTTAGGACTGAAAAATTTCCGACCGACTTCGCTTCTTGCTCTCACGAGCCAAATCGCTAGCCGTCACCGACATATCATAAGCAAGGGCTCGACTCGATAATCCTTCAAGGTAGTACATAAGCCTGACATATAGTCCCGAATGGGCGGCTTCATCCTCCGGAAAATGGAAAATTTTGTCGCTCTGCGACAACTTGGGTCTTCACATAACCCAACTCTTTGTTGAAATCAGCAATAGCTTGGGATACGGGAATATCCCGAGGTTGAGCATCGTAGAAAGCATGCACTCGAGCACATCGACCGGCCACGGACAATATTCGGTCTCCATCAATTCTTGGAATTCGGCCCATGAAGCAACGTGATCTTTGGGACCAACGGCCTCCCACCAATCTGTAGCATCTCCCGTGAGAAAGTATTGAGCAATAGGGACCCTACGGTCCTCGGGGCAATTAGTAGCAGTGAAGACTTTGGATATCTCCTTGATCCACCCTTCCCAGCCGATTGGGTCCGAAGCTCTCGAAAACTGAGGAGGATGCATCTTGATGACATCCTGAAGCCAGCGATCCGCTCCGCCCCGATTAGCATGGGCCTGGTTGGGGTTCTGGACCACCTGAGCTATAGTCGCCATTTGGTTAACCATTTGTTGCATAACAGCCGCAATACCAAGATCGGCGCGCTCCTGAGAAGAAGCATGACTGTGACGGTCGCCGGTACTGCCAGCTCCTGAAGAGTGCGACGTGGCTGCCCCACCGGCTGCCCCACGTCCTCGGCCGCGTCCACGGCCACGACCACGACCACGGTTTCCTCCGGCATCCATACTGGTGTTAAAAGATAACAGGAGCATATCGAGGATGAGTAAGGAAAACTACGATGATAAGCAAAAGAGGGAGAATAACCACGGTTCAAGAAACGAAATACAGTATGTGAAAGCAAACAATCGGGTAAGTAAACTTACGAGCACTGGAAGTACTGAGATGCCGGCAGCGGTGTGACAATGTGCAAAACAAAACACGACTAGACCCAAGTAACCGACAAGCCTAGGTATCCATAAACCTAGAGCGCTCCGATACCATTTTCTGTAACACCCCGAGATATTCGGATTATGTTACAGCGCCGTAGACCCCTACATGGGACCTACCAGGCTACAATAGGAAAAACTCCACTCGTCTAACCATCTTGGTTAGCGAGGATACACAATTAAATAATATGACATATAAAGATACGCCCGAAACAACCGGCAAAATAAGCATCAACCAACAACGTGACAATTTAAAAGTAGTACAACACGGAGTTTGAATCGAAAAGCCTAAGTACTCGCGAGTACAGTCTATCAGTTTATAAATATAGAAAACAACCAAATCGAAATGGACAAAAGAAATAAGTGAACCCAAGTGCACATGTCAACGACCCTGGCCAACATCCTCGTACTGTCCTGGTGCTCGCTCGTCCGGATAATCATAACCTGAAATCCATAACAAGAATTTCCCCGACAACGGGTCCCCAAAGGGGTTAGCAATTACGCTAGTACAAGTATTCAAGGCAAACCAATCGCTTACACATTTCATAGTACATGCACCAAAATCATTCCGAAAACCAAAACAAGACATGTCTTTTCCGGAAATAAACAGTCAACAATTTGCCTTGGGAACAGAGTAATATCATAGATTCCCGCACGAGGCCTCTAAGGACCCTCCCGCACTGGCTACATTACAAAACAAAACACGCACATGCATCGCCTTGGGAACAGAGTAATATCATAGATTCCCGCACGAGGCCTCTAAGGACCCTCCCGCACTGGCTAGCTAAACAAACTCGTGAAATCCAGGGCGCGGCATAGATTTCCTCCTTGACCCCGCTGGCCAACACGAGGTGAGTTACACACAAGTAATATACATCACCATTTCATGTTAAGCTTAAAGGTTTCCAAAAATACTTGCCTCGAATTATTGACGACGTGAAGAACGGAAAGGAAAGTCACCGACAACCGCTAGAACCAACGAAACCGAACCTAACGATTCAAGAACATAATTACAACCAACTCTAGTCGAATACGGAAATGGAATACACCAAAACCCGCCTACGATTCATGTATAATCATACCAAAAATAACAACGAGGGCGGACCACAACCAAACCCTCTCGATTCCGTAAAAATCCACAAATTATCCATGAATCCGTAGGAAACTAAAGATACTAACAATATTAATCGTATTCATCAAAAATCCACCAACAAAACGGGACTAATCGGAAGAAAAACCCAAAACCCCAGTTAATCGAAAATAGGTTTCTAGAGATGTTACCTTCGGAGATTCAAGTACTAAGATCCGTAGAACACGCGTTGGATTGGTTGTCCGGGCTTCACGATCAAAAGGAGATGAAGAAAATCAACACTCAAATGATTTGTGAAGGAAGAACTCTCCCTCAAGCTCTCTCTCGGTTGCAGGTGAAGAAAAGGGGAAAAATGAGCTGAAATGCCGAGAAAACGAATTTATAGGGCGAACAGACTCGACCGTGTCCGACATGACACGGTCGTGGCGCGCAGTCGGCCGGCAGGGACTCGACCGTGTCCTGCATGACACGGTCGCGGCGCGAAGGGGACCTACCGATAGTGACCCGTCCGGCACTCGGCAATGACTCGACCGTGTCCTGGAACACGGTCGGGCCTCTGGGCAGTCGCTTCCGGCTTATCCGGACGAGTACGGCACGGGCCATGTCGGACGACACGGTCGGGTCCTGAGGCAGTCGCTTCCGGCTTATCCGGACGAGTACGGCACGGGCCGTGTCGGACGACACGGCCGATCCCGGTCGGCAGTGATCGGCCGAAAGCTGAAAAATGAGCGGGTGAACGAAAACGATCATAACTCTCTCGTCCGGACTCCGATTGACTCACCGTTTGAACCATTGGAAAGCTAATTCGATGCTCTATAATATTGCAAGGATTTAGAATTTTTGGAGTTACCAAAAATTAATGGTGATCTAACAAAGTCGAACTCATATGAGGAAAGTTGAAACAATGAACAATAACGAGAATACAGTTCAACAGTTGACAGAAAGGACATACTGAAAGATACACGAGGGTCACTATGACCGAGAAATATACCAAAAATGAAAATACAAGGGAAAGAAAAATACTGGATATTACATAAAGATCTAACCTTGATTCGCTGGATTAAGGGATGTTATAGGATGATTGATCAATGATATAACCTCTAGAACTTCGTAGATTCGTTGTCTAACAACATGGCTTCGCCTCCTCCAAACCTCCACCCACGGACAGAAAAGAAAGGAAATGAAAAACGAGTGAAAATGAGGCTGCTCTGTCATATATATACTGGGCCGGAACTAGCGTGCGCTAGCCTTCCCGGACTAGCGTGCGCTATCGGCCAGTATCGGCCCAGCACCCTCGGACAGGGCCCGCACGACCCGGCACTAACGACCAAACCTGCCGACCGTGACCTGCCCGCCCGACCCCCGCTAGCGTGCGCTAGCCGACCTGTCCAGTAACCTCTGGACTAAACAGCTCGCCCAGGTAACGTACGCTAGTCGGACAACAGCGTGCGCTACCCCTGCCGGTTAGCGTGCGCTACCCCTGCCGGTTAGCGTGCGCCACGATCGACAGTAGCGTGCGCTACCTGCCGATCTTACCCGAGTCCATAACCTCAGAACCCTTCTGCCCAGACCCGATAGCGTACGCTAGGCCGGTCGACAGCGTGCGCTACACCTGCCAAGCTAGCGCGCGCAGCCTTCCGGCCGTAGCGTGTGCTACGCCGGTTCCTACCGTGCCTGCTCGGCCAGTGCCCAGCACTTCCGACAGTGCGCACCTGTCCGGCCAGCTGCTCAACCGCCATGACCCGACGACTCGATTTCCGAAAATGTACGGAACGAACACGACGAAATGCTCGCGGACAACATCAATGACCCGAAATGAAAACATAATGCAGTAATTAATCATACGCGACCAAGAAAAGGGTCGAGACAACAAATACAGATACGGATACCCATAGCTTTGGGTAAAATTACAAAATGGCCCAAAATGCCCGAAATTCACGATACGTGATCGAATAACCAAAACGAAGCTCACAACACGTCTAACAATGTTAAATGGACTTACGGGAAACTCGAAATAGCAGTTTCGAACGAGATTCGCAAGAATCGAACTCAAGTGCGACAAAGTCGCTAAGAAGCACGGAACTCAGCAAAACGACACCGAAACGAACTCGGATGCCAAAAAGTGTAGAATTAATCATTCTCAGACTGATGATACGGTCACAAAAGAGTCGTCAAAAATGGACTCTTGCGAAAAAAGAAAATTACCGGATATTGAAATTGCGGATATTACAGTTATGGCCTTCAACAGATTGAACAGATTATTCTGTCCGAACCATTACGTACATTAACATCTTCTGTTACATACGTAAAGCCCATGGTAGCGTACACTAAACTATCCGTCGTAGCGTACGCTATCGAACCCTGCGTTTTTGGACAGTGAGTCTGTCCAGTTTTGCACAGACCCTTACGTACGTAAAGACGTTGGTGTTACGTACGTAAGCCTTTTGTAGCGTACGCTAGCTGGTTGATGTAGCGTACGCTAGCGACCTCAGCGTTTTAGGGAAGACTGTTCTGCCCAGCCATTACGTATGCTAATGCTTGATGGTTAACGTGCGTAATGAGCATTACGTACGTTAACCAGCTCATAAAACGTACGTAACGAACGCCCAGGTTTTATAAACCGGGAGTTGACCTTCGTTTCGGCACTTTCTTCATTTCTTCTCCTCCGACCGAGAGCTACGATCCAAGTGAGGTTTTGAGCGATTCTTCAAGTTTTGCCCATGGAAATCCTTGGGGAATCAAGTATTGTATTCCTAGTGTGGTTTATCAACATCGTAATCGTCTTCCTCCGTCCGAATCAAGGTAAATCTTCTAAGAACCCTACTTTTGGGTAAATTGGGGGTTTTCGGTTTTATTGTTCGATTTGTCCCGTGTTGTTGATTAACTCATGATGAATATGATTAATCTTGTTGGTATTCTTGGTTTCCTACGGATTCATGGTATATTTCGTGGTATTTCCGTAATCGAGAGGGTTTGGTTGTGGTCCGCCCTAGTTGTTGTTCTCGTACGAATATACATGAATCGTAGGCAGGTTTTCGGGTGTATTCCTTTCCGTATTCATTTGGAAATGGTTGTGATTGTTTTCTTCGAATCATTAGGTTCGTTTCTGTTGGTTCCTAGCGTTCGTCGGTGATTTTCCTTTCCATTCGTTGCGTCGTCAATTATTCAAGGCAAGTATTTTTGGAAACTTTTATGCTTAACATGAAATGGTAATGTATATTGTGTGTGTTTTGCTCACCTAGGGAGGGTCCGATGGGGCCTCGAGGGAATCTATGACTTCACCCTGGATTTACGAGTTTTTTTTCGCTAGCCAGCTGGGTAGGGTCCTTGGAGGCCTCGAGTGGGATTTGTGGCTTCTTCCCGGTCCTAGACGATGCTTGTGTGTGATTTGTTTTATGATATCGCCAACTCGGGAGGGTACTTAGAGGCCTCGAGTGGGATTTGTGGCTTCATCTCGATCCTAGGCAAATTGATTGACTGTTTGTTTCCGGAAAAGACATGTCTTGTTTTGGTTTTGAAATGAATTTGGTGCATTGTACTATGAAATGTGTAAGCAAATGGTTTGCCTTGATTACTTGTACTAGCGTAATTGCTAACCCCTATGGGGACCCGTTGTGGGGAAATTCTTGTTATGTATTTCAGGTTATGATCATCCGGATGAGCGGGCGCTGGGACAGTACCAGGATGCTGGCTAGGGTCGTTGACATGTGCATTTGAGTCCTTTTATTTCCATTGTTCCATTCGATATGGTTGTAGTCCACTTTCTAAACTTATAGATTGTACTCGCGAGTACTTAGGCTTTTCTCTGCGGATTGTGACTTGTATTCGTTGAAGTTATTTATGTTTGTCGTTGTTGATTATTCCGCCGGTTGTACCGGGCGTGTTATTTGATTTTCATCTGGATGATGTGTATTTTTACCGTGGTAATTCGTGTCTAGCCTGGTGGGTCCCATGTAGGCGTCCACGGCACTGTAATATACCTTGAATACCTCAGGGGTGTTACAGAAAATGGTATTAGAGAACTAGGTTTATGGATACCTAGGCTTGTCGGTTATTTGGGTCTAGTTGTGTTTTGTGTTGCACATTGTCACGCCGTTGCCAGCATCTCGGTACTTCCAGTGCTTGTAAGTTTTCCTTACTTGATTCTTTGTTTTCTCGTAACGTATTTCTGTTTCTTGAATTGTGGATGTTTTTCCTCTCTTACTTATCATCGAGTTGTTTTTGCTACCTCTTAACACCAGTATGGATGCTAGAAGAGGCCGTGGTCGTGGTCGTTGCCGTAGACGCGGCCGGGGACGTGGGGCAGCCGGTAGGGCGGCCACATCGCATTCTTCAGGAGCGGGTAACACTGGTGACCGACATAGCCATGCTTCTTCTCAAGATGGCGCCGACCTTGGTGTTGCGGCTGTTATGCAACAAATGGTGAACCAAATGGCGGCGATAGCTCAAGCGGTTCAGAATCCGGCCCGTGCAGCTCGGGATGGAGCTGACCGTTGGCTTCAGGATGTCATCAACATGCATCCTCCTCAATTTACGGGAGCCTCAAACCCGATTGGCTGGGAAGGGTGGATCAAGGATATATCCAAAGTTTTTGTTGCCACCAACTGTCTCGAGGACCGTAAGGTCCCTATTGCCCAGTATTTTCTCACTGGGGACGCTACTGATTGGTGGGAGGCCGTTGGGCCTAAGGATCACGTTGCTTCGTGGGCAGAATTCAAGGACCTGATGGAGATTGAGTATTGCCCGTGGCCGGTTAAACAAGATCGAGTCCATGCCTTTTATGATGCTCAACCGTGGGATATTCCTGTCTTTCAAGCTATTGCCGATTTCAACAAGGAGTTGGGCTATGTGCAGACCCACGTTGTCGAGGAAAGCGACAAAATTTTTCACTTTTCCAGACGGATGAAACTGTCAATTCGGGACTATATGTCTGGGCTCGTCTGTACTACTTTGAAGGATTATCAGAGTCGAGCTCTTGCCTATGATATGTCAGTGACGGCCAGTGCGGCGGTTCGGGAGAGTAAGAAACAAAAATCCGCCGGAAGTTTTTCGGGTCACAAGAGTGGAGGTCAACAGAAATCTCAGTCTCCAAAAATTCCTAGGGGTAGTTCGGCTCGATTCTATGGGGGCTATCGAGGTACTGCCAGTGCCTTCGTTCGGGAGGCCAAATGCTTTAACTGTGGCAAGCCGGGCCATCGGAACCTGGAGTGTCCTCGTCCGCCTTTGACTTGTCATACTTGTGGTCAGTCGGGCCGCAAGGCTTTCTTTGGTGAGCGGGTAGGACATCTTCTTGGTACTCAGGCTTCTTTTCCAGCACCTAGGGAGCCGAGTGTGAACCAGGGCTCGTTTGCTCTGCAGTCTCCACCGAGTGCCAGCTGAGGGAGAGGTCGGGGTCAGCCTACTAGAGGGGGAGCGTCCAGTGTCGGCTTTGCCCCTCCGCGTAGGGGTGGCATTTCGGAACCGAAAATCAAAAACCGAACCGAAAAACCCGAAAAAAGAACCGAAAAACCGAAACCGAAGAAGACCGAACCGAAAAACAAAAAAACAGAACTGAACCGAACTAATTTGGTTCAGTTCTCAGTTCGGGATCGGGCGGAACCGAACCGGACCGAAATGGACCGAAGTCAAATTTCAACATACTAAAATGACCTTGTTTTTGTGATTTTGGTGTGTTTCGGATTTTAGTATAATTCGTTTTCCTTTTGTAAGACCTCATGGGTCCAAGAAGGACCGATAATATGCTCATGAATTTGTGATTCAATTAATTTAGGTTGAGACAGTGAGCTACTGTGATTTACGATTGTTATATATATTTTGAGATATTTGGAAATTGTCATGCAACTCTAGCTTTTATCTTGAACATATATATAACTCTTGTTGGCTTGTTGTTATATATAACTTATTCTATTGTATATAATAATTGAATTTATATTGTGAAGAACCGAAAAAACATCAAACCAAATCGAAACCGAACCGAATATTTATAAAACCAAACTTAACCGAGCCGAACTTCAAAAAGAACCGAACCAAACCGAAACCGGATATTTGGTTCGACTCTCGATTTTAGTCAAAAACCGAACCGAATGGAACCGAGTCCACCCCTACCTCCGCGTATCTATGAGATGAGTAGGGTTGATGATCCAGCGGCCACTGTGGCGACAGGTACCATTCCCATCCATTCCCATCCTGTCAGTGTGCCTTTTGATTCGGGTGCTACGCATTCATTCATCTCTCTGGAGTGTGTGCACCGTTTGAGTCTTGACTGTTTATCGCCTTCCGAGCCTTTCATTGTTAAACTTCCTAGCGGTGATAGAATCATCGGCGATCGAGAGGTCCGAGACTGCTCTGTCCCATCATCTGCGTGAGTTCATGTGGACCCGCAGCAGGTTGAGGCAGTATTGGACTGGGCACTGCCTCAGAACGTGAAGGAGGTCCGTAGTTTCTTGGGCTTGGATGGCTATTACCGTAGGTTCGTCGAGGGTTTCTCGAAACTAGATCGGCCACTTACACAGTTGCTCCAGAAGTTCGAGAAGTTCGTCTAGAATGACGAGAGACAGTCGAGTTTTGAGGAGCTGAAGATGCGTTTGACTTCAGCCCCGATTTTGGCGTTACCATGTGGCAACGAGGGTTTTGCCGTTTATAGCGATGCTTCGGGTCAGGGTCTTCGGTGTGTGTTGATGCAGCACGACAAGACTATTGCGTTTGCGTTGAGACAGTTGAGGCCATATGAGCTTAACTACCCTACTCACGATTTGGAGTTAGCGGCAGTTGTTTTTGCGGTCAAGATTTGGCGTCACTATCTTTTTGGCTCTGCATGTCAGATTTTTACCGATCATAAAAGTCTGAAGTACATATTTACTCAGCGGGAGTTGAACATGAGGCAGAAGAGGTGGTTAGAGTTGATTAAGGATTATGATCTCAAAATCCTTTATCACCCGGGCAAGGTGTTAGACGTATTTTTATACGCTTATTTATCATTATTTTGTATTATTTTGGAGAGTAAATTTGCTTAAATGAGCTTTTAATGCCTTAATTTTGTATGTTTGTCAGGAGATTGGAGTCCGGAATCTAAAACGGGGCGAAACGGGCGAAAACGGCAAATTTTGGCCGTGAGCCGCGGCACAAGGCACGTGGGCCGCGGCACAGGAAGGCAACCAGCGGGCACCAGAGTAGACTGTACTCTGTGCCGCGGCACAATCCAGGTGAGCCGCGGCCCAGACGTAACACCCAACGCCCAGGTTTTAAATTACACACAGATTGAGTGAGCCGCGGCACACTTGGCGGTTTTGGTCTGCTCCGCGCGGATTTGGGTTGTTTTGAAGCCAGTTCTCGACCTACTCAGATGGACGCGATTTGGAGACTGTGAGAGCTATAAATAAGGGTTAAGACCCTAATTAATCATCTTTTGATCTGGGAATCTTTGGAGGCTTGGGAATAGGAGGATCAGAGAAGTTTATCGCAGGCGAGAGAAGCAGAAGAGATCAAGGGCAGAGGGCGGAAACCAGAAGAACGGAGGAATCCGAGCTCTTTATTTGCGTTTTATTTTCATGCTTTTAATTATTAATTCTGTATTCTCATTACTCAGCATGTCAGGCTAAAACCCTAATCTAGGATTTTGATGAAACCTACGTTTTGACGGATTTGCTTGAGATTATCTATTTAATTCCCTTTTTGTTGAGTTTTCCCAATCGTGTTTAATGCTTTCAATTATCAGGCCAATAGTTGTATTGTTTTAATCATTCAATTCGAATCGGGAGAGCAGAGTTGGTGAGGAACTATTGGTGAGGATCGCTTTATTCTGTGAGATAGGAATATACTCGTAGGAACTACGTGGCCTTTTGGAGATTTGATGCTTTTTGCCTATTGACGAATTAATTCACCTAGGGATAGAGTGCGTTATTCGCCTTTAGAAAAATCTATCAACCTCGGGAGAGGCGGTAGAGTATATTAGCAATCTTTGCCTTCAATGAATTGGGAAAATCATTAACTTCAGATAGTCGAGAGTAAATTCGGATAAACCGAGGTGGATTCAGAATCCTAGACTTATTCATCATTTGATTCTTTTTCTTCAAGCGATCGTTTTTACTGTCTAGTCTTTTATTAATTCTTTTAGTAATTAATTGCAAAGCCAAAGTTCGATTGTTCATATAAAACTAGAATACATAAAAATCGGTAGTTAGTGATTCAGTCCTCGTGGGAACGATACTCACTCATCACTTTATTACTTGTATACGATAACGTACACTTGCGTTCAAGAAAAATCGCAACAAGTTTTTGGCGCCGTTGCCGGGGAGTGAAATTTTTGCTAATATCGATTTCAGTATTTCTAGTCTTAGTTTGAACGTTTTTATTTATTTATATTTGTGCATTTAATTTTATTTATTTATTTGTTTTTCCTTGCAGGATCTTTCGCGTAGTGCATGAGAAAACTCGGTAACGAAGGCCTACTACCTTTGGATACCGAACTCGAGCGCACTCTTCGAAGGAACAAGAAGGAGAAACGAGAGTTACAGACGAAAGTCAACATGGCCGAAAATAACGAAATTCAAGGAGGAAATAATATTGTGCAGCAAGCTCAATCGGAAATGGCACTTCGAGACTATGCTATGCCACAAAGTAACGCAAACTTTTCGGGGATTCGGCGCCCCACTATCCAGGCGAACAATTTCGAAATTAAGCCTGCTATTATTCAGATGGTGCAGGCGAGCCAATTCTGTGGATTGCCGAATGATGATCCCCACGCACATATTGCTTCTTTTCTTGAGATTTGTGACACGTTCAAGAACAATGGTGTCACCGACGATGCTATCCGATTACGGCTTTTCCCTTTCTCTTTGAGGGATAAAGCGAAATTTTGGATGAATTCTTTACCGCCGGGCTCGATCACGACATGGGCAGAGTTAGCGCAAGCCTTCCTTGCTAAATTCTTCCCACCTTCTAAGACAGCGAGACTGAGAAACGAGATCACCACATTTGGTCAGTATGATATGGAATCGCTCCACGAGGCGTGGGAGCGATACAAAGATTTGTTACGGAGATGCCCACATCATGGCCTTCCAGACTGGCTTCAGATTCAGACGTTCTACAATGGTTTGAGTGCTTCCACACGCACTCTCGTGGATGCAGCCGCCGGTGGAGCTTTGATGGGAAAGACGATGGCTGAAGCACACTCGTTGTTGGAAGCCATGGCCGCTAATGCTTATCAATGGCCATCCGAACGAATAACGCCTAAGCGAGTTATGGAAATTTCGAGTAATGACCCGATATCTACATTGTCAGCTCAAGTCGCCGCCTTGACTCAGCAGCTTCAAGCATTTTCGCATGCTCATTCCCCTGTTACCATTGAGTCTTGCAATTGGTGTAACGGATCGCATCCTAGCGTGGAGTGCCAAGTCGGGAACCCTTTCGAGCAACATCCGATGGAGCAAGCTCAATTCGTGGGAAACGGAAATCGAAAAAATAACTCTAACCCCAGCACTTATAATCAAGGGTGGCGAAATCACCAAAATTTTTCGTGGAGGAACGGGCAAGCTTTAAAACCTCCACAAGCTCAATTCGCGCAGCACCCACAGCAGCCCCCTCAATCACCAAAGGTATCATTGGAAGATGTTCTTGCTCAATTGGCGGCTAACACGAGCCAATTCATGACCCGCACCAAAACGACCCTCCAAAATCATTCTACCTCCATCCGAAACCTAGAAACACAAATGGGGCAGATTGCTAATCTATTGTCCTCTCAGTCTCAAGGTGCATTGCCCAGCACAACCGAAATGAAACCCAAGGAAAACGTGCAAGCAATCGAATTACGAAGTGGAAAGGAGTTGAAAGGGCAGCCTATCAATAACAAAGAGCAGCCAATCGAGCAAAGTGAGAAGGAAAAGGATGAGGCGCCCAAGCCAAAGGAAGTATCGACTACTCAGCCCACTCCTCAAATCCCATTCCCACACCGTTTCCAAAAGCAAAAACTAGACAAGCAATTTTCAAAGTTCCTCGACGTCTTCAAGAAATTGCACATAAACAATCCATTTGCCGACGCGTTGGAACAAATGCCGAGTTATATAAAATTCATGAAAGAAGTCTTGTCAAACAAAAGAAAGCTCGAGGAATACGAGACGGTCGCATTAACGGAGGAGTGCAGCGCTATTTTACAAAAAAAGCTCCCACCTAAATTGAGAGATCCGGGAAGTTTTACCATCCCTTGCATCATTGGAAATTCGTCTTTTGAAAGAGCCCTATGCGATCTCGGAGCCAGAATAAACCTTATGCCCCTTTCTATTTTTAAAAAGCTGGATATTGGGGAAGCCAAGCCGACGACGGTCTCCTTACAATTGGCCGATAGGTCCATCAAATATCCGAGGGGAGTAATAGAGGATGTGTTAGTAAAGGTTGACAAATTTATCTTTCGAGCCGATTTTATTGTGCTCGACATGGAGGAAGATCAAGATATCCCAATTATCTTGGGAAGACCATTTTTGGCAACCGGCCGAACTTTGATCGATGTGGAAAAGGGGAAGCTGACTCTACGTGTTCAAGAGGAGCAAGTAACATTCAATATCTTTCGATCCATAAAATATCCGAGTGATGCTGAAAATTATTTCCAAGTTGACGTCATTGACTCGTGCGTGAGTAGAATCTTTCGAGAGAATTATCCACCCGATCCTTTGGAGGCCGTTTTGAATGGGGCTGTTTCCGAACTAAATGCAGAGCATGCAGCCTACATACGCCACATGGATGCTTCCCCGCCAATTTTCATTCGTCAACCATTCAAGGAGCTCGGAAGTTCACTAACCCGACCAGTCCCATCGATCGAAAAACCTCCAAAGTTGGAACTCAAGAAGATACCGCCTCATTTAAAATATGCATTTTTAGGGCCCGACGACTCCCTTCCAGTTATTCTTTCGGCCACTTTAGCGGGGGATCAAGAGGCGAAATTATTGAGAGTTTTGAGGGAGTACAAATCTTCTCTTGGATGGTCTATTGCGGATATCAAGGGGATCAGCCCGTAAATTTGCATGCACAAGATTTTGATGGAGGAAGACTACAAACCATCCATGGAGCATCAACGCCGGTTGAATCCAAACATGAAGGAGGTGGTAAAAGTCGAGGTTTTAAAACTCCTCAACGCAGGTATGATCTTTCCGATTTCTAATAGCAAGTGGGTAAGTCCGGTCCAAGTTGTGTCGAAAAAGGGTGGGATAACAGTTGTTCAAAATGATAATAATGAATTAATTCTCACTAGGATTGTCACGGGGTGGCGTATGTGCATAGACTATAGGAAATTAAATAAGGCCACTAGAAAAGATCATTTCCCCTTACCTTTTATCGATCAGATGTTAGATAGATTAGCCGGACACGATTTCTATTGCTTTCTCGATGGTTACTCGGGGTATAATCAGATTTATATAGCCCCCGAAGACCAAGAGAAAACGACGTTTACATATCCTTACGGCATTTTTGCTTATAGGCGTATGCCTTTTGGATTATGTAATGCGCCGGCTACTTTTCAACGGTGTATGATGGCTATTTTTTCTGACATGGTAGAGCAATGTATAGAGATTTTTATGGATGATTTTTCTGTTTTTGGAGATTCGTTTGACATTTGTTTGAAAAATTTGCAGAAAGCCTTGAGAAGATGCGAAGAGACAAATTTGGTCTTGAATTGGGAGAAGTGTCATTTTATGGTGCAGGAGGGCATTGTGCTTGGCCATCGAATATCCTCACATGGAATTGAAGTCGACCGGGCGAAAATTGAAACAATTGAGAAGATGCCTCCGCCTACTTCGGTCAAAGGGATTAGAAGTTTTTTGGGACATGCCGGTTTCTATCGCCGATTTATTAAGGATTTTTCGAAGATCACGAAGCCGCTGTGCAATCTACTCATGAAGGATGTTCCATTTACTTTTGACGAGTCGTGTAAAGAAAGTTTCGATTTATTGAAGAAAGCTCTAAGCACGGCACCGGTGATAGTCGCTCCGGACTGGGACCTTCCGTTCGAGTTAATGTGTGATGCAAGCGACTTTGCCATTGGGGCTGTTTTGGGGCAGAGACGAGGGAAGGTGTTCCATGTCATATACTATGCGAGCCGAACACTCGATGACGCCCAAAGAAATTATGCCACAACAGAGAAGGAATTGTTGGCGGTGATCTTTGCATTTGATAAATTCCAGACGTATCTACTGGGAACGAAAGTGATAGTGTGGACCGACCATTCAGCAATAAAATACCTTTTGGAGAAGAAGGATGCCAAACCAAGGTTGATTCGGTGGGTGCTTCTCCTTCAAGAATTCAACTTGGAGATTCGGAACAAGAAAGGGACTGAAAATGTTATAGCTGATCACCTTTCACGATTAGAGAGTTCCCTTGAGAAGGGAGAAAGTCAGCCACAAATCATGGAAACCTTCCCCGACGAGTAGCTCTACAAGTTGGGTTCAAAACACGCACCTTGGTATGCTGATCTAGTGAACTACTTGGCAAGTAAAACAATTCCAAACGACCTCTCACGCCATCAAAAGAAGAAGCTAATCTCGGACGCTAAGTATTATTTGTGGGACGATCCTTTTCTTTTCAAGAGATGCCCCAATCAAATCATTCGTAAATGTATTCCGGATGAGAAAATCCACAGTGTGCTAAACCATTGCCATGCATCACCCTACGGTGGACATTTTAGTGGAAATAGAACAGCGGCGAAGGTCTTACAATCGGGGTTCTATTGGCCGTCCTTATTCAAGGATGCTCACTCCTTTGTGTCCGCGTGTGATCATTGTCAACGGACGGGAAACATCTCAAGACGACACAAAATGCTGCTGAACACCATACTTGAAGTCGAATTGTTCGATGTATGGGGGATCGACTTCATGTGTCCATTTTCTCCATCAAATAAGAATCTCTATATTTTGGTGGCCGTAGATTATGTCTCAAAATGGGTTGAAGCGGTGGCACTACCTACGAATGGGTCCAATATCGTAATCAAGTTTATAAAACAATGTATCTTCACACGTTTTGGGACTCCACGTGCTATTATCAGTGATGGTGGGTCACACTTCGACAACAAATTTCTTGATGCGGTTTTGAGAAAATACGGAGTCACTCATTGTGTTGCTACAACATACCATCCTCAGACGAGCGGTCAAGTCGAGATATCAAATTGAGAGCTGAAGTGGATCCTAGAAAAGACGGTCAGCTCGTCTCGAAAAGATTGGTCATTTAAACTCGATGATGCACTTTGGGCGTACCGGACTGCGTATAAAACACCTATCGGAATGTCGCCCTACAGATTGGTTTATGGGAAAAGATGCCATTTACCCGTAGAGATGGAACATCGTGCTTACTGGGTGATAAAGAAACTAAACTTTGATCTGAAATCTGCTGGTGAAAAGCGTTGTTTGCATCTGAACGAGTTGGAAGAAATTCGCCACGACGCATACGAAAATGCGAAACTTTATAAGGAGCGGACAAAGACTTGGCATGATAAGCACATCACGCAGAGAGAGTTTGTCCTGGGACAAGAGGTGTTGCTATTTAATTCTCGCTTAAAGTTATTTCCCGGGAAATTGTGTTCACGATGGTCGGGACCGTTCACCGTAGTTCAAGTGTTCCCACATGGTGCGGTAGAAGTACAAAAAGATGACCGAAAATTCAAAGTTAATGGACAACGGTTGAAGGCATACTTGGGAAATCCAATAGACACGCAGAAAACGCGTGTCGTCTTATCCACCGCCGGATGAATGCGAGAAAAGTCCGGCTGAAGACTATAAACTTAGCGCTTCTCGGAAGGCAACCCGAGTATTAGATGTAGAATCTTTATTGTTTTCTTGCATTTTTAGAGTCTTTATTTGTCGTCATTTTTCTTTGATCCGTCCATCCCTCTCGTCTTGATGTTTTCGTTTAAAAATTCTGCACCGGAATCACCCAAAGGGAGGAATTCAATGATGGTCCGCGACACAATAAAAGTGAGCCGCGGCACGCACCAGTTGATGGAACATGGCCAAACAAACTGTACTCTGTGCCGTGGCACGATCTCACTGAGCCGCGGCACACCAGGTCACTGAGCCGCGGCACACAATCCCTGAGCCGCGGCACATCAAAGGTTCAAGAAATGCCCGAATCGTACTGCGTGCGCGGCCACGAACCAAATGAGCCGCGGCACACAAACACGTTGAGCCGCGGCACACCTAAACTGAGCCGCGGCACCTGGCGGTATTACAAAAAGTCCCAGGCCGACTGTACTTTGGGCCGCGGCTCACTTATGTTGTGCCGCGGCCCCCGTCGCAATATAAAGATGCCCAGGTATACTTCATGCATTTGATCGGCCAGCACAAGTCCCCCTTCCTTCCTTCCTTCCTTCGCACAAAGAGGTCGGTCGTTACCCTTCTCTTATTCTTCTTCTCAAATTCTTCAGGTAAATATCGATCTCTTAATCATAAGTGATACATGATTTGAAAAGTGAATTGAAGTTATATGTTGCTAGTTGTTCTTCAATGTTTTCTCTAAAATGGAATTGGAATATGGGGAATTTGGTTTTTGATTGTGATGGAATTGGTAATTATGAACGAATTGGTGATGTTAGTTGTCGTTGTTCATGGCTATTATCTGTGCTATTATTTTTGGGATTTGGAGTTAACCAGTAAAATTCTTGTTCTTCATTTTAACTTGTGCATACCAAGTGTTTGATAAATTGCTGCAATGAAAAATTGTTAAGCCAAGCATCTTCAAATTGTATGCAACAAATCATTTCATCGAATTACATTGTTCCCAACCCTCACATCATGTTAAACTTGAGAGCTCGTACTTAACTTCCTCTTTGATGATGCAAGCTCATTTATTCACGCTCTACATGATGTAGTCGAGAAGCGTACAAGCTTGTCGGATGATGCCGGCACCCGCTCGTGAGAGGACTGGAGGGGAGTACTTGACCTTCTTATTCTATTGCATATTATATTTTGTCCATTGAGGTCAATGTACGTCCTAAGTTTGGGGGGGTCTATGTCTGTTGCTACATTTACTGCTGTACTTATTTCGTTGCACTTTTTGTTATTTTTTTAGTTATCTTTTTGTCGATAGCCTTGCTTGTCTTGATTTTACTCTATTCGTGAATTTTTCGTGCTTCTATTTGTGTAATACTGATGTTACGACACTGTTTTTCTCTCTGAAGAAACGGTCGAGTTTTAGTCGAGTGTAGTCAGTGATTTCTGTTTCTGCTAAGTCCTCATTTAGGTCCGAATTTTTTTCGTAATTGTAGAAGTCTTAGCGGATAAGAGAGGATACATACGTGTTTTAAAATCACCGTCGATACGTTTGGTTACATTTTTCGGTTAGCTAGTCGTCCAGTTACATAAGTTGTGTTGGCACTTAGATTGAGTTTAGAGTCGGTCAGTTTTTCCCAAAAGTCGAGACATTTTTGTTCTATGATGGGAAGTCTAGTAACTGGGGGTATTCACGTGACCCGTTGTTTACTCTCGCGTAAAACGACAACCCTGATTAGACTAGTGATTTAGAAATTTCGCATGTGCCTATGATAGGGAGCCTAGTAACCGGGGGTACTCGCGTGACCCGTTGTTTACTCTCGCATAAAACAGCGACCTTGATTCGGACATGCGGGAATTAGCTATTCGAGTTGTTTCTCCGCTGTAGAGGGGAACTTAGTAACTAGAAGCATCCATGTGCCCCATGAGTGTCTTTTACGTCAAACGGTTTCCCAATACATGAGAATGGAAGTTCCACCCTAGGATTATCCCGATGAAACATCCCGAGATCCGAACCTAGTGGTCAACTCGAATCAATTTCTTGAGCATATATATATAAGGGAATACTGTCCGAGGGTTAAGTTTTATGAAACTCGTGAAAATTTTGCCATTAGACTGTGGAACGGGGCGAACTAGCTTGTTTATTTTAACCTTTCATATTGACGGTCGATTAGATTCACGTTTGTTAATCTTTGAGCTGGATTGTCGTCATGAACGAGTGATTAGGACTGAACTGGATTACTTTGTGGAATCAGTGTTCTGAGTGTAGCTTGTTATTATGATACTCGTATTATTCAGAGAGAATTTCAGGATAGTATTGATTAGGTTAAGCACTATGAGTTGCACGATTATTCACGACATTCTTTTGTTGAAATTAATTCTTTTTGCTTGAGGACAAGCAAAGGCTTAAGTTTGAGGGTATTTGTTAGGCGTATTTTTATACGCTTATTTATCATTATTTTGTATTATTTTGGAGAGTAAATTTGCTTAAATAAGCTTTTAATGCCTTAATTTTGTATGTTTGTCAAGAGATTGGAGTCCGGAAGCTAAAACGGGGCGAAACGGGCGAAAACGGCAAATTTTGGCCGTGAGCCGCGGCACAAGGCACGTGGGTCGCAGACAGAAGGCAACCACGGGCACTGAGTAGATCGTACTCAGGCCGCGGCACAGTCCAGGTGAGCCGCGGCCCAGACGTAACACCCAATGCCCAGGTTTTAAATTACACACAGATTGAGTGAGCCGCGGCACACTTGGCGGTTTTGGTGTGCCCCACGCGGATTTGGGCCGTTTTGAAGCCAGTTCTCGACCTACTCAGATGGACGCGATTTGGAGACTGTGAGAGCTATAAATAAGGGTTTAAGACCCTAATTAATCATCTTTTGATCTGGGAATCTTTGGAGGCTTGGGAATAGGAGGATCAGAGAAGTTTATCGCAGACGAGAGAAGCAGAAGAGATCAAGGGCAGAGGGCGGAAGCCAGAAGAACGGAGGAATTCGAGCTCTTCATCTGCGTTTGATTTTCATGCTTTTAATTATTAATTCTGTATTCTCATTACTCAGCATGTCAGGCTAAAACCCTAATCTAGGATTTTGATGAAACCTACGTTTTGACGGATTTGCTTGAGATTATCTATTTAATTCCCTTTTTGTTGAGTTTTCCCAATCGTGTTTAATGCTTTCAATTATCTGGCCAATAGTTGTATTGTTTTAATCATTCAATTCGAATCGGGAGAGGAGAGTTGGTGAGGAACTATTGGTGAGGACCGTTTTATTCTGTGAGATAGGAATATACTCATAGGAACTACGTGGCCTTTTGGAGATTTTATGCTTTTTGCCTATTGACGAATTAATTCACCTAGGGATAGAGTGCGTTATTCGCCTTTAGAAAAATCTATCAACCTCGGGAGAGGCAGTAGAGTATATTAGCAATCTTCGCCTTCAATGAATTGGGAAAATCATTAACTTCAGATAGTCGAGAGTAAATTCGGATAAACCGAGGTGGATTCAGAATCCTAGACTTATTCATCATTTGATTCTTTTTCTTCAAGCGATCGTTTTTACTGTCTAGTCTTTTATTAATTCTTTTAGTAATTAATTGCAAAGCCAAAGTTCGATTGTTCAAATAAAACTAGAATACATAAAAATAGGTAGTTAGTGATTCAGTCCTCGTGGGAACGAAACTCACTCATCACTTTATTACTTGTATACGATAACGTACACTTGCGTTCAAGAAAATCGCAACACAAGGTGAACGTCGTGGCCGACGCCTTGAGTCAGAAACTGGTTGCATTGCGGACTCTTGAGATCCTTACATCTCAAGCTGAGCTTCAGCGGGATTGGATTGAGTTGAGTTTTGAGATTTCATTGCCTGGAGCCATAGGGCATCTTTGTGCTTTAGAGATTTCGTCGTCTCTGATCAATGAAATTAAACTGAAGCAGTTGGAGGTTCCGATGATTATTCAAATCTGAGAGAATGTTCTTAAGGGAAAGTCTCTTGGGTTTGTGATTCATGAAGATGGGGTATTGAGATTCCAGAGTCGTCTGTGTGTGCCGAACGACTCAGAATTGAGGCAGAATATTTTGCATGAGGCCGCTACGCCTTACTCCATTCATCCTGGATTGAGTAAGATGTACAAGGACCTAAGGAGGAATTTCTGGTGGAATGATATGAAGGAGGAGGTCGCCCGGTTTGTAGCGAGATGTTTGACTTGTCAGCAGGTCAAAATTGAGCATCAGCGACTGGCTGGTTTATTGCAGTCACTTCCCATTCCGGAATGGAAATGGGAGGATATTTCGATGTATTTCAGCACGAGTTTGCCGAGATCGAGGTCGGGCATGAATATGGTTTGGGTGATTGTTGATCGTCTGACCAAGTCGGCACATTTTCTAGGCGTCAAAGATACTTGGGGCCCGGAGAGGTTGGCTCGTGTGTTTATTGCGCAGATTGTGAGGCTTCAAGGTACTCCGAAGTCTATTGTTTTGGATCGGGATGGCCATTTTGTATCGCACTTTTGGTAGGCGGTGCATAAGGCGTTGGGTACTCGTTTGCGTTTGAGTACCTCTTTTCATCCGCAGTCAGATAGACAGTGAGAACGCACTATCCAGACATTCGAGGATATGTTGCGTGCTTGTGCTCTCGACTGGAGTAGTGACTGGGAAGAACATTTGCCATTGATCGAATTCACATACAACAACAGTTGGCACGCGTCGCTTCAGATTGAACCGTATGAGGCACTTAATGGGCGGCGATATCGATCGCTGATTTTTTGGAATGAGGCGTCCGATTTGGTCGGGACTGAACCGGATATCGCTTTAGGGACGAGGCAGAAGGTGGAATTGATTCGAGAACGGATGTTGACTGCTCAGAGTCGACAGAATTCGTATGCCGACGTCCGTCGTCGATCTTTGGAGTTCGAGGTGGGAGACCATGTTTTGCTAAAGGTATCGCCGACGAGGGGAGTTTTCCACTTCGGGAAGAAGGGACAGTTGAGTACGAGATTTATTGGACCCTTTGAGATTCTCGAGCGAGTCGGTGATTTGGCATACCGTTTGGCACTCCCTCCGGCCTTGAGTCACATTCATAGCGTTTTCCATGTTTCCCAACTGAGGAAATATCTTCCGGATCCTAGTCACGTCATCGACTATGGTGAGATCGATATTCCCGAGGATATTACTTTCGAGGAGCATCCCTTGAAGATTTTCGAGCACCGTGAGAAGCGACTGAGGCATAAGACCATTCCTTTGGTCAAAGTGCAGTGGTCGAGGCATGGTGTCAAGGAAGCAACTTGGGAAACCGAAGATAACATGCGTGCTAGGTACCCCGAGTTGTTTGTTTCATAAGTTTCGGGACGAAACTTATTTTTAGAGGGGTAGAATGTAATATCCATATTTTTCTTTTCCGGTATTTTCATTTTTGGTGTATTGTTCATTTTTAGCGACTCGATTGTAACCATTTCGATATTTTGAATCTATTTTATTCTTGGAGTTTCTCTATTTGGACGAGTTTCGGAGATGTTTTGGTATTATTCAGTCTTTTGTCATGTATTGTTGCATGGACGTTCGATTCTCGTAAAACCCGTTCGATTTTGTGATTTCTTTGGTTGCACGAGTTCGTATGGTTGAGTAGTTCGTGTTGCGAGTTTCGATATATTGATCCGACGTCGTATCGTGATTTTCGGACGTTTCGGCCGTTTTGTAATTTCCTATAAGTTTAGGGAATTTTACTTTCCTTGTCGTTTATCAGATTCCTCGGTAGTCGGAATTGTATTTTTCTTCAGTGCTTAGCTTCGTTGTCGTGATTATTTCATGTTTACAATTCTAGAATCTGTCCTTGTGTTGCGTCTCGTTTTCAGACCGCCCGTTGCAGCTAATTTCGTTCGGCAGTGTTGAACTGCTGCATGCATAATGTGCGTTATGCATGCTGTCTTGCGTGCGCTATAGGCACCTTTATAACGTATGTTATGACTCATCGCTAACGTACGTTATGGCCTTCAGTAGATTGAACAGATTGTTCTGTCCGAACCATTACGTACGTTAACATCTTCTGTTACGTACGTAAAACCCATGGTAGCGTACGCTAAACTATCTGTCGTAGAGTACGCTATCGAACCCTGCGTTTTTGGACAGTGAGTCTGACCAGCTTTGCACAGACAATTACGTACGTAAAGACGTTGGTGTTACGTACGTAAGCCTTTTGTAGCGTACGCTAGCTGGTTGATGTAACGTACGCTAGCGACCTTAGCGTTTTAGGGCAGACTGTTCTGCCCAGCCATTACGTACGCTAATGCTTGAGGGTTAACGTACGTAATGAGCATTACGTACGTTAACCAGCTCATGTAACGTACGTAACGTACGCCCAGGTTTTATAAACCGGGAGTTGACCTTCATTTAGGCACTTTCTTCATTTCTTCTCCTCCAACCGAGAGCTGCGATCCAAGTGAGGTTTTGAGCGATTCTTCAAGTTTTGCCTGTGGAAATCCTTGGGGAATCAAGTATTGTGTTCCTAGTGTGGTTTATCATCATCGTCATCATCTTCCTCCGTCCGAATCAAGGTAAATCTTCTAAGAACCCTACTTTTGGGTAAATTGGGGGTTTTCGATTTTATTGTTCGATTCGTCTTGTGTTGTTGATTAACTCATGATGAATATGATTAATCTTGTTGGTATTCTTGGTTTCCTACGGATTCATGGTATATTTCGTGGTATTTCCGTAATCGAGAGGGTTTGGTTGTGGTCCGCCCTCGTTGTTGTTCTCGTACTAATATACATGAATCGTAGGTGGGTTTTCGAGTGTATTCCCTTTCCGTATTCGTTTGGAAATGGTTATGATTGTTTTCTTCGAATCGTTAGGTTCGTTTCTGTTGGTTCCTAGCGTTCGTCGGTGATTTTCCTTTCCATTCGTTGCGTCGTCAATTATTCAAGGCAAGTATTTTTGGAAACCTTTATGCTTAACATGAAATGGTAATGTATATTTTGTGTGTTTTGCTCACCTCGGGAGGGTCCGACGGGGCCTCGAGGGAATCTATGACTTCACTCTGGATTCACGAGTTTGTTTCGCTAGCCATCTCGGGAGGGTCCTTAGAGGCCTCGAGTGGGATTTGTGGCTTCGTCCCGGTCCTAGGTGATGACTGTGCGCGATTTGTTTTATGATATAGCCAGCTCGGGAGGGTCCTTAGAGGCCTCGAGTGGGATTTGTGGCTTCGTCCCGGTCCTAGGCAAATTGATTGACTGTTTGTTTCCGGAAAAGACATGTCTGGTTTTGGTTTTGAAATGAATTTGGTGCATTGTACTATGAAATGTGTAAGCGAATGGTTTGTCTTGATTACTTGTACTAGCGTAATTGCTAACTCCTCTGGGGACCCGTTGTGGGGAAATTCTTGTTATGGATTTTAGGTTATGATCATCCGGACGAGCGGGCGCTGGGACAGTACGAGGATGTTGGCCAGGGTCGTTGACATGTGCATTTGAGTCCTTTTATTTCCGTTGTTCCATTTGATATGGTTGTAGTCCACTTTCTAAACTTATAGATTGTACTCGCGAGTACTTAGGCTTTCTCTGCGGATTGTGATTTGTATTCGTTGAAGTTATTTATGTTTGTCGTTGTTGATTATTCCGCCAGTTGTACCGGGCGTGTTATTTTATTTTCATCTGGATGATGTGTATTTTTGCCGTGGTAATTCGTGCCTAGCCTGGTGGGTCCCATGTAGGGGTCCACGGCACTGTAATATACCTTGAATATCTCAGGGGTGTTACACTTTCAAGGTTTGAAAATAGTCGAGACAAGCGTCATCGAAAATGAAGGAAACATCTTTGGTAAGCAAAGTGCAAAGAGGTTTACTTATTTTTGAAAAATCTTTAATAAACCTTCTATAAAAACCGACATGTCCTAAAAATCTCCTGATTGCCTTTACATTGTTTGGTTGTGGTAATTTTTGAATAACATCAATTTTTGCTTTGTCGACTTCAATTCCAAGATTTGACACCACATGACCTAGCACAATGCCACTTTCTGTCATAAAATGACTTTTTTCCCAGCTGAGAGTTAAATGACATTCAATACAACATTTAAGTACCTTGGTCAATTTATTTAAGCAATCATCAAAAGATGATCCAAATACTGAAAAGTCATCCATAAATACCTCAATAAAATCACCGATCATATCTGAGAAAATTGACAACATGCACCTGTGAAAAGTTCATGGTGCATTGCATAATCCAAAGGACATTCTTCGACAAGCAAAAGTTCCAAAATGGCATGTGAATGTGGTCTTCGATTGGTCCTCGGGTGCAATTGCCACTTGGTAATACCCTGAAAGTCCATCAAAAAAACAATAGAATTTGTGTCCTGCAAGTTTATCAAGTATTTGGTCAATAAAAGGAAAAGGAAAATAATCCTTTTTGGTGGCGGCATTTAATTTTCGATAATCAATACACATCTGCCATCCGGTTGTTACCCTCGTTGGTACTACCTCTCCCTTATCATTTTCAATCACTGTTATGCCACTTTTCTTTGCCACCACATGTATCGGGCTTACCTATTCACTATCCGCAATAGGATAAATAATTCCCTCAGCTAGCAATTTTAAAATTTCTTTTTTTACTACCTCTAGCATATTGGGATTTAATCTCCATTGTGCTTATCTTCTTGGTTTTTCTCCCTCTTCTAGGATTATTTTATGCATACATGTCGAAGGGCTAATTCCCTTAATATCACTCAAACCCCATCCTATTGCGTCTTTGCATTTTTTCAAAACTTCTAAAAGAAATTCTTCATCTTCGCTCAATTCAGCATTAATAATTACAAGTTTTTTTTCCTCTTCAAGAAAAACATATTTTAAATGCTTAGGCAATTCTTTAAGCTCTGATACTTCTTTTTCTTTGCTTTCCATTAATGACTCCAGACTATCTATCTTACCCCCTGTAAGAGATTTTCGCACATTTCTCCTTCAAATTCTGGGTTAAGCTCCGAACACTCCATTACTTGTTCCTGTATAATGAGAGTTTCTATAGAATTGTCAATAATATCAACAAAAGCGCATTCCTCATATAAATCATAACTAGGAACAGGGGGCGAATCAAAGATCAATTATTGTTTTAGCGGTAGCCATG
This sequence comes from Orobanche coerulescens, assembly GCA_033398695.1. NCBI lineage: Eukaryota > Viridiplantae > Streptophyta > Magnoliopsida > Lamiales > Orobanchaceae > Orobanche > Orobanche coerulescens. Next base: position 200,709,292 of record CM065803.1, on the reverse strand, counting down.
CAAGGTCTTCCCAATAAAATAGAATGATCTTTTACATTTTCTAGACATGGTCCCATTTCTTAGACAACAAAATCTGCTGGAATAATAAGCCCCTCTATGTCTACCAAAATATCTTCGATAATTCCAACAGGATAACGAAGTGATCTATCGGCCAATTGTAAATATATTTTAGTTGGGCTAAGTTCACCAAGATCAAGTTTCTCAAAAATATATAATGGCATGCTCCGAGATCAAGCATACAAGTGGTCTTCTTACCGTTTCCCATAGCGATATTTATTATGAAGCTACCTGGATCACTTTGCTTGGGAGGTAATCGTTTTTGGAGCAATGCAGACATAACCTCCGAGATAATGGTTTTTTCACTATATCCAAACTTCTTTTTATCCGTGAGTAATTCTTTGAATTTTTTTCGTATGCTGGGACACTTTTTATTACTTCCAATAAAGGAAGGTTTACATTTACTTTGGACAGCATATCAAAAAATTTTACAAAATGCTTCTCACGTTTTTTATTTTTTTGTCGGCTTGGAAAAGGTATTGGGGGTTTGTATGGATTTTTAGATTTGTGGAGTGTTGGGTTGGGGACTTCTTTTTTCGAATTTTCATTTGATTTCTTGTCTTCGTCCTCATTTCTAGCAATAATTGAAATATCATCATTAGAAGGGGAATCAACTCGATTGTTATAAATCTTACCAGTTCTCAGCATGGTGATAGCTTTAGCCTGTTCGGGTTGACTTAGTAACCTCCCTTTCTGGTTGTTTTGCAGTTGATTGGCTAGTTGCCCGACTTGAGTTTCGACTTGTTTTACTGATACTTCCATTGCTTCAAATCTTCGATCCGAGTTTTGGATGAATAATTGAAGTGTTTCTTCTAATGAGGGTTTTCGGAGTTGGTTTGAGGATGACCCTTGAAATTAGTTTGGTCTTAGATATGGTTGTTGCAAATTTTGATGTTGAGGATGTGGTGGTTGTTGGTGATGATTTCCACCCCAAGAGAAGTTAGGGTGATTTCGCCAACCGGGATTATAGATTTCAGAAAAAGGGTCATTTCTGGTGCGTTGGTAAAAATTATTTAAGGCATTTACCTCTTCAGGGTTCGTCGGGGGATTAATGTTGGGTGTATGACTATACTCACCACCGGCGAAAAATACTTCTTGAGTCGGCATGACTATAGGTGGTGGAGAAATTCCTTGAGTTTAAGTTGTTGGACTTGTTTGGTTAGCTCGGCAATTTGCGCAGTTAGATCGCTGGTGGAATTTAGTTCATTAGCTCCGACTCACCTGACTCGTGCACTCTTTTGCTGGGAGGATATAGCAAGTTTTTCAAATAAATCAAAAGCGTCTTGCACCGTTAGTGTTCCTATATCTCCCCCGGCTACATTATCAACAGAGAATTGGCAATTATGAGTTAGCCCATCATAAAAAATTTGACTCAAATAGTGTAAAGGATAATGATGATGGGGGCATGCTAGTAAAAGAGTTTTGAAACGATCCCATGCTTTAAAAATGTGTTCACCCTCCGATTGCGTAAAAGCCGCAATTTTGGTCCTTAGATCCGCCATTTTATGATGTGGATAAAATTTAGACATGAATTTGTTGCACGCATCATCCCAAGTAGCCAATGAATTTGGTGGCAACGTCATAACTCATGTTTTTGGTCGATCCCTTAAAGTGTAAGGAAAACACCTCATTTTTAATTGACCTTCAGTCAATTATTGTAATGGAAAGGTATTGACAACCGAGTAAAAATGTCGAATAAAGCTTAAAGGATTCTCGTTTGGCATCCCATAAAAAGATGGGAGTTGGTTGAAATGAATGGATTTCAATTCATAATTTCGTGTTGTTTGGCCAAGTTGTATGCATGACATTGTTATACCGAGCACCGGTCCAGCAAAATCTTTCAAAGTTTGTTGGTATGCCATAGGTTCTTCGCATGACTTTTCTTCTTGATTGGAAGATTCAGTACATTCTTCGGTCAAAAATTCTCCTTCACTACTAATATCTTCCAGGCTATCTCCAACTTGATAATCGGGATGAACGTTTTCGTTGTATGGTACCAAAGTTCTTACAAGGGACCTACGGCCCTACATAGACTAGAAAATAGTTAAGTGCACCTTATGTGAAAAAAATAAGAACAAGAAGAATAAAAGATGCAAAACTAAAGAAAGATAAAATCACAAGATATAAACAAAAGTATACAAAAAATTATATTTGGCCTAAAACAATCCCTGGCAACGGCGCCAAAATTTGATCGACAAAAACTTATCCTAAGAATAGGAGTTTTTGAGTCGCTCGCAAATATATACAAGGTAGAAGTAGTTGTGGTAAGTTCTACCAAGGTCTTTTCTCTCGAGGATTGCTTAACAGGGCTTCGTATAATATTTTGTTATAGATTGGATAAATAAATACTAGAATATTCTAAAACAGATTTTTATTGGGTTTTTAAGTTATCTAAATTAAATACACTATTTTTAAACTAAATTATTTTTAATGAGACTATTTTTAATAAGAATATTTTTATTAAGACTATTTATAACTAGACTATTTTTAGTGAGGCTATTTTTAGTAAGACTATTTTTATCTAGACTATTTATAACTAGACTATTTTTATTAAGATTATTTATAACTAGACTATTTTTAATGAGACTATTTTTATACTAGTGAGAATGAATCGAACTAAAATGAGTTAGAACTTGATTTGATAAAAACTAGGGGATTATGGGTTCATTAAATTAGGTGTTTAATAAAGTAGATGAATTGGTTTACTCGGATATAAAAGATAAACGAGTGTTTATCGAGTAATCAACTTTTCACCTCATAACTTTCGTATTCAAAGGCCTCTTAATTACTTTCGTAACCTTAAGATGTTGTTAACAAGATAAACACTTGATGATTGAAAAGATATGTTTCCAATTCACTTAACAATCAATCAAGAAGGTTTTATTATTAGAAATAGGATATGATCAATCACTATTTAAATCAATTAATCCCTTTTAATCGAGATAATGTAAATCGATCAAATACTTTATATAAAACCTAATAGAAATCCCCCTTCCCCTAGGAAGAAAGATTAGCTACTCATCGGTTTATACGTACTATAATAAGAATAGAATTGATTAATATACATAATGTATAAAACTTGTAATAACTTAGAACTTAATGACAATAGATAAAAACTTACTTGAATACGATATATCAAAGTGCAAGAAATGATCTCCGAAATACAACTTCGAACTTGATTACAAAAGTTACAAACTATGAAGTAAGATACTAAGTACTTATTGATCAGATACTTTTCAATTACAAAATAGAAGAACAACTTCAAACTAAAATAAAATGGATACAAAATTATAATAAAAAGTTCTTTTCTAGGAAGAGATGTCTTGCTAAAGAAAGGATATTTCTTAGAAAGAAGAGGAGTGATTTTTTTCATAGATGAAGGTGTCCTTTTATAGGTGATTTTCAAGAATACTATGGATTATTTAATTCAAGAAATGTGTTGCAGTATCTTGATTTTTTCTTTGGTAGTTGATTCACACTTGATCTTCCATGCATGTCTTGATTTTCAGATCATTGACCCCCAAATAAAATACATGGTTGTTGGGCTCACAAGATGGTCAAAAATGGAATATTAAGCCAACGAACTGCCTGAAAATGGCTCTGGAAAATGGCCCAATTTGTGCCGTGTGAGAAACGGCCGAAGAAACGGCCTTGAATTGCACCGTGTGAGAAACGGCCAAAGAAACGGCCTTTATTTGGGCCGTGTTGTATAGCCGTGTTGTAGGGTGACTCGGTCTTATCCGGAATACGCACAAGGGTCCGGCGGAAAATGCCGGTCGTGTATGAAATGACGCAAGACACGACCCATATTGTGCCGTGTGAGAAACGACTGAAGATACGGCTATGATCTGCGCCGTTTTTTTGGTCATTTTGTAGACTTTGTCCTTGAAAAAATTTATGATCTTGGATTTGGTTATACTTTTGTTCTTTTTGACGTTTCATGTCAGTAATCTGTAAAATAAAATATTTTTTGCTCATGTTTTGACATATCTTTAAAACAATTATTTTTTTATCACAAATTCGTATAATTATGCCAGAAAAAGAGATATTTTATATATGAATTTTCAGATCAAATATGCACTAATCAGCATGCTATGGTGAGGATAGCGCACGCTACTGGTAGTTCGAGGGCAGTCCAGGAGCTACTGGACTGGGTCTGGAGGTCTCGTTAGCGCACGCTTAACAGTGTGTTGGACAGGAGGTTTTGTTTGATGCGTCGATAGCGCACGTTAATCGTGATGATTAGCGCATGCTAAGCTGTCCAGTATATAAACTGGACAGCGGTCGTGAATTGTCATTTCCACTTCATTTCTTCTCCTCTCCGCGGGTTTGAGACGAGGGCGATTAGGGTTTGAAATTCTGTTCAATTTTTGTTCTATCCAAGGTGTTTTGGAGAGTTCTAGGTGATTGTAACATCATCTAATCCATTGTTCTTCATCGGATCGAGGTATTTTTCCCATTTTTTTCCCTCGTGTTGACTTTTTGGAGTTTTGTTCTTGATCTCGATCCTACTCCGATTTTGATGAATCGGTTGGTGCTATATGATGTTATTAATCGTGTTCTATGGATTGTATATCCATATTCGAGTTTGTTAACTCGATTGACGATTTGAGTGTTCTTGGGATCTATTGAATATTTATTGTTCGATTAAATGTTTCAATGAGTTTCCTTTGATGTTTTGAGGTGATTTCTGTTATTATTGGTCTGGATCCTCATTGTGATAGTGTTCTCGTTTTTTTTTGTGATAGTTATAGGTTTCTGGGCACTTCGATCGAGCCATGTTCGTCGGAGTATTTGCGTGCCGATTCCGAGACAAATACCTTGTTCATACATTTCTTGTTTTGTGGATATGATGATCGGTGATTGTCTAGTGTGTTTGTTTGGTTGTTTGAAATGAACTTTCAAAAGATTCGGTTTAGCCTCGTTAAAGGCTCTCTTTCAAAACGCGTGTGTATTTTGTGAATAGTGTGTTTTGTGAATGATTAAGTGAATCCTAGGGATATATATGATGTTGGTGTTGTGAATTGATAATATATATATATATATATAAATATATTATCTCATTTCGGTGCATTGAGATTCAACAATTGTGTCGTGCTATGTGTTTGTTGCCTTTTGGGTGGATTATTGTGATATCCTTGGTGTATTGTGTTGTGTGTGAGATGAATGTGTGCTCATAGTCCAACCGTGACGTTCAGACGAGGTCTACGGTGGCACATGACATGTGATCATGGTGGTCAGGACACGGCGAGTGATCGGTCCAACCGTGAGAGCCTAAGAAGACTTACGGTGATACGTGGCAAGCGATCACGGTATCAGAGATGATTACGGATGTGTTTTATTGCTTGATATTGTGATGTGTACCGTAGTGTACTGATTTGTGAGTGTGAAGTATTTATCATAGTCCAGCCGTGATGTTCAGACGAGGTCTACGGTGACACATGGCATGTGATCATGGTGGTGAGGACACGGCGAGTGATCGGTCCAACCGTGAGAGCCTAAGAAGACTTACGGCGATATGTGGCAAGTGATCACGGTATTATGGACATGATTGTAGATGTGTGTTGCCAGGGTCGAGTACCTTGGATGTGTTACCAAGATTTCGTATATTGGGTGGTTATGTTTTGTTGATTTTATGTCCGTCGAGGGCACGTGGTGTGGGTTGTGTACCCCGTGAATTATTGTTGGTTTTTATTGCGAAAGCAAATCTTTGGGCTATGACCCCTTTTGGTTTTTGAAAAGAGAAGGATTCGATAATCCTAAACGGTTTCTGTTAAAACTCCTGAGGGCATTTTAAAACATTTTATAAATTGTTCTCTTGATTTGTGATCATTCGAATTTGGAAAGTTTTACTCAAACCCTTCACCTCGGGAAGTATTTTTCGTTATGTTTGAATCTTTGAGGATTCCTGATTATTATTATTATTATGGGAATATGATTTGTATGACTCGTATTTGCACTTTGTACTTCACTAGCAAAATAGTGGAATTTTGCTAACCCTCGAGAAATCAGGGGGTGGGTGTCTGTGCTGCGTCCAGGTTCATTCAGGTATTGGAGAGCATAACACAGGGTCACTACTAAAAAAAGAGCTTTAGTGACACTTGTGTTCTGACAGTTTTGTGTTATGTGTCACTAAATATATAAAATTGGATTAGTTTTTGTATTTAGCATTTAAGTGTCACTAATTGCTCATATCGGAGTATCACTAATCTAGGCATCTATAGTTTCTGACACTAACTAACTAACGTATAGTAATAAAAAAAAAAAAAAAAAGAAAAACACTCAATTAACTCTTTCTTCATTCCCCTCATATCCTTTCCCAGCCCTAGGCTCACGCCCCTTCTTCTCAGACATTCAAAATCGTCGACTCCACACAATCCTACGTCTCCCCATTTTTTCTCCCATTGTGGTCGCGCCTGACTGCCACCCACCGCCGGTAGTCCTCATCGTCGCGCCTTTGCCCAGGCGCCAAGCCCTGTTGACGAGCTCCGCAAGTATCCATTAAACACCCCAATAATCAATATCCATCAAAACCCAATCCTAAAACCCCTCCATTCATTTTTACTCACACTTCGGATAAAAGCCTCCACTCTCATTTTCTCAACCGCTCCACCGAGGGTTTCAGCAACTTCATAGCCAAGGTAACCTCTTATCTGATCTCTTCTAAACACCCTACGATTTCATCTATGTGATATCCGACTTAGATCTTTTGCTTATCGGCTCGGGTTTGATTAAATTTATTTGCGTTTAATTATAATTTTTGTGTTTTTGTTTTGTAAATGTCGTAGGGGAAAGGAAATGGAAGCTTTGGTAGGAGGAGGAACAAGACACACACACTGTGTGTGAGGTGCGGTCGCCGGAGTTTCCACCTTCAGAAGAGCCGCTGCTCCGCTTGTGCTTACCCTGCCGCCCGCAAGAGGACATGTATGTCATTTGTGCCTTTTTGTTTTACATTTTTAATCTTTGATTTATGTATATACGTGAATATAAGATCATTGTTTCTGAGATTTATTGAATTGTATTTTTCAGTTGATTAGCTTTGTGGATTGTTGCCTTTAGATGAATGAGTAGTTATGCTATATCTGTTCATATGCAGTGCAGTTATATTTATTTAATTTATTTTACATTTCTGATTGATTGAGTGACCTGATTGCGCATTTTGGGCTTCCGATAAGTGGATTCATAATTGTTGCATTTGTTCATGTTGTCTTGTAATTTAAGAAATAACCAATTACAAGGTGATTATTGTGAAATCATGGACTTGAGTGGGCAGAGTCGATTAGTGGTCTAAGTTAGCTGAGCCAGCTGAGCTATTCGAGTAGGTATCGAGTTTGCACTTTAATTCCCATCTCCATTATTGAAAACTCGTGGTTTCCTCTGTAGGGACTGATTGTTAGGTCTCTGAGGAAGCCTACAAATGGAATAAGGTAATATTGTATATTTACCCTTTAATTCACGTTATTAAAGTAATTAATTGTCATGATAATAATTCTTTTATTTTTTTTCCCAACTTATTTCCTATGTTCCATTCGAAGAGCCATTTTTGCTAGCGGGATCCCATTTGATCCGGTTGAATATAATGGGAAATTCTATGTGTCTGGCCAGGTCGAGACTCTTAAGCATTTATAATTCTTATCATTCATTTTTTATTGCATTAGTTATTTTGCTTGACTTCATCGTGATCTATCCGTGGCTTTAGGCAAATAATGCATACATCATTCCCGAACTTGGTCTGGGGTTGATAATTTCTGGTGCAATCTGAGTTCACGACGACATGCTTTTGGCAGCATGTAAGCTTCTTATAATTATACTCGGTTAATCATGTTCTTGTTTTGATATTTTTCTTCATTCTATACATCCTTGGTCGTCTCGATTTTTTTTTTTGGAACACCAGAAGCATTGACTGCACAGGTTAGCCAAGAGAATCTAGATAAGTGGCTCATATATCCACCATTCTCGAACATCCGAAATATTTCAGCTCAGATAGTGGCGCGAGTAGCAGCTAAAGCTTATGAACTTGGTAATTACGTCATTAACTCTTCATATTCTACGGATAGTTGCAAAATTTACCGTGAGATTATGCTTAATTACAAGGAAACTTCTTTTAACTACTTAGATTTTGTTATTTGTTATATGTTTAAGCTTTATGTATATTTATTTGCCACACAGGCTTTATGTATATTTTACTCTTCGACTTCTGAATGCAAGTACTTCTTGGACATCAACAATACACTTCTAAGATGCACCACATTAGAATTTGGCACTACAATATGTCTGTTACTTTACTAGAAAACAACACATAATGTTATAGGAGTATGAGAACACAATCATGACCCCCAAAGGGAGGGAATAATATAGAACTATGGGGACAATGGTGGAACAAATTAGTAGCCTTCAATCTCTTAAGCTTTAGAGCCAACGAAAGCCCTGACCTTAGAGTTCTCTAAAAGAAGCCCAAGTAATGGCAGTTTGTTTACTAGGTTCTAAAGATGATCTAAAGTTGAGAACTTTTGGGTCATTTGGACTACAAATTTTGAGTGAAGGAGTATATTAAGTAGCTTTTAGCTTTTAAATGTGTTTTATAGTTGAGTACTTTGAACTATTAGGACTTCACATCTTGTAAGAGATTCAAATTCTATACTAGTTAGAACATGCAGCTGTCAATCTTTCCTTTTTTTCCTATTTAATCATATGTATGAATGTGTCTTCATTCGCTTCTATTCTTCAACCTCTTATAAAAACGTTTACGTGATAATTTCTTTTGCCAAAATATTTTCGCATATTGGACAGAGTATAGCTCTAAATGGTGGTGGTGTCACAGCTGAGGAAATTGATCCATATCTTGATCCGGGGACTACTGGGAAGATGGTACAGTAAAGCTTCACTTATATAATTGAGATACAAGGTAGTATATTCATATGCCACTTCCCATATAAACTTTCCATATTTCCACTTTTGAGTTGGCTGGTCCTTAACCGAAGCTGGTTAAATGCCACAAGATTTAAAATTACATAGTTTTTGTGCTCAGTCACTAGCAGAATTAATCATCAATTAACATCTCTCTCTCTGTCTCTCTCTCTCTCTCTCTCTCTCTCTCTCTCCTTTTTTTTTTTGCTTTTCTAGGAATACCTTTAACAACGTATTTTGATTGTCTTATTCCACAAATCCAGATTGCATGGTTAAATGTACGTCTATTTAGTTCGTCACTATCTATGATTTTGGTTCTGCTTGTGTTTGTATGTGTTGGATCTCCCAACAGGGCACCTAAATTTGAGGTCTGTCACTTTCTGACTTTTTTTGCTTGATCAAACTTGAAGATGGGCGACTGTTTTGGGTGTTGTCACATTTATTGCAGCACGACAATGCTTTGTGTATGCTGCTCTCTCTCTCTCTCTCTGCCGTCTTCCCTTCTCTGCCTCTCCCTCTCCGTATCCTACTACGACTTATTTACATTTAGTAATCTAGCACAAATTATTACACTACAAAAAACTTTAGAGGAAACAAAAACTCTAGTCGGTCTTTCTTCAAAAAAATAGGTAGTGCAGTCCTAGTTGATCCACAAATAATTTCTGTGTTTCTCGGAAGTTTCTCTTTTGCTATCTACTTCAGTATAGTCCCAGTATAATTTGTTTTCCTTATGCCTCTAGTGCATTTTATTCTGTTTAATTGCACTATTTCGTATTGCCGAAATTGCAAAACTAGTCCTGTCAAAATTCGAAGTTGCGATTTTAGTCCTATATGTCATAATTTTTTCATAATCATGGTTCCGCAATTTTGATTCTTTAAGTTTTAAGTTGGTGCAAATTTCGTCCAGGATGGCGCCCTGTCAGTATTTCACTTATTCTCAAAATGCCATTGGTAGCCAGTTACAAGACAAATATTGTTATTTTTGCTGAGCGGCCGAATCGTCAAAGGACTAAGATTGCAAATTTAGAAGTTATAGGACTACTATTGCATCACCGTATAGATACATGACCAATTTTGCAATATTTCCATGCTATTCACAGTTAGATTTCCTAGTAATTTTTGTTGCTGTAGAAAACATTGCCTTTTCGATTTTCTTTTTGGGTTAATTCAAGTCAGTACATGAACAGGGAAATGTTTCTGGTTGTCCAAGAGAGCCGTGGCATGACTTGCACTGTAAGATTGATGGGCCCGCAGCATATGATATTCTGTCCAATTTTTAGGAGAGGTGGATGAAGGCCTCGAAGCCTCAGGGGATTAAAAAATTAAAGATTTTGTATGACAACGCTTTGCTTCGGATTGAAAGGACGCCTGAAATATTGGGGTTGCCTGATGCTCCATTTGTGAGTGAAGACGATCCTGAGGGTTGGCATGTGCAGGTAAACTGTTCTTCTTGAAACTTTAGCAGTGTGGAAAAAAGCTAAATGTTTTTAAGTTTGGATTGTTAAACACTTTTCTCTTTGTTCCTCTTTTTGTGAAACTATAATATTCAATTTTGCTTTCTCGACCTATCTCTGTAGTTTGTATGTTTTATAACTGCACCAAAATTCCTCTATTCATGGAATGAAAGTTGCTACAGCCTTATAAGCATGATTCATTGTTAAGACTCTAAATGCTTGGATATTGTGTTTCTTCAATAAGGGGTCTCACTGTTTTAAGTATTCTCATATTGATTTGACATTTTGGTAATTTCAGGTTCAATTATTCTTTTTATTTTTATTTTTGTTTCAAGTCTTACATTATTGTGAAGAATGTTGCCTTTGAGTTGTTGAGAGAATACCTTTTCTTGAGCTTGGTTAAGTTTTTGTTTAAATATCTCTTTTTTATCATGTTCAGTGTTATCCTTGATATGAAATTATATTTCTCTGCATGATGTAATATTTTGTTCTTGCATCATTGCTTTAAGTTCAAATCTTATACTCCGTAAGGTTTATATATATATGTTTCTGATCTTAACACTCTTGTTTATGCTACTTCTTGTTGGTTGTTTGATGGTGTATTGATGACCTTTCTTGATTATGCGACGAGTGGGCTGCATATGTTGATTACAAGCATGGAAGATTTTTACTTTTTCGGAAGAATAGTGTGATCTTTTTGTTTGTTATTTTGAAATGTTAACTGGTTTTGCTATGTGATATTTTGTACTTTGTAACTATTAAGGATAATGATGCTAATGGTTAATGAAATATTTTATATTTAGACTTTATCAAATATTGTTGCGGCATCAAAAAATATGTATCATTTTAATAGATAACTTGATATGTGATTTTCAGTACATATTTAATTATAAAATTACCATTAATTTAATTATCAATTTAGTGTCAAGCATTTCTTGATAATCAAGTGTCAGAATTTACTCTCAATAATGTGTCGGAAATACAGAAATTAATGACACTGAAATACAATTACTATTTTCTCACATTATTGTGTCGTTATCTATTCACACTATAGTGTGACGGAGTAGTGACATATAATATTTATTGGAAGGTACTGACATTGTCGTATCGAAATATAGTTACATTTGTGTAACACAGACTACTGACACCAGTTTTAGTGACACCGTAAAATGGTGTCACCACGTTTTGACTGCCGGATTACTGACACATTTTACGTGTGTCACTAAAAGGGTTTAGTGACAGTTTTTTGCTGTCAGTAAAGCCCCTTTTTTAGTAGTGGTTGGCACGAAAGATGATGAATGATGATCGATACTAATCACATGAGGACCCGTACGATGTTGTATTTGTTTAACAGTAGTTATTTCCGCTATAGTATTTTTCCCATTGTACGGGAACGTGTTGTATTTTGACCCCTACGTGGGTATGTATTAAGATTGAGTTGTATATATTAAATGAAAGACCAAATCGGTCTACTGGGTCATTTTAGCCTTAAAGGCGATGTTGAGATATTTGATTCTTGTTACGAGCCTGGTAGATTATTGAGAAAAGGGTCTACGATGTGTAATATTCCTGAGTGGATTTGGGGTGTTACATAAATGGTATAAGAGACAGGTTGCAGAAACCTAGGCTGTCGGTGTTAGGAATACTTGTTAGATTTTGATGATGCATCTTTATATTCAAATGTATGTTTATTACTTGGCAAAATGTAAGGAAGAACCAAATGAGTATCTTCCATAGGCCAAATTATGATAAGTTAGATACTTGGCAAAATGTAAAAAAGAACCAAATGAGTATCGTCTATAGGCCCCATAAGTTAGGCTTAAAAACCGGCTAAGTACATATCATCCGAATCTTGGTCAAATCACCTGTTCAGATAAGGTTGACCACAAACGAGTCATATTAGGTAACCTATCATAGAAGTTCTGGTCAAACAATTTTATCAGCAAAGTTGGACCAGACTGCAGTTAAGAAGGGAAGTCAAGTCATATGTAGTCTGACCATCAGATCAGTCAAGTTCAAATCAGGTCAGAAGACTACAGACAAGTCGGCACATCAGAAAAGTCAACACCAGAGACGGTTGACTGCGCATCAGACTAGTTGACCACAGAGAGGTCAGCCAAGTACTCCACTCCACGTCAGCATGCATTGAATAGTCAAGATATACGGAAAGTCACATGCGGGCGATTAGAGACAGATTGGAGAGATTCCCGGAAAGGAAATGATTTAAATAAATCATCCAGACCCACCGCTGAAGACTTTAATCTTATTATATTCAACAGATTCGGCGCTATCACATGGAAGTCTTCACAACGGTCGGAATAGGATCAAAATGTGGGAATCCAGCCTTGCAACGTTCAGAAAAATAAACAAAGAAGTCTATTTCTCCAACGGATGGATTTGTTAAAAGATTTGCAATGTCTATGAAGAAATGCTCAAGGATCGACATCTATATATATATATATATATATATATATATCTGAAGATTTAAAGTTGATCAGTACGATGCGAACAATACTTACAAGTAATCAAAGCAAACAAAGCAATCAAAACGAACAATAGCATCATGAAAGAGCAAGTGTTCTAAAGTTCTTACTTGAAGAAGCTCTTAGTTGGAGAAGACAATCACTCGTGTCTTTAAAACCTGAGTTCGGGGTACTTCACTGGTTGAAGTTCGAGAGACTGTAAAGGCATCCAAGGATCGTAGATCAAGAGGTGCAAGGCAGTCAAAGGGAGTTGCAACGGCAAGGAATTCCACTGGTTGGAAGGTGTTGTAATTGGTTGAATCACTCTAATATTTATCACTGGTTCAGAATTATAGTGAATTCATCTCCAACAGGTTTGGAGAAAAGTGGATTAGTAGAGGATTACCTCACCTCTGAGACCACTATAACTGCCTGCGTGTTTTACTGCTTTTATCATCATACTTAACTGTTCAATTGATTAATTTTGTGTTCGTCATCAGCTGACTCCGCACTTACATTGACTCTAAGTCAGTTGTACCATCAGCTGAGAAACTCATCCTTTGTGGAAGAGTGTTAATAAGTCTATTCACCCCCCTCTAGACTTATTCCTAGACGACTTGTGACCTACAAGTTGTATTGGAGCCAGGTTGGTTCAATATTTCAAGAACTAGATCCATATATCGAGGATATATATTTGCTCTCATTTTAGAAATGGAACACATGCATTCTAGATTACCTGTTTTTTCAGTTGACGAGTATGATCTTTGGAAGATAAGGATGCAGGCACACTTATCTTCAATCCATGACGACATGTGGTGCATCATAGAGGACGGTCCATTCATCTTCGAGAAGGACAAAACTCCTGAGGAGATTGCAGCCGGGAAGCCAGAGAAGATCCCAAAGAAAAGGACGGAGCTGACCATTGAGGAAATAAAGCTGGCCAACCTTGACAACCGGGCCAGAGACATATTGTACCAAACTCTTGACAAATCAACAATGGTCAAGATCAAGAACTGCAAAAATGCCAAAGAAATCTGGGACACATTAGCCTTAATGTGTGAGGGAACAGAGCTGATAGAAGAATACAAGTTGTCAATTGCTACCCAAAAATTTGACAACTTCAAAATGAAGAATGGCGAATCCATAGACCAAGTGGACACAAGGTTCACTGAAATCATCAACGAGATTAACTCCTTGGGAAAATCATATGGGAATAGGGATATGGTGCTGAAGGTCGTAAGATCTCTCAATCCTGAATGGAGCATGAAGGCAGTGGACATGAGAGAATCCAAGGATCTTAACAAAATAAAGATCGAAGAGTTGTTCTCTGATCTAAAGGCTTATGAGTTTGAACTTCCAAGTTCATCATCTACCGAGCCTGCAGAGAAGGGAATAGCCTTTGCAGCCGAGTCCCCACCAAGAGCCTATCTGATGTAAAACCTCCAAATACACTTGTTTTTTAGGAAGAAATATCGTTCATAATGCAAAGGTTCAGCAACTTCAGAAAGAACTAGTCCAAATACAAAAAAGAATTATAAGGAGAATCCCAAGAGAAATCAAAAAGCTGGAAGGTGGAGTGCTATAATTGCCACAAGACAGGACACATCCAAATTGATTGTCCTGACCTCAAGAAGGACAAGAACAAGAAGGAGGTGAGTAGAAAAGAAGATCGAAGGAAGGCCCTCATCGGAGAAGATCAAGAGCGAGTAGAATCAAGCAGCGGATTATTCTCTGATGATGATGAAGAATATGATTGTCTGATGGCCAACCTAGCTGATGAAGAGGTAACATCTAAACCCTCAGTTTCTAATAATAATAGCTCAGACATGTCACAAGACATGGACTTACACGAGTCTGTAAATTAGCTTCTCAAAGATTTTGAGAGATTAAAATCTGCACACCAAACTGTATCAGCCGAGAGGACCCAGCTGTAAGATGAGGATGGGCAGCTGAAAAATGACTTTGAAAAACTCAGCCTAGAATTTAATAAAATCAAAGCTGATCTTGAAAAACAGGCTGCAGACAACTCTATAAACCTGGCTGATAAAACCACAGCTGAGATGAAACGACTAACTGTATTGAATAGTGAAAAATCAGCTGCACTTGCTCATGTCAAAGCTGAGTTTGCAAAACTGACTCAGCTAAGTAAAACTCAGGCAAAGGAAATAACCTTCCTGAAGGCATCTCTAACCCTGGACGAATTGTGTACAAATAAAAGGCCATTATATTCCAGATCAGGCCTTGGATATGACCCACACTCCCTCTAGTTCTAAAACCACTTTCATCAAGGGAGAAACAATTGTCTCGACTGCTGAGCCAATATACAAACCTATGTTTCAAAACAGGCAGCAGCCAAGTCACAGGTCTAGGCTGCAGCCAAGTTATACAAGGCAGCCACCTAGACATGAGACTAGGCAATGGCCAAGGCAGAAGCAGCAGCCCAGACAACATGCCCACTATTATCAAAGACTCCCCAAAAACAGATTTCAAAATGGGAGGGGCAAATGGAAACCTCAAGGTTATCCTAATTTTCAAAACAAACAGGTGTGGAGAACTCAAAGATTTAATAAATGGTTTCATCCAAGATTTAGGCATGGCCCACACCATTAGTTTTATGAGGCATATCCGGTACACAATCCCAACAGAGGATATAGGGCCAGACAATACACACCTTTTAGGGGTAATAATAATAACAACTTACACAATCCCAGGAGAAACCAGTTCTCCAAGAAACCAACTAACCCCCAAGGACCCACATAGATTTGGGTACCTAAATATCTGCTTGTCTAATTGCAGAAAAGGTGGAAGGACTACTACCACATCGCCACAAATTCAAACATTGGAGGTGAAGAATGGTTTGTAGATTCCGGATGCTCAAGGAACATGACCAGGAACAAGAAGGTGATGGTGAATTATACCAATGAAAAAGGTCCAGATGTAACCTTTGGAGATATCTCTAGAGGCCAGACTAAAGGTTTTGGAGAGCTGCACCGAGGAAACATCACCATATCCAAAGTTCACTATGTCAAAGGACTCAAGTATAATCTTTTGAGCATAAGCCAGTTTTGTGATGAGAAGAATCTAGTAGTCTTTACCATTTGGAAATGCATGGTGATAGATATCCTATCTGGAGAAGTGAAGCTACAAGGATTTAGAAAGAGGGATGTCTATATTATAGATTAGAACACAGGAACCCCTAATACCTGTTTTTTATCTAAGACAATAGCTGAGAATAGATGGGTGTGGCACAAGATACTATGTCATCTAAATTTCAAAGCCATCAACAAGATTAGTTCTCAGAAGCTGGTCAGAGGACTTCTAGAAGAAGTATTCAAGAATAAAGCTCTTTGTGATGCATGTCAGAAAGGAAAGCAAACAAGATCATCATTCAAGCCAGTTCAACCTACCACTCTTACAACAAGGATCCTAGATCTTTTACACATGGATCTATTTGGTCCAATCAAGCCAAGGACCTTAAGTGGCAGAAAGCAAGCTCTAGTAGTTGTAGATGACTACTCAAGATACACATGGGTTGTTTTTCTCTATAAAAAGAGTGAAACTCTAACCAAGTTACCTGAGCTGCTAAGAAGGATCCATAATGAGAAATTCCTCTCAATCATCAAGATCAGATCAGATAGAGGAGGAGAATTTAACAACAAGGCCACCACCGACATAAATGATCGTAATGGGATCCAAAGATGAAGTCTCTGCAGCCAGGACCCCTCAGCAGAATGGTGTTGCTGAAAGAAGAAATAGAACCTTGAAGGAAGCTGCCAGGTTCATGATTGCAGAAGCAGACCTGCCCAAGAGGTTCTGGGCTGAAGCTGTCAACGCATCATGTCACACTCAGAATAGGAGTATGATAGTAGGGAGACATGGCAAAACTCCCTATGAGGTTTGGAATGGCAGAACACCAACTGTTGCATATTTTCATATTTTTGGTTGTAAGTGTTTCATCCACAACAATGGTAAAACCCAACTAAATACCTTTGATGCTAAAAAAGATGATGGTCTCTTTATGGGATATTCACAAAGAAGCAAGGCATATAAAGTTTTTAATAAAAGAACCTTAGTTGTGGAGGAAACACCTCATGTTGTATTTGATGAAACTATTGCTGAGTACAGAAAAAAAAGTGGAGCTGATAGAGAATAAGCTCAAATCTGCAACCCTAGAAGAAGTCATTGTCCATGACCCAGAAATGGTGGACTCACCTGCAGATCAGCCTGAAGACCAATATGTAGCTGATGAAGACCCAACTGCAGATCAGACATGACCAAAAAACCTACCTGATCCAGTTACTGCTGATAAAGACCAATCTGTAGCTGATAAAGACCCATCTGCAGACCAGACTAGATCCCAACCTGCAGATGACAAGGCGGTAGCTGATCCAGTTGCAGACCAAAGAGATCAGAACCAAGCTGATGCAGAGAGAGAAGAAATCCACCAAAGCAAATCTACAGGGGGAACATACTCTGAAGATGAAGGCATTCCTAAGTGGCTCAAAGATCATCCTATCCAACAGATCATTGGGAAGCTAACTGATGGAGTCAAGACAAGACAGTCTACTCTACCCGTAGGAATGGCAATGTTTTCCTGCTTTATGTCTCAAATAGAACCCAAGACAACAGAGCAAGCCCTGGAAGACTACTCATGGATCAATTCAATGCAAGAAGAGCTCAACCAGATGGAAAGGAACAATGTTTGGGAACTAACAGACAGACCAAATCACAAGAAGGTTATTGGCACCAAATGGGTGTACAAGAACAAATGCAATGAAGATGGAGCTGTTGTTAGGAATAAATCCATACTTGTTGCTAAAGGCTATGCACAATGCGAAGGGATAGATTTTGATGAAACTTATGCACATGTTGCAAGATTAGAAGCCATCAGACTATTCCTTGCATATGCAGCATTCAAAGATTTCATAGTCTACCAGATGGATGTAAAGAGTGCTTTTCTGAATGGAATTCTAGAAGAAGAAGTCTATGTGGAGCAACCCCCTGGATTTGTCAAAGGAGACAAAGTCTACAAGCTTTTGAAGGCTCTATATGGACTCAAGTAGGCACCAAGAGCATGGTATGAAACATTATCCATGTTTCTTGAGAAGAATCGATTCAGCTAGGGCAAGGTGGACAAAACCCTATTCAGAGTGGAGCATGAAGACCACATATTATTAGTCCAAATATATGTGGATGATATCATATTCGGCTCAACCAATCCAGAGCTATGTGAGAAATTCCAAATCTCATGCAAGGAGAATTTGAGATGAGTATGATGGGCAAGCTTAATTTCTTTCTAGGATTGCAAGTGAAGCAGGTGGAAAATGGAATTTTCATCAATCAAGCCAAATACACCACAGATCTAATCAAGAGATTTGGAATGGAATCAACCAAGAAAGCAAGAATCCCTATGAGCACAAGTACACATCTTGAAGCAGATGAAGAAGGCATATATGTGGACTCAACCCACGACATAGGACTCATTGGATGACTTCTTTATCTAACTGCAAGCAGGCCAGATATTTCATATGCTGTAGGAGTATGTGCACGATTTCAGTCTAAACCCAAGCAGTCACACATGGAAGCAGCTAAGAGAATCATCAAATATCTTAAGTCTACCATCAATGTCGGTTTATGGTATCCTAAAGATGACATTTTTGAGCTGTCAGGATATTCAGATGCAGATTTCGCAGGATGTAAGATCAATAGGAAAATCACTAGTGGAACGTGCCAATTCCTAGGAACCAGACTGATATCCTAGTCTAGCAAGAAGTAGATGTCTAACTCTATCTCAACAACAGAGTCAGAGTATCTAGCTGTAGGTAGATGTTGTGCCCAGATTTTGTGGATCAGACAACAACTAAGGGATTACAATATAATTGAAAATGAAGTCCCAATTTGGTGCGACAACAATAGTGCAATTGCAATTAACAACAATCCGGTATTGCACTCAAGAACGAAGCACATTGATGTTAAGCATCACTTCATTAGAGATCACGTGCTTAATAAGAGAGTCAGAGTTGAAAGAGTCAGCACAGAATATCAAACTGCTGACATTTTCACCAAACCTTACCAGAAGAAAGGTTTTGTGAGCTAAGCAGGGAACTTGGACTACTAGATTGGGAATATAGTACAGATGAGAAAGCTACCTGAAGACCAGATCAGACGAGTTACCTGATCAGACCAGACGAAGGACGGACTAAGCTGACCACAGGCATCAGAACCTACCTGGAGCAGACAAGAAGAGTCACC
This sequence comes from Orobanche coerulescens, assembly GCA_033398695.1. Taxonomy (NCBI): domain Eukaryota; kingdom Viridiplantae; phylum Streptophyta; class Magnoliopsida; order Lamiales; family Orobanchaceae; genus Orobanche; species Orobanche coerulescens. The sequence goes on along the minus strand of CM065803.1, from coordinate 200,690,160 downwards.
TGATGCAGAGCAGTCAAACAGTCAACGGTCAAACAGCTAAGTTTTCTAATTTTGACCTACTACTGAATAATTTATTATTATTTATTTACACGTGTCAATCCCACGTTCATGATTACACGAGGATAAGCTAGCATGCTTACACGTGCACACGACCCCACTAATTCAAAATTTGAACAAACTCAAATTAAAATAATATTGAAATTAAAATAATTTAATATGCCAAATGTCGATTCAATTTCTTTTAAATACAGAAAGGCGTTTCACTTTACCTTCTTCATGCATACGAAACCTAATTTTCACAGAGCAAAAACCCATTTCGAATTTTCATACACTCATAAGAAATCTTTCTTGCGCAGAAATGGAAGCATACTTCAACGGAGTTAATCTGAAGGCGGTAAAGGACCAGATTATTTTCTCCCTGGTCGTCGATTTCGAAGGATTACTCGAGGCAAATCTGGACAACAACGACGTGCTACATCTCATTAGATCGATGAAGGCAAATGGGATCTACCCATTTCTGGATATCAGCCCCAAACATCTTTTCAAGGAGGATGTTATCGCTTTTTACAGAGAAGCCCGAGTGCTGGAATCAGGCATAAGGAGTTCTATTTATGGACTCTAAGTGGATATTACTCTAGAATCGGTCGGGAAAATCTTCGGGATGAAATCCCACGGCGTGTCTGTCGAAGCCCTCAAGCATAACGCAGCCGACACATGGCTGAAAATCAAGACTGTCGACCAGCCGGAAAAGTTGAAGTTGACCACCAAAAGGAGCGAATTGAAGAAGGAATATCGCTAGGCCTTGGATATAACCAACAAAATAGTGATGGGGATGACGGGCAGCTACGACCAATTGTTGTCAGCCAAGTTCATGGTGCTGGGAGCACTTATTCAAGACGAATGAATTGACTGGGCTGATTACATATTCAGGCCATTGGTGCGTGTGGTGAACAAAGCTGAGTGGCTAGTTGAAGAAAAGAGATTCAAATCCAAGCTGGCGTTCGGAACGCAGCTTAGTTGGATGTTGGAGCAGTTTGGTGTGGCAAAGGGAAACATTGACCCCTTCCACATCAACAAGAGACTTGGTCATTTAGACCAAGAGACCCTGAGGAGGCTAGGAGGTGAGAGGAAAGTAGCTCAGATTCTAAAGGAGATGTCTGAAGAGCAAACTCCCTACAGATATCATTTGATCTCAGACGAGTCCGACCAAGCTGCAGCTGCAGACCAATCTGAGACAGAGTCAGACAACACCCCCATTGCCATCCGTTTCAAAAGAAGGGGACCAGCCCCTGGTGAGCTATCCGTGATTCACTCCTCACCAGAACTGTCACCCAAAAGACCCAGTCGATTGTTTGATGAGGAGGAGCAGCCCGATCATTTTACTACCCTTGAACCCATTCACATAGAGGATCAGCCTGCTCCCTCCAGCCTCGAGACCCAAATGGTTCCTATTCTAACCCCTCATTTTGCATCTGAGGAAGAAGAAACAGGTTTGATTATCTTGATTCCTGAAGCAAACTATTCTTTCAACCTGCTTGAAAATAATGTCTTCAACCTGTCTGTAGAGCAACTTTTACTTGTAAAATCTCATGCTCTAAAACATTCTTTTATTGAAAATTTTGAGGAATGGAAATCCCTTAAATTTGTTCCATTCACTCAACTTCAAGCTTTCATTGAAGGGAGTAGCTGGGAGTATCCCCAGGCTACAGAGGATCTGCTCACACATTTTTGCAATGAATCAGATCTGATTTTACTACTTCAGGAAGGCTAGTTCTTGTCCAAATTTAAAACAAACATGGACCAGCTCCTCCATCTTATAATGGCAAGCGTTTTTGATGTACTCTGAATGGAGATGAGGAGGTAGTTGAAAAAGAAATAAGAATCGAAGAAGTAGTGGAGGAAGAAGAAAAGGAAGTTGAAAAAGAAGAATTCATTGTAATAGAAGATGAAGAGGAAAGACAGGAGGAAGGAGAAATAGAAAAAGAAGAAGAAAACATTTTAGTTGAAAAATAGTCTGAAGAAGAAGTAATCGAAAAAACTACGGAGTTGGTGGATGAAAGAGAAGAAGAAGGAGAGGAAGTTGATAAGGAGGAAGAAGAAGAAAAAGATGATGATGATGATGAGGAAAAAGATAATAAAAAGAATGATGATGAAGAAGAAGAAGATGATGATGATGATGATGATGATGATGATAAAAATGGTGATGAGAGAGAAAAGAGAGAGGATGAAAAGAAGGATGAAGATAAGGAAGATGAGAAGGATGAAGAGAAGGAAAAGGAGAAGGAAGAAAAGAAAGAGGAAGGAGAAAAAGAGAAAGAAGCTGAAGAAAAAGAAGGCCAAGATGAAGCCAGGTCAGATAAGGCTGGGGCTCCTGCCCGCTACACCAGCCTTGATGCCAGCCTAGCTGAAGAGGATGATGGGTCGGGGACACCTGAGAAGACCCCACCTGATCATCCGCCTGCAGACAGGAGTCTGCAGACAGGTAGGTCCACTACAAACCTACCTGCAGGCACAGAGAGCGTCGGTGAGCACTCACCTCAGTCATCACCAATCTCCCCTGTGATGACTGAGATGATCAGAAACATTGTCAGAGAATCCTTAGAAGAGCTGCTTGCCGCCAGAATCACACCTGACCTATAGTCAATAAAGGCAAATATTGACACCCTACTGCAGAGGAATGCTCCTCAACCTCCTCCCAACAATTCCATAATGCCACTTGGCATGACTGAATGGATGCAAAGAGTAGAGCAGCAGTTGAACATATTGGTTTATGCTGGAAAAAATGGGGAAGGGAAGCAGGGGGAAGAGGGTGAAGAAAGAGAAGTCCAGGTTCAGGAGCTGAGAACAAAGAAGAGGCAAAGAGGAAGGAAGAAGCTGACCAAGAGCAGACTAATGATCAGCCTGCAGCCAAGAAAAGGAGGACCAGACTTGGGGACGAGCCTACACTAGAATGGGACGGCAAAGAGTTGTGGTTTGTTGAAGATTTCCTTCCTGTCCAAGTTGCACCAATGTGGGGATCTGCAAAGAAAAAGTTCATTAAAGATTTTTATATCTGGGAGTTACTCCAGGATAAAAATTGCTCCCCACAGCAGACTTTTATTAACTTTATGGAATCAACACATCCAAAGCTCTGAGCCATCCTACTAAAACATGCAAAGGGATGGAATGCATACCCCATGATTCCTCCCTTCAGACCTAAAGATCCGCCCACTTTACCAAACAATGAATTGGATGAGTTAGCGCTGCAAAGGAAGATAAAGAAGCTATGTGACGAGCATAAGTTCTCTTCCCAAGAAGAACAAGATTTTGCTGCACTCATTGTCAGGAGGAAATACGGCCTAGCACATATCAAGAAAAGGCCAATCGGTGCTAAGCTCTTTAGGCCTGCCATGCAAACTGTCCGCAGAGGCAAATGCAGAGGCAGATCTCATTTATTTGTACTTGTATTTTTCTGTAATTTTTGATTCTGAAAGACTTGTAAATTTTCTATATTTATTTGATTCAAAGCTGATGTACTTGTAAACAATACAAAATTTAATATAAACAGTCATTTGAACGAGAACCTCTAGTAGTCTCAAAAACAAGACTGGTTTTAGTTTGAGTCTTGCACTTATGTGCAAACCTGTTCATTTGAATAACTGCTTAAGTTTTGCCATCATCAAAATAGGGGGAATTTGTTAGGAATACTTGTTAGATTTTGATGATGTCATCTTTATATTCAAATGTATGTTTATTACTTGGCAAAATGTAAGGAAGAACCAAATGAGTATCTTCCATAGGCCAAATTAAGATAAGTTAGATACTTGGCAAAATGTAAAGAAGAACCAAATGAGTATCTTCTATAGGCCACATAAGTTAGGCTTAAAAATCGGCTAAGTACATATCAGCCGAGTCTTGGTCAACTCACCTGTTCAGATAAGGTTGACCACGGACGAGTCATATCAAGCAACCACCTATCAGAGAAGTTTTGGTCAAACAATTTTATCAGAAATGTTGGACCAGGCTGCAGTCAAGAAGGGAAGTCAAGTCATCTGTAGTCTGACCATCAGATCAGTCAAGTTCAAATCAGGTCAGAAGACTACAGACAAGTCGGCACATCAGAAAAGTCGACACCAGAGAAGGTTGACTGCACATCAGACTAATTGACCACAGAGAGGTCAGCCAAGTACTCTAGTCCACGTCAGCATGCGTTAAATAGTCAAGATTTATGGAAAGTCACATGCGGGCGATTAGAGACAGATTGGAGAGATTCGCGGAAAGGAAATGATTTAAATAAATCATCCAGACCCACCGCTGAAGACTTTAATCTTATTATATTCAAATAATTCGGCGCTATCACATGGAAGTCTGCACAATGGCCGGAATTGGATTAAAATATGGGAATCCAGTCTTGCAACGTTTAGAAAAAGAAACAAAGAAGTCTATTTCTCCAACGGGCGAATTTGTTAAAAGATTTGCAATGGCTATGAAGAAATGCTCAAGGATCGACATCTATATATATATATATATGAAGATTTGAAGTTGAGCAGTACGATGCGAAAAATACTTACAAGCAATCAAAGCAAACAAAACAATCAAAACAAACAATAGCATCGTGAAAGAGCACGCGTTCTAAAGTTCTTACTTGAAGAAGCTCTTAGTTAGAGAAGACAATCACTCATGTCTTTAAAACCTGAGTTAGTGGTACTTCACTGGTTGAAGTTCGAGAGACTGTAAAGGTATCCAAGGATTGTAGATCAAGAGGTGTAAGGCAATCAAAGGGAGTTGCAACGGCAAGGAATTCCACTGGTTGGAAACTATTATAATTGGTTGAATCACTGTAATATTTATCACTGGTTGAAAATTATAGTGAATTCATCTCCAACTAGTTTGGAGAAAAGTGTATTAGTAGAGGATTACCCCACCTCTGAGACCACTATAACTGCCTGCGTGTTTTACTGCTTTTATCATCATACTTAACTGCTGCATACTTACTTAACTGTTCCATTGATTAATTTTGTGTTCGTCATTAGCTGACTTCCGCACTTACATTGACTCTAAGTCATTTGTACCATCAGCTGAGAAACTCATCCTTTGTGGAAAAGAGTTTCAATAAGTCTATTCACCCCCCTAGACTTATTCCTGGACGACTTATGACCTACAGTCGGTTGAGTTGGGCATTGTTGATTCATGTCTGGATAGTGTCTGTTTGAGTCGTGTCGCGACGCGTCGTCTGAGTTTGTTGGTCGTGATTAGGTTGGGGCGATCATCATCTTCGTGCGACCTGTGGTTGTATGTCTCCCTTCTTTGTGTTGTGCCTCGTGTGACACGAGCTACTTGTATGATTATTTGTTAAGTGATGAAATCTTTGTGTAGATTTTGATTTCGTGATATGTGTTTATTTGACTCTCATATTTTATTTATATGAGGAGTGGTGTCGCTGCTAATGTATTTTTTTACTGTTGATTTTGTCCGCTGCTAATGATTTTCAAAATGATGATTTGCTTGTATTGCAAGTATTCTTGTGAAACCCTTATGCTTAACATGAAATGGTAAAATATATGTGTGTGCTTTGCTCACTCCAGGAGGGTCCGACGGGGCCTCGGAGGAATCTGTGATTTCGCTCTTGATTCATGAGCTTGTTTGGATAGTCAGTCCGAGAGGGTCTATAGAGGCCTCGGATGGGACCAGTGGTTTAGCCCCGGTCCTAGGCCAGTCATGTATGCGATTTTTATCTATGGCCAGTCCGGGAGGGTCCTTAGAGGCCTCGGATAGTACCAGTAGTTTAGTCCCAGTCCCAGGCAAGTTTTCACTGTGATTGCTGACTATTTGTTTACCGGGAAAAGACATGTCTTGATTTTGAAACAACTTAATGCATGTACTATGAGATGTGTAAAGCGAATGTCGATACGTGTGAGCAGAGGCTCAATGCCTACTTTGTAACGTGTGAGTTTTTGGGCAATCTGGCCTAATGGATTTTTGAAAATCTTGAGTATCTTAGAGAATAAATTTCGAGACGTACTTTTAAAATGGATTTTTTTTTCCTTGCGGTATTTTCAAGGTTCCTACTAGTATAACCGTATGCTTCAAAATTCTTCCACTTTGAGGACCAAAATATTTTAAGAACGCATTTGCTTAGACCCGAAGGTCGAATATTTTTGAAAGTTTTTAACTAAAAGAAATATGTCCTCATTTTTTTTATCAATTGCAAGACGGTTTTCCAAAGTCTCGATAACGGTGTTTGTATTACTTTTTCGAAATGTTATACTTAAGATCAATGGCTGTTTCCAATTTTTTCTCAAAAGATGGTTTTCATTTTTAAAACCTATCATTTCTCAGTTGCGGTCAAGGAATGTGTGTATGATGTTAAATTTTCGTTAGGGTGTTAGCCCTCTGTGAGAGGTGTGATGTTGGTATTAAATGTTTGTCGCTTCATGGTGATTTGTGAGTTATCGCACACGTGCGAGCTATTAGAGCTTAGGTTTGTATGATTGTGTACATATATGATTATTTCATGATGTTTTGTAATTGTGTGCTGGTTATCGTTTGGGCCATTGAAATCGCCGAACGGATGTCGTAGTTTCTGTGATTTTGTGTATGTGAGTTGCCTTGGCATGGTAATTAATGTATGTGATTGTGTTACAATTTTCCCTTGTGCTGAGTGGTTACTTATTCAGTATGCCGAGGGGTAGGGGTCGTGGTCGTGGCGGCCAGATGTGTGATCAGGATTGTACTGCCGGTAATGGTGTTGGTATCGGTGTTGCCACTATTTTGCAGCAGGTAGCTGCACAGATGACTCAGTTGACCCAAGCAGTTCAATGTAATACAGATGTGACCCAGAATATTGGCGCAAATCAGTGGCTTCGAGAAGTGGTTCATATGAATCCCCCTCGTTTCACTGGTGCCGCAGATGCATTGGGCTGGGATGGTTGGATTTTCCAGTTGGGAAAGATATTCGAGGTAGTTGGTTGTCCAAAAGAACGTAAGTTGCCTGTCGCTTAGTATCTTCTTGACAATAATGCCGTTAATTTGTGGGAGGCAGTTAAGCCTCGAGATCGTGTTGTCACGTGGGCAGAGTTCCAGAGATTCATGAGAGATGAGTTTTGTCCGGAACCGATCAGAAATCAGAGGATTAATGAATTCTTTTCGGCAAAACTGCAAGATGTACCGCTATCTCAAGCTATTATTGATTATAACAAACAACTCAGCTATGTGCAGGATCAGGTGAGGACAGAGAAGAATAAGATCTGTCACTTTATCAGGAGAATGAAGCCAGAGATTCGTCAGTACATGGCGGGTTTCACTTTTACTTCATTAAGAGAGTATCATAATAGTGCGTTAGTCTATGAGCTATCTGTATCATTGGCTGAACATATGTCCGAGTCAAAGAAATTGAAAACTATTGGGAACTTCTCAAGAGGTCAGGAGAGTGGGGCCCTTGGGACTGGGACTTCGCGTCATCATTCTAAGAAGGGTCCTCGATCGCGTGAACATGGGAAGAGTATTACCCCTGCAGTGAGTAATGTGAGCAGCATGAAGACGTGTTATAACTGTAGTCGAGCGGGCCATACCACGAAGAATTGCCGTTCACCATTGGTCAGCTGTTTCGATTGCTGTCGCGCATTGCGAGATGGTGGCTGAGAGGTTTGGGGATCGAGTTTGCGTCTCTGCTATGAAAGGACACGGAGATGCCTAGTGTGGTTTTCGAGAATTTCAGCGTGGTCAGAGTTCTTCGTGGTTACCCTCGTGGATCGTTGTGTGTTTAATTTCTATTTTTCGTCTGTGCGTGTTTTCTTGTAATAGGTACCTTTTTTTTGTGATTGCTCGGATAATTGACTTGATTGTGCTATCTGTTTGGTGGTACTTGACACTTGTTGGTTTTATTATGTCTCTGCTTGTGACATTGTGATAGTTGTCGTCGAGCGTGATTTCACGCTGTATGTTTCTTTACGTTGCTTATAGCGTTTTGTCGATGGGTGTGAGTTATTGGATTCTTGTGTATCTCGTTGAGATGTTCCTGTTGGGATTTTGCTCCTCCCTACTTATTTTAAGTTTCGGGACAAAACTTCTTTTAAGGAGGGTAGTATGTAATATCTGCAATTTCGATTTTCGGTAAATTTCTTTTTTTTTGGCAGGAATCCATTTTAACGGCTCGCTTGTGACCGTTAAGCCATTATGAGAATGATTAATTCTGCATTTTTTTGTCATCCGAGTTCGTTTTGGTGTCGTTTTGTTGAGTTCCGTGCTTCTTAGCGACTTTTCCGCACTTGAGTTTGATTCTTGCAAATCTCGTTCGAAACTGTCGCTTCATGTATCCCGTAAGTTTGTTTAACTTTATTAGACGTGTTGTTAGCTTCTGTTTGGTTATTCGTTGTCGTATCATGATATTTCGTTCATTCGGGCCATTTCGTAATTTCCCAAAGTTTTGGGGAGCTTCTTTCGTATTCCTCACTCTGACCTTTTTGGAGTGTCGTTTGAGTTTTGGTGCGATCCTACTGCCTGTGCAGTAGGAATAGCACACGCTATGGGCTAGATATAGCGCGCGCTATTTAAGATTGCTAGCGCACGCTGAGAAACAGTTAGCGCACGCTAACTGGAGGTGCAAAAACAATCCAGAGGCTACTGGACTGGGTTAGAACGTTGATTGGCGCACACTATGTAGTCGTATAGCGCGCGCTAAGGTGAAGCAGTAGCGCACGCTATGGTGAGGATAGCGCATGCCAACTGGTAGTTCGGGGGCAGTCCAAGAGCTACTGGACTGGGTCTGGAGGTCTCGTTAGCACACGCTAGCACTTGTGGTGAGCGCACGCTAACAGTGTGTTGGACAAGAGGTTCTGTTTGATGCGTTGATAGCGCACGCTAATCGTGATGATTAGCGCACGCTAAGCTGTCCAGTATATAAACTGGACAGCAGTCGTGAATTATCGTTTCCACTTCATTTCTTCTCCTCTCCCCGTATTTGAGACGAGGGCGACTAGGGTTTGAACTTCTGGTCGATTTTTGTTTCATCCAAGGTGTTTTGGAGAGTTCTTGGTGATTGTAACATCATCTAATCCGTTGTTCTTCGTCGGATCGACGTATTTTTTCCATTCTTTCTCCAGAGTTGACTTTTTGGAGTTTTGTTCTTGATCTCGATCCTAGTCCGATTTTTATGAATCGATTGTTTCTATATGATGTTTGTAATACCCGTAATTTCGATTTCCGGTATTTTTTTTTCCGGAGAAAGTCCGTTTTGACGACTCGCTAATGACCGTTTCGTCATTCCGAGAATGATTAATTCTGCACTTTTTGTCATCCGAGCTCGTTTCGGTATCGTTTTGTTGAGTTCCGTGCTTTTTGGCGACTTTTCCGCACTTGAGTTCGATTCTTGTGAATCTCGTCCGAAACTGCTGTTTCGAGTTTCCCATAAGTCCGTTTAACTTTGTTAGACGTGTTGTGAACTTCGGTTTGGTTATTCGATCACGTATCGTGATTTTCGAGCGTTTTGGGCCATTTTTGTAATTTCCCAAAGTTTGGGGTAATTACTTTCCGTTGTCGAATTTCGAGCCTTCGGGTAGTCGGAATCGTGCGTTCTATTAGTGCTCGGATTCGTCTTTGCGAGTACTTCGTAATCGTATCTTCGATTCGTATTCAGGCTCGGGTTTCGGGGTCGTTCGGGCCGTCGGAGTTGGCCCCGACTGAGTCATGGCCGGCGCGATGCAGGCCGAGTGCGCCGAGTTACGGCCGGTAGTGCTCGGCCGTTACGTACGTAAGTCCGGTTACGTACGTAAGGCCCTGGCCGGTAACGTACGTAACGGGCCGGCGATTTGGGGCGATGACTTCGATTCGTCGTAAGCCTTGGCCGGTTACGTACGTAACCCGGCCGGCAGTCAGCCTATTTAAGGCCAGCAGACGTTTTCTTCAGCCATTTTCACTCGGTTTTCCTTCTCTTCCGCGGCTGGAGGTGTTGGAATCATGGAAGGATGTTGTTAGAAAATCAATCCATGAAGTCTTGGAGTTCATATCATCAATCATCCATCCTATAAAATCCTCCAATCTACCGAATCAGGTCAGATTTCCTAGAAATCTAGTTTTGGGGAATTTGGGTGTTTTGGTTGTTTTCATCCGTTTTAATCCGATTTAACTTAGGATTGTGATGGGTTGATGATTATTTAGATGTTTTATATCATTTCCCTTGTTATTCCATGGTTGGATCGTATCGATTCGTTGTTTGGGTCGAGTTCTTGACCAACGCCTTGAAGGTGTCCGGTAAAATGTCATAGAGGGACTTTCGGTCGTTCTACGATTATTCTTCATCGTATGATCGTTAATTTATTAATTATATGTTATTAGGGTCGAGTTTCTTGTGAAGAAACTGAGTTGAACCCTTCCGTTCGTTGTCGTCTTCCTTTTCGATAGCATCGGGCGTTTCGAAGCTTTCCGGTTGAGCCGTGTTCGTCGGAATACTTGCGTGCCGATTTCGAGGCAAGTACCTTGTCCATACTATTCTTGTTTTGTGGATATGATAATTAGTGATCGTCTCCTTGTGTTTATTTAATCGTTTGAATTTCACTTTCAAAGATTCGGTTTAGCCTTGTTAAAGGCTTGCTTTCAAAACGCGTGTGTTTTGTGAATGGTGTGGTTTGAGAATGACTATTTGAACTCTATGGATATGTTTGGTGTTGATATTGCACTTGGTATTGCATGTGGACGTATATTATTTCATTTCGGTGCATTGTGGTTTGACGTGGTGTTTTGCTAAGTGTTGATGCCTCTGGATTAATTATTTGGATATCTTTGTTGCATTGTGCTATGTTTGTGATTGTGTGAATGTGGGCGGGGCCTACGGTGGCACATGGCATGTGATCATGTGGCCAGGATGCAACAAGCGATTGATCCAACCGTGAGAGCCTAAGAAAAACTACGGTGGCACATGGCATGTGATCATGTGGCCAGGATGCAACAAGTGATTGATCCAACCGTGAGTGCCAAAGTTAATCTACGGTGGCACATGGCATGCGATCATGTGGCCAGGATGCAACAAGTGATTGATCCAACCATGAGATGTTGTGATTTGTTTAGCTATCCAGCTCGGGAGGGTCCTTCGAGGCCTCGGGCGGGATAAATGGTATTACCCTGTTCCCAAGGCGATGCATGTGTGTGATTTGTTTCGCTAGCCAGCTAGGGAGGGTCCTTCGAGGCCTCGAGTGGGATTTGTGGCTTCGTCCCGGTCCTAGGCGATGCGCGTGTGCGATTATATTTTGTTGATTTTTACGTCCGTCGAGGGCACGTGATATTGGGCTTTGGCCTGTGAATTGTTGTCGGTTTTCTATTTGCGAAAACAAAACCTTTGGGCTGTGACCCTGTTGATTTTGGAAAGATTAGGATTTGATAATCCTAAATTGTTTTCTATTAAAACTCTCGATGGCATTTTAAACTGTTTTACAAATTGTTTCCCCTTAATTGTGGTCTTTCGGTTTCGGAATGTTTTACCCAAACTCTTGCCTCGGGAAGTACTTTTCATTATGTTTGGATCTTTGAGGATTCCTGGTTATTGTTATTCGTGGAATGTGAATTGTATGGCTCGTATTTTTGCACTTGTACTTGCACTAGCAAAACAGTGGAGTTTTGCTAACCCCGAGTATTCGGGGTGGATGTCTATTTTTGCATTCGGGTTTTGGAGCATAGCACGGGGTCGGCACGAAGGATGATGAAAGATGAACGATACTAATCACACGAGGATCCGTTCTTTGTCGTATTGGTCTAGTTGTATTTTCTTTTCCGCTGCAGTATATTTTTCCCGTTATGCGGGTGTGGTTGTATTTTGACCCCTGCGTGGGCATGAGTTGTATTTGAGTTGTATGTATTTATTGAAAGACCAAATCGGTCTACTGAGTCATTTTAGCCTTAAAGGCGATGTTTGATTTTAGTTATCAGCCTGGTAGATCCTCGAGGAGAGGGTCTACGGCGTGTAATATCCCTAAGCGGATTGGGGGTGTTACAGAATGGTATCGGAGCTTAGGTTGTGGAAACCTAGGCTGTCGGGTCAGTGGTGTCTATTGAGTTTTTGTCTCGTCGGATTTTGTCTGACTGAGTCGTGTCGCGACGCGTCGTCTGAGCTTGTTGGTCGTGATTAGTATCGTGGGCAATCATCATCTTCGTGCGACCTGTGGATGTAAGTCTCCCTTCTTTGTGTTGTGCCTCGTGTGACACGAGCTATTTTTATGATTATTTGTTAAGTGACGGAATCCTCTTATGGATTTTGAGTTATTGATATGCGATTATTTGACCCTCATAATTCGTTCATATGAGGAGTAGTGTTGCTGGATTGTGCATGTTTGACTTTATTTCTTTTATCCGCTGTGTGAGTTCTTTTGTAATGGCTTTCGATATTTTACCGACTGAGTTTTATTTCAAAAACCAATTCCCTTAACCGAGTTTTTGGCATTATGGCCTTGATCATTTTGGCGAAATTCTTATGACGGAATTTAGTATTTTGTAAATGGATTTTGTGAGTTTTTGAAATATTACCGTCATCGGCCTTTTTGGTAGTTTATAAATGTTTTTTAGCCTGACGGGTTCCGGCGCGGGACCCACGGCGCTATATTGTTCCGTGTAATTACCTGAAATTTTTGGGCATTCTAGCCCATTGAATTATCTTTGAAAACCTTGAGTATCTTAGAAAATAAATTTCGAGACGTACTTTTAAAATGAATTATTTTCTCGTGGTACATCCAAGGTACCACAATATGTTTCAAAATTCTTCTAGCTCGAGGACCAAAATGTTTTGAGATATTTTCAATGTTTTAGAAACACTTTTACTTAGACCCGAGGGTCGAATATTTCTGAAAGTTTTTCACTAAGAGAAAGTGTCCTCATTTTTATCAAATGTGAAATGGTTTTCAAAAGTCTCGATAACGATGTTTCACGTTTGTACTTTTTTTTTGAAAGGTGATACTCAAGATCAACCGGCGTTGTTCTAAATTATTTTCGAAAGGATGTTTTCATTTTTAAAACCTATCAATTCCCGTTTGCGTTTGGGAATGTATGTATGATGTTTGCATTGTCGTTATGGTGTTTGCTCCCGAGTATGATCGAATTGGTGGCATGAACGTCGAGGCGTTGCCACGCATTTGTTGTACTAGCCCTCTGTGAGAGGTGTGAACTGGTACTTACTGTTTGTCGCCTCGTGGTGATTTACGTGTGGTCGCACGGGTGTGAGCTGTTAAAGCTTGGGTTGGTACATTCGTGTATATGTGTGATTGTTCCATGATGTTTTGTGATTAGGTGCTGGTTATCATTCGGGCCGTTGAGGTCGCCGAACGATACCGTCGTTGCTGTAGTGTTTGTGTGTGTATTACTTTACGATGGTAATCGTTGTATATGATATGTGGTATGATTCTTTGTTATGACAAGTTGGCATCTCCGGTTTGATGTTTTGTGATGTTATGTTCCATTGTATCTAGCATCTGTATTTTCGATATGCCGAGCCGAGGCATTTCGAATGTATTGTGCCGGGGGCATGTACGTGAAAATTGTCCTTCTCGTCAGTAACGCTTTTCAAGTGTGGACCCGAGAGACACAGGATCCAGTTTTGCGAGTTGGGTTCCGAGTCTTTCGGGGCGCGAACTTTCAGTACAGATATAAGGATCGGCTCTCAGAGGCCCATGGGAGATTTTTCTGTCGGTTGCTTTTTGTGTTGTCACCTTGTTTCCGTTGTTGTGAGTCGCGGGGACGACATTTCTTTTATAAGAGGTCGAATGTGATACCCGTATTGTTTTTGGGCTTCTGCATTTCCTCTTTCTCAGGTCTATCGACTCGCTCGTGTTCGTTGATATTTTCTGAACTTGTTCTGTATCTCGGTTTCATCGTTCGAACAAGCTGTGATCTTGTTTTGGGTCGATCTGGTTATCGCTGTGACTTTTCCGAGTTCGGTTCGACTCTTGTGAACCTTGTTCGGAAGTAGCATCTTTTGGTTCTATTAACTCTTCTATTCGAAGTGGATCGGATTTTGAACCTTATTTTCGACTCTGTCAACTCGTTTATGCTCGTTAACGTTTTCTGAGCTTGCCTTGTCCCTTGTTTTGTTGATCGAACGAGTGTGGTATTGTTTCGGAATAACTCGTTTGTCGTTGTGACTTTTCAATTGCTATTCCCTTTCCTGTGGATCTTATGTGAGTGCACATCTTGTTGTTTTCACCAGATCATGTTTTGTCTCGAGTCGAGATATGAACCTTGGAGTTGTTGTTTGAATTTTATTGTTCTTCGTGATTCGAACACGATTATTCGATTTTTGTTGTCTCGATCATTGTGGTTCTATTTTTTGATTGTTCGGTTTTTGTTGATCTCGTTTCGTGATTGTTGAACGTTCAAGACTCCTTCCTAATTTTCTTATGTTCGGGAAATTAGTCTCGTTTTCGATCTTCCAACCCTTGGGCGGTGGAATTCCGTATTTGTTCAGCGATTGGCTCGCGTGTTGATTATCTGTTTGATGACGCTTGTCACTTGTTGGTTTTATTGTGTCTCTATCGGTGGCGTTGTGTTGGTCGTCGTGGAGCGTGTTTTCACGTCGTATGTCTCTTTGCGTTTCTTGCAACGTTTCGCCGTCGGGCGCGAGTTATCGGTTTTTGTGTATCTCGTCGAGCTTTCCTGGCGGGGATATTGCTTCTCCCTACTTGTTTTAAGTTTCGGGACGAAAGTTCTTTTAAGGAGGGTAGAATGTAATACCCGTAATTTCGATTTCCGGTAATTTCTTTTTTTTTTTCGGAGAAAGTCCGTTTTGACGAGTCGCTCATGACCGTTTCGTCATTACGAGAATGATTAATTCTGCACTTTTTGTCATCCGAGATCGTTTCGGTATCGTTTTGTTGAGTTCCGTGCTTTTTGGCGACTTTTCCGCACTTGAGTTCGATTCTTGTGAATCTCGTCCGAAACTGCTGTTTCGAGTTTCCCATAAGTCCGTTTAACTTTGTTAGACGTGTTGTGAACTTCGGTTTCGTTATTCGATCACGTATCGTGATTTTCGGGCGTTTTGGGCCATTTTCGTAATTTCTCAAAGTTTGGGGTAATTACTTTCCGTTGTCGAATTTCGAGCCTTCGGGTAGTCAGAATCGTGCGTTCTATTAGTGCTCGGATTCGTCTTTGCGAGTACTTCGTAACTGTATCTTCGATTCGTATTCAGGTTCGGGTTTCGGGGTCGTTCGGGCCGTCGGAGTTGGCCCCGGCCGAGTCATGGCCGGCGATCAGGCCTGAGCCGAGATCGCCGAGTTACGGCCGGTAGTGCTCGGCCGTTACATATGTAAGTCCGGTTACGTAAGTAAGGCCCTGGCCGGTTACGTACGTAACGGGCCGTTAGTTTTGGGGCAGTGACTCGGTTACGTACGTAAGCCTTGGCCGGTTACGTACGTAACCCGGCCGGCAGTCAGCCTATTTAAGGCCAGCACACGTTTTCTTCAGCCATTTTCACTCGGTTTTCCTTCTCTTCCGCGGCTGGAGGTGTTGGAATCATGGAAGAATGTTGTTAGACAATCAATCTATGAAGTCTTGGAGTTCATATCACCAATCATCCATCATATAACATCCTCCGATCTACCGAATCAGGTCAGATTTCCTAGAAATCTAGTTTTGGGGAATTTGGGTGTTTTGGTTGTTTTCATCCGTTTTAATCCGATTTAACTTAGGATTGTGATGGAATGATGATTATTTAGATGTTTTATATCATTTCCCTTGTTATTCCATGGTTGGATCGTATCGATTCATTGTTTGGGTCGAGTTCTTGACCGACGTCTTGAAGGTGTCCGGTAAAATGTCATAGAGGGACTTTCGGTCGTTCTACGATTATTCTTCATCGTATGATCGTTAATTTATTAATTATATGTTATTAGGGTCGAGTTTCTTGCGAAGAAACCGAGTTGAACCCTTCCGTTCGTTGTCGTCTTCCTTTTCGATAGCATCGGGCGTTTCGAAGCTTTCCGGTTGAGCCGTGTTCGTCGGAATACTTGCGTGCCGATTTCGAGGCAAGTACCTTGTCCATACTATTCTTGTTTTATGGATATGATAATTAGTGATCGTCTCCTTGTGTTTATTTAATCGTTTGAATTTCACTTTCAAAGATTCGGTTTAGCCTTGTTAAAGGCTTGCTTTCAAAACGCGTGTGTTTTGTGAATGGTGTGGTTTGAGAATGACTATTTGAACTCTATGGATATGTTTGGTGTTGATATTGCACTTGGTATTGCATGTGGACGTATATTATTTCATTTCGGTGCGTTGTGGTTTGACGTGGTGTTTTGCTAAGTGTTGATGCCTCTGGATTAATTATTTGGATATCTTTGTTGCATTGTGCTATGTTTGTGATTGTGTGAATATGGGCGGGGCCTACGGTGGCACATGGCATGTGATCATGTGGCCAGGATGCAACAAGCGATTGATCCAACTGTGAGAGCCTAAGAAAAACTACGGTGGCACATGGCATGTGATCATGTGGCCAGGATGCAACAAGTGATTGATCCAACCGTGAGTGCCAAAGTTAATCTACGGTGGCACATGGCATGCGATCATGTGGCCAGGATGCAACAAGTGATTGATCCAACCATGAGATGTTGTGATTTGTTTAGCTAGCCAGCTCGGGAGGGTCCTTCGAGGCCTCGGGCGGGATCAATGGTATTACCCTGTTCCCAAGGCGATGCATGTGTGTGATTTGTTTCGCTAGCCAGCTAGGGAGGGTCCTTCGAGGCCTCGAGTGGGATTTGTGGCTTCGTCCCGGTCCTAGGCGATGCGCGTGTGCGATTATATTTTGTTGATTTTTACGTCCGTCGAGGGCACGTGATATTGGGCTTTGGCCTGTGAATTGTTGTCGGTTTTCTATTTGCGAAAACAAAACCTTTGGGCTGTGACCCTGTTGATTTTGGAAAGATTAGGATTTGATAATCCTAAATTGTTTTCTATTAAAACTCTCGATGGCATTTTAAACTGTTTTACAAATTGTTTCCCCTTAATTGTGGTCTTTCGGTTTCGGAATGTTTTACCCAAACTCTTGCCTCGGGAAGTACTTTTCATTATGTTTGGATCTTTGAGGATTCCTGGTTATTGTTATGCGTGGAATGTGAATTGTATGGCTCGTATTTTTGCACTTGTACTTGCACTAGGCAAACAGTGGAGTTTTGCTAACCCCCGAGTATTCGGGGGGTGGATGTCTATTTTTGCATTCAGGTTTTGGAGCATAGCACAGGGTCGGCACGAAGGATGATGAAAGATGAACGATACTAATCACACGAGGATCCGTTGCTGTCGTATTGGTCTAGTTGTATTTTCTTTTCCGCTGCAGTATATTTTTCCCGTTGTACGGGTGTGGTTGCATTTTGACCCCTGCGTGGGCATGAGTTGTATTTGAGTTGTATGTATTTATTGAAAGACCAAATCGGTCTACTGAGTCATTTTAGCCTTAAAGGCGATGTTTGATTTTAGTTATCAGCCTGGTAGATCCTCGAGGAGAGGGTCTACGACGTGTAATATCCCTAAGCGGATTGGGGGTGTTACAATGTTATTAATCGTGTTCTATTGATTGTATATCCATATTTCGAGTTTGTTTAACTCGATTGACGATTTGAGTGTTCTTGGCAATTATTGAACTTTTATTGTTCGATTAAATGTTTCAATGAATTTCCTTTGATGTTTTGAGGTGATTTCTGTTATTATTGGTCTGGATCCTCGTTGTGATATTGTTCTCATTGTTTCTTGCGGTAGTTATAGGTTTCGGGGTACTTCGATCGAGCCGTGTTCGTCAGAGTATTTGCATTCCGATTCCGCGGCAAGTACCTTGTTCATACATTTCTTGTTTTCTGGATATGATGATCGGTGATTGTCTAGTGTGTTTGTTTGGTTGTTTGAAATGAACTTTCAAAAGATTCGGTTTAGCCTAGTTAAAGGCTCTCTTTAAAAACGCGTGTGTATTTTGTGAATGGTTTGTTTTGTGAATGATTAAGTGAATCCTATGGATATGTATGATGTTGGTGTTGTGATTTGATAATATATATACATATATTATCTCATTTCGGTGCGTTGTGATTCGACAATTGTGTCTTGCTATGTGTTTGTTGCATTTGGGTGGATTATTGTGATATCCTTGGTGTATTGGGTTGTGTGTGAGATGAATGTGTGGTCATAGTCCAACCGTGTTGTTCGGACGAGGACTACGGTGACACATGGCATGTGATCATGGTGGTCAGGACACGGCGAGTGACCGATCCAACTGTGAGAGCCTAAAAACATTTACGGTGATACCTGGCAAGCAATCACGGTATCAAGGATATGATTACAGATGTATTTTATTGCTTGATATTGTGATGTGTATTGTAGTGTACTGATTTGTGAATGTGAAGTATTTATCATAGTCCAGTCGTGATGTTCGGACGAGGTCTACGGTGACACATAGCATGTGATCATGGTGGTCAGGACACGGCGAGTGATCGGTCCAACCGTGAGAGCCTAAGAAGACTTAAGGAGATACGCGGCAAGCGATCATGGTATTATGGACATGATTTCGGATGCGTGTTGCCAGGGTCGAGTACCTTCAATGTGTTACCAAGATTTCGTATCTTGGGTGGTTATGCTTTGTTGATTTTATATCCGTCGAGGGCACATGGTGTAGGTTGTGGACCCCGTGAATTATTGTTCGTTTTTATTGCGAAAGAAAATCTTTGGGCTGTGACCCCTTTTGGTTTTTGAAAAGAGAAGGATTCAATAATCCTAAATGGTTTCTATTAAAACTCCCGAGGGCATTTTTAAATATTTTATAAATTGTTCTCTTGATTTGTGATCATTTGAATTTGAAAAGTTTTACTCAAACTCTTCGCCTCGGGAAGTATTTTTCGTTATGTTTGAATCTTTGAGGATTCCTGATTATTATTCTGGGAATATGATTTGTATGACTCGTATTTGCACTTTGTACTTGCACTAGCAAAATAGTGGAATTTTGCTAACTCCCGAGAAATCGGAGGGTGGATGTCTGTGCTGCGTCCAGGTTCATTCAAGTCTTGGGGAGCATAACACAGGGTTGGCACGAAGGATGATGAATGATGATCGATACTAATCACATGAGGATCTGTACGATGTTGTATTGGTTTAGGAGTAGTTATTTCCGCTGTAGTATTTTTCCCGTTGTACGGGAGCGTGTTGTATTTTGACCCCTGCGTGGGTATGTATTGAGATTGAGTTGTATGTATTAATTGAAAAATCAAATCGGTCTAGTGGGTCATTTTAACCTTAAAGGCGATGTTGAGATGTTTGATTCTTGTTACCAGCCTAGTAAATTCTTGAGAAAGGGGTCTACGGCGTGTAATATCCCTGAGTGGATTGAGGGTGTTACAAAGAATTAGTCCAATTAATTCATGCAACCATTAATTTAAATATTTTATTAAATTAATTCCCTTAAAAATAAAAATACCATATTAATATTTTAGTCAAATTAATCCAATTTAATTTGCCTGAAATTAATGTATGAAACATGAAATATAAACATAGTCGAAAACAGAAGGCTCGGGCCAAGCTCGCGGCCCGGCAGGGCAACCCAGCCCTGGCCGAGAGGTCAGCCCCCTCTCGGCCGATGCCTTCCCTCGGCAGGCAGCTTGCTGCCGGCAGCTGCCGGAAGCCACCCGGCAACACCGAGCTACCGGGTCCGGGCCACTTTTCCGGACCATATTTTCGTCCCGAATTCAAAAATAATGAAAACTAAATTTTTAGATGAACACTTAAACAATTATGATTCTAAGAAGTCATACAGACGAGCATTCCAAATGCCAATATCGAATATACGATCGCATAGACCTACGCTCTGATACCACTGTTGGGATTCAATAATTCAGCAAAAATAAAACCGATCTAAACGGATAAAAGAAAACAAACACCTAAGAGGATCGATCAAGCGTCATATATTGAATGTATTAAAATCGAAAGGTAGAGATAAAAGAGTCATACCCTCGTAGACATTTTGATAATTTTTTTCTTGATGATGACGAGCTTAGCTTTGATAGTTCTCGACCATCGAAAATCTCCGTACCTTTTTCGTACCATCAACAGTAACACGAATCTAATTCATTCAAACTTGATAAATGATTAACACCAAAGATGTCGGGTGTCTCTATGTTATCAAGCAGCGGATATTGATCGAAAAAATTTAATATCAATTCGTTCTCTAAGAACACGGCTAGGAATTGATATAGAAAATTTTCCTCTCTTCTTTTCTTCTTTTTTCTTTCTCTATAAGATGAACAAGAAATGGAAAAAAAAGTTCTCTCCTCCCTCTCTTCTCACTTCGGCCGAAACGTATTTTTGGTGGTGTGGGAGATGTTTTAATTTATACACCACAAAGTGATGATATGATAAGATCAACATATCTTATCACTTTATTCTCAAGTATAAATTAACACACCACATCCCACATCACAACAAAATAAAAGGAAAACACATGGGAAAGAGATGAGTGGGCGACGACCACATGATGGTGAGAAAATGAGCCGAGCCACTCGGTTCGTGGACCAGACGTTAGTGTGTCTAATCCGTTAAGTACACTTCGTTCTATCTCAAATATATTTATACTTAATTAATTAATCCAATTAATTAATTTTATTAAATATAATATTATAATTATATTTCTCCAAGAAATAATTATTTATAAATTTAATTAATCACCCAGTAATTAATTTCAATTCATAAGACCACAATAATTTATCAAATAAATCAAATTAGATATCAAATATCCATTATTAATGAAGAGATATGAAATACTCATTTTTCCGTCAAATATCCTAGTGAGCGACTCCATAGGACCTTCTCAGTCGACAATGGGAGGAGCCAAGAAGTGCAGGTAACACTTAGCCAGCCTAGTGGCCCGCACCACAACCCATATGAGAATGAATGATAGAATCATTCTAAAACCATTATGTCGTGAATACCGTATATGTAAACCCTTCAATCATATATACCGGTCAGGTATTAGGTGTTGGGATTTGGTCCATATAATGAAGGCCCAGCGGAAGCGGTAAAACAAAAATTAATTCGATCCGAATCCCTACGAGGATCGATCGAGCTACGTATATACGAATATTAAACGAAAACATAAGAGATATAGAAACTTACCCTTGTAGTCCGTTGATTAAATGGATTCCTTCTCTTGAGCTATTCCCCAAGCTTTAGATTGATCTCTACGAATCCAATCCGCTCCAAGCCCTTGAATGATTCAATGCCGAAAGCACTGCGTCTCTACTTGCCACGCCCAGGAGAAACGACCGGAACGACAATCACCTTGCTATCCTCCGAGGATACGGCTAAAGTTAAGTGATGAAGCTTCCAATATGAAATTATAACACTCTAAGTGTATAACTCACAATCTCTCTTTTATTTCTCAATTTTTCTCCAAGAAAAATCAAGAACTTGATGAATAAAGAAGAAGATGATGAAGAAGACTTCTCGCTCTTTCCTCTTGAACTTCACGTTGGAATCAAAGATTGGTCTATTGAGATTGTCTTTTTATCCCTTTTTATTCAACTCTCCACATGTACATCTCATTATTATGAGAATCAAAACCCCACCACCTCAATGATTAACCATTAAAGAATGGAACAAGGATCCATATGAAAGTGGGTGGAAATGTGGGTGGCGGCCCATGTAGAAATCGGACAAGTTCGGTTCGTTTCGGACTCCCGCGAGTCCAAACAGATCAACTCCGATTCCGTTCCAATATATTTATATCAATTAATTAATCCAATTAATTAATCATATCAAAGACATAATAACATAATTAATTTCTCCAAGAAATAATTATATTCATGAATTAAATTAATCACCCAGTGAAAAATTTAATTCATTAGGCCGTAAATCAATTTATCCAATAAATCGATTTAGACATCCAATGTCCAAAATTAGATATATAATATTCATAATGAGAGAATTAGCTTGATTCATTCCGTCATCCATCCTATTGTGCGACTCGGTAGGTCCGTCTCAGTCAGCAATGGGAGGAACCAAAGAGTAGTAGCACCACCTAGCCAGCCCGGCGGCCTACATTGTACCCCAACTGAGAACGAATGATGGGATCATTCAAGAACCATTATGTAGTGAGTACCAGTATACGTATAAACCCTTCTTTCAAATGTCCCGATCAAGTTATAGGGTCACGGTCAGTCAAACCCTATCTGTACTTGACTCTATGCATGTGTTAATGCAAATCAAGATCGTCGAGCTTTCATGTATCCAATACAACTAGCTCCAATGCTTTAGCCAAAGACTTATGACCTCATCCGCCAATAACCGCATAGGACATATAACCCATTCACTAACAGGAGAAAGAATTCTATCTTGGTATTCAGTAGGACCTGCTACTTGCCCATCAAGATACACATCGAGGTTGACCCCCGCCTCCCGATTTACAAGGTCAAACTACTCTAATGAAAATATTGACATCACAAGCACATCCCTACTAAATCCTCAAGTCGAAGGTTCACGAATACCTATCACAACCTTTCGATTCCGTCATTGACTGTCCCGGAGTGAAATCCATATGATGAATCAAGAGTGAGTCGGTTCGAGTATACTAATCTAATTAGCATACCTATAACGTGTGCTCCCAGTGACCATTAGTGTTCGACAGGCACTCTCCATGTCAAAGAACACATCATACAAGTCTTCACATAAACTTAACGCCCAGTCAAGTTTCATCGACTTGCGAAAGATTAAGTATTTGAGCTATAAACCTTTCCAGTGCCGACCCGTTTATCTAATAAGGAGTGGAACGTTTTGCTCTCAAATACACGGACTAGTTTCTATATGTATATTTACGAGTTAGGAATTCCAGTAACCACCAGTAAATAAAGAAACAACCATTGCCTTATATTAATGATTTACATAATTACAAGTACAATGCCCTCACTCAACATCCTCTGAGTGGCATTCAAGGGCATACTCCTAACAATCTCCCACTTGCACTCAATGCCACACACTATGGTATCTAATACCCATGTTCTCAGATGATGCTCTAAGCTAATCTGAGAAAGTGGCTTGGTTAGTGGATCAGCGACGTAGTCGGCTGACTCTACTCTATGCAGCACAATGTATCTCTTTGCGAACAAATTCTCTTACGAGATGGTACTCTCTCTCAATATATTTAGTACTGTTATGAAACCTCGGCTCCTAGGCCTGTGCTACCGCTCTGGCAGCGCAGCACAAGGTGTCACGTGAAGTTTACCCAGTAACTTCTAAATCCTTCCTTTGGAGGCCTCCGAGGCCGCTTTATACTCAGCCTAATAGGTGGAATTAGCAGTCGCGCTATACTTGGCATTATGCCAAGATACTGCTCCTCCATTAAGAGTAAATATGTAGCCAGAAGTAGACATTGAATCGTCTTCCTGACCTTGGAAATCCAATTCAGTGAATCCCATCACATTCAGTTCTCCACCGCCATATATAAGAACCAGATCTCTAGTCCTTCTAAATTACTTGATAACGTTCTTTATGGCGGTCTAATATTCCCGAACTGGGTTAGCCCGAAACCTACTTACCATGCTCCCAGCATGCGCAATGTTAGGTCTCGTACACAAGAAAGCATATGTAAGGCTACACACTGCTGAATCATATGGTATATAACGCATTTCCTTTCATTGTTCCTCACTATGAGGACACATCTTCAAGGTGAGTTTTATTCCATGTCGCATCGAAAGGAACCCTCTTTAAGATCTAATCTATATAGAGGGCTTGGGAAAAACTTATCATTCTCTTCGATCTATCCCATTAGAGTCGAATCCCAAGAATATAGGTTTCTTCTCCCAAGTCTTTCATGAAGAAATTACTCGAAAGCCAAGCTTTCACAGAACTGAGCATTCCCACATCATTTCCTATTAGTAGAATGTCATCTACACATAGTACTAAGAATTCGATCTTGCTCCCACTAACCCTCTTGTATACACAAGATCCCTCTTCATTTTGCACGAAGTCAAACTCTTTGACTGCCTCGTCAAAACGAAGGTCCCAACTACATGAAGACTGTTACAGTCTATATCATGGAGTCTACATCCACCATTGCTAGGTCATTGATCGTGGGTCGATCTCTTGTTTATCACCTGGAACCTAGAGGAAACCTAGTTCCTCCAAGTGCATAAAACTATACCTCTCAGGTAAATGAGACACCCTACTTGACCTACGAGGTGGTTGTACTTGTGTTTCAGAAGGTTCGGTTCCATTTTCTTGCACAGGTGTCTCCTGAGGAGTTTCATTGTATTCTTCCAAAGAAATATTTCTACCTGCTCCGCCTTCCTGAATGAATCTCTTCTTCCATGAAGTGTGCTTGTAAAGCAACAATGATCTTTCGATCTTCAGACATGTAGAATAGATATCTCATCATCCCAGACAGGAATCCAATGAAAAATCTCCGCACGGACCTAGCTTCCTACTTGTCCACCTTAGTCTTATAGACATAGGCGGGACATCCCCAAATCCTAATGTCATTAAGACTTGGTTTCCTGCCCTCCCACATCTCATGTGGAGTTTTAAGAATGGATTAAGAAGGACATCTGTTCAAGATATTTGCAGCAGTCAGGAGTGTCCTCCATAGGTAAATTGGTAAGTCAATATAGCCCAGCATGGAAACAGACCGTGTCCAACAAGGTCTGGTTCCTTCTTTCTGACACACCATTTAACCGAGGAGTACCTGGAGGTGTTAGTTGTGAAACTATTCCATGTTCCTTCAGGAACGTGTCAAACTCCGTACTCATATCCTCGCCACCTCGGTCCAACAGAAGTGCTTTGATATGATTTCCAGTTTGTTTCTCTACTAGGGCCTTAAATTCCTAGAATTTCTCAAAGGCCTCGGATTTACGTTTCATTAAGTATAGATAACCATACCTAGTATGATCATCTGTAAACGTAATGAAATACTGATATGCGTCACGTGCTGTTTCCAAAGAACCACATACGTCCGTATGGATTTAATCCCAGTTTATCAGCTGCTCTTTCAAAAGTCCCTGTGAAGGGGGACTTAGTCATTTTGCATTTAAGGCAAGATTCACAAGTAGGAAAAAGATCCGATCCCAATGGACCCATAAGTCCATCTTTTTCCATCTTGTAAACCTTGGTCTGACCAACATGACCAAGTTTAAGATGCCATTTCAAAACTTGATTGGTTTCATCCCTACCACGTTTTCTAGTCATAGTATTCACAACTACTTTGTTGTTGAGATTTAGATGACACAATCCATTTAACAATGTAGCGGTACCCACTAGTTTATTTCTGAAATAAATTTTGCAGGAACCATCACCAGTGAAAAATGAAAAGCCTTTACGGTCCATGACCGGAATGGATACAATGTTATTGTGCCTCTTGGTCAAAACAAGTACATCTTCTAAAGTCAAAACAAAGCCGGATTCTAAACCCAAAAGAAGTGATCCTATGTCGGTCGCCTCGACACTATGCCCGCTTCCGACTGTGATCATAACTTCTCTAGCTCCAAGCTTCCTACTTTGTTCCAGATCCTGATTCATGGTACAAATATGAGAACTAGCACCAGAATCCAGTATCCAGGAAGTAGAAAATACAGTAGCAGAACAATTTGTTTCCAAAACTAAAAGTTATGTACCTGAAGCGCCATGAAGAATCGGACAGTCTCTAGCCCAGTGGCCCAGCTCACCACACTTGAGACAAGCGTCCTTCTTCTTGCCTTTTGGAACCATCAGGGCCTTGACCTTGCCCTTGAAGTCCTTAACATGTGGTCCAATCTGCTTTGTGGTCTTTTTCTTCTTGTTCTTAGACTTCCGAAGTCCAGAAGAAATCACAAGGACAGACTCCTTCATCCGCGGAGTCTTCATCTGATACTGAGCGGTCACAAGTTTGTTCATTAGCCCAGCTAAGTTACATGCAATCTCATTGCAGTTGAAGTTCATAACAAACTATGAGAATGATTCAGTGAGAGACTGTAGGATAAGGTCAGTTTGGAGAGAAGTATCCATTTTAAAATCAAGAGCCTCCAGTCTCTCGATCATGGATATTATTTTGAGGACATGTTCCCTAACCTTCTCACCTTCCTTCATCTTTGCACCGAAGAGTTGCTTGGATATCTCATATCTAGCAGTTCTGCTGTGCTCACCATAAAGTTCGGTTAAGTGAGATAGAATTTGCCTAGCAGAAGTCATTTTCTCATGAGCTATCTGAAGCTCATTAGACATGGAAGCCATCATATAAGCACGGACTTTCACGTCATCCTTAACCCACTTTTCGTGGTTTTCAATCTCTTCCTGATTGGCTCTAGTTTGCACAGGAGGCGCCGGAATTTCCGTCTCCAAGACGTATCCCAGTGCCTCTATACTGAGGACGATCATCAGATTGCAGAGCCAATCCACAAAGTTAGGTCCGATTAAGGTGTTCTTTTCGAGTAGAATTGCTAGTGGATTCATTGTCATATTGAGAGATATGTCTGCATTAAGTATGACAGATTAATTAGTGACTCATTCAATTATGTTCTGAGTATATAATTAAGGTCTTTTCTATTCTTGTTACCCAGCTCCCACTATTTTTATCGGAATAACACACTCCCATGTGAAATCCGGAAGTATCGTCGCTCTACTTCATAGTGGTGATCGAGTTCTTTATAAATCTTAATAGAGGGCAACCGAACAGGTTTCTAGTCTATTAATTTTCATAAAGTGGTGTCCAACACCAAACCATCTAATGGATGATTCGATCTTCTTATTCCCCTTGTTCACTCCCCTCAATCTATACGGTTTCTATGGTTCGGGAATAAGTTAAGTTTATACCATCGACGCAAATCAGTTTCACAATTGAATCTTATCTGGCAACCTATCAGGGGGATAAAATTTTCTCCAACCGAAGGCATCCAATGCGCTTCCGGCAATTTATCCGTCCTCCCCGAACGACTACCCCGATAACTCGGAAGCATAGCACATCCGGTTTGGGTTTCAATTTCCCGAAAGCTCGATGGAGGGAAGAAAAACCTTGAAACCTTATAAACTTAATAATTTTTTGTGGGAGAATTTTCGCGATTAACGTTATACTTTGCACATTAATCATTTATGAGCGTTTGTGGCATTCATACAATATGAAACAACCATTCACAACCTAGTTGCTACCAACATGTGGTTCATGGACCGTTCCTAGAAAACAAAAACTCCGTAATCTAGTTACAAGTCTTCGTCTTGAATCTTCGTCTTCTCGAATCGGATCTTCCTCCGGTCTTAGTCATTACATATAAATTTTACATTGAAAATTGTATCCAAGATACAAATATTTCTAGTAAAATAAATAGGCTCACAACGGCCTTTACAACCCAATCCAATAAAATGAACGATTCAAAACTAAGTCCACGAACCACATCCCCATTCAAAAGCCTTCATCCAATAAATACTATATAAATGGAAAGCGTAGAGATACATTGATCCAATCAACAATACGAATCGATCCAATCGATTCACACAATCGGTAATATGATAACGTTCAAAATAATCTGGTCGACCATAAATATTCCAATTAATCAAATTTTCCTTATAAAATGAAATACCATAAATCATTTTAATCATATTAAATCTAATTTAACATGCGGGAGATTAATTTTCAAGAATACACGAAAAAATCGAGCCGGGGCGAAAATGGCCTGCCATGGCCGAGTCACTGCCGGCAGCCTGCCGTACGGACACGGCCCATTCCAAATGGCACGGTCGGGTCGTGCCGGCAGTGTCCTAGACATTCCTGCCAGACACGGACGTGTCGCCTGACACGGTCGAGTCACTTCCGGAAGCTGCCGGCCATACATGGCACGTGTCGCCTGACACGGTCGGGTCTGCCTGGCAGTGGCCTGGCCAGACTGCCGGACACGACCGAGTCACCCAGGACAAGGTAGAGTCACTCTCGGCCTGAATGCACCTTTTGACCAAAAAATCGTCCGACGACGATTCAGGGCTAGATTTTCGACCGGATATCCAATATCAATATTTTCCGACTTTCATATCTCCAATATAAATCATATTTCCCAGAAATTTAAGATTTATATTTAGACATAAACTTACGAAAAATACAATTATTACGAACGAAAAATATATACTACGATTATGACTAAAATGATTCTAAATCATTCACCACCTAATTGAGCATTCCAAATGCCAATATCGTATATACGATCGCAAGACCTACGCTCCGATACCACTATTGGGATTCGGTGCCTAAAACGAAGGCCCAGCGGAAGCGGTAAAATGAAAATTAATTCGATCTGAATACCTACGAGGATCGATCGAGCTACGTATATACGAATATTAAACGAAAACACAAGAGATATAGAAACTCACCCTTGTAGTCCGTTGATTAAATGGATTCCTTCTCTTGAGCTATTCCCCAAGCTTAAGATTGATATCTACGAATCCAATCCGCTCCAAGCCATTGAATGATCCAACGCCGAAAGCACCGCGTCTCTACTTGCCATGTGCCGGAGAAATGACTGGAACGACAATCACCTTGTTATCCTCCGAGGATACGGCTAGAGTTAACTGATGAAGCTTCCAATATGAAATTATAACACTCTAAGTGTATAACTCACAATCTCTCTTTTATTTCTCAATTTTTCTCCAAGAAAAATAAAGAATTTGATGAATAAAGAAGAAGATGATGAAGAAGACTTCTCTCTCTTTCATCTTGAACTTCACGTTGGAATCAAAGATTGGTCTATTGAGATTGTCTTCTTATCCCTTTTTATTCAACTCCCTACATGTACATTTCATTATTATGAGAATCAAAACCCCACCACCTCAATGATCAACCATTAAAGAATGGAACAAGGGTCCATATGAAAGTGGGTGGAAATGTGGGGGGCGGCCCATGTAGAAATCGGACAAGTTCGGTTCGTTTCGAACTCCCACGAGTCCAAAGAGATAAACTCCGATTCCGTTCCAATGTATTTATATCAATTAATTAATCCAATTAATTAATCATATCAAACACATAATAACATAATTAATTTCTCCAAGAAATAATTATATTCATGAATTAAATTAATCACATAGTGAAAAATTTAATTCATTAGGCCGTAAATCAATTTATCTAATAAATCGATTTAGACATCCAATGTCCAAAATTAGATATCTAATATCTAATATTCATAATGAGAGAATTAGCTTGATTCATTCCGTCGTTAATCCTATTGCGCGACTCGGTAGGTCCGTCTCAGTCAACAATGGGAGGAACCAAAGAGTAGTAGCACCACCTAGCTAGCGTGGCAGCCTACACTGTACCCCAACTGAGAATGAATGATCATTCAAGAACCATTATGTCGTGAATACCAGTATAGGTATAAACCCTTCTTCCAAATGTCCCGATCAAGTTATAGGGTCACGGTCAGTCAAACCCTATGTGTACTTGACTCTATGCATGCGTTAATGCAAATCGAGATCGTCGAGCTTTCGTGTATCCAATAGAACTAGCTCCAATGCTTTGGCCAAAGACTTATGACCTCATCTGCCAATAATCGCATAGGACATATAACCCGTTCACTAACAGGAGAAAGAATTCTATCTTGGTATTCAGTAGGACCTGCTACTTGTCCATCAAGATGCACGTCGAGGTTGACCCCCGCCTCCCGGTTTACAGGGTCGAACTACTCTAATGAAAATCTTGACGTCACAAGCGCATCCCTACTAAATCCTCAAGTCGAAGGTTCACGAATACCTATCACAACCTTTCAATTGCGTCATTGACTGTCCCGGATTGAAATCCGTGTGACGAATCGAGGGTGATTCGGTTCGAGTATACTAATCCAATTAGCATACCTATAACGTGTGCTCCCACTGACCATTAGTGTTCGACAGTCACTCTCCATGTCAAAGAACACGTCATACAAGTCTTCACATAAACTTAACGCCCAGTCAAGTTTCATCGACTTGCGAATGATTAAGTATTTGAGCTATAAACCTTTCCAGTGCCGACCCCCTTATCCAATAAGGAGTGGAACATTTTGCTCTCAAATGCACGGACTAGTTTCTATATGTATATTTACGAGTTAGGAATGCCAGTAACCACCAGTAAATAAAGAAACAACCATTGCCTTATATTAATGATTTACATAATTACAAGTACAATGCCCTCACTCAACATCCTCCGAGTGGAATTCGAGGGCATACTCCTAATATTAGGGTCACAGTAAAGTCAAACCATATTGTAAGTTGATTCTATGCATTTGTTAATGCAAGCCGAGATCATCGAACTCTCGTGTATTAAACACAACTAGCTCTAAATGCTTTGACCAAAGACTTATGACCCATTTGTCATTAATCGCATATGACATTTACCTGCTCACTTATAGGAGAAAGAATCCTATCTTGGTATTCAGTAGAGACTGCTACTTGCACACTAAGTTGCACTTCAAGGTTGACCCCACCAACCGATGATTGGATCGAACTACTCTAATGACTAACTTAACGTCACAAGCACATCTCCTACTGAAACCTGAAGTCAAAGGTTCACCTATACCTATCACAGCCATTCGATTCAGTCATTGACAATCCCAGAGTAAAATCCATGTGACTGAATTGAGGTGAGTCGTGTTTGAGTATACTAATCCCATTATCATACCAATAACGTGTGCTACCACTAACTGTTAGTGAAGACAGGCACTCTACATGTTAAAGTACACGGTATATAAGTCTTGTCTAAACTTACTGCCCAGTTAAGTTTTATCGACTTGTGAACTAGTTAAGCATTCAAGCCCTAAACACTTCCAGTACCTATCTCCATATACCAAATCATGATGCCCGTGATATACAATAATATCGAAATAATAAATGCCCTATTAAATTCAATATTCATAATTACAATACAATGCTCTCACTCTCTCATTCTCTGAATGGCATTCGAGGGCATATTCCTAACAGTATCATTTTACCTTATTCTGGAAGTCCCGTGTGTGGGCATGTGAGACATTGGAAATTTTCAAATACATTATATTTAAAATGTTTTGTCCAAGGCCACGACCCAAATGGTTATTTATGTGTCATTTGAAATGGTATTATGTCGGTTTGGTTTAATTGTTGATAGCCTGGTAGACCTTTGTTGAAGGTTCTACAACATGTAATAGCCCTAGCAGAGTCGGGGTGTTACATTTATGGTATCAAAGCTTAGATTTGTGAATACCTAGGCTGTTGGTGTATTAGATCTGTCGGTTGGGTTGTAAGAGTCGTTTTTGAGAATAACATCGATTTGCTGCTGTCGTACCATGCGGCCCGTGACTGTAAGACTTTTTGAATCCTTGTGTTTATTTATTGCTTTTCTTACCTCGATATCGAGTTGACCTACATCATTAGACTGTATACGACTGTATATCGTGCTGATCATCTATTGTTTCAACTTTCTTATTCTTCAGTATAATGTGTGGTCTAGGTAGACGTGCCAGAGGATGCGAGAGATGCCGTGGTCGTGGTGCCGTAGTCGAGGAGGCCATGCCTTCTCATTTGGTTAATTCGGAATCTCATCAGTGCCGAATGCTGTTATTGTGGGTTTCGATGGCCATCGGGACCTTTCCACCAGTCAGAACCAACCAGCGGGTAATAACGCCGATTTGGGAGTTACCGCCATTCTCCAGCATGTGGTAACTTAGTTAGCTCAGGTTCTTTAGGGTTGGCAGCAGAATCCACCTCCTGCCATTTCGGAGGCCAGTCAATAGCTCGAGAAGGTGATGATGATGCATCTACCACGTTTTTCTGGTTCTTCAGATTCCTTAGGTTAGGAGAGTTGGCTTTACCAAACCGGCTGGACTTTTGATGTTATCGCTGGTCCGGGGGAGACAAGGGTGCCTATTGCCCATTATTTCCTCGACAAGGAGGCTGCAGACCGGGGGGGCCATCAGGCCTATGGATTGAGTAGCTACTCGGGAAGAGTTCAAGACTGTTGTGGAAGCAGAATACTATCCTTGGCCAGTACGTGATCAACGTTTCACTGATTTATTCACTGTTGCTCCACAGTATGTGCCTATCTCTCAAACTATCGTTATATTTAACCAAGAATTACCATATGTTCAAGACCAGGTGAGGACTGAAGTGGACAAGGTCTGCTACTTTGATCGATGAATGAAACCTAAGATCCGACAGTGTATGGCTGGATTGAGGTGTACTGCATTGAAAGAATATCAAGACAGAGCTTTGGCAATTGAGATGGTCCTTACGACAGAACAGGATACCGAAAGTAAGAAACAAAAAACTTCAGGTGGATTCTCAGGCAGCAAGGGTGGTGGATCCCATAAAATCACAATCCTTTCATCGTGCTACCGAGAGGCTGTTTCAACCAGCCAATGGATCCCGTGGGTTCAGACCGACACAGGGTCTCCCGAGTGGTGAAAAGAGTTGATATAACTGTGATTGCACGGGGCATTTTATGCGACATTTTCCGTATCCTCTGGTGACTTGTTTTGCTTGTGGACTGAAGGATCACCGAGCGACTCATTATGTGGCCGCCACCAGAGCCGTCGGTAGTCAGCGAACCATTCCAATTCTAAGAGGGCGTAGTGTTAATCAGAGGGCTCTGACTTACCAATCTCAGCAGAGTGCAGGCCGAGGCAGAGCCAGGGGTCAGCCGGACCGTCCTGGTGTGTCGATTTCGGGGCTAGCATATCCCCGCCTCTATCATATGAGGCTCACGGATGATTTGTGGTGGCAGGTATCACTCAGATTCTTTCCCACCCAGTTTTAATGTTGTTCGATTCGGGTGCTACCCATTCTTTTATTGCATTGGATTGTATTGATCGTCTTGGTATTGATTGCTTATTTGAGTGCGAGCCATTTATTTTGGATATGCCTATTAAGGACCGTATGTTTGGGAGCCGAGAGGTTAGAGATTGTCCAGTAAGCACCAGGAATCGAGATTGCCTTCAAATCTTATTGTAGTAGATTTGAAGGGGGAGGATTTAATCCACAGGGATGATTCGATAGATCGTCATGGTGCTATCATGAACTTCCAGACTCATGCTATTTCGATAGTGGCTAGGGATGGCAGCGAGCATACTTTTATGGGTCGTAAGCTGGATAGATCAGGGAGTGTGATTAATGCCAAGAAGGTGGTGAAACTTTTGAACCAAGACCGTGTCGGCTACTAGTCTTACGCCATGAAGGCAAGAGACGGGAACGTTGAGTTGTCGATAGTTACAGTTGTCAACGAGTACCTCGATGTGTTTCCGGGTGATTTATTGGGATTGCCGCCACAGCGAGAGGTCATGCACCATATCGAATGGCATTGTAAGAAATGTTAGAATTGAAGAAACTGTTGGGAGAACTTTTAGACAAAGGGTATATACGGCCGAGCATTTCGCTTGGGGACCACCAGTCATGTTTGTTAAGAAGAAGGATGGATCACTTTGTTTATGTATCGACTAGCGAAAATTAAATAAGTTGACCATAAAAAACAAATACCCTTTACCATGTATTGATGATTTATTCAATCAGCTTCTGGGAGTGACAATCTTCTCGAAGATTGATTTACAATTTGGATACTACCAATTGAGGATTCGGGATTCTGATATTCTGAAGTCTGCCTTTCGAGCGAGGTAGGTCATTTTGAGTTCGTGGTTATGCCATTTGGGCTAACCAACACCCCAACCATGTTCATGAAATTATGAATAATGTGTTTAGCGAGTATATCGATAAGTTTGTGGTTGTCTTCATCGACAACATTCTTATTTATTACCGGAGTCAGGAGGAGCATGCCGAGGATCCCGAGAGCCAAACAATTACTTGAAAATTTTTCATAATGTGAGTTCTGGCTTAAGGAAATAACGTTCCTTGGACACTTGATTTCGGCGGATTTAGTTCGTGTTGATCTCAGAAAATATTGGCGGTGCTAGAATGGGAACCGCCTAAATATGTGAAAGAAGTGAGAAGTTTCTTAGGACTCGTGGGGTATTATCTTAGATTTGTCGAGGGATTCTCCAAGATCGCTCGGCCATTTACATAATTTCTTTAGAAAACCCATAAATTCAAATGGAACCTAGAGAGGCAGGACAATTTTGATGAGTTGAAGAGGTGCTTGACTACAGTGCCTGTTTTAGCTTTACCTCGGGGACTAAAGATTTTGTGGTTTATAGTGATGCTTTAGGACTTAGACTCGATTGTGTACTGATGCAAAGGGATAGGGTAATAGCCTATGCATCTCGACAGTTGAAACCGTATGAGGTGAATTATCCCACCCATGACCTATAGTTAGCAGCAGTCGTGCTCGCTCTGAATATCTTTATCTTTACGGCTCCTTGTGTAAGATTTGCACCAATCACAAGAGCCTAAAGTATATCTTTAGCCAGAAATATTTGAATATGAGGCAACATAGGTTGTTAGAGTTGATCAAGGATTATGACCTTGAGATTCTTTACCACCCGGGTAAGGCGAATGTGGTGGCCGACGCGCTGAGTCATAGGCCAGTATCACTCCAAATGTGGTGGCCGACGCATTGAGTCATAGGACGACATTCTTATTTATTACCGGAGTCAAGACTTGGTCGGACAGGGTATCGAGGTTTGGCTTTCGACTCATCTCAAATTCTCCTTGCATGAGACTTGAGAATGTTTCACATAGCTCAAGATTGGTTGAGCCAAATATGATATCATCCACATATATTTGAACAAGTAATATGTGGTCTTCATGTTCTACTCTGAAGAGGGTCTTGTCCACCTTTCCTTTCCTGAATCCATTCTTCTCCAGAAACATATATAGTGTCTTATACCATGCTCTTGGTGCTTGCTTGAGTCTATATAGAGCATTTAGAAGCTTGTATACTTTGTCTCCTTTGACAAATTTGGGGGTTGCTCCACATAGACTTCTTCTTCTAGTACTCCATTGAGAAAAGCACTTTTTATGTCCATTTGGTAGACTTCAAAATCCTTGAATGCTGCATATGCAAGGAATAGTCTAATAGCTTCTAATCTTGCTACAGGTGCATATTTTTCATTAAAATCTATTCCTTCACATTAAGCATATCCTTTTGCAACGAGTCTGGCTTTATTCCTAACAACAGCTCCATCTTCATCACATTTGTTTTTGTACACCCATTTGGTGCCTATGACTTTCTTGTGATCTGGTCTGTCTGTTAGTTCCCAGACATTGTTTCTCTCCATTTGGTTAACTTTTCTTCCATTGCAATTATCTATGAGTAGTCCTCCTGTGCTTGATCTATTGTTTTGGGTTCCATTTGAGACATGAAACATGAGAACATAGCCATTCCTAATGGTTCTGTAGATTGTCTGGTTATGACTCCATCAGTTAGGTTTCCAATGATTTGTTGAATGGGATGATCTCTGAGCCATTTGGGGATATCATCTTCATGGTTTGTTCCCCATGTTGAGTTGCTTTGATGGACTTCATCTCTCTTTACATCAGATTGGTTCTGGTCTTCTTGAACTGCATCTGGTTCATCTACGGTCTTGTCATCTGCAGATGGGGATCCTCTTTGCTCTGCATGTGTGTTTTTATCGGCTGCAGTTGGATCTTCATCAGCTGTAATTGGATCAGCTATGTTTTGGGATCCTATCTGATCTGTAGTTGAGTCTTCAGGCTGATTTGCAGTTGGATCTTCAGGTGAGTCCATCATTCCTGTGTCATTGATGATGACTTCTTCTAGGGTGGCGGATTTGATCTTTTTCTCAATTGATTCCACCTATTTCCTGTACTCAACAGTGGACTCATCAAACACAACATGGGGTGTTTCTTCCACAACTAATGTTCTTTTGTTAAAAACTCTGTATGCCTTGCTTATTTGTTAGTATCCTATACAGAGACCATCATCAGTTTTCGCATCAAAGGCATTCAGTTGGGTTTTACCATTGTTGTGGATGAAACACTTACAACCAAATATATGGAAGTATGCAACAGTTGGTGTTCTGCCATTCCAAACCTCATAGGGAGTTTTGCCATGTCTCCCTACTATCATACTCCTGTTCTGAGTATGGCATGCTGTGTTGATAGCTTCATCTCAGAACCTCTTTGGCAGGTCAGCTTCAGCAATCATTGACCTGGCAGCTTCCTTCAAGGTTCTGTTTCTTCTTTCAGCAACACCATTTTGCTGTGGTGTTGTTGCAGCAGAGACTTCATGCTGGATTCCATTCTGATCACTGTATTCAGTGATTGCCTTGCTGTGAAATTCTCCACCTCTATCTGATCTGATCTTTATAATGGAGAGAGATTTCTCATTCTGAATCTTCCTCAGCAGCTAAGGTAGCTTTGTTAGTGTTTCACTCTTTTTATAGAGAAAAAAAACCATGTGAATTTGGAGTAGACATCCACTACTACTAGGGCATGCTTCCTTCCCCTCAATATCCTTGGCTTGATGGGGCCAAAAAGATCCATATGAAGTAGATCCAAAATCCTGGTGGTGAGAGTGGTAGGCTAAACTGGTTTGAAAGTTGTTCTGGTCTGCTTTCCTTTCTGGCATGCATCATAGAGAGCTTCTTTCTTGAATACTTCTTCTGGAAGTCCTATGACTAGCTTTTGAGAGCTTATCTTATTGATGGCTTTGAAGTTCAGGTGACATAATCTATTGTGCCATAGCCATCCATTCTCAGCAATTGTCTTTGATAAAAAAACAGGTGTTTGGAGTGCCTATATTCCAGTCTATCATATCGACATCTCTTCTTCTGAATCCCACTTCTCCAGATATGATATCAATCACCATGCATTTCCAAATAGTGAAGACTACTAGGTTCTTTTCATCACAGAATTAGCTTATGCTGAATATGTTGTATTTGAGCCCTCTGACATAATGTACTTTGGATATGGTTATGTTTCCTCTGTGCAGCTCTCCAAATTCCTTTTGTCTGTCCTCTAGAGCTATCTCCAAATGTTACATCTGTACCTCTTTCTTTGATTTAGTTTGAGATCAGCTTCTTATTACTGGTCATGTGCCTTGAGCATCCAGAATCTACAAACCATTCTTCACCTCTTATTGTTGAACTTGAGGAGATGTGGTAGTAGTCCTTCCACCTTTTCTGCAATCAGTCAAGCACATATTTAGGTACCCAAATTTGTGTGGGTCCTTTGGTGTTAGTAGGCTTCCTGGAGAATTAGTTTCTCCATGGATTATAAAAGTTATGTTGACTACCCCTATAGGGTGTGTGCTGTCTAGGTCTATATCCCTGGTTAGAGTTGTATACTGGATATGCCTCATAAAACCTATGGTGTGTGGGCCATTTCTAAATCTTGGTTGAGACCATTTAAATAGTTGGGGTCTCCACACATGTTCATTTTGAAAATTTGGATAACCTTGAGGTTTCCATTTACCTCTCCCATTTTGAAATCTGTTTTTAGGGAGTCTTTGGTAATAATTTGAATAATGTTTTGGCTACTGCTTCTGCCTTGGTTGTTGCCTAGTCTTCTGTCTAGGTAGCTGCCTTGTGAACCTTGGCTGCTGCCTAAACTTTTGACTGGGCTGCTGCCTATTTTGAAATACGGGTTTTATAGGCTCAGCAGTCTGGACATAAGTTTCTCCCTTGACAAAAATGGTTTTTTAACTAGAGGGAGTGTTGGGGTCATATCCAAGGCCTGATCTTAAATAAAGTGGCCTCTTGTTCACATACAATTCATCCAGGGTTATGGATGCCTTTAAGGATGTTATTTCCTTAGCTTGTGTTTTATTTAGCTGTGTCAGTTTAGTAAACTCCGATT
Organism: Orobanche coerulescens; assembly: GCA_033398695.1. Classification (NCBI taxonomy): domain Eukaryota; kingdom Viridiplantae; phylum Streptophyta; class Magnoliopsida; order Lamiales; family Orobanchaceae; genus Orobanche; species Orobanche coerulescens. The sequence goes on along the minus strand of CM065803.1, from coordinate 200,652,531 downwards.
TGACATGAGCAAGTGCAGCTGATTTCTCACTATTTAAAATAGTTAGCCTTTTAATCTCAGCTGTGGTGTTATTAGTTGAGTTTTTCAATTTGTTTTCGGCCTATTTTTCAGATTCATATTTGATTTTTGTTAACTCTAGGCCGAGTTTTTCAAAATTATTTTTCAGCTGCCTATTCTCATCTTGCAGTTGTGTTTTCTCGGCTATCATAGTCAAAGTGTGCAGATTTTAATTTTTCAAAGTCTTTGAGGAGATGATTGATAGATTCATGCAAGTCAATATCTTGAGATATGTCTGAGCTATCATTATTTGAAATTGAGGGTTTAGATGTTACCTCTTCATCAGCTAGGTTGGCCATCAGACAGTTATAGTCTTCATCATCATCAGAGAAGAATCCACTGCTAGATTCTACTCTTTCTTGGTCTTCTCCAATGAAAGCTTTTCTTTTGTCCTCTTTTCTGCCCACTTCTTTCTTGCCTTCATCCTTCTCGAGTTCTGGACAATCAAACTGGATGTGTCCTGTTTTATGGCAATTGTAGCATTCCACCTTCCAGTTTCCAGCCTTTTGGTTCCTCTTGGATTATCCTTGTAATACTTCTTATACTTGGAATAATTCTTCCTGAAGTTGCTGAACTCTGTATGATGAAGGCCATCTCTTCTTCAAAATTCAGAGGGCTTGGGGGACTGAATTCAGCTAGGCTTTTTGCAGACGATTCTGCTATGAATGCTATCCCTTTTTCAGCTGGTTTATGAGATGATGAACAGGCTGGCTCAAATTCATAGGCCTTTAGATCAGAAAATAGCTCCTGGATCTTTATCTTGTTGAGATCCTTTGATTCTTTCATGGCCATAACTTTCATGCTCCATTCAGGGTTGAGAGATCTTAAAATAGAGCCATTTCCCTATTGCCATATGTCTTTCCGAGGGAGGTTATTTCATTGATAATCTCAGTGAACCTTATGTCTACCTGGTCAATTGTTTCTCTAGTCTTCATCTTGAAATTGTCAAATTTTTTAGTAGCAATTGACAACTTATTATCCTTGATCAGCTCGGTCCCCTCACACATTACAGCTAATGTGTCTCAGATTTCTTTGGCATTCTTACAATTCTTAATCTTGACCATGGTTGCCTTGTCAAGAGTCTGATACAACACATCTCTGGCCCGGTTGTCAAGATTGGCCAGCTTCCTTTATTCAGGAGTCATCTTTGTCCTCTTCTTGGGGATTTTCCCTGGCTTCCCAGCAGTAATTTCTTTTGGTGTATTGTCCTTATCAAATATGAAGGGTCCATCCTCAATGATACACCACATGTCATCACATGAGACTGCTATCTTATTTTCCATAAGTCATATTCATCAACAAAGAATACAGGTAATCTAGAGTGCATGTGTTGCATGTATTCCATTATAATATGAGAGATTAAAGTATACTCAAGCATATGGATTTGATTCTGAACAATTGAACCAACCTCTCTGATACCACTTGTAGGTCACAAGTCCTCAGGAATATTATAGAGGGGGTGAATAGACTTATTAAACTCTTTCCTGAAACTTAGGTGAGCGTCTCAACTGTGATTAAGTGCAGATGACTTATGTCGACTGCAGACAGATAATGCGGAAGACACAGATGATAATAATGCAGATAACAAGTATCGACTGTAGAAAACTCTCTAATGGAACAGTAAATAAATAAATTATCTACAGTCCTACAAAGATGTATAGAAATTAATTTAACCTTAAGCTGGGAGGAAAGCCATTTCATGGTGGTTAGTGAAATTGTCTCTAGTGAAGGAATTAAGGTTGATAAAGCTAAAATTGATGTAATTGAAAAATTACCTCCTCCAACCAATATAAAAGGTATTAAAAGTTTTCTTGGGCATGATGGCTTTTACAGAAGATGTATAAAAGATTTTTCAATAAGCCAACCTTTGTGTAAATTACTTTCTAAAGATGCCCCTTTTATCTTTGATGAAAAATATTTAACTTCTTTTAATATCCTAAAAGAAAAGTTAACTTCAGCTCATGTAGTTATTTCACCAGACTGGACCTTACCATTTGAACTAATGTGTGATGCTTCAAACTATGCGGTGGGGGCAGTTCTCGGTCAAAAAGTTGATAAAGTATATCGTGTACTCTACTATGCTAGTTTTACCCTCAATGAGGCACAAGTAAATTACACGACCACGAAAGAAGAGTTGTTAGCTATAGTTTTTTCCCTCGATAAATTTCAATCTTATATCCTAGGGTCAAAAGTAATAGTGCAGAGTGATCATGCAACATTAAAATATTTACTAAAAAAGTCACAAGCTAAACCAAGACTAATTAGATGGATTTTAATGTTGCAAGAATTTGACGTAGAAATCAAGGATAGAAAAGGGAGCGAAAATGTGGCCGCTGACCATTTGTCACGACTCATATTTAACAATGACACTCTTGCTTTGCAAAAGTACGATACTATCCCTGAATCACTTCCTCATGAACAACTTTTTCAAATTAATACAACTCCTTTTTATGCTGATATTGTGAAGTACCTTGCACGTGGAACGTTAAAGACTGACTTATCTTTTCAAGAAAGAAAAAGATTTCTCTTCACTTGTCGAAGTTATTTTTGGGATGATCCTTCTTATTCAGAATCAGTAAAGATGATATTACCAGACGTTGTATTCCTTAAAATGAACAAAAAAATATTTCGACATTTTGTCATGAGTATAATTGTGGAGGACATTTTGGAGGTCGTAAAACTGTTTTTAAAATTTTCCAATCAGGGATGTATTGGCCACATCAATTTTATATTTCATGTGACCGATTTCAACAAACAGGAAATATTGGGAAAAAAATGAAATGCCTTTGACAAATAATTTAGTTATCGAAATTTTTGACGTATGGGAAATCGACTTCATGGGGCCATTTCCTAAGTCATTTAGTTTTGAGTACATCCTGGTTGCAGTTGACTATGTGTCAAAATGGGTGGAAGCTATTGCAACACGAACTAATGATGCTCAAACAGTTTTAAAATTTGTGCAAGAAAATATTTTAAGTCGTTTTGGCTTTCCGAGAGCAATTATTAGTGATGGGGGTCCCATTTTTATAACAAGCTTTTTGAAAAAATGATGAAAAAGTACTACATTAATCATAAAATAGCTACTCCTTACCATACCCAAACATCAGAACAACTGGAAATGAGTAATAAGCTGATTAAAGGGATCCTCGAAAAGATTGTACAACCTTCAAGGAAAGATTGGTCTGTTAGGTTGAATGACGCACTACGGGCTTATCGTACTGCTTATAAAACTGTCTTAGGAATGAGTCCTTTTCATCTTGTTGATGGTAAAGCATGTCACTTACCTGTCGAAATAGAACATAAAGCCTAATAGGAAATAAACAGCGTTAATTTTGACTTAATGAAAGCAGGAGAAGAAAGAAAGATTCACCTCTACGAACTCGATGAGATCCGAAATGAGGCATATGAAAATGAAAAAATATATCAAGAAATAGTCAAACGACTACATGATAGAAAGATCATCGCTAAAATTTTAAAATCTGGAATGCAAGTTCTATTATTTAATTCTCGCTTATGATTATTTCCGGGAAAATTGAGATCTCGTTGGAGCGGTCCATTCCCAATCCTAGAAACATATTCTTATGGGATTGTAAAGCTGTTAAATCCCAGAAGAATGAATCATTTCAGGTAAATGGTCATCGTGTTTGTTGGGTTTTACGCATATCTAATACAATAAATATGAGCAAACGTAGCGGAATAAAATATCGAAAAAAAACCCAGACGAGGATCTACAAGCAGTAATTTAATTAATTTATTAATGGTTCGTAGAATTACCTTAATTCGAAGAACAGATCGGAACCCGGACTAGAAGCTGATTAAATCATCTTCCTCTTTCGGTGATCCACACACGAACAACTGGTACAAGCCGGATTGTTAGATCCTTACGAATAATATTGATAAACAGTACAATAATTAATTCCTTGCTAGAAGGATTTATACTGTTGGTCAAAATCAACTAAGGAAAGAGGACGGAGATGGCCGAAACGAATCTCCAGAGTGAAAACTATTCGACCGATCTGTTGGAGAAGGGGCGATCTTTGGCTCTTGCAAAACTAGGGTTGTGCAATTTTTCTTATTACAACTTCTTGTCCAAGACCTTATATTTATACTAACTAAACCCTAGAGTCAAACTCTAGTATTTATTTAGTTGCCCCTCAACTTATTAAATAATACAATACATATAATATCTTATATTATATATTACTTATTATTTAATCCTCTAATAAATATAATATTTAATATTATGTTTATCTTTCCTAGTTGATATAATTAAATAATATAATATATAATATCATATATTACTCATTATTTATTTTCTTTAATAAATACAATATCCAATATTATATCTATTAATTATTCTTGCTTGTCTTTAGATGTCGTATGTGTGACCCAAAAGGCTTATATTATGTTGGCAATTATTTAATACCTTATTAAATAATAAGTCATAAGCAGTCTCTAGAAAGACATTATGACTACCCAAATAATATAAGTTTATAGTCCATTAAACCATTTAACGTGTCAAATCCCTTTGTCGCGCGATATCATATTTGAACTAAGTCATGGATGTTGTCATACTTATTATGTTCAAATGATTTCTCGATCTTAAGTAGACTGATTGAATTAAATGACTCTTCATTTGAGCATGGCCATGCATTTCCTTCAGTCCTACTTATCGAGGGGCCCAGCAGATATCTCTCTCACTAAAGAGATGGACAAATCCCCATCTTGATTATTCATTGCCCTCTACATGACTCCCACTAATCCCGATCGCTAACCTTTATGATCACCATGTTTCAGATGACGTTGGATTACGTCAAGGCATAGCAGTTATCATGTTGGACTTTATGATAATCTCAGGTTCAAGTATTTATTGACATACTATTATATTGAGATTTACTTATGATATTTCCGTGCAGTGATCTCAATGCGGGTCTATATAATATTGGTCCAACCAATACCCATAAGATTGATCCGTATCATACGTGTAATCATCCGATGATTATCAATCAAACTTGTACTAGTATGTCAATCACTTGAGTCTCTACTCAACGCGATTGGACCAGGGACATTTGAATAATCTTATTATTCGTGAATACTATTATTCGATTATTATAATATTAAAACATGCACACATTATAATAATCAATGAGAAATAAATGATATCAAATAACTTTAATTAAATGTGACAATTATAAATATAGGCACATCGAATGTCCTAGGGCACTATTCCCAACAATCTCCCACTTGTACTAGGACCATTTATTCATGACTTCTAATACTATAGATCTAGCATGCTCAACATGCTATCCTTGTAATAGAGGCTTGGTAAGTGGATCTGCAACATTCTCTTTCGTGCTACTTTGCATATTATAATATCTCCTCGTTTGACGATTTCTCTGACTAGGTGATATTTTTTAGTATATGTTTGGATCTCTAATCGGTCATTAACTCTTTAGCTCGCACAATAGCACTATTATTGTCGCAGTAAGGACTTATAGGACCTAAAAGGTTCCACATATTCTCCTTGGCTGCATCCGATTCTACCAAGTACTCAGCTTGAGTTATTGAATCTACGAGCGTGCTCACTTGGAACATTTCCAACTCATAGCATCTCCTATTTTAAACAAAACACAAAAGCATCTGCGATCTTAAATCGTCTCTATCAGTTTTGAAACTTGCATCAGTGTAACCATTTACAGCCAGCTCGTTTCCCACACATAAATTAGGAATGCATCCTTAGTTCTTCTTAAGTACTTTAGGATGATTTTCACTGCTATCCAGTGACTTTCACCTGGATTTGATTGGTATCGCCTTGTCATACTAAGGGCAAACGATACATCTGGTCGAGTATAAATCATGGCATACATGATCGATCCAGTGGACGAAGCATATAGAATCTTGCTCATACGGGCTCGCTCATCAGGAGTCAAAGGACTCTTGAGTCTCACTCAAATGAATGCCATGTGACATTGGCAAGAGTCCTCTCTTGGAGTCTTGCATATTGAACCTCTTCAATATTTTGTTAATGTAGGTATATTGACTCAGACCAATCATTCTCTTTGATATATCTCTATAGATTTTTATCCCAAGAATGTAAGCAGCTTTGCCTAAGTCTTTCATTGAGAAACAACTTCCCAACCAAGTCTTGACTGTCTGCAAGGTGGGTATGTCATTTCCAATGAGTAATATGTCATCTACATCTAAGACTAAAAAAACAACTATGCTCCCACTAACCTTCTTGTACACACATGGTTCATATTTATTTTGAATAAACCCAAACTCTTTGACAGTTTCATCAACGCGAAGATTCCAGCTCCAAGAATCCTGCTTCAATCTATGAATGGATCTTTGAAGCTTGCAAATCTTTTTACAATTTTCTGGATGAACAAAACCCTCAGGTTGTGTCATGTACACACCCTCGAGTAAGTTTCCATTAAGGAATGCTATTTTGACATCCATTTGCCATAATTCATAATTATAGTATGCAGCAATGGCAAATAAAATTCTAATTGATTTAAGCATGACTACTGGCGAAAAAGTCTCATCATAGTCAACACCATGAATTTGTCTATAACCTTTTGCCACTAGTCTAGCTTTATAGGCTTGCAGATTATCGTCCATGTCTTTCTTCTTTTTGTAGACCCATTTGCACCCAATGGTTTTAACACCCTCAGGTAGATCTATCAAGTTCCAAACTTGATTGTCATACATGGACTGCATCTCTGACTTCATGGCTTCTAGCCATTCCTCGGATTCTGGTCCTGAAGCAGCTTCTATATAGCTACTAGGCTCATCATCTATGAGCGATGCATCATCATCCTCTATTACGAGCATATCTCTCATGTTCATGTCGCATCCTATCAGATCTGTGAGGGACTTGTGCACTTTGAACGGGCTCTTCAACTGATTGTTGAGCTTGTTCAGTTTCTATCGGTGAAGTGATGTCTTCTTGTGGTTCTCGAGTTTCCTCGAGAATTAATCTTCTCCAACTGTCTGTTTTGGAAATTAAATCCGTTTCTAAGAATACAGCATTTCGAGCAACAAACACTTTGTTCTCTGCGGGCTTATAATAATAATATCCTTTAGTTTCCTTCGGATCCCATTGTTGTTGCCCAAAATATTTATCCGAAGATTAAATACTGCTGGAGGATGGAAAACAAACAACAATTGCGGGAGCACTTCCGAGAGAAGATAAATAATACAAGATTTGCCGGGTTTGTTAGGCTCGGGCTTGAATGCTCTCGCGAGATGTTATTAATACAAATATTCGTGGATACAAGTATTAATGTGAGAAATCTAAATACAATGAGTGTAAAAAGACTCTGTTAATCCGGCTCTTGAGCGAAGCTCGGTGTTCTTCGTCCCCGCCGATTGTCTGCTGAATGAGAGAGGCCGGGAGAAGAAGTACCGAAATATAGCTGTTGCCAAGAGTTGGAGATAGCCAAGTGCTGTGTATTGATTCTGAACGCTGAAATCGCGATAATGCAGAGTGTTTTTAGAGTCAGAATCTCGGTTGAGTTGTGTTGGGATTCCGAAAATAAAACGAAATACGCAGCGGAAATAAAAACGAATCCCAAACAGGATCGATCAAGTAACGTATATACGAAAAATAAATACGAAGATACAAAGGTAAAGATTCATACCCTTGAAGCCTTTGAAATAAATCTTCGTAAAGTGTAGACGATGATCACGATCCCGTCCCGAACACGAAATCCCTTCGTTCCAAGCACCGAAAATTCGAAGCCTCTACTTCACACGCGTCGGAAGTTGCCCGGAAAAATCTACAACACTCCGTTCTATGAAGAACACGGCTAGGAAGTATTGTAGGAATTTTTTCTCTCTTAATTTTTCTTACTTCTTTTCACCTCAAAGATGAACAATATGAAGAAGAAAAATTTTTCTCTCTCCTCACTTGAAGAACTCACGGCCAGCAGCTCCAATTTTTGCAAGTGTGTGTGTATATCTTACTTCATCAAGAGTTGGTTATATATATATATATATATAATATATAACAACTCATCATAATGAATAAAAATAATGTGAGAGGAATCTCAAACATTATTAAGATGACTTTACAACAAACACAACATGCAAAATGTAATGGCCATGTGAGGTGGGGTTGGCCTATAAGGAAGCTTCCTAGAAACGAGCCGAGTCACTCGGCTCGTGTACCGGACGTTCGTCAAACGACTCCGTTAAATACACTCCTTTTAATCATCAATGTATTTATATTAATTAATTAATCTAATTAATTAATTATATCAAATACAAATATATTTCTCTAAGAAATATAATTTATGAATTAAATTAATTACCCAGAACTTAATTTTAATTCATGAGACCGCCTTTTGATTTATCCAATAAATCATAATTAGATATCCAATATATAATTAATTAGAGAGATAATAAATTCACATTTATCCGTCAACGCTCCTCATGCGCGACTCCGTAGGTCCGTCTCAGCCGGTATTGGGAGGAACCAATGAGTGCGGGCAGCACTTAGCCAGCCTAGCGGGCCGCACTGTAAACCCCGACTGAGAACGAATGAAGAGATCATTCCAGAACCATTATGTCGTGAATACTATATACGTATAGACCCTTCATCAGATGTCCCGGTCAAGTCTTCGGGTCACGGTAAAGTCAAACCCTACTGTTGACTAAACTCTATACATGTGTTAATGCAAATCAAGACCGACTGATTAATAGTGTATCTAATACGACTATATCAGAATGCTTTGGCCAAAGACTTATGATCTTATTTGCCATTAACTGTATAGGACATTCGCCTGGTCACTAACAGGAGATAGAATCCTTTCTTGGCATACAGTAAAGACTACTACCTGCCCGTATAGTCCGCACTTCGAGGTCGACTCAGCAATTAAGCAAATGAGTCTAACTACTCTAATGACAAACTAAACGTCACAGGCACATCTTCTACTGAACCCTCAAGTCAAAGGTCCACGTATACTATCACAACCTTTCGATTCGTCATCGACTCTCCGAGAGTGAATACCGTGTGACTGAATCGAGTATGAGTCATGTTCGAGTATACTGGCCCCACCAATATACTTATAACTATGCTATTAAGACGTGCACACGTCCTAGCATCAGTTATACAAGTCATATTAAAACTTAATGCCCATTTTAAGTTTATTGACTTGCGAACAATTTACGTAAATAAACTTTAAACACTTCCAGTACATTTTCTCTTATCCCATAACGAGAATGGAATGTTTGATTTATTTACATGGACTTCACTTCAATGTTTACCAAGTCAAGAATGCAATTGAAATACAATAAACAGTGAATGAATCGTATTGCCTTTTTATTAATTATTCCATAATTACAAGTATAATGCCCTTACTCTCTCATCCCCTGAGTGGCATTCGAGGGCATATTCCTAACAATCTCCCACTTGCACTCAATGCCACACATCATGGTATCCAATACCCATGTTCTTCAGATGTCTTTCTAAGACGGCTGAGATAATGGCTTAGTCGGTGGTCGAGACATTGTCTTACGAGTCTACTCTTTCCAATGAAACATATCCTTTTTCCACCATCTCTCGACGATGTGGTACTTTCTCTCTATATGCTTGGTGTTGTGGTGAGCCCTCGGCTCCTTGGCTTGGGTGACTCCATCATTATCACAGAATAGTGATATAGGCAACTCCGCGTTAGGCACCACTTGAAGTTCTTGTATAAACACGCATCCAAATGCTTCTTTGCTAGCCTCGAGGCGGCTTGATACTCTGCTTGGCGGTGGAATCTGCGGTAGCGGTTTGCTTGGAGCTTCTCCAAGAATCTTGCTCCTCCATTGAGAGTAAATAAATACCCGGATGTCGACTTAGAGTCGTCATTGTCTCCTTGAAAATCGAATCGGTGAATCCAATCACCTTCGATTCTCCACCACCATAAGTAAGAACTAAATCTCTAGTTCTTCTTAAGTACTTAAGAATGTTCTTTACGGCAGTCAATGTTCCCTTCCGGGTTTGCTTGAAATCGACTTACCATACTCACGGCGTAGGCTAAGTCTGGTCTCGTACACAACATAGCGTACATGAGGCTACCCATCGCGAGGCATAGGGTACCTTACTCATCTCTCTCTTGTCTTCCTCACTTTGAGGACACATTTTCGTGGTGAGATGAATTCCATGTCGCATGGGAAGGAACCCTCTTTTAGATTCATCCATCTTGAATCTTCTCGGATTTTATCGATATAAAGGGCTTGGGAAAGTCCTATCATTCTTCGTGGTCTATTTACGTAAAGACGGATCCCTAGAATATAGGAAGCTTCTCCCAAGTCTTTCATGGAGAACGTTTTAGAAAGCCAAGCTTTCACGGTCTTTGAGCATTGCTACGTTATTTCCTATAAGCGAATATCATCTACATATAGTACTAAGAACGCAATGTTGCTCCCACCGACCTTTTGTAAACACATGGTTCCTCCTCATTTCGTTCGAAGTCAAAGTCCTTAACTGCTTCGTCAAATCGAAGGTTCCAACTCCGAGAAGCTTGCTTCAGACCATAAATGGCTCGTTGCAGCTTACACACTTTATGAATATTAGCTTTGGACACAAAACCTTTAGGCTGTTCCATATAGATTTCCTCCTCGAGGTATCCATTTAGAAAAGCCGTTTTGACATCCATTTGCCATATTTCATAATCATAATAGGCAGCAATGGCAAGCATCATGCGAATCGACTTTATCATAGCTACGGGCGAGAAGGTATCATGATAATCGATACCTTCCCTTTGCGTATAACCCTTTGCCACAAGCCTGGCCTTATAGGCATCAACCTTGCCATCCCCATCAGTCTTTCTCTTATAGATCCATTTATTTCCAATAGTCCTCATGCCAGTTGGAAGATCTACTAGAGTCCAGACCTGATTGGTATGCATCGAGTCTATCTCAGCTTTCATTGCTTCTTGCCATTTATCAGAGTCTACATCCACTATCGCTTGGTCATAGGTGACAGGGTCGTTTTCACTGCTATCAGGTGTGTCGTGGAGACCCAGTTCCTCGACATGTGTATAGCCATACCTCTCAGGTAAGTGAGATACCCTATCAGACCTTCGAAGTGGAGGCTGTGTTACAATAGGTTCGGTTCTTGATCCCTGATCAGATGTCTCCTTAGGAGTTTCATTATGCTCTTCCAAAGAGATATTTCTACCCGAGCCACCCTCCTGAATGTATTCATCCTCAAGGAAGTGCGCTTGTAATGCCACAACGACCCTATGGTCTTCTGGCATGTAGAATAGATAACCCATCGAGTCCTCTGGGTATCATATGAAACGTCCTTTTATGGACCTCGCTTCCAGTTTGTCCACCTTAGCCTTTTTGACATAGGCTGGACATCCCCAAATCCTTATGTGATTAAGGCTTGGTTTCTTACCCTTCCACATCTCATGCGGAGTGATAGGAACAGATTTGGAAGGACATCTATTTAGGATATAGGCAACGGTTAGTAAGGCATACCCCCACAGGTAAATAGGTAAATCAGTGTAATTTAACATGGAGCGAACCATGTCCAACAAAGTCCGATTTCTCCTTTCAAACACCATTTAACTGTGGGGTTCTGGAGGCGTGAATTGTGAAACTATTCCATGTTCCTTAAGGAACTCATCAAACTCAGTGCTCATATATTCGCCACCTCGGTCGACCGAAGTGCTTTGATATGACATCCAGTTTGTTTTTCAACTAGGGCCTTAAATTCTTTGAATTTAGCAAAGGCTTGATTTATGTTTCATTAAGTACACAATCCCATACCTAGTATGATCATCTCAGAACGTTATGAAATATTGATATCCGTCTCGGGCTACTTCTAAAGCACCACAAACATCGGTATGCACCAATCCAAGTTTATCGGCACCCTTTCAAAAGTCCTGTGAAGGGAACTTAGTCATTTGCCTCTAAGGCAAGATTCACAAGTTGCATAGGGTTCTACACCCAATGGACTTAAAAGTCCATCTTTCTCCATTTTCTGAACCTTGGTCGACCAACATGACCAAGTCTAAGGTGCCATTTAAGAGCTTGATTAGTATCTTGCCTACCACGTTTCCTAGTTATAGTGTTCAACTCTTTGTTTTATTTTGCATGTTCGGATGATATAAACCATTCAACAATGTATTTATTTCCAACCAATTTATTTGAAAATAAATTTTACAAGCGCCATTGCTAATGAAGAAACAAAATCCTTTCCGGTCCAAGACTGAATGGATACAATGTTTTTATGCCCCTTGGGCAAAACAAGTACTTCATCTAATGTCAAAATAAAACCCGATTCTAAACCCGGAAGGATTGATCCAATATCGGTTGCCTCGACACTTTGTCCGCTTCCAGTGATCATTATTTCCCCGACTTCAAGTTTTCTGCCGTTCAGATCCGATTCATAGTACAAATGTGAGAAGTGGCACCGAATCCGAATCCATGAAGCGAGAATATACGATGGCGGAACAATTAGTTTCAAAAACAAAAGTTCCGTGCACGATGCGCCATTAATCTTGGGACAAGTCCTTCGCCGATGGCCCGACTCACCGCATTCAAGGCATTTGTCCGTAGGTTTTGGACCGCCTACCTTTTGAACCTTTCGGCCTTGCCCTTTCCTTTTGCACCCCTTTCTTGGGTTTGTACCGCTCGTAGGTCTTTTTCTTCTTGTTTTTGGACCTCTTAGGCCCGGAAGAAATCACAAGAGCGGCCTCTCTCGGTTTAGTCTTCATGTTAGATCGCGCCGTCACCGGGTTATTCATTAGCCCGGCTAATGTGCATGTAATTTCATTACAGTTGAAATTCATTACAAACTGCGTGAAAGAGTCAGGTAGATATTGAAGGATGAGATCAATTTGAAGGGATAAATCCATATTAAAGTTGAGCACCTCGAGCCTCTCAATCATAGAGATCATCTTGAGGACGTGGTCTCCCACTTTCTCCCCTTCTTTCATCCTAAGATGAACAAGCGCTTTGATATCTCATATCTAGCAGTCTCTTTGTGCTCTCCATAAAGTTCGGTCAAGTGTGCGAGAATCTGCCTAGCAGAAGTCATTTTCTCGTGCGCTCTCTGCAGCTCATTAGTCATTGAGCCCATCATAAAACCACGGACTAGCACATCATCCTTGACCCATTTTTCATGGACGTCAATGTCTTCCTGATTACCCCTAGTCCGGATTGGAGTTGGTGGAATGTCCGCCTCCAAGACGTATCCCAGAGACTCCATACTGAGTACAATCATCAGATTCCGCAACCAGTCAACAAAGTTAGGGCCAGTTAGGAGATTCTTTTCAAGTAGTATTGTGTAACACCCCAATTCACAAAGGGGACATTACACGCCGTAGAAACCTCGTGAGGTCTACCAGGCTAACACAAGACACATAACCACAATGACAAACCCCAAAAGATGCACTCGAAAGTAAACAGGGCCGTGGCCTCGGCCAAAACATTTCAACGGAATACATGAAACATAATGTAAATATCAATTCATTGCCCACGCAGGGGACTTAAACCAAATTCAGAAGTAGGCAGTTTAACTCCAATACTCGACAAATGCAATGACGAAAATAAAAAGAACAATACAGACTCGAGCCACTATCATCAAGCCATCCCATCCTTCGCGTGCGTGCCAGTGCACTGCTCCTCGGCTCTTCTTTTGAAATGCATTAGACGGATTTCACCCTTTTTTGGGGTTAGCATTCGTTTAGCTAGTGCAAGTACACAATTACACAACATTATATACAAAATACGCTTTATACACAATCGCCCAAAACGTAAGTCATTTGCCACATATATATTCCGGAATACTACGTTGACAATCAAACCGGTTTCCAATCATCACGATATCACAAAATCACAACAGTATCCCGTGGCCGTACCCCTTAGTATCGACCCCGGACATCCCGTCGAACACTCCGGTGGGATACCACTTCCGCGGCCGTACCCCTTAGTATCGACCCCGGACATCCCGTCGGACACTCGGTGGAAGTTCAATCACGCACGCACCCAAGTCCACTTCGCGGCCGTACCCCTTAGTATCGACCCCGGACATCCCGTCGGACACTCGGTGGAAGGAACACAACTCACGCACCCAAAATCACCATTCATCATTCATTTCGAGAATCACAATATACATAACGAAATGTAATACATGTACTTGCCTTGATTAATACGGCGAAGGAAACAGCGAAGGAACGGTTACGGTCCGAACAATCCTCTCAAATCCGACCCTAACACAATAGTGATATAAAACCAATTTCAACACCGTGAATACGAAGAAAATCATCCTAGTTCTACCCGTTGGGACAATTCATCGGACACCACGCGTGCATAAGGAAAAGAAATCGGTCAACGGTGGATTGACGGGATTTCATCCCAATCAATAACAAGAAAACCAAGGGTTACGATTATACTATCAAAATTAATCATATTCAACAAGAATCCATCAACAAAACGGAAAGAATCGGACAAAACCCCAAAATCCCCAATTATCCAAAAAGGTAGGGTTAAAGGAATCCTTACCTCTTGAAGAATCAAGCATTCAAATCCAAAACCACGGGTTAGATCCGAAATCCGAGCCACTCGATCGAAAAGGGATGAAGAAATCTACACAAGTAAGTGATAGATGGAGGAACTCTCCCTCTCAAGTCTCTCTCTCTCGCGCACGGTTGAAGAAGGGGAGGAAATGAATGTTTTACGCTGAAAATAACACATTTATAGTGTAACGCAGCAGGACCTATCGGCCAGCCTATCGGCCGATAGGCCCAACCGATATACATGCAGTGCCGGCAGAAGATCCTATCGGCCGCCCCTATCGGCCGAAAGGCTCTGGAGGTGATCGGCCAAAATCAAACGACCATAACTCTCTCGTCCGGACTCCGATTGACTCACCGTTTGAACCATTGGAAAGCTAACTCGATGCTCTATAATATTGCAAAGATTTAGAATTTTTGGAGTTACCAAAAATTAATGGTGATCTAACAAAATCGAACTCATCTGAGGAAAGTTGAAACAATAAACAATAACGAGATTATAGTTCAACGGTTGTGGGAAGGACATCTTGAAGATACACGGGGGTCACTATGACCGAGAAATATACCAAAAATGAAAATACAAGGGAAAGAAAAAATACCGGATATTACACTATCTCCCCCTAAAAATAAGTTTCGTCCCGAAACTTACAACACGAATAACTCGGGGTATCTCGACCTCATACTCTCCTCCGTTTCCCACGTGGCTTCCTCGGATCCATGCCTCGACCACTGCACTTTGACCAAAGGAATTGTTTTGTGCCTGAGTTGCTTCACTCGACGCTCTAAGATCTGAATCGGCCTCTCCTCGAAGGTAATGTCGGGCCCCAACCCAATTTCTCCAAAATCAATAATATGGCTAGGGTCCGATACGTACTTCCTAAGCTGGGAAACATGAAATACGTTATGCACGTGGCTCAGGGACGGCGGCAAGCCTAACCGATACGCAAGCTCTCCAACTCTATCTAAAATCTCAAACGGCCCGATATATCTCGGACTAAGTTTACCCTTCCGACCGAAGCGGTAAACTCCCCGTGTCGGCGACACCTTAAGCAAGACGTGATCTCCCACTTCAAACTCTAACGGTCGGCGACGTGTATCGGCATAAGACTTCTGCCGACTCTGGGCCGTCAGCAATCTACCACGAATCAAAGTAACCTTCTCCCTCGTCTCAGCTATCATGTCGGGCTCGGTGCGATTAGCTCAGACGTATCATCCCAACACAACGGCGATCTGCACCTCCTCCCATACAACGCTTCGAATGGTGCCATTTTGATCGAGGCATGCCAACTATTGTTGTACGTGAACTCGATCAACGGCAAGTGTGTCTCCCAATCATCCTTCCAATCTAAAGCACAGGCTCGTAACATATCCTCTAGCGTCTGTATCGTCCGCTCGGATCAGTCTGCATGCGAGGGTGGTAGGATGTACTAAGTCTCAACTCGGTTCCCAAAGCTCTATGAACGGCCTGCCAAAATGTGATATGAACCGGCCATCACGATCCGAAACAATACTCTTAGGGGTTCCATGCAATCTCACTATTTCCGCAACAAACACTCGTGCAAGCCTCTCCGGCCCCCAAGTGTCCTTAATACTCAGGAAATGAGCCGATTTGGTTAGCCGATCGACAATGACCCAAATCATGTTCATTCCCGTCCGAGTCTTAGGCATACCGGTAATGAAATCCATAGAAATGTCCTCCCATTTCCACTCCGGAATAGGAAGTGGTCGTAAAAGCCCCGCGGGTCGCTGATGCTCGATCTTAACCTGCTGACAGGTCAGACACCTCGACACAAACTCGCTAACGTCTGTCTTCAAATTACTCCACCAGTAGTTACTCCTCACATCCTTGTACATTTTACTCGTACCAGGATGTATGGAGTAAGGCGTGGTATGAGTTTCACTCAAAATATTCTGTCTCAACTCAACAATACTCGGTACGCATAGTCTGCCGCGAAATCTCAAAACTCCATCATCGTGAACTACAAATCCGGGGGCTTTCCCCTTCTTCACATCCTCTCTCAACTGGACCAAGAACGGATCGTCAAACTGCTTCGCCTTGATATCATCGGTCAAGGACGAAGCGATCTCCAACGCACATAACTGACCCTGAACTCTCTGAACCCAAACCTCGATATCCTGACGAATAAAGTCCCGCTGAATCCTACTCTGTGGTGTAAGTACCTCTAACATCTGCAACGCCATCGGCTTTCGGCTCAACGCATCGGCCACTACGTTAGCCTTACCCGGATGGTAAAGTATCTCGAGGTCGTAATCTTTAATTAGTTCCAACCACCTACGCTGTCTCATATTCAATTCTTTCTGACTGAAGATATACTTCAAGCTCTTGTGATCCGTAAAAATCTTACAAGACGACCCATAAAGATAATGCCTCCAGATCTTTAAGGCAAAAACGACCGCAGCTAACTCCAAATCATGCGTGGGGTAATTCACCTCATAAGGTTTCAACTGGCGGGACGCATACGCAATCACTCTGTCTCTCTGCATCAGAACACATCCTAGACCAAGGCCCGAAGCATCACTATACACTACGAAGTCCTCGTTCCCCAGAGGCAACGCTAACACGGGTGCGGTAGTCAGACGTCTCTTTAACTCGTCAAAGCTGTCCTGCCTGTCTGCAGTCCACTCGAACTTCTGAGTTTTCTGGAGTAACTGAGTGAGTGGTCTAGCGATCTTAGAAAATCCCTCAACGAATCTGCGGTAATAGCCGGCGAGACCCAGAAAACTCCTCACCTCCTTCACATTCTTAGGCGGCTCCCAAGCCATCACTGCCTCTATCTTCTGCGAGTCTACCCGAACTCCCTCTGCCGAGATCACATGCCCGAGGAACGTAACTTCCTCGAGCCAAAACTCACACTTAGAGAACTTCGCGTACAACTGCTCAGCCCTCAAAGTGTCTAATACAATCCGAAGATGTAAGGCGTGTTCCTCCCGACTCCGTGAATAGATGAGAATATCGTCGATAAAAACGACTACGAATTTGTCCAGATACTCAATAAAAACTTTGTTCATCAATCGCATGAACATCTGTGGGGCATTAGTTGGCGAAAGGCATAACCACAAACTCGTAATGGCCATATCTCGTCGAAGGCGGCTTTTGGAATATCGACGTCCGAATCCTCAATTGGTAGTAGCCCGATCGCAAATCAATCTTGAAAAGACTGCCGCCCCCAAGGTGATCAAACAAATCGTCAATCTGGGCAAAGGGTATTTATTTTTGATGGTTAGCTTGTTTAATTCTCGATAGTCGATGCATAAACGAAGCGATCCATCCTTCTTCTTGACAAAAGTACAGCGCACCCCAAGGCGATGCGCTCGGTCGAATATACCCTTTATCTAACAACTCTCCCAATCGATTCTTCAACTCTAGCATCTCGACGGTGCCATACGGTATGGTGCTCGAGAAATAGGGGCCGCATTCGGCTCAAGATCAATAGGAAACTCCACCTCTCGATGTGGTGGTAATCCCGACAAGTCGTCAGGAAATACATCAGATACTCGCTAACAAGCTGGAATCGACGATATGTCAACCCCACCATCTTCCGCTGCAGGCGAAACACGATGGCCGACGCAACCCCGGTTCGGAAGTTTCATCGCCTTCAAGGCGCTAATCACATTCCCGATCTACCCGGCTTACAACCGACTAGAGTATGCTCGGTGCCATCCTCGGCCACGATCGAGATAGTACGAGTCCGATAATTCATGATAGCACCATGACGATCTAACTAATCGTCCCCGAGGATCAAATCCTCACCTTTAAGGTCTATAACAATAAGATTCGAGGCCAATCCGGCTCCCGATCCTCACCGGGCAATCCCTAACTTCCCGGTCCCCAACCATACGGTCTCCACCGGGTGTACCCACTACAAACGGCTCACACTCAAACAAGCGGTCAAAACCAATACGACTCACACAATTCAAGCAATAAAGGAATGGGTAGCACCGAATCAAAAAAAATCTTGAAATTGGATGAGTAAGGATCTCGAGTGGTACTGACGCCACTGGGAACGTCTGTCTCCTCTGTACGCCTCATCCGATACAACCGGGGTGAATCAACCCGAACTCGGCAACAGACGGTGGTCCGCTGACCCGACCCCTACCACGGCCCGAACCTTGCGGAACATGAGTATCTGGAATGTTGTGCTCCCTCTGATCGGCGGTGGTAGTCGGGACTCTAGCAGCCCTGGTGGCCCTCTCACAATGGGCTGCCCGATGCCCGGACTGCCCGCAAGTAAAACAAATAACTGGAGGAAAAGGGCAATCCCTCATCAAATGCTCATGTTGGTTGCAGTTAAAACAAACCACGCCACGGAAGCAATTTGGGTGAGCGATTACCACGAGATCCCCGGCCCGGTGAAACGGTCTCTTCCGTGTGTAGGAACAGGCGAGACCTCGGAATCGACCACCTTACCGCCGAGAACCCGCGGTGGTCTTACCTTCTTAACTTCCGAAACCGACTCGATTCCGGATACCATCTCGATCGCGGGCGCGATCGATATTCCTTCAAGGTAGCACACATGAGCGGTGCCATACTCGCACGATATGCGGCTTCATGCGCATATTGAAGTAACGGATTTTATCGGCCTCCGTCCTCACGATCTCTCACAAAACCCAACTTGATTGTAGGAAATAATGGCACGAGAAATCGGCACATCCCGAGGCGTAGCGGTGAAAAACTCCACAGTCTGCGCTCCTTAGCGGCGGTGGACAATATTCGCTTCCATAGCAGCCCTGAACTCCTCCCAAGTGGCCCGACGATCTCTGGGCGCAACGGCTTCCCACCACTCCGCAGCTTCTTTATCCAGGAGGTACTGGGCAATATGTACCCTTCTGTCTTCGGGGCAAGCTACGGCATCAAAGGTCCTGGACAACTGAAAGAGCCAATTCTCCCAACCGAGGGAGTCAGAAGATCCAGAGAAACGAGGAGGGTGCATCTTGGACACCGTCTGAAGCCACTTACTAGCTTCCTCCTCAGGTGTCGGGGGCGGATTCTGGCGTCCACCCTGAGCTATCTGAGCAAGATGGGCTACTAATCACTGGAGTACGACAGAGCTCCGGCGTCGGCATTATTACCCGACGGCACCGAGTGAGAGGCCGAGTCCGCAGAGGATCGAGAAAGTGAGCCCTCCTCATTATCAAGACTCCGACCACGGCCTCGGCCGCGTCCACTAGCCGGTCTACCACGACCTCTCAACATACTTAAGGGAAATAAGAAATTGAAAAGATCAGAAGGATTCACAATTCACAAAGTTGGTAACTCAAGTCACAATTCCGTACTACGCAAGAAAACGAATTACAGAAATATAAGAGTTCGAGGAGACTTACAACCACGGTCGCACGAAAAGACGGTAGCGTGATGATATTAGGCTCAACGATGACTCTAACGACATAACCGAGACCCAAAATTCACCAAACTGACCTAGGTATGCAAAACCTAAGCTCTGATACCATAAATGTAACACCCCAATTCACAAAGGGGACATTACACGCCGTAGAAACCTCGTGAGGTCTACCAGGCTAACACAAGACACATAACCACAATGACAAACCCCAAAAGATGCACTCGAAAGTAAACAGGCCATGGCCTCGTCCAAAACATTTCAAAGGAATACATGAAACATAATGTAAATATCAATTCATTGCCCACGCAGTTGACTTAAACCAAATTCAGAAGTAGGCAGTTTAACTCCAATACTCGACAAATGCAATGACGAAAATAAAAAGAACAATACAGACTCGAGCCACTATCATCAAGCCATCCCATCCTTCGCGTGCGTGCCCCGTGCCTGCTCCTCAGCTCTTCCGGTACCTGAAATGCATAAGACGCATTTACCCCATTTAAGGGGTTAGCATTCGAATAGCTAGTGCAAGTACACAATTACACAACATTATATAAAAAATACGGTTTATACACAATCGCCCAAAACGTAAGTCATTTGCCACATATATATTCGGAATTCTACGTTGACTATCAATCCGGTTTCCAATCATCACGATATCACAAAATCACAACAGTTATCACGTTGCCGTACCCCTTAGTATCGACCCCCAGACATCCCGTCGAACACTCCGGGTGGGATACCACTTCCGCGGCCGTACCCCTTAGTATCGACCCCCAGACATCCCGTCGGACACTCCGGGTGGAAGTTCAATCACGCACGCACCCAAGTCCACTTCCGCGGCCGTACCCCAGAGTATCGACCCCGGACATCCCGTCGGACACTCCGGTGGAAGGAACACAACTCACGCACCCAAAAATCACCATTCATCATTCATTTCGAGAATCACAATATACATAACGAAATGTAATACATGTACTTGCCTTGATTAATACGACGCGAAGGAAACGACGAAGGAACGGTTACGGTCCAAACAATCCTCTCAAATCCGACCCTAACACAATAGTGATATAAAACCAATTTCAACACCGTGAATACGAAGAAAATCATCCTAGTTCTACCCGTTGGGACAATTCATCGGACACCACGCGTGCATAAGGAAAAGAAATCGGTCAACGGTGGATTGACGGGATTTCATCCCAATCAATAACAAGAAAACCAAGGGTTACGATTATACTATCAAAATTAATCATATTCAACAAGAATCCATCAACAAAAGCGGAAAGAATCGGACAAAACCCCAAAATCCCCAATTATCCAAAAAGGTAGGGTTAAAGGAATCCTTACCTCTTGAAGAATCAAGCATTCAAATCCAAAACCACGGGTTAGATCCGAAAACCGAGCCACTAGATCGACAAGCGATGAAGAAATCTACACAAGTAAGTGATAGATGGAGGAACTCTCCCTCTCAAGTCTCTCTCTCTCGCGCACGGTTGAAGAAGGGGGAGGAAATGAATGTTTACGCTGAAAATAACACATTTATAGTGTAACGCAGCAGACCTATCGGCCAGCCTATCGGCCGATAGGCCCAACCGATATACATGCAGTGCCGTGAAGATCCTATCGGCCGCCTATCGGCCGAAAGGCTCCAGGTGATCGGCCAAAAACTGAAACGACCATAACTCTCTCGTCCGGACTCCGATTGACTCACCGTTTGAACCATTGGAAAGCTAACTCGATGCTCTATAATATTGCAAAGATTTAGAATTTTTGGAGTTACCAAAAATTAATGGTGATCTAACAAAATCGAACTCATCTGAGGAAAGTTGAAACAATAAACAATAACGAGATTATAGTTCAACGGTTGACAGGAAGGACATACTGAAAGATACACGGGGGTCACTATGACCGAGAAATATACCAAAAATGAAAATACAAGGGAAAGAAAAAATACCGGATATTACATATTGCAAGTGGGTTTTTAGCCATTTTAGAGAGATTCAATTTCGTTTTCTGCAAAGATTTAGACAAGATTAAATTAGTGACTTGTTTAATTATGACCGAGTATAGAACTTAAGGGCTTGTATAATTCTTGTCTCGGCTCCCACTAATTTTATCGGAATTATACACTCCCATGTTATAATCCGGAAATCATGGTTAGATTGACTTCTTAGTGGTGATCAAGTTCTTTACAAATTTTAACAGACGCAACCTATCAGGTTTCTTGCCAATTAATTTCTGTAAAGTGGTGTCTAACACCAACCCGTCTGACGGATGATTTGATCTTCTTTTACCCCTAGTCTTCATGCCCTCAACCTATCAGGTTTCTTGGCAATCCAGACTATCTAAGTTGTTGACCATCAACGTCTATCAGTTTGACTATTGAATCTCACCCGGCAACCTATCAGGTTTCTAGGGGCGAAATTTATCACCAACCGAAGGCATCTAATGCACTCAAGAATTTTTTCAACCTCTACCAAATGTACTACCCCGATAACTCGGAAGCATAGCACACCAGCTCGGGTATCAATTTTCTACGAGTTTGATGGAGGGTAGGAAACCTCGTAACCTTTTTCAAACTTAGTCTGTTTGTAGTCGGGAGAATTTCGCGATTAATGTTACACTTTGCACATTAATTCAATTATACGCGCGTTTGTATGTTTGTCAATCATTCAAAATGAAAAACAGAAAATAGTAACCTAGTTACTACCAACATATAGCTCATGGACCTAATTCCTAAGTATGGGCCAAGCGAATGACCCAATAAATAAAAAAAATACAGTCTTCGATTCTTCGTCTTCTCGGTCGGTTGTCTTCGGTCTTCGTCATACCCAAAATAATACTTACATCATTGAAAAATGCATCCTATACAAATTTTCTAGTAAAAATAAATAGGCTCAAAACGGCCTTTACAACCCAATCGAATCGAACAAATCAAAAACTAAGTCCACGAGCTATATCACCATCACATAAGGATTCCATACAACATGTAATGGCAACGAAATTAAACAATTAATTTTAATATAAATTAATCTAATTAATCTATAAAATTAATCTATTCAATTTCTACTATATTAATCCAATTAATATAAAGTGGCATTAAAATTAAATAATCAATTAATATATTAATCCAATCAATATAAAATTAATCTATTCAATTTTAATGGTATTAATCAAATTAATACTAATAATCATCATTTTAATTCGCTCAAGTAATCCGCCAAAAATAATATTCTCGTTTAATTTATTTCCCTTAACTCAAAAATATTCCAAATATTAATTTAGTCAAATTAAAACTCAATTTAAATTTTGGGAAATAATTAAAACGAAATATAAACTTAAAACGAGTCCTGACAATCCGATTTAAGCCCGGCCGCGGCCCGATTCAAAATCGGGCTAAAAACCCAGTCGCTGGCCGAGCCATCGCCGGCGATCGCCGATCATGCTCGGCCCCTGGCCGAGCACTCTCGGCTCTGGCGAGTCATGGCGAAAGACGCTCGGCGGCACTGGCGGCGGCCCGATCTTTGCCACCGCCAAGCTTTCTTCGCTTTTCGGCCCGTTTCCAACAACGTGATGCTACAACGAACAATTTAAAATCTAAAATTATACCAAATATGTTTCTAAATCATAATCATCATCCAAAAGCATTCAAAATTAACAAATAATCGTATATACGATATCATTGACCTCGCTCCGATACCACCGTTGGGATTAGAAAATAAAACGAAATACGCAATGGAAATAAAAGCGAATCCCAAACAGGATCGATCAAGTAACGTATATACGAAAAATAAATACGAAGATACAAAGGTAAAGATTCATACCCTTGAAGCCTTTGAAATAAATCTTCGTAAAGTGTAGACGATGATCACGATCCCGTCCCGAACACGAAATCCCTTCGTTCCAAGCACCAAAAATTAGAAGCCTCTACTTCAAAAGCGTCGGAAGTTGCCCGGAAAAATCTACAACACTCCGTTCTATGAAGAACACGGCTAGGAAGTATTGTAGGAATTTTTTCTCTCTTAATTTTTCTTACTTCTTTTCACCTCAAAGATGAACAATATGAAGAAGAAAAATTTTTCTCTCTCCTCACTTGAAGAACTCACGGCCAGCAGCTCCAATTTTTGCAAGTGTGTGTGTATATCTTACTTCATCAAGAGTTGGTTATATATATATATATAATATATAACAACTCATCATAATGAATAAAAATAATGTGAGAGGAATCTCAAACATTATTAAGATGACTTTACAACAAACACAAAGATGCAAAATGTAATGGCCATGTGAGGTGGGGTTGGCCTATAAGGAAGCTTCTAGAAACGAGCCGAGTCACTCGGCTCGTGTAACGGACGTTAAATCAAACGACTCCGTTAAATACACTCCTTTTAATCATCAATGTATTTATATTAATTAATTAATCTAATTAATTAATTATATCAAATACAAATATATTTCTCTAAGAAATATAATTTATGAATTAAATTAATTACCCGGTAACTTAATTTTAATTCATGAGACCGCTTTGATTTATCCAATAAATCATAATTAGATATCCAATATCTAATTAATTAGAGAGATAATAAATTCACATTTATCCGTCAAAGTTCCTGATGCGCGACTCCGTAGGTCCGTCTCACCGGCATTGGGAGGAACTAATGAGTGCGGGCAAGACTTAGCCAAACTAGCGGCCGCATCAGTAAACCCCGATCGAGAACGAATGAAGAGATCATTCCGTAACCATTATGTCGTGAATACTATATACGTATAGACCCTTCATCGATGTCCGCCAAGTCTTCGGTCACGGTAAAGTCAAACCTACTGTTGACTAAACTCTATACATGTGTTAATGCAAATCAAGACCGACTGATTAATAGTGTATCTAATACGACTATATCGTAATGCTTTGGCCAAAGACTTATGATCTTATTTGCCATTAACCGTATAGACATTCGCCCGGTCACTAACAGAGATAGAATCCTTTCTTGGCGTACGGTAAAGATCGCTACTGCCCGTATAGTCCGCACTTCGAGGTCGACTCGGCAATTAAGCAAATGAGTCTAACTACTCTAATGACAAACTAAACGTCACAGCACATCTTCTCAACCCTCAAGTCAAAGGTCCACGTATACTATCACAACCTTTCGATTCGTCATCGACTCTCAGAGTGAATACCATGTGATCAATCGAGTATGAGTCGTGTTCGAGTATACTGCCCCACCAATATACTTATAACTATGCTATTAAGACGTGCACACGTCTAGCATCGATTATACAAGTCATATTAAAACTTAATGCCCATTTTAAGTTTATTGACTTGCGAACAATTTACGTAAATAAACTTTAAACACTTCCAGTACATTTTCTCTTATCCCATAACGAGAATGGAATGTTTGATTTATTTACATGGACTTCACTTCAATGTTTACCAAGTCAAGAATGCAATTGAAATACAATAAACAGTGAATGAATCGTATTGCCTTTTTATTAATTATTCCATAATTACAAGTATAATGCCCTTACTCTCTCATCCCCTGAGTGGCATTCGAGGGCATATTCCTAACAAGTTGAAGTTCTGGGGCAGAAATTCGGTTCAGTGCAGAAGAATTTCGGTCCTTGGACAAGTGCTGGGAGCCTTGTATATATAGTGGCAGCCGAGTCTTGTCCTTTGGCGGGCAATCGCCTTCTGGCTATTATAATAATGGGGCGATCGTCTGCCGGCCAATATTATAATAGGGCGATCGTCCTTTAGTCACATGGGCTGTCGGGTTAAAGTCCCAGGCAGTGGCTGACAGCCAGCTGGGCGGTCCAATGAGGAGCCAGCACGCGTCCGGAGTCACTGTCACCTGTGGTCCTATTGACAACTTTCGGCGGGCTTGTCGGCTGGTGGAAAGATTCCGCCAGGCTGTGGTCAACGATCCGTGAATTGCGGATCTTGTCTCGGCTCTCGCACGTGGTGTCTGTCCTGAGGCTCGACCTTTGCCGACTGGATGGCCATCGGCTCTGATCGGTCGTCTCCAGCTGGTCACTGCGGGTCGTCATCGGCCGGTCACCAAGGGTCGGTCGGCAGGTGCCGAGAGATGATCGTCCGCTTGTCGATCGCCAGGAGTCGGTCGCTGAGTACCGAGAGACGATCGTATTTGATGTCGATCGCTCGGCACCGGGACTTGTCTTGGGACCTTCGGTTGGCCGATTTATCTTGCCTGCGGGGCTAAGGCTAGGTCGCCTGGTCGCTGGTCGACAGTTCTGCCTCGGCTGCTCGGCAGTGGCTAGGTCGCCCGATCTCCGAAGCGATCGCCGGTCAGAGAGTGTAATTCTCGACACAACACCCATAAATAAACATCTTTCAAATTTGGCTGCCAATTTGTCAGACACTTGGCATCTTACGAATGCTTTGCAACCCCAGATCTTTAGAAAAGACAAGTTTGGTCTCTTACCAGTCCATTTCTCAAATGGTGTCTTTTCAACTGCTTTAGATGGAACACGGTTAAGCGTGAATGCTGTTGTTTCTACGGCGTGGCCCCAAAATGATAATGGAAGATCCATTTGACTCATCATGGATCGAATCATATCTAATAAGTTTGATTCCTCCTCTCGGACACTCCGTTATGCTGAGGTGTTCTAGGAGGAGTAAGTTGTGAAATAATTCCGCAACCCCTAAGATGATCATCGAATTCTTGGCTTAAGTATTCGCCACCTCGATCCGATCAAAGGGCTTTAATTGTCTTGCCAAGTTGATTCTGTACTTCACTCTGGAATATTTTGAACATTTCAAAAGATTCATGTTTATACTTCATAAGATAAATATATCTATACCGGCTAAAATCATTGGTAAATGTAATGAAATATTGGTATCCGCCTCCGGCATGAGTGCTAAGAGGTCCACATACATTAGTATGTATTGGGCCTAATAGATCACTAGACCTTTCTCCATGGCCGGTGAAAGGATTCTTCGTCATCTTGCCCAATAAACAAGATTCGCATATACCATATGATTCATAGTCATTAAAAGTCCATCATTATGGAGTTTAGAAATGTGTTTCTCATTTATGTGACCAAGTCGACAATGCCATAAGTAAGTCGGATTAGAATGATTGAGCTTAGGTTTCTTGGATGCAATATTATAGACTTCCAAAGTGTCGGACTCATCTAGATCAATATTGTAAAGGCCAGTATATAACTTTGTAGTACCATAAAGCAAGTCATCAAAGAAAATATGAGTAATCTTATTCTTAATAAGAAAACTGTAACCTTCACACTAATGTAGAAACTTAAATAATATTCATATTCATAGCAGGAACATAATTTTAATTGTTCAAAACAAACAAAAGCCCATTGGGTAAAACTAGATCATAAGTTCCTACGGCTAGTGCAGCAACTCTTGCTCCATTGCCGACTCTTAGCTCCACTTCCCCTTTATTCAGCTCTCTACTGTTTCTAAACCCCTGCACATTTGTACAAATGTGAGATTCACATCCAGTATCCAATACCCAGGAGTTAGAAGTAGATAAGTTCACTTCTATAACAAATATACTTGTGACAGTCTCACTACCCTTGGTACGCTTTAGCTCTTCCAAGTAAACCTTGCAATTTATTTTCCAATGTCCTGGTTTATTGCAATGATGGCAATTTTCATCTTTAGAAGCTTTAGCCTTGAAAACTAGCTTAGTAGAGTCTATAGATTTGGCAACTTTTGCCTTACCCTTGCCCTTGTCTTTGCTCTTGAAGTACTTCCCTTTGCTGACCATCAACACGTGGCTTGGTTTCTTCTTTATATTCTGCTTAGATGTTTTAAGCATCCCATGCAGCTCAGCAATAGACTTCTCCATCTCATTAATATTATAGTTCATTATGAACTAACAGAAACTATCGTAATGAGTTTAGGATCACATTCGTGGAGTGCTCCTTAGAAAGTGAAAACCAAGCCTATCAAGATGATCAATATATCCTTTCATCTTGAGTACATGAGCGCTGACAGATGTCCCCTCAACCATCTTGCAAGCATACAAGGCTTGAAAGGTCTCATACCTCTCTTGCCTAGCATGCTTCGAGAAAGTTTCCTTGAGGTGAGCATTAATCTCATAAGCTTCAAATTCTTCCAGATTCTTCTGAAGTTCTGGACAAATGGTAGCCAACATAAGACAACTGACATCAATGGAATCATCACAATGTTTCTTCCATTTTTCTTTTGTTGTTTTGTTTGCATTGTCAGCAGGCTCATCGGGAATTTCTTCCTCAAGAACGTACATCTTTCTTTCTTGCTTGAGAACTATTCTCAAGCTCCGGATCCAATCCAGATAGTTGCTGCCGTTTTCTTTGAGCTTGTCCTTCTCGAGGACGGATCGCAATGAAATGGTGGAAGTGTTGTTTGATGTCATTCTACTATCTACAAAATTCAATATGCAAAGTATTTAGTCACATTATTTTATTTCTCGCAAAATACTCCCACTAAAATAAAGTACCCTCAATTTTACAACATTTATAATTTTAGTGGGCTAAGACCCCATTTTGTACAATTCTAAACTCAGCTTTGGCATGACGCCTAGAATTGATCTATTTTAGGTGGATAACTCTTTATCGATTACATCATATGTAACTCTTAGATTATATTTATGGTATTTGGCATCTTATGCCCAAGCATGTTATAATCCCGTCTTATGCCTTAAGGTTCAAAACTCTTTTGAATTCCTAGTTTATTAAAACATATAGGTATCATCATTACCCATCCCACCTTACTAAGATAATTCGAGCACCCAGCTTTGGCATGACCTGCTCAAGATGATCGAAGTCTTGATAGGTGTTTTAGTTGAATGGCATTAAAAAAATTTTAACGAGAGTTTTATCTTTTGTATCATGTCTATGTCGGCTAACATACATCGCATCACATACATGCATAAATTAAACATACAGTCACATGACATAGTAAACATAGGACCATGTATAGCATGACCATAATCCTAACATGATTTTCATGAGCCAACATGAAAATCACAAAGGTCAATCTAAAGGGTGAAATTGGTCTTCATTGATCTTCCAACTCCTTGGAACATCAAATGCGATCAATTGGCCCCTCGAGTTCGTCCTTCGTCTCTATCTTGTCTTCATTACATTAATGAAAAATACTACACTAGTAAAATTAAATTACAACAGGGCAAACGACACGCAGGCCGTGAATTATAACAATAAATTAAAAGACGACTCGCAGGCCGTAAATATTAATTATTATTAAACGACACGCAGGCTATAAAACCAACTGAATAATAAATTGAAAACATCCAATCACATTGGTCAATTTATGGTCATACCATACACCATACATAAACCATAATTAAGTATCACATAAATAATTTAAAGCTTGCAGATAACATATAAATAATATATTGAACAAAAAAAAAGACAGCGCAGTGGCCGAAGGGATGAACAACGTCCCCGGACACCCAGGTTCTGTAATATCCGCTGAGTCCCCTAGTTTCATATCTTTCCATTTAACCCCAAGTCAACTTTCCAGTGTATTTAATTTCAGTCCTTGAATTTTCCAATCCTTTTAATTTCCACCAACCAGATTCAATATTTTAAAAATCAGTCCCTTTCGGCCAAGCTTTTAACATGTTGACATTTTTAATTACTATTATTAATCACTTATAATTTAATTTTCAGTCATATAATAATAGATTATTATTATTTGTAGATAATAACAAGAATTTACGGGCCTAGCATTGTCGAGTCAAGCATCTTCATCACATTCAAGTTCAAGAACTGCATTTTATCTAGGTGTGGGGAATTTATTACGCTTTTGTTTATTTTAATTGCTTTATATATTGTCTTGTATGTGCACGTGAAATCAGTCAGAAGCACTTAAATGTGCAAATCTGTCAGAAGCACTTAAATGTGTAAATCAGTCAGAAGCACTTAAATGTGCAAATCAGTCAGAAGCACTTAATTGTCCATAAAGCCTTCGGGCTAGTTGACGGGCTTCAGAATTTATCAGTCATGTTGTTTATACTTGCTAATATATTTAGTAATTAGCGTAGACATATTGCGTACTCTCTACACTGAGCGAGTTGGAAGCTCACCCCACTATTTACCCCTTTCAGGTTGAGGAGCTCGATGTGGCATGCGCTTGAGTGTGGGATGATCAAGCCTATGATTTGATGTTTATTTATTTAATGTTATTTCTTTCAAAATATGTTTTACGAACAATTGTTCGTTTTGTTTTGTTTTCACGTCAAAGTATATTTTGTTTTTAACGATGACTCGAGAATATTACTTTCGATTATTAAGTTTGTCTTTTTGAAATGTATATCAGCTGCAAAAACTTTATTTATTCTTCTTAAAATTGGAAGAATTATATTTTAGAAAAGTGGTCGCTATAGGACTAGCCAACGTGTGCACAAGAACATCAATATTTTTTACTAATTTCTCAAGTTACTAGTCAATTTACGTGTTGTTACTTATATATTAACAAACATTTGTTAATAATATACTTATTCAAAAAGTTATAGATTGAATTAACATAATATATTGCATATTGTGTGTAGTCTATATGTTCTTAATGTATTAATTCGTACATATAAGTTCATCATCTGTATGAAATATCTCATATACCAATGAATTACACGAAATAACAAATACGAGTTTGTATACGAAGTCATGTAGTAATTAATATTTGAACAAGCAATTTTAGAATCACAAAATATTCTTCTAGATAACACATTAAATCAAATTGGCAAAATACCAAAAATTCATGTTTACATGATGGGGCACACGATCGTGCCCACGATGGGACTAGCCATCGTGTGCACAAGAACATCAATATTTTTCATTAATTTCTCAAATTACTCATCAATTTACGTGTTGTTACTTATATATTAACAAGTATTTGTTAACAACATACATATTTAAAAAGTTATAGATTATATTAACATAATATATTGCATATCGTATGTAGTCTATATATTCTCAATATATTAGTTCGTACATATAAGTTCATCATCCGTATGAAATATCTCATATACCAATGAATTACATGAAATAACAAATACAAGTTTGTATAAGAAGTCATGTAGTAATTAATGTTTGAACAAGCAATTTTAGAATCACAAAACATCCTTCTAGATAACACATTAAATCGAATTGGCAAAATTACCAAAAGTTCACGTTCACACGATGGGGCACACGATCGTGCCCATGATGGGACTAGCCATCGTGTGACAAGAACATCAATATTTTTCACTAATTTCTCAAATTGCTCGTTAATTTACGTGTTGTTACTTATATATTAACAAGTATTTGTTAACAATATACTTATTTAAAAAGTTATAGATTAAATTAACATAATATATTGCATATCGTGTGTAGCCAAAGGCACCATAAACCAGTTTTTTCCAGATTTAACAACACAACACATCAATCTTGCCAAAATATATATGAATTAAAAATAAAATACATACTCATCAGTATCAAAAATATATTACCCTACACTACGTCACAACATAAAGATTTTAGCAGCTAAACCATGTCGATATTTCTTAATATATTTCTCATTCATTTCCTT
Organism: Orobanche coerulescens; assembly: GCA_033398695.1. Classification (NCBI taxonomy): domain Eukaryota; kingdom Viridiplantae; phylum Streptophyta; class Magnoliopsida; order Lamiales; family Orobanchaceae; genus Orobanche; species Orobanche coerulescens. The sequence continues at coordinate 200,621,044 of CM065803.1, read as the reverse complement.
GATTTGGTGCCTTCCTGTTGGGTTTGCAGAGATGAGTCTATCCAAGTACATGCACGCGAAGGGGCCACAACTGTGATTGTCGCTTTGTATGAACTGCAGTTCTTGTGGCATAATTTTAAAAATTATCTTCGTGTCATACTTTTTCTTCGATTGGTTGTTCAGCCAGTACCCAGATTGAGCTAGCGCACGAGACATCAGATGAGTAATTTGTCACAGTTGGTTGAATCGGTATCGACCATCTTGGTGTTGGTGTGAAAAGGAATTGTACAACTCCATGGTCCATGTTATGATGTTAATCTTGATAGTCACCTAGTGGCTCTGGTCGAGGCAACAAATGGAAATGATCTGTTGAAACAAAATATGTAAATATATAGGATCATCACATCAAACATTGTGAAGCATTTATAAATATGGTACTTTTAAACTTACTTCGTCGTAATTTGACCATGGAACTGCATTTGGTGTATCAAGACCTCTCATGAAGTCCTCGATGGATTTAGGAGTTTTCCAAACATTGTAAACCGGCTTCCCTGTCACCTTGATACCAAGTGGATCATCTGGATAGAGTTTTGCGATGGCCATAACTACCTACAAAAAGCCAAACCAAAAAATAAAAAAACTTCCACATCACACCAATGATATATAGACGAGTACTTTCTAGAACTTATGTAAAATTGGGAGCAGCAAAGTACAGTGCCAACTCTACCGACACCAACACTGCGGACTCCCCTCTGAAGCCTCGCTCGAGTGGCAATCACCTAACAATCTAACACCTCGGCATCAAAGTCTTTACGGCTAGACTCTATCCGGTCAAATAATGCCTGGGTGAGAACATGCCCATTCTTCAAACACCGCACAATAGCATCACGTGACTGCTTCCTAAACTGTAGGTACAATTTCTCCAGAGCCTCATTTTTTCTTGGAGGCGCCACCACAAAAGGCTCCCGAAGAGCAGCAGAGGGTCGACTCACTCGTGGTGGAAGACTACGCTCTCCCAACTACTGCGGCCTAGAACTCTTACCAACTTCATCACCCTCAACATCCCTCTCACAACTATAACGATCAGAGACCTGTATAATCGACTTCTCGATCTCAAAAACTAGCTGCTCGATATGAAATGGAGGCTGCTGCTGAGAACTACTACTCTAGCCGGGAAACATCATACTATAATGATGCTCATCCAGATAGCAATCGAACATCGTACCATACTACTGAAACAGAGCGTCAAATGGCTGGTACTGATGCCCATAATCCAGAAACTGCAGAGTTGGCTCAAGGGGCTGCTCAGTTCGCTCAAAAGAATGCTGAATCTGTGAATGATGAATGTGCTGGATCTCAGAATGGTGACTAGGCTGACGCTGAGAATGGTGACTAGGCTGACGCTAAGAATGGTGACTAGGCTGACGCTGAGAATGGTGACTGTGGGCTGCACCAGAGACTGAGTGATATGGAGGGTCAGGAATCCTCCGCTGGGCACTGCTAATAGATGCAGAATGACAAGGCCGATCAGTAAACCTATCATGGCTCCCAAAATGCCTATGCGTAGGTCCAAAGAAATCCACGATCCCAGAAAGCACCCGGCGAGAAACTCGAGCAATAAATCCTGTCTCAGACTCGTCGTATAAGATCGCCTTCAAATGGATCGAAGTACTCATCCCTGCTCGTGTCCTGGGTGTGGTCCGGACAAGGAAGTCTGTAGACACAATAGACCCTCTCTGGCTGCCTCTCCCGGTCATATGTCTCTGCACCATCTACTGGTGAGGTACTCTGACGGCGTCGCTTCGACACTTTATGTGCCGACTCATGTGTAATCAATTTCCCAGTAGCCTTCTTCAACTTATCCATAACTTTCTTTCCCGGCTTTGGCGCAGTCTCATCCTCCTTGTTCGTCACAGCTATTATTATAGGCTTTGTGAACTTAACATCATATGGCGAGCCATTCTCAAAACTCAAGTAGTAGTACTCAGCATCCTCCTCCTCCAGATGCGGTAAAGAGGGAAGTACTTTGTGCTGCAAAATTAGCCATTAAAAGCATACCATTAGATGGGCAATCATATAACGTTGAAGAGATGAGTGAAGTCAGAAGAAAATACTTTTATAAATTTATGTACCTTATCGTCGAAGAAATACGTGAAATCACAGAACATCTTTCTCGTAGTCCACATCAAACACTGGGGAACTTGGACAACTTTATCTCGTATTCCACACAATTCTCCCAATGAAGGAATCATCTCGTACGACCATATCTGCAAAGCCCAAACAGGACCATAGAAGTGATAGTCCTTATGTTTCTGTCCCTCCTTCATGGCAACATTGTCTGACAAAACCCCAAAGCCATAAGAACCCCAAGGAAATATATCCCACTGCTCGAAATCCTCAACTAATGCCCATGCCCATGTCTCGACCATCATGTCGTCACGGCATAGGATAAAGTAGTAGTATATAAGCAAATTGACAACCTTCACATAATCTCTTATGTCTCTACCAAAATATCGAGCATTGAACTTCTTTCGCAGAACATTAACCTTAATATTTTTGCCATGGAGTATTCTGTAGAAAATACCGTCAGACCGAAGGAGATGGTCGTCCTGTGGATGGAAGGTAGAGTTTCCAAAGTGCAGTCCAGTGATCATGGCAAATCACGGGCCGTAAAATGAATGGTCCTCCTGCAAATCTGGAACCACGACTCATCCGGGGGGACTTGATCACCCTCCAACTGACGGGCAATCAAGTGATGTAGGGCAATATTTGTACTCTCATTTCTCCTAACTTTAATCCAACGCCCCAGGGCCCCCTCGGTCAAGCTCTCGATAGCTCAATCACCAACTGCATAATTGCGGCCCATACTCCTTAGTATCTCAATAATCTCTTTAAATACCGCCTCCCGTATGTAAAGATTCACTTGCCCGTGTAACGAAGCGCAATGTAGGTCTCTTTCATACGCAACCAGTCTACAATATAGATATATAAATCATAAGAATATGATAGAATGCTTAAGAGAACGAAAAAAAATTACACTGCTTGCACACGATGGCATGCACACGATCGATGCCCATCGTGTGAAGACCATCATGTGCAACACGATGGCTCACACGACGGGCATCGATCGTGTGCATGCCATCGTGTGCAAGGCAGAAGCCTTGGTCTTATTGCCCACGACGGCTCACATGATCGACGATCGTCGTGTGTAAACCATCGTGCACACGATGGTGACACCTTCTTCAGCACCATCGTGAGACGATGAACAACCGTCGTGGCACGATCGTGTGTGAATAAATTACACTAACCGGCGGCTCATTAACGAAAGCCTCTTCAGATGGAGTGTCACTAGCATGTGAGGAACTTCTGGCGTCTTCAGATTCTCTGTCGTAGTTGGAGTTCGACATTTTCTTGCCGGCGATAGAGTTTCACGACGGGGGATTTCGGTTTCGCGATATATATATATATATATATATATATATATATGTTATGAACTTGAGAGAAAAGAGAGACAAATGAAGAAGAAGAAGAATGGTGTGTAATATTATGAAGGCCAAAGGCCTATATTTATAGGTACACCATTAGGGTTTAGGGGGGTATAAAGGTCATTTATATATTAATTACAACACTCCCCCTTGAATGACCTTTAATACATGCTGCCTCATTAAAACCTTGTCGGGAAAACCCAGTGGGAAAAAACCCGATCGAAGGAAAAAGAGTACAGCTACTCCCCCTGAAATTGATTACATAAGATCTTTGAGTTGACGCATTCCGATCTTGTGTACCAGTCTTCTGAATGTTGATGTCGGCAACGCCTTTGTGAATAAGTCCGCCACATTATCACTTGAGCGAATCTGTTGAACATCAATTTCGCCATCCTTTTGCAGATCATGCGTATAGAAAAGCTTGGGAGAAATATGCTTTGTTCTATCACTTTTGATATAGCCTTCCCTAAGTTGTGTAATGCAAGCCGCATTGTCTTCATACAATACAGTTGGATTCTCTTTTGACGTAGTTAATCCACACGACTCTTCAATGTGATGTGCCAAATTTCTCAACCATACACATTCTCGACTTGCTTCGTGGATTGCAATTATTTCTTAATGTTTTGAAGATGTTGCTGTTAGGGTTTGCTTCACAGATTTCCAAGATATAGCAGTTTCTCCACGTGTGAATACATAGCCTGTTTGTGATTTACCCTTATGTGGGTCCGAAAGATAGCCTGCATCTGCATATCCCACTAGAGAACATCCAGAACTTTCTGAATAATATAACCCAAGGTCGATGGTGCCCTTTAGATAACGTAGAATATGTTTGACACTGCCCAATGTCTTATAGTGGGTGCAGAGCTATATCTTGCGAGGAGATTTACGTAAAAGCTATATCTGGTCTAGTACAATTAGCAAGATAAGTTAATGCACCAATTGCACCGAGATATGGTACTTCAGACCAAGTATCTTTTCTCCATCCTCGAGTGGTCGAAAAGGATCTTTAGTTACATCAAGTGTTCTAACGACCATGGGTGATGTAAGTGGATGTGCTTTATCCATGTAAAAACGCTTTAACACCTTTTCGGTATAAGAGGATTGATGAACAAATAGTCCTCCATCGACATGTTCAATTTGAAAACCCAAACAATTTCGTTTTTCCTAAATCTTTCATCTTAAATTCAGTTTTCAAATATTCAGCAGCTTTATTGAGCTCTTCAGAGTCCCAATTAAGTTTAAGTCATCAACATAAACTGCTATAATTGCAAATCCACCGTCTGTTTTCTTTATGAAAACGCAAGGGCGCATAAAGATCATTTTTATACCCTTCTTTCAATGATATTCACTAAGTCTATTGTACCACATTCGTCCGCATTGTTTTAGTCCATACAACGATCTTTGCGGCTTAATTGAGAACATGCTTTTGGGATATGAATTACTTGTCACTTGGTAATTTAAATCCTTCCGGGATTTTCATGTATATGTCACTATCAAGTGAACCATACGATACGCGGTTACTACATCCATAAGGCGCATATTGAGCCTATATGACACAGTCAGACTAATCAAAAATCTAAAAGTAATCGTGTCCATTACTGGAGAGTACGTTTCCTCATAATCAATTCCTGGTCTTTGAGAGAAACCTTGTGCTACGAGTCTTGCTTTGTATCTCGTAACTTCATGATGTTCATTTTTCTTTCTAACAAAAACCCATTTGTATCCTACTGGGATAACATTTTTCGGAGTTTGAACTACAGGTCCAAACACCTTTCGTTTTTCCAAGGAATTTAATTCAGCCTCTATGGCTTCTTTCCATTTTGGCCAATCATCTCTATTTCGACAGTCTTCAACAGACTTCGGTTCAGGATCCTCATTTGAAACTTCTCGAGCCATATTAAAGGCAAAGATATCATCCATGATGACATTTTTCCTCTCCAATAATTTACTAGAATATGAATAATTTATTGAGATCTCATTATTTTCAGACACTAACAGTTCTTCAGGAACTACATTACTTTCATTTGATTGATCAATCATCATTCCTGTTTGGTTTTTATCTTGCACCTTTCTTTTTCTAGGTACAGAGTCCTTCGAACCAATTGGTCGACCACGCTTTTGACGTACTTTGGATTCATTTGATGCTGTTACTTGTCCTTCAGGGACATCGATTCTGGCTGGTGTATTTGCAGCACGTATATAGGATTTTGTCACTCTTCGTGTATCAACGAAAGTATCAGGTAGTTGATTTGCAACATTTTGTAGGTGAATGATCTTTTCAACCTCTTGCTCACATTGACTATTCCGCGGATCAAAATGTGAAAAGATTTTTTCATTCCAAGAGATATCCTTTTGCTTTTCTAGATGTAGTTTTGTCCCACCTAATGTTGGGTATTTCATTTCATCAAAATGACAGTCTGCAAAGCGTGCAGTAAATAGATCACCTGTTAGAGGTTCAAGATACCTTATAATTGAAGGTGAATCAAACCCAACGTATATCCCAAGCCTTCGTTGGGGACCCATTTTTGTGCGTTGTGGGGGTGCAATTGGGACTTGAACAGCACAACCAAAAGTTCGTAAATGAGAAACATCAGGTTCTCGACTAGAGACAAGTTGCATGGGAGAATATTGGTGATAAGCCGTTGGCCTAATACGAACTAATGTTGCTGCATGTAATATAGCATGACCCCAAGCAGAAGTTGGGAGTTTTGATTTCATAAGTAATGGTCTTGCAATTAGTTTAAGACGCTTAATAAGCGATTCTGCTAGACTATTTTGTGTATGGACATGAGCAACTGAATGTTCGACCTCAATTCCAATTGCCATACAATATTCGTCGAATGCTTGGGATCTAAATTCACCAGCGTTGTCAAGACGAATTGCCTTGATTGAATTATCAGGGAATTGAGCTCGTAATTTTATTATTTGAGCAAGTAGCCTAGCAAATGCCACATTTCTAGTTGAAAGTAAGCTCACATGGGACCATCTAGTAGACGCATCAATTAATACCATAAAATATCGAAATGGTCCACATGGTGGATCTATTGGTCCGCAAATATCTCCTTGAATTCTTTCTAGAAAAGATGGAGATTCAATGCTAACTTTCGTACTTGAAGGTCTAGTGATTAACTTTCCTTGTGCGCAAGCGTCACAAGAGATTTCATTTGCTAAAAGAATCTTCTGGTTCTTTATGTTATGTCCGTATGAAGTATTGAGTATTCGACGCATCATAGTTGCTCCAGGATGTCCAAATCTTTCATGCCAAAGCATAAAGATCTTTGGGTCATTGAACTTGAGTTCATGACATGATTTGCCTCAATTGCTTTTATGAATGTGTAATACATTCCGCATTTATAATGTCGAGAATTTTCCTTTTGTTTGCTTCGCCGGACACAAAAGAATTTATACAAAGGTACTCATTATTACCTTCTTGCATTGTCTCAATGTGATATCCATTGCAATGATATCCTTAAAACTTAGTAAATTCCTTTTCGATTTACTAGAGTAAAGTGCATAATCTATAACTAATTTAGTATTATTTGGTAAAATAATACATGCTCTTCCGGAGCCTTCAATGATGTTTGATGCACCTGATATGGTATTAACATTATCTTCGGCTAATGTTAATTTGAGAAAGTATTTCTTATCTTGGAGAATGGTATGCGTAGTTGCACTATCAGCTAGACAAATATCACAAGCATCCATTGTAATTTCTGTAATAATTTAAAGGAACTTTTTAGAAAGAAATTCATTTATTATGAAATAACCATTCCAAAAATAATTAGTTCAAAAACAAGTCATCATACTGAAAAAAAAAAAATTCCCAAGCAAAGAAAATAACAAAGCAACAATTCTCAAACTAATCAATATCGTCTAACACACCACCCCCAATCAAGTGATCAATATCTCCTTTTGGATGAGCAAAGAAATCAGAGACATCCAAGTGAGTCGTATCAAGTGGACCATCATAATCAAGGACATTAGTTTCAATCTTTTCTTTTTCCTTGATTGATTTCTGATAAAGGTCCACGAGATGTTTTGCCGTACGACATGTACGTGACCAGTGCCCATTCATGCCACATCTATGGCATTTATCTTCCCTTTTGGATGGGTTACTATCATTGGGTGCTTTGTGCCTTTTGTTGTTGGATATTTCGTTATGTGTTGTGCCACGTCCAAAACCACGTCCATATCCGCGTCCACGTCCACGCTTGTGTCCGCGGCCACGTCCACGCCCATTTCCATGATTGAATGTAGCATTGGCTTGTGCAATGCCTGGAACTGGGTCGTAATTCGTGGTTTCGCATGAGCAACTCATTATTTTGCTCAATACCAATAAACAAGATATGAGTTCGAGTATTTTTGAAACCACGCTCTCGATATTGCTGTTGCAAGATCATATTTGAAGCGTTGAACGTGGAGAATGTTTTCTCAAGCATATCTTCATCAGTTATTTTTTCACCACAAAGCTTCAAAGTAGAGCTGATTCTAAACAACTCTGAATTATAGGCACTCACGCTTTTAAAATCTTGCAAGCGAAGACGTATCCATTCGTGTCGGGCTCTAGGGAGGACTACAGTCCTCTGATGGTCAAACCTCTCTTTTAAACTTTTCCATAACTCACTTGGATCTTTGACGGTGAGGTACTCAACTTTTAAATCATCATGGAGATGATGACGAAGGAATATTAGTGCCTTGGCACGATCCTGCTGGGATTCTTTGTTTCCTTCTTTTATTGTCTCACCTGCACTTTGAGATCAAGTGGATATCGGCATCAAGAGTCCATGATAAATAGTTCTTGCCAGAAATATCAAGTGCAACAAACTCAAGCTTGGTGATATTGGCCATATGTAAATCTACATAGTAAAAATAAAACAAGTCATTTTTAATAAAATTAAAAAAAATTGAGGGATAAATATTGTGTCATATATCACATTTGTATTTAAAATTTATGCTACTTCAAGAGCATAGTAATTTATGATATTATTTTGTATCAATATTCTTCAGGAATATTGTATTATCATGAGAGATTTAATACGATATAACTTGTTCTTTTAGAACAAGTATATTTGTCAATAATATTGCAATTTAATTGTGCTACTTCGGGAGCAATAATTTTAAGAAGAAGAAAAAAAAATACACAAAAAAAAAGAAGAATAGTACAGAATGGAATAAATCAAAAGCTTCTTCAAGAGCCTTTACAATATTCTTCAGGAATATTGTTTTGTGTTTTCCCTAAGGGATTTACACAAAAACTTAGATCTCATAATGTTCTTCAGGAACACATCATATTTAATTAGAATATGACGAGATAATATTATATTTGTTCAAGAGCTACAACACGTATTTTATCTTAATAATCTTCTGGACTATTAAGAATTGTTAGATCTTGTTTCTTCAGGAAACAATAATTTTTCGATTTGATAATAGATTTCTAAATCATTATATATATTGTTTATATATATAATGATAGAAGAAATCAAAACAATTTGATTCTTGAAGCAGACGTGACAATACTGTACTTCAAGTCTTCAAGGGGAAAAAAAAATATAGAATATGTCAGATCTGTTTTGATTCTTGAAGCAGAAGTGTAACAATACTGTAAAATGATTCTTTTGATTCTGTTTTGATACTTACTAATGCCTTCCCATGTACATATACAAGAATACATATACATACACACATGTATAAAAATATTGATTTTTGTGAAATACTGTCCAGCAAAAAAAAATATTGTACTCAAGCATGTGAAAAAAAAAATCTACCTTGCTGTGAAAATAGAATAACACGCTAGTGAGTAAAAAAAATTTTCTGAGAGAGATCGTGCTGATAACGTGTTATGAACTTGAGAGAAAAGAGAGAAAAATGAAGAAGAAGAAGAAGAAGAATGGTGTGTAATATTATGAAGCAGCGCTATATTTATATGCATACCCATTAAAGCAGTGTATAAAGGTCAGTTATATATTAATTACAACAAAATATATATATATATATATATATATATATATATATATATATAGAGAGAGAGAGAGAGAGAGAGAGAGAGAGAGAGAGAGAGAGAGAGAGAGAGAGAGAGAGAGAGAGAGAGAGAGAGAGAGAGAGAGAGAGAGAGAGAGAGAGAGAGAGATTGAGCTGTGGGATCGTTTATATCATTGTTGTTTAGTTTTATTAGCTTTATATTGTTTATATTTTTTATCTTTTAGTGGTAGACTTTAAGGGTAATAATGTCTTTTAACACATTTTAATATCAAAAACTTATACTCTTATGAATGAACATATATAATTTGTTACTTTTATGGTTTGATACTAAAAGGAGAGGGCCTAAAAATAAACTCAAAAAACTTAAATTAAAACACCCCCGCCATTGGTAATATCACCTCGCCCCCATAAAGAAGCCTCTGTATCCGCCAGTGGTAATAACACTTGTAGAAGCTCATGCATAAAAAAGAGGTTCGGCGGGTGCAAAAATGGAGTTTGGTGGAGGAAAATGGTCAAAAGATGTTCTGGTCGTGCCTTGGGGTTGATAAGCAAATATTTGAAGCCAAAAATGACGATTATACCCCTTACACTTCGGACTTGGTGCGATCATGGCCAGAAAATGTGCATTTTTTGGCTTATCTTTGAAAAAATTATGATACCGGAAAGCTATGTTGCACACGTGCGGGGGCGGGTGCGGGTGCGGGCAGATACGGGTCCGGGGATACGGTTTTTTGAAAATGTTAGGGTGCGATACGGCAAGGATACGTCTGTTTATTATATATTTTATTATATATAACACTTGTTAAATATAAAAAACAACAATTCAAATATCACCATAAAATCAATTCAAATACATAAAATAAGTCATACAAAAAATAATTCAAAATGGCTTTGAGCAGCGGAGCTTTCTAATGTTGTCCGTGAATACTGCTAAAGGTAAAATTAATTACTTATTAAATGATTTACTTTTTTGTATTTTAATTTATTTGATTTACTTTTTAAAAATTATAAAAAAATCTAAAAAAAAAAAAATCGGATTTTTTTTTTTTTTGGATACGCGAGTCATTGATTCGCCACGTGGCGAATCCCACGCGAATCGCACCCGCACCCGCACCCATGCAGTATCCGATACTGCATACTGCCCAATTTTGAAGAATCCGTGCATTATAGCCGGAAAGGCAGGGTAAATTGCTTTTTTCGTCCTTAAGTTCGGGTGGGTGTGCACATTTGGTACGATATTTCTGTACGGTAGCACCCTTAGTCCTTAATTTTTATCATAGTGGCACATTTGGTCCTTTTGGTAAAAATAAAGGACCACAAAGCTGATTCAATCCTAATCAGCAAAAATCAGCCTATGTGGCCACTTTTCCCGCCTGTTTTCCACCTCTTTTGCCAATTCACTGTCCACGTGTATGTCTAGTCAGCCTAAATACATGTTTTATGCCCAAATATATCTGTAATTGAAAGAAAAAAATTCATATTTCATACCCTAATTTTCCCCTCCTGTCAATCACTCTCAATAGCCAAATTGTAACCATGTCCGAATCAGCTCTGGTGGAATGGTGCCGATATCGTGGTATTATGACATGATGAACCACCTCTCGGACTGATAACAATCCCGACCGGAGGTTTCTTCACTGCCCATATACGATATGTATATTAAACTTGAGAATTGAATTATTTCTCTTTTGTTCTTCCCTTACAAACTCATTTTGGAACATAAATACATGTTAGGAAATCCAAATTGTTGCTCATTTTGGACATAAGAAGATCCTCCAATGTGCAGTAGGTCCAAGAAGATAATTCCAGGGTTGCTTCGAAAACTATCTGCAAATGAGGAAGAAATTATGGAACTGAAGATAGACATTGTACATTTGAAATAGGGAAAGAAGAAGCTTAGATGGGTTGCTATTGTGTGTTGCGTTTTGTTGGTGTATCTTTGGCAGGTCTAAATGAAGAGCAGTTCAACTGGACACAAAATATATTTGTAATAGGCACACTTTTCTCGGGGGAACTGCATTGTGCACACTTCAGTGCATCTTTTGTATTGTAGTAGGCACAAAATATGTTTTCTAACTTTAGTGCATCTTTTGTAACTTTTGGAGCCAAGATTGGTTGTATTGACCAAAGAGGTGGAAAACAACATAGGCTGATTTTTGTTGATTAGAATTAAAATCAGATGAAATCAGCTTCGTGGTCCTTTATTTTTATCAAAAGAACCAAATATGTCACTATGATAAAATTTAAGGACTAAGAGTACTACCGTACAGAAACGTTGCACCAAACGTGCACATCCACCCAAACTTGAGGACGAAAAAAGCAAATTTCCCAGGAAAGGTACGCTTTACATATAAGGTATAACTAGTATCACTAAGGATCCTCGTTTCTTCACGGTTGCTACCTGCTCATTTACTATTACGTGGAAACAAATTCGACGGTGGGATCAGGCATAATACAATACAATTAACCACGATCACATATAGATAAATAGGTAGCATTATAAAAATGACAACACTTAACCGGAATATTCCAAGAATAATCGGAACTTTATCAATATACCGAATATCACATTGAATTCACGGTACCACTGTAGAGTACTCGAATACCATTCTAATCTCGTACACAGCCACAATACTATCAGGACAAACCCCAATTCTACAAATCCACACTCATTCCATCTATGACATAATATGAATACCATAAGAAATATTAATTCACAAATACATACCTCGGTTAAGCGTAAACTCATTATACCACAGCTGATAAATTTCAACATTTCATTATCACCATACTACATACTCAATCCTCATGAAAATACTTACTAATTTATCAGTATGCAATACATCATGATATAATAATGAAATCCAATTGAAACCCTTTATCAAACACCGTAACCGAACAAATATTAACTTGACCCAATACACCAATTTTCAATCACTGGGTTCACTGGGTGGCGGATGTCTTCTGATTAGACCTAACAAACCATTCGTGTCGTGTACTTTCGTATTGTGTACTTTCGTATTTCGTGTACCAAAAGTACAAACCCATACACGACACGAAATGAATTTGTGTCGTGTCGTGTTGTGTACCACGCAAATTCGTGTCGTTTCGTTTCGTGTTTTCGTGTGATGCACATAATATAAAATAAATATTAAAATATCATAAAAATAACAATTTTAATATTTTAATATTATTATTATATGTTTTAGTAGACGAAACGAAACGAGTGGCAACGAAAACACGAATGTTTACACAAAATTTATGAAAGTTCGCATTATATTTTTGAATTTTAAAGTTTAGTACAAACTGAATTCGTAAAATGTATGTTTTATAAAATTAAATACAAAATTTTAAATTATGTTATAAAATATTATATATATATTGTCCACGCCCTTTAAAATTCTACGCCCTTTAAAATTCTAGATGCAGATTTATCCAAGGCTCAATCCGCTATGAACATTGTCGCTAGTAAATTTTGGCAGAACTGATCATGGAAAAGGAGGCTACTCATAAGAACTCATCATCAAAAGGATTTTCAAGAGATGTTTTCTAATGAAACATGAGTAAAATGCATGATACACCCCTAAGTTCTTTAGAACTTGCACAGCCCCTATGTTCTTAAAATAGCGTAACACACCCATATGTTCTTATTAACTCTGCACAGAAAACCCATTCCGTAAAATTTAACGGAGCGTGATTCTCACTCACACTCTATGCGATTGTTTTCATGCTTTTTCTGTTCGTAAGAGGCACAAAATGTCCAAGATACCCTGAAACGTTACATAAAATGGCATACTCTTCCTCTTTGCCTCTTTGCACACTTGAACGTGTAGTTTAAGTTTTGTTTTTTACTATTTAGTCCAAGTGACATCCAAGAACAATTGATGAACTATAATTAAGTTCCACAATGCTCATAATTCAATAAAAAATAAAAATGATATTCTGATGTATTCATAAGTCATAATAAGTTCTTTGTATATGCCCACTAACAAACCAACAAAAAAAAAAGTCGAACAAAAGAGAAGTCGGCAATAAAGTTTGTTACCTAACAGCAAACGCCAATGGCCGTATGGTCCAGCAGCACAGGTGCATGCCCTCCCTCCTTTGAGGTCGAGGGTTCAGGTCCCGTTGGGGACATGGGTGAAATTATGAGTAATTTAGAAGTAGATTAGAGTGTGTGAGTTTGCCGTTCCAAAAAAAAAAAAAAAAAAAAACTAACAGCAAACCACATGATATATAATCATATTCAAAATAAATATGTATTGTTCAAGATAATGATTCTTGACATATCAAAATAAAAACCACACTCCATTAGGACGGGTGGTACCCTCTTTACCTCTCCTTGATTTTTCTAAGAACACCAGCAACAGTTGCTTTTTCTTGTCTTTTGGCGGAAGATGTGCATGTTGAAGAAGGCGCACTTGATGTGGGAAGTTTCGGAGTAAATGCTCTCATCAATGGTGATTTTCCAAACTTGCTCACGTTTTCGCTTTGGGAGAGTGGTGGTGGTGGTGGTGGCACAACATAAATATTACTTCGTGCAGGCTGCCATAAAATTAATAAGATTCACAAATACTATAAAATTACCAACAGATTAATAGTGACTCCATTTTCACAATAATATGTGTTTATAAGCATTAGAAAATATACCTTTTTCTGTTGTTCACTTTGCCAAGTTCTTGTGCCATGAAATAACAAAACAAATTATTTAATAATATTCATGGTGGATATTTAGGATAAATTCAAGTCAGACTCTATTTTTTACCAAACTTGAACACAAATATGATAAATAGTGAAGGTAAAGCATATCTGTCATCAAGCAACTACAAATTCGACGAAGAATGGAGGGACCAATGTTGAAGCTCTGCGTCAGATTTACAGCATTTCTTAGAGGTGGAAAATCCCTAATTTTGATCGAAGGGTGAAGAAGGGTGAAAGAATGGGAATATGTTAGCATACTCAACGGTATTAGAGAAAATTAACGGTATTAGACGGAGGAGGGGAGTTTGTTAATAAGAATGTATGGGTGTTTTATGCAATTTTAAGAACATAAGGATGTTTTGCATAGGTTTTATAGAATTTAGGGGTGTATCATCTATCTATATATAATAGCGTTACACATTCGATACATTAGATTAATTCTCTCTCTTACGTGTCATTCTCTTAATTTTGGATTCATATTTCTCTAAAATCTTGAATCTCACATCAAATTAAAATGATACTTAACCAATGGACAATCCAAATAAATAGAATTCGATATTTTGAATCTCAGATCGATTTAAAATAGGACTCCACCAATGGAGAACCGAAATAAATACTTAGAATCAATGTGTATTTTTCAATCATATAGTTATTTTACACACAAACTTAAGAATATTATTTTTATTGTGTTTAATTTGACCAGTTATTAAGTTGGACAAATAAAAATTTAAATTTTTAGTGGAAATTTAATTGGACCAATTATTACATTTACATTAATTTTATTTGTCTAAAGTTGAATCTCATATCTATTTTATTTAGTAGTTTATAATAATTAAAAATCTATATAATAGTGTTACGGATTTGAAGCACCACATTGACTCTCTCTCATTTGTGGTATTCTGTGAATTTTGTATTCGTATTTATCTAAAATCTTGAATCCCACATCTATTTAAAATGTTACTTAACCGATAGACGATCTAAATAAATAAAATTCTTTGTCTCGAATCCCACATCGATTTAAAATAGAACTTCATCAATCAAGAACTTAAAATAAATACTTAAAATTTAATGTGTATTTTTCAATTCCATATTTATATTTCATATATAAGCTTAAGAACTTTATTTTTATTGTGTTTAATTTGTCCAATTATTAAGTTGGAGAAATAAATAGTTAAATTTTTTAGTGAAAATTTAATTTGATCAATTATTAAATTTATATTAATTTATTTGTCTAAAATTTGAATATCACATTTATTTTATTTAGTAGTTTTATCTTACTTGAAAATTTTAGTTTGGCCAATATTAATAATATCAGTTATTAAATAAATTACTTTATTTTTTATTTGAGAATCAATTATTAAGTTAGGGAAATAAATAGTTAAATTTTTTAGTGAAAATTTAATTTGATCAATTATTAAATTTATATTAATTTATTTGTCTAAAATTTAAATATCACATCTGTTTTATTTAGTAGTTTATCTTAACTGAAAATTTTAGTTTGGCCAATATTAATAATATCAGTTATTAAATAAATTATTTTATTTAACTAGTATAAACTAGACTTATAGGGCTTTCCAACGGTATATTATTCGTCATTAGGTTCACCCTGAGTAAAAATAGTTTATTGTTTCAATTTACCCTACGTGCTGGATATTTTTTATATCATGCGAGAGACATGTTAAGAGTATAGGATACCAACTGATATCGTGAGGTGAACAAGAAAGGAGGTGATAAAAGGGACACTCACAAAACACTCGTCGCTCTATGGAATCCACCATGAAGCTTGGAGGCAACTCGGTGTAACACCCCCAAAACCGTATGAGAATATTACACGCCGTAGACCCTTTCCACAAGGATCTACCAGGCTAAACATCCATAAACAACCAAATGCTTGCCCGGCCAGGGTCAAACAATATAATAATACAGACCGTTAAGGTCACTTACACATAACACACAGACCGATGAGGTCACAAAACTCTATCAACAGAACTGACTAACAACATTACCCACATAGGGGTCGAAACACAATACAGTGGAAGACTGAATCAACTCTAACAATACAACCAAACTCTACCAACTCTCGACTCTTTGATTAGTATCGCTGCTCGTCATCCACTTGTGCCAATCCTGTGACTGCTCCCCTGAACCTGCATGTACCTGGACGCAAAACAGACATCCACCCCCCGATTACTCGGGGGTTAGTAAAACTCCACTGTTTTACTAGTTCAAGTATAATACGATACGAAATGTAACAAGTAAATAGCAACTACAATTTTAATACGGAAATCTATTATGAAAATGTTCCCGAGAAGTTTTAGAATTTCGAGCTCAAGCAAGAGATATTTGAAAAGGAACACATCATCTCGGGGATTTTTAAAGCAGAAATTCTTTTGGACCTCGAGTCCCAATTTACAAAACCTTTTCGAAAACATTAGGGCCTTGGTCCGATTCTCGATTCAAAACACACGAGATAAGATATCATTATGAGTCCGAGACCCATATTTAAAAGGTTGCCCAAACAAGCACTATAACACGATCATTGTTCGTACACATCATGTACCGAACTCCGGAGGCCTCGTCGGACCTTACCCGGACCGCACACATTATTCATACACATCATGTACCGAACTCCGGAGGCCTCGACGGACCCTACCCGGCCACAAACATCGTTCGTACACATCATGTAACGAACTCCAGAGGCCTCGTCAGACCCTACCTGGATCACACACCTTGTCCGTACACATCATGTACCGAACTCCAGAGGCCTCGTCAGACCCTACATGGATCACACACCTTGTTCGTACACAGCATGTACCGAACTCCAGAGGCCTCGTCGGACCCTACCTGGAACACACACACACACACATATCGACAGGACACAACTCATAATCATCAAATGTCAAGCCATTCCACATTACACCGAAATGTACAATCAAGTATGTAAACCAAGACAACACACACATCATAATCATCACAACAACTCAACAACGACCCACCACACCCGGCATAAACTTAGATGATTTTCACATCCAACACGATTCCCAAAATGTTAACTAAGTGAAGGTATCATCGTTACCATCAATTGTTCGTAATAATCAATTCATACGAAGTATATACACGAAAGTAAACCAATGCATCACAACCATAATACGACGTCCCTATTCACAAGACACAATTCGTATAGTAAAATAGTTGCCTTAATAACCGCTACCGAATACTCCGAAGAACACGATTCGACCGGGAAGCTCGGACTCCGAAGAAGACAACGAACGGAAGGGTTCCGACTCGGTTTCTTCGCAAGAAACTCGACCCTAACAACATATAATCAATAAATCATCGATCATACGAGGAAGAATAATCGTAGAACGCCCGAAAACCCATGTATGACATTTTACCGGACACCTTCAAGGCGTCAGTCAAGAACTCGACCCAAACAACGAATCGATACGATCCAACCATGGAATAATAAGGGAAATGATATAATACATCTAAATAATCATCAATCCATCATAATCCTAAGTTAAATCGGATAAAACGGATGAAATCAACCAAAATACCCAAATTCCCCAAAACTAGATTTCTAGGAAATCGACGATTCAGTAGATCGGAGGATGTTATAGGATGGATGATTGATGATATGAACTCCAAGACTTCATGGATTGATTGTCCAACAACATCTCTCCATGATTAACCAAGCTCCAAGCCGCGGAAGGGAAGAAAACGAGTGAGAAATGGTGAAGAAAACGTCTGCTTGGCCTTAAATAGTCTGTCACGGCCGCCTTACGACGTAATCGCCATGGCTTACATACGTAATCGCCATGGCCGAACTCACGCTTAGAAATGCCGAAAACGTTACGTCGTTACGGCCAGGCCTTACGTGACGTAATCGGCCTTACGACGTAATCGCCGAGCACTACCGGCCGTAACTCGGCGATCTTGGCCTGCATCGCCGCCATGACTTGGCCGGGGCCAACTCCGACGGCCCGAACGACCCCGAAACCCGAACCTAAATATGAATCGAAGATACGGTTACGAAGTACTCGCAAAGACGAATTCGAGGACTAAGAGAACACACGATTCCGACCACCCGAAGGCTCGAAATTCGACAACGGAAAGTAATTACCCCAAACTTTGGGAAATTACGAAAATGGCCCAAAACGTCCGAAAATCACGATACATGATCGCATAACTAAACCGAAGTTCACAACACGTCTAACAAAGTTAAACGGACTTAAGGGAAACTCGAGACAGCAGTTTCCAACGAGATTCGCAAGAATCAAACTCAAGTGCGGAAAAGTCGCCAAAAAGCACGGAACTCAACAAAACGACACCGAAACGAACTCGGATGACAAAAAGTGCAGAATTAATCATTCTCGGAATGACAAAACGGTCATGAGCGAGTCGTCAAAACGGACTTTCGCCGAAAAAAAGAAATTACCAGAAATCGAAATTACGGGTATTACATTCTACCCTCCTTAAAAGAAGTTTCGTCCCAAAACTTAAAACAAGTAGGGAGAAGCAATATCCCCACCAGGAAAACTCGACGAGGTACACAAAACCGAAAACTTACGCCCAACGGCGAAACGCTGCAAGAAACGCAAAGACACATACGGCGTGAAAAGACGCTCCACGACGACCAACACAACACCACCGATAGAGACATAATAAAACCAACAAGTGACAAGCGTCATCAAACTGATAACACAACCAAGTCGATTATCCGAACAATCACAAAACACAAAGCACCCATTACAAGGAAACACGCACAATCAAGAAAACAGAAATAAACACACAAACGATCCACAAGGACAACCACAAACAATTCGGACTACGCCGAAGTCCTCAAAAACTACACTAGGCATTTCTGTGTCCTTTTGGAGCAGAGATACAACCTCAATCCCCAAATCTCTCAACTACCGTCTCACAATGCACGGCTCGATGACCCACTTGGCCACACTCGAAACAGTTGACTAACGGTGAACGACAATTCTTCGCAGTACGAGATCAGGCAACAGTCAGACAACCCCGATCGAACAAAAACGATCGAACAACAACGAACGAACAACAATGATCGAACAACAACGATCAAATAACAATGATCGAACAAGAATGATCAAATAACAATGATGGAACAACGATCAAACAACAATGATCGAATGACAACAGTCGAACAATGAGTCCGAAGTCCCCACTTCAACTCCAGACATTAAAAGAACTGGTAGAAAGTGAAAGACGTTGCTTCCAAACAAGGTTCACAAGAATCGAACCGAACTCGGAAAGGTCACGATGATAAACAGGTTGATCTGAAACAAGGTCACAACCAGTTTGAACGATGACAACTAAGACATCAAACAAGTTCAAAAAGTATCGACGAACACGTGCAAGTCGATAGAATTTAGAAGGAGAAACTGCAGAAGTCAAATATAGTACGGGTATTACATCCGACCTCTTATAAAAGAAATGTCGTCCCCACAACTCACAACAACGGAAACAAGGCCACAACACATAAAGCATCCGACAGGAAAATCTCCCATGGGTCTCTCAGAGCAGATCTTGATATCTATGCTGAAGCGCGAACTTCGAAAGTCTCAGTAGCCAATTCACAAAACTTAATTCGGTGTCCCTCGAGTCCGCAATTGAAACGCTTTACTGACGAGAAGGACAATTTACACGTGCATGCCCTGACACATCACGGTTGAGACACCTCGGCTCGGCATATCGAAAATACAAATGCTAGATACAATGGGGCATAACGTCGCAAAATAATATAGCGGAGATGCCAACTCAGCACAACAAAGAATCATAACACATATCATATACAACGATTACCATCGTAAAGTAATACATACACAAACACTTACAACAACGACGGTATCGTTCGACGACCTCAACGGCCCGAATGATAACCAACACATAATTACAAACATTATGAAACAATCACACATGTACACAAACATACAAACCCGAGCTTCAACAGCTCACACTCTGCGACAACATGCAAATCACAACGTGGCGATAAACAGTAAACACCAGTTCACACCTCTCACAGAGGGTTAATGTAACACCCCCAATTTATTCGAGGTGTATTACAGCGCCGTAGACCCCTACATGGGACCCACCAGGCTACAATAGGAAAACTCCACTCGACTAACCATCTTGGTTAACGAGGATACACAATTAAATAATATGACATATAAAGATACGCCCGGAGCAACCGGCAAAATAAGCATCAACCAACAACGTGACAGTTTAAAAACAATACAATACGGAGTTTGAAACAAAAAGCCTAAGTACTCGCGAGTACAATCTATAAGTTTAAAACTGTGGGAACAACCATATCGAAATGGACAAAGGAAATAAGTAGACCCAAATGCACATGTCAACGACCACGCCAACATCCTCGTCTCGTCTCCGGTGCTCGCTCGTCTGGATAATCATAACCTGAAATCCATAACAAGAATTTCCCCGACAACGGGTCCCCAAAGGGGTTAGCAATTACGCTAGTACAAGTATTCAAGGCAAACCAATCGCTTACACATTTCATAGTACATGCACCAAAATCATTTCGAAAACCAAAACAAGACATGTCTTTTCCGGAAACAAAACAGTCAAATAATTTGCCTTGGGAACAGAGTAATATCATAGATTCCCGCACGAGGCCTCTAAGGACCCTCCCGCACTGGCTACATTACAAAACAAAACACGCACATGCATCGCCTTGGGAACAGAGTAATATCATAGATTCCCGCACGAGGCCTCTAAGGACCCTCCCGCATCAAGAAGCTAAACAAACTCGTGAAATCCAGGGCGGCAGCATAGATTTCCCTCCTTGACCCTGTCGGGCCAACACGAGGTGAGTTACACACAAGTAATATACATCACCATTTCATTTTAAGCTTAAAGGTTTCCAAAAATACTTGCCTCGAATTATTGACGACGCTACGAACGGAAAGGAAACACCGACGGACGTTAGGATCCGATAATCACGAACCTAACGATACGAAGAACACAATCACAACCAATTCTAAACGAATACGGAATTGGAAAACACTCAAAACCCGCCTACGATTCATGTATATTCGTATAAAAACAACAACGAGGGCGGACCTCAACCAAACCCTTACGATTACAAAGTTACTACGAAATATCGCATGAATCCGTAGGGAAACCAACAAAACTAATGAGATTAATCATGTACATCATGAATTAATCTAACATACGGAACGAATCGGACGAAACACGAAAACCCCTTCAATTTACCCAAAACAAGGTTTTTAGGAGTTTACCTTGAATAATGATGAAGAACACGATTAGAGGTTGATAATATACACCAAAAACTCGAAGAAGATGATGGCTCGGAGTTACAAAGCTTCAAATCGCCGGAAATACCAAGAAGGTCGCCTAGGAGTCGGATGGGAAGGAGAGGGATGAAGAATGACCGAAATCGGTCAACTCCTGGGTTTATAACCCCGAGGCCTCGTTACGTCGTTAGCCACCACATGCTAACGTCGTAAGGTATTACGTCGTAAGCCATAAGGGCCTTACGACGTAACCAAAAAGCGAGAATCGCTGGACCGAAATACACTAGGGCGTTACGTACGTAATCGAAAAGGGTGTTACGTACGTAACCAAAAAGGCGAAGTGCACTGCCGATTTACACTAGGACGTTACGTACGTAACCAAAAAGGGTGTTACGTACGTAACATTCCTTCCGTGGAGTACAGGCCGGGAATGAAAGAGGGAGGTACCGAAAAAGAATCGAAATACAACGGTGAACAATTCACGATGGTACGGACGTAAGGGGCCTGAAACGACGAACTTAAGTACCGAAGGAAAACATATTCCCGACTACTCAAAGGTTCAGAAAACAACATCAAACGTAAATTTCTCAAACTTTTGGGAAATCTACAAAACGATCCAAAAATGTGAAATATACGAAACATGGTCGCAACACCAAAAAAAACTCACAACGCCCACAATAACATGAGATTGATCTTCGGCAACCCCAAAACGGCGGCTCCGACGACGATTATGATAACACACCAAATAGCGACGGAAACAACATGAAACACCGACTCGAGTAAAACGAGTCCGAAACAAGCTTGAACGACAAAAGTTCAATATTAAATATCCTCAAAATGTTAATACGGTTACAAACGAGTTGCTAGAAACGAAAATGCACCAAGATGAGAATAATAAGAGAAAGGAAAAATGCGGATATTACATTCTACCCCTCTAAAAACAAGTTTCGTCCCGAAACTTAAGAAACAAACAACTCAGGGTACCTAGCACGCATACTATCCTCGGTCTCCCACGTTGCCTCCTCGACACCGTGTCTCGACCACTGCACCTTGACCAAAGGGATGGTCTTATGCCTCAGCCGTTTCTCCCGATGTTCTGAAATATTCAAAGGACGTTCCTCAAAAGTAATGTCCTCGGCAATGTCAATCTCCCCATAGTCGATGATGTGACTAGGATCCGGGACATATTTCCTCAGCTGGGAAACATGAAAAATGTTATGAACATGACTCAGGGCCGGGGGTAACGCCAACCGGTATGCTAACCCACCGACTCGCTCAAGGATCTCGAAGGGTCCAATAAATCTCGGACTCAACTTCCCCTTCTTCCCGAAACGGAAAACTCCTCTCGTCGGTGAAACCTTCAGCAAAACGTGGTCTCCCACCTCGAATTCTAAAGGTCGACGACGGACATCGGCATATGACTTCGCCGACTGCAGGCGGTCAACATCCGTTCTCGAATTAATTCTATCTTCCGTCTCGTCTCTAAAACGACATCCGGTTCGGTCCCGACCAAATCGGATGCCTCATTCCAACAAATCGGCGATCGACATCGTCGCCCATAAAGTGCCTCATACGGTGCCATCCGAATCGACGCGTGCCAACTATTGTTGTACGTGAATTCGATCAATGGCAATTGCTCCTCCCAGTCGCTACTCCAATCGAGGGCACAAGCACGCAACATGTCCTCGAATGTCCGGATAGTGCGTTCGATCCATCGATCGGGATGAAAAGAGGTACTCAAATGCAAACGGGTACCTAAAGCCTTATGCACCGCCAAAAGTGCGATACAAAGCGGCCATCACGATCCGAAACAATAGACTTCGAGTACCGTGAAGTCTCACAATCTGCGCGATAAACACACGAGCCAATTTCTCCGGGCCCCAAGTGTCCTTGATGCCCAGAAAATGTGCCGACTTGGTCAGACGGTCAACAACCACCCATACCATATTCATGCCCGACCTTGACCTCGGCAAACTCGTAACAAAATCCATCGATATATCTTCCCATTTCCATTCCGGAACGGGAAGTGACTGCAATAACCCAGCCGGTCGCTGATGTTCGATTTTGACCTGCTGACAAGTCAAACATCTTGCTACAAACTGTGCGACCTCCTCCTTCATATCATTCCACCAGAAATTTCTTCTCAGGTCCTTGTACATCTTACTCGAACCAGGATGAACGGAATAGGGTGTGGAATGGGCCTCATGCAAAATACTCTGTCGCAACTCTGGATCGTTCGGCACACAAAGCCGACTCTGGAATCTCAAAACGCCATCCTCGTGAATCACAAACCCAGGAGACTTTCCCTTAAGAACGTTCTCTCGGATTTGAGCAATCATCGGATCCTCTAATTGCTTCAGCTTAATTTCATCGATCAAAGACGATGAAATCTCTAGAGCACAAAGTTGCCCGACAGCTCCAGGCAACAAAACTTCGACATCTAACTCGATCAGAGCCCGCCGGAGCTCAGACTGAGGCGTAAGGACCTCAAGCGTTCGCAACGCAATCGGTTTCCGACTCAAGGCGTCGGCCACGACGTTCGCTTTGCCTGGATGATAAAGGATTTCAAGATCATAATCCTTAATCAGCTCTAACCACCTCCTCTGCCTCATATTCAACTCCCGCTGAGTAAATATGTATTTCAGACTTTTATGATCGGTAAAAATCTGACATGTAGAGCCGAAAAGATAGTGACGCCAAATCTTGAGTGCAAAGACTACCGCCGCTAATTCCAAATCGTGGGTAGGGTAGTTCAGCTCATACGGCCGCAACTGTCTCGACGCGTAAGCAATGGTCTTGCCGTGCTGCATCAATACGCACCCAAGACCCTGACCAGAAGCATCGCTATAAACGGCGAATCCCTCATTGCCACATGGCAACGCCAAAACCGGAGTCAAGTCAAACGCTTCTTGATTCCTCAAAACTCGACCGTCTCTCGACATTCCAAACGAACTTCTCGGTTTGGAGCAATCGTGTAAGTGGCCGAGCTAGTTTTGAGAAACCCTCGGCAGACCTACGGTAGTAGCCACCAAACCAAGAAACTACGGACCTCCTTTACATTAGTGGCGGTGCCCAATCCAACACCGCCTCAATTTTCTCGGATCCACACGGACTCCCTCGGTGAAATCACGTGACCCAAAACATCACTTCCTTCACCAGAACTCACATTTCGAGAACTTCGCATAGAGTTGCTCGGTCCTCAAAATGTTTAACACTATTCGCAGATGATGGGCATGCTCCTCCTCATTCCTCGAATAGATAAGAATATCGTCAATGAAGACGACGACACACTTATCCAAATACTCGATAAAGACTTTGTTCATCAACTGCATGAACACCGCCGGCGCGTTAGTTAACCCGAAAGGCATAACTACAAACTCATAATGTCCGTATCTCGTCCGAAAAGCCGTTTTCGGCACGTCGGACTCCCTCACCCGGAGCTGATAGTACCCCGATCTCAAATCAATCTTTGAGAATACCGCCTCCTCGCAATCGGTCAAACAAGTCGTCAATCCTCGGCAAAGGGTACTTGTTCTTGATGGTCACCTTGTTCAGTTCACGATAGTCGATACACAAACGTAGTGAACCATCCTTCTTACGCACAAACAAGACCGGTGCGCCCCAAGGCGAGGCGCTCGGTCGAACATACCCCGACTCAAGAAGTTCACTCAACTGTTTCTTCAACTCTGACATCTCTGAAGGTGCCATGCGATACGGCGCCTTCGAAATCGGAGCCGCACCCGGCTCTAACTCTATAGCAAACTCAACCTCACGATCCGGTGGCAATCCCGGTAATTCGTCAGGAAATACATCAGGAAACTCATTAACGACTGGAATCGACGAAAGCTCGACTCCACCATCCTCCGCCTTCAAGGCGTAGCACCAATAACCAGTACACCCTTTTCGCAGGAGTTTCATCGCCTTCAAGGCGTTAATAACAAACTTCTGGTTTCTCTTTCGCCCTGCGAAAGCGTGTTCGGTGCCGTCCTCGGCTAACATAGTGATGATTCTCGTGCGGTAGTTCATGATTGCACCATGCCGTTCGAGCCAATCATTCCCGAGAATTAAATCCTCGCCCTCGATACTCACAACAATAAGATTAGAGAGCCAAACCCTCTCACAAATAATCACAGAACAGTCTCGGACCTCTCGATCACCGGCAATTCTATCACCGCTAGGAAGTTTAACGATGAAAGGCTCGCAAGGTGACAAACAGTCGAGACTTAAACGGCGTACACACTCTAGAGAAATGAATGAATGCGTAGCACCCGAATCGAAAAGCACACTGACAGGATGGAAATGAATGTGAACGGCAGTACTGCCGCCACAAGAGTCTTTGGATCATCGACCCTCCTCATCTCATAGATACGTGGTGAGCGAGCCGACATCGAAGCTCCACCCCTAGCGGGCTGACCCCGACCCTTACCTCGGCCGGCACTCGGTGGAGGCGGCGAGCAAATGAGCCACTGGTTCACACTCGGCTCTACCAGTGCGATTGGGAAGAACGGCGCCACGAATCGCTTGATCTGCTCACAAAAAGAGGCCTTGTGGCCCACTGTCCACAAGTGTGACAAGTAAACTTGACGAGAACACTGCCGGTTCCTATGGCCGCACACCAGCTTAAAACATGTGGGTTCACGAGCGGAGGTTCCGGCACCGAAAACTCCCAGAGAAACGAGCCGAACCGCCGTTGAAATATTTGCGGCTTGAGATTTCTGCCGCCTCCACTCTTAGGACGAGAAAAATTTCCGACCGACTTCGCTTCTTGCTCTCACGAGCCAAATCGCTAGCCGTCACCGACATATCATAAGCAAGGGCTCGACTCGATAATCCTTCAAGGTAGTACGACGAGCCGGACATATAGTCCCGAATGGGCGACTTCATCCTCCTGGAAAAATGGAAAATTTTGTCGCTCTCTGCGACAACTTGGTCTTCACATAACCCAACTCTTTGTTGAAATCAGCAATAGCTTGGGATACGGGAATATCCCGAGGTTGAGCATCGTAGAAAGCATGCACTCGAGCACGTGTGACCGGCCACGGACAATACTCGGTCTCCATCAATTCTTGGAATTCGGCCCATGAAGCAACGTGATCTTTGGGACCAACGGCCTCCCACCAACTGTAGCATCTCCCGTGAGAAAGTATTGAGCAATAGGGACCCTACGGTCCTCGGGGCAATTAGTAGCAGTGAAGACTTTGGATATCTCCTTGATCCACCCTTCCCACCCGATCGGGTCCGAAGCTCCCGAACCGAGGAGGATGCATCTTGATGACATCCTGAAGCCGGCGATCCGCTCGCCCCGATTAGCATGGGCCTGATCGGGGTTCTCAACCACTGAGCTATAGCCGCCATCTGGTTAACCATTTCTTTGCATGACGGCAATACCAAGATCGGCGCGCTCTGAGAAGAAGCATGATCGTGTGGCGGTCGCCGATCTGCGGCTCTGAAGAGTGCGACGTGGTGCCCACCGCCCCACGTCCTCGGCCGCGTCCACGGCCACGACCACGACCACGACCACGGTTTCCTCCGGCATCCATACTGGTGTTAAAAGATAACAGGAGCATATCGAGGATGAGTAAGGAAAACTACGATGATAAGCAAAAGAGGGAGAATAACCACGGTTCAAGAAACGAAATACAGTATGAGAAAGCAAACAATCGGGTAAGGAGACTTACGAGCACTGGAAGTACTGAGATGCCGGCAGCGGTGTGACAATGTGCAAAACAAAACACAACTAGACCCAAGTAACCGACAAGCCTAGGTATCCATAAACCTAGAGCTCCGATACCATTTTCTGTAACACCCCCAATTTATTCGAGGTGTATTACAGCGCCGTAGACCCCTACATGGGACCCACCAGGCTACAATAGGAAAACTCCACTCGACTAACCATCTTGGTTAACGAGGATACACAATTAAATAATATGACATATAAAGATACGCCCGGAGCAACCGGCAAAATAAGCATCAACCAACAACGTGACAGTTTAAAAACAATACAATACGGAGTTTGAAACAAAAAGCCTAAGTACTCGCGAGTACAATCTATAAGTTTAAAACTGTGGGAACAACCATATCGAAATGGACAAAGGAAATAAGTAGACCCAAATGCACATGTCAACGACCACGCCAACATCCTCGTCATCGTCACGGTGCTCGCTCGTCCGGATAATCATAACTCAAATCCATAACAAGAATTTCCCCGACAACGGGTCCCCAAAGGGTTAGCAATTACGCTAGTACAAGTATTCAAGGCAAACCAATCGCTTACACATTTCATAGTACATGCACCAAAATCATTTCGAAAACCAAAACAAGACATGTCTTTTAGGAAACAAAACAGTCGAATAATTTGCCTTGGGAACAGAGTAATATCATAGATTCCCGCACGAGGCCTCTAAGGACCCTCCGCACTTGGCTACATTACAAAACAAAACACGCACATGCATCGCCTTGGGAACGAGTAATATCATAGATTCCCGCACGAGGCTTCTAAGGACCCTCCCAGCTAGCTAAACAAACTCGTGAAATCCGGGCGGCGGCATAGATTTCCCTCCTTGACCCGTCAGCCAACACGAGGTGAGTTACACACAAGTAATATACATCACCATTTCATGTTAAGCTTAAAGGTTTCCAAAAATACTTGCCTCGAATTATTGACGACGCTACGAACGGAAAGGAAACACCGACGGACGTTAGGATCCGATAATCACGAACCTGACGATACGAAGAACACAATCACAACCAATTCTAAACGAATATGGAATTGGAAAACACTCAAAACCCGCCTACGATTCATGTATATTCGTATAAAAACAACAACGAGGGCGGACCTCAACCAAACCCTTACGATTACAAAGTTACTACGAAATATCGCATGAATCCGTAGGGAAACCAGCAAAACTAACGAGATTAATCATGTACATCATGAATTAATCTAACATACGGAACGAATCGGACGAAACACGAAAACCCCTTCAATTTACACAAAACAAGGTTTTTAGGAGTTTACCTTGAATAATGATGAAGAACACGATTAGAGGTTGATAATATACACCAAAAACTCGAAGAAGATGATGGCTCGGAGTTACAAAGCTTCAAATCGCCGGAAATACCAAGAAGGTCGCCTAGGAGTCGGATGGGAAGGAGAGGGATGAAGAATGACCGAAATCGGTCAACTCCTGGGTTTATAACCCCAGGCCTCGTTACGTCGTTAGCCACCACATGCTAACGCGTCGTAAATATGTCGTACGTAAGCCATAAGGGCCTTACGTACGTAACCAAAAAGGCAGAATCGCCTGGACCGAAATACACTAGGGCGTTACGTACGTAACCGAAAAGGGTGTTACGTACGTAACCAAAAAGGCAGAAGTGCCTGTACCGATTTACACTAGGACGTTACGTACGTAACCAAAAAGGGTGTTACGTACGTAACATTCCTTGCTGTGGAGTACAGGCCAGGAATGAAAGAGGGAGGTACCGAAAAAGAATCGAAATACAACGGTGAACAATTCACGATGGTACGGACGTAAGGGGCCTGAAACGACGAACTTAAGTACCGAAGGAAAACATATTCCCGACTACTCAAAGGTTCAGAAAACAACATCAAACGTAAATTTCTCAAACTTTTGGGAAATCTACAAAACGATCCAAAAATGTGAAATATACGAAACATGGTCGCAACACCAAAAAAACTCACAACGCCCACAATAACATGAGATTGATCTTCGGCAACCCCAAAACGGCGGCTCCGACGACGATTATGATAACACACCAAATAGCGACGGAAACAACATGAAACACCGACTCGAGTAAAACGAGTCCGAAACAAGCTTGAACGACAAAAGTTCAATATTAAATATCCTCAAAATGTTAATACGGTTACAAACGAGTTGCTAGAAACGAAAATGCACCAAGATGAGAATAATAAGAGAAAGGAAAAATGCGGATATTACAGTTAATACAACAAATGCGTGGCAACGCCTCAACGTTCACGCCACCAATTCGATCATACTCGGGAGCAAACATCATACAACGCGAACATCATACATACATACCCAGCCCTCAAACGGGAATGGATAGGTTTTAAAAAGGAAAACCTTCTTTTGAAAATAATTTAGAAAAACACCGGTTGATCTTGAGTATCACCTTTCAAAAAAAAGTACAAACGTGAAACATCGTTATCGAGACTTTGGAGAACCATTTCGCATTTGATAAAAATGAGGACACTTTATCTTAGTGAAAAACTTTCAGAATAACACAACCAACCTAACATCCCAACGTCAACATAGGACGACAAATAGCAGCACGATAAAACATCAACTCCAAGTCATCACACAAGTGCACGAACTAACACTATAATTTAAGAACTTCATTCAAAAATAATTCACACAGTCACATCAACAGAGATGTTTGGATTTTACCAAATCAAACACAGTCAAAACCACACACGTATCGTAGGGATCAAACACTAGCAATAAAAATAAAATATTTTCGGGGTATTATTCAAATGATAAAATTTTAAAATTCTCAAGTTTGAAAAATTTGGTGAAATGAAATTTTTGAAAACACTTTTAATACCCCGATCATCCAATCAAAACCATGTATCTCAACATTTAGAAAACACTGAAATATTCTCCGGCGAGCACAACAACACCACAAACTTATCACAACCACTTGCCCCAACACGTGGACATATGAAGTTCAAAATTCCGAAAACCAAAAATCGTTCTGCAAAATAAAAATTTTCCAAAATCCTTTAGTTCATAACCAAAACGACGGTAATATTTTATAATGTCCGAAGTACTTCAAAACACATTTTTCAAATACCGTCTGATTGTGTCATTTGAAAATACATGACCTATTTGTCAAAGTTTAACAAATTTTAAAAAAATCCATATAAACCGTGGTTTGACCGCACCACCAAAATATTTTCCAAAAATCGATTTTTACAAAAATTCTCAAACTGTAAAGTCCTTGAGAAAACATTCTCAAACTTACCCATAGCGGACAAAAATTACAACATTCCAAAAACAGTAGAATTTAAAACCACATACTCAAATGGCAACCAGGGTCGCCAATTCAATCAAATGCATCTCGTGGTATCAAGTTTAAACACACAGCAAAACCATTCATCGGAGTTTCTCACAAACTCTACCGTAAAACCCATCAAAGTTCACAACTTTCACACCATACCAACCCACATGGTGGTTCAAGGGCCAAACATCAATACATCCAGTTCTATACACATACGGCGTATCCAAGTATCGAATACAACTTCATTGCACAACACCGCGTAAATAAAATTATGCACTACAAATATCACACATAAATGAAATCATGAACACATATACTATGCATAAAAGAGGAGACTTACGTCCACAGGCCGCACGGAGATGGCGGTCGCCCACGATACTAATCTCATCCGACAACATATCCAACGCGTTGTGACTACGCACAACTCAACTTGTCACCTGACGACTCGAACGACAAGACAACACATTACTCGACAAATCACGACTCGACTCGACCCGACTGCCTAGGTTTCCGCAACCTAAGCTCTGATACCATAAATGTAACACCCCCAAAATCGTATGGGAATATTACACGCCGTAGACCCTTTCCACAAGGATCTACCAGGCTAAACATCCATAAACAACCAAATGCTTGCCCGGCCAGGGTCAAACAATATAATAATACAGACCGTTAAGGTCACTTACACATAACACACAGACCGATGAGGTCACACAACTCTATCAACAGAACTGACTAACAACATTACCCACATAGGGGTCGAAACACAATACAATGGAAGACTGAATCAATTATAACAATACAACCAAACTCTACGAACTCTCGACTCTTTGATTAGTATCGCAGCTCGTCATCCACTTGTGCCAATCCTGTGACTGCTCCCCTGAACCTGCATGTACCTGGACGCAACACACACATCCACCCCCCGATTACTCGGGGGTTAGTAAAACTCCACTGTTTTACTAGTGCAAGTATAATACGATATGAATTGCAACAAGTAAATAGCAACTACAATTTTAATACAGAAATCTATTATGAAAATATTCCCGAGAAGCTTTAGAATTTCGAACTCAAGCAAGAGATATTTGAAAAGGAACACATCATCTCGGGGATTTTTAAAGCATAAATTCTTTTGGACCTCGAGTCCCAATTTACAAAACCTTTTCGAAAACATTAGGGCCATGGTCGGATTCTCGATTCAAAACACACGAGATAAGATATCATTATGATTCCGAGACCCATATTTAAAAGGTTACCCAAACAAGCACTATAACACGATCATTGTTCGTACACATCATGTACCGAACTCCGGAGGCCTCGTCGGACCTTACCCAGACCGCACACATTGTTCGTACACATCATGTACCGAACTCCGGAGGCCTCGAAGGACCCTATCCGGCCACAAACATCGTTCGTACACATCATGTACCGAACTACAGAGGCCTCATCAGACCCTGCCTGGATCACACACCTTGTCCGTACACATCATGTACTGATAAGTGTCATTTTTGTACACTTATCCATGGTTTGTATCGATAAAATTCACCCATCATTGAGCTAGTCTACTCGTTTTTTGCTTTTAATTTATTAGTTTTAATAATTTTATTTTTATTGGATGATGATCGGATTAAATAACTGAATTACTCAAGAAACAACATGTTTAATAAATATTCTATTTATTGAATTTTGATATATTCATGTTGTAGGGCTTTCCGAGACGAATTCGGCAGTCTTTCCGGATTCAAAATCAGAGTTATATATCAAAAGTTATCATCCGAAGAAGATCTGGGCAAAAACGCAAAGTCCGAGGGAATTCTCTGAAAACGTAACTATCAAAGCTTCAAATGAGCAAATTTACGAAGTTACGTTACGGCCGTAACATTCAGAAGTTACGGCCGTAAGTCACCTCGATTACGGCCAGAACTCCCGAATGTTACGGCCGTAACTCTTGACAGATTGCTATGATTTGTCTAATTTTTATACTTTTGTGTATTATTGAGGGATGGGTGGCATTGATCCGATATAATGTAATAATGCTGTAGTTTTGGAGCTATTAGATGACTTTAGGTGTATAAATAGACCCTTAGATCCTTCATCATTCACCATTCATCATATAATTTTCTATTTTCTTGTAAACTTTTCTTTTTGTGTGAAGAACACACTTGTGTTCTTGAGTGATCTTTGTAAGTGTGGTGTAGTACATGTTGTTCGAGAGTTTATTGCTTCTATCTCCTTTATCTACTAAGGGAGTTAGGATCAATTCTTTCTCTTGATTCAACTAAGAATGACCACCAAAGCTTGTAATATGTGTAATAAACCCTTTATGGGCTAAGTTTCTTAAGTTGGGATTATAAACAAGGTTAGTCATGTTATTTATGTTTGTATAAAGATATATTATGAATTACTTATTATTGTGTGTGATTTTCATTGTTTTAACAATCTTTATTTATTTGGCCAATTAATGAAGATATTTATGATCTTCATATGTTTCAAAGAAAATATGTTTGATTAGATCAAATGATCTTCACTCTAAGTTGTTCTAGGGATAGAAATATACCCCTAGTCCTTAGATGATTCATTGAGTTATTTTCACAAATCCTAATGCTATGTATTGAAGCCAATCAACATAGAAATATAGTGGATTGATTCAATATGTAAGGGCGTTTATAGTTCGAAAGAGAAACCGTCTTTTTAAGGAAAATCGAATCTACACAACATAATAAGTAAATTCATCTTATGATCTCCAATACATCTTTTATAACTAATGACGAACTAAGTTTGTAATCCCAACTATTTCATTTTATCGATAATCAATCTATTATTATTGCTATCTTCTTATTTCCTTATAATATTAGAACTATTATTGCAATTTCTTTGCAATTATTAAACCAAACTTTTAATTGTGTGTTTCACTCATCTTAAGTATCTATAAAAATAGACTAATAGTGTATAATTCAAATTATAACATAACTTCCTTGTGGGATCGATAAACCGGACTCAAAAAGTCCACTTTACTACTTGATACGATATCGTGCACTTGCGATAGTTACAAAAAGCGTGTCAAGTTTTTGGCGCCATGTCGGAAGTATAAGTTATATTTGAAAAATTACATTATTAACTATTGTTATAAATACAACTTTTTCTTTGTTGTAGATTCCCTTGTCTATGCGAAGGACATACAATCGCGATTTAGTTTTACTAGATCCGAGATCGAAGCCACATATAGAAGAAGGCGAAGAGAACAAAAGAAAAACATTATTTCTTCACCATCAATGGCGACGAACTAAATCCACGTCTCCCCAAGGAAATGATAACGAAAGAATTCCTCCTGGGGGAATACCTAATGTTCAAAACATTCAACATCAACAATATCCTATTGTACCGAAATAGATGAAGACAACATGCTCTTTGGGAATTCATGAACCCCCCATCTTTGAGCGTTCAATCAAGTGTAATCTATCCACCATTTGGAGTGGACAATTTTCAAATTCGCCCAGATGTCATCAATCTCTTCTCCAACAACAACTCATTCTATGGAAGAACCGACGAAAATCCATATCTCCATATTAACCGTTTTGTGGAAATATGTGGAAATTTCAAATATCCAAATGTAAATGACGAGGCGATCAAAATGAGACTTTTCGTGCACACTTTGAAGGGCAGAGCAAGAGAGTGGCTAGATACTTTGCCACCACGAAGCATAACAAATTGGCCCGAATTTGTCCAAAAATTCACCACTAAATACTTTCCACCAATAAAAGTGGCGAAACTCAAATACGAAATCTCTACATTTCACAACAAGATTCAATCATTCCACGAAGCATGGGAGAGATACAAGGATATGCTACGAAAATGTCCTAACCATGGTTTCAATTTGGGAGCACAAGTCAATTACTTCTATTCGAATTTTACTTCATGCCGAGCCAATGTCGATTCATCATCAAATGGCTCACTGGAAACAAAACTATGAAAGAGGCTTATAATCTTTTTGAGGTTATAAGTGAACAAAGTGCAAGATGGCCGCACGAAATATCCAAAAGAAACCAAATGGTGTTTTTGAAGTGGATTCTTATTCACTTATGTTGGCAAAAATTGAAGCTCTATCAAAGAAAGTCGAGGAAATGTCTTTTCAACTCCTCAACTGTGAAGACGGTGCAAACTCCACAAATTTCAGCTTTTTCATGTGAAATTTGTGGAGCAACTCACAACAAAGACTATCCGTCCCTTAGTGCAACAAGAACAAATACCACCACCACCAGAACAAGTGGCGTATGCCTGAATTTCCAAAGGCAAGCATACAATCCTTACGGGCCAATATACAATCCAGATACAAAAATCATCCAAATTTTTCTTATGCAAACAACAACAATGTGTTGAATCCAACGCATCAAGAAAAGAAGCCCGATGGGAAGAAGCAATCACGGCTAGTAACAACAATCAAGTATCAACAACGCAATGATGCTTCAATTAAAAATCGAGACACAAGTTGGCCAAATGGCCAAAATACTTTCGAAAGATCTCAAGGCATGTTACCTAGCAATACCGAGGTAAATCCAAGGGAAAATGTCCAAGCTATCACAACAAGAAGTGGAGTGCAATGCAGAAATTTCTATGGAAAACCATCCGGAAAACAAAAAATAAACAAAAAGAATCGATACAGACCTTCATCTCAAAAAGGTCCAATTGCTACAAAAACTTATGTTCCACCTATCCCATTTCCTCAACGGTTGAAGAATCACAAGCTCGATGCTCAATTCGGGAAATTCTTGGAAATCTTCAAAAAGCTACACATCAACATTCCTTTTGCCGATGCTCTAGCACAAATGCCAAGCTATGCCAAATTTATGAAAGATATTCTTTCAAACAAACGAAGGCTTGAAGAATACGAAATCACATGCTAACAGAGGAATGTAGCGCAATACTACAAAAGAAGTTGCCACCCAAGCTAAAAGATCCGGAACTTTCACAATCCCGTACAATTGGTGAAGTAAATTTTGGCAAAGCTCTTTGTGATTTAGGGGCAAGTATCAACTTGATGCCTCACAATTTTCAACAAATTGAATTTGGGAGAAGCAAAAGCAACAACAGCCGCTACAATTAGCCGATCGGTCAATCAAATATCCACGTGATAGTTGAAGATGTGCTCACAAAGTTGATAAATTCATATTCCCAGCAGATTTTATCATCCTCGACATGGAAGAAGATCGGGATATTCCCATTATTCTGGGACGACCATTTCTCGCAACCGGACGTGCTCTTATTGACGCCTATGAAGGAAAGCTAATTCTCGAGTGGAAGACGAACATGTCATCTTCGATGTCTTAAAAACTTTGAATCAACCCTCCACGATGAGTATTGTCTAAAAATAGACACAATTGAAGCCATGGTGAACAAGTCTTTAGAGAAAATTCTATCTAAAGATCCTCTTGAGACATGTATAGCAAATTCTCTAACCAAAGATGGAAGAAGAATATCACTGGTCAAATAGCTTAACTATCCGAAGCACTACCAACCTTAAGAAAGCATCCACATTTTGAAGAATTGGGGACAAGCTCCGCTAAACCCCTCCCTTCTTTACAAGAAGCTCCAACACTTGATCTCAAACCTCTACCCACACATTTGAGATACGCTTACTTGGGCGTTTCCTCAACACTTCCGGTCATCATATCTAACATATTGACCAAACTTGAAGAAGGGAAATTACTAAGGGTATTGAGGAATCACAAAAGAGCAATTGGATGGACTATTGCAGACATTAGAGGAATAAGCCCCTCTATATGCACTCACAAAATCTTGATGGAAGATGACTGCAAACCTTCAATTGAGCATCAACGACGTTTGAATCCAAACATGAAGGAAATTGTGAAGGCAGAGATTCTTAAATTACTTGACGCAAGAATCATTTATCCAATCTCAAATAGTCCATGGGTGAGCCCTGTACATATGGTGTCCAAAAAGAGTGGAATCACGATCATTGAGAACGAGCACAATGAACTTATACCAACACGACCGATCACAGGATGGAGAATGTGCATTGATTACAGGAAACTAAACAAGACGACAAGAAAAGATCATTTTCCACTCCCATTTATTGATCAGATGCTAGATAGATTGGCAGGAAATTCTTACTACTGTTTTCTCGACGGCTATTCAGGGTACAACCAAATCGTAATAGCCCCAGAAGATCAAGAGAAAACAACATTCACATGCCCTTATGGAACATTTGCCTACAGAAGAATCCCATTCGGATTGTGCAATGCTCCAGCCACATTTCAAAGATGCATGATGTCAATATTCTCAGACATGGTTGAAAAATTCATTGAAGTTTTCATGGACGATTTCTCGGTTTTCGGAGATTCATTTGATAAATGCCTAATTCACTTAGGCATGGTCTTGGAAAGATGTGAAGACACAAATCTAGTTCTCAATTGGGAGAAATGTCACTTCATGGTCCAGAAAGGAATCCTACTTGGCCATAGAATCTCACAACATGGAATTGAAGTCGATAAGGCAAAGATCCAAGTGATTGCAAAACTTCCTCCACCAATTTCGGAAAGGAGTAAGGAGTTTTCTCGGACATGCAGGATTCTATCGGAGGTTTATAAAAGATTTCTCAAAAATAGCAAAACCTCTCTGTTTTGCTTGAGAAAGATACACCATTCCTTTTCACAAATGAATGCCACGTGGCCTTTGCAACTTTGAAGGATAAGCTTACATCACTCCAATCATCATTTCTCCAGATCGACTATTCCTTTCATTTTAATGTGCGATGCAAGTGATTATGCCGTAGGGGCCGATCGGGCCGTAAGAAGGACAAAATGATGCAAGTGATCCATTATGCTAGCAGACTATGAATGATGCTCACCGAACTACACAACAACCGAAAAGAGATGCTTGCAGGGTTTATGCCTTTGACAAATTTCGATCCTACTTATCGGGATCAAAGGTCATAGTCTACACCGATCATTCACTTTGAAATATTTAATGACAAAGCAAGATGCAAAGTCAAGGCTAATCCGATGGGTTCTACTTATGCAAGAATTCGACATAGAAATCGAGACAGAAAGGGAAACAAAACCAAGTGGCGGATCATCTCTCTAGACTCGACCAAAACAATGCTCAAGAGAAGGAAATAAATGAAGTATTTCCTGATGAACAACCTGCTCCAAATCTCTAATATCCAGAAAAACAAAATGCACCATGGTATGTCGACATCGTTAATTTCCTTGTTAGTGGAATAATTCACCCAAATTTTTCCCATCATCAAAAGAAAAATTCTTCTCCGAGTTGAAATACTATTCCCGGGAAGATCCTCCGTTGTTCGCACGAGGACTGATCAAATCATCCGAGATGCATACCTAAGAAGAAATGGAGAAGGTATTAGAAAGATGTCATTCCTCTCACTATGGAGGACATTTTGGAGGTTCAAAAACAAAGACAAAAATTCTTGAAGCAGATTCTATTGGCCCACTGCTCAAAGATGCACATACACTTGTCTCGAAGTGTGACTGTGCCAAAGACATGGAAACATGTCAAAAAGAAATGAAATGCCAATGAATTTCATCCTTGAAGTTGAAATCTTCGACGTTTGGGGAATTGATTTCATGGGACCCTTTCCATCATCATTCTCTAATGAATACATCCTTGTAGCCGTTGACTACGTATCGAAATGGGTGGAGGTCATTTGATTACCAACAAACGAAGCTAAGGTCGTGGTAAATTTTCTAAAGAAAAATATATTCACTCGCCTTAACTCCAAGAGTTATTATCGTGATGGCGGATCTCATTTCGCAATCACCGTGTTAAGGCTCTATTGACCAAATTCGGAGTAAAACACCGTGTCGCTACCTCTTATCACCCACAAACCAAGGACAAGTCGAAATTTCCAATCGTGAATCAAACGTATACTTGAGATGACAATGACTCATCTCGAAAAGATTGGTCGAAAAGTCGGATGATGCGCCTGGCTTACGTAATGTACTATAAGACACCGATAGGCATGTCTCCATTTCGTCTGGTTTTTGGAAAAGCCTCACACCGCCAAAGAGAACTTGAACATCGAGCTTTTGGGCTATAAAAACTAAACTTTGACGAACAAATAATGGAAAGAAAAGGTTGTCATAGCTTAAATGAGTTGGATGAAATCCGACTGACTCATATGAAAATGCCAAAATCTACAAAGAAAAACGAAAAGATGGCATGACAACAAAATTCTAAGAAGAGATTTTAAAACAGAGACCAAGTTCGCTTTTTAATGCACGATCGCGTCTGCTTCGGTAAGCTACGATCACGATGGATGTGCCCTTACACGATCAAAGAGGTGTTTTCTCATGGAGCTGGAGATTTATAATACAACCGACGGGAGTTTCAAAGTAAACGGTCAACGGTTAAAGCCATATCTGGGAGGAGAATTCTCGACAGCAAAATCAATCATAATGCTGGAAATACCTAATTAATCTGACGAGAAGTCAAGCTAAGGACGTTAAACAAAGCGCTTATTGGGAGGCAACCCAATCTCTATTATTTCGCAAATAAGTTTGGGGGTAACACGGAAGGATTCAACAACAACAGCAAGGATCAGATCGTTCATAAAATCCAGGGAGTCTTTCTTTCATTATTCTCAAACATATAATAATTATAATCTTGTTTTTAAAAAAAAAAAAATAATAATAATAATAATATAAATAAATACGGCCGTAAGTTATTAGATACGGCCGTATGTTGTCCAATTATATTTTTACGAAGCATTACGGCCGTAACTAGTGTAATGCTACGGCCGTATCTTTAAAAACCGCCACTTAAAAAAAAACGATCGTCACATTCGGCCGTAACTTCTTTGTGTTACGGCCGTATCTTAAAACTCGTTTGAAAACGAAAGCAACTTACGGCCAGAATTTGTACATGTTACGCCGTAACTAGTGGTCTGTATAAAAAAACCGTCCTTAAACACTTCACACACACCGACGAGACACAAGCGGCCGGAGAGCGATTTTTTCCCCTATCAATCCCTACTTGCTAAAAACTCAAATTCATCAATACAATTCATTAACATATCAACATTCACACATAATCATCGTTCTCTTTCAATCCTTGTTTCAATTTATATATTCTTGAGTTTTAGTTTGTAGTTTTTCTCTTCATATTTGTTTTTCGATTCTTATTTCCGTATGATTCGTTGATTTAATCTTGTTCATTTGTGAGTATTGTTGACATTTGTATCGTTATTTGATTCATTGATTTGTGGTGGCTTTATGGATTTGAGTTTGAATAAGAAAACTTGTTAAAAACTATGAACTCAAGGTGTCCGACGAAATGCCACAACGAAAATCTTTGAATTTTTTTATGTTTTTATTGGTTTTGCTTGATGATTATAGTCGTATGATGAAAAGAAGTTGATTTTGTTCAATTTCGTGGATGGCACCAAGAAATCAACAAAAGGAAAAGAAAAGGTCGGCTCGTCATCTCAAGGTTCGACCGCCACAAAGAAAGCAAAACACGAAGTGCATTAAGGAAAGATTGTTCAATCTTGATGATTTCATCGGCCATGGATAGAAACACAATCACTACCCCTTTCATCCAAAAATTCTTAGACAACGGCCGGGAGAAGTTCGCTTCCGATCTCCCAAATGGTAACCCGACCTTGACCCTAAACTTTTACAATTCTTTCAACAAGTCCATCAAGGTGTAGGGTCACCTACTTATCATCGACTCACCGTGAATGGGAAATCGATAAATTTTTCACCGGATGTCATTAACAAGTTTTTGGGGTTAATGGTACTAACGCGGTTGACATTAATATCTTGCCTAATGAAGAGGTGCCGGATGATAGAGTTTTACGCTGGGCGTTAGTGAGCGAGTTGCATGACAAGATTGGGATGATCAAACCCCGATACAACCAAGCGGACCTTATGGATGATGCTTGGTATTTATGGATGTGGGCAAATGGAGTATTTACCCGACTTCGACTGACGACGGTTTCCATCACACTGCGAGGTTTATATGCTATCCGCCGAGGGGTAAAAATGGATTTGGGTACTCACATTTACACTACTATTTGTCACTATGCCGATGGTACCGACTAGGCGAAAATGCCATACCCCCGCCTTATCACCGGTATTTGCAGAGCCGAGAGTCAAAATTTCGGCAGGGGTGATATTTTAACACATGGGGATCGATTGAACGGCCGGAGTAGTATTTTTCAAGTACTCAATTGAGAAGCAAACGGGCACGTTTGGAACCTAAGAGGAGAGTAGCGAGGAAGAGGAATATGAGGCCGAGGAAGATGCCGGTTATGAGTTGACGGCTTTTGAGGAAAATTTGCTTGAAAGAGTTCGGGGATTAGAAACATCCCAGTCAAATTATGAGAAATCGTAATGAAATACTCGGCGACAATTAGAAACGGAGAAGCGCTTTGAAAAGCTTTTCCGTTTTCTAAACATCCTGACGACACACCGGAGGATCACAAAACTAAAATTTCAGGAGTTTTCTGCTTTCTCGCATGCTATTATATATTTTTTTTTTTAAAAACTCGGGACGCTTTTACTTATAAGTTTGGGGGTGTTGATTTCATATTTGTGTGTTTATTTTGTGGTTTTTGAACTTTGATTTTTATTTGTATTTTCATTGTGGTGTGTTTTTTTTATTTGTCATTGATTAGGTTTAGTATATATATATATATATAGTATTTTGATTTTTGAGTTTTTTAGATCCGCCATAACACCATAAATTAGCTATATACAAACTTCTAAAATCGTTTTAACCTAAAAAATTGTATATTCCAATTTTTTTTTTTGAGCCTTAATCTCTCTTTCCAAGCCTTGTAATTATCATATAAAATCGAGTCATTCGTTACCTTGAGAAAAGAAGAATCAATTGGTTGATGAAAAATAAACGAAATTTACTTAATTTGTGGAGTTTTTGATTTTTCATGCTTAACTAAAAAAATGATTTTCGCAAAAATTCTATTCCCTAAAAAAAAAAAAAGGAGTCATTGGTGAAAAGAGCTACACGTTAGCAAATAACAAAGGTGAAAGCTATCACCTAAAAAAATAAATGACGAAAAGGAGAAGTGTTGAGCAAAGAATAATGCCTAATTTTGGAAGTCTTAAATTTTGCGAAAAATAAAGGACTAACCATTGTTGGTGCGTAGTCGCCGTCTCAGAAAAATTGGTGAAAAGAGCTACACGTTAGCAAATAATCGGTGAAAGCTATCACCTTTTTACGAAAAAAAAATGAGATAGAAATTGTGTTAGTGAAAAGAGCTACACGTTAGCAAATAACGGTGTGAAAGCTATCACTAAAAGGGATGTAGTTTATGAGCAGATTTGAATTAATTAGCAGCTGAATTTCAATACACTCAATTTTGTAAAAATCACAATATTTGATGACGCCAATGAAATTCTTCTTCATATTGAGTCGAAAAATAAACGAGTGATCGAGAGCAACCATTAAAGGGAGTCGTGTGTATCACGAGTGGGAAAGAAATAATCAACCTTTTGGGGGGAAAACCTTACATTTTGGAATTACAAAATAAAAACCGTGTTTAACTTCAAAAATATTAGTAGATTTATTTTCAATCTTGATTCATTTCTATCTACTGTATAAAGCTGGTTGTTGTTTATTAATGGCATTTTGATCTCCTTTTCTCTTTTTATGTTTTAATTTATGTGTGTATTAATTTTCTTATTTTTTTTATTTTTATTTTTATTTTTGGAGTGTGAATAATAAAGAGTCTTGCTCGGGACTAGCAAGAATTCAAGTTTGGGGGTGTGATAAGTGTCATTTTTGTACACTTATCCATGGTTTGTATCGATAAAATTCACCCATCATTGAGCTAGTCTACTCATTTTTTGCTTTTAATTTATTAGTTTTAATAATTTTATTTTTATTGGATGATGATCGGATTAAATAACTGAATTACTCAAGAAACAACATGTTTAATAAATATTCTATTTATTGAATTTTGATATATTCATGTTGTAGGGCTTTCCGAGACGAATTCGGCAGTCTTTCCGGATTCAAAATCAGAGTTATATATCAAAAGTTATCATCCGAAGAAGATCTGGGGCAAAAACGCAAAGTCTGAGGAATTCTGGGCTGAAAACGTAACTATCAAAGCTTCAAATGAGCAAATTTACGAAGCCACGTTACGGCCGTAACATTCAGGAAGTTACGGCCGTAAGTCACCTCGCCACGGCCGTAACTCCGAATGTTACGGCCGTAACTCTTGATGATTGCTATGATTTGTCTAATTTTTATACTTTTTGTGTATTATTGAGGGATGGCCGCATTGATCCGATATAATGTAATAATGCTGTAGTTTTGGAGCTATTAGATGACTTTAGGTGTATAAATAGACCCCTTAGATCCTTCATCATTCACCATTCATCATATAATTTTCCATTTTCTTGTAAACTTTTCTTTTTGTGTGAAGAACACACTTGTGTTCTTGAGTGATCTTTGTAAGTGTGGTGTAGTACATGTTGTTCAGAGTTTATTGCTTCTATCTCCTTTATCTACTAAGGAGTTAAGATCAATTCTTTCTCTTGATTCAACTAAGAATGACCACCAAAGCTTGTAATATGTGTAATAAACCCTTTATGGGCTAAGTTTCTTAAGTTGGGATTATAAACAAGGTTAGTCATGTTATTTATGTTTGTATAAAGATATATTATGAATTACTTATTATTGTGTGTGATTTTCATTGTTTTAACAATCTTTATTTATTTGGCCAATTAATGAAGATAATTATGAACTTCATATGTTTCTAAAGAAAATATGTATGAATAGATAAAATGATCTTCACTCTAAGTTGTTCTAGGGATAGAAATATACCCCTAGTCCTTAGATGATTCATTGAGTTATTTTCACAAATCCTAATGCTATGTATTGAAGCCAATCAACATAGAAATATAGTGGATTGATTCAATATGTAAGGGGCGTTTTATAGTTCGAAAGAGAAACCGTCTTTTTAAGGAAAATCGAATCTACACAACATAATAAGTAAATTCATCTTATGATCTCCAATACATCTTTTATAACTAATGAGGAACTAAGTTTGTAATCCCAACTATTTCATTTTATCGATAATCAATCTATTATTATTGCTATCTTCTTATTTCCTTATAATATTAGAACTATTATTGCAATTTCTTT
Source organism: Orobanche coerulescens (assembly GCA_033398695.1). Classification (NCBI taxonomy): domain Eukaryota; kingdom Viridiplantae; phylum Streptophyta; class Magnoliopsida; order Lamiales; family Orobanchaceae; genus Orobanche; species Orobanche coerulescens. Next base: position 200,577,408 of record CM065803.1, on the reverse strand, counting down.
GCAATTATTAAACCAAACTTTTTAATTGTGTGTTTCACTCATCTTAAGTATCTATAAAAATAGACTAATAGTGTATAATTCAAATTATAACATAACTTCTTTGTGGGATCGATAAACCGGACTCAAAAAGTCCACTTTACTACTTGATACGATATCGTGCACTTGCGATAGTTACACAAAAAGCGTGTCATGTACCGAACTCCAGAGGCCTCGTCAGACCCTACCTGGATCACACACCTTGTTCGTACACATCATGTACCGAACTCCAGAGGGCTCGTCAGACCCTACCTGGAACACACACACACATATCGACACGACACAACTCATAATCATCAAATGTCAAGCCATTCCACATTACACCGAAATGTACAATCAAGTATGTAAACCAAGACAACACACACATCATAATCATCACAACAACTCAACAACGACCGACCACACCTGGCACAAACTTAGATGATTTGCACATCCAACACGATTCCCAAAATGTTAACTAAGTGAAGGTATCATCGTTACCATCAATTGTTCGTAATAATCAATTCATACGAAGTATATACACGAAAGTAAACCAATGCATCACAACCATAATACGACGTCCCTATTCACAAGACACAATTCGTATAGTAAAATACTTGCCTTAATAACCGCTACCGAATACTCCGAAGAACACGATTCGACCGGGAAGCTCGGACTCCGAAGAAGACAACGAACGGAAGGGTTCCGACTCTGTTTCTTCGCAAGAAACTCGACCCTAACAACATATAATCAATAAATCATCGATCATACGAGGAAGAATAATCGTAGAACGCCCGAAAACCCCTCTATGACATTTTACCGGACACCTTCAAGGCGTCGGTCAAGAAATCGACCCAAACAACGAATCGATACGATCCAACCATGGAATAACAAGGGAAATGATATAATACATCTAAATAATCATCAATCCATCATAATCCTAAGTTAAATCGGATAAAACGGATGAAATCAACCAAAATACCCAAATTCCCCAAAACTAGATTTCTAGGAAATCTGACTTGATTCGGTAGATCGGAGGATGTTATAGGATGGATAATTGATGATATGAACTCCAAGACTTCATGGATTGATTGTCCAACAACATCTCTCCATGATTAACCAAGCTCCAGCCGCGGAAGGGAAGAAAACGAGTGAGAAATGGCTGAAGAAAAACGTTTGCTGGCCTTAAATAGGTTGTCTGCCGGCCGCATTACGTACGTAACCGGCCATGCCTTACGTACGTAACCGGCCACGGCCGAACTCGCTGCCTAGAAATGCCGGAAACATTACGTACGTTACCGGCCAGGGCCTTACGTACGTAACCGGTCTTACATACGTAACTGCCGAGCACTACCGGCCGTAACTCGGCCAGTGCCGGCCTGGGCCCAGACTGCCCGGACATGACTCGGCCGGGGCCAACTCCGACGGCCCGAACGACCCCGAAACCCGAACTAGAATACGAATCGAAGATACGGTTATGAAGTACTCGCAAAGACGAATTCGAGCACTAAGAGAACACACGATTCCGACCACCCGAAAGCTCGAAATTCGACAACGGAAAGTAATTACCCCAAACTTTGGGAAATTACGAAAATAGCCCAAAACGTCCGAAAATCACGATACGTGACCGCATAACTAAGCCGAAGTTCACAACACGTCTAACAAAGTTAAACGGACTTACGGGAAACTCGAGACAGCAGTTTCCAACGAGATTCGCAAGAATCGAACTCAAGTGCGGAAAAGTCGCCAAAAAACACGGAACTCAACAAAACGACACCGAAACGAACTCGGATGACAAAAAGTGCAGAATTAATAATTTTCGGAATGATGAAACGGTCATGAGAGAGTCGTCAAAATGGACTTTCGCCAAAAAAAAGAAATTACCAGAAATCGAAATTACGGGTATTACACTCGGCGCCTTTAGGAATCCACCGAATGGTTAAGAGTTAAAAAAAAAAAGAATCCTTCTTCTAAAACAAGTCAAGAGACTTTCAAATATCTGATATATTTCTTAATTTTGACTGCCCCATATAAAGAAAGAACCCCATATTTATAGTAGCGTTCTACATCATTATCAGGGAGAACAAAATGACCATTTTCTCCTCCACAATTTACTAGACTCTTGTAACTACGAACATAGACTCTTTGAACATTCAAATACATAAAGACATCAAGAATATTGAAGGACAATAGTTGAAAGGACAGTAAAATGAGTTGGAAAGACTCCAAAACAATCAAACACTTGAACTTTTAGACTTTCGGACTATTTAGGCAGTCTTCAGTCAAACTGCATTAAGAGCATCTCCAAGGGCACATTTCCCTTACCTATAACCAATCTAGGTGGACAAAAATAGGGATTTAGCTTCAAAATACTCCCTCCAACCATTCTCCCCGTACCTAAAAATTTTAGGTGAGAGAAAGATGAACCCCATATTTGAGGGATCAATTTTGCTCCCCTATAATTGCCACGTCATCTCTCACTACTTCATCCTTCAAATTTACTAATTAAATATTACATTTTACTCTCACCATCTCCAACCTTACTAATAAAATATTATTTTTAAAATATAAGGATCCAATATAGGTAATACCATTGGAGCAAATCAACTTTTTGGTTTCCTATATTTTATGTAACTAATATTTTATTATATTTTAGGGGATCAAAATAGGGATTGCCCTTGGAGATGCTCTAACTCCTTCAATAATTCTCTTAATTAACTTTCGCTTGAACTAATAGAAACTAGGCTTCTAGGGATTTACAACAGTATATTACTCGTCATTATTTTCACCCTGAGTAAAAACCGTTTATTGTTTCAATTTACCCTACATGCTGGATATTTTCTGGATCAGGATTAAACTATCTGACGAGCATAGCAAATTAAAATTAATTCTAAGGATATAAATACTCAAAAAGAGTGTCGATTTATTATGGATATGTGCACCAAAATAGTGATGACATATCTGAAAGTTATGACCAACTGTCCACATCAAAGTTTACAGTGATGGGAGCTATGATCCAGATGAGAAAGATCAACTGGCCTGACTACATCTTCAGGCAGTAGGTAAAAGAGGCAGATAAAGTTAGCTGGGACAGCAAAGAGAAGAAATTCAGCTGGAAAATTGTTATACCCGTAATTTTGATTTCCGGTAATTTTTAATTTTGGCGGAAGTCCATTTTGACGACTCGCTTGGGACCGTTTCGTCACCCTGAGAATGATTAATTCTACACTTTTTGACATCCGAGTTCGTTACGGTGTCGTTTTATTGAGTTCCGCGCTTTTGAGCGACTTTTCCGCACTTGAGTTCGATTCTTGCGAATCTCGTTCTAAACTGCTGTTTCGAGTTTCCTGTAAGTCCGTTTAACTTTGTTAGACGTGTTGTGAACTTCGGTTTGGTTATTCGATCACGTATCGTGATTTTTGGGCGTTTTGGACCATTTTGTAATTTACCCAAAGTTATGGGTATTCGTATCTGTATTCGTTGTCTCGACCCTTTTCTTGGTCGCGTATGATTAATTATTGCATTACGCTTTCATTTCGGGTTGTTGATGTTGTCCGCGAACTTTTCGTCGTGTTTCATTCCGTACATTTTCGGAAATCGAGTCGTCGAGCCCTAGTGGTCGGGCACTGGCCGGACGGTTGCGGGTTCTGGCCGGACGATGGCGGGCACTGACCGAGCAGGCACGACAGGAACCGGCGTAGCACACGCTACGGCTGGGAGGCTGCGCGCGCTAGCTCGGCAGGTGTAGCGCACGCTGTTGAGCAGCCCAGCGTACGCTATCGAGTCTGCGCAGAGAGGTTCTGAGGTTCTGGACTCAGGTAGTATCGGCAGGTAGTGCACGCTACTGTCGGTCGTGGTGCACGCTAACAGGCAGGGGTAGCGCACGCTGTCGGCCGACTAGTCTACGTTACCTGGGCGAGCTGTTTAGTCCAGAGGTCACTGGACAGGTCGGCTAGCGCGCGCAGGCTTCCGGACGTAGCGCACGCTAGCGGGGGTCGGGCGGACGGTCACGGTCGGCAGGATTGATCGGTGGTGCCGGGTCGTGCGGGCCCTGGCCGATTGTGCATGCTAGTCCGGGAAGGCTAGCGCACGCTAGTTCCGGCCCAGTATATAAATGACAGAGCAGCCACTTTTTCATTCATTTTTCATTTCCTTTCTCTTCGGTCCGCGGCTGGAGCTTCGGAGGAGGTGAAACCATGTTGTTAAACAACAAATCCATGAAGTTCCTGAGTTTATATCATTGATCAATCATCCTATAACATCCTTCGATCCAGCGAATCAATGTTAGATCTTTAGAACCCTACTTTTGGGGAGATTTGGGGGTTTTCGCGTTTTCCTCCGATTCATTCCGGTTTTTTAATTAATTCATGATGAATATGATTAATCTTGTTGGTATTCTTAGTTTCCCTACGTATTCATGGTATATTTCATGATTTTTACGGAATCGAGAGGGTTTGGTTGTGGTCCGCCCTCGTTGTCGTTTTTATATGAATATACATGAATCGTAGGCGGGTTTCCGGGTATATTCCAATTCCGTATTCGTTTAGAATTGGTTATGATTGTATTCTTCGAATCGTTAGGTTCGGTTTCGATGGTTCCTAGCATTCGTCGGTGACTTTCCTTTCCGTTCGTTGCGTCATCAACTATTCAAGGCAAGTATATATTTATGAATGTGCGTTCTCGACCTTGAAAGTATGAAATATTAATGGCATGATTATTTCTATCCACTCTGGGGCGGGCCGACGGGTCCCCTGAGGGTTTCGTAGCCTCTGGTGCGATTCCACGGATGATATGAACGAATCACTCTGAGGCGGGCCGATAGGTCCCCTGAGGGTTCCGTAGCCTCTGGTGCGGTTCCACGGTATTCATATATGTATTGATGCGATGCCATGAGATTTAGTTATTCCGGAATACTAGTCTTGAATTGATGAATTGACGGTTACATTTACTTTATTGTCGAGGAGTATTGTGTTTCATACTTGATATACTTGCACTAGCTATTCGACGGCTAACCCCTTTATGGGGGAAATACGTTTTATGTATTTCAGGTTCCAAGAGTACGGACAGGCGGGTATCGGGTCGGCATGAAGATGATGGGCAAGTGTGATACTGTGTCTTGTCTCAGGTTATTTTTTTTGGATTCCTCCATTCAGTGTTGTTGTACTGGAATGGATTTTAAATACTCGAGTATTGTATTTCGCTTCTTGATGTTCCGATCGTGTTGCCGAGGTATTGATTTATGTGGTGATGTATATGGTTTCATTGGTTATGGTTTTGAACACCATTTGTATTGTCCTTCTTTTCATTGTATCTAGACCTTCTCGGTCAAGTTTTATAGTTCTGCACATGATTAGCCTTATGGGTCCCGCGGCAGGGCTCACGGCGCTGTAATATACCCTGAATAACTTGGGGGTGTTACAGAATATGGTATCGGAGCTTAGGTTTATGGATACCTAGGATGTCGGTCTTTTGGGTCGATTGAGTCGTCATTTGCCCACAGTATCACTACTCTGCCATCATCACAGTGCGACCGGTACTTGTAAGTCCTCTCACTCTTCTTGTATTTTTCTTGATCGTTTCGTTTTTAGCTTGGTATTCTTGGGAATTGGTCACTTCGAGAAGGTGAAATTTGGATTATACTTACGCACGTGTGTGCCCTTCAGAATGTTGGATGTAAGGAGAAGGGAGTCGTGGCCGTGGTCACGGACGTGAACTCTTCCTTGAGATTTTGTCAAGTTGCTAATTTCGATATTAGCGTGTTGTGTTGAGACTTTGTTTGGGAGTCGCATGCTAATATCACGGGAGATCATCGACTTCACGTACCTGTAAGTATACTGTTTTGGTTATTTCGCTGGTGGCGGTGTTTGATTGCTTCCGTGATGAGTCTGGAAATTTTGGATTGATCTGTTGTTTGTGACAAGATTGCAAGTTTCGAGGATGAAACTTATTTTAAGGCGATATCCCGACTTTTAGTACGTAATATCCGGATTTCAGTATAAATTCTTCGCGCTATTTTATCTAAGATATACTGGATAGATTGGTGTCTATACAGTATGGATAAAATATTTGGAAGACTGAGACAGTTGTATTAGTATAATTGTCGTAGTTGGTCGACAATTACATTTGAAGATGTCGTGTATCATGTTATCGTACTTTTGATATTGGGTATATCATATAAGAATATTATCGGGTTGTATATATGTATTCAATATGTCGTGTATATACATCTAGTATAACAAGACGACGGATAAGAATAGCGGGAAATGGCTATGTACAGCCACGTTAACGCACACAATAAGTGTTTCAATAGCGCACGCTACTGGGTACAGGTAGCGCACGCTATGAAGTATTGATAGCGTACGCTAAGAGGTTCGGTTACGTACGCTAAGGAGGACCCCTAACGTACGTAACAACTTGCTGGGTTAGTTCCGGAAGGTGGCCGACAGGTAGGCCCATGTTGATTTTTATATTCAGTTAGCGCATGCTAACGCATGTTGGTTAGCGCACGCTAACATCAGTTCGCCAATAATGGAATCTTAGCTTTCGGCGGGTGGACCCGGCCATGTTCGACGCGTGTCCAGATAAGGTCAGCGAGTGTTTGTCGTGTAGAGCTAGCGCACGCTAAAACCGTATGATTAGCGCACGCTAATTCCATATCGGTCAAAGGAATCCTGGTAATCGCGGATGCTTTCGGCATGTGGGGGCACGATGCTGTAGCAAGTCAACGACGATTAGCGCGCGCTAAGGTCGAGGAATCGCGCACGCTACTGAGCATTTCACTGTAGCAAGTCAACGCCTGTTTGCGTACGCTAATGCATGGGCATTACGTACGTTAGATGAATTTCGAAGCAATGCAGTAGCTTCTAGACTGCCCGATAACGCACGCTATCAAGGAAGGATAGCGCATGCTAGTTCTGTAGCGCACACTAAATATAAGGTCTAGCGCGCCCTAGTAATGTGTTTTATAGAGAGGAAAGACGAGTGTAAGAGGCATTTTGTCCATTCTCCTTCCTTCAGTCAATAGAGAGAGCCTTGGGAAGTACTTGAAGTTCCTAAACATTGAGAGATAATCCTCTTAAACAAGATTAAGATGGAGAGCTCAGATTTAAGTATTGTTCTTGAAGTTTTTATGATTCTTGGAATGGAGTTCAATTATTCTTCTTCGTGGTTCGTACATACAAGGTAATCCTCATATCCCTTTGATAGTGGTTCGTTTTTTTTAGGATTACTACTTGGGAGGGAGCATGTTGGGATCATCATGTGATAATCTTATATGAGATTTATTGGAATTGTAATAAGAGATTTCGGATGTCGATATGATTATTGACATCTTCTTCATATGAGGATAATGGTTTTGTTGCGATTCTTGAGGTTGTATGAATGGTGTGATGAAGAAAATGGTAACATGGAGATATATATACCTCGGATATGTTGTTCTGAACATGATTTCGGATATTTCATGTTCTTGAAGAACTCCTGAATTATACGAGGTGATGAAAATTTATAAGTGTTGATGTTTTGAAAATGAATATGGAATATTCATATCTAGAGCTAAATTATATGTTTGAAATAATATTCGTATAGGAATACGAATGTGATTATGAGTTTGATGAGACTATTATTCATCTCTGAATTTGGAAGCCCGTACGTATGGAGCAAATGTTCAAGTCGAATGATTGGATTATTTGATAACCTTTTTAATATGATTATCTATTGTTTTGAACCAGTCGGATGGTTCGAATTAATGATAGTCATAGGTGAATTTTAACGATGGATTTAAGAGAAGGGAGCCTTGTCAATTCGTATTTAAGAATTGAGTTTGGAATATTTAGACCCTTATTATTGGTCCGAATTGGTTGTTGATATGATCATCACATTTCGACTCGTATTGTGGACAGGATTCGTAAGTGTCTGAGTTGTATTGTTCAGACTGTGATTAGTCGAGATATGGTGAAACGGTTGAGTTTGTGGTTTGGTGGTATTGATATTGGTCGTCATCGAACCTGTTGATTATTAATCCTTCGTTTTACAATAAGATATGATGTTTGATCATGGATTATGACTGTTGTGTTGCGGTTGAGGTTGAAGAGTTCATAAGTAGCTTGGTCGGGATTGAGGAATTCGTAGACGAAATTAACTGAATTGGTAACAGTTCGTTGTATTCATATCGAGGCAAGTTTTATACTTGTACTAATCAATGAGATTAATGTTATCATGTAGGTGTACGAATGTGTGTATCATTTCGAGACTTGGTCTCTCTATGATTTTGTTGATATCATGGGATTGTTTGATACGACACCCGTCGACAAATTATGCCAAATGTTACTGTTGTTCGTAAATGGCCAGTTCAAGGCATTGCGATACTTGTTGGTAAAGTTCCTATCGATAGCCGGTTCGCGGTATCGACGTATTGATTGTTATTGTGATTGATGTTCCTTTGAGATATTGTGGTGATCGTCGTTATTGATATTGGTGTTTTTCTATTGATATTGTATTGGTCGATTGAAGGCATTGATGTATTCGATTATCATCTTCGTTATCGGTAACTAATTTAAATGTGCCGAGACATCCGTTGTATCGTTGTTATCGATTTGCCGTTCTAAGGTAATCGAAGTATTGAATTGGGACTGTCGAAGATAGTTCCCATCCGTTGAGTCGTTATTGATTGGTCGTTCTAAGACAATCGAGGTATTGAATTGGGATCGCCGAGGATAGTGCCCATCCGTGAGTTACTATTGTCGTGTTGGGCAACTCAAGGCAGCACACTATTATTCTTGTGAACTGGGCAATTTTGTGATCGTTGAAGGTTGAGGATTTACCGGATGGTTGTGTTGTGATTGTTGTTCGTATTAATCGGTCCTTAGAGATTTTGATCCCATGATGGTTGTTTTGAATATTTTTGGTCGTGTCGATCTTTCATTATTCGTGTGTCATCGTTCACTTGGTGAGTCGTATGATCCGTATTGGATGTGTTATCCTTTGATTTTCACTGTCATGTTGTAGCGTGACATATCTGGAATCATATCTGCGTGCCGATCGGGTATTTGTAGGATTTTTAGCCAGACACATGATGGTCATGCGTGGGTGTTTCCGCATTGGACCGCGCACACGAGACGTGGTTCGTGAGGCTAATTAGGTATATTGTCACACGTATATGCTGGATTCCGTATACGGGTTGGACATGTACACGGACACATTTTCGGATCGGGCGTACTGTGATGTCCCTCTTGAGCCTTATTGTTTGGTCGTTCGTAGTCCATGTTGTGTTGGATATGTCCGACGATTTGCGACTGATTGTTCATACGCCGAGGGGTAGGTCCGGCAGTCAGATTTGTTCTTTGAGATCTGTATTGTGATGATATACAGCTTCGGGCTGTTCGGCTTTCAGGCCATCGTGATATACAGCTTCGGCTGAGGGGATTTCAGGCCATTGTGATGTATCGGTATTTTCCGTTGGAGCCTTCGGGCATTGTGATTCGTATCTATTTCGGCATTGGTTTGGTTTACCTTCGGGTAATGTATTGTTGTGTTCTATATTGACGATTCGCCGTTTGGGCGTAAGTTTTCGGTTCTTGTGTATCTCGTTGAGTTTTTCCTGGCGGGATATTTCTTCTCCCTACTTGTTTTAAGTTTCGGGACGAAACTTCTTTTAAGGAGGGTAGAATGTAATACACGTAATTTTGATTTCCGGTAATTTTCTATTTTGGCGGAAGTCCATTTTGACGAGTCGTTTGAGACAGTTTCGTCACCCTGAGAATGATTAATTCTACACTTTTTGACATCCGAGTTCGTTTCGGTGTTGTTTTGTTGAGTTCCGTGCTTTTGAGCGACTTTTCGGCACTTGAGTTCGATTCTTGCGAATCTCGTTCTAAACTGCTGTTTCGAGTTTCCTGTAAGTCCGTTTAACTTTGTTAGACGTGTTGTGAAATTCGGTTTGGTTATTCGATCACGTATTGTGATTTTCGGGCATTTTGGGCCATTTTATAATTTACCCAAAGTTATGGGTATTCGTATCTGTATTCGTTGTCTCGACACTTTTCTTGGTCGCGTATGACTAATTATTGCATTACGCTTTCATTTCGGGTTGTTGATGTTGTGTGCGAACTTTTCGTCGTGTTTCGTTCCGTACGTTTTTGGAAATCGAGTCGTCGAGCCCTGGTGGTCGGGCACTGGCCGGACGGTTGCGGGTTCTGGCCGGACGATGGCGGGCACTGACCGAGCAGGCACGGCAGGAACCGGCGTAGCGCACGCTACGGCCGGGAGGCTGCGCGCGCTAGCTCGGCAGGTGTAGTGCACGCTGTTGAGCAGCCCAGCGTATGCTATCGAGTCTGGGCAGAGAGGTTCTGAGGTTCTGGACTCGGGTAGTATCGGTAGGTAGCGCACGCTACTGTCGGTCGTGGTGCACGCTAACCGGCAAGAGTAGCGCACGCTGTCGGCCGACTAGCGTACGTTACCTGGGCGAGCTGTTTAGTCCAGAGGTCACTGGACAGGTCGGCTAGCGCGCGCAGGCTTCCGGACGTAGCGCACGCTAGCGGGGGTCGGGCGGACGGTCACGGTCGGCAGGATTGATCGGTGGTGCCGGGTCGTGCGGGCCCTGGCCGAGGGTACTCGGCCAATACTGGCCGAGGGTACTCGGCCAATACTGGCCGATAGCGCACGCTAGTCCGGGAAGGCTAGCGCACGCTAGTTCCGGCCCAGTATATAAATGACAGAGCAACCACTTTTTCATTCGTTTTTCATTTCCTTTGTCTTCGGTCCGCGGCTGGAACTTCAGAGGAGGTGAAACCATGTTGTTAAACAACAAATCCATGAAGTTCCTGAGTTTATATCATTGATCAATCATCCTATAACATCATTCGATCCAGCGAATCAATGTTAGATCTTTAGAGCCCTACTTTTGGGGAGATTTGGGGGTTTTCGCGTTTTCGTCCGATTCATTCCGTTTTGTTGATTAATTCATGATGAATATGATTAATCTTGTTGGTATTCTTAGTTTCCCTACGGATTCATGGTATATTTCATGATTTTTACGGATTTGAGAGGGTTTGGTTGTGGTCCGCCCTCGTTGTCGTTTTTATATGAATATACATGAATCGTAGGCGGGTTTGCGGGTGTATTCCAATTCCGTATTCGTTTAGAATTGGTTATGATTGTATTCTTCGAATCGTTAGGTTCGGTTTCGATGGTTCCTAGCATTCGTCAGTGACTTTCCTTTCCGTTCGTTGCGTCGTCAACTATTCAAGGCAAGTATATATTTATGAATGCGCGTTCTCGACCTTGAAAGTATGAAATATTAATGGCATGATTATTTCTATCCACTCTGGGGCGGGCCGACGGGTCCCCTGAGGGTTTCGTAGCCTCTGGTGCGATTCCACGGATGATATGAACGAACCACTCTGGGGCGGGCCGATAGGTCCCCTGAGGGTTCCGTAGCCTCTGGTGCGGTTCCACGGTATTCATATATGTATTGATGCGATGCCATGAGATTTAGTTATTCCGGAATACTAGTCTTGAATTGATGAATTGACGTTTATATTTACTATATTGTCGAGGAGTATTGTGTTTCATACTTGATATACTTGCACTAGCTATTCGACGGCTAACCCCTTTATGGGGGAAATACTTTTTATGTATTTCAGGTTCCAGGAGTACGGACAGGCGGGTATCGGGTCGGCATGAAGATGATGAGCAAGTGTGATACTGTGTCTTGTCTCCGGTTATTTTTTTTGGATTCCTCCATTCAGTGTTGTTGTACTGGAATGGATTTTAAATACTCGAGTATTGTATTTCAGTTTCCTTGATGTTCCGGCCTGTGTTGCCGAGGTATTGATTTGTGTGGTGATGTATATGGTTTCATTGGTTATGGTTTTGAACACCATTTGTATTGTCCTTCTTTTCATTGTATCTAGACCTTCTCGGTTAAGTTTTACAGTTCCGCACATGATTAGCCTTGTGGGTCCTACGACGGGGCTCACGGCGTTGTAATATACCCTGAATAACTTGGGGGTGTTACAAAAATATCTTATGGAACTCAGATATGCTAGCTTATGAAATATCTCAAACCACCTTTAAAATTTCAAGAATTGATATGTACTCAACTGATATAAACGGTATATACAACGACTTGAATGACGATTTCTAGTTGTGCACAAGTTCATTTATGTGTGATGACTTTTACATTTGAAACAAATATTAAGTTTTTCCATAGTCAAAACATGGGGAACTTACTAGGAATACATTTAGGATTTAGATGATGTCATCCTATTTTAAAGTTAAATTCCAATGTATGTTCTAAGTACTTAGAATTGTAAAGGATAACCAAATTTTATTTTTAGTATAGAACACTCGGGTTCATAGAGCTATCTACAAACATAAGCTAAGTATGGACAACCAGGTAACCCAGCTATGCTGAGACAGCTAAGTTTGACAGTCGGGCAACCCAGCTATAAAGAGACAGCCGAGTCAGTCAACTGAGTCAACCAGTCGAGTATGGACAGCAAGAAACGTTTGATATATAGAAAATCATCAACTATCAATCAGCCAATTCCACATAAGCAAAGTTGAAAAGTCAACATAAACAGCAAGACACATTCAGACGTGAATAAAACAAAAAAAAGACAAATTAAGTGATTCACGCAACTTGCATGAAAAGGAGGAATAAAGTATTCCTTTATATTCACACCCAATAGACATTCTGCATTAGAGAAATCAAAGATTGCGGTGAAGATATTGAATATTAAAGGAAGATCTTCAAAGAGACAGATTTGAAGAGAACAACAAAGCATTGTATAAGAAGAAAATACTAAACAGAGAGGTCTCTCTCCAATGGACCAATTTATTCAAGAGATACAACAGTTATGAAGAAGAGCTCAAGGATCGTACTATAAATATCTGAAGATTTGATAAACAGAAGTACAGTGCAATTAACACATACAAAGCAGCAAGCAAAGAAATATACTCTACGTACTATAAGCGTTGTGAAGAGCCCAGTTCCAAGATACAAGTTCAAAGAAGCACTTAAAGTTGGAGAAAACAAAACTCGTCTTTGTGATTTGAGTACGAGGTACTTTCTTAGATGAGGTTCTTAAAAGTTGAGGTTGTGCGACATCCATAGGTTCCTGATTTGAAGATGATAAACAACTTGAGAGTTGTGAGGCATCCACAAATTTTCGATCAAGAGGTGACAAGCAACCAAAGGGAAGTAGTTACTGGGGCCACGGGTTCTTACATTTGAAAGCTGTTGTAACAAGTTCATCGTAACCATCAAAAGTCATAGTGATTATCTCCAAGTCGAATGGAGAAAAGTGGACTAGTAGAGGATTACCACACATATGAAACCACTATAAGTGTTGTGTGATATACTGCTTTAAACGTCATATTTAACTGTTGCATCCATCTGAACTATTGCATTAACAAACTTGGTCAGCAAAGTCTTCTGCATGTTTTCAGCTGACACCTAAACTGCCGACAGCTGAATTTACCAAGCTGCTGCATCTTACAGCCAACTTTCAAAAACAGTTAAGTTTACAAAAGTTGAAAAGTCTATTCACCCATCCCCTTTACACTTATACCAAACGTATTTGTGACCAACAGTAGTAGTCCATTATAAGAACAATGTGCATAGTCTGTCAGATCTCTCCCAGGCTTCATGGAGAGAGATTTTAATTGGGTACTCGTTGCAGTAATTGCTTCTTGTTTGAGTTTGCAAAGACAAGTATTTATTTCCATTAACCCCAAAGTGAACTCAACTTGCTCTCTCCATTCAAACAAGTTGGTTCCTTATGCTCAACGATGGAGTTAGCATATGATTAGACTTGATTGGATAAAAATTTTGCTGCTATATGGAGATATAAGGATAGTAAGGCTACAATTTTTGTACAACAACACATGTATAATATGTGCTCCTGTGGGTAGTCACCTTACAAATCCACGTGTTGCATCATGATTGTAGTTTACCTATGGGTATAATCATGTACCTTATTATATGTGTAACGTAACATATTAGTGATAGTAAGGCCAAATATCGGTATTGATTGTTAGAGGATCACTATGGTGAAACTAACCCTAAGCATGCAATATAATACCATGTTGATAAAGGTGAAGGCCGAGAAGGCCGATAATAGACATGGAAAATACGATAATAGACAACATAAATTATGTAAGTAAGATCCAACTATATGGCCTTAATTTTCGTCTCTAAATTCCCATCACTCATCTTCGTCTTCAAAAATCTTTAGATCTGCATCCCTATTCTGTTTTAACCGGCCCCCATAATCTTCACTTACATATCTAAATAACTATTACATTGAAATTTTATGCCCATGCAGGGGCTTTAAATACATCAAATAACAGGATCAACAGTCGTGATTTTAACATATACATGGCGGAAAATAAATATACATTCAGGCCATAATAGTTAGATTGATAATTTCTCCAAAATAGAGTCAAAATCGATCTACACATTGAAATTATGATGTATAGTTATCCTAATTCATGGATTGTCATGTGTTCTATGACAAATCTCTGATACCACGTATTAAATAATTATATACATAATTGATAATATCTTTGAACAAAATAATGACCATGATATAGGATTAAACTTAAGGTGATTGAACGTACTGTTGTTACCCAAAATATTATCCGGAGATGATATTGCTGGAATGGTCGAGTAACAAACAAATGCGATAGCACGTCCGTGGGGAAAGTAAATGACACAAGATTTTCTGGGGTTGTTAGTCCCGGGCTTGAATGCTCTCGCGAGATATTATTAATATAAATACTTAGGAGTACAAATATTAATGTTAGAGTACAATTACAATGAGTGTAAAGACCCTAGTTATCTTAGCTATTGAGCGTGAAGATTGCTGGAAGAACCAGATATGATGCTCTGTGAGTTCTTGTAACAACGATGGGGTGCTGTGACGACTGTGAGAAATCGACGGTCTCTCACAATGTGTATTAGCTGGAAGTCTGAGCTCATGGGCTTACGAGTCTCTTCGAATCTGTACTGTAGGGAGTTCTTGCCTCTGCCGACCATCTTCTGGTTGAGAGGTGCTGAGAGAGAAATACTGAGATAGATTCAAGAGAAGAAGTTGAGAGTCTGAAAGTGTGTACGCATGTGTGTATTTTCCGAGAGGAACGTCTAAACGGATTTCGGAACCTTTCTCCAGTTGCTGGAGGTTCTCTATTTATAGCACTGGGTGTTGTTGGGCGATCGCCTCTGCTGTATTATAATAAGCGGGCGATCATCTTTAGCACATGGGTTGGTCTCCTTAAAGTCCACATGAGTTGCTGGCTGCCAGAAGTGCAAACCAATGAGAGGCCAACACGGGTTCATGTCGCTGTCCTGGGAGGCCTTACTTAGGACCTTTCGGCGGGCCTGTCGGTAGGTGAGGCCGTCCACATCACTGACAGCTGCTGATGGGCTGGAGTCAATGATCCACGTTCTGTGGCGCCTTTCGTGGATCTGCACATGGGTGCTTGCTTCGTGATCCAGTCTTTGTAACCTTTGACGGACGATGGCCTTGTTCGTGGCACAGGGCGGTCGTCCTTGGTCGGGCACCAGAGTCGATTGCTGGGCGCCAAAAGGCGATCGCCTTAGGAGTCGATTGCTAGATGCTCGAAGGTGGCTTGTTACCTTCGTTCTGACAAGGTCGCCGTAGCTCATTTGGTCGTGAACCCGGTCGCTCGGCCCTTATACCGATCGCCGTCGAGGCGTATAAATCGCCGCAAAACAATTGCCCCCCAGCTCACTCCGATGTTGGAAACGTGGGGTGAGGTGGTTCTGCTGGCGATCGCTTAACTTTGACGAGTGACTTAGCATTTTACTGAACTGGCGATCGTTTTTGAGCGGTTTGGTTTTGAATTTGGACGACCTGGTCGGTCGCTGAAATGAGCGGGGAATGAGAGCGGTCGTGGAAAAGTCTCCAGGGCACGTGTCGGGCTCCTGTTGGGAGAGACCGATGGTTAGTTACGACTCCTCGTCTGGCGTGTCCTTGAACAACGCGTATGCGGGTTTAAAGGGAAGTATTAATTGCGACGGTTGCACTTCAGCCCCCAAAATTCTCCTTATTTGCACGGAAGTCCCTGCCATCTCCTATAAAAGTGCGATGGGTTACAGTGTTGAGAACCTTATGCGATTTCATCGGAGAAGAAGAATATTGCTGGAGAATTTTTTGAAGCTTTCACTGCCGATCGTCGATCGACTCAACCCTCGGTAAGAAACACTCCTTTTCTCCTCTTCTTGTTTCGAGAATGTCTAGGGTACCTCCATCATCTGGAATGGACATCGCCTCTTCCGCCGGGACTTCGACTGTCCGGGGAGGCTCCTCCGCGGAATTCCATGTCGAGACGGCTGCTGAGGCTATCCGCGCCGGTATTGATCCCGCGGAAGTCGAGGCACTGTTCAACGAGGCCGACGTTGCCACGGAGGCGGCGGCTGAGCAGAAGCGTATGCTGGCGGAGAAGGATATGGTGGTGAAGGCGTATTGGGAGCAGCATAGTGCTTTCGGCCAAGCTTATTTGGCCTTTGCTGAAATCATGGAGAGGTTGGCCGGTCCATGCCCCAAGTTCGACTACCGGGAGTACTCGATCGCCCATCTCTATCAATCGGCGAAGCGGTCGCTGTTTCGGGCCACACAGCACTCTCAGTGGTCTCTTGGCCAAATCAGGAGCTCCGCGACCAGGAAGGACCTGGCCGTCTGGAGGGCGAGGTACCATATCCCTTCAGATGTGGATCTTTTCACGCCGGCGGAGAACGAGCGGGCCGACCAACCTCTGGAGGGTATGGTCGCTGTGAATGAGGCGATTATGGAGGCCGGGCTGCGTTTCCTTCTGTCTTTTGCTGTCTACCATTTGTTGGACGTCTGGAACGTGGCGCCGCTTCAGCTAACGCCGAACGCCTGGCTCCAGATCATCTGTGCCCTCAACTTGTTCGGCGGTCACTGACTGTACCGCCATCCATCACCATCGGAGATGAACCACTTGTTCAAGCTGAAGGTTCAGAAGGGGTCTGTCGGCGGCTATCATATCCAAGGCCGTTCCGGTCGGGTGATCCTTGGGGTTCCGAACAAGGTGCGGGGCGATCTGGCGAAATGGTTCTGGGTCGGCGGTGCATGGAAGGAATCAGCGAGCGACAATCCCATGGGCGAGCTGGATATTCCCTCTAGCTTTCGGGAGAGGAATCCGGGTAAGGGTTCTGACTCTCCCTTTGTTCAGATATGTTCTGAACTAATCTAATTTGGTTTTCCTTTGGAGGTTTCCATATTCCGGCGGCCGACGAGCTACCTTTCGACTTTCTGGTCGTCTGGGAGCGGATACGAAGTATTTCAGATGACGACTTAGACACTCGCCGTATTAACAAAGAGAGTCGTTGGTTGTCCGCTTGGTTATTCCATTTTCCGCGACACCTTTTGGTACCAGGTATAATCTCTACGATCTCCTTTGCTTGGCGATCGTCATGTTTGAAGAATGTGTCTAACTGTTGTTTGATTGTTCCTTATTGCAGAGGTCCGCTTCCCTCGCTTCTTGGAGCCTCCACCGGAGATATCCATGTCAAACCCCAGAGTTTTGAGTTGTCTGCGCCAGAAGAAGTCAACTCGAGTTCCTCCGGTGGCGCTACCTCTTGTTCCGGAGGTGAGGCCTCACGTGGAGACGATCGCTGCGGGGGAGGAGGTTCTGGAGGAGGGACTCCGACTGAACCGCAAGCGACCGAGGTCGGGGGAGTCCCCAGTCTCTGCCCCTGTGGGTGAGCCACCGATTGCCGTGCCTCCGCTCTCCGCGGTCCCCTTGGCGGATGAGCCTACGCCTTCGTCGGCTTTCTTGCACGCTATGGCGATCGTCGAGGCCGAGACCCCTCGCGGGAAACCGTTCTTCGTCCGTAACCCCAAGAAAGTCGAAAGGTAAGCTTGGTTCATCTGTTGAGTTTTGTCACTTGCGTAGGAGATGTACTGACCTCTTTGTTCTTGTTGCAGGCCCGCCTTGCCGACCCGAACACCTCGCCGATGGTGTTGGACTTCCTGGCGAGCAGGTCTCCCCGAGATGCATGCGACGTCCCTCACTATGTCTCCCAGGCTATCTCTGCCCTACGGAAGGCTTGGACGACCGACCTGGATGCGATCGCGCGCCGGCGGTCTGGAGACGCAATGCAGGCGACTCTTGCCCTGACCCTCCAAGCGGCGACGATGGCCGCTCAAGCTGTAAAAGACTATGAGGGGCGGCCCTCTACTGCCCGTCTCCATTCGGGTCTCAAGGCTGCTTGGAAACAGAACTTCGAGTTTGCCGAGAGGATCGTGGCTATGGAGAAGGACTCCTTGGATGCGGCTAAACGGGCGAGTCAGGATCTTGAGCTGGAGAGACAAGATTCTGAGCGATCCCGGGCGACGGTCGACCGCCTTCGGGATCAGATAACAGAGGCCCGTCGGTCGCACATGGCTGCTCAGAAGGAGGCCGATCAGCTGAAGATGACTGTCGCTCGGTTGACTAGCAAGCTGGCGTCGTCGAGGGGAGAGACGGCTGCTAAGGAGACCGAGCTTCAAGGTGCGCAACAGGCGGTTGCGGAGTTGAAAGGGAAGCTGGAGACGACCGAGACCTATCCCTTTCTCAATGTGGAGTTCGTCAGTGAGTTTGCCTATTACATGGCGTTCGCCGACTCACTTCGTGCTGCTAAGAAGGGAGGGCTGGAGGTCGGCCCTCTTGCTGAAAACTTCAAGGCATACGCATTGGAGCACCCTCTTCATCCTGCCTTCTCCGTGCCGATCTTGGACCTCTCGGAAATCGGCGTAGACCTGAGCTGGTACCCGACTGATAAGTATCAGTTTTATACACTTATCCATGGTTTGTATCGATAAAATTCACCCATAATTGAGCTAGTCTACTCGTTTTTTGCTTTTAATTAATTAGTTTTTAGTAATTTTATTTTTATCGGATGATGATGTAAATCTAGTCTTAATCGGATTAAATAACTGATTTACTCAAGAAATAACATGTTTATTAAATATTCTCTTTTTTGAATTTTGATATATTCATGTTGTAGGGCTTTCCGAGACGAATTCGGCAGTCTTTCCGGATTCAAAATCAGAGTTATATATCAAAAGTTATCATCCGAAGAAGATTTGGGGCAAAAACGCAAAGTCTGAGAAATTCAGGATGAAAACATAACTCTCAAAGCAACCAAAGGAGCAAATTGACGAAGTTAGTTACGGCCAGAATTCATGAATGTTACGGCCAGAGTCATCCAAGTTACGGCCGTATCTCATTAATGTTACGGCCGTAACTCTTGACAGATTATTAAAATTTGTCTAATTTTTTATACTTTTTGTGTATTATTGAGGGGATGGCTGGCATTGATCCGATCTATTGTAATAATGCTGGAGTTTTGGAGCTATTAGATTACTTTAGGTGTATAAATAGACCCCTTAGATCCTTCATCATTCATCATATAATTTTTCACTTTTTGTAATCTTTTCTTTTTGTGTAAAGAACACACTTGTGTTCTTGAGTGATTTGTGTGAGTGTGGTATAGCATATGTTGTTCAGAAAGTTTATTGCTTCTTTCTCCTTTATCTACTAAGGGAGTGAGGATCAATTCTTTCTCTTGATTCCACTAATAATGACCACCAAAGCTTGTATTATGTATATTAAACCCTTCATGGGCTAAGTTACCTTTAGTTGGGATTATAAACAAGGTTAGTCATGTTATTTAAGTTTGTATAAAGATCTATTGTGAATTACTTATTATTGTGTGTGATTTTCATTGTTTTAACAATCTTTATTTATTTGGCCAATAAATGACGATATTTATGGTCTTCATATGTTTCGAAAGAAAAAATATGTTTGATTAGATCAAATGATCTTCACTCTAAGTTGTTCTAGGGGATAGAAATATACCTCTAGACCTTAGATGATTCTTTGAGTTATTTTCATAAATCCTAATTCTATGTATTGAAGCCAATCAACATAGAAATATAGTGGATTGATTCAATATGTAAGGGGCGTTTTATAGTTCGAAAGAGAAACCGTCTTTTTAAGGAAAATCGAATCTACACAACATAATAAGTAAATTCATCTTATGATCTCCTATGCATCTTCTATAACTAATGACGAACTAAGTTTGTAATCCCAACTATTTCATTTTATCGTTAATCAATCTATTATTATTGCTATCTTTTTATTTCCTTATAATATTAGAACTATTATTGCATTATCTTTGCAATTATTAAACCAAACTCTTTAATTGTGTGTTTCAATCATCTTAGTATCTATAAAAATAGACTAATAGTGTATAATTCAAATTATAGCCAAACTTCCTCGTGGGATCGATAAACCGGACTCAAAAAGTCCACTTACTACTTGATACGATATCGTGCACTTGTGATAGTTACACTAAGAACGTGTCACCGACTCCCGGAAATCTTGTTCATCCAAATGCCCCGGAGGACGGGGAGGCAGCTCCGGAAGCTGGCGAAGGGTCGCGGGCCGATACAGTGGTTGAAGGCGAAGGCCAGGCTGGGACATCCTGAGGGTCTACGTCTTTTTTGTTTTAGCTTTGTAATTTTGTAGCTTTGTTGTACTTAGGCCTTCGGGAGACCATATTTGTACTCTGATATTCCAAGTAATGAAATGAATGTTTGTTTCTTCGATTTATTGCTTGAATGATTGCTTTTCTGAGTCTTTGCATGACTTTGTACAAATTTGTGAGGAGAGATTGTTGCGTGTATAGCTCCAAGTGAATTGATAAACTCATATAGATAACTTTTACAATAAATTCGATCGCTGCACATACATCTGAGAAATGCCGATCTCCGTATGTAATTGAATAGGGACGATCGTCGTATACATAGCTCCGCCCTTCCCACTTGTTTTTGTTCACTTAGTGAAAGTAAGGGGATGAAAATAAATCGTTGAGTGAGCGGTCTTCAATTTTGCAGATTCCTCGAGGAAGGCCGTCCATCTCGGTCTTGAGGAACCGTGCACGATCGCAGAGTTCGATGGACCGACTTCCATGACCGTGTCTTGTGCGCGAGCGACATTCCATCTGATGGCTAATTTTTTGCGACTCACTTAATTGTTAGGGTCCTCCGTAGGCTGCGCCTCGCCTCGTATTTAAACGAAGGGCATGCGGTCTTGGTCTGGAGGATTTCTTGCACGGGGCGTCGTCGGATTAATCGACTCCACGACCGCGGCTCGTTAGCACTTTTCTACCTCGGGCCGCATTAAGATGGCGACCCTCGATGGTATATGTTGTGACGAGGGGAGGGACGCGTCGCATTGTCCGGGAAGGACCCACCATGTTAAGTGATGAAGCTTTGAGGGCGGGCGAACGTGTCCATAGATCTGTTTTAGAGGGCCCTTAGACTACGTCCGCCTCGTATTTAAACGAAGGGAGAGTGATCGTGGCCCAGAGGGACCTTGCACAAACATAGAGAACGGTTCCATCGTCCTCCGCAGCCATGTCGACACTCTTCTACCTCGGACCATCAAGTCAGATGACGATCCTCGACGGTATACGTTGTGTAAGGGGAGGAGATCGCCTGCCTAGGTTCTTCATGTTGATGACGAACTTTAGAGGGCGAGCGAGTAATCCTCTGATTTGCTTTGGAGAATCTTTCGGCTACGCCTGCCTCGTATTTAAACGAAGGGGGAGCGACCGAAGCCCAAAGGAACCTTGCATGGACGGATCGTTGGTTTAATTGATTTTTGCGACCATGGCGGCACTTTTATACCTCGGACCATCATGTCAGATGATGATCCTCGACGGTATACATTGTGCTAGGGGAGGCGATCGCTGCCTAGGTCCATCATGTTGATGACGAACTTTAGAGGGCGAGCGAGTCATCCTCTTTTTCGAAGCGTTTGCTCAGGCAGTAGCCTTTGGTCTGACGAGGTGGGAATCGGGGAGAGACTTCCGAAGTTTCCTCCTCTTGATTGAAGCATATAGATTCGGTCGCCGAGGTTGATCGAGGGCTCGGATCGTATGAGATTTCCGGCCTATTCGTGTTCGACTTTGGTGACCGTATCGGGAGATTGATGGGGCTCCGGCTAAGCCAATAAGCTGTCCAACTTTCCCTCCTCGAACAATTTCCAGAGTTGTCTCAGCAGGTCGCGGCATTGGTTGGTGTTGTGGCCGGGACTCTTGTGGTAAGCACAATATTGATTGTGGTCCAGATGACCGTGGTCCCTTATTGCCTTTGGCTTGTTTAGCGGTTCGTGCCCCTTGATGGCGTAAAAAATGTGGGCCGGAGTTCGGTTGAACTTATGGAGGAGATGGGCTTCCACATCCTCAAAGGCCTTTAGATTGCTGGGTGGCTTGGCGACCGCCTTTTTGGTTTTGGCGATCGCCGTCTTTCGGACGGGAGGTGGCATTCCCTCGCCTAAGTGGAGGGTGAGCACCCTCTGCCTGCCCAGAAAGTCGGCAGCCTTAGCGCGGAAGATCGCGTAGGTTGGGGGAATGTCCTATGTGAGATGCCTAAACTTGGGCGAATGACTATATAATCCCCCCAGGACCGAGTCGAGGGCGAGTTCGTCACTGATGGGCTCGCCGGTGAGGACGATTTCGTCCACCCGGTCGATGTAATCTGCATTGGATTCGTCTTCCCCCTGCCTGATTTTCATCATGCGGTGGGGGCCTTCTGGTCTGGCGATCTTGGCGGCGAAGTATGACGTGAAGTCACTCGCCAGTTTGTCAAAGGAGATGATCGATCGCGGTGGTAGTGAGACGTACCACCTATGGGCCAGCTCGCCCAATGTTAATGGGAAAATTTGTCACTTGGTCGCATCTGATGCCCCACACCCGGTCATGTAGATACGGAACTTGCTTAGGTGGGTCTCGGGATCCGATCTCCCTTCGAACAGAGGTGTTTTGGGAGGAGCGATCCTTGGTTGTACGGGGGCAAGCTCGATGTGGACCGTGAGTGGCTCAGTCGGTCCGATGATCTTTCTACTGGCGCTTGCCCCAGTATCCAGGAGCGTTTTCATCTCGTTGAGCTGGCGTTGCATAGCGGCCATCGCCGCGGCCTGGCTGCTCGTGGCTAGGCGCTCGGAGCGGGAGCCGAGGTGATCAAGTACTAACCCCTTGGCATTCGGAGCGAGAGCCAGACGACTGACCTGTATTCGGCTGGGAGTTGGGTAGGCCGAACTCCTGGTGACGGACTCGGATTCCATTGTTTTGTGGTCAGGGCCAGAATGCCCTGGTCGCCATGATGGATCGCTTCCCAAGCGACTTAATACAGAACCGTCCGGCCTTGCGAGAGCCTTTTCTCGCGAATTGGGGCTTTCTGACGATCGCTCGCCCAGTAACCCCTTGAACTTCCATTTGCCCACGCGGCGGACGACCGAAGAAGTTATAGTGGGCATCGCGCATTCTTTCCATCGCTCCTTTAGGATGGCCATAGCCTCCTCGATATGTTCCGCGGTTTGGAACTGGTCGAGCGAGAGGCAGGGGTCATCCCTCAGGTGCGGGATCGAGAGCCTCTCGTCGCCGCGGCTACCCTCTGCCGCCGGCTGGGGCTCGGATCGAGCTGGTAAATGAATTCCGGTGGTTCAGAGAGCGCCTCTCTTCGATGTAGTGGCGGACGTCATGATTCTGAAGGTTTTCTTTGAAGAGCAGTGAGTGTCACTTCAAGTGTATGCCCCGAGAACAGTGAGTGTTCTTCGGGACGGTAGGAATAAAAACAAAGGTTTAGATTTGCCCTTCTTCTAGCGCCAATTGTTGTTACCCAAAATATTATCCGGAGATGATATTGTTGGAATGGTCGAGTAATAAACAAATGCGAGAGCACGTCCATGGGAAAAGTAAATGACACAAGATTTGCCGGGGTTGTTAGTCCCGGGCTTGAATGCTCTCGCGAGATATTATTAATACAAATACTTGGGAGTACAAATATAAATGTTAAAGTACAATTACAATGAGTGTAAAGACCCTAGTTCTCTTAGCTATTGAGCGTGAAGATTGCCGGAAGAACCAGATATGATGCTCTTTGAGTTCTTGTAACAACGATAGGGTGCTGTGATGACTGTGAGAAATCGACGGTCTCTCACAGTGTGTATTAGCTGGAAGTCTGAGCTCTTGGACTTGCGAGTCTCTTCGAATCTGTACTATAGGGAGTTCTTGCCTCTGCCGACCGTCTTCTGGTTGAGAGGTGCTGAGAGAGAAATCCTGAGATAGATTCAAGAGAGGAAGCCGAGAGTCTGAAAGTGTGTACGTATGTGTGTATTTTCCGAGAGGAATGTCTGAACGGATTTCGGAACTTTTCTACAGTTGCTGGATGTTCTCTATTTATAGCACTGGGAGTTGCTGGGCGATCGCCTCTGCTGTATTATAATAAGCAGGCGATCGTCTTTAGCACATGGGTTGGTCTCCTTAAAGTCCGCGGGAGTTGCTGGCTGCCAGAAGTGCAAACCAATGAGAGACCAACACGCGTTCATGTCGCTGTCCTGGGAGGCCCTACTTAGGACCTTTCGGCGGGCCTGTCGGTAGGTGAGGCCTTCCACGTCACTGACAGCTGCTGATGAGCTGGAGTCAACGATCCACATTCAACGGCGCCTTTCGCAGATCTGCACATGGGTGCTTGCTTCGTGATCCAGTCTTTGTAACCTTTGACGGACGATGGCCTTGTTCGTGGCACAGGGCGGTCGTCCTTGGTCGGGGAATAGAGTCGATCGCTAGGCGCTAAAAGGCGAACGCCTTGGGAGTCGATCGCTAGATGCTCGAAGGTGGCTTGTTACCTTAGTTCTGACAAGGTCGCCGTAGCTCATTTGGTCATGAACTCAGTCGCTCGGCCCTTATACCGATCGCCGTCGAGTCGTATAAATCACCGCACAACACGTACCTCATGTCATCCTGAATAGGATGCTTTCCAATCTTGATCCCGAGTCCCTGATTACTGCTTGCCACTAGACGATCTTGGTAAGGATTAGAAAAGGGAACCCCAAGGACTAGTTCTTCGGGTATTTTCTCCTTGTCTAAATTTGTGAGGTGTTGTGTTTCATTAAAGTTAGTGTTTCTGATAGGGAAACTCTAATATATAGGTGGAGCGACGACCGAAATTCCAATTAGAATTTGATTGAATTAATCTCAATCATCAATCACGATTGAGTTAAGACTCTTAATTAGATCTGAAATGGTTGTAAATAGCATATCCCATGAAAATCGATTTGCTATACGACCACCTTTAGGGAAATACAAATTATGGGACATATGTTTCTTACACGGGATACACACTTTCGAGAAAAGAAACGTATTGAGATACACACTGCCGATAAAAACCAATATATCAGTATACACACTATCGGTAAAAAAATCACACTGGGATACACACTGTCGGTAAAAAAATACTAGGGTTCACACTACCTGTAATCATAAAACACCACACTAGAGTACACACATCTGGTTCTATGGTCAATCACAATCACATATACCAAGTTAAAAAATCACATAACAGCAATCTCACAATTATCGATTATCATAATCCAAGCAAGTAGAGAACTTGCCATAGGTCCAACGAGCGTAAAATTCCAAATTAAAGCAAATGACGCGAGTACACGAACCCCGATCAGTTCACAGTTCACAATGTAAATGATATAATTAATTAATAACTTGTTTAACAAGATCGGTTCTATCAAGTAGAAATTCTCCTCCCCCCTTCCCAATCGGTCAATTCATCCATCTATTGAGTTACTATGGTCGACAGGTCAATTATAGTTTAAATTATGTCAAATGTTACGGAATTTACAATTTCGGTAATCTTGGATTACTAGAATTGCAATCTTCAATTCATCACACAAATAGTTTGTTTTCCTCTTATCTCAGTCCCCAAAAAGGCTAGAATCATCAATTTGGTTGGTTCTTAATAGAACTAACAACAATGATTACTATCAACCAATTACTACGTTCAAGAATTAGGTTGTTACAATATAATAATCATTCATACAAGGTAATCACATATAAATTTCATATCATTATTCGATTATCATGGTACGTATAATAATACAATCCAAACAGCATAATACATTGTAATAAAATCTCAATATATAGGTCGAAGTACACAGTAAATACATCAAACCATACTGTAATAACCAATTGTATTACATACCATCCTTAAAATTAGTTTCGTCCTGAGACTTTGAAGAAGATAGCTTGGGTAATTCTCTATCATACTTGATTGGGTTCCCTGAGTTGCCTTGTCAACATCGTGATGAGACCATTGAACTTTGACGAGTGATATAACCTTGTTCTTCAATGTTTTCTTACATTAATCCGAAATTGCTATCGGCACATCTCGGAAGGTAGCATCATTCGATTTTTCCAATTTTTCAATGTTAGGTTCATGACTTGGATCATAGACATACTTCCTTAGTTAAGAAATATGAAAACATTATGAACATTGTCTAACAATGGCAGCAACGCTAGAAGGTAAGCAAGGTTCCTAACTCGATCCAAAATCATGATGTTCCTATGAATCTAGGGCTCAGCTTGCCCGTATGTCCAAAACAACGAACTCCGCGTATTGGTGATACCTTGACACAGACGTGGTCACCAACTAAAAGCTCCTACGGATTGTCGATTCTCAGCATATGATTTCTGTCAATTCTGAGCGACCAACATATGCTTTCTAATGAGAACAACCTTATGGATCGAGTCTTTAATCGACTCTGTAATTAGGTCAAGTGAAAACCCATATTTATTTGTTAGACATTATCAAATGACTATACAGATCACCAATCATCATCAAAATGGCAGGTCGTGTAACAAAAAAGTACGAATGTGGTTAGGAATGAGGGTTCCACTATTAACAATGTTGGTGGAAATACTTATGAGAACGTTCCTCAGAGGGACCGGTCACCTTCTCCTGTGGAAAAGAATGTTAACCATGTCGGAGAATAGAATGCAAATATGGAGGGAATAGAACAAACATTTATTTAGAATTTAGCTCAGGCAATTACCCTGGAATTAGCAAATGGATGGAGATAACCGGGTGCCTAACATCACTGATGACGAAAACACCAGAGGTAACCGCTGGATAGGAGAACTATTAAAGACAATACCACCATTCTTTGATGGAATATGAGAGAGAATGTCGATCAACATATCACAAAAATAAAAACGACATTTGATGTGATCGGATGCCCAGAAGACCAAAAGTTTCCACGCATACCCAATCAACTTCATGATAATGTTGTTGATGGTCGAGGATGTATAAACCAGAAGGATGAGTTATTATATGGCCTCAATTTGCTGGCTTATTGAGGAACGACTATTATCCTAGATTTATATATACTGTCCGTGCCCATGAGTTCTTTGGTCCCGGACCACAGAATTTGCCTATGTCAGACGTTATTCATGCTTATTGGACTAAGTTGAGCGACATTTCACATATGGTTCTGTCCGAAGATCAGCATATTTGCCACTTATCACAACGATTGCCAGAACATATTCAAAGGCATGATGTAGGCTTTCATTGTACCACTATGAGAGCTTATGAAGATGTTCTCCACAGGTAATGCCAGTCTTGATGCCGGATAGAGTTAGAAAACACAAAAGACAATGGTCCATCAAGGAGTGGCTATAAGGTGAGCTCAGTGTAACACCCCAAAAACTATATGGGAATATTACACGCCGTAGACCCTTCTCACAAGGATCTACCAGGCTAAACACCATAAAACGACAAAATGCTTGACCAACCGGGGTCAAACAATATAACAATATGGACCGATAAGGTCAAATATTTAAATACAATGACCGACGAGGTTGCACGACTAAATCAAAATGAACAAAACTTCTTACATTACATACCCACACATGGGTCAAATAGAATACAGCGGAAGGCTGAAAATGACTCAACAATATAATAACATCAAACTAAACTCTTTTATCTCTTGATTAGTATCGCGGTACGTCGCCTCCCGTGCCAATCCTGTGACTGCTCCCTCGAACAAAGCATACCTGAAATGTATGAAACACATTTCCCCCATTTAAGGGGTTAGCATTTCGAATTTGGTAGTGCAAGTATTCTAATCATACCAAATATGCCAAGAAAATATCAATCACAGTCGAAGAACATCAAACATTAAGGGAAATTCCTGAGAGGTTTTAATGTTTAGAAAACAAACTCAATTCTTTAAAAAGGAATCATCATCTCGGGCGATGTTGGAAATAAAGAACCCTTTTAGGACCTCAATTCCGAAATTGTAAATCTTTTTCAGAACATTAGGGTCTCAACCTGAACCTATCTCACATTACCAAAGTTTATAAAATGGAAAACCATTTTGGACGTCACATTCTTAGTTACAAAACTATTTCAAATCCATTGGTTCTCGGCCCTACGCCATTTTTCGTAAAGCAACCTTTCAAAACACTTGACTTCAAAAGAAATTAGTATTCCAAAATAACTTCCATATCAGTCCATAAATCGTTAGGGTTCACCAACCCAAAAATAGTTTCATTGCGATCAATGATTATCCGTGTTCCGCCCCTCAAGGTACGAAACCTTATATGCCTCGTCGGACATCCATAGGTGGATAATCTCAGCTCAACATTCATTTCCGCAACAATCAATGATTATCCGTGTTCCGCCCCTCAAGGCACGAAACCCTATATGCCCCGTCGGACATCCCTAGGTGGATAACCTCACGTTCGCGATCTGCCCCTCAAGGTACGAATCCCTATACGCCCCGTCGGACCTCCCTGGGTGAACATTACAACCTTTCTCACTCATATACATGATCTGACAATTATCCGTGTCTCGCCCCTCAAGGTACGAAACCCTATATGCCCCGTCGGACATACCTAGGTTGGATAATCTCGGCCCAGCATGGCTTTTCCACATATACACACAATCAACATCACAACAGCCATCACGAATAGTACACGTTCTATCACGCCACAAAGTGCACATACAACACATCATCAACACAATGATTCTTAATATATCATAATACACACCTAAGTGTTTTATCCAACGAACACAACTTCATCATCAACACGTATTCACGATCGGAATAATCAAACACATAATATATTCATCAATCCCAACTCATCATAGTACATATCAAAATCATAATAAACTAACTAGATCATCACAATCGATATAATACCACACAAGGGATGATCAAATACATCAACACATAACTAAACATCCACGATGGAAATTCACAAAATGCATAATCAACTAGGACAATCAAATTGTCATAATTACATTACTCAACTTCAATTCGCAAGATATAAATCGTATACACAAGAACACTTGCCTCGATAATCGTTAACAAAACTCCGACGAACACGACTCACTAGAAACAGCCCCGAAACCTACAACCTCCGCAAGACACAATGAAAACATGATCACAACGAGGTTCAAGACCAACAACAACTGAAATCACGCCAAACTATCGAGGAAAACTCATTGGAAAATTTAATCGAACATTAAATGCTCAATAATTCCCAAAAACACTCGAATCGTCAATCGAGTTAAACAAACTCGAGATATGGATATACAATCTATAGAATACGATTAATAACAGCATACTACACCAACCAATTCATCAAAATCGGACTAGGATCGAAATCAAGAACAAATCTCCAAAAAGTCAACTCGGAGAAAAATCAAGAAATTACCTCGATTCAACAAAGATAAAGGATAAGACGTTGATATGATCACCTAGAGCCTTCCCAAAACACATTAGGATGGAGTAGAATCGACCAAGACCTCGAACCCTAGTTCACCCGATCCTCCGCCACGAGAAGAAGTGAAGAAATGGGTGAAATGTGGTGAGAAAACCCGTCTGTCCCGTTTTATACTAACAGGGACACATGACCATCACGCACGACCAAATGCTCGTGTGTCTGGTCGTGTGTTAAGCCACTGCTCAACATCAAACAACAAGCACGAGCAGCATGCACGAGCACCTGCTCGTGTGGCTTGCTCGTGCGTCCCTGTTCTTGGCCAGACTACACTGTCTGGTGCACTGGTTGCGCACGAGCACCTGCTCGTGTGGACTGCTCGTGTGCTACACTAAGGGACCAATATCGAGCCCGACACGGCTCTGAAATCACCCATAACATAACCAACTCGAGAGGGGACGATAACAAGGGGTCACAACGCCCTCAAAGAGGCGAAAAGACAACGGACTACAATATACCATGTCACACATGGATATACACAACTTGTACGACCTACACAACATCAAGTCGTATCCGACGAACACCACAACACGGTCCATAATACCGCCCGTAATAAAGAGAAATTCCGAATAATCATCAACGGAACAAAATAATCGACATAAACGGCAAATAATTCAAAATAATCGGAAACGAAAATCTCGGGTATTACACTCAGCACCTAGCCATTTCTCCAGATCTTCTGTTTCACGCTTTCGTCATTGAATATCTCAGCATGATGCCTCTTATACTTGGAAACAATGATGCTTCAGTTGTGCGCACATCTCACATCAAACCAGATTGCTCTAAAACTCTTACAACTTATTTCACTTGTGGCAGGAAGGGTCATTTTGCCTGATACTATTCTCCAGTTAGATATGCTTCGGAATTGGGCCCCCAAGAGAGTCAATAGGCTTCTGTTCTATAATCTAGATTCCCATCTACCCTGAGTTATCATACTCTGGCTCATGAGACTCTGCAACCATCACATGGCACCAGGAGAGGCCGTTGGGGTGGTGTTGGTAGTGCCGCTCCTTTTTTTATCATGGCACCATCCTGTATATTCGAGTTGCATGCTACGAAGACCAGAATGCACCTGTTGTACCCGGTACACTCCTTGTTAATTCCAAGCCTTTACATGCGTTATTCATTACAGGTGCCTACACATTTATTTATTTTTTAATGACTATATAAGATGATTAGATATTGTTAGTACGTCTTGTGAATCTTTTGCTGTCAAACTACCCAAGGGTAGTAGAATCAAGGGTAAACATGAAGTAAAGAATTGTTCCATTTATATCGATGGTAAAGTGAACCTATTGGCATTACCGTTACAAAATGAAGACATTATTTTGGGTATGGACTGGATGGCATTGCATCAAGCAGTGCTAGATCCATATCATTTGTTGATCATCTCAGGGCTCCCCATGGTAACACTCATATTATCAAAAGCCATAGAAATTTCGCGAGATAGAATATTTTAGCGTGCTAACACCGAAGATCTCTTGTGACCCTAAAGAGATGTATTATTGGTGTTATGTTTTGTAAAAGGAGACCCCAGAATGTACCATTGTGAATATTCCAGCTGTGAACGAATTCCCAGATGTGTTCCAAATGATCTTCCAGGTCTGCCGCCACAAAGAGAGGTTGACCTCTCTATCGAACTTGAACCTTGAACGAGATTAATCTTTAAGGCACCATATAATGTCACCGACAGAGCTGAAAGAGTCGAAAGTGCAATTAGAAGAAGTGTTTGAGAAAGGCTTGATTCACCCAAGTGTCATGGGGTGCATTAGTCCTTTCTATTAAGAAGTTGGGTGGCATATTAAGCTTGTGCATTAACTGTAGATAATTGAATAAAGTTACCATCAAGAATTGGTACCCACTCCTGAGTACTGATGATTTACTAGACCAACTTCAGGGATCCGTGGTGTTCTGTAATATGGATCTATGATCTAGGTATCATAAGATTCGTGATCAAGACATTCCCAGGACCATATTTTGAACGAGGTATGGACAATACGAATATGTAGTGGTATCATTGGATTGCCGAACTCCCCAGCAACCTTCATGGAGCTGATGAATAAGGTATTACATAATTTTTCAATAAGTGTGGTGTTATTCATCCATGACAATTTGATATACTCGCATAGTTGAGAGGAGCATGAAGAACATTTGTGGCAAATTTTAGGTGTTCTAAGGCAACATCAGCTCTATGCAAAAAATTTCCAAGTGCGAGTTCTCGATGTCAGAATTGAATTTTCTGAGTTAGATCATTTCAGCTGAGGGGGTCAGAGTCGACCATCAAAAAATCAGAATGATAATGGGTTTAGAACCTACCATGAATGTTAAATAAGTGAAGTTTTCTTGGGTACGTTAGCCAGTTATTATCATTGGTTCGTCTAAGCATTCTCAACCATAGCCTGACCACTTAACGAATTTATTGCAAAACTAACAAGTCTAATTGGACGATGGACTATGAGGAATGCTTCAACAAACCGAAGAAAAGGTTGACCACCACCCCTATTTTAGCTTTACCACACGGCATAAAGGATTTATCATATACAGAGATGCGTCCGTACATAGACTGGGGTGCGTGTTGAAGTAAAATGACACAAAAATTGGATACACTTCTTGCCAACCGGTGCTATATGATATGAATAATCCAATGCATGATCTTGAGTTAGCCGCAGTCGTGCACGCTCTTAAGATTTGGAGGCATTACTTATATGAGTTTACGTGGAAGATTTTTACCGGATGTTTGCTCAAAATGTACTTGTAAAAATACCGACTCGCAAGATACGAGGCTTTTCTAGTGTTGATGAATTTACCAAGGTCGTTTCACTTGAGGATCGTTTTTATTTGTTAAAATTACAATAATTATGAATTCTTAAAATAATAATTCCTAAACATTCCAAATAATGTGGGTTTTTGATATGAGCTAGTTTATAGAAATATAAATACAGGAAATAAATTCTAAATAAGAACTTTAATTATAATAATTTAAATCAGACAAAGCAGTGAGAATGAAAATGACTTAATGTAGAATTATGCTGTTTTTGATAATAAAGTTTCTAGGGATTCAGATTATTAAATAAATAACTCGGGCATTGTATCAATTTGTTAACTGTGATATTTAATAATTAGACATGTATTATATCTTCAGGAAAAATGATTTGATAACTTTTGTATTCACAAATCATTTTTAACAGAAGTTTGTACTTAAATAATTACTTCATCCAACTAAATAATACCTTTCGAATTCATATTTAGTTTCTTGGGCTAAATAGTACCTTTCAGATTAATAATTAGCCTTTTTAATTAAATTTAGATTTGCAAAAGTATTTTCTTTCGGTCTCTATTTTTGCATTTGTGAATTATAACAATTTAAATTAAAAAGGCACATTAATAAATATAATATAAGCTCGAGTATTTAATTTAAGTCATCCTAACTCTAGAATATAAAATTTAGCTCATATTCGTATTGACAGATAAAAATACGAGACAACTAAATATTTACTTATTCAGAAGAAATACAACAGAAATTAAAAGAACTTACTTGATGTAGATAAATTAAATTGAAAGGAAAATGCTGAAACT
The DNA here is from genome assembly GCA_033398695.1 of Orobanche coerulescens. Classification (NCBI taxonomy): domain Eukaryota; kingdom Viridiplantae; phylum Streptophyta; class Magnoliopsida; order Lamiales; family Orobanchaceae; genus Orobanche; species Orobanche coerulescens. The sequence continues at coordinate 200,544,140 of CM065803.1, read as the reverse complement.
GATAGAGAGACTTATCCCAATACGCCAATTGATCCAAGCAGCTTGAATGTAACGTACGAACTTAATACAAAATTATAATAATAAATAAAACATAAAGGTGAATTTTATCTGATAAAAATAATATTAACTAAACTGTATTTGGAATATAATTTGGGGTGCAATATTTATTCATGTGTATTATGGTATAATTACATAAAACATAAATACATAAAATAAATACACAAACTGAAATATAAAAACTACTACGTAATATGAATTGTGTGTTGTGTGTCTATCAGTGTATTTTCTGCCATTCTGTGTTGTGTGTCACTCTGTGTGTTCTTGTGCGTTGAGAGAATACTGCTATTTACAGCAGTACAATAACAATTTATCTTTAAGATTGAAAAATGCTGCAGGGTGAATTATTGTCCCATCTTCTTATCTCTTTGTCTCTTATCTCCTTATCTCTTCAGCAAGGAAATGCACAGGAAATGGAAAGGAAGGTCATCTGCAAAGTAAACTCATCTGATCCGCCATGTCATCTCTGACGTGACAAAAATTTACACGTGTGCGTGAGATCCACGCGCCAATCGAACGGTTCTGGACCGGCGTATGTATCTCACGCGCTGGCTCTGTGACTGGGCTTCTAATGACACGTTGGACGGGTGTGTGGCCGGCGTGTGTCCTGCTGATGTTGCATGACACGTGTCGTCGTATTATTGGTCCAAGTGTGACAGGCGTGCGACGAGTGTGTGCCGTGATGTCGTGGCATGACATGTGGCATCGTTTTATTGGAAGGTCTGTACACGTTTGTAATGAGATGGAGCTCAGTTGGCAGGTGCTGGAATAGTCGTGATGTCATGCTGACGTCATCCAGCAAATCTGGTTCCACCACATGTCTTGATAATAGTGGTCTGCGCATTTTAAATTTCCTCCAAAAACTTCGAACGGCCATAACTTCTTCATACGAACTAGGATTCGAATGAATTTTTTTTTCAAAATGATCGTCTCGATGAGACGAATAAAGCGAGACTTCATGAAATATATTCGGAATCTTTAAAAATATCACCCCTAAAATGGCATATATGTCTTCAACCGGTGTGCTAATCTGCAGATAAAACTTAATTTCCATAAATATAACAAAAATTACATATAATTACTAAAAATTATACTATAAGTAAAATAATGCAAACACACGAAAAAATATTATAAATTATCACACAAAATAGAGAAATATATATAATTCTAATAAAAATACTAACAAAAGTATATCAAATAATTCCCCCACACTTATCATTTGCACGTCCTCCGAAAAATATATAGTAAGAGTAACAAGAAAATTAACTTATTAAACGTTATTAATTCAATTAAAAGTCCGAAGTAATCTCGTTCCACTTCAATATAAACAAATATGCAAGAAATTTCAATAGGCTTTAAGAAATGAATTAAACAAAGTTCTAAAATTTGTCAACTTATTCATAATCATGGTCAATACATTAAATTCATAAAACTCACCGGAAAAGTATATATCTCTCACAAGTGTCTAAGGGATGTATTTGCGCTCAGAACCATTCAATGAAGTAAAAACTTCCATAGACTTGCAAATTATCTAATATCTCTACCACTTGGTGTGTTGCAAATTTATGAAAAAAATCTTTTCTTTTGGTTGCAATGTCGGCTCTTTGGTTGGGGTAGGAAAATATGGATAAAGTGACTTGAACTGAACAATTAGAAATTAAAATATTCTGAATCGATGTTTATCAACAGGTAAGCACTTAGAAGCTAATTAATGAAGCTTTTATCGATCCCCTTATGTTTCGAATCATCCGAGCTATTTTTCTGGCTTTCCATCCAACTAATTTTTTATATCATACTTGAGTTGTTATTATCTATTTTACGCGAATGTAAACGATGGGTCACATGAATACACCCGGTTACTAAGATAAAAACATACTTAAGATGCTTCTATGCATACTCATATCTAAGGTAACTGTTTTACACGAATATAAACATGGGGCTCATGAATATATCCGGTTACTAAGTTCCCAAAAACAGCGGAGTGATTGATTTCTCCATTTTTCAACACCACCAGTAATATATACCACCCAATTTCACCACACAATATCTTCATCCTTCTCAAAAATAATTTCTAACCGTTCAAGTATGGGCCAAAGGATTATAGCGATGGAAAGATCAGTATGTGGTTAACAATAAAATAGACAATAAGCTCAACTGGATTAACGAGGGAATTAAATATCATTAGGTAGGTAAAGAAGCTAGAAGGGCTTTTGAACAAAATTTGATTTAGATCATTTTCACAAATTGCACACACATGTGGTTTTGACACAGATACCCAATGCAAGCTCTAGAGTATTACAACATGAACAGTACACTCAATCAATAAAAGACTTGCATATATGATAAAGCAGTCAAGGCTCAAAATCTCACAAGTACAAGTTTTGATTTTTATATTAAACCATCCAACCGACTAACTATTGTCATCTTGAATAATCCGTTAGTAATTCATTCTCAATTCTATGTCAAAATTAGCATAAACATTTTATTTGAAATGTGAATGAGAGTACATCAACAATATTTTTAGCAGCAAGGTTTTAAGTTTTTGTTTTTCAAGTAATTCTTGTACATAAATGCCCGTAGATCAGATTTAGGATCCATAAATAAGTATTTATAGTTTTTACCCCCCCCCCCCACACTATCTTGTGCAATATGATTATCAAGAATAATATAATGAGGTTGAAGAAAACTCCCTGTGACGATAGTGATGCTTTGAATGCACCATTTTCTTATTGATACGGAGAAATCTTCAAAAATAAATCAGTGGGGCGAGACACACAAAAATAAAACATATATATATATATATATATATATATATATATATACACCCTTAGGTATAACACAAACAACCTAGATGCATTTCAAGAGCGTCCTGAGAGTCTCCTTATTATGCCATCAAAACTTTATTTATTTTAGAAAATGAAAATTACAGTAATAGAAGTAACAATACATATATCATGAATAGATGAGCGTCAAGAGATCGAAAATGTAATATCCGCAATTTTGGTTTTCGGTAATATTATTTTTTTGACGGAAGTCCATCTCAGTGACTCGCTTATGACCGTTTTGTCATTATGAGAATGTTTAATTCTACACTTTTTGACATCCGAGTTCGTTTTGGTATCATTTTGTTGAGTTCCGTGCTTCTTAGCGACTTTTTCGCACTTGAGTTTGATTCTTGCGAATCTCGTTCGAAACTGTTTTTTCGAGTTTCTCGTAAGTTCATTTAACGTTGTTATACATTTGGTGAGCTTCGGTTTAGTTATTCGTTGTCGTATCGTGCTTTTTCGGACGTTGGGCCGTTTTGTAATTTCCCAAAATTTTGGGTACTTATTTTCGTACTCGCTTTTACCTACCTCCGGGTTGTCGGAATCACACGTTTGTTTAGTGATTTCGTTCTTTGTTGAGAATCCTTCATTAGAGTTATGTCATGTTTTCCGCATCGTCGCATTTTGAGGCCGTTCGGGACTGACCTTAAAGCAGAATGGATTTTTCTGCCAGAGGGCAGGTTACGGCCGTAACCTGCAGTATGTTACGGCCGTAAGGGCCTCTTGTTACGGCCGTAAGGTCCGTGAGTTACGGCCGTAAAGGTCATATGTTACGGCCGTAATTTCTTAATGTTACGTCCGTAACTAGCGCCTGTACAAGTACAGAACGCCTTTCTGTTTTTGTCAGACTTCGACCCTTCTCTTCTCCTTGGCGACGGGCAGAGCCTTGGGGCGATTCTTCATGGGAATTCATCAATCTTTCATCCTACAACATTATCATCAAGGTCTTGGTGTGGATTAACAACGTCAAATCATTCTTTTTCCCTTTGAATCGAGGTAATCATCCTAGAACCCTATTTCGGGAATATTTGGGGGTTTGTCTTGATTTCGTGATTTTAATCCGAAATTGTTGATTCCTTTGTTGTTATCTAGTCTTGTTGATCATAACCCACATTTTAGAACTTCGCTTTTGTGTTTTTTCGAGTCGATTCGTGTTCTTGTCCATTTTGGGAGAAACCCTTAAACTTTCATCGTTTGTTCATTGAATTCAGTGGCTTTGGGTCGTGCTATGGAATTCATTTTTATTGTTGTTATTGTCGTTAGTAGTTTATTGCCATGGGTTGTCGTTCGGTGGAGTCGGCAGGTTCGTAGTCGGTTCGTGTCGCCTCACTTCGGTCATTTCTACGCGTTTGTGATTATCCGAGGCAAGTAGCTTGTTCATACATTTCTTATTTTGTGGATATGATGAATGGTGATCGTCTAAGTGTGCTTGTTTGGTTGATTGAAATGAACTTTAAAAAGACTCGGTTAGCCTCGTTAAAGGCTCTCTTTCAAAACCCATATGTATTTTGCGAATGGTGTGTTTCATAAATGATTAAGTCAATCCCATGGATATGTTTGGTGTTGATGTTGCGGTTGATGATGTGTGTGTACATATATTACCTTATTTCAGTGCGTTGTGGTTTAACGTTGTGTCGTGCTAAGTGTTTGATGCCTCTGGATGAATTGTTTGGATATCCTTGTTGTACTGTATTATGTGTGTGAATATGTGGATATGGACGGGCTCTGCGGTGACACATGGCTTGTGATCATGTGGTCAGGATGCAACAAGTGATTAATCCAACCATGAGAGCCTAAGGATACCTACGGTGACACATGGCTTGTGATCATGTGGTCAGGAGACAACAAGTGATTGATCCAACCGTGAGATGACATGACAAGTGATCACGGTGGTTTAAGAAAACCTACGGTGACACATGACTTGTGATCATGTGGTCAGGAGACAACAAGTGATTGATCCAACCGTGAGATGACATGGCATGTGTTCACGGTGTTATATATATGACTTTGGATGTGTTTTTCCAGGTCGAGTACCTTGGATGTGTTACCGAGATTTTGTACCTTGGGTGGTTATGTTTTGTTGACTTTATGTCCGTCGAGGACACGTGACGTGGGCTTTGAACCCTGTGAATTATTGTTGTTTTTCATTTGAGAAAGCAAATCTTTGGGCTGTGACCCCTGTTGGTTTTGGAAAGAGAAGGATTCGATAATCCTGAACGGTTTTTGATAAAATTCCCGAGGGCATTTTAAACCATTTTACAAATTGTTCTCATGTTTTGTGATCTTCCAAATTGGGAAAGTTTTACCAAAACTCTTGCCTCGGGAAGTACTTTTCGTTATGTTTGAATCTTTGAGGATTCCTCGTTATTAATATTCTTGGACTATGATTTGTATGACTCGTATTTTGCACTTTTTACTTGCACTAGCAAAATAGTGGAATTTTGCTAACCCTCGAGTAATCGGGGGGTGGATGTCTGTATTGCATTCAGGTTTTGGGGAGCATAACACAGGGTTGGCATGAAGGATGATGAAAGATGATCGATACTAATCACATGAGGACCCATACGATGTCATATTGGTTTAGTTGTACTTTATTTCCGCTGCAGTATTTTCCATGTTGTACGGGAGTGTGTTGTATTTTGACCCTTGCGTGGGCATAAATTGAGATTGAGTTGTATTTATTAATTGAAAGATCAAATCGGTCTACTGAGTCTTTTTAGCCTTAAAGGCGATGTTGAGATATTTGGTTTTAGTTACCAACCTAGTAGATCCTTGAGGAAAGGATCTACAACGTGTAATATCCCTGAGTGGATTGAGGGTATTACATAAATGGTATCGGAGCATAGGTTGTGGAAACCTAGGCTGTCGGGTCAAGTTGTGTCTATTGAGTTTTGTCTCGTTGGATTTTGTCTGACTGAGTCATGTCGCGACACGTCGTCTGAGTTTGTTGGTCGTGATTAGTATCATGGGGCGATCATTATCTTCATGCGACCTGTGGATGTAAGTCTCCCTTCTTTGTGTTGTGCCTCGTGTGACACGAGTTACTTGTATGGTTGTTTGTTAAGTGGTGGAATCCTTATGTAGATTTTGATTTCATGATATGTGGTTATTCGACTCTCATATTTTGTTTATATGAGGGGTGGTGTCACTGCTAATGTATTTTGACTGTTGATTTCGTCCGCTGCGTGTGTATTTCAAAATGAGTGGCTCGTTTTGCAAGTATTCTTGTGAAACCTTCGTGCTTAATATGGAATGGGAATGTATATGTGTGTGAAGTTCTCACTCCGGAAGGGTCCGACGAGGCCTCGGTGGAATCCGTGACTTCACTCTGAATTCACGAGATTGTTCGCTAGCCAGTTCGGGAGGGTCCTTAGAGGCCTCAAATGGGACCAGTGGCTTCACCCCGGTCCTAGGCGATGTCTGTACATGATTTGATTTATGATTATGGCCAGTTCGGGAGGGTCCTTAAAGGCCTCGAACGGGATCAGTGGTTTCACCCTAATCTTAGGCGGTTTTCGACTGTGATATTTGACTGTTTGTTTTCTGGGAGAAGACATGTCTTGTTTTTAATTTGAACGAATTGATGCGTGTACTATGAGATGCATAAGCGGATGTTAATACGCATGATTTTTTGGGCATTCGGGCCTAATAGATTTTTTTTCACAAACCTTGAGTATCTTAGAGAATAAAGTTCGAGGCGTACTTTTAAAATGGATTATATTTTCAAGGCGCCTACTAGCGCAACTATATGCTTCAAAATTCTTCTACTCTGGGGACCAAAATATTTTGAGATATTCTCAGTAATTTAGAAAACGCATTTGATTAGACCCGAAGGTCTAATATTTCTGAAAGTTTTTAACCAAAGAGAGATGTCCTCATCTTTGAAGACTCAACTACCTCAATCCTGAACTCGAAAAACTCCTTTATCAAACTCTTCTGATCGGTCAAGCAAGCTAACTCACCTCTAGTCTTCCGACTCAAGGCATCAACTACCACATTAGCCTTACCCGGATGGTAATGGATGGTATAATCATAGTCCTTTACCAATTCTAACCATCGCCTTAGTCTCATGTTAAGATCCTTTTGTGTGAAAAGATATTTCAAACTTTTATGGTCCATGTATATCTCACACTTCCCTCCGTAGAGATAGTGACGCCAAATCTTTAGTGCATGTACTACAGCAGCCAACTCCAAATCATGTGTTGGATAGTTCAACTCATGTGGTTTAAGCTATCTCGATGCATAGGCTACTACTTTACCATGTTGCATCAGAACACAACCCGACCCCTGCTTTGAGGCATCACTATAAATAACAAAGTCTTCCGTCAGATCAGAAATCATTAATACTGGTGCCGAGGTTAATCTCCTTTTAAACTCTTGAAAACCTTCCTCGCACCTGTCACTCCATTCAAACCTCACCCCTTTCCTTGTTAACTGGGTCATAGGAGTGGCGATTTTCGAAAATCCTTCGATAAATCTCCTATAATAGCCAGCTAGGCCCAGAAAGCTGCGAACTTCGCTCGCATTCTTGGGTGCTCCCCAACTACTCACTGCTACAACCTTATAGGGATCTACCTAAATTCCTTTTGAGGTCACCACAGGTCCAACGAATCCAACTCTGTTTAACCAAAACTCATATTTCTTGAACTTGGCATACAACTTCTCCTTGCGAAGTGTCTCCAACGTAATCCTCAAATACTCTTGGAGTTGTTCCTTGTCCTTAGAATACACCAAGATGTCATCTATAAAGACGATCACAAACTTATCCAAGTAAGGTTGGAACACCCTGTTCATCAAATCAATAAAGACTCCTGGTACATTACTCAGACCAAATGGTATCACTACAAATTCGAAATGTCCATAACGGGTCCTGAAAGTCGTCTTGGGAATGTCACACTCCCTAATCTTCAATTGGTGGTACCCCAATCGCAAATCAATCTTCGAAAAGGTTCCGGCTCCCCACAACTGATCGAATAGATCATCGATTCTCGGTAGTGGGTACTTGTTCTTCACCGTGAGTCGATTCAACTCTCTATAATCTATATACATCCGAAGTGACCCATCCTTCTTTCGTACAAACAGCACTGGTGCACCCCATGGTGACATACTAGGACGATCAAATTCGAGCTCCATCAGCTCTTGAATTTGGACTTTCAATTCTTGAAGTTCCTTCGGAGCCATCCTATATGGCGCTTTAGATGTTGGGGCCGCCCCAGGGACCAAATCAATACTAAACTCCACTTGTCGGTCGGGTGGGACTCCCAGTAAATCTTTTGGAAACACATCCGAAAACTCTCGTACTATAGTTACATCTGTAGGGGACACCTCATTAGTATGAGTGTCGACTAAACTCACTAAGTAACCCCGACATTTCTCCTTCTTTAGACTTCTCAGTGCTTTCATGGTTGTGATTACTCTGGGTACCGTCCTACTCTTAGTACCATAAAAAGTGATAGACTCGCCTTCAGAACACCTCAATTTACCTTCTTCTCACGGCACCTTATATCGGCATCATGTCTATCGAGCTAGTCCATACCAAGGATCACGTCAAAATCCATCGAGTTAATCAAATACAGGCTAGCGTCAAATTCTCTTCCTCCCATCTCAATATTTTCGTCAATCATTCTATTAGTGAGGATTGTATTTCCTGACGGTAAGCTAACCTCAAAAGACTCAACAGTTCTAACGCTTCTATGACCAATAGCATGATAAAACCTTGTAGACATAAAAGTATGTGTGGCACCAGTGTCGAATAAAACGAAAGCAGACACATTAGAGATCATAAGCATACCTGACACCGTGTCGGGATTCTCATATGCTTCCTTTGGGGTCAAAGAATAAATGCGAGCTTTTTCTCCAGAACCTTGACCTTTGGCCCTTTGGAGATGGCAGTTCGGAGATGAATGCCCTGGCTCCTTGCATCTGTAGCCGACACCTTTACCGTACAGGCACTCCCCTCCATGATTCTTACCACACTTCGAGCACTCTAGCTTACTGGTTTGAGGCTCAGGTCCCGACCTCTGATCAACCTTTGCTTGCTTATTAGAAGCCACCACCTTATTTTGGTTCCCATTCCAATGACTCTTACTGGTATTAGGCTTCGTAGACTGTTTTTGATCCAGATTATGGCTAGCCTCAACTGTAATATCCGCAATTTCGATTTCCGATAATATTTTTTTTCAGCAGAAGTCCATTTTGACGACTCACTCATGACTGTATTGTCATTATGAGAATGATTAATTCTGCACTTTTTGTCATCCGAGTTCGTTTCGGTATCGTTTTGTTAAGTTCCATGTTCTTAAGCGGCTTTTCCGCACTTGAGTTCGATTCTTGCGAATCTCGTCCGAAATGGTTGTTTCGAGTTTCTTGTAAGTTCATTTAATGTTATTATTCATGTTACAAGCTTTGGCTTGGTGTTTCGATCGTGTATCGTGTATTTCGGACGTTTTGGGTCATTTTCGTAATTTCCCAAAGTTTGGGGTAATTACTTCCGTTGTCGAATTTCGACACTTCAGGTGGTCGGAATCGTGTGTTCTCTTATTGTTGGGATTCATCTTTGCGAGTACTTCGTAATCGTATCTTTGGTTTTTATTCAAGTTCGGGTTTCGGGGTCGTCCAGGCCGTCGGAGTGGCCACGACCGAGTCACAGCCGGAGCAGGGCCTGGCCTGGCCGAGTTACTGCCGTAAGGTGCCGGTTACGGCCATACGTGCTCGGCAGACTTGGCTGGACGAAGGCCGGTTACGGCCGTAAGGTGTGATCCGTTACGGCCGTAAGTGGTCGGCAGGTGCTGGGCAGGATTTTGACGAATGTCGGTTACGGCCGTAAGGGCCTGCCGATTACGGTCGTATGGGCCGAGTTATGGCCGTAAGGCACTGCCGGTTATGGTCGTAACCCTGCCGGCCATATATAGGCCTGGCTCGTCCAGACTTCGTTTTTTCTCACTTTTTCCTCGTTTTTGTGCGGCTGCGGACGGGAGTGACCGGTAGGAGGTGTTCTTGGCCGATTCTAATCTTTTCCAAGGCACTTTGGAAGATCTTTGTTGATTATATCGTCATTCAATCCGTGTTCTTCATCGAATCGAGGTAATCTCTTGAAATTTCCTAGGGTTGACTTTCGAGATTTCTTTTTAATCTTTGTTGTTCGTCCGATTTCGATGATTTGGTTGATGTTATTGAACCTTATTAATCGTGTTCTATGGGTTGTATATCCATATTTCGGATTTGTTCAACTCGATTGATGATTCGAGTGTTCTTGCGAATTATCGAACATTAAATGTTCGATTAAATGTCCCAATGAGTTTCCCTGATAGTTTGTTGGGATTTCCGTCGTTATTGGCCTTGATTCTCGTCGTAATCATGTTTTTATTGTTCCTTCCGGAGGATTATAGGTGCTCGAGGATTCCGAGTTGAATCCCGTTTGGTGATTGATGATTCGTGTGGTGTTATTCTCGTAGTATTCGCGGTGTTATCGCGTTCTTGATAGTGTTTGTGAGTTCGGGGCTGTTCGACCGCATTCCATCCATCGTCTCGTTGCGATCGTGATTTCGAGGCAAGTATCTTGCCCATACGTTACATGTTTCGTAGGTATAATTATTGGTAAATGATTTTATGTAAAATTCAAATGTTTAATGAATGTTAAAAAGGATCGGTATGTTCTCGATAAATGTTGTCCTTCAACGATAACTCGGATGCTTCGTGAATAAGTGTGTTTTTATCCTATGTGTGTTAACTTCGTTGGTTGAAAGACTTATGATCACATTTAGTGAATGTAATAAACCGTAATCATTTACCGAGGATTACGTGTTGTTATGTGTGCTTTTTCGTCGAATATGTGACGGGTGGTATTGGTTGTTACTCCTTTGAAAGGAAGTTGTGATGTTTAATGTTGCTTGGCTTGACAGTTGATTATTGTTGTGTGCTTGTTTTATGTGATGTGCCTCCGGGTAGGATCGTTGAATCTCCGGGATCCATACTTGCTAGTATGGGTCGGGCGTGACCGTAGGGTTATCCAATTCGGGTATGTCTTGCGGGGACTCCAAGGTTCGGGTCTTGCTAGCCCGATGCCGGGGATAACTTCTGTGGTTATCCATCGGGTATGTATTGCGGGGACTCTGAGGTTCGTGGATTGTTAGCGCGATGCCGGGAAAACTTATGGTTGTGATTTGGTTATGAATGTATCTGTGCTTGTGGTCACGTGACTGTTGTTACAGTGACATGTGATTTGGTATGGTTTCCTATTGGGTTATTCACTCGGGTATGTTCTGCGGGAGCATCTGAGGTTCGTGGCTTGTTAGCATGGTACGCGAAAAATCCTTAGGAATGTGTGTTTGATGATTTGGTTCGTAGACCCTGTGGTTTATGATTTGGGTCTTGGACCCCGTGTTTTGTGAATTGGGTCGTGGACCCCGTGTGTTGTTATCGTAATTATGCTTTGGGAAAATGACTTTTGGGCTGCATCCCTAAACGTTTTCAAAACTCCCGAGATCGTAAAATATTTTTAACAGATGTATATCGGGTTTACCCCTATCTTTCGATTTAACTGTTTTGATCAAGTGATTTACCTCGGGAAGTATGTTTATTATTTCTAAGTCCTTTGAGTACGATATGTATGGCTTGTTTTCGTATTTTATACTTGCACTAGCAAAACAGTGGAGTTTTGCTAACCCCGAGTATTCGGGGGGTGGATGTCTGTATTGCATTCAGGTTTTGGGGAGCTTAGCACAGGGTCGGCATGAAGGATGATGAAAGATGAACTATACTAATCACACGAGTACCCGTATGTTGTCGTATTGGTCTAGCTGTATTTTATTTCCACTGCAGTATTCCCCATTGTACGGGAGTGTGTTGTATTCGACCCCTGCGTGGGCATGTATTGTAATTGAGTTGTATGTATTTATTGAAAGACCAAATCGGTCTAGTGAGTCATTTTAGCCGTAAAGGCATTTTTGAGTTGTTCGATTTTGTTACCACCCTGGTAGAACCTTGAGGAAAGGTTCTACGGCGTGTAATATCCCTGAGCGGATTTGGGGTGTTACATAAATGGTATCGGAGCTTAAGTTGTGGAAACCTAGGTTGTCGGGTTTAGTGGTGTCCGTTGAGTTTTTGTCTCGTCGTATTTTGTCTGACTGAGTCGTGTCGCGACGTGTCGTCTGAGTTTGTTGGTCGTGATTTGTATCGTGGGGCGATCATCACCTTCGTGCGACCTGTGGATGTAAGTCTCCCTTCTTTGTGTTTGTACCTCATCTGATGCGAGCTACTGGTACGATTATGTGTTAAGTGATGGAATCCTTATGCAGACTCTTGGTTTCGTGATGCGTTTATGTGACTCTCATATTTTGTTTATATGAGGAGTGGTGTGTTGTTTATGTACTCTTGGCTGTTGGTTTCATCCGCTGCGTATGTATTTTAAAAAGATTTGTTCGTTTGCAAGTGTTTTCGTGAAGCCTTGTGCTCAATATGGTATGGAAAGGTATATGGGTGTGATTTGCTCAGTCCGTAGAGGCTTCTGATGGACTAGTGGTTTAGCCTCGGTCCTAGACAAGTTTGAACTGTGATATTTGACTGTTTGTTTTGAGGCAAAAGACATGTGTTGTCTTGATTTTGAGCGAGTTGATGCGTGTGTCGTGATGTATGTAAGTGAATGTTGTTACCTGTGAGTTTTAGGCATTCTAGCCTAATAGATTTTCGAAAACCTTGAGTATCTTAGAAAATAAATTTCGAGACGTACTTTTAAAATGAATTGTTTTCTCGCGATACTTTCAAGGTGTAACACCCGCAAGTTATTCAGGGTATATTACAGCGCCATGAGCCCCGCCGTGGGACCCAAAAGGCTAAACATACGCGGAACTATAAACTTGACCGAGAAGGTCTACATACAATGGAAAGAAAGACGATACAAATGGTATTCAAAACCATAACCAATGAAACCATATACATCACTGCACAAATCAATACCTCGGCAACACAGGCCGGAACATCAAGGAAACTGAAATACAATACTCGAGTATTTAAAAATCCATTCCAGTACAACAACACTGAATGGAGGAATCCAAGAAAATAACCGGAGACAAGACACAGTATCACACTTGCCCATCATCTTCATGCCGACCCGATACCTGCCTGTCCGTCCTCCTGGAACCTGAAATACATGAAACGTATTTCCCCCATAAAGGGGTTAGCCATCGAATAGCTAGTGCAAGTATATCAATATGAAACACAATACTCCTCGACAATAAAGTAAATGTAACCGTCAATTCATCAATTCAAGACTAGTATTCTGGAATAACTAAAATCTCATAAGACGTATGTGAATGCCGTAGAAACGGTTCGTCCACCTCATACGCCGTTACGTATGTGAATGCCGTAGAAATGGTCCGTTCACCTCATACGCCGATACATGTAGGAATGCCGTCAAAACGGTTCGTTCATTACATGCCAACAATATATCTATGAATGCCGTAAAAACGGTTCGTTCATGATATGCCATCAATATTTCTTACTTTCAAAGTCGAGAACGTACAATCATAAATGTATACTTGCCTTTGAGACAATCGAGAAGTCGAACGGAGGAAAGGTATGAATTAGGTAGGTCCAAGAACGCGCTTCCGGCACCTAAACGATTCGCAAGGAAATGATAATTAATTATCCATACTCAAATTACACGAAGAGACTCCCGAAACTCGTCTACGATTCAAGAGAATACACGGGTGAACAACTAAAGGTTGGGAAATCACCCAAACTCCCACAAGTCCGAAAACGGCACAACCCAACCCGTAAAATCGTAGGAAAACACTCATACGGTAAAGATATATCAAAATCTCAGGGTTCTCAAACTTCAATCGGATAAAACGGACGAATCTACGAAAACCCCCAAAATCCAACACAAAATTCAAAGTGTTCTTGAATAATCTTTCAATAATCCGATGAATACTCAAACATGTCCATAATCACGCATATATCACTTCATACACCATGATTTTAACATCCAAAACATCATTACCCAATACAAAATCGAAATCCAAGATGTTGAAGAAATTACCTCTTGAAGATCCAAGCACTATGATTCGAAGAGTACGCGATATATCGATGATCCGAGCTTCACAATCGAAAAGAGATGAAGAGAAATCACACACTCAAGTGATAGGTGAAGAAACTTCTTCCTCTCAAGCCTCCTCTCTCGTGCCCAAGTGAAGAAATGGGGAAAAATGAGGTGATCCGCTCAAGAAAACGCAGATATAGGGTTAACTGTCATGTGTGCCGCGGCTCAGTAGAAGTGTGCCGCGGCATAGGCCCAAAATTGCTCCCAGGGCTCGGCAGTGTGCCGCGGCTCAGCCAAAGTGTGCCGCGGCACAGGGTACAGACGGTTTTGGCCGAATCTGGAAAATGAGAGTGACTTAGCTATTTCGACCATAACTCCCTCGTCTGGACTCCGATTGACTCACCGTTTGAACCATTGGAAAGCTAACTTGATGCTTTATAATATTGAAAAGATTCAGAATTTTTGTAGTTTCCAAAAATTAATGGTGATTTAACAAAGTCGAACTCATACGTGGAAAAGTCGCTAAAGAACACGGAATTCAACAAAACGATATCGAAACGAACTCGGATGACAAAAAGTGTAGAATTAATCATTCTCAGGATGACGAAACGGTCCCAAGCAAGTCGTCAAAATGGACTTTCGCCAAAAAATAAAAATTACCGGAAATCGAATTTGCGGATATTACATTCTACCCTCCTTAAAAGAAGTTTCGTCTCGAAACTTAAAACAACTAGGGAGAAGCAATATCCCACCAGGAAAACTCAACGAGATACACAAGAAACGCGTAACTTATGCCCAACGGCGAAACGTTACAAGTAACACAACAATACATTACCCGAAGGTAATCCAAGCCTACACTGAGGTAAATACGAATCACAATTTCTGAAGGCTCCAACAGAAATACCAATACATCGCAATGGCTTGAAAGCCCCTCAACCGAAGCTGTATATCACGATGGCCTGAAAGCCGAACAGTCCAAAGCTGTAAATCATCCCAATACAGATCTCAAAGAAGCAAACCTGACTGTCGGATATACCCCTCGGCGTATGAACAACCAATCGCAAATCGTCGGACATATCCAATACAACATGGACTACGAACGACCAAACAATAAGGCTCAAGAGGGAACATCACAGTACGCCCGATCCGGAAATGTATCCGTACACATGTCCACCCCGTATACGGAATCCAGAATATACGTGTGACAATGTACCTAACTAGCCTCACGAACTACGTCTCGTGTGCACGGTCCAATGCGGAAACATCCACGCATGACCATCGTGTGCCCGGCTAAAAATCCTACACATAACCAATCGGCACGCAGATATGATTCCAGATATGCCACGATACAACATGACCGCGAAACTCAAAGGATAACATATCCAATACGAATCACGCGACTCACCAAGTGAACGATGACGCACGAATAATGAAAGATCGACACGACCAACAATATCCAACATAACCATCCTGGGATCAAAATCCCTAAGGACCGATTAACACGAGCAATAATCACAACACAACAATTCGGAAAATCCTCAACCCTCAACGATCACAAAACTACCGAGTTCACAAGAATAATAGTGTGCTGCCTTGAGTCGGCCAACACGACAATAATAATTCAACGGATGGGAACCATCCTCGACAGTCCCAATTCAATACTTCGATTACCGTAGAATGGCCAATCGATAACAACGATACAACGGATGAGAATATTTTTGACAACAGATTGGGAATTATCTTTGATAATCCCAATTCAATATATATTACCTTTAGAGCGGGCGATCGATAACAATTATACAACGGATGTCTCGGCACCTTTAATCGGTTACCAATAACGAAGATGATAATCGAATACGTCAATGCCTTCAATCGGCCAAAACGACATCAATAGAAAAACACTGATATCAATAACGACGATTCACAAAAAAAATATCTTGATGGAACATCAATCAATAATAACAATCGATACGTCGATACCGCGAACCGGCTATCGACAAATATTACCAACAAGTATCGCAATGCCTTAAATCGGCCATTTACGAACAACGATAATATTTGGCATAATTTGTTGACGGGTGTCGTATCAAACAATCCCCTGATATCAATACAATCATAAAGAGGCCGAGTCTCGAAATGATACACACATTCGTACACCTACACGATAACATTAATCTCATTGATTAGTACAAGTATAAAACTTGCCTCGATATCAATACAACGAACTGTTACCAATTCAGTTGATTTCGTCTTACGAGTTCCTCAGTCCCGACCAAGGTAATCTACGAATTCTTCAACCTCAACCGCAACACAACAGTCATAATCCATGATCACACATGATGTCTTATTGTAAAACGAAGGATTAAAAATCAACAGGTTCGATGACGACCAATATCAACACCACCAAACCACAAACTCAACCGTTTCACCATATCTCGACTAATCACAGTCTGAACAATCCAACTCAGACACTTACAAATCCTGTCCACAATACGAGTCGAAATATGATGATCATATCAGCAACCAATTCGGACCAATAATAAGGGTCTAAATGTTCCAAACTCAATTCTTAAATACGAATTGACAAGGTTCCCTTCTCGTAAATCCATCATTAAAATTTACTTATGACCGTCATTGTAACACCCCGATAAGGCGGCCATTACAGTGCCGTGGACCCCACACTGGAATCCACCAGGCGATATCCAAAGTAAAGATTAAATACACAATACATGTGATACCGAACCACAAAACATAGTACTTACTCCGATGTGGAGTTTACAGCAGTATGGCCTACGACCTTATTACACACAGGATCCAAAGCATAAGTATAATCCATATGGAGATGAATTATACCTTAAATAACAATACATTTGTTCAAACTTAAAATGAAGCGGAAAATAACATTACACGGTACGAACATGACCGGACACGAAAGACTTGGGGCCCCCGAACTAGTATCCTTCGAACCCTTCGTCATCACCTTGATCTTCCCGTGCCTTGCCTTTTCCTCGACCTAAAATACAACACAAGTATTTCGCCCAACACAGGGTCAGATATACATGATAAATGATTCTCAAGATAGTATACAATTCACGCATATAAGATTTCAGGAATAACGCCCCGACTAACGAACATACCCCTCGGGCGTATGAACGCTCAGTCACAAAACGTCGTACACATCCACGTATAAAAATGGACTGTGAGCGACTAAAATAGTAAGGCTCAAGAGGGACATCACAGTACGCCCGATCCGAATATGTGTCAGTGCAGATGTCCACCCCGTATACGGAATCCAGGATATACGCGGGACAATGTACCTAATTAGCCTCAACGAACTACGTCTCGTGTGCACAGCCTTTCACGGAAAATATTCACGCATGACTATATATGTGCCCGGCTAAAAATCCTACACAATATCCAATCGGAACGTAGATATGACTCCGGATATGTCACGATGCAACATGACAACGAATTCAAGAATTTCACAAAATCCGAATAAGGATCGAGGACTCACCGAGATGACAACAAGATCAACAATATCAAGGGTCCAAAAGTAACGAACTTGGGAATACAATCCCACGATGAAAACGGGACATCATTAAGAGCAACATCAAATCACAAGACACAAGTTGTATAAGTGTTTCATATACACGAAATGCATAATCATCATAAGAATCCACATATCATTATAACCAAGCAAGATAACTTGCCTCAATACGGAGACGGGAATAGTCCTATTCTTGTCGGAACGAACGAACGGTCCTCAACTAATATTGTGTACTCGAACATTCAACCTTGAATGAAGTATATTTTGCTCATTAATACGTTTATATGATCATCTACACCGAATTTTCACGAGATAACATCTTAATTTCCGATTGAGTAGTTTAACTTCTAAAGTGTTACTTCAAGAACCTTATTCATACCATTCAATTCTCACAATTGATTACAAGATGATACCAAATGTTTGTTGGATTAAGAATCATTCCATAATGTTTTAAACAATAATCTCCTATCTTTTAATCTTATCAAGAACATCTCAAATGATTAAAAGTAAAATCTGCACTACATACAATTACTTATGTTGAGTTAATTAGTTGCAAATCCATATCATGGTTATGAAGATTATTTCAAGTTTAGCACCACTCTTATACTCTTCCAACTGACTTGGGGATTCAAACAACACACCTCTGAATTCACTTAGCTTGGTTCAAGAAGATTATTTCATTCTTCTAATGATCAACAAGGTTTCTTAAAACATCTATGGTAATTATTCCAATAAGTCATTTTCATTACAATGGAACAAGGATTATTATTATACCAATGGTGTTATAAGTCTAGCAAGGAGAGTGTGGTTAAACTAAACATGATCATTACCATATTAAAACACCAAGAACACACCATTACAAACCCTCTAATCATCATGTTCATCATTAAGTTGTTGAAAGCTTAACTACAACATGTTTATTTTGATTAATTCATCACTAGGTGAAATATACTTAATCACTATCATATTAAATTCGAGATTATAGGGTTAAATCGTAGAACATACCTTCAGAAATGGAGAACAATACACCAAACCACAAGAACACAATATAAGCTTCAAGAATGTCTCCAAGTTCCAATCAACAAGCTCCAAAATCAAAATGTAAAGCTCCAACACAAGTAGGAAGAAGGTAAAGTTGCTCTAGGGATGAAGGGGGATGATTATATGGGCGAAAATCGGAGGTTGGACGTGCAAAATGAAAGACACAAGCTGTCTTTTTATAACAGCACAGTTCGTTACGTACGCTACACAACAAGTGTTACGTACGTAAGCTAAGTTCAGAGGTTACTGGACTGAAATACGAACTTCATTATGTACGTTACCGCTAGAAGCATTACGTACGTAATGTGGGTCAACTAGGTTGGCTCCAAAAATCAGATATTCGAATCCCACCTGGCCCCACACGCCGAAAGTTGAGATCGGATACGATTGCACTGGTTACATACGTAATAGGTACCCATTTACGTACGTAAAGGCCTCAAAATAGCATACGCTATGACTTACGATTAACGTACGTTAGGCTCAGGTTCTTAATAGTTCAATATGCACTTATCTCTACAAAACTGAAAATTCAAACATAATGCGAGTGATCATTTTATTCAAGTCTATTATGATATATTCCAACATCAATATTCATTTCACAAATGCAACAAGATTACAACAGTATTAAATTATCTGAATAGTACAACAGCAAGTAAGAATTCCGTCGGATATTACATACTCCCCCCCTTAAAAGGGGTTTCGTCCTCGAAACTAAGGGGTAAACAATTCAGGATACCTCTCTTGAATGCTTCTCTCCGTTTCCCACGTGGCTTCCTCGACCCCGTGTCGAGACCACTGAACCTTCAGTAGGGGAATCATCTTATTACGCAGTTGTTTGATCCTCCTCTCAAGTATTCGTACGGGGCACTCCTCATACGAATGATCCTCCGATAAATCGATCTCATCGAACTGAAGTACATGACTCGGGTCAGCAACGTATTTCCTTAACTGGGAGACATGAAACACGTTATGGATCCGGCTCAGGGCTGGTGGTAAAGCCAAGTGATAAGCCAAATCGCCTACTCGTTCCAAAACCTCAAACGGCCCGATATACCTCGGACTCAGCTTGCCTCATTTTCCAAAACGAAAGACTCCTCGGGTAGGTGACACTTTCATTAACACATGGTCACCAACCTCGAACTCAAGCGGTCGTCGACGGTGGTCAGCATAAGACTTCTGTCGACTTTGAGCCGTTAACAACCGGCTCCTAATCAAAGTGATCTTCTCTCGAGCTGCTAATAGCATGTCGGGTTCCGTACCCAGAGATTCTGATAGTTCGTCCCAACACAAAGGGGACCTACAGCGACGGCCATATAATGCCTCATACGGTGCCATCTGAATCGAAGCGTGCCAACTATTATTATAAGTGAATTCTACCAAAGGCAGCTGGGCTTCCCAATCGTCCTTCAAATTAAGAGCGCATGCTCTCAACATGTCCTCTAGAGTCTGGATGGTTCTCTCGGACTGACCATCGGTCTGTGGATGAAAAGCCGTACTGAAATTCAATTGCGTGCCCATCGCACGATGAACTGCCTTCCAGAAGTGTGACACGAATCGCCCGTCACGGTCTGATACAATACTCTTGGGGGTACCGTGTAATCTCACAATTTCCTTAATAAACAGCTGGGCCAATATCTCGGGACCCCACGCGTCCTTAATCTCCAAGAAGTGGGCTGATTTGGTCAGACGGTCCACAATCACCCAAATCGTATTCATTCCTCGACGACTCGTCGGCAATCTAGTAATAAAATCCATTGATATGTCCTACCATTTCCACTCGGGAATCGGGAGTGGTTTCAGCATTCCTGCGGGTCGCTGGTGCTCAATCTTAACTCTTGTGAGTTAAACATCTCAAACAAATTCGCAACCTCACGTTTCATATTTCCCCACCAATAATTCTCGCTTCAAATCCTTATACATCTTGCTAGATCCGGGTGAATAGAGTACGGGTAGCATGGGCTTCTCTCATGATAGAGTTCCTTAACTCTTCGTCAGCGGGTACACAAACTCGATTTCTAAATCGTATCAATCCATCCTCGTGGATCACGAATCCAGGGGCTTTCCCTTGGGTTACCTCATCCCGGACTCGAGATAAGAATGGGTCCGTAACTTGCCTCGATCTGATCATATCATCAAGAGATGAAGAAATCTCAAGGGTGCAAAGTTGTCCCTGAATACGCTGTAACCAAACTTCAATTTCTGGCCTCATAAGGTCCAATTGCAACTCACTCTGTGCTGTCAAACGGTTCACCATCTGCTCCTGCACTGTCTTACGGCTCAAAGCGTTAGCAACTACATTTGCTTTGCCCGGATGATAAAGGATCTTGATATCATAGTCTTTGATGAGTTCTAGCCACCTTCTCTGCCTCATGTTTAACTCCTTCTGAGTAAAAATGTATTTCAGGCTTTTGTGATCAGTGAAAATCTGACAGGTCACTCCATACAGATAATGACGCCAGATTTTTAAAGCAAACACCACGACTGCGAGTTCTAAATCATGGGTGGGGTAGTTGACCTCGTAAGGTCGTAGCTGTCTCGATGCATAGGAGATCACCTTCCCGTTTTGCATTAGTACACACCCAAGGCCCTGCTTAGATGCATCACTATACACTACAAACCCTTCCGTTCCTTTCGGTAGGACTAAAATAGGTGCCGAAATCAACCGACTCTTAAGTTCATCAAAGCTCACGACAAGCCTCTGACCATAAATATTTCTTATCCTTCCTCAACAAATTAGTCATTGGTTGAGCAATTTTGGAAAAACCCTCCACGAACCGTCGGTAATAACCTGCTAGTCCCAAGAAACTGCGTACTTCCTTAACGCTCTTTGGTGGTAACCAATCTCGGATAGCTTCTGTTTTCTGCGGGTCTACTCGCACCCCATCAACTGATATCACATGCCCGAGAAAGATAACTTCATTTATCCAGAACTCACATTTAGAAAATTTTCCATAAAGCTGCTCTCGCCTTAACGCCTCGAGAACTAGATGGAGATGACGCTCGTGCTCTTCATGGTCACGAGAATAGATCAGAATGTCGTCAATAAAAACGACTACAAAGCGATCCAGATAATTAATAAACACTCGATTCATCAGCTCCATAAATACTGCTGGTGCATTCGTCAGTCCAAAAGGCATCACTACGAACTCATAATGCCCATAGCGAGCGATGCAGCGGTCTTGAAATATCGACTCACGAATCCTCAATCGATGGTAACCGGACCTCGTGTCAATTTAAGAAAACACGGCTGACCCCTTGAAGCCGATCCAATAAATCATCAATACGCGGCAATGGGTATTTGTTTTTAATGGTTACCTGCTCAACTCACGATAATCAATACACGCACGTAGAGATCCGTCCTTCTTACGTACAAATAATCGTGCTCCCTAAGGGGACGCACTAGGTCTAATGTAACCCTTCTCGGTCAAATCCTCAAGTTGGCTCTTCAGCTCCTGCATCTCAGTCGGAGCCATGCGATACGGTGCTTTTGAGAGCGGGGACGTACCAGGCTCTAGCTCAATATTGAACTCTACATCACGATGCGGAGGTAAGCCTGGCAATTCATCTGGAAATACGTCTGGGTAGTCTCGGACTACCGGAATATCGATCAATTCAACTGGTCGATCCATTGTCTTGGTCATGTAACACCAATAGCCAATACATCCTTGATTAAGCAGTTTCACCGTTTTCATAGCGCTGATGATTCTCCCGGAACGGCTGGGATTATCACCCTGGAAGGTACACTCAATACCATCATCAGATGTGACGATTACCGTTCGCTTGCGGACACTAATTATGGCATCATGACGGTCCATCCAATCGATACCTAAGATCACATCATCTTTAGGTAAATCGACCACAATTAAGTTTGACAACCACTCACGGTCGTTCATTCGAATCGAGCAGTCCTGAACTTCACGATTCCCAACAATTCTTCTACCATCGGGTAGACCAATTATATAAGGTTCACAATTGATAACATGCTCTAGTTGCAAACGACTCAAACAAGAAGTAGATAAAAAGGAGTGTGAAGCACCAGTATCAAAAAGAACACAGACAGGCTGAGATTGGATCTCGAGAGTACCTGCAATCATGCTGGCTTCGGGATCTTCAGCCCTCTTCATCTCGTAAACTCTAGGTTTTGCAGCCCCTGCACCAGATGTACCTGCTTGATTTCCACGTCCCATCCCTTTGTTTGCCCCAGTAGTCTGATAAGAAGCGGATGGAGGTACACGGTCCTGAACTGAAGATTGTACTGGAGCATGAGGTGCTGCGGGAATACGTCCTAGTCCACTCCTACAATAACGAGCACGATGTCCGTTCTTCCCACAAGTATGGCATGACACGGCTGGCCTAGGACATTTCGAATTGATGTGTCCCGGGTCTCCACAATTATAGCACACAACAGATAGGCTGACCGCTCGAGGTTGCGATCCGGTTGGCTTCGATGCCGTAGGTTGCCGTTCAGAAGGATTTGGCACTGGTTGGGGTCTCTTGAATGCTCCCCGGTTGCTGTCTGACTGGTTCTGGTTCCTGAATTTCTTGTTGTTAGACTGCGGTTGCTTCTTGGAAATTTCCTTCACGGTCAATTCGTACTCCAGAGCTTTCTCGATGAACTCCGGTAG
Source organism: Orobanche coerulescens (assembly GCA_033398695.1). Taxonomy (NCBI): domain Eukaryota; kingdom Viridiplantae; phylum Streptophyta; class Magnoliopsida; order Lamiales; family Orobanchaceae; genus Orobanche; species Orobanche coerulescens. Next base: position 200,521,007 of record CM065803.1, on the reverse strand, counting down.
GGTCACACAATGATGGTTCAACAGCTGCATTCTCATTCGGGGTTTAAGCCTTTTGAGAAAGTATTTGATCTTATCGCACGTGTGGACAATCGTCAGCGGCAAAGGGAGAAGTGCACGGAATTTCTCGGCGATAGATAGTACGTCATCATCTTGGACGGTTCCGGATTCAACAATTCGATAATTTGGCCTCGCGGAGAGGACACGGATAGTAACGATCTAGCATGAGATTTTTAAATTCTTCCCAAGTACATACGCCATCACCGGCCTCACCGAAAGCCACCAAGTGTGGGCACCCTTGCCCAAGTAGTAAGTCACACGAGACGCGATTCTCTCTTGGGACGTCTACCATATCGAACAACTTCTCGAAGTGTTCGACCCAATGCACGATATCGGCCGGCTCGGAGGAACCTTCAAAATCGGGGTCGTTAGCGCGAGATGTCACGATGATCCGATTCACCGCCCGCCATGTATAGGAGGTGGCCCACGATCTTTGGTCGTGCGACTCTCTGCATTGTTTCCATTAACTGACCCATTTGGGTCATCTGAGCCATCATGCCCTACATTACAGTGTAAGGATCGACACGAGCATCCTCGCGTCCATTGTGGTGCGATTGGTCCCTAGAAGGCGAATCACTGCCTGCGGAACTATGCTCTGCGTTCGCACGTCTGTTGGCTCGCGGTATCGGGATTCGGCCCCTTCCGCGGCCTCGTCCCCCTATGCCACGGCCTCTCAAATTTCTTTCCATACTGAAAGAATCAATTTGTAATGATAATCATAAGTATAGTTCATGATACCAATCAGAATTCACGCCAAGTTAATGGCAGTAAGAAATTACATATTCGAGAAAACAGTTCGTAATGAGTTATCATCACTATGAGGGTCACACAAAATATCATATCGACGTTTGAGTCGAATGATTTCAATCATATAATCAATCCAGAATTTTATTTGAATCATCAATCAGATAATTCCTGCCACAAACCCTTAAAATGCCGAGATCAACAAGGAGATCTATTTAGAGATCAATATCATGTCAATAATTTATTCATGGTTCATAAAGTACGTACCGCATTTGGCTCGTAGGATCAGGCGCTCGCACGGGTCACACGTGACACGAAGGTCTCTTGATACTAGTTCAATACACAAAGACTCAAAAAGAAAGAAAACGACCTCTCCGATACCATCTTCTGTAACACCCCGATAAGGCGGCCATTACAGTGACGTGGACCCCACACTGGGATCCACATGGCGATATCCAAAGTAAAGATTAAATACACAATACATGTGATACCGAACCACAAAACATAGTACTTACTCCGATGTGGAGTTTACAGCAGTATGGACTACGGCCTTATTACACACAGGATCCAAAGCATAAGTATAATCCATATGGAGATGAATTATACCTTAAATAACAATACATTTGTTCAAACTTAAAATGAAGCGGAAAATAACATTACACGGTACGAACATGACCGGACACGAAAGACTTGGGGGCCCCGAACTAGTATCCTTCGAACCCTTCGTCATCACCTTGATCTTCCCGTGCCTTGCCTTTTCCTCGACCTGAAATACAACACAAGTATTTCGCCCAACACAGGGTCAGATATACATGATAAATGATTCTCAAGATAGTATACAATTCACGCATATAAGATTTCAGGAATAACGCCCCGACTAACGAACATACCCCTCGGGCGTATGAACGCTCAGTCACAAAACGTCGTACACATCCACGTATAAAAATGGACTGTGAGCGACTAAAATAGTACGACTCAAGAGGGACATCACAGTACGCCCGATCCGAATATGTGTCAGTGCACATGTCTACCCCGTATACGGAATCCAGGATATACGCGGGATAATGTACCTAATTAGCCTCAACGAACTACGTCTCGTGTGCACAGCCTTTCACGGAAAATATTCACGCATGACTATATATGTGCCCGGCTAAAAATCCTACACAATATCCAATCGGAACGTAGATATGACTCCGGATATGTCACGATGCAACATGACAACGAATTCAAGAATTTCACAAAATCCGAATAAGGATCGAGGACTCACCGAGATGACAACAAGATCAACAATATCAAGGGTCCAAAAGTAACGAACTTGGGAATACAATCCCACGATGAAAACGGGACATCATTAAGAGCAACATCAAATCACAAGACACAAGTTTTATAAGTGTTTCATATACACGAAATGCATAATCATCATAAGAATCCATATATCATTATAACCAAGCAAGATAACTTGCCTCAATACGGAGACAGGACTAGTCCTCTTCTTGTCGGAACGAATGAACGGTCCTCAACTAATATTGTGTACTCGAACAATCAACCTTGAATGAAGTATATTTTGCTCATTAATACGTTTATATGATCATCTACACCGAATTTTCACGAGATAACATCTTAATTTCCGATTGAGTAGTTTAACTTCTAAAGTGTTACTTCAAGAACCTTATTCATACCATTCAATTCTCACAATTGATTACAAGATGATACCAAATGTTTGTTGGATTAAGAATCATTCCATAATGTTTTAAACAATAATCTCCTATCTTTTAATCTTATCAAGAACATCTCAAATGATTAAAAGTAAAATCTGCACTACATACAATTACTTATGTTGAGTTAATTAGTTGCAAATCCATATCATGGTTATGAAGATTATCTCAAGTTTAGCACCACTCTTATACTCTTCCAACTGACTTGGGGATTCAAACAACACACCTCTGAATTCACGTAGCCTAGGTTCAAGAAGATTATTTCATTCTTCTAATGATCAACAAGGTTTCTTAAAACATCTATGGTAATTATTCCAATAAGTCATTTTCATTACAATGGAACAAGGATTATTATTATACTAATGGTGTTATAAGTCTAGCAAGGAGAGTGTGGTTAAACTAAACATGATCATTACCATATTAAAACACCAAGAACACACCATTACAAACCCTCTAATCATCATGTTCATCATTAAGTTGTTGAAAGCTTAACTACAACATGTTTATTTTGATTAATTCATCACTAGGTGAAATATACTTAATCACTATCATATTAAATTCGAGATTATAGGGTTAAATCGTAGAACATACCTTCAGAAATGGAGAACAATACACCAAACCACAAGAACACAATATAAGCTTCAAGAATGTCTCCAAGTTCCAATCAACAAGCTCCAAAATCAAAATGTAAAGCTCCAACACAAGTAGGAAGAAGGTAAACTTGCTCTAGGGATGAAGGGGGATGATTATATGGGTGAAAATCGGAGGTTGGACGTGCAAAATGAAAGACACAAGCTGTCTTTTTATAACAAAGATAGTTACGTACGCTACACAACAAGTGTTACGTCGTAAGCTAAGTTCGAGGTTCTTGGACTAAAATACGAACTTCATTACGTGCGTTACCGCTAGAAGCATTACGTGCGTAATGTGGGTCAACTAGGTTGGCTCCAAAATCGGATATTCGAATCCCACCGGCCCCACACGCCGAAAGTTGAGATCGGATACGATTGCCGGTTACGTCACGTACCCCTTTACGTACGTAAAGGCCTCAAAATAGCGTACGCTATGACTTACGATTAACGTACGTTAGGCTCAGGTTCTTAATAGTTCAATATGCACTTATCTCTACAACACTGAAAATTCAAACATAATGCGAGTGATCATTTTATTCAAGTCTATTATGATATATTCCAACATCAATATTCATTTCACAAATGCAACAAGATTACAACAGTATTAAATTATCCGAATAGTACAACAGCAAGTAAGAATTCCGTCGGATATTACAGTCATCAATTCGAATCATCCGACTGGTTCAAAACAATAGATAATCATATTAAAAAGGTTATCAAACAATCCAATCATTCGACTTGAATATTTGCTCCAGACGTATGGGCTTCCAAATTCAGAGGTGAAAGAAAATAGTCTCATCAAACTCATAACCACATTCGTATTCCTATACGAATATTATTTCAAACACATAGTTTAGCTCTAGATATGAATATTCCATATTCATTTTCAAAACATCAACACTTTCTTAAAAATTTCCATCTCCTCGTATAATTCAAGAGTTCTTCAAGAACATGAAATATCCAAAATCACGTTCAGAACAACATAACCGAGGTATATATCTCCATGTTACCATTTTCCTCATCAAGTCATTCATACAACCTCGAGAATCGCAACAAAACCCTTATTATCATATGAAGAAGATCTCAATAATCATATCAACATCCGAAATGTCTTATTACAATTCCAATAAATCTCATATAACATTATCACATGGTACCATAATTGTAACACCCCAGATCTTCCTGGGAATATTACACGACGTAAACCCTTCTCACAAGGATTTACCAGGCTCAGCACAATTTTCCACGTCATTTCAAAAATGCCAAAAAGACCGATGACGGTAATATTTTTCAAATACTAAAAAAAATCATTTTCCAAATACCGTCAAAACGATCAAGGCTAAAATGCCAAAAACTCAGTTTAGGGAATCGGTTTTACAAAATAAAATTTAGTTGGCAAAATACCAAAAGCAATTTCAAAATACTCACGCAGCGGATAAAAGTACCGTCCAATATATGCATTTACATTGAAATAAAAACAAACATCAAAATACACGATTCCTAACATGCTCCCTCCCAAGTAGTAATCCTTTAAAAACGAACCACTATCAAAGGGATACAAGGATTACCTTGTATGGACGAACCACGAAGAATAATAATTGAACTTCATCCCAAGAATCATCAAAACTTCAAGAACAATACTTAAATCCGAGCTCTCCATCTTAATCTTGTTTAAGAGAATCATCTCTCAATGTTTAGGAACTTCAAGTACTTCCCAAGGCTCTCTCTATTGACTGAAAGAAGGAGAATGGACAAAATGCCTCTCAGCACTCGTCTATCCCCTCTATAAAACACATCACTAGCGCGCGCTAGACCTTATATTTAGCGTGTGCTATCAGGAAGTCCAGAAGCTACTGCATTGCTTCGAAATTCATCTAACGTACGTAATGCCCATGCATTAACGTACGCAAATAGGCGTTGACTTGATACAGTATTGTGCCCCCACATGCCGAAAGCATCCGCGATTATCGGGATTCCTTTGACCGATATGGAATTAGCGTGCGCTAATCATACGGTTTTAGCGTGCGCTAGCTCTACACGACAAGCACTCGTTGACCTTATCTGGACACGCGTCGAACATGGCCGGGTCCACCCGCCGAAAGCTAAGATTCCATTATTGGCGATCTGGTGTTAGCGTGCGCTAACCAACATGGGTTAGCGTGCGCTAACTGAATATAAAAATCAACCTGGGCCTACCTGTCGGCCACCTTCCTAAACTAACCCAGCAAGTCGTTACGTACGTTAGGGGTCCTCCTTAGCGTACGTAACCGAATCTCTTAGCGTGCGCTAAGTATGCACCGTAGCGTACGTTAAGTATATGTCTTAGTGCGCGCTAGGCATACCTTGTATTCTCTACCAACATCTCGACATACCAAACGATCATACGGCACAATGAATACATATACGCATTCAGCAACATTGTCATACGTTCACATCATCCTCAAGCACAATTATCCATCAACGACATCCAACAAATAACCGAAAAAAAAATATATCCGAAAAATCTGGGTATTACACTCTACCCCCCTTAAAATAAGTTTCGTCATCGAAACTTGCAATCACTCGCACACACAACATTTCAACGGAAATTCAAATTCACCAAGAATTATCGAATAATCCGAACAACATACTTACAAGTCTGTGAAGTCGAAGATCTCCCGTGATACTAGCATGCGACTTCTAAACAAAGTCTCGACATAATACCGATACACACCAATATCGCAATTAGCAATTTAACAAAATCTCAAGGAAGAGTTCACGTCCGTGACCACAACCACATTTCTTCCTACTTTCAGCCAACATTCTGAAGGGCACACACGTGCGTAAGTATAATCCAAATCGCACAATCTCGAAGTGACCAATTCCCAAGAATACTAAGCTATAAACGAAACGATTAAGAAAAATACAAGAAGAGCGAGAGGACTTACAAGTACCGGTCGCCGTGATGATGGCGAGTAGTGATATCAGGCAATTGCCGACTCAATCGACCCAAAAGACCGACAGCCTAGGTATCCATAAACCTAAGCTCTGATACCATATTCTGTAACACCCCCAAGTTATTCAGGGTATATTACAGCGCCGTGAGCCCCACCGTGGGACCCACAAGGCTAAACATACGCGGAACTATAAACTTGACCGAGAAGGTCTACATACAATGGAAAGAAAGACGATACAAATGGTATTCAAAACCATAACCAATGAAACCATATACATCACTGCACAAATCAATACCTCGGCAACACAGGCCGGAACATCAAGGAAACTGAAATACAATACTCGAGTATTTAAAAATCCATTCTAGTACAACAACACTAAATGGAGGAATCCAAGAAAATAACCGGAGACAAGACACAGTATCACACTTGCCCATCATCTTCATGCCGACCCGATACCTGCCTGTCCATCCTCCTGGAACCTGAAATACATGAAACGTATTTCCCCCATAAAGGGGTTAGCCATCGAATAGCTAGTGCAAGTATATCAATATGAAACACAATACTCCTCGACAATAAAGTAAATGTAACCGTCAATTCATCAATTCAAGACTAGTATTCCGGAATAACTAAAATCTCATAAGACGTATGTGAATGCCGTAGAAACGGTTCGTTCACCTCATACGCCGTTACGTATGTGAATGCCATAGAAACGGTTCGTTCACCTCATACGCCGATACATGTAGGAATGCCGTCAAAACGGTTCGTTCATTACATGCCAACAATATATCTATGAATGCCGTAAAAACGGTTCGTTCATGATATGCCATCAATATTTCTTACTTTCAAAGTCGAGAACGTACAATCATAAATGTATACTTGCCTTTGAGACAATCGAGAAGTCGAACGGAGGAAAGGTATGAATTCGGTAGGTCCAAAAACGCGCTTCCGGCACCTAAACGATTCGCAAAGAAATGATAATTAATTATCCATACTCAAATTACACGAAGAGACTCCCGAAACTCGTCTACGATTCAAGAGAATACACGGGTGAACAACTAAAGGTTGGGAAATCGCCCAAACTCCCACAAGTCCGAAAACGGCACAACCCAACCCGTAAAATCATAGGAAAACACTCATACGGTAAAGATATATCAAAATCTCAGGGTTCTCAAACTTCAATCGGATAAAACGGACGAATCTACGAAAACCCCCAAAATCCAACACAAAATTCAAAGTGTTCTTGAATAATCTTTCAAAAATCCGATGAATTCTCAAACATGTCCATAATCACGCATATATCACTTCATACACCATGATTTTAACATCCAAAACATCATTACCCAATACAAAATCGAAATCCAAGATGTTGAAGAAATTACCTCTTGAAGATCCAAGCACTATGATTCGAAGAGTACGCGATAGATCGATGATCCGAGCTTCACAATCGAAAAGAGATGAAGAGAAATCACACACTCAAGTGATAGGTGAAGAAACTTCTTCCTCTCAAGCCTCCTCTCTCGTGCCCAAGTGAAGAAATGGGGAAAAATGAGGTGATCCGCTCAAGAAAACGCAGATATAGGGTTAACTGTCATGTGTGTCGCGGCTCAGTAGAAGTGTGCCGCGGCACAGGCCCAAAATTGCTCCCAGGGCTCGGCAGTGTGCCGCGGCACAGGGTACAGACGGTTTTGGCCGAATCTGGAAAATGAGAGTGACTTAGCTATTTCGACCATAACTCCCTCGTCTGGACTCCGATTGACTCACCGTTTGAACCATTGGAAAGCTAACTCGATGCTTTATAATATTGAAAAGATTCAGAATTTTTGGAGTTTCCAAAAATTAATGGTGATTTAACAAAGTCGAACTCATACGTGGAAAAGTCGCTAAAGAACACGGAATTCAACAAAACGATATCGAAAAGAACTCGGATGACAAAAAGTGTAGAATTAATCATTCTCAGGATGACGAAACGGTCCTAAGAAAGTCGTCAAAATGGACTTTTGCCAAAAAAAAAATTACCGGAAATCGAATTTGCGGATATTACACAAGGTGCCTTCCAGTGCCGCAATATGTTTCAAAATTATTCCAGTTCAGGACCAAAATATTTTGATATATTTTCAATTATTTAGATATGCTTTGCTTAGACCCGAGGGTCGAATATTTCTGAAAGTTTTTCACTAAAAGGAAAAGCGTCCTCATTTTTGTTCACGCAAGATGGTTTTGTCTCGATAATGGTGTTTGTACTACTTTTTGTAAGGTGATACTCAAGATCTATCGGTGTTTCCAAATTGTTTTCAAAAATGTGGTTTTCGTTTTTAAAACCTATCATTCCTGTTTGCGGACCGGAAATGTATGTATGATGTTCGAACTTTGGTTAGGGTGTTAACTCCGAATTGTGATTGAATTGGTGGTGTGAACACTGAGTCGTTCGCCACGCAATTATTGTATTAGCCCTTGGTGATAGGTGTGATGTTGATCTTTAACGTTGTCATTTCGTGGTGATTTGCATGCTATCGCACATGTGCGAGCTGTTAGAGCTTGGGTTTATATGATTGTGTACATCTGTGATTGTTTCATGATGTTTTGTGATTATGTGTTGGTTATCGTTCGGGCCGATCGCCGAACGATGCCTTCGTTGCTGTGATGTTGATATATGTGTTGCTTTATGATAGTAATCGTCGTATGTGTTGCGTGTTATGATTTTCTATTGTGCCGAGTTGCATCTCCGGTTTGTTGTTTTGCGCCGTTATATTCCATTGTACATAGCAGTTGTGTATTCGGTATGCTGAGCCGAGGTGCTTCAACGGTGGTGTGCCGGGGGTATGCACGTACCAATTATCCTTCTCCACCAGTAACGTGTTACACGTGCGGGCTTGAGGGACACCGGGTTCAGTTTTGCGAGTTGGTCACCGAGCCTTCCGAGGCACGGACTTGTGCACTGATATCAGGACCGACTCCGAGGAGTCCCTGAGGAGCGTGGTCTATCAATTGTATGTTATGTTATTTCCTTCCCTTGTTGTTTCGAATTTCAGAGATTATGTTCTTTTATTCGAAGGGGATCGGATTTTGAACTTCTGTATTCTCGACTCTGTCGACTCGTTTATGTTCGTTGACATTTTCTGAGCTTGTCCTGTCCCTTGTTTTTGTTGATCGAACGAGTGTGGTATTGTTTCGGAATAACTCGTTTGTCATTGTGACTTTTCAATTGCTATTCCCTTTCCTGTGGATCTTATGTGAATGCACATCTTGTTGACTTCATAGCAATCTTGGACTTGACTTTAACATCATTATTGTTAGATAAATCTAAAGGATTGATCATGGAAAGATTTATCTAGTATAGATGGAATGTTAAACAACTTCAGCATGATAATATTGATTGATGTAAAGGTGTTGATATCAACCGTTAAGCTTTTCGAATTGTCGTATGAAGATTTGTAGTCGAAATGGAATATGATTTTATAATGGTATGCATATCCTCGAATCCGAAGTTGTTGTTATCCGTAAGATCATTCATAAACGTATGTACATTATATTCATGGAGGTAACATGAATTATCACGGAAGATTTCATTGTTTCGATCATGGCGAGAACAGTTTACTGCTCAGCAGTAAACTGCCACGCACAGATAGCGCACGCTAAGCTATATAGATTAACGTGCGCTATCGAGCACGAGTTAGCGTACGCCACGTTTGGTACGTAACGTACGCTAGGCCATCAGACGAGTCAGTCGACTGACCAGTGGAGTACTGACCGTACATAGTTAGCGTACGCTAGGCTTTGTTGTTTGCGTGCGCTATCGAGCGAACTTAACGCACGCTACGCAGAGTACTTAGCGTGCGCTAAGCAGTTCAGGCAGATTGCATTTTATGAACTTTTGGCCATAAATCGAATTGTTAAACATTCGTACGACGTGAGATAAATCCTATATCATTTCTTTTGTTAAGGTATGGTCTCGTTACGAGATTGATTGAGGAGGACGACCTTCGAGTGTTCATTTTCGTGGAAGTGTTGTTCTTGTCTTCAAATCGAGGCAAGTACCTTAATTGTTTTATGAATTGTTCTTATACATATTGTCGTGCATGTATGTCGTTATTGTATGTCCACCTCGTGTTGGTCCGACGGGATCATCGGGGGATCTATGCTAGCGTGCGCTGGATCATCGGACGTGTTTTTCCACCACGGGTTGGTCTGACGGGATCATCGTGGGTTCTAGGCAGTGAACGCTGGATCGACGGAATTACCATGTGTATGTTATGATATCATGTTGTGATTATCAGTTGTGTATGTCATTTATGAGTTTCTCGTAGGAGAAGACTCGTTGGTATTTTGTCGTTTATGTTATTATTCTTCGTGAGATATGAATAATATGTTGTGGTACTTGTACTAGCATCGTTGTGCTAACCCCTTCGGGGGTGAACATTTTGTTTATGTTCAGGATCCAGGAGAGCGGGAAAACAACCACTGGAGCTGCATGACGACGAGGGTGCAGAGTGATGTTCCTAGGGTTATTTATCTGTTGTTTATTCGTTATTTCAATAAGTACTCGAGTACGAAGTCATTTGTGATGGGTTTGAATTTGGTGATGTATTATTGAGTTCCTGTTGAACAATTGTACTTTCAGTATTTGTTAAGAACTGTTGTATCTTAATTCCGTTATCCCCATTCGTTAGTACCTTTTAATGTCTGTTCAATTCTTCAGCCTTGTAAATCCTTATGTAAAGGATTTACGGCGCTGTAATATTCCTGAATATATCGGGGGTGTTACACTCTCTTCCCCATCCCTCTCTGTTGTGTTTTGCAGAAACACACACTCAATCTAAAATCAAAAATTTTCTCTCTCTACAGACACACACACGACCGAACACACACACAAATAGACCTACACACACAAACGCACACAGACGCGAACATATATATATATATATACACTGAAACGGGCCGAATGAAGAAGGAAATTGAGGAAATTGAGAATGGCCGGAAGAGTAGTGACCAGGACGGATGGCTACGGCATAGGGTGCAGCGGATCAGCGGGCGACGCGGCAGAATCAGGCTGGTAAGCCGTTGTTCCGGCAGGTGGGTTCGGATTGAACGGATCTGAGTTCTGGGTTGAAATTTTCTGATTTGGTGTATGTGATTGTTTTGAAAAAAAATAGAAGGATTTGAGGTTGGACTTGGAGATGGGTTTGTATTTTGGCCGAACTAGATGGTTGTTTGGTTTGTGGCGAAGTTTGTGGGGTTCGGGCTGCGGGTTTTGATTCAGGGAAATTGGATGAAGGATGGTTGATCGAGGAAATTTGGATTTGGTTTGTGAAACTCTAAAATCTGCTGTTGGAATTGATGGAAAGGAAGGCATGAAATTTCAGTTTTGGATTTGAAGATCTAACATACACAGGAGATGGAAGTTACGGAGATATGAAAAGAAGATCGATTAACTACTGTTGGAAGTGAACGAGAGCTGCAGAGATGAAGTCACGGAGATATGCAGGAGATGATTCTCAACGAGGAGGAAGAAGGAATAAAAATATATCTGTGTATTGTGTATTTGTTGCAGTATAAATACAATATTTATACTGTAGATATTAGGTTTAGGGTATAGTTTTAATTGGGCGAGAATAATAGTTTGGGTCAACTCATAATTCCAAATCATTATTAATTGAGCCACAATGAAAGTGAATAATAATCGGATTGAGTTAAATAATAATAATAATAATATTAATAATAGTAAGAAAATATTTTGGTAATAATTAATATTGTTTAAAATTTGACTCGGGCCTAGAAATGACGAGATGAGATATAATGAATAAAATAAGAAATGCAACGAACGAATCACATGACTTCGCATGAATTATAATGACGTAAATGGATTTGCATGATCATGAAATATTGATGTTCTTGTCACACGATGGCTAGTCCCATCATGGGCACGATTGTGTGCCACATCGTGTGAATATGAATTTTTGGTATTTTTGCCAATTTGATTTAATGTGTTATCTAGAAGGATGTTTTGTGATTCTAAAAATGATTGTTCAAACATTAATTACTACATGACTTCTTATACAAACTAGTATTTGTTATTTCATGTAATTCATTGGTATATGAGATATTTCATACAGAGGATGAACTTATATGTACGAACGAATACATTGAGAATATATAGACTACATACGATATGCAATATATTATGTTAATTTAATCTATATCTTTTTAAATAAGTATATTGTTAACAAAAATACTTGTTAATATATAATAACAACACGTAAATTGACGAGTAATTTGAGAAATTAGTGAAAAATATTGATGTTCTTGTGCACACGATGGCTAGTCCCATCGTGGGCACGATCGTGTGGCCCATCGTGTGAACATGAATTTTTAGTAATTTTGCCAATTTGATTTAATGTGTTATCTAAAAGAATGTTTTGTGATTCTGAAATTTCTTGTTCAAACATTAATTACTACATGACTTCTTATACAAACTCGTATTTGTTATTTCGTGTAATTCATTGGTATATGATATATTTCATACAGATGATGAACTTATATGTACGAACTAATACATTGAGAACATATAGTCTACACACAATATGCAATATATTATGTTAATTCAATCTATAACTTTTTAAATAAGTATATTATTAACAAATGTTTGTTAATATATAAGTAAAAACACGTAAATTGGCGAGTAATTTGAGAAATTAGTGAAAAATATTGATGTTCTTGTGCACACGATGACTAGATCCATCATGGGCACGATCGTGTGCCCCGTCGTGTGAATATGAACTTTTGATATTTTTGCCAATTTGATTTAATGTGTTATCTAAAAGGATGTTTTGTGATTCTAAAATTGCTTGTTCAAACATTAATTACTACATGACTTCTTATACAAACTTGTATTTGTTATTTCGTGTAATTCATTGGTATATGAGATATTTCATACATATGATGCACTTATATATACGAACTAATACATTGAGAACATATAGACTACACACGATATGCAATATATTATGTTAATTCAATCTATAACTTTTTAAATAAGTATATTGTTAACAAATACTTGTTAATATATAAGTAACAACACGTAAATTGACGAGTAATTTGAGAAATTAGTGAAAAGTGTTGATGTTCTTGTGCACACGATGGCTAGTCCCATCATGGGCACAATCGTGTGCCCCATCGTGTAAACATGAACTTTTGGTATTTTTGCCAATTTGATTTATTATGTTATCTAGAAGGATGTTTTGTGATTCTAAAATTGTTTATTCAAGCATTAATTACTACATGACTTCTTATACAAACTTGTATTTGTTATTTCCTGTAATTCATTGGTATATGAGATATTTCATACAGATGATGAACTTATATGTACAAACTAATACGTTGAGAACATATAGACTACACACGATATGCAATATATTATGTTAATTCAATCTATAACTTTTTAAATAAGTATATTGTTAACAAATACTTGTTAATATATAAGTAACAACACGTAAATTGACGAGTAATTTGAGAAATTAGTGAAAAGTGTTGATGTTCTTGTGCACATGATGGCTAGTCCCATCGTGGGCACGATCGTGTGCCCCATCGAGTAAACATGAACTTTTGATATTTTTGCCAATTTGATTTAATGTGTTATCTAGAAGAATGTTTTGTGATCACTACCAAAAAGAGACTTTAGCCGACAGCACTTAAAAAAATGCCCGACGACTTTTAAGTGTCGTCGGCTAAACTTTGGACTTTAGCCGACGACACACGTTGTCGTCGGCTAAAACGTTTTAGCCGATGACTTTTGTCCAGGTCCTCAGCTAAACTACAACTTAGTCGTCGGCTAAAGTTCAACACTTTAGCCGACGACTTTTGTAATGATTTAGCCAACGACCCAGATCAAGTTGTCGGCTAAACCTTTAATTTAAAATTATATATCGTCCTCAGTTATTTAGGCGAAAAAACCTTGATTTTGTGTATTTTTTGAGTTTGTGTTGCTACTTTGAGTTGTGCTAGCTGGAGTGACGAAGTTTTCTACCGGTTGCTATAATCACCAATTCGATTAAGGTATTTTATTGTATTTTTTATTGTTATTTCGAAACTTTGTATTATTCATGTTGTAGATTCGAAAGCTTTTCTGTATAACCCTTCATTTTTGTGATGATAATCATTATGATTCATATACATTGATGTGTATCGAATAGAGTATAATGAATTTAAGGATATAAGGAACTTTTTGGGTGTCTTGAGATTCAATTATAATATTCGTTGTAGATGTTATATTGATTGTTTGTTGTGATTCTATTTATAATTTGAACAATATTAGTTATTTGGATTAATATTGGAAAATTTATATATTTTCAGGATGGACAAGTGGATTGGGTTACGAAAATGGGATCCAAAAGTAATGGATGTGATGAAGCAGTTTATGAGATTTGTAAAAGAGCACGACAGTGGTAATACGTTGCACTATTGTCCGTGTAATAAATGTGGATGTCGCAGTGATATGTATCGTTTTCCATTTGATGAGGTCTGGGAGCACCTAAATAAGAATGGTTTTTGGAATAAATATACATGTTGGATATACCACGGTGAAGCACCGAATTCTGTTATTTCGTATGATCACGGACAATTCAGTGGTAACGACGGGTTCACCGATCCGAAGAGGAGGTTGATTGATGATGTGTTTGGTTATTCCGAGATGTCTGTACCAACTGAGCCAATCCCGTGACCCCGTAGACCGATGCCTTGCAATACTGCTGGGCTTGACAGGTACAACAAGCTAATTCAACTCCAACAGACTGTTGGAAAGTAAAACGCAGCGGAAGCGAAGTTTGGGAAAGATGATAATCGCGTTTTACGCATCTACGAGCATAAGATCTATTTAGGCATGCTAATTAATTAATTACTAAGACTAACAAGCAATTTAAATATTATTTATTATTTATTAATTAAATATGTTGATTATTAAAATATCCTAATCTAGATCCAAGATCATAGGATATTACCTTTTGAAGAGTATTGGTTACTTCCGTCTTGATAACCTTGTATTTCTACCTTTAGATCTTCTAGAGTATGATCCGTCTTGAACCGGACGTTGAGTGGGCAACGAGCTACCGGATCTTGTTTGGACAACCTTGGGATCGGCCGATTCACCTTTGTATGTGATCACTTTATTTCTTTCTTTGCTTTCTAGTATTTTATGAACACTCTTAGCAAATTAATTGTGTTATCTAAATTGTAGAATCAAAGATACAAGTCTAGATATACAATTAAACACAAGAGGAAAAAATTGATCACACAACCTCACAAAAGCATGTACAAATTGGCCATCCACCCTTATGTCCTATATATAGGCTCTTGGACTATTACTAGGGATCTAAAGGAGGATTATGGAAGGACTCCCAATAAATTCATCTTACCTTATTAGGACTCTTCCTAATATATTGAATCTATTAATATCAACTTAGTCCACTAAAAGTTGATATTGCACTTCCTACCAAAATCCCAAATTACGAAATTGGGCTCCTCATTAAATATATTATTTCCCGTGTTTAAGATATTGAATGTCCATTAATTAATTATAAGCTACTGACAGCTTTAATTAATTAATATCTTATCCAAGAGTAGTACCACTCGAACCTTATTATTATATCGGAATTAAATCCACTTGCAGGGTTTGATATAATAATCATTATCGAGCTCCTCAAGGGGATATCATCAACCCGCACGAGTCGGGACACGATTTCTAGTAATAATAATAATTCTCGTATAAACAATATTATTGCCCAAGATACGAGACTTATTGAGTCGATCATTTTGACTCCCACCTATGGTAAATCAAAGCAATAATTATTATAAATACACAATTAAATATTATATACTTAGAATTAAGAAATAATAATTATCCGAGATTTACGTTCTTCTTACTGATCGATCTAAGACACTATCTCACCTCGATCCAGTTCAACGTATGCAACTACGCCAATGTATGCTAATAGTCAAGACCACCTAGTCTCAAGCATACACTACAACCTTTTATATAATTTGTCTAATAATTATATAGGTTGTGAACTATTATATTATTTTATAAGGCACCGATAATGTGATCTTCCGTGTGACACCAACACACCACATTATCTACAATATAAAATAATTAGACATTTCATTTGCATAACCATAACGTGAATTAATATGCAAAACATGTGATTAAATGTAATTAATATTCTCATAGGTAGTAACAGGGAAATTAGGTAATACAAGCATAAAGTATGCTTTGCAGTATACAATCCTAACAATCTCCCACTTATACTCAAAGCTTGCTTTTAAGTATACTACTCTATTACATAGTCTCTCATTTCTCCTGCTTATACTCAAAGCAATGCTGCCATACACCGTAATCCCATTCCTTCCACATGCCTTTCAAAAACTTTTGAAGGTAGGCCTTTCGTGAAAGGGTCAGCAAGATTATCTTCCGATGTAACCCTGGCTACAACTACGTCTCCTTCCTTTACGAAGTGTCGTATGATGTGGTACTTGCGGTTGATATGTTTACTTGCCTATGGGCTCGTGGTTCCCTTGAATTTGCGACTGCACCAGTATTATCACAATAAAGTGTAATACCCTCTGGCAAATCAGGAATCACATCTAAGTCCTGCAGGAAGTACTTGAGCCACACTGCCTCCTTGGCTGCCTCAGAGGCTGCCACGTACTCGGCTTCCATGGTAGAGTCCGAGATGCATTTCTGCTTGATACTCCTCCAACTAATGGCTCTACCTCCCAGGCTAAACACATAACCCGAAGTAGACTTGATTTTTCTTTGTCCGATGAAAAATCTGAGTCACTGTAACCCACCGAAAACAGGTCGTCTAATTGATATACAAGCATGTACTCCCTAGTCCTTCTCAGGTACTTGAGTATGTTCTTGACAGCAATCCAGTGTCCTGGTCCTGGGTTCGACTGATATCTAGCAGCCATGCCCACGGCATGACAGATATCTGGTCTAGTTCAAAGCATAGAATACATGAGACTTCCCACAGCCGATGCATAAGGGACCATCTTCATGTCATCTATCTCCTTTTTTGTCTTAGGACACATGTTCTTAGATAGTTGAATTCCATGCCTGTAAGGTAGAAAACCTTTCTTGGAATTCTCCATGCTAAACCGCTTCAGCACTGTATCGATATAGGATGCCTAGGATAAGCACAACATCCTTTTCTTCCGATCACGAAAGATCCTAATTCGAAGGATGTGTCCTGCTTCTCCTAGATCTTTCATATCGAACTACTCAGATAGCCATACCCGTACGTCCGACAATTCCTTCACGTTGTTTCCAATCAGAAGGATATTGTCTACATACAGTACAAGAAACACCAACACGTTTCCATCACATTTCTTATACACACAACTCTCACTCGGACATTGGACGAATCCATATGATTAGACAACTTCGTCAAAACAAGTGTTCCAAGATCTAGATGCTTGCTTAAGTCCATAAATGGATTTCTTATGTTTACACAGCAAGTGCTCTTCTCCTTCAGCAATGAATCCCTATGCTTGGCGCATATAGATTTCCTTGTCTAGACTCCCATTCAAGAATGCAGTCTTGACATCCATCTGCCAAATCTACAGATCCAAATGCGCAGCTATAGCTAAAAGAATTCGGATTAACTTAAGCATGGCTACCGATGAAAAGGTTTCATCATAATCGATACCCTCTTTCTAAGTGTAACCTTTTGCAACAAGCCTCGCTTTGAAGGTTTCAACCTTCCCGTCATGTCCTTTCTTTCGCTTGTAGACCCATTTACTCTCAATGGCTTGTACACCATCAGGTAGCTCTACTAGCTCCCACACTTGATTGGAATCCATAGATCCCATTTCTGATTCCATTGCTACTTGCCAGGAGTCAGCATCTTTATCTTGGATTGCCTCCTTATAGGTCCAGGGATCTGATTCATCTTCGCCTGGGATTGAGTCCGAAGACTTTCCCATGCCTATGAATCGTTCGGGCTGACGAACAACCCTCCCACTATGATGAGGCAAATCCTGAGTTGGTGTAAAAGTATCAGAATCGATACGTGGTGCAGTGTTAGTTGGCGCTTGTACGATTTGTATAGACAGAGTCTCGCCCCTCAGCTCTTTCAGAATTATCTCGCTCATAGGCTTGTGACTAATCATATAATCCTCTTCCAGAAATCGGGCATTGGTGCTAACAATGACCTTCTGATCCTGGGGACTATAGAACAAGCCACCCTTCGTTCCCTTAGGATACCCCACAAACACTCGTACTTTTGTACGAGATGCCAACTTATCATCTTCCTTATTCAGCACATGTGCTGGAGTACCCCAAATCCGAACATGTCCTAGACCGGGCTTACGCCCATTCCACAGTTATGTGGGTGTTTTTGGAACTGATTTCGAAGGCACCAGGTTTAGAATGTACGCCGCTGTTTCTAAGGCGTATCCCCAAAACGAAATAGGTAAATCTGAATAACTCATCATTGATATAAACATTTCTAAAAGAGTCCTATTCCTTCTTTCAGCCACACCATTTTGTTGTGGAGTTCCCGGTGCGGTGAGCTGGGATGAAATCCCCTCATTCGCCAAGAAATACAAAAACTCTCTACTAAGGTATTCGCCACCACGATCATATCGTAGTGACTTGATACTCTTCCCATGACGCTTCTCCGTTTCAGCCTTGAAGTCTCTGAACTTGTCAAAGGCTTCAGACTTACGTCACATAAAATAGATGTATCCATATCTCGAATAATCATCTATAAACGTGATGAAGTATTCGAAACCACCCATAGCCTGGATATTCATTGGACCACATACATCCGTATGAACCAATTCTAACACATTCTGAGCACGGTTTCCCTTGGTTTTAAAAACCTTTTTGGTCATCTTACCTTCCAGGCAGGATTCACAAATTGGAAATGACTCAACTTGGAGATCATCCAATGGGCCATCATCTACCAATCTTTGAATCCTTCCAAGGTTTACATGTCCTAACCGTAAATGCCACAGATATGTTTGGTTTATGCTTGAAGGTTCTTTTCTCTTTTTAGGTTTAGACAAAGAGTTAAGTGATTTATGCATAGGAGTTTGTGCAGTATTAACGACATATAGTCCATCATTAAAAATACCTTTGCAAATATATTCACCGCTTCTTTTCTTAATAATGGCATCATCATCAAAAGAAACTGAATAACCATCGCTTTTTAATTTAGAAACCGAAATTAAATTCATTCTAAAATCCGGTACTAATAATACATTATTGAGGACTAATAATTTATCATTAATCTTCAACTGCACGACTCCCACTGCAACAGCCATAAGCCTGGAATAATCGCCCCAGTTGATGGTAATCTCGCCCGCACTAAGCTGCTTGGTTACCTGAAAACCATGCGAGTCAAAGCAAACATGATCAGTGGAGCCTGAATCAACTATCCACGAAGTGGAAGAACAAGCTGCCAAACATGTTTTGACTACTAGTGCACGAGACATACCTTTCTTAAGAGCAGGGCAGTCCGCTTTAAAATGTCCTTTCTGACCGCACTTGTAGCACTTTCCCTTTGGCTTTTTGTTCGCCTCGGGGTGAGGAGCCTTGATTTTCACCTTGAGGGTTTCCACTTGCTTCTGGCCAACCTGATTCTTCTTCTTTCCCCATTTTGGTTTGGAAGAAGTAGCACCGGTTGCCGCAAGAATCTGATGATAACCTTGTTTGAAGAGACCTTCAGCAAACTGAAGCTCTGTCAGAAATTCCGTCAAACTATATGTCCTACGGTTCATATTGTAGTTAAGGCGGAACTCATCAAAGCTTCTAAGTAAGCTGCCTAGGATAATATCGACCTGTGTTTCCGCATCGATAGTAGCCCCCAGTATGCTCAGTTCGTTCAAATGGGACATCATTTTTAGAATATGATCTCTCACTGGAGTCCCTTCAGACATTTAGGTTGTCATTAATACCCTCATTGCATTTTGTCTAGCCGCCCGGTTCTGATGACCAAACATCTCGGTGAGACTTTTCATCATTTCCACGGCCGAGCCCATCGTCTGATGCTGATGCTGCAATACATTTGTCAATGAAGCCAAAATATAACAGCGAGCCATCTCATCTGACTTTTTCCATTTTCGGAATTCAGCCAACTCTTCGGGAGTGGCATCCAGTTCTGGTTCTAGAGGGCTCTCCTCGATTAAGGCAAATTTATGCCCCTCAGCAGTCAGGACAATGTCAAGATTTCTTTTCCAATCGGCAAAGTTAGAGCCATCAAGTTTATTTTCTTTGAGAATAACAGCTAGTGGATTGAAAGACATCTGAGATAAAAATTAAAAACATCCATCACATAATGCATAGCAAAATATATCGAAAACCCTCTAAACACAATATATATGCTAGCAACCAACACCTCGAAAAATCCGCACATGCAAGCCACGATCGTGTGAACGTTTGCACACACATTTCTCAAGTAGAGTTTTACGTCTTTAATTTTACTATCTAGTCAAATTACGTTATGATAAGTAAAATTAATAGTTGGTTCCTCTTGGCCATGTATTAATTAACATAGACTCCGATGGGGAGCTTATTAATTAATACACCTAAGTGAATACCATAATTTAACATCCTTAAAATATTATCTTTTAAATAATAGTCCTACAAATGGAGAGGTCCTATCATAAAAAGTAATATTTACCTTATATTATCATTTTGAAATTTAAAACTAGTGAACCTATAATTAGCACATCCGATATGGAGGAAGACTCTAATGTCAACGCGCATGCTAATTATTTTCACAATTTAAATTAATTATGGAGGCCAATTTGATTTTATTTTAAATAAATCAATTTAATCACTTAGTTATTTTATCCTTAAGGTTTTTAATTTTCTCATCCTAACATGCAAGGAAACATATCACGCATACATCCATACATGTCATACATCAAAACAATAAAAACCAAAAATAAAGCATGGATAATTAAATTATCCAATTATCATGGTCTTCTTCCTTGAGTTGAATCCGAGAAAATCTTCGACTCGATCTCTCCCACTGAATCAAGTATCTCGTCGCTCCTTCCCGGCCGGGCCGTGGATTTCCAAAATTAAAATTTCACTTTTATGCAAAATTAATTACATAAAAAAGATAATTTTTAAATTCCGACTCTCCAGCGGACGCAACGAACGGCGGCGAAAATGGACCGGATCAAAACTGGACGACCCAGCTCGAACCAGCGAACTAGCCCGGACCAGCCGCCGAGGCACTAGCGGTACCGCAGCGCAGAAGCCGTGTCTTGCTCGGCGGCCGCTCTTCATTGCCGGCCAGCCGCCAGCGATCCTGGATCCGGTTCTGCTCTATTTCTTCATGATCCCGTCTTTTCCGAATTCGATTACAATTTCATACAAAATAAAATACATCGAAATTACATGAAAAATAAAACCACCTAGAACTACCCGCGAATTTTCTCATGGGAAAAAACATTACATGCCTCAAAAAACGGGCCAAACCAACAATTGCATAATTAATAAAAATAAATAAATACATCATTCATATAAACCATGATAATTGGATCATATCACCTACAAGAACACATCTAGTAAAATATTCCAACATCAAAATATATGAATATTTAAATTGCTATCAATTAATCACCAAAATTAATTAAAATAGCAAAAGCCTAAAAATCCGGCTCCGATACCAATTGTTGGAAAGTAAAACGCAGCGGAAGCGAAGTTTGGGAAAGATGATTGTTGTTGCCCAAAATATTTATCCGAAGATTAATACTGCTGGAAGACGGACAACAAACAACAATTGCGGGAGCACTTCCGAGAGTAGATAAATAATACAAGATTTGCCGGGTTTGTTAGGCCCGGGCTTGAATGCTCTCGCGAGATGTTATTAATACAAATATTCGTGGATACAAGTATTAATGAGAGAAATCTAAATACAATGAGTGTAAAAAGACTCTGTTAATCCGGCTCTTGAGCGAAGCTCGGTGTTCTTCGTCCCCGCCGATAATCTACTGGATGAGATAGGCCGGGAGAAGTAAGACCGAATGATAGCTGTTGCCAAGAGTTGGATGTTTGCCAAGTGTAAGTATTTTGCGTCTGTATGGTGTGAACTGCGAGAAATGCAGAGAGAGAATCCAAGTGCAGGCTGCCCTCTTGATATAGGGGTTGAGGTGCCTTGTCCCCTAGTGGGCGATCGCCTTTCGGCCATTAATGTAATGGGGCGATCGTCCTAAAGGTCACATGGGCCGCCTGCCAAAAGTCCAGAGATCCAAATGGCACCACCGAGTGGCCCAATGAGGAGCCGGCACGCGTCCTAAGTACATCACGGGAGGTCCCACTTTGTTACTTTCGGCGGACTTTGTCGATAGGTGCGTAGGTGCCAGTGTGGTCACATGTCTTGTCCGTCGGCTCCTTTCGCAGTTCTGCGGCCCTGTTGGTAGGTGAGGTAGGTGATGTGTTTGTCGGGCCGCTTTGCGGATCTCGCACGTGGTGCCGCCTGTTGCTCGGCCTTGGCCGACCGATGGCCATCGGCCCACGCCATGATGCGGCCGTCTCGGGCCGACACCGGGATCGTTCTCGCCGGGCCATCAAGGTCGGCATTGGTCGGTCACCAAGGGTCGGTCGGCAGATGCCGAGAGAGGGTCGCCCGATTGTCGATCGCCAGGAGTCGGTCGCCGAGTATCGAGAGGCGATCGTCTTGATGTCGATCGCTCGGCACCGGGATTCGTCCTGGGACCTTCGGTTGGCCAGTCTAGCATGTCCGTTGGGTTAAGGCTCGGTCGCCTGGTCGCTGATCGGCAGATCTGCCTTGGCCGCTCGGCAGTAAGTCGGTCGCTCGTCCTCCTAGGCGATCGCCGGTCGGAAGGTGTTAATTCTTGACACAACAATTGCCCCCCAGCTTGCTCCTATGTTGAGGACATGGGGCGAGGTGGTTCTTGCTGGCGATCGTGTCTGGATGAGGACGGGCGATCTGAGCTGACTTAGGACTCGGACTTGGGCTATCATGGTCGATTGGATTAGCTATCTTTCGGTCTTGTACCTGCAAAAACAACATTGGCCGATCCCCCATGGAAACTTGGTGGTTTCGCTTTGTTTGAGGAATCGTGCACAGTCGCGGAGATCGATGGACCGACTCCATGACCGTGTCTTGATGCGCGAAGACAATGAGTGTCTCGTGACTCACTTTATTATGAGGGTCCTATGTTAGGCTGCGCCTCGCCTCGTATTTAAACGAAGGGCGTGCGGTCTCGGTCTAGAGGAGTCCTTGCGCGGGGCAGCGTCGGATGAATCAACTCCACGCCCGCGGCTTGTTAGCTCTGCTTCCACCTCGGCCAGCCATGGAGATGGCCGACCTCGACGGTGTACGTTGAGACGGGGTTGTGGCATGTGTCCACTGATTAATGTTGGAGAGCCCTCAGACTACGCCGGCCTCGTATTTAAATGAAGGGCGGGCGATCTCGGCCGAAAGGGACCTTGCATGGCCGAAGCAGCCGGTTCCATCGACTGCCAGGACCATGGCTTTATGATGTGCGGTGGAGGCGATCTTATGCCTTAGTCCGTCATGTTATATGCTGGACTGTAGATGGCGATCGTGTCCACCGGGTTGCTGATGATGTAGCGTGATGATCGGCGATCGGGCTGGAAGACTGGCGATCGTCGCTCGACTGCCGATCGCTTTATTCGTAGGTCGACGTCGGCGATCGGGCGGGAGATCGTCGTCCGGGCGCCGATCGCGCTGCTCACAGGCTAAGAAGGAATCTTTGCCTGGCCAGAAAATCTGCGGCTCTAGCCCGGAAGGCTGCGTAGGTTGTAGGTTGGGTCTTCGTGAGATGCCTGAACATAGGCGAAAAACCCTGAAATCCTCCTAGGACCGCGTAGAGGGCGGTCTCATCGCTTATGGGCTCGCCATTGAGGATGATTACGTCTACCCGGTCGATGTAGTCCGAGTCGGACTCTTCTTCTCCCTGCTTGATTTGCATCATGCGAAGGGGACCTTCTGGCCGGACGACCCGGGTGGCGAAGTACTCCGTGAAGACGTGCGCCAGCTCGTTAAAGGAGCCAATGGACCGAGGCTGCAATGAAGTGTACCACCGGTGGCGAGGTCGTCCAAATGGCCGAGGGAACATTCGGCACCTGGTCGCGTCAGATGCCCCGCATCCGGTCATGTAGATGTTGAACTTCCTCAGGTGCACTTGGGGGTCCGATCGCCCCTCGTACACGGGTGTTTGCGGGGGAGCGATCTTATGCTGCACGGGGGCGAGCTCGATGTCGATCGTGAGCGGCTCGCTTGGCCCGGCGATCGTCTTCTTGGCGCCTGCCCTGGATTCCAGGAGCGCCTTCATGTCGTTGAGTTGACGTTGCATCGCAGCCATCGCCGTGGCTTGGTCGCTTGCAGATCGGCTTTGGGAGCAGGAGCCGAGGCGATCGTGTACCGATCTCCGGGCTCCGCTGTCGCCGGCCTCGGCAATTCGGCGAGGGGGAGCCAGACGGCTAGGCTGCCTTCTGGGAGTCGGGTAGGCCGAGCTCCTGGTGACGGACTCAAACTCCGTCGTCTCGTAGCTGGGGCCGGACTGCCCCGGTAGCCAGGTCGGGTCACTGCCCAGGCGATCGAAGACAGAGGTGCCCCGGCTGGCGAGCGCCTCTTCTTGCGGACGGGAGCCTCCTGGCGATCGCTCGGCCAGTGATGCCTTGAGCTTCCGCTTGGACTTCCGGCGGACGACCGAGGGGGCGATAGCGGGAGGTGCGTTGAGAGCACTCCGTCGCTCCTGTAGGACGGCCAGGGCCCCTTCGATCTGTTCCGTGGTTCGGAACCGATCGAGCGAGAGGCTTGGGTTGCCGTCCAGGGGCGGGATCGAGCGTCTCTGACCGCGGCGGCTACCTTCCACCATCAGCTATGGCTCGGACTGGGACGGAACGCGGCTTCCGGCTGGCTGGCCGGCGGCTTTCTTCGACGCGGAGGCGGAAGACATGATTTCTGAAGGATTTCTTTGAAGTGCAGTAAGTGTCACTTCAAGTATCTGCCCCGAGAACAGTGAGTGTTCTTCGTGACGGTAGAAATAAAAGTATGAGGGTTAGATCCCCTTCCTCTAGCGCCAATTTGTTGTTGCCCAAAATATTTATCCGAAGATTAATACTGCTGGAAGACGGACAACAAACAACAATTGCGGGAGCACTTCCGAGAGTAGATAAATAATACAAGATTTGTCGGGTTTGTTAGGCCCGGGCTTGAATGCTCTCGCGAGATGTTATTAATACAAATATTCGTGGATACAAGTATTAATGAGAGAAATCTAAATACAATGAGTGTAAAAAGACTCTGTTAATCCGGCTCTTGAGCGAAGCTCGGTGTTCTTCGTCCCCGCCGATAATCTGCTGAATGAGATAGGCCGGGAGAAGTAAGACCGAAAGATAACTGTTTGCCAAGATTTGGATGTTTGCCAAGTGTAAGTATTTTGCTTCTGTATGGTGTGAAATGCGAGAATGCAGAGAGAGAATCCAAGTGCAGGCTGCCCTCTTTATATATGGGTTGAGGTGCCTTGTCCCCTAGTGGGCGATCGCCTTTCGGCCATTAATGTAATGGGGTGATCGTCCTAAAGGTCACATGGGCTGCCTGCCAAAAGTCCAGAGATCCAGCCGGCAGCCAGCTGAGTGGCCCAATGAGGAGCCGGCACGCGTCCTGGCATCACACAGGAGGTCCCACTTTGTTACTTTCGGCGGACTTTGTCAGTAGGTGCAGTAGGTGCCAGGCTGTGGTCACATGTCTTGTCCGTCAGCTCCTTTCGCAGGTCTGCCGCCCTGTTGGTAGGTGAGGTAGGTGACAGGTTTGTCAGCGCCTTTTGCGGATCTGCACGTGGGTGCTGTCCTGTTGCTCGGCCTTGGCCGACTGGATGGCCATCGGCCCAGCTCGTCATGATGCGGTCGTCTCTGGCTGGACACCGGGGATCGTTCTCGGCCAGTCACTGAAGGTCGGCATTGGTCGGTCACCAAGGGTCGGTCGGCAGATGCCGAGAGAGGGTCGCCCGATTGTCGATCGCCAGGAGTCGGTCGCCGAGTATCGAGAGGCGATCGTCTTGATGTCGATCGCTCGGCACCGGGATTCGTCCTGGGACCTTCGGTTGGCCAGTCTAGCATGTCCGCTGGGTTAAGGCTCGGTCGCCTGGTCGCTGATCGGCAGATCTGCCTTGGCCGCTCGGCAGTAAGTCGGTCGCTCGTCCTCCTAGGCGATCGCCGGTCGGAAGGTGTTAATTCTTGACACAACAATGATAATCGCGTTTTACGCATCTACGAGCATAAGATCTATTTAGGCATGCTAATTAATTAATTACTAAGACTAACAAGCAATTTAAATATTATTTATTATTTATTAATTAAATATATTGATTATTAAAATATCCTAATCTAGATCTAAGATCATAGGATATTACCTTTTGAAGAGTATTGGTTACTTCCGTCTTGATCACCTTGTATTTCTACCTTTAGATCTTCTAGAGTATGATCCGCCTTGAACCGGACGTTGTGTAGGCAACGAGCTACTGGATCTTGTTTGGACAACCTTCGGCCGATTCACCTTTGTATGTGATCACTTTATTTTTTTCTTTGCTTTCTAATATTTTATGAACACTCTTAGCAATTAATTGTGTTATCTAAATTGTAGAATCAAAGATACAAGTCTAGATCTACAATTAAACACAAGAGGAAAAAATTGATCACACAACCTTACAAAAGCATGTACAAATCGGCCATCCACCCTTATGTCCTAAATATAGGCTCTTGGACTACTACTAGGGATCTAAAGGAGGATTATGGAAGGACTCCCAATAAATTCATCTTACCTTATTAGGACTCTTCCTAATATAATGAATCTATTAATATCAACTTAGTCCAGTAAAAAGTTGATATTGCACTTCCTACCAAAATCTCAAATTACGAAATTGGGCTCCTCATTAAATATATTATTTCTCGTGTTTAAGATATCGAATGTCCATTAATTAATTATAAGCTACTGACAGCTTTAATTAATTAATATCTTATCCAAGAGTAGTATCACTCGAACCTTATTATTATATCGGAATTAAATCCACTTGCAGAGTTTGATATAATAATCATTATCAAGATCCTCAAGGGGACATCATCAACCCCAACGAGTTGGGACACGATTTTTAGTAATAATAATAATTCTCGTATAAACAATATTATTGCCCAAGATACGAGGCTTATTGAGTCGATCATTTTGACTCTCACCTATGGTAAATCAAAGCAATAATTATTATAAATACACAATTAAATATTATATACTTAGAATTAAGAAATAATAATTATCCGAGATTTACGTTCTTCTTACAGTCAGTACAGAAGATATTATCTCACCTCGATCCAGTTAAACGTATGCAAATACGCTAATGTATGCTAATAGTCAAGACCAACTATTCTAAAGCATACACTACAACCTTTTAAATAATGTCTAATAATTATATAGGTTGTGAACTATTATATTATTTTATAAGGCACCGATAATGTGATCTTTCATGTGACACCAACACACCACATTATCTACAATATAAAATAATTAGACATTTCATTTGCATAACCATAACGTGAATTAATATGCAAAACATGTGATTAAATGTAATTAATATTCTCATAGGTAGTAACAGAGAAATTAGGTAATACAAGCATAAAGTATGCTTTGCAGTATACAATCCTAACACAGACCCCTCTGTACCTAGGGTGTAACATGACTGTTCTTGATTGTGTCATGGAAACGATGAGATTAAAGGTGGAGAACAGATCATCCATCAAGTTTGTGAATGATTACTTGGAGCTTACGAGTAATATGCTTCCACGGGGTCATCGTCTTCGTAACACATATACCAACATGAGACGAATTTTGAAAGATCTTGGTCTTTCCTACATTAAGATCCACGTCTGCATGTATGATTGTGTTCTATCTGGGGGCATCCTAATGAAGACCTCACGAGATGTCTTGTATGTGATACAGAGAGATATAGTATCACTCCTTCTGGAAAAGAGAAACCGGTGAAGGTAATTTGGTATTTACCACTGAAGGACAGGTTGGAACAGCTTTTTATGTCTCCTTATACGGCAAAAGCAATGAGATGGCATGCCGAGCCTCGTACTCATGACAGGGATACTATGATACACCCTTCGGATGGAGAGGCGTGGAAGCATATAGATCGGGAGTATCTGAATTTTTCTTCAGATATCCGAAATGTGAGGCTCGGGATTGCATCTGATGGTTTCACCCTTTTGGTGACATGAGTCTTTCATATACCATATGGCCTGTTGTAGTGATTCCTTACAATCTTTCTCCGTGGATATGCATGCGGAAGGAGTATAATATGTTGGCCTTGTTAGTCCCAGGGCCGTGATATTCGGGAAAGTATATCGATGTGTATATGAGACCTTTGATAGAGGAGCTGAAATTGTTGTGGGAGCAAGGTCATCCCACGTACGACAGTTATTCGTCCGAGACATTCTACTTACACGCCATATGTATCGGCACTATTAGTGATTTTCCTGCATATGGAATGTTGTCTGGATCTGTTATTAGCGGATATAGAGGTTGTCCAGTGTGTTTGAATGCAGATTGTGCTAGGTACCACTGTAGGAAAATTATCTGAATGCGTCATCGGATATGGCTTGAGAGGGAACATGAGTGGCGTATGGATGCTGCAGCATTTGATGGCACTGTAGAAATGGGCGAGCCACCACGACAGTGGACAGGTGATGAAATACTATCGATTCTTAATGAGTACGATTTTGGTCAGCTTAGAAACCATCCGGATGTGATTGCAGCAACCCCTAAAAGGCCCGACAGGTATAAGTATTGGTCGCACAAAAGTATATTTTGGGAATTGCCTTACTTGTGCAAGTTACTGATAAGGAACTTCTTGGATGTCATGCACAATGAAAAGAATGTTTGCGAAAGTGTGGTTGGGACAATATTAGGTTGGGAGGGAAAGACCAAAGACGGACCAAAAGCACGCAAAGGTTTGGAAGAAATGAGCATAAGAAAACATTTGTGGTTGAAGACTGTCAAGGGAAAACAAAAAATGCCTAAGGCAGCTTACACCGTCACTGCCGAGCAGAAAACTGAGATATTTTGGTGGATAAAGACTGCTAGGTATCCTACCGGGTATGCTGGAAATATAGAAAGATGCGTTAATTTCAGGGAGAACAAGTTAACTGGTTTCAAGAGTCATGATTGTCATATCCTACTCCAATGCCTATTTCTGGTATTTATTCGATCGTACTTACCAAAACAGGTGGTCGAACCCTGTGTTGCATTGTCAAGATTTTTACAGAAATTATGTATAAGAGAAGTGAAGAGATCTCATTTGCGTCAAATGCAAGATGAGATCATCTATATCTTGTGCAAGTTTGAGCGAATATTTCCTCCAAACTTTTTTGACCTCATGCCTCACCTCATGATCCCCCTTTCCCGACAGTTATTGCTCACTGGTCCAGTACACTACACGTGGATGTACCTGGTTTAAAGGTAACATAATTTTGTATTATATATATATATAATATTGTCAAATTAAATATGATTTCTAACACAATGACAATATTACGGGCAACTCAGTGATTACAAAGACTCTGTGGCCAATAAGTCTGCAGCGGAAGGATGCATTGCAGAATCATACCTTGCGTCGGAGTATCTTACGTATATCAAGTTGTATTTGGGCACCTTCGAGCCCCCTTCCCGCTCTATTCCGGCAGATGAAAGACAGTTCAATCTTTTTATCATCTCTACTGAGGTTGATGTCTATGGGAGGTTGCCAGGAAGACAATTAGACCCGTACGAGTCACGAATTGCACATTGGTGGATATTGCTCAATTGTCCAGAAGTTCAGTACTCGAAAGACATCCACTTGTCATGCGATATGGTGCGAGGTGACACTAGATTCCACAATAACACTTTTGCCGACTATTTTGGAGAATGTGTACGTATACATTCAGTTGCTATTGATTTTGAACTTGAGATATTTTTTTACATAAAAAGTTTATTTACCACAGATGACCCATATACAAGATGACGGGCACCCTAACTGGTCGCGTGAACTTATGCTTCTTTCTATGAAGCCGGTTATGTCAAGAATTTATTTGATGGCCAAAGTCAACGGTGTCACATTCGTATGCCTTGAGCGAGACCAAAAAAGAAGATGTCAAAATTCTGTGGTTATGGTAGATGGTAGATATTACGGTGTTCTTATGGAAGTGATAGAACTAATTTATGGGGAAGGCATGACAATTTACTTGTTTAAGTGTCGATGGTACGACACCAGTCTTGGAACCAATATGCAAGACGACTACGGGCTGTTATCCGTTGACACTTACACTACATGGTATGAAAGTGATCCTTTTGTATTTGCAACATCAGCAAAGTCGGTGTATTATTTAGACGACTTGGTGAAGAAAGGCACATGGAAGATAGTGAACGTTGTGACAACGAGGAATATTTATAGTGCTGCTACACTGGGAGAAACAACCGGTACTGATGACGATGATGCTTATCAAGAGCCAAATGCAGCAAATATTCCACCATCAACGACAATTACGATGAATAATGTTCCTGAAGGACGAGTCGTCCGACTCCGTGATGATGCTCGCAGGTACGTTGACGCTAATACATACGAATTACTTGAAAATTTTGATGACGATAATGTGGACGACTTAAGGCATATGCTGCCGGATATCAACTCAGATAATGAGACAGACTGTAGTGATGACTCAGACTATGAGCCATAAATTTATTAGAGATGTTTATTTCCATACGTTATATATAATATTTGTTTTTGCTTTTTTGGAAACAAAAAAAAATAGTAATAATAATAATCAAAACATTATCATAATATTAATAATAATAATTAAAAAAAAATCGGGGGTGGGGGGGTTTAGCCGACGACTTCCAGCAAAGTTTTCGGCTAAACCCTTTTCGAAAAAAAAATGGGGTTTAGCCAACGACTTAGATCTAGTCGTCGGCTAAACCTCTAATTATATATACCTTCTTCTCTTCTTTCTTCTTTCTTTTCTTATTTTTTTTCTTCCCGTCACCCACCCGCGATTCAAGACCGCTCGTCACCCACCCGCCGGAACACCGCCGCCCGACCGCCCACCGCCCGCCCGCCGCCCGACCGTCCGCCCACCGCCCGACAGGTAACCCCTTTCGATTTTTTTTGTTTTTTTTGTTTGATGAATTTGTTTAGATTATTTGATGAATTTAGTATTTTTCATATTTTGTGTTTAATTTAGTTTTCAACAGTTGTTAGTTGTGAATTGATGAAATATTTGATGAATTTGTGGATTGGATGAAATATGATGAATCGTGTGATGAATTAGGTAAATTGTTTGATGAGTTGTGAATTGATGAAATATTTGATGAATTTTTTTGAGGAGGAAGGGATTGTATAACCGGCGTTAATCGAAAGATTAACGTGGTATGGCATTGATAATTGCTGTTGTGTGATTGTTTAATTTATTGTGGAAACTCTGTCGAATTTTTGAATATCTGTATGTTTCTTTAATTTTGTTGTATGCGCATTATTTGAAGATGGAGAGAATAAAGAGAGCCTTGGGGAAGAAGTCGACAAAGTCAACCACTCCCGATTTGGGTGGGAGTTCGGCAGCCTCTAGTAGGGTGGATCACGCTACTCAGTACATATCTCAGAGTAGCGCTCGTGCCCGCCAGATACTAGAAGCTACCGGCATGAACGCTGATGATTTTGTGAGGGTGACAGATGACCACGCTATCGAAGAGAGACAGTCATCCGTTCATATGCAGCGGTCGACCGATGAGCCCGCTGCACTAGCGCG
This sequence comes from Orobanche coerulescens, assembly GCA_033398695.1. Classification (NCBI taxonomy): domain Eukaryota; kingdom Viridiplantae; phylum Streptophyta; class Magnoliopsida; order Lamiales; family Orobanchaceae; genus Orobanche; species Orobanche coerulescens. The sequence continues at coordinate 200,489,098 of CM065803.1, read as the reverse complement.
ACGTTTATCCTTTCAGACACCACGGTCGACCCCCTCGCAGATGGAGACTCGTATGCCTCCCATCCACCGACCCACGTCCAGCCCTCATATATCAGGAGATGTACGGAGTTCCTCGTCGGCGGTGCCCCACGGTCCGCCGCCGAGTATATTCATGCCTCCGATGGTTCCGACTATTCCGGAGGTCGATGAGACGGGAGTCCGAGTTCCCGTTCGATTGATTAGCCCTGAGGAGGTGTACGTCTACAAGTCTTGGCCAGACAACATGCATTGGCGAAGTTGTCGGGTTTCAAAGACGAAATTGTACGAGGGGATAGAGAGGGAGAAGGAGAAGGAGAAAAATGTAGTCGAGGAGGAGAAGAAAAAGAAGAAGACTCGTGGCCCGGCAAAGGGTCTGGCGCTCGACTTGTACATCAGTAAGCATGGCCGTTACGAGATTCCTCTAGACAGACACGGACAGCCGGTGATGTCTTCTGATGCTACCGCGGCATATAGCCGTAATGTGGGCTTTGTCATTCGGGACAGAGTTCCCGTTTTGTGTCCCGAGTGGGGGGACGTGCCGCAGTACGTGAAGGATGCTTTGAACAATGCTATGTCGGTAAGTTATTAAATATTTAATAAGTGTTTTTCAATCAACAATATGTGATGTTTTTAAATTATTGTGTATTTATGTTGTTCATAGGTGTGGTTTTTCATTCTCGACTCTCTACGACGCACTTGGTGTGACGAGGTGCAGTCTACCAAGTAAGTCATTTTAATTTATTTTGTATCTACATTATTTGCGTAAATTTTTTTCTTACGAATAATACATGTTGTACAACGTGTGTTGTAGGTACAAATCTTGGAAAAATGAGATGCACATATTCTGGACAGCCTGGGGTGATACCCGAGAGGCTACCCCGGAAGAATTCAAGTTTCGGGAGTACGAGTGGAAGTGGCTACGCGCCGATTTTCGCTACCCGGAGTTCATGGTATGAAATTATTTTTAATATATATGTCATTTTTTAATTGTCTGTAAAATCTTGTAATTCTTGCAATATTTTTTTGAAGGCGACTAGCTCGACCAACACGACCAATCGTGCTGGTCTGACTGAACATCACAGTCTGGGTTCGCGGTCGTTAGCGAGAGTTTCGCACGAGGACACTTCTTCTGATTCGGTGGACACATTTGCCTACGTGACTCAGAAAGCATATCCGAACCGTCCCGAAGAGCATGTAAGTCTTTTTTTATTTTATATTGGTAATAAACTAAATGCCTTTGTATCATACTTTTATTGATATTGAAATATTTATTTTCATATAACTTAGGAGCGTGTGCGGGAAGAGTCTTAGAGGATGCTTGCTGAAATTTCTCGGGAGCATTATCCGGACTTAGCAGATACCGACCTCGATTCCACCATTGGACAAATCGATCAGGCCGATCCTTATGTTCGCATTAGGGTGTGGGGTACTGTCTACCCTCCTAGAGGTAGTCGGTACCGCACTAAGATGATGAGAGTCGACGGTCACAGCACATTGAAAGATACCCCCGGCTTCCGGCGCCCTCGCGGACTGGATGCACGGACTGCCTATCTCGAGGAGCAGTTGAGGGCAGAGAGGGAGCTCCAAGCTGAGAATAAAAGGAGGAATCAGATGAGGTTACGTGAGAGCGAGCAGAGGACTGAGACGCGGTTAGAGAGTTTCCAGAGGCAGCAACAGGCCATGATGGACTATATGATGATGCTGACTCAGACCATTACTCAGGCTGGACTGCAGGCACTTGCTCCACCGCCTTCTATCTTCGGTCAGACCCCATCTTCACAGCCTCATGATGAGGATCTAGGGGATGGTGGTAATCCTTCTACTTCTACATTTGGACATTTAGATGATTTTGGTAGTGGATTGTAAAACATTTTTATTATGTTGATGTTGATCTTATTATGTATATGCAGTGGCAACTTTTTATTGTTTTGTGTTGTTATGTATTATGGTTTTGGTGCAATTGGCATAGTTGTGTATTGTGTTGTTGTGGATACTGAAATTGCAGGTTAGGATATACAGGTTTTGGGACTTCCAAATTCTGTGTTTTATTTTTTTTTTAAAAATGGGTTTAGCCGAAGACTTGAAGTCGTCGGCTAAAGATTAGAGGTTTAGGCGACGAAACAAAGTCGTCGGCTAAAGTTTAGCCGACAACTATAAAATCATCGGCTAAACTTTAGCCGACGGCTAAAGGTCGTCGGCTAAACCTCAAAGTTTATCCGACGACTACCAAAAAAGTCATCGGCTAAACCTTGGCCGACGAATATCGGCCGACGGTTTTTTAGCCGACGACTGAGAGGATTAGCCGACGAGATTGACCTTTATCCGAAGACTTAAAGTCGTCGGCTAAACCCCCGATGTTGGTAGTGCGATTCTAAAATTGCTTGTTCAAACATTAATTACTTCATGACTTCTTATACAAACTCGTATTTGTTATTTCGTGTAATTCATTCGTATATGAGATATTTCATACAGATGATGAACTTATATGTATGAACTTGTAACATCCCCAAGTTATTCAGGGTATATTACAGCGCCGTGAGCCCTGTCATGGGACCCACAAGGCTATTCACATGCGGAACTATGAACTTTGGTCGATAAGGTCCAAGCATAATCCAATGGAGGACAATAAAGTTGGCACTCAAGACAATATCCAATAAAATCGAATACAATACATCCAGAATCAATCCCATGTCAACGCAGGCCAAAACATCATGAAAACCAGAAACAGTGCTCGAGTACTCATAACCATTTCAAGTACAACATCACTGAATGGACGAAATACAAAGTATAACCAGTGACAAGATACAGCATCACACTTGCCCATCATCTTCATGCCGTCCCGGTACATGCCTATCCACTCTCCTGGATCCTGAAATACATGAAAGGTATTTCCCCCAAAAGGGGTTAGCAGTCGAATAGCTAGTACAAGTATATCGAGTATGAAACACAATACTTCTCGACAATAAAGTAAATGCAATCATCATTCCATCAAGCTCAAGACTAGTATTCCGAAATCCCTAAATCTTGTAGCACTTCATTTCAATACATACGTGATTAACCGTGGAACCGCACCAAAGGCAACGGAACCCTCAGAGGCCCCGTCGGACCCTCCCAGAGTGGTTAACCCAAAATATTCGTGGAACCACACCAAAGGCAATGGAACCCTCAGAGGACCATTCAGTCCATACCAGAGTGAATATATACAATCATACAATTCATATACCTTACTTTCAAAGTCGAGAACGTACAATCATAAACATATACTTGCCTTTGAGACATCGAGAATTGGAAGAAAAGGAATTCAAGTTCGGTAGGTCCAATAACGCACTTCCGACACCTAAATGATTCATAAAGAATATGATAATTAATAATCCATACTCAAATCATACAAAGAAACTCCCGAAACCCGCCTATGATTCACAAAACTCCAAGGATTAGAAATCATCCAAACCCTCTCAAGTCCGAACAAAGTACATAACCATCCATATAATCGTAGGGGAAACATGGATACGGAGTAGATACAACATAATCTCAAAGATTTCAAACTCCAAAATGGATAAATCGTACGAATATAAGAAAATCCCCAAAAATTCCCCAAACTAGGGTTCTAAGGAATTTACCTTGATTTGGAAGGTAGAAACGGATTAGATGTTGTATAATCTTTGTTATTCCACATAAGATGATAATAGATGGTGAGTGGCCGCCCCCAACTCGCCTCAGAACCTCTCGTTCCCTCTCTTCGGAAGTGAAGAAAATGGAAGAAAAGTGGCGAATAACAGGATTGACTACCCTTATATATTGCGCCTATTTAGCACGCGCTAAGTCCCAAGGTTAGCATGCGCTAACGGGGTCACCCGGTAGTCCAGTGGCTTCTGACCTGCATCGTTACTACATCTGGCACTGCGCAACGTCGATAGCGTGCGTTAGCTCATGCATAGCGTGCGCTAACAGCTAGTCCAGAGAGCAGAATTCAGCTACTACCTCTGCCAGACTCAACCCATTAACACGTGCTACTGGTGAAGCTAGCGCGCGCTACTCGACACGAATAGCGTGCGTTAACTCACGCCTAGCGTGCGCTATCTGCTCCCTCTAATAAGATCGCCACAAGGTCCAATCGATATGAACATGCCCCGAAAGGTACGAAACTCCAAGATCAACAACAATATCTCGGTAAGTGCTTACAAGAACAATCGAGGTAAAAGAACTTCAAATCCAACAATTCAATAAAAAGTACGGGTATTACATTCTCCCCCTCTAAAAGGAAGTTTCGTCCCGAAACTTAAGAAATAAAAAGTTCTCTTCCATCTCCTAAGTTGCTTCCTCGACTCCATGTATTGACCATTGCACATTAACCAACGGAATGGTTTTGTGGCGAAGCTGCTTCTCACGACATTCAAGGATCTTCACCGGTCTATCTGGGAAGGTACCATCCTCGGCTACGTCAATCTCACTATAGTCGATAATATGACTTGGATCCGGCACATACTTTCTCAACTGAGAAACATAAAAAAAACGCTATGGACATGACTCAAAGCTGGAGGCAACGCCAAGCGATAAGCTAAATCTCCAACCTTGTCTAAAATTTTAAATGGTTTGATATATCGCAGACTAAGTTTACCCTTTTTCCCGAAGCGGAAAACTTCTTTGCTCGGTGACACTTTGAGTAGGACATGGTCTCCCACTTCGAATTCCAAAGGTCTACGGTGAGTATCAGCATAAGATTTATGGCGGCTCTGGGCAGTCAACAACCGGTCTCGGATAATAGAAATCTTTTCCTTAGTCTTCATCAACATATCCGGTTCCATTCTGACTAGCTTCGAAGCCTCGTCCCAACATAATGGCGATCTACACCGCCTACCATAAAGTGCGTCGAAAGGTGCCATTTTGATCGACGCATGCCAACTAATATTGTAGGCAAACTCTATCAACGACAAATGAAGTTCCCAATCATTACTCCAGTCTAGGGCAGAAGCCCGCAACATATCCTCCAACGTCTGAATCGTCCGCTCAGTCTGACCGTTTGACTGAGGATGAAAAGACGTGCTCAATCTCAACTCGGTGCTCAAAGCCTGATGGACGGCTTGCCAAAAATGCGATACGAAGCGACCATCTCGATCGGAAACAATAGTTTTAGGGGAACCATGCAATCTCACAATCTCATCTATAAAAGTTCGAGCCAATCTCTCCAGTCCCCAAGTATCCTTAATACCCAGGAAGTGTGCATACTTGGTTAACCGATCGACGATTACTCAAATCATATTCATTCCGGCTCTAGTTCTCGGCATCTGAGTGATAAAATTCATAGAGATGTCTTCGCACTTCCACTCGGGAACGGGAAGTGGCTTCAACAACCCCGTCGGTCGTTGATACAAACTCTTTGACGTCTTTCTTCATATTATTCCACCAAAAGTTTCGCTTCAAGTCCTTGTACATCTTACTCATTCCGGGATGGATTGACTAAGGCGTAGCATGGGCTTCTCGGAGAATTCTATACCTCAACTCTAGATCATTCGTAACACAAAGCCTGCCCTGAAATCTCAAAATACTATCCTCATGGATCATAAAACCAGGGGCCTTTCCTTTAGTCACGTCTTCCTTCAGTTGAGAGATCATCGGGTCACTCCATTGTTTCCCTTTGATGTCTTCAACCAAGGACAAAGTAATTTCGAGAGTACACAACTGTACCTGCACTCTTTGAAGCCAAACTTCTATTCCTTACTCGATTAGATCCTCACGGATCTTCGTCTGAGATGTAAGAACCTCGAGCATCTGAAGCGATGCCGATTTGCGGCTCAAAGCGTCCGCGACGACATTGGCCTTCCCCGGATGGTAAAGAATTTCCAAATCATAATCCTTGATCAATTCCAACCAATGTCGCTGCCTCATATTCAACTCTTTCTGACTGAAAATATACTTCAAACTCTTGTGATCGGTATAAATTCGACAAGGAGAGCCATACAAATAATGCCGCCAAATCTTAAGCGTGAAAACAATAGCGGCCAATTCTAAATCGTGAGTAGGATAGTTCATCTCATACGGCTTCAACTGCCGTGATGCAAAGGCTATCGTTTTATCATGCTGCATAAGTACACATCCAAGCCCTTGTCCTGAAGCGTCGCTATAAACTGCAAATCCTTCACTACCCTGTGGTAAAGCCAGAATTGGCGCTGAGGTCAAACGTCTCTTCAGCTCATCGAAGCTCTGCTATCTCACAACAGTCCAAACAAACTTTTCTGTCTTCTGAAGTAATTGCGTAAGCGGCCGAGTGAGTTTAAAGAACACCTCGACAAACCAACGGTAATACCCAGCAAGACCCAAAAAGCTACGAACTTTCTTAACATTATTAGGCGGTGCCCAATCTAGCACTTCCTCAATCTTCTGCGGGTCTATACGAACCCCTTCGGCCGAAATCACATGGCCAAGAAACATAACTTCCTTCAGCCAGAACTCACATTTCGAGAATTTTGCATAGAGGTGTTCGGCTCTGAAAACATCTAGTATCAAATGCAAGTGTCGGGCATGCTCCTCCTTATCCCGAGAATAAATCAAGATGTCGTCAATAAAGATGACCACATATCTATCAAGGTATTCGATGAATATCTTGTTCATTAGTTGCATGAATACTGTCGGTGCATTAGTTAATCCAAAAGGCATGACCACAAGTTCATAATCTCCGTATCTCGTCCGAAATGCAGTTTTCGGAACGTTGGACTCTTTCACACGGAGCTGGTAGTATCCTGATCTCAAATCAATTTTTGAGAATACTGCGGCCCCCTGCAACTGATCAAATAAATCATTTATACGAGGCAATGGATACTTGTTCTTGATGGTCACTTTGTTCAGCTCACGGTAATCAATCCATAAACGTAGTGAACCATCATTCTTCCTCACAAAAAGAACAGGCGTGCCCCAGGGTGAAGCACTCGGTCTAATGTAACCTTTCTCCAATAGTTCTCCCAATTGGTTCTTCAATTCTTGCATCTTGGAAGGTGTCATTCGATAAGGCGCCTTAGAAATTGGAGCCGCGTCAGGCTCTAAATCCACAAAAAATTCTATCTCTCGATCCGGTGGTCCTGGAAGATCGTCTGGAAAAACGTATGGATACTCATTAACAACTGGAATCGAAGAGAAATTGACTTCATCCCCTACCGACTTCAAAGCATAGCACCAATAGCCCGTGCAACCTTTATTCAAGAGTTTTACGGCCTTCATGGCGCTGATAAGCAACTTAGGTTGGCTATTTTTACGCCCCATGAAGGAGTACACGAAACCATCTTTGGTCATCATAGTGATAGCCTTAGTGCGGTAATTCATAATCGCTTGGTGACTGTCAAGCCAGTCTTCACCGAGGGTCACATCCTCGCCCTTGATATCAACCAAAATCAAGTTCGATAGCCAATCAATACTGGCTATTCTCACCGGAAAATCTCTAATCTCCCGACTCCCCATGATTCTATCCCCACTAGGCAGTTTCACAATCAAAGACTCGCAAGCAGTCATACAATTTATATTCAAATGGCGTACACAATCCGAGGAGATGAAAGAATGTGTAGCACCTGAATCAAAAAGTACATGAACTGGATGAGATAGGATATGAATGGTACCTGTGGCCACCTCATCAGGTTCATCTGCTCGATGCATCTCATAGACTCGTGGGTGTGCCGAACCGATGCTAGAATCTCCCCCTCTAACGTTCTGACTCCATCCTCGGCCTCTGCTGTGACTGACTAACTGATTGCCGTTGATTCATACTTTGATCCATAGGCGTTGGGGCAGAAGCTAGAGTGTCCAAAGTCTGATCTTGTTCGGGGCAAATGACACTTCAGAGGTGGGAAATTGCACTCCACATTGATGTGGCCTGGACGACCATAATTAAAACAGGTTACCGGGCAAGTTGAGGTGCCCGGAGCAGAATGAAAACTCTTCTTCCCTTTAAAAGAATGTGACGACTGCCCGACAGAACGATTAGCCGCCTGAGGTTTCTGGAAGTTGCCACCTTTAGAGCCAGAAAAATTACCAGCGGTCTTTTGCTTCTTCGGCTCTTCTGTGGCATCATTGTTGGAACTTAATCGTCAATCTTGTAAATGTGCCAAGGCTCGTATTCACAAAAGCAGTAGTCAAATTCAACATTTTGTGTCATATGCCAGAGCCCTGTCTTGGTATTCCTACAAAGTAGTGCAAGCAAACCCGGCCATGTAATGCCGTAAATCCATATTCATCCGCATGTCGAAGTGGCGGATCTTGTCACGCTCATCACGCACTTGATTCTTCACATAGATTAACTGTTGGTTGTATTCCACTATCGCCTGCGAGACTGGAATATTCTGCGGCTTAGCCTCGAAAAAGGCTCGGATTCTGCCTTCTTGCACTGGCCAAGGACAAAACTCAGCCTCCAGTAGCTCTTTAAATTCATCCCAAGTAACCACACGATCTCGTGGTTTAACAGCTTTCCACCAAGTTGCGGATTCTTTAGTAAGAAAGTACTGAGCAATAGGTACCTTCCTCGTTTCGGGGCAATCAACAGCCTCGAACACTTTTTCCAACTCTAAGAGCGAATTCTCCCAATCATTTGGGTCGGTAGCACCGCTAAACTGCGTAGGATGCATACAGACCAAATTTTAGAGTAAAACATCCGCTGCCGGATTAGAATTATTCAGCTGAACAACTTAGGCCAGGATAGTCATCTGATTTGCCAATTATTGATGGTCACTTTATTTAGCTCACGGTAATCAATGCATAAACGTAGTGAACTATCCTTCTTCCTCACAAAAAGAATAGGCGTGCCCCAGGGCAAAGCGCTCGGTCCAATGTACCCTTTCTCCAATAGTTCTCCCAATTGGTTCTTCAATTCTTACATCTCGGAAGGTGTCATCCGATAAGGCGCCTTAGAAATTGGAGCCGCGTCAGGCTCTAAATCCATAGAAAATTCTATCTCTCGATTCGGCGGTAATCCCGGAAGATCTTCTGGAAAAACGTCCGGATACTCATTAACAATTGGAATCAAAGAGAAATCGACTTCATCCCCTACCGACTTCAAATCATAACACCAATAGCCCGTGCAACCTTTATTCAAGAGTTTTACGGCCTTCATAGCGCTGATAAGCAACTTAGGTTGGCCATTTTTACGCCCCAAGAACGAGTACTCAGAACCATCTTTGGTCATCATAGTGATAGCCTTAGTATGGTAATTCATAATTACTTGATGACTGTCAAGCCAGTCTTCACCGAGGATCACATCCTCGCTCTTGATATCAACCACAATCAAGTTCGATAGACAATCAATACCGGCTATGCTCATCGGAAAATCTCTAATCTCCCGACTCCCCACGATTCTATCCCCGCTAGGCAGTTTCATAATCAAAGGATTGCAAGCAGTCATACAATTTATATTCAAATGGCGTACACAATTCGAGGAGATGAAAGAATGTGTAGCACCTGAATGAAAAAGTACACGAACTGGATGAGATAGGATATGAATGGTACCTGAGGCCACCACGGGTTCATTTGTTCGATGCATCTCATAGACTCGTAGGTGTGCCGAACCGACGCTAGAATCTCCCTCTCTAACGTTCTGACTCTGTCCTCAGACTCTGCTGTGACTCCGTTATGAATGACTAACTGATTGCCGCTGATTCATACTCTGATCCATATGCGCTGGGGCAGAAGCTCGAGTGTCCAAAGTCTGATCTTGTTCGGGGCAATAAACTGCCCTGTGTCCCATCTGACCACAAGTGTGACACTTCAGAGGTGTAAAATTGCACTCCAGATTGATGTTTCCTGGACGACCACAATTAAAACAGGTTACCAGGCGAGTTGAGGTGCCCAGAGCAGAACGAAAACTCTTCTTCCCTTTAAAAGAATGTGACGACTGCCCGACAGAATGATTAGCCGCCTGAGGTTTCTGGAAGTTTCCACCTTTAGAGCCAGAAAAATTACCAGCGGTCTTTTGCTTCTTCGGCTCTTCTGTGGCATCATTGTTGGAACTTAATCGTCAATCTTGTAAATGTGCCAAGGCTCGTATTCACAAAAGCAATAGTCAAATTCAACATTTTGTGTCATATGCCAGAGCCCTGTCTTGGTATTCCTTCAGAGTAGTGCAAGCAAACCCGGCCATGTAACGTCGTAAATCCATATTCATCCGCATGTCGAAGTGGCGGTTCTTGTCACGCTCATCACGCACTTGATTCTTCACATGGATCAACTGTTGGTTGTATTCCACTATCGCCTGCGAGACTGGAATATTCTGTGGCTTAGCCTCGAAAAAGGCTCGAATTCTGCCTTCTTGCACTGGCCAAGGACAAAACTTAGTCTCCAGTAGCTCTTTAAATTCGTGCCAAGTAACCACACGATCTCGTGTTTTAAAAGATTTCCACCAAGTCGTGCTTCTTTAGTAAGAAAGTACTGAGCAATAGGTACCTTCCTCGTTTCGGGGCAATCAACAGCCTCGAACACTTTTTCCAACTCGAAGAGCCCATTCTCCCAATCATTCGGGTCGGTAGCACCGCTAAACTGCGGAGGATGCATACAGACCACATTATGGAGCAAAACATCCGCTGCCGGATTAGAATTATTCAGCTGAACAGCTTAGGCCAGGATAGTCATCTGATTTGCCAATTGTTGAAGCACATTCGTAGTCCCAACATCTGCATTATTCCCTTTACACGTCGACTGGTCGTGTTGACTCTCGGTGTCGGGATGCACTGAATTAGATAAACTAGGGGTAGTTGACCCCACAATAGAACCGAGGGAAGCAGCCGCGCCACGCCCTCGTCTGCGTCCACGACCACGGCCTCGCCTATGTCCCCTATAAGCAGACATTCTGAAGGACACACAAAGTACGTAAGTATAATTCAAATCGCATGTCATCGAAGTGACCGATTCCCAAGAATACCAAATTAAAAGCGAAACGATTAGGAAAAATACAAGAAGAGTAAAAGAGCTTACTAGTGCCGGTCGCACTGTTATGATGGCAAAGTGGTGATACTATAGACAAACGATGACTCAATCGACCCAAAAGACCGACAGCCTAGGTATCCATAAATCTAAGCTCCGATACCATATTTTGTAACACCCCGAAGTTATTCAGGGTATATTACAGCATCGTGAGCCCCGTCGTGGGACCCACAAGGCTATACACACACGGAACCATGAACTTTGGCCGATAAGGTCCAAGCATAATCCAATGGAGGACAATAAAGTTGGCACTCAAGACAATATACAATAAAATCGAATACAATACATCAAGAATCAATCCCATGGCAACGCAGGCCAAAACATCAAGAAAACCAGAAATAGTACTCGAGTACTCATAACCATTTCAAGTACAACATCACTGAATGGAGGAAATACAAAGTATAGCCACTGACAAGACACATCATCACACTTGTTCATCATCTTCATGCCGACCCGGTACATGCCTATCCGCTCTCCTGGATCCTGAAATACATGAAAGGAATTTCCCCCAAAATGGGTTAGCCGTCGAATAGCTAGTACAAGTATATCGAGTATGAAACACAATACTTGTCGACAATAAAGTAAATACAATCATCATTCCATCAGGCTCAAGACTACTATTTCGGAATAACTAAATCTCATAGCACTTCATTTCAATATATACGTGATTAACCATGGAACCGCACCAAAGGCAACGGAACCCTCAGAGGCCCCGTCGGACCCTCTCAGAGTGGTTAACCCAAAATATTCGCGGAACCGCACCAAAGGCAACGAAACCCTCAGAGGACCCGTCGGTCCATCCCACAGTGAATATATACAATCATACAATTCATATACCTTACTATCAAAGTCGAGAACGTACAATCATAAACATATACTTGCCTTTGAGACATCGAGAATTGTAAGGAAATGAATACAAGTTCGGTAGGTCCAATGACGCACTTCCGCATCTAAACGATTCATAAGGAATACGATAATTAATAATCCATACTCAAATCACACGAGGAAACTCCCGAAACCCGCCTACGATTCACAAAACTCCTAGGATAATCACCTAGAGGTTTGGAAATCATCCAAACCCTCTCAAGTCCGAACAAAGTACATAACCATCCATCTAATCGTAGGGGAAACGTGGGTACGGGGTAGATACAATATAATCTCAAATATTTCAAACTCCAAAATGGATAAATCGGACGAATCTAAGAAAATCCCCAAAAATTCCCCAAACTAGGGTTCTAAGCAATTTACCTTGATTTGGAAGGTAGAAACGGATTAGATGTTGCATAATATTTGTTATTCCACCTAAGATGATGATAGATGGTGAGCAGCCGCCCCCAACTCGCCTCAGAATCACCCCTCTCGGGCCCTCTCGTCGGAAGTGAAGAAAATGGAAGAAAAGTGGCGAATAACAGGACTGATTGCCCTTATATACTGCGCCTATTTAGCGCGCCCTAAGTCCCAAGGTTAGCATGCTCTAACAGGGTCACCCGGTAGTCCAGTGGTTTCTGAGCTGTGTCGTTAGCGTGCGCTACATCTGGCTAGTGTGCACTGCGCAACGTCGATAGCGTGCGTTATCTCACGCCTAGCGTGCGCTAACTGCTAGTCCAGAGAGCAGAATTCAGCTACTGCCTCTGCCAGACTCAACCCATTAGCGCGCGCTACTGGCAAAGCGAGCGCACGCTACTCGACACGAATAGCATGCGTTAACTCACGCCTAGCGTGCGCTAAATGCCATTCCATAGAGCAGAACTCGGCTACTGCCAATGCCCAATTCAGACCATTAGCGCGCGCTACTGGCGAAGCTAGCGCGTGCTACCAAACAGAATTAGTGTGCGTTAGCTCACGCCTAGCGTGCGCTATCTGCTCTATCTAATAACATCGCCGCAAGGTCCAATCGATACGAACATGCCTCGAAAGGTACGAAACTCCAAGATCAACTACAATATCTCGGTAAGTACTTACAAGAACAATCGAGGTAAAAGAACTTCAAAGCCAACAATTAAATAAAAAGTACGGGTATTACAGAACTAGTACATTGAGAACATATAGACTACACACAATATTCAATATATTATGTTAATTCAATCTATAACTTTTTAAATAATTATATTATTAATAAATACTTGTGAATATATAAGTAACAACACGTAAATTGACGAGTAATTTGAGAAATTAGTGAAAAATATTGATATTCTTGTGCACATGATGGCTAGTCCCATCGTGGGCACGAACGTGTGCCCCCATCGTGGTGGAATTTGGTATTTTGCCAATTTGATTTATTGTGTTGTCTAAAAGGATATTTTGTGATTCTAAAATTGCTTATTCAAACATTAATTACTACATGACTTCTTATACAAACTCGTATTTGTTATTTCGTAAAATTCATTGGTATATGAGATATTTCATAAAGATGATGAAATTATATGTAGGAACTAATACATTGATAACATATAGACTACACATGATATGCAATATATTATGTTAATTCAATCTATAACTTTTTAACTCATCAGGATGTGGGATAGGATTAATATGCTCCTTATAAGTCTCTCTAAGGCCTTGTTGCTTGAAATAATGACTAACAAAAGCATACACAGACAAACCATTACCAACGCGCCTGTTATAATAAGCAATATGTCAAGGATGTGGTGTAGGATAATGTATTTTTGATACTGGTGAGTATGTATTTTATTTTTAATTCAGATATATTTTGGTAAGATTGATGTGTTGTGTTTTAAATCCGGAAAAAATAGGTTTATGGTGCAGTTGGTAAATCCAGACCAGCATGTGTTGCACACAATGGCTGCACACGATCGTGTCCATCGTGGGTTACGATCGTGTGCATCCTGCCCACGGTCATGGGCTGCTGCTGTCGTGTGCATCCTGCCATGACCATGTGCACACGATGGGTAGTCCCATCATGGGCACGATCTTGTGCCCCAACATCACTCAGTAGTTGTAGGATACAGGGCCCGGCAGCGCCCGCAAGCTGTAGGATATAGCGCTCGATAGCGCCCACATGCTGTAGGCACAACGCTCGGAAGTATAGACAAAAACATTGAATGATGAGCACATTAGAGAAAAACAATTACCTTATAGTGGCAACAGCATGACGACATGGAATCTGATCCAAATCAAACTCCCGACAACAACATGTCCAGGTTCGTAGGTCGACCTCATAAGAAACTTTGTTTTCTTCGACTTTATAAACAAGTGGGGTGGTAGCTTGAACAGTAAGAGTTAGACTGACTTGCACAGAGTTAGAGAGCTTTTCAAAAGCATTTTCTAAAATTAGGCGAAATATCTCAAGTAACGAGCAAACAGGTAAACGCCTCGCCCACAACATACGATTATTAAAGCATTCAACAGCATTGGATGTCAAGAAGTTATAGAGTCGTACCGAACACTTCGACCTAGACCACCTCTATGGCCCAATTTCAGAAAGGCGCATGTGAGCCCCATTAGGGCTTTCAATATGTAGTTTCGAAAAGTAGTTTTCAAACACTTCTTCACGATGCGTGTAAGCAGTAGTTCTAAAGAGTCCTATAGCATGAGCACCGTATGAGGTCAGATTTTTTGCAAGATGGTGATAGCACAAGCCGTGGAATGCATTCAGATAGACGGCTCAAACAACATTCTGAATGCTCTTATTTTGGTCACTCACAATCAGTAAATCTACCATCGGATTGTAGCATCTGCGCAGGTTATACAGAAAATATGTCCATGACTCGTCATTCTCTATCGGACCGAGACCAACTGCAAGAGGAAATACTTTCTCGTTCCCGTCAAATGTGATGGCCGCAAATAGAGTTCCTTTATTCCTTCCCTTCAGGTGGGTCCCATCAACTATAATCACCGGTCGAAACCACGTATCAAATGCCTTAGTACTTTGTCGGAGTGCAACGAGCATGTGGCAAAGCACTCCCGCATGAGTCGTCTGCAAATCATAAATTGTCCTTGAATTACGCTGTTTCAACAAATACATATATGATGGGAGCCTCTGATACGACTCATCAAAGACGTCATATGTATGCTCTATCGCTATATTCCTCGTCCGGAGAGCAAAATTTTATCGCATGTCAATGCCGTACTCCCTACGCATCTCTGCAATCATCTCCTTTTGCCTCAAAGTAAACCCTTCACCGGGTCAATCTTTTAGCAAAATAATGGGAGGCAACCTCAGAAGTGACCGACCGTGCGGCAACACAGGTCAAGTCAGGGTGACAGTTGTGCTCCAAGGTCAACTTAGTAATTTTCCAAATGGTTGCACCCTCAATAACACACAACCTAAACTGACAATTATTTCTCCCACTCTTACAAACAAACACTATACGTTTATCAGCGGAACGATCAGTGATACATTGTAACATGTTTTCCAAATGATACATTCCTACAGTTATCCTCAACTCTGTATTGGATCGAAAGGTGGACCCCACCTCTAGCTGACCGGTGATAGGAGGAGGCTAATCGACCCAATCCAAAGTCCCGGCACTACCGGGTTCTGGAAATGGAATGATCCAATTACACATTGAACGTTGATGCTCATTCTCGCTCGCAGATTGATGGTCGGATGACAAGTTCCGACAACTCATAATCTTATCCATTTGGGCAGGTTGGAGAACCCAAGCAAGAAACTCCGCAAAGAGTGACTCAAGCAAGTCTTTACAACATTCTTCATCTTCGGATGTATGCACCTCCTCACCTTCCTCATCTTTCTCGTCTTCCTCCTCTTCCTCGTATTGATAATCTTGGGAAGGCATGTCATAATTTATGTTGTCGGGCTCTACTCTCGAGCTGCTACATCCCATATTAACCTCGAGAGTGGAGGAGCTGCCGTTCTCAACATAGACCTCAGGATCCTTTTTGTATTCTACTAGTAATCGAAGTATCTCGATATCGCCCCGTAATAGGACTTTTACTTTGTTTCCCTTGGCCATATGTGTCAAGTACCATAATTTATAACCGGACTCATTTGGACCACCCAAACCCTCTCTGATAACCCCCACGAGGTTTGCACGACTAAATTTGCTCGTTTCGATGTAAATAAAAATGGAGTCCCCGTCTACATATGTTGATCGCTGCCAATGACTACTGTGGTGTATCAAAATACGCTGCCACGACCTCTGATTACAAAAATATGAATAACTATTCATAAAACTGATCGAACAATATTCTAAAACGGTTTGCCTTGTACACGACCGATGCACACGGTCGTATGTTACCGTGTATAGCGATTGTGTCCAAGTTTCTGGCCATGAACACGTCGCTGCACAGGATTGTAGACGATCGTGTTAAACGATCGTGGACATGTTAGTTATGCGCACGATGTCAAGGCCGTTGGACACGACCGTTGCACACGGTGGCTTGCCATCGTGTGCAGCCATCGTGTCCGGAAGAACTTGTCAGAAAAAAAAATCCAGCGGGAAAATATTGATGCATACCTTATTTATGAACCCAGAAGCACGACAAATGAAGTCCTATTTGAACGTCAACTTTTCTTTTCGAATAATCTTGTGATTTTTATAAGATTTTTGAGAGATCCTTTATCAAAAATGGTTGTGTTGTTTTGATGTGTAAGTTGTAGTTAAATTTTGGTTGTTGGACATTAATATCGATCGGCTTTGAGAAGATGAGGAAAATGACAAAGAAAAAGAAAATAAAAATAATTTAAATTAAATAAAATACAAAAAAAAAAGTCAACATTACAACTTTTGGGAGGACATTTTAGTATTTTTAATCAAAATGATACTAAAAACTTATACTCTTATGGATGTGGATATAAAACTTGTCATGATTTGGTATTAAAAAATTGATTTTTACTTATTTTTAATATGTACTTTTTCTAGTTAAGTTGCACGAGAATATGCCTCCATTGCGAGTGAGCAGATGTATTTAATTTTAGCTTGGTGAATTTCTCTTTAACAGATCTTTTTAGTGGTTAATTTGCATGAAAATAATGCTCCATTGCGAGCGAGCTACTAATACAAAAATAATACTAACATTTCAATCATCGGCGAATACAATACGAAAATAATAAAGTATTTCAAGAGAAATGACTATTATACCCCCTACACATCAGACCTATTGCAATCATGGCCAAAAACGTGCATTTTCCGGTTTATTTTTTTTATCGAGGTATTAAGTTGGTCACCGTACTAAAACTTAAGGTATAGAAAATGCACATTCTAAACACAAGGAACTAAAAGGTAAAAACATTTAAACATAGGGTACCTCTATGGGCCGAAAAACGTGCATTTTCCGGCTTATTTTTGACGGAGGTACTAAGTTGGTCACTGTATAAAACTTAAGGTACCGGAAAGGCACGTTTTAAACATAAGGTACTTGTTGGGTATCGGGTCTATCAATGGCTAAAGACAGGATCGTTAATACAAGCGGATTAAAACGAATACAACTATTACAATTATATTTAACGGGAAAAGGGATTAAGGATTACAGGCCAACTAATGAACCTATAATAACCAATACTTAAATAAATCAACCCGAGAACAAGCAGACCCCCGAACAGGGAATTCAATCGTCAGAACAGATCTGAAAAACACAATGATACGTTCAAGTTAGCCGAGATATGATAATACCGATCGAAATACACCAAGTAATACGAATGCAGTATAAATATATAGGTATATATATAACTGATATATATACTATATATGAGTATAGATTAAACAGAAATTGTAGTATTTATATATATAAATTATATATATAACTAATATATATATAAAGCAGTATATATATATATAAATACTAATCTGCAGGGTATATATATAAATATATATATAACAAATATATATATATATAGATAAAAACCCAAAGAACAGAATATATATATAAATATATATATATATATAACAAATATATATATATATATATAATATATATATATATATATATAAATACCGTAAATGCAGAATATATATATAAATATATATATATATATAACTAATATATATAATATATATATATATATAAATACCAAGAAAAATGGAAGAAATAAAAGGGACAAGAAACCCCCTTTGTGAAAGTGGCGATTAGGCTCAGATCTTCCGAACCCTATGCAATTTGACACCTAATATGTCCGATCCACGAAGGACGGACGCCGATCCAACGCCGGCCGGCACACAGCCCCGGTAGCACCTTTCTAATCCAGAAAAATCCCTCAGAAACCTCAGGAACAAATCCCGGTCACCCTCAATGATATCACAATAAGAATATCACTCTTTTCACTTCGGATTCTCAAGGCACAAGACGATTTCTTTCTCTCGGTGTGTAAAACTCCTTCCCCAGCCGCGATTTAAATACTCACAAGGATGGAATCGGTCACGGGATTCCATTGTGATATTCAACCGCTCACGGGGGAGAGGAGGTAGTGAGAATCGGGAGCAAAATCGCGGCGGGAGGAGGAGTTTTGACCAGGGAAGGAAGGTCACGGGAGAGAAGAGAGGAAAGGGGGGAAGGGGGGTGACGGCGCAGAGAGGTGAAATGAGGGAGTGGTGCTTTAGGTTTAGGATTAAATAGGGGAGTCCGGACGGTCCAGATTAAAAGGAGATATTAAGTCTGGATCGGACGGCCTCGATTAAAGGGTCGCATGGGCCGCCAGCACAACTGGGCCAATAGAGATAATTAATTCTGGGCCAATGTTTGGGCCAAAATAATAATATTTCTCCACCTTTTTTGGGCCAACCAGTCAAATTGCATTTTCGGGTTACGAGAAGATTCATCATCGCCTATCTTCGGGGTTACCTGCACATACACAAAGTAAATAAGGTAAAAGAATTCACAAAGAAAACTAACTCACAAAGAGATCCCCTAAAGAACACAAAGTTCAGAAAATTTATTCGACTGAATCAAAATTCAGTCTTTTTAAACAAGATTTAAATTTTTCGACGGGTAAACACTTAGTACCCATATCTGAAGGATTAAATTGGGAGGGTATTTTTTCAAGATAGATTATACGTTTAGCAACAACATCTCGTATGAAATGGAAATGAACATCAATATGTTTTGTTCTATCATGAAAAACTGGATTCTTGCACAGTTGAATACCGGATTGACTATCCGAAAAAACTTCGACTTTATCTTTTAGAAAACCGATTTCTGATAATAGACCTTTTAACCATATAGCTTCTTTTAATGCTTCTGTTATAGCAACATACTCAGATTCTGTAGTGGATAGAGCAACTATAGGTTGTAATTGAGACTTCCAACTGATCGGTGTGCCACACAAAGTAAACACATATGAAGTAGTAGATTTACAGTTATCACGATTAGCAGCGTAATTAGAATCCACGTATCCAACCAATTTTACACCTTGTGGGTGTCGAGAAAATTTAAGACCATACCTGGTTGAGCCCTTCAAATACCTTAAGAGCCACTTAACGGCTTGCCAATGGTAAACCCCAGGTTAGCCATATAACGACTAAGACAACTCACAGCATAAGCTATGTCCGGTCTTGTGCTGACCATTAGGTACATGACCGAACCAATGGCATTTGAGTAAGGTACCTTTTTCATATAATTGATATCATCCTCAGTTTTCGGGGATTGATCCTTACTTAATAGGAAATGACCAGATAGGGGCACAGAGGCTGATTTGACCGACTCATAGAATATTTGGATATAATTTTCTGCACATAAGAATCTTGGTTTAAAACAATGGTGGAATTTTTTCTATCACGAAAGATGTTCATCCCAAGAATACGCTTAGCATCACCAAGGTGCTTCATGTCAAACTTCGCACTTAAGCATTTAATGACATGATCCACTGTTTTCACACACGGACTCACTAAGAGCATATCATCAACATATATGAGTAAGAAAACAGGATTTTGGGAATCAGTTTTGAAATACAAACAATGGTCATAATTGCTCCTTGAAAATTTAAGTGAGAGCATGTACTCATCAAACTTTTTATTCCATTGCCTAGGTGATTGTTTTAAACCATAAATCGATTTCTTAAGCAAGCAAACATGATTAGGGAGCTTGGGATCAATAAAGCCTTTAGGTTGACTCATATAAAGCTTTTCTTCAAGTTCACCATGTAAAAAGGCGGTTTTGACATCTAATTGTTTTAATTCCCAATCAAATTGAGCAACAAGAGCAAGCATGATACGCACAGTAGTAAACTTAACAACTGGAGCAAAGATTTCAGTGTAGTCAATACCTTCTTTCTGGGTGAAACCCTTAGCAACGAGTCTAGCTTTAAATCTGACCGACTCATTTTCTTCCTTAACTTTGAAAAGCCATTTACAGTCAACCACCGAACAGTTAGGTGGTCGGGGCACAAGAGCCCAAGTTTCATTTGAGTGCAATGAAGTCATTTCTTCATTCATTGCAAAAAACCACTGTTCTGAGTGTTCGGATTTCAAAGCTTCATCATATGTTTTGGGTTCACAATTATCAATAGATTCAAACATATTGAATGCATATGATGCCATATGATAATCATTCAAGTGAGAAGGTCTTCTAATTTCTCTCCTAGACCTATCTCGAGTAAGTTGATAATCATGCAAATTATCTTCAAGAACTTCCTCTGTTTCATCATGCACATCAGCATTATCAAGATTATCAAGAATAGTTTCGGTTTGCACATTATCCATATTATCCAAAGAAATGTGCAGCTCCACCTCATTTGGAGTAGGGGGGTTTTCCGGATCCGGTAAAAGGCAAGGAAATTCATTTTTGTTGAAAACAATATCTCGACTAATCATGGTTTTGAAACTGGGTTGGCCTTTCAGCCAAACCCTATAGCCTTTTACCCCTTCCGGGTATCCCAGAAACACACATCTCACATAACGAGGCTCAAGCTTATCATTTTTCTGATGAACATAAGCAGAGCAGCCAAATACACGAAGATTAGAAAAATCAATAGATCGACCAGACCAAACACATTCAGGATAATTACCATTCAACGGCACAGAGGGAGATCTATTTATCAAATAAGCTTATGTAAGTAAAGCCTCACCCCAGAATTTTTTCGAGAGCCCAGACATAGCCAACATGCTTCTGACCCTTTCTAGCAAAGTTCTATTCATGCGTTCAGCCACCCCATTCTGTTGGGGTGAGTAAGGGACAGACTTATGTCTTTGAATACCAGATTGAGCACAAAGCTCATCAAACATTTGATTGCAAAACTCAAGGCCATTGTCGGTCCTTAAGATTTTAATTTTCTTCCCAGTTTGATTTTCAATCAACATTTTCCAATTTTTGAATTTCTCAAAGACATCAGATTTGTTTTTCAAAAGGAACACAAAGACCTTACGGGAATAGTCATCAATCACAGATAGGAAATATCTATTTCCACCATGTGTGGGTTCACTAGATGGCCCCCACACATCAGCATGCAAATAATGCAAAGTGTCATAAGTTGTAGGAGTTCTAGGGGGATGGGGATTTGGAAATTTAACACGGTGTTGTTTACCTACCACACAGGAGTCACAAAACGGCACAGGGGACAATTTATCTTTCCCAAACACCCCTTGTTTTTGCAAAATTTTCCACTTTATCACCGATGTGGCCTAGACGTTTATGCCACAGATCCGTCGAGTCACCTCGACAAAGATTCACAAAAGAATCATATTTAGCAATTTTTACATAGAGGTTATTCCGTTTTATAGCTTTGAAAACACACAAATTTCCTTTAAAGATTTTCATAATCCCATTTCCCCACTTACCTTCATACCCCTCATCATCAAGGGTACCACAAGAAATAAGATTGTGACACAAATCAGGAACATGCCTCACATTCTTTAAAGTTAACAAATAACCAGAGTCACATCTTATCTGAATATCTCCTAAACCCTGAACTTGACACTTTTTCTCATTAGCCATAGAGATGACCAATTTGTCACTTCTCTATATTCGTAAAATAGCCTTTGAAAGGCGACATATGAAACGCAAGCGTAAACAACAAGCCACTCATTTTCACACAAAGTGAGAGTATGCACAGTATTAGCTTGTTCACAAATTTCAGAAACCATGAAAACTTCATCTTCACGATTATTTTCAGCCACAAGGTTGGCATTATCATTTTGATAATTTTTCTTAGGTTTCGTGCACTTATGAATGTAATGACCAGATTCACCACAATTATAGCACTTACGATTCTTAGGTCGAGACTTTGACCTACTCTTCCATTTGCCCTTCTTCTTTTCAGAAAAATTACTCTGAAGATTTTGACTTGATGAAGGTTTTAGTTTTCGAAAGCGGTTTTGAGGTCTTCCCCTCACAAAATTAACCTCACCAAGAGATTTATTTCCCTTATTGTTTTTCAAATCCAATTCTTTACTTTTCAAACCGTTTATAACAGTATCAAGAGTTACTTTGTCTCTGCCGTACTTAATAGCAGACTTAACATCACTGTAAGAATCAGGGATGGCATTTAAAAGAACAATAGGGGTGTATTCATCAATATTTTTATCACCGGTTTGTTTGATATCCTGGATTAATTTTGTAGAAGTGTCCAGGTTATCATTTATATCCTTTGAAATATCAAGTTTGAACCGGAAAAATTTTTCAAGTAAAAACAGTTTGCTAGGCAAGGAAGTTTCAGTATAAGTCTCTTCCAATTTTTCCCATAAAGCCTGAGCAGTATCATGTTTACCGATTTTCCGAATTACAGAATCGGACAGATTTAGAATAATTGATGAATATGCAAACTCATCTGCCTCGGCCTTTTTATCGGCAGCAGTGTCTTCAGAAAAAGATTGATCAATTGCTTTGAAAACTTTTTGTTGAATCAAAATGCCCTTCATTTTTTGTTGCCAAATTTGAAAATCTCCTTTTCCATCGAAAGGTGCAATGTTAAACACAGATAAAGAGCCCATTGATACACACAGTATAAGGTAATCACAAAGACAACCGCAAATCACACAGAAATGAAAGCACACAGCTGATGAGAATCAGAATTCAGGGACTCGATTTGATTTTTGAGATTAAAACCCGTTTAAATTAAAACCGGGATCCTCAAGCTCTTGACAAAGATCCGAGGAACACTTTTGGTCCAGGCAGCGCAAGATTAGTGCCGTTTTGGATTTTAAGGTTTTAATTCGTTTGAGTTTTAATTAAAAGAGAAAACAAGAGTCGCCCGAAAACTAAATCCAACCAAATAACACAGAGATATAGGTAGCGGCAAGCAATCCCGAAAACAGTAAGGACAGCAATTTGACAGTAGAACCGAAACAAGAAACAATAATAAAAGAGAGGTTCAAGCCGATATACCTGAGCGGAAACCCGGATGGGTTATTCCGTATCACCACGAAGCCAAAGAACCCAACACCCGACAAAACGGTCTCTGATACCACTGTTGGGTATCGGGTCTATCAATGGCTAAAGACAGGATCGTTAATACAAGCGGATTAAAACGAATACAACTATTACAATTATATTTAACGGGAAAAGGGATTAAGGATTACAGGCCAACTAATGAACCTATAATAACCAATACTTAAATAAATCAACCCGAGAACAAGCAGACCCCCGAACAGGGAATTCAATCGTCAGAACAGATCTGAAAAACACAATGATACGTTCAAGTTAGCCGAGATATGATAATACCGATCGAAATACACCAAGTAATACGAATGCAGTATAAATATATAGGTATATATATAACTGATATATATATACTATATATGAGTATAGATTAAACAGAAACTGTAGTATTTATATATATAACTAATATATATATAAAGCAGTATATATATATATATATAAATACTAATCTGCAGGGTATATATATAAATATATATATAACAAATATATATATATAGATAAAAACCCAAAGAACAGAATATATATATATAAATATATATATATATATAACAAATATATATAATATATATATATATATAAATACCATAAATGCAGAATATATATATAAATATATATAACTAATATATATATAATATATATATAAATACCAAGAAAAACGGAAGAAATAAAAGGGACAAGAAACCCCCTTTGTGAAAGTGGCGATTAGGCTCAGATCTTCCGAACCCTATGCAATTTGACACCAAATATGTCCGATCCACGAAGGACGAACGCCGATCCAACGCCGGCCGGCACACAGCCCCGGTAGCACCTTTCTAATCCAGAAAAAACCCTCAGAAACCTCAGGAACAAATCCCGGTCACCCTCAATGATATCACAATAAGAATATCACTCTTTTCACTTCGGATTCTCAAGGCACAAGACGATTTCTTTCTCTCGGTGTGTAAAACTCCTTCCCCAGCCGCGATTTAAATACTCACAAGGATGAAATCGGTCACGGGATTCCATTGTGATATTCAACCGCTCACGGGGGAGAGGAGGTAGTGAGAATCGGGAGCAAAATCGCGGCGGGGGGAGGAGTTTTGACCAGGGAAGGAAGGTCACGGGAGAGAAGAGAGGAAAGGGGGGAAGGGGGGTGACGGCGCAGAGAGGTGAAATGAGGGAGTGGTGCTTTAGGTTTAGGATTAAATAGGGGAGTCCGGACGGTCCAGATTAAAAGGAGATATTAAGTCTGGATCGGACGGCTCCTGATTAAAGGGCTGCCATGGGTCGGGCCAGCACAACTGGGCCAATAGAGATAATTAATTCTGGGCCAATGTTTGGGCCAAAATAATAACAGTACTAAAAAGTTAGGAAAATTTTCATTTTTAGTACAACTTTTATGAAGCAGTGCAGATACACCAAAGAAATTTAAGAGGAAATGAAAAGATTCAGTGATACCATTAGTAAAAGTAAACTGAGAATTGATAAACATTAAGAGATCTACAATGATATTCTCATTTCATCTTTGATTGATATCATAACAGGCTCGGCCCAAGTGCTGGGCGAAGTGGGCGGTCGCCCGGGGCAGCAAAGCCTAGCACGGCATCAAAGCCCATAACACATATACCCAATACTAGCTTCAATTTTTAATTTTAAAAAAATATATAGAGTATACTACCGCTTCAGCCTTCATCTGTCATCTACCAGACTACCATCTCACACGCGCTCACACAATTATACGGCTTCTTTTCAATCTTGTACGACCGAGACGACGTTTCTCCTTCCTTCTCTCATCTCTTGACTCTTGATCACTCCAATCGCCAGTCCAGACCAAGTCGGCCGACAACCTGTCCCCATTCTCGGTGATTTGGGCAGCGGCCAGTGGGGTTTTCACTTTTTCGGTGGCAGTCAATAATCACTTAATCAGGAGTGAGGACCGATTTGGCGCCTGGAGATTGGGAATTTGGGATTCACCATTCACGGATTTGCAGCGATTTGGGCAGTGGGTTACTGGGTTTTAAGGTGCCAAACACTTGGTGGTGAGCAGCCATGGGTAATATTTATTTTATTTTCATCACCCACCCAGTGTTTGTGTTATTGCCTGTGTGTGCTGTAGTGTCACTATGTCTAGGAGTAGTTTCTGATCTTGGGACATATATGTTAGCCTAGTACTTAATTTGATATGGTTATAGTTTTGTGCCTCAAAAGTTGCTTAATAGTAAAAATGCTAGTGAGATAATGGCAAAGCAAACCGATGATGAAGCTTTGTTGAGGAACTCTTTTTTGCATTGTTGTTGGACCTAATAAATTATTTTCTTAGAGATGATCCGGTTAGGTAAAAATGGGGTAATAAAAACATCCATAAAGCTTAATGGTTTTTTGAATTAAACAATGCTCGAGAGAGGAATAGACTACAAGAGAGAAATAAACTACTATTAAAAGTTTGATGTGAAATAGATTACTATTGAAAGTTTGATGATTTTGTTTGTCATTACTCAAGTTCTGTGTTGTGTTTGATGCAATGATCATTTATTCTTTAAAAACACAAACAAATTTGTGTATTGTTTAAGACTCAAAATCAAATGTGAATTTCAGACCCAGATTTTTTTTCCTCCTCAATAATTATAACCCGGGGTTTTTTACCCAATATTTATAACTCACTTTAAGTTTTTCTTTTCATTAAATAAGTGGAATGGGGACGAGTCTTCTAACTTGGCTAGGCTCCAAATCCGTTAAAAAATTGTATGTTCTTAGTTCATTGTATTAGGGCATATTCTTGCCTCTCCGCTCAAGGTATCCGAAATCATTGGACCGGCCCTGTATCAGAAGAACAAAGGCCGACAACGGGTAGGCTACCCTACCCATTAAGTATTTCCGCAACTGTAACTGTGATGGATTTTTAATTTTTTTTGTTTCGGGTTACCCGGTTAAAAAACTGATAAACGTTTGGCTATTATATTTTTAAAAAAAAATCCCAAACAACAAACTATATAAAAGACAGACTGCCCAAAATGACGAAATTCCGAAAATATCAGTATATATTATAAGAACATTATCCGATAACATTAAATCGAGACTATAGTTTGTGGTTTGGCTCCACGTATGACCTGAACCTAAGTATAAAATTTGCAAATGAAGGAAATGAAGAAGAAAGAGGAGTCTCATTCATGACTTTCAAGTGAGACATTTTACGAAGTTTGTTGATTTTTTTTTTTTTTTGTGTGTGCAAATTAAGGAAATGAAAGAGAAAGAGACATTTTATAGTTAGGGTTATTTATTTTAATTTACAATTATAATTATGAATTTGTGTTTTACTTAAAATATGACTTTATGTTATTATTATAAATACTTTTATATATATATATATGTATATGTATATATATATGTGCACATACATGAAATTAAAATACATTTATTTACTATAAGTACTAATCGGGTTAGCGGATATCGGGGTCCATTAATTTTAATCTCCAAATCCTATCAGGTTAACAGCCGATAACGTAATCGGAAAATACTGACTGGTTTTGGTTTTTAACCTAATGATTCAAAGCCACCATCTAGAAGAATTGAATTCAACATTCAACCATTCAACATTCAACATTCAACATTCAACATTCAACTATTCAACCATTCACCATTCAACATTCAACCATTCACATTATCATTTCATATTGTATTTTTTTCTATAAATAGATTACTCTCCTATGTATTAAATCATATTGAAGTTAAGAAATAAATTGAGTGTGTTTAGAAAAGAGTTCTCTCTTGTTTCTATCTCTTGTTTCTATACCATATTGGTACCGGAGCAAGTTCTTAGATCCCGGAGTTAAGTTTGAGTGAAAAAAATCAACGGAAAGTTGAGTGTTTTTTGGTGAGAAAGAGTCGTCTCCAAAACTCCACTTTGCGGCCATCTTTTCACAAAACTAACGCCTCCATCACGTCCGCAACGTCGAAAAACCTTGGGAACCCAAGTTTTGCGTCCAACGGAGCCTCCACCCGCCGCCACGAAGGTCACCGGAAAATTCGCCGGAAAATATCTCGTAGCCGGAAAATCCGCCGGAAAAACTCAAGTCGCCGGAAAGTGCAGAGCTGCCGCCGGACCGCTACCGAAAAAAAAAATGTCGGAAATTTGAGGTTGAAGACGACGCCACGTCACCATCCACATCATAGTGCCACGTCACACCGTCAACCACTCTTTTCACGCCACGTGTCAAGAGAGCCACCTTAGCGCCACCTGACTGCCACGCCACCTCACTGCCACCTCGCTGTGACATCATCAGTCAAAATTTGACCAGTCAAATTTTGACCAGTCATAGTCAGAGTTGACCCAAAAAAAAAAAACTCCAGATCAAAAACAAGTGTTTTACAATTTTATTCATTTTGCAACATGCCTCCGCGAAGACAACCTCTACGAGATATTGAAATGGCGGACATGCGGAGACAAATTCAGGAATTACAAGACGCGTTGCAGGCTCAACAAGTCTTATTAAATGAACGCCAACAACAGTTAGAAGATGAAGACTCTTCGAGTGATTCTTCAGCACCTAGAAACCGACGTCGCCAAAGACCATCGATTAGACATGATGACATCAAAGTTGACATTCCTGACTTTGAAGGAAGACTTCAACCGGATGATTTCATTGATTGGCTTCAGACAGTCGAAAGAGTCTTCGAGTACAAGGAGATTCCAGACGAGAAAAAGGTAAAAATTATTGCTGTGAAGTTAAAGAAACATGCTTCTATTTGGTGGGAAAACCTTAAGAAAAGGCGAGATCGAGAAGGAAAAAGTAAGATCAAGACATGGGAGAAAATGCGAAAGGAATTAACCAGAATGTTCCTTCCTCCTCAATATTACCAAGATAAATTCATCCAACTGCAAAATCTTCGTCAAAAGAATTTATCAGTCGAAGATTACACAAGAGAATTTGAGAAGTTGATGATGCAGTGTGATATACAAGAAAAAGAGGAGCAGACCATTGCTAGATATCTTGGAGGATTAAACACCGATATTGCTGATCGTGTTGAACTTCAACAATATTGGTCGTTAGAAGATGTTATTTGTCTTGCTATACAAGTAGAGAAGCAATCACCCAAAAGATCCACTTATAGAAGTTTCTCTCCATCAAACCAACTACCTTACACCCGCAAAACACCCAACAGCCAACCAAGTTCCTCCAACCAACCCATTGTCAAACCCACTTCTACTGAGAACAAAACCAAGGCCATCAAATGTTTTAAATGCCAAGGTTTTGGTCACATTGCCTCCAACTGTCCAAATCGAAGAACTATTACAATTATCAAAGGAGAAGCCTATGAAGTATCTGAGGAAGACGAGGCTCGAGAAGAATCCAAAGGAGAAAAGGATATAGATCCAATATATGATGAAGAAATTACTGTTGCTGACCATGGTGAATCTTTAGTAATCAGACGGAGCCTACATACAATGACCACAAATGAAGAACCTTGGTTGAGGCGCAATATTTTCCACACCCGTTGCACTTCCGCTAAAAAAATTTGTGATGTCATTATCGACAATGGAAGTTGCGAAAATGTCGTTTCGAGTTACATGGTAGAAAAGTTGGATCTACCAACCCAGATTCATCCATACCCCTACAAGTTGCATTGGCTCAATAAAGGAAGTATTGTAAAAGTTGACAAACGATGCCTTGTGACATTTTCAATTGGTCAGAAGTACGAGGACCAAGTTTGGTGTGATGTTGTGCCTATGGATGCCTGTCATCTTCTCCTAGGCAGACCATGGCAGTATGATCGTCGAGTACTTTATGACGGTTATGCAAACACCTACTCTTTTGTCAAAGATGGGGTAAAAATCAAGCTAGCTACTCTGCCGCCGAGTGAGCTTGATAAAAACAAGAATGAGGTCAAACTGTTGGTGTCCCTAGTCACGAAGGAACAATCAAAGAAGTCAGAGAGGAAGTTCAAACCATGAGCTTGATTCTATTATTCGAGTCAAATAAGGAGACTACTATTCAAGTAGAAATTAAACAACTACTTGAGGAGTTTCCCGATGTGGTACCAAAAGAAATCCCATCTGGACTGCCACCAATGCGAGACATCCAGCACGCCATTGATTTCATTCCAGGAGCAGTGATTTCAAACAGACCAGCCTACAGAATGAGTCCTCGGGACCATGCTGAAATTCAAAGTCAAGTGGAAGAACTATTAAAAAAAGGATTAATACATGAAAGTGTTAGTCCGTGTGCGGTTCCTGCCATTCTAGTCCCTAAGAAAGACGGAAGCTGGAGAATGTGTATTGATAGTCGATCTGTCAACAAAATTACCATCAAGTATAGATTTCCAATTCCCATACTTGATGATTTGCTAGATCAGATACATGGTTCCACTATCTTTTCAAAGATTGATCTTCGAAGTGGATACCATCAAATCAGAATTCGACCCGGAGATGAATGGAAGACTGCCTTTAAAACCAGAGATGGTCTTTATGAATGGACTGTTATGCCTTTTGGGTTATCCAATGCCCCGAGTACATTCATGCGACTCATGAATCAAGTCCTCCGACCTTTTATTGGTAAATTCGTCGTCTATTTTGATGACATTTTGATCTTTAGTAAGGATAAAGACGAACACTTGGAGCACCTTCGACAAGTGCTACAAACTCTTCGTGAACAAAAACTCTATGCTAACTTGAAGAAATGTTCTTTCTTGACCAATGAAGTTAGTTTTATTGGTTATATCATCACCTCTGAAGGCATACGAGTTGATCCTGAAAAGATAGAAGCAATCAATAGTTGGCCTATCCCACAATCAATCCGTGAAGTAAGAAGTTTCCATGGATTATCTTCTTTTTACAGAAGATTCATAAAAAATTTCAGTTCAGTTGCCGCCCCACTTACAGATTGCATAAAAGGAGACAAGTTTCAATGGACCGAAGCCGCGCAGAAAAGTTTTGACAAGTTGAAGAAATGTTTGACTGAAGCACCAGTATTAGCTCTTCCCAATTTTGATCAAGTATTTGAAGTTAGCTGTGACGCTTCCAACGCTGGAATTGGTGCTGTTTTAAGTCAAAAAGGTCATCCTATAGCCTTCTTCAGTGAAAAGCTCAACGATGCTAAACTCCGATATTCAACATACGACAAGGAGTTTTATGTAATTATTCGTGCTTTGCACCATTGGAGTCATTACCTGCTAAATAAAGAATTTATTCTTTATTCTGATCATGAAGCTTTAAAACACTTGAACTCTCAACAGAAGATTAGCCGTCGACATGCTGCTGGGAGTGAGTTTTTACAGTCTTATCCTTTTCTGATCAAGCACAAGGCTGGAGTTCAAAATATTGTTGCAGATGCCCTCAGTAGGCGCCATACTCTGCTTTCTACCCTCCAAACAAAAGTAGTTGGCTTTGAAATGATCAAGGAGTTGTACCCGGATGATCATGACTTTCAGAAAATATGGGATGCTACTGAATTGCAATCCTCCCAAGATTACTACAGGCATGAAGGATTTTTATTCAAAGGGAAAACTTTGTGTATTCCTCAATGTTCACTGCGAGAAGCCATTATCTGGGAAGCCCATGACGGAGGATTAGCAGGTCACTTTGGCCGAGATAAAATGGTGGCCCTGGTGAAGGAGAATTTTTATTGGCCAAGACTGGAAAGAGATATCAATTGGCATATACAACGATGCAGAATTTGTCATTTGGCTAAATCTAAACGTCAAAATACCGGATTATATATGCCACTTCCAGTACCAGAATCACCATGTGAAGATGTTAGCATGGATTTCATTCTAGGACTACCGCGAAGTCAACGCCAGAAAGATTCAATCATGGTTGTGGTAGACAGATTTTCAAAGATGTCTCATTTCATTCCCTGTCAGAAGACTAATGATGTTGTTCAAGTTGCTGATTTGTATTTCAAAGAAATAGTCCGTCTTCATGGAATTCCAAAAACTATCACTTCTGATCGAGATGTGAAGTTTTTAAGTCATTTTTGGAGAACTTTATGGAAGAAGATGGGAACTAAGCTTCATTCGGTAGTGCTGGCCATCCACAGACAGATGGACAAACCGAAGCTGTCAACCGTCTATTGGGAAATTTACTTCGAAGTTTTGTTGGTAAAAATTTGAAGCAATGGGATCTTATTCTTCCGCAAGTTGAATTTGCCTACAATAATTCAACTAATCAAGCCACGGGAAAATGTCCATTTGAAGTAGTATATGGCACCCGACCTCTTAGTCCACTTGATCTGACTCCGTCAACCGACAAACAACAATTCAGTTCAGATGCAGATAGTCGAGCAAAGGAAATCAAGAAACTACATGAACAAGTTCGAGAGAGGATTCAAAAACAAAATTCGAAACTCAGCGTGACAAACATTGGAAGAAACAAATTTTTAAAGTTGGAGATTTGGTCTGGATTCATTTGCGAAAAGAACGTTTTCCAAATCAACCAAATGCCAAGTTGCCCCCTAGAGCTGATGGGCCATTCAAAATTGTCTAGAAAATCAACGACGATGCTTACAAGGTGGAACTACCTGGAACATATGGTGTTTCTGCAACTTTCAACGTCGCTGATCTTTCGCCTTATTTAGATAATGAAGCAGATTAAACTCGAGGGCGAGTTCTTTGTAACCCGGGGAGTATGATTCAAAGCCACCATCTAGAAGAATTGAATTCAACATTCAACCATTCAACATTCAACATTCAACCATTCAACCATTCACCATTCAACATTCAACCATTCACATTATCATTTCATATTGTATTTTTTTTCTATAAATAGATTACTCTCCTATGTATTAAATCATATTGAAGTTAAGAAATAAATTGAGTGTGTTTAGAAAAGAGTTCTCTCTTGTTTCTATCTCTTGTTTCTATACCACCTAACCTACCCGTTGCCAGGTCTAAGAACAACTAATCTACCAGTACCAATATTATATACATGATAAGGTCGAAAAGAATGATATAAAAACAATGATCCATATAGCATCTTACATGACAAAAATGCAGGTACGATCAATATCACCTTGTCATAATCACCACAAGAGCAGCTTCAGTTTTATAAAACGATGAAATCTGTTGCTGTCACGTCTAGTAAAGTGTGATATTATTTTAATCCAATTGTGGCAATCGATGCAATTTTAGTACATGATTCAAATTGCAATCATTTCAAAATGTGTGCGAAATTTGCTCATTTATAGGTCTTGTACAAATTTTATGTAATACCCGGTTGTAATTCAGTCATTATCATTCAGTAATTTCATTCGGTGATTGTCACTCAGTGGATTTTCACTCATTTATAATCATTCATCAATCATATTCATTCACCGTGTTCACCGTTCGGAAAAACTTCGAGTTGTGTATCATTATTGTTCATTGTTTTAACTTTCCTCATACGAGTTCGACTTTGTTAGATCACCATTAATTTTTGGTAACTCCAAAAATTCTAAATCTTTGCAATATTATAGAGCATCGAGTTAGCTTTCCAATGGTTCAAACGGTGAGTCAATCGGAGTCCGTACGAGAGAGTTATGGTCGTTTTAGCTCACCCACTCATTTTTCAGATTTTGGCCGATCACGGCTGACCGGACTCGGTCGTGTCGTCCGACACGCCCGTGCTGCATTTCGTCCGGATATTGCCGGGTGTTCGCCTCAGACCCGACCGTGTCGCCTGGCATGGCCGAAGTCGCACCCTTCCGGATAGGCCGTAACTGTCGCTTAGAGGCCCGACTGTGTGCCAGACACGGCCGAAGTCAATGCCGAGCGCCGCGGACGGGTCACTGTCGGTAGGCCCTTCGCGCCGCGACCGTGTCAAGCGGGACACGGTCGAGTCCTCGCCGCCAGATGCGCGCCGCGACCGTGTCGCGGGCACGGCCGAGTCCGGCCGCGAGTCAACCCCTATAAATTCATTTTTGAGCATTTTGAGCTCATTTCTTCCATTTTTTCCATCTTCTTCACCGCAACCGAGAGAGAATAACTTGAGGGAGAGATTTCTTCATCAATTATCATTTGAGTGTGTATTTTCATCACCTTCAATCATTTGGGAAGCTTGGATAGTCGCTTTTACACGCTTTCATCGGATCGAATTGGTCGATCTTCAAGAGGTAAATTCTTCAACACTTCGACTTCGATATTGTGTTGAGATATGATGTTTTGGACGTTATAATCATATTATATGAAGGGATATGTATATGATTATGAGTTTGTATAAGGATTCATTGGATTATTGAGGAATTATTCAAGAACACGTTGAAAATCGAGTTGGAATTGGGGATTTTCGACTAATTGTTGTTATAATCACATTTTTGGATATTCATAACGGATTATTGATCGTATTGGAGATGTTTTGTTGGTTTGAAACACTTCTTGGGGATTTTGATATTGGTATATTGAGGTTTGATTGTAAACAATCGGAGTTTGGACGCAACGTGTTTGATTTAATGTCTCTATAGACTTGGTTTAGTCGTATCGACGTTTGGAATTCGTTATATTCGTGTTTAATTCGTGTATTGATCGGATTGTTGGTAATTGTATTGAATTAAGGTTGTTCGTGCGACCGACACTTCATTTAGGACGTTGTTCGTGGAAGGATAATTTTCACCGGTATTGTGTAAGTTAATTCTTACTCGGTTAAAAGGATATTCATACCTTTTGTTGTTGTTCATTCATAATCATAACTCATTCATCATTATATTAACCGTATCAAAACTTGTTGTTATCAATTAATCGTTTCAGTCATAAGGAACGACGGTTCCAATCCTTTCATTGAGCTGTCATTTATTTCATTACCATTCCATCTCGGTGAGTCATTATTCATTTTCGATGTCACTTTTGTTACATCGTGGCATTCCGGGTCATACTGGCGTGCCGGTTGGTATGTGTAGGATTTTCATGTCGGGCACATTATGGTCGTGTGTTGGTTGTTGACCTCACATTGGACTGTGCACACGAGTCTATGTGTCTCGTGAGACTGATTAGGTACAAGACCACGCGTGTATTTATCGTTGGTGGCTTGTGCACGGACACATTTCCATCCCGGGCGTAGTGTGGCGCCATTTCCTTTGAGCCGTACTGTTAGTTGAATCATATAGCATGTTTGATTGCGTATGTTTCGACAGGATATTTCATAATTTCAGATATAATCATGATTGTGTATTTTCAACTCTTGAGGATTGTTGTTCTGTTTAACTGACCCCGTTTGGGGATTTTGTTTTTCAGGTCATGGCAAGGCTAAAGCACGGGGAGAGCACGGTGACAGCGAGGAGTCCTAGTGATACTAGTAGGGGGCCCCGATTTTTCAGTTATTCATGTTATTGTCCTTTATTTTCCGCTGCAGACTTTCATTTGAATACTCCGTTTCATTCAGTGTTGTGTATTTTATCTTCATATAAAATACACTAGTATTCGGTATTGTCCTGGTGTGTTGTAATTAAACTCCTCATCGGAGTAATTATTGTTGTAATGTAGTTCGGTACTACATTTATCTTGTGTAATTCATTCATTTTCATTTGCCTGGTGGGTCCCAGTTGGGGATCTACGGCACTGTAATATCCGCCTAGTTTGGGGTGTTACAGAGTTGGTATCGGAGCGTGGTTTTGAATACTACCTTCCGAGTCATGTCTCATTTGAAATCATCGTCATCGGACTAGTATCATTGGACTTTCGCGTCACGTGTGACCTGTGCAGATGCCGAGCCAATCAGACCGAAAGAACTGTAAGACTTCTAACGCCATGGTATAATTTCTGGCAATAGTCATTCATTCATCATTCATCATTTAACAATCCTCAAACATCATCATTCATTATGATCGGGACGATCATATTAACTCATCAATCACTTAATTCATTTCATTACTCGCTTAATAATCGGGACGATCATGTTAACTCATTAATTACTCAATTCATTTGATTACTCGATTTGCCAATCTGGATGATCATATTATCAATCTTGTTAAGTTATTCAAGATAATCATTTCAAGAATTTCATCGATAATCATGTAACTTCAGTAAATCATTCATATAATCACTAAGTTAGAGTATGTATACTCATTTTCATCATCTCATGACATAATCATAACGTGCTAATCATGCGGGAAATATAATCATTATGCGACCTTCCTACTTCAGTATGGAGAGAGCTGTCAGGGGATGCACGGGGAGAGGCAGTGCGGACCGAAACCCGAGAAATAATCACTGTTGCCGAGAAATCGTGCCTGTGACTCGGCTCGATCGTAAGATATTTGGGTTGATCCACTCACTTTTATGCAGTCCATGATGACCCATGTGCTGTTGCTCAATCATCATTGCGCCACTCTGACCGGATTAATCGAGATAACTCTCCCGTATGAGCCAGCTGCTAAAGAAAGTGCTGAACAACAACCTTCATTTGTCAGCAAGAAATCAACGGCGTAATCAATCCAAGGCGGTCACCAACCTTCAAGAAGCCTCGTGTGAGTCCTATCGCTTCGAGCGACCTCCTACGGCGCATAATCGTGCGGGATCTCATTTCCGAGCGCCGCCTCGCCATCACCTGTTTCAATTGTGGAACGCCGGGTCATTTCAAGACCGAGTGTCCAAACCGTCTATCACGTGCTATAATTGTGGGAATTTTGGGCATAAGGCCCGCTTTTGCCGAAAGGACTCCAAGTCGGCTCCGCGGTATCTCGTGCCCAAGCAACCAAAGCTTTAATCGGGATCGCTTTGTCATCGCTGCTTAAGACAATGGAAGCAAATAGAGTTGGAGCTCGTATTTATCGACGGAGCGTCTGGTCGGGACCGCAAGTCCTGCATTCATATGATGAGGAGGATCGACGATCCGTGGCCCGAATGATTTCGTATACTCGTAATTTTATTTCAACTTGTGTGTACCTTTTGATGCTGGTACACCGCATTCATTCATTTTCGAATCATGCTTGAATAGACTTAATT
Source organism: Orobanche coerulescens (assembly GCA_033398695.1). Lineage (NCBI taxonomy): Eukaryota > Viridiplantae > Streptophyta > Magnoliopsida > Lamiales > Orobanchaceae > Orobanche > Orobanche coerulescens. The sequence goes on along the minus strand of CM065803.1, from coordinate 200,452,951 downwards.
CGGGATAGTCCTACTTAATGACCGCGATTGGTTAATGGATCTAATCGTGGTGAATTTATCTTAGGACGATGTAATTTCGGTATTAGTTGGTTTAACCGCCTTGATACATCGCCCTCGCATTTGTTAGCGTTTGGTCGCTATCTTTCCGCCGTTGGTCGTCGAATGTGTGCTTCAGGAAGTAATCCCGTTGTTCCAAAGAGAATTTCTATTATGGCGAAAGCAGAGAAATTCCGCAATCGAACTATTCAATCATTCATTGTATCATTTTCATCGATTGGCCTTTCTAGGGCAATCGAGTTATTCAATCATTCATTGTATCATTTCCATCGATTGGCCTTTCTAGGGCAATCGAGTTATTCAATCATTCATTCCATCATTTCCATCGATCGCCTTTCTAAGACAATCGAGTTATTCAAACATTCATCAGTATCATCTTCATCGATTGACCTTTCTAAGGCAATCGAGTTGTTCAATCATTATTGGTACCTCTTTTATCGATTGACCATTCTAGGCAATCGAAATGTTCAATCATTCGTGGTATCATTGTCATCGATTGACGATGTATTTCCGCATTTAGTTATCCGTTGCCTTCACATAGAGTAAGGGAATTCAGGAGTGAGTTGAGCCAGACGTCCCCTTTATCGAAGGCACCGTGATCGGATGACCCCACTGAATGCAGGAGTTGAAGATTCAACTTGAGGAATAGTTCGAGAAAGGTTATCTTCGACCGATCAAGGCCCCCGTGAGGAGCACCCAGTGTGATCTGTCAAGGAGAAGGATGGCTCGTCTCGTGTGTGTATTAATTACTAGGAGTTGAACAGGTGATGATCAAGAGTAGTATCCTTTACCTCGTATTGATGATCTTTTAGATCAACTTCGTGGAGCTTCGATTTTCCAAGATCGACTTAAGATCTGGATACCACCAGCCATGGATTCGAGAGCCTGATATCGCGAGGACGCTGCTTCATACACGCTATGGTCATTATGAGTTCGTAGTTATGCCGTTCGGGCTAACTATTGCACCTGTGGTATTCATGGGGGTTAATGAATCGGGTTTTCATCGACTTTTGGATCGCTTTGTTGTTTTCTTCATCGACGACATTTTGATTTATTCTCGTAGCCGAGAGGAATACGAGGTTCATCTTCATCGGTGTTCTCGAAGTGTTGAGACGAGAGCAACTTTATGGAAAGTTTTCCAAATTGAGTTCGAGGTCCAAGTGACTTTCTGACATGTAATTTCATCCGACAGAGTTCGTGTCGACTCGTAAGACGGAGGCTATCCGAGATTGGCAACCTCCGAAAGATATTAAGTAAATCCGATGTTTCCTGATTAATTGGTCAATTATCCAACCCACGATCCGGAGCTAGCAACCGTGGTTTTCGCGTTGGAAATTTGGCGTCATTATTATCCGTATGGCGTTACTCGGATATTCACCAATCATAAGAGTTTAAAGTATATATTTACTCGTAGGAGTTAAATATGCGGCAGGCGGTGTTTAGAACTAATCAAGGATTATGATATTGAGATCCTTTACCACCGGGCAAGGCGAACGTTGTCGCGACGCCTTGAGTCGTAAGTCCGTGCGGGAGATGCTTGCTCGTTTAACAGTTCGAAGAAGCTTCAACAGAATTCCTTAGACCCGAGATCGAGGTCCGGCTTCAGCGAGTTCAGGGACAACTTTGTATGTTAGAGATATCATCTTCACTTGAGGAGGTAATCGGAGAGAATCGGAGTTCGGACCCAAGATTGATGCGCATCCGTGAAGATGTGGCTCGGGAAAGCCTCGGATTCGTGGTCCACGAGGATGGACTTTTGAGGTTTAAGAACCGGTTGTGCGTCTCGCGAATGACGAGTTGAAAAACTCTATTTTGAGAGAAGCTCATGCTACCCCTTATTCTGTTCATCTGGGGTCCAGCAAGATGTAGAAAGACTTGAAACAAAATTACTGGTGGAGTAATATGAAGCGAGAAGTCGCGGAATTTGTTTCGAGATGCTTAGCTTGCCAACAAGTCAAGATTGAACATCAGCGACCGGCGGGTATGCTGAAAACTCTTCCTATTCCAGAGTGGAAGTGGGAAGACATTTCTATGGATTTCATCACGAGTTTGCCGACGAGTCTTCGTGGCATGAATACGATCTGGGTGATTGTGGACCTCTTAACTAAATCAGCTCATTTCCTTGAGATCAAGGATACGTGGGGTCCCGAGAGACTTGCCCAGCTATTCATCAAAGAGATAGTGAGACTGCACGGTACTCCTAAAAGTATCGTTTCCGATCGTGACGGACGGTTTGTGTCACATTTTGGAAATCGATTCATCGTGCTATGGGAACTCACCAATATCGATCGCCTTTCATCCTCAGTCCGACGGACAATCAGAGAGGACTATACAGACATTAGAGGACATGTTGAGGGCATGCGTCCTCGATTGGAAGGACGATTGGGAAGCCCAACTACCATTGATCGAGTTCACGTATAATAATAGTTGGCATGCTTCCATTAAGATAGCACCTTACGAGGCCTTGTACGGTCGTCGTTGTCGATCTCCCTTGTGTTGGGATGACTTGTCAGAATCAATCGTTATGCTTATAGCCGCCCGGGAGAAGGTAGCTTTGATCAAGAGTCGTATGTTGACAACTCAGAGTCGACAGGAATCATATGCAGATAATCGTCGTCGACCACTAGAGTTCGAGACGGGTGACCATATTTTGGTCAAGGTAACCCCTAGTCGAGGTATTTTTCCGTTTCGGAAAACGGGGGAAGTTGAGCCCAAGATTCATTGGACCGTTTGAAATTTTGGATCGAGTAGGCGAGTTAGCTTATCGATTGGATTTACCTCCGGCTTTGAGCAGGATTCATAATGTGTTTCACGTCTCTCAGTTGCGGAAGTATGTTGCCGACCCGAGTCACATACTTCAGTTCAACGAAATCGAGATCGCGGATGATCATTCGTACGAGGAGCGTCCTGTACGAGTGTTAGAGCGGCGAATCAAACAGTTGAGGAACAAGACGATCCCTTTGGTCAAGATTCAGTGGTCTAGACACGGAGTCGAAGAGGCCACTTGGGAAACCGAGGAGAATATGCGGGAGTGTTATCCCGAGTTGTTTGACCCTTAGTTTCGGGGACGAAACTCTTTTAAGGGGGGTGTATGTAATACCCGGTTGTAATTCAGTCATTATCATTCAGTAATTTCATTTGGTGATTGTCACTCAGTGGATTTTCACTCATTTATAATCATTCATCAATCATATTCATTCACCGTGTTCACCGTTCGGAAAAACTTCGAGTTGTGTATCATTATTATTCATTGTTTTAACTTTCCTCATACGAGTTCGACTTTGTTAGATCACCATTAATTTTTGGTAACTCCAAAAATTCTAAATCTTTCCAATATTATAGAGCATCGAGTTAGCTTTCCAATGGTTCAAACGGTGAGTCAATCGGAGTCCGGACGAGAGAGTTATGGTCGTTTTAGCTCACCCACTCATTTTTCAGATTTTGGCCGATCACGGCCGACCGGACTCGGTCGTGTCGTCCGACATGGCCCGTGCCGTACTCGTCCGGATATTGCCGAAGTGTCTGCCTCAGGACCCGACCGTGTCGTCTGGCACGGCCGAGTCGCACCCTTCCGGATAGGCCGTAACTGTCGCCGGAGGCCCGACCGTGTGCCAGACACGGCCGAGTCAATGCCGAGCGCCGTGGACGGGTCACTGTCGGTAGGCCCCTTCGCTCCGCGACCGTGTCAAGCAGACACGGTCGAGTCCTCGCGGCCGATGCACGCCGCGACCGTGTCGGCGGGCACGGCCGAGTCCGCCGCGAGTCAACCCCTATAAATTCATTTTTGAGCATTTTGAGCTCATTTCTTCCATTTTTTCCATCTTCTTCACCGCAACCGAGAGAGAATAACTTGAGGGAGAGATTTCTTCATCAATTATCATTTGAGTGTGTATTTTCATCACCTTCAATCATTTGGGAAGCTTGGATAGTCGCTTTTACACGCTTTCACCTGATCGAATTGGTGGATCTTCAAGAGGTAAATTCTTCAACACTTGGACTTCGATTTTGTGTTGAGATATGATGTTTGGACGTTATAATCATGTTATATGAAGGGATATGTATATGATTATGAGTTTGTATAAGGATTCATTGGATTATTGAGGAATTATTCAAGAACACGTTGAAAATCGAGTTGGAATTGGGGATTTTCGACTAATTGTTGTTATAATCACATTTTGGATATTCATAACGGATTATTGATCGTATTGGAGATGTTTTGTTGGTTTGAAACACTTCTTGGGGATTTTGATATTGGTATATTGAGGTTTGATTGTAAACAATCGGAGTTTGACGCAACGTGTTTGATTTAATGTCTCTATAGACTTGGTTTAGTCGTATCGACGTTTGGAATTCGTTATATTCGTGTTTAATTCGTGTATTGATCGGATTGTTGGTAATTGTATTGAATTAAGGTTGTTCGTGCGATCGACACTTCATTTAGGACGTTGTTCGTGGAAGGATAATTTTCACCAGATTGTGTAAGTTAATTCTTACTCGATTAAAAGGATATTCATACCTTTTGTTGTTGTTCATTCATAATCATAACTCATTCATCATTATATTAACCGTATCAAAACTTGTTGTTATCAATTAATCGTTTACCATAAGGAACGACGGTTCCAATCTTTTCATTGAGTGTCATTTATTTCATTACCATTCCATCTCGGTGAGTCATTATTCATTTTCGATGTCACTTTTGTTACATCGTGGCATTCCGGTCATCTTGGCGTGCGATTGGTATGTGTAGGATTTTCATGTCGGGCACATTATGGTCGTGTGTTGGTTGTTGACCTCACATTGGGTGTGCACACGAGTCTATGTGTCTCGTGAGATCGATTAGGTACAAGACCACGCGTGTATTGATCGTTGGTGGCTTGTGCACGGACACATTTCCATCCCGGGCGTAGTGTGGCGCCATTTCCTTTGAGCCGTCTTGTTAGTTGAATCATATAGCATGTTTGATTGCGTATGTTTCGGCTGGATATTTCATAATTTCGTATATAATCATGATTGTGTATTTTCAACTCTTGAGGATTGTTGTTACATTTAATCGGCCGTTTGGGGATTTTGTTTCGTGTCATGACAAGGCTAAAGCACGGGGAGAGCACGGTGACAGCGAGGAGTCCTAGTGATACTAGTAGGGGGCCCCGATTTTTCAGTTATTCATGTTATTGTCCTTTATTTTCCGCTGCAGACTTTCATTTGAATACTCCGTTTCATTCAGTGTTGTGTATTTTATCTTCATATAAAATACACTAGTATTTGGTATTGTCCTGGTGTGTTGTAATTAAACTCCTCATCGGAGTAATTATTGTTGTAATGTAGTTCGGTACTACATTTATCTTGTGTAATTCATTCATTTTCATTTGCCTGGTGGGTCCCAGTTAGGGATCTACGGCACTGTAATATCCGCCTAGTTTGGGGTGTTACATTTTATTACACATTCCAAACTGCAATCAATCCAAAACATATGCAGAAATAGCAGATTTATTACTTATTTTGAATTGAATTGAGTTCAAAGTGTGAACAAAGCCTTTTTATTCTAGTTCAAAAGTGTGTACATAAACTCAGGAGAAATCCTATTTTTTTAGTATTTAATGACATTAAGGGTAAATATGTCATTTATGTTTCAAACTTTTGGGTATTGAGTATCTATGACCTTTTTGTTAACGACCCATCATAAGAATGAGAATTAGTGAGAGTAAACAATATGTGCACTTTTTTGTGTAGATAGAAACAATATCCTTGAGACTGCAGAACCACTGGAAATCATCTCGGCCCAGACAACTCATCGGGCTGGAGATTTGCAGTAGAGTCGACAACTACGCGAGCAGCATTAGGTTCGCTTTGGTTGAACCGTAAGTGGAACATCTCCTTGTTCTTTCTTTCCTCCCATCTATTTGCCAATCCATCACCTTCAAGCATTCTGACTACTTCTGACATCTTGGGACGTTCAACTGCAGAAGTTTGCGCGCAGAGTAGTGCAACCTGCGTTAGCTGCTGGACCTCTTCCTCAACATAATTACCTTGAAGATCAGTGTCAACCAGGGTCTCCAGCTTCTTCTCCATCAATAGTCCCTTAACCTGAATAACAAAAACGGAAGCAGACAACCTTGTGATACAAGGAATGTATCCCAAATAATGAAGACTGGAGAGCTTGAAGATCAAATTAATTTGCATACAGAGAACAATCTCTAAACCGAGAATTACTCAATCCATTATATTGCACAGAAATACATCAGAACAAACTATCAAAACATGAGTTACAGATGTCTTCAAAAGATGAAGAAAGTAGAAAAAAGAATTTTAAATAAGACTCCACGAGTTGCATAGAGTAGGCATTTGGCCGGAATATTGCAGGAGGGCGAACTAAGATCGAATACTCTTTTCGTTCTTCCAAAAAACAGCAATTTGGTTAACTCATCACTGTCAAACACTAACAGGCATAATGAAATCCAATCTCAATATTGCTAAAAGAAGAAAATTCTCTTTCCATTTTATATTCAGAAAATGACTATGGCCTTGACAATATTTTTATACTGCGGTAAATGAAGTATTACTTAAAAAGTTTTTACAAATGGTTGCTTATTCTACTTTGTATATGGAGTTGTAACTATTAGAGATATATTAGTATCTCGTTACCCATTCCAAATATAACGAGATACGAATATGACTCTAATAGTAACATCAAAATAGGAAGACGTGTGGCGCTTCCCATGCCATCATCAGTTGACACTACTACAGACAAGGTGTTTCTAGAATCAGTGTTGTTAAAATCGCGATTAATCGCGCTTCGCGAGTAGGCGAAGGTTCTGCGAGTTGCGTATGAACAATTTAGTGTGATTATGAAATTGGCAAAAAATCGCGATTGACTCGCGCTTCGCAGAAAACCGCAGTAAAAAGCGCAAAAAACTCACACTATACATAAAAAGACTGAAATCGCGCATAAATAGCCTTGATGATGACGATGTGGATCCCAATTATGTGCATGAAGGAGATGATCTTAACTGGGACGATGTTTGTATTGCTTCTGAAGTTGAAGAACCACTTTATCGTACTAGGTGCTTGACAAGAAACATGAACACCTCAAAATCAAGTGAAAGCGCAGGAGCTTCTTCTTCTTCAACTCTTCGAGACGAAGATGATGATGAGGAAGAAAGAGAATTTGAGGGAACCGAGATCGAGCTAAATGATTTGGAAGCCTTTGACTTGCTAAATGTCATTGATTGATAGTTCAATACTTTACTATCGCATTCCTACTAAGTATTAAGCTAGAGACTTTATATTATGTTTATTTCTACTAAGTTGGAGACTTTTTATTATGTTATTTCTACTAAGTTGGAGATTTTTTATTATGTTTGAAACTGTTTAAATTGCCATTCTGTTGTTTGATATTAGAACTAACATTATTAGAAGCATATGTATAAATAAAGATAATTATGTAAATTATTTAATTTCTGGCAAAAAATCGTGCGAGTAATCGCGCTTCAAAATTGGAACTTGTGCTTTTTTCAATTTTGCGCATTTCACAACAGTCTGGAATCAACTTAAACTTCTAAAATGTCTGTTTAGAACGGACAAACATTTTGCGTCTAGTCCAGAATGCAAAGATCCAAATTAAGTCAAACCAAAAAAAAAAAAAAAGAAGTCGCACTGAATACGCAAGCGTTTCAAGTTTAACAGAAGTAATTATACGAACAACTATATCATATTGAAGTGTATTGCTTACCCAGTTAAGCACCAAGGCATCATCATCGTTGAGAAGATTCGGTAGATCAAAAGCTCTCTGCCCTGTGATGAGCTCAAGAAGCATCACCCCGTACCCGAAAACATCAGTTTTCTCTGAAGTCTTGCCAGTGGAGAAGTACTCGGGAGAAATATAACCAAGGGTACCACGTATGGCAGTTGTAACATGAGTAGCCTCCTGCTTCATGAGTTTGGCCAAACCAAAGTCTCCAACAACGGCATCAAATTCCTCATCCAGCAATATATTTGCTGCTTTGATGTCGCGATGTATTATCTTTGGATCATGATCATGTAAATAAGCAAGGCCCTTTGCAGCTCCAAGGGCAATATTTTTTCTCTTTGCCCAATCGAGTGGAGGTTGTGATTCAGGCCGGTCTGTGAGAACATGCCAGATTGTGAGACATACTAGTGCGCCTTTATAATATTTTGAGTAAATTACACATTAGTCTCTTGTGCTCATTCACGATTGACACAATGCCCCTGTGGTCATTTCATTAACATAATACATCATGTGGTCTAATTTTCGTTAACCCCAAAAATGCCTTTTTTCCTACAATAATGCATATGTTCTAACCAATCTAACCGTAGATAGCAATTACTTGGTGAGCTGTGCATACAGCCTGAGGACATATACCAACGTAACTACACAAAGAGTTTTACAAGATTTACCTCTTAAACATGAAGCAAGACTCCCATTAATCATGAAGGGATAAACAAGCAACCGTTCTTTTGGTGTAATACAAAAGCCAACTATACGAAGTAAGTGCCGATGCACACCCATGCTAATCATTCCCAGTTCAGTTTGAAACTGCAGTTCGCCGTTCTGTCTACTGCTTCCTTTAAGCCTTTTAACTGCAACTAGAGAACCATCAGCTAGACAGCCTTTGTAAACCTCACCAAATCCACCCTTGCCGAGAATGTTTTCTACACTAAAATTATCTGTTGCAACATATAGTTCATACAGAGAAAATCTTCTGATATGTCCTAGGTGAGCTTCTGAATCCTCAGCTGCAAAGAAAGGCAAGTGAATTGAGAACTCAATAAAAACAACACGAATGTTAAAGCTTCGGTTTTAAGCCAACAAACCTCGAACATTAAAGAAACGATGGCGTGCTTTTCTGTGCCGCCACCTAGCATACAAAATAGCAAGAACAGCAAAAAGAAAAGCAACCCCTGCAGCAACTCCTCCAGCAATAGCTCCAAGTTTGCTTTTGAACTCTGAGGCAGGAACGTAAACAGATCTAACTCCACGCCATCCAGTAAAAAGTTGCAGTCTTAATCAAGAAGCATACTGTTCATTTAACTATATATGGATTCCATCTCCTTCGTAAATCTAAAATCTGAGTGGATCAATCAAAAATCTCTGCCTTATGAAAGAGCATTCGAATTTGCAGAAGACGTAACAGTTCAAAAATGGGTTAGTCCAACTTAGGCTCTGTTGTTCTTTTGAGCTGAAATTTGCTGAACTGAACTGAACTTAATTTTGCTGAACTGAACTGAACTGAATTGTGTTGAACTGAACTGAAATTATTTATATCACAAAAAAAGTTAATTATATGTATAATATTTTTAATTCATTTAAAATAATAATAATAATTATTATGTATAAATTTTTAAATTTAATTCATTTAAAATAATAATAATAATTATGTATAACATGAGGCGAATGTTCGTGGAACAATAGATTCTCAAATGTCTTATGCAGATCGAAAGAATGCCATGTTCGTCGTGCGGTATTGCATTACAAATTTGGGGATCTAATAGCGTCAATGATGAAATGCAAGAAAAATAAATTGTAGTAGTAATAAACAATTATTTTTAAAAAAGTTCGTAATGTGCTTGTATAAATATTTTATTCCATGCTACATCTTATATTTATAATGGTTGACTCTCTTCTCATTATATTGTTAATAATATTAGATAATAATATATATACAACAATGATAATAATAAAAGTTATAGCTTCGATTATCAATAATAATACTACGACCGATAAATTATTAGATTAGTATTAAATAATAATTATTAGATTACAACAACAACCAAAAACAATACAAATAATAATACTACTACCGATAAATTAAAATAATGAGATTAATAATAAAAATTTGTATATAGTATTGTTGATAATATAAATATTAATAATAATTAATATTATATAACAATATATACAACAATAATTATTCTTGATAAAAATATATATATATATATATATTATTCTTGATAATTAATATCAACAATAAAAATAATTTGCTAAACTGAACTGAATTTTGCTGAATTGAACTGAAGTGAAAAGAAAAGTGCTGAAATTAAGCCCAAAAGAACAGAGCCTTAATATCAGAAAAGGGATGCCTCGCATTCAGGAAAAACCCTTAGAACTTGGTTAGCTTGCTGAGGTTCCATGACTGATCTGCAGAGTTAAGAATAATTTTTTGTGCCAACACGAAAGGGTTGCAACTCTTGCAAAATATATGCATTATTCTTGAGTTCTGCCTTTACTGAAAGGGAAACGAAGCGAAAATAAAATAAAATCCCAGAGGCCAGTATGGAAACGAAGCGAAAATAAAATAAAATCCCAGAGGCCAGTATAGTCATGTTGAAAGAAATGGGATTAATTTTTCCAGAATAAATTAGTTTGGGAAATCCGTTTTCATGTATATGGAAACACAATGAGAAGCAGCAAGTATTTTCTCTTCTCAAGATCTTCATGGCATCAGAGCCGGTGCTGAGTTTTTCAAGTTAGCATCCTCTTTCAAGCATTAGGTTCGAAATTAAGGTTTCTAGAGAAAAGAAGGGGTTGAAAAAACAGAAAGCACATCTACTCGTGTTTTCTAACTACAACACCCCCGCGAAAAGGTCGAGCAGCTCAAAACGGGCCACTGGCAAAGCAGCTTCGCTGGAAAAACCTCAGCGGATAAGTGTGAGACCACTGCCAGTCGCGGATTTTACCAGCTTGGTCGCCAACCACTACCCCTCTTGTTTCTGACCTTCGTTTTATCTCACTCAATTGCAGGTCGTTTTTGCATATCAGATCTGTCTTCTTCGTTGTTTTTTTGTTGGTTTTTCCACAATGGCATAACAAAAGAAGGTTGTTGAAGCAAACTACATCCACATTGGGGATAATAGTATATCTCTGCAAAATATGGAACGAACTATCTGACATGGTTAAAATCTTGCTCATTGCTCATAAGAGCAGGATCACAAGGGTATATCACAAGGAATGCCACAAAACCAAAAGAGAAAACTGTTCCGACTTACGATTAGTGTGAATCAGAAAACTCTCCTGCTATGTCATGGCTCATTAACTCTAGAACCTGAAATTGCTCAAGGATACTATATATTGGATATTGAGGCTAAGATTTGACAGCAACACTCCAAATCTTGCATCATATAAGAATATGGTTATTTTGCTGAGGTTCCATGCTTGAACTTGGTTATTTTGCTGAGCAAACAGACACAAAGTTCTAAAAATTCCTTTCCTATTCTCCGTGTTAAAAAAGGAAAAAGTCTGCATTTCTGATGGCATGCTCTTAACTGTAAAATCGAAATTGCGTATTGCTCCTCAGCTAAAAACAAAGGTGAATATTCCTGATTTAAATCGTTTCAGAAAATAACTGAAGATTATAATAACTGATTATGGCATAGAATAAATGGATGGGTTTCGTACTTACTTAGAGTCTAAGGGGATAATCCACAATAAGTTATGTCTACACTACTGAACAAAATGATGTTGCGGAGAGGAAAAACAGTGATTTACTTGAAGTAGCCCAGTCTTCTTCTGTTTACTGTGGACCTTCCAAAAACCTATTGAGGTGATGCAGTTCTTTCCAAGACTCCTTTAGAGAATTTGCAAGGTACAACTTCCTATACGTTACCCCCTAAGTTTTTTGGTTGTGTCTGCTTTCTACAGACTAGGAATGTACGTAAGCTAGATCATAGGGCTCTTATATGTGTGTTTGTTGGCTACTCTCCAACTCAAAAAGGGTATATCACCGTCCCTCTAGATTTACGTTATGACCAGGGATGTGTTATTTTCAAGGAAGTTGAGTCATACTTTTCACCCCCACCTTTTCAGGGGGAGAATGTAGAAGAAGAGGTGGTTGTTTCTCAATCGATCCTTTGACTATTCTCCTCAGAAGGTTCCTCTATCTCTTGATATTTATATGCAGCAGGTTCCCACTCAGAGTGAAAGTCGTGCTAATACTACTCGGTTGGATTGACCAGATTTAAGGATATACTCCAGGAAAGATAAAGCAAATATGCAGCCTGTGCACTGCCGTGCATTTTCATTCAACTCAAAAACTGAAAATACTGGTAGGTTGCCTCTTACTATTGCCATCAGCTCCTGGTTACTCTAATCCCAATTCTACTGACAACTTGGATATTCTCATTGCTTTCAGAAGAAGTGTCCCATCTTGTACTAAGCATCTTATATCTAACTTTATCCCTTATTCCTCCTTGTCTCCTTCCTGTAACGCCTTTTTTGTTTGTTTCTTCTGTATCTATTCCACAGGATTAACAAGAGGCTTATTTGGATCCAAAAAGGAAAGCTGGAATTTTGTCAGAAATGAAAGCTCTAGTGGAAGAAGTATAAATGGATATTCCGGCAGGATTTGAGGGTGAGAAAGCTCGAGGAGAAGTATGTAGACTGAAAAAGGCCTTGTATTGCTTGAAGCAATCTCCGAGGGCCTAGTTGGACATATTCCACAAGGCCACGATCTTCTTCGTCTACCAACAAAGCAATGTTGATCATACCTTGTGCAATCGACACCTTGATGGTAAGGTTACATTGCTTATTGTATACGTTGATGATATTGTGGTAATTGGAGATGACAGTAAGGAGGTGACTAGACTAAAAAGGTTGTTAGCTGAAGAGTTCGAGATAAAAGAACTACGGAAGTTTCAATATTTCCTAGGAATTAAAGTTGAACCTGCAAGGAGTACCATTGTTAGCCGACCCCAAAGTATTTTGGGACTAAGGCTTTGATGTTGTTGTCGTTGTTGTTGATGTTGTTATTGATATTCTGAATGAAACTGGTAGATTGGATGCAAGCCTAATCATAAGCTACTAGTTGGAGTTGGTAACTATAAGCTACAAGCTGGAGTTGGTGCATTTATTGAGTTAGGGAAATATCAAAAAATTAGTAGGAAGACTGATATATGTCTCGCACACCAGACTGGATGTAGCATATGCAGTTATCTATGCATGATCCTCGTAAGTCTCATCTACACGCAATTTTCCACATTCTGCAGTATCTCAAGTCTGCACCAGGAAAGGGACTTCTTTTCTTCAGACATGGTTACCTCCGACTATAATCTTTAACAGATGCTGATTGGGAAGGATCTCCAGATGATAGGAGGTCAACCTGTGGTTAATGTAAACTTGTGAGGAAACTTGATTACTTGGAGAAGCAAGAAACAGAGTGGAGTGGCTCGACCAAGTGTAGAAGCAAAATATATGGCGATGAAACAAGGAGTTCGTGGACTATTATGTCTGCGAAAGTTATTAGAGGAACTGAAAGTATCGAGAAGAATGACTAGTCCTTATTCTATGCCTCTATGGTGACAAGACAGCCATCAGTATAGCTCATAATCCAGTTCAACATGATCGAACAAAGCACAATCACGACATGCTTCCCTTGATCTATTCAGGTGAGGTCAGACAAGCAATTAGCAGATGTGTTCACTAAATGGCTCAATAGTAGGCATTTTCATATTCTCATTTGCTTGTTGGGCATGTGCTTTAGCCCAGCATGAGGGGGAGTATTGACTAGAGTAAATTAGTTCATAAATCCTTTCATTAAGGGGTTGGGGGAATAAATTTTATTCCTAATTTATATAGTTTCCTAACTTGCATAGGCCTCTTATATATAAATAGGACTCCACCTATATACCAATACAGAGCAGTATAACATTTTCACTTCTCAAAACCTTCACCAAACGAGGAGATAGATAAAACAGAAAATAATAAACTAAGTCAGGTTAATGATATAGTAGTGTTTATTGAGGTATAAGATTCCTAAAAGAAGCAAAGAATAGAATGTGGCCCGTTTGTCAGCTAAGCGAAGGCAAACTAGTATCATTATATTGAGAGGGCAAGAGATTAGCAAAAAGTTCAAAACGATTATATACAAAACCTGGTGACGAAGAAGGCAGCCCCGGTGGATGTTGGTCTAATCGGTTATTGGAAAAACTGAAAGATGAAAGTTCCGGCAATTAGCCTAATTCCTTGTTGAGTAATAGAAGAACATTAACTTGTAGGCCTGAGTTATTTGATAAAACAGTGAACAACTGGAACAAACCTGGTAAGATTGAAACGTGAAAAGGAGCCGTTCACTGGAATGGGTCCTGTCAGGTTGTTGTTGGAGAGATCACTGGATTGCACACCGAGATGTATGAGTCAATAAAGGATCAGGAAGGAGACAGAAAGTAGAAAGACAGGACTTCACACAAGGCATCAGCAACTTACAGAACTATGAGCGAATTGATACTAGTAAGAGACATCGGGATAGTCCCAATCAAACTGTTGTTGTTAAGCCTCCTATTCAGGTCGTGAACAAACAGAAAATAGACAGACACTCAGTGTTTTTCCCTTTGATGCATCACGTTTCAATTATGTATGATCAAGTAAAAATTGCAGGTTACACGCCGATTTTATTCTTTGAAGTTGCTCCCTATTGTACTCAGCTTGAAACAACAGAAGCAAACCGTCGAGAAGCATTCTCACAAAAGGAAATTGCAAGTGCAACAAAAAAAAGTGATGTTTTCTATTTATCATGTGAAAAACAGAAGAAAACATAATAATTATTACAAACAAAACAGAGAGAAGCTCATACAGGTAGCGCAGATTCTGAAGCTTGCCCAGCAAGTCAGGGATGAAACCATTTAAGTTATTGTTGAAAAGATCCAAGCTGACCAAGTCTTTTAAGTTCCCGAGCTCACCAGGAATCATTCCGCGTATGTTATTAGAACCAAGCTCCCTGTCCCAGAAGAATAAATACAACAGGATCGTTAAAGACCAAGCATATACAAACAGCCTATAGCTAGTACGATGAACTGCTACTACTTGTCGAGAATCTATTAATTTTGATAGATTACAAAAATGACTTACAGGTACTGCAAATTCGAGAGCTGACCAAGCTGTGGAACCAGTTGACCGCCCAAATTTGCACTTCCAAGATCACTGAGCGTTAAAAGTAACCGCTTTTCAGCTATCAATTCAAATTTCATTATCGAGTAAAAAAAGGAGAAAAACAACAGAACAGAGCGTAATAGGCTTACACTCTAATGACACTGTCCTCCTGGTTGCACGTAACGCGAAACCACTTGCAGGGATTAGGAACGGTCGCAATCCAAGTCTCGAAAACATGGTTAGGATCGGCTAAGCTGTTCTTCAGGGCAATCAAAGCATCAACTGTCTTTCATATATTGCACCCAATCAACAACAATGATTCAGCAAACAGATCCATCAGTATCATAGATTAATAAGAGTCATAATCAGTAACTGCACTCATTTCATTAGTTTGAAGTTGGGTACAAATAACGGTTTTAAATTTCATCCCATGTGTGGAAAAGGGGATTACCAAGGAAATGCGATTTTCGGAGTTAATTACCTAATACCAAGTGGGAGAATCAAAATCAGATTGAGAATATTATTGCATTCTTACCCCCATTACTTCATATCAAAGTTACCTTAAAGGATTCAACCATCGACAACTTCACAAACATTAACTTGTTGCTACCTTAAATATTGTGATATGACAATAAAACAGTCTAGCAACATAGTGTAGACAATGCTGGATCCTTTCTTTAACCACAATCATTTTCTTTGATATCACGCAAAATAGACGTATATAACTACGATAAATTTAGTAATATCAAGACCAAATTGCTCCCTAACAGCTTAAGCTTTTAGATGAGGTGGACATTTAATATGGTATCAGAGCTTATAGACCAAAAAGTCTTGGGTTCCAAGCCACTCGTTCTGTTTCCAAGCATGGTCATATTTCCTATCTGCATGTGAGGGAATATATTGAGACAACAATATGTTATTAGAACATAATTGAATAACTTGACAAGGAAAAAACCCTTCTTGTCCCAAGCTTAAAGCTTGATAATAATTTTTAATAATCCCTATTAACTCTGATAACAAGCCTTATATACTAATTCATATCCTAGACTTTTCCTTACAACGACTCTACCCTTACAAGGACTCTTTATTTAATTACTAATTACTTGGCAAATAATAATTAAGATAAAATAATAATTAATCCTAATTAATCTGCTACCCGTGGCCGGATCTGCTCGTCCCAACCCGCTGCCCCGATTTGACCCACGGTCGCCCCGCTCTCCTTTTTACGTCTTCGCGTGTAGACTCTCAACGGAACTCTCTCGGGCTCTTCTTCCACATGCGGCATAACAACTTCCTCCCCCTCAAGACCCGCCTTGTCCCCAAGGCGGAAGTCAGGAAACTGTGATTTTATTTCTTCCTCGTCGACCCAAGATGCATCATCACGTGATTTTCCCTTCCAATGTATCAACACTTGCCACCCCACCGTATTCCCTTCTCTCTTTTTCCGCCAGCCCAAAACCTCTTCCGGCTTGAAGATACTGGATTGAGAACCTTCCAAACTAATGGGTAGCTCCGTCTCCACCGGATGGTTGCCAATCGCCCGCTTAAGTTGCGACACATGAAATACGGGGTGGATACGCTCGAATTCCACATCTCTTCGCCTTTTGTTCGCAAAATGAGCCATCTTCTATTGTGAGCCCGCGTCAAATTGAACTTCAGCTGCCTTAGAACTTCATCACGGCTTCCAAAGACCGAGGCAAGAATCGGCGGATTGTCGGGGGTGCCCGACCATAGACAATCTCAAAGGGTGTCATCTTGGCGCTCGTTTGATATGACGAATTATACCAAAACTCGGCCCAAGGAAGCCAGTTTATCCATTTCCGGGGTTGTTCCGACACGAAACAACGCAAATATGTTTCCAACACCCTATTCAACACCTCTGTCTGCCCGTCGATCTCTGGATGATATGCCCAACTGAATTTCAATTTTATCCCCTGCGGTTTAAATAGCTCCCGCCAAAAAGCTCACGAATACTGAATCCCGATCACTGACAATGGAGCGCGGTACCCCATGCAGCCTCACTACCTCCCGCACGAAGGCCTCGACTACGGACCTAGCCGTGAATGGAAATCTCAACGTGACGAAATGCCCGTACTTCGAGCGCCGATCCACTACTACCATAATGCAAGAATACCCTTGCGATTTCGGGAGGCACGTGATGAAGTCCATAGAGACGTCCTCCCAAACCGCCTCGGGAATGGGCAAGGGCTGCAACAACCCGGCCGGTGACATCGCCTCGTGCTTTGACTTTTGGCACAATAGACAATTAGCCACATACTCCTGTACCCGCTTAGACATCCCCCGCCAATATACACTTACCGCTACCCGACGGTATGTCCAAAAGGCCCCAGCGTGCCCTCCTTCCGGTGCATCATGGAACTCAAACAATAGCTTGGGAATCCATTCAGAATTTTCCGGCAAAACCAAACGCCCCTTAAAGAACAAACACCCTTGCTTTATCGTGTACCCTGGTCGACTCTTCACATACCGTTGTAGATCCGCAATCACTGACTTAACAAAATCGTCGTTTTGTTGTTCTTCTAGTACCTTCGCCATGGTTAGCACGTCGCCAAGTCGAGCCAAGTCGACCGAGAACCTTCGTAAAGACTAGTCGACAAGTCGCCCCAACTAGTCGTGACTAGTCAACAAGTCTTTCATATACATATATTTACTAGATTTAATACATGACGTAATTAAAAATAAAAAACCGTGACAGATTTGATAATTTTATAACAGTTAAAATCAAATAATAAATTTTTATTTAAAATTTAATTTATTTAAAAAATTATTAAGTATATTAGTACGAGAGGTATTTATTTAGTATGATATTTTTTTATTTATAATTTCAATTATATAAAATAAAATATTAATAATTATATTAGTATTAACTATTAACAGTATATTAATTTAATAATTACTAATTACATACATATACATAATAAGTATACAATACATATATATACTATATATCCACCAACCGGGTGAGCCGTTTTATCTACCCACACTCTGTAACCAGAATAGGGTATACATATATAAATATAATACATAAAGTTATGAACGATAAAACAAATACATATCGGAGGGAGACAAGAAGCCCGCAGAGAAGGAGAAGGATGCCGTACGGAATACAAGGAAGACTATGCTGAACAGTGAACAAATAGGAAGTTCGAGACGGATCTGGAATTTGGGATCCGGAAGTTCCGAGGGTTTCGACTTTCGACTTTCGAACGCGGGTGAGAAACAGCGATTTTCCAGAACGTTTTTTTAATTATTTAAGTGAAATCCAGTATGGTTTGACGTTTGGTGCCGATTCGAAACCGGCTTTGACCCATCAACGTCAAATGCAATAAGTCGCTCAGCGACTTCTTTCTTCGGCCGACTTGTCGACTAGTCGTCGACATGATAACAATGACCTCCGCCACAGCACGCCAAAGCGGCCCACTTACCGCCGCCAACTCCCCATCCGTATTCCGCCGGGACAGCGCGTCGGCCGCCGAGTTCGTGCACCCTGGTTTATACACCACCTCAAAATCATATCCGATCAATTTTGCTACCCATACCTGCTGTGCAGGTGTCCCAATCCGTTGCGCCATTAGATACTTAAGGCTGTGGTGGTCCGTGCGGACGGTGAAGCGACGACCAATGAGGTAGGGTCGCCAATGCTGTACGGCCAACACCAGAGCCATTAACTCTCGTTCGTACGCTGATTTGGATAGCGTGGTGTCAGCCATTGCCTTGCTGAAATACGTTACCGGACGTTCTTCCTGCATGAGCACAGCGCCGATACCCGTGCCTGACGCGTCGCATTCCACAATGAAGTGTTGATGAAAGTCGGGCATACGCAACACCGGGGCTGCCGTCAATGCCGCCTTCAAGGCTGAGAACGCGTTCTCCACGTCTGATGTCCATTCGAATTTGGCCGGTGCGTACTTCTTCAGTAACTGCGTCAAAGGGCGAGCCAACATTCCATACCCTCGTACAAAACGGCGATAGTAGCCGGTCAAGCCGAGGAATCCTCGGACCTCCTTCACGGATTTCGGCACGGGCCACTCCAACACCGCGCTCACCTTTCCTGGGTCCATTGCCACCCCCTCGGCTGATATAATGTGGCCGAGGTACTCCATCTGTCGTACCCCGAACGCGCACTTTTTCTTATTCGCCTTGAACTCATGTTCCTTCAGAATAGCCAGAACCGTAGCCAATTGCTCCATACGTTCATCTGGGGATCGGCTATATACTAGAATATCATCGGAAAACACTCGGAAAACACCAGCACAAACTTCCTCAAATAGGGCCAAAATAAATCATTCATGGTGGACTGGAATGTGGCTGGGGCGTTGGTCAACCCGAATGGCATCACGAAGAATGCATAGTGCCCGCTGTGCGTACAAAATGCCGTTTTATCTACGTCTCGTGGCATCACTCGTATCTGATGGTATCCGGACCGTAGATCAATTTTCGAAAAAATCACTGCCCCTGCCAATTCACCCAACATTTCCTGGATAACCGGTATAGGATATTTGTCAGGAATTGTTACTTTATTTAGCTCACGGTAGTCGACGCAGAACCTCCAACTACCATCTTTCTTTTTCACCAATAGGACCGGGCTCGAATAGGGGCTCTAACTCGGTTGTATCATCCCTGCTAACAGCATATCCACCACCAAATGTTCTATTTCGTCCTTTTGAGCATGTCCGTACCGGTATAGGCGTACTGACACGGGTCCCGCGCCTGGCGTAAGCTCGATTCGATGATCCGTGGCTCGGCAGGGGGGCAGCCCCTCGGGATTGCCGAATACCTCACTGAACCTTGCCAACACCCGACCTACTGTCTCCTCCGGCCCCTTGTTGTCACAAAGTATAATTGCCCGTAGTTCTATCTCCTCTTCCCGGGCTAACGAACGAAGACTAGCTGGGGCGCGGTATAGGGACGGGGACCCCTCGTAGGCAAATGGTCCTTGCTCCGACCTCGAACGACATAGTCATCTTCTGCCAGTTACACCGAACCTCACCCAACGTCTTCGACCATGCCACTCCCAGAATCACGTCTACTCCGCCTAATGGAAATACATAACAATCCACCAGAACTTCATATTCTGGAAAGGACATTATCAGCTCCCTACATATTCCCTCAGAGTTCTGCTTACGACCATCCCCTAATCGCACATTAAAACTTTCGATTGCCTCCGGTTGCAACTGTAACCTTCTCACCAATTTGTCGGAGATAAAATTGTGGCTTGCGCCGCAGTCTACCAGCGTTGAAACCGCACAACCTCCCACTTGTCCCTCCAACCGCAAGGTATCAGGGCTCGTGAGTGCTGCCATGGATAAGAGGGATAAAACTCTGCATACCTCCCCTTCCAGCTCCTGCAGCTCGCCGCCATCCTCCTCTTCTAACCCTTCTGTTTCTACTAGCTCAGTTCCTGGCATACCTTCCCCTCCAACCAACATAACCCTCAGCTGTTTGCTCGGACATTGGTGTAGCGGGTGGTAGGGCTGCCGACATCGAAAACACAGTCGCTTGGCTCGTAGATCGTTGAACTCCTGCGGAGACAACCGTCTCATTTGAGCCCGACCGTGGGGCCCATTCGGCCGTGCTAATTGACCTTTTGGAACTGCGGCATCGCAATCTGGCGGCTTGAATGGCGGTTTTCGGAACGATCTGACTGGATTGGCCGGTCGAAACCCCGCGGTATTCGTCCGCGATTGCGAGTACGCTCCGCGCTCTGGGCTACCTCCCTTGTCATATAATAACTTCGCCTCGATATTTCGCGCCATTTGCATGGCCACCTCCAAATCACGTGGGTCCCAAACTCGCAAATTCACTCGGATTGACTCACTCAGCCCGTTTATAAAGTACCCGAGGTAGTGATCCTCCTGCAAACCCGGCACATGATTAGCCAATTGGATGAACTCATCGACATAGGCGTCAACCGAACCCAATTGTTTTACCGCGACCGTTAAATGCAGTGCCGCCTTGTACCTTACATCAAAACATCGAACTAATGCGTGACAAAACTCAGCCCATGTAAAATTTCCCCGCCACGAACGAAGCCAACGGAACCACCCGAGGGCTACCCTCCATCGCGACTAACGCTAGCTGTGTCCGTAGCCCTTCCGGCGTCTCGTGAATATCGAATTGCTGTTCAGCGCGGGCTATCCATCCATTCAGGTCGGTTTCGTCAAAAACAGGCAGTACAGGGGAGCCTGCCCCCGCCGCACCGCCTGTCGCCTTTTCCTTCTCCTCGCGATCGGTCGCCAGCCCTCCTGGTATAAGCTGATTCCCACTCCCAGTAGCCGCTTGCAGCGCCGCGAGGGCGGCCAGAATTTCAGCCAGCTTAGTGTCGGTGCCCTGCCTGAACGTCTCTAGATTGCCGCGGAGTTGGTGCTGCTCCTCAATCATCACGCCGATTGGCGCCTCTACCTCGGAAAGCCTCGAATCGTTTCTTGTCATGATCCCGTCTATGAAGATTCGACAGGTCGGACCAAATTGTTACGACGGGATTTGTTAGAACAGAAGCGAATAACTTGACAAGGAAAAAACCCTTCTTGTCCCAAGCTTAAAGCTCAATAATAATTTTTAATAATCTTTATTAACTCCGATAACAACCCTTATATACTAATTCATACCCTAGACCTTTCCTTACAAGGACTCTACCCTTACAAGGACTTTTTATTTAATTACTAATTACTTGGCAAATAAGAACTAAGATAAAATAATAATTAATCCTAATTAATCTGCTGCCTGTGACTGGATCTGCTCGTCTCAACCCGCTGCCCCAATTTGACCCACGGCCGCACCGCTCTCCTTTTTACGTCTTCGCGTGCAGACTCTCAACGGAACTCTCTCGGGCTCTTCTTCCACATACGGCATAACACAATATCAACTATCAACCTTATGAGCCCTACACTTAAATATCTTCAACGACTAGTAATTTAAATTCCATGTCGCGTAGGCATTTCAACCTGCAGGTGGCAAATTCTACAAGGACACGAGTTCGAGTCACGTGCATGATGTGGGAGTTTTATCCTCCAATGTGGGGATAGCTCATGTAACTGTGACACCTCCTCCCACCTAGTGGGTAGTTAGTCATGTGATTTAATTCCTCCACCAATCCCTGTCGGGCCGGGGGTGGGGGCCCTGGGAGCGAGGGATTTCGCTTTTGCTACAAAGTAATTTAAATTCCATAGTTATTCCAAACACAATTTCGAGGTTCGGTTGAGAAACATAAAGACAACAAGTGTAACATTAAAAAACCAACCTTCGTGGTTGCCAAAGGAGGAGAAAAACTGGAAAATCAGCGGAACTAAGCCGAGCAATGCTGCAAATACCTGTCTATCCATTGTTAAACAATATGAATTACAATGATAATAAGTCGCTAATGGTTAAATCAGTATTTGTGACGAGTTAAACTGTCGCAATACAGAAAACCAATTTTTTTTTTGCGGTGAAGGGGGGCGGGCACCGCCCCTAGATCCGCCACTGCGGAGAGGGTTAGAGGTGGATTCGAGATGCAGTCCACCATCCACAGGAAAAGAACCACGGGCAGATCTACACTATAGGCACCGTGGCAGCACCGGCAAGAATTTTTTAAATTTAATAAGTTTACTCAGCGGCTGTTCGTTTGGGGCTTATTGAGCTGTTAAATGGATATGGCTTATTCGGTCGGTCATATCCATTTGTTCGTTTGAAACTTAATTCACTCAGATTTGGCTGATTCGATCGGCCTCAAAATGGGAGTGATTTGAATTCACCTCATTAATTTCTAATTAATCATCTACTCCTCACCACCAACCCCTTTAATTAAAAACCCTAAAGAAGCCGTCTATCATCACCACCAAAATACCATCACCATCGCTTTCTCCTCCTCCTGTGAACACTTCTCTGTCGTTTCTGCTATGTGAAGACTGGGGGTAAAATGGTCATTTCTGATATTCAGAGCATAACAACCGAACACCAACTTATCTATTAACAGTCAGACAACCATATCCATCAGACAGTCATATGGATTCAGGTCTTAACAGAAAATGAACCGAACATCCCCTTACTGTGATTCTACTCTGTCACTAAGAGGATCGGTCTCTTAACTCATCCAGTCCAAACGGTGCCAGTCGAGATTTCTCAAATCCGCTGATGGGTGTGGCGTTGCCAAAAAGCCAAATACGAGGTCGATGTGACATATTTTAATGTGTGTTTCAATGTATGTGCACACGGCTCATGTATGTTTCAATTGACGCTTACACGGCTCGTGTATGTTTGTGTATATGGCTCGTGTATGTTTCAATATGTGAGCACGGTTCGTGTATGTTTCAATATGTGTACATGGTTCGTGTATCTTTCAATATGTGTACACGGCTTGTGTATATTTGTGTACACGGCTCATGTATGTTTCAATATGTGTACACGGCTCGTGTATATTTATGTACACGGCTCGTGTATGATTCAATATGTGTGCATGGCTCGTGTATGTTTCAATATGTGCACACGGCTCGTTTATATGTGTATGTTTGTGCACACGGCACGTGTATATTTGTGTACACAGCTCGTGTATGTTTCAATATATGTTTATACGGCTCATGCATATTTGTGTACATGGCTCGTGTATATTTGTGTACACGGCTCGTGTATTGGTACACGGTAAGGAGAATTATAACTCTTTTATTAAGTAATGAATATAACGATACATGTTATAGCATATAGAACATATACAAGAGTCCAAAACTACAGAGGAATTAGAGTCCTATACAAAGTATGTCTATGTATAAGATATCCTAACTAGGCCTTATTTCTATCATGCCCCGCAAGACCAGAGGTACAGACTGTACACAAATCTTGTTCAGTGACGTAAACACAGTTTGGGGAGTGGTTTGGTGAGAGCATCAGCAAGCTGGTCACCTAAGTGAACATGTTTTACCTCAATTTGCTGTTTTTCTACCTGATCACGAACAAAATGGAAGTCAATGGCTACATGTTTCATTCTGCTGTGGAAGACAGGATTAAGTGGCACCAACATTATCACAGAAAACACTAGGAGATTGTGATAAAGGTAGATGGAGATCCTGGATAAGGTGAATAACCAATTAGTTTCTGCGACGACAGAGGCAACTGTCGTGTACTCTGTCTCTGTGGATGATCTGGCCACTTGTCTTCTGTTTTTTGGAGGACCAACTAACAGGGTTCCTACCATGAAATATGATATATGCTTATGTAGAAGTTCTGGCATCTTGCTCACCAGCCCAGTCAGCATCAGAGGAAGCAAAGAGTCGGTGACAAGGGAATGACCTAATGAGAAGACCATGTGTAATAGTTGACTGGAGATACCGAAGGACTCTCTTGGCGGCTTGACAGGGTGTGACTAGGCATGTGTGAACTGTGCCAATTTGTTAATGGCAAAAGAGACATCTTGACGGGTTAGTGATAAGTACTGAAGAGCACCCACTGCATATTGATAAATCTTGACATCTGTTGGAGGAGAGACATCCTGCAAAATCAAGAAAACAGAAGTGGACATTGGAGTAGAAACGCATTTTGCATCAAGCACCTGGTATTTCTCTAATAAGTCAGCAATATATTTGTACTGAGTAAGTAGGAGACCATTTGTATGGGGAATGACTTCCACTCCAAATAGTGGAGATGTCTAAGATCTTTGATAGAAATTTTCAATGCAAGCGAGTGAATAACATTCTTCACCATGGTGAGGAGCTTCCGGTGACAACAATGTCATCCACATAGACTAATACCAATACCAAAAATTTCGATTGTGCAATATAAATAATGAGTTATTAGAATAAGCTCTAGAAAATCCATTATCTACAAAGTGGCTGCGTAAGCATTGTACCAAGTCCTCGGGGCTGTCGGAGGCCATAAATAGATTTTACGGAGGGAACAAGCATAGTCTGGGAACTCCGAGTGAACAAAACCAGATGGTTGTTGCATATAAACTGTTTCCTATAGGATGCCCTGTAAAAAAACATTATTGACATCTAGTTGGTGTAATGGCCAACCACGAGTCACTGCAAGCAAAAGAATCAGTCGAATAGTAGTATGCTTAATAACAAGGCTAAATGTAGCATGAAAATCAACCCCAGGTTGTTGTGTGAATTCCTTGGCCACAGGGCGAGCCTTATACCTCTCAATGGATCCATCCGACTTATGCTTAACTCTAAATACCCACTTACATCCCACAACATTTTGTTCTTTCTCACGCCGCACTAAAGTCCATGTTTTGTTACTCGCTAAAGCATCATACTCAGTCCGCATAGCTGCACACCACTCTAGATACTTAGACGCCTGTTTAAAGGTACTGGGGGCTAAGGGCAGAGGGTTAGTGGTAAGGGTAGCTAAGTAATAGAATACTTGTTTGGGTTTAAAAATATTATTTTTAGATCTTGTAACAATAGTGGAGGGGAGAGACATAATACTGGCGGAGGATACAGGAGCATCAGTGGGTCTAAAATATGCAAAGAAGATGGAGGTAAAGAGGGGGAAGAAGGACAGCTGTTGGCCACTAAGTATACTGGATGCAGCTTGGAAAGTGTTTTAAACAACAAGCTGTACGGTTTTTAAATCTAAGTGCGTAGCAGAAGTCTTTAATACAGTAAGTTGCTGAGGATACAGCAACTCGATGTGCAGTGTATACTTAAATAATCACAGTTAATAAAACAATAAAGGCAGAAGGTAAATAACACAATAATTAAAGTGGTTCGAGGTAAACCCATCTACGTCCACTGGTCTTCCACACAGGAGTAAAAAGTTTATTATAATTAGTGCGTACACAACTACGTAATTATAACAACACCTAATCAATATATCGTTCACACAGATTGATATAAAGATCTTAGCTTTCAACCATTCACACAGATTGGTTTGAGCTAACACTTGACTAGCTTCTTCACACACAGTTCTGAAGCTTCGTCTTCTTCAATGCAAGTCCGTCACACACAGTTCGGGAGTAGCAAGGATTCCTCAATCCACACAGGGCTGATATGAGTTTGTTCAAAGATAGAACAGGGTTTGAACAACAGCTATGACTTTTTGGGCTTTAAGTTGATAATGTGTTGTTCAAGGTTTGACCACTGTATATCTCTTCTATCAGAATAGCAGAAAGCTTAGGGAGATATGTTTCGCTCTGAATATTTCTTGTAAGCTTTGTTCGTTTGTAAGTCGTGAATATTCTGAATATTTTCTGTAGATCTTGATCTTCAAACTCTGGAGATATATATAGCCTCTAAAATATATCCGTTTGAAATATATCCGTTGAGCAAGATTCTGCGACAACTTGATATTTGACTGAGATCCGGATATTACGGGATTTGAAGATCTTCTGATGACTTACAGTATTTAAATACTTTATCCTTTAGTATTTAAATACTTCTTTATCAAACGGGACTTGACTTCTAGCGAATACTGAAGATTCCTTCTTGTCCTGTTTGAGGGCTGTATGGAAGGATCGCTGTATTGATATTTCGAAACAGCTTCCATACTTAGCTTTGCGGGACTCTTTGCTGTATGATAGATTTACTGTATGGTTGGGACTGCGAGAAGTCTTCGATACAGGTTGATAGTTGATCAGCTTTTCGATACAGCTATTGGCGGTATTCAGGATTTGGCATATTGTCAAAACATTCTGACAATACGATCGATACAGGGATTGTTTATCCCAACAGCATCGATACATGGTTTTTGTTATCCCAACAATTTCCCCCTTTTTGATAATTTTCCAAGTCCTTCCGAGTCTTCTTTTTAAAACCTTATGATGTTATCCAAATATCCTTGATGATGCCAAAACTTTGACACTTAGCGGTTTGAAGTAGGGCAGACTTCTTAGTCTTCTTTCGAATGTTCTGGCCTTCGGCATTTGCCTTAACACTAAGAACTGCTCGCAGGCAAGTTCAACTTTTATCAAAAGAAAGTTACATTGAAAACTTATGATTGTCGCGAAGGCTCAATCTTACATTGTTTTCTAGATGCATACAACTTAAACTATGAACTGTTCGCAGACAAGTTCTTACAGCTTGTGTATGAGATAGGTTTCATAGTATGAATACAGTAAGAATAAATAAAGTGACTGTAAACATATAAGAACATAGTAGATTATGAGTTGTAATCTTTCAAGACAGGCAAAATTTTTTTTGATATTGAAATGAGGAGTACAAAATTTTGTTGTTCGGAAGATAAGATTACAAAAACTATAATACAAGGAAATTTAACTCCTGTAGTCTGAATGCCTCCATGGTTTTTTTGGGTCATTCTTGCTATTTTTCCACCAGTATTGATGGGCTTCCTTGTCTCGATTCTGATAAATGGCTCGATCTTCATATGATTTTTCGAAGACAAGAATCCAATCCTCTGGGTGGGTCACCAAGTCACCATTCTTGTGCTTTGATTTCATCTGCAGCTGTAGCGGGAGTGTTCCACCTTCTAGCTTCGTCTTGAATTCCTCTGCGGCTTCCTGCACCGTTCTGCATCTATTGAATAATGGGGAATCCCTAATAAGTACAACAAAATATCTTAACAGTTCATTTCTCCTCCACTTCTTGATCTCTGCAGCGGTAGGTTGTCGGTCTGCCGGGAGGTTCATAGATTGCGGCTTTCGGACTAGGCTTTTCCAAGGATACTTAGGATCCTATAATTCTGGTCTTTCTCCCTGTATCCTCATGTTCGGCGTTGAGATACGGGCTATGTCTGCAGTGATAGAGTCTTCAAACGGAGCTAAAAACTCTTTCTATTGCTCCAACCTCGTTCTCCTAGCGGCTTCCCTTGCTTCTTCCCCCTTTTTGGCGTCATCAAGGTATGACACCTTTTCATCAAGACGTTCCAGGATTTGCAAAGCGGCATCCTGTTTCGTCTCAATATTAGACATTCTCTCAACAAGGTAGGAGAGCACCTGCGACATATCTTTTATGTTCTTGTCATGGGCTCGCAGTTGGGAACCGGATTCGATCGGATCAGATGCGGTCTTGGCCTCAGAAATGCGGAGTTTTGATTGCTCTTGTCTCAGGGTCTGTTCTTGCTTATCTTGCAGTTGGCTCAGAGCTTGCTTGAAGACATGTGGCAAGACAGTGAAGGCTTCGACTACTCGAGAGACTTCATGCCTTAGTCCGGTCATTTCTTCAACAGCAGATGTGTGAAGCCAATCAATTGCCTTTTCTACAGAGTGTAGAGCATTGACTGCATCCTGAATAAAGACAGTTTGGAGGCCAAGAGCAAGTAATCGCTCTTTTCTTGCTTCGGTGCTGGGAGAGTCTGGTTGGGCAAAGTCCTCGACTCCATTTAACCTTCTCAAATTCACATTAGGGCGTGAAATGAGTTGGACATCCTCAGGTATAGCACCGTCGTCAGATTCCAAGGTGGTTGATGGGGCGGGAATAACTGTTTCGGGTTCGGCGGCAGGGTGTGCGGCATCCTCCTGTGTCGAAGTGGTTTCTGTAGACATGGATACAAGAGGGACCAATTCCTCCTGGTGTCTCTTAGCATCCGCCTGTTCTGGCAGAGGGACTGATTCCTCTTGCTGGATGGCGCTAGATCTTTCTTCGGCAGGGGCAACGACAAGCTCGGGTGCCTGTTGCGAAACATGTTGTTCCTCCTCGACATGAGGGACTGAATCCTCATTGTCGGGAACAGTGTCTTACTGTGGTGAAGGGGGCAACTGATGGGTAGATGTCCCTTCATCTCTCTTTGCTTGGGCTTCCTCTCGACTCATCCGCAAACCAGCCTGAAGTGCGTCGTCATCGTCGTCGGAATCAGGATCGGACTTTGGACTATCGGGAGTTTCCATGGACGAAGCTTTCCCTTTCCTTCGAGCTTCAGCCTTATCAAGCAGATGACTCTCAATAAGCACATTAACGAATAAGTTGTCCCATTGGATCAGGACGGCAATTTCTTGAGTGTCCGTCACTTCCAAAACTAATTTTTCTTCATTACACCACTCGCTCTAGTTGTACAAAGTTTCGTACGGAGCAAGTCTAAAGCTCTTCCATTGGAGAAACCGCTCGAAAGACTGTTCAATCTGCACGAAAAGCAGGGTCTTGGAAATGATTGTGTCCGGGGAGGGACTCCATACAGCGCCTGGGTTTGCTGTAGGAAGGGGTTCCTCTACAGGTGTGGAATCCTGTATTGGAGAGGGATTCCTTACAGGGGATGGTACCCTGAAGGAAGATGGATACTGAACGGGTGTGGAATCCCGTATAAGAGAGGTAGCTATTAGCTCCAAACAGGCAGCCGACTTGCCAGAGTCTTTTGAATTGGCAGATGTCCTAGTATCCGTCGTAGCCACCAAGGGCTCGGGATCTACTGTATTGACAGTAGCGGGCATCTCTTCCACAGGGGTTGGGCCCTAGGGTAGTTGATCAGTGGGTTGCGCCATGAGAGGAGCATCCTCGGAGGGTTCTGTAGCTTTAACTTTCGTAAGCCTCCTTAGCTTCCTTTTTGGCTTCTCAACAGCAACTGGAGTTTTGCTGTGAGATCTTTTTCTCTTCTTCGAAGATTCGACACTTTGGTACTTAGAAGAAACGTCCCTCGGATCTGCAGACAGCGGCAAATTCCAGATAAAAGGTCTGTTGGCAATCAGGACGCTCTGGTTAAAGGTAGTGGGCCTGACGCCTTCTAAGAATATCCGTGAACTGATCTTCTTTGCTTCTGTGGTTTGCAGAAGTCCACACTTCGTCAAAACATGGTTCAAAAACAAACCAAACGATTTCTTCTGCGAAGCAGGTTTAGATACCTCTTCCTGCAAATGCTTAAGGATGACCTGACACCAATTGACCTTCTCGCAGGTCATTATAGCGACCATCATCCTGAATCTGAGATTGGTGCACATCTCAAAAGCACCTGTATGATTCTCAATAATACGACAACAAAAATCATGTAAGTAAACGAAAGGTAAACAAAAATTCTTCTTATGGCATGTGGTGTGAACCACTTCCACCGTTGCTGAACCGGTGAATAAGCCATAGTAGTGAGTCAGCAGTTCTTGGGACCCAAAGGTCTCAAGTTCTTCCATAGTCAGGCCTGTTGTTGCCCAAAATATTTATCCGGAGATTAATACTGCTGGAAGACGGACAACAAACAACAATTGCGGGAGCACTTCCGAGAGTAGATAAATAATACAAGATTTGCCGGGTTTGTTAGGCCCGGGCTTGAATGCTCTCGCGAGATGTTATTAATACGAATATTCGTGGATACAAGTATTAATGAGAGAAATCTAAATACAATGAGTGTAAAAAGACTCTGTTAATCCGGCTCTTGAGCGAAGCTCGGTGTTCTTCGTCCCCGCCGATAATCTGGATGAGATAGCCGAGAAGTAAGACCGAAAGATAACTGTTGCCAAGAGTTGGATGTTAGCCAAGTGTAAGTATTTTGCTTCTGTATGGTGTGAAATGCGGGAATGCCAGAGTCAGAATCCAAGTGTAGGCTGCCCTCTTTATATAGGGGTTGAGGTGCCTTGTCCCCTAGTGGGCGATCGCCTTTCGGTCATTAATGTAATGGGGCAATCGTCCTAAAGGTCACATGGGCTGCCTGCCAAAAGTTTAGAGATCCAGCCGGCAGCTAGCTGAGTGGCCCAATGAGGAGCCGGCACGCGTCCGTGGCATCACACAGGAGGTCCCACTTTGTTACTTTCGGCGGACTTTGTCAGTAGGTGCAGTAGGTGCCAGGCTGTGGTCACATGTCTTGTCTGCCAGCTCCTTTTGCAGGTCTGCGGCCCTGTTGGTAGGTGAGGTAGGTGACAGGTTTGTCAGCGCCTTTTGCGGATCTGCACGTGGGTGCCGCCTGTTGCTCGGCCTTGGCCGACTGGATGGCCATCGCCCGGATCGTCATGATGCGGTCGTCTCTAGCCGACACCGAGGATCGTTCTCGGCCGCCATCAAGGTCGGTATTGGTCGGTCACCAAGGGTCGGTCGGCAAAGTTACCGAGAGATGATCGTCCATAAGTCGGTCGCTGTGGTCGCCGAGTACCGAGAGGCGATCGTATCCGAGGTCGATCGCTCGGCACCGGACTTGTTCGGGACCTCTACCGGGCGATTCATGCTCGTCTGCCGGGCTAAGGCTAGGTCGCCCGGTCGCCGGTGGGCGGTTCTTCCTCGGACGCTCGGCAGCGACTTGGTCGCCCGACCTCCTAGGCGATCGCCAGTCGGAAGGTGTTAATTCTTGACACAACAATTGCCCCCCAGCTTGCTCCTATGTTGAAGACATGGGGCGAGGTAGTTCTTGCTGGCGATCGTGTAAGGATGAGGACGGGCGATCTTGCTGAGCTGACTTATGATTTCGGACTTGGGCTATTATGGTCGATTGGCTTAGCTATCTTTCGGTCTTGTACCTGTAAAAACAACGTTGGCCGATCCCCCATGGAAACTTGGTGGTTTCGCTTTGTTTGAGGAAACGTGCACGGTCGCGGAGATCGATGGACCGACCCCATGACCGTGTCTTGGTGCGCGAAGACATTGAGTGTCCCGTGACTCACTTTATTATGAGGGTCCTCTGTTAGGCTGCGCCTCGCCTCGTATTTAAACGAAGGGCGTGCGGTCTCGGTCTAGAGGAGTCCTTGCGCGGGGCAGCGTCGGATGAATCAACTCCACGCCCGCGGCTTGTTAGCTCTGCTTCCACCTCGGCCAGCCATGGAGATGGCCGACCTCGACGGTGTACGTTGAGACGGGGATTGTGGCATGTGTCCACCGACACGTTGGAGAGCCCTCGGACTACGCCGGCCTCGTATTTAAACGAAGGGCGGGCGATCTCGGCCGAAAGGACCTTGCATGGCCGGGCAGTTCCATCGTTGCCAGACCATGGCTTTATGATGTGCGGTGGAGGCGATCTTATGCCTTAGTCCGTCATGTTATATCTTTGGATGTAGATGGCGATCGTGTCCACCGGTTGCCGATGATGTAGCGTGATGATCGGCGATCGGGCAGAAGATCGCGATCGTCGCCGATCGCGATCGCTTTATTCGTATGTCGATATTGGCGATCGGGCGAGATCGTCGCCCGGCGCCGATCGCGCGCCACAAAGCTAAGAAGGAACCTTTGCACGGCCGTAAAATCTGCGGCTCTAGCCCTAAGGCCGTAGGTCGTCGGTCGGGTCTTCGTAAGATGCCTGAACATAGGCGAAAAACCCTGAAAACCTCCTAGGACCGCGTAGAGGGCGGTCTCATCGCTTATGGGCTCGCCATTGAGGATGATTACGTCTACCCGGTCGGTGTAGTCCGAGTCGGACTCTTCTTCTCCCTGCTTGATTTGCATCATGCGAAGGGGACCTTCGGGCCGGACGACCCTGGTGGCGAAGTACTCCGTGAAGACGTGCGCCAGCTCGTTAAAGGAGCCAATGGACCGAGGTGGCAATGAAGTGTACCACCGGTGGGCGAGGTCGTCCAGCGTCAGAGGGAACATTCGGCATCTGGTCGCGTCAGATGCCCCACACCCGGTCATGTAGATGTTGAACTTCCTCAGGTGCACTTGGGGGTCCGATCGCCCTTCGTACACGGGTGTTTGCGGGGGAGCGATCTTGTCCGCACGGGGCGAGCTCGATGTCGATCGCGAGCGGCTCGCTTGGCCCGGCGATCGTCTTCTTGGCGCCTGCCCTGGATTCCAGGAGCGCCTTCATGTCGTTGAGTTGACGTTGCATCGCAGCCATTGCCGTGGCTTGGTCGCTTGCAGATCGGCTTTGGGAGCAGGAGCCGAGGCGATCGTGTACCGATCTCCGGGCTCCGCTGCCGCCGGCCTCGGCAATTCGGCGAGGGGGAGCGACGGCCAGTCAGCCTCGGGAATAGGGTAGGCCGAGCTCCCGGTGACGGACTCAAACTCCGCTGCCTCGTAGGCCGGGCCGGACCGCCCGTGCTGTGTCGGCCGCCGCCTGTGCGATCGAAGACGAGGTGCCCCCGGGCGAGCGCCTCTTCTCGCGGCGGAGCCTCCCAGCGATCGCTCGGCCGCTGACGCCTTGAGCTTCGCTGACTTCCGGCGGACGGCCGAGGGGGCGATAGCAGAGGCGCGTTGAGAGCACTCCGTCGCTCCGTAGACGGCCAGGCCCCTTCGATCGTTTCTTTGGTTCGAACCGATCGAGCGAGAGGCTTGGGCCGCCGTCCGAGTGGACGGATCGAGCGTCTCGATCCGCGGCGGCTACCCTCCACCATCGGGCCGTGGCTCTGACCGGGACGGAGCAGGTTTGGCCGGGTCGGCCGGCTTTCTTCGACGCTGAGGCGGAAGACATGTTTTCTGAAGGATTTCTTTGAAGTGCAGTAAGTGTCACTTCAAGTATCTGCCCCGAGAACAGTGAGTGTTCTTTCGGACGGTAGGTATAAAAAATCGAGGGTTGGATGCCCTTCTTCTAGCGCCAATTGTTGTTGCCCAAAATATTTATCCGGAGATTAATACTGCTGGAAGACGGACAACAAACAACAATTGCGGGAGCACTTCCGAGAGTAGATAAATAATATAAGATTTGCCGGGTTTGTTAGGCCCGGGCTTGAATGCTCTCGCGAGATGTTATTAATACGAATATTCGTGGATACAAGTATTAATGAGAGAAATCTAAATACAATGAGTGTAAAAAGACTCTGTTAATCCGGCTCTTGAGCGAAGCTCGGTGTTCTTCGTCCCCGCCGATAATCTGCTGGATGAGATAGGCCGGGAGAAGTAAGACCGAAAGATAACTGTTGCCAAGAGTTGGATGTTAGCCAAGTGTAAGTATTTTGCTTCTGTATGGTGTGAAATGCGGGAATGCCAGAGTCAGAATCCAAGTGCAGGCTGCCCTCTTTATATAGGGGTTGAGGTGCCTTGTCCCCTAGTGGGCGATCGCCTTTCGGTCATTAATGTAATGGGGCAATCGTCCTAAAGGTCACATGGGCTGCCTGCCAAAAGTCCAGAGATCCAGCCGGCAGCTAGCTGAGTGGCCCAATGAGGAGCCGGCACGCGTCCGGAAGTACTGTCACAGGAGGTCCCACTTTGTTACTTTCGGCGGACTTTGTCAGTAGGTGCAGTAGGTGCCAGGCTGTGGTCACATGTCTTGTCTGCCAGCTCCTTTTGCAGGTCTGCGGCCCTGTTGGTAGGTGAGGTAGGTGACAGGTTTGTCAGCGCCTTTTGCGGATCTGCACGTGGGTGCTGTCCTGTTGCTCGGCCTTGGCCGACTGGATGGCCATCGGCCCAGATCGTCATGATGCGGTCGTCTCTAGCTGGACACCGAGGATCGTTCTCGGCCAGTCACTGAAGGTCGGTATTGGTCGGTCACCAAGGGTCGGTCGGCAAAGCGCTGAGAGATGATCGTCCATAAGTCGGTCGCCAGAAGTCGGTCGCCGAGTACCGAGAGGCGATCGTATCTGAGGTCGATCGCTCGGCACCGGGACTTGTCCTGGGACCTTCGGCTGGGCGATTCATGCTCGTCTGCCGGGCTAAGGCTAGGTCGCCAGTCAGCCGGTCGGCGGTTCTTCCTGACGCCTTCGGCGATTGTCGCCCGACCTCCTAGGCGATCGCCAGTCGGAAGGTGTTAATTCTTGACACAACAAGGCCATTAGAAGGTAGCCTGAAGATGTTTTGGAGAAGCTCTTGGTCAACGCGGATCTCCACTCCGCGGATAACGATTGTGATGTCAGCGACATGATCTCCTTGAGCCAGCGACAGAAAATGAACTACGGCGTTGAGGTAGAATTCCTCAACCAGATGAGCGTCATAGTTCTCGGAGGTGTGGCTCCCAAGGCGGTAGAGGCCTTGTTGACGGATTCTTGTAATGACGACCTCCATGGCATCGACGTCATCACCTTCAGCGTGAATACGTTCCAGCATGACAGATCTGGAAAAGATCCGCCCGTCGATGAAGTTGATTGACTTCTTGAGAGAGGTGGAATATGTCTGGGTAGACGCTATTGATGATTTTTCAAGTTACGGTGAAAAAGATACAAGAAAAATATGCAGTAAACACAGAAAAATCTTGTAGGCTGAATGCTCGAGTGCTCTTAAAATATGCAGAAGGCATAAAGAGTCTCAAATGGCATTTACAGTCCTTTTATAGTAGGCGGCGAAGAAGGGTTTTCAGAGAACGAATGGTCAGATTTAAGGGATGGGAACCAGTGTTTAAAATGAATGGTCACGATGGACTGAGTGTAACTGGTACACTTATCCATTGAATTTTTAAAATAGGAGCGGGTCCCACTTCTGACATTTCATATTACCCTTAATGCCTGAAACGGCGGTATTAAATATTAAACAATTTGAAAACATTGCGGCGTTTGAGATTCAATTGTCCAGATGTCGTGTAAGACATTTAATGTAAACGACGTTTGACATGAAAACAGGGCATGTGGACAAAAATTGTTTTTTTAAAAAGGAATATTATAATATATAATGAATCAAATTCCCATAGTATGTGCTGTATCCGCGACGATACAGCGTTCCCCCTTAAAAGGTACATATAGGTTTCAATTCCATACAACAAACTTTTAGATTAATGTTGTATTCATGGGTCATACTGTATTCCCCCTTAATTATTTCACACGTCAGCTGTGGGATGATTCATATCGCTTTGTTCCCTATAGTGCTGTATTGAAGGCTCTGAGTGTACAAATAATTAATGGTGGATACTGTATTCTTGGGTCTTACATCATTACCCCTCAATTGTTGAGTAAAAACAGTAAATACTTACAGGGAGTCAGGCTGTAGCAATCCCAATTCTTGTCGAAGCATGTTGAATCTTGCTGTGTCGAGAGGCTTGGTGAAAATGTCGGCCAATTGAATATCTGTATGAACTTTTTCCAGCCAAACATCCTTGTTCTTGACATGATTCCTAATGAAATGATGCTTCATGTGGATATTCTTAGTGCGCGAGTGCAATACAGAGTTGTGCGTTATTGCAATTGCACTCGTGCTATCGCACATGATGGACGTTTCCTTGGCTTCAATCCCATAATCTGACAACTGTTGCTGCAGCCAAAGGATCTGCATACAGCAACTACCAGCAGCATAGTATTCTGATTCAGCCGTGGAAAGTGAGTTTGCCAATTTCTTCTTACTGAACCAAGACACGAGTCTAGGTCCAAGAAAGTGGCAAGTTCCACTTGTACTCTTCCTATCTAGCTTGCAGCCTCCGAGATCCGATTCGTTGTAGCCAACTAAGTCGAATCCGCCTTCTTTAGGATACCATAGTCCTACATCGACCGTTCCTTTAATATACTTCAGGATTCGTTTAGCTGTATTGAAGTGTGATTCTTTGGGTGCTACTTGATATCTCGTACACACTACTACAGCAAACTGGATATCAGGCCTGCTAGCCGTTAGGTACAGGAGAGAGCCAATAAGCTTCATGTAGAGTGATTGGTCAACCGGCTTTCTGGCTTCATCAGGACTAATTTGCACGGAAGTGCTCATGGGGTTGATGATGATTTGGAAGTATTCATTCCAAATTTGTTGAGAAGCTCCTTGCTGTATTTTTCCTGGTTGATGAAAATCCCTGCAGGCAACTGCTTTACCTGCAAACCTAGGAAATAACTAAGTTCTTCCATCATACTCATTTCAAATTTACTTTTCATGAGATAAGAGAACCTTTGACATAAAGCAAGGTTAGTTGAACCAAATATAATGTCATCTACACAGATTTGAACCATTAGAAGGTCATCGCCTTCCTGTATTTTGAACAAGGTCTTGTCCACAGTACCTTTTTCAAATCCATTATCGGTTAGATACTGGGACAGGGTCTCATACCATGCTCTAGGGGCTTGCTTAAGTCCATACAGTGCTTTTCTTAGCCTGTATACTAGATCTATGCCGTTTGTGTTGGCAAACCCTGGTGGTTGTTCAACATAAACTTCTTCGGCAAGGTCTCCATTTAGGAATGCACTTTTGACGTCCATTTGGTATACAATGAAGCTCTTATGGGCGGCAAAGGCTAAAAATATCCTAATAGCTTCTAGTCTGGCTATAGGGGCAAACGTTTCATCGTAGTCTATGCCTTCTTCCTGTCTATAGCCTTGTGCGACTAGTCTGGATTTATTCCTTATAATTAGTCCATTTCGATCCTTCTTGTTTCTAAATACCCATTTGGTTCCAATAACTGATTAATGCGTAGGTCTGGGTACAAGATACCATACATTGTTTCTTTCGAAACCGTTAAACTCTTCTTCCATAGATGTTATCCAATGAGAATTATTGAGAGCTTCTATGGTAGAAACAGGTTCGGACTAGGCTAAGAATACAGCAATAGTGCACATATTGAGTCTTCTAAGCTCGGATTGAGATTTCCATTCAGGGAATGGTGATATCTCAGTATCTGGTTCTTCCTGTGCACACAGTACATTTCCTTGTGTACTCTGTATTCTCCTACGGGTAGAAACACCAGCATTAATGTTTCCTATGATCAGCTCTTGTGGGTGATCTCTCAACCATCTTCGGTCGGGTTCTAATTCGGGGTCCCGTACTGTATCTTGAGTTGCTGTAGTTTCGGATTCAGCTTGTACAGCATCGGCCTCATCTACGTCGATTCTTACAGCTGCGGGGTTGATTTCTAGGTCAACAACAGGTTCTATGGGAGTTGGTGGATCTAAGATGGAAAGTTGTTGGATGTTCTGAGTAACAGATTCTACTCCTGTAGGGTCATGGTGAGGTTCGTTGAACACTACATGAACTGATTCCTCGATCGTCAGCTTCCTTTTATTAAAGATTCTGTAAGCTTTGCTGACGGAGGAATATCCTACAAATATTCCTTCATCCGACTTCTCATCAAAGGTTCTAAGTTGATCCTTCCCATTGTTCAATACATAGCACCTGCATCTAAAAATGTAAAAATACGAAACTAATGGAGTTTTGATGTTTTATACCTCGTATGCTGTTTTGTTGTGGTGCTTGTTGACGATACAGCGGTTTTGAGTGTAGCATGCTGTATTGGCTGCTTCACCCCAGAAACGCTGTGGCAACTTGCTTGCGGCAATCATTGTCTTTGTTGCTTCCTTCAGCGTCCTATTCTTTCGCTCGGCAACACCATTTTGTTGAGGTGTCCGGGCAGCTGAGTATTCGTGCTGTATCCCATTTTCTGAACAGTATTGCTCTATAAAGCGGTTAGTAAATTCTGTACCTCTGTCGGAACGAATGGACACGATACTCGATCATTTTTCATTTTGAAGCTTTCGCAGGAGCTCGGGCAGCTTTGATGTTGTTTCCTTCTTTTTGCTTAAGAAAATTGTCCAAGCATACCCGGAGTAATCATCAACAACAACGAGACAGTATTTCTTACCTCTCAAACTTACCGGGTCTATAGGACCATAGAGATCCATGTGTAGCATTTCCAACACTCTGTGGGTTGAAAGGTAGGATTTGCTCTTCAGGGTGGACTTGATTTGCTTGCCTATTTGACATGGTCCACAGACACTGTCTTTTTAGAATGATACATTCGGCAATCCTCTAACCAGTCCCTATCTTGAGAGCTTGTTGATCATCTTGAAGTTGACGTGTGACATCCTCTTATGCCATAGCCAGCTTAGATCTGTAGTGCCTTTGGCAACTAAACAAGGAATTGTGGAGCTCGTAGGCATCCATTCAGCAATATACATATTACCTGATCTACTTCCTGTGAGCACAACTTCTTTGGTCAGGATGTTCTTAACTCTACAGTGATCTATATAGAATTTCACCGAGAACTGTTTGTCACAGAACTGGCTAATACTAAGTAGATTGTACTGTAAGCCTTCAACATGAGCTACATCTGTGACTTTGAATTTTCCGACAAGAAGGTTTCCTTTTCCTCTTGTTCTTCCTTTAGATTTATCACTGAAGCGCACTTTTGGACCGCGACCTTCTACGAAATCTGATAGCTTGCTTCTATCGCCTGTCATGTGCTGGGAGCATCCGCTGTCGAAGTACCATATGTCCTTCTCCAAAATGTCCTGTAGCACACAAAATAGGTAGATTTAGGTCCCCTTTGATTGTTGGGTCCGTGAATGTTAGTGCCTTTTGGTACCCAAATTTTTCTGACAGCAATTGGTTTACTGTAGGTTACATTTGGT
This sequence comes from Orobanche coerulescens, assembly GCA_033398695.1. Taxonomy (NCBI): domain Eukaryota; kingdom Viridiplantae; phylum Streptophyta; class Magnoliopsida; order Lamiales; family Orobanchaceae; genus Orobanche; species Orobanche coerulescens. The sequence goes on along the minus strand of CM065803.1, from coordinate 200,414,045 downwards.
ACAGATTTGCGGTATCTACGTGGGGCATGTACGTAGTTATTGTATCCATGATAATCATTATGCATGTAAAAATCAGGGTTATTATTATTAATCCAGCACGTATGCCGTCTCGGAGGTGGAGCCATTTTCTTTGGCCTTACACTTGCCTTCTGGGTTTCCAGTTAGATTCCCAAACCTGTTGTCGATGCTGTGCGGACACCTGCTTTCTTGATGGATAATGAGGGTCCTGTATCCAAGACGAAGGCGTCTTGTCAGATCAAAGTGCCGCTGCGGCGGCCTTTGGTATTTGGATACAGCCTTCTTCCTGAACGGCTGTTGGCGCTGTTGATATGCTCGGGGAGCATGCTGTTGCGTGCGCCTTACAGGTTAGAATGGCTTATGATTCCACTATCTCGAATAAGATTGCGGGGGCGGAATGGCAGCCTTTGCTTTTTGCGGTGCAGCAGGTTCCTTCACAGGACTTAGAGTTTCTTCCGATACAGGAATGTGTTCCACACTCTTGACGAACACAGTACTAGTTTTCCCTTTGTTGGAAAATGAGTTGTCTCCTAAGCCACTTTTATCATGAGCATGTTGCACAGTGCTTAGAATTTCTTCCATTTTTTTAGATGATTTCTCGAAAGATTTCAGAATGGTCTCAAGTTCGCTTTCTCGCTTTTCGAGAGTATTAAATTTTGCTTGAAGTAGAACAAAATCATTTGTCTTGCTTCCATTTTGAGACTTAGTCTCACTTAGTTCATGAGCAAGTTGATGATTGCTCTCCACGAGTTTTTCAAGCTCAGCCTTGTTGTTTTCTGTTAGGCGTATTTTTATGCGCTTTTATATCATTAATTTATATTCATCTTGAGCCCAAATCAGCATAAATGAGCTTTTAATGCATTATTTTTATATGTTTTGCAGGAAATCGGAGTCCGGAAGCCGAAACGATTTAAAAACGGGCGAAACAAATAGCTTTATCATGAGCCGCGGCACCCATGAGCTGAGCCGCGGCACACGCATGAGAATAGCAGAGTGCCAAGTAAACTGTACTCTGTGCCGCGGCACAGATTTAGTGAGCCGCGGCACAGAAGAAATAAACAGCGCCCAGGCATCCCGCTGAGTGCCGTGAGCCGCGGCACAGATTAAGTGAGCCGCGGCCCACGAGGCGGTTTTGGAGTGTTCTCCGCGGTTTTGGGCCGTTTTGGAGCCGGTTCTCGACCTAATCACACGGGCGTTTTGGAGGCTGAGGACGACTATAAATAAGCATCTTAGGGCTGAAGAAAGGGAGGATCGATCAGAAGGAATCTGGAGGTGGATTAGATCTAGGGCGAAGAACACAAGGAGGAGATTTGTGGGCGACGACAAGACCACGGATCCCTACGGTTTTTTCTGAATCTTAGTTCCTAGATCTATTCGAGTAGGATTTTGATTGTAGCCGATTTCATGACGGTTTGATTATTTATTATTATTTCGATTTACTCGTTATTCTATTGAATTGGATTCTTCTTACTGTTCTTAATGCTTTTTAATTGTCTGGCCAACAGTTAATTTGTTTTAAATGTCTTTATGGATTCGGGAGATGAAATTTAGGCATAGTTCTTGTGAGACGAATCATAATTTTCGTGAGATAGGGATATACTCATGCGAATTGTGAAGCCTGTTATTGTGGGAATTCTTGAACTGTTTTAGCTATTAATTATCTAATTCGAATAGGGATATATCCAGTTAATAATTCGTAGTATTTTCTATCGACCTTGGGAAAGGCTTTAGAATAATTTAGGAATTCCTGGCTTACAATCAAGTGAATAAAAGTGAATTGAATTGAATAAATATCATTCCTGATTGTTTGAGGTGAAATCATAATCCTATGCCCTTATTAGTATTATTATTATTCTTAGTATTATTATTTATTAGTTTAGGTATAAATTCCATATAATTATTCTTCAAATAAATTTGTGAGTTGACTATATTTTGGTACTTAGTGAAATCAGTCCTCGAGGGAACGATACTTTACTTATCACTTTATTACTTGTTGACACCGTGCACTTGCGGCATATTGTGAGGGATTTTCCCACAACAAGTTTTTGGCGCCGTTGCCGGGGACTGATTTTTCGCTAATATCAATACCAAGCGACTCTAATTTTAATTTGAAGTTTTTTTTTTTAGTCTCTATATTTTTATTTTGTTCATTATGTTTTCCTTTGAGTATCGTGGCCCTTGGCATTTCATAAATTTCGATGTTCTTAATAATTTGCCATATAGGGTCAGTCAGCCCCCTCCCCCAAAACAAAAGACCATGCTTGAACAATGTGTAGACGTTCTCAAAAATTTTGATAGTACCCTTTTTGAGCTAGAAGGTGCACGTCGTGGTCTTGAGATTCACTATGGTTGTATTCCAGCTCATATATTTAGTAGTGAAGTTGAGGGGGAGGTTGAGAAGAAAGACATGCTAAGTCTTAGGGTCGATCCCCCAGCACCCGATAATTACATAAAGTGTGATGAGCCTATAGAAGAAGTTACCATTGATGATGTTTCCAAAGAAATTTCGTTAAATTGTCATCAAACTTCGACTAATAAGGTGAACACTTATGTGCCAAAAATTTTATTAACGGTGCCACGCATAATTTTTCCTAAATCTATAATGGGAGAGATTGACCCCATTACTCGTGATTTTGTTGAGGCTGATTCTTCGAGTTCTAATGAGGTTGTGCATGATAATTCTTTATTATTTACCCATTCGAACTCTGCTTATTTTTTCATGCCTTATCATTATTATATTCTTCCATCATTTTTTGGTTGTCCGCATAATTATTCTTATTCATTATTTTTGGCAACCGAACATGAGCCAAAGCCTCCCTTATGGAATAAGAGGCTTATTGATTGCAAGAAGGGGGCGTTTGGCAATCTCCCTAGAAAGAAGCCACGTTAGATTTTTTCGCCACGTCGTGCTCAAGACGTAAAATAGAGCGCTGGATGGGAGGCAACCCATCATTTTTACTTGCTTTCTAGTTAGTTGTTTTTATTTGATTTTTCGTTATTAATTATTTTCCTTTGTTTTGTATTTCGTCTGGATTCGTGTATTCTTGTTGGTCCTCATTTCTCTAATATAATTTTTTAACCCCAACGAGTTATTATTCTTCATATTCTAGTCTTGCTTGATTTAATGCCTATTGTTATTTCATGAATAGAGACTAAGTTTGGGGGTCCCTCGTGATGTTGAGCGTTATTGGACGTATGGACAGTCGATTCCACTCGGACATGTGCTGGCTTTCAATAAGACATTTGGAATAAGTTTCACTTTTCCTTATCTCTTTTATTTTCACATGAGTTTTATTATGGATGATTTTATGTGTAGTGGAATTGATTTTCTTGGTTATAAATTGCGATTTCATCATTGCTTTACTTTTCGTGAATTTTTCGTGCTTCCATGTGTAAAACTGATATTACAATACTGATTTCTCTTGGAAGAAACGTTTGAGTTTTAGTCGAATTACAGTCAGCGATATCTGTTTCCGTTGAGTATTCAATTAGGTCCGAAATTTTATTGTTTTTGTAGAAATCTTAGCAGATAAGAAAGGAGACATATGTGTTTTCGAATCACCGTCTTTATGTTTGGTTACACTTTTCGGTTAGCTAGTCGTCCAGTAACATGAGTCGTGTGGGCACTTAATTAGAGTTTAGAGTTGGACAGTTTTTTTCCCAAAAAGTCGAGATATTAGTTGTTCTATGATGGGAAGTTTAGTAACCGGGGGTATTCACGTGACCCGTTATTTACTCTCGCGTAAAACGACGACCCTGATTAGACTAGTGATTTAGAAATTTCGCATATGCTAATGATAGGGAGCCTAGTAACTGGGAGTATTCGCGTAACCCGTTGTTTACTCTCGCGTAAAACAACGACCTTGATTCGGACATGCTGGAATTAGCTATTCAAGTTGTTTCTCTGCTGTGGAGGGGAACTTAGTAACTAGAAGCATCCATGTGCCCCATGAGTGTCTTTTATGTCAAACGGTTTCCCAATACATGAGAATGGAATTTCCACCCTAGGATTATCCCGATGAAACATCCCGAGATCCGAACCTAGTGGTCAACTCGAATCAATTTCTTGAGCACATATATAAGGGAATACTATCCGAGGGTTATTTTTGACGAAACTCGTGAAAATTTTGCCATTAGACTGTGGGACTGGGCGAATTAGCTTATTTAATCTAATCCTTCATATTGACGGTTGGTTAAATTCACGCTTGTTAATCTTTGAGCTTAATTTTCTTCATGAACGATTGATTAGGACTGAAATTGGTTACTTAGTGGAATCAGTGTCCTGGATGTGACTCACTATTACGATACTTGTACTATTCGTTGAGATTTTCAGGGTAGTATTGATTAAGTTGAGCACTATGGACTTGCATGATTATTCACGTTACATTTAGTTTAAAATTGATAATTTTTGCTTGAGGACAAGCAAAGGCTCAAGTTTGGGGGTATTTGTTAGGCGTATTTTTATGCGCTTTTATATCATTAATTTATATCCATCTTGAGCCCAAATCAGCATAAATGAGCTTTTAATGCATTATTTTTATATGTTTTGCAGGGAATCGGAGTCCTAAGCCAAACGATTTAAAAACGCGAAAAACAGTAGCTTTTGGTCATGAGTGCAGACCTATGAGTGAGCCACGCACACGCAGGAGACTAGCGAGTGCCAAGTAATCAGACTGTGCATCAAGACAGATTTAGTGAGCCGCGGCACAGAAGAAATAAACAGCGCCCAGGCATCCCGCTGAGTGCCGTGAGCCGCGGCACAGATTAAGTGAGTCGCGGCCCACGGGGCGGTTTTGGAGTGTTCTCCGCGGTTTTGGGACGTTTTGGAGCCGGTTCTCGACCTAATCACACGGACGCGTTTTGGAGGCTGAGGACGACTATAAATAAGCATCTTAGGGCTGAAGAAAGGGAGGATCGATCAGAAGGAATCTGGAGGTGGATTAGAGCTAGGGCGAAGAACACAAGGAGGAGATTTGTGGGCGACGACAAGACCACGGATCCCTACGGTTTTTCTGAATCTTAGTTCCTAGATCTATTCGAGTAGGATTTTGATTGTAGCCGATTTCATGACGGTTTGATTATTTATTATTATTTCGATTTACTCGTTATTCTATTGAATTGGATTCTTCTTACTGTTCTTAATGCTTTTTATTTGTCTGGCCAACAGTTAATTTTTTTTGAATGTCTTTATGGATTCGGGAGATGAAATTTAGGCATAGTTCTTGTGAGACGAATCATAATTTTCGTGAGATAGGGATATACTCATGCGAATTGTGAAGCCTGTTATTGTGGGAATTCTTGAACTGTTTTAGCTATTAATTATCTAATTCGAATAGGGATATATCGAGTTAATAATTCGTAGTATTTTCTATCGACCTTGGGAAAGGCTTTAGAATAATTTAGGAATTCCTGGCTTACAATCAAGTGAATAAAAGTGAATTGAATTGAATAAATATCATTCCTGATTGTTTGAGGTGAAAATCATAATCCTACGCCCTTATTAGTATTATTAATAGTATTAGTACTATTATTTATTAGTTTAGGTATAATTCCATATATTTATTCTTCATATAAAATTGTGAGTTGACTATGTTTTGATACTTAGTGAAATCAGTCCTCGAGGGAACGATACTTTACTTATCACTTTATTACTTGTTGACACCGTGCACTTGCGGCATATTGTGAGGGATTTTCCCACAACATTTTCACAATCAATTGACATATTTTCATAGTTTATCTTTAGCAGTCGTTTTCTTCTTTCAGCTCTATGTTGGAAAGTTGAAGCTGAATGTTTTCATTTTTCAAAGTCTCGTGGGATTTTTGAATGTTCTTAAATTCATTCATCATGTTTTCGAAAGTATGCGATGCATTTACTGGAATAATTGAGGTTGAGCTTACCTCATCATCGCTATCTTCTTCTCCTGGAATGTCTTTTGCCATAAAGCACATATATGCCTTATCTTCGAGTTCATCATCAGATGAGTCACTTTCAGTGACTACCTGAAGATATTCTTCGGATTTGGATGGTGTGGGGGAGGCTTCTGATTCTCCTATCAGTGCCTTGAGCTTGTTTTTCCAAGCACGTCTTCGTTCATCCCTCTCTTGTTGCTCGGCTTCCGGCAACCTTTGAACTTTGGGATGAGGACATTTGTTTGCATAATGTCCTGGTTTCCTGCAATTATAGCATAGGTTAGCGTCACCAAAGGAAGTTTCAGTACTGACCTTGTGAACAGGCTTGGGCCAGTAGGGAGTCTTTCCAGACTGTTTGATGAACTTTTTGAACTTGTGCATGAGGAGTGCCATTTCATCTTGTGACAGGATATCGTCGTCGCTGTCAGCATTCTTGTAATTTGGCTTTGATGGGCTGGGCATGCTGTCTCGACGGTTGGATACAGCGGATAAGGTTGTAGTCCTAGCGGGAGATTCTTCAGCTTTCTCTCTCCTGTCTATATCGTACTTAAATGCTTTGAGGTCGGAAAAGAGATCAAAAGTAGATATTTCATTAAGATTGCAAGACACACGCATAGCTCTAGTCTTAATGTCCCATCAGGCAGGGAGAGATCTTAAAATTTTTAGATTTTTCTCCTTTTGAGTATAAATTTTGCCCAAAGCTTCAAGTTCACCAACAATTCCAGTGAATCTCAGGTCAAGTTCCTCAAGTGTTTCAGTTGGTTTCATTTCAAAAGATTCAAATTGCTGAGTTAATTTGGAAACCTTGTTTTCTTTTGAGAGCTCAGTTCCCTCACAAATCAACTTGAGTTTATCCCAGATATCCTTGGCTGATTTACAGCTCTTTACCTTAGAGAATGTGCCTTTGTCAAGGGTGACAAACAGTGCATTCTTCGCAACATTGTCGAGGTTGGCGCACTTTCTTTCGTCAGAAGTCCATTGTTCTCACTCTTTTTCAAGCATCTCAGCATGAGCTTGGCCTTCAATCCTAGGGGCCGGATTTACCTTCATTATCTTGATGGGGCCATCCTGTATAACAAAAATCATCTATTCGTGCATTGCTGCAAGATGAGCCTCCATCCAGATTCTCCAATCATCAAACTCATTAATAGAGAATATATGAACTTTGTTGATCATTGATGTATCCATATGAGAATGTAGGAATGAAAAAGACTGTTTTATAAAAATAAGTGACTTTGGATCTGATTCGGTTAAAAATACGACTGATTCATTTTAGAATCAACCGCCCCGATACCACTTGTTGGCCACTAAGTATACTGGATACAGCTTGGAAAGTGTTTTAAACAACAAGCTGTATGGTTTTTAAAGCTGAGTGCATAACGGAAGTCTTTAATACAGTAAGTTGCTGAGGATACAACAACTCGATGTGCAGTGTATACTTAAATAATCACAGTTAATAAAACAATAAAGGCAGAAGGTAAATAACACAATAATTAAAGTGGTTCGAGGTAAACCCCTGTACGTCCACTGGTCCTCCACACAGGAGTAAAAAGTTTATTATAATTAGTGCGTACACAACTACGTAATTATAACAACACCTAATCAATATATCGTTCACAGATTGATATAAAGATCTTAGCTTTCAACCGTTCACACAGATTGGTTTGAGCTAACACTTGACTAGCTTCTTCACACACAATTCTGAAGCTTCGTCTTCTTCAATGCAAGTCCGTCACACACAGTTCGGGAGTAGCAAGGATTCCTCAGTCCACACAGGGTTGATATGAGTTTGTTCAAAGATAGAACAGGGTTTGAACAACAGCTATAACTTTCTGGGCTTTAAGCTGATAATGTGTTTTTCAAGGTTTGAGCACTGTATATCTCTTCTATCAGAATAGCAGAAAGCTTAGGGAGATATATTTTGCTCTGAATATTTCTTGTAAGCTTTGTTCGTTTGTAATTCGTGAATATTCTGTATATTTTATGTAGATGTTGATCTTCAAAATCTGGAGATATATATAGCCTCTGAAATATATCCGGTGAGCAAGATTCTGCGACAACTTGATATTTGACTGAGATCGGGATATTGCGGGATTTGAAGATCTTCTGATGACTATTTAAATACTTTATCCTTTAGTATTTAAATACTTCTTTATCAAACGGGACTTGACTTCTAGCGAATACTGAAGATTCCTTCTTGTCCTGTTTGAGGGCTGTATGGAAGGATCGCTGTATTGATATTTCGAGACAGCTTCCATTCTTAGCCTTGCGGGACTCTTTGCTGTATGATAGATTTACCGTATGGTTGGGACTGCGAGAAGTCTTCGATACAGGTTGATACTTGATCAGCTTTTCGATACAGCTATTGGCGGTATTCAGGATTTGGCATATTGTCAAAACATTCTGACAATACGATCGATACAGAGATTGTTTATCCCAACAGCATCGATACAGGGTTTTTGTTATCCCAACAACAGCTTACCTGAGGAGAGACCTGTTGGACGAGTCCATCCTGCCGAGCATGAACTAGCGGAGACGCACCATTTGAAGGCGGCACGGGCTGTTCAGCTTGAAGGGGCAAAAGAGAGGGGCGAGCTGCTGTAAAATGGTGGGAATACGCTGCTATACAGGCATGACAAGGGTGGGAGCACGCTGCTGCACATGCGTGACAATAGGAGGAGAAATTTCAGCTTGCCGCTGCACATGTGAGATGGAAATAGAGACAACAAGAGAAGGTGTATTACCTGCATCACATAAGTTATCTTGAGAGCTAACATTAGGAAGAGACTCAGACAAAGGAAATGCCAAATTAGTGTAATTATCAGGTGAGATTTGAGGCACGAAGTGGCATATATTTGTAGAGGGAAATGTAGTCTCACAAAAGACGACATGACGAGATTCATAAATTTTTCCAAATTGGGGACCGAAACACCTAGCAATTTGTGAGAAGGGAGTACCCAATAAACACATATGGTTGTGACCGTGGTTCCAGTTTGTGATGTGCATAAGGTCGAAGCCACGTATAGCATAGGCAACCGAATATTCTCAGTTTGTTAGGGTTAGGTGTGATATTGAAAAGCATGCAATATGATGAGTTATTTTTAAGAGTGATGGTGGGGAGTCTATTTATCAAATAGGTAGCAGTTTGCAAATGACCAGAAAGAAGTCGGCATAGATGCATGATGCAGCATTGTTAGGGCCATTTCAATTACATGACGGTGTTTTCTTTCTGCAGACACAACAAGTTGAGGTGTATATGATGGGCTAACAAGATATTGAATTCCATGTTCATGTAAGTAAGATTTTAAGCCAATAAATTCACCACCACCATCTGTGTAAAAGGTGTTGATTTTGTGATTTACATGCTTTTCAATTAAAGTTCTGAATTTAGAGAATATGTGTGTAACATCTGATTTTTTAACCATTGGAAACAACCATGTATATTTAGTATAATAGTCAACAAAGAGCACGTAGAACTTAAAAAACCATCAATAGAAATAGTGGGTGCAGAACCCCAAAAATATGAATAAATAACATCAAGAAGGTGTTTAATAACAATTGTGGAATTACCAAAAGAAAGGCGGTGACTCTTATTACATTGACAGGAATTGCAAATATCAAAAGACACACTAGACAACTTTGAAATCCTAGACAAACTTAATGAAAGACTTGGTGACATGCAGACTTGGATGGCCAAGTCGAGCATTCCACTGACTCAAGGACAATCGTGAGGTAGACGCTGGAAGTGCAATAGGTGATGATGGCCATTCATAGAGATCACCACTAGTTTTGCCCTGCAGTTGGATTGCCCCCCGTCTTCAGATCCTTCACAAAGTAAGAAAAAGGACAAAATCAATAGATGAGTTATTTTGCCTATAAAACTTCGCAACTGAAATTAAGTTTTGACGAGTTGCATGCGAATACAGAATATTATGCAATTTAAATGTGGGACTGGGTGTTAATAGAGAGTGGAACCAATGTGAGAAATGGGAATTTTATTACCATCACCGACAATAATGTTATCAGAGCCAGTGAAATCATAGATGGAAGCAAGGTGATGGGGGTTATCAGTCATATGGTGACTGGATCTAGAGTCAAGTACCCAGTTGGTGGATTGTGAACCATTGCGTTGCGCTGAGCATGATAGTTGTTTCGAGCTTCTATGTCACTGTGAGATTGAGAGCGACAATCCTTTGAAACATGACCATATTAATCACAAAGCTGGCACAGAACTTTTGAGGAACCGGACCTTGAATAACCACGTTTAATAGCGCTGCTGCTGCTGTTCGGTGAAGAAGGAGGCTGCTGGTCGCGACGTGGCCCAGATAAGCCACCACCTTTCTTTTTGTTCTTACTGCACTGATTGTAGTTGGCCGTGAAAGAGGTCGGTTGCTTTGGAACTGAATACTTGAGGTACAATTCAAAAGAGATAAATTTATCATACAAAACGTCAAATTCTATCAAAATGTCACGAGCTCTAACAGCGCATGTAATGTCCATGTATAAGTTCTGCATCTTGAATGGGAGCACCACAAGCTGCAAGGTCATCGGCAGTAGTTTTAATATCTCCAAGATAATCGGAAATTGACTTACCCTCAGCCGTGATATTGGCAAGAACTTCTTCAAGGCTAAAGATCCTGGAGTGAGACTTGTTGGCATCAGAGGTGTGCACGAGATCCCAAGCTTGCTTGGACGATTTTTCTCATGCAATAATTGATGAGATTCGGTGATAAAAATCGAGATACGCAGCGGAAAAATAAACTGGTCCAACTGGATAAAACCAAACTCCAAAAACAGATCGATCAAGCATCGTATAAACGAATATTAAATGACGAAGATAAAATTAAGAGATCATACCCTCGTAAACCTTTGATAATATCTTCTTGTAAAAAAATTCCCGAGTCAGGCTTTGATCGTTTATGGTCACCAACACGAACACGAATCCGATTCGTTCTAGCTTGATGAATGATCAAAACACCAAAGATGCCGAGTGTCTCTATGTTATCACGCGACGGATATTGATCGGAAAAATAATATATCAATTCGTTCTCAAATAACACGGCTAGGAATTGATACAATATTTTTCTTCTCTTCTCTTCTTCCTTTTCTTTCTCTTAAAGATAAATAAGATGAACAAAATAATTTCTCTCCCTCTTCAAAAAATACCTGACGGCTGAATGTGTCTTTAGTGTGTCTGTTTTGCTTAGTTTTCATCAAATGAAATACTAACATATATAATATAGCAATATGAGATCAAATGATGAAATATGATATATCATCCATTTGTCCTCATCTTATTACTATACTAACACACCCCATATGAGGAAGAAAACACATGGAAGGTAAGTGGAAGGTGGGGGGCACATGTTGTCTAGGTGAGAAAACGAGCCGAGCCACTCGGTTCGTGTACCGGACATTAAGTACACTTCATTTTATCTCAAATGTATTTATACTTAATTAATTAATCCAATTAATTAATTTTATAAAATATAAAATCATAATAAATTATTTCAAGAAATAATTATTTATGAATTTAATTAATCACTCGGTAATAAATTTCAATTCACAAGACTGCTTGATTTATCAAATAAATCAAATTAGATATCCAATATCCAATATTAATGAAGAGATAATAAATACATATTTTATCCATCAAATATCCTTGTGCGCGACTCCATAGGTCCGTCTTAGTCAGCAATGGGAGGAACCAAGGAGTACGGGTAACACTTAGCCAGTCCAGTGTTCCGTACCGTAACCCAACTAAGAACGAATGATTGGATCATTCCAAAACCATTATGTCATGAATACCGTATATGTATAAACCCTCCAATCATATGTCCCGGTCAAGTATTAGGGTCACGGTAAAGTCAAACTCTATTGTATCTTGACTCTACGCATTTTGTTAATACAAACCGGGATCACCGAGCTATCGTGTATCAAATACAACTAGCTCTAACTGCTTTGGTCAAAGACTTATGATATCATTTGTCATTAACCGCATAGGACATTTACCTGCTCACTAACAGGAGAAATAATCCTATCTTGGTATTCAGTAGAGACTGCTACTTGCCCACTAAGTTGCATTTCGAGGTTCACCCCACCAACCGGCGATTGGATCGAACTACTCTAATGACTAACTTAATGTCACAAGCACATCTCCTACTGAAACCTCAAGTCAAAGGTCCATGTATACCTATTACAATCTTTCGATTCAGTCATTGACAATCCGTGAGTGATATCCATGTGACCGAAACGAGTTGAGCCGTGTTCGAGTATACTAATCCCATTAGCATATCTATAACGTGTGCTCCGACTAACCCTTAGTGAAGACAGGCACTCTACATATCAAAGTACATGTTATACAAGTCTTGTCTAAACTTACTGCTCAGTTAAGTTTTATCGACTTGCGAACCGGTTAAGCATTCGAGTCTTAAACACTTCCAATGCCTATCTCCTTATCTCTATAAGAAGTGGAATGCTTGCTCTCAAATGCAAGGACTATTATTTTATATACCAAATCACAATGCATGTGATATATAATAATACAGAAATAATAAATGTCTTATTTAATATAATATCCATAATAACAATACAATGCTCTCACTCTCTCATCCTCTGAGTGGCATTTGAGGGCATATTCCTAACAATCTCCCACTTGCACTCAATGCCACAAACTATGGTATCTAATACCAATACTCTCCAGATGTCTCTCTAAGACCTTCTGAGATAGTGGCTTGGTAAGCAGATTAGCAACGTTATTTGCTGTGTCTACTCTATGCAGTAAAACATTCCCTTCCTGAACTATTTCTCTAACAAAATGATGTTTTCTCGCAATATGTGTTGGTGTTGTCGTGAGCCCTAGGCTCCTTAGCTTGTGCAACAACTCTATCATTGTCACAAAATAGCGTCACGGGCTTTTCTGCATTAGGAACCACTTGAAGTTCCTCAGTAAACTTCTTAACCTAAAAAGCTTCTTTAGCAGCCTCTGTGGCTGCCTGATATTCGGCTTGACATGTAGAGATTGCAGTCGAGCTTTTCTTGGCACTTCTCCAATAGACTGCCCCACCATCCAGAGTAAATATATACCTTGATGTGGACATCTAAGCATCCATGTCCCCCGAAAAATCAGAGTCTGTATAACCCATCACTCTAAGTTCTCCACCGCCATATGTAAGAACCAAGTCTTTAGTCCTCTTCAGGTACTTAAAAATATTCTTCACAGCAGTCCAATTTTCCTGCCCTGGATTTTACTGAAACGGACTAACTACGCTCACAGCATAGGCAAATGTCCGGTCTAGTGCAAATCATAGCATACATGAGGCTACCAACTGCTGAAGCATAGGGTACCTTGCTCATTTCCTTTCTGTCTTCCTCACTTTGAGGACACATCTCTAAGAAAACTTTTGCACCATGTTGCATAGGTAGGAACCCTCTTTTAGAATTTTCCATCCTAAATCGCTTTAGGATATTTCTATATAGACAGCTTGGGAAAGACCTAACATTCTTTTCGCTCTATCCCAGTAGAGGCGAATACCCAGAATATAGGTAGCTTCTCCTAAGTCTTTCATTGAGAACTTTTTAGAAAGCCAAGCTTTCACAGAAGTGAGCATTCCTACGTCGTTTTCTATAAGTAGAATGTCATCTACATATAGTATTAAGAACGCAATTTTGCTCCCATTAACCTTCTTGTAAATACAGGGCTCCTCTTCATTTTGGACGAATCAAACTCTTTGACTGTCTCGTTTAAACGAAGATTCCAACTTTGCGAAGCTTGCTTCAGTCCTTAAATGGCACGCTTAAGTTTGTATACTTTATGAATATTGGTTTCAGATATGAATCCTTTAGGTTGTTCCATGTAAATCTCCTCCTCGAGGTTAGGAATGTTGTTTTCACTTCCATTTGCCATATTTCATAATCTAAGTGGACTGCTATGGCAAGCATCATACGAATAGACTTAATCATAGCTACAGGAGAAAAGGTCTCGAAATAATCGATTCCTTCTCTTTGGGAATAACCCTTTGCCACAAGTCTGGCCTTATATGTATCAACCTTGCCATCTCCATCAGTCTTTATTTTATAGATCCATTTGTTTCCAATAGGCACCATGCCTTTAGGACGATCTACTAAAGTCCAGACCTGATTAGTATGCATTGAGTCTATCTCAGCTTCCATAGCTTCTTGCCACTTGGCGGAGTCAACATCTACCATCGCCTGGTCGTATGTAGAAGGATCATTCTCATGACTACTTTCTGTCATCTCATGGACACCCAGTTCCTCTTGATGCAGATAGTCATACCTCTCAGGTAATTGAGAAATTCTACTAGGCTTGCGAGGTTGTGTTTGTATTTCAGAAGGTTCGGTTCTAATATCTTGCACATGTGTCTCATTTGGTGTTTCTTTTATTTCTTCCACAGAAATATTTCTACATGCGCATCCTTCCCGAATGAACTCATCTTCCAGGAAGTGTGATTGTAAAGCAACAATGATCCTATAATCTTCATGCATGTAGAATAGATAGCCCATGAAATCCCCTGGATATCCTATGAAACGACCTTTCATAGACCTAGCTTCCAATTTCTCTACTTTAGTTTTCTTGACATAAGCAGGACATCCCAAAATCCTAATATGATTAAGACTTGAGGGTTAGTTACAAAATTTGTCTGTCTGGGTAAATGTGTCTGTCTGGGTAAATTGATGTTGTTATTTACTTTCATCTAAATAAACTGTCTGAATAAAAGAAATGACTGATTTACCCCTGAATGAGAATTATAAGCTGTTTTATAAATTGCTGTTTATTTTTTAAGCCATATAAATGATATAATCTAAAAATCAAAACATAAATTCATAAAGTACTTAAAAATCCAATTTCAAATACAAAAAAGTCAAGTTCAAACACAAAGTAGCTAAATTCAAACAAAAAGTAGACAAGTTTAAACATTATTAACCAAACTGTTTATTTTCGAATTTTAAATAAAAAATTCTGATTTTTAATTTATTATTCCAGATATTTTTTCTTAAAAAATAAAAGTTCCGATTTTTTGTCATATTTTTTAAATTTTCTAGAATTTTCAGAATTTTTTTTATTTTTTACTTTTTATTTTTTAATTTTAAATAAAAATCAGATTTTAGTATTATTATTCTAGATATTTTTGTCTTAAACAATAAAAGTTCCAATTTTTTGTCAGATTTTTTTAATTTTCCAGAATTTTAATAATTTTTTTGTTTTTTAATTTTTATTTTTGAATTTTAAATAAAAAGTTCTGATTTTTAATATTACTATTGGAGATATTTTTTTTCTTAAAAAATAAAAGTTCTGATTTTTTTTGAGATTTTTTAAATTCTCTTTTTTTCTTCCCAATCTGGAGGATTAGGTCTTGAACGGGGAGAGGGGTAGCGGGTGTTATTTTTGTGTCTGTATGGGGGCAAGAGGGGGGAGGTCACTTAGCGATTCAGACTCCTCATTTTTCATTGAGTCGTAAGTAAAGACTCACCCATGTCTGCGCGAATAAGTCGTCCAACCCATTAAGCCCATTAAGTCGAAAGTAAACAGCCCCATAGTTTCCTACCTTTCCACATCTCATGTGGAGTCTTATGAACGGATTTGGAAGGATATTTGTTCAAGATATGCGCAGCAGTAAGGAGCGCGTGACCCCACAGATAAATCGGTAGATCAGTATAGTTAAGCGAACCATGTCCAATAAAGTTCGGTTCCTTCTTTCTGATACACCATGTAATTGTGGAGTAGTTGGAGGAGTGAATTGTGACACAATTCCTAGTTCTTTTAAGAACTCATCAAACTCGGTACTCATGTACTCACCACCTCGGTCTGACCGAAGAGTCTTAACATGGATACCTATTTGATTTTCAACTAGGGCTTTAAATTCCTTGAATTTTTCAACAGATTCACACTTTTGTTTCATTAAGTACACAAACCCATACATAGTATGGTCATGAGTGAATGTAATGAAATGCTGAAAGCCATCTCGTGCCACTTCAAAAGGGATATAGACATCGGTATGGATCAATCCAAGTTTTTCAGTAGCTCTTTCAAAAGTCCCGGTGGAGGGCAACTTACTCATTTTACCTTGAAGGCAAGATTCACAAGTTGGATAGGGATCCGATCCCAATGGACCCGTAAGTCTATATTTCTCCATTTTATGAACCCTGGTCTTACCAATATGACCAAGTCTAAGATGCCACTTAAGTGCTTGGTTTGTTTCATCCCTACCACGCTTCCTAGTTACAGTGTTCACAGTTGTTTTATTCTTTAGATTCAAATGGTATAAACCATTTAATAATGTAGCAGTACCAACCAATTTATTTCTAAAATAAGTTCGACAGGACCCATCTCCAATAAATAAGTGAAATCCTTTTAGGTCCATGACCGGAATTGATACAATATTTTTATGCCCCTTCGGCAAAACAAGTACATCATCCGAAGTAATTATAAAACCGGATTCTAAATCCAATATAAGTGATCCGATGTCAGTAGCCTCAACATTATGCCCGCTGCCGACTGTCACCATCACTTCTCCATCTCCAAGCTTTCTACTTTGTTCCAGATCCTGACTCATTGTACATATGTGAAAACTCGCACCAGAATCAAGTATCCAAGAAGTAGAATAAACAGTTACAAAACAATTCGTTTCAAAAATTAGTAGTTTCGTACCTGAAGGCGCATTACGGTTAAGTTTTGGACGTACCTCCTCCAGTAGCCTAACTCACTGCAGTTGAGGCATACGTCCGTTTCCTTGGGCCCCTTGCTCTTTTGAACCTTTGGGGCCTTGCCCTTATCTTTCTGTACCCCACCTTTTGGCTTGAACTGTTTCTTTTCCTTCTTATTGTTCTTGGACCTCCAAGACCCTGATGAAATTACAAAAGCAGGCTCCTTGGGCCTAGTCTTCATCTGAGACTTTGCTGTGCTCAGTTTGTTCATTAGCCCAGCTAAATTACATGCAGTCTCATTGCTGTTAAAGTTCATGACAAATTGAGCGAAGGAGTCAGGAAGTGATTGAAGAATGAGGTCGGCCTGGAGAGAAACTTGTATACTAAAATCAAGAGCCTCCAATCTCTCGATCATAGTTATCATTTTGAGGACGTGGTCCCCAAATTTTTCTCCTTTCTTCATTTGAGCACTAAACAACTGTTTTAGATATCTCATACCGAGCAGTTCGACTATGCTCCCCATAATGTTCAGTCAGATATGCCATAATCGCCCTTGAAGAGGGCATTTTCTCATGGGCCCTCTGAAGCTCATTATTCATAGAGGTCATCATAAAACCACGGAACCTGACATCATTTTTAACCCATTTCTCATGGGCATCAACTTCTTCCTGATTATCCCTGGTCCTTGTAGGAGCCGATGGGATGTCCGCCTCCAAGACATATCCGAACGTCTCCATACTGAGGACTATTCTCAGATTCTGGAGCCAGTCCACAAATTTGGGTCTAGTTAGAGTGTTCTTTTCAAGTAGAACTGCGAGTGGGTTAATAGTCATATAGAGAGATGTTTATTAACTGTACAGAATAATTAAGATTCGTTAGTGATTGTTTAGTTATGATCTGAATAAAGAATTTAAGGATTTTCTTTATTTACACACTTCCACGTGAAATCCAAAAATCACGGTTGACTTCATAGTGGTGTGTTGTAAAATTTGGTAAACGCAAGTGTACGCTATCACAAACAAGTAATAAAGTAGTGAGTAGAGTATCATTCCCACGGGGACTAACGTACTAAGTACCAATTGTACGGTCTTCTACCAGTATTATTTGAATAATCAAATTGATGTAACAAGACGAAATAATTTCCTAGTTAACAAATTAATAATAAGCTAACAATTAAATACAAATGGCTCAATCTAAACATGGTAAAAATTCAAATGAGATAAATTAGGGTTGTGTTTTCGCCACGATTTATCTGGTGTGATCGTTTATGTATTATGCTCTAACATTCTACTTCAACCGATTGGAAGTGGAGAATCCCTAAAATAATCTAAACCCTCTCCCGAGAGCAATAGAAAATACTATTAATGTATCAACTCAATATATTCCTATATGAATTAATACTCAAGAGCTAATCTGGTACAGTGGTTTCTCGACAGAAACAAGCGTCACAATCCCTACGAGTATATTCCTATCTCATCGAACAATTATGATTTTTCTCATCAGTTCCACGCTTAAATCTCTTCTTCCGATTAAATAAAAGCGTTAAAGACAATTCAACTATTATCCAGATAATTGAAAGCATTAAAATCAATAAGTAAAATCCAATCCAGTTGAACAGATGAAAAACATGAAAATATATGAAATCACATCTTTAAAATCCTGGTTTCATCACAATCCTAAAATAGTAAACTAGCCAGACATGATAGTAAAAGAATTCATCATCAAAATAAAAAGCATGAGTCTAGATGAATTTTCACAACGAAGAAGAAATTCCTCACGTCCTTTGTGCTGTTCTTCCCTTAGGCCTGATTTCTGCCCCTTTCTCTGTGCCTCCTCTATTGTGTTTTAGTTTTAGCTTTTATATACCCTCCCATCTCTCCAAATTGTGTCCAGAAAAATATGTCTAGTCTTCCCCTAAAACGGCCAAAGTCACAGAATTGTATTAGGTTTTCGCCGCTGTGGGCCGCGACCCGTAGTAAGTGTGCCGCGGCCCCAATCACGCAACTTCCCAGTCTGGGCATTAATTCAGTACGGGCCGCGGTCCGGAGTAATGTGTGTCGCGGCCCTCGGTACAGCTTGTTCCAACTTGCTGCGTGTAGAATCTGCGATGTGTCCCAGCATCGTGTGACGCGCCCCTCCACTAAAATTGGCGTTTTCCACCGATTTGACTGATTTTAATAACACTGCGCCTTTAACCTTCAAAAAAAAAACAAAACTCCATCATATTTTTATCAATGAGGACTAAATATGATTTTGGTTCTCGGTTTATGTTGAACTGGTCTCTGTTGGTCGGCGATTTGGGTTGTTTTTTCTGATTTTTCTGTAAGATAACAGTGTGATTTTTAACTAACCCCTGAGCTTTGCCGTAACTTACGCTTGCGCTGCCCCGTGCTGCTGGTCATCTCTGGCCGGCGTATCGCCAGAAGAATAACCTTACACCGCGACATTCATCCCTCCCCGTCAATCTAACAGTAGCATTGCATTTTAGCTGTCTGTTTTGCAGGTTTCCCGTGCTGCTACCAGGTGTCGTCGGCCTATCGATCACCTTTTCCTTGTTCAGGAGTCGATCGGTTTCCAGCTTCCGCGGCTTCTCCTCCCTCATCTCCAAGGCGTGTCGAATTTTGGTATCATTGTACTTTTCTATTAAATTTCATTTTTGTCTGTCATATATCTACCATTTACTGCGATTTTTATGCGGTTTGCTTGCTTTTATATTGTCTTTGTCATTCTCATCTTATTTTCATTTTTGGCTTCACTACCCCATTTTATTTCTCATAGTGCGTTTGGGTTTTGTATTGGTCGATGTCGCACTGTTTGCGGGTTGGTAGTTGGAATTTGGGTACCTTGTCGGGTAAGCTTTTGGAGCTTGTGGATGTTTTGGGTAAGAGAAGGGTTGATGTGGCTTGTATTCAGGAGACTAGGTGGAAGGGGGCGCAGTCGAGGGAGGTGAACGGCTATAAATTGTGGTATTCAGGCCTTGCTAACTCGAGCAATGGTGTGGGCATTCTTTTGTCTAAGGAGCTTAAGGACAACGTCGTGGAAGTGAAGAGGTGCAATGATAGGATTATGTCCGTTAGAGTGGTGGTTGGGGAGAAGGTGGTTAATGTGGTTTGTGTGTATGCCCCACATGTTGGTTTGGGTGTGCTTGAGAAGGAAGCCTTTTGGGTCTGTTTAGATGAGTTGGTCGGGTGTATTCCGGACGATCAATTTATTATTTTGGGGGCGATTTCAATGGGCACATTGGTGAGGGGGTGGATGGTTATCATAGTGCGCATGGGGGTTTCGGCTTCGGAGTTAGGAATGCAGGAGGTTCCGCACTGTTGGAGTTTCCCACTGCTCATGAGTTGGTTATTGCTAAGAAGAGAGCAGAGCTGAGCACCTCATTACCTTCAGTAGTGGGGGGCACAACACGCAAATTGACTACCTTCTTTTGCGCAGTCGGGATGCTAGGGCGTGCGTGGACTGCAAGGTGTTCCAGAGCGAGGCATGTGCTTCTCAACACCGGATGCTGGCTATGGATTTATCCATGAGATGTCGTGTTGTTAGCAGGGTTAGAGAAGCTAGACCTAGGATACTCTGGAAGGATCTGAAGGGTGAGAAGGCGACAGTATTCAAGGAGTCTCTGACCCGCGAAGGAGGTTTTTTGCGTGCGGGCAATGCTAACCTTATGTGGACCAGCATAGCCAATGCTATTAGGAGAGTGGGCGAGAAGGTGGTAGGGGTTTCTTCGGGAAGGTCTAGTGGACCTAGGGAGGCTTGGTGGTGGAATGAGGAGGTCCAAAACAAGGTTAAGGCAAAACAAACGCTAGTTAAGGAGCTTTTGTCGGTTAGTGATGGAGAGGAGAGAATCTTGAAGATTGTAGCATACAAGGTGGCGAAAAGAGAGGCTAAGAAGGCAGTAGCTAAGGCTAAATGTGAGGCTTACGAGGAGATGTACAAGCGCCTAGACACCAAAGAAGGAGCGAATGCTATTTTTAAACTAGCGAAAGCTAGGGAAAGAGGGCGGCACGACCTGGGTCCCGTTAAGTTTATTAAGGATGATTTGGGTCAAGTGTTAGTGAATGATGTGGCTATTAAGGAGCGGTGGAATAGGTATTTTTTCGAACTTTTCAATGAGACTAGAGGTAGTGACTCGGTGGTGCAAGGAGTTAGTCTATCTTCTGCTCGTTCGTTTAGTTCCTGTGAGAGCATCAGCAAGGAGGAAGTAAAGGGTGCCCTAATGAAAATGGGTAGAGCTAAGGCTGTAGGCCCGGATCAGATCCCTATTGAGGTGTGGCTTTGTCTGGGGGAAGTCGGAGTTCAGTGGCTAGCAGAACTGTTTAACATCCTCCTCAAAGGCTCTAAGATGCCGACAGAGTGGAGGCATAGTATTGTCGTGCCTTTTTTCAAGAATAAAGGCGATGCTCAGAGTTGTAGTAACTATAGGGGTATTAAACTCCTCAGTCATACTATGAAACTTTGGGAAAGAGTAGTGGAATGCAGGGTTAGAATAGAAGTGGAGATCTCAGAGAACCAATTTGGCTTCATGCCGGAGAGGTCCACGACTGAGGCCATTCATCTCGTCAGACGCCTTATGGAGAAGTTTAGAGAGCGGCGTAAGGACCTCCATATGCTGTTCATAGATCTAGAGAAGGCTTATGATAGCATTCCGCGCGATGTTATTTGGAGGAGCCTAGTAGAGAGGAGGGTGTCGTTGCCGTTCGTTAGGGCAATCCAAGACATGTACTCCCAAGCTAGGACGTGCCTTAGGACCCCAGTTGGTGACACCCAGTATTTTCCAGTTGAGATAGGGCTACACCAGGGGTCGGCGCTAAGTCTTCTTCTCTTCGCTCTAATCCTTGACGTCATTTTGCGAGGAATTCAAGATGGCATCCCATGGTGAATGCTTTTTGCTGACGACATTGTGTTACTGGCAGAGTCGAGGAGGGAGGTGAACTCGAAGTTGGAGCTTTGGAGGGCTAAGTTAGAATCCCAGGGCTTGCGTGTGAGCCGGTCTAAGACCGAGTATCTCTGGTGTAACTTTAGTGGTGAGGCCAACGAGGAAGATGTTGAGGTAATGATTGCGGATCAGATCGTACCCCGTACGGATAAGTTCAAGTATCTGGGTTCGATCATTCAGAAGGAAGGTGAGTGTGAAGATGATGTCACGCATCGCATCAAGGCGGGGTGGCTAAGGTGGAGAGCAGCGACTGGGGTCCTGTGCGACAAGAAAGTCCCTCTAAAGTTGAAAGGTAAATTCTATAGAGCGGCAATCCGACCTGCAATGTTGTATGGCTCCAAATGTTGGGTGATGAAGAAGTCGCTTGAGAGCAAGTTGGAAGTGGCTGAAATGAGAATGTTACGTTGGTCGTGTGGTCGCACAATGTTAGATAGAATTGCGAACGGAGTTTTCAGGAACGCGCTGGAAGTGGCGCCCATTTCAGCGAAAGTTAGAGAAGGGATATTGAGATGGTTGGGCCACGTCTGCAGTAGGCAGGCATCTGCTCCGGTGAGGAGGGTCGAGAGTTTAATGGTTGTCGGGGAGAGGAGGAGAGACAGACCGAGGAGGATGTGGGAGGAGCAACTGAGATTAGATTTGAAGGCCTTAAACCTTTCTGAGACCATGACTGTTGATAGGTACGCTTGGAGGCGCCAGATCAGAGTTGTGGATTCTTTTGTAGGGAGCGGTGCTGTAGTTGAGAGCCTGAAGGTTGGGTTGTCTCGGTTAGCTTTGACCTAGAGCATTGCATTTTTACTTTTATTGTATATTTTATCCTATTGTCTTTGCGTGTGGTGTATTTTTGACAGGGAGCTGTGCGCAGAGCCAACCTCTCTTTTGTTAGAGCAGTATTCATCGGGAGTGAAGTAGCCAAATTCCGCTAAGGTAAGTCCCATGTGGATCAAGCCATGGGCTCAGGTATGGTCTCGAGCTTTTTTTGAATCATATGTTTTCCTTTGTATTTATCACACAAGATTATGCTGTGCACTAAGCTGGGGGTCCTCACGGAAACAGCCTCCCTACCGTGATAAGTAGGGGCATGGTCTGCGTACATCCTACCCTCCCCAGACCCTGCTCTGAGCGGGATATACTGGGTATGTTTGGTTTGGTTTGGTTTACTAAATTGTGCCAAATAACTAGAAATAAATCGTGTTCAACGTGCACAAAATAATGTTCAACAAATACCCCAAAACTTAACTCTTTGCTTGTCCCCAAGCAAAATTAACTCCAAGTAAACTAAAAGTGTGGTGGAAAATCGTGCAAATCCATATCGCTCAACTCATTAATGATAACCTGAAAATCTCAAAGAATAATACGAATACCGTACTAGTGAGTCACGTTACGGACAATGATTTCTCAAAGTAACATTTTTCATGCTAGTCTCAGCCCATGAAAGTAGTCAAGGCTCGAAGATCAACAAACTTGAAATGGGCCGACCGACAAAATGAATGGTGCTAAAAATAGAAGTTATAATAAGCTAAATCGCCTAGTCCCACAGCCTTGTGGCATAAACACACGAAGTTCAGCATAACTAATATAATCTCCATGATGAAGGATTTAAATACTTGAAAAGTGACATGCTCGTCTTGAACCCTTAGAGTTAGTTCCCCTTTTTCCACGCTCCCTCTTTATTTAATCACTATTATTATGACTTTATTTAATCACTATTATTATGATTTTTGTAACGACGAGTTAACCACTAGGTTTCAACTCCCGGAATGTTTCATCGGAATAGTCCCAGGGTGGATTTCCATACTCATGTGTTGGGGAACCGTTTGATGTAAAAGACACTCATGGGCTCATGAATGCTCCTAGTTACTAAGTCTCCCTCCACATCGGAGTAAAAACTCGAGGCTTTACTATTATTTGGTTTTAGGCAAGACGAGTCAACCAGTAGGTTTCAACTCCCGGAATGTTTCATCGAAAGAGTCCGAGGGTGGATTTCCATACTCATGTTTTGGGAAACCGTTTGACGTAAAATACACTCATGGGGCTCATGAATACTCTTAGTTACTAAGTCTCCCTCAACATCGGAGTAAAGACTTGAATTTTTTTTTGAGGAATTAAAAACTGTCCGAATAAATGCATAATCATAGACACTTCATTTAATGCTTACAAGGCCAATGTCACTAGACGACTAGCTGGGTGAACAGTGTAACCAAACAAAAATATACGGTGGCTCGTGTATTGCGAACACTACAAACAAGTCTATCTCATTTCCTGAATGCCAAGGCTTCCACAATGACACAAAAATCAGCACTAAGATGAGTATTCAAGTGTAAAATAGCATAAGGTGAACTCGACTAGAATTATCCGGTTCTTCAAATAGATTTCAGTTATATATATTCGGTCTTACACATGGTTGCACGACTTACTCACGAAATATTAAAAATATTCATAATACCAAAGAAGACAAGCAAGTGAAATAGATATAGAAAATCAAGCAAAACAAACTAAACAAACTAACACCCCCCCCCCCCCAAAAAAAAAAAAAAAAAACTTATGATGTACCTTGACCCCAATGGGCGACAAATAAAATAAGTAGTAATAAGCAGGTCAAGTACTCCCCTTTAAAAAAGAAAACTTAGGTACTAGTGTCAACCTAGTCGGGTGAAGTAGGTGGCGTAGGTGGCATGGTCGGAGGTATGAAGGGTCCGTCTAGGTGGAGGATATGGCCAGTCCACACTGCCAAATACTCTCGATAATACGCGTCTCGTGCAACCAATCGCCTATCAGCACGGAGATTGGCCCGGAGGATCTGCTAGCGCATCTCACGATGCACAACCTCAATTACACTGTCCCGCTCTGCCCGTATCTCCTGTCTCAGGCCGTCAAACATCATCTGCAAGGTGTGATCTCCCATTGTGGGGGGTGGAACGGAATCTTTCTGATCCTCTACATCAGTCGCTTGGTCATCAACGACAAGGAGAGGCTCCGAGATATTCTAGATAGGAGGGGAGTGCTCAAGTGGTTGATCCAAAACAAAACCTCGTCCTCGCGGGTGTGCTCGCGCGCCACCCCAGTGGTCGAAATGAGATATGATGCGATGATCTATAGGACCCTGGGGCGCAATGGTCTGCTCATCATCCGACCAGACAACACCTGACTGGCGGCATAAAGCGCATATCAAAGTGGGGTGCTTCAGGCCCATGTTGGCGCCTCCCGTGATGCTGTAACACCCCCAAAGTACGTCCGGGAATGTCACACGCCGTAGACCTTTCTCACGAGGATCTACCAGGCTAAATTTTAAAAGACTACTCAATGATTGACCGACCGGGGTCAATCTAATTACAACAGACCGACAAGGTCATTAAACAATTCAAAAACCAACGTAGTTCACAGTTCAACGACACTAATAAACTTGAATACAGAAAAGAATGACAACTCAATTTAATAGATGGAAATCACACCCATGCAAGGGTGTATACTCGATCACAAGAGAAATACTGACAAAAGAAAAGACTCCGACTCTTGTGTGATTAGCATCGTCATCTTCCATCTCCTTTCAAGCCAATCCCGTGGCTGCTCCTGAGCTGCCAAAACCTGAGCGCATAACAGGCACCCGCCCCCCGAAAACTCGGGGGTTAGCAAAATGGAATTTTGCTAGTGCAAGTACATAATATACAAGATATACGAAAAATATCAACACAAAACTCAACAGCCGCGAAGCCTTATCACAAACCGCACATTCCCATAGTCAACACAGAAAAGCACTCGTTTACAACAAGGTGAAAGATAATCACATTGCCATTTCTCTTTACGGGTCACGACACCAAAGAAACTTTAAACAAGCCCAATGAGTCAAAAGACCTAGTTTGAAAACCTCCCATTTTCTTAAGGAAAATATTTTGATAACATAGTTTGGAAACATAATTATTGACTCGGGCTGTCTTAGAGTTTTGAAAATCGAATGGGAATATTTTTGGAAAATAACTTCAAAAGCTCTCGGGTCCTTGACCCAATACACAGAATAACACCACAAGATCAAAGATATAGCCTCTCATTCGACAAATCCTCCTCAAGACCCTTGATTAATTAACCCTCGGAGATATCCACAAATATCCTTGGTGAATTAACCCTCATACCAATGCTTAAAACAAGTTGAAACAAACTTTCAGAAAACACGAATCGCGGTCTATATCAAGACCAACATTTTAAAGCAAGTTGGAAGAACTTTGAAATATGAAAATTTGTTTGGTAACGGTGTCTTGACTATCACTCGAATATCCATTACCAATAAGCCTGCCAGACGCCTCCCTTGCACACTTGTGCACCAGCGTTCACTCCACTATGTTGGCTGCCCATTGGACATGTCACCGCGCCGACGATCACTCCCGCAAGAGCTGCCCCTTGCACGCGCATTACGTAACACCGGTGTTCACCAACCATATATAGCCGCTCATTGCAGCTTACACCAGGCCGGAGTACACGCCCCTCCCTCAGAGGCTCCCGGATATGACGTCTCTCAGAATAAGTATTCACATTGTTACAAATATGAAGCACAGAGTCAATCGTTGCAACAATTATCAACTCAATACACCAATTCACACAATTATCCGTCAGTCCATAACCACACAGCTAAACAATATCACGCACGTTATCAATCAAAACCCAATCACAATAAGCCTTTAGGCATAACCAACCAACGCCGCACATATATCCCTATATTGCAACTCAATCGAATATATATAAACTTACTCTATTATATCTATAAGTATAGTTCATACATCAATCCAAGTTGAGTACGTCAACTAGTGTTAGCATTCATCACTCGGCATTCACCGACGTAGACATATATATCAATATACGTATATACATAAACATGTTTAACATATATATATATATATACACACACACATATATATATATATATATATACACATATATATATATACATATACATCCGTATAAATTCATACACTTCGACAACAATGATTTCATGTAGTTAAAATTCGTATATCAAGGTACTTGTCTCAAATCCAAAGCACGCGCAACAACGGGAAAGCTTGATTGGAAACCCTCGAACCCTATAATCCCTCGATCAAAAACAACGAAGATACGATTACAACGAGAATCAAGACGAAAAACAATGGAGATTGCAACAACTATCGAAGGAAAGTTCATATGAACATTTGATCGAACATCAAATGTTTACTACACCTCAAGAACACTCAAATCACCCTTCTGGTTGAAACGAACCGAAGATATGGATATACAATCTATAAAACATGTTTAATAACAACATCTAACTCCAATCGATTTATCAAAATTGGATGGAAAATGAAATCAACAGTAAAACTCCCAAAAAGGTCAACTCCCGAGAATCAAGAAAATACCTCGGAATAATGACGAAGAACACGAATTGATGTTGTTAATCCACACCAAGAACTTTAGGAGGATGAATTCCCTGAGATAAATCGCCACTAAATCGCTCTATTCGTGTGGAAGATGAAGAAGGGAGAGGAAATGAAGTCCTCTCCCAATTCCCTGCTGAAATAGTGCAGAAAAGACTCGCGTGCCGCGGCCCGGGCTGAGTGTGCCGCATCTTACGGCCAAAAATAACCCCCAGCATGGTTCAGTTCCGCTGCCCGTCCAGCAGAGGGCCGCGGCCCGCGGTACAGCCGGCTCCAGCATCATAAGGCACACGGTGCAGTCTTAGTTATTTTGACCATAACTCCTTCGTCAGGAATCCGATTGACTCACCGTTTGAACCATTGGAAAGCTAACTTGATGCTATATAGTACTGAAAAGATTCAGAACTTTTGGTGTTTCCAAGAATTGATGGTGATTTTATAAAGTCGAACTCAAGTGCGGAAAAGTCGCTTAAGAACACGGAACTCAACAAAACGACACCGAAACGAACTCGGATGACAAAAAGTGTAGAATTAATCATTCTTAGAATGCCGAAATGGTCACAAAAGAGTCGCTAAGATGGACTTCTTCCAAAAAAAGAAAATTACCGGAAATCGAAATTGCGGATATTACATACTACCCTCCTTAAAAGAAGTTTCGTCCCGAAACTTAAAACAAGTAGGGAGAAATCATATAACGCCAGGAAAAATCAACGAGATACACAAGAACCGAAAACTCACTCCCATTTGAAAAATGTTACAAGCAACGCAAAGAAACATACGACGTGAAAACACGCTCCACGATGACCATCACAACGCCACAGGCACAGACATAACCCGATCCCCAAACCTCTCAGCTATTGACTCGCAATGCACGACTCGGTGTCCCAAATGACTGCAATCGAAATAATTGACCAACAATGAACGATAATTCTTCACAGTATGAGATCAGACAACAACAATCGGACAACCACGATTGAACAACAATGATCGAATAACAACGGTCGAACAACGACTCCGAAGTTCACACCTCAACCAAAGATATATAAATTAAAGTCATCCCACACTGAAAATACTAAGAAGAGTACAGGTAATACGTTCCACCATACTAAGATGACATTTCTATCCCGACTTAGAACAACAATAGTTGGAAACGTAAAGCAATGAAATGGAAAGCGATCAGAGTCACGATTGTTGGAAATAGCAACGATTAGGACATAGTACAAAATCTTCATTTTGTTATGCTAGGTTCTTCATAAGGAGACATAGGGTTTCGGGACACTCCCCGGTCACTTGCTCTGCTCTCCAATAGGGTAGCATTCTTTGCCAATTTGGAAACTACCTCACAGTGTTTCTCCCGATGACCTTCACACCCGCACTGGTAACAAGTCAAGAGTGGAGTGGGACAATTTGCACGTACATGTCCCTGACAGTTACAGTTGAAGCACACTCTCTTCTTACCGAGTGTCACTGATGCTGGCTTGGGATTCCCAGCGCTCACTCCCGACCGAGAAGACGATGCGTTCGAACGACGTGGGGGTTTGGGAGCCTTAGTCTCTTCACTGCCCAGAAATTTTCCAGATGCCCTCGGTATCTTTGCTTCGCTCGTGGGCTCGATCATTGAGGAGATTTCATAGGATATCATTTGATCTTGATACTCCTTCACCGTAGCATGAATAGTTGTCATACGAACCATCTCGCCGCTTCCACTTCCATCATCACACCTACGTCCGCCAAGGCTCGACATGCTAATGCAGATAGTACCGTTTAGCATTATCAAATCATTAATCGTACACTAAACCACAATTATCAACACATGGTTTAGTTAACATCTTAAGAACGACGGTAATATCGTAAAGCACAAAGTTTTCTGAAGTCAATTTCGAGCCCTTCGATGAGGACGATCATTATATATATG
This sequence comes from Orobanche coerulescens, assembly GCA_033398695.1. Lineage (NCBI taxonomy): Eukaryota > Viridiplantae > Streptophyta > Magnoliopsida > Lamiales > Orobanchaceae > Orobanche > Orobanche coerulescens. Next base: position 200,385,205 of record CM065803.1, on the reverse strand, counting down.
CACTTAAGGAAAACAAATTTTTGAAAAAGAGGGCAAGTCATGTTACGCCCAAAACTTGTAAATGTTGTCTTTTATATTGGAAGAGGAAGTTTATACATCGACTTTAAAAATTATTCCGAATAATGTATAAAAGAAATTCTTTTATGAATCGTAACTAATTTGAAATATTGTAAAAGTGTCGAGTTCCAAATACCACAATTTGAAAACCTTTCCTCTTCTACCAAAATGCTTAATAGAAAGGATTTTTCACCGAGATACGTGATCATTTGACATGAAGACATTAAATCATGGGTTTTCACAATGTTAGAAATTTCGAAGCACCACTTTAAAATATTCGTGATATTACAGTGTCGTGGGCCTCGCGCCGGAACCCACCAGGATAAAAACCATTTTAAAAAAAAAGTTCAAAATGCCAAAAAGGCCGATGACGGTAATATTTTCAAATACTCACAAAAGTCATTTTAAAATATCAAATACCGTCATAAAAACACCGTTGAAATGTGCAAGACCGAAATGCCAAAACTCGGCTTAGGGAATCGGTTTTACGAAATAAAACTCAGTTTACAAGATACCAAAAGCCATTTCAAAATACTACACAGCGGATAAAATTAACACTCAAAGATTTATTCTACTGAAATGTAGAAATCGATAAATATGATCAACTTCCGAAGCATACTACATAACCATCATCACTCGGACCGTATAAGCATGTTATATCCTAACAATAATATCACAAATAAGTTCCGACCCCTTGTTCAACATCAAACACATTAACACAATACAATCAAATACACATATAAGGGGAGTTACAATCGGGAGACTTACCATCACAGATTGCCTGAATATGATGTCGGAACCACGATACTAATCACAACTCTGATGCGCGTGACTTACACAGCACATGGACTTGACCCAACGACCTAGGTTTATCGCAAACCTAAGCTCCGATACAATATATGTAACACCCCTAAAATGCGTCCGGGAATGTCACACACTGTAGACCTTTATCACAAGGATCTACCAGGCTAAATTCCAAAAGACTACTCAATGATTGACCGACCGGGGTCAATCTAATTACAACAGACCGACAAGGTCATTAAACAATTCAAAAACCAACGTAGTTCACAGTTCAATGACACTAATAAACTTGAATATAGAAAAGAATGACAACTCAATTTAATAAATAGAAATCACACCCGTGCAAGGATGTATACTCGATCACAAGAGAAATACTGACAAAAGAAAAGACTCCGACTCTTGTGTGATTAACATCATCGTCTTCCATCTCCTTTCAAGTCAATCCCGTGACTGCTTTTGAGCTGCCAAAACCTGAGCGCATAACAGGCACCCACCCCCCGAAAACTCGGGGGTTATCAAACTGTAATTCTACTAGTGCAAGTACATAATATACAAGATATACGAAAAATATAAACACAAAACTCAACAGCCGTGAAGCCTTAACACAAACTGTGCATTCCCATAGTCAACACAGAAAAGCACTCATTTACAACAAGGTGAAAGATAATCACATTGCCATATTCTATTTACGGGTCACGACACCAAAGAAACTTTAAACAAGCCCAATGATTCAAAAGACCTAGTTTGAAACCCCCCCTTTTGTTAAGGAAAATATTTTGATAAGATGGTTTGGAAACATAATTATTGACCCGGGCTGTCTTGGAGTTTTGAAAATCGAATGGGAATACTTTTGGAAAATAACTTCAAAAGCTCTCGGGTCCTTGACCCAGCATATGGAAAACAATTTACAAGAAAACCATTTCAACGTTATTCGGGATCCTCGACCCAATTTATAGAACAATATCACAAGCAAATCATTACAACATCTCATGGGGTCCTCAACCCAATACACATAATAACACCACAAGATCAAAGATCTCAACATCTCACGGGGTCCTCGACCCAATACACAGAATAACACCACAAGATCAAAGATACAGCCTCTCATTCGACAAATCCTGCTCAAGACCCTTGATTAATTAACCCTCGGAGATCTCCTCAAATATCCTTGGTTAATTAACCCTGGTACCAATATTTAAAACAAGTTGAAACAAACTTTCAGAAAACACGAATCACGGTCTACATCAAGACCAACATTTCAAAGCGAGTTGGAAGAACTTTGGAATACGAAAATTTGTTTGGTAACGGGATCTTGACTATCACTCGAATATCCGTTACCAATAATCCTGCCAGACGCCTCCCTTACACACCTGTGCACCGGTGTTCACTCCACTATGTTGGCTGCCACTTGGACATGTCACCGCGCCGGCGATCACTCCCGCAAGAGCCGCCCCTTGCACGCGCATTAGGTAACACCAGTGTTCACCAACCATATGGAGCCGCTCATTGCAGCGTACACCAGGCCAGAGTACACGCCCCTCCCTCAGAGGCTCCCGGATATGATGTCTCTCACAACAAGTATTCACATTGTTACAAATATGAAGCACACAGTTAATCATTGCAACAATTATCAACTCAGTACACCAATTCACACAATTATCCGTCAGTCCATAACCACACAGCTAAACAATATCACGCACGTTCTCAATCAAAACTCAATCACAATAAGCCTTCACGCATAACCAACCAACGCCGCACATATATCCCTATATTGCAACTCAACTGAATATATATATATATATATATATATATAACCTTACTATATTATATCTATAAGTATAGTTCATATATCAATCCAAGTTGAGTACGTCAACTAGTGTTAGCATTCATCACTTGGCATTCACCGACATAGACATATATATATATATATCTATATACGTATACAAACATATGTTTAATATATATATATGTATATATATATATATATATATATATATACACACACACAGATATATATATATATATATCCGTATAAATTCATACACTTCGACAACAATAATTTCACGTAGTTACAATTCGTATATCAAGGTACTTGTCTCAAATCCAAAGCACGCGGAGCAACGGGAAAGCTCGATCAGAAACCCTCGAACCCTATAATCCCCCGGCCAAAAACAACGAAGATACGATTACAACTAGAATCAAGACCAAAAACAATGGAGATTGCAACAACTATCGAAGGAACGTTCATTCGAACATTTGATCAAACATCAAATGTTCACTACACCTCAAGAACACTCAAATCACCCTTCCGGTTGAAACGAACCGAAGATATGGATATACAATCTATAAAACATGTTTAATAATAACATCTAACACCAATCGATTTATCAAAATCGGATGGAAAACAAAATCAAGAGTAAAACTCCCAAAAAGGTCAACCCCGAGAATCAAGAAAATACCTCGGAATAATGACGAAGAACACAAATTGATGTTGTTAATCCACACCAAGAACTTGAGGAGGATGAATTCTCTGAGATAAATCGCCCCTAAATCGCTCTATTCGTGTGGAAGATGAAGAAGGGAGAGGAAATGAAGTCCTCTCCCGATTCCCTGCTGAAATAGTGCAGAAAAGACTCGCGTGCCGCGGCCCGGGCTGAGTGTGCCGCATCTTACGGCCAAAAATAACCCCCAGCATGGTTCAGTGCCGCGGCCCATGGTACAGCCGGCTCCAGCATCATAAGGCACACGATGCAGTCTTAGCTATTTCGACCATAACTCCTTCGTCCGGACTCCGATTGACTCACCGTTTGAACCATTGGAAAGCTAACTTGATGCTCTATAATACTGAAAAGATTCAGAACTTTTGGAGTTTCCAAGAATTGATGGTGATTTTACAAAGTCGAACTCAAGTGCGGAAAAGTCACTTAAGAACACGGAACTCAACAAAACGATACCGAAACGAACTCGGATGACAAAAAGTGTATAAAACGCCGGACATATATCCCTATATTGCAACTCAACCGAATATATATATATATATATATAACCTTACTATATTATATCTATAAGTATAGTTCATACATCAATCCAAGTTGAGTACGTCAACTAGTGTTAGCATTCATCACTCGGCATTCACCGACATAGACATATATATCAATATACGTATATACATACATATGTTTAACATATATATATATATATATATACATATACATCCGTATAAATTCATACACTTCGACAATACTAATTTCACGTAGTTACAATTCGTATATCAAGGTACTTGTCTCAAATCCAAAGCACGCGAAGCAACGGGAAAGCTCGATCGGAAACCCTCGAACCCTATAATCCCTCGGCCAAAAACAACAAAGATACGATTACAACGAGAATCAAGACCAAAAACAATGGAGATTGCAACAACTATCGAAAGAAAGTTCATTCAAACATTTGATTGAACATCAAATGTTCACTACACCTCAAGAACACTCAAATCACCCTTCGGGTTGAAATGAACCGAAGATATGGATATACAATCTATAAAACATGTTTAATAACAACATCTAACACGGATCGATTTATCAAAGTCGATCTCAAATCGATGTATAAAACATGCTTGAACCATTGGAAATCTAACTTGATGCTCTATAATACTGAAAAAATTCAGAACTTTTGGGGTTTCCAAGAATTGATGGTGATTTTACAAAGTCGAACTCAAGTGCGGAAAAGTCGCTTAAGAACACGGAACTCAACAAAATGATACCGAAATGAACCCGGATGACAAAAAGTGTAGAATTAATAATTCTTAGAATGACGAAACGGTCAGAAAAGAGTCGCTAAGATGGACTTCCGCCAAAATAAGAAAATTACCGGAAATCGAAATTGCGGATATTACATACTACCCTCCTTAAAAAAAGTTTCGTCCCGAAACTTAAAATAAGTAAGGAGAAGCAATATAACACCAGGAAAACTCAATGAGATACACAAGAACCGAAAACACACTCCCAACTGAAAAATGTTACAAGCAATGCAAAGAAACATACGACGTGAAAACACGCTCCACGATGACCATCACAACGCCACAGGAAGAGACATAACTCAATCCCCAAACCTCTCAGCTATTGACTCGCAATGCACGGCTCGGTGTCCCAAATGACTGCAATCGAAACAGCTGACCAAGGGTGAACGACAATTCTTTGCAGTATGAGATCAGACAACAACAATCGGACAACCACGATTGAACAACAATGATCGAATAACAACGGTCGAACAACGACTCTGAAGTTCACACTTCAACCAAAGATATATAAATTAAAGTCATCCCACAAAAATACTAAGAAGAGTACAGGTAATACGTTCCCCCATACTAAGAGGACATTTCTATCCCGACTTAGAACAATAAGAGTTGGAAACGTAAAGCAATGAAATGGAAAGCGATCAGAGTCACGATTGTTGGAAACAGCAACGATTAGGACATAGTACAAAATTTTCATTCTGTTATGTTAGGTTCTTCAGAAGGAGACATAGGGTTTCGGGATACTCCCCGGTCACTTGCTCTGCTCTCCAATAGGGTAGCATTCTTTTCCAATTCGGAAACTACCTCACAGTGTTTCTCCCGATGACCTTCACACCCGCACCGGTAACAAGTCAAGAGTGGAGAGGGACAATTTGCATGTACATGTCCCTGACAGTTACAGTTGAAGCATACTCTCTTCTTACTGAGAGTCACTGATGCTGGGTTGAGATTCTCAGCGCTCACTCCCGACCGCGAAGACGATGTGTTCGAACGACGTGGGGGTTTGGGAGCCTTAGTCTCTTCACTGCCCAGAATTTTTCCAGATGTCCTCGGTCTCTTTGCTTCGCTCGTGGGCTCGATCATTGAGGAGATTTCATAGGATATCATTTGATCTTGATACTCCTTCACCGTAGCATTAATAGTTGTCGTACGAACCACCTCGCCGCTTCCACTTCCATCATCACACCTACGTCCGCCAAGGCTCGACATGCTAATGCAGATAGTACCGTTTAGCATTATCAAATCATCAATCGTACAGTATACCACAATTATCAACACAAGGTTTAGTTAACATCTTAAGAACGACGGTAATATCGTAAAGCACAAAGTTTTCTGAAGTCAATTTCGAGGTCTTCGACGACGACGATCATTATATGTATGCACCTAAGGAAAACAAATTTTTGAAAAAGAGGGCGAGTCAGGTTACGCCCAAAACTTGGAAATACTGTCTTTTATATTGGGAGAGGAAGTTTATACATCGACTTTAAAAATTATTTCGAATAATGTATAAAAGAAATTCTTTTATGAATCGTAACTAATTTGAAATATTTTAAAAGTGTTGAGTTCCAAATACCACAATTTGAAAACCTTTCCTCTTCTACCAAAATACTTAATCGAGAGGATTTTTCAACGAGATATGTGACCATTTGACATGAAGACATTAAATCATGGATTTTCACAATGATAGAAAATTTCGAAGCACCACTTTAAAATGTTCGTGATATTACAGTGCCATGGGCCTCGCGCCGGAACCCACCAGGCTAAAACCATTATAAAAAAAGTTCAAAATGCCAAAAAGGTCGATGACAGTACTATTTTCAAATACTCACAAAAGTCATTTTTAAAATATCAAATACCGTCATAAAAACAACATTAAAACGTGCAATACCGAAATGCCAAAACTCGGCTTAGGGAATCGATTTTACGAAATAAAACTCAGTTTACAAGATACCAAAAGCCATTTCAAAATACTCACGCAACGGATAAAATTAACACTCAAAGATTTATTCTACTGAAATATAGAAATCGATAAATATGATCGACTTCCGAAGCATACTACATAACCATCATCACTCGGACCGTATAAGCATGTTATATCCTAACAATAATATCACAAACAAGTTCCGACACCTTGTTCAACATCAAACACATTAACACAATACAATCAAATACACATATAAGGGGAGTTACAATCGGGAGACTTACCATCACGGATTGCCTGAAGATGATGTCGGAACCACGATACTAATCACAACTCTGATGCGCACGACTTACACAGGACATGGACTTGACCCAATGGCCTAGGTTTATCGAAAATCTAAGCTCCGATACAATATATGTAACATCCCTAAAATGCGTCTGGGAATGTCACACGCCGTAGACCTTTATCGCAAGGATCTACCAGGCTAAATTCCAAAAGACTACTCAATGATTGACCGACCGGGGTCAATCTAATTACAACAGACCGACAAGGTCATTAAACAATTCAAAAACCAACGTAGTTCACAGTTCAATGACACTAATAAACTTGAATATAGAAAAGAATGACAACTCAATTTAATAAATGGGAATCACACCCGTGCAAGGGTGTATACTCTATCACAAGAGAAATACTGACAAAAGAAAAGACTCCGACTCTTGTGTGATTAGCATCGTCGTCTTCCATCTCCTTTTAAGCCAATCCCGTGACTGCTCCTGAGCTGCCAAAACCTGAGCGCATAATAGGCACCCACCCCCCAAAAACTCGGGGGTTATCAAACTGGAATTCTGCTAGTGCAAATACATAATATACAAGATATACGAAAAATATCAACACAAAAGTCAACAACCGCGAAGCCTTAACACAAACCGCGCATTCCCATAGTCAATACAGAAAAGCACTCATTTACAACTAGGTGAAAGATAATCGCATTGCCATATTCTCTTTATGGGTCACAACACCAAAGAAACTTTAAACAAGCCCAATGATTCAAAAGACCTAGTTTGAACCCCCCCCCCTTTTTTTAAGGAAAATATTTTGATAAGATAGTTTGGAAACATAATTATTGACTCAGGCTGTCTTGGAGTTTTGAAAATCGAATGGGAATACTTTTGGAAAATAACTTCAAAAGCTCTCGGGTCCTTGACCCAGCATATGGAAAACAATTTACAAGAAAACTATTTCAACGTTATTCGGGGTTCTCGACCCAATTTATAGAACAATATCACAAGCAAATCATTACAACAACTCACGGGATCTTCGACCCAATACACAGAATAACACCACAAGATCAAAGATCTCAACATCTCACGGGGTCCTCGACCCAATACACAGAATAACACCACAAGATCAAAGATACAGCCTCTCATTCGACAAATCCTGCTCAAGACCCTTGATTAATTAACCCTCGAAGATCTCGTCAAATATTCTTGGTTAATTAACCCTGATACCAACATTTAAAATAAGTTGAAACAAACTTTTAGAAAACACGAATCGCGGTCTGTATCAAGACCAACATTTTAAAGCGAGTTGGAAGAACTTTGAAATACGAAAATTTGTTTGGTAACGGTGTCTAGACTATCACTCGAATATCCGTTACCAATAAGCCTGCTAGACGCCTCCCTTGCACACCTGTGCACCGGCGTTCACTCCACTATGTTGGCCGCGCCGGCGATCACTCTCGCAAGAGCTGCCCCTTGCATGCGCATTAGGTAAAACCGGTGTTCACCAACCATATGGAGCCGCTTATTGCAGCGTACACCAGTCCGGAGTACCCGCCCCGCCCTCAGAGGCTCCCGGATATGACGTCTCTCAGAAAAAGTATTCACATTGTTACAAATATGAAGCACACAGTCAATCGTTGTAACAATTATCAACTCAGTACACCAATTCACACAAATTATCCGTCTGTCCATAACCACACAGCTAAACAATATCACACATGTTATCAATCAAAACTCAATCACAATATATCCCTATATTGCAACTCAATCGAATATATATATATAACCTTACTATATTATATCTATAAGTATAGTTGATACATCAATCCAAGTTGAGTACGTCAACTAGTGTTACCATTCATCACTCGGCATTCTCCGACATAGACATATATATCAATATGCGTATATATATATACATATGTTTAACATATATATATATATATATTTATATATAAATCTATATATCTATATGTATATACACACACACACACATACATGCATATATATATATATATAAATTCATACACTTCGACAACAATGATTTCACGTAGTTACAATTCGTATATCAAGGCACTTGCCTCAAATCCAAAGCACGCGAAGCAACGGGAAATCTCGATTGGAAACCCTCGAACCCTATAATCCCCCATCCAAAAACAACGAAGATACGATTACAACAAGAATCAAGACCAAAAACAACGGAGATTGCAACAACTATCGAAGGAAAGTTCATTCGAACATTTGATCGAACATCAAATGTTCACTACACCTCAAGAACACTCAAATCACCCTTCGTGTTGAAACGAACCGAAGATATGGATATACAATCTATAAAACATGTTTAATAAGAACATCTAATACCAATCGATTTATCAAAATCGGATAGAAAATGAAATCAAGAATAAAACTCCCAAAAAGGTCAACTCCCGAGAATCAAGAAAATACCTCGGATTAATGACGAAGAACACGAATTGATGTTGTTAATACGCACCAAAAACTTGAGGAGGATGAATTCCCTGAGATAAATCGCCCAAAAATCGCCCCTAAATCGCTCTATTCGTGTGGAAGATGAAGAAGGGAGAGGAAATAAAGTCCTCTCCCGATTCCCTGCTGAAATAGTGCAGAAAAGACTCACGTGCCACAGTCCGAACTGAGTGTGTCGCGGCCCACGGCCAAAAATAACGCCCAGCATGGTTTAGTGCCGCAGCCCGGCCAGAAGAGAGCTGCGGCCCGTGGTACAGCCGGCTCCAGCATCATAAGGCACACGGTGCAGTCTTAGCTATTTCAACCATAACTCCTTCCTTCGGACTCCGATTGACTCACCGTTTGAACTATTGGAAATCTAACTTGATGATCTATAATACTGAAAATATTCAGAACTTTTGGAGTTTCCAAAAATTGATGGTGATTTTACAAAGTCGAATTCAAGTGCGGAAAAGTCGCTTAAGAACACGGAACTCAACAAAACGACACCGAAACGAACTCGGATGACAAAAAGTGTAGAATTAATCATTCTTAGAATGACGAAACAGTCATAAAAAAGTCGCTAAGATGGACTTCCGCCAAAATAAGAAAATTACCGAAATCGAAATTGCGGATATTACAGATGCACTATAGAATGGACCGGGCGAGACGTGGGGCTGAATCAAATCTGAGATTAGAAGTGATGACATAAAGTAATCGGGCACGAGGTAGTAGGACTGAGCGTATCTGCGAGGTAGGGTCTACCCTCGAGCATATGAAGTATAACCAGGCTCGTCCTAGCCGATTGAGGCGTGAGCTTTTGAAGAAATAAGCTTCGGAGCCCGAAACACGTGTCTCCCAAACAGAATCTGGCTGAGTCAGTGCTTCTAATAAAACCTCTCTAGTGAGACTACCCATCGCCATCATGTAAGCCAATTCATTGACCTCAGGTAACTCGTACAGGCGTCGAATCACAGCCGTAGAAAAATCAACTATCTGATCACGGACAGTGACCTCTGTACGAATATTCAGTCTTCCTAGCATTTGCCCTCCACACACATGATGTTTCAAAGCATGAGTATAGAATTCATGCACTATAGATATAACAGCCGGTTCGGGTTGTGCGGCGAATCGTGTCCAGCCCATCTCAGTGATCATCGGTAATAACTCGCCATCTTGAGGGGCAGGAGTGAATCCCCTCTTAGGCATGATAGTTCTCGGGCGAATCCTCTCGGTGAATAGTCGGTGAACTTCCGGGTCAGTGAAATGATGGAATTGCCCCTCGGTGGGGACTTAAGAGGGCTACCCTCTTGAAGGAGATGATCGAGTCGTAGCACAGGCAGAACTTAACTTCCTCGCACGAGCCATCACGAGAATCAAAGATGAAAGATAGGAAGAAGACCCGATTTGAAAGTGGAACATGTATCTCGACTGAATGATATCCTTCACGGTGGGTCAGTTTAACAAATTCAGCAGGGCTGCGGCCCGGAGTTAGTGTGATGCGGCTCGTGGTACAGAAAGAACGGCACTCTGGTTGAGTCTAGGTGCGTGCCGCGGCCAGGAGTTAGTGTGCCGCGACTCAAATTTAGGGGTTGTTTACCAATTCTGTCATTAAGATCTGAGTGGAATAAGCTATCTGTTTGGATTATGCTGTCTGTCTGGATAAAGATAAAATGATGTTTACCTGCATTGCTGAATCAACTGTCTGAATAGCAAAAATGACCATTTTACCCCTTGATGTATGAAAAAATGTATTATATATGTATATCCAAAATAGTTCAACACCATACAATTACAAATTGCACAACATCATAATAACATAAAACAATATCTAGTTATAATTAAAAATTGTTCAACCTCATACGAATACAAATCTTAAAATTAGCAATTTGTCATTAGTGCATTCGCAATTTCGTCACGCAAATTAATCATGTATTGTGTGTTAGCAGCATTCCAATTTGATCCATCTAGTGTATCGTCTCCATTCCTTTCGGGGTCTTCATCGTTGTTATAGATAGTGTCCTCGCTTGCCTCCATAAATAGTTCATCTTCAATATTAGATTTTCTTATAAAATTATGTATCGCACAACAAGCAATCACCATATTTCTTTGTATTGTAAAGGGAAAAGGAGCCATTTGTTTTAGGATTGGGAACCTTGCTTTCAAAACACCGTAGGAACGTTCAATAACATTCCTAAGTTGTGCATGCACATGATTAAATTTTTCTTCTCTAGTCAAAGCACGTCGGCGTTGAAAACCTGCTAACCAATACCTTGTGTTACGAGATGGAGCCAAAAACCCACGAGTGTTAACATATGTGGCATTGACGAGATAATATTTATCTGTAATAATTCAAAAAAATTTGAAACTTCAAATATTGTAAGAAAAAATGTACAAATCATAAATGAAATGATGCATACCTTGTGGTGGAAATGGAAAACCGGATCTCGGATTAAAAACAACATCCCTTAACACTCTTGAATCATGTGCTATGCCTTTCCATCCGGCCTAAATAAATATGAATATCATATTGAAGTCACAAATTCCTAAAACATTTTGATAGCATGACCACCTCTTCTTCCTCTATAAGTAGTTTGATGACTGGCCGCTATGACTGCATGTACAAGAGTCCCGTCCAATGCACCAATTGCGCCCTTCATTACATAAGAACAAAATATTATAACACTATATAAAGATGTGAAAATTTAGTAGGAAGTTTTCAAAATGAAACATATCGGAAATATAGCTCTCAAACGTCTTTGGGCCATTTGTTCCTTTCATATGTAAAGAACAGCAAACTATGAAAACTCATTAGTGAAAAGAGCAGCAAGGAAAAATTGGACTGAAGACAATGAAAACTTCTACAGTTGATTAGTGAAAAGAAACCAGTTTAGCTAATTACCCAAGAACAAAACACAGTTTGTCTAAACACATTTTGGCTAAGCACAAATTCCCCAATCCCAACTATGGAATGCATTTCTCCAAAATATCTCCCACCTATATAAGAAACACAAGAATCGAAATGGACGAGCAGATCTTCCTGAATCAGTTGGGCAGACATTTTAATACTAAGCAGTTAAATAAACAATCAATCCCCAAATTCAATATGTGAAGGAATCACCTCATTCATCTCATAAATCTCAACTGAAATACACACATATGACATATGCAAAAATTTGTGGATATATGAAGGCAACTTTTCATAACTCACGTGTGTGTGTATTGAACCATATTTAACCATCGGTTGTTCCGGGTAAAAAGATCGTCGACTACACCAGAAACCTAAAACAGTTTAAGAAAATGGCCGAGCACGAAAATTACAAATTAAGCACCAGATCTATATATCAGTTTTGTCTAACAATACAAAGTCAACGCTAGGACATCTTATTTGTAAATCATCAGAATGCAACAAGTCGTACCTGGAGGTGAAGCACCGTCTACGAGAAAAAGAAGAGTGGCATTGATTGGAAGAGCAGGGACGAGAAGAGCAGCGGGGGTTTGAGACCATAACGATAGCAGTGGTGATGAGAAGTACCGGCGACGAGAAGCACCGGGACGAGAAGAATTAGCGACGAACACGATGTGGAAGCAGAGGAGAAGTCACGGGGAAAAGCAGTAGTTTTTTTTTGGTAATGAAAGCATAGGGTTTGATCGATGGGGGATAATGTGTATTTTGTGTGGAGGGTAATGTAGTAATTTGTTCTATTAAGATGATAGCTTACCGATTAAGGAGCCTGGAGATCACTTTCTCATTAAGCTGCTATCTTATTGATTAAGCCCTTGGTAAACACATTATCACCTGTCCGGAAAAGCTATAAGAAACCAATAAGCTTCATTAAGCTGCTAGTAAACAAGCCCTTAGTGTGCCGCGGCTCAGAGTTAGTGTGTCGCAACCTGTAGTATAGAGAATAAGGCGCTCGAGTTGAGTCTATGCGCACCGCGGCCCATAATTCATGTGCCGCGGCCCTAGCTGGGAGATAGCCCTGGAAAAATTTATGCGACTAATTTTTCAACTGTATCAAAAAAAAACAAGTGAGAACAAATAATATGTCGAAAATACCGGAAAACTAGACTACTGGTATGGAACAAAAATATAAAAAGAACAAAGAAAAATATGCCTCCCGAGAAGCGCTAAGTTTATCCTCTTCAGTCGGACCCTGCTAGAATTTAATTAGCGGCAGATACGGTGATTGTGGACTTTTTCGCATCCATCGGATCACCATTGTATATTTTCAAACGCTGGCCATTGACCTTGAATTTTTTATTCTCGTATTCTACTTCCACTGCGCCGTGAGGAAATACTTGAACCACAGTGAAAGGCCCCGACCATCATGAATGTAATTTCCTAGGAAACAACCGCAAGCAAGAATTGAATAATAAAACCTTTTGACCCGGAACGAACTCTCGATGTATAATGTGCTTATCATGCCACTCCTTGGTTCGTTCCTTATAGAGTTTAGCGTTCTCGTAGGCACCATGACGTATCTCCTCCAACTCATTCAACTGCAAGCAACGCTTTTCTCCGGCCGATTTAAGATCAAAGTTGAGTTTCTTGATCACCCAATATGCACGATGCTCCAGCTCTACCGGCAAATGACAACCTTTCCCATAAACCAACCTATACGGTGACATGCCAATAGGTGTCTTATACGCTGTACAGTATGCCCAAAGTGCATCATCGAGTTTAAGGGACCAATCTTTTCGAGATGAGTTGACTATTTTCTCTAAGATCCACTTGAGCTCTCGATTCGATATTTCGACTTGACCACTCGTTTAGGGATGGTAGGCTGTAGCAACACGATGAGTGACTTCGTATTTCTTTAAGACTGCATCGAGGAAATTATTGTCAAAATGTGAACCACCATCACTGATAATTGCACGTGGAGTCCTAAAGCGTGTGAAAATGTATTTTTTATGAACTTGATCACGACGTTAGACCCATTAGTTGGCAGTGCTACCGCTTCGACCCACTTCGAGATGTAATCCACTGCTACTAGAATATATAGGTTCTTATGTGGTGGAGGGAATGGGCCCATAAAGTCGATGCCCCACACGTCGAACAACTCAACCTCAAATAGTGTTCAACGGCATTTCATGTCGTCTGTAGATATTTCCCATCCGTTGACACCGGTCACATGTGGACACAAGGGAATGAGCATCCTTGAATAACGATGGCCAGTAGAAACCCAACTGCAAGACATTTGCCGCTGTCCTAACGCCACTAAAATACCCGCCATAGGGTGATGCATGGCAATGACTCAACACACTGTGAATTTCTTCGTCCGGAATACATCTACGAATGAGCTGGTCGGGACATCTTTTAAAAAGAAAAGGGTTGTCCCGTAAGTAGTATTTTGCGTCTGAAATCAACTTCTTCTTTTGATGACGAGAGAAGTCATTAGGAATTATGTTGCTTGCAAGATAGTTCACTAGATCAGCGTACCATGGTGCAGTTTTAGATCTCAAGGCGAAAAGATGCTCGTCAGGGAACATTTCGGTAATAGGAGAACGATCAACAACTGTATCCTTCGACGGTTCCAAATGCGAAAGATGATCGGCAATAACATTTTCAGTCCCTTTCTTGTCTCGTATCTCCAAATCAAATTCTTGCAGAAGAAGTACCCATCAGATCAACCTCGGCTTCGCATCTTTCTTTTCCAACAAATATTTGATAGCAGAGTGATTGGTCCATACGACTACCTTCGTCCCTATGAGATAGGCTCGGAATTTATCAAATGTGAATACCACCGCCAATAGTTCTTTTTCAGTCGTAGCATAATTCATCTGCGCTTCGTTCAGGGTTCGACTGGCATAATAAATAACATGAAAGATTTTACCTCTTCGCTGGCCCAATACTGCTCCCACGGCAAAATCGCTAGCATCACATATCAACTCAAAAGGCAAAGACAAGTCAGATGCGACAATCACAGGAGCTGTACTTAAGACCGATTTCAATAGAGAAAAACTGTGATGGCAGGCTTCCTCAAATTTAAATGGCAAATCCTTATTCAGTAAATTACACAGCGGCTTCGTGATGCTAGAAATTTTTTTAATGAAATGCCTGTAGCATCCGGCATGGCCCAAAAAGCTAAACACTCCCTTAACGGATGTAGGTAGAGGCAGTTTTTCAATGACCTCTATCTTTGCGCGGTCTACCTCTAAACCATGGATGGAAAAACAATGTCCTAGAACAATTCCCTCTTGGACCATGAAATGACACTTCTCCCAATTCAGTACCAAGTTCGTGTCCTCACATCTTTTCAACACTAATATCAAATTCTGCAATCAACAATCAAATGAATCACCGAATACAGAGAAATCATCCATAAAAATTTCAATACAATTTTCTACCATATCAGAGAAAATAGCCATCATGCATCGCTAAAAAGTAGCTGGCGCATTACACAGACCAAATGGCATACGCCTATGAGCAAAAGTTCCATAAGGACAAGTAAATGTAGTCTTTTCCTGATCTTCCGGCGCAATATAAATTTGATTATAGCTAGAATAACCATCTAGAAAATAGTAATAAGCATGACCAGCTAACCTATCCAGCATTTGATCGATAAAAAGAAGGGGGAAATAATCTTTCCTGGTGGCTTTATTTAATTTTCTATAATCATTACAGACACACCTACTAGTAACAGGCCTAGTGGGAGTCAATTCATAATTATCATTTTGTATTACAGTTATCCCACATTTTTTTGGTACGACTTGCACAGGACTTACCCAAGGACTATCAGAAATGGGATAGATAATACCTGCATCAAGAAGCTTTAAGATTTCAGCCCTCACCACCTCTTTCATTGGCGGGTTCAACCGACGTTGGGGCTCTACCAAAGGTTTGTAGTCATCCTCCATCAAAATTTTATGCATGCAAATGGAGGGGCTTATTCCCTTTATGTCAGCAATAGACCAACCCAGAGCAGCCTTGTGTTCCCTTAAGACTCTCACAATTTTGTCCTCCTGTTCGTTTGATAAAGCAGCAGATAACATGATAGGTAATGAATTATTTTGTCCTAAAAATGCATACCTTAAATGGTTGGGTAACTGCTTAAGCTCCAGAATGGGGGGTTTCTCCACAGACAAAATATTATGTGGTGGGATGACCCCAAGCTCCTCAAACGGTCTACGAATGAAAATTGGGGGTGAAGCGTTCAAATGCCGCATATAATGCACTTGCTCATGGGTCGGTGTCGTCGATGTGCCCACCAAAAGAGATTCTAGCGAGTCGCTTAGCTGATTTTCGTCAAACCATTCATTTGCACAAATTTAGGCCTTATCAAGTCGAAAACATGTATCGTCCCCATTAGGGTGCTTCATAGCACGAAAGACATCAATTGTAACTTGTTCTTCATGAACCCGCAAAATCAGCTGCCCTTTTTCCATGTCAACTAGAGTTCTGCCAGTCGCTAACAATGGTCTTCCCAATATAATTGGGATGTCATGATCTTCCTCCATATCTAAAACAACAAAGTCCGCTGGGAATATAAATTTGTCGACCTTAACCAAGACATCCTCAATTACACCCCGCGGATATTTAATCGAGTGATCGGCTAGTTGCAATGATATAGTAGTGGGCGTAGCCTCCCCCAAACATAATTTTTTGAAAACAGATAGAGGCATAAGATTAATACTTGCACCAAGATCACACAAAGCTTTTTCAAAATAAGAATTTCCAATGTTGCAAGGTATTGTAAAACTCCCTGGGTCTTTTAATTTCGGCGGAAGATTTTTCTGCAGGATCGCGCTACATTCTTCGGTGAGTGCCATAGTTTCGAATTCTTCGAGCTTTCTCTTATTAGATAATATATCTTTCATGAACTTTACATAGCTCGGCATTTGTTTCAAGGCGTCCGCAAATGGAATATTTATATGCAGCTTCTTAAAGACATCCAAAATTTGGAGAATTGTTTTTCCAACTTCTGCTTTTGCAATCGCTGTGGAAATAGGGCTAGTGACAAAGAAACGGGATATTTTTCGGCTGCAACTGTCAACTTTTTCAGCGATGATTGGTTAGTCGACGTGGTTTCTTCTTCGATCACTTCATCTCCATGAACAAGTGGGTTTGGGAAAGGGTTTGATGGTCCCAGTAATTCTTTCCCACTCTTTAGGGTAATCGCTTGCACATTCTATTTCGGATTAGTCTCGGTGGAGCTTGGCAAGCTACCTTGCGTTCTTGCACTCAACATATTTGCAATCTGGCCCACTTGTACTTCTAAATTTCGAATAGAAGCCGAATGATTTTGCAGCGTCAAATCCATGGGAGTCATAAACTGGTTCTGTTTTGTGCCATTTGAGCCAATGCATCCTCCAGTGAAACCTTAGGTGCTTGCAGTGCCTGCTGTGGTGGTTAGCTATTTTGTGGATGCGGGGGCTTATTCAGGCTCTGGCCATTCCTTCAAGAGAAATTTAGATGATTTCGCCACCCTTGATTATATGTGTTTAAATACGGATTATTTTGACGATTCTCATTGCCTACAAACTGTGCTTGCTCCTGCTGGGACTGATCAAGCGGATTTCCAGCCTGACATTCAACACTCGTATGGGGACCACTACACCAATTACAAGTTTCAATCATAAAAGACGAGTGCGAAAAATCTTGCAGTTGCTTAGTTAAATTTGCGACTTGGGCTGTTAAAGTAGAAATGGGGTCTTTGTCATTGATCTCCATCACCCTCTTCGGACTTATCCTCTCTGATGGCCATTGGTAGGCATTTGCAGCCATAGTCTCCAATAATGCATAAGCATCGTCCATAGATTTTCCCATTAGTGCCCCACCAGTGGCTGCATCAACTAATGTGCGCGTAGAACCACTAAAGCCATTATAGAACGTTTGTATTTGCAGCCAGTTAGGTAGACCATGATGAGGGCATCGCCTGAGTAAATCTTTATATCTCTCTCACGCTTCGTGTAGAGTTTCTATATCATGCTGTGCAAACGTGGTAATCTCATTGTGAAGCCGAGCTGTTTTCGCCAGGGGGAAGAATATAGCCAGAAAAGTTTATGCTAACTCGGCCCAAGTAGTAATGGATCCCGATGGTAGAGCATTGAGCCAAAATTTTGCTTATCCCTTAGAGAGAATGGGAAAAGCCAAAGTCTAATAGCATCATTTGTAACACCCCAAACTAGGCGGATATTACAGTGCCGTGGACCCCAACTGGGACCCACCAGGCGAATGAAAATTAATGAATTAAATAATATAATTGTAGTACCGAACCACATTATATCATCAATTACTCCGATGAGGAGTTTCAAGTACAACACACCCAAAAAATACAGAATACATGTATATTTCATATGAAGATAAAATATACAACACTGAATGAAATGGAATCCAAACGGAACTGCAGCGGAAATTACACATCAAAGAAACATGAATAACTGAAAAGACTAGGGCCCCCCTACTAGTATCACTGGGACTCCTTGCCGTCAACGTTCTCTTCCCATGATTTTGCCTTGCCATGACCTAAAACAACATCCCTAAACGGGGTCAGTTACACAGAGCAACAATCCTCAAGAGTTGAATAAAATACAATAATCACATGAATGAGTTGTGAAATTAAGTTGAATTATGGGCATCATAGTACGCCACGAATGGGATGTGCAAGTGCACAAGCCTGCCGAGTGCCCGGTGTCCCGTATAAACACCCACAAAACTTGGCCTAATTAGTCTCACGGAGGCACGTTACTGTGTGCACAGTACAATGCGTCCGGATCCCTACAAACACAATGACCTTAATATGCCCGACTAAAAATTCTACACATATACCATCCGAAATGCAATACAATCCCGGAAGGTCACACGAACAAAAGCGACCCTAATGAAGAACAATGAATAGAACAGACAAGGGTCAAGAATGACTCATCGAGGTGAACTAATGACGCAATGAGTGATAGCTTCAAATGAAATGATTGGAACCATTGTTCCCCGTGAATTGAATGATAGTATGATAATTACAAGTCCAACATGATTAATAACAAACATGAATTATACGTATGAATGAACAACAACAAAAGGAATGATTATTCTTTTAACCGAGCAAGAATTAACTTGCCTCAAATACCGGTGAATAATGTTCTTCCTCGAACAATCGTCCTTAATGGAGGTATCGGTCACTCGAACAACCTTGAATAACACAATTACCAACAATTCACTTAATATACGCATCAATTATGATCATAACCACTACAAGAGGTTGATACAACAATTCCAAACTCGTTGGGGGCATATTGATAAACACTTTATAAACAACCTCCCATTATTTACAACCAATCCCAATTGTATCGAAAACCAACCTCCAAAAGAGTGATTTAATCCAACAAAACACCATCAACACAATCGATAATCTACTAGGAATACACAACTCGAGATTACGATAACATCTAGTTGAAAACCCCAATTCCAAGTCAACCTTCAAAGTGTTCTTGAATAAACTTCCAACAATCCGATGATAACTCATAAAAACTCATAATCATACGTATATCCTTCACAAATCATGATTATATCATCCAAAACATCATGCTCCAACTCAGAATCGAATCTAGGGTTAAAGAAGTTACCTTGAATTAGGATGAAGAATCCAAAAAGATGTTGTTAATCCACACCAAGAACTCAAGAAGGATGAAATCTCTGAGATTGATGATGTTAAATTGCCCAAGAATTCCCCCACAAGTCGTCCAAGGAGAGGAGAAATGAGGAGAATGATGAAATTAACTTCTCTCCTCAAAAATCCGCTGAAAAAGGGGTAAACTGCTTCGCGTGCCGCAGCACGGACTGAGTGTGCCGCGGACCGCGGCCAAAAAACTGCTCCAGCACTTGGCTTAGTGCTGGGTCCCGGCAAGCAGAGGGCCGCGGCTCGCGGTACAGCCGGTTCCAACACCAAAAGCACAAGGTGTGTGCCGCATCGCACACTCCCTGGTGCCGCGGCGCACATTTTTCGGGCCCAAAAATGACGAAAAACGACCCGGGAAGAGAATAAAAGCAATAGAACTCAAAACTTGGGAACAATAACACAAAATGGAAGTGCGGAAACCCCAAAACGGCGGTTCCGAGCAATGATTACGAGGGTTTGCCCAACAATAGTACGATCCGAACAAGGAGTAAATTCGAAATGATATGAACTCCAATATCAACATTAACTTACGAAGCAATTTCAAAGATCAAGATAATATTCTCGTCTCGATTCTCAAGCAAGGTTGAAACAATGAACAATATCGATACACGACTCAAAGTTACTCCGAACGGTGAACATGAATGAATGAATATGAATGATGAATGACTAATAATGAGTGAGAATTACAGAGTGACAATTACTGAATGAAAAATAAATGAGTTCACAACCGGGTATTACATACTCCCCCCTTAAAAAGAGTTTCATCCTCGAAACTAAGGGTCAAACAAATCGGGATAATTATCCCGCATACTATCCTCGGTTTCCCAAGTAGCCTCTTCGACTCCATGTCTCAACCACTAAATCTTAACCAAAGAAATCTCCTTGTTCCTCAGTTGTTTGATTCGTCGTTCTAAGACTCGTACAGGACATTTCTCATCCGCTATCTCTATTTCATCAAACTGAAGTATGTGACTAGCGTCGGCAATATACTTCCGCAACTGAGAGACATGAAACACTTTATGAATTCGGCTTAAATCCGGAGGTAAAGCCAATCGATAAGCCAGATCACCTACTCGATCCAAAATCTCAAATGGTCCAATGAATCTCGGACTCAACTTTCCTCGCTTCCCGAAATGGAAGATACCTCGACTCGGGGATACCTTGACGAAAATGTGGTCACATGTCTCGAACTCTAATGGTCGACGATGATTATCTGCACATGATTTCTGTCGACTCTGAGCGGTTAACAAATGACCCCGGATCAACGCTACCTTATTGCGGGCGGCTATAAGCATATCGGTCTCAGTGCCGATTGATTTTGATAAGTCATCCCAACACAAGGGAGATCGACAACGACGACCGTATAAGGCCTCGTAAGGTGCCATCTTAATCAAAGCATGCCAACTGTTATTATACGTCCATCAACGGTAGTTGGGCTTCCCAATCATCTTTCCAATTGAGAACATATGCTCTCAACATGTCCTCCAATGTCTGAATAGTTCTCTCTGATTGTCCGTCGAACTGAGGGTGAAAAGTTGTCTTTGGCCAGGCTAAGTTCCCATGGCACGATGAACAGATTTTCAAAAATGCGACACGAATCGCGCGTCATGATCCAAAACGATACTATTAGAGGTACCGTGCAATCTCACGATCTCTTTAGTGAATAACTGGGCAAGTCTCTCAGGACCCCACATATCCTTAATCTCAAGGAAATAAGCTGACTTAGTTAAACGGTCCACAATAACCCAAATAGTATTCATGCCACGACGACTCGCCGGCAAACTCGTGATGAAGTCCATTGAAATATCTTCCCACTTCCATTATGGGATAGGAAGCGGTTTCAGCATACCCACTGATCGCTTATGTTCTATCTTGACTTGCTGACAGGTTAAACATCTCGAAACAAATTCTGCAATTTCTCGCTTCATATTACTCCACCAGTAATTTTGTTTCAAGTCTTTGTACATCTTGCTAGACCGCAGATGAATAGATAAGGGGTAGCATGAGCCTCTCTC
The DNA here is from genome assembly GCA_033398695.1 of Orobanche coerulescens. Taxonomy (NCBI): domain Eukaryota; kingdom Viridiplantae; phylum Streptophyta; class Magnoliopsida; order Lamiales; family Orobanchaceae; genus Orobanche; species Orobanche coerulescens. The sequence continues at coordinate 200,363,264 of CM065803.1, read as the reverse complement.
AAAATCGAGTTTTTCAACTCGTCATCTGCCAAGATGCATAACCGGTTCTTAAATTGCAAACGTCCATCATCGTGGACCACAAATCCAGGGGCTTTCCCCTGAGCCACATCATCTCGAATGCGCAAAAAAAAATGGGTCTGAACCCTGTTTCAGTCTGATCGCCTCCTCAAGTGGCGACGAAATATCCAGCATACAAAGTTGTCCTTGTACATGATGTAACCAAACCTCTATCTCATGCCTTAGGAATTCCTGTTGAAGTTCCTTCGAACAGTTAAACGAGCAAGCATTTGCTCCTGAACGGACTTACGGCTTAAGGCATCGGCGACAACATTCGCGTTACCCGGATGATATTGTATCTCGAAATCATTATCTTTAATCATTTCTAACCACCGTCTCTGTCGCATATTTAACTCCTTCTGAGTAAATATATACTTCAAACTCTTATGATCGGTGAAAATATGACAGGTGACGCCATAAAGATAATGACGCCAAATCTTCAATGCGAATACCACGGCTGCTTGTTCCAGGTCGTGGGTTGGATAGTTGACCTCATAAGGCCTCAGTTGCCGCGGGGCATAAGCAATCACCTTCCCGTTCGGTATTAGTACACATCCGAGACCATGCCCGGATGCGTCACTATAAACTACGAATCCCTCCGTCCCTTGCGGTAAGGAAAGGACAGGCGCTGAAATTAAACGGCTCTTAAGTTCCTCAAAACTCCGCTGACACGCGTCAGTCCACGTGTATTTCTTATCCTTCCGCAAAATGTTCGTCATAGGTTGAGCGATTTTAGAAAATCCTTCCACAAATCGCCGGTAATATCTAGCTAATCCGAGAAAGCTTCGGATTCCTTAACATTCTTTGGATGTTGCCAATCTCGGATAGCCTCCATCTTCTGAGGGTCGGCACGTACTCCGTCTGCTGAATTTACATGTCCAAGAAACTTCACCTCGGACATCCAGAATTCACACTTGGAAAACTTCCCATAGAGCTGCTCTCGTCTCAACACGTCGAGAACCTGATGAAGGTAAAATTCGTGCTCCTTTCGGTCACGAGAATAAATCAAAATGTCATCTATGAATACAACCACGAACTGATCTAAATAGTTGATGAAAACTCGATTCATTAATTCCATGAATACCGCAGGTGCATTAGTTAACCCAAACGGCATCACTACAAACTCGTAGTGCCCATAGCGTGTTCGAAATGCCATCCTTGCGATATCCGACTCTCGAATTCGCAACTGATGATACCCAAATCTCAAATCGATGAAATCACATGCCCGAGAAACGTCACCTCGTACATCCAGAACTCACATTTGGGAAATTTTCCATAGAGTTGCTCTCGTCTCAACACGTCGAGAATCTGATGAAGGTGAAGCTCGTGTTCCTCTCGGTCACGAGAATAAATCAAAATGTCGTCTATGAAAACAACCACGAACTGGTCTAAATAGTCGATGAAAACTCGGTTCATCAATTCCATGAATATAGCAGGTGCATTAGTTAACCCAAACAGCATCACCACAAACTCGTAATGCCCATAGCGTGATCGAAACACCGTTCTTGTGATATCCGACTCTCGAATTCGCAACTGATGGTACCCATATCTCAAATCGATCTTGGAAAATACTGAAGCTCCCTGAAGTTGATCCAAGAGATCATCGATGCGGGGAAGGGGATATTTATTCTTGATCGTCACCCTGTTCAGCTTGTTGTGTCGAGATTTATACACCTCGACAGGCGATCGGCACAAATGTCGGGCGACCGAGCCAGAGTCGAATAGACCACAACGGACTTGCTGCAGAACGGAGATCCCAGATCAAGTCCAAGTGCCGAGCGATCGACACCCAAGGCGATCGTCTCTTGGCACTTGGCGATCGACTCTGATGGCCGATCATGGACGACCGCCTCATGCCACGCGAAGCCATCATCCGTCTAGTCGGCGAAGGCCGAAGCTCGGGATAGAGACTCACATGTAGATCCGGAAAAGGCACTGCAGGACATGGATCATTGACCATAGTCTGTCATCAATCTCACCTACCGACAGACCCGCCGAAAGGTGCAAAGTGGGACCTCCCAAGACAGCGACTCAGGACGCATGCAGACTTCTCATTGGCTCGCACAGCTGGCTGCCAGCAGCCAAGGTTCTAAAAAACGCTAGGCGCTAGGCGTTCGGATTGCTAACGCCTAGCGCCCAGAGGATTAATCGGGGATTAGTCGGGGATTAATCGGATTAGGTGGATTTATTTATTATTATTATTATAATTATTTTTATATATAAATAATTATATATATAAAGAATAAAAAATATCTAATATTTAAAAATTTAAACAAACATATAATAGATCATATATTAAATTGTTAAATATTGACATAAGCATAACATAGTCCATAGTATCTCAATTCAGGAATTTATAGTACCGCTAATATAAAAAAATAAAAAAATAAAATGTTTATCCGCCTGGCGCCCGCCCAGTTGCCTGGCGCCCGCCTAGGCGCCTGGCGCCCGCCGCCTAGGCGCCCGCCCGGCTGCCATCCTGGCGTCGCCCGGCCGCCTAGCGCCCGCCCGCCGCCTAGCGCCCGCCCGCCCACTTTGGCGGCCGATTAATCACCCGACCGCCCATGACAAACGCCTGGGAATAATCGGAGCGCACAGGGGCCGCTTAGCGCCTAGCGCCGCCTGGCGGCCGCCTGAGCCGATTTTAGAACACTGCCAGCGGCGTGGACTTTAAGGCAATAAGCCCATGTGCTAAAAGACGATCGCTCCTTACTATAATACAGGAAAGGCGATCGCCCGTCAGGAAAAGGCATCCCATCTCCTATAAATAGAAGGCATCCTGCACTTGGAAAAGGGCTGTGCTTTCTGCTTTTTCGCTGCTTCACAGTTGGCGTCTCTCTCTTGGCTACGCTATACACTTCGGACATCTTTCTATCTCTCACTCTCTAAACCTTTTAACTCATAAGACGGTCGGCAGAAACGAGAACAAGAACTCCCTGCAGTTCAAGAACTCGCAGAGCAGCGCTCAAGAGCTAGATAATTAGGGTCTTTTACACTCATTGTAATCGCACTCTCACATTAATATTTGTACTCCAACGTATTCGTATAACAACATCTCGCGAGAGCATTCAAGCCCGGGCCTAACAAACCCGGCAAATCTTGTGTTATTTACTTCCCCACGGACGTGCTCTCACACTTTGTTTGCTGCTCATCCATTCCAGCAATATCTATCTCCGGATAATATTTTGGGTAGCAACAATTGGCGCTAGAAGGAGGGGATCTTAACCTTCATTTTTATTCCTACCGTCTCGAAGAACACTCTTTGCTCTCCGGGGCATATACTTGAAGAAACACTCACTGTTCTTTAAAGAAAAATCTTCAGAGTCATGACATCTGCCAACACCTCGAAGAGAGCCACTCTCCGATCCGCCGGACGCCTTATTCCGGCTCAATCCGAGCCCCAGCCTACGGCAGAGGGTAGCCGCGGCGACGCAAGACTCTCGATCCCGCACCTGAGGGGTGGCCCCAGCCTTTCGCTCGACCAGTTCCAAAACGCGGAACAGATCGAGGAGGCTATGGCTATCCTGAGGGAGCGACGGGGAGTAGGGCTGTAAATGAACAGAGCTGTTCGCGAACAAAGCTCGGCTCGGCTTGTTAAGGGCTCGGTTCGGCTCGGTTCATTAAGAACTCGAGCTCGAGCTCGAACACAAAAATCTGTGCGTTAAGAAAATGAGCTCGAGCCGAGCTTGGGCATGTGCGGCTCGAGCTCGGCTCGAGATCAGCTCGAGCTCGGTTCGGCTCGTTAAGCTCGATTAATAAATATATTTTTAAATTTATTTTAATAATATTTATATATTATATTAGAGATTAATAATTTTTAAAATATATTAAAATATTAATTTTTATTTATATTTAAAAAATATAATTTTTAATGATTATTTTAAAATATTTATTTTAAATAATTCAAATATATTATTTAAATAATTTAAAAATATATAATTATTCGCGAACAGCTCGAGCTCGGCTCGAGCTCGACTCGGCTCGAGTTGTTCGCGAACAGCTCGAGTTCGACTAGTTTTATTAACGAGCTCGAGCTCGAACACGTTTTTTGTGCGATAACAAAGCTCGGCTCGGCTCGTCAGGAAAAAAAACTGAGCTCGGCTCGTTTAGGTCAAAGCTCGGCTCGGCTTGGTTCGTTTACAGCCCTAACGGGGAGCATTCGATGCGCCCGCAATTACCCCATCGGCCATCCGCCGCGCGGGCAAGCGGAAGCTCAAGGGGTTACTTGACGAGTGATCGTCAGGAAGCCCCGATTCATGAGCAGAAGCACTCGCGAGGCGGGACGGTTCCGTTTTCAACCGCCTAGGCTGTTGGGATTCGGTGCCTAAAACGAAGGCCCAGCGGAAGCGGTAAAACGAAAATTAATTCGATCCGAATCCCTACGAGGATCGATCGACCTACGTATATACGAATATCAAAACGAATTCACAAGAGATATAGAAACTCACCCTTGTAGTCTGTTGATTAGATGGATAACCTTCTCTTGAGCTATTCCCCAAGCTTTGATTGATCTCTACGAATCCAATCCGCTCCAAACTCTTGAACGATCCAACGCCGAAAGCACCGCGTCTCTAATTGCCACGCGCCGGAAAAACGATCGGAACAACAACACTCGATTAACCTCTAAGGTTATGGCTAGAATCAAGTGATGAAGCTTTTATTATTACACTCTAAGTGTATAATATATCTCTCAATAATTTTTCTCTAAGAAAATGTGAATGAACACAAAACAAAGTTTTCTCTTCCCTCTCTCTTGAATGAATCTTCCGTGAGTGTTTACAAGGAGAAGAGAAAGAGAGTTTTATTTTGGTCTTCAAAATCATTCACAAGATAATGTCTCCCACAAAATCTCCTTTTCCCTTATTATAAGAGATATGAAATCTCATATGTCACAAGTCTTCCAACAAGAAAACAAGACTATGATCAAGGTAAGAAATCAAGGTGGGGCGGCCTCTAGAAGAAATCGGACGAGTTCGGTTCGTTTGGACTCAGAGTCAAGCGAGAAAAACTCGATTTCGTTCCGATGTATTTATATCGATTAATTAATCTAATCAATTAATCATATCAAATACATGATAACATAATTAATTTCTCGAGAAATAATTATATTCACGAATTAAATTAATCACCCATTAATTTATTTAATCCATTAGACCGTAAATCAATTTATCGATAAATCGATTTAGACATCGATATCCCCAAATTAGATATCAATATCTAATTTTCATAATGAGAGATTAAGCTCGATTCATTCCGTCGTCAATCCTTATGCGCGACTCGGTAGGTCCGTCTCGATCGGCAATGGGAGGAACCAAAGAGTAGTAGCACCACCTAGCCGACTGGTGGCCTACACTGCACTTCCGGCGAGAACGAATGATTGGGATCATTCAAGAACCATTCTCGTGAATACCGATGGCGTATAAACCCTTCTTTCAAATGTCCCGATCAAGTTATAAGGTCACGGTCAGTCAAACCCCATCTGTACTTGACGCTATGCATGCGTTAATGCAAACCGAGATCATCAAGCTCTCGTGTATCTAATACAGCCAGCTCCAATGCTTTTGCCAAAGACTTATGATCTCATCTGCCAATAACCGCATACGACATATAACCCGTTCACTAACAGGAGAAAGAATTCTATCTTGGTATTCAGTAGGACCTGCTACTTGCCCATCAAGATGCACGTCGAGGTTGACCCCCGCCTTCCGGTTTATAGGGTCGAACTACTCTAATGAAAATCTTGACGTCACAAGCACATCCCTACTAAATCCTCAAGTCGAAGGTTGAATACCTATCACAACCTTTCGATTCCATCATTGATTGTCCCGGAGTGAAATCCGTGTGACGAATCGAGGGTGAGTTGGTTCGAGTATTACTAATCTAATTACCATACCTATAACGTGTGCTTCAACTAACCATTAGTGTTCGACAGACACCCTCCTTGTCAAAAAACACGTCATACAAGTCTTCACATAAACTTAACGCCCAGTCAAGTTTCATCGACTTGCGAACGATTAAGTATTTGAGCTATAAACCTTTCCAGTGCCGACCCCCTTATCCAATAAGGAGTGGAACATTTTGCTCTCAAATACACGGACTAGTTTCTACATGTATATTTACGAGTTAGGAATGCCAGTAACTACCAGTAAATAAAGAAACATTCATTGCCTTATATTGATGATTTACATAATAACAAGTACAATGCCCTCACTCAACATCCTCTGAGTGGCATTCGAGGGCATACTCCTAACAATCTCCCACTTGCACTCAATGCCACACACTATGGTATCTAATACTCATATTCTCCAGATGACGCTCCAAGCTAGTCTGAGAAAGTGGCTTGGTTAGTGGATCGGCTACGTTGTCGGCCGAGTCTACTCTGTGCAACATGATGTATCCCTTGCGAACAAATTCTCTTACGAGATGATACTTCCTCTCAATATGTTTGGTGTTGTTGTGAAACCTCGGCTCCTTGCCCTGCGCTACAGCTCCGTCGTTGTCACAGTACAGCGGAACAGGCAGCTCAGCACATGGTATCACTTGAAGTTCTCCCAGAAACTTCTTAATCCAGAACCCTTCCTTGGAAGCCTCCGAGTCTGCTTGATACTCAGCCTGACAGGTGGAATCAGCAGTCGCGCTTTGCTTGGCGCTACGCCAAGATACTGCTCCTCCATTAAGAGTAAATATGTGGCAGTATACATCGAGTCATCCTTGATCCTTGGAAGTCCGAATCGGTGAATCCCACCACATCGATTCTCCACCGCCATACATCGTAACCATATCTCTAGTCCTTCTCAAGTACTTGAGAACGTTCTTTATGGCGGTCGATGTTCCCTACAGGTTTGCCTGAAACCTACTCACCACGCTAACGGCATGCGCGATGTCGAGTCTTGTACACAACATAGCATACATAAGGCTACCCACGGCCGAAGCATATGGTATATTACTCATTTCCTTTCGTTGTTCCTCACTTTGAGGACACATCTTCAAGGAGAGTTTTATTCCATGTTGCATCGGTAGGAACCCTCTTTTAGAATCATCCATCTTAAATCGCTTTAAGATCTTATCTTTATAGAGGGCTTGGGAAAGGCCTATTGTTCTCTTCGCTCTATCTCGGTAGAGTCGAATTCCAAGAATATAGGTTGCTTCTCCCCAGTCTTTCATGGAGAAATTACTCGAAAGCCAAGCTTTTACAGAACTGAGCATTCCCACATCATTTCCTATTAGCAGAATATCATCCACATATAGTACTAAGAATGTGATCTTGCTCCCACTAACCCTCTTGTATACACAAGGTTCCTCTTCATTTTGCACGAAGTCAAACTCTTTGACCGCCTCGTCAAAACAAAGGTTCCAACTACGCGATGCTTGCTTCAGTCCATAAATGGAACGCTGAAGCTTGCACACTTTCTGAATATCGACTTCGGACACAAAGCCTCTAGGCTGCTCCATATAGATTTCCTCCTCAAGGAATCCATTAAGGAAAGCCGCCTTTACGTCCATTTGCCATATCTCATAATCGTGGTAGGCAGCTATAGCAAGCATCATGCGAATAGACTTGATCATGGCTACGGGCAAGAAAGTATTGTGGTAATCGATCCCTTCCTTCTGGGTATAACCCTTTGCCACAATCCTGGCCTTATAGGCATCAACCTTGCCATCACCATCAGTCTTTCTCTTCTAGATCCACTTGTTCCCAATATGCAATATGCCCTTGGGGCGGTCTACTAGAGTCCAGACCTGATTGACATGCATCGAGTCTATCTCAGCTTCCATAGCTTCACGCCATTTCGTGGAGTCTACATCCACCATCGCTTGGTCATAGGTCGTCGGGTCGGTCTCTTGGCTATCACTTGGAACCTCATGGAGACCCAGCTCCTCCATGTGCACAAGCCCATACCTCTCAGGTAAATGAGACACCCTACTAGACCTATGAGGTGGTTATACTTGTGTTTCAGAAAGTTCGGTTCCAGTTTCTTGCACAGGTGTCTCCCGAGGAGTTTCATTGTATTCTTCTAAAGAAATACTTCTACCGCTCCTTCTTGAATGAACTCATCTTCCAGAAGTGTGCTTGTAAAGCAACAACGATCTTTCGATCTTCGGGCATGTAGAATAGATATCCCATTGTCCCAGGCAGAATCGATGAAATATCCCTTCGCAGACCTAGCTTCCAACTTTTCCACCTTAGTCTTCTTGACATAGGCGGGACATCCCCAAATCTAATATGATTAAGACTTGGTTTCCTTCCCTCCCACATCTCATGTGGAGTTTTAGGAAACAGATTTGGAAGGACATCTGTTTAAGATATAAGCGGCGATCAGTGCATACCCCCACAGGTAAATTGGTAAGTCAGTATAGCCTAGCATGGAACGGACCATGTTTAACAAGGTCCGGTTCCTTCTTTCTGACACACCATTTAACTGAGGAGTACCTGGAGGTGTTAGTTGTGAAAATATTCTATGTTCCTTAAGGAACTCGTCAAACTCCATACTCATATACTCGCCACCTCAGTCCGACCGAAGTGCTTTGATATGATTACCAGTTTGTTTCTCGACTAGGGCCTTGAATTCTTGGAATTTCTCAAAGGCCTTGGATTTATGTTTCATTAAGTATACATAACCATACCTAGTATGATCATCTGTAAACGTAATAAAATATTGATATCCATCACGTGCTGCTTCCAAAGCACCACATACGTCGGTATGGATTAATCCCAGTTTATCAGCGGCTCTTTCAAATGTCCCTGTGAAGGGGGACTTAGTCATTTTGCCTTTAAGGCAAGATTCACAAGTAGGAAAGGGATCTGATCCCAATGGACCCATATGTCCATCTTTTTCCATTTTTAAACCTTGGTCTGACCAACATGACCAAGTCTTAGATGCCATTTCAAAACTTGATTGGTTTCATCCCTACCACATTTTCTAGTCATAGTATTCACAACTACTTTGTTGCTGAGATTTAGATGATACAATCCATTCAACAATGTAGCAGTACCCACTAGTTTATTTCTAAAATAAATTTTGCAGGAACCATCACCAATGAAAAATGAAAAGCCTTTTCGGTCCATGACCGAAATGGATACAATGTTTTTGTGCCCCTTGGGCAAAACAAGTACATCTTCTAAAGTCAAAACAAAGCGGATTCTAAACCCAAAAGAAGTGATCTATGTCGGTCGCCTCGACACTATGCCCGCTTCCGACCGTGATCATAACTTCTCCGGCTCAAGCTTCCTACTTTGTTCAGATCTGATTCACGGTACAAATATGAGAACTAGCACCATAATCCGATTATCCGAAGTAGAAAATACGATAGCGAACAATTTGTTTCCAAAACTAAAAGTTACGTGCACGAAGTGCCATGAAGAAAGCGGACAGTCTCTAGCCCAGTGGCCCGACTCACCGCACTTGAGACAAGCATCCTTCTTCTTCTTGTTCTTGGAACCATCGGGGCCTTGCCCTTACCCTTAAGGTCCTTAACTTGTGGTCGGTTTGCTTCTTGGTCTTTTTCTTCTTGTTCTTAGACCTCGAGGTCGAGAAGAAATCACAAGCGAGACTCCTTCATCCATGAGTCTTCATCGATCTTTGGCGGTCACAAGTTTGTTCATTAGCCCAGCTAAATTACATGCAATCTCATTGCAGTTGAAATTCATAACAAACTGTGAGAAGGAATCATGGAGAGACTGTAGGATAAGGTGAGTTTGGAGAGAAGTATCCATTTTAAAATCAAGAGCCTCCAATCTCTCGATCATGGATATCATTTTGAGGACGTGTTCCCCAACCTTCTCACCCTCCTTCATCCTTGCACCGAACAGTTGCTTGGATATCTCATATCTAGCAGTTCTGCTATGCTCACCATAAAGCTCGGTTAAGTGAGATAGAATCTGCCTAGCAGAAGTCATTTTCTCATGAGCTCTCTGAAGCTCATTAGACATGGAAGCCATCATATAAGCACGGACTTTCACGTCATCCTTAACCCACTTTTCGTGGTTTTCAATCTCTTCTGATTGGCTCGGGTCCGCACAGAGGCGCCGAATGTCCGTCTCCAAGACGTATCCCGGTGCCTCTATCGAGGACAATCATCGGTTGCGAGCCAATCCACAAAGTTAGGTCCCATTAAGGTGTTCTTTTTTAGCGAGTGCGAGTGGATTCATTGTCATATTGAGATTTGAGTGCATTAAGTACGATAGATTAATTAGTGACTCATTCAATTATGTTACGAGTATAGAATTAAGGTCTTTTCTATTCTTGTTACCCGACTCCCACTATTTTTATCGGAATAACACACTCCCATGTGAAATCCGAAGTATCGCGCTCTACTTCATAGTGGTGATCGAGTTCTTTATAAATCTTAATAGAGGCAGCAAGACAGGTTTCTAGTCTATTAATTTTCATAAAGTGGTGTCCAACACCAACCCATCTAATGGATGATTCGATCTTCTTTTTCCCCTTGTTCACTCCCCTCAACCTATACAGTTTCTATGGTTCGTGAACAAGTTAAGTTTATGCCATCGACGCAAATCAGTTTCACAATTGAATCTTATCCAGCAACCTATCAGGTTTCTAGGGATAAAATTTGCTCCAACCGAAGGCATCCAATGAGCTCCCGGTAATTTATCCGTCCTCCCCGAACGACTACCCCGATAACTCGGAAGCATAGCACATCCGGTTTGGATTTCAATTTCCCGAAAACTCGATGGTGGGAAGGAAAACCTTGAAACCTTATAAACTTAATAATTTATCGTGGGAGAATTTTCGCGATTAACGTTACACTTTTCACATTAATCGTTTAAGCGCGTTTGTGGCATTCATACAATATGAAACAATCATTCACAACCTAGTTGCTACCAACATGTGGTTCATGGACCGTTCCTAGAAAACAAAAACTCCGTAATTTAATTACAAGTCTTCATCTTGAGTCTTCGTCTTCTCGAAATGGATCTTCCTCTGGTCTTCGTCATTACATATAAATTTTACATTGAAAATTGCATCCTAGATACAAATTTTTTCTAGTAAAATAAATAGGCTCAAAACGGCCTTTACAACCCAATCAAATAAAATGAACGATTCAAAAACTAAGTCCATGAACCACATCCCCATTCAAAAGCATTCATATAATAAATACTAAATAAATGGAAAGCGTAGAGATACATTGATCCAATCAACAATACGAACCGATCAAATCGATTCACACAATCGGTAATATGAAAACGTTCAAAATAATTCGGTCGAACACAAGTATTCCAATAAATCAATTTTCCCTTATAAAATGAAATACCATAAATCATTTTAATCATATTAAATCTAATTTAAAATGAGGGAAATCATTTTTAGGAATACACGAAGCAAACAAGCCCGAAATGGAGTGAAATAGGCGAACCGCGCTTGAAAATGCCACCGGGCGGCATGCGGGGCGCCAGTGACCACGGGCGCGGCCCCAAGATCTGCGCTTGCCCCGGGCAGCCGCAACAGCCACAGGCCCGGCCCCGAGCCACAGGCGCGGCCCCGAGCCCTGGGCCGCGGCCCCCTGCTTTCGGACCACCCCGGACCGTCCAACGGCAATTCGGGGCTAGTTTTTCGACCGGATATCCAATATCTATATTCTCCAACATTCATATCTTCAATATAAATCATATTTCCAAGAAATAAAGATTTATATTTAGACATAAACTTACGAAAAATATAACTACAACGAACGTAAAAACATATACCACGATTATGACTAAAATGATTCCAAAACATTCACCATCTAATCGAGCATTCCAAATGCTAATATCGTATATACGATCACAAGACCTATTCTCCGATACCACTGTTGGGATTCAGTGCCTAAAACGAAGGCCCAGCGGAAGTGGTAAAACGAAAATTAATTCGATCTGAATCCCTACGAGGATCGATCGAGCTACGTATATACGAATATCAAAACGAATTCACAAGAGATATAGGAACTCACCCTTGTAGTCCGTTGATTGGATGGATAACCTTCTCTTGAGCTATTCCCCAAGCTTTGATTGATCTCTACGAATCCAATCCGCTCCAAACTCTTGAACGATCCAACGCCGAAAGCACCTCGTTTCTACTTGCCACGCGCCGAAAAAACGATCGGAACAACAACACTCGATTAACCTCTAAGGTTACGGCTAGAATCAAGTGATGAAGCTTTTATTATTACACTCTAAGTGTATAATATATCTCTCAATAATTTTTTCTCTAAGAAAATGTGAATGAACACAAAACAAAGTTTTCTCTTCCCCCTCTCTTGAATGAATCTTCCGTGAGTGTTTACAAGGAGAAGAGAAAGAGAGTTTTTATTTTGGTCTTCAAAATCATTCACAAGATAATGTCTCCCAAAAAATCTCCTTTTCCCTTATTATAAGAGATATGAAATCTCATATGTCACAAGTATTTCAACAAGAAAACAAGACTATGATCAAGGTAAGAAATCAAGGTGGGGGCCGGCCTCTAGAAGAAATCGGACGAGTTCGGTTCGTTTCGGACTCCCGAGAGTCCAAACAGATAAACTCCGATTTCGTTCCGATGTATTTATATCGATTAATTAATCCAATCAATTAATCATATCAAATACATGATAGCATAATTAATTTCTCCAAGAAATAATTATATTCATGAATTAAATTAATCACCCAGTAATTTATTTAATCCATTAGGCCGTAAATCAATTTATCCAATAAATCGATTTTGACATCCAATGTCCCAAATTAGATATCCAATATCTAATATTCATAATGAGAGATTAAGCTCAATTCATTCCGTCGTCAATCCTAATGCGCGACTCGGTAGGTCCGTCTCAGTCAGCAATGGGAGGAACCAAAGAGTACTAGCACCACCTAGCCACTGGTGGCCTACACTGCACTCTCGATCGAGAACGAATGATTGGGATCATTCAAGAACCATTCGCCGTGAATACCGGTAAATGTATAAACCCTTCTTTCAAATGTCCCGATCAAGTTATAGGTCACGATCACCAAACCCCATCTCGTACTTGACGCTATGCATGCGTTAATGCAAATCGAGATCATCGAGCTCTTGTGTATCTAATACGGCACTCAATGCTTTGGCCAAAGACTTATGATCTCATCTGCCAATAACCGCATAGGACATATAACCCGTTCACTAACAGGAGAAAGAATTCTATCTTGGTATTCAGTAGGACCTGCTACTTGCCCATCAAGATGCACGTCGAGGTTGACCACCGCCTTCCGGTTTATAAGGTCGAACTACTATAATGAAAATCTTGACGTCACAAGCACATCCCTACTAAATCCTCAAGTCGAAGGTTCACGAATACCTATCACAACCTTTCGATTCCATCATTGACTGTCCCGGAGTTAAATCCGTGTGACGAATCGAGGGTGAGTCGGTTCGAGTATACTAATATAATTAGCATACCTATAACGTGTGCTCCCACTAACCATTAGTGTTCGACAGGCACTCTCCTTGTCAAAGAACACGTCATACAAGTCTTCACATAAACTTAACACCCAGTCAAGTTTCATCGATTTGCGAACGATTAAGTATTTGAGCTATAAACCTTTCCAGTGCCGACCCCCTTATCCAATAAGGAGTGGAACGTTTTGCTCTCAAATATACGGACTAGTTTCTACATGTATTTTACGAGTTAGGAATGCCAGTAACTACCAGTAAATAAAGAAACATACATTGCCTTATATTGATGATTTACATAATAACAACTACAATGCCCTCACTCAACATCCTCTGGGTGGGATTCGAGGGCATACTCCTAACAAGTGACCCATCTTGGCGACCGGGGCATTCTGCCCCCAGCCACGAGACGACGGAGCCCGAATCCATCACCAGGAGTTTAGCTTATCCAACTCCCAGAAGGCAGGACATCCATCTGGCTCCTCCTCGCCGAAGAACCGAGATCGGCGGCAACGACCTGATCGCCTCCTGCGGAGTCAGGAGATCGGTACTCGATCGCCTCGGCTCCCGCTCCGAGAGCCAAACCACGAGCGACCAAGCTACGGCGATGGCCGCAATGCAACGCCAGCTCGATGGCATGAAGGCGCTCCTAGAAACTGGGGCAGGCGCCAAGAGAAAGATCGCTGGGCCGAGCGAGCCGCTCGCGGTCCAGATCGAGCTTGCCCCCGTGCAGCCGAGGATCACTCCTCCTCAAACACTTTTATACGAAGGGAGATCGGACCCCGAAACTCACCTGAGCAAGTTCCGGATCTACATGAACGGGTGTGGGGCATCAGACGCGACCAGGTGCCGGATGTTCCCGTTAACACTAGACGACCTGGCCCATAGGTGGTACATCTCATTGCCACCGCAATCCATCAGTTCCTTTGAACAACTGGCGAGCGACTTCACAACGTACTTTGCCGCCAAGGTCGCTCGACCAGAAGGACCCCACCGCATGATGAAAATCAGGCAGGGGGAAGATGAGACCGACGCAGACTACATCGACCGGGTGGATGAGATAATCCTTAATGGCGAGCCCGTAAGTGACAAGATCACCCTCTACTCGGTCCTAGGGGGATTCAATGGTCTTTTGCCCATGTTCAGGCACCTTACGAAGGACATCCCTCTGACATATGCAATCTTCCGCGCCAAGGCCGCAGACTTTTTGGCCAAGCGGAGGATGCTCGCCCTTCGTCAAGACAAGGGGGCAGAGACGGCGATCGCCAATTCCAGCAAGGCGGTCGCCAAACCACCCGGAGATTTTAGGACCTTCGAGGATGTGGAAACCCATCTCTACCACAACCTCAGTCTATCTGCGGCTCAAATTTTCTACGCCATCTAGGGGCGCGAACGGCTAAGAAAGTCGAAGGCAGTAAGGGACCACGGTCATCTGGACCGCAACAAATTTTGTGCTTACCACAGGAGTCCCAGCCACAACACCGATCAATGCCGCGACCTCCTCAGACAACTCTGGAGATTGTTCTAGGAGGGCAAGCTGGACAGTCTAATAACTTAGCCGGAGCCTTGGGCCGAAAGAATCAAATGCCGCGATCGGCGTCAGAACGACAATCACCAGTCTCCCGACCCGATCGCCAGAATCAAGCAACATCTCCAAAAATGGAGGACTCGCTCGCCATATACATTTCATCATCTACCGTGATGGACCAAGGCACGAGATCGCCTCCCTCAGCACAACGTATACCATCGAGGATCGTCATCTAACTTGACGATCCGAGGTAGAAGAGTGCAGCCATGGTCCTGGAAGTCGATGGAACCGACTGCTTCGTCCATGCAAGGTTCCTTTGGGCTGCGATCACTCGCCCTTCGTTTAAATATGATACGGGCATAGCCGAAGGACCCTCCAAGCAAATCAGTGGACACGCTCGCCAGACCTCAAAGGTTTATCATCTAACTTGGTGGACCCGGACAATGCGACGCGTCCCTAGCCCCATCACAACGTATACCGTCGAGGATTGCCATCTAACATGACGATCCGAGGTATAAAAGTGCTAACAAGCCGCGGACGTGGAGTCGATTAATCCGACGACGCCCCGTGCAAGGACTCCTCCAGACCGAGACCGTACGCCCTTCGTTTAAATATGAGGCGGGCGCAGCTTAATGGAGGACCCTCACAATCAAGTGAGTCGCGAGACAAACCTACAGGTGGAATGTCCCTCGCGCACAAGACACGGTCATGGAGGTCGGTACATCAAACTCCGCGACTGTGCACGGTTCCTCAAGGTCAAAACAATCGACCATTCACGAGGGATCTGCAAAATTAAAGATCACAGGAACAAGACCGAAGATAGCTCGCCAAACGATCAGGTCACCCAAACCCGAGACCAAAGTCCGCTCAACGGATCGCTCGTCTTTATCCTAAACGATCGCCATTTGAACCACCTCACCCCATGTCTTCAGCATCGGAGGAAGATGGGGGGAAATTGTTGTGTCAAGATTTATACACCTCGACAGGCGATCGGCACAAATGTCGGGCGACCGAGCCAGAGTCGAATAGACCAAGGCAGACTTGCCTGCAGAATGGAGCGATCGATATCTAAGGTGATCGTCTCTTGGCACCTGGAGATCGTCCCAAATGCCCGATCATGGACGACCGCCTCATACCACGCGAAGCCATCATCCGTCTAGTCGGCGAAGGCCGAAGCTCGGGATAGAGACTCACATGCAGATCCGAAAAAGGCGCCGGAGGACATGGATCGTTGACCACAGCCTGTCATCAATCTCACCTACCAACAGACCCGCCGAAAGGTGCAAAGTGGGACCTCCCGAGACAGCGACTCAGGACGCGTGCAGACTTCTCATTAGCTCACACAGCTGGCTGCCAGCAGCAGCCGCGGACTTTAAGGCAATCAGCCCATGTGCTAAAAGACGATTGCCCCCTTACTATAATGCAGGAAAGGCGATCACCCGTCAGGAAAAGGCATCCCATCTCCTATAAATAGAAGGCATCCTGCACTTGGAAAAGGGCTGGGTTTTCTGCTTTTTCGCTGCTTCACAGTTGGTGTCTCTCTCTTGGCTACGCTATACACTTCATACATCTTTCTATCTCTCACTCTCGAAACCTCTTAACTCATAAGACGGTCAGCAGAAACGAGAACAAGAACTCCCTGCAGTTCAAGAACTCACAGAGCAGCACTCAAGAGCTAGATAATTAGGGTCTTTTACACTCATTGTAATCGCACTCTTACATTAATATTTGTACTCCAGCGTATTCGTATTAATAACATCTCGCGAGAGCATTCAAGCTCGAGCCTAACAAACCCGGCAAATCTTGTGTTATTTACTTCCCCACGGACGTGCTCTCTCACTTTGTTTGCTGCCCATCCATTCCAGCAATATCTATCTCCGGATAATATTTTGGGTAGCAACACAGCTCTCGATAATCAATGCACAAGCGAAACGAACCATCATTTTTCTTGAAAAATAACATTGGTGCTCCCCACGGAGACGCACTCGGTCGGATATAACCCTTCTCGATCAATTCCGCCAGTTGATTCTTCAATTCCTGCATTTCAGTCGGGTCCATACGATATGGTGCTTTCAATATTGGAGATGTACCAGGCTCCAACTCAATCGTGAATTCCACATCTCTCTGCGGAGGCAAACTAGGTAACTCGTTTGGAAATACATCGGCGTATTCTCTCACTACCGAGATATACATCAATGACACTGATGATTTCTCAGTTTTGGTCATATAGCACTAATAACCAACACACCCGCGATTGAGTAATTTCACTGCTTCCATCATATTGATAAATTTTCTGAAACAGCTGGGATTACTCCCTTGAAATACACACTCAGATCCATCGTCTAAAATGATAGTGACCATACACTTACGGACACTAAGGATGGCATCGTGACGATCCATCCAATCAATACCCAAAATAACATCATCTCTAGGTAAATCTACCACGATCAGGTCTGCCAACCAAACACGGCCACTAAGCTGAATCGGATAATTCTTAATCTCACGATCTCTGATAATTCTCTTACCGTCAGTTAGAACAATGATATAAGGTTCACAACTAGTAGCACTATCCAGGTGAAGTCTACTCAAGCATGACTCGGAAATGAATGAATGTGATGTGCTAGTATCAAAAAGGGTACACACAGGTTGAGATAAAAATTTTGAGTGTACCTGAGATCATTCGGGCCTCCAGATCGTTGGTCCTCTTCATCTCATAAATTCGGGGCTTGCCAGCCCCAGAACCAGATGCTCCTGTCTGATAACTGTGGGCTCCGCCTTTATTTGCTCCCGTCATCTTAAACGACGCGGACTGAGTGACCTGATTCTAAACAGCTGACTGCTTCGGGGCTTGAGATGTCGCCAGAGTAGGCTTGGAGTCTCTTCGGCAGAAATGGGCCTTATGCCCAGCAATCCTACAGTTATTACACGTGATAGTCTGCCTCGCACTTAGTGCTGAAATGACCCTGCTCTCCACAGTTGAAACAGGTGATGGCCGAACTGGCCGCTCGGGACTGAGATTCTGCAGGTTTAGGCGCCATAGGAGGTCGCTCAGAAAAAGTAGAGCCCGCACGAGGCTTATTGAAGGTTGCCTGACTGCCTTCGGACTGATTACGATTCTTCGATTTCTTGCCAGAAGATGAAGTTTGATGTTTAGAAATCTCCTTCGCAGTAAGCTCATAAGCAAGAGCTTTCTCGATGAATTCAGCCAGGGTGGTGCAATGATGATTAAGCAATTGTAGCCGCATACGAGGTTTCAACTTCTCACTGAAATACTTGATCTTATCCGCCTCGAAGTGGATAATGGATGAGGCGAATGGAAGTAGCTCCTGAATCTTCTCGGTAATGGCGAGAACATCTTCTTCCGTTGAGGGGTCAGGACTGAGTAACTCCAACAACTTGGCCTCTCTGAGTGGTGCCAGATAATATCTTTCCATCATGAGAGTGTTGAACTGGTCCCACGTGCAAGATCCGTCGGTGGGCTTCAAAAATAGCCACCAAGAGTGAGCGCTCTTACCCAGATAGTAAGCCGCAACTGAAACTTTGTGCCCTTCGGGACACTCCACCATAGCAAATAGTTTCTCGAAATGTTCAAGCCAGTGAATAATATCCACCGACTCAGACGAGCCCTCGAAAGTAGGTGGCCTTTGGCGAGAGATGTCGCCGATAATACTGCTCACACTCCTCTCTTGACCCTGAGGTGGCGGCGGAGGGGCCTGCTGAGCCTGAGTGGCTGAGTTCTGCATTGTCTCCATCAGACGTGCCATCTGACTCATTTGGGCCATCACGCCCTGCGTAAAAGCGAGTGGATCAACCCGAACACTTTCTGATTGAGTTGTATCTCGGGTACGGCTTCCTGACGGTGAATAATTATTTCCAGGTGAATGAGTGGCAGCGTCGCTGCTCGTAGAATTGACATTATTCCTCACGTTCGCATGGGTATTCACTCGAGCTCCTGGGTTTCGGCCCGCACCGCGGCCTCTTCCCCTGCGTCCTCTAACAGCTTTATCCATACTGAAGTAGCAAAACACATGATAATTATAGATTTCGCATGAAAGATCAACTGAGGTGACATGATTATCTGATGAAATTATTGAAATGATCAGCTTGAACAATTGAGCAATGAAATTGATTGAGTGATTAATGAGTTAACATGATCGACATGATCAAAAATGAAAATGATGATTGAGGATTGTTGACTGATGAATGATGAATGAGTGATTCTTATTACTAGAAATTATACCATGGCGTCAGAAATCTTACTATTTCTTTGGTCTGAGGGGCTTGGCGCTTGCATACGTCACACGTGACACGAAAGTCCAATGATACTAGTCTGACGAATGATGATTTCAATGAGACATGACTCGGAAGGTAGTATTCAAAACCACGCTTCGATACCAACTCTGTAACACCCCAAACTAGGCGGATATTACAGTGCCGTGGACCCCCAACTAGGACCCACCACGCGAATGAAAATTAATGAATAAAATAATATAATTGTAGTACCGTACCACATTATATCATCAATTACTCCGATGAGGAGTTTCAAGTACAACACACCCAGGAAACACAGAATACATGTATATTTCATATGAAGCTAAAATATACAACATTAAATGAAACGGAATCCAAACGGGACTGCAGCAGAAATTACACATCAAATAAACATGAATAACTGAAAAGACTGGAGCCCCCTACTAGTATCACTGGGACTCCTCGCCGTCAACGTTCTCTTCCCTTGCTTTTGTCTTGCCATGATCTAAAACAACATCCCCAAACAGGGTCAGTTACACAGAACAACAATCCTCAAGAATTGAACAAAATACAATAATCACATGAATGAGTTATGAAATTAAGTAGAATGATGGGCATCATAGTACGCCACGAATGGGATGTGCAAGTGCACAAGACTGCCGAGTGCCCGGCGTCCCGCATAAACACCCGCAAAACTTGGCCTAATTAGTCTCACGGAGGCACGTTACCATGTGCACAGTCCAATGTGTCCGGATCCCTACAAACACAATGACTTTAATGTGCCCGACTAAAAATTCCACACATATACCATCGAAACGCAATACAATGATAGCTTCAAATGAAATGATTGGAACCGTTGTTTCTCGTGAATTAAATGATAGTATGATAATTACAAGTCCCAACATGATTAATAACAAACATGAATTATACGTATGAATGAACAACAACAAAAGGAATGATTATCCTTTTAACCGAGCAAGAATTAACTTGCCTCAAATATCGGTGAATAATGTCCTTCCTCTAACAATCATCCTTAATGGAGGTATCGGTCGCTCGAACAACCTTGAATAACACAATTACCAACAATTCGCTTAATATACGCATCAATTATGATCATAACCACTACAAGAGATTGATACAACAATTCCAAACTCATTGGGGCATTTTGACAAACACTTTATAAACAATCTCCCATTATTTACAACCAATCCCAATTGTATCGAAAACCAACCTCCAAAAGAGTGATTCAATCCAACAAAACACCATCAACACAATCGATAATCCACTAGGAATGCACAAATCGAGATTACGATAACATCTAGTTGAAAACCCCAATTCCAAGTCAACCTTCAAAATGTTCTTGAATAAACTTCCAAAAATCCGATGATAACTCATAAAAACTCATAATCATACGTATATCCTTCACAAATCATGATTATATCATCCAAAACATCATGCTCCAACTCAGAATCGAATCTAGGGTTGAACAAGTTACCTTGAATTAGGATGAAGAATCCAAAAAGATGTTGTTAATCCACACCAAGAACTCAAAGAGGATGAAATCTCTGAGATTGATGATGTTAAATCGCCAAGAATTCGCCCACAAGTCGCCAAATGAGAGGAGGAATGAGGGGAATGATGAAATGAACTTCTCTCCTCAAAAATCCACTGAAAAGGGGTAAAGCGCCCGGCGTGCCGCAAGACGGATCGAGTGTGCCGCGACCGCAGCCTTAAAACTGTTCCAAAGATTGGCTTAGTGCCGCGGCCCGGTGCGAGGGCCACGGCCCGCGATACAGCTTCCAACACCAAAGGCACAAGGTGTGTGCTGCGGCGCACACTCCCAGTGCCACGCGCGCACTTTTCGGGCCCAAAAATGACGAAAAATGACTCGGGAAGAGAATAAAAGTAATAGAACTCAAAACTTGGGGACAATAACACAAAATGGAAGTGCGGAAACCCCAAAATGGCGGTTCCGAGCAATGATTACGAGGGTTTACCCAACAATAGTATGATCCGAACAAGGAGTAAATTCAAATGATATGAACTCCAATATCAACATTAACTTACAAAGCAATTTCAACGATCAAGATAATATTCTCGTCTTGATTCTCAAGCAAGGTTGAGACAATGAACAATATCGATACACGACTCAAAGTTACTCCAAATGGTGAACACGAATGAATGAATATCAATGATGAATGATTAATAATGAGTGAGAATTACAGAGTGACAATTACTGAATGAAAAATAAATGAGTTCACAACCGGGTATTACATCATTACTAGCACCATTGTGCTTAAACGTATCGTAAATTTCCAAGAATGTAGTGATATGAGCATTGCGATCTTCATTGGACATGCCGCATAACTAATTAGCTTGAACCATCTGAATTATTGTTGGCTTAATCTCGAAGGTATTTGCTTGAATGCTCGGACGACGGATACCTAGAAGATTTTCATTAACTTGCAGAAGTGCAAAGTCGCGAAGAGCTCTGGTATTTTGCAACTGATCCTGATTGTTGTCCTGAATTTCCGCAAGGCCCGCCATGGCCTCGGCCGTGCGCTAGAAGCCGCTCTTTTCTCAGAAAGAATTTTTCGACAAGTGCGTTCGATCTCAGGATCAAAATCAATCAAATCTTTCATACACTAAGACACTCCCTGAAAAGATCAAAGAAAACAAGAAAGAAAAAAAGTTTTTAAATAGAAGATTAACAAAATTAAAATTCAAACTAATACTAGAAAAGCCACAATTGATATTAGTAAAAAAACAATCAGTTCCCCGGCGACGGCTCTAAAAACATGTTGTATAATTTGGTAACGCGAGTGTACGCTATCGCAAACAAGTATTAAAGTAGTGAGTAGAGTATCGTTCCCACGGGGACTAACGTACTAAGTACCAATTGTACGATCTTCTACCAAGATTATTTGAATAATCAAATTGATGTAACGAAACGAAATAATTTCCTAGTTAATAAATTAATAATAAGCTAACAATTAAATAAAAATGGCTCAATCTAAACAGGGTAAAAATTCAAATGAGACGGATTAGGGTTGTGTTTTCACCATGATTTATCCGATGTGATCGTTTATGTATTGTTCTCTAACATTCTACTTCAACCGATTGGAAGCAGAGAATCCCTAAAATAATCTAAAGCCTCTTCCGAGATCAATAGAAAATACTATTAATTTATCAACTCAATATATTCCTATATGAATTAATACTCAATAGCTAATCCGGTACAGTGGTTTCTCGACAAAAACAAGCTTCACAATTCCTACGAGTATATTCCTATCTCATCGAACAATATGATTTTCCTCATCAGTTCCAAGCTTAAATCTCTTCTTCCTATTAAATAAAAGCGTTAAAGACAATTCAACTATTATCCAGATAATTGAAAGCATTAAAATCAATAAGTAAAATCCAATCCAGTTGAACAGATGAAAAACATGAAAATATATGAAATCATATCTTCAAAATTTAGGTTTCATCACAACCCTAAAATAGTAAACTAGCCAGACATGATAGTAAAATAATTCATCATTAAAATAAAAAACATGAGTCTAGATGAATTTTCACAAACGAAGAAGCAATTCCTCGCGTCCTCTGTGTTGTTGTTCCCTTAGGTTTGATTTCTGCCCCTTGCTTTGTGCCTCCTCTATTGTGTTTTAGTTTCAGCTTTTATATACCCTCTCATCTCTCCAAATCGCATCTAGAAAAACGTGTCTAGTCTCCCCCCAAGACGGCCAAAGTCACAGAATTATATTAGGTTTTCACCGCTGTGGGCCGGCTCGTAGTAAGTGTGCCGCGGCCCCAATAACGCAATCGCCTGGGCCTAGGCATTATTGAAGACGGCCGCGGCCCGGAGTAATATGTGACGCGGCCCTCGGTACAGCTTGTTCCAGCTTGCTGCGTGTAGAATCTGCGATGTGTCCCAGCTTCGTGTGATGCGTCCCTCCACTAAAATTGGCATTTTCCACCGGTTTGACTGATTTTAATTACACTACGCCTTCAACCTTCAAAAAAACAAAAACTCCATCATATTTTTATCAATGAGGATTAAATTGTGCCAAATAACTAGAAATAAATCGTGCTCAACGTGCACAAAATAATGTTCAATATGGTTATCGAGTTCTTTACAAAGTTTAATAGAGGGCAACCCATCCGGTTTCTATTTTGTCATTCTTTATAAAGTGGTGTCTAACACCAACCCATCTAATGGATGATTCGATCTTCTTTTACCCCTAGTTCACTTGCCCTCAACCCATTCGACTTCTATGGCTCGCTGAACTATCTAAGTTTAAACCGTCAACTCCTATTAGTCTGAAAATTAAATTTTACCTGGCAACCCATACAGTTTCTAGGGGTTTGATTTGTCACAACCAAAGGCATCTAATGCACTCTAGGAATTTATCAACCTTCCTCAAAAATATTACCCCAACATACTCGGAAGAATAATATTTAAGTTTAGATTTCAATTTTTCATGAGTTTGACAGTGGGTAGGAAACCTCGTAACCTTTATAACTTCGTGTTTTTAAGTGGGAGTTTAACGCGATTATATGTTACACTTTGCACATTAATCCGTTTATAAGCGCGGTTTGTCGGTTTGTTTGTTTGTCATACAATATGAAAACATACACAACCTAAAACTAACAACATGCTGTTCGTGGACCGTTCCTAAGTACCGAGTCTTCATCGACTCGATAAAAATGCAAGTAATCTAATTACAAGTCTTGAATCTTCGTCTTCATAGCGGTTCGTCCTCGGCTCTTCGTCATAGCTGATTTATTACATATATAAATTTGCATCCTATACAAATTTATTAAAAATAAATCGGCTCAAAACGGCCATTACAACCCCATCGAATAAAGATTCAATAAACTAAGTCCATGAACTACATCACCATTAAAAAATAATGCAACTATTACATTAAAATAAATGGCAATGGCAATAATGATTAATCTAAATATTGATCTAATTAACAAAAAATTAATCCAACGATTAGAATTAATCCAATTAATTCACATAACCGTTAATTTTAATTTGTTCCGGACAAAATAAATATTTTATTAAAGTAATTCCCTTAAAATAAAATTACCATAATTATATTTTAGTCAAATTAAATCTAATTTAATTTACGGAAAATTAATATACCGAACGAAATATAAAAAATAGAGTCGAAAACACACGGCCGGGCCAAGCCCGCAGCATCGCTCGCGGTCCAAAGAAATGACCGCGGTCCCTCACAAAATGGTACCGCACGGCAGCGGTCTAGCAGCTCCGAGCTGTCAGGTCCGATCACATTTTCGGCTCGTCTTTTCATCCCGATTCTAAAAATAATATTTTTCTAATCTTTATATTACACATTCAAATCAGTTTTTCAAAAGAAAAATAGATTTACATTGTAACATAAAATCATGAAAAATAATTTTTAGATGAACAATTAAACATTAACATTTAAGACAATTATGATTCTAAATCATAAAGAATAACCAAGCATCCCAAATGCTAATATCGAATATACAATCGCAAAGACATCGCTCCGATACTACTGATGGAAAAATCGAGATACGCAACGAAAAAATGAACCGGTCCAACCGGATAAAACTAAACCCCCAAAACGTATAAATGAATATTAAATGACGAAGATAAAATTAAGAGATCATACCCTCGTAGACCTTTGATAATATCTTCTTGGAAAAAAATCCGAGTCAGGATTTGATCATTTCCTATCACCAACACGAACACGAATCGATTCGCTCTAGCTTGATGAATGATCAAAACACCAAAGATGCCGAGTGTCTCTACGTTATCACGCGACGGATATTGATCGAAAAAATAATATATCAATTCGTTCTCAAAGAACACGGCTAGGAATTGATACATTATTTTTCTTCTCTTCTCTTCTTCCTTTTCTTTCTCTCAAAGATGAATAAGATGAAGAAAATAATTTCTCTCCCTCCTCAAATTAGATATCCAATACCCAATATTAATGAAGAGATAATAAATACATATTTTATCCATCAAATATCCTTGTGCGCTACTCCATAGGCCCGTCTTAATTGGCAATAGGAGGAACCAAAGAGTACGGGTAACACTTAGCCAGTCTAGTGTTCCGTACCGTAACCCAACTAAGAACGAATGATTAGATCATTCCAAAACCATTATGTCGTGAATACTGTATACGTATAAACTCTTCAATCATATGTCCCGGTCAAGTATTAGGGTCACGGTAAAGTCAAACCCTATTGTATCTTGACTCTATGCATTTTGTTAAAACAAACCGAGATCACCGAGCTATCGTGTATCAAATAGAACTAGCTCTAACTGCTTTGGCCAAAGACTTATGATCTCATTTGTCATTAACCGCATATGACATTTACCTGCTCAATAACAGGAGAAAGAATCCTATCTTGGTATTCAGTAGAGACTGCTACTTGCCCACTAAGTTGCATTTCGAGGTTGACCACACCAACCGGCGATTGGATCGAACTACTCTAATGACTAATTTAATGTCACAAGGATATCTCCTACTGAAACCTCAAGTCAAAGGTCCACATATACCTATCAAAATCTTTCGATTCAGTCATTGACGATTCCTGAGTGATATCCATGTGACCGAATCGAGTTGAGTCGTGTTCGAGTATACTAATCCCATTAGCATACCTATAACGTGTGCTCCCACTAACCCTTAGTGAAGACAGACACTCTACATATCAAAGTACACATTATTATACAAGTCTTGTCTAAACTTACTGCCCAATTAAGTTTTATCGACTTGCGAACCAGTTAAGCATTCGAGTCCTAAACACTTCCAGTGTCTATCTCCTTATCTCCATAAAAAGTGGAATGTTTGCTCTCAAATGCAAGGATCATTATTTTATATACCAAATCACAATGCCTGTGATATATAATAATACAAAAATAATAAATGCCTTATTTATATAATATTCATAACAATACAATGCTCTCACTCTCTCATCCTCTGAGTGGCATTCGAGGGCATATTCTTAATAATAAGAGGGGCAATCGTGGGATCAACAGAGGCCATGATTACATTGAATGTGATGTTATCTTGGCGAACCCATAAACGATACTTCGGACTAACTATGGTTGTGTCCGCTAGATATTGAGATAGACACATCTGTGATCCATCGATAAAATGCTCCAAGTCATAGCCAATAAGTAAGCTCATGAGTTGGGCCCAGGTAGAATAATTCGAACCTCCGTTGAGTTTAATGGGAAGTTGAGAACCGGATTGAAACCAACCAATTGGTTGGTTGGAGGGTCGGGAACGACACGAGGTTGCCAAAAGTCTTTGCGGTAGTGTTTGTGGGTTGGATGCCCTCAACAACACCATCTTTGGTCTAGTCTATCAAGATATGAAAGTAGCGTGTGTGGAGGGAAAAGGGCCATCCCGAGATTTTAAATGCTCGAGGTCATTGAACCCTAAAAACGTAAAAAAATCTCAAAACGCCATTTTGGCAAAATAGTTGGCAATTTTTTTCTTCCATTTTTTTTATAAACTAGCGAATAATTAGTTTACAAAACCACCAAAAAATATTTGAAATATATTAACATTATAATAAATGCATAATACTTGATCACATACACGAAAAATAAGTGAACTAATACAAGATAAAATAATTATTATAATTAGTCTCATGCTTTTAATTTGACAAAAAATGGGCATACAGAAGATAAAAACCCAAAACTTTCGCCGCGAAAGTGTTTGTAAAAGATTCATAGTCAAGTTTTTCTGCAAAAGCTTCATAGTCAGGTAAAAATGCCCCGTTCCATAACATGCCCGAGGTTTTCGTCTTGGTCGCCTTGCCTGAGACCCGGCACTGGAAGGGAAGGAGAGGTCATCCCTAGAATCATTTATGTGCTTATTTAAGCGAGGAGAAAACTTGATACCATAATGAGAATTATAACTCTTTTTATTAAGTAATGGACATAAGGATACATGTTACAATATATAGAACATATACAAGAGTCCTAAACTAGAGAGGCATTAGAGTCCTATACAAAGTATGTCTATGTTCAAGATATCCTAACTAGGCCTTATCTCTATCACACGGCTCGTGTATATGTACACGACTCGTGTATGTTTCAATATATGTTTAAATATGTGCACACGGCTCGTGTATGTTTTAATATATGTTTTAATATGTGTACACGGCTCCTATATGTTTCAATATGTGTACATGGCTCGTGTATATGATGGAGATAAATATTGTATTTAATTATTTATTATTATTTCTATTTTATAATTATAGAACTTTATTTAAGTTTTAATTGTTAGCAGGTCGGGCTTTTAGGGCTTATACGCTTAAAATCCTAGTTATCTATTATAAATATGAGTCTCAAGATCATTGTAATGCAGTTGTTTTGATGAATGAAACTTAGAATTTTGCCCCTTTTATCGTGTTTTAATTGTTCTTATTCTAGTATTCATGTGTGAATCAATTGATTAACACGTTTAATCACGTTGCGTATATCCGGGTATTCTAAGAATCAAAATACACTAAGTTTATATTGTGCTTCCGCTGCATCAGTTGGTAATCAGAATCAGAGACATACGATTCCGTGGAGTTATCAATGGATGTCACGAAAATACGATACGAGAGAGGAATTTGATTTCCTTTGGTTTCAATTGACAGTCGCAATCGATGGGATTTTCGACAGCTACCGCCAGCGAGATGAACTCACGCCGCCGGTGACCTTGCCGCCACCATCTCCACTTTTGACAGCTTTTATTGCCGCCTCCTTCCGCCAGTTTCACACTATTCCAACCACCGCCGCCACTAAAACGCAAGACCACCAGTTCCTCCCTTCCCGCGACGATTCACGACGACGTCCGATGATTGCCCACGGGTCACAGACGAGGCATGCACCCCTCGATATCAGTGGTGATAGACTTGATGGAGACTTGTGTTCTTTTCCATCGACACAGTCTATGCACGCATATTTGCTTGAGGCTATTATCGGGAATGGAGGCACACAACGGCACACTAAGGAGTACGGGTGTTCAAAAATATCCGATATCCGATATCCGATCCGAAATATCCGAAAATTCGAAGTTCAGGATATCCAAAAATTTGGATATCCGATAATTCGGATATCCGAAGTTCGGATATTCGGAACTTCGAATTCGGATATCGGATAGTACTTTTCAGAAAAATCGGATATTCGGATATCCGAAATATCCGAAAATCCTAAAAATTTTATTTTTTTTATATTTTAAATAATAGAATGTATTCGAATATTCGGATATCCGATATCCATATCCGAAGTTTTCTTCGGGTATTCGGATATCCGGTATCCAAATCCGAATATTTTTTCGAATATAAGAATATCCGGATATAATTTATATTTTTTCTGGATATTCGGATATCCGATATCTGTATCCGAAATTTCGGATACGAAAATCGGATATCAAAATCTACTATCCAAATTTTCGGATATCCGAAACTCCGCATATCCAGTTTTGAACACCCCTGCTAAGGAGGAAGTTGACTTTGGGAATACTGCCCTAACGTGCCACAATGGGACCATTGTGCGGCCTGAAGACGAAATTCAGCATGGGCCTCGTGGCCAAAATAATTCATTTGGGCTTAGGTTCCTTCAAATTAATACATCTGGGCCAAAAAATTTAATGGTTTCAAAGGGCAGTGCTTTAGCAATTGGAAAGATGTTGGGCATTTTAATATGAAACTTCACGATAGTTACTATCATTTTTATATCACCATGATAGTTATTTTGACACTTCCTCGAGACCCTCATTT
Organism: Orobanche coerulescens; assembly: GCA_033398695.1. Taxonomy (NCBI): domain Eukaryota; kingdom Viridiplantae; phylum Streptophyta; class Magnoliopsida; order Lamiales; family Orobanchaceae; genus Orobanche; species Orobanche coerulescens. The sequence continues at coordinate 200,334,242 of CM065803.1, read as the reverse complement.
GTCTATCGTCTAACGACCTTGACCCACGTACCAGATATTTTTCGTTAATTTTTACAAGGTGTTACTACTTTTGCTTTCCCCGGAAATAAATGCGTCGTCAGCTTTATCATACTGCTGGAAATAATATTACCGCAAATTCGAGGACGAATCTTTTCAAAGAGGGAGAGAATGATGGAGATAAATATTATATTTAATTATTTATTATTATTTCTATTTTATAATTATAGGACTTTATTTAAGTTTTATTAATTATTAGCGGGTCGGACTTTTAGGGCTTATACGCCTAAAACCCTAGTTATCTAGTATAAATATGAGTTTCAAGATCATTGTAAGATAGTTGTGTTGATAAATGAAAATTAGGGTTTTGTCCCTTTTATCGTATTTTAATTGTTCTAGTATTCATGTGTGAATCAATAGAATAACACGTTTAATCACGTTGCGTATATCCTATTCTAAGAATCAACGAATAGTGCCACAATTCAAAATTATTTTTAGTCCATTTTAAAAGATACCTCTAAATGTTGAGCATGTCTTTTGAAAATGTACACCCGCCATCCCAATTTAATTGGGAGATTTTGATTTTTGAAGTTAATAATTTTTAAGTTTGACTACATGTTTATCTCAAACTGTAATGGCAAAATATTTAATGAAATTATATTATTAAAATTAAAATTGTGAAATTTCTAATATAATTTTGTTAAATATTTTATCATTATAGTTTGAGATTAATTCATAGTAAAATTTAAAAATTATTGACCGTAAAAAGTCAAAATGTGTCATTTAAAGTGGGACGGAGGGAGTATTAGATTTAAAACAAAAATGAAAAAATAGGGGAAATGTAGAAGAAGGATATATTTGTTGGAATCATTAATGAATTTAATTTATTTTGTGTCATAGGATTGATCTACGTTCCGAGTAGATGATTGTGATATATTCACTTTCTCTAAACCGATTCCTGGTGAGTGAGATATAGTGAATTAAAATTTGTCACTTAATTGTGAATAAATGAGAGATGACTATCCCACATTGATTAATGAGCTATAATTATTCAACTTTATAAGGAGTCTTCATTATTCATGTATTAATTAAAGGCACATGTGAATGGGCTTGAAGCCCACACACGCGCGCCGCCGCCGCCCACCCGCCTCGCCTCGCCCGCGGCCTTGGCCTTGGCCTTGATCTTGATCTATGATCTATGATCTTGGAAGATCTTGGATCTTGGATCTTGAATCTTGGCAATTGGTATTTGGGCTGTTCTTTGGGCCTGGTCGTGGGCTTGGTCTGCTTAAAGAATTTTTTGGACTATCTCAACAATGTTGTTGGACTCGTACATGCACATAAGGATGTCCAGGTACATCCCTTGAGCGGTTAAGGAGCTGAATACGGTCCAGGTACGTCCTGACTGTTCAAATTCAGCCATAACACGGTTGTAACCTCCCATGTATAATGAGGAGAAGTAAATGACAGGTTTTGAATTCTGTAACTCCTACCATTTTTTGAATTTCGAAACTCCTGAGCATAATGCAACACAAATGACTGCGTTATGACAGCCATTAGTGGCTGTGTTAATTCTCTACAGAGTGAGATGGCCTATAAATAGGCATGCATCTCATTTGCATTTGAAGAAATCGAACATACACACATAGTTCTCTGCATACATTTCATAAGTCGAAGCTCTGTCCTCGCCTTGTTCTAGTTCGCTGGAGTCGTAGGTTTGTGTTGCTACTACCTTTGAGACGAAGCCGTTTTATCTTTGGGGATGACATGCCTAAATCGAGAGTACTACCGGGGCGTACCTCGTCTTACGGAAAGAGACTTTCCTCGACTCGGCTATTTAGTTCATACGGTTTTTTTTAGTTTCTTTGTAATTCCAATCACGTGTTATTTTCCGTGTACTCTCATTATCCTACATTTCTATTTCATTGTTTTCATTTGAGTTTTGTAATTTCTGATTTTTGAGTTGTACTTTTGTTTTCCAGTTGTAATTTAGTTTCGCCCGACAAGTTTTCCCGAATAACTTTCAACAATCGCAAGACGAGATACGACTTGACATTTGGAGGAGATCAGGACTGTCCAAATTCAACTTAACAATTTCGAAACCTAAACTTCTGCTTGGATATGTCGACTGCCGCTTCCACCGGCTCGAACACCACTGTTGCCATTGCCTCCGCGACCGTCGCCTCGACCATGGCGAACAACATTGGCTCAACCACGTCATCGACTGTCGCCGCGATGGTGTTCAACACCATTGCTTCAACGATGACAACAACAAGTGGTTGGGTGCTTAACAACCCCTTTCTAACTACTGGTGGATCCGCCTCGAGTGGCACCATTGGTTCCACTTTCAGTGGTACCATAGGATCCATGTTAGGATCTATTGTTGGAGCCTATGGGTTCAACACAAGTGGTTCCTTTTTTGGAACAACCTCGGAGCCTAGGATGATGCCTACCTCTGAAAAGCCGCCAAAGTTTGGTGGAGCCGACTTTAGAAGATGGCAACAAAATATGTTGTTCTATTTGAAAACATTGGGCTTTGCAAACTTCCTTAAGGAAGATGAGCCACCAGCACCAAGTGCACAAGAGACAAGTTTTACTATCCGAGCTGCCTATGACAACTCGCACAATGGAGATTATCTTTGTAAAAACTTTATTCTGAATTCTTTAGAGGATAGTTTGTACAATGTATACTCTATTGTAAATACATCAAAAGCGATGTTGGAAGCACTTGAAAAGAAGTACCGTAGTGATGATGCAGGTACGAAGAAGTTTGTAGTCGCCAAGTATTTGGACTACAAGATGGTTGATTCAAGGCCAGTCATGGAACAAGTGCAAGAGTTCCAACTTATTATTCATGATATTGTTATCTTTATCTTTTGAGAAGTAAAGATGAGGCTATTGAAGCCTTTAACAACTTCAAGAATGAAGTCGAGAATCAATTAGGTTGTCGTATTAATATGGTTCGAAGTGATAGAGGTGGCAAATATGTAGCCCCATTTGAGGAATTATGCAACGGAGTGGTATAATTCATCAAACCAAAGCTCCATATGCACCAAAATCTAATGGCATTGCTGAACGTAAGAATTGAACACTTAAAGATATGATGAATACCTTATTAATTAGTTCAGGGTTGCCTCAGTACATATGGGGGGAAGCTGTCTTGACACCCAACTACATACTGAACAAGATTCCACGCAAAGGTAAGAATGTTACTCCTTATGAGTTGTGGAAAGGTATAAAACCATCATACAAGTATCTCAAAGTGTGGGGGTGTTTGGCGAAGGTTGAAGTGCCTCTACCTAAACAAGTTAAAATTAGTCCTAAAATGGTCGATTGTATCTTTATTGGGTATGCACTAAACAGCAGTGCTTATCGGTTTGTTATCCACAAGTCAGATGTACCTGATATGACTGTGGGAACAACAATTTAGTCAAGGAATGTTATATTCTTTGAAAACATATATCCTTGTAAGGACAATGATAAAGTTGAAAATAATTCTAGCAATAGAGTTGAAGATGAAACAACAAGTTCAAAATCTGCATATGTAGATCTAAAGTCACGTAAGCGATCGAGATCTAATCTGGAAGATGTAGAACAAAGACGTGGTAGTAGGGTTAGGATAACAAAGACATTTGGACCTGACTATATAGCATTCATGTTGGATGAAGAACCAACATCGATCAAAGTAGCTTATGCTAGACCAGACGGGTTGCTCTGGAAAGAAGCTGTTCAGAGTAAAATTGATTCAATTTTGCAAAACCAGACTTGGTATTGGTTGATTTACCTGAAAGTTGTAAGTCTTTAGGATGCAAATGGATCTTTAAAAGGAAGTACAAGGCATATAGGTCATTTGATAAGTATAAACCTCGTTTAGTAGTCAAAGGTTTCAAGCAGAAGGAAGGGTATGATTTTTTCAATACCTATTCACCTGTAACGAGGATTACCTCTATTCAAGTGCTTCTCGCGATCGCTGCTTTGCACAATCTTGAGATTCATCAAATGGATATTAAGACTGCTTTTCTGAACGGTGATCTAGATAAAGAGATCTATATGGAACAACCTGAAGGGTTCGTAGTACCTGGATAAGAGAAAAAGGTCTGCAAACTGGTTAAGTCTCTATATGGATTGAAACAAGCTCCACTACAGTGGCAATTGAATTTTGATAATGTAATGTTATCAAATAGTTTTAAAATAAACGAGTGTGATAAATGTGTTTATATTAAGAACACTAATAACGGCTATGTTATTGTGTGTCTTTATATAGATGACATGTTAATTATGGGTAGCAATATACAAGTGATTTTGACATGAAAGACATGGGGCTAGCTGATGTGCTTCTTGGAATGAAAATTTTGAGAAAATATGATGGAATCATCTTGACACAATCTCACTATGCCGAGAAAGTTCTCAAGAAGTTTAATGCTTTTGATAGCTTGCCGGCTAAGACCCCAATAGAGTTAAATGTTCACTTGAGCAAAAATCCAGGGGAGCCCATTGCACAAGAAGAATATGCACAAGTCATTAGATGTTTAATGTATCTTACAAATTGCACTCGACCCGACTTAGTTTGCGCTGTGAACAAATTGAGTCGTTACACGAGCAACCCAAGCAAAGAGCATTGGAAAGCTCTAGTTAGAGTTTTGAGGTACTTAAAGTATACTCAAAATCTCATGTTACACTATTCGAGATACCTCATGTACTTGAAGGGTACTGTGATGGATACCTGATACGAAAAGTTCATTTTCTACAAGTGGTTATGTGTTTACCAGTGGGGGTGGAGCTGTCTCATGGAAGTCCGCGAAACAAATGTGTATAGCCCGATCCACTATGGAACCGGAATTCATAGCTTTGGACAAAGATGGTGAAGAAGCCGAATGGCTCAGAAACTTTCTAGAAGATATTCCATGTTGGTCAAAGCCAGTGCCTGCAGTGATGATACACTGCGATAGCCAAGCTGCTATTAGTAGGGCAAGAAGTAATGTGTATAATAGAAAGTCTAGACATATTCGTCGACGCCATAATACCGTGAGACATTTGACCAAAATTGGGGTTATATCTATTGACTATGTGAGGTCATTGGATAATCTAGCGGATCCGCTAACCAAAGGGTTAAACCGTGATCAAATTAATAAATTGCTAGAGGCAATGGGTTTAAAATCCACAAATTAAGAATTATGATAGTGGTAATCCAACCAAGATGACTGTAGATCCCAATAACTTGCTTCAATGGGAAAACTAAGCTATGAGAGTTCGTGTGAAACACTCATCTAAGTTTATTCCCTATAGAGCAATTGAGTGTTGAAAGCTTGCACAGTGGTGAGGCTAAGTCTATGACTTTTAATGATTCCTTAAGACCTCGAGGAGGTAGAGTATGGAAAGATACTCGGTAAAGAATCATCTATATAAGTGAAAAGTGAGAGCCGCTTCATGAAATACACTTATGATCTGAAGGGGTGTCTAAGGCCCGCAAAGAGCACAAAACGTGAGAACGAATGAGGTTGAGGTGTTCAAGTGTTAGCACCGTTGTCTCGGTGCACGTCGTGTGGGAATAGTTCAAAGCATCATGCCACTAATCCGCCTGTGTACCCGATGGTGTTAATTATGGAAGGTTCACAGCTACGAACTACCTACCCTTATACTTTAATGCCTCTTGAGGACTGATCTTGTGTCTGTCCATTGCATTTGGTTATTCTCACTCATGTGAAGGATTGTTGAAATCGTTAATGAAATTAATTTTATTTTGTGAGATTAAATATCGTAGGATCGATATATGTTCTGAGTAGATGATCGTGCTATATTCACTTTCTCTAAACCGATTCTCGGTGAGTGAGAAATAGGGAATTAAAGTTTGTCACTTAATTGTGAATAAATGAGGGATGACTATCCCGCATTGATTAATGAGCTATCATTATTCAAGTTTATAAGGAGTCTTCATTATTCATATATTAATTAATGCCACATGGGAATAGGCTTGAAGCCCACACGCGCGCACACGCGCGCGCCGCCGCGTGCCTTGGACCTTGGCCTTGGCCTTGATCTTGAATTTGGATCTTGGATCTTGGTCTTTGGGTGGTCTTTGGCTGTTCTTTGGGCCTGGTCGTGGGCTTGGCCTTGGTTAGGCCTTGGCCTGCTTAAAGAACTTTTTGGACTATCTCAACAATGTTGTTGGGCTCGTATGTGCACATAAGAATGTCCTGGTACATCCCTTGAGTAGTTACGGAGCTGAATACAGTCCAGGTACATCCTGACTGTTCAAATTCAGCCATAACACGGCTGTAACCTCCCAGGTGTAATGAAGAGGAGTAAATGACAGGTTTTGAATTCTGTAACCCCTCCCATTTTTTGAATTTCGAAACTCGTGAGCATAATGCAACATAAATGCCTGCATTATGACAACCATTATTGGCTGTGTTAATTCTCTGCAGAGTGAGATGACTTATAAATAGGCATGCATCTCATTTGCATTTGCACTTGAAAAAATCGAACATGCACACAAAGTTCTCTGTCCTCGCCTTGTTCTAGTTCGCTGGAGCTCGTAGGTTTGTGGTGCTACTACCTTTGAGACGAAGCTGTTTTATCTTTGGGGACGACACGCCTAAACCGAGAGCACTACCGAGGCGTATCTCGTCTTGCGGAAAGAGGCCTTCCCCGACTCGGCTATTTAGTTCATAGAATTTTGTTTTTAGTTTCTTTGTAATTTCAATCACTTGATATTTTCCGTGCACTCTCATTCTCCTACATTTCTATTTCACTGTTTTCGTTCGAGTTTTGTAATTTTTGATTTTCGAGTTGTACTTTTATTTTTCAGTTGTAATTTAGTTTCACCCGGAAAGTTTTCTCGAATAACTTTCAACAATATTGTCCAAAAATTTAGCACAACTATCGAATAGTGCAGATACAACAGCAAAAAAATTTAAGAGGAGATGTAAAGATTCTGTAACAACATTAGTAAAAGTCAAACTAGAAAAATAAATTTCCTAGATTTGAATTCATTGACAGATTGATTTACATACATGTCATTGATAATGGTCTTCCGTTTCTAAGTCTCTCGAAAGTTGAAAGCATTAACATGTAAAATTTGATAGATTGTGCTTAGTTTGTGCTGTTTTTGTGAATATTAGTCAGTATCTCTCCTTTTTTGTTGGATATATTCATATTTAACACTTTCTCGTTTTCTTATGTACGTTTAGCTTAATTGCTAATACCAAGCAGATTGTCGTGATTAATCACAATTGGAAATTCTCGACTCATCTGCAATCCTGTTAAATTTAGGGGTTATTTCCGGAATATAGGGTCGAAACAGGTTGCGCCGCAGCACAGGAGGGAGTGTGCCGCGGCACACTACATTTGCTACGGAACTCCCGAACTTGCTGAACTCCGCGCCGCGGCACACGTCCTCTGTGCCGCGGCCCCCTGGAACTTTCCTTTCGATCATTTTCTGAGTGTGCTGCGGCACACGAGTCAACGCTGCTTTGGGGACTTCTTTTAGCGGATTTTGTCTTTGTCTCGTCGTGATATTTTGACAAGAGCTTGGTCGCGATTAAGCTAATCTTTTCACCGGAGTAGATCGAGTTTTGGAGTCCGGAAATTGGAGTATTTTGTAAGCTTCTTGTGTAAGCTATTTTTAGTGTTTTTATTTCTCGATCTTGTTGTTGTTGTGTATTCTAAATACTTGAAAATTGTTTATTATCAAGTATTTGAAGATTGTTGTATACCTCTAGTTGTAATAGGGAAGAATCGTGTATTGTGAATTGGTGATATTTGAAGTTTAAGCGGCCGGAGGTCCCGTGGTTTTTACTCTTGATTTGAGAGGTTTTCCACGCTAAATATTGTGTCTCATTGTTTATTGTTTTTGATATCATTTGTATTGCTCGGTAACCTCGAAGTTACAATTGAGATTGGAAAAGTTGTCAAACGAGGGTATTCCACATTTCCGTTGTGACGTTATTGTGTGTTTTTTCCAACAAAGTGGTACCAGAGCCACAGTTGTTTCGTGGTTGTATTATCTCAATTGTAAGATGGAAGCCAATACAAGTAGAATGGTGAATTTGAATAGTTCGAACTACCATGTATGGAAGGGCAAGATGGAAGACCTTTTATATGCAAAGAATTATTATCTACCAGTGTTTAGCAAGGATAACCGGACGGGAAGTCAGAGTCGGAATGGACTATTTTGCATCGTCAAGTTTGTGGTTATATTAGACAATGGGTTGATGACAATATTTTGAATCATATCAGTGGAGAGAAGAATGCTCGAGAGTTGTGGCACAAGCTCGAGCAATTGTATGCTCAGAACACGGGGAATAATAAGCTATTCCTCATTAAACAAATGATGAGTCTAAAATATCGAGATGGGACTCCTCTGTCAGATCACTTGAATGCATTCCAGGGCATCATTAATCAACTTGCAGGAATGTGCATTAAATTCGAAGAGGAGGTTCAAGCTTTGTGGTTGTTGGGCACTTTGCCGGATACTTGGGAGACGTTTCGTACGTCGTTGTCTAACTCTGCCCCTGATAGTGTCATTTCGATGGAACTTGCAAAGGGGAACATGCTGAACGCGGAGGTCCAAAGAAAGTCACAGGGATCTTCGTCACAGTCGGATGTTCTTACTACCGAACGGCGGGGAAGAGGTCAAAGCAGAGGTTCGAGTAATAGAGGACCACAAAGAAGTAATTCTAGATGGAAGTATACCAATATTGAATGCTATCATTTTGGTAAGAAAGGGCATACGAATTAATTTTGCCGACAACTAAAGAAGCAGAATCGCCAAGGCGGAGAGAACACTCGGAAGAAGGAGAGCGGGAGTAGTGAAAAGCCGAAGTAAATACTACTACCGAGGAGTTCTTTGTATGTTGCGATTATGACATGGTGAACCTTGCCATAGACGAGTTGAGCTGGGTGGTCGAAAGTGGAGCTACGTGTCATGTTACGTCACGTAGGGATTTTTATTCCTCTTATACTCCGGGTGACCATGGGATAGTCAAGATGGGTAATGATGAGTTATCCAAGATTGTTGGAGTAGGAGACGTACATTTGATGTTCGACACTGGTGTGGAGCTAGTTTTACGTAATGTGAAACATGTTTCGGATATGAGTCTGAATGTGATTTCAGTAGGCCTACTCGATGATGACGGCTATTGTAGCGGTTTTGGCAAGGGAGTGTGGAAACTCACTCGAGGTTCCTTGATTGTCGGAAGAGGAAAGAAAGCAGAGAAACTTTACGTGACATATCCAATGGTCATGATTAATGCCGTGAACACAGTGGACAATATTGACATGACCGAGCTATGGCAAAAGAGGCTCGATCACATGAGCGATAAAGGGATGGTGTTATTGTAAAATAAGAAGGTGTTATCCGGGGTTCACGATGTACATCTTGAAAGGTGTTCTCACTGTCTAGCTAGGAAGCAAAGTAGAGTCACTTTTAAGCGCCATACCCCTTCACGGAAGGAGAATATTCTTGATCTTATACATTCCGATGTTTGTGGTCCTATGAAGACTAGGACGCTTGGTGGTTGCCTATATTTTGTCACATTCATCGACGATCATTCGAGGAAGGTGTGTGCATATACCTTAAAGACTAAAGATCAAGTTTTGGATGTTTTTAAACAGTTTCATACCTCGATTGTAATATCCGGATTTATTATTGAGTATTTTATTTGTATTTGAGCCCTGTATTATTCGGAATTGTGATATCGATAATTGGAGTATGATATTACCTATATTTGTATCCATGTACATGAGTATAACAACATGTAAATTTTCTCATGCGAACATGTGATAACGTACGCTAAGAATGTAGCTTAACGTACGTTATCGGCTAAAACTAGCATACGCTACGAATGAAGAATTACGTGCGTTAGGCAGCCAATTATTGAGCTAGGCGGCTAGAACATGCGCCAGTCGGACATAGGTCCGGATAAGATTCCCGCGGGTGAACCTGGACAATTTTGGAGTCAATGCTAATTAGCATGCGCTAAGGACGGTAAGATAGCGTGCGCTAATCAGCTAACGTGCAGAAACATTATATAAGGGACAACACCCTCATTTCATTTGGTTTACGTTTCCTTCACTTGTTCTTCGTTCCTTGGAAGTCCAGAGAGCCTTCCATACTTCTTAAACACATATAAACCCTCCTTACATGATCATTGAAGATTGGAGAGCACTTACACTTGATCATTGAAGAAGAAACTCACTTTAGAGTGACACACAAGCAACCGGGGTTGAAGTCTACCTATTGTTTCAGTGTTTTCTTCATCTTAAGGTATGTTAATACTATCTCCTTTCTTGGATTCATGTTATTAAGGATATGAGGATTATGCTATCAAGATATTGAGTTCCATTGATGAATTATCCAAACAACATCGTGTTTATAAGTTGGAATGTTTATACTTAAGATATCATCGTTGGAAACATCATGACTAGCATCTTACCACGTCGAATGATGAGAGAAATATTCTGAGATTGATTATCAGTATTGATGACGTTACCATATTGATCGTAGACGTAAAGTTGTTATCACTTTTGTTAAATGGACTTAGGAAAGAATTAGGGGTGGTTCGGTACGGTATACCAAAAATTTTCATTCATACCGTATACCGTACCGAAATTTTCGGTATGATAAAAATCATACCGTTATCATACCGAAATTTTCGGTATATCGATTTTCGGTATACCGAAAATTTCGGTATGACCTATTTACATACCGTTATTGTACCGAAATATCGGTATACCAAAATCAAGCCGGTATACTGTTAATTTTTCGGTATATCGAAACTTCTGCGGTATACCGAAAATTTTAAGATATATCAAAAAAATTCAATATACTATACAGAGTTTGGTATACTGAAAAATTTCGATATACCGATAATTTTTCGGTATATCGAAAATTTTCGGTACATGCCGAAAAAATTTCAGATATCTGAAAATTTTCGGTATACCTCAAGATATCGAAATTTCAAAATCTCATACTGCTATCATCGAAAATACCAGAACGGTATCATACCGCATCGAAAATTGGTATACCGAAAATTTCGATATTTTCGATATTTTTCGATACGATATTTTCAGTATTTCGATATTTTCGGTATTTTTCCAAGCCCTAGAAAGAATCATAAAAGATTTGCATCCTTTCTTATAAGCTGGAATTGTTAGTTCATCTTCATGGTTAAATCGGGATGTAATGATGATATTGGAATCTAGTGCATCGACCTTAAGAACACCAAACTTCGCATGAGAATTGTAATCAAGATGGATTATGGTGTTGTGATGATTATACGTATGCTTGTCTCTCGAAGATGTTTGAATTCGTGAGATCATTTGTAATAGGATGAACGTAATATGCATGGAGATAACATATATTAAACACTGAGGATTTCATAAGTTTCATCACCGTTAGAATAAATGATCGCCAGTGAAGAATCACATACATGTTTAGCGTGCGCTAAGCTTTATAGTTAACGTGCGCTATCGGGCATAAGTTAACGTACGCTACGCTTGGAACGTAACGTGCATTATATCATCAGACGAGTAAATCGACTGATCAGTGGGGTACTGACAGTGTATGGTTAGCGTACGCTAGACTTCATTTTATTGCGTGCGCTAACAAGTAGCCTTAACGTACGCTACATAGGGTACGTGCGTTAAGCAAGCCGTGATTATGATTTATGAACTTCCGGCTATTAATTAGATTGTTAACATTCGTGCGACGTGAGATAAATTCTATATTATTTCTTTTGTTTAAGGTTCGAGCTTGTTACGTGATTGATCGAAGGGGCGACCTTCCAGTGTTCCGTTTTTCATGGAAGTATCATTCTTGTCATCAAATCGAGGCAAGTACCTTAATTAGAATTGTCCGATTTATGTCGGTTATGTTGTGATTGTATTGTGTACATGTGTTATGATTAATTGTCCACCATGTGTTGATCCGACGGGAATCATCATGGGAAATCTGTAGTTGTGTGTGCTGGATCGTTGGACAGATAGTTCCACCATGTTTTGGTCTGATGAGATCATCATGGGAATCTATAGCTGTGTGCGCTGGATCGTTGGAATACCATGAGTATGTTGAGACTGTTATAATGTGATATGTGTTGTTATTATTTTCTCGTTGGAGAAATTTGTCATGATTATTGTTGATTAAATTATTTTTATATGATTATCGTACTTGTACTAGCATCGTTGTGCTAACCCCTTCAGGGGTGAACATTTGTGTATGTTCAGGATCCAGGAGAACAGGAAAACAACCACTAGAGCTGCATGATGACGAAGGTGCAGAGTGATGTTCCGGCCGTGTTTCATTATCTGTTGTTGTGTTATTTTTAATAAGTACTCGAGTACGACGTCATTTCTGATGATTGGATTTTGGTGATGTATTAATATTTTTCCTTTGGATAATTGTCTTTTCGGTATGTTTTGTCCAGAAATGTTGTATTTATTCCTGTTACTTTCATATGTTGGTCCTTGTTGTTGTCTTTTCATTTCTTCAGCCTTGTAAATTCTTATGAAAAGGATTTACGGCACTCTAATATTCCTGAATATATCGGGGGTGTTACAGAATATGGTATCAGAGCTAAGATTATGGATATCTTGGCCATTGGGTTAAAATAGGGGTCGTATACGTCTTTTGAGGTAACCGGCCGCGAATAACATCACTGTACTGCCTACGTCTTCATGCGAGCGGTGGTTGTAAGTTCCTAAACTCTATCTCGTTCTTTACATGATGTATCTCTTTATACTTGAACATTAGAACGATACTGTTTCCTGTATATTGAGATTTATGCTTACAGTATGTTGAGAGGTGGACGTGGACGTGGTCGCGGTCGCGGACGCTGATGAAGGAATGCCGAAAGAGAAGCTTCGCCTTCTAATCGCACCACACCAAAGCGAGCCACAGAGATCTATTAATAATGAACCGAACTCTTGTGCCCGAAATCCTTCGCTGTGGTGAACCGGATGACTGGGCCGCCTGTGTCGTGGACCGAATGCAGGTGGCAGTAGGGTTACTACAGGGAGATCGACATCAGGGTATCCCAGACATGGGAAATCGAGGCGACCGATGGCTGCAAGAGGTGGCGAAGATGCAACGACCTAAATTTGACGGATTTTCTGAGACTCCCACATGGGACCATTGGTTGAAGGAATTGGAGAAAATTTTTGCCGGAATTAATTTCCCAGACGACCGGAGAGCCTCTATTGCTCAGTACTTTCTGATAGGGGAAGCATCCGAGTGGTGGGAAGCCATTCCGCCTGTAGACCATGATGCTGACTGGACAAAATTTAAATTGATGATGGAAGCTCAGTACTGTAACACCCCCAGATCAAACCGGGAATATTACACGCCGCAGACCCTCTCCGTGAGGATCCACCAGGCTAGACATCAACACAACACATTACATTACATACTGACGAATCAAAATAACTAATCAATAGACCGATTTAGTCTTCCGTCACTGACTTAAAAATCAAAATACATAAACTCATCCAGACTCATACACATGCAAGGGTAAAATACTTGCAACAACGAACAATAAGACAGCGGAAAAGACAATACAATGGACTCCGACTAACTGAAGTCAAAACTGGCCTTCGTGTGATTAGTATCATTCGTCTTTCATCATCCCTCGCATCGATCCTGTGTCTTGCACCCGAAAACCTGCATGTACCTGGACACAATACAGATATCCACCCCCCGATTACTCGGGGGTTAGCAAAACTCCACTGTTTCGCTAGTGCAAGTATAAAGTGCAAATACGAGCCATACACAACACATTCCGAGAATATAACGAAAGACTTCCCGAGATATATTTAGTTAAAAATAGTTCAAGTCTTGAGAGTAGAAACGAAGCAAGTAAGCACTTTGAAAACATTTCCAAATCTCGGGAGGTTTGAAAATATTAGAAATTGAAAAGTTCTTAATTCCTCGAAAGTCATTTAGGGTCACAGCCCCAAAGTTCATTTTCCAAAATGCAAATCCGTTAACAAAACACGGGGTCCACGACCCAACCATTCCGGTCACAAAACACAGGGCCTACGACCCGATCATCCACTGCAATTCACTTACAAGGACATATTACACATAATACATTATTCTTATGCCATTCTAGCCAAGCACCAAAGCTCGATATATAATGTCTCTCGACCCCGAGCATAAAGCATTGTGATACTCCGGACAATATCACAATTAACGAAAACATCAACATCATCATCAAGATGAAAACCAGAACTGGTAACCCGCGGCCGTACCCCTTAGTATCGACCCCCAGACATCCCGTCGGACACTCCGGGTGGGAAACCACTTCTGCGGCCGTACCCCTTAGTATCGACCCCCAGACATCCCGTCGGACACTCCAGGTGGAAGGAACAACACACACACACACGTTCCAAAATCACAGATGCAAACCACAAGCCTCGAAGGTCAATCACAGTATATATAGTCGAGGTACCTTACTAGAATGGCCAATTCATCCAACACATGCTCACGACCCAGAACTAATACTATCAACAAGAAAGCACACTATTCCAACAGCACCGAACGGCACAACCAATATCATATAAATTCACATATTCATCGATAACCACATGTCTCCACGTACAGCTTAAACAAAGGATTAAACTTCAAAACTTACCGACAACGTAATCACACACAATGGCATCACACGAAAGTATTACGATCTTATACTCAACATTAATACACGTATTCAATTAAGCATATTAATTCTCGGAACACACGAGTCGTCTTTAAGAAAACCATGATGGTAAATATACCGATACTTTTGAAAAAGATGGTTATGAATATTTATTTAGCACATATCGACGATTAACAACCATTATATCCACAAAACACGTAATGTATGGGCAAGATACTTGCCTCGATAATCGACACCGGACACTCCTACGAACACGGCTCAGTCGGGACACCTCGAACACCTACAATTCTCCGGCGAAGACAAAGAATACGCCCACGATCGAAAAGCTTGAAGAAAGCGACGAACGGAAGGGTTCCGACTCGAATTCTTTGAGAGAAATCTGACCCTAACAACAATAGAGACTCAATCAACTACAATTCCACTGAGAAATCACGAATTAATCGACGTTCTATCCTAAGAGACAATCCGCCGAACACTATTGAGGCATAAAGTTCAAATTCGATCAACGAAGGAGAAAATCTTGGAATTTATACGCTAAAGTTCTAGGAAAACATAACACCATGATTACCCAACTAATATTCATCATCAATCGAAGCAAAAACGAAAGGAAAAATGAATTATAGCCAAGAACCCTAAAATTAGGTATAATGACCAATTACCTCAATTCAACGATGGAATGGTGGAAGGAAGACGATTGATTCGTGTTAGAATGTCCAAATCCGAGTTATAAGATGTTAGAATGCAATATCTGGTTGAAATCGCCCAAAGTCGCGAGGAGAGAGTGGAGAAACGGGAGAGAAAGGAAGAAATGGGGTCAAAACACCCGTCTGTCCTTTATATCTTGGGATGTAACACGGCGCAACAAACGGTCCAAATAGCGCCGTGTTCAGCGCCGTATTGATGATCGGGCCGCCGACTCGTGCGACACGGCGCACGCACACGGCGCAAAATTCCGCGAGTCTTGCGCCGTTTCGCAAGGCAATGGCACCATCTGGCAACACGGCGCACGCATGCACTGCGCAATGCCACGGGTCTTGCGCCGTTTCTCGGACAGTGATCGACCCCCTGTGCGACACGGCGCACAGACACGGCGCAAAATGCTGCGGTCTTGCGCCGTTTTGCACAGGTCCTGACAGACAGCATTCTGGGCAGAAAACAACGCTGCCAAAAATGAAAAAGACGATCACCAAAACACGATATGCCGACCCAACCGACCGAGGAAAATACACACAACAAGAAACAATAACCAGTAACCCAAAACGGTCCGAGGTACACAATCAAAACCGAACAAGGAACAAATTCCCTAAACTTATAGGAAATTACAAAAACGGACCAAACATCCGAAAATCACGATACGTGGTCGAATAACCAAACCGAAGTTCACAACACGTCTAACAAAGTTAAACGGACTTAGGGGAAACTCAAAACAGTAATTTCGAACGAGATTTGCAAGAATCGAACTCAAGTGCGGAAAAGTCGCCAAAAGCACGGAACTCAACAAAACGACACCGAAACGAACTCGGATGACAAAAAGTGCAGAATTAATTATTCTCATAATGACGAAACGGTCATGAGCGAGTCGTCAAAACGGACTTCCGCCGAAAAAAAGAAATTACCAGAAATCGAAATTACGGGTATTACATTCTACCCTCCTTAAAAGAAGTTTCGTCCCGAAACTTAAAATAAGTAGGGAGAAGCAACATCCACTGTCAGGAAAACTCGACGAGAAACCAAAAAACCGAAAACTCGCGCCCGACGGCGAAACGCTGTAAGAAACGCAAAGGAACATACGACGTGAAAACACGCCCCACGACGACCAACACAACGCCACCGATAGAGAGATAATAAAACCAACAACTGACAAGTGTCATCAAACAGATAATACAATCAAGTTGGTTATTCGTACAATCACAAAATGCAACGAACGAAGATCAATACGCTAGACCAACCCAACGGTACATCAATCAAAACGCGAGCCAATCGCTGAAGAAATACGGAATTCCACTGCCCGAGGGTTGGAAGATCGAAAACGAGACAAATTTCCCGAATTTAAGGGAATTACGAAGGAGTCTTAACGTTCAACAATCACGAAACGAGATCAACAAAAACCGAACAATCAAACGATCGAACCACAATGATCAAGACAATAAAAATCGAACAATCATGTTCGAATCACGAAGAACAATAAAATTCAAACAACAACTCCAAGGTTCACATCTCGACTCGGGACAATATATGATCCGGTGAAAACAACAAGATGTACATTCACATAAGATCCACAGGAAAGGGAATAGTAATTGAAATGTCACAACGACAAACGAGTTATTCCGAAATAATACCACACTCGTTCGATCAACAAAAGCAAGGGGCAGAACAAGCTCAGAAAATGTCAACGAACATAAACGTCGATAGAATTGAGAAAGAGAAAATGTAGAAGCCAAAAATAATACTGGTATCATATTTGACCCCTTCTAAAAGAAGTGTCGTTCCCGAAACTCACAACACGAAATCAAGGTGACAACACAACAAGCAACTGGCAGAAACATCCTTCAAAGGCCTCTCAAAGCCGATTCCGATGACTGTGCTGAAGTGCGAACTCCGAAGGTCTCGGTAGCCAATTCGCAAAACTGAATTCGGTGTCCCTCGAGTCCACACTCAAAATGTGCTACTGACGAGAAGGACAATTGGTACGTGTATGCCCCCGGCACACCGCGGTTGGAAACGCCTCGGATCGGCATACCGAATATACAAATGCTAGATACCATGGACGTAACATCGCAAAACAACATACCGGAGATGCCAACTCGGCATAACATATCAACACATACAAAAATCACGACAACAACGGTAACGTTCGAAGATTACAATGGCCCGTACGATACCCAGCATATAATTACTAAACATCACGAAACAAGCACGTATGTACACAATCATACACACCTTCTCCGACCATAAGCAAGAAATGATGGGTTTTAAAAACGAAAACCACCTTTTGAAAATAATTTAGAAAAACACCGGTTGATCTTGAGTATCACCTTTCAAAAAAAAAAAAAAACGCACAACGTGAGACATCGTTATCGAGAATTTGGAGAACCATTTCGCATTTGATAAAAATAAGGACACTTTCTCTTAGTGAAAAACTTTCAGAATATTTGACCCTCGGGTCTAAGTAAAGGTGTTTCTAAATAATTGAAAATATCTCAAAGTATTTTTGGTCCTCAATTGGAAAAGTTTTGAAATATATTGCGGCACCAGAAAGCACCTTGAAAACACCGCAAGAAAATAATTCGTTTTAAAAGTACGTCTCGAAATTTAATTTTCTAAGATACTCAAGGTTTTCAAAAATCCAATAGGCCAGAATGCCCAAAACTCACGCATACCGACGTACACTAAAACACCTTCTAGTACACACATCAAAACGTTTAAAGTCAAGACCATACAAGTCTTTTAACGGAAATAAACGGTATAATACTACAGTCGAAGACCGCCAAGGATTCAGAACAAAACCACTGACCCCATTCAAGGCCTCTAAGGACCCTCCCGTTCTGGCTAGTGAACAAGTCGAACGCGTATAAGCACAAAGCTTCCACAAGAGAACTTGTAAAGCGAGCAAGTCGATTCAAAAACCAAAAGCAACGGACAACAACAATAGTAAAAAGACATTAGCTCGTATAAACCAAATACGAGAGTCCACTAAATCCGTACCGTGAAATCAAAATCCACCGAAGGATTCCATCACCTATAAATAATCATAAAAATAGCTCGTGTCACACGAGGCACAACGCAAAGAAGGGAGGCTTACATCCACAGGTCGCACGAAGATGATGATTGTTGGGAATACTTTGGTATCCAGCGTCCTCACCTTCGACTCGGGAGAACGTAACTGGCCGGGCTTAACATCCCGACCCGCGGCATCCTAGTGGTGCAGCCCCTCATGTCCGCCTGTCGCTTAGTACGGGGCTCTGCACTGCCACTAGAGAGTGGTTAAATGAATTGATTTGGACTACTCATACCAACAAGATGCATCTTCTTTTCTGGTAGCCATCTCATAGAAACTCCAAAGTTAAGCGTGCTTGGCTTGGAGTAGTTATGGGATGGGTGACCCCCTGGGAAGTTTCTCAGGTGCGCGTGAGTGAGGACAAAGCGCGCTAGAAAAGACTCGTGTTGGTACAGTGAGGACAGTCTTCATCATTTCTGGGACCAACAATTGGTATCGGAGCGAGGCGCGGGTTCGAGTCTTCTGGCGTACGCTGGGGGAGGGGGATTGTTGGGAATACTTTGGTATCCAGCGTCCTCACCTTCGACTCGGGAGAACGTAACTGGCCGGGCTTAACATCCCGACCCGCGGCATCCTAGTGGTGCAGCCCCTCATGTCCGCCTGTCGCTTAGTACGGGGCTCTGCACTGCCACTAGAGA
This sequence comes from Orobanche coerulescens, assembly GCA_033398695.1. NCBI lineage: Eukaryota > Viridiplantae > Streptophyta > Magnoliopsida > Lamiales > Orobanchaceae > Orobanche > Orobanche coerulescens. The sequence goes on along the minus strand of CM065803.1, from coordinate 200,315,178 downwards.
GTGGTTAAATGAATTGATTTGGACTACTCATACCAACAAGATGCATCTTCTTTTCTGGTAGCCATCTCATAGAAACTCCAAAGTTAAGCGTGCTTGGCTTGGAGTAGTTATGGGATTGGTGACCCCCTGGGAAGTTTCTCAGGTGCGCGTGAGTGAGGACAAAGCGCGCTAGAAAAGACTCGTGTTGGTACAGTGAGGACAGTCTTCATCATTTCTGGGACCAACAATGATCGCCCCACGATACTAATCACGACCAACAAACTCAGACGACGCGTCGCGACATGACTCAGTCAGACAAAATCTGACAATACAAGACTCAACAACACATAACTCGACCCGACAACCTAGGTTTCCTCAACCTAAGCTCTGATACCATAAATGTAACACCCCAGATCAAACCGGGAATATTACACGCCGCAGACCCTTTCCGTGAGGATCCACCAGGCTAGACATCAACACAACACATTACATTACATACTGACGAATCAAAATAACGAATCAATAGACCGATTTAGTCTTCACTACACCATATATGGGCTTCAGCAATGTTTATTTCAATGTTACAAGCAAAAGTGTTGCCTTATATGCCTTTAAATTGGTCTATGGTAACACTTTTTTTCAAGCATAGCTTGATAGTAACCGGTGTTACCATAGACATAATTCGGTATCTATGGTAACACCAAATGGGTGTTGCCATTAATCTTTAAAAAAAGTGTTAGTAAGAATGAAAAAATAGGAGGTCCAAAGTCAAAAACTAAAAATAAAAGGCGGGCTTGATGAGCGGGCTTAATTTTGTCCAAAAAAAAATTGAACTGCCCAAATAATTTACTCTCACTATTTTGTCAAAAACATCACACACTCTCACTGCTCTCTCACTCAACTCAACTCTCTATCTCTCACTACTCTCTCAAGTAGGGTTGTAAACGAATCAAATAATTTTGCTCGATTCGATATTCGATTCGAAATTTTAATATTCGAATTCAAATACAAATTATTTTTTCGATTCGATTCGTTATCGAATCCAAATATGAAATCATAGTATTCGATTCGATATTCGTAAATATTCGATATTATATATATATATATATTACTATTTAAAAACATTACTAATTAGTTCTATGCTATCCTTATTTTTTTATCCGTATTACTTTACATTTACCTAGCTTAATATTATTAAAAAGGAAAAGACAAATAAAACTTAAACCTAAAAATCTAAAGAGGAGTCCTCAGGTCGAAACAACGGGTTGTACCAAACCTTCTCATTCTCAACTGAGGCGCCGCGCGCCACTGTCTTTTTCATCGACTCCATGGATACAAACTCTTCCAAATTTCGACCAACTACTTAGTTACTGGTAGGATTCTTCTCTTTTTTGTTACAATTTGAGTGGTTTACTTATTTTCATTGGTGTTCTTCTCAATATTTGGGTTTATGTATATCTATTCCGTAATTTTATTTCAGTTTTGAGAAGAAAAGCTTGGCAACATTTGATTAAACTTCAAAGGCGTCAACAATCAGGTACATGATTTTGTTGATTCAATTTTTTAATATATCATGTTTATTATTATGTACTCCAACAAGCTATTAGTGTTTTTTATTTTTTTCGTTCCTTTTCTTTTTTATTATAACAATGATTATGTACTCCAAATCTGCATATTGAAATTCTTGTTGTATTCTTATTTATATTGAATGATTTTGTTCATTAAATTTTTTAATATATCATTTTTATTATTATTCTTGTTGAAATCTGCATTATGTACTCCAAATCTGCATATTATGTACCCCAACAAGCTTGTTGTATTTTCTGCCTCATTTTTTTTTCCAGTTTATCTTCTCTTTGTTTTTTTTTAGAATATGGATGCTTCAAATTTAATAGATCAAACAGTTCAAGAAAATGAGGTTAGACCGGAAGAGCACGAGGTAAAAATGTTAGGTTACATGTACATTTTAATGTTTGTATCTTTTAGTTACTTGAGATATATTTTAATTTTTGAGATCTAATTAACATTTGGAATTAAAGGTGGAGGAAAATTTGATTGAGCAGAATGTTGATGGAGGTGACAAAATAAAAGATAGAGTTGTTCAAATTCACTTATAACTTCAACAAACAGATAAAGAACAGCAGGAGTATGCAAAGTTTGGTCATATGCCTCGACGAAAGTTCACTGATTTTGGTATCCAATTCTATACCGAATTTTATATATATAACATGATTGGCATAATTCCATGTTGAAGATAATTCGGCTGCTGTCATTCAGCATATATACTTAATTGAGTTTTATAAAAGAAATTTTCTTGATAGAAATGATTTATGAATAATTTAAGGAGCCTCTTCAATGCTATACGTTTTAGCAGGTTTTGGCATGCGCACATGACACATATTAAGAACAGAGGACCTAATTCTGCTTATTTTTTATTTTCTTCTCTGTTAACTAATCTATCTCCTTTAATCATCAAGGCCAGGATATCATTAGATTGTAATTGTTTTAAACTTGATCTTCCTATTCATTTAGGCATTCTCTTCCTTCGACATCTTATCATGTATAGAAGGTTGGAACTTGGAATAGACTGTAACCTCTATTGTTCACTATTATCTAAGCTACAATGTACAGGAATGAGATATTTTATCATAGAAATTTTGTGGACAGTCTTGTTGTAATCTGATCATGAAGTACAATATCATGAGATATTATATATGCAATATAATTACATATGTATATATGTTTCTATTCTGAAATTGGTTTTCTGTTTAATGATCAAAGAGAATTGGCGGCGGAATCTATTTATAGTGAGAGGTGCATTGCTGTGGAAGATGGCTCAAGTTGGGCCAAGGGCATGTCAATATCCGGTTCTCCAGATGATGAATATGATATCATCAGTTTGCAATACACTGAGGAGGGTCTATTAACTGTAGATGATAATCTATAAGGTCATGCAACTGCTTTTGGTGACGACATTGCCATTGAGTGCCTTGCAACCGAGTTCAAAAGGGAAATTTATATGGTAAGATGATATTATTTCTTTTAAAAGTATATGCGGCTATACTGTAGTGTTACCTTATAACTTACTATATCTAGGTAAACATAAATGGCTTCGTATGTTCTCTAGTTGATGAACTTATGGCATGTATAATGATGCTACTAGATACAAAAAAGTTTGATTCATAAATGCTTGTGATGCACAATTTCATGCCAATCAAAATCATTTATGCACGACATTGTAAATATAAATGACGAGGATGAAAGGAAGCATTTTATTCCTTCTTAAACTATATTAATCCAACATCTATTATTTTGGAAGCCAGAAAATGAAATGAAAAGTCCTTTGTGTCTGTTTTCTCATTCAGACATATACAAAAAATCTATGTTATGTCCATCTCATTGGGTCCTTTTCTGTTTTTTAATCATCGGCTGTTTAAGCTAAACATACTTAAGATTGACAGTTTGTGTTTTTTAATCATTTATAGGTGCAAGCTCATGGATCCGATGCAATGGTTGATGAAGAAAATTGTGTTTTCTTCCTCCCACATCGTCCAATAAGTGAAATTTGTGGCCCTCCGTTTTTTCTCTTCATGAAAGGAACAGGCAGATAACAATTCAGTTCATATTCCTCACCATTTGTTAACCTATGACATTGTTATAGTCAATTTGTGAAGTTGCTGTACTTTGTTATCTGCAGCTAGTATATATGATTTTCTGTTACTTACAAGTTGGTGTGCTGGTGGGACTGAACACTATGAACCTGTTGTTCCATCCTTCTACACTCATATCTCAGGAGAAAGTTGCGATGGTTCTTTGAGGCTGGTTGGCAGTTTTTGGAGTAGAGATTATAAATAGAAATAGTCATTCTTTTCTCTCTCATGATCATGGTGCAACCTAGTACTCTTTTTTGGTGCCCCTTCCAAGGGTGCAAGGGAGAGATTTTTAATTGGATGGACATGCAATTTTTTTTATCTACAAATATCTTGATTTGGTTGAATTTGACTTATCTGGAAATAGAGAGTAGTGACATGTAGTTTTTGTACATTGTTTTGGAGGGGTTCCTTAGTTGTTTACCGGCTTTTATTGTTGTTGTTGAGTTGTTTTGAAAGGGGGAAGATATACATCTGGAAATTTTGTGGTCATGAACTCATTGCCCACTCCCATCATCTTGGGGTTGTTCGGAAGTGTTTGATTTTTTAAGGCTTATTGATGACAGTGGAAAAGGTAGAACACTCTGCCTTAAAAACATTCGGTCGTCACGTGTCACCAACCATTCCACCTAATTCTACTCTGCAACTTTTTGTTGAGCTCCTCCCCTGGACTACTGTTAAGGACAGCTGCAAGGACGGTGGATTATTTTCGTAGGTTTAGTTTAAAATGTAACATAAGAGTAAATTGTTTATGTTGATGTAAAACAATGTCGTGGCCTTTGTTTGACATCTTTTTGGTGAAGTAAAAATTATTTTTAAATTACAGTTGTTAGTGTTAATCTTTATGTGTTGGCAAAACATAATAAAGTGTTGCCAAAAAAATAAAAAGTGTTTAAACGATAAGTGTTACAATAATGGAAAAGTGTGTTGCCAATAAAGACAAAGTGTTTCATCAGTTGGTGTTACAGTAGGGGTGAGTGGTGTTGCCATAGGGTATATGGTAACACTTTTTAGGGTGTTACAACAAAGATAATGGTGTTGGCGTACATCTACAGTAATACTTTTAAGGATGTTGCTACAGACATAAAAAGTGTTGGCATTGGGGTCTACGGCAACACTTTTTCCCTGTGTTACCATAAAGTGAAAAAGTGTTGGCATAGACCCCTATAGCAGCGGCCGTTTTTGTAACACCACCAAATTTGGGAAAAGTGTTGCCGTAGCATGATTTTTTGCTTTCAGCAACACTTTTTACCCCTTTCAGCACACTTTTTTGGGTATTGCTGAAGGTTATATATGGCCTAGTGCTTCCGTCACTGACTTACAAATCAAAATACATAAACTCATCCAGACTCATACACATGCAAGGGTAAAATACTTGCAACAACGAACAATAAGACAGCGGAAAAGACAATACAATGGACTTCGAATAACTGAAGTCAAAACTGGCCTTCGTGTGATTAGTATCATTCGTCTTTCATCATCCCTCGCATCGATCCTGTGTCTTGCTCCCGAAAACCTGGATGTACCTGGACACAATACAGATATCCACCCCCCGATTATTCGGGGGTTAGCAAAACTCCACTGTTTCGCTAGTGCAAGTATAAAGTGCAAATACGAGCCATACACAACACATTCCGAGAATACAACGAAAGACTTCCCGAGATATATTTAGTTAAAAATAGTTCAATTCTTGACAGTAGAAACGAAGCAAGTAAGCACTTTGAAAACATTTTCAAATCTCGGGAGTTTTGAAAACATTAGAAATTGAAAAGTTCTTAATTCCTCAAAAGTCATTTAGAGTCACAGCCCCAGAGTTCATTTTCCAAAATGCAAATCCGTTAACAAAACACAGGGTCCACGACCCAACCATTCCGGTCACAAAACACAGGGCCTACTACCCGATCATCCACTGCAATTCACTTACAAGGACATATTACACATAATACATTATTCTTATGCCATTCTAGCCAAGCACCAAAACTCGATATATAATGTCTCTCAACCCCGAGCACAAAGAATTGTGATACTCCGGACAATATCACAATTAACGAAAACATCAACATCATCCTCAAGATGAAAACCACAACTGGTAACCCGCGGCCGTACCCCTTAGTATCGACCCCCAGACATCCCATCGGACACTCCGGGTGGGAAACCACTTCCGCGGCCGTACCCCTTAGTATCGACCCCCTGACATCCCGTCGGACACTCCGGGTGGAAGTTCATCCACACACGCACCCAAGTCCACTTCCGTGGCCGTACCCCTTAGTATCGACCCCCAGACATCCCATCGGACACTCCGGGTGGAAGGAACAACACACACACACGTTCCAAAATCACAGTTGCAAACCACAAGCCTCGAAGGTCAATCACAGTATATATAGTCGAGGTACCTTACTAGAATGGCCAATTCATCCAACACATGCTCACGACCCTTAACTAATACTATCAACAAGAAGCACACTATTCCAACAAAGACCGAACGGCACAACCAATATCACATAATTTCACATATTTCATTGATAACAACATGTCTCCACGTACCTTAAACAAAGGATTAAACTTCAAAACTTACCGATGACGTAATCACACACAATGGCATCACACGAAAGTATTACGATCTTATACTCAACATTAATACACGTATTCAATTAAGCATATTTATTCTCGGAACACACGAGTCGTCTTTAAGAAAACCATGATGGTAAATATACCGATACTTTTGAAAAAGATGGTTATGAATATTTATTTAGCACATATCGACGATTAACAACCATTATATCCACAAAACACGTAATGTATGGGCAAGATACTTGCCTCGATAATCGACACCGGACACTCCTACGAACACGGCTCAGTCGGGACACCTCGAACACCTACAATTCTCCGGCGAAGACAAAGAATACGCCCACGATCGAAAAGCTTGAAGAAAGCGATGAACGGAAGGGTTCCGACTCGAATTCTTTGAGAGAAATCTGACCCTAACAACAATAGAGACTCAATCAACTACAATTCCACTGAGAAATCACGAATTAATCGACGTTCTATCCTAAGAGACAATCCGACGAACACTATTGAGGCATAAAGTTCAAATTCGATCAACGAAGGGGAAAAACTTGGAATTTATCCGCTAAAGTTCTAGGAAAACATAACACCATGATTACCCAACTAATATTCATCATCAATCGAAGCAAAAACGAAAGGAAAAATGAATTATAGCCAAGAACCCTAAAATTAGGTATAATGACCAATTACCTCAATTCAACGATGGAATGGTGGAAGGAAGATGATTGATTCGTGTTAGAATGTCCAAATCCGAGTTATAAGATGTTAGAATGCAATATCTGGTTGAAATCGCCCAAAGTCGCGAGGAGAGAGTGGAGAAACGGGAGAGATAGGAAGAAATGGGGTCAAAACACCCGTCTGTCCTTTATATACTAGACAAAACACGGCGCAACAAACGGTCCAAATAGCGCCGTGTTCAGCGCCGTATTGATGGTCAGCGGCCGACCCCTGTGCGACACGGCGCACAGACACGGCGCAAAATGCCGCGAGTCTTGCGCCGTTTCGCAAGGCAAGGCACCATGGGCAACACGGCGCACGCACCCGGCGCAGAATGCCACGGGTCTTGCGCCGTTTCTCGGACAGTGATCGACCCCCTGTGCGACACGGCGCACAGACATGGCGCAAAATTCCGCGGTCTTGCGCCATTTTGCACATGTCCTGACAGACAGCATTCTGGGCAGAAAACAACGCTGCCAAAAACGAAAAAGACGATCACCAAAACACGATATGCCGACCCAACCGACCGAGTAAAATACACACAACAAGAAACAATAACCAGTAACCCAAAACGGTCCGAGGTACACAATCAAAACCGAACAAGGAACAAATTCCCTAAACTTATAGGAAATTACAAAAACGGCCCAAACATCCGAAAATCACGATACGTGGTCGAATAACCAAACCGAAGTTCACAACACGTCTAACAAAGTTAAACGGACTTAGAGAAAACTCAAAACAGTAATTTCGAACGAGATTCGAAAGAATCGAACTCAAGTGCGGAAAAGTCGCCAAAAGCACGGAACTCAACAAAACGACACCGAAACGAACTAGGATGACAAAAGTGCAGAATTAATTATTCTCATAATGACGAAACGGTCTTGAGCGAGTCGTCAAAATGGACTTACGCCGAAAAAAAAAAATTACCGGAAATCGAAATTACGGGTATTACAAGTACTGTCCTCGTCCTGTGAGGGAAGCCAAAGTTCGGGAATTTTTCTCCGCATGCCGCCACCAACCAATATCCTGCATTAAGACGTTCAACCAAAGAATCGGCATTTGTTCGACATCCGGTCGTAATGTATGCGTAAATGATGATCCATTTTGATATGAGAATGAAACTAGAAATACAGAGGTACATGTCCGGTTTTGAATGTACCACTCTCCGTCAATACCAGGATAAGGCGTTGGCGTATGAAATCAAGGAAGCAGCAATAGAGAAGTTGGCAGAGTCCAAGAAGCAGAAAGTCTCCGGTAGTTTCACGGAGCACAAGAGTAGTAGCCCCCGCAAGGCCCAGTCATCCTTTCATTCTTTTAAGAAACCTCCGCACCCATCCAAAAGCGGAAGGAACTCTGGAGCAGTATCAGTCACGGCGGATACAACTAGGAAGTGCTTTAACTGTGGTCGCCCAGGCCACCTTTAGCGTGATTGTTTTCGTACTCCAGTTACATGTTTTGATTGCGGACAGGAAGGGCACCGTGCGACGTTTTGCAAGTATGCCACCAAGTTCAATGGAACCCGTACATCACATCCAACTCAGAGAGGAGCCAGTATCCAACAGACGCAGCAAAGTGTTCAGATGCCTCAGAATTTTGGCCGCGGACGAGGCAGAGGACAGTGGGACCGAAAGGGTACATCAAGTGTCGGATCTGTTCCCCCACGTCTGTATGAGATGAGGAGAACAGACGATCAGGATGCTGCTATCGCATCAGGTACTGTTCAGATCCTTTCCCAGCCAGTTAGCATTTTATTCGATACAAGAGCTACGCATTCATTTATATCCTTGTCTTGTGTAAATCGTTTGAATATTTATGGTTTTCATAATTATGAACCTTATGTTGTGGGTTTGCCGAGCAGAGAGAGGATTGTTGGAAACTTAGAAACTAGAGATTTCTCTGTATCATTTGGAGGCAGAGAGTGGCTCTCAAATCTGATTGTGATAGAAATGCAAGGAGACGACCTGATACTCGGAGATGATTGGCTTAATCGATATGGAGCTATTGTAAACTACCGAAAGAGGAATATCTCGATGATCGCTGACGATGGTTCTAAAATACTGTTTGAAGGATGGAAACCAGGAATCTCAGGAAAGATGATCAAGGCGACGAAAGCTGTCAAATTGTTGAAACAGGGCTGTACTGGATACTGGTGCTATGCAATGAAGAAAGAAAACGAAATTGTGGAAATTGTGAAAATTGGGGGTGAAGCGTTCAAATGCCGCATATAATGCACTTGCTCATGGGTCGGTGTCGTCGATGTGCCCACCAAAAGAGATTCTAGCGAGTCGCTTAGCTGATTTTCGTCAAACCATTCATTTGCACAAATTTAGGCCTTATCAAGTCGAAAACATGTATCGTCCCCATTAGGGTGCTTCATAGCACGAAAGACATCAATTGTAACTTGTTCTTCATGAACCCGCAAAATCAGCTGCCCTTTTTCCATGTCAACTAGAGTTCTGCCAGTCGCTAACAATGGTCTTCCCAATATAATTGGGATGTCATGATCTTCCTCCATATCTAAAACAACAAAGTCCGCTGGGAATATAAATTTGTCGACCTTAACCAAGACATCCTCAATTACACCCCGCGGATATTTAATCGAGTGATCGGCTAGTTGCAATGATATAGTAGTGGGCGTAGCCTCCCCCAAACATAATTTTTTGAAAACAGATAGAGGCATAAGATTAATACTTGCACCAAGATCACACAAAGCTTTTTCAAAATAAGAATTTCCAATGTTGCAAGGTATTGTAAAACTCCCTGGGTCTTTTAATTTCGGCGGAAGATTTTTCTGCAGGATCGCGCTACATTCTTCGGTGAGTGCCACAGTTTCGAATTCTTCGAGCTTTCTCTTATTAGATAATATATCTTTCATGCACTTTACATAGCTCGGCATTTGTTTCAAGGCGTCCGCAAATGGAATATTTATATGCAGCTTCTTAAAGACATCCAAAATTTGGAGAATTGTTTTTCCAACTTCTGCTTTTGCAATCGCTGTGGAAATAGGGCTAGTGACAAAGAAACGGATATTTTTCTACTGCAATCACAACTTTTTCAGCGATGATTGGTTAGTCGACGTGGTTTCTTCTTCGATCACTTCATCTCCATGAACAAGTGGGTTTGGGAAAGGGTTTGATGGTCCCGAATTCTTTCCCACTCTTTAGGGTAATCGCTTGCACATTCTATTTCGGATTAGTCTCGGTGGAGCTTGGCAAGCTACCTTGCGTTCTTGCACTCAACATATTTGCAATCTGGCCCACTTGTACTTCTAAATTTCGAATAGAAGCCGAATGATTTTGCAGCGTCAAATCCATGGGAGTCATAAACTGGTTCTGTTTTGTGCCATTTGAGCCAATGCATACTCCAGTGAAACCTTAGGTGCTTGCGGTGCCTGCTGTGGTGGTTAGCTATTTTGTGGATGCGGGGGCTTATTCAGGCTCTGGCCATTCCTTCAAGAGAAATTTAGATGATTTCGCCACCCTTGATTATATGTGTTTAAATACGGATTATTTTGACGATTCTCATTGCCTACAAACTGTGCTTGCTCCTGCTGGGACTGATCAAGCGGATTTCCAGCCTTACATTCAACACTCGTATGGGGACCACTACACCAATTACAAGTTTCAATCATAAAAGACGAGTGCGAAAAATCTTGCAGTTGCTTAGTTAAATTTGCGACTTGGGCTGTTAAAGTAGAAATGGGGTCTTTGTCATTGATCTCCATCACCCTCTTCGGACTTATCCTCTCTGATGGCCATTGGTAGGCATTTGCAGCCATAGTCTCCAATAATGCATAAGCATCGTCCATAGATTTTCCCATTAGTGCCCCACCAGCGGCTGCATCAACTAATGTGCGCGTAGAACCACTAAAGCCATTATAGAACGTTTGTATTTGCAGCCAGTTAGGTAGACCATGATGAGGGCATCGCCTGAGTAAATCTTTATATCTCTCTCACGCTTCGTGTAGAGTTTCTATATCATGCTGTGCAAACGTGGTAATCTCATTGTGAAGCCGAGCTGTTTTCGCCAGGGGGAAGAATATAGCCAGAAAAGTTTATGCTAACTCGGCCCAAGTAGTAATGGATCCCGATGGTAGAGCATTGAGCCAAAATTTTGCTTATCCCTTAGAGAGAATGGGAAAAGCCAAAGTCTAATAGCATCATTTGTAACACCCCAAACTAGGCGGATATTACAGTGCCGTGGACCCCAACTGGGACCCACCAGGCGAATGAAAATTAATGAATTAAATAATATAATTGTAGTACCGAACCACATTATATCATCAATTACTCCGATGAGGAGTTTCAAGTACAACACACCCAAAAAATACAGAATACATGTATATTTCATATGAAGATAAAATATACAACACTGGATGAAATGGAATCCAAACGGAACTGCAGCGGAAATTACACATCAAAGAAACATGAATAACTGAAAAGACTAGGGCCCCCTTACTAGTATCACTGGGACTCCTTGCCGTCAACGTTCTCTTCCCATGATTTTGCCTTGCCATGACCTAAAACAACATCCCTAAACGGGGTCAGTTACACAGAGCAACAATCCTCAAGAGTTGAATAAAATACAATAATCACATGAATGAGTTGTGAAATTAAGTTGAATTATGGGCATCATAGTACGCCACGAATGGGATGTGCAAGTGCACAAGCCTGCCGAGTGCCCGGTGTCCCGTATAAACACCCACAAAACTTGGCCTAATTAGTCTCACGGAGGCACGTTACTGTGTGCACAGTACAATGCGTCCGGATCCCTACAAACACAATGACCTTAATATGCCCGACTAAAAATTCTACACATATACCATCCGAAATGCAATACAATCCCGGAAGGTCACACGAACAAAAGCGACCCTAATGAAGAACAATGAATAGAACAGACAAGGGTCAAGAATGACTCATCGAGGTGAACTAATGACGCAATGAGTGATAGCTTCAAATGAAATGATTGGAACCATTGTTCCCCGTGAATTGAATGATAGTATGATAATTACAAGTCCAACATGATTAATAACAAACATGAATTATACGTATGAATGAACAACAACAAAAGGAATGATTATTCTTTTAACCGAGCAAGAATTAACTTGCCTCAAATACCGGTGAATAATGTTCTTCCTCGAACAATCGTCCTTAATGGAGGTATCGGTCAATCGAACAACCTTGAATAACACAATTACCAACAATTCACTTAATATACGCATCAATTATGATCATAACCACTACAAGAGGTTGATACAACAATTCCAAACTCGTTGGGGGCATATTGATAAACACTTTATAAACAACCTCCCATTATTTACAACCAATCCCAATTGTATCGAAAACCAACCTCCAAAATAGTGATTTAATCCAACAAAACACCATCAACACAATCGATAATCTACTAGGAATACACAACTCGAGATTACGATAACATCTAGTTGAAAACCCCAATTCCAAGTCAACCTTCAAAGTGTTCTTGAATAAACTTCCAACAATCCGATGATAACTCATAAAAACTCATAATCATACGTATATCCTTCACAAATCATGATTATATCATCCAAAACATCATGCTCCAACTCAGAATCGAATCTAGGGTTAAAGAAGTTACCTTGAATTAGGATGAAGAATCCAAAAAGATGTTGTTAATCCACACCAAGAACTCAAGAAGGATGAAATCTCTGAGATTGATGATGTTATATTGCCCAAGAATTCCCCCACAAGTCGTCCAAGGAGAGGAGAAATGAGGAGAATGATGAAATTAACTTCTCTCCTCAAAAATCCGCTGAAAAAGGGGTAAACTGCTTCGCGTGCCGCAGCACGGACTGAGTGTGCTGCGGACCGCGGCCAAAAAACTGCTCCAGCACTTGGCTTAGTGCTGGGTCCCGGCAAGCAGAGGCCGCGGCTCGCGGTACAGCCGGTTCCAACACCAAAAGCACAAGATGTGTGCCGCATCGCACACTCCCTGGTGCCGCGGCGCACATTTTTCGGGCCCAAAAATGACGAAAAACGACCCGGGAAGAGAATAAAAGCAATAGAACTCAAAACTTGGGAACAATAACACAAAATGGAAGTGCGGAAACCCCAAAACGGCGGTTCCGAGCAATGATTACGAGGGTTTGCCCAACAATAGTACGATCCGAACAAGGAGTAAATTCGAAATGATATGAACTCCAATATCAACATTAACTTACGAAGCAATTTCAAAGATCAAGATAATATTCTCGTCTCGATTCTCAAGCAAGGTTGAAACAATGAACAATATCGATACACGACTCAAAGTTACTCCGAACGGTGAACATGAATGAATGAATATGAATGATGAATGACTAATAATGAGTGAGAATTACAGAGTGACAATTACTGAATGAAAAATAAATGAGTTCACAACCGGGTATTACATACTCCCCCCTTAAAAAGAGTTTCATCCTCGAAACTAAGGGTCAAACAAATCGGGATAATTATCCCGCATACTATCCTCGGTTTCCCAAGTAGCCTCTTCGACTCCATGTCTCAACCACTAAATATTAACCAAAGAAATCTCCTTGTTCCTCAGTTGTTTGATTCGTCGTTCTAAGACTCGTACAGGACATTTCTCATCCGCTATCTCTATTTCATCAAACTGAAGTATGTGACTAGCGTCGGCAATATACTTCCGCAACTGAGAGACATGAAACACTTTATGAATTCGGCTTAAATCCGGAGGTAAAGCCAATCGATAAGCCAGATCACCTACTCGATCCAAAATCTCAAATGGTCCAATGAATCTCGGACTCAACTTTCCTCGCTTCCCGAAATGGAAGATACCTCGACTCGGGGATACCTTGACAAAAACGTGGTCACATGTCTCGAACTCTAATGGTCGACGATGATTATCTGCACATGATTTCTGTCGACTCTGAGCGGTTAACAAATGACCCCGGATCAACGCTACCTTATTGCGGGCGGCTATAAGCATATCGGTCTCAGTGCCGATTGATTTTGATAAGTCATCCCAACACAAGGGAGATCGACAACGACGACCGTATAAGGCCTCGTAAGGTGCCATCTTAATCAAAGCATGCCAACTGTTATTATACGTCCATCAACGGTAGTTGGGCTTCCCAATCATCTTTCCAATTGAGAACATATGCTCTCAACATGTCCTCCAATGTCTGAATAGTTCTCTCTGATTGTCCGTCGAACTGAGGGTGAAAAGTTGTGCTGAAACTGAGCTAAGTTCCCATGGCACGATGAACAGATTTTCAAAAATGCGACACGAATCGCGCGTCATGATCCAAAACGATACCATTAGAGGTACCGTGCAATCTCACGATCTCTTTAGTGAATAACTGGGCAAGTCTCTCAGGACCCCACATATCCTTAATCTCAAGGAAATAAGCTGACTTAGTTAAACGGTCCACAATAACCCAAATAGTATTCATGCCACGACGACTCGCCGGCAAACTCGTGATGAAGTCCATTGAAATATCTTCCCACTTCCATTATGGGATAGGAAGCGGTTTCAGCATACCCACTGATCGCTTATGTTCTATCTTGACTTGCTGACAGGTTAAACATCTCGAAACAAATTCTGCAATTTCTCGCTTCATATTACTCCACCAGTAATTTTGTTTCAAGTCTTTGTACATCTTGCTAGACCGCAGATGAATAGATAAGGGGTAGCATGAGCCTCTCTCAAAATCGAGTTTTTCAACTCGTCATCTGCCAAGATGCATAACCGGTTCTTAAATTGCAAACGTCCATCATCGTGGACCACAAATCCAGGGGCTTTCCCCTGAGCCACATCATCTCGAATGCGCAAAAAAAAATGGGTCTGAACCCTGTTTCAGTCTGATCGCCTCCTCAAGTGGCGACGAAATATCCAGCATACAAAGTTGTCCTTGTACATGATGTAACCAAACCTCTATCTCATGCCTTAGGAATTCCTGTTGAAGTTCCTTCGAACAGTTAAACGAGCAAGCATTTGCTCCTGAACGGACTTACGGCTTAAGGCATCGGCGACAACATTCGCGTTACCCGGATGATATCAGATCTCAAATCATTATCTTTAATCATTTCTAACCACCGTCTCTGTCGCATATTTAACTCCTTCTGAGTAAATATATACTTCAAACTCTTATGATCGGTGAAAATATGACAGGTGACGCCATAAAGATAATGACGCCAAATCTTCAATGCGAATACCACGGCTGCTTGTTCCAGGTCGTGGGTTGGATAGTTGACCTCATAAGGCCTCAGTTGCCGCGGGGCATAAGCAATCACCTTCCCGTTCGGTATTAGTACACATCCGAGACCATGCCCGGATGCGTCACTATAAACTACAAATCCCTCCGTCCCTTGCGGTAAGGAAAGGACAGGCGCTGAAATTAAACGGCTCTTAAGTTCCTCAAAACTCCGCTGACACGCGTCAGTCCACGTGTATTTCTTATCCTTCCGCAAAATGTTCGTCATAGGTTGAGCGATTTTAGAAAATCCTTCCACAAATCGCCGGTAATATCCAGCTAATCCGAGAAAGCTTCGGATTCCTTAACATTCTTTGGATGTTGCCAATCTCGGATAGCCTCCATCTTCTGAGGGTCGGCACGTACTCCGTCTGCTGAATTTACATGTCCAAGAAACGTCACCTCGGACATCCAGAATTCACACTTGGAAAACTTCCCATAGAGCTGCTCTCGTCTCAACACGTCGAGAACCTGATGAAGGTAAAATTCGTGCTCCTTTCGGTCACGAGAATAAATCAAAATGTCATCTATGAATACAACCACGAACTGATCTAAATAGTTGATGAAAACTCGATTCATTAATTCCATGAATACCGCAGGTGCATTAGTTAACCCAAACGGCATCACTACAAACTCGTAGTGCCCATAGCGTGTTCGAAACGCCATCCTTGCGATATCCGACTCTCGAATTCGCAACTGATGATACCCAAATCTCAAATCGATGAAATCACATGCCCGAGAAACGTCACCTCGTACATCCAGAACTCACATTTGGGAAATTTTCCATAGAGTTGCTCTCATCTCAACACGTCGAGAATCTGATGAAGGTGAAGCTCGTGTTCCTCTCGGTCACGAGAATAAATCAAAATGTCGTCTATGAAAACAACCACGAACTGGTCTAAATAGTCGATGAAAACTCGGTTCATCAATTCCATGAATATAGCAGGTGCATTAGTTAACCCAAACAGCATCACCACAAACTCGTAATGCCCATAGCGTGATCGAAACACCGTTCTTGTGATATCCGACTCTCGAATTCGCAACTGATGGTACCCATATCTCAAATCGATCTTGGAAAATACTGAAGCTCCCTGAAGTTGATCCAAGAGATCATCGATGCGGGGAAGGGGATATTTATTCTTGATCGTCACCCTGTTCAGCTTGTTGTGTCGAGATTTATACACCTCGACAGGCGATCGGCACAAATGTCGGGCGACCGAGCCAGAGTCGAATAGACCACAACAGACTTGCCTGCAGAACGGAGATCCCAGATCAAGTCCAAGTGCCGAGCGATCGACACCCAAGGCGATCGTCTCTTGGCACTTGGCGATCGACTCTGATGGCCGATCATGGACGACCGCCTCATGCCACGCGAAGCCATCATCCGTCTAGTCGGCGAAGGCCGAAGCTCGGGATAGAGACTCACATGTAGATCCGGAAAAGGCACTGCAGGACATGGATCATTGACCACAGTCTGTCATCAATCTCACCTACCGACAGACCCGCCGAAAGGTGCAAAGTGGGACCTCCCGAGACAGCGACTCAGGACGCATGCAGACTTCTCATTGGCTCGCACAGCTGGCTGCCAGCAGCCAAGGTTCTAAAAAACGCTAGGCGCTAGGCGTTCGGATTGCTAACGCCTAGCGCCCAGAGGATTAATCGGGGATTAGTCGGGGATTAATCGGATTAGGTGGATTTATTTATTATTATTATTATTATAATTATTTTTATATATAAATAATTATATATATAAAGAATAAAAACATCTAATATTTAAAAATTTAAACAAACATATAATAGATCATATATTAAATTGTTAAATATTGACATAAGCATAACATAGTCCATAGTATCTCAATTCAGGAATTTATAGTACCGCTAATATAAAAAAATAAAAAAATAAAATGTTTATCCGCCTAGGCGCCCGCCCAGCTGCCTAGGCGCCCGCCTAGCTGCCTAGGCGCCCGCCCAGCCGCCTAGGCGCCCGCCCAGCTTGCCATCCTAGGCGTCCGCCCAGCCGCCTAGGCGCCCGCCCAGCCGCCTAGGCGGCCGATTAATCACCCGACCGCCCATGACAAACGCCTAGGGAATAATCGGAGCGCCTGGGGGCCGCCTAGCGCCTAGGCGCCGCCTAGGCGGCCGCCCAGGCCGATTTTTAGAACACTGCCAGCAGCAGCAGCGGACTTTAAGGCAATAAGCCCATGTGCTAAAAGACGATCGCTCCTTACTATAATACAGGAAAGGCGATCGCCCGTCAGGAAAAGGCATCCCATCTCCTATAAATAGAAGGCATCCTGCACTTGGAAAAGGGCTGTGCTTTCTGCTTTTTCGCTGCTTCACAGTTGGCGTCTCTCTCTTGGCTACGCTATACACTTCGGACATCTTTCTATCTCTCACTCTCTAAACCTCTTAACTCATAAGACGGTCGGCAGAAACGAGAACAAGAACTCCCTGCAGTTCAAGAACTCGCAGAGCAGCGCTCAAGAGCTAGATAATTAGGGTCTTTTACACTCATTGTAATCGCACTCTTACATTAATATTTGTACTCCAACGTATTCGTATAACAACATCTCGCGAGAGCATTCAAGCCCGGGCCTAACAAACCCGGCAAATCTTGTGTTATTTACTTCCCCACGGACGTGCTCTCACACTTTGTTTGCTGCCCATCCATTCCAGCAATATCTATCTCCGGATAATATTTTGGGTAGCAACAATTGGCGCTAGAAGGAGGGGATCTTAACCTTCATTTTTATTCCTACCGTCTCCAAGAACACTCTTTGCTCTCCGGGGCATATACTTGAAGAAACACTCACTGTTCTTTAAAGAAAAATCTTTAGAGTCATGACATCTGCCAACACCTCGAAGAGAGCCACTCTCTGATCCGCCGGACGCCTTATTCCGGCTCAATCCGAGCCCCAGCCTACGGCAGAGGGTAGCCGCGGCGACGCAAGACTCTCGATCCCGCACCTGAGGGGTGGCCCCAGCCTTTCGCCACCCGGTTCCAAAACGCGGAATGCATCGAGGAGGCTATGGCTATCCCGAGGAGCGGGGAGTAGGGTCAGAATGAACAGAGCTGTTCGCGAACAAAGCTCGACTCGGCTTATTAAGGGCTCGGTTCGGCTCGGTTCATTAAGAACTCGAGCTCGAGCTCGAACACAAAAATCTGTGCGTTAAGAAAATGAGCTCGAGCCGAGCTTGGGCATGTGCGGCTCGAGCTCGGCTCGAGATCAGCTCGAGCTCGGTTCGGCTCGTTAAGCTCGATTAATAAATATATTTTTAAATTTATTTTAATAATATTTATATATTATATTAGAGATTAATAATTTTTAAAATATATTAAAATATTAATTTTTATTTATATTTAAAAAATATAATTTTTAATGATTATTTTAAAATATTTATTTTAAATAATTCAAATATATTATTTAAATAATTTAAAAATATATAATTATTCGCGAACAGCTCGAGCTCGGCTCGAGCTCGACTCGGCTCGAGTTGTTCGCGAACAGCTCGAGTTCGACTAGTTTTATTAACGAGCTCGAGCTCGAACACGTTTTTTGTGCGATAACAAAGCTCGGCTCGGCTCGGCTCGTCAGGAAAAAAAACTGAGCTCGGCTCGTTTAGGTCAAAGCTCGGCTCGGCTTGGTTCGTTTACAGCCCTAACGGGGAGCATTCGATGCGCCCGCAATTACCCCATCGGCCATCCGCCGCGCGGGCAAGCGGAAGCTCAAGGGGTTACTTGACGAGTGATCGTCAGGAAGCCCCGATTCATGAGCAGAAGCACTCGCGAGGCGGGACGGTTCCGTTTTCAACCGCCTAGGCTGTTGGGATTCGGTGCCTAAAACGAAGGCCCAGCGGAAGCGGTAAAACGAAAATTAATTCGATCCGAATCCCTACGAGGATCGATCGACCTACGTATATACGAATATCAAAACGAATTCACAAGAGATATAGAAACTCACCCTTGTAGTCTGTTGATTAGATGGATAACCTTCTCTTGAGCTATTCCCCAAGCTTTGATTGATCTCTACGAATCCAATCCGCTCCAAACTCTTGAACGATCCAACGCCGAAAGCACCGCGTCTCTAATTGCCACGCGCCGGAAAAACGATCGGAACAACAACACTCGATTAACCTCTAAGGTTATGGCTAGAATCAAGTGATGAAGCTTTTATTATTACACTCTAAGTGTATAATATATCTCTCAATAATTTTTTCTCTAAGAAAATGTGAATGAACACAAAACAAAGTTTTCTCTTCCCTCTCTCTTGAATGAATCTTCCGTGAGTGTTTACAAGGAGAAGAGAAAGAGAGTTTTTATTTTGGTCTTCAAAATCATTCACAAGATAATGTCTCCCACAAAATCTCCTTTTCCCTTATTATAAGAGATATGAAATCTCATATGTCACAAGTCTTCCAACAAGAAAACAAGACTATGATCAAGGTAAGAAATCAAGGTGGGGGCCGGCCTCTAGAAGAAATCGGACGAGTTCGGTTCGTTTCGGACTCCCGAGAGTCCAAACAGATAAACTCCGATTTCGTTCCGATGTATTTATATCGATTAATTAATCTAATCAATTAATCATATCAAATACATGATAACATAATTAATTTCTCCAAGAAATAATTATATTCACGAATTAAATTAATCACCCATTAATTTATTTAATCCATTAGACCGTAAATCAATTTATCCAATAAATCGATTTAGACATCCAATGTCCCAAATTAGATATCCAATATCTAATTTTCATAATGAGAGATTAAGCTCGATTCATTCCGTCGTCAATCCTTATGCGCGACTCGGTAGGTCCGTCTCAGTCAGCAATGGGAGGAACCAAAGAGTAGTAGCACCACCTAGCCAGCCTGGTGGCCTACACTGTACCCCGACTGAGAACGAATGATTGGGATCATTCAAGAACCATTCTGTCGTGAATACCAGTAAACGTATAAACCCTTCTTTCAAATGTCCCGATCAAGTTATAAGGTCACGGTCAGTCAAACCCCATCTGTACTTGACGCTATGCATGCGTTAATGCAAACCGAGATCATCGAGCTCTCGTGTATCTAATACAGCCAGCTCCAATGCTTTTGCCAAAGACTTATGATCTCATCTGCCAATAACCGCATACGACATATAACCCGTTCACTAACAGGAGAAAGAATTCTATCTTGGTATTCAGTACGACCTGCTACTTGCCCATCAAGATGCACGTCGAGGTTGACCCCCGCCTTCCGGTTTATAGGGTCGAACTACTCTAATGAAAATCTTGACGTCACAAGCACATCCCTACTAAATCCTCAAGTCGAAGGTTGAATACCTATCACAACCTTTCGATTCCATCATTGATTGTCCCGGAGTGAAATCCGTGTGACTAATCGAGGGTGAGTCGGTTCGAGTATTACTAATCTAATTAC
This sequence comes from Orobanche coerulescens, assembly GCA_033398695.1. Taxonomy (NCBI): domain Eukaryota; kingdom Viridiplantae; phylum Streptophyta; class Magnoliopsida; order Lamiales; family Orobanchaceae; genus Orobanche; species Orobanche coerulescens. Next base: position 200,294,622 of record CM065803.1, on the reverse strand, counting down.
CATACCTATAACGTGTGCTTCAACTAACCATTAGTGTTCGACAGACACCCTCCTTGTCAAAAAACACGTCATACAAGTCTTCACATAAACTTAACGCCCAGTCAAGTTTCATCGACTTGCGAACGATTAAGTATTTGAGCTATAAACCTTTCCAGTGCCGACCCCCTTATCCAATAAGGAGTGGAACATTTTGCTCTCAAATACACGGACTAGTTTCTACATGTATATTTACGAGTTAGGAATGCCAGTAACTACCAGTAAATAAAGAAACATCCATTGCCTTATATTGATGATTTACATAATAACAAGTACAATGCCCTCACTCAACATCCTCTGAGTGGCATTCGAGGGCATACTCCTAACAATCTTCCACTTGCACTCAATGCCACACACTATGGTATCTAATACTCATATTCTCCAGATGACGCTCCAAGCTAGTCTGAGAAAGTGGCTTGGTTAGTGGATCGGCTACGTTGTCGGCCGAGTCTACTCTGTGCAACATGATGTATCCCTTGCGAACAAATTCTCTTACGAGATGATACTTCCTCTCAATATGTTTGGTGTTGTTGTGAAACCTCGGCTCCTTGCCCTGCGCTACAGCTCCGTCGTTGTCACAAGACAAATGAACAGCCAAAGACATGGTATCACTTGAAGTTCTCCCAGAAACTTCTTAATCCAGAACCCTTCCTTGGAAGCCTCCGAGTCTGCTTGATACTCAGCCTGACAGGTGGAATCAGCAGTCGCGCTTTGCTTGGCGCTACGCCAAGATACTGCTCCTCCATTAAGAGTAAATATGTAGCCAGAAGTATACATCGAGTCATCCTTCAGTCCTTGGAAGTCCGAATCAGTGAATCCCACCACATCCAATTCTCCACCGCCATACATCAGAACCATATCTCTAGTCCTTCTCAAGTACTTGAGAACGTTCTTTATGGCAGTCCAATGTTCCCTACCTGGGTTTGCCTGAAACCTACTCACCACGCTAACAGCATGCGCGATGTCAGGTCTTGTACACAACATAGCATACATAAGGCTACCCACGGCCGAAGCATATGGTATATTACTCATTTCCTTTCGTTGTTCCTCACTTTGAGGACACATCTTCAAGGAGAGTTTTATTCCATGTTGCATCGGTAGGAACCCTCTTTTAGAATCATCCATCTTAAATCGCTTTAAGATCTTATCTTTATAGAGGGCTTGGGAAAGGCCTATTGTTCTCTTCGCTCTATCTCGGTAGAGTCGAATTCCAAGAATATAGGTTGCTTCTCCCTAGTCTTTCATGGAGAAATTACTCGAAAGCCAAGCTTTTACAGAACTGAGCATTCCCACATCATTTCCTATTAGCAGAATATCATCCACATATAGTACTAAGAATGTGATCTTGCTCCCACTAACCCTCTTGTATACACAAGGTTCCTCTTCATTTTGCACGAAGTCAAACTCTTTGACCGCCTCGTCAAAACAAAGGTTCCAACTACGCGATGCTTGCTTCAGTCCATAAATGGAACGCTGAAGCTTGCACACTTTCTGAATATCGACTTCGGACACAAAGTCTTTAGGCTGCTCCATATAGATTTCCTCCTCAAGGAATCCATTAAGGAAAGCCGCCTTTACGTCCATTTGCCATATCTCATAATCGTGGTAGGCAGCTATAGCAAGCATCATGCGAATAGACTTGATCATGGCTACGGGCAAGAAAGTATTGTGGTAATCGATCCCTTCCTTCTGGGTATAACCCTTTGCCACAATCCTGGCCTTATAGGCGTCAACCTTGCCATCACCATCAGTCTTTCTCTTCTAGATCCACTTGTTCCCAATATGCAATATGCCCTTGGGGCGGTCTACTAGAGTCCAGACCTGATTGACATGCATCGAGTCTATCTCAGCTTCCATAGCTTCACGCCATTTCGTGGAGTCTACATCCACCATCGCTTGGTCATAGGTCGTCGGGTCGGTCTCTTGGCTATCACTTGGAACCTCATGGAGACCCAGCTCCTCCATGTGCACAATCCCATACCTCTCAGGTAAATGAGACACCCTACTAGACCTATGAGGTGGTTATACTTGTGTTTCAGAAAGTTCGGTTCCAGTTTCTTGCACAGGTGTCTCCCGAGGAGTTTCATTGTATTCTTCTAAAGAAATACTTCTACCTGCTCCGCCTTACTGAATGAACTCATCTTCCAGGAAGTGTGCTTGTAAAGCAACAACGATCTTTCGATCTTCGGGCATGTAGAATAGATATCCCATTGTCCCAGACGGGAATCCAATGAAATATCCCTTCGCAGACCTAGCTTCCAACTTTTCCACCTTAGTCTTCTTGACATAGGCGGGACATCCCCAAATCCTAATATGATTAAGACTTGGTTTCCTTCCCTCCCACATCTCATGTGGAGTTTTAGGAACAGATTTGGAAGGACATCTGTTTAAGATATAAGCGGCAGTCAGGAGTGCATACCCCCACAGGTAAATTGGTAAGTCAGTATAGCCTAGCATGGAACGGACCATGTTTAACAAGGTCCGGTTCCTTCTTTCTGACACACCATTTAACTGAGGAGTACCTGGAGGTGTTAGTTGTGAAAATATTCTATGTTCCTTAAGGAACTCGTCAAACTCCATACTCATATACTCGCCACCTCAGTCCGACCGAAGTGCTTTGATATGATTACCAGTTTGTTTCTCGACTAGGGCCTTGAATTCTTGGAATTTCTCAAAGGCCTTGGATTTATGTTTCATTAAGTATACATAACCATACCTAGTATGATCATCTGTAAACGTAATAAAATATTGATATCCATCACGTGCTGCTTCCAAAGCACCACATACGTCGGTATGGATTAATCCCAGTTTATCAGCGGCTCTTTCAAATGTCCCTGTGAAGGGGGACTTAGTCATTTTGCCTTTAAGGCAAGATTCACAAGTAGGAAAGGGATCTGATCCCAATGGACCCATATGTCCATCTTTTTTCATTTTTAAACCTTGGTCTGACCAACATGACCAAGTCTTAGATGCCATTTCAAAACTTGATTGGTTTCATCCCTACCACATTTTCTAGTCATAGTATTCACAACTACTTTGTTGCTGAGATTTAGATGATACAATCCATTCAACAATGTAGCAAGATCACTAGTTTATTTCTAAAATAAATTTTGGCAGAACCATCACCAATGAAAAATGAAAAGCCTTTTCGGTCCATGACCGAAATGGATACAATGTTTTTGTGCCCCTTGGGCAAAACAAGTACATCTTCTAAAGTCAAAACAAAGCCGGATTCTAAACCCAAAAGAAGTGATCCTATGTCGGTCGCCTCGACACTATGCCCGCTTCCGACTGTGATCATAACTTCTCCAGCTCCAAGCTTCCTACTTTATTCCAGATCCTGATTCACGGTACAAATATGAGAACTAGCACCAGAATCCAGTATCCAGGAAGTAGAAAATACGATGCGAACAATTTGTTTCCAAAACTAAAAGTTCTCAGACTAAGTGCCATGAAGAAACGGACAGTCTCTAGCCCAGTGGCCCACCTCACCGCACTTGAGACAAGCATCCTTCTTCTTCTTGTTCTTCGGAACCATCGGGGCCTTGCCCTTACCCTTAAGGTCCTTAACTTGTGGTCCAGTTTGCTTCTTGGTCTTTTTCTTCTTGTTCTTAGACCTCCGAGGTCCAGAAGAAATCACAAGAGCAGACTCCTTCATCCGCGGAGTCTTCATCTGAGACTGAGCGGTCACAAGTTTGTTCATTAGCCCAGCTAAATTACATGCAATCTCATTGCAGTTGAAATTCATAACAAACTGTGAGAAGGAATCATGGAGAGACTGTAGGATAAGGTCAGTTTGGAGAGAAGTATCCATTTTAAAATCAAGAGCCTCCAATCTCTCGATCATGGATATCATTTTGAGGACGTGTTCCCCAACCTTCTCACCCTCCTTCATCCTTGCACCGAACAGTTGCTTGGATATCTCATATCTAGCAGTTCTGCTATGCTCACCATAAAGCTCGGTTAAGTGAGATAGAATCGCCTAGCGTGTCATTTTCTCATGAGCTCTCTGAAGCTCATTAGACATGGAAGCCATCATATAAGCACGGACTTTCACGTCATCCTTAACCCACTTTTCGTGGTTTTCAATCTCTTCCTGATTGGCTCGGGTCCGCACAGGAGGCGCCGGAATGTCCGTCTCCAAGACGTATCCCCGTGCCTCTATACTGAGGACAATCATCAGATTGCAGAGCCAATCCACAAAGTTAGGTCCCATTAAGGTGTTCTTTTTTTAGCAGAATTGCGAGTGGATTCATTGTCATATTGAGATTTGAGTCTGTATTAAGTACGATAGATTAATTAGTGACTCATTCAATTATGTTCTGAGTATAGAATTAAGGTCTTTTCTATTCTTGTTACCCAGCTCCCACTATTTTTATCGGAATAACACACTCCCATGTGAAATCCGGAAGTATCGCTGCTCTACTTCATAGTGGTGATCGAGTTCTTTATAAATCTTAATAGAGGGCAACCGAACAGGTTTCTAGTCTATTAATTTTCATAAAGTGGTGTCCAACACCAACCCATCTAATGGATGATTCGATCTTCTTTTTCCCCTTGTTCACTCCCCTCAACCTATACAGTTTCTATGGTTCGTGAACAAGTTAAGTTTATACCATCGACGCAAATCAGTTTCACAATTGAATCTTATCCAGCAACCTATCAGGTTTCTAGGGATAAAATTTGCTCCAACCGAAGGCATCCAATGAGCTCCCGGTAATTTATCCGTCCTCCCCGAACGACTACCCCGATAACTCGGAAGCATAGCACATCCGGTTTGGATTTCAATTTCCCGAAAACTCGATGGTGGGAAGGAAAACCTTGAAACCTTATAAACTTAATAATTTATCGTGGGAGAATTTTCGCGATTAACGTTACACTTTTCACATTAATCGTTTAAGCGCGTTTGTGGCATTCATACAATATGAAACAACCATTCACAACCTAGTTGCTACCAACATGTGGTTCATGGACCGTTCCTAGAAAACAAAAACTCCGTAATTTAATTACAAGTCTTCATCTTGAGTCTTCGTCTTCTCGAAATGGATCTTCCTCTGGTCTTCGTCATTACATATAAATTTTACATTGAAAATTGCATCCTAGATACAAATTTTTTCTAGTAAAATAAATAGGCTCAAAACGGCCTTTACAACCCAATCAAATAAAATGAACGATTCAAAAACTAAGTCCATGAACCACATCCCCATTCAAAAGCATTCATATAATAAATACTAAATAAATGGAAAGCGTAGAGATACATTGATCCAATCAACAATACGAACCGATCAAATCGATTCACACAATCGGTAATATGAAAACGTTCAAAATAATTCGGTCGAACACAAGTATTCCAATAAATCAATTTTCCCTTATAAAATGAAATACCATAAATCATTTTAATCATATTAAATCCAATTTAAAATGAGGGAAATCATTTTTAGGAATACACGAAGCAAACAAGCCCGAAATGGGTCTGAAATAGGCCGAACCGCGCCCGAAAATGCCACCAGCAAGATGCGGGGCCGCCACAGGCGCGGCCCCAAGATGGCGCTTGCCCGGGCCGCAACAGCCTCAGGCCCGGCCTCGAGCCTGGGCCGCCCCCGAGCCCTGGGCCGCGGCCCCCGAGCCCGGGGCCGCGGCCCCGAGCCCTCGGGCCGCGGCCCCGAGCCCCGGGCCGCGCCCTCGCTGACCACCCCGACCGGCCCAACGGCAATTCGGGGCTAGTTTTTCGACCGGATATCCAATATCTATATTCTCCAACATTCATATCTTCAATATAAATCATATTTCCAAGAAATAAAGATTTATATTTAGACATAAACTTACGAAAAATATAACTACAACGAACGTAAAAACATATACCACGATTATGACTAAAATGATTCCAAAACATTCACCATCTAATCGAGCATTCCAAATGCTAATATCGTATATACGATCACAAGACCTATTCTCCGATACCATCGTTGGGATTCGATTGCCTAAAACGAAGGCCCAAATGAAGTGGTAAAACGAAAATTAATTCGGACCAATCCCTACGAGGATCGATCGAGCTACGTATATACGAATATCAAAACGAATTCACAAGAGATATAGGAACTCACCCTTGTAGTCCGTTGATTGGATGGATAACCTTCTCTTGAGCTATTCCCCAAGCTTTGATTGATCTCTACGAATCCAATCCGCTCCAAACTCTTGAACGATCCAACGCCGAAAGCACCTCGTTTCTACTTGCCACGCGCCGGAAAAATGATCGGAACAACAACACTCGATTAACCTCTAAGGTTACGGCTAGAATCAAGTGATGAAGCTTTTATTATTACACTCTAAGTGTATAATATATCTCTCAATAATTTTTTCTCTAAGAAAATGTGAATGAACACAAAACAAAGTTTTCTCTTCCCCCTCTCTTGAATGAATCTTCCGTGAGTGTTTACAAGGAGAAGAGAAAGAGAGTTTTTATTTTGGTCTTCAAAATCATTCACAAGATAATGTCTCCCACAAAATCTCCTTTTCCCTTATTATAAGAGATATGAAATCTCATATGTCACAAGTATTCCAACAAGAAAACAAGACTATGATCAAGGTAAGAAATCAAGGTGGGGGCCGGCCTCTAGAAGAAATCGGACGAGTTCGGTTCGTTTCGGACTCCCGAGAGTCCAAACAGATAAACTCCGATTTTGTTCCGATGTATTTATATCGATTAATTAATCCAATCAATTAATCATATCAAATACATGATAGCATAATTAATTTCTCCAAGAAATAATTATATTCATGAATTAAATTAATCACCCAGTAATTTATTTAATCCATTAGGCCGTAAATCAATTTATCCAATAAATCGATTTTGACATCCAATGTCCCAAATTAGATATCCAATATCTAATATTCATAATGAGAGATTAAGCTCAATTCATTCCGTCGTCAATCCTAATGCGCGACTCGGTAGGTCCGTCTCAGTCAGCAATGGGAGGAACCAAAGAGTACTAGCACCACCTAGCCAGCCTGGTGGCCTACACTGTACCCCGACTGAGAACGAATGATTGGGATCATTCAAGAACCATTCTGTCGTGAATACCAGTAAATGTATAAACCCTTCTTTCAAATGTCCCGATCAAGTTATAGGGTCACGATCAGTCAAACCCCATCTGTACTTGACGCTATGCATGCGTTAATGCAAATCGAGATCATCGAGCTCTTGTGTATCTAATACAGCCAGCTCCAATGCTTTGGCCAAAGACTTATGATCTCACCTGCCAATAACCGCATAGGACATATAACCCGTTCACTAACAGGAGAAAGAATTCTATCTTGGTATTCAGTAGGACCTGCTACTTGCCCATCAAGATGCACGTCGAGGTTGACCACCGCCTTCCGGTTTATAAGGTCGAACTACTATAATGAAAATCTTGACGTCACAAGCACATCCCTACTAAATCCTCAAGTCGAAGGTTCACGAATACCTATCACAACCTTTCGATTCCATCATTGACTGTCCCGGAGTGAAATCCGTGTGACGAATCGAGGGTGAGTCGGTTCGAGTATACTAATATAATTAGCATACCTATAACGTGTGCTCCCACTAACCATTAGTGTTCGACAGGCACTCTCCTTGTCAAAGAACACGTCATACAAGTCTTCACATAAACTTAACACCCAGTCAAGTTTCATCGATTTGCGAACGATTAAGTATTTGAGCTATAAACCTTTCCAGTGCCGACCCCCTTATCCAATAAGGAGTGGAACGTTTTGCTCTCAAATATACGGACTAGTTTCTACATGTATTTTACGAGTTAGGAATGCCAGTAACTACCAGTAAATAAAGAAACATACATTGCCTTATATTGATGATTTACATAATAACAAGTACAATGCCCTCACTCAACATCCTCTGGGTGGCATTCGAGGGCATACTCCTAACAAGTGACCCATCTTGGCGACCGGGGCATTCTGCCCCCAGCCACGAGACGACGGAGCCCGAATCCATCACCAGGAGTTTAGCTTATCCAACTCCCAGAAGGCAGGACATCCATCTGGATCCTCCTCGCCGAAGAACCGAGATCGGCGGCAACGACCTGATCGCCTCCTGCGGAGTCAGGAGATGGGTACTCGATCGCCTCGGCTCCCGCTCCGAGAGCCAAACCACGAGCGACCAAGCTACGGCGATGGCCGCAATGCAACGCCAGCTCGATGGCATGAAGGCGCTCCTAGAAACTGGGGCAGGCGCCAAGAGAAAGATCGCTGGGCCGAGCGAGCCGCTCGCGGTCCAGATCGAGCTTGCCCCCGTGCAGCCGAGGATCACTCCTCCTCAAACACTTTTATACGAAGGGAGATCGGACCCCGAAACTCACCTGAGCAAGTTCCGGATCTACATGAACGGGTGTGGGGCATCAGACGCGACCAGGTGCCGGATGTTCCCGTTAACACTAGACGACCTGGCCCATAGGTGGTACATCTCATTGCCACCGCAATCCATCAGTTCCTTTGAACAACTGGCGAGCGACTTCACAACGTACTTTGCCGCCAAGGTCGCTCGACCAGAAGGACCCCACCGCATGATGAAAATCAGGCAGGGGGAAGATGAGACCGACGCAGACTACATCGACCGGGTGGATGAGATAATCCTTAATGGCGAGCCCGTAAGTGACAAGATCACCCTCTACTCGGTCCTAGGGGGATTCAATGGTCTTTTGCCCATGTTCAGGCACCTTACGAAGGACATCCCTCTGACCTATGCAATCTTCCGCGCCAAGGCCGCAGACTTTTTGGCCAAGCGGAGGATGCTCGCCCTTCGTCAAGACAAGGGGGCAGAGACGGCGATCGCCAATTCCAGCAAGGCGGTCGCCAAACCACCCGGAGATTTTAGGACCTTCGAGGATGTGGAAACCCATCTCTACCACAACCTCAGTCTATCTGCGGCTCAAATTTTCTACGCCATCTAGGGGCGCGAACGGCTAAGAAAGTCGAAGGCAGTAAGGGACCACGGTCATCTGGACCGCAACAAATTTTTTGCTTACCACAGGAGTCCCAGCCACAACACCGATCAATGCCACGACCTCCTCAGACAACTCTGGAGATTGTTCTAGGAGGGCAAGCTGGACAGTCTAATAACTTAGCCGGAGCCTTGGGCCGAAAGAATCAAATGCCGCGATCGGCGTCAGAACGACAATCACCAGTCTCCCGACCCGATCGCCAGAATCAAGCAACATCTCCAAAAATGGAGGACTCGCTCGCCATATACATTTCATCATCTACCGTGATGGACCAAGGCACGAGATCGCCTCCCTCAGCACAACGTATACCATCGAGGATCGTCATCTAACTTGACGATCCGAGGTAGAAGAGTGCAGCCATGGTCCTGGAAGTCGATGGAACCGACTGCTTCGTCCATGCAAGGTTCCTTTGGGCTGCGATCGCTCGCCCTTCGTTTAAATATGAGACGGGCATAGCCGAAGGACCCTCCAAGCAAATCAGTGGACACGCTCGCCAGACCTCAAATGTTTATCATCTAACTTGGTGGACCCGGACAATGCGACGCGTCCCTAGCCCCATCACAACGTATACCGTCGAGGATTGCCATCTAACATGACGATCCGAGGTATAAAAGTGCTAACAAGCCGCGGACGTGGAGTCGATTAATCCGACGACGCCCCGTGCAAGGACTCCTCCAGACCGAGACCGTACGCCCTTCGTTTAAATATGAGGCAGGCGCAGCTTAATGGAGGACCCTCACAATCAAGTGAGTCGCGAGACAAACCTACAGGTGGAATGTCCCTCGCGCACAAGACACGGTCATGGAGGTCGGTACATCAAACTCCGCGACTGTGCACGGTTCCTCAAGGTCAAAACAATCGACCATTCACGAGGGATCTGCAAAATTAAAGATCACATGTTAGGAAAAACAAACACCCTGTATCGATTCAGCCGGGATACCCGATCCCTGTATCGATTGTTATTTGTTATTGAAAAGGTTTTGACATATATGCCAAATACAGTAAAGGAAAAGCAGACGAGGAGTCAAGGATTTATCATGTATCAAGACTCGCTCGAATCAAGATAAGTGAAGCTCACAAGACAAAGCAAGAAGACTTGTAAGAAGACCAAGTATGGAAACTGTCTCGATGCCCTAATACAGTCATTCTCCATACAGTTCACAAAAGGACAAGAAAGAACACAAGTCAAGTTCCGTTGAACAAAGAAGTATTTAAATACTCAAGGATAAAGTATTTAAATACTGTCAGTCTTCAGATCTTCAGAATCCCGCGAAATCCGGATCATGTCATATTCCCGTTGAAGGAAATCTTATTCAAACGGACATCTCAACGGATACTTTCTTCAGAGGCTATATATATCCTTGAAGACATTGAAGATCAGTTACCCCAAGTAATATAACTCTCAAAGCTATCAAGTTATCATCTAAGCAAACATATCTCCAGAGCAAACTGCAAGTTAAAACGAAAGAGATATACAGTGCTCAAACATCAAGAACAGCTATCATCAGATCTTGATATTCAAAGCTGCTGTTCTTACCTGGTTACCTAACCTTTTACCTCTGTGTAAAAACCGAGCTCTGTGTGAACTCAACAAGTTATTCTGACCTGTGTGGGACGAATAAGGACGAAGCTTTGGAACTGTGTGTGAAGAAGCTAGTCAAGAAGGAAGCTTTAACCAATCGTGTGAACGGTTGAAAGTGATATTCTTTGTATCAATCTGTGAACGATACAAGGATAGGTTTGTTTATAATTACGTAGTTGTGTACGCAGAATTATTTAATAAACTTTTACTCTGTGTGGAGGACCGGTGGACGTAGAGGGTTTACCTCGAACCACTTAAATTACCGTATTATTTACCTTCTCGCTTTTATCGTTTGAAATAATCGTGATATATTAAGTATACACCTAATACGTCGTTGTTGTATCCACGACAACTAATCGTATCCAAGACTTCCGCTACACACTCGATTTAGATTCCATACGATTTGTTGTTTAAACTACTTTTCCAAATCGTATCCAAGATACTTAAGTGGCCAACAAGTGGTATCGAGCGGTTGATTCTAAAAAGAATCATCGTATTTCTTTTAATCGAATCGATTCAAATCACTTATTTTCAAAACAGTCTCTTTCATTCCTATATTATCGGTATGGATACTTCTATGATTAACAAAGTCCCTATGTTCTCTATTAACGAATTTGACGATGGAGAATTAGAATGGAAGCTCATCTTGCAAAGAATGCACGAAGAGATGATCTTTGTTATACAGATGGTCCGATCAAGATTATGAAGGTCAATCCACCGCAAGGATTGAGGGCCAAGCCCATGCCGAAATGCTCGAGAAGGAACGCGAGCAATGGACAACCGATGAAAGGAAGCGAGCCAATCTAGACAACGTGGCTAAGAACGCGTTATTTGTCACTCTTGACAAAGGCACGTTCTCAAAGGTAAAGAGCCGCAAAACCCAAAGAAATCAGGATAAATTCAAGTTAATTTGTGAGGGAACCGAGCTCTCAAAAGAAAACAAAATTTCAAAACTCACTCAGAATTCGAATCTTTTGAAATGAAACCAACGAAACACTTGAGGAACTTGACCTCGCATTCACCGGTATTGTTGGTGAACTTGAAGCGTTGGGCAAGATTTACACCCAAAAGGAGAAGAACTTAAAAATTTTCAGATCTCTCCCGGCCCGATGGGACATTAAGACCACAACTATGCGTGTATCATGTAATCTTAATGAAATTTCCACTTTTGATCTCTTCTCCGACCTTAAAGCGTTTGAGTATGACATTGTGAAGAGAGAAAGTCAAGAATCTCCTTCAAAGGTCACAGCTCTCGCCAGTATCGAACCGTCGACACGGCATGCCTAGCTCGTCGAAGCCCGGTCACAAGAACGCTGACAATGACGACGACATCCTGTCACAAGATGAAATGGCGCTTCTAATGCATAAGTTCAAAAGTTCATTAAACATCTGAAAGACTCCTTACGAGCCCAAACACATCAACAAGGTAAGTACCAAACATCATCCTATGATGCTAACTCGTGTTATAACTGCAGGAAACCAGGCCATTATGCAAACAAATGTCCTCATCCCAAAGTCCAAAGGTTGCCGGAGGCCGAGCAACAAGAGCGAGATGAAAGAAGACGTGCTTGGAAAGACAAGCTCAAGGCCCTGATTGGAGAATCAGAAGCCTCCCCCACACCATCCAAATCAGCAGAATGTCTTCAGGTGGTCACTGAAAGTGATTCATCTGACGATGAGTTCGATGATAAAGCATACATGTGCTTTATGGCTAAAGATGTTCCAGAAGGTGAAGACAACGACGATGAGGTAAGTTCAACCTCACTTATTCCATCTAATGCATCACATACTTTCGAAAATATGATGAATGAATTCTAAAACATTCAAAAAGCCCATGAGACTCTAAAAACTGAGAATATACAGCTTCAATTAACAAATCTAGAACTGAAAGATGAAAATGACTTGCTGAAGATAAACTATGAAAATATGTCTCTTGATTGTGAAACCAGCAAAGTCGATTTTGAAAAACTCATGGAGAGCAATCATCAACTTGCCCATGAACTAAATGAGGTTAAAACCCATAATGAGAGCAAGACAAATGATTTGGTTCTACTACAAACCAAAATTACAACTCTCGAGAAGCGAGAAAATGAACTTGAGACCATTCTGAAGTCTTTTGAAAAATCGTCCAAAAGAATGGAAGAAATTCTGAGCACTGGGCAACATGCTCATGATAAAAGTGGCTTAGGATACAGCTCATGTTCGAATAAAGGTAAAACTAGTACTGTGTTCGTCAAGAGTGTGGAACACATTCCAGAATCGGAAGATGTTCCTAGTCCCATAAAGGAACTCTTGCATCGAGAAAACCAAAAGCCGCCATTCCGCCTCCACAACTCTACAATTCGAGACAGTGGAACCAACAACCACTCGAAGGCGTAATCTACAAGATGCTCCCCAAGCATATCATCAAAGCCGAAAGTCATTCGTAAAGAAGGCGATTCAACCACCAAAGGCCCGCACAAGTACCCTCGATGCAGTGCACCTAGGTATTGGATACAGAGCCCCGTTATCCCTCAAGACACAGATGCCGATTCGGTATCAACAACGATTGGGAATCCAACCGGAGACCCGTAAGACAAGCCGTTAGGCCTAGGAAAATGGCTCCACCTCCTAGACGGCACTCGCATCGAATAATAATAATAACCCCGATTTTTACATGCATAGTAATTATCATGATTATAACAACTACGGATATGCCCCGTAGATATCGCAATACCGTACCGAGTACATCCTACAAGAAACCAATTGCTGTCAGAAAATCTGGGTACCTAAAGGAACTAACATACATGGACCCAAAATCAAAGGGGACCTAAATCTACCTAATTTCTTTGTTACAGACATTCTAGAGGAGGATACAGTACTTCGATAGTGGATGCTCGTCACATGACTGAGACAGAGCAAGCTATCTCGATTTTGTAGAAGGTCGCGGTCCAAAAGTTCGCTTCTAATAAATCTAAAGGAAGAACAAGAGGGAAAGGAAACCTACTTGTCGGGAAATTCAAAGTCACCGATGTTGCATATGTTGAAGGCTTACAGTATAATCTACTTAGTATTAGCCAGTTACGTGATAAACAGTTCTCGGTGAAGTTCTATATAGAACGCAGTAGAGTCAAGAACACCCAAACCAAGGAAGTTGTGCTTACAGGAAGCAGATCAGTTAAAATGAACATTGCTAACTGGAAGCCTATGAGCTCCTCAATTCCATGTTTTGTTGAAAAAGCCACTGCAGATCTTAGTGGCTATGGCACAAGAGGATGTCTCACGTCAACTTCAAGACGATCAACAAGCTTTCAAGACAGGGTATGGTAAGAGGTTTGCCGGATGTGTCATTCAAAAGGACAATATCTGCGGACCTTGCCAGAAAGGCAAGCAAATCAAGTCAACCCTGGAGAGCAAATCCTACCTTTCAACCCAAAGAGTATTGGAAATGCTACACATGGATCTCTACGGTCCTGTAGACCCAGTAAGTTTGGGAGGTAAGAAATATTGTATGGTTGTTGTTGATGATTATTCCAGGTACGCTTGGACGATCTTTCTTAGCAAGAAGAAGGAAACAACATCAAGGTGCCCGAGCTCCCGAGAAAGTTGCGAATGAAAAAGCATCGAGTATCGTGTGCATTCGTTCCGGCAGGTACCGAATTTACTAACCGCTTTATAGAGCAATACTGTTCGGAGAATGGAATACATCACGAGTACTCAGCTGCCCGAACACCTCAACAAAATGGTGTTGCCGAGCGAAAGAATAGGACGTTGAAAGAAGCAACAAGGACAATGATTGCCGAAAGCAAATTGCCGCAGCGTTTCAGGGTGAAGCAACCAATACAAACGTGCTACACTCAAAACCGCCAGTATCGTCAACAAGCACCACAACAAAACGACTTACGAGGTATGGAACAACAAAACTCCATTAGTTTCGTATTTTCACATTTTTGGATGCAGGTGTTACGTATTGAACAATGGGAAGGACCAACTTAGAACATTTGATGAAAAATCAGATGAAGGAATATTCGTAGGATACTCTTCCGTCAAGAAAGCTTTAATCTTTAATAAAAGGAGGTCGACGATCGAGGAATCGGGTTCATGTAGTGTTCGACGAACCACACCATGACCCTACAGAGTAGATAATATCACTCGGGACATTCACCATCTATCTATCTTGGATCCACCTACACCCATAGAACCTGTAGTTGATTTAGAAATCAACCCCGCACTGTAAGAATCGATGTGGTTGAAGCCGACGCCGCATGTCAAGCCGCACCTACGTAAACTCTCGATACGACGGATCCTGAACTAGAACCCGACCGAAGATGGTTGAGAGATCACCCGCAAGAGCTTATCATTGGAAACATTAATGCAGGTGTTTCTACTCGTAGGAGAATACAGAGTACACAAGGAAATGTACTTTGTGCACAAGAAGAATCTAATGCTCAAGTCTCACAGTATCCTGAATGGAAATCTCAATCCGAAC
The DNA here is from genome assembly GCA_033398695.1 of Orobanche coerulescens. Lineage (NCBI taxonomy): Eukaryota > Viridiplantae > Streptophyta > Magnoliopsida > Lamiales > Orobanchaceae > Orobanche > Orobanche coerulescens. Next base: position 200,279,540 of record CM065803.1, on the reverse strand, counting down.
TTAGGAGACTCAATATGTGCACTATCGCTGTATTCTTAGCCCAATCCGAACCTGTTTCGACCATAGACGCTCTTAACAACTCTCATTGGATTACATCTATGGAAGAAGAGCTTAACGGTTTGAAAGAAACAATGTATGGTATCTTGTACCTGCAGACACATCAATCGGTTATAGGAACCAAATGGGTATTTCAAACAAAAAGGATGGAAATGGACTTATCATAAGAAACAAATCCACTAATAGCACAAGGCTATTGTCAGAAGAAGGAATCGACTATGATGAAACCTTCGCCCGTAGCGAGACTAGAAGCCATCAGATATTTTTAGCCTTTGCCGCCCATAAGAATTTTATCGTATACCAAATGGACGTCAAGAGTGCTTTCTGAATGGAGAGCTTTGAAGAAGTTTATGTTGAACAACCACCGTGGTTTGCCAACACAGACGGTATCGATCTAGTTTACGAGGCTAAGGAAAGCGCTACGGACTTAAACAAGCCCCTAGAGCTGGTACGAAACCCCGTCCCGAGATTTAACCAATAACGGATTTGAGAAAGGTGTCACGACAAAACATTGTTCAAAATACAGAAGGTGATGACCTCCTAATGGTACAAATTTATGTCGATGATATTATTTTTGGTTCAACTAACCTTGCTCTATGTCAAAGGTTCTCACATCTCATGCAAAGCAAATTTGAAATGAGTATGATGGGGAACTTAGTTATTTCCTAGGTTTGCGATAAAGCGGATGCCTACAGTATATTCATCAACCAGAGAAATACGGAAGGAGCTTCTCAACAAATTTGGAATGAACACTTCCAAATCCTCGCCAACCCCCATGAGCACTTCCGTGCAAATTAGTGCCGATGAAGCCGGAAAGCCGTTTGACCAATCACTCTACAGAAGCTCATTGGTTCGCTCCGTACCTAACAAATAGCGTGCCCGATATCCAGCTTTGTTGGAGTGTGTGCGAGATACCAAGTTGCACCTAAGGAGTCACACTTCAATACGGCTAAACGAATCACGAAATACGTTAAAGGAACAATCGATGCAGGATCGTGGTATCCTAAGGAAGGCGGATTCGATTTAGTTGATACGACTGGATCTCGGAGGCTGCAAGCTAGATAGGAAGAGTACAAGTGGAACTTGTCACTTTCTTGGACCTAGACTCGTTTCTTGGTTCAAGAAGAAGCAATTGGCAAATTCTCTCTCCACGGTGAATCAGTACTATGTCTGTGGTAGCTGCTGTATGCAGATCCTTTGGATGCGAACAAGCGCCGATTATGGAATCGATGCTAGAGAGACTCCAATCATGTGTGATAGCACGAGTGCAATTGCAATCACGCACAATCTGTTTTGCACTCGCGCACTAAGCATATCAACATGAAGCATCATTTCATCAGAATCATGTCGAGAACAAGGATGTTCGCCTGGAAAAAGTCCATACGGACATCCAGTGGCCGACATTTTCACCAAGCCTCTCGACACAAAAGATTCAACATGCTAAGAACAGACTGGGAATACTACAAAGACTCCTGTAAGTAAATTTACCGCTTTACTCAAAAATTGAGGGGGAATGTCAGAAGACCCGTGAATACAAGATCCAACAAGAATTATCCGTACACTCGTAATCATCAATACAAGATCAGTAGCGAACGAAGGCATATGAATACTACGGTGATGTGTGCAATAATTAAGGGGGAATACAGTAGGACCCATGAATACAAAGATTAATCCAACTATTGCAGTATGGAATTTAAAAACCTATTAGTACCTTTTTAAGGGGGAACGTCAGACGACGCGGAGAACAAGACATACTATAGGATTTCGATTCAAGATATAATATAATATTATTTCCTTTTTAAAATAATTTTTGTCCACGTGCCCTGTTTTATGTCAAACGTCATGTTCATTAAATGCCTTACACGACATCCGACAATCAATCTCAAAAGCCGCGATGTTTTCATATTGATTATTATTTGTAAACCGCCGTTTAGGCATTTAGGGTAATCACCTATGTCGAAGTGGGACCATTGTATTTTAAAACCTTTTAATGGATTAGCGTCAGCTTATACTAAATCCATCCCGACCGTCGATTTCAAAACGGCTCCCATCCCTTAAAATCGACCATTCGTACTGCAAACCCTATTTCGCCGCCAAGTATAAAAGGATCAGATTCGCCATTAGAGACTCTTTACGCTTCGCAATTACAAGAGATCTCAAGCAAACAAATTTCTACATATTTTCTCGCATATTCACTGCGAATTTCTACCGTCTTCTTCCACCTTCGCTTTAAGAAAACATCCATGGCTAGTCAATCTTCATCCCCGCTCAAGAAAACCTCCAACATCATTGATGGCCGGATCTTCTCGAAACCCGTCATCATCGAGCGTATCATCTCTGAAATCAACGACACCGAACCGATGGAGTATATCATCACTCGTCTTGAACAACAAGGACTCTATCGCTTTGGAAGCAAAACCGCCGACAAATACGACGCTCATCTGGTTGAGGAATTCTACTCAACGCCGCTCGCTTTCTCTCACTAGCCCAGGAGGACATGTTGGCCGACATCACCGCAATACCAAGGAGTGCAAATCTGCATAGATAGCGACCTACTTCAGAAAATCTACAGGCTGTCCGCCGACGGCCTGACCATGGACCAGCTTGAGACGTTTGGGTCTCAAGGGCTGATTACCAAGTTTTATGGACTATTTACCGGGTCCAAAGTGGTTGATATGGTGACAACCACATGCCACAAGAAAAATTTTCTTCTTCATTTCGTTTATCTCCACGATTTCTATTCCAGGATCATTGAAAATCGAACCGGCGCGTTCGAAATGTGCACGGATCTAAGGTTCAGAATGATGGTAGCTATCTTGACCTGTGAAAAGGTCAACTGGTGTCAAATCATTTTGAAACGACTTCAGGAAGAGGTGTGCAAACCAGCCACCCAAAAGAAATCGTTCGGTTTAATGCTAAACTACATTCTGACAAGGTGCGGAGTCAAGCAATCCGCCGATGCCAAGAAAAACAGCTCACGGATATATTTAGGAGGCGTCAAACCCTCTGCCTATAACCAGAGCACAATGCATGCCAATCACCCGAGAACAAGTCACATGCCTATTTCTGACAATCCCAGAGACGAAACCGTGAAGATCCCTGAATTGGAATCTTCAAAGAAGAAGCGCAAGCGTTCTCACAGCAAGAAGCACTCTGCTGATGAGAAGTCGAAGAAGAGACTCTGGAGGCTCTCAAAAATCAAAGCCAAACACTCCGAGGATGTCTCGCCCGTGGCGCAACCCACTGATAAAGCACCCTGTGGCCCAACCTCGCGGAAGAGGTGTCTCCTACCGCATCGACGTAGATCCCGATCCCTTGGCGGCTACGACGGATTTAGAGACATCTCGCAACATTCAAGACGTTAGCACGTCGGCCGCCCATTCGAGCCAAAGCTACTTCTCCTCTACGGATTCCACACCCGTACAGATCCAATTTCCTTCGGCACCATCCTCGCAAGGAGTCCATCTTCCGTACAGATCCCATACCGTCTGGAATCCTCAAACAGCGTCTCCACGTGATTCAAGTCCCTCCCGACTCAATTATAAATCAAACACTTCTTTCAAGATAAATTGAACAGCGTACGAAAGATTTCGCAATGGAAAAGCTTTAGGCTAGCTCCGTACGACACTGCATAACCGGAGCGAATGGAGCCACGAAGAGCGATTTGTCTCCAAGTAATCAATCAATCGAAATTGAGGCACCGCTCGATGGGACAACGCCTCTTGCAAAGATCTCATTGAAAGCCACCGCCGCACAAATCCGACGCCGTAAGAAAAGGAAAGAAGAAGTCGAGGACTCTCCCATCAATCCAAAAGACGACGGCGACCACGACTCGAGCAGCGGCGACGATGCTCTTCAAACAGTGCGAGATTGAGCCGTGAAGAGGTGAAGCCCAAGCCACCTCTCCACCCGAAACGACGAAGGGCCATCTACCCAAGCTAATCCACCTTCGCCACAATGAGAACATTCCCGACCAGAGGAATCGGTCCCTCCATCGTGGAAGATCAAGAAATTTTGGAACAGGCACCCGAGCCTGTTGCGACCAAAGAAGCGTCCTACAACCCAACAGGAGGATTCAGTCCCGCCTGCATCCTTATCTGCCGAAGAACCTTCGCCACAGGACGCTTCTGAACCAACTGTCACCATTCCACAAGAAGCTACTCCCGCCCCTGCAACCTTGGAATCCGAGGACGGTAACGAACCTGAGGATGTCCAACTTACTTCACGCCCATCCGTGAACGTAAGAAGGTTAAATGGTGCTGAAGACTTCGCCCAGCCTGACTCTCCTATCTCTGCTGCACGCAAAGAGCGCCTGCAAGCTCTTGGCCTTCAGACTGTATTTATCCAAGATGCAGTTAACGCTCTCTCTTCCGTAGAAAAGGCATCAATGGATGCACACCTCTGCGGTGAAGAAATGACAACTCTTCAACACGAAGTATCTCGAGTTGTCGAAGCATTCATCATCCTGCCAGAAGTGTTCAAGCAAGCCTTGAAAATCATGGAAGATAAACAAGCGCAACTGCTGAAGGAGGAAGCTTCGAAGACAAGAATTGCTGAAGCTAAGACCGCCTGTGCAATGATAGAGAACAGCTCTCAGCTGCGTGCGCATGACAAATCCATTCAAGAGATGTCGCAGACTCTTTCCTCCCTCGTTGAAAGAATAAACAGCATCGAGACCAAACAGGACGCCGCTCTTGAAATCCTGCAAAGTCTTGATGAGGCCAAAAAGGGGGAAGAAGCTCGAGAAGCTGCAAGGAGATTAAGACTGCAACAGGAAAGGGAATTTGAGGCTGCTCAGAGCAGTATCGCTGCTGAATTGAACAAGCTAGCACCTCAACCCCAAAGTTTTAGAATTTCAGGCTCCAGACCAGAATTCCATGACCCAAATGTCCCTTGGCAAAATCTTGTTCAAAGACCTTCGGAAATACGTCTGCCAACCAACCGCAACCCAACTGCCGAAGAAGTGAAGAACTGGAGGAAGAATGAACTAATGAGATATTTTGTCAGACTCATCAGGGAATCCGCCATCTTCAAAAATTATAAGACATTGGCGGAAGCGGCAGACAAATTTTCAAAGATGCTAGAAGAAGGTAAGCTCCCTCTCCAAATCGAGATGAAATCAAAACATAGAAGAGGAGATCGGGTCACCCATCCAGAGGATTGGATACTTGCCTTTGATCGTTCATATGAAGGAAGAGCTATTTACCAAGAACGAGGCAATGATTCACTTCAAAACTGGTGGCGCGGCACCGAGAATGAGCCAGGAAGGAGACCTTGGAGGCATGCGGATCAAAGATGAAACTTATGTATATTATTTTTGTTTTTGTAATTTCTATTCAACACAGCAAACCTTGTACTCAATCTTTTTGAATATCAATAAAACAGTTTGTTTGTCTTGAAAGATTACAACTCGTAATATACTATGTTTATGTGTGATTACTTAAATTGTTTGATAGGAATCTCAAGTTAGATAAACTTGATTGAAAAATTAAGCTGTACGAACTAGTCTACGAACAGTTCATAGTTTCAGTTGTAAACTTAGAATACATTGTAAGATTGTGCCTGCGCGCCAATCATAGGCTTAAGTTGTAATAAATCTCAAACTGTATCGAACGTGCCTGCGTGCAGTTCATTATTGTAGACTAAAGTCACTAAGTCAGACCTATTGACAAGAGACCAAGAAATCGCCAAGTCATCGAAGAAGAACGCTTCATGAAGAAGGTTTTGGCATCATCAAGAAGACTCAAGAGTTTAAGTTAAGACTTGGCAAATTGTCAAAAAGGGGGAAATTGTTAGGAAAAACAAACACCCTGTATCGATTCAATGATACCCGATCCTGTATCGATTGTTATTTGTTATTGAAAAGGTTTTGACATATATGCCAAATACAAGAAAGGAAAATCAGACGAGGAGTCAAGGATTTATCATGTATCAAGACTGCCTCGAATCAAAGATAAGTGAAGCTCACAAGACAAAGAAGAAGACTTGTAAGAAGACCAAGTATGGAAACTGTCTCGATGCCCTAATACGGTCATTCTCCATACGATTCAAAAGGACAAGAAAGAACACAAGTCAAGTTCCGTTGAACAAAAAAGTATTTAAATACTCAAGGATAAAGTATTTAAATACCGCGCCTTCGATCTTGAATCCCGCGAAACCGGATCATGTCATATTCCCGTTGAAGGAAATCTTATTCAAACGGACATCTCAACGGATACTTTATTCGGAGGCTATATATATCCTTGAAGACATTGAAGATCGATTACCCCAATTAATATAACTCTCAAAGCTATCAAGTTATCATCTAAGCAAACATATCTCCGAGCAAGCGCAAGTTAAAAGCGAAAGAGATATACGGTGCTCAAACATCAAGAACATTTATCATCGGATCTTGATATTCAAAGTCTTGTTCTTACCGGTTACCTAACCTTTTACCTCTGTGTAAAAACCGAGCTCTGTGTGAACTCAACAAGTTATTCGACTGTGTGGGATGAATAAGGACGAAGCTTTGGCTGTGTGTGAAGAAGCTAGTCAAGAAGGAAGCTTTAACCAATGTGTGAACGGTTGAAAGTGATATTCTTTGTATCAATCTGTGTGAACGATACAAGGATAGGTTTGTTTATAATTACGTAGTTGTGTACGCAGAATTATTTAATAAACTTTTACTCTGTGTGGAGGACCGGTGGACGTAGAGGGGTTTACCTCGAACCACTTAAATTATCGTATTATTTACCTTACCTTTTCTTGTTTGAAATAACTGTGATATATTAAGTATACACCTAATACGTCGTTGCTGTATCCACGGCAACTAACTGTATCCAAGACTTCCGCTACGCACTCAGATTTAGATTCCATACAGTTTGTTGTTTAAACTACTTTTCCAAACTGTATCCAGTATACTTAAGTGGCCAACATCACAGGAACAAGACCGAAGATAGCTCGCCAAACGATCAGGTCACCCAAACCCGAGACCAAAGTCCGCTCAACGGATCGCCCGTCTTTATCCTAAACGATCGCCAGTTGAACCACCTCACCCCATGTCTTCAGCATCGGAGGAAGATGGGGGGCAATTGTTGTGTCAAGATTTATACACCTCGACAGGCGATCGGCACAAATGTCGGGCGACCGAGCCAGAGTCGAATAGACCAAGGCAGACTTGCCTGCAGAATGGAGCGATCGATATCTAAGGTGATCGTCTCTTGGCACCTGGAGATCGTCCCAAATGCCCGATCATGGACGACCGCCTCATACCACGCGAAGCCATCATCCGTCTAGTCGGCGAAGGCCGAAGCTCGGGATAGAGACTCACATGCAGATCCGAAAAAGGCGCCGCAGGACATGGATCGTTGACCACAGCCTGTCATCAATCTCACCTACCAACAGACCCGCCGAAAGGTGCAAAGTGGGACCTCCCGAGACAGCGACTCAGGACGCGTGCAGACTTCTCATTAGCTCACACAGCTGGCTGCCAGCAGCAGCCGCGGACTTTAAAGGCAATCAGCCCATGTGCTAAAAGACGATTGCCCCCTTACTATAATACAGGAAAGGCGATCGCCCGTCAGGAAAAGGCATCCCATCTCCTATAAATAGAAGGCATCCTGCACTTGGAAAAGGGCTGGGTTTTCTGCTTTTTCGCTGCTTCACAGTTGGTGTCTCTCTCTTGGCTACGCTATACACTTCATACATCTTTCTATCTCTCACTCTCGAAACCTCTTAACTCATAAGACGGTCAGCAGAAACGAGAACAAGAACTCCCTGCAGTTCAAGAACTCACAGAGCAGCACTCAAGAGCTAGATAATTAGGGCCTTTTACACTCATTGTAATCGCACTCTTACATTAATATTTGTACTCCAGCGTATTCGTATTAATAACATCTCGCGAGAGCATTCAAGCTCGGGCCTAACAAACCCGGCAAATCTTGTGTTATTTACTTCCCCACGGACGTGCTCTCTCACTTTGTTTGCTGCCCATCCATTCCAGCAATATCTATCTCCGGATAATATTTTGGGTAGCAACACAGCTCTCGATAATCAATGCACAAGCGAAACGAACCATCATTTTTCTTGAAAAATAACATTGGTGCTCCCCACGGAGACGCACTCGGTCGGATATAACCCTTCTCGATCAATTCCGCCAGTTGATTCTTCAATTCCTGCATTTCAGTCGGGTCCATACAATATGGTGCTTTCAATATTGGAGATGTACCAGGCTCCAACTCAATCGTGAATTCCACATCTCTCTGCGGAGGCAAACTAGGTAACTCGTTTGGAAATACATCGGCGTATTCTCTCACTACCGAGATATACATCAATGACACTGATGATTTCTCAGTTTTGGTCATATAGCACTAATAACCAACACACCCGCGATTGAGTAATTTCACTGCTTCCATCATATTGATAAATTTTCTGAAACAGCTGGGATTACTCCCTTGAAATACACACTCAGATCCATCGTCTAAAATGATAGTGACCATACACTTACGGACACTAAGGATGGCATCGTGACGATCCATCCAATCAATACCCAAAATAACATCATCTCTAGGTAAATCTACCACGATCAGGTCTGCCAACCAAACACGGCCACTAAGCTGAATCGGATAATTCTTAATCTCACGATCTCTGATAATTCTTCTACCGTCAGTTAGAACAATGATATAAGGTTCACAACTAGTAGCACTATCCAGGTGAAGTCTACTCAAGCATGACTCGGAAATGAATGAATGTGATGTGCTAGTATCAAAAAGGGTACACACAGGTTGAGATAAAAATTTTGAGTGTACCTGAGATCATTCGGGCCTCCAGATCGTTGGTCCTCTTCATCTCATAAATTCGGGGCTTGCCAGCCCCAGAACCAGATGCTCCTGTCTGATAACTGTGGGCTCCGCCTTTATTTGCTCCCGTCATCTTAAGCAGCGGGTGAGTGACTGATTCTAAGCAGTGGCGCCGGGGCTTGAGATGTCGCGAGTAGGCTTGGAGTCTCTTCGGCGAAATGGGCCTTATGCCCGGCAATCCTGATTATTACACGTGATAGTCCGCCTCGCACTTAGTGCTGAAATGACCCTGCTCTCCACAGTTGAAACAGTGATGGCCGAACGCCGCTCGGGACCGAGATTCTGCAGTTTAGGCGCCATAGGAGGTCGCTCGTAAAAGTAGAGCCCGCACGAGGCTTATTGAAGGTTGCCTGTTGCCTTGGATGGTCTGATTCTTCGATTTCTTGCCGGAAGATGAAGTTTGATGTTTAGAAATCTCCTTCGCATAGCTCATAAGCAAGAGCTTTCTCGATGAATTCAGCCAGGGTGGTGCAATGATGATTAAGCAATTGTAGCCGCATACGAGGTTTCAACTTCTCACTGAAATACTTGATCTTATCCGCCTCGAAGTGGATAATGGATGAGGCGAATGGAAGTAGCTCCTGAATCTTCTCGGTAATGGCGAGAACATCTTCTTCCGTTGAGGGGTCGGTGAGTAACTCCAACAACTTGGCCTCTCTGAGTGGTGCCAGATAATATCTTTCCATCATGAGAGTGTTGAACTGGTCCCACGTGCAAGATCCGTCGGTGGGCTTCAAAAATAGCCACCAAGAGTGAGCGCTCTTACCCAGATAGTAAGCTGCAACTGAAACTTTGTGCCCTTCGGGACACTCCACCATAGCAAATAGTTTCTCGAAATGTTCAAGCCAGTGAATAATATCCACCGACTCAGACGAGCCCTCGAAAGTAGGTGGCCTTTGGCGAGAGATGTCGCCGATAATACTGCTCACACTCCTCTCTTGACCCTGAGGTGGCGGCGGAGGGGCCTGCTGAGCCTGAGTGGCTGAGTTCTGCATTGTCTCCATCAGACGTTCCATCTGACTCATTTGGGCCATCATGCCCTGCGTAAAAGCGAGTGGATCAACCCGAACACTTTTTGATTGAGTTGTATCTCGGGTACGGCTTCCTGACGGTGAATAATTATTTCCAGGTGAATGAGTGGCAGCGTCGCTGCTCGTAGAATTGACATTATTCCTCACGTTCGCATGGGTATTCACTCGAGCTCCTGGGTTTCGGCCCGCACCGAGGCCTCTTCCCCTGCGTCCTCTAACAGCTTTATCCATACTGAAGTAGCAAAACACATGATAATTATAGATTTCGCATGAAAGATCAACTGAGGTGACATGATTATCTGATGAAATTATTGAAATGATCATCTTGAACAATTGAGCAATGAAATTGATTGAGTGATTAATGAGTTAACATGATCGACATGATCAAAAATGAAAATGATGATTGAGGATTGTTGACTGATGAATGATGAATGAGTGATTCTTATTACTAGAAATTATACCATGGCGTCAGAAATCTTACTATTTCTTTGGTCTGAGGGGCTTGGCGCTTGCATACGTCACACGTGACACGAAAGTCCAATGATACTAGTATGACGAATGATGATTTCAATGAGACATGACTCGGAAGGTAGTATTCAAAACCACGCTTCGATACCAACTCTGTAACACCCCAAACTAGGCGGATATTACAGTGTCGTGGACCCCCAACTAGGACCCACCAGGCGAATGAAAATTAATGAATAAAATAATATAATTGTAGTACCGTACCACATTATATCATCAATTACTCCGATGAGGAGTTTCAAGTACAACACACCCAGGAAACACAGAATACATGTATATTTCATATGAAGCTAAAATATACAACATTAAATGAAACGGAATCCAAACGGGACTGCAGCAGAAATTACACATCAAATAAACATGAATAACTGAAAAGACTGGAGCCCCCTACTAGTATCACTGGGACTCCTCGCCGTCAACGTTCTCTTCCCTTGCTTTTGTCTTGCCATGACCTAAAACAACATCCCCAAACAGGGTCAGTTACACAGAACAACAATCCTCAAGAATTGAACAAAATACAATAATCACATGAATGAGTTATGAAATTAAGTAGAATGATGGGCATCATAGTACGCCACGAATGGGATGTGCAAGTGCACAAGACTGCCGAGTGCCCGGCGTCCCGCATAAACACCCGCAAAACTTGGCCTAATTAGTCTCACGGAGGCACGTTACCATGTGCATAGTCCAATGTGTCCGGATCCCTACAAACACAATGACTTTAATGTGCCCGACTAAAAATTCCACACATATACCATCCGAAACGCAATACAATGATAGCTTCAAATGAAATGATTGGAACCGTTGTTTCTCGTGAATTAAATGATAGTATGATAATTACAAGTCCCAACATGATTAATAACAAACATGAATTATACGTATGAATGAACAACAACAAAAGGAATGATTATCCTTTTAACCGAGCAAGAATTAACTTGCCTCAAATATCGGTGAATAATGTCCTTCCTCTAACAATCATCCTTAATGGAGGTATCGGTCGCTCGAACAACCTTGAATAACACAATTACCAACAATTCGCTTAATATACGCATCAATTATGATCATAACCACTACAAGAGATTGATACAACAATTCCAAACTCATTGGGGCATTTTGACAAACACTTTATAAACAATCTCCCATTATTTACAACCAATCCCAATTGTATCGAAAACCAACCTCCAAAAGAGTGATTCAATCCAACAAAACACCATCAACACAATCGATAATCCACTAGGAATGCACAAATCGAGATTACGATAACATCTAGTTGAAAACCCCAATTCCAAGTCAACCTTCAAAATGTTCTTGAATAAACTTCCAACAATCCGATGATAACTCATAAAAACTCATAATCATACGTATATCCTTCACAAATCATGATTATACCATCCAAAACATCATGCTCCAACTCAAAATCGAATCTAGGGTTGAACAAGTTACCTTGAATTAGGATGAAGAATCCAAAAAGATGTTGTTAATCCACACCAAGAACTCAAAGAGGATGAAATCTCTGAGATTGATGATGTTAAATCGCCAAGAATTCGCCCACAAGTCGCCAAATGAGAGGAGGAATGAGGAGAATGATGAAATGAACTTCTCTCCTCAAAAATCCACTGAAAAGGGGTAAACTGCTTCGCGTGCCGTGGCACGGACTGAGTGTGCCGCGGCCCGCAGCCAGAAAACTGTTCCAGCACTTAGCTTAGTGCCGCGGCCCGGTAAGCAGAGGGCCACGGCCCGCGGTACAGCCGGTTCCAACACCAAAGGCACAAGGTGTGTGCTGCGGCGCACACTCCCTGGTGCCACGGCGCGCACTTTTCGGGCCCAAAAATGACGAAAAATGACTCGGGAAGAGAATAAAAGTAATAGAACTCAAAACTTGGGGACAATAACACAAAATGGAAGTGCGGAAACCCCAAAATGGCGGTTCCGAGCAATGATTACGAGGGTTTACCCAACAATAGTATGATCCGAACAAGGAGTAAATTCGAAATGATATGAACTCCAATATCAACATTAACTTACAAAGCAATTTCAACGATCAAGATAATATTCTCGTCTTGATTCTCAAGCAAGGTTGAGACAATGAACAATATCGATACACGACTCAAAGTTACTCCAAATGGTGAACACGAATGAATGAATATCAATGATGAATGATTAATAATGAGTGAGAATTACAGAGTGACAATTACTGAATGAAAAATAAATGAGTTCACAACCGGGTATTACATCATTACTAGCACCATTGTGCTTAAACGTATCGTAAATTTCCAAGAATGTAGTGATATGAGCATTGCGATCTTCATTGGACATGCCGCATAACTAATTAGCTTGAACCATCTGAATTATTGTTGGCTTAATCTCGAAGGTATTTGCTTGAATGCTCGGACGACGGATACCTAGAAGATTTTCATTAACTTGCAGAAGTGCAAAGTCGCGAAGAGCTCTGGTATTTTGCAACTGATCCTGATTGTTGTCCTGAATTTCCGTTGCGTCTGCCATGGCCTGGCTGTGTGCGCTAGAAGCTGCTCTTTTCTCAGAAAGAATTTTTCGACAAGTGCGTTCGATCTCAGGATCAAAATCAATCAAATCTTTCATACACTAAGACACTCCCTGAAAAGATCAAAGAAAACAAGAAAGAAAAAAAGTTTTTAAATAGAAGATTAACAAAATTAAAATTCAAACTAATACTAGAAAAGCCACAATTGATATTAGTAAAAAAACAATCAGTTCCCCGGCGACGGCTCTAAAAACATGTTATATAATTTGGTAACGCGAGTGTACGCTATCGCAAACAAGTATTAAAGTAGTGAGTAGAGTATCGTTCCCACGGGGACTAACGTACTAAGTACCAATTGTACGATCTTCTACCAGTATTATTTGAATAATCAAATTGATGTAACGAAACGAAATAATTTCCTAGTTAATAAATTAATAATAAGCTAACAATTAAATAAAAATGGCTCAATCTAAACAGGGTAAAAATTCAAATGAGACGGATTAGGGTTGTGTTTTCACCATGATTTATCCGATGTGATCGTTTATGTATTGTTCTCTAACATTCTACTTCAACCGATTGGAAGCGGAGAATCCCTAAAATAATCTAAAGCCTCTTCCGAGATCAATAGAAAATACTATTAATTTATCAACTCAATATATTCCTATATGAATTAATACTCAATAGCTAATCCGGTACAGTGGTTTCTCGACAAAAACAAGCTTCACAATTCCTACGAGTATATTCCTATCTCATCGAACAATATGATTTTCCTCATCAGTTCCAAGCTTAAATCTCTTCTTCCTATTAAATAAAAGCGTTAAAGACAATTCAACTATTATCCAGATAATTGAAAGCATTAAAATCAATAAGTAAAATCCAATCCAGTTGAACAGATGAAAAACATGAAAATATATGAAATCATATCTTCAAAATTTAGGTTTCATCACAACCCTAAAATAGTAAACTAGCCAGACATGATAGTAAAATAATTCATCATTAAAATAAAAAACATGAGTCTAGATGAATTTTCACAAACGAAGAAGCAATTCCTCGCGTCCTCTGTGTTGTTGTTCCCTTAGGTTTGATTTCTGCCCCTTGCTTTGTGCCTCCTCTATTGTGTTTTAGTTTCAGCTTTTATATACCCTCTCATCTCTCCAAATCGCATCTAGAAAAACGTGTCTAGTCTCCCCCCAAGACGGCCAAAGTCACAGAATTGTATTAGGTTTTCACCGCTGTGGGCCGGCTCGTAGTAAGTGTGCCGCGGCCCCAATAACGCAACTGCCCAGTCTAGGCATTAATTCAGTACGGGCCGCGGCCCGGAGTAATATGTGACGCGGCCCTCGGTACAGCTTGTTCCAGCTTGCTGCGTGTAGAATCTGCGATGTGTCCCAGCTTCGTGTGATGCGTCCCTCCACTAAAATTGGCATTTTCCACCGGTTTGACTGATTTTAATTACACTACGCCTTCAACCTTCAAAAAAACAAAAACTCCATCATATTTTTATCAATGAGGATTAAATTGTGCCAAATAACTAGAAATAAATCGTGCTCAACGTGCACAAAATAATGTTCAATATGGTTATCGAGTTCTTTACAAAGTTTAATAGAGGGCAACCCATCCGGTTTCTATTTTGTCATTCTTTATAAAGTGGTGTCTAACACCAACCCATCTAATGGATGATTCGATCTTCTTTTACCCCTAGTTCACTTGCCCTCAACCCATTCGACTTCTATGGCTCGCTGAACTATCTAAGTTTAAACCGTCAACTCCTATTAGTCTGAAAATTAAATTTTACCTGGCAACCCATACAGTTTCTAGGGGTTTGATTTGTCACAACCAAAGGCATCTAATGCACTCTAGGAATTTATCAACCTTCCCCAAAAATATTACCCCAACATACTCGGAAGAATAATATTTAAGTTTAGATTTCAATTTTTCATGAGTTTGACAGTGGGTAGGAAACCTCGTAACCTTTATAACTTCGTGTTTTTAAGTGGGAGTTTAACGCGATTATATGTTACACTTTGCACATTAATCCGTTTATAAGCGCGGTTTGTCGGTTTGTTTGTTTGTCATACAATATGAAAACATACACAACCTAAAACTAACAACATGCTGTTCATGGACCGTTCCTAAGTACCGAGTCTTCATCGACTCGATAAAAATGCAAGTAATCTAATTACAAGTCTTGAATCTTCGTCTTCATAGCGGTTCGTCCTCGGCTCTTCGTCATAGCTGATTTATTACATATATAAATTTGCATCCTATACAAATTTATTAAAAATAAATCGGCTCAAAACGGCCATTACAACCCCATCGAATAAAGATTCAATAAACTAAGTCCATGAACTACATCACCATTCAAAAATAATGCAACTATTACATTAAAATAAATGGCAATGGCAATAATGATTAATCTAAATATTGATCTAATTAACAAAAAATTAATCCAACGATTAGAATTAATCCAATTAATTCACATAACCGTTAATTTTAATTTGTTCCGGACAAAATAAATATTTTATTAAAGTAATTCCCTTAAAATAAAATTACCATAATTATATTTTAGTCAAATTAAATCTAATTTAATTTACGGAAAATTAATATACCGAACGAAATATAAAAAATAGAGTCGAAAACACATGGCCGGGCCAAGCCCGCAGGCACTGCCTCGCGGTCCAGCAGCCGGACCGCGGTCCCTCACAAAATGGGACCGCACGGCAGCGGTCTAGCAGCTCCGAGCTGTCAGGTCCGATCACATTTTCGGCTCGTCTTTTCATCCCGATTCTAAAAATAATATTTTTCTAATCTTTATATTACACATTCAAATCAGTTTTTCAAAAGAAAAATAGATTTACATTGTAACATAAAATCATGAAAATAATTTTTAGATGAACAATTAAACATTAACATTTAAGACAATTATGATTCTAAATCATAAAGAATAACCAAGCATCCCAAATGCTAATATCGAATATACAATCGCAAAGACATCGCTCCGATACTACTGATGGAAAAATCGAGATACGCAACGAAAAAATGAACCGGTCCAACCGGATAAAACTAAACCCCCAAAACGTATAAATGAATATTAAATGACGAAGATAAAATTAAGAGATCATACCCTCGTAGACCTTTGATAATATCTTCTTGGAAAAAAATCCGAGTCAGGATTTGATCATTTCCGGTCACCAACACGAACACGAATCTGATTCGTTCTAGCTTGATGAATGATCAAAACACCAAAGATGCCGAGTGTCTCTACGTTATCACGCGACGGATATTGATCGAAAAAATAATATATCAATTCGTTCTCAAAGAACACGGCTAGGAATTGATACATTATTTTTCTTCTCTTCTCTTCTTCCTTTTCTTTCTCTCAAAGATGAATAAGATGAAGAAAATAATTTCTCTCCCTCCTCAAATTAGATATCCAATACCCAATATTAATGAAGAGATAATAAATACATATTTTATCCATCAAATATCCTTGTGCGCTACTCCATAGGCCCGTCTTAATTGGCAATAGGAGGAACCAAAGAGTACGGGTAACACTTAGCCAGTCTAGTGTTCCGTACCGTAACCCAACTAAGAACGAATGATTAGATCATTCCAAAACCATTATGTCGTGAATACTGTATACGTATAAACTCTTCAATCATATGTCCCGGTCAAGTATTAGGGTCACGGTAAAGTCAAACCCTATTGTATCTTGACTCTATGCATTTTGTTAAAACAAACCGAGATCACCGAGCTATCGTGTATCAAATAGAACTAGCTCTAACTGCTTTGGCCAAAGACTTATGATCTCATTTGTCATTAACCGCATATGACATTTACCTGCTCAATAACAGGAGAAAGAATCCTATCTTGGTATTCAGTAGAGACTGCTACTTGCCCACTAAGTTGCATTTCGAGGTTGACCACACCAACCGGCGATTGGATCGAACTACTCTAATGACTAATTTAATGTCAAAAGGATATCTCCTACTGAAACCTCAAGTCAAAGGTCCACATATACCTATCAAAATCTTTCGATTCAGTCATTGACGATTCCTGAGTGATATCCATGTGACCGAATCGAGTTGAGTCGTGTTCGAGTATACTAATCCCATTAGCATACCTATAACGTGTGCTCCCACTAACCCTTAGTGAAGACAGACACTCTACATATCAAAGTACACATTATTATACAAGTCTTGTCTAAACTTACTGCCCAATTAAGTTTTATCGACTGCGAACCAGTTAAGCATTCGAGTCCTAAACACTTCCAAATCTATCTCCTTATCTCCATAAAAAGTGGAATGTTTGCTCTCAAATGCAAGGATCATTATTTTATATACCAAATCACAATGCCTGTGATATATAATAATACAAAAATAATAAATGCCTTATTTATATAATATTCATAACAATACAATGCTCTCACTCTCTCATCCTCTGAGTGGCATTCGAGGGCATATTCCTAATAATAAGAGGGGCAATCGTGGGATCAACAGAGGCCATGATTACATTGAATGTGATGTTATCTTGGCGAACCCATAAACGATACTTCGGACTAACTATGGTTGTGTCCGCTAGATATTGAGATAGACACATCTGTGATCCATCGATAAAATGCTCCAAGTCATAGCCAATAAGTAAGCTCATGAGTTGGGCCCAGGTAGAATAATTCGAACCTCCGTTGAGTTTAATGGGAAGTTGAGAACCCGGATTGAAACCAACCAATTGGTTGGTTGGAGGGGTCGGGGGAACGACCTGAGGTTGCTGAAAAGTCTTTGCAGTAGTGTTTGTGGGTTGGATGCCCTCAACAACACCATCTTTGGTCTAGTCTATTGAAGATATGAAAGTAGCGTGTGTGGAGGGAAAAGGGCCATCCCCAGCATTTTAAATGCTCGAGGCTGTTGAACCCCTAAAAAAACGTAAAAAAAAATCTCAAAACGCCATTTTGGCAAAATAGTTGGCAATTTTTTTTTCTTCCATTTTTTTTATAAACTAGCGAATAATTAGTTTACAAAACCACCAAAAAATATTTGAAATATATTAACATTATAATAAATGCATAATACTTGATCACATACACGAAAAATAAGTGAACTAATACAAGATAAAATAATTATTATAATTAGTCTCATGCTTTTAATTTGACAAAAAATGGGCATACAGAAGATAAGAACCCAAAACTTTCGCCGCGAAAGTGTTTGTAAAAGATTCATAGTCAAGTTTTTCTGCAAAAGCTTCATAGTCAGGTAAAAATGCCCCGTTCCATACCATGCCCGAGGTGTTCGGCTGGGTCGCCTTGCCTGAGACCCGGCCTTTGGAAGGGAAGGAGAGGTCATCCCTAGAATCATTTATGTGCTTATTTAAGCGAGGAGAAAACTTGATACCATAATGAGAATTATAACTCTTTTTATTAAGTAATGGACATAAGGATACATGTTACAATATATAGAACATATACAAGAGTCCTAAACTAGAGAGGCATTAGAGTCCTATACAAAGTATGTCTATGTTCAAGATATCCTAACTAGGCCTTATCTCTATCACACGGCTCGTGTATATGTACACGGCTCGTGTATGTTTCAATATATGTTTAAATATGTGCACACGGCTCGTGTATGTTTTAATATATGTTTTAATATGTGTACACGGCTCCTATATGTTTCAATATGTGTACATGGCTCGTGTATATGATGGAGATAAATATTGTATTTAATTATTTATTATTATTTCTATTTTATAATTATAGAACTTTATTTAAGTTTTAATTGTTAGCAGGTCGGGCTTTTAGGGCTTATACGCTTAAAATCCTAGTTATCTATTATAAATATGAGTCTCAAGATCATTGTAATGCAGTTGTTTTGATGAATGAAACTTAGAATTTTGCCCCTTTTATCGTGTTTTAATTGTTCTTATTCTAGTATTCATGTGTGAATCAATTGATTAACACGTTTAATCACGTTGCGTATATCCGGGTATTCTAAGAATCAAAATACACTACGTTTATATTGTGCTTCCGCTGCATCAGTTGGTAATCAGAATCAGAGACATACGATTCCGTGGAGTTATCAATGGATGTCACGAAAATACGATACGGGAGAGGAATTTGATTTCCTTTGGTTTCAATTGACAGTCACAATCGATGGGATTTTCGACAGCTACCGCCAGCGAGATGAACTCACGCCGCCGGTGACCTTGCCGCCACCATCTCCACTTTTGACAGCTTTTATTGCCGCCTCCTTCCGCCAGTTTCACACTATTCCAACCACCGCCGCCACTAAAACGCAAGACCACCAGTTCCTCCCTTCCCGCGACGATTCACGACGACGTCCGATGATTGCCCACGGGTCACAGACGAGGCATGCACCCCTCGATATCAGTGGTGATAGACTTGATGGAGACTTGTGTTCTTTTCCATCGACACAGTCTATGCACGCATATTTGCTTGAGGCTATTATCGGGAATGGAGGCACACAGCGGCACACTAAGGAGTACGGGTGTTCAAAAATATCCGATATCCGATCCGAAATATCCGAAAATTCGAAGTTCAGGATATCCAAAAATTTGGATATCCGATAATTCGGATATCCGAAGTTCGGATATTCGGAACTTCGGATTCGGATATCGGATAGTACTTTTCAGAAAAATCGGATATTCGGATATCCGAAATATCCGAAAATCCTAAAAATTTTATTTTTTTTATATTTTAAATAATAGAATGTATTCGAATATTCGGATATCCGATATCCATATCCGAAGTTTTCTTCGGGTATTCGGATATCCGGTATCCAAATCCGAATATTTTTTCGAATATAAGAATATCCGGATATAATTTATATTTTTTCTGGATATTCGGATATCCGATATCCGTATCCGAAATTTCGGATACGAAAATCGGATATCAAAATCTACTATCTAATTTTCGGATATCCGAAACTCCGCATATCCAGTTTTGAACACCCCTGCTAAGGAGGAAGTTGACTTTGGGAATACTGCCCTAATGTGTCACAATGGGACCATTGTGGGGCCTGAAGACCAAATTCAGCATGGGCCTCGTGGCCAAAATAATTCATTTGGGCTTAGGTTCCTTCAAGTTAATACATCTGGGCCAAAAAATTTAATGGTTTCAAAGGGCAGTGCTTTAGCAATTGGAAAGATGTTGGGCATTTTAATATGAAACTTCACGATAGTTACTATCATTTTTATATCACCATGATAGTTATTTTGACACTTCCTCGAGACCCTCATTTGTCTATCGTCTAACGACCTTGACCCACGTACCAGATATTTTTCGTTAATTTTTACAAGGTGTTACTACTTTTGCTTTCCCCGGAAATAAATGCGTCGTCAGCTTTATCATACTGCTGGAAATAATATTACCGCAAATTCGAGGACGAATCTTTTCAAAGAGGGAGAGAATGATGGAGATAAATATTATATTTAATTATTTATTATTATTTCTATTTTATAATTATAGGACTTTATTTAAGTTTTATTAATTATTAGCGGGTCGGACTTTTAGGGCTTATACGCCTAAAACCCTAGTTATCTAGTATAAATATGAGTTTCAAGATCATTGTAAGATAGTTGTGTTGATAAATGAAAATTAGGGTTTTGTCCCTTTTATCGTATTTTAATTGTTCTAGTATTCATGTGTGAATCAATAGAATAACACGTTTAATCACGTTGCGTATATCCGGGTATTCTAAGAATCAACGAATAGTGCCACAATTCAAAATTATTTTTAGTCCATTTTAAAAGATACCTCTAAATGTTGAGCATGTCTTTTTGAAAAATGTACACCCGCCATCCCAATTTAATTGGGAGATTTTGATTTTTGAAGTTAATAATTTTTAAGTTTGACTACATGTTTATCTCAAACTGTAATGGCAAAATATTTAATGAAATTATATTATTAAAATTAAAATTGTGAAATTTTTAATATAATTTTGTTAAATATTTTATCATTATAGTTTGAGATTAATTCGTAATAAAATTTAAAAATTATTGACCGTAAAAAGTCAAAATGTGTCATTTAAAGTGGGACGGAGGGAGTATTAGATTTAAAACAAAAATGAAAAAATAGGGGAAATGTAGAAGAAGGATATATTTGTTGGAATCATTAATGAATTTAATTTATTTTGTGAAATTAAATATCATAGGATTGATCTACGTTCCGAGTAGATGATTGTGGTATATTCACTTTCTCTAAACCGATTCCTGGTGAGTGAGATATAGTGAATTAAAGTTTGTCACTTAATTGTGAATAAATGAGAGATGACTATCCCACATTGATTAATGAGCTATAATTATTCAACTTTATAAGGAGTCTTCATTATTCATGTATTAATTAAAGGCACATGTGAATGGGCTTGAAGCCCACACGCGCGCGCCGCCGCCGCCCACCCGCCTCGCCCGCGGCCTTGGCCTTGGCCTTGATCTTGATCTATGATCTATGATCTTGGAAGATCTTGGATCTTGGATCTTGAATCTTGGCAATTGGTATTTGGGCTGTTCTTTGGGCCTGGTCGTGGGCTTGGTCTGCTTAAAGAATTTTTTGGACTATCTCAACAATGTTGTTGGACTCGTACGTGCACATAAGGATGTCCAGGTACATCCCTTGAGCGGTTAAGGAGCTGAATACGGTCCAGGTACGTCCTGACTGTTCAAATTCAGCCATAACACGGTTGTAACCTCCCATGTATAATGAGGAGAAGTAAATGACAGGTTTTGAATTCTGTAACTCCTACCATTTTTTGAATTTCGAAACTCCTGAGCATAATGCAACACAAATGACTGCGTTATGACAGCCATTAGTGGCTGTGTTAATTCTCTACAGAGTGAGATGGCCTATAAATAGGCATGCATCTCATTTGCATTTGCACTTGAAGAAATCGAACATACACACATAGTTCTCTGCATACATTTCATAAGTCGAAGCTCTGTCCTCGCCTTGTTCTCGTTCGCTGGAGTCGTAGGTTTGTGTTGCTACTACCTTTGAGACGAAGCCGTTTTATCTTTGGGGATGACATGCCTAAATCGAGAGTACTACCGGGGCGTACCTCGTCTTACGGAAAGAGACTTTCCTCGACTCGGCTATTTAGTTCATACGGTTTTTTTTTAGTTTCTTTGTAATTCCAATCACGTGTTATTTTCCGTGTACTCTCATTATCCTACATTTCTATTTCATTGTTTTTATTTGAGTTTTGTAATTTCTGATTTTTGAGTTGTACTTTTGTTTTCCAGTTGTAATTTAGTTTCGCCCGGCAAGTTTTCCCGAATAACTTTCAACAATCGCAAGACGAGATACGACTTGACATTTGGAGGAGATCAGGACTGTCCAAATTCAACTTAACAATTTCGAAACCTAAACTTCTGCTTGGATATGTCGACTGCCGCTTCCACCGGCTCGAACACCACTGTTGCCATTGCCTCCGCGACCGTCGCCTCGACCATGGCGAACAACATTGGCTCAACCACGTCATCGACTGTCGCCGCGATGGTGTTCAACACCATTGCTTCAACGATGACAACAACAAGTGGTTGGGTGCTTAACAACCCCTTTCTAACTACTGGTGGATCCACCTCGAGTGGCACCATTGGTTCCACTTTCAGTGGTACCATAGGATCCATGTTAGGATCTATTGTTGGAGCCTATGGGTTCAACACAAGTGGTTCCTTTTTTGGAACAACCTCGGGGCCTAGGATGATGCCTACCTCTGAAAAGCCGCCAAAGTTTGGTGGAGCCGACTTTAGAAGATGGCAACAAAATATGTTGTTCTATTTGAAAACATTGGGCTTTGCAAACTTCCTTAAGGAAGATGAGCCACCAGTACCAAGTGCACAAGAGACAAGTTTTACTATCCGAGCTGCCTATGACAACTCGCACAATGGAGATTATCTTTGTAAAAACTTTATTCTGAATTCTTTAGAGGATAGTTTGTACAATGTATACTCTATTGTAAATACATCAAAAGCGATGTTGGAAGCACTTGAAAAGAAGTACCGTAGTGATGATGCAGGTACGAAGAAGTTTGTAGTCGCCAAGTATTTGGACTACAGGATGGTTGATTCAAGGCCAGTCATGGAACAAGTGCAAGAGTTCCAACTTATTATTCATGATATTGTTATCTTTATCTTTTGAGAAGTAAAGATGAGGCTATTGAAGCCTTTAACAACTTCAAGAATGAAGTCGAGAATCAATTAGGTTGTCGTATTAATATGGTTCGAAGTGATAGAGGTGGCAAATATGTAGCCCCGTTTGAGGAATTATGCAACGGAGTGGTATAATTCATCAAACCAAAGCTCCATATGCACCAAAATCTAATGGCATTGCTGAACGTAAGAATTGAACACTTAAAGATATGATGAATACCTTATTAATTAGTTCAGGGTTGCCTCAGTACATATGGGGGGAAGCTGTCTTGACACCCAACTACATACTGAACAAGATTCCACGCAAAGGTAAGAATGTTACTCCTTATGAGTTGTGGAAAGGTATAAAACCATCATACAAGTATCTCAAAGTGTGGGGGTGTTTGGCGAAGGTTGAAGTGCCTCTACCTAAACAAGTTAAAATTAGTCCTAAAATGGTCGATTGTATCTTTATTGGGTATGCACTAAACAGCAGTGCTTATCGGTTTGTTATCCACAAGTCAGATGTACCTGATATGACTGTGGGAACAACAATTTAGTCAAGGAATGTTATATTCTTTGAAAACATATATCCTTGTAAGGACAATGATAAAGTTGAAAATAATTCTAGCAATAGAGTTGAAGATGAAACAACAAGTTCAAAATCTGCATATGTAGATCTAAAGTCACGTAAGCGATCGAGATCTAATCTGGAAGATGTAGAACAAAGACGTGGTAGTAGGGTTAGGATAACAAAGACATTTGGACCTGACTATATAGCATTCATGTTGGATGAAGAACCAACATCGATCAAAGTAGCTTATGCTAGACCAGACGGGTAGCTCAGGAAAGAAGTCGCTCGTGAGTAAAATTGATTCAATTTTGCAAAACCAGACTTGGTATTGGTTGATTTACCTGAAAGTTGTAAGTCTTTAGGATGCAAATGGATCTTTAAAAGGAAGTACAAGGCATATAGGTCATTTGATAAGTATAAACCTCGTTTAGTAGTCAAAGGTTTCAAGCAGAAGGAAGGGTATGATTTTTTCAATACCTATTCACCTGTAACGAGGATTACCTCTATTCAAGTGCTTCTCGCGATCGCTTCTTTGCACAATCTTGAGATTCATCAAATGGATATTAAGACTGCTTTTCTGAACGGTGATCTAGATAAAGAGATCTATATGGAACAACCTGAAGGGTTCGTAGTACCTGGATAAGAGAAAAAGGTCTGCAAACTGGTTAAGTCTCTATATGGATTGAAACAAGCTCCACTGCAGTGGCAATTGAAATTTGATAATGTAATGTTATCAAATAGTTTTAAAATAAACGAGTGTGATAAATGTGTTTATATTAAGAACACTAATAACGGCTATGTTATTGTGTGTCTTTATATAGATGACATGTTAATTATGGGTAGCAATATACAAGTGATTTTGACATGAAAGACATGGGGCTAGCTGATGTGCTTCTTGGAATGAAAATTTTGAGAAAATCTGATGGAATCATCTTGACACAATCTCACTATGCCGAGAAAGTTCTCAAGAAGTTTAATGCTTTTGATAGCTTGCCGGCTAAGACCCCAATAGAGTTAAATGTTCACTTGAGCAAAAATCCAGGGGAGCCCATTGCACAAGAAGAATATGCACAAGTCATTGGATGTTTAATGTATCTTACAAATTGCACTCGACCCGACTTAGTTTGCGCTGTGAACAAATTGAGTCGTTACACGAGCAACCCAAGCAAAGAGCATTGGAAAGCTCTAGTTAGAGTTTTGAGGTACTTAAAGTATACTCAAAATCTCATGTTACACTATTCGAGATACCTCATGTACTTGAAGGGTACTGTGATGGATACCTGATACGAAAAGTTCATTTTCTACAAGTGGTTATGTGTTTACCAGTGGGGGTGGAGATGTCTCGTGGAAGTCCGCGAAACAAATGTGTATAGCCCGATCCACTATGGAACCGGAATTCATAGCTTTGGACAAAGATGGTGAAGAAGCCGAATGGCTCAGAAACTTTCTAGAAGATATTCCATGTTGGTCAAAGCCAGTGCCTGCAGTGATGATACACTGCGATAGCCAAGCTGCTATTAGTAGGGCAAGAAGTAATGTGTATAATAGAAAGTCTAGACATATTCGTCGACGCCATAATACCGTGAGACATTTGACCAAAATTGGGGTTATATCTATTGACTATGTGAGGTCATTGGATAATCTAGCGGATCCGCTAACCAAAGGGTTAAACCGTGATCAAATGAATAAATTGCTAGAGGCAATGGGTTTAAAATCCACAAATTAAGAATTATGATAGTGGTAATCCAACCAAGATGATCAGATCCCAATAACTTGCTTCAATGGGAAAACTAAGCTATGAGAGTTCGTGTGAAACACTCATCTAAGTTTATTCCCTATAGAGCAATTGAGTGTTGAAAGCTTGCACAGTGGTGAGGCTAAGTCTATGACTTTTAATGATTCCTTAAGACCTCGAGGAGGTAGAGTATGGAAAGATACTCGGTAAAGAATCACCTATATAAGTGAAAAGTGAGAGCCGCTTCATGAAATACACTTATGATCTGAAGGGGTGTCTAAGGCCCGCAAAGAGCACAAAACGTGAGAACGAATGAGGTTGAGGTGTTCAAGTGTTAGCACCGTTGTCTCGGTGCACGTCGTGTGGGAATAGTTCAAAGCATCATGCCACTAATCCGCCTGTGTACCCGATGGTGTTAATTATGGAAGGTTCACAGCTACGAACTACCTACCCTTATACTTTAATGCCTCTTGAGGACTGATCTTGTGTCTGTCCATTGCATTTGGTTATTCTCACTCATGTGAAGGATTGTTGAAATCGTTAATGAAATTAATTTTATTTTGTGAGATTAAATATCGTAGGATCGATATACGTTCTGAGTAGATGATCGTGCTATATTCACTTTCTCTAAACCGATTCTCGGTGAGTGAGAAATAGGGAATTAAAGTTTGTCACTTAATTGTGAATAAATGAGGGATGACTATCCCGCATTGATTAATGAGCTATCATTATTCAAGTTTATAAGGAGTCTTCATTATTCATATATTAATTAATGCCACATGGGAATAGGCTTGAAGCCCACACGCGCGCACACGCGCGCGCCGCCGCGTGCCTTGGACCTTGGCCTTGGCCTTGATCTTGAATTTGGATCTTGGATCTTGGTCTTTGGGTGGTCTTTGGCTGTTCTTTGGGCCTGGTCGTGGGCTTGGCCTTGGTTAGGCCTTGGCCTGCTTAAAGAACTTTTTGGACTATCTCAACAATGTTGTTGGGCTCGTATGTGCACATAAGGATGTTACGGAGCTGAATACAGTCCAGGTACATCCTGACTGTTCAAATTCAGCCATAACACGGCTGTAACCTCCCAGGTGTAATGAAGAGGAGTAAATGACAGGTTTTGAATTCTGTAACCCCTCCCATTTTTTGAATTTCGAAACTCGTGAGCATAATGCAACATAAATGCCTGCATTATGACAACCATTATTGGCTGTGTTAATTCTCTGCAGAGTGAGATGACTTATAAATAGGCATGCATCTCATTTGCATTTGCACTTCAAAAAATCGAACATGCACACAAAGTTCTCTGTCCTCGCCTTGTTCTAGTTCGCTGGAGCTCGTAGGTTTGTGGTGCTACTACCTTTGAGACGAAGCTGTTTTATCTTTGGGGACGACACGCCTAAACCGAGAGCACTACCGAGGCGTATCTCGTCTTGCGGAAAGAGGCCTTCCCCGACTCGGCTATTTAGTTCATAGAATTTTGTTTTTAGTTTCTTTGTAATTTCAATCACTTGATATTTTCCGTGCACTCTCATTCTCCTACATTTCTATTTCACTGTTTTCGTTCGAGTTTTGTAATTTTTGATTTTCGAGTTGTACTTTTATTTTTCAGTTGTAATTTAGTTTCACCCGGAAAGTTTTCCCGAATAACTTTCAACAATATTGTCCAAAAATTTAGCACAACTATCGAATAGTGCAGATACAACAGCAAAAAAATTTAAGAGGAGATGTAAAGATTCTGTAACAACATTAGTAAAAGTCAAACTTGAAAAATAAATTTCCTAGATTTGAATTCATTGACAGATTGATTTACATACATGTCATTGATAATGGTCTTCCGTTTCTAAGTCTCTCGAAAGTTGAAAGCATTAACATGTAAAATTTGATAGATCGTGCTTAGTTTGTGCTGTTTTTGTGAATATTAGTCAGTATCTCTCCTTTTTTGTTGGATATATTCATATTTAACACTTTCTCGTTTTCTTATGTACGTTTAGCTTAATTGCTAATACCAAGCAGATTGTCGTGATTAATCACAATTGGAAATTCTCGACTCATCTGCAATCCTGTTAAATTTAGGGGTTATTTCCGGAATATAGGGTCGAAACAGGATGCGCCGCAGCACAGGAGGGAGTGTGCCGCGGCACACTACATTTGCTACGGAACTCCCGAACTTGCTGAACTCCGCGCCGCGGCACACGTCCTCTGTGCCGCGGCCCCCTGGAACTTTCCTTTCGATCATTTTCTGAGTGTGCTGCGGCACACGAGTCAACGCTGCTTTGGGGACTTCTTTTTAGCAGCATTTTGTGCTGTCTCTCGTCGTGATATTTTGACAAGAGCTTGGTCGCGATTAAGCTAATCTTTTCACCGGAGTAGATCGAGTTTTGGAGTCCGGAAATTGGAGTATTTTGTAAGCTTCTTGTGTAAGCTATTTTTAGTGTTTTTATTTCTCGATCTTGTTGTTGTTGTGTATTCTAAATACTTGAAGATTGTTTATTATCAAGTATTTGAAAATTGTTGTATACCTCTAGTTGTAATAGGGAAGAATCGTGTATTGCGAATTGGTGATATTTGAAGTTTAAGCGGCCGGAGGTCCCGTGGTTTTTACTCTTGATTTGAGAGGTTTTCCACGCTAAATATTGTGTCTCATTGTTTATTGTTTTTGATATCATTTGTATTGCTCGGTAACCTCGAAGTTACAATTGAGATTGGAAAAGTTGTCAAACGAGGGTATTCCACATTTCCGTTGTGACGTTATTGTGTGTTTTTTCCAACAAAGTGGTATCAGAGCCACAGTTGTTTCGTGGTTGTATTATCTCAATTGTAAGATGGAAGCCAATACAAGTAGAATGGTGAATTTGAATAGTTCGAACTACCATGTATGGAAGGGCAAGATGGAAGACCTTTTATATGCAAAGAATTATTATCTACCAGTGTTTAGCAAGGATAACCGGACGGGAAGTCAGAGTCGGAATGGACTATTTTGCATCGTCAAGTTTGTGGTTATATTAGACAATGGGTTGATGACAATATTTTGAATCATATCAGTGGAGAGAAGAATGCTCGAGAGTTGTGGCACAAGCTCGAGCAATTGTATGCTCAGAACACGGGGAATAATAAGCTATTCCTCATTAAACAAATGATGAGTCTAAAATATCGAGATGGGACTCCTCTGTCGGATCACTTGAATGCATTCCAGGGCATCATTAATCAACTTGCAGGAATGTGCATTAAATTCGAAGAGGAGGTTCAAGCTTTGTGGTTGTTGGGCACTTTGCCGGATACTTGGGAGACGTTTCGTACGTCGTTGTCTAACTCTGCCCCTGATAGTGTCATTTCGATGGAACTTGCAAAGGGGAACATGCTGAACGCGGAGGTCCAAAGAAAGTCACAGGGATCTTCGTCACAGTCGGATGTTCTTACTACCGAACGGCGGGGAAGAGGTCAAAGCAGAGGTTCGAGTAATAGAGGACCACAAAGAAGTAATTCTAGATGGAAGTATACAAATATTGAATGCTATCATTGGGGTAAGAAAGGGCATACGAATTAATTTTGCCGACAACTAAAGAAGCAAAATCGCCAAGGCGGAGAGAACACTCGGAAGAAGGAGAGCGGGAGTAGTGAAAAGCCGAAGTAAATACTACTACCGAGGAGTTCTTTGTATGTTGCGATTATGACATGGTGAACCTTGCCATAGACGAGTTGAGCTGGGTGATCGAAAGTGGAGCTACGTGTCATGTTACGTCACGTAGGGATTTTTATTCCTCTTATACTCCGGGTGACCATGGGATAGTCAAGATGGGTAATGATGAGTTATCCAAGATTGTTGGAGTAGGAGACGTACATTTGATGTTCGACACTGGTGTGGAGCTAGTTTTACGTAATGTGAAACATGTTTCGGATATGAGTCTGAATGTGATTTCAGTAGGCCTACTCGATGATGACGGCTATTGTAGCGGTTTTGGCAAGGGAGTGTGGAAACTCACTCAAGGTTCCTTGATTGTCGGAAGAGGAAAGAAAGCAGAGAAACTTTACGTGACATATCCAATGGTCATGATTAATGCCGTGAACACAGTGGACAATATTGACATGACCGAGCTATGGCAAAAGAGGCTCGATCACATGAGCGATAAAGGGATGGTGTTATTGTAAAATAAGAAGGTGTTATCCGGGGTTCACGATGTACATCTTGAAAGGTGTTCTCACTGTCTAGCTAGGAAGCAAAGTAGAGTCACTTTTAAGCGCCATACCCCTTCACGGAAGGAGAATATTCTTGATCTTATACATTCCGATGTTTGTGGTCCTATGAAGACTAGGACGCTTGGTGGTTGCCTATATTTTGTCACATTCATCGACGATCATTCGAGGAAGGTGTGTGCATATACCTTAAAGACTAAAGATCAAGTTTTGGATGTTTTTAAACAGTTTCATACCTCGATTGTAATATCCGGATTTATTATTGAGTATTTTATTTGTATTTGAGCCCTGTATTATTCGGAATTGTGATATCGATAATTGGAGTATGATATTACCTATATTTGTATCCATGTACATGAGTATAACAACATGTAAATTTTCTCATGCGAACATGTGATAACGTACGCTAAGAATGTAGCTTAACGTACGTTATCGGCTAAAACTAGCATACGCTACGAATAAAGAATTACGTGCGTTAGGCAGCCAATTATTGAGCTAGGCGGCTAGAACATGCGCCAGTCGGACATAGGTCCGGATAAGATTCCCGCGGGTGAACCTGGACAATTTTGGAGTCAATGCTAATTAGCATGCGCTAAGGACGGTAAGATAGCGTGCGCTAATCAGCTAACGTGCAGAAACATTATATAAGGGACAACACCCTCATTTCATTTGGTTTACGTTTCCTTCACTTGTTCTTCGTTCCTTGGAAGTCCAGAGAGCCTTCCATACTTCTTAAACACATATAAACCCTCCTTACATGATCATTGAAGATTGGAGAGCACTTACACTTGATCATTGAAGAAGAAACTCACTTTAGAGTGACACACAAGCAACCGGTTGAAGTCTACCTATTGTTTCAGTGTTTTCTTCATCTTAAGGTATGTTAATACTATCTCCTTTCTTGGATTCATGTTATTAAGGATATGAGGATTATGCTATCAAGATATTGAGTTCCATTGATGAATTATCCAAACAACATCGTGTTTATAAGTTGGAATGTTTATACTTAAGATATCATCGTTGGAAACATCATGACTAGCATCTTACCACGTCGAATGATGAGAGAAATATTCTGAGATTGATTATCAGTATTGATGACGTTACCATATTTATCGTAGACGTAAAGTTGTTATCACTTTTGTTAAATGGACTTAGGAAAGAATTAGGGGTGGTTCGGTACGGTATACCAAAAATTTTCATTCATACCGTATACCGTACCGAAATTTTCGGTATGATAAAAATCATACCGTTATCATACCGAAATTTTCGGTATATCGATTTTCGGTATACCGAAAATCTCGGTATGACCTATTTACATACCGTTATTGTACCGAAATATCGGTATACCAAAATCAAGCCGGTATACTGTTAATTTTTCGGTATATCGAAACTTCTGCGGTATACCGAAAATTTTAAGATATATCAAAAAAATTCAATATACTATACAGAGTTTGGTATACTGAAAAATTTCGATATACCGATAATTTTTCGGTATATCGAAAATTTTCGGTACATGTCGAAAAAAATTTCGTATACCGAAAATTTTCGGTATACCTCAGTATATCGAAATTTCAAAATCTCATACCGTTACCGTACCGAAAATACCGGTAACGGTATCATACCGTACCGAAAAATTGGTATACCGAAAATTTCGATATTTTCGATATTTTTCGATACGATATTTTCAGTATTTCGATATTTTCGGTATTTTTCCAAGCCCTAGAAAGAATAATAAAAGATTTGCATCCTTTCTTATAAGCTGGAATTGTTAGTTCATCTTCATGGTTAAATCGGGATGTAATGATGATATTGGAATCTAGTGCATCGACCTTAAGAACACCAAACTTCGCATGAGAATTGTAATCAAGATGGATTATGGTGTTGTGATGATTATACGTATGCTTGTCTCTCGAAGATGTTTGAATTCGTGAGATCATTTGTAATAGGATGAACGTAATATGCATGGAGATAACATATATTAAACACTGAGGATTTAATAAGTTTCATCACCGTTAGAACAGTCGACTGCCCAGTGAAGAACTGTCATACATGTTTAGCGTGCGCTAAGCTTTATAGTTAACGTGCGCTATCGGGCATAAGTTAACGTACGCTATGCTTGGAACGTAACGTGCATTATATCATCAGACGAGTAAATCGACTGATCAGTGGGGTACTGACAGTGTATGGTTAGCGTACGCTAGACTTCATTTTATTGCGTGCGCTAACAAGTAGCCTTAACGTACGCTACATAGGGTACGTAGCGTGCGTTAAGCAAGCCGGCAGATTATGATTTATGAACTTCCGGCTATTAATTAGATTGTTAACATTCGTGCGACGTGAGATAAATTCTATATTATTTCTTTTGTTTAAGGTTCGAGCTTGTTACGTGATTGATCGAAGGGGCGACCTTCCAGTGTTCCGTTTTTCATGGAAGTATCATTCTTGTCATCAAATTGAGGCAAGTACCTTAATTAGAATTGTCCGATTTATGTCGGTTATGTTGTGATTGTATTGTGTACATGTGTTATGATTAATTGTCCACCATGTGTTGATCCGACGGGAATCATCATGGGAAATCTGTAGCTGTGTGTGCTGGATCGTTGGACAGATAGTTCCACCATGTTTTGGTCTGATGAGATCATCATGGGAATCTATAGCTGTGTGCGCTGGATCGTTGGAATACCATGAGTATGTTGAGACTGTTATAATGTGATATGTGTTGTTATTATTTTCTCGTTGGAGAAATTTGTCATGATTATTGTTGATTAAATCATTTTTATATGATTATCGTACTTGTACTAGCATCGTTGTGCTAACCCCTTCAGGGGTGAACATTTGTGTATGTTCAGGATCCAGGAGAACAGGAAAACAACCACTAGAGCTGCATGATGACGAAGGTGCAGAGTGATGTTCCGGCCGTGTTTCATTATCTGTTGTTGTGTTATTTTTAATAAGTACTCGAGTACGACGTCATTTCTGATGATTGGATTTTGGTGATGTATTAATATTTTTCCTTTGGATAATTGTGTTTTCGGTATGTTTTGTCCAGAAATGTTGTATATATTCCGGTTACTTTCATATGTTGGTCCTTGTTGTTGTCTTTTCATTTCTTCAGCCTTGTAAATTCTTATGAAAAGGATTTACGGCACTCTAATATTCCTGAATATATCGGGGGTGTTACAGAATATGGTATCAGAGCTAAGATTATGGATATCTTGGCCATTGGGTTAAAATAGGGGTCGTATACGTCTTTTGAGGTAACCGGCCGCGAATAACATCACTGTACTGCCTACGTCTTCATGCGAGCGGTGGTTGTAAGTTCCTAAACTCTATCTCGTTCTTGACATGATGTATCTCTTTATACTTGAACATTAGAACGATACTGTTTCCTGTATATTGAGATTTATGCTTACAGTATGTTGAGAGGTGGACGTGGACGTGGTCGCGGTCGCGGACGCTGATGAAGGAATGCCGAAAGAGAAGCTTCGCCTTCTAATCAGGCCAGCCACAGCTCAGGCGAGCCACAGAGATCTATTAATAATGAACCGGAACCTGCTGTGCCCGAAATCCTTCGTCAGGTGGTGAACCAGATGACTCAGTTCGCCCAGGTCGTGGACCGAATGCAGGTGGCAGTAGGGTTACTACAGGGAGATCGACATCAGGGTATCCCAGACATGGGAAATCGAGGCGACCGATGGCTGCAAGAGGTGGCGAAGATGCAACGACCTAAATTTGACGGATTTTCTGAGACTCCCACATGGGACCATTGGTTGAAGGAATTGGAGAAAATTTTTGCCGGAATTAATTTCCCAGACGACCGGAGAGCCTCTATTGCTCAGTACTTTCTGATAGGGGAAGCATCCGAGTGGTGGGAAGCCATTCCGCCTGTAGACCATGATGCTGACTGGACAAAATTTAAATTGATGATGGAAGCTCAGTACTGTAACACCCCCAGATCAAACCGAGAATATTACACGCCGCAGACCCTCTCCGTGAGGATCCACCAGGCAAGACATCAACACAACACATTACATTACATACTGACGAATCAAAATAACTAATCAATAGACCGATTTAGTCTTCCGTCACTGACTTACAAATCAAAATACATAAACTCATCCAGACTCGTACACATGCAAGGGTAAAATACTTGCAACAACGAACAATTAGACAGCGGAAAAGACAATACAATGGACTCCGACTAACTGAAGTCAAAACTGGCCTTCGTGTGATTAGTATCATTCGTCTTTCATCATCCCTCGCATCGATCCTGTGTCTTGCACCCGAAAACCTGCATGTACCTGGACACAATACAGATATCCACCCCCCGATTACTCGGGGGTTAGCAAAACTCCACTGTTTCGCTAGTGCAAGTATAAAGTGCAAATACGAGCCATACACAACACATTCCGAGAATATAACGAAAGACTTCCCGAGATATATTTAGTTAAAAATAGTTCAAGTCTTGAGAGTAGAAACGAAGCAAGTAAGCACTTTGAAAACATTTCCAAATCTCGGGAGGTTTGAAAATATTAGAAATTGAAAAGTTCTTAATTCCTCGAAAGTCATTTAGGGTCACAGCCCCAAAGTTCATTTTCCAAAATGCAAATCCGTTAACAAAACACGGGGTCCACGACCCAACCATTCCGGTCACAAAACACAGGGCCTACGACCCGATCATCCACTGCAATTCACTTACAAGGACATATTACACATAATACATTATTCTTATGCCATTCTAGCCAAGCACCAAAACTCGATATATAATGTCTCTCGACCCCGAGCATAAAGCATTGTGATACTCCGGACAATATCACAATTAACGAAAACATCAACATCATCCTCAAGATGAAAACCACAACTGGTAACCCGTGGCCGTACCCCTTAGTATCGACCCCCAGACATCCCGTCGGACACTCCGGGTGGGAAACCACTTCCGCGGCCGTACCCCTTAGTATCGACCCCCAGACATCCCGTCGGACACTCCGGGTGGAAGTTCATCCACACACGCACCCAAGTCCACTTCCGTGGCCGTACCCCTTAGTATCGACCCCCAGACATCCCGTCGGACACTCCAGGTGGAAGGAACAACACACACACACACGTTCCAAAATCACAGATGCAAACCACAAGCCTCGAAGGTCAATCACAGTATATATAGTCGAGGTACCTTACTAGAATGGCCAATTCATCCAACACATGCTCACGACCCAGAACTAATACTATCAACAAGAAAGCACACTATTCCAACAGCACCGAACGGCACAACCAATATCACATAAATTCACATATTCATCGATAACCACATGTCTCCACGTACAGCTTAAACAAAGGATTAAACTTCAAAACTTACCGACAACGTAATCACACACAATGGCATCACACGAAAGTATTACGATCTTATACTCAACATTAATACACGTATTCAATTAAGCATATTAATTCTCGGAACACACGAGTCGTCTTTAAGAAAACCATGATGGTAAATATACCGATACTTTTGAAAAAGATGGTTATGAATATTTATTTAGCACATATCGACGATTAACAACCATTATATCCACAAAACACGTAATGTATGGGCAAGATACTTGCCTCGATAATCGACACCGGACACTCCTACGAACACGGCTCAGTCGGGACACCTCGAACACCTACAATTCTCCGGCGAAGACAAAGAATACGCCCACGATCGAAAAGCTTGAAGAAAGCGACGAACGGAAGGGTTCCGACTCGAATTCTTTGAGAGAAATCTGACCCTAACAACAATAGAGACTCAATCAACTACAATTCCACTGAGAAATCACGAATTAATCGACGTTCTATCCTAAGAGACAATCCGCCGAACACTATTGAGGCATAAAGTTCAAATTCGATCAACGAAGGAGAAAAACTTGGAATTTATCTGCTAAAGTTCTAGGAAAACATAACACCATGATTACCCAACTAATATTCATCATCAATCGAAGCAAAAACGAAAGGAAAAATGAATTATAGCCAAGAACCCTAAAATTAGGTATAATGACCAATTACCTCAATTCAACGATGGAATGGTGGAAGGAAGACGATTGATTCGTGTTAGAATGTCCAAATCCGAGTTATAAGATGTTAGAATGCAATATCTGGTTGAAATCGCCCAAAGTCGCGAGGAGAGAGTGGAGAAACGGGAGAGAAAGGAAGAAATGGGGTCAAAACACCCGTCTGTCCTTTATATACTGGACAGAACACGGCGCAACAAACGGTCCAAATAGCGCCGTGTTCAGCGCCGTATTGATGGTCAGCGGCCGACCCCTGTGCGACACGGCGCACAGACACGGCGCAAAATTCCGCGAGTCTTGCGCCGTTTCGCAAGGCAGCCCAGGCACCATCGGGCAACACGGCGCACGCACCGGCGCGAATGCCACGGGTCTTGCGCCGTTTCTGACGATGATCGACCCCTGTGCGACACGGCGCATGAACACGGCGCAAAATCTGCGGTCTTGCGCCCGTTTTGCACTGTGTCCTGACAGACAGGCGTGCAAAACAACGGCGCAAAAATGAAAAAGACGATCACCAAAACACGATATGCCGACCCAACCGACCGAGGAAAATACACACAACAAGAAACAATAACCAGTAACCCAAAACGGTCCGAGGTACACAATCAAAACCGAACAAGGAACAAATTCCCTAAACTTATAGGAAATTACAAAAACGGACCAAACATCCGAAAATCACGATACGTGGTCGAATAACCAAACCGAAGTTCACAACACGTCTAACAAAGTTAAACGGACTTACGGGAAACTCAAAACAGTAATTTCGAACGAGATTTGCAAGAATCGAACTCAAGTGCGGAAAAGTCGCCAAAAGCACGGAACTCAACAAAACGACACCGAAACGAACTCGGATGACAAAAAGTGCAGAATTAATTATTCTCATAATGACGAAACGGTCATGAGCGAGTCGTCAAAACGGACTTCCGCCGAAAAAAAGAAATTACCAGAAATCGAAATTACGGGTATTACATTCTACCCTCCTTAAAAGAAGTTTCGTCCCGAAACTTAAAATAAGTAGGGAGAAGCAACATCCACTGTCAGGAAAACTCGACGAGAAACCAAAAAACCGAAAACTCGCGCCCGACGGCGAAACGCTGTAAGAAACGCAAAGGAACATACGACGTGAAAACACGCCCCACGACGACCAACACAACGCCACCGATAGAGAGATAATAAAACCAACAACTGACAAGTGTCATCAAACAGATAATACAATCAAGTTGGTTATTCGTACAATCACAAAATGCAACGAACGAAGATCAATACGCTAGACCAACCCAACGGTACATCAATCAAAACGCGAGCCAATCGCTGAAGAAATACGGAATTCCACTGCCCGAGGGTTGGAAGATCGAAAACGAGACAAATTTCCCGAATTTAAGGGAATTACGAAGGAGTCTTAACGTTCAACAATCACGAAACGAGATCAACAAAAACCGAACAATCAAACGATCGAACCACAATGATCAAGACAATAAAAATCGAACAATCATGTTCGAATCACGAAGAACAATAAAATTCAAACAACAACTCCAAGGTTCACATCTCGACTCGGGACAATATATGATCCGGTGAAAACAACAAGATGTACATTCACATAAGATCCACAGGAAAGGGAATAGTAATTAAAATGTCACAACGACAAACGAGTTATTCCGAAATAATATCACACTCGTTCGATCAATAAAAGCAAGGGGCAGAACAAACTCAGAAAATGTCAACGAACATAAACGTCGATAGAATTGAGAAAGAGAAAATGTAGAAGCCAAAAATAATACTGGTATCATATTTGACCCCTTCTAAAAGAAGTGTCGTTCCCGAAACTCACAACACGAAATCAAGGTGACAACACAACAAGCAACTGGCAGAAACATCCTTCAAAGGCCTCTCAAAGCCGATTCCGATGACTGTGCTGAAGTGCGAACTCCGAAGGTCTCGGTAGCCAATTCGCAAAACTGAATTCGGTGTCCCTCGAGTCCACACTCAAAATGTGCTACTGACGAGAAGGACAATTGGTACGTGTATGCCCCCGGCACACCGCGGTTGGAAACGCCTCGGATCGGCATACCGAATATACAAATGCTAGATACCATGGACGTAACATCGCAAAACAACATACCGGAGATGCCAACTCGGCATAACATATCAACACATACAAAAATCACGACAACAACGGTAACGTTCGAAGATTACAATGGCCCGTACGATACCCAGCATATAATTACTAAACATCACGAAACAAGCACGTATGTACACAATCATACACACCTTCTCCGACCATAAGCAAGAAATGATGGGTTTTAAAAACGAAAACCACCTTTTGAAAATAATTTAGAAAAACACCGGTTGATCTTGAGTATCACCTTTCAAAAAAAAAAAAAACGCACAACGTGAGACATCGTTATCGAGAATTTGGAGAACCATTTCGCATTTGATAAAAATAAGGACACTTTCTCTTAGTGAAAAACTTTCAGAATATTTGACCCTCGGGTCTAAGTAAAGGTGTTTCTAAATAATTGAAAATATCTCAAAGTATTTTTGGTCCTCAATTGGAAAAGTTTTGAAATATATTGCGGCACCGTAAAGCACCTTGAAAACACCGCAAGAAAATAATTCGTTTTAAAAGTACGTCTCAAATTTAATTTTCTAAGATACTCAAGGTTTTCAAAATCCAATAGGCCGAATGCCCAAAACTCACGCATACCAACGTACACTAAAACACCTTCTAGTACACACATCAAAACGTTTAAAGTCAAGACCATACAAGTCTTTTAACGGAAATAAACGGTATAATACTACAGTCGAAGACCGCCAAGGATTCAGAACAAAACCACTGACCCCATTCAAGGCCTCTAAGGACCCTCCCGTTCTGGCTAGTGAACAAGTCGAACGCGTATAAGCACAAAGCTTCCACAAGAGAACTTGTAAAGCGAGCAAGTCGATTCAAAAACCAAAAGCAACGGACAACAACAACAGTAAAAAGACATTAGCTCGTATAAACCAAATACGAGAGTCCACTAAATACGTACCGTGAAATCAAAATCCACCGAAGGATTCCATCACCTATAAATAATCATAAAAATAGCTCGTGTCACACGAGGCACAACGCAAAGAAGGGAGGCTTACATCCACAGGTCGCACGAAGATGATGATCGCCCCACGATACTAATCACGACCAACAAACTCAGACGACGCGTCGCGACATGACTCAGTCAGACAAAATCTGACAATACAAGACTCAACAACACATAACTCGACCCGACAGCCTAGGTTTCCTCAACCTAAGCTCTGATACCATAAATGTAACACCCCAGATCAAACCGGGAATATTACACGCCGCAGACCCTCTCCGTGAGGATCCACCAGGCTAGACATCAACACAACACATTACATTACATACTGACGAATCAAAATAACGAATCAATAGACCGATTTAGTCTTCACTACACCATATATGGGCTTCAGCAATGTTTATTTCAATGTTACAAGCAAAAGTGTTGCCTTATATGCCTTTAAATTGGTCTATGGTAACACTTTTTTTCGGCGTTACAGTTGATAGTAACCGGTGTTACCATAGACATAATTCGGTATCTATGGTAACACCAAATGGGTGTTGCCATTAATCTTTAAAAAAAGTGTTAGTAAGAATGAAAAAATAGGAGGTCCAAAGTCAAAAACTAAAAATAAAAGGCGGGCTTGATGAGCGGGCTTAATTTTGTCCAAAAAAAAATTGAACTGCCCAAATAATTTACTCTCACTATTTTGTCAAAAAAATCACACACTCTCACTGCTCTCTCACTCAACTCAACTCTCTATCTCTCACTACTCTCTCAAGTAGGGTTGTAAACGAATCAAATAATTTTGCTCGATTCGATATTCGATTCGAAATTTTGATATTCGAATTCAAATACAAATTATTTTTTCGATTCGATTCGTTATCGAATCCAAATATGAAATCATAGTATTCGATTCGATATTCGTAAATATTCGATATTATATATATATATTACTATTTAAAAACATTACTAATTAGTTCTATGCCATCCTTATTTTTTTATCCGTATTACTTTACATTTACCTAGCTTAATATTATTAAAAAGGAAAAGACAAATAAAACTTAAACCTAAAAATCTAAAGAGGAGTCCTCAGGTCGAAACAACGGGTTGTACCAAACCTTCTCATTCTCAACTGAGGCGCCGCGCCACCGTCTTTTCATCGACTCCATGGATACAAACTCTTCCAAATTTCACCAACTACTTAGTTACTGGTAGGATTCTTCTCTTTTTGTTACAATTTGAGTGGTTTACTTATTTTCATTGGTGTTCTTCTCAATATTTGGGTTTATGTATATCTATTCCGTAATTTTATTTCAGTTTTGAGAAGAAAAGCTTGGCAACATTTGATTAAACTTCAAAGGCGTCAACAATCAGGTACATGATTTTGTTGATTCAATTTTTTAATATATCATGTTTATTATTATGTACTCCAACAAGCTATTAGTGTTTTTTAATTTTTTCGTTCCTTTTCTTTTTTATTATAACAATGATTATGTACTCCAAATCTGCATATTGAAATTCTTGTTGTATTCTTATTTATATTGAATTTGTTCATTAAATTTTTTAATATATCATTTTTATTATTATTCTTGTTGAAATCTGCATTATGTACTCCAAATCTGCATATTATGTACCCCAACAAGCTTGTTGTATTTTCTGCCTCATTTTTTTTTCGAGTTTATCTTCTCTTTGTTTTTTTTAGAATATGGATGCTTCAAATTTAATAGATCAAACAGTTCAAGAAAATGAGGTTAGACCGGAAGAGCACGAGGTAAAAATGTTAGGTTACATGTACATTTTAATGTTTGTATCTTTTAGTTACTTGAGATATATTTTAATTTTTGAGATCTAATTAACATTTGGAATTAAAGGTGGAGGAAAATTTGATTGAGCAGAATGTTGATGGAGGTGACAAAATAAAAGATAGAGTTGTTCAAATTCACTTATAACTTCAACAAACAGATAAAGAACAGCAGGAGTATGCAAAGTTTGGTCATATGCCTCGACGAAAGTTCACTGATTTTGGTATCCAATTCTATACCGAATTTTATATATATAACATGATTGGCATAATTCCATGTTGAAGATAATTCGGCTGCTGTCATTCAGCATATATACTTAATTGAGTTTTATAAAAGAAATTTTCTTGATAGAAATGATTTATGAATAATTTAAGGAGCCTCTTCAATGCTATACGTTTTAGCAGGTTTTGGCATGCGCACATGACACATATTAAGAACAGAGGACCTAATTCTGCTTATTTTTTATCTTCTTCTGCTGTTAACTAATCTATCTCCTTTAATCATCAAGGCCAGGATATCATTAGATTGTAATTGTTTTAAACTTGATCTTCCTATTCATTTAGGCATTCTCTTCCTTCGACATCTTATCATGTATAGAAGGTTGGAACTTGGAATAGACTGTAACCTCTATTGTTCACTATTATCTAAGCTACAATGTACAGGAATGAGATATTTTATCATAGAAATTTTGTGGACAGTCTTGTTGTAATCTGATCATGAAGTACAATATCATGAGATATTATATATGCAATATAATTACATATGTATATATGTTTCTATTCTGAAATTGGTTTTCTGTTTAATGATCAAAGAGAATTGGCGGCGGAATCTATTTATAGAGAGAGGTGCATTGCTGTGGAAGATGGCTCAAGTTGGGCCAAGGGCATGTCAATATCCGGTTCTCCAGATGATGAATATGATATCATCAGTTTGCAATACACTGAGGAGGGTCTATTAACTGTAGATGATAATCTATAAGGTCATGCAACTGCTTTTGGTGACGACATTGCCATTGAGTGCCTTGCAACCAAGTTCAAAAGGGAAATTTATATGGTAAGATGATATTATTTCTTTTAAAAGTATATGTGGCTATACTGTAGTTGTAACACCCCGAGATATTCGGAATAATTACAGCGCCGTAAACCCTTTAGATAAGGATTTACAAGGCTAATTTTAAAAGAAGTGTAAAAATAAATCAAGCGAACACTGGAACTCACATACAGATTTGAAACAAACGATCAAATGTGCTGACTTATACAACCATATCGAAAAGACTTTAATAATACAGACATACTCGATTACTAATCGAACCAAGAAGACAAATCATAATAATAAGAACATCAACCACATCACTGAGCCATCTCATCGTCACCGTCGATCGTGGTTGCCCTCCGCTCCTCGACTACCCGAACATCAAAACAATGTCCACCCCAGAAGGGGTTAGCAAAACAATGCTAGTACAAGTATCGTCATACAATAGATCATCAATGCATCATAAAACATGCAAAAGCGGACTTCCGCTACGGAATCAATGATGCGAATCCTCACGATTCCATCAACACAATACGAGGTAATCCGGCGATCCGGCGCCCTTGGTATAGATCCCCATGATGATCCCGTCGGACCAACGCATGGTGGAAAACCCGTCCGGCCGATCCAGCGCCCTCAGCATAGATCCCCATGATGATCCCGTCGGACCAACGCATGGTGGACATTCGATCCAGCGCCCTCAGCATAGATCCTCATGACCCCCTCGGATCATTTATACCATAACCAATCAATTATGCATACACATATGCATTTCAATATGTTCATCAATACGAACAAACAACAACGAATATCACGCGAATTTCCAGAAATACATCTCATATACAAAATATGAACAATACCATAAGCATAATAAATCAAACTCGACATATGATACTTGCCTCGAAAATGGCAAGACGAAATACTTCAAGGATCTCGACACACTCGAAGGCCGCCTCCTTCGATCAACGTAACAAGCTCGAACCTTAACAAAAGGAACGATATACAAATCATCTCAAGTCGAGCGATGGCCTAACAATTCGGTCTATGGCGAAAAGCTCAAAATAAACAAGGTATGCGGATTGCTTAGCGCGCGCTCGTACTCGTAACGTGCGCTAAGACGGCTGATAGCGTACGCTATCGTATAAGACTAGCGTCGCTAGCCACGGTCTGGCGATCGACTCGGCTGGTCTCATAACGTACGCTACGTGCGTTTGAATCGACCCGATAGCGCACGTTAACTCACACGTGTTAGCGTGCGCTAATATTGCATGGCGAGAATCGCAAGCCGAAATCAGGTTGAATGGTGAAGAACTCATGAATCCTACCGTGATAATACAAGTTATCCTCGGGCAAATCATGCTAATAAGGTTTGTGGAAGATTTATGATCGTGAAATACAAATATACGGATAGCCAACTCAACATCATAATTCATCTACGATCTCAAGAAATAATCTAAGTTCCATTTGTTCTACGTTCCCAAAACACATGATTCCATCGTGTAAAACGTATCAACTGGGTAAATATCCGATTATTGATCATAACTTGATTTGAACATGCTTAGGAGTCCTTATAATAAGATGGTTCAAAGGTTCATGCCGATACGTCAAAAGTATCCTTCTAACATGTGAT
The DNA here is from genome assembly GCA_033398695.1 of Orobanche coerulescens. Classification (NCBI taxonomy): domain Eukaryota; kingdom Viridiplantae; phylum Streptophyta; class Magnoliopsida; order Lamiales; family Orobanchaceae; genus Orobanche; species Orobanche coerulescens. Next base: position 200,236,401 of record CM065803.1, on the reverse strand, counting down.
GACCGATTATAAAGCGAAATACTTGCTATCAAAACATGATTCAAACTTTCTTAGGAACATTACTAACATCGGTGAAGAATCACCTACCTCAAAGTAGTGAAGAATACGGAGGAAAATGAAGCGATCCAACACCGAAGGCTTGAACACCAATCTCGATGATATACGATCTTCAATCTCGAACTAGGAGGTTGATATGAAGTGTTTAGGACGAAGGGAGTTATGATCTAAGTGTAAGAGTTCGGGTTATGGGAGGAGAAAAGCGAAATCTCGAATAGGATGATGTCCTATTTATAATAAATGGCTATTAGCGCGCGCTAGACCACTCGTAGCGTGCGCTAACGGCTCACGATCTAAATCAGACTCGGCACTTAGCGTGCGCTACGTATATACCTGTAGCGTGCGCTAAGGCGTTGACTCGGCTTTTCCCAAAAGCCGTCCAGGTACATCCGACACGATCCGACAGGGGTCCCCCGGCCAGATCTCACCTACCGCACATCCCAATCAATTTGACCACGCATAGCGTGCGCTAATTACATTTTGTAGCGTGCGCTATGAAACCATGTTAGCGTACGCTACCCTTAGCCTGTAGCGTGCGCTACATGCACAGAATTTCAACCTTACAAATCACAACCATGAAATTAAACGCTCGGCGACATCGGATTATGAAATACGGAGAATAATACTCAGACAAAAGTACAATCATTACAATATCACCAGTTCCAATTACATAACAGAAATCTCGGGCATTACATCCTTCCTCCCTAAAAAGAAGTTTCGTCCCGAAACTTATGATGAAAACAACTCCGGATATTTAGCCTTCATACCGTCCTACGTTTCCCAAGTGGCCTCTTCGACTCCATGTCGTGACCATTGTACTTTAACCAAGTGTATTGGTTTATTTCTCAACTGTTTGATCCGGCTCTCAAGTATCTTGATTGGTATCTCTTCGAAGGTGCCATCATTAGCTATCTCGATCTCGTCGAAATCAATGACGTGACTGGGGTCCGGTACATACTTCCGCAGTTGGGATACGTGAAACACATTGTGAACGTGACCCAGCGATGGCGGTAAGGCTAACCTGTATGCTAAATCTCCCACTCTCTCGAGGATCTCAAAGGGTCCGATATATCTCGGACTAAGCTTGCCTCTTCTCCCAAAACGGAAAATCCCTCGTGTAGGAGACACCTTCAATAGTACGTGGTCTCCAGCGTCGAACTCTAGAGGGCGACGACGTACATCGGCATAAGACTTCGCCGACTGCGGGCGATCAGCAGTCTCTCTCGAATCAAGGCTACCTTCTCTTGAGTCCGAATAATCAATTCGGTTCCGTCCCGATCAAATCGAAGAATCATCCCGGCCAGGGGTGATCGGCATCTTCTCCGTACAAAGCTTCAAATGGTGCCATCTTAATAGAAGCATGCCAACTGTTATTATAAGTGAACTCGATCAAGGGCAAGTGAACTTCCCAATCGATCGACCAATCTAATGCACAAGCTCTAAGCATGTCCTCTCATCTGAATAGTCCTTTGGATGACCATCCGTTTGGGGATGATAAGTCATACTAAAGTTTAGCTCGGTCCCCAAAGCCACTGAAGCCTTTCGGAAGTGTGACACGAAAGCGACCATCTCGATCCGAAATAATGGTCTTGGCGTCCGTGCAATCTGACTATCTCCGCAATAAATATTCATGCCAATCTCTCGGGTCCCCATGTATCTTTAATTCCCAGGAAATGAGCCGACTTGGTTAGTCGATCAACTACAACCCAAATCATGTTCATTCCCGTTCTAGTCCTTGGCATACTAGTAATGAAGTCCATCGAGATATCCTCCCACTTCCACTCAGGGATCGGAAGCGGTCTTAACATTCCGGCAGGTCGTTGATGTTCAATCTTAACCTGCTGACAAGTCAAACACTTCGAAACGTACTCCGCTACGTCCTTCTCCATATTCCCCCACCAGAAGTTTTGCTTTAAATCTTTATACATCTTACTGCTGCCCGGGTGAATAGAATAGGGCGCGCTGTGAGCTTCCTTCAGAATAGTCCTTCTCAAATCATCATCATCGGGAACGCAAAGTCGACTCCGAAATCTCAGAACTCCATCATCCTGTATCACGAATCCTGGGGCTTTTCCTTTCTTTACTTCGTCACATAATCGAAGGATCAGAGAATCGTTCAATTGTTTAGACTTGATCTCCTCGACTAGTGATGAAGTCAGTTCCATCACATAAAGTTGCCCTTGGATTTCTGGTGCCCATACTTCAATCCCCTCGCGGATCAGTTCCCGTTGAATACTGGTTTGGGACGTAAGTGCTTCCAACGCTCGAAGGGAAACAGGTTTACGGCTCAAAGCATCGGCTACTACATTTGCTTTCCCCGGATGATAGAGAATCTCCAAGTCGTAATCCTTGATCAATTCCAGCCACCTTCTCTGCCTCATGTTTAACTCTTTCATGAAAATGTACTTGAGGCTCTTATGGTCTGTAAAGATCGACAATGAGTGTCATTACAAATAATGTCTTGATTTTCAAGGCAAAGACCACAGCTGCTAGCTCCAGATCATGAGTCGGATAATTAACTTCGTACGGTTTCAATTGCCGAGAAGCATAAGCAATCACTTTATCCTTCTGCATAAACACACAACCCAAACCCTGATTTGAAGCATCGCTGTATACCATAAATCCGTCAGTTCCTTCTGGCAGTGCTAATATAGGTGTTGTCGTCAGCCTCCTCTTAAGTTCGTCAAAACTAGCCTGGCACTCCTCATTCCACATGAACTTTTGAGTTTTCTGTAACAGCTGAGTGAGCGGACGAGCAATTTTGGAAAATCCCTCTACAAAGCGGCGATAATATCCAGCAAGTCCTAAGAAGCTTCGGACTTCTTTCACGTTTTTAGGAGCTTCCCACTCCAAGATTGCTTCGACTTTCTTCGGGTCCACCTGAACTCCGTCGGATGATATCACATGCCCAAGGAAGGTTACTTCCTTAAGCCAAAATTCGCATTTAGAAAGTTTAGCATACAGCTGTTCCTTTCTCAAGACGCTCAAAACCACACGTAAATGTTCAGCATGTTCCTCTGCGTCCCTCGAATATATCAAGATGTCGTCAATGAAAACGACCACAAATTTATCCAAGTACTCCAAGAATACCCGATTCATCAATTGCATGAATACCGCAGGAGCATTGGTAAGTCCAAATGGCATCACTACAAATTCATAATGCCCGTCTGGGATCTCAAGCGATTTCGGTATATCCGATTCCTTAATTCTCAACTGATGGTATCCTGATCGCAAGTCAATCTTCGAGAATACCCTCGCCCCTTGCAGTTGATCAAACAAGTCGTCGATCCGAGGTATAGAATACTTATTCTTGATCGTCATCTTGTTAAGCTCCCTGTAATCAATACACAGTCGGAGGGATCCGTCTTTCTTCCGGACAAAGAGAACGGGTGCTCCCCAAGGAGAAACGCTTGGTTGAATATAACCCTTCTGCAACAATTCCTCCAGTTGTTTCTTGAGTTCATACATCTCGGTTGGCGCCATGCGATATGGTGCTCTGGAAATAGGAGCTGCTCCAGGCTCTAATTCGATAGTGAATTCCACTTCTCTCTGCGGAGGTAATCCAGGTAGTTCGTCAGGAAAAACATCTGAGAACTCATTCACCACTGAAATAGATGAGAGCTCTACTCCTTCCTCTTTCCTCATGGCATAGCACCAAAGTCCGTGACATCCTTGCTTCAGTAATTTCACAGCTTTCATTGCCTTGATCAATTTCCCCGAGCTTCCCGGTCTCCATCCTCGGAATAAGTGTTCGAATCCGTCATCGCAATGATGGAAATGACTCTCTCTCGGTAATTCAGCCATGGCCCATAACGGTTGAGCCAATCATCTCAGAATTAAATCGTCACCGAGATGTCAACCACAATAAGATTCGATGGCCAATCTCTTCCTTCTATGATATCTTTGGGAAATCCTTAGCTTCTAAGGTTCCCACAATTTTCTCTCCTCGGTAATCCCACAACATAAGGTTCACAATTATACAAGCACGAGATGTTCAAACGATTAACACGGTTCAAAGATATAAAAGAATGCGTGGCTCTGAATCGAACAAGACACTAGCTGGTTGCAAAGGATCGAATCGCACTGATGCAACATGTGTTACGATCATCGATTTCCTCATCTCGTACGGGCGTGGAGGAACGGACCCGGCCTTGGATGCCTCTCTCTTCCCGCGTTACTGCTGAAATCCACTTTGCCGCGTCTGGTTCACACTCGTCTCCTTCGGAGAGCCGGAGCGCGAGTACCAAAGATCGGGTCGCATTCCCACAAAATGTTGCGCGATGTCCTTCCTGTCTACACTCGAAGCAGTCACGGCAGCGCGAAACAATCACGTCGAACATGTCCCGCCTTGCCACGGTTGTAACACTTCTTCCTGTGTCGAAGCGATCGGTCTTTGCCGGAACTTCTTTCTGCTCGACTAGGATGCGGAGGTCTCTGGATGAGTGAAAAGAGGACCGGCCCGGCGGCCCGCTATTCTTATTCTCATGAAGTTGCAGACACCTTACATTTCTTTGCTTCCGTCGATTTCTCTCTGCTGCTTCCTTCATATCGTAGGCCAACGCCTTGTCACAATCTTGCCTCAAGGTGGTACAATCAAATCCGGACATATATTCTGAATTTCGGCTTCATTCGCATGTCAAAATGGAAAATCCTTTCGCCTCGGTCTGACAGTGGCGCACATAAGTCAGTGGTGATTAAAAGTCTTAATCACTTCCGTCACGATTGCTTCGAATTTTGCGGTGAGAAAAACTCCCGAACTCGGGCCTCTCTAGCAAGGCGAGGACAATCTGCGTCTCCATCATCGGTTTGAATTCTGTCCGATCAACATTATGCTCCTGCAGTCGAATGGCCTCCCACCCGATCAGCCTCCTGTCGAAGATCTTGGCGGCCAGGAACCTTCCTATCGTTGGGACAATTAATCCCATAAAAATCTTCTCTAATTCTTTCAGCCAATGATCCCACGAAAGCGTCTCAGTGGAACCGTCAAATTTCGGAGGATGCAATTTGACCACCTCGGTAAGCCATTTATCTCCCCGATTATCCACGTTATTCTGCTGTCCCATCGCCGTCTGCATGCGATCCACAACTTGAGCAAACTGGTTTATCTGGGCAACTACCTGCTGAAGCACTCCCGGCACGTTAGGATCTGCATTATTATTTGCCGATCCCTGCTGTCCCCCGGAATGTGAATCCCTTTGACTAGCGGTTATCTCTGGGGTAGATACCGACTCTTCTTGCCTCGCATTACCACGTCCGCGTCCACGACCGCGTCCGCGTCCACGACCTCCTCTCAACATACTGTAAACATAAATACTCAATATCTGGGACAAACTTTCTCAAAGTACATTCATTAATGTTTACCAGACGTGAATTAAATAAAACAGTAGTATTCGAGATTAGGAAACTTACAACCACGGTCGATTGGCGATCTTTGGCTCGGCGATGATGTTACGAGCGACCAATAATCAATAACGTAAGCAGATTGACTAACCCATTTGCCAAGATATCCATAAATCTTAGCTCCGATACCATATTCGTAACACCCCGAGATATTCGGAATAATTACGACCGTAAACCCTTTAGATAAGGATTTACAAGGCTAATTTTAAAAGAAGTGTAAAAATAAATCAAGCGAACAACTGGAACTCACATACTGATTTGAAACAAGCGATCAAATGTCTTTGACTTATACAACCATATCGAAAAGACTTTAATAATACGGACATACTCGATTACTAATCGAACCAAGAAGACAAATCATAATAATAAGAACATCAACCACATCACCGAGCCATCTCATCGTCTGTCGATCTTGTGGCGCCCTCCCGCTCTCGACTACCGAACATCAAAACAATGTCCACCCCGAAGGGTTAGCAAAACAATGCTAGTACAAGTATCGTCATACAATAGATCATCAATGCATCATAAAACATGCAAAACGGACTTCCGCTACCGGAATCCAACGATGCGAATCCTCACGATTCCATCAACACAATACAGGGTAATCCAGCGATCCAGCGCCCTTGGTATAGATCCCTATGATGATCCCGTCGGACCAACGCATGGTGGAAAACCCGTCCAGCGATCCAGCGCCCTCAGCATAGATCCCCATGATGATCCCGTCGGACCAACGCATGGTGGACATTCGATCCAGCGCCCTCAGCATAGATCCTCATGACCCCCTCGGATCATTTATACCATAATCAATCAATTATGCATACACATATGCATTTCAATATGTTCATCAATACGAACAAACAACAACGAATATCACGCGAATTTCCAGAAATACATCTCATATACAAAATATGAACAATACCATAAGCATAATAAATCAAACTCGACATATGATACTTGCCTCGAAAATGGCAAGACGAAATACTTCAAGGATCTCGACACACTCGAAGGCCGCCTCCTTCGATCAACGTAACAAGCTCGAACCTTAACAAAAGGAACGATATACAAATCATCTCAAGTCGAGCGATGGCCTAACAATTCGGTCTATGGCGAAAAGCTCAAAATAAACAAGGCTGCGGATTGCTTAGCGCGCTACGTACTCGTAACGTGCGCTAAGGCAGACTATTAGCGTCGCTATCGTATAAGACTAGCGTCGCTAGCCACGGTCTGGCGATCGACTCGGCTGGTCTCATAACGTCGCTACGTGCGTTTGGGCGTTCGGACCCGATGGCGCACGTTAACTCACACGTGTTAGCGTGCGCTAATATTGCATGGCGAGAATCGCAAGCCAAGCTGGGTTGAATGGTGAAGAACTCATGAATCCTACCGTGATAATACAAGTTATCCTCGGGCAAATCATGCTAATAAGGTTTGTGGAAGATTTATGATCGTGAAATACAAATATACGGATAGCCAACTCAACATCATAATTCATCTACGATCTCAAGAAATAATCTAAGTTCCATTTGTTCTACGTTCCCAAAACACATGATTCCATCGTGTAAAAGCGTATCAAGCAGGTAAATATCCGATTATTGATCATAACTTGATTTGAACATGCTTAGGAGTCCTTATAATAAGATGGTTCAAAGGTTCATGCCGATACGTCAAAAGTATCCTTCTAACATGTGATGACCGATTATAAACGAAATACTTGCTATCAAAACATGATTCAAACTTTCTTAGGAACATTACTAACATCAGTGAAGAATCACCTACCTCAAAGTAGTGAAGAATACGGAGGAAAATGAAGCGATCCAACACCGAAGGCTTGAACACCAATCTCCAATGATATACGATCTTCAATCTCGAACTAGGAGGTTGATATGAAGTGTTTAGGACGAAGGGAGTTATGATCTAAGTGTAAGAGTTCGGGTTATGGGAGGAGAAAAACTGAAATCTCGAATAGGATGATGTCCTATTTATAATAAATGGCTATTAGCGCGCGCTAGACCCTGTTCGTAGCGTGCGCTAACGGCTCACAGTCTAAACTGTACTCGGCACTTAGCGTGCGCTACGTATATACCTGTAGCGTGCGCTAAGGCGTTGACTCGGCTTTTCCCAAAAGCCGTCCAGGTACATCCGACACGATCCGACAGGGGTCCCCCGGCCAGATCTCACCTACCGCACATCCCAATCAATTTGACCACGCATAGCGTGCGCTAATTACATTTTGTAGCGTGCGCTATGAAACCATGTTAGCGTACGCTACCCTTAGCCTGTAGCGTGCGCTACATGCACAGAATTTCAACCTTACAAATCACAACCATGAAATTAAACGCTCGGCGACATCGGATTATGAAATACGGAGAATAATACTCAGACAAAAGTACAATCATTACAATATCACCAGTTCCAATTACATAACAGAAATCTCGGGCATTACAGTAGTGTTACCTTATAACTTACTATATCTAGGTAAACATAAATGGCTTCGTATGTTCTCTAGTTGATGAACTTATGACATGTATAATGATGCTACTAGATACAAAAAAGTTTGATTCATAAATGCTTGTGATGCACAATTTCATGCCAATCAAAATCATTTATGCACGACATTGTAAATATAAATGACGAGGATGAAAGGAAGCATTTTATTCCTTCTTAAACTATATTAATCCAACATCTATTATTTTGGAAGCCAGAAAATGAAATGAAAAGTCCTTTGTGTCTGTTTTCTCATTCAGACATATACAAAAAATCTATGTTATGTCCATCTCATTGGGTCCTTTTCTGTTTTTTAATCATCGGCTGTTTAAGCTAAACATACTTAAGATTGACAGTTTGTGTTTTTTAATCATTTATAGGTGCAAGCTCATGGATCCGATGCAATGGTTGATGAAGAAAATTGTGTTTTCTTCCTCCCACATCGTCGATAAGTGAAATTTGTGGCCCTCCGTTTTTCTCTTCATGAAAGGAACAGGCAGATAACAATTCAGTTCATATTCCTCACCATTTGTTAACCTATGACATTGTTATAGTCAATTTGTGAAGTTGCTGTACTTTGTTATCTGCAGCTAGTATATATGATTTTCTGTTACTTACAGGTTGGTGTGCTGGTGGGACTGAACACTATGAACCTGTTGTTCCATCCTTCTACACTCATATCTCAGGAGAAAGTTGCGATGGTTCTTTGAGGCTGGTTGGCAGTTTTTGGAGTAGAGATTATAAATAGAAATAGTCATTCTTTTCTCTCTCATGATCATGGTGCAACCTAGTACTCTTTTTTGGTGCCCCTTCCAAGGGTGCAAGGGAGAGATTTTTAATTGGATGGACATGCAATTTTTTTTATCTACAAATATCTTGATTTGGTTGAATTTGACTTATCTGGAAATAGAGAGTAGTGACATGTAGTTTTTGTACATTGTTTTGGAGGGGTTCCTTAGTTGTTTACCGGCTTTTATTATTGTTGTTGAGTTGTTTTGAAAGGGGGAAGCTATACATCTGGAAATTTTGTGGTCATGAACTCATTGCCCACTCCCATCATCTTGGGGTTGTTCGGAAGTGTTTGATTTTTTAAGGCTTATTGATGACAGTGGAAAAGGTAGAACACTCTGCCTTAAAAACATTCGGTCGTCACGTGTCACCAACCATTCCACCTAATTCTACTCTGCAACTTTTTGTTGAGCTCCTCCCCTGGACTACTGTTAAGGACAGCTGCAAGGACGGTGGATTATTTTCGTAGGTTTAGTTTAAAATGTAACATAAGAGTAAATTGTTTATGTTGATGTAAAACAATGTCGTGGCCTTTGTTTGACATCTTTTTGGTGAAGTAAAAATTATTTTTAAATTACAGTTGTTAGTGTTAATCTTTATGTGTTGGCAAAACATAATAAAGTGTTGCCAAAAAAATAAAAAGTGTTTAAACGATAAGTGTTACAATAATGGAAAAGTGTGTTGCCAATAAAGACAAAGTGTTTCATCAGTTGGTGTTACAGTAGGGGTGAGTGGTGTTGCCATAGGGTATATGGTAACACTTTTTAGGGTGTTACAACAAAGATAATGGTGTTGGCGTACATCTACAGTAATACTTTTAAGGGTGTTGCTACAGACATAAAAAGTGTTGGCATTGGGGTCTACGGCAACACTTTTTCCCTGTGTTACCATAAAGTGAAAAAGTGTTGGCATAGACCCCTATAGCAGCGGCCGTTTTTGTAACACCACCAAATTTGGGAAAAGTGTTGCCGTAGCATGATTTTTTGCTTTCAGCAACACTTTTTACCCCTTTCAGCACACTTTTTTGGGTATTGCTGAAGGTTATATATGGCATAGTGCTTCCGTCACTGACTTACAAATCAAAATACATAAACTCATCCAGACTCATACACATGCAAGGGTAAAATACTTGCAACAACGAACAATAAGACAGCGGAAAAGACAATACAATGGACTTCGAATAACTGAAGTCAAAACTGGCCTTCGTGTGATTAGTATCATTCGTCTTTCATCATCCCTCGCATCGATCCTGTGTCTTGCTCCCGAAAACCTGGATGTACCTGGACAATCTGAGATATCCACCCCCCGATTATTCGGGGGTTAGCAAAACTCCACTGTTTCGCTAGTGCAAGTATAAAGTGCAAATACGAGCCATACACAACACATTCCGAGAATACAACGAATGACTTCCCGAGATATATTTAGTTAAAAATAGTTCAATTCTTGACAGTAGAAACGAAGCAAGTAAGCACTTTGAAAACATTTTCAAATCTCGGGAGTTTTGAAAACATTAGAAATTGAAAAGTTCTTAATTCCTCGAAAGTCATTTAGAGTCACAGCCCCAGAGTTCATTTTCCAAAATGCAAATCCGTTAACAAAACACGGGGTCCACGACCCAACCATTCCGGTCACAAAACACAGGGCCTACTACCCGATCATCCACTGCAATTCACTTACAAGGACATATTACACATAATACATTATTCTTATGCCATTCTAGCCAAGCACCAAAACTCGATATATAATGTCTCTCGACCCCGAGCACAAAGCATTGTGATACTCCGGACAATATCACAATTAACGAAAACATCAACATCATCCTCAAGATGAAAACCACAACTGGTAACCCGCGGCCGTACCCCTTAGTATCGACCCCCAGACATCCCATCGGACACTCCGGGTGGGAAACCACTTCCGCGGCCGTACCCCTTAGTATCGACCCCCTGACATCCCGTCGGACACTCCGGGTGGAAGTTCATCCACACACGCACCCAAGTCCACTTCCGTGGCCGTACCCCTTAGTATCGACCCCCAGACATCCCGTCGGACACTCCGGGTGGAAGGAACAACACACACACACGTTCCAAAATCACAGTTGCAAACCACAAGCCTCGAAGGTCAATCACAGTATATATAGTCGAGGTACCTTACTAGAATGGCCAATTCATCCAACACATGCTCACGACCCAGAACTAATACTATCAACAAGAAAGCACACTATTCCAACAGCACCGAACGGCACAACCAATATCACATAAATTCACATATTCATCGATAACCACATGTCTCCACGTACAGCTTAAACAAAGGATTAAACTTCAAAACTTACCGATGACGTAATCACACACAATGGCATCACACGAAAGTATTACGATCTTATACTCAACATTAATACACGTATTCAATTAAGCATATTTATTCTCGGAACACACGAGTCGTCTTTAAGAAAACCATGATGGTAAATATACCGATACTTTTGAAAAAGATGGTTATGAATATTTATTTAGCACATATCGACGATTAACAACCATTATATCCACAAAACACGTAATGTATGGGCAAGATACTTGCCTCGATAATCGACACCGGACACTCCTACGAACACGGCTCAGTCGGGACACCTCGAACACCTACAATTCTCCGGCGAAGACAAAGAATACGCCCACGATCGAAAAGCTTGAAGAAAGCGATGAACGGAAGGGTTCTGACTCGAATTCTTTGAGAGAAATCTGACCCTAACAACAATAGAGACTCAATCAACTAGAATTCCACTGAGAAATCACGAATTAATCGACGTTCTATCCTAAGAGACAATCCGCCGAACACTATTGAGGCATAAAGTTCAAATTCGATCAACGAAGGGGAAAAACTTGGAATTTATCCGCTAAAGTTCTAGGAAAACATAACACCATGATTACCCAACTAATATTCATCATCAATCGAAGCAAAAACGAAAGGAAAAATGAATTATAGCCAAGAACCCTAAAATTAGGTATAATGACCAATTACCTCAATTCAACGATGGAATGGTGGAAGGAAGATGATTGATTCGTGTTAGAATGTCCAAATCCGAGTTATAAGATGTTAGAATGCAATATCTGGTTGAAATCGCCCAAAGTCGCGAGGAGAGAGTGGAGAAACGGGAGAGATAGGAAGAAATGGGGTCAAAACACCCGTCTGTCCTTTATATACTAGACAAAACACGGCGCAACAAACGGTCCAAATAGCGCCGTGTTCAGCGCCGTATTGATGGTCAGCGGCCGACCCCTGTGCGACACGGCGCACAGACACGGCGCAAAATGCCGCGAGTCTTGCGCCGTTTCGCAAGGCAGCGGGCACCACTGGGCAACACGGCGCACAGACCCGGCGCAGAATGCCACGGGTCTTGCGCCGTTTCTCGGACAGTGATCGACCCCCTGTGCGACACGGCGCACAGACATGGCGCAAAATGCCGCGGTCTTGCGCCATTTTGCACATGTCCTGACAGACAGCATTCTGGGCAGAAAACAACGCTGCCAAAAACGAAAAAGACGATCACCAAAACACGATATGCCGACCCAACCGACCGAGGAAAATACACACAACAAGAAACAATAACCAGTAACCCAAAACGGTCCGAGGTACACAATCAAAACCGAACAAGGAACAAATTCCCTAAACTTATAGGAAATTACAAAAACGGCCCAAACATCCGAAAATCACGATACGTGGTCGAATAACCAAACCGAAGTTCACAACACGTCTAACAAAGTTAAACGGACTTAGAGAAAACTCAAAACAGTAATTTCGAACGAGATTCGAAAGAATCGAACTCAAGTGCGGAAAAGTCGCCAAAAGCACGGAACTCAACAAAACGACACCGAAACGAACTCGGATGACAAAAAGTGCAGAATTAATTATTCTCATAATGACGAAACGGTCATGAGCGAGTCGTCAAAATGGACTTACGCCGAAAAAAAAAAATTACCGGAAATCGAAATTACGGGTATTACAAGTACTGTCCTCGTCCTGTGAGGGAAGCCAAAGTTCGGGAATTTTTCTCCGCACAGCCGTCAGCCGAACCAATATCCCAGACATTAAGACGTTCAACCAGCAACTGGCATTTGTTCGACATCTGGTCAGAACAGATGCAGAAATGATGATCCATTTTGATATGAGAATGAAACTAGAAATACAGAGGTACATGTCCGGTTTTGAATGTACCACTCTCCGTCAATACCAGGATAAGGCGTTGGCGTATGAAATCAAGGAAGCAGCAATAGAGAAGTTAGCAGAGTCCAAGAAGCATAAAGTCTCCGGTAGTTTCACGGAGCACAAGAGTAGTAGCCCCCGCAAGGCCCAGTCATCCTTTCATTCTTTTAAGAAACCTCCGCACCCATCCAAAAGCGGAAGGAACTTTGGAGCAGTATCAGTCACGGCGGATACAACTAGGAAGTGCTTTAACTGTGGTCGCCCAGGCCACCTTTAGCGTGATTGTTTTCGTACTCCAGTTACATGTTTTGATTGCGGACAGGAAGGGCACCGTGCGACGTTTTGCAAGTATGCCACCAAGTTCAATGGAACCCGTACATCACATCCAACTCAGAGAGGAGCCAGTATCCAACAGACGCAGCAAAGTGTTCAGATGCCTCAGAATTTTGGCCGCGGACGAGGCAGAGGACAGTGGGACCGAAACGGTACATCAAGTGTCGGATCTGTTCCCCCACGTCTGTATGAGATGAGGAGAACAGACGATCAAGATGCTGCTATCGCATCAGGTACTGTTCAGATCCTTTCCCAGCCAGTTAGCATTTTATTCGATACAAGAGCTACGCATTCATTTATATCCTTGTCTTGTGTAAATCGTTTGAATATTTATGGTTTTCATAATTATGAACCTTATGTTGTGGGTTTGCCGAGCAGAGAGAGGATTGTTGGAAACTTAGAAACTAGAGATTTCTCTGTATCATTTGGAGGCAGAGAGTGGCTCTCAAATCTGATTGTGATAGAAATGCAAGGAGACGACCTGATACTCGGAGATGATTGGCTTAATCGATATGGAGCTATTGTAAACTACCGAAAGAGGAATATCTCGATGATCGCTGACGATGGTTCTAAAATACTGTTTGAAGGATGGAAACCAGGAATCTCAGGAAAGATGATCAAGGCGACGAAAGCTGTCAAATTGTTGAAACAGGGCTGTACTGGATACTGGTGCTATGCAATGAAGAAAGAAAACGAAATTGTGGAACTTTCACCCATTCCTGTTGTGAACGAATTTCCGGATGTATTTCCTGACGAGTTACCTGGACTACCTCCATGACGGGATGTAGAATTTACCATCGAGCTGGAACCCGGAGCTACACCAATTTCTAAGGCGCCGTATCGTATGGCATCTACTGAGATGTACAAACTGAAAAAGCAACTGGAGGAGTTACCGGACAAAGGCTATATCCAGCTAAGCATTTCGCCCTGTGGAGCACTAGTTCTTTTTGTCCAGAAGAAGGATAGATCGCTTCAACTGTGTATTGACTATCGAGAGCTGAACAAGATGATGATTAAGAACAAGTATCCGTTGCCACAAATTGATGATTTGTTTTACTAGTTACAAGGAGCAACATTGTTTTCTAAAATCGGTATGAGATCAGGATATCATCACCTGAGGATTAAGGAATCTGATGTTCCGAAATCAGCCTTCAGAACTCGCTACGGACACTATGAGTTCGTAGTGATGCCGTTTGGTCTCACTAACGCACTTGTTGTATTCATGCAATTGATGAACCGAGTGTTCATCGAATATTTGGATAAATTTGTGGTTATGTTCATTGATGACATTCTGGTGTATTCTAAGATCCCGGAAGAGCATGCACAACATTTGCGAATTGTGTTAGACCTGTTGAGAAATGAACAATTGTACGCCAAACTTTCTAAGTGTGAATTCTGGCTAAAGGAAGTAATGTTCCTCGGCCATGTGGTGTCAGCTGTAGGAGTCCGAGTAGATCCTCAGAAGATCGAATCAGTTATGTATTGGAAACCTCCAAAGAACGTGAAAGAAGTCTGGAGTTTCTTAGGACTTGCTGGATATTATCGTCGGTTCGTGGAAGGGTTTTCCAAAATTACCCGCCCACTTACTCAACTACTACAGAAAACTCAAAAGTTTGAGTGGAATGAGTTGTGCAAGAATAGCTTTGATGAATTGAAGAAGAGATTGACGACGGCACCGATTTTAGCACTCCCACGGGGAACTCGAGGATTTATAGTTTGCAGTGATGCTTCGAACTAAGGACTCGGATGCGTATTGATACAAAATGATAAGGTGATCGCTTATGCGTCTCGACAGCTGAAACCTTATGAAGTGAATTACCCAACACATGATTTGGAGCTGGCAGCAGTAGTTTTTGCTTTGAAAATCTGGAGGCATTACCTATACAGGACTCACTGTCAGATCTTTACGGATCACAAGAGTCTCAAATACATCTTCAGTCAGAAAGAGTTGAACATGCGGCAGAGAAGATGGCTGGAACTTATTAAGGACTATGACTTGGAGATTCTTTATCATCCAGGCAAAGCAAATGTAGTGGCCGATGCATTTAGCCGCAAGCCTGTTTCTATTCAGGTACTGGAGACTCTGACCTCCCAGCTCAGCATTCAACGAGAGATGATTCGAGAAGGAATAGAAGTATGGTTGCAAAGGGTCCAAGGACAACTGTGCGTGATGGAAATAACTTCATCGTTAACCGAAGAAATCAAATTTAAGCAAGTAAATGATCCTCTGATGATTCGGTTACGTGATGAAGTGATCAGGGGAAAGGCCCCCGGATTCGTAATTCATGATGATAGAGTTTTGAGATTTCAGAACCGACTTTGCATTCCGAATGTCGATGTTCTGAAACTGACGATTATGAAGGAAGCTCACAGCTCACCCTATTCTATCCACCCGGGCACCAGTAATATGTATAAGGACTTGAAGCAGAACTTTTGGTGGGGCAACATGAATAAAGATGTAGCAGATCATGTTTCGAAATGCCTGACTTGTCAGCAGGTTAAGATCGAGCATCAACGACCTTCCGGAATGCTAAAGCCGCTCCCGATTCCTGAATGGAAGTGGGAGGACATATCGATGGACTTTATCACTAGTATGCCGAGAACCAAGACAGGAATGAACGTGATTTAGGTGATAGTTGATCGTTTAACCAAATCAGCTCATTTTCTAGGCATTAAGGACACGTGGGGACCAGAGAGGTTGGCACGAGTATTTATTTCAGAGATAGTCCGATTGCATGGTACGCCGAAGACCATTATTTCTGACCGAGACGGTCGTTTTGTGTCTCATTTTTGGAAAGCAGTTCATAAAGCCTTGGGGACCGAACTGAACTTCAGCACAACTTATCACCCGCAGACAGATGGACAATCCGAGAGGACTATTCAAACAGTGGAAGATATGCTAAAGGCTTGTGCCTTAGATTGGTCAACTTACTGGGAAGTTCATCTACCGTTGATTGAATTTACCTACAACAATAGTTGGCATGCTTCTATTAAGATGGCACCGTTTGAGGCATTATACGGGAGAAGATACAGATCGCCCCTATGTTGGGATGATTCATCAGATTTGATTGGGACGGAACCAGAGTTGATCGTGCAAACTCGAGAGAAGATAGCTTTGATTCGCGAAAGGCTGTTGACTGCCCAGAGTCGGCAGAAATCTTACGCAGACGTACGACGTCGCCCATTGGAGTTCAGTACTGGAGATCACGTGCTTTTAAAAGTTTCTCCTACTCGGGGAATCTTTTGTTTTGGGAGAAAAGGAAAGCTGAGTCCGAGATATATCTCACCATTCGAGATCCTCGAGAGAGTTGGAGAGTTGGCATACAGATTGGCATTACCGCCATCACTAATCCATGTTCATAACGTGTTCCACGTATCCCAGTTACGGAGATATATACCGGATCCTAGTCATGTCATTGATTTCGGCGAGATCGAAATCGCTCAGGATGGAACATTTGAAGAAAGACCGGTCAGGATACTCGAGAGTCGAGTTAAGTTGAGGAACAAACCAATCGCTTTGGTCAAAGTTCAGTAGTCACGCCACGGAGTGGAAGAAGCCACTTGGGAAACGGAAGATAGCATGAAGTCCAGATATCCAGAGTTATATTCGTCTTGAGTTTTGGGACGAAACTCCTTTTTAGTAGGAGAATATGTAATATCCGGATTTATTATTGAGTATTTCATCTGTATTTAAGCCCTGTATTATTCAAAATTGTGATATCGATAATTGGAGTATGATATTCCCTATATTTGTATCCTTGTACATGAGTATAACAACATGTAAATTTTCTCATGTGAACACGTGATAACGTACGCTAAGAATGTAGCTTAACGTACGTTATCGGCTAAAACTAGCGTACATTACGAATGAAGAATTGCGTGCGTTAGGCAGTCAATTATTGAGCTAGGCGGCTAGCACATGCGCCAGCCGGACATGGGTCTGGATAAGATTCCCGCGGGTGAACCTGTACAGTTTTGGAGTCAACGCTAATTAGTATGCGCTAAGGACGGTAAGATTGCGTGCGCTAATCAGCTAACGTGCAGAAACATTATATAAGGGACAACACCCTCATTTCATTTGGTTTACGTTTCCTTCACTTGTTCTTCGTTCCTTGGAAGTCCAGAGAGCCTTCCATACTTCTTAAACACATATAAACCCTCCTTACATGATCATTGAAGATTGGAGAGTACTTACACTTGATCATTGAAGAAGAAACTCACTTTGGAGTGACACACAAGCAACCGGGGTTGAAGTCTACCTATTGTTTCAGTGTTTTCTTCATCTTAAGGTATGTTAATACTATCTCCTACCTTGGATTCGTGTTATTAAGGATATGAGGATTATGCTATCAAGATATTGAGTTCCATTGATGAATTATCCAAACAACATCATGTTTATAAGTTGGAATGTTTATACTTAAGATATCATCGTTGGAAACATCATGACTAGCATCATACCACGTCGAATGCTGAGAGAAATATTCTGAGATTGATTATCCGTATTGATGACGTTACCATATTGATCGTAGACGTAAAGTTGTCATCACTTTTGTTAAATGGACTTAAGAAAGAATCATAGAAGATTTGCGTCCTTTCTTATAAGTTGGAATTGTTAGTTCATCTTCATGGTTAAATCGGGATGTAATGATGATATTGGAATCTAGTGCATCGACCTTAAGAACACCAAACTTCGCATGAGAATTGTAATCAAGATGGATTATGGTGTTGTGGTGATTATATGTATCCTTGTATCTCGAAGATATTTGAATCCATGAGATCATTTGTAATAGTATGAACGTAATATGCATGGAGATAACGTATATTAAACACTGAGGATTTCGTAAGTTTCATCACCGTTAAAACAGTCGACTGCCCAGGGAAGAACTGTCATACATTTTTAGCGTGCGCTATGCTTTATAGTTAACGTGCGCTATCGGGCATAAGTTAACGTATGCTACGCTTGGAACGTAACGTGCGTTATATCATCAGACGAGTAAATCGACTGATCAGTGGGGTACTGACAGTGTATGGTTAGCATACGCTAGACTTTGTTTTATTGCGTGCGCTAACAAGTAGCCTTAACGTACGCTACATAGGGTACGTAGCGTGCGTTAAGCAAGCCGGCAGATTACGATTTATGAACTTCCGACTATTAATTAGATTGTTAACATTCGTGCGACGTGAGATGAATTCTATATTGTTTCTTTTATTTAAGGTTCGAGCTTGTTACGTGATTGATCGAAGGGGCGACCTTCGAGTGTTCCATTTTTCATGGAAGTATCATTCTTGTCATCAAATTGAGGCAAGTACCTTAATTAGAATTGTCCGATTTATGTCGGTTATGTTGTGATTGTATTGTGTACATGTGTTATGATTAATTGTCCACCATGTGTTGATCCGACGGGAATCATCATGGGAAATGTATAGCTGTGTGTGCTGGATCGTTGGACAGGTAGTTCCACCATGTTTTGGTCCGATGGGATCATCATGGGAATCTATAGCTGTGTGCGCTGGATCGTTGGAATACCATGAGTATGTTGAGACTGTTATAATGTGATATGTGTTGTTATTATTTTCTCGTTGGAGAAATTTGTCATGATTATTGTTGATTAAATCATTGTTATATGATTATCGTACTTGTACTAGCATCGTTGTTCTAACCCCTTCAGGGGTGAACATTTGTGTATGTTCAGAATCCAGGAGAACAGGAAAACAACCACTAGAGCTGCATGACGACGAGGGTGCAGAGTGATGTTCTGGCGTGTTTCATTGTCTGTTGTTGTGTTATTTTTAATAAGTACTCGAGTACGATGTTGTTTCTGATGATTGGATTTTGGTGATGTATTAATATTTTTCCTTTGGATAATTGTGTTTTCGGTATGTTTTGTCCAGAAATGTTGTATATATTCCGGTTACTTTCATATGTTGGTCCTTGTTGTTGTCTTTTCATTTCTTCAGCCTTGTAAATTCTTATGAAAAGGATTTACATCGCTGTAATATTCCTGAATATATCGGGGGTGTTACATCGGTGGAGAGAGAGACCGGGAAGAAGTTGAAGTGTATTCGGATGGATGTCGAGAGCAAGGGATCCGACATCAAAAGACGCCACCAAAGACTCCACAACTTAATGGCTTTGCGGAAAGGATGAATCGGACTTTGGTTGAGAGAGCTCGATGTTTGCTCTCACATGCCGGATTACCAAAGTCATTTTTGGGAGAAGCTTTTAACATGGCGGTTCACATGATTAATTTGACGCCGTATGTTCCTTTGAAGTTTGACGTCTCGGACAAAGTGTGGAGCGGTAAAGACATTTCATATCGCCACTTACAGGTTTTCGGATGTAAAGCATTTGTGCACATCCCTAAAGATGAGAGGTCGAAGCTTGATTCTAAGACGAAGCCATGCATTTTTATTGGTTACGGGCTTGATGAGTTCCGGTATAGGTTGTATGACCCGGTGACTAAGAAACTTGTTCGTTCGAGAGATGTTGTTTTTGTAGAAGATCAAATTATGAAGGATGTTGAAAATGGAGAGTTGACTCCACAACATGATGATGATCTTATTGATTTGGACCCGGTTCCTCCACAACATGTTGAGACACCTAGTGTAGATGACGTCCAAACTGATGAACAACATGATACCGGTGATGATGATGAGTTGAGACAAGATGATACTGATGGAGTTTATCCCGAGCTTGTAATACCCGGTTGTAATTCAATAATTATCATTCAATAATTGTCACTCAGTAATTTTCACTCGTTAATAATCATTCATCATTCATATTCAATCATTGGATTCACCGTTCAGAGTAATTTGTATCGTGTATTCGTTATTATTCGCCTTTCTACCTGGTTGGAGGATCGAGCCGTGTTTATCATCTTTGTCATCGTCGTATTGGGCTGTGTGAGGAGTAGCGCATGCTACGTACTCTCTTTAGCGGGCACTAATTGAGTACGGGTAGCGCACGCTACCTCTCTGTATTAGCGCATGCTAATGTGGTTGAGGCCTACAGTCCATAAGGCACTGGACTGCAGTTTAGTTGTAGTAGCGCATGCTACGAATGGTAAGTAGCGCATGCTAGTATGTTTGGATAGCGCCCGCTATGCAGTCAGTGTAGCGCGCGCTAAGGCCGATCAGACAGAGTCCAGTGGGTACTGGACTGATCTGAAATAATTCATAGCGCACGCTGTGAGTAGATTTTAGCGTACGCTAATGGTGTAGTAGCGCACGCTGAGTTTTGGCTGTAGCGTACGCTATCGCGAGTAGATCAGAGAACAGGAGGTTCTGGACTTCAGTTACTGGGCATCAGATATTCGGTTAGCGCACGCTAACATTATGCGCGCTATCGGAAAGGCGTTAGCGCACGCTACCAAGTTCGTAGGATATGCTAACGAGGCAGTCAGATCTCACTGGACTGTCCGGTTAACCCGTTAGCGCACGCTACATATCAGGTCATAGCATGCGCTAAGCTGGGACCAGTATTAATTGGACAGTGCTGTCCAGATTCATCATTTGTTTATTTCACTTCATCCCTCGACGGTTTTGGCGATTTCGGGCATTTTGGAACGATTTCTTCAAGCTAAATCCATCTACCATCATCTTCAAGCTTATCATTCGGATTAATCATCATTTCATCCTCTCCAACACATCAAATCAAGGTAATAACTTATTGGATCTAGAATTTCGGAATTTTGGGTTTTTCTTTCCGATCTCTTTGTGTAAGCTTGCTATTATATTGGAATATGTTAGATATGGATTACCTACCTTGGATACATGTATTACTACGGATTTATTGATGTGTTTTTCGGATTTGATGAATATTTGGAGAATTAATCAAGAACCCTTGATGTTGACTTTGGTTATTTTTGGGGGTTTCCGATTATAGTTGTCGTAACTTCGAGTTGTGGTTTCCTATTGGAACACTGATATCATTGAAGGTGTTTTGTTGGATTGAACTACGCATTTTGGAGTTAGTTTCGACATATTTGGGATTTGGTATAATCAAGGGTTGATGTTCGCTAAGTGTTTGTTTGAATGCCTCAATGAGTTTGGATATTGTTGTATCGACCTTTGAGTTAGTCGTAATTCATGCTTGGTATGTATATTGAGCGGATTATTGGTAATTGTGTTTCAAGGTTGTCCGAACGACCGACATCTCATTGTAGGACGTTGTTCGAGGAAGGACATTCTTCACCGGTGTTGAGTCAGTAAATTCTTACTCGGTTAAAAGGATACTCATTCCTTTCGTTATTGTTCATTCATAATCATAATTCATTCATAATGTATTTACCGTATTGAGGCTTATAATTGTCAAATAATCATTTCATTCACGAGGAACGACGGTTCCAATCATTTCAATGAGCTATTATTCATTTCGTCATTATTTTATCTCGGTGAGTCACTCTTGACCCGTGTCGGATTGTTATTCATTAATACTCCTCAAGGCCATTCTTGTTCATATGACCTTATGGGTTCACATTGCATGGTCGGGTGGGGATGTGTGGAATTTTTAGTCGGGCACATGATAGTCCTGTGATCGGGTTCACCGACACAATGGACTGTGCACACGGTAACGTACCTCCGTGAGACTAATTAGGTACAAGGGAGGGTGTGTACGGACACTCGTCTTGTGCACTTGCACATACCATTACGGGCGTACTATGATGCCCCTCTTCAGCTTAATTTCATAATTAAGATATATCATGATTGTGTTTATTCAACACGTGAGGATTGTTGTTCTGTGTAACTGAACCCGTTGGGGGATTTTGTTTTCAGGTCATGGCAAGGCTAAAGCACGGGAAGAGAACGTTGACGGCGAGGAGTCCCAATGATACTAGTAGGGGGCCCAGTCCTTTTTAGTCATTCGTGTTTTCTCCATTTTATTTTCGCTGCAGATTTCCGTTTGAATACTCATTTATTCAGTGTTGTATATTTTCTCTTCATATAAAATATACATGTATTCTGTATTATCTTGTGTGTGTTGTACTTGAAACTCCTCATCAGAGTAATTGATGATATAATGTGGTTCGGTACTACAATTATATTATTTAAGTCATTAATTTTCATTCGCCTAGTGGGTCTCAGTCGGGGGTCCACGGCACTGTAATATTCGCCTAGTTTGGGGTGTTACAGAGTTGGTATCGGAGAGTGGTTTTGAATACTATCTTCCGAGTCATGTCTCATTTGAAATCATCGTTCATCAGACTAGTATCATTGTACTTTCGCGTCACGTGTGACCTGTGCAAGAGCCAAGCCCCTCAGACCAAAGAACAGTAAGATTTCTGACGCCATGATATAATTTCTGGCAATAAGAATCACTCATTCATCATTCAACAGCCAACAATCCTCAATCATCATTTTCATTTTTGATCATGTTGATCATGTTAATTCATTAATCACTCCATTCATTTCATTGCTTAGTTGTTGATCTTGAGGATCATATCATTAACCTTGTTAACTTGTTCAAGATAATCATTTCAAGAATTTCATCAGATAATCATGTCACCTCAGTTGATCATTCATGTAATCATTGTGTTAGAGCGCGTATGCTCATCATCATCAATTCATAACGTAATCATAATGTGATATTCATGCGAGATATATAATCATCATGTGACTTTCCCACTTCAGTATGGAAAGAGCTGGCAGAGGACGCGGGGGAAGAGGCCGCGGTGTGGGCCAAATCCCGAGAACTCGTGTGAATACATGTGCGAACGCGAGGAATAATGCTAATTCATCGAGCAGCGACGCCGCCACTCATTCTCCTGGATATGATCATTCACTGTCAGGGAGTCGTACCCGGGACACAGCTCATTCAGAAGGAGTTAGGGTTGATCCACTCGCGTTTATGCAGGGCATGATGGCCCAGATGACTCAGATGGCACGCCTCATGGAGACGATGCAGAACTCAGCTACTCAGAATCAGCAGGCTCCTCCGCCACCACCTCAAAGGCAAGAGAGGAGTGTGAGCAGTATTATTGGCGACATCTCTTGCCAAAGACCACCTACTTTTGAGGGCTCATCTGAGCCGGCGGATATTGTTCACTCGCTCAAGCATTACGAGAATTGTTTGCTATGGTAGAGTGTCCCGAAGGCCACAAAGTTTCAGTCGCGGCTTACTATCTGGGTAAGAGCGCTCATTCATGGTGGTTATCTTTGAATCCCACCGACGGATCTTGTACTTGGGATCAATTCAAGACTCTCATGATGGAGAGGTATTATCCGGCCCCACTCAGAGAGGCCAAGTTGTCAGAATTACTCACTCCCGACCTCTCAGTGGATGATGATGTTCTCGCCATACCCAAGAAATTTCAAGAAAACAGTTCGTAATGAATTATTGGCACCGTGGGTGCCAATCACTCAATATTAGATCGACATCAAATCGAACAAGTTCCGATCACACAATCAATTTAGAATTTCCTCAGAAAATCAAACAGATGAATCTTACCACACATTCTCAAAATGTCAAGATCAGTAAAGGGATCAATTCGTCATCAATATTATGCCAGTAACTAAATCATGGCTCATGAGAAACATACCGTATTCGACGGGTCAGGCGCTTGCACAAGTTACACGTGGCACGAAGGTTTCTTGATTCTAGTTCGATCTAAAATGACTCAAAAGAAAAGTCTCTCTGATACCATCTTCTGTAACACCCCGAAAACGGCAGCTATTATAGTGCCGTGGACCCCCACCGGGACCCACCAAGCGATATCACAACGTGAACTTTAACATCCCAACAACGTAGTACCGAACCACAATTTTAATCCAAACCCCGACGTGGAGTACAAATTATACATTTATTAACTCACACAACATACACAGGATCCAAATTCGGTATAGACCATATGATGATGGAAAATACCTTACAAATTATAATACATTTATCCGAAATAAAATAAAATGAACAATCGCATTAAGACATAACTGAACATCAAAAGACTCGGGCCCCCCGAATTAGCATCCTTCAAAACCCTCCGTCACCATCATGCTCTTCCTGTGCCTTGCCCTTTCCTCGCCCTAAAATATAAGTATTTCGCCCAAACCACAAGGCCAGCTATACATGATAATAATTCTCATGGCATTATACAATTCATATATATACTGATCTCAAAGAAACAACCGACTACTGAATATACCCCGCAGGCGTATAAACAGTCAGTCCCAACTATCGAACATATCCAAACATACGAACGACCAAATAATATGGCTCAAGACGGAAGTCACAGTACGCCCGATCCAGATATGTGTCCGTGCACATGTCCACCCCGTATACAGAATCCGGAATATACGTGGGACGATGTACCTAATTAGCCTCACGAACTACGTCTCGTGTGCACGATCTAATGCGGAAACATCCACGCATGACCATCAAGTGCCCGGCTAAAAATCCTACACATGACCAATCGGCGCGCAGATATGACTCCAGAGATGTCACGATGCAACATGACAATGAAACGCAATGAATTATACATTCATCAAGAAATCGAACAACTCACCGTAGTGACAACAAAGCTCAATGAGACAAACAGTAACAAGGGCGATAAGCTTGGGAATGCAATCCCGCCAGAAACGGTAACACGATCAAGGATAGCACCACATAATGAATCATAGATTCATAGAACATTTCCATATACACGAAACGCATAATAATCACAAGAATTCAACTATCATTATAACCAAGCAAGATAACTTGCCTCAATTCCGTAGATGAATAATCCTTATTTGAACGAACAACGAATGGTATCTTCATCTAACAATACTTACTTGAACAAGCAACCTTGAATGAAACGTAATTCATTCAACAACACATTCGTACTATAATGGTATTAATTCATAGAAACAATATTTGTAATTTTACTCGAATAGTTTCGACTATCCTATTGAACATTCTAACGCTCCAATTATGGATCATCACATCACAAGTTTATTAGATTCGCCCAAACTTTCTAACATTAATGGCAAGTGTTTGAAGTCAAGAACATTATCAATGTAATACTATGATGATTAAACATACTCTCAATTCATCAACACTTCCGATTAACGTCAAATCATTTTTTAAAAGTTTGTGTTAATTTACATTCTTCATCATCTTCACAATAATTACCTTAAGCCAATCCAGAAATGAAATAATAACTTTAAGTTTTAAGCATAATAAGAACATCATCCTAATTTACGTCATCCTAATACACGAGGATCAACATAATACAATTCAGTTATTAATTCTACCGCACCGTTATTATCCATATTTGTTATAACCGTCTTAAAACACTATCAACATATTAATGCAGTGATCAACCCCTTCTTGAGTTATCAACACACCCAATTATCTTGAATATATAAAGGTTATACCATAATTATATCTTTGAAGGTTTTGAAATTCTAAGACATCATCAATCTCTTCCCAATGAGTTGTTAAACCTTCTCTAATATATAGATATAACATCAAAGGATCCTACTAGCAATTAAGAACATATTCATAACTCTAATCTCTAGATTTTAACATGGTTAACTAAGGGTTCTATATTGGACATGTTATCCACAACTTAATCAATCATTCAAGGAAGGGTTCTAACAATATTATCATGTTCCAAACTAAATTTGTACATAACTTCAATGTTCATCATGATATATCAGGTTATTCTACTACTAACATCAATAATCATACAAACAACAAGAGTAAGATAACCAACCTTAAGAAAAGGGATGAAGAATAGCACCAAATCTTCCAAGAACACACTCCTATCTTCTAGTTACCAAGTTATAATCCAAGTGTTGTAGCTCTAATACGAGATTGGAAGGCAAGAATATGATTTAAGGGAGGAGGGAATCGTTTTTGAGAGAGGGAGGAAGGAAAAAGGTCGTGCAGAAATGAAAGGCAACTCATACTTTTATAACCCGAATTCAGCATTACGTACGCTATAGTTAAATATTAACGTCCATTAAAGACATTATGTACGTAACCTTCCGAGTATTACGTACGTAACAGATTACCAGATGTCACTGACTTAAAATACACATATTGTTACGTACGTTGCCAAACGAATGTATGTAAGACTCTTGTACATTACGTACGCTACGGCACAACCATTACGTACATAATGGCCGTTGACTAGGCTGTCACGATCGACTCCCGACCACCTACCCATGTTCGGCCCAACCCGCCGAAAGGCGAGCTGCTGATGGATACACCGCATTACGTACGTTAACATATGAGAGTTACGTACGTAATGCTACGTACATAGCGTACGTAAAGAGAGTAGGCTAGCGTACGCTAAGGTCAATAACAAGTAAAAATGAAATTCTCCCAATAACATCCAACAATCAATATAGTATGAATGACCAGGATTTCAATTTAACATAATTCATCAATATACTCATTATAATAAACACAGATATGGTGCAATAATACTTGATTTAAACAAAGAATACAGTAGTAAAGGCGCGGGTATTACAGCAGCGGGGTGACAATGTGCAAAACAAAACACAACTAGACCCAATTAACCGACAAGCCTAGGTATCTATAAACCTAGTGCTCTGATACCATTTTCTGTAACACCCCCCAAGATATTCAGGGAATATTACAGCGCCGTGGATCCCTACATGGGACCCACCAGGCTAATTAAGAAATACCACTCGTCTACCTGTCTGCAGACGACATAAGTCATCTCTATCTAATCACAGCTGAGTAGCTCATCTGAGATTCAAAAAAGAGTTTTAATAAGCCTATTGACCCCCCTCTAGACTTATTCTTGACGACTTGTGACCTACAAGTGGTATCTGAGAGGTTGGTTCAATTTTACAGAACCAGATCATATATTTGAGCATATATATATATATATATATATATATATATATTAATCCCTCATTTATAATGGAACACATGTAGCGTGCACTACTAACACAGCTAGTAGTGCACTACTAACACAGCTAGCGTGCACTACTATTAATCCCTCTTAGTGTGCACTACTAACACAGCTAGCGTGCACTATCTCCTACTCATAGTATGCGCAACGAATTCTCCATCTCAGTCCAGTACCTACTGGACTATCTGCCTCAATTACACTAGCCTGCGCTAATGTTGACAGATAGCGTGTGATACCAGTACTCAAATAGTGTGCGCTATACCCCACACACAGGCTACCGATTACGATGATAATGATAATATTCTCGTCTCGATTCTCAAATAGGGTTGAAAGACGAATGATAAGTGATACACGGTTCAGAATACGCCGAACGGTGAGCGCAATGAATAGATATGAATGATGAATGATTATTAAAGAGTGAAAATTACTGAGTGATAATTACTGTATGATAATAAATGAATTCACAATCAGGTATTACATACTCCCCACCTTAAAAAGAGTTCATCCTCGAAACTAAGGGTCAAACAATTCGAGATAACTGTCCTGCAGATTATCCTCGGTTTCCCAAGTAGCCTCTTCGACTCCGTGTCTAGACCACTGAATTTTTACCAAAGGAATCGCCTTATTCCTCAACTGTTGACTCATTGCTCTAGGACTCGTACAGGGTGTAATACCCGAGATTTCTGTTATGTAATTGGAACTTGTGAAATTGTAATGATTGTACTTTTGTCTGAGTACTATTCTCCGTATTTCATAATCCGATGTTGTCGAGCGTATAATTTCGTGTTTGTGATTTAAAGATTGTATTCTGCGCATGTAGCGCACGCTATCGGCTACGTTTAGCGTGCGCTAACGTGGATTAATAGTGCACGCTACTGAGGGTCATTAGCGCACGCTATGCGTGGTCAATTTGATTGAGACGTGCGGTAGGTGAGAGCTGGCCAGGGGACCCCTGTCGGATCGTGTCGGGATGTACCTGGACGGCTTTCGGGAAAAGCCGAGTCAACGCCTTAGCGCACGCTACAGGTATATGCGTAGCGCAAGCTAAGTGCTGAGTACAGTTTAGTCAGTGAGCCGTTAGCGCACGCTACGAGCAGGGTCTAGCGCGCGCTAATAGCCATTTCTTATAAATAGGACAGCATCCTATTCGTGATTTCAGTTCTTTCTTCTCCCATTACCCGAATTCTTACACTTAGAACATAACTTCCTTCATCCTAAACACTTCATATCAACATCCTAGTTCGTGATTGAAGATCGTATATCATTGGAGATTGGTGTTCAAAGCTTTCGGTGTTGGATTGCTTCAATTTCCTCCGTGTTCTCCACTACCTTGAGGTAGGTGATTCTTCACCAATACTATTAGTGTTCTATAGGATGTTGATCATGTTCATCTAGGCAGTTAGATTCGTTATTAGTCGTTCATCATGTGTTAGAAGGATATTTTCGACGTTTCGACACTTATTCATCGTATGATCCATTGAACCTTTTAGTATGTGGATTCCTGAGCATGTTATGTATCTTCAAAACCAATCGACCAGTATATGAAGATTACCTAGTTCGTATGTTTTACGTAAGGAATCATAGGTTTTGGGACTTGGAATAATCGGAACTTAGAATATTTCTTGAAGATCTTGGATGAGTTATGATGTTGAGATAATTATCCGAATATTTGTATCGCATGATTATAGAACGTCCACAAACCTTTTAGCATGATATGCCCGAGGGTAATTTGTGTTATCACCATAGAGTTCATGAAATTCACCACCTTTCAACCCAGTTTTTCCGTTAGCAGTATTCTGCCATGCAAGATTAGCGCACGCTAACATATGTGAGTTAACGTGCGCTATCGGGGTTCAGTTAACGCACAATACGTACGTAGCATACGTTATGTAACAGCCGATTCGAACTGTCAGTTCGTGGCTAGCGCACGCTAGTCTTCCACGATAGCGTACGCTAACAGGCCGGCTTAGCGCACGTTACGTAGAGTACGTAGCGCGCTAAGCGATCCCAGCATTGTTTATTTTGAGCTTTTCGGCCGTAGACCGAATTGTTAGGCCATCGTTCGACTTGAGATGATTTGTATATCATTCCTTTTGTTAAGGTTCGAGCTTGTTACGTTGATCGAAGGAGGCGGCCTTCGAGTGTGTCGAGATCATTGAAGTGTTTCGTCCTTGCCATTTTCGAGGCAAGTATCATATGTCGAGTTCGATTTATCATGCTTGTGGTTTTGTTCATATTGTTGAATATGAGATGAAATTCTGAAAATTCTCGTGATATTCGTTGTTATTTTGTTCGGATTGATGAACATATTGAAATGCATATGTGTATGCATAGTTGATTGATTTATGGTATAAATGATCCGAGGGGATCATGAGGATCTATGCTGAGGGCGCTGGATCGAGTGTCCACCATGCGTTGGTCCGACGGGATCATCATGGGGATCTATGCTGAGGGCGCTGGATCGTTGGATGGGTTTTCCACCATGCGTTGGTCCGACGGGATCATCATGGGGATCTATACCAAGGGCGCTGGATCGCTGGATTACCCTGTATCGTGTTGATGGAATCGTGAGGATTCGCATCGTTGGATTCCGGTGGCGGAAGTCCGTTTTTGCATGTTCTATGATGCATTGATGATTTATTGTATGATGATACTTGTACTAGCATTGTTTTGCTAACCCCTTCGGGGGTGGACATTGTTTTGATGTTCAGGTAGCCGAGGAGCGGGGAGGCAACCACAGTACCGACAGGACGATGAAATGGATCAGTGATGTGATTGATGTTATTGTTATTGTAATTTGTCTTCTGGGTTCGTTTAGTACTCGAGTACGTCTGCTTTGATAAGGTCATTTCGATATGGTTGTATAAGTTAACTTATGTGATCGGTTGAATCAAATCTGTATTTGAACTTCAGTTGTTCGATTGGATTATTTTTACACTTCTTTAAAATTAGCCTTGTAAATCCTTATCTAAAGGGTTTACGGCGCTGTAATTATTCCGAATATCTCGGAGTGTTACACAGGGCACTCCTCGTACGTATGACCATCCGAGATCTCGATTTCATTGAACTGAAGTATGTGACTCGGGTCGGCAACATACTTCCGCAACTGAGAGACGTGAAACACATTATGAACTCAGCTCAAAGTCGGAGGTAAAGCCAATCGATAAGCCATACTGCCTACTCGATCTAAAATTTCAAATGGTTCAATGAATCTTGGGCTCAACTTTTACCTCTTCCCAAAACGGAAAATACCTCAATTCGGGAATACCTTGACAAAATGTGGTCACCTGCCTCGAATGCTAATGGTCGATGACGATTATCTGCATATGATTTTTGTCGACTCTGAGCGGTCAACAAACAACTCCTGATCAATGCTACCTTCTCATGGGCGGTTATTAGCATATCGAGCTCAGTGCCGATTGATTCTGATAAGTCATCCCAACACAAGGGAGATCAACAACGATTATAAGGCCTCATAAGGTGCCATCTTAATCGAAGCATGCCAACTGTTATTGTACGTGAACTCAATCAATGGTAGTTGGGCTTCCCAATCACCTTTCCAATCGAGAAGACATGCCTTCAACATGTCCTCCATCGTCTGAATAGTTCGCTCTGATTGTCCGTCGGACTGAGGGTGAAAAGTTGTGTGAAATTTAGCTGAGTTACCATGGCACGATGAACAGATTTCCAAAAATGTGACACGAATCGAACGATCAGAAACAATACTCTTAGGAGTACTGTGCAATCCCATGATCTCTTTAATGAATAAATGGGTAAGTCTCTCGAGACCCCACATATCCTTGATCTCAAGGAAATGAGCTGACTTAGTTAAACGGTCCACGATTACCCAAATTGTAATCATGCCACGACAACTCGTTGGCAAACTCGTGATGAAGTCCATTGAAATATCCTCCCACTGCCACTCTAGAATAGGGAGCGGTTTTAGCATACCCTCCAGTCGCTGATGTTCTATCTTGACTTGTTGATAGGTTAAACATCTCGAAACAAATTCTGCGACTTCTCGCTTCAGATTACTCCGCCAATAATTTTGTTTCAAGTCTTTGTACATTTTTCTAGACCCCGGATAGATGGAATAAGGGGTAGCATGAGCCTCTCTCGCTGTAATAATTGAATCCCGTATGTACCTTTTAAGGGGGAATGCTGTATTTTTGCGGATACAGCACACACTATGGGACACCAATTAATATCATATTAATATCTTGTTTCATTTCAAAACATTCTAAGTCCACGTGCCCTGTTTTTAATTCAAAACTTCTTTGCATTTAATGCTTTACATGACATCTGGACTATTTTATCTCAAACGCCACGATTTCTAAATTAATTAATTATTTCAAACTGGTATTTCGGGCAATAAGGGAAGTCGAATCTTCAGAAGTGGGACCGGTCATTATTTCAAAATTGGATGAATAATATGTACTAGTTATGCTTGATTCATCTTGTTCGTTCATTTAAAAATGATGGTTCCCATCCCTTAAATCTGACCGTTCACTGTCTGTTAACCCTAATCTTCCCCGCCCACTTTAAAAGGACTGTGTCATGCTCCCTACGACTCTTTATGCTTTTCTGCAATTTAAACAGTCTTAGAGCATACAACCTATAATGCTTTCTGCATATTTCTGCACTTGTTCTCTTTGTTTCTTCAAACCACTTTTCATCAGAACAATGGTTTCTTCTCAAACTTCTTCTCAATCGTTGAAAAAGAGGGACAACATCATCGAAGGACGTCTGTTCATTCAATCTATCATCATGGAACGAATTAAGTCTGAGGGAGAAAACCTTGATGGAATGGAGCGTGTGGTGTCTAGAATTAAGCAGCACGACTTAGACCGCCTTGGTAGCCAACATCCAGATCTGTATGACGAACGCATAGTCGAGGAATTCTACCTCGATTCTGTTAAATTATTCTCTTTGAAGAAAAGGGGTGATGTTTGTAACATCACTGCCACAGTCCGCGGAGTTCAAATCTGCGTTGACCATTCTCTTTTTGGAACTCCGTTCAGGGTGCCATCCGATGGCCTGAAAATGGAAGACCTTGAGACTTTCGGATTGCAGGATCTTCTAGCTACTTATTGGGGATTGTTCACTGGCAATGCCTCGGACAGAAACGTGCATCCTTCTTGCCACAAGAAGTATTTATGTTTGCCATATATTTATCTGCATGACTTTTGCTGCCGTGTTATTGAGAACAGGACTGGTGCTTTCGAGATGTGCACCAACTTAAGGTTCCGAATGATGGTCGCCATCATGTCCGGCGAAAAAGTCAACTAGTGCCAGGTTATTCTGAAAAGGCTGCAGGAGGAAGTTTCGAAGCCTGCCTCTCATAAGAAATCTTTTGGGCTTTTTCTGAACTCTCTTCTCAAGAAAAGTGGCGTGCCACATTCTCGTGATGCTAAGAAAATCGGACCTGGGAAGTTCATTAGAGGAAGCAAGCCCTCCGATTTCAACAAAGATAGTCTTCAAGCCAACCGACCCCATGCCAACACCATGCCAACCTCTGATAATCTGAGAGATATCACAGGAAGGATTGCTGGTGAAGAAAAATCTCAGAAGAAAAGGAAGAGGAGCGTGTCTGACAGTGAGTCACCATTCACAGCAAAGAAGAAGCTGAAGAAAGCTTCTAAATCCAAATCAAAGGCTACAGTGACTACAGCGGTCACTTCCAACGAAGAAATTGCGACGTAACCTGCAGAACAACACCCACAGGGCGAAACCCCTGCGGAAGAAATATTTACTGCATACGGTGTAGATCCCGAGCTTACGGCGGTTATGATGGATGATCAACTGTTTGCCAAGCTAGAAGGAACCGGCGAATCGGCTGAACACACTGAGCCAAAAACTGCATCTCCTATACGGGATCCCACACCCTTACAAGATCCATCTCCCATCAGGGTTCCAACCCCTATTAGGGATCCATCTCCGAGACAGGGTCCCATACCTGTCAAGGACCCCATGCCAACAGTAAACCCAAGTATTGTTCGAAGTCCCTTCCCCACAGTACTCATCAATGACACCTTGCTTCAATTTCAGGTTGAGCAAACCTTTGAACGGTTCGTTCAATGAAAGTCATACAGGGTCGCACCCTATGACACCCTGTACCACTGGAGTGAGTGGAAGGACGAAGAAACTTTCATCTTGGAAGTCATGGACTGTCAGGACATCTATCTTTTGATTCAATGGGACAACAACTTTTGTCATGTGCTTATTTCCAACTACTTTCTCACAAAGGAGAAGGCCCGACTCAAGGGCAAATCAAAATCCAATGACACAGCTCCAAACAGCCCGAAGTCCAATCATGACTCAGACGACGACTACGACGCCTTCCAGGATGGTCTGAGAATGAGTCATGAGGAAGCTCGCGAATAGGAGTTTTCGAGAATGTCCAACCAACAGGGTCAAGGGACCTCTGACAGACATCAGTCCCCTCCCCGCCAACAAGAAGATGTTACCCACGCCATCCCGCAGGAGAAATCAGTCCCAATGCAGGAGCAGGCGGAAGCTGAGAGACAGCAGGAGGAATCAGTCCCTCCTATACGCTTGTCTACAGAACACCCATCGGAACAGGAGGAATCAGTCCCCCTGTCATCGAGACCGATCAGGCTGAACAACCCACAGCTGCAACAGCACCTAATACCCCTGCATCATCCATTGATGTGGAATCCGATGATGGTTTCCTACCCAAGGATGAACCACAATGACCGCGCAACCATGTGGTCGGCCGACAGCTCAATGGAGCTGATGATGAAAAGCTAGCCCAGCCAGGCTCTCCAGGATCAGAAGCCAGGAACGAGCAACTTCGTGCTCTCGGCCGGCAAACTGTTTTCATACAGGATGTTGTGAATGCTTTGCACAACGTTGAAAAAGAGATCAACTGGCTGCACGAGACTGCCATTGATGAAACGACGGGTGTAAAGAGAGAAATCTCCAAAAGTGGAAGAAGCCTTCCGCATTTTGCTCAGCATCTTAAGGCAAGCTCTCAATCAACTCCAACAACGACAGGAGCAAATACTCAAGGAAGAACAAGCCAAGCTCCGCGTCTTTGAAGCCAAAACTGTAGCTGCCCTACAGGAAACAAGATCCCAGCTTAAGGGACACGATCAAAAGATAAATGATATGTCGCTGGTGGTTCAATCCTTAGTTGACAAAATCGAATGCATTGAGACCAAGCAAGACGACACAATGAAGGTCCTAGCTAGCTTAGATACAAAGGTCACTGCCCTTGATGATGCCAAAAAGGGGGAAATTGACCAGAGAGGATGGAAGGCAATGGAGATTAGGGAAGGAAAACGAAATTGATGCTCTATTGGAAGACAGTGTCACTGCTGCAATTAATTGACTGTCAGCTCTTTCACATTCTGTTAGGATACAGGGTGCTCGCCCTAAATTCCACGATCCTAACTTTCCTTAGAAGAACCTTGTGCAGAAGCCGCCCGTGATTAAACTCCCGACCAACTGACAGCCTAGAGCCGATGAGATAAAGGATTGGAGGAGAAATGAACTGATGAGATACTTCGTAGTTCTTATCAGGGAGTCCACCATATTCAACAAATGTAAAATTTTGAAAGAAGCTGCCGAGGAATCTACAAAGATTCTGGATGAAAGAATGCTTCCTCTACGGCTCCAGATGAAATCCAAGCATAAGAAAGGCGTACCGGTTACCCACTCTGACGATTGGATCATTTCCTTCGACAAATCATATGAAGGTCAAGCAATCTATATGAATCGAAACAAGGATGCCCTGCAAAATTGGTGGAAGGGAACCGAGAGTGATCCGAGAAGGCCCTGGAGGCATGATCATCACAGGAGATAGCCTGTATGATTGCTTTGTGCAAATTTTGGTATTTTTGCCCAATCCTGTAACTTTCCAATTATTATCAATAAAATGTCATTTTATCTTTGAAAGATTGCTCGTGATCTATGCTTAATGTCTTATTTGCTTGATTATGAATTTAAGTTATTTGCTGTAAACAAACAAGTATAAAAACTTGTAAAGTACAAAGCTGTAAGGACTTGTCTACGAACAGTTCATAGGTTAAGTTGTCTTTCAACTAGATCATACTGTAAGATTGTACCTTCGCGTCAATCATAAGTTTAAGTTGTAATACTTCTCATGTTAGGTGCTATCTATTTCTTAGAACTTGCCTGTTAGCATTTCACATTTTTTAGACTATGCACTATAGGACAAATCATTCGACAGAAGACCCAAAAGT
This sequence comes from Orobanche coerulescens, assembly GCA_033398695.1. NCBI lineage: Eukaryota > Viridiplantae > Streptophyta > Magnoliopsida > Lamiales > Orobanchaceae > Orobanche > Orobanche coerulescens. The sequence continues at coordinate 200,201,054 of CM065803.1, read as the reverse complement.
CAGCCTCTCTGGATTAAGAAGCTATCTTGAAGGAGGTTTTGGCATTATCAAAAAGAGGGAAATTGTTGGGAAAAACAATGTTGTTTTGATAATTGCCAAACAGCATCCAGCAAACAGCAGGCAGCAAACAGCATCTACAAGGAAGTCGAAATATGCCAAGTCTGGAAGTAGCCTACAGCTCGACCATACAACGTTCTATCTACTCTTGCCTACAGCTACAGCAACAATACTGACTAAGTCGGATACAACAAAGAGGCTGTCAAGTGTTGCTTGAGTAAAGTAAAACATATCCGACATGCGTGAATAAAGAATTACTCTAAAGACCGTTGAAACGGAATCTACTTCATATGCTAAAGTCAAGCCACTGTTTGAAAAGAAGTATTTAAATACTTATTGGATAAAGTATTTAAATACCAGCCGACAAAGATCTTCAGACATGGAGCAAAATCCGGATCTTATATTTTGAAAGTCAAACAACACGTTGGAACGGACTTTTTGCTCAATGGATCTATTCCCAACGGATCTATTCCAAAGGCTATATATACTCCGAAGTTTGAAGATCAGACAAAAAAACGACATATCAACTGAAAACTGAAAGAACTAAGATATACTGAGATTCACACGAGATCTTCACAAGAACAGTATATCAAGAGCAAACATATTTCTTCGAGCTTACTGCCATTCTTGAGAGAAGAAATATACAAGTGCTCAACCTTGAACAACACATCATCAGCTCAAGCTCAAGAAGTCAAGCTGTTGTTCAAACCTGTAATACCCCAGAGCCATCCAGGAATATTACAGCATCGTGGGCCCTGAGATGGAACCCACAAGGCTAAAAGACATTTTCGCAAATATTTACAAACGCCCAAGGGGCTAAAAGCGGTACTATCTTTTAAAACATTCGAAGACTTTATAAAATCCGTTTACTGAAACCGTCGTAAAATCTCATTTGAAAATACAAGGCCCGAAATGCCAAAACTCAACAGCTTAAAACATACGTTAAGCTATCGCTTACACGTACTGACAAAATAGTTTAGAATACCATTTCCAAAATAACTCAAGTTGCCAAAAATCAAAAGGGCATTTAAGAAATACTCATGCAGCAGAAAGGACAAACAATCAAAACAAATACTCTAGTAGCTGAATACAACATATATTCAGAATACTCGATTCACAAACACATGCCATAGCCAGTATCCTCCAGGAAGCTCATCTCTTCACGACCGCTACAAGCTTGATATCCAAAGAACCTAAAAAGAAAGCCCATGACGGGGTCAGCCATAATACTCAACAATGATAACAATCACATCACATCAATAATTACATACCAATGAAAATACTAAGTAAGAATACGACCAATGTAATCTTACCGTCGTAACTTTACTTACTCGAATAACCCTCATCAAAATAACCATTATCATATTACACATTTCGTAATCTCGATTAACCAATAAACTCAAACATAACATCTATATTGTACCTCAAACAATACTCAAGATTCTCAAAATATCATCACTAACTCACGATACGGAAATATACCTGCTCTGACCAATACGATCCATTAAATAGCATCATCAAATCCCAACACGATAATCGGTTGTCCATCAAAAGACAACCTCAAGATATGTAATACCACGACAATCATGTCATTCTAATCTGAGATCAGATCAATACCACATACGTACATGGTCCTAACACAATACCTACAAATGCATACTCACATGACGACATCAATATTCCCACGATAACAGCAACAATATATACTTATGGAAATCCGATGATCCAGCGCACACAGCATAGATCCCAAAATGATCCTGAAAGACCAACACGAGGTGGGTAACCCATAATATACATATGCACAACATCAACACATGGTAATCCAACGATCCAGCGCACACAGCTATAGATACCCATGATGATCCCGTCGGACCAACGCATGGTGGAAATACCTGTCCAGAGATCCAGCGCACACAGGATAGATACCCAAGATGATCCCGTCGGACCAACACGAGGTGGACATACGACAACAATGCACAAATGCATATTAACAACAATACACAAATGCATGACAACAACGATACACAATGTATCACAATATGATCGACACAAAATGACAAAAATGATTAGAGTACTTGCCCCGAGTCCTTCGAGAGCAATCTCGATATCTAAACCATCACCAACCATTATCCTCAATATTCGACGGTCCAAAATGGCACGGACTGTAGATAATTCATATCTTCGTCTTTATCACAATGTATCCTCGATACCCAAGTATACCAATAACAAAAGTAAATCATATATATTATGATTTAATTTCCCAAAATCCGAAAACAACATACAATTCCAAATATCCAGAGTTCACAATTATAATCATTGCTATACGAATTATAAACGAATGAAACTGAAACCATTCATTAAATATTATTAACTGAGCAAGTAATAACTTGCCTCGATACCAATACGACAGTAGTGAAGTCGTTATCAATTTCCTTGCCTTCGTCTATGAGCTCATTGACTCCTATTAAAGCAATTCACGAACATCCTCGAACTCGAACACAACACACGATTCTAATCGATGATCAATTCTCACATCCTATTGCAATAATCGATAACAACAAGTTCGATAACAATCAACAAACCCACGGTTCCAAAATATCTCGTTCAAATACAAATTCGAACGATCCAACTCAAATAATTACGAACTCTTAATCCTCAATAAATTTTACGTAAGCTGTATGTTGACTTAGCGTATGTTATTCACATTACGTAACATGCGGTAATATCCATAACATACTTTACGTACGTAAGACTTTAAGATTTATGCATGCTAAATATTCCAATTAACACCTTGTTATCCTAAATATCGAAATACAAATGTAAAGAATCATACTCTGATATTAATCATCTTTATTAAGTTTATCCAGCCCTGAACACAATTATAAAGAATTCAATCCGTTCGATATGGATTTGTATTATAACAAAGTATGGTGGACTCGATTATAGTTCGATAAATACAATAATTTCAGTGGCTGGAAATATCAAAACAAAAACCAAGTTATTTTCCCATATCAATCTGCGACAAAATATACGAAATATAATCAGAAAATAACCTTAAAGTTAAAAGATATACATATTCAAAATAGGCAACGCGATCAACTTTCAAAAGAATTGTTGCTGGAAATCACTGATACGAACATGCTGACTCAATGTAAAACGGCTCGTTTTATCGAAGTATTCCAACTCAATAGTTACGGTAAAAACAACATTTATACTTCTATGTATTTTTATTACAAATTGCTCGATATGGATATTCAAAATAACTTACAGGCTGTAATATAATAGAGTTCAAAGAAGGAAACCTAGTCTGAAATTCTCAGACTCACTGGGGAAATTCATCGAACAGGTTGAATTATTATCCTGGAAAAGATGGTCTGACTCACCAGAAAATGGTTCATTTTATTCAAGTATTCTGACTCAATACTTACGCTACAAACAATAATTTATACTTATATATATATTTTATTTAAAAACTGATCGAGATTCATTCGTAAAATAGCTTACCGATTGAGAGATAATCGAGTTCAAAGATGGCAACCCATACTGTAATTCACAAAATCTCTGGGGAATTTCGTCAAACGCCTACCGGACGTCTCCTGGACTAGGCTGCTCAGATTCACTGGGTTCTTGAGCATTTTGGACGACTTACACATATAAAAACTAAAAGAGAAAAATACTGTTTTGAAGACAGAGATATTTTCTATGGATATTGATAAATGAAATTAGAAAGCAATGTATATAATAATGCTCTTAACAGGTACAAAATATGATAGTCCGTCAAAACACCACATGGCCAGGCATCACGAGCGATGACCCGCGCCTCGCTCTCGCGGGAATCCTCGGCGACTGTCGGGCACTGACGTACGCAGTGACGCACGATGCCCGGCAGCTGGTACTCTCTATTAATTCGATCATAACTTCTTCGTCTGGACACCGATTGGCTCGCCGTTTGGACCATTGGAAAACTAACTCAATTATATACAATACTTAAATTTTCAGAATTTATAAACTCCTCAAAAATCCATGGTGATTTTTCAAAGTTGATACACACTTCCCAAAAATGTACAATTTTATTTCTATTTATATTTTTGGTGTTTACTTTCTTATTTCAAATAGTCAACGACCATAAATACATCTCCGATACATCCAAGTAAATTTATAATCTCATACTTAGTCCGGATAATTTCTCTAATTCTCGTTGAATAATTTATCGGAGAATACAACGTTGGCCACCGTCACATTCTTACCAATAATTATTCGACGATATTAGAAAATACTACCCGACATATTACTCTCATTTACTAAATATTACGTCCAGAACCAAAATTAAATATTCATATTACCAGTATTCGAACAAGGTCACGATAAAATATTATTCTAAAATTCAGGATATTACAAAACCCGTGTTCTTACATTTTAAGAAAACCATCAGCCCTCTGTGGAGTAAAGAAAGTATTGCTTTTCCTGAAACTGTGTGTGACGGATCTGCATTGTAGACAAAGCTTTGGAACTGTGTGTGAAGAATCAAGTCAAGTGAAAGCTTTAACCAATCTGTAAGAACGGTTGAAAGCAACAACATTTGTATCAATCTGTGTGAACGATACAAGGGTAGGTTTGATTATAGTCACGTAGTTGTGTATGTAATGATTATAATAAATATTTTCACTCCTGTGTAGAGGACTAGTGGACGTAGAGGGGTTTACCTTGAACCACTTTAAATACTTTGTTATTTACCTTCTGCCGTTACTGTTTTCATATACTGTAATTTATATAAGTATACACTGCAAAACCCTGTACGCACCAAGCTAACAGGAGATAAATCCTAGTTGCTGTATTTATAGCAACTCACTTAAAAGAACTTCCGCTACGCACTCTTATTTAAAAATCGTACAGCTTGTTGCTTAAATACTTTCCAAGTTGTATTCTGTATACATGGTGGCCAACAAACGAAATATCCCAGAATCACAAAGAAGGTGTGAAAATGCACAACTACATCTCAATAATATAATATAATCAATAAATTAGGTACAAGCGAATCACGTAAATACAAAATAAACCAAAAAATTGTTGGAATATTTTATTCCAAATATTCAAATTAAAGTTTTGATGATAAGTTGCTAAACAAATAAAAACAACAATTAATCAACAAGAAGTCGAAGACGCAAAACCTGGACAGAAAAGCAAATAACCATGCACATAGCGCACACTATAGCATAAGCTAGTGCACGCTAGTCTTCAAGACTAATAATTCCGCATTCTGCATCGAAGAAGATAACACATGCTAGTACATATACTAGAACACGCAACATGACTATGTTAATGTGCGCAAATCAGTTAAGATAACGTACGCTATGAAAGTTTGAATTATGAATTCAAACAAATCAATCCATTGGATGTATTCTAGAAGGTCATCTGAATGTAACAGATATCCCATTAGTGCACGCTACTGTGGATATTAACGCACGCTAAAGAAAGAGGCAGAAGCTACTGGACTGATCTGATCAATAGTTAACGTACGTAACCATGCAGTGTTAGCGTACCCAACACACCTTAGCGCATGCTAACGGAGGAAATAGCACACACTAAAGAAGACACACACTAACGGCTAGTTTAGGCTTTGAAGCCTATAAATACCACTTCATATGGTATTCACTATACAACAACTTCAAGCAAAGCTTATATACTTTAGATATCGTTATCTTCATTACTGTTGTTGTAATCGAGCCTATTATTAGAGTTCGAGTGTTCGATACATGTAACCGATACATGAGAGAAAAAAAGGATTGTAGATTTGATTCGGTGTTATTAGGATCGTGGATCTGGCATTATTAGAATCATAATCTAAATCCAAGTGAGGTTTTTTAGTACCGATAGAAAGCTAGAAAGGTTGATTCCTTATCTGATAGAAAAGGAAAATGGTTTATCTTGGACCGACATAAAGACAAGATTGTAACGGTTTACCTCAGACCGATAGAAGACAAGGCGGAAAAGATTCTATCTTGAACCTATAGAAAAAGATAAGGAAAGAGGACGTAGGCATATTTGGCCGAACCTCTATAAATCTTGCGTATTCCACATTTAAATAAGCTTCCACAATCGCAAAAGAGTTTAATAACTCTACACCACACTATTAACCTCCCTTCAAGTGGCGGTAGTCAGATCAGGTATCCAATGGCGCTTCATTTTGCCCAGGTCGAAGGCCTCGCCTTAAACCGATCTCCTTTTTTTTATGGATCAAATTTTATGACATGGAAGAAGAAGATGTCAATATTCATCCGAGCTTATGATATCGAGCTTTGGAAGGTTATTTGCCTTGGTCCAAAGATTCCTACAAAACCGGACGGCTCTTTCAAAAGCTTCGAAGATTATAATGATGAAGATTGGAAAAATGATCATCACAATTGTAAAGCAATGAAACTGCTTTATTGTTCTCTCAATCCGGAAGAGCATAATCGAATTTCCTCATGTGATAGTGCCAAAGAAATTTAGAAAATGCTAGAGGTAACACATGAAGGAACGAATCAAGTCAAGGAGATGAAGATCAATATGCTTCTCCATGACTACGAGCTCTTTATGATGAAAGATGAAGAGTCCATTACTGATATGCTAGACCGATTTTCGATCATTATAAATGGACTAGCATGCTTCGGAAAATCCTTATCGAGTAGTGAAAAGGTCAATAAAATATTACGATTACTACCTCGTGAATGGGACGAGACGGTTACATCAATTATGGAATCCAAAGATCTCAATTCCTTTGATTTTAGCGTCCTTGTTGGTTCGTTAATAAATTACGAGATTATCCTTAAATCACGGAACACGAAGCCGAAACTAAAGAAAAATCTATAGCTTTAAAAGCTAAGAAGATGTCAAGAAATGAAGAAGTTATCCTGATTGATGACAACGATGAAGAATCGGCATTTTATGCCAAGAACATCAATAAATACCAAAATTTATTGAACCGGAGAAGAAAAGACATCAACTTGCAAGTCTGGAACAAGTAAAAAATGTTCGACAATAATTGTCAAAATTATAGAAAACCCGGCCACTTTGCGAAGAACTGTTGTGGCTCAACTTCTATGAAAGAAGTCTTAATATCCAGCTGGAGTGACCAAGAAGATGAAGATGAAAATATTCAAAGTAATATCGCACTCATGGAAAGGAGCTCATTTAAAGACAATGACGACGAAATCCAAGTAAATACCTCATCTCACGATGAACTATATAATGCTTTCGAGTTATTATATACAGATCTTCAAAATTCTTTAATTGATAATAAATCCCTTAAAATTAAAAATAAATTATTGGAAGATGAAATCTCCAAATAAAAAAGAAAGAGAGAGAATCATTGAAAATAATTATTCTCCTTGTTTAGAAAGAGAAAATAAATTAAAAGCTGATTTGTTAAAAGTTCAAAATAAACTAAAATATTTAACGAATAAATTTTCTCTCGGAAATGAGAAATTTGAGAAAATACTTTATGTTCAAAAGATTTCGTTAAATAAACAAGGATTAGGATTCAAACCAAGCGACACAAACAAATCCTTAAATTTCAAAATACCCCAATGTGGTAAATGATTAAAAATCGGGTATCACATTTCAAACTGTAAAAGCCCAAGATGAACAATCAAAATAAAGAAAATATAGATTCCAAAAGGAACCATAATACCAAACATCGTCTATTTACCAAATGAAAGATGACTGAGACTCGGTTGGATCCCCAAGATTCAAAATTAATTATTTCAAAATAATCGATATTTAAGTAAGGGGGTTATTTTTTAGAGAAATGGAGATATATTTTAGGGGGAGTCTTACCCATTTCCTTTCATATTTAATTTTCATTAGTTTTATGATTTTCATGCAGTTTTTGCTAATGACAAAAAGGGGGAGAAGAATGAAAGAGAAAAATGAGGAGAAAAAATATAATGGGGGAGAAGAATGAAGAGAAAAATGAGGAGAAAAAATATAATGGGGGAGAAGAAGATTAAAAGAGAAAAAAGAGAAGGAAAGAAAATAAGACAAAAACTAACGAAACAGACAAAACCGAAAACTTTGATCTGTATATTTTTATATTTTTACAAGTATAAATTCTATCGAAGTATTGTTGTTTTGTCATCATCAAAAAGTGGTAGATTGTTGGAATATTTTATTCCAAATATTCAAATTGAGGTTTTGATGATAAGTTTCTAAACAAAGAAAAACAACAATGAATCAACAAGAAGTCGAAGATGCAAAATCTGGACAGAAAAGCAAAGAACCATGCATATGGCGCACACTATAGCATAAGCTAGTGCACGCTAGTCTTCAAGACTGAGAGTTCTGCATTCTGCATCGAAGCAGATAACGCACACTAGTACATAAACTAGCGCATGCAACATAACTAAGTTAACATACGCAAATCAGTTAAGATAACGTACGCTATGGAAGTTTGAATTACGAATTCAAATAAATCAATCCGTTGGATTGCTTCTAAAAGGTCAACTGAATGTAACGGATATATCATCAGCACACGCTACGGTGGATATTAATGCACGCTAAAGAAAGAGGCAGGAGCTACTCGACTGATCTGATCAACAGTTAACGTACGTAACCATGCAGTGTTAACGTATGCAACACAGCTCAGCGCACGCTAAAGGAGGAAATAGTGCACGCTAAAGAAGACAGAAACCAAAGGCTAGTTTACGCTTTGAAGCATATAAATACCACTTCATATGGTATTCACTATACAACAACTTCAAGCAAAGCTTATATACTTCAGATATCGTTATCTTCATTATTGTTGTTGTAATCGAGCCTAATTATTAGAGTTCTAGTGTTCGAGACACTCAACCAATATACGAGAGGAATGAAAGGATTGTAGACTTGATTTGGTGTTATTAGGATCGTGTATCTGACACTATTAGAATCATAACCTAAATCCAAGTGAGGTTTTTCTAGTATCAATAGAAAGCTAGAAAGGTTGATTCCTTATCCGATAGAAAAGGAAAACGGTATATCTTGGACCGACATAAAGATAAGATTGTAATGATTTACCTCGGACCGATAGAATACAAGACGGGAAAGGTTGTATCTTGAACCTATAGAAAAAGATAAGGAGAGGGGATGTAGGCATATTTGGCCGAACCTCTATAAATATTGCATCATTTATATTCCGCATTTAAATACGCTCCCGCAATCGCAAAAGAGTTTAATACTCTACACCGCGCTATTAACCTCGCTTCAAATGGTGGTACCAAACTCAACAATTGGTATCAGAGCGGGTATCTCTAAAGTCGGCTGAACATCTGAGGAGAAAAGGATCCAATGGCGCTTCATTTTGCCCTGGTCGAAGGCCTCGCCTTAAACCGAACTTCATTTTTTGATGGATCAAATTTTATGACATGGAAGAAGAAGATGTCAATATTCATCCGAGCTTATGATATAGAGCTTTGGAAGGTAATTTGCCTTGGTCCAAAGATTCCTACAAAACCGGATGGCTCTCCCAAAAGCTTCGAAGATTATAGTGATGAAGATTGGAAAAACAATCATCACAATTGTAAAGCAACACAATTGCTTTATTGTGCTCTCAATCCGGAAGAGCATAATTGAATTTCCTCATGTGATAGTGCCAAAGAAATTTGGAAAATGCTAGAGGTAACACATGAAGGAACGAATCAAGTCAAGGAGACGAAGATCAATATGATTCTCTATGACTACGAGCTTTTCATGATGAAAGATGAAGAGTCCATTACTAATATGCTAGACCGATTTTCGGTCATTACAAATGGACTAGCATGCTTCTAAAAACCATTATCGAGTAGTGAAAAGGTCAAGAAAATATTATGATCACTACCTCGTGAATGGGACGGGACGGTTACGGTAATTATGGAATCCACAGATCTCAATACTCTTGATTTTAGCGCCCTTGTTCGTTTGCTAATAAATTACGAGATTGTCCTTAAATCACGGAATACGAAGCCGAAACCAAAGGAAAAATCTCTGGCTTTAAAAGCTAAGAAGATATCAAGAAATGAAGAAGTTGTCTAGATTGATGACAATGATGAAGAATCGGAACTTTATGCCAAGAACATCAATAAATACCAAAATTTATTGAACTGGAGAAGAAGACATCAACTCGCAAGTCCGGAACGAGTCAAAGTGGTTCAATAATAATTATCGAAATTGTGGAAAACCCGGCCACTTTGCGAAGAACTGTTGTGGCTTGACTTCTAAAAAGGAAGTCTTAATAGCAGCTGGAGTGATGAAGAAGATGAAGATGAAAATATTGAAAATAATGTCGCACTCATGGCAAGGAGCTCATTTGACGACAGTGAGGACGAAAGCCACGATGAACTATTTAATGATTTCGAGTTATAACATATGGATTTTCAAAATTCTTTAATTGATAATAAATCCCTTAAATTTAAAAATAAATTATTGGAAGATGAAATCTCCAAATAAAATAAAAGGAGAAAATTGTTGAAAATAATCATTCGAAAGGAGAAAAATATTGAAAATAACAATTCTCCTTGTTTAGAAAGAGAAAATAAATTAAAAGATGATTTATTAAAAGTTTAAAAAGAACTAAAAGATTTAACGAATAAATTTTCTCTCGGGAATGAGAAATTTGAAAAATTACTTTCTGTTCAGAAAATTTCGTTAAATAAACAAGGATTAGGATTCAAACCAAGCGATAAAAATGAATCCTTAAATTTCAAAGTACCCCAATATGGTAAATGATTAAAATCAGGCATCACATTTCAAACTGTAAAATCCCAAGACGAACAATCAAAATAAAGAAAGTATGTTCCAAAAGGAACCATAATACCAAACACCGTCTATTTACCAAATGAAAAACAACCGAGAGTCAGTCGGATCCCCAAAATTCAAAATTAATTATTTCAAAGTAATTGGTATTTAACTGAGGGGAGTTATTTTTTAAAAAAAAAGGGAGATATGTTTCAGGGGTAGTCTTACCCATTTCTTTTCATATTTAATTTTTCATTAATTTTATTATTTTTCATGCATTTTCCGCTAATGACAAAAAAGGGGAGAAGAATGAAGAGAAAAATGAGAAAAAATATAACGGGGGAGAAGAATATTAAAAGAGAAAAAGAGAAGGAAAGATAGGGAGAAGAAAACTAACGAAACAAACAAAGCCAAAATTTTTGATCTGTATATTTTTGTATTTTTGCAGGTATAAATTGCATCGAAGTATTGTTGCTTTGTCATCATCAAAAAGTGGTAGATTGTTGGAATATTTTATTCCAAATATTCAAATTGAGGTTTTAATGATAAGTTGCTAAACAAATAAAAACAACAATGAATCAACAAGAAGTCAAAGACGCAAAATCTGGACAGAAAAGCAAAGAACCATGCATATAGCGCACACTATAGCATAAGCTAGTGCACGCTAGTCTTCAAGACTGAGAGTTCTGGATTCTGCATTGAAGCAGATAACGCACGCTAGTACATAAACTAGTGCATGCAACATGACTAAGTTAACGTATGCAAATCAGTTAAGATAATGTACGCTATGGAAGTTTAAATTACGAATTCAAATAAATCAATCCGCTAGATTGATTCTAGAAGGTCAACTGAATGTAATAGATATATCATTAGCGCACGCTACGGTGGATATTTGTAACACCCCAGACTAGGCGGATATTACAGTGTCGTGGATCCCCGGCTGGGACCCACCAGGCGAATGAAAATTAATGAATTACACAATACAAATGTAGTACCGAACCACATTACATCATCAATTACTCCGATGAGGAGTTTCAAATACAACACACCCACGGAACACTGAATACATATATATTTTATATGAAGATAAAATATACAACACTGATCAAATGACAATCCAAAAGGAAGTGCCGCGGAAAATACATAACAAGGAAGCACGAATGAAATGAAGAGACTGGGCCCCCCTACTAGAATCACTGGGACTCCTCGCCATCAACGTTCTCTTCCCGTGCTTTTGCCTTGCCATGACCTAAAAACAATATCCCCAATGGGGTCAGTTACACAGAACAACAATCCTCAAGAGTTGAACAATATACAACAATCACATGAATGAATTAAGAAATATAGTTGAATGATGGGCATCATACTACGCCCGAATGGAATGTGCAAGTGCACAAATAGCCGAGTGTCCGGAGTCCCGCATATAAACCCGCAACTTGTCCTAATTAGTCTCACGGAGGTACTTTACCGTGTGCACAGTCCAATGTGTCCGGAGTCCCGCATATACACATGATCATAGCGTGCCCAACTAAAAATTCCACACATACGCCACCCGGCCACGCAATACAATCCCGGAAGGTTACAAGAACAAAAACTACCAAGATGAGAGATAGTGAATAAAATCCGACAAGGATAAAGAACGACTCACCGAGATGAAATAATGATACAACGAGTGATAGCTTCAATGAAATGATTTGGAACCGTCATTCCTCGTGAGTTACATGATTAGTTGATAATTACCAGTCTCGACATGAATGATATATTATGAGTGAATTACATGTATGAATGAACAACAACGTAAGGAATGAATATCCCTTTAACCGAGTAAGAATTAACTTACTCAACACCGGTGATGAAATGTCTTCTCACGAACAAACGTCTCTAATGGAGATATCGGTCGCTCGAACAACTTTGAATAACACAATTACCAATAAACGCTCAATATACATACTAAACATGATTATCACCAACTCAAAAGTCGTTGCAACAATAACCAAAACTCATTGGGGCATTCTAACGGATATGTTGCAAACATTCTCCCGTTGATTACAACTATTCCCCAAAAATATATCGAAAAACCAACCTCCAAAAGTAATTCAATCCAACAAAACTTCATTAATGACATCAATGATCCAATAGGAAACCACAACTCAAGGTTACGACAACATCAATCGGAAACCCCCAAAATATTCAAAGTCAAACCCCAAGGGTTCTTGAATAATTCCCCAAATATTCATCAAATCCGCAATATACACCAATAAATTCATAGGAATACATGTATTCAAGGTAGATAATCCATATCTAACATATTACAACATCATAGCAAGCTCACACGAAGAAATCGGAGGGAAAACACTCGAACTCCGAAATTCTAGATTCACGAAATGATTACCTTGATTTGATGTATTGGAGAGGATTAGGTGATGATTAATCTGACTTAGAAGCTTGAAGATGATGATAGGTGAGTGCAGCTCGAAAAGATCTCTCCGAATCACCTAAAATCGCCCGAACACGCCGGAAGGAGGAAGTGAAATGAAAATGACGAAACTGGACCGAACTGTCCAATTTATACCTGAGCCAGTTTAGCGCACGCTAACCCCTGATGCTTAGCGTGTGCTAGCAGACACACCGGTTGGTCCAGTACCCACTTCCTGCATCGTTAGCGTACGCTACGTACTTGGTAGCGTGCGCTAACGCCTCCTCCTTAGCGTACGTTAACCTTGGGTTAGCGTACGCTACCTGAAAGTTGATGCCCAGTAATTGAAGTCCAGAACCTACTGTCCTCTGGCCTGATTGAGCCTTAGTGCACTCTACCCTATTATTAGCGTGTGCTACCAACTAATCCTTGCGTACGCTATGCACACTCTTAGCGTACGCTATGCACACTCTTAGCATACGCTATGAATTATTTCAACTCAGTCCAGTACCCACTGGACTGTCTGTTCCAATATGCTAGCGCGCGCTGATGGATCCCGATAGCGTGCGCTACACACATCATTTAACGTACGTTATACTCCAATTTTAACGTGCGTTACGAATCTCACTAATCTAGTCCAGTGCCTTCTGGACTATCTGCCCAAATGCATTAGCATGCGCTAATACTAAGAGATTAGCGTGCGCTACCTGTACTCAATTAGCGCGCGCTAAAAAATTACGTAGCGTGCGCTACTCCTCACGCACAGTCCACCACAAAGATGACGATGAAGATAAACTCGGCTCAAATCTCAAACAAGGCAGAAAGACGAATGATAACTGATCCAGGATTCCAAGTACATCAAATAGTGAACACGATGAACGAACATGAATGATGAATGATTATTACTGAGTGAAATATTACTGAATGAAAATTAACTGAATGATAATGAATGAATTTACAATCGGGTATTACAATATTAACGCATGCTAAAGAAAGAGGCAGAAGCTACTGGACTGATCTGATCAATAGTTAACGCACATAACCATGCAGCGTTAACATAAGCAACACATCATAGTACACGCTAAAGGAGGAAATTGCGCACGCTAAAGAAGACAGACACCAACGGTTAGTTTAGGCGTTGAAGCCTATAAGTACCACTTCATATGGTATTCACTATACAACAACTTCAAGCAAAGTTTATATACTTTAGATATCATTATCTTCATTATCGTTGTTGTAATCGAGCCTAATTGTTGGAGTGTTCGATACACTCAACCAATTCACGAGAGGAAAGAAAGGATTGTAGATTTGATTCGGTGTTTTCAGCATCGTGGATCCGGCATTATTAGAATCATTATCTAAATCCAAGTGAGGTTCTTCTAGTACCGATAGAAACCTAGAAAGGTTGATTCCTTATCTGATTGAAAAGAAAAACGGTTTATCTTGGACCGACATAAAGACAGATTGTAACGCTTTACCTCGGACCAATAGAAGACAAGACGGAAAAGGTTGTATCTTGAAACTATAGAAAAAGATAAGAAGAGAGGACGTATGCATATTTGGCCGAACCTCTATAAATCTTGCGTCGTTTATATTTCGCATTTAAATATGCTTCCGCAATTGCAAAAGAGTATAAAACTCTACACCACGCTATCAACCTCTCTTCAAGTGGTAGTACCAAACTCAATAAAAATAATTATGAATATTATAGTTCGGACATCCATCTCGTTTGTGACGTTGAAATACTAGAAATTACCTTAAATATTAATCATACAAAAATAAGAAAGAGTAATACCATATAAATAAGTAAACAACTAAACCATTGAGCTTGCCCCAATGGCGAGGGTCTCCCACTTCAAGTGAGAGACCCTACCTCGAAACCCATAAAGAAAGCAAAATTATTTAGAGGACTATGACCCCTCAGTTTCAGCTGAAGGGTAGGTCCTAACCTACCGGGGTATGCTGGTAGAACAACTAAATATTTAGAACTTCAAGCGGCAGTGTGGGACGTCTGATCTCGGTGGGAACCCGCGGCTGGATGGGTGGGATCCAGCATGAAGCAATCATTAGGAGATGACTGAACTCGGTGGGAGCCTGCAGCTGGATATACTGGGTCCAGCATGAAGCAATCACTCGGAGGACGGCTCCTTGTGCGCGATAGTTGAGAATATTTAAGAATCAGGGATCCGGATACACATCTCGCGATTTAACTGGTAGCAATTCTGAGGGGCCGAGACTGTTATCCCGAGGACTAGTCAAGTGTAAGTTTGAAACCTCGGTATCAAAAAAAATTAAACTAAAGCACAATCATGCAATTACCACACACTTACATATAATCTAGCCGAATAAATACATCTATGATATGTGTAAAATCACCTGCTAAGAGTCAATTATTTTCTCTATTACCATCTCTTTATGTATACTAGTGCGTGTTTTTCTATTCGATTATGAGAACATAAAGGACTTAAATAAAGAGAGAATAAAAAAGAAAAAGTTAAAAAAACATACCGAGTTATGTGTCTTTGTAGAGGAAAACCATAAAAAAGGTCATTTTAGAGAGTCTATCTTTCTTCTTTGCCGGCGGTGGCGTGCTACTTCCAGTATGTTTATGGATCTCGATTCGGGCATCCGAATCCCTAAACGACACAGGAATCCCGACACACCAACCACTAATCCATCGATGCTTGGAACGGATGAGAGTGTCAAGCCTAAACTGTATGTTGATATTATTAAACTGAAACTTCCTGACAAATGCACCGATCCTGCACGTATGATGGCGGAGCGTGAATTAATCACGATTCTCCCTTGTTCGGCCGATCAACCTTTCCCACAGATTTCTTTTGCTCCTTCCCTCTTGGAGCGGATGAAGGAGAATTTGGACGATGCTCTCATTATTAAAATTTTGGGTAAACCTTGGACATATCCTTTGCTATTTAATAAACTGTCGCAATTATGGAACTTGTATGGTGATTTCGAGCTAGTTGATATCGGCTTCAATAGCTTGTGCTTGAAAGGTATTGGGATGCCAAAACGAGACTGGATTCTTACTGAGGGACCGTGGGCGTTAGCAGGTAACTTTATGTCTATTCGTAAATGGTTCCCACATTTTCGTGCTGATGAAGATCCGCTTGATTCGGTGGTCACGTGGATTCGAATTGCAAATCTACCACTAGAGTACCTTCGGGAGTCTGTTATTCAGTCTATTGCTTCCACTATTGGAGACCTTATTAAAATTGATAGCAATACTTTCACGCCATCCAGAGGATGATATGCATGGTTCTGTGCCCAGATTGATACATCGAAACCTTTAATACAGGCCGTTAGTGTTGAAGGGAAAATTTATAAAGTTACGTATGAAAATCTTCCTTCCTTGTGTTACACATGTGGAAAAGTTGGGCATAACTCTGCAGATTGTGGAGTGAATAATGCGCCTGGTCCATCTACTCCTTGCCACAATATGGAGACTCTAAAACCGAATTCTATTCATTGGATTGCAGATACGGCTAAAAACAAAGAGTTTGGGGAATGGATTCAAGCTCGTCGCAAGATCCGGAGTCAGGCAGTTGATAACCGGAATAGTTCTGAAGCACAGGCGGGCCCGAGTAGAATCTGCAATCCTACCAATGTGGGCCAACAGCAGAAATCGCATATTCAATCTTCTAAAAATACCGACCCTAAACCTAACGGCTCATTCCATAAAAATGTCACCAATCTTGCGCCTTCTATATCAAAATCCACTGCCAGTGGCAAAGGCAAATCCCCTGCTCATATTCCGGAAATGAATTTGGGGAAGGTTCCTAATCTCCAAGATCTTCCATATCCTCAATCCAACAACTCCGATTCACCATTGATTTTTGGACAATCTTATCCAAAAACATCGAACCCGTTCGCTGCTCTGAATATCGACCTAACCCAGTGGATTGCTTCTGACCCGAACTTCAAATGTATCCCTAAGGCATCGCGGCCTAAGAAACTAAACACAAGTGGGGTTAAAATCAATTCCAACACGTCAGCGCCTAATGTGACTGACAACCAAATTCATACTCCTATTTCAAGCAGATCTTCACCGAAAATTAAGGAAGTTTGTGATATAGACATAGGTCCAAGCAACTCAGCTGACCGTCAGTCATCCTTGGCCTTTGAGGTTAACAATGCGACTAGGACTGATATGGAACTTGAAAACAAGTGCTAACCCTCGTTTGTGTTGTAATACCCGGTCGTAATCCATTCATTATCATTCAGTAATTATCAGTCAGTAATTATCACTCAGTAATTTTCATTCATTAATAATCATTCATCATTCATGATTCATTCATTTGCGTTCATTGTGGGCGTGTTGTAACCATGTATCGGTTACCGATCGTCATTTCATCTCCGTTTATGGATCGAGACGGGAGTATTATCATTATCATCGTGATTGGTAGTCTTGTGCTGGAAGTTTCATCTTTGGACTTGTTCACTTTCACATACGTATGGTATGTCGGATCATTCATCAATCGTAGCGAGGAATCGGAGTTGTCGGATTTTCATCTTGTCCAGCAACGAGTTACGGCCGTAAGAATGGTAGGTTATGGCCGTAACAGGTGTTCGTTGGTTTCAGGCCATTTTGGATGAACGAGACTTACCGCCGTAAGGTTTCGGCATACGGCCGTAAGGCTTGGCCGGATACGGCCGTACGTGTCGAGCAGGGTCCCCAGGCGTTTTTGGCCGAAGGCGAGTTACGTCCGTAAGGTTTGCGGCATACAGCCGTAAGGCGAGGGAGATACGGCCATAAGGCTTGGCCAGATACGGCCGTACATTACAGGCTGGGTACCTGGTCATTTTCGACGAAGGGGGCTTACGCCCGTAAGATTTGCCGAATACGGCCGTATTATCCGAGTTACGCCCGTAAGGTGTGCGGGTACGGCCGTAAGGATGTCGGCAGGTGTGTTAGACGAAGGCGAGTTACGCCCGTAAGTCAGGTTCGGATACGGCCGTAAGGCTGTCGGCAGGTGTTTGGACGAAGCCGAGTTACGGTCGTACGAGTTGGCTGGTTACGGCCGTAAGGCCGTTGACCTGGGATGTTACGGCCGTAAGAAGGCCGAGTTACGGCCGTAAGAAGGCCGAGTTACGGTCGTAACTTCTGGCAGTTTATATATGTCTTGGACGGGACTTTTCCTCATTTTTCTCATTTCCTTCACTTTATTCCGAGAGAGAGAGCTTGAGGGAGATATTTTTTCATCATAAATAACTTGTGTGTTCGGATTTCATCATCTTGATTCGTTGGGAAGCTTGGATAGTCGATTTAACACGTTTTCATCGGATCGAAGTGTTTGGATCTTCTAACGTAATATTCTTCAACATCTTGGATTTCGATTTTGTATTAAGATATGATGTTTTAGACGTTAAAATCATGTTGTATGAAGTGATGTACACATGATTATGGATATGTATGATTATTCATTGGATTATTGAAGGATTATTCATGAACACTTTGAATATTGAGTTGGATTTGGGGGTTTTCGATTTATTTGTTGTTGTAATCACGATTTTGGATATTCATCTTGGATTATTGATCGTATTGAAGATGTTTTGTTGGTTTGAAACACTTCTTGGGGATTTAATGTTGGTATAATTGAGGATTGATTGTAAACAATCGTATATTGGTCGCAACGTGTTCGATATAATGCCCCAATGAACTTGGTTTAGTCGTATCGACATTTTGAGTTAGTTATACTCGTGTTTGATTCGTGTGTTGAACCGGATTATTGGTAATTGTGTTATTCAAGGTTGTTCGAGCAACCGACATTTCATTTAGGACGTTTGTTCGTGGAAGGACTTTCTTCATCGGTGTTGGGTAAGTAAATTCTTACTCGGTTAAAAGGATATTCATTACTTTCGTTGTTGTTCATTCATAATCATAATTCATTCATAATTTATTAACCGTATTGAGACTTGTAACTGTCAATTAATCACTTCAGTCCCGAGGAACGACGGTTCCAATCATTTCATTGAGCTGTCATTCATTTCACTATCATTTCATCTCGGAGAGTCATTATTGATTTCGATGTCACTTTGTTATCTCGTGGCATTCCGGGTCATACTGGCGTGCCGGTTGGTATGTGTAGGATTTTCATGTCGGGCACATTTAAGTCGTGTGTTGGTTGGTGGCCTCACATTGGACTGTGCACACGAGTCGATTGCTCCGTGAGACTGATTAGGTACAAGACCACATGTGTATTCGATCGATACTCGTTGGTGGCTTGTGCATGGACACATATCCATCCCGGGCGTAGTGTGGCGCCACCCTTTGAGACGTACCGTTAGTTAATTCATACAGCATGTTTGATTGCGTATGTTTTCAACAAGTTTGGGTTATAATCTAACCGATTCATTTTTGATCGAACTTGTGGTTTATACAGCATATATATATATATGATTGTGCTTACTCAACTCTTGAGGATTGTTGTTCTGTGTAACTGACCCCATTTGGAGATTTTGTTTTCAGGTCATGGCAAGGCAAAAGCACGGGAATAGCATGTTGACGGCGAGGAGTCCTAGTGATACTATTAGGGGTCCCCAATCCTTTCATTCATTCATGTTGTTGTCATTTATTTTCCGCTGCAGATTTTCATTTGGATACTCTGTTTCATTCAGTGTTGTGTATTTTATCTTCATATAAAATATACTAGTATTCGGTATTGTCCTGGTGTTTTGTATTTAAGCTCCTCATCGGAGTATTTGGTAATATAATGTGATTCGGTACTACAATTATATTATTTAATTCATCAGTTTTCATTCGCCTGGTGGGTCCCAGTCGGGGGTCCACGACACTGTAATATCCGCCTAGTTTGGGGTGTTACAGAGTTGGTATCGGAGCGTGGTTTTGAATACTACCTTCCGAGTCATGTCTCATTTGAAATCATCGTCATCAGACTAGTATCATTGGACTTTCGCGTCACGTGTGACCTGCGCAAATGCCGAGCCAATCAGACCAAAAGAACTGTAAGACTTCTAACGCCATGGTATAATTTCTGGCAATAATCATTCATTCATAATTCACTAGTTAAGAATCCTCAAACATCATTTTCATTTTAATCATGTTGATCATATTAACTCATTAATCACTCAATTCATTTTATCACTCAGTTGTTGATCTTGATGATCATATCATTAATCCTGCTAACTTGTTTAAGATAATCATTTCAAGAATATCATCAGATAATCATGTCACCTCAGTTAATCATTCATGTAATCACTGTATTAGAGCGCGTATGCTCATTTTCATCATTTCATGATGTAAATCATAATGCGGTCCTCATACGAGATATATAATTATCATGCGACATTCCTACTTCAGTATGGAGAGAGCTGTCACGGGATGCACGGGGAGAGGCCGCGGTGCGGGCCGAAACCCAGGGAATAATCACTCATTGTCGGGAAACCGTACCTAGGACTCCGCTCGATCAGAAGATATTCGGGTTGATCCACTCACTTTTATGCAGGTCATGATGACCCAAATGCAATTGCTTAATCATCATTGCACCACTCTGGCCGAATTAATTGAGAGAACCCTCCCGTATGAGCCTGCTGCTAAGGAAATTGCTGAGCAGCAACCTTCGTCTGTCAGCAAGAAATCAACTAAGCGTAATCAGTCCGAAGGCGGTCAGTCAGCTTTCAAGAAGCCTCGTGCAGGCCCTAACGTTTCTGAGCGACCTCCTTCGGCGCATAATCATGCGGTATCTCAGTCCCGAGTGGCCAGTTCGGCCATCATCTGTTTCAACTGTGGAGCGCCGGGTCATTACAGCACTAAGTGTCTGAAACCGTCTATGACGTGCCATAATTGTGGGATTTTTGGGCATAAGGCCCGTTTTTGCCGATAGGACTCCAAGTCGCCTCCGGCGGCATCTCAGGCCCCGAAGCAATCAGTGATTCAGAATCAGACTGCTCTGTCAGTGTCGTTTAAGACGATGGAAGCGAATAAAGGCGGAGCTCATATGTATCAGACGGGAGCGTCCGGTTCGGGGGCCAGCAAGTCCCGGATTCACGAGATGAAGACGACCGACGATCTGGAGGCCCGAATGACCTCAGGTATACTCGTATTTTATCTCAACCTGTGTGTACCCTTTTTGATACTGGTGCATCGCATTCATTCATTTCCGAATCAGGTTTGAATAGACTTAATTTGGATAGCCCTATTGATTGTGGACCTCATATCATCGGTCTACTTGACGATGAAAGAATTTTCGGAAATCATACTGAAGTAAGCTTAATGACCACAATTGGTTGGTGGACCTAATCGTGGTGGATTTACCTAAGGACGATGTAATATTGGGTATTAATTGGATGGATCATCATGATACTATCCTCGGTGTTCGTAAGCGTTTGGTCACTATCATTCCAGTCGTTGGAGTCGAGTGTGTATTTGAGGGAGGTAATCCCCGTTGTTCCAGAAGAATTATTAATATGATGGAAGCAGAGAAATTCCTCAATCGAGTTGTTCAATCATTCATTGTATCATTTTCATCGATTGGCCGTTCTAAGGCAATCGAGTTGTTCAATCATCCATTGTATCATTTTCATCGATTGGCCGTTCTAAGGCAATCGAGTTGTTCAATCATTCATTGTATCATTTTCATCGATTGACCGTTCTAGGGCAATCGAAATGTTCTATCATTCGTGGTATCATTGTCATCGATTGACGATGTATTCCCAGACGAGTTACCTGGTTTGCCTTCATAAAGAGTTGTGGAATTCACGAGTGAGTTGGAGCCCGGTACGTCCCCATTATCGAAGGCACCGTATCGGATGGCCCCGACCGAAATGCAAGAGTTGAAGATTAAACTTGAGGAATAGTTCGAGAAAGGTTATCTCCGACCGAGTGCGTCCCCGTGGGGAACACCAGTGTGATCTGTCAAGGAGAAGGATGGTTCGTTTCGTGTGTGCATTTATTATCAGGAGTTGAACAGGGTGATGATCAAGATTAGTATCCTCTATCCCGTATCGATGATCTCTTAGATCAAGTTTAGGGAACTTCAGTATTCTTCCAAGATCGACTTAAGATCTGGATATCATCAGTTGCGAATTCGAGAGTCGGATATCGCGAGGACGGCATTTCAAACACGCTATGGTCATTATGAGTTCGTGGTAATGCCGTTTGGGTTACCTAATGCATCTGCGGTATTCATGGAATTAATGAATCGGGTTTTCATCGACTTTTGGGACCAGTTTGTGGTTGTCTTCAGTGATGATATTTTAATTTATTCTCGTGACCAGGAAGAACGCGAGTTTCACCTTCATCAGGTTCTCGACGTGTTGAGACAAGAGCAACTCTATGGAAAGTTTTCCAAATGTGAGTTCTGGATGTCCGAAGTGTCGTTTCTCAGGCATGTAATTTCATCAGACGGTGTGCGTGTTGATCCTCAGAAGACGGAGGCTATCCAAGATTGGTTACCTCCGAAAAATGTTATGGAAATCCGAAGCTTGCTCGGATTAACCGGTTATTATCGGCGAATTGTGGAAGGATTCTCTAAAATCGCTCAATAAACTACGAACCTTTTTCGAAAGTATAATAAACTCACGTGGTCCGACGCGTGTCAGTGGAGTTTTGAGGAACTCAAGAACCGGTTAATTTCAGCACCTGTCTTTTCCTTGCCAGAAGGGACGGAAGGATTCGTGGTTTTTAGTAACGCGTCCGGACACGGTCTCGGATGTGTATTAATGCAGAATGGAAAGGTTATTGCCTATGCTTCACGGAAATTGCGACCTTACGAGGTTAATTATCCGACCCACGACCTAGAGCTAGCATCCATGGTTTTCGCGTTGGAAATTTGGCGCCATTACCTTTATGGCGTCACCTGTCAGTTATTCACCGATCACAAGAGTTTAATATATATATTTACTCAGAAGGAGTTAAATATGCGACAGAGGCGGTGACTGGAACTGATCAAAGATTATGATATCGAGATACTTTACCACCCGGGCAAGGCGAACGTTGTCGCCGATGCCTTGAGTCGTAAGTCCGTTCAGGAGTAGATGCTTGCTCGATTAACAGTTCAGAAGGAACCTCAACAGGAATTTCTGAGACCCGAGATCGAGGTCTGGTTACAGCGAGTACAAGGGCAACTTTGTACATTGGAGATTTCATCGCCACTTGAGGAGGCGTCAGGGAGAATTAGGGTTCAGACCCATTTTTGTTACGCATTCAAGAGGATGTGACTCAGGGGAAAGCCCCCGGGTTTGTGGTCCACGAGGATGGACTTTTGCGTTTTAGGAATCGGTTGTGCGTACCGGCGAACGACGAGTTGAAAAACTCAATTTTGAGAGAAGCTCATATTATCCATTTTCCCGTTCATCCGTGGTCTAGCAAGATGTACAAGGACTCGAAAAAAATTACTGGGGGAGTAATATGAAGCGAGAAGTCGCAGAATTTGTTTCGAGATGCTTAACATGTCAGCAAGTCAAGATAGAACATCAGCAAACATCGGGTATGCTGAGACCTCTCCCTATTCCAGAGTGGAAGTTGGGAGACATTTCTATGGACTTCATCACGAGTTTGCCGACGAGTCGTCATGGCATGTACAAAATCTGGGTGATTGTGGACCGCTTAACTAACTCAGCTCATTTCTTGAGATTAAGGATACGTGGGCTCCCGAGAGACTGGCCCAGTTGTTCATCAAAGAGATAGTGAGATGGCATGGTACTCCTAAGAGTATCGTTTCCGATCGTGACGGACGATTCGTGTCACATTTTGGAAATCAGTTCATCGTGCTATGGGAACTCAGCTTAATATCAGTACCACTTTTCATCCTCAGTCCGACGGACAATCAGAGAGGACTATTCAGACATTGGAGGACATGTTGAGGGCATGCATCCTCGATTGGAAAGACAATTGGGAAGCCCAATTACCATTGATTGAGTTCACATACTATAATAGTTGGCATGTTGTGATTAAGATAGCACCTTACGAGGCCTTGTACGGTCGTCGTTGTCGATCTCCTTTGTGTTGGGATGACTTATCAGAATCAATCAACACCGAGCCCGATATGCTTATAACCTCCCGTGAGAAGGTAGTTGATAAGGAGTCGTATGTTGACAGCTCAGAGTCGACAGAAATCATATGCAGTTAATCTTCGTCGACCACTAGAGTTCGAGACGGGTGACCACGTTTTGGTCAAGGTATCACCGGGTTGAGGTATCTTCCGTTTCGGGAAGCGGGGAAAGTTGAGTTCGAGATTCATTGGACCGTTTGAGATTTTGGATCGAGTAGGCGAGTTAGCTTATCGATTGGCTTTACCTTCGGCGTTGAGCCAAATTCATATTGTGTTTCATGTCTCTCAGTTGCGGAAGTATGTTGCCGACCCGAGTCACATACTTCAGTTCGACGAAATCGACATCGCGGATGATCATTCGTATGAGGAGCGTACTATACGAGTTTTAGAGCGGCGAATCAAACAGTGGAGGAACAAGACGATTCCTTTGGTCAAGATTCAGTGGTCTAGACACGGAGTCGAAGAGGATACTTGGGAAATCGAGGAGAGTATGCGGGGGACTTATCCCGAGTTGTTTGACCCTTAGTTTCGAGGACGAAACTCTTTTTAGGGGGGGGAGTATGTAATACCCGGTCGTAATCCATTCATTATCATTCAGTAATTATCAGTCAGTAATTATCACTCAGTAATTTTCATTCATTAATAATCATTCATCATTCATGATTCATTCATTTGCGTTCATTGTGGGCGTGTTGTAACCATGTATCGGTTACCGATCGTCATTTCATCTCCGTTTATGGATCGAGACGGGAGTATTATCATTATCATCGTGATTGGTAGTCTTGTGCTGGAAGTTTCATCTTTGGACTTGTTCACTTTCACATACGTATGGTATGTCGGATTATTCATCAATCGTAGCGAGGAATCGGAGTTGTTGGATTTTCATCTTGTCCAGCAATGAGTTACGGCCGTAAGAATGGTAGGTTACGGCTGTAACATGTGTTCGTTAGTTTCAGGCCATTTTGGACAAACGGGACTTACCGCTGTAAGGTTTCGGCATACGGCCGTAAGTTGAGCAGGTACGGCCGTAAGGCTTGGTCGGATACGGCCGTACGTGTCGAGCAGGATGCCCAGGCGTTTTTGGCCGAAGGCGAGTTACGGCCGTAAGGGCTGCGGCATACGGCCGTAAGGCGAGGGAGATACGGCCGTACGTTACAGGCTGGGTACCTGGTCATTTTCGATGAAGGGGGCTTACGCCCGTAAGATTGGCCGGATACGACCGTATTGTCCGAGTTACGCCCGTAAGGTGTGCGGGTACGGCCGTAAGGATGTCGGCAGGTGTGTTAGACGAAGGCGAGTTACGCCCGTAAGTCAGGTTCGGATACGGTCGTAAGGCTGTCGGCAGGTGTTTGGACGAAGCCGATTTACGGCCGTACGAGTTGGCTGGTTACGGCCGTAAGGCCGTTGACCTGCGATGTTACGGCCATAAGAAGGCCGAGTTACGGCCGTAACTTCTGGCAGTTTATATATGTCTTGGACGGGACTTTTCCTCATTTTTCTCATTTTCTTCACTTTATTCCGAGAGAGAGAGCTTGAGGGAGGTATTTTGTCATCATAAATCACTTGTGTGTTCGGATTTCATCATCTTGATTCGTTGGGAAGCTTGGATAGTCGATTTAACACGTTTTCATCGGATCGAAGTGTTTGGATCTTCTAAGGTAATATTCTTCAACATCTTGGATTTCGATTTTGTATTAAGATATGATGTTTTAGACGTTTGATCATGTTGTATGAAGTGATGTACACATGATTGTGGATATGTATGATTATTCATTGGATTATTGAAGGATTATTCAAGAACACTTTGAATATTGAGTTGGATTTGGGGGTTTTCGATTTATTTGTTGTTGTAATCACGATTTTGGGTATTAATCTTGGATTATTGATCGTATCGAAGATGTTTTGTTGGTTTGAAACACTTCTTGGGTATTTAATGTTGGTATAATTGAGGATTGATTGTAAACAATCGTAGATTGGCCGCAACGTGTTCGATATAATGCCCCAATGAACTTGGTTTAGTCGTATCGACGTTTTGAGTTAGTTATACTCGTGTTTGATTCGTGTGTTGAACCGGATTATTGGTAATTGTGTTATTCAAGGTTTTTCGAGCAACCGACATTTCATTTAGGACGTTTGTTCGTGGAAGGACTTTTTTCATCGGTGTTGGGTAAGTAAATTCTTACTCGGTTAAAAGGATATTCATTCCTTTCGTTGTTGTTCATTCATAATCATAATTCATTCATAATGTATTAACCGTATTGAGACTTTTAATTGTCAATTAATCACTTCAGTCACGAGGAACGACGGTTCCAATCATTTCATTGAGCTGTCATTCATTTCACTATCATTTCATCTCGGTGAGTCATTATTGATTTCGATGTCACTTTGTTATCTCGTGGCATTCCGGGTCATACTGGTGTGCCAGTTGGTATGTGTAGGATTTTCATGTCGGGCACATTTAAGTCGTGTGTTGGTTGGTGACCTCACATTTGTTAGGAATACTTGTTAGATTTTGATGATGTCATTAATATAAAGTCAAATGTTTATTACTTGGCAAAAATGTAAGGAATAACCAAATGAGTATCTTCCATAGGCCAAATATGTTAAGTATAAAACTTGGCAAAATGTAAAGAAGAACCAAATGAGTATCTTATGTAGGCCAAAAATTAGTTACGCTAAAAATCAGCTAAGTACTGAGTACAGCTAAGTCCATCAGAGAGGATCAGTCGAGTCGAGTCAGAGTAGTTCTGGTCAACAAATTTTATCAGAGATGTTTGACCAGACTGCAGCCAAGGTACCTCAGACAAGTCACCTAATCAGATAAGTCACAAACAGTGAACATCAGAGAGGTCCAGACTGCAGAGATGTTAACTGCTCATCAGCCTAGTCGAAGTCAGCCAAGTACTCCAAGTCCGCGTCAGCATGCGTTGAAAAGTCAAGTATTACGGAAAGTCACGTGCAATGTGAAGAGACAAATTGGAGTGATTCCCGCAAGAGATATGAATTAAAAAAGCTATCCAGACCCACCTTGAAGACTTTAAAATGATTTATAATCAAAAGATTCGGCGCATCACATGCAGAGTCTTCACAACGGTCGGAAGATAGATTAAAATAATGGGAATCCAGCCTTGCAATGTTCAGAAAGATTAAACAAAGAAGTCTCCCTCCAACGGACGGATTTGTTCAAAAGATTTGCAACGGCTACAAGGAAAAAGCCCAGAGATCGTGACCTATATATATCCGAAGATTTGAAGCTGAGCAATCACCGGTGCGAACATACTTTCAAGCGATCAAAGCATTCAAGCAATCAAAAAGCAATCTATAGCATCGTGAAAAGAGCGGTTCTAAAAGTTCATACTTAAAGAAGCTCTTACTTGGAGAAGACAAAAACTCTTGTCTATAATCCTGAGTTCGGGGTACTTCACTGGTTGAAGTTAGAGACTGTAAAGGCATCCAAGGATCGAGGAGCAAGAGGTGCAAGGCAGTCAAGTGTGGTACAACGGCACGGATTTCCACTGGTTGGAAGCTGTTGTAGTTTTGTTTGAATCACTGTAATATTTATCACTGGTTGAGAATTATAGTGAATTCATCTCCAACTAGTTTGGAGAAAAGTGGATTAGTAGAGGATTACCCCACCTCTGAGACCACTATAATCGCCTGCGTTCTTTACTGTTTTATTGCATTATACTTTAACTGCTGCATTCATTGTTAAGTGTTTCATTAGTTGCTTTCTATTCGTCATCAGCTGACTTCCGCATATATTAAAGAACAAACGACTCCAAGTCATTTGTTTACCTATCAGCTGAAGAAACTCACTCTTCGTGAAAAAGAGTTTAAGAGTTTATACAAGTCTATTCACCCCCCCCCCCCTCTGGACTTGTACCTGGACGACTTGTGACCTACAAGTGGTATCGGAGCGGTTGGTTCATTTATTTCACGAACCAGATCTATATCAGATATATATCTTTACTCTCATTTTATAATGGAACACATGCATTCTAGACTCCCTGTGTTTTCAGTTGACGAGTATGATCTGTGGAAGATAAGGATGCAGGCACACTTATCTTCGATTCATATTCTGTAACACCCCGAGATATTCGGAATAATTACAGCGCCGTAAACCCTTTAGGTAAGGATTTACAAGGCTAATTTTAAAAAGAGTGTAAATATAAACCAATCGTACAACTGAAGTTTAAAGACATATTTGATTCAACCTATCAAATAGTTAATTTATACAACCATATCGAAAGGACATTATTAAAACAGACGTACTCGAGTACTGAACGAAACAAGAAAACAACTCTCGACAACAATAACATCAATCACATCACTGAGCCATCTCATCGTCCTGTCGGTACTGTGGCTGCCTCCCCGCTCCTCGGCTACCTGAACATCAAAACAATGTCCACCCCCGAAGGGGTTAGCAAAACGATGCTATTACAAGTATCATAATACAATAAATCATCAATGCATCATAAAACATGCAAAACGGACTTCCGCTACCGGAATCCAACGATGCGAATCCTCACGATCCCATCAATACAATACAGGGTAATCCAGTGATCCAGCGCCCTTGGTATAGATCCCCATGATGATCCCGTCGGACCAACGCATGGTGGAAAACCCGTCCAGCGATCCAGCGCCCTCAGCATAGATCCCCATGATGATCCCGTCGGACCAACGCATGGTGGACATTCGATCCAGCGCCCTCAGCATAGATCCTCATGACCCCCTCGGATCATTTATACCATAATCAATCAATTATGCATACACATATGCATTTCAATATGTTCATCAATACGAACAAACAACAACGAATATCACGCGAATTTCCAGAAATACATCTCATATACAAAATATGAACAATACCATAAGCATAATAAATCAAACTCGACATATGATACTTGCCTCGAAAATGGCAAGACGAAATACTTCAAGGATCTCGACACACTCGAAGGCCGCCTCCTTCGATCAACGTAACAAGCTCGAACCTTAACAAAAGGAACCATATACAAATCATATCAAGTCGAACGATGGCCTAACAATTGGGTCTATGGCCGAAAAGCTCAAAATAAACAAGCTGTCTGGATTGCTTAGCGCGCGCTACGTACTCTACGTAACGTGCGCTAAGACGGACTGTTAGCGTACGCTATCGTATAAGACTAGCGTGCGCTAGCCACGGTCTGGCGATCGACTCGGCTGGTCTCATAACGTCACGCTACGACGTTTTGTCTGGCCGAACCTCGATAGCGCACGTTACCTCACATGTTAGCGTGCGCTAATCTTGCATGGCGTAATCACGCAAACCGAAAATTGGGTTGAATGGTGAAGAACTCATGAATCCTATGGTGATATTACAAGTTATCCTCGGGCATATCATGCTAATAAGGTTTTTGGAAGTTTCTATGATCATGAGATACAAATATACGGATAGTTATCTCGATATCACAATTCCTCTACGATCTTCAAGAAATAATCTAAGTTCCATCGTCTTACGTTCCAAAACACATGATTCCAACGTATACAACGTATCAACTGGGTAATATCCGATTACTTGATCATAAATCGATTTAAACATGCTTAGGAGTCCTTATAATAAGATGGTTCAAAGGTTCATTCGACATCTAGTACCGATACGTCAAAAGTATCCTTCTAACATGTGATGACCAATTATAAACGAAGTACTTGCTATCCAAACATGATTCAAATCTTCCTTATGAACATTACTAACATCAGTGAAGAATCACCTACCTCAAAGTAGTGAAGAATACGGAGGAAAATGAAGCGATCCAACACCGAAGGCTTGAACACCAATCTCCAATGATATACGATCTTCAATCTCGAACTAGGAGGTTGATATGAAGTGTTTGGGACGAAGTGAGTTATGTTCTAAGTGTAAGAGTTCGGGTTATGGGAGGAGAAAAACTGAAATCTCGAATAGGATGATGTCCTATTTATAATAAATTGCTATTAGCGCGCGCTAGACCCTATTCGTAGCGTGCGCTAACGGCTCACAGTCTAAACTGTACTCGGCACTTAGCGTGCGCTACGCATCGACCTATAGCGTGCGCTAAGGCGTTGACTCGGCTTTTCCCGAAAGCCGTCCAGGTACATCCGACACAATCCGACAGGGGTCCCCCGGCCAGATCTCACCTACCGCACGTCCCAATCAATTTGACCACGCATAGCGTGCGCTAATTACATTCTGTAGCGTGCGCTATGAAACCATGTTAGCGTACGCTACCCTTAGCCTGTAGCGTGCGCTACATGCACAGAATTTCAACCTTACAAATCACAACCATGAAATTAAACGCTCGGCAACATCGGATTATGAAATACGGAGAATAATACTCAGACAAAAGTACAATCATTACAATATCACAAGTTCCAATTACATAACACAAATCTCGGGTATTACATCCTTCCTCCCTAAAAAGAAGTTTCGTCCCTAAACTTAGGATGAAAACAACTCCGGATATTTAGCCTTCATACCGTCCTCCGTTTCCCAAGTGGCCTCTTCGATTCCATGTCGTGACCATTGTACTTTAACCAAATGTATTGGTTTATTCCTCAATTGTTTGATCCGGCTCTCAAGTATCTTGATAGGTCTCTCTTCGAAGGTGCCATCATTAGCTATCTCGATCTCGTCGAAATCAATGACGTGACTGGGGTCCGGTACATACTTTCGCAGTTGGGATACGTGAAACACATTGTGAACATGACTCAGTGATGGCGGTAAGGCCAACCTGTACGCTAAATCCCCAACTCTCTCTAGGATCTCAAATGGTCCGATATATCTCGGACTAAGTTTGCCTCTTCTCCCAAAACGGAAAATCCCTCGTGTAGGAGACACCTTTAATAGTACGTGGTCTCCAGCGTCAAACTCTAGAGGGCGACGACATACATCGGCATAAGACTTCTGTCGACTCTGGGCAGTCAACAGTCTCTCTCGAATCAAGGCTATCTTCTCTTGAGTCTGAATAATCAATTCCGGTTCCGTCCCGATCAGATCCGAAGAATCATCCCAACACAGAGGCGATCGGCATCTCCTCCCGTACAAAGCTTCAAATGGTGCCATCTTGATAGAAGCATGCCAACTGTTATTGTAAGTGAATTCAATCAAGGGCAAGTGAACTTCCCAATCAGTTGACCAATCCAACGCACAAGCTCTAAGCATGTCTTCTACAGTTTGAATAGTCCTTTCGGACTGACCGTCTGCTTGGGGATGATAAGTCAGTGCTAAAGTTGAGCTCGATCCCCAAAGCCTTGTGGATCGCCTTCCGTAGTGCGACACGAAACGACCATCTCGATCCGAAATAATGGTCTTCGGCGTCCCATGCAATCTGACTATCTCCGCAATAAATACTCGCGCCAATCTCTCGGGTCCCCATGTATCTTTGATTCCTAGGAAATGAGCCGACTTGGTTAGTCGATCAACTACGACCCAAATCATGTTCATTCCTGCTCTAGTCCTTGGCATACTAGTGATGAAATCCATCGAAATGTCCTCCCACTTCCATTCAGGGATCGGAAGCGGCTTTAACATCCCGGCAGGTCGCTGATGCTCAATCTTGACTCACGACAAGTCAAACACTTCAAACGTGCTGCTACGCCCTTCATATTCCCCCACCAGAAATTTTGCTTTAGATCCTTATACATCTTACTGCTGCCCGGGTGAATAGAATAGGGCGCGCTATGAGCTTCTTTCAGAATAGTCCGTCTCAAATCATCATCATCGGGAATGCAAAGTCGACTTTGAAATCTCAGAACTCCATCATCTTGTATCACGAATCCTGGGGCTTTTCCTTTCTTTACTTCATCACATAATCGAAGGATCAGAGAATCGTCCAACTGCTTGGACTTGATCTTCTCGACTAGTGATGAAGTCAGTTCCATCACATGAAGTCGCCCTTGGATTCTTGGTGCCCATACTTCAATCCCTTCGCGGATCAGTTCTCGTTGAATGCTGGTCTGGGGCGTAAGAGCTTCCAACACTCGAAGAGAAACAGGTTTACGGCTCAATGCATCGGCTACTACATTTGCTTTCCCCGGATGATAGAGGATCTCCAAGTCGTAATCCTTGATCAATTCCAGCCACCTTCTCTGCCTCATGTTTAATTCCTTCTGACTGAAGATGTATTTGAGGCTCTTATGATCCGTAAAGATCTGACAATGAGTGCCGTACAAATAATGTCGCCAAATTTTCAAAGCAAAGACCACAGCTGCTAACTCCAGATCATGAGTCGGGTAATTTACTTCGTACGGTTTCAACTGCCGAGAAGCATAGGCAACCACCTTATCCTTCTGCATCAACACACAACCCAAACCCTGATTTGAAGCGTCGCTGTATACCATGAATCCATCAGTTCCCTCTGGCAGTGCTAAGATAGGTGCTGTCGTCAGTCTCTTCTTAAGTTCATCAAAACCAGCCTGACACTGCCCATCCCACGTGAACTTTCGAGTTTTCTGTAACAGCTGAGTGAGCGGACGAGCAATTTTGGAAAATCCCTCTACAAAGCGGCGATAATATCCAGCTAGTCCTAAGAAGCTTCGGACTTCTTTCACGTTTTTAGGAGCTTCCCACTCCAAGATTGCTTCGACTTTCTTCGGGTCCACCTGAACTCCGTCGGATGATATCACATGCCCAAGGAAAGTTACTTCCTTAAGCCAGAACTCACATTTAGAAAGCTTAGCATACAGCTGTTCCTTTCTCAAGATGCTCAAAACCACACGTAAATGTTCAGCATGTTCCTCTGCGTCCCTCGAATATATCAAGATGTCGTCAATGAAAACGACCACAAATTTATCCAAGTACTCCAAGAATACCCGATTCATCAATTGCATGAATACCGCAGGAGCATTGGTAAGTCCAAACGGCATCACTACGAATTCATAATGCCGTCTAGGGATCTGAAAGCAGATTTCGGTATATCCGATTCCTTAATTCTCAACTGGTGGTATCCTGATCGCAAGTCAATCTTCGAGAATACCCTTGCCCCTTGCAGTTGATCAAACAAGTCGTCGATCCGAGGTATAGGATACTTATTCTTGATCGTCATCTTGTTAAGCTCCCTGTAATCAATACACAGTCGGAGGGATCCGTCTTTCTTCCGGACAAAGAGAACGGGTGCTCCCCAAGGAGAAACGCTTGGTTGAATATAACCCTTCTGCAACAATTCCTCCAGTTGTTTCTTGAGTTCATACATCTCGGTTGGCGCCATGCGGTATGGTGCTCTGGAAATAGGAGCTGCTCCAGGCTCTAGTTCGATAGTGAATTCCACTTCTCTCTGCGGAGGTAATCCAGGTAGTTCGTCAGAAAACATCGAGAACTCATTCACAATCGAAATAGATGAGAGCTCTACTCCTTCCTCTTTCCTCATGGCATAGCACCAAAGTCCGTGACATCCTTGCTTCAGTAATTTCACAGCTTTCATTGCCTTGATCAATTTCCCCGAGCTTCTCGGTCTCCATCCTCGGAATAAGTGTTCAGATCCGTCATCAGCAATGATGGAAATGACTCTCTCTCGGTAATTGACCATGACTCCATAACGGTTGAGCCAATCATCCCGAGAATTAAATCGTCACGCAGATGTCAACCACAATAAGATTCGATGGCCAATCTCTTCCTTCTATAGATACTTGGGAAATCCTTAGCTTCTAAGGTTCCCACAATTTTCTCTCCGCTCGGTAATCCCACAACATAAGGTTCACAATTATACAAGCACAAGATGTTCAAACGATTAACAGGTTCAAAGATATAAAAGAATGCGTGGCTCTGAATCGAACAAGACACATCAGGTTGCAAAAGGATCTGAATCGTGCACGATGCAACAAGTGTGTTCGATCATCGATTTCCTCATCTCGTACAGCGTGGAGGAACGGACCCGGCCTTTGGATGCCTCTCTCTTTCCGGCGTTCTCTGCTGAAATCCACTTTGCCGCCTCGATTCACACTTGTCTCCTTCTAACCGAGCTGGAGCGCGAGTACCAAAAGATCGGGTCACATTCCCACAAAATGTTGCGCGATGTCCTTCCTGTCCACACTCGAAACAGGTCACAGCAGGCGCGAAACAATCACGTCGAACATGTCCCGCCTTTCCACAGTTGTAACACTTCTTCCCTGTGTCAGAAACAGTCGGTGCTGCCCGGAACTTCTTTCCTCCTCGACTAGGATGCGGAGGTCTCCTGGATGAGTGAAAAGAGGACTGACCCCGGCGGGGCCCGTTATTCTTATTCTCCGTGAAGTTGCCCGACACCTTCTGTTTCTTTGCTTCCGTCGATTTCTCTACTGCTGCTTCCTTCATATCGTAGGCCAACGCCTTGTCCTGATACTGCCTCAAGGTGGTACAATCAAATCCAGACATATATTGCTGAATTTCCGGCTTCATTCGCATGTCAAAATGGAAAATCCTTTCCGCCTCGGTCCTGACCAGGTGGCGCACATAAGTCAGCTGGTGATTAAAAGTCTTAATCACTTCCGTCACAGATGCTTCCGAATTTTGTGGTGAGAAAAACTCCCGAACTCGGGCCTCTCTAACTGGGCGAGGACAATCGTGCCTCCATCATCAACTTGAATTCTGTCCATCGAGATTATGCTCCTCTGGTCGAATGGCCTCCCACCGGCCGAAAGCCTCCCCGGTCAAAAGATACTGGGCGACCGGAACCTTCCTATCGTTGGGACAGTTAATCCCCGCAAAAATCTTCTCTAATTCCTTCATCCAATGATCCCACGAAAGCGTCTCAGTGGAACCGTCAAATTTCGGAGGATGCAATTTGACCACCTCGGTAAGCCATTTATCTCCCCGATTATCCACGTTATTCTGCTGTCCCATCGCCGTCTGCATGCGAACCACAACTAGAGCAAACTGGTATATCTGGGCAACCACTGTGAAGCACTCCCGCACGTTAGGACCTGCATTATTATTTGCCGATCCCTGCTGTCCCCCGGAATGTGAATCCGTTTGGCTAGCGGCTATCTCAGGAGTAGATACCGATTCTTCTTGCCTCGCATTTCCACGTCCGCGTCCACGACCGCGTCCGCGTCCACGACCTCCCCTCAACATACTGTAAACATAAATACTCAATATCCAGGGCAAACGTTCTAAAAGTACATCCATCAATGTTTACAAGACAAGAATTAAATAAAACAGTAGTATTCGAGGTTAGGAAACTTACAACCACAGTCCAATTGACGATGCTGGCTCAGCAGTGATGTTACGAACGACCAATAATCAATAACATAAACAGACCCAATTAAAACCCGACTGCCAAGATATCCATGAATCTTAACTCCGATACCATATTCTGTAACACCCCGAGATATTCGGAATAATTACAGCGCCGTAAACCCTTTAGGTAAGGATTTACAAGGCTAATTTTAAAAAGAGTGTAAATATAAACCAATCGTACAACTGAAGTTTAAAGACATATTTGATTCAACCGATCAAATAGTTAATTTATACAACCATATCGAAAGGACATTATTAAAACAGACGTACTCGAGTACTGAACGAAACAAGAAAACAACTCTCGACAACAATAACATCAATCACATCACTGAGCCATCTCATCGTCCTGTCGGTACTGTGGCTGCCTCCCCGCTCCTCGGCTACCTGAACATCAAAACAATGTCCACCCCCGAAGGGGTTAGCAAAACGATGCTAGTACAAGTATCATAATACAATAAATCATCAATGCATCATAAAACATGCAAAACGGACTTCCGCTACCGGAATCCAACGATGCGAATCCTCACGATCCCATCAATACAATACAGTGTAATACAGAGATCCAGCGCCCTTGGTATAGATCCCCATGATGATCCGTCGGACCAACGCATGGTGGAAAACCCGTCCAGCGATCCGGCGCCCTCGGCATAGATTCCCATGATGATCCCGTCGGACCAACGCATGGTGGACATTCGATCCAGCGCCCTCGGATAGATCCTCATGACCCCTCGGATCATTTATACCATAATCAATCAATTATGCATACACATATGCATTTCAATATGTTCATCAATACGAACAAACAACAACGAATATCACGCGAATTTCCAGAAATACATCTCATATACAAAATATGAACAATACCATAAGCATAATAAATCAAACTCGACATATGATACTTGCCTCGAAAATGGCAAGACGAAATACTTCAAGGATCTCGACACACTCGAAGGCCGCCTCCTTCGATCAACGTAACAAGCTCGAACCTTAACAAAAGGAACGATATAAAAATCATCTCAAGTCGAACGATGGCCTAACAATTCGGTCTATGGCCGAAAAGCTCAAAATAAACAAGCTGTCTGGATTGCTTAGCGCGCGCTACGTACTCTACGTAACGTGCGCTAAGACGGACTGTTAGCGTACGCTATCGTATAAGACTAGCGTGCGCTAGCCACGGTCTGGCAGTCTGACTCGGCTGGTCTCATAACGTACGCTACGTACGTTTTGTGCGAAAACCGAACCTCGATAGCGCACGTTACCTCACACATGTTAGCATGCGCTAATCTTGCATGGCAGAATACTGCAAACCGAAAATTGGGTTGAATGGTGAAGAACTCATGAATCCTATGGTGATATTACAAGTTATCCTCGGGC
Organism: Orobanche coerulescens; assembly: GCA_033398695.1. Taxonomy (NCBI): domain Eukaryota; kingdom Viridiplantae; phylum Streptophyta; class Magnoliopsida; order Lamiales; family Orobanchaceae; genus Orobanche; species Orobanche coerulescens. The sequence continues at coordinate 200,164,222 of CM065803.1, read as the reverse complement.
ATATCATGCTAATAAGGTTTTTGGAAGTTTCTATGATCATGAGATACAAATATACGGATAGTTATCTCGATATCACAATTCCTCTACGATCTTCAAGAAATAATCTAAGTTCCATCGTCTTACGTTCCAAAACACATGATTCCAACGTATACAACGTATCAACTGGGTAATATCCGATTACTTGATCATAAATCGATTTAAACATGCTTAGGAGTCCTTATAATAAGATGGTTCAAAGGTTCATTCGACATCTAGTACCGATACGTCAAAAGTATCCTTCTAACATGTGATGACCAATTATAAACGAAGTACTTGCTATCCAAACATGATTCAAATCTTCCTTATGAACATTACTAACATCAGTGAAGAATCACCTACCTCAAAGTAGTGAAGAATACGGAGGAAAATGAAGCGATCCAACACCGAAGGCTTGAACACCAATCTCCAATGATATACGATCTTCAATCTCGAACTAGGAGGTTGATATGAAGTGTTTGGGACGAAGTGAGTTATGTTCTAAGTGTAAGAGTTCGGGTTATGGGAGGAGAAAAACTGTAATCTCGAATAGGATGATGTCCTATTTATAATAAATGGCTATTAGCGCGCGCTAGACCCTATTCGTAGCGTGCGCTAACGGCTCACGCCTAAACAGTACTCGGCACTTAGCGTGCGCTACGCATCGACCAGAAGCGTGCGCTAAGGCGTTGACTCGGCTTTTCGAAAGACGTCGGTACATCCGACACAATCCGGCGGGGTCCCGGCAGATCTCACCTACCGCCGCGTCCCAATCAATTTGACCACGCATAGCGTGCGCTAATTACATTCTGTAGCGTGCGCTATGAAACCATGTTAGCGTACGCTACCCTTAGCCTGTAGCGTGCGCTACATGCACAGAATTTCAACCTTACAAATCACAACCATGAAATTAAACGCTCGGCAACATCGGATTATGAAATACGGAGAATAATACTCAGACAAAAGTACAATCATTACAATATCACAAGTTCCAATTACATAACAGAAATCTCGGGTATTACAATGACGACATGTGGTGCATCATAGAGGATGGTCCATTCATCTTCGAGAAGGACAACACAGCAGAGAAGATCGCAGCAGGGAAGCCAGAGAAGATTCCAAAGAAGAGGACAGAGATGACTCCCGAAGAAAGAAAGCTGGAAAATCTTGATAACCGGGCCAGAGATGTATTATATCAGACTCTTGACAAATCCACCATGGTCAAGATCAAGAACTGCAAGAATGCCAAGGAAATCTGGGACACATTAGCTTTAATCTGTGAAGGAACGGAGCTAATCAAAGAAAATAAATTGTCAATCGCCATTCAAAAGTTTGACAATTTCAAAATGAAGAACGGCGAATCCATAGATCAAGTGGACACAAGGTTCACTGAGATTATTAATGAGATCAACTCCCTCGGCAAAACCTATGGCAACAGGGAAATGGCACTGAAGGTTCTCAGATCTCTCAACCCTGAATGGAGCATGAAGGCCGTGGCCATGAGAGAGTCCAAGGACCTGAATAAGATAAAGATCCAAGAGTTGTTCTCTGATCTGAAGGCTTATGAGTTCGAGCTTCCAAGTTCATCCTCAACTGAGCCTGCAGAAAAGGGAATAGCATTTGTAGCCGAGTCCCCTGCCAAGAGCCTATCTGATGTAAAGCCTCCAAATCCATTAGATTTTGAGGAAGAAATGGCATTTATAATGCAAAGGTTCAGCAACTTTAGAAAGAACTACTCCAAATACAAGAAAAATTATAAGGAGAATCCAAGAAGAAACCAGAAGTCGGAAGTCGGAAAGTAGAGTGCTACAATTGTCACAAGACAGACACATCCAAATGGGTATCCCGAGCTCAAGAAGGACGAAAGCAAGAAGGAGGTGGGCGAGAAAGAAGATAGAAGAAAGGCCCTCATCGGAGAAGACCGGGAGCATGTCGAATCAAGCGTGATTCTTTTCGATGAAGATGAAGAGTATAGTGCACGATGGCAAACCTAGGCGATGAAGAGGTAACTTCTAAACCCACCGGTTTAAATAATTGATTGACCATGCACAAGATATGGATCTGCACGAATCGGTAAATCGATTATTTAAAGATTTTGAAACACTCAAATCGCACACCAAATCAGACAAGAGAGAAGACTCACTGCAAGATGAGAATAAAATTGAAAAATGATTTCGAAAAACTCAGCCTAGAACTGAATAAGGTTGAGATAACTGCAGCTGACTTTAAAAACCAGGCTGATGTTAATACAGCTGAGATAAACCGACTAACCATTTTACTTAAAGAAAAATCAGCTGCACTTGCTCATGCCAAAGCTGAGTTTACTAAGCTGACACAGGTAAATAAGACTCAGGCGCAGGAAATAACCTCCCTGAAGGCGTCTTCAACCCTGGAAGAATTGTGTACCAATAAAAGGCCACTATATTCCAAATCAGGCCTTGGATATGATCCTCACACTCCCTCTAGTTCTAAAAGAAAGTTTATCAAGGGAGAAACAATTGTCTCGACTGTTGAGCCTACATATAAACCGATATTTAAAAGCAATGTACCAAGTCACATGTCTAGCTGCAAGCACACAAGGCAGCCACCTATACAAAGCGACTAGGCAATGGCCTGTGCAAAAGCAAAAGGCAGACATAACATGCCCACTATTACCAACAACTCCCTAAAAATAGATTTCAAAATGGGAGGGGCAGATGGAAACCTCAAGGTTATCCCAATTTCCAAAATGAACAAGTGTGGAGACCTCAAAGATTCAATAAATGGTCTCAGCCATGATTTAGAAATGGCCCACACTATCAAAATTTTGAGGAATATCCAGTATATAATCCTAACAGGAGATTCAGACCTCGAACTTACACACCTTATGAGGGTTATAATAATAATAACAACTTTCACAATCCAAGGAGAAATCAATTCTCCAGGAAACCAGCTAACCCCAAAGGACCTACACAGATTTGGGTACCTAAATCTCTGCTTGTCTGATTGCAGAAAAGGTGGAAGGACTACAACCACATCTCCACAAGCTGAAATTTTGGAGGTGAAGAATGGTTTGTAGATTCTGGATGCTCGAGGCATATGACTGGGAACAAGAAGATGCTGTCCAAATACACCAAAGAAAGAGGTCCCGATGTAACCTTTGGAGATAGCTCTAGAGGACAAACAAAAGGCTTTGGAGAGCTGCACCGAGGAAATATTGTGATATCCAAAGTTCACTATGTCAAAGGACTCAAATACAACCTCCTGAGCATAAGCCAGTTCTGTGACGAAAAGAATCTAGTAGTCTTCACCATCTGGAAGTGTATGGTGATAGATATCTTATCTGGAGAAGTAAAGCTACAAGGTTTCAGAAGGAGAGATGTCTATATGATTGATTGGAACACAGGAACATCTAACTCCTATTTTCTATCCAAGACAGTAGCTGAGAATGGATGGCTGTGGCACAAAAGATTATGTCACCTGAACTTCAAATCCATCAACAAGATTAGTTCTCAGAATCTGGTCAGAGGACTTCCAAATAAAGCATTCAAAAAGGAAGCGCTTTGTGATGCATGTCAGAAAGGAAAGCAGACCAGAGCATCGTTCAAGCCAGTCCAGCCTACAACTCTCACAACAAGGATCTTAGATCTACTCCACATGGATCTATTTGGTCCTATCAAGCCAAGGACTCTGAGCGGCCGAAAGCATGCACTTGTAATAGTAGATGATTATTCAAGGTATACTTGGATTATCTTCCTATATAAGAAAAGTGAAACCTTGACTAAGCTACCTGAGCTGCTGAGAAGGATCCAGAATGAGAAATCCCTATCCATCATCAAGATCAGATCAGATAGAGGAGGAGAGTTTCTCAACAAGGCGATAAGCGATTCGACGATCGGAATGGGATCCAAAGATGAGCTCTCTGCGGCCCGGGACTCCCAGCGAATGGTGTTCTTGAAAGAAGAAACAGAACCACGAAGGAAGCGGCAAGGTCCATGATTGCGAGCGGACTGCCCAAAGGTTACGGGTCAAGTCACAACACACTGTCACACCCGAGCAGAGTATGATAGTAGGGAGACATGGCAAAACTCCCTATGAGGTTTGGAATAATAAAACTCCTATTGTTGCTTACTTTCATGTTTTTGGTTGTAAGTGTTTCATCCACAACAACGGTAAAACACAACTAAATGCCTTTGATGCTAAAACTGATGACGGTCTCTTTATGAGATATTCACAAAGAAGCAAGGCATATAGAGTTTTTAATAAAAGAACCTTAGTTGTGGAGGAAACACCCCATGTTGTTTTTGATGAATCTACCGTTGAGTACAGGAAGCAAGTTGAGCTAATTGAGAACAAGCTCAAGTCAGCAACCCTTGAAGAAGTCATTGTACATGACACTGGAATGGTGGACTCACCTGCAGACCAGCCTGAAGACCCAGCTATAGCTGATAAAGACTCACCTGCAGATCAGATCCAACCTGCAGATGACAAGACGGTAGCTGATCCAGTTGCAGACCAGAACCCAGCTGATGCAGAAATCCACCAGAGCAATCCAACAGGGGGAACAAACCCAGAAGAGGACGACATCCCCAAGTGGATCAAAGATCACCCAATCCAGCAAATCATCGGAAAGTTGACTGATGGAGTTAAGACAAGACATTCAACCCTACCAGCAGGAATGGCTATGTTCTCATGCTTTATGTCACAAATAGAACCTAAAACTACAGAACAAGCCTTAGAAGGTTATTCTTGGATAAATGCCATGCAAGAAGAATTGGAGCAGATGGAGAGAAACAAAGTTTGGGAACTAATGCATGCACTGATCACAAGAAGGTTATTGGCACCAAATGGGTGTACAAAAATAAGAGTGATGAAGACGGAGCTGTTATTAGGAATAAGGCCAGACTTGTAGCAAAAGGTTATGCACAGTGTGAAGGAATAGATTTTGATGAAACCTATGCACCTGTTGCAAGATTAGAGGCCATCAGACTATTCCTCGCATATGCTGCATTCAAGGATTTTGAAGTATATCAGATGGATGTAAATAGTGCTTTTCTAAATGGAATCCTAGAAGAAGAAGTCTATGTAGAGCAACCCCCAGGTTTTGTCAAAGGAGACAAAGTCTATAAGCTGTTGAAAGCTCTCTATGGACTTAAGCAAGCACCTAGAGCGTGGTATGAAACATTGTCTGTGTTTCTTGAGAAAAATGGTTTTTGCAAAGGGAAGGTGGACAAAACTCTATTCAGAGTGGAGCACGAAGGCCACATATTAATAGTCCAGATATATGTGGATGACATCATATTCAGATCAACCAATCCAGAGCTATGCGAGAAATTCTCCAACCTCATGCAAGGAGAATTTGAGATGAGTATGATGGGAAAGCTTAACTTCTTTCTCGGACTACAAGTTAATCAGATGGAAAAAGGAATTTTCATCAACCAAGCTAAGTATACCAAAGATCTGATCAAGAGATATGGAATGGAATCAGCCAAGACAGCAAGAATTCCTATGAGCACAAGTACTCACCTGGATGCAGACGAGGCAGGCATATCAGTGGACTCAACCCACTACAGAGGACTCATTGGATCTCTTTTGTACCTCACTGCAAGCAGGCCAGACATATCCTATGTTGTTGGAGTTTGTGCGCGATTCCAGTCCAAGCCGAAGCAATCACACCTAGATGCAGCCAAGAGGATAATAAAATACCTTAAGTCTACAATCAATGTTGGACTATGGTATCCCAAGGATGATAATTTCGAGTGTCAGATACTCGGATCTGCATTTCGCAGATGCAAAATCAACGAAGAGCACTAGTGGAACGTGCCGATTCCTAGGAACCAGGTGATATCTGGTTTAGCAAGAAGCGAGTTTCTAACTCTATCTCCACTACGTAATCGAATACCTAGCCGCAGTAGTCACAGTGCATAGATTTTATGGATTAGACAATGACTAAGGGATTATAATATCATTGCCAATGAAGTTCCTATCTGGTGTGACAACAATAGTGCTATTGCAATAACCAACAACCCGGTGTTGCATTCAAGGACGAAGCACATTGATGTTAAGCACCACTTCATCAGAGACCATGTGCTTAACAAAAGGGTTAGAGTTTAAAGAGTCAGCACAGACTATCAGATAGCTGACATCTTTACCAAACCCTTGCCAGAAGAAAGATTTTTGGAGCTGAGCAGAGATCTTGGATTACTAGATTGGGAATCTAGTACTGAAGCAAACTGAAGCATTTCAGAGGAAGGGCGGACCCAGCTGATTAAAGAAATCAGATCCTAGCTGATAAAGACAAAGGAACCTAGCTGATCAGAATACCAGGCGAGAAGTCAACTCACCTGATGCAGAGCGGTCAACAGTCAACAAATCAGACCAGCTAAGTTTTCTAAAACCGACCTCTGAATATTTAATTATTATCTGCCATATTCATAATATTATTATATTAATTTTGGTTCACAAATGGAATTTAAATATATAATTTCGATCTACAAGTGGCATTTTAATACACGCGTCAATCGCTTATTAAATCGACCTCCACGGTGGCCAATCAAAACCAACCGTCAAATTTTAAAATGGACCACCGATTCAAATTTGAAATTCAAAAGAATCTCAAAAGGCGTACCACCATTTCAAATATATTATAAATTAATCCATACGTCTTTTCATCTTCTTTATAAGAAAAGAAAACCCTTTACTTTACCTTTTTACGCTTACCAGAAACCCTAGATTTTTCAGAGCAAAAATTCCTTGAACACCAAATACACTAAAATCTTTTGTTTGCAGAAATGGAATCATACTTCGAAGGCGTCAACCTGAAGGCGGTCAAGGACCAGATTATTTTCTCGCTGGTCGTCGATTTTGAAGGTTTATTGGAAGCTAATCCAGAGGATTACGATGTGCTTAACCTAATCCGCGCGATGAAACTCAATGGGATCTACCCATTCCTAGACATCAATCCTCAATATCTGTACAAGGAGGATGTTACCTCGTTCTATCGCGAAGCCTGTATAATTCAAGATGGAATTCAGAGCACAGTCGGCGGAAGACAAGTCGACATATCTCGAGAGTCGATCCGTATCATTTTCGAAATGAAGCACCGCGGCATAGCCGTCGAAGCTCTCAAGCAGTCCGCCGCCGAAACCTGGAAGAAGATCAAAGTGGAGAATTTGCCGGAAAAATTGAAACTCACTGCCAAGAGGAGTGAGATTAAGAGAGTTTATCGTTTTGCGTTGGACATAACCAACAAAATAATCATGGGAATGGCCGGCAGTTATGATCAACTGTCGTTGGCGAAATTTATGGTGCTGGGAGCACTAATTCAGGATGAAGAAATTGACTGGGCAGATTACATATTCAGGCAACTCGTTCGAGAGGTCAACAAAGCCGAATGGCTTGTTGATGAGAAGAGATTTAAAACAAAGTCAAGCGTTTGGAGCACTGAGTTGGATCTTTGGAAAAGACAGGCATGGCGAAGGGAAGCACTGACCCCTTCCATCCCAACAAAAGACTTGGTCATCTGGACCAAGAGACGCTGAGAAAATTGGGAGGCACAAAGAGAGCAGCCCAGATGCTGAAGGACCTACCTGACACAAGGCCATACCCGAGATATTATTCGTCAGGAGAGTCGGACCGACCTGCAGCCGACATCCCAACTGCAGTCGAGTCAGACACCGAGTCCGACGACACTCCCATAGCAGTCCGATTTAAGAGAAGGGGACCAGCCCCTGAAGGACCTTCTATCATGCAGTCATCACCAGAACCCTCTCCCAAGAGGCTAGGGGTGAGCTCGGTTCGGTTTGGTACGGTTTCTAGCTAAAACCGATACCGAACCGTATCTTATCGGTATCTAGCATTTGAGTACCGAAATGATTCGGTTTTTAATCGGCTCGGTGTGATCGGTTTCGGTGTCGGTTCGGTAGCGGTTCGGTGTCAATGGGCTGATTAAATGGGCCACTTAAGTTGGGCTTGCACCAGGCCCAAATTGAACTACTTGGGCTAAATCAGACAATTGTAAGTTCAAATAGAAGGATTTATACATAATTAATCCACTTCAAAGCTTGAATAAAAATAAAATCTACTTCAATAACATGATAATAACTAAGGATTCAAAAAGTCCAATATCAGATTAAACAAAAGTCTTGAATTTCCTCCTCAGCACAGGTCCATCAATTCATAACAACCTGCACAAAGAAAAAACAAAGTCTGCAGAATAGTCATCTGTTTTATCGGTTCGGTTCGGTTTTTAAAGTCGGGATCCATATCTAAAACCGAAACCGAACCGCATAATTCGGTTTTCAAAATTTTAAGAACTGTACCATACCAATATCTTATTGGTTCGGTTTTTTGGTTTCGGTTTTTTCGGTATTTTCGGTATTATCGGTTTTTGTCGGTTTTTCTGCTCACCCCTACAAGAGGCCCAGGAGACTGCAGTTTAGTGAGGAAGAGCAGTCTGATCATCTTGCCAGCCCTACAGCCAGGTCACCAACTCACCTGGAAGACCAGCCTGCCCCAGGCACCCACGAGACTCAGATTGTGGCTGTCCTCACCCCAGCCTACATCTCTGAGGAAGAAGAAGCAGGTCTAATAATTTCTATCCATGCAGCAAACTATATCTTTAACCTCTTAGAAAATAATACTTTCAATCTATCCATCGAACAACTACAACTTGTTGAACCTCTAGCCTTAAAACAATCGTTCCTTGAAGTTTTTGAAGAATGGAAATTTTTGAAATCCCTATCTTTTGTCAAACTTCAATTTTTTATTAACACTTGTGGTTGGGACTATCCCCAAGCCACGGAGGATGTGCTGATAGATTTTTGTAAAACATCAGACATAATTTTGATCCTTCAGGAGGACTGGTTCATGTCAAATTTTAAAACCAACATGGACCAGTTCATCCACTGCATTATGCTTAGTATTTTTGATGGATCTTATGAGAAAGTTGTTGAGGAGGAAGTTGAGAAGGAAATAAGGATTGAGGAGTTAGATGGAGATGAAGAAGTTGTTGTCTCAGACAATGAAGAAGAAGAGCAGGAAGAGAGAATAAAAGAAGAAAAGATTTTAGTTGAAAATCAGCCTGATGAAGTTGAGAAAATATAAGAGTTGAATGAAGAAGAAGAAGAAGGAGAAGAAGTCGAAAAGGAAGAAGATGAAAGAGAGAAAGAGAATGATGAAGGTGAGGATGATGACGCGGATGAAGGAGAAAAGGATGGGAAGGATGATGACAATAATGATGATGATGATAATGATGATGATGATGATGGAGGAGATGAAGGAGCTGAAAAAGAAAATGAAAAAGAAAAGGATGAGGAAAAAGAAAAGGAAAATATTGAAGAAGAAAAGAAGAAAGAGGAAGAGAAGGCAGAAGAAGAAAAGGAGGAGGAACAAGAGAAAGAGGAAGAGAAGGCAGAAGAATAAAAGGAGCCGGAGCCAGAGCCGACACAAGAAGCGGCAGATAGGACTGTGGTACCTGCCCGTACACCAGCCTAGACGCGGAGTTAGCTGAGGACTCCAGATCAGAGACCCCATAGAAGACCCCATATGGAGTACCAGCTGCAGACAGAAGCTTGCAGTCCAGTAGTTCAATTGCAGAAGGCTCAGGAGAGCACTCTCCACCAGCTCAGATATCACCTGCGGTGACTGAGCTGATCAGGCAGATAGTGAAAGATACAATTGGAGAGCTGCTGGCATCTCAGGTCACTCCTGACCTTCAATCCATCAATGCAAAGATCGACACTTTGCTACAGAGAGAAGTTCCTCAGCCTCCTCCCCCTACCAACAACAGAATGCCATTTGGCATGTCTGATTGGATGAGCAGAATAGAGCAGCAATTGACTACCCTAGTTGATGCTGGCAAAAAGGGGGAAGATAGAGTTCAGGGGGAAAGAAGTAATCAATGAGAGATAAGGGCAGAGCTAAGAACAAAAAAGAGGCAAGATATACTTCAAATTGAAGGACCATCAAGCCTGAAAAGGAAGGGAGGATCAGATCCAGAACAGGTTGACCAGCCTGAAGGCAAGAAAAGGAGGACTAGAGGAGGTCTTGAGCCTACTCTAGAGTGGGAAGGAAAGGAGTTGTGGTTTGTGGAGGATTTTGTTCCATATGAAGCTCTGGAAATGTGGGGATCTGCAAGAAAGAAGTTTATCAGAGACTACTACATCTGGGAAATACTCCAGGATGATAATCTCTCCCCATGAGAAATCTTCATAAATTTCATGGAGGCGGCCCATCCGCAACTCAGGCTATTACGAAGAAACATCTTTGGGAAACAAAATGCCTATCCCAGGATTCCTGTATTCACTGCCAAAGATCCTCCTACTATGGAAAGAGGAGGTGCGTTGGATGAACTTACGCTACAAAGGAAAATCAAGAAGCTATGTCTTGAGAACAAATTTTCATCCCAAGAAGAGCAAGCCTTCGCAGCCCTTGTCGTGAAAAGAAAGTATGGTCTTTCCCCAGTCAAGATAAGACCAATTGGAGCTAAACCCTTCAGACATGCCAAACAGCCTATTCGAAGAGGCGGAGGAAGAGGCAGATGACTCTTACTTGTTTTTTACTTGTAATGATTTATGTACTTAAAATTTCTTGTAAAATTCATACATGTACTTGTAAAATTAATTTTATAACAGTCTTTTTGAATGACAATTCCCAGTTGTCTCAAAAACTAGACTGACTTTAGTTTGTGTCTTGCACTTAAGTGCAGACTTGATCATTTGATTACTTGTTTAAAGTTTTGCCATCATCAAAATAGGGGGAATTTGTTAGGAAATACTTGTTAGATTTTGATGATGTCATTAATATAAAGTCAAATGTTTATTACTTGGCAAAAATGTAAGGAAGAACCAAATGAGTATCTTCCATAGGCCAAATATGTTAAGTATAAAACTTGGCAAAATGTAAAGAAGAACCAAATGAGTATCTTCTCTAGGCCAAAAATTAGTTAGGCTAAAAATCAGCTAAGTACTGAGTACAGCTAAGTCCATCAGAGAGGATCAGTCGAGTCGAGTCAGAGTAGTTCTGGTCAACAAATTTTATCAGAGATGTTTGACTGTCACGGCCAAGGTACCTCAGACAAGTCACCTGATCAGATAAGTCACAAACAGTGAACATCAGAGAGGTCCAGACTGCAGAGATGTTAACTGCTCATCAGCCTAGTCGAAGTCAGTTAAGTACTCCAAGTCCACGTCAGCATGCGTTGAAAAGTCAAGTATTAAGGAAAGTCACATGCAACGTGAAGAGACAAATTGGAGTGATTCCCGCAAGAGATATGAATTAAAAAAGCTATCCAGACCCACCTTGAAGACTTTAAAACATTTTATAATCAAAAGATTCGGCGCATCACATGCAGAGTCTTCACAATGGTCGGAAGATAGATTAAAATAATGGGAATCCAGCCTTGCAACGTTCAGAAAGATTAAACAAAGAAGTTTCCCTCCAACGGACGGATTTGTTCAAAAGATTTGCAACGGCTACAAGGAAAAAGCTCAGAGATCGTGACCTATATATATCCGAAGATTTGAAGCTGAGCAATCACCAGTGCGAACATACTTTCAAGCGATCAAAGCATTCAAGCAATCAAAAAGCAATCTATAGCATCGTGAAAAGAGCGGTTCTAAAAGTTCATACTTAAAGAAGCTCTTAGTTGGAGAAGACAAAAACTCTTGTCTATAATCCTGAGTTCGGGGTACTTCACTGGTTAAAGTTAGAGACTGTAAAGGCATCCAAGGATCGAGGATCAAGAGGTGCAAGGCAGTCAAGTGTGGTACAACGACACGGATTTCCACTGGTTGGAAGCTGTTGTAGTTTTGTTTGAATCACTGTAATATTTATCACTGGTTGAGAATTATATTGAATTCATCTCCAACTAGTTTGGAGAAAAGCGGATTAGTAGAGGATTACCCCACCTCTGAGACCACTATAATCGCCTGCGTTCTTTACTGTTTTATTGCATCATACTTTAACTGCTGCATTCATTGTTAAGTGTTTCATTAGATGCTTTCTATTCGTCATCAGCTGACTTCCGCATATATTAAAGAACAAACGACTCCAAGTCATTTGTTTACCTATCAACTGAAGAAACTCACTCTTCGTGAAAAAGAGTTTAATAGTTTCTACAAGTCTATTCACCCCCCCTCTAGACTTGTACCTGGACGACTTGTGACCTACAACATTGGACTGTGCACACGAGTCGATTGCTCCATGAGACTGATTAGGTACAAGACCACACGTGTATTCGATCGATACTCGTTGGTGGCTTGTGCACGGACACATATCCATCCCGGGCGTAGTGTGGCGCCACCCTTTGAGCCGTACCGTTAGTTGATTCATACAGCATGTTTGATTGCGTATGTTTTCAACAAGTTTGGGTTATAATCTAACCGATTCATTTTTGATCGAACTTGTGGTTTATACAGCATATATATGATTGTGCTTACTTAACTCTTGAGGATTGTTGTTCTGTGTAACTGACCCCGTTTGGGGATTTTGTTTTCAGGTCATGGCAAGGCAAAAGCACGGGAATAGCATGTTGACGGCGAGGAGTCCCAGTGATACTAGTAGGGGGCCCCAATCCTTTCCGTCATTCATGTTGTTGTCATTTATTTTCCGCTGCAGATTTTCATTTGGATACTCTGTTTCATTCAGTGTTGTGTATTTTATCTTCATATAAAATATACTAGTATTCGGTATTATCCTGGTGTTTTGTATTTAAGCTCCTCATCAGAGTATTTGGTAATATAATATGGTTCGGTACTACAATTATATTATTTAATTCATCAGTTTTCATTCGCCTGGTGGGTCCCAGTCGGGGGTCCACGGCACTGTAATATCCACTAGTTTGGGGTATTACATGTGTGGTACCCTTTCTTTGATCGTAATGATTATTTTATCATGGAATTGTTTTGGTGTAGGTAGCACCAAATTTTCTTCAGCTTTCTGGGATATTTTGCATGCAGATAAACTAAATATTGTTATCCTTTTGGAAACTAGGGTTAATAATGTTAATGCTAGTCGTATTGTTGCTTTTTACCCTTTTCTAATCATCTTATAGCCCCTACTACTGATATGGGGGTGGCATTTGGCTGCTTTGGAATAATGAGTCTTTGAATATTGAACTTATCGATATTGATGAGCAAGGCATCCATGTTTTAGTCAATCCTGGTAGTAGTAACTGTTGGTTATTATCTGGTATCTATGCTAGACCCATTCCTTCTTATAAGGTTCAGTTCTTTAATAAACTAGAGCAGATGGCGAGTATACATAGATATCCTTAGATTGTGACTGGGGATTTTAATGAAATTCAATTTGCTCATGAAAAACACGGATGAAATCCTCCCTCAATATATCTTCGTACTCTTTTTAATAACTGTCTACATAGATGTGGTCTTTCTGACATTGGTTTTAAGGGCACAAATTTCACTTGGTCTAATGGAAGGAAGGGTGGGGGTCGTATTTCTAAGAGGCTGGATCGCTCTGTCGCTAATGCTGATTGGCCATTGGCTTTCCAGATGCTATAGTCTATCACCTTCCTCGTACGCATGGGGACCATCACCCTATTCTTATTGTTTGTTATCCCTATGCTCCCGGGGCTGTTAATAGACCGTTTCATTTTGAATTTGCATGGTTTTCTCATACTGATTGTCTGAACCTTATTGCCTCTGTCTGGAATTCCCACAGGGATCTTCTTACTGCGGTTGGTCATGTGCCGCCAGTCTTCCAAGCCTGGAATCGCACCACCTTTGGCAATGCCACTTGCTCTCTAGGTTGAATGGTATTCAAAGATGTCTTGCTAATAAGATTCTATTTTTCTGCATGAATTGGAGAAGCAAATCATCGATGAGTATACTGAGACGCTCAAATAGGAGGAACCCTCTGGTTTCAGAAATCGCGAGAACAGTGGCTTGGTGATGGTGATAGGAATACAATTTTTTTGTCATATGGCTACTGTGGTGAAGCATCGTGCCAACTGTGTTGAATCTCTTCGTGTTGATGGCGAGTGGTGCTCTGATGTTACAATCCTCCAAGATCAAGCCAAGACTTTCTTTGCTACTTTGTTCACCAAACCCTGTGAGGCGACGCACGGCGTCCTTGGTGTGAGTAAATTCCAATGTAGTATTTGTTTGGAGGACTCGGACAATCTCTCCCTCCCTTTCGACGCCAATCAATTTAAGAGAGTAGTCTGGGCGTGTCATCCTAGTAAAGCCCCGGGTCCTGATAGCCTCCAAGTGGGTTTTTTCCAGAAGAGCTGGGAGATTGTCGGTAACTCTGTTGTCTCCTTTATGGCTAATGCCTTTGCTATGGGGAAGATTCCTGCTGGTAGTTGTGAAGCATTTCTCTGCCTCATCCCTAAGATCAACAGTCCCGAGCTCATCTCTCAATTCAGGCAGATTGTACTCTGCAACGATCTTTACAATTTTATTGCTGAAGCTATCGCTATGCGTTTGAAGCCTCTTATGAATAGTTTTATTGGCCCTACTCAGTCTAGTTTTATCCCCGGTAGAGGCACCCACGATAACATCATTCTTGTCTAAGAACTTTTACACACTATGCAAACGGAAGAAGAATAAAACAGGATGCATGATCTTGAAGTTAGACTTGGAGAAGGCCTACGATTGTGTTAGCTGGGACTTCTTAAAAGAGACTCTCTTATTCTTTGGTTTCCCTTCTAACCTGATTGACCTTATTCTATCTTGTGTTATGCAGGCTTCTACTCGCATACTTTGGAATGGCACTCCTTTGGATCCTATTGCGCATTCTCGTGGGTTACGGCAAGGATGCCCATTATCGCCTTATCTTTTCGTTTTATTCATAGAAAGACTCTCGTACTTGATTATGGAGAATGTGGAGGACAAGAAGTGGCTTCCCATCACTGTCTGTCGTGGTGGACCCGCACTTTCTCACATCTTTTTTGCTGATGATCTTATTTTGATGGGGAAGGCTACCAAACGTAATGCCAAATATATCAAGAAGGTCTTAGACACTTTTTGCAATGCCTCAGGCCTTAAGCTGAGTCCGTCTAAATCTAAGATTTTCTTCTCTAATAGAGGCAGCAATGCGATTAAACGGGATATCTGTAACACTTTGGGTTTTGCTCGTACCCAAAACCTGGGAAAGTACCTTGGTGTTACACTTACTCATGGGCGTCTTTTGGCCTCGGACTTCCAACAGCTTATTGATCGCGTTACCGCTAGGTTTGAGGGATGTAAGAGCAAACTCCTTAACCTGGCAGGAAGAGCGACCTTAATCCAATCTGTTGCGGCTGCCATGCCTATTCATGTTATGAGCACTACTCCGCTTCCCCTTAAAGTTTGCAATCATCTGGATAGTTGAATCGGAGTTTTCTCTGGTCCAACAATTCAGATATTCGTAAGCTTCATCTAGTTGGTTGGGATCAGGTTACCAACCCTAAACGCCAGGGTGGCCTTGGAATTAGAAATTCTCGGGCTGTCAATGAAGCTTTGCTGTTAAAGGTTGGGTGGAAATCTTTATCCAGAGTACCTCTTATTTGGAGAGAATTTTTTCACCACAAGTATCTTAAATGTTTACCTCTATCTTCTTATAAGATTGGTGCTACTGACTCTCCTTTTTGGAGGAATGTTGTGCGTCTTTTGCAGGATACATCAGAGATTTTGCTTTGGACCGTGGGAGACGGCACCTCGATTTCCTTTTGGTTTGACCGTTGGATTGGAAATGAACCTCTTATCTCCAATAATGATATCCAGATTCATCCCTTGGACGTGGGAGTTCGGCTTGTAGATGTCATCGACCACTCTGGTCGATGGTATTTCTCCAATATTCATACACATATACCTGCTAACATTATTCAATTTCTGCAGGCTTCGGGACTCGCTCTTAGCTCGAATCCGGATACTGTTCGATGGAGCCTTCATGCTTCAGGATGCTTTGATTCAAAATATGCATATATGCTTCGACGGGCTTCTCTTGGTGGACCTTCTAATTTTCCGAAATCCTGGAATTGGATTTGGAAATCAAAGTTACCTCAAAAACTCAAAATGTTCCTATGGCTCAGCTCCCAGAATAGCTTAGCCACTAATTTGGTACGCTATACTCAGAAAATAAGCGTCTCGGGCAGCTACTCTCTTTGCAATGATCATCTGGAAACCTCTTTGCATGCCTTACGAGATTGTCGTTTTGCTCGAGAGTGTTGGATAGCTACTTTGGTGCTGCCTATGGACGATCACTTTTGGCGGCCGCCATTATTTAAATGGCTCAGTCTCGGTATAAATGGTATGTTCCATTCGCATTTTGCATGTTATAATCATCTCAGCAACTGTCACCTTTTTGTTGATACTTATTGGGAGATTTGGAAGGCTAGAAACGACGCTATTTTCAACTCAAAACACCCTCAATAAAAGCTCATCTATTTAAAGCTCATATGTTATGTGGACAACTTCGGAATGCCTTTCGTCATACAGGAAGAAAGCATATTTCACTCTGCTGGATTAAACCCCTCCAGGTTGGGTTAAACTTAATGTGGATGGTGGATCGCATGTCCTCTTGGGAATCAGAGTAATAGGTGGTGTGTGCCGTGATGAAGCAGGAACTTGGAACTGGGGTTTTTCCTTGCAATTGGACATGTGTGACCCCGTCATTGCTGAAGCTTGTGCAGTCCGTAAGGGGCTTGACTTGCATGGGAACGGCGTATACAATCCATTGAGTTAGAGTCTGATAGCAGCATTGTGGTTCGACTCTTGCGTAATGAGACATCTTCGGTGGAGGGCAAGCTCAAGGATATCTTGGCTGAGTGTTGGAAGCTTCTTCACATGCCTTGGAACACTAAGATCTCACATATTGATAGAAGTTGCAATCGACTTGCGGACAAGCTACCTAAGCTTAGTTATGAGCCAGAAACTAACGACAGAATTTGGTCGTCACCGCCTGAACATGTCCGGAAGCTTCTGCTTGAGGAGATGAATTAGTTCCTTTTCTTTAGGACCAAAAAAAAAGTCTTTTTGGTGGGCTCATGTTCTTTTTGGAATAGAGAAGTGTGCAAGCGGTAATACTAGGAGAAAATTTGTATTTCTCGGGCATTTTTGCCTTTTTAGATTGAGCATATATAAAATGTACTTATTTGCTACAAACATAATTTTGAAATTTGAAATAACAAACCGGAAATTTTGTACAGAAATTTGGAGAAATAAACTTATTATTATCTTATTAAGAGCCTCTTCGGCTAGTAGCTACTCGTCAGAGTATTTATCACATGTTGGAGTAGATGTTAAATGTTAACTGTTAGAATTTAGCTATAAGAAACTTAGTGTCTGGTAGAAATAACTGTTAATTATTAAAAGTACATAAAATAAATTAATCTATTTTTGGAAGCTACACAAAAACTACATCTAACCAAAGCTAATATTGTTCAGTTTTTTTCAAATTCTAATTGAACTACTAAAAGCTACTTAAAACGCTACTTCAATTTTTTTTTTACTTTTATTAGAGTTAAACCAAACCAAACCAAACTAAGCCTTATCTAACTACGACGGGGTTTGTTATGCGGATATAATGTATCCAATCAGCTCTATGCTGGGTCATTTCCTCTCTTAAGTTCATCTGCTACATGCCCCTTCTAATAGTTTCCCTCCAACCCCTCTTTGGCCACCCTCTCTTCTTTTGACCCGTTGATGTCTATAGTTTCCCACCGCCTCCCTAGAGCCTCTAGCGATCTTCTTTGCACATGGACATACCATTTTAGTTGAGTTCCTCTCAATTTGCCCTCAATAGGGGCCACCTGAATTACTCCATTTCTAATTTTATCTCCGCAGATGACTCCACACACACACACCTTAACATTTTGATTTGTCACCGTCATCTTCTATACATATTAGTACTTCACTGCCCAATACTCCGATGCATAAAGCATCATTGGTGTAATTGCCATCTCGTAGTATTTACCCTTGACATTCTACGAACATTTTTATCACATAGAACTCCTGATGCACTTATCCATTTGTTCCGCCCTGCTTGGATCCCACGACGAACATTCGAATCCAATTCCCCGTCATTCTAAAAAATTGATCCCAAATACTTGAACTTGCCCTCTTCAAGAATTTTGTGCTCCAATACTTGTATAGCATTTGTACCTGTTTTCTTATTGAATACAACTTATTTTAGATCATTTCTTCTCTAATGCTTCTCTCGTCCACTAAAACATTATAATTTGTAAATAACATACACCATGGCACATCATCTTGAATATGTCTAGTAGTTCGTCCTTAACAGAGCAAATAAGTAAGGGTTCAAAGCAGAGCTTTGGTGTAATCCAATAGTAATGGGGAATTTTTTACTCTCGCCTCCATTAGTCTTAAACGACATTACCACTCCCTCATACATGTCCATGATTGCTTTGATATACGCAACACAAACTCCTTTCTTCTCTAAACCTTCCAAAGAATACCTCGAGGGACTCAGTCATACGTCTTTTCCAGTCAATGAACATCATATGAAGGTCCTTTAGCATGTGTGTTTAATGTTCCACCAATCTCCTTAGTAGAGAAATGGCTTCTATTGTAGATCTACCCGATATGAAACCAAATTAGTTCTCAGAGACTTTAGTAGTCTGGTGTATCCTTCTTTTCAGAACTCTTTCCTATAACTTTGATGTATGAATCATAAGTTTGATCCTACGGTAATTACCATAATCTTGGATATCTCTTTTATTTAAATATAGGGACCAATGTACTCTTCCTCCAAACTTCGGGTATTTTCTTGCTCTTCAATACGACATTAAAAGTTCGGTTAACCAATCAATACTTTTGACGCCTAAACATTTCCACACTTCTATAGGAATATTATCTTATCCAACTACTTTACCATTTTTCATCTTCTTCAAAGCATTCCCAACCTCGATTGTTCTCCTATAAAAATTCTAATTAATATTTTCCTTGGGAATGTTCAGTTCCTCGCAATATATATTTCCATCAGGCCATTTGTTAAACAACCTACAGAAATACACCTTCCGACGAGATTTCACATCATCTTCTCCTACCAAAAAGTTATTTTCTTCGTCCTTTATGCAACGAACTTGGGCCAAATATTTTGTGTGTCTATCTCGAGCCTTGACAAGGCAGGAAACCTCCTTTTCCCCTCTTTTGTTTCTATTCGGTTGTATAAGTCTTCATAGACCTTTATCTTTGCTACGCTAACCGCCTTCTTTGCCTCTCTCTTGGCTGCTTTATGCTTACCCAAGCCTTAGTTTGCTCCTTTTGAGCTCTCCTTATGCTTCAATTTCCCTTGGAATTTAACACTCCACCACCATACTTCCTTTTATACAGGGGCACCTCCTTTAGACTCCCCCAATACTTCTTTCCAAGATCCTAATAAGGCAATTTACAATCATATGCCATATATAACTTTCGTTGCTACTCACTTTTCACACATATTCCTTAGCCACCTTATCTTAGAAGACACCAAGTGTGTTATTTTCAGGGCTTCACCATTTAAGGTGTTTCCATCTAGCGATCTTACTCTCCCCCTCCACTTTTGAAGGTGCATATTCAAAATTGACAACCTATGTTATATTGTCAAACTTTGTCCCGATATCACCTTCCAATTTATGCAAATTTGACGGTCAGTTACTCTGACAAAGAAGAAATCAATTTTAGTTCTATGCCCTCCATTCGTATAGATAATCATGTGCTTCTCCCTCTTTTTGGAAAACGTATTTGATATGTTAATATCAAAAGCAACCGAGAAATTCAGGATTTGCTTTCCTTCTTTATTTAAGCACACATAACCAAAACCTTCGTGCACTTCTGCATATCCAGTACCCTTACGTCCAACATGCCAATTTAAGTCTCCTCCTACAAAAACCTTCTCTCCTTGCGGGATCCCGATCATCATCCCTTCAAGATCTTCTCAAAACTCTTCCTTAGTCGCCTCCTCTACTCTAACATGCGAAGCATAAGCTCTAAGTATAACTTGCTCCCTAAGACCAATTTAAGGACTATCAATCTATCCCTTTGCGTTTCACATCGACCACATCTCCAATAATATGATTACTCACAACAATATCCACTCCATTCTTTTCTGGTGTATCTGCATACCATATATTATACCCATTAACTACAACTGAATTTTGCCTTGCCCATTTTGCCTCTAGAATATATAGGATATTGATTTTTCTTCTCTGCATAGCATCCAATATTTCCAAGCTTCTCATTGCCAAGCTACCAATATTGCAAGACCCAATTTCAAGTCTCATGGCCTTGTGTGAAGTACCTGCACCAACCCTCCTATAGACTAACTTATTTACCTGCACACATCCATTAAGATGCAAGAACCCTTGCTTTTATTCGGGCACTACACCCAGTTATCGATGCAACGGTCCTTGCTCACTTATCACTGTACTCGGACTATGCAAAGCGTCGCTACTGTGGGAACGCACCAGCTTTATGTCATTGTTTGTGATATTTATATTGAGATTTCGACGAGATTTTGAGCTGGCTGTCGAGGCCTAACGCAACTCTCCTCCTTTATCGGACTTGGGACCGGCAAGGTCATCAAGGTTTACTCTCTAGTCAACCAAAGAGCAATGAACCTCTCCACATGCGGAGTTAAATTTTAAAACTTACTTAAAAACTTATTAGCCATCAAAATTTTATATATACGTAGTTTTTAGAATATATATTGGCCCCTGAAATTAAACTTTTTACAAAATATAGAGGTTAATTTCATATAGTTATATGGATTTAATTTTGGATTAAACATTATTTTAACATATTTAACAATATTATATATTAAATTAGTGATAATTTTATTTTTTTTGCCATAATAGAGTTATGGATGAATATTTCAATAAAAAAAGTTAGTTGATAAATAAAATTCTAAACCAAAATACTATACTGATTTATATAAATTAGGGATATGATACAACACAAGTAGAGCACTTTAATTGAAAAATGTTCGGAAAAAATATTGGGACACTATTATTTAGTTCACTCAATTTTGATCTCACATCGCCTCCCAAAATATCATGGACTAATCTCTGAAATTAGCTATAGACTAACTTTCTAAGTATTGAGGCCCTGTTCTTTTGAGCTGAACTGAACTGAATTGAACTGAACTGAATTGTGTTGAATGAACTGAATTGAACTGAAATTATTTATATCACAAAAAAATTAATTATATGTATAATATTTTTAAATTGAATTCATTAAAAATAATAATAATAATAATAATAATGTCTAATATTTTTAAATTTAATTCATTTAAAATAATAGTAATAATTATGTATAACATGAGCGAATGTTCGAGGAACAATAGATTCTCAAATGTTTGATACAGATCGAAGGAATGCCATGTTCGTCGTGCGGCAAAGTATTGCATTATAAATTTGGGGATCTAATAGCATCAATGATGAAATGCAGGAAAAATAAATTACAGTAAAATCTCGATAAATGAATATAATCGGGACCGGAGAAAAATATTCATTTAGCGGAATTATTCATTTATCGAAAGAAAATTTGAACATATTATAAAGAGTTGGGACCGGAGAAAATTATTCATTTGGCGAGGTTATTCGTTTATCGAACATTCATTTATCGAGGTTTAACTATATAGTAGTAATAAACAATTATTTTTAAAAAAGTTCGTAATGTGCTTGTATAAATATTTATTCCATGCTACATCTTATCTATAATACTAAAAGATTGAGTCCATTCATTTATGTGGAGTTTTAATGACTACAAAAATACTTATTATAATAGATATCTAATAAGTTGAGTTTAAAGGTGAGTAAAAGCTTGAGATAGCTTATTAAAAATTAAGTTTGGAGTGAGTAAAGGCTTGATATTAACGTCTCATTGCCATGCCCTACATCCCTTTACCTCCCATGAGTTACATTACAAGCAAATCATACTAAACTATTATATAAAGAGTTTGTGGGAATGTGCAACGTAATAAATTTTTCATTAATAAAGGGGAAGCTCAAAGGCTAATTTAGGAATCGAAAAGTCGTTTTTTAACATCTATATATACTGATCCTTTTGTTTTTACACACACATATTCGGTATTGGTACTCCAAGCACAGGTACTTCTTATATCACTTTACATATTTTATGTACGTGCTAATTTGTTTTCAGTATTTAAATAACTTTCGTTTTAATATGTTTGCTTCATGTTGTCTGGTATATACTGTATTTTTTCAATATCAATAACTTTATTTTTAGGTTGCTTATGCATTGAACAATTTCTTTTCTCAGGCATGAAGTATTTTAGAGACACCGGTAACACTTTTCGTAAGTCTTGTAACACCCCCAGATTTAACCGGAAATATTACAGCGCCGTGGGCCCCGAGATGGAACCCACAAGGCTAAAAGAAATTTTCGCAAACATTTACAAATGCCCAAGAGGCCAACGACGGGACTATCTTTAAAAATTCACAAAGACATATAAAATCCATTTATCAAAAACCGTCGTAAAAACTCTTTTGAAATCGCAAGGCCAAACAGCCGACACTCAAAAGTTTAGAAAACGATTTCCAAAGTAACCTTAGTTACTAGATACCAAAAGAGCATTTCAAAATACTCACGCAGCGGAAAAAGACCAACCATAAAGATACTCTAGCAGCGGAATACAAGAACCAATCAAGAAACTCAATGCACACAACATGTCCTAGCCAGTATCCTCCGGGAAGCTCATCTCTTCACGACCGCTACAAGCTCGATACTCCGAGAACCTAAAAAGAAATCCCACGACGGGGTCAGCCATAATATCCAACAATGATAACTGTCACATCACATTAATAATAACATACCAATGAGAATACAACATAAGAATACGACCAACATAATCTTACCGCCATGACTTTGCTTACTCAAGAAATTCTCATCAGAATAACCATTATCACATTTCACATCCTGTACTCGATTAACCAATAAACTCGAACATAATATCTGTATTGTAGCTCAAACAATACTCAAGATTCTCAAACTGTCATCACCAACTCACGATACGGAAATATACCATTACCGACCAATACGATCCATCGAATAACATCATCAAATCCCAAGACGATAACCGATTTTCCATCAAAGACAAATACCAAGGAAATACGGAACATACCTCGAGATATGAAGTGCCACGACAATCATATCAGTCTAATCCGAGATCAGATCAATGCAATACGGACACGGTCCTAACACAAGACCTACAAATGCATACTCATATGACCACGTCAATATGATCACAGCAATATCAATCATGTATACTCAATGGAAATCCGACAATCCAGCGCCCTCAGCATAGATCCCTTTGTTGATCCTATCAGATCAACATAAGGTGGATAACTAACAATACACATATGAACAACAACATATGATATAATCAATGATGCGAATTCACAAGATTCCATCAACACAATACTGGTAATCCAACGATCCAGCGCCCTCAGCATAGATCCCCATGATGATCCCTTCGAACCAACGCATGGTGGAAAACCTGTCCAACGATCCAGCGCCCTCAGCATAGATCCTCATGATGATCCCATCGAACCAACGCATGATGGACATTCGATCCAGCGCCCTCAGCATAGATCCTCATAATCCCATCGGATTATTTACACAACATAAACAACACAATATGCATACACATATGCAAATCAACACGTTCATCAACATGAACAACATAACATGCACGACAACCTGAAAATTTACTAGGACGACTTCATGTTCAACAACATGAAAGAAAGTGTACAAGACCAAAATAAATAACATTAAACCATAATCAATATGGAATACTTGCCCCGAGTCCTTCGGGAGCAACCTCGATGTCCAATCATCACCGACGATTATCCTCAATGCTCGGCGTTCCAAACGTACAATGAACTATAGATACTCATATCCTCGTCTTTACCATAATGTAACCTCGATACTCGAACATACCAATAACTGAGATAAAGCATATACATTATGATTTACCTCCCAGAATCGAAAGAACGATATGCGATCCGAATACCCAGAGTTCACAATAATAATCATCGCTATATGCATTATAAACGAAATGAAACGAAACCATTCATTAAATATTATAACTGCGCAAGTAATAACTTGCCTCGATAACGATACCGCGAAGTCTGTGCCGAACACCGCCTTTGTCTACGAGCTCCTCATCCCCGATCAAAAGCAATACAATGGACATACTCGAACACAACCGCAATATCTGGTTATAATCACCGATCAATAATCTCAACCTATCGAAGAAATCAAATAACACATATCCGATAACAATCAACAACCGACAAAACTAACCAATCGAACGCAACGGTTCAACACAACCTCGAATAAACGCAGTCAGAACAAACCAAATCAAACCATCACGAATTCATAATCAAAACACAAAAATCTTTATGCGCCTACTTAGCGCACGTTAAACGCATAACGTAGCGTGCGCTAAGTTGTCCCGTTAGCGTGCGCTAGCCAGTAAGCTTAGCGTGCGCTACAGTGGCATGCATTCCAAACATCGACTCACATCTTGCGACTACGAATCCGAATGAAGGGAGACATAAATCCCCATATCTCTTGAAGATAAACGACCCCATAATTATCACAATGATCATGTCAATGTCCATATATCAATAACAACCTCAATAATCAAACCGACTCGATAACAAGGATCATGTCATGCTAAATCTGGAATTCAACCTAGTATCATGATTCATCTCATCTAAATCGACCAATATAATTACCAAGATTCAGAAATCCTTCTTAGATCGGGTTAAATGAATCAACATCCTTATGGTATGAAGAATCTTAACTAACATCCGAAACTCTTATCAAAATTCCATTGAATCTCATATAACATCATCATATGATTATCCAACATGCTCCTTTCATGAAATCATCCAAGAAAAATGAACCACTAACGAAGGAATACGAAGATTACCTGGTTTAGATGAACCAAAAAGAAGAACATTAGAACTCCATCCAAAGAATCATGAACAACTTGAAGGACAAGGCTTGAATCCATGCTCTCCATCTTAATCTTGTTAAAGATCACCATCTCTCAGTGTTTGAGACCTCAAACCTCTTTCTAAAAACTCTCTCTCTCTCTCGGTTGCAAGGAAGGAATGGACGAAATGCTTCATAACACCCTTCTGTCCCTTTTTATAATATTCATTATTAGCGTGCGCTAACATCTCATGTTTAGCGTGCACTACCGCCTTAGCGTGCGCTAACTGACTTTGTTAGCGTGCGCTATCGGGCCCGAGGCTCGCCTTGCTTCGTAAACTAGCTTACGTGCGTAATGCCCATGCATTAACGTCGTAAAACATCTGCCTAGCGTCGCAAGTCATTTACCTTAGCGTGCGCTAATACCGATTGACTTGCTACGGTCTACACCTACCACGAAGATGCTCGTGACCCCACCGGCCAAATCAACCAATAAAGCCAAGATTCCTGTTGACCGATATATAGTTAGCGTGCGCTAATCAACATCCATTAGCGTGCGCTAACACTACATTACAACATCCGTTGACTTATCGAACGTGCGCGAAAGTGGCACGGTCCACGCGTAGATTCCTTCCGATCGGATTGTATTAGCGTGCGTTATCTTATATCCGTAGCGTGCGCTAATCCCGCGATAGCGTGCGCTACTCATGATTATTAGCGTGCGCTAATAATGTTACACTTAGCCATTTCCAAGTTACGCTTTGTCTCGACATACCGAAAACACATATACACTTACTGAATACATATACTGAATCCAATAATATTCTTATACGATATACTCTATATCAGAAGTACGATAACCTGATACACGATATCCTCAAATGTAATTGTCGACCAGATACGACAATTATACCGATACTGACATCTCAGTCCTTTATTTATTTTATTCCTACTGTACAGATTCCACGCTGTACAATATAACTCGAATAAAATAATATCAAACAACAGTAGTAGAAATTCCGGATATTACAAGTCTCACATTTAGAGTATACTTTTCTTTTTCCCAGGCTTGAAGCACGTAGAGATGACAGTGACACTTTAAATTTTACGGTGCTTTCGTTCTCTTAATTGTAAGTCTCATTATTTAATTCTACATGAGATTATAAATGGCTTGAAACTAACTTTCTTTTATATCTAAATATTCGATGATGAGTTGATGATGCATGCCTAATAATTACTTAGCTACATAAAACTCGAAACACTATTAGTCAATCAACAAAACACTATTAGTCAATCAATGATGTCTTTTATAGACGTATGAAGTTGAATATCTATGTTGAAAATTTGTATATTGAAGTGTTATATGTTTGCACCATTTAATGCTAATGCATTACTTCTCAAAACAGGCACTCAAGCACCTTTTGGAAACATGACAAGACCCGAGATACCGTTGAGACATGACAATATTCAAGTACACAAGAAGACTTGACCGAATACGTTTAAACCGATTAGTTTGAGTCATGTTTAGTGATTGCAATAGATCTATCCATGTCTAATTAATATTAGAGTTTGGCAATAAAATTTGTCTAATTAATATTAGCAATCCCAAATAGTGCAAAGGTGTTTAGATGCATCTGTTCATTTTCTCTTCTAATTAGCTTCATTAATACATTATAATTAAAGAAGGCTAATAGGCTATTCATGTCCTTAGAAGATTGTTACATACACAACATATTTCAAATATAAATAGTACAATTTACATGAAAACCAATATTAAATCATCAAATGAACAAAAATCCTAATACTCTACGATATCATCCTAACTTTCTTTAACAACTTGGAAGAATACCAATACTCAAATAATGCTATTGAGCTGCAAGCAATAATGAGATAAAAGACGATGACTACTACGTTATCTAATTAACGTGTTGTTCGTCTACATTGTATCATTAGAGTTTAAAATGACTTTATTATGCCATCAGCTAATTACTCATATCAACTATTTGTAGAGTTTCGAAATATATTAAATTATACTCTGTTGTGGTAAACCAAGTATTCAGATGATACAATGTCTCAGATTGATTTATTATTTTAGATCATATGATGATTTTCATAATATATTAGACGCTTACAATCCTTTCAATAACGTTATCATAATTTAAATATTTTATTATGAACCATAACTAAGTGTTTCCGAATATTACTTCAAACAATTAGGTATAGAGAATCGATGTGTAAAAATAATAAATTATTGTAAAAAATATAACCCATGAAATTAACTTTTGAGGTGAGTAAATACCTCACACTTAAGGTGATTAAATGCAATGCTATAAACTGTTAATTTTTCAAACTATGGTTAAATTGATATTTTTGTAATAAATAAATTTTATAATATGAAGTATAAAATTGAATTTTTTTCAATAAATTTGGGTAGTAAAAAATAAACATAAAAGTTAAGCATAGTTAAATGATGGTAATGAAATTTGAGTCTCTTCGTCTCACGAGAAAATTATTAAGATTTATGCTAGCAAGATTGAGAGGCAATTTATCAAATAATTAAATGCATTCAATTCGTATTCTTACAAACACTACACACTTTTATAAAGCTTCTCATTATTGTTTATGTCTTAAACTATTTGCTAAGAATTATGATACCCGTTTTGTTCAAATACATGCTTTTATCTTCACTTCTAAAACTTTACGCTAAACATTATGCAGCAAATAATTTTATATAATATCGCTACTATGAGACGTGTGGGTTTTTTGCTTCTTGACCGAGACTGTGGGAGGGAGGAGGTGATTGACTTTTTTTTTATGGTTATTGTTTTGTTAAAGAAATTAATTAATAATGTAAATTTATAATAATATTAAGACTTATTTTGAGAATTCAAAATATTATAGTTTTTATACGGTCGTATGCGTTTGATTTTCATTTTGGGTTGTTTAAGTTTATATTTATCGAGTATTTGTAGAAATCAAACTATCAAGCTATGTGAATTGATCAAGTCGATATGGGGCTAAACACTTAACGGTTATGTTAGATTCGAGGTTTACTAAACTTCTTTTAAAACTATTTGGATAAGAATTGTGATGCACGTTTAATCAAATGCACCATTAGATTTATACGTCAGCGGTTTACGTTGAACATTATGGAATAATTTTATACAAATTGTGTGCATCGCACGGGTCTGAACGCCTCGTATTTATAATGGTTGACTCTCCTCTCATTATATTGTTAATAATATTAGGTAATAAGATATATATATATATATACACACACACACAACAATGATAGTAATAAAAGTTATAGCTTCGATTATCAATTATAATACTACGACCGATAAATTATTAGATTATTATTAAATATAATTATTATATTACAACAACAACCAAAAACAATACAAACAATACTACTACTACCGATAAATTAAAATAATGATATTAATAATAAAAATTTGTATATAGTATTGTAATATTAATATTAATAATAATTAATATTATATAACAATATATACAACAATAATTATTCTTGATAAAAAAATTTATATATACATATATTATTCTTGATAATTAATATCAACAATAAAAACAATTTGCTGAATTGAATTGAATCGAATCAACTAAAATAAATCAATCTTTGAATCGAATCGAATCAATCAATTTTCTTTGGCCGAATCGAATCAATCGAAAGTGCTGAAATTAAGCCCAAAAGAATAGAGCCTAAGAGCATCTCTGAAACAACAATGTTAAGAAAATATCTTTTAACAATTGGTAAATAAAACTTTTTGTGGCACATTAAATGCTTGATATTGTTAGAGCACTAGGTATCGTCAAGTCATAGAGTTGGTGTCGTTGCCACAAATCAGTGCCACGTCAGCAAAACACTCTATGGCACCAGAAATCCTTTGGCACCACATTTTGTGCCGTTACCGTTTGCACCAGAAAATGTGGTGCCGTTGGCTTTTTTTTTCATTTACATAAAATAAAACATACACAATATTAACTAAAATAAACTTCATTAAATAAAAAAACACATTACGTTAATTAAAAAAAAAAGGTTACATAAAAATAAAAACATAGTACTTAAACAAGAAATAAAAATTACAAACTAGTGATTAAGGTTCCATAAATGCTCCCCAAGGTCTTGTCGAAGATCATCATGCACTTGTTTATCTCGAATTTCTTTGCTTTTTCTAACATGTAATCACATCTTTCGATCCAAGTGTCTGCTATGTTCGGCCTTGGATCAACGAATAAATCTCTTAAATTTACTTCGAATCCTTCGTCTTCCAATATCATGTTATGTAACATTATACAACAATACACGATTCTTTTCAACGCGTTGATTTCGTAAGAACGTGCGAGTTGTCGTATAATTCCCCAACGACCTTGTAGGACTCCAAAAGCTCGTTCAATATCTTTTCTAGAACTTTCTTGAACTCTTTTAAATTTCAACGTTTTTCCAGTCCTTGCAACAGAAAACGTTTTGACAAACACGGACCATGTTGGATAAATGCCGTCGGCTAAATAGTAACCTTTCTTGTATGTATGTCCGTTTACTACAAATGGACATTCCGGAGCTCTACCAGCAAGTTCATCATCAAATAACGGGGAACCATATAACACATTAAGATCATTATTTGCCCCCGGAATCTCAAAATATGCATGCCAAATCCATAATTTTTGATCTGCAACCGCTTCTAACATAAGAGTTGGGTATTTATGATCACGTCTTTTGAATTGAGCATGTAAGGCCTTTGGATAATTTTTCCAATCCCAATGCATACAATCAATACTCCCGAGCATTCCCGGGAGTCCATGTTCTTTTTCGTGCAATGCATATATTTTTTCAACATCCGCTGAAGTGGGCTTTCTTAAATACTTTTCAACGTATAAAATATGTATACATTTAGTAAAGTTCTCTAAACATTGTCGTGAACAACGTTCACCAATTTGCAAGTACTCATCAAACGCTCAGGCGCAGTGCCGTACGCCAGTTGGCGGCTGGTGGATGTACACTTCAAAAGAGGACCAATAGTTAAACGACCGGTAGCATCGTAACGTTGTCTAAAAAAATAAAAGTACTCGGGAAGAGGGTGAACATCATAACTTAAAATAGCATTGACTATTTTATTAAAAAATGTAGAACTCATACTGTAATGCCCGAATAAATGGTGTATTTACCTTGTACTCAACCTTGTATTATTTCGACTTCGTGATGTTATAAATCGTAGATTGGTTTCCCGTATTTGTGCCCTTATGTTTTTATATCTTTAAGCATTGCATGCATGATTTTGCACGTACTAACGTACGTTAACAAACGTTCATAACGTACGCTAAGGATTCAGTGTTACGTACGTTATCTGATGTCCTTAACGTACGTAAGATAAGTCAACTTGGGTTCGGATAAGGGTCGGCTTGTGGGGGCCGAAGAGAGGGCCGGGGAAGATTCGTGTGATTCCCGCATGAACCTGGACATAGGCGTTACGTACGCTATGGTACATGTGTTACGTATGCTATAGACATGAGTATTACGTACGTAAAACCCGCGTGACTACGTACGTAAAGGAATGGCGAAATCACCAGGAACTGCAGTCAGCGATTACGTGCGTTAAGGCTAGGGTATAACGTGCGTTAAGCTTGTTACGTTTAAAGGGGTTATTGCATAACGTCGTAATGCTTAGAAATCTATTTATAGAACATGACCCTCACTTCATTTCCCACTTTTGCCTTGGCGATTTTTGCGTTCTTGAGACTATCCTTCACCTCATATCCCTCATATCATCAATTACCTCCGAATTTGGGAAGCTTAGGCCGGGTGAGTTGGTGATCAAGCTTCCTGAAGAGTTTATTGAAGATTTTCTTATTCTTTCATCTCTTAAGGTATGTTACGATTCACCAAGCTAGAGTTTACATTCTTAAACTATACTTTGAGCTTGTTTTGGAAATATTTGGACTAGATAATGATCTTTTGAGTCCAGCACCATGTTTTGTAGTTTAGAACCCGATTATACCTTGTCTTTCTTTCATTACGTAGAGTCTTGATTTAGCCTCGGTGGATGAAACCTTAACTTGTAGCATCCTTAATTCGTGGGAGTAATAAGCATGATTTCAGTTATATTCTCCGATTCCTTTTTATGTTCCATTGGAGAAATTCATATATGTTAGAAGAAAATGTTATGACAATGTCCTCCATGTTCTTGAGGTAATACATATATGTATCAACTAGGTCCTTGAACTTAAACCGAATCACCGTAGTGTCGTTTTCCTTGCGAAATATTTAAGCATGCTTGTCGTCTTGAGTAATATTGGGGGTCGAATCATCTTGGCCGACCATATGGGGATTTGACATTCATTTCCTTATTTAACACAAAACCCTCAACACCTTGTGAAACACATTTTCGAAACGATCGTTCAGCCCTTATAGAGTACCTTATCGTTCCCGGTTTAGTTCTTACTTAGTGTTCTAACCGTGAACCAACCTAGTGTCACTACTTTACGATCTTAATATTAGTATTCGGTGAGCGTATGTTAGTGTCGAGTGGTATGTTAAGTTCCTTGTATCTCTTTTTGAACAAGGTGCGAGCCTTGCATAGGGGTCGATCGTGGGGCGGTGACATACGGACGCGTGACGTTTGTCGGAGTATTACATCCTTGCCATTTCCGAGGCAAGTATCATATGTCGAGTTCGATTTATATTGAAACGTTGATCATGCTTGTGGTTTTGTTCATATTGTTGAATATGAGATGTATTTACAAATTCTCGTGATATTCGTTGTTAATCGTTCGTATTGATGAGCGTATTGAAGTGCATATGTGTATGCACGGTTGATTGATTTATGGTTTAAATGATCCGAGGGGATCATGAGGATCTATCTTGAGGCGCTGGATCGAATGTCCACCATGCGTTGGTCCGACGGGATCATCATGGGGATCTATCTTTGAGGCCGGATCGTTGGACGGGTTTTCCACCATGCGTTGGTCCGACGGGATCATCATGGGGATCTATACCAAGGCGCTGGATCATTTGGATTACCCTGTATTATGTTGATGGAATCGTGAGGATTCGCATCGTTGGATTCCGATGACGGAAGTCCGTTTTGCTTGTTTATGATGTATTGACGATTATGAATTATGATACTTGTACTAGCATTGTTTTGCTAACCCCTTCGGGGGTGGACATTGTTTTGATGTTCAGGTAGCCGAGGAGCGGGAAGGCAACCACAGTACCGACAGGACGATGAAATGGCTCAGTGATGTGGTTGATGTCTATTGTTATTATGATGTGTTTCCTTGGTCTACTTAGTACTCGAGTACGTCTGATTTAATAAGTGTCATATTCGATATGGTTGTAAAAGTTTAACTCTTTGGATCAGTTGAATAAGTTCTACGTTTGAAATTCAGTTGTACAGTTGGATTATATTCATTTTTCTTTTAATCAGCCTTGTAAATCCTTACTTAAAGGGTTTACGGCGCTGTAATTATTCCGAATATCTCGGGGTGTTACAGAATATGGTATCGGAGCTAAGATTCATGGATATCTTGGCAGTCGGGTTAGTTAGGTCTCATTTATGTTATTTGATTATTGGTCGTTCGTAACATCACTGCTGAGCCAGCATCGTCGTGTGGACCGTGGTTGTAAGCTTCCTAATCTCAAATACTACCGTTTTATTTAATTCATGTTTTGTGAGCATTGATGGATGTATTTTTAGAAAATTTGCCCTGGATATTGAATATTTATGTTTACAGTATGTTGAGAGGAGGTCGTGGACGCGGACGCGGTCGTGGACGCGGACGTGGAAATGCGAGACAAGAAGAGTCGGTATCTACCCCAGAGATAACCGCTAGTCGAATGGATTCCCATTCCGGGGACGGCGAGGATCGGCAAATAATAATGCGAGATCCTAACGTGCAGGAGTGCTTCACAGTGGTTGCCCGAGATAAACCGGTTTGCTCAAGTTGTGGATCGCATGCAGACGGCGATGGGACAACAACATAACGTGGATAATCGAGGAGATAGATGGCTTACCGAGGTGATCAAATTGCATCCTCCGAAAATTGATGGTTCGGCTGAGACGCTTTCTTGGGATCACTGGCTGAAGGAGTTGGAGAAGATTTTGCGAGGATTAAGCTGTCCCAACGCAGAAGGTTCGGTCGCCCGGTATCTTCGACAGTGGAGGCTTTAGACTGGTGGGAGGCCATTCGACCGGAGGAGCACAATGTTGACTGGACGGAATTCAAGTTGATGATGGAGGCGCAGTATTGTCCTCGCCCAGTTAGAGAAGCCCGAGTTCGGGAGTTTTTCTCACCACAAGATTCGGGAACATCTGTGACGGACGTGATTAAGACTTTTAATCACCAGCTGACTTATGTGCGCCACTTGGTCAGGACCGAGGCGGAGAAGATTTTTCATTTTGACATGCGAATGAAGCCGGAAATTCAGCAGTATATGTCCGGATTTGAATGTACCACCTTGCGACAGTATCAGGACAAGGCGTTAGCCTATGATATGAAAGAGGCAGCAGTAGAGAAATCGACGGAAGCAAAGAAACAGAAGGTGTCTGGCAACTTCACGGAGGATAAGAGCAGCGGGCCTCGCAGGGGTCAGTCCTCTTTTCGTTCATCCAGGAGACCTCCGCATCCTTCTCGAGGTGGAAAGAAGTTCCGGCGGCACCAAGCTGTTTGAGACACGGGAAGAAGTGCTATAACTGTGGCAAAGCGGGACATGTTCGACGTGATTGTTTCGCGCCTGCTGTGACCTGTTTTGAGTGTGGACAGGAAGGACATCGTGCAACATTTTGTGGGAATGCGACCCGATCTTTTGGTACTCGTATCTACCCATCCGAGGGAGACGAGTGTGAACCAGACACGCAGAGTGGATTTCAGCAGTAACGCCGGGAAGAGAGAGGCATCCAAAGGCTTTGGGTCCGTTCCTCCGCGCCTGTACGAAATGAGAAAATCTGAGGATCAGAACACAGCTGTTGCATCAGGTACGATTCAGATCCTTTTGCAACCAGTTAGTGTCTTGTTCGATTCAGGAGCCACGCATTCTTTTATATATTTGAACTGTGTTAATCGTTTGAAAAACTCGTGCTTGTATAACTGTGAACCTTATGTTGTGGGGTTACCGAGCGGAGAGAAAATTGTGGGAACCCTAGAAGCTAGGGATTTCCCAGTATCTATAGAAGGAAGAGATTGGCCATCGAATCTTATTGTAGTTGACATCTACGGTGATGATTTAATTCTCGGGGATGATTGGCTCAACCGTTATGGAGCTGTGCTGAATTACCGAGAGAGAATCATTTCCATCATTGCTAATGACGGATCGAACACTTATTCCGAGGATGGAGACCGGAAGCTCGGGAAAATTGATCAAGGCAATGAAAGTGTGAAATTATCAAGCAGGATGTCAAGGACTCGTGCTATGCCATGAGGAAAGAGGAAGGAGTAGAGCTCTCGTCTATTTCGATTGTGAATGAGTTCTCGGATGTATTTCCTGACGAACTACAGGTTACCTCCGCAGAGGGGAGTGGAATTCACTATCGAATTAGAGCCTGGAGCGGCTCCTATTTCCAGAGCACCATACCGCATGGCGCCAACCGAGATGTATGAACTCAAGAAGCAATCGGAGGAATTGTTCTGGAAGGGCTATATCCAACCTAGCGTTTCTCCTTGGGGAGCGCCTGTTCTCTTTGTCCTAAGAAAGACGGATCCCTCCGACCGTGTATTGATTACAGGAGCTCAACAAGATGACGATCAAGAATAAGTATCCTATACCTCGGATCGACGACTTGTTTGATCAACTGCAAGGGGCAAGGGTATTCTCGAAGATTGACTTGCGATCAGGATACCACCAGTTGAGGATTAAGGAATCGGATATACCGAAATCTGCTTTCAGATCCCGGTACGGGCATTATGAATTCATAGTGATGCCGTTTGGACTTACCAATGCTCCTGCAGTATTCATGCAATTGATGAATCGGGTATTCTTGGAATACTTGGATAAATTTGTGGTCGTCTTCATTGATGACATCCTGATATATTCGAAGAACGCAGAGGAGCATGCCGAGCATTTGCGTGTGGTTTTGAGCACCTTGAGGAAGGAACAGCTGTATGCAAAATTTTCAAAATGCGAGTTCTGGCTTAAGGAAGTAACCTTCCTTGGGCATGTGATATCAGCCGACGGAGTTCAGGTGGACCCGAAGAAAGTCGAAGCAATCTTGGATTGGGAAGCTCCTAAAAACGTGAAGGAAGTACGAAGCTTCTTAGGACTTGCTGGATATTATCGCCGCTTTGTAGAAGGATTTTCCAAAATTGCTCGTCCACTCACTCAGTGGTACAGAAAACTCAAAAATTCATGTGGAATGAGAAGTGCCAGTGGTTTTGACGAACTTAAGAAGAGGCCGACGACAGCACCTATATTAGCACCGCCAGAGGGGACCGATGGATTCATGGTATCTGGACGCTTCGAATCGAGTGCAGGTTGTGTATTGATGCGAAGGATAGAGTGATTGCTTATGCTTCTCGGCAATTGAAGCCGTATGAGGTTAATTACCCGACTCATGATCTGGAGTTAGCGGTGTAGTCTTTGCACTGAAAATTAGGAGACATAATTTGAACTGCACTCATTGTCAGATCTATACCGATCATAATATCCTCAAGTACATTTTCAGTAAGAAAGAATTAAACAAGAGGAAAAGAAGGTGGTTGGAATTGATCAAGTATTACGACTTGGAGATTCTTTATCATCCGGGAAAAGCAAACGTAGTAGCCGATGCCTTGAGCCGAAAACCTGTTTCTCTTCGAGTGTTGGAAGCACTTACGTCCCAAACCAGCATTCAACGAGAACTGATCCGCGAAGGGATCGAAGTATGGGCACCAGGAATCCAAGGGCAACTTTACGTGATGGAACTGACTTCATCACTAGTCAAGGAGATCAAGTCTAAACAATTGAACGATTCTCTGATCCTTCGATTATGTGATGAAGTAAAGAAGGGAAAAGCCCCAGGATTCGTGGTACAAGACGATGGAGTTCTGAGATTTCAGAATCGACTTTGCGTTCCCGAGGATGATGATTTGAGACGGACAATTTTGAAGGAAGCTCATGGCGCGCCCTATTCTATTCACCCAGGCAGTAGTAAGATGTATAAGGATTTAAAGCAAAACTTCGGTGGGGAATATGAAGAAGGACGTAGCGGAGTACGTTTGAAGTGTTTAACTTGTCGGCGGGTTAAGATTGAACATCAACGACTGCCGAATGTTAAAACCGCTTCCGATCCCTGAATGGAAGTGGGAGGATATCTCGATGGACTTCATCACTAGTATGCCAAGGACTAGGACGGGAATGAACATGATTTGGGTTGTAGTTGATCGACTAACCAAGTCGGCTCATTTCCTGGGAATTAAAGATACATGGGGACCCGAGAGGTTGGCGCGAGTATTTATTGCGGAGATAGTCAGGTTGCATGGAACGCCGAAGACCATTATTTCGGATCGAGACGGTCGCTTCGTGTCGCACTTCTGGAAGGCAGTTCACAGGGCTTTGGGGACCGAGCTAAACTTTAGCACGGCTTATCATCCTCAGACGGACGGTCAGTCCGAAAGGACTATACAAACAGTAGAAGACATGCTTAGAGCTTGTGCTTTGGATTGGTCAACTGATTGGGAAGTCCATTTGCCATTGATTGAATTCACCTACAATAACAGTTGGCATGCTTCTATTAAGATGGCACCGTTTGAAGCTTTGTACGGGAGGAGATGTCGATCACCCCTGTGCTGGGATGATTCTTCGGATTTGATCGGGACGGAACCGGAATTGATAGTTCAGACTCAAGAAAAAATAGCTTTGATTAGAGAAAGACTGTTGACTGCCCAGAGTCGACAGAAGTCTTATGCGGACGTACGTCGTCGCCCTCTGGAGTTCGACATTGGGGATCACGTACTATTGAAGGTGTCTCCTACACGGGGAATTTTCCGTTTTGGGAGGAAAGGCAAGCTAAGTCCGAGATATATCGGACCGTTTGAGATCCTCGAGAGAGTTGGGGATTTAGCATACAGGTTGGCCTTACCGCCATCGCTGAGTCACGTTCACAACGTGTTTCACGTATCCCAATTGCGGAAGTATGTACCAGATCCCAGTCATATTATTGATTTCGACAAGATCGAGATAGCTAATGACGGCACCTTCGAAGAGAGACCAATAAAGATACTCGAGAGTCGAGTCAAGCAGTTGAGGAATAAACCGATCGCCTTGGTAAAAGTTCAGTGGTCTCGACATGGAGTCGAAGAAGCAACTTGGGAGACGGAGGAGAGTATGAAGTCGAGATACCCGGAATTATTTTCGTCTTAAGTTTCGGGCCGAAACTTCTTTTTAGAAGGGTAGTATGTAATGCCCGAATAAATGGTGTATTTACCTTGTACTCAACCTTGTATTATTTCGACTTCGTGATGTTATAAATCGTAGATTGGTTTCCCGTATTTGTGCCCTTATGTTTTTATATCTTTAAGCATTGCATGCATGATTTTGCACGTACTAACGTACGTTAACAAACGTTCATAACGTACGCTAAGGATTCAGTGTTACGTACGTTATCTGATGTCCTTAACGTACGTAAGATAAGTCAACTTGGGTTCGGATAAGGGTCGGCTTGTGGGGGCCGAAGAGAGGGCCGGGGAAGATTCGTGTGATTCCCGCATGAACCTGGACATAGGCGTTACGTACGCTATGGTACATGTGTTACGTACGCTATAGACATGAGTATTACGTACGTAAAACCCGCGTGACTACGTACGTAAAGGAATGGCGAAATCACCGAGGAACTGCAGTCAGGCGATTACGTACGTTAAGGCTAGGGTATAACGTACGTTAAGCTTGTTACGTACGAAAGGGGTTATTGCATAACGTACGTAATGCTTAGAAATCTATTTATAGAACATGACCCTCACTTCATTTCCCACTTTTGCCTTGGCCGATTTTTGCGTTCTTGAGACTGTCCTTCACCTCATATCCCTCATATCATCAATTACCTCCGAATTTGGGAAGCTTAGGCCGGGTGAGTTGGTGATCAAGCTTCCGGTGAAGAGTTTATTGAAGATTTTCTTATTCTTTCATCTCTTAAGGTATGTTACGATTCACCAAGCTAGAGTTTACATTCTTAAACTATACTTTGAGCTTGTTTTGGAAATATTTGGACTAGATAATGATCTTTTGAGTCCAGCACCATGTTTTGTAGTTTAGAACCCGATTATACCTTATCTTTCTTTCATTACGTAGAGTCTTGATTTAGCCTCGGTGGATGAAACCTTAACTTGTAGCATCCTTAATTCGTGGGAGTAATAAGCATGATTTCAGTTATATTCTCCGATTCCTTTTTATGTTCCATTGGAGAAATTCATATATGTTAGAAGAAAATGTTATGACAATGTCCTCCATGTTCTTGAGGTAATACATATATGTATCAACTAGGTCCTTGAACTTAAACCGAATCACCGTAGTGTCGTTTTCCTTGCGAAATATTTAAGCATGCTTGTCGTCTTGAGTAATATTGGGGGTCGAATCATCTTGGCCGACCATATGGGGATTTGACATTCATTTCCTTATTTAACACAAAACCCTCAACACCTTGTGAAACAATGAACTTTTAAACAACGGTACTTCATTTTCGAAACGATCGTTCAGCCCTTATAGAGTACCTTATCGTTCCCGGTTTAGTTCTTACTTAGTGTTCTAACCGTGAACCAACCTAGTGTCACTACTTTACGATCTTAATATTAGTATTCGGTGAGCGTATGTTAGTGTCGAGTGGTATGTTAAGTTCCTTGTATCTCTTTTTGAACAAGGTGCGAGCCTTGCATAGGGGTCGATCGTGGGGCGGTGACATACGGACGCGTGACGTTTGTCGGAGTATTACATCCTTGCCATTTCCGAGGCAAGTATCATATGTCGAGTTCGATTTATATTGAAACGTTGATCATGCTTGTGGTTTTGTTCATATTGTTGAATATGAGATGTATTTCTGAAATTCTCGTGATATTCGTTGTTAATCGTTCGTATTGATGAACGTATTGAAGTGCATATGTGTATGCACAGTTGATTGATTTATGGTTTAAATGATCCGAGGGGGATCATGAGGATCTATGCTGAGGGCGCTGGATCGAATGTCCACCATGCGTTGGTCCGACGGGATCATCATGGGGATCTATGCTGAGGGCGCTGGATCGTTGGACGGGTTTTCCACCATGCGTTGGTCCGACGGGATCATCATGGGGATCTATACCAAGGGCGCTGGATCGGATTACCTCGTATTATGTTGATGGAATCGTGAGGATTCGCATCGTTGATTCCGGCGACGGAAGTCCGCTTGCTTGTTTATGATGTATTGACGATTATGAATTATGATACTTGTACTAGCATTGTTTTGCTAACCCCTTCGGGGGTGGACATTGTTTTGATGTTCAGGTAGCCGAGGAGCGGGAAGGCAACCACAGTACCGACAGGACGATGAAATGGCTCAGTGATGTGGTTGATGTCTATTGTTATTATGATGTGTTTCCTTGGTCTACTTAGTACTCGAGTACGTCTAATTTAATAAGTGTCATATTCGATATGGTTGTAAAAGTTTAACTCTTTGGATCAGTTGAATAAGTTCTACGTTTGAAATTCAGTTGTACAGTTGGATTATATTCATTTTTCTTTTAATCAGCCTTGTAAATCCTTACTTAAAGGGTTTACGGCGCTGTAATTATTCCGAATATCTCGGGGTGTTACACATACGATACCTTCGCCTAAAATTCTCTTCTGAATACTTAGGAAGAGTGTCATCGTCGCCAAAATAGTCGTCGATTAAATGTTGTTCCGACTCTTCTCGTTCACGTGGTATGTATGCCCTCGTCCTCTTAATAGCCGATCCCGATCGCCCGGCTTCTTGATCACACATACCTATAAATTGTTCATACGCCGCATAACCCTGGATATAGCGCTCCAGGTCATTTTGAAAATAAACATCATAATGGTCGTAGGTGGAGGTGTTGTTGGGATTGTTTGGATCCATATTTGATAGAAAATTAAGTATTATTGAAGTAGAAATTAAATTGGAAGAGTGTGTAAAAAATGGTAGAATAAGGAGGTATTTATAGAATTTTTAGGGGTAAAAATTTGGAAAGTATGGTATTTAGCCGTTTGGCAACGTTCAAAAATAAGCAATCTATTTGTTGCCAATGTTCACAAATTCAAAAAAGAAAAAAAGAAAAAAAAAAACGAATGGCGCTGGCTGGTGGCTACGGCGCCACCTCCTTTGGCGCGAAGTTTGGTACCGTACGCCGTTCTTGGGCAACGGCTGGTAGAACAACGCAAGGGAAAATCGCAACGGTACCCCTCGCTCTTAAGGTCAATGACATCTCTTGACATTATCTACCATTAATATGATCAATTTGTTATGAAATCGAAATATTATAGAGAGAGAATAGAGAGAGAAATTAGAAAATGATTCTCAGGTGTATTTTTCATTAATAACTGAAGTCCTATTTATAGG
The DNA here is from genome assembly GCA_033398695.1 of Orobanche coerulescens. NCBI lineage: Eukaryota > Viridiplantae > Streptophyta > Magnoliopsida > Lamiales > Orobanchaceae > Orobanche > Orobanche coerulescens. Next base: position 200,123,790 of record CM065803.1, on the reverse strand, counting down.
AAAACTTCAGATGGCACAATCGTAATTACATAATTACATCACGGGCATAATAGTCATTCACACTATATAAAAACAAAAGGGTAATTGAAATGTCATTTTCAAGGTATATTATAACACCCACCCTTGAATGACTATTTACATAAATATCTGCTGAACTAGTTTGAAGAAAAATCCAATGGGAGAAAAACTTTCAAACTATTTGTATTGGAGCTTGTGGCAATCATATCATATTGCATCATAATGTTGGTAGGAAATCTCCGTGGGATAAAACTTCAGCAATCTCGTAAATTTTCTCCCCCTTATCTCGATAGTTCTTGTATGAGTATTCTTGTGCCGTCTCAGTAAAACCCCGTGGGACAAAACTGAGTGAATCTGTCATGTATATCATTCGTTGGAGTATCCATGTGTTGTCTCATTAAAACCTTGTCAAGAAAACCTAGTGGGAAAAACTTAATCGAAGGAAAAAGAGTACAACTACTCCTTCCGTTTTCAATCTTTGAGGAATAATCTTGATCTTTGTAGTGTTCCTCATTATGCCATGAATATGCCTCGTTAAAACCTTATTAGGGAAAACCCAATGGGAAAAATCTTAATAAAGGAAAAAAGAGTACAGTATTCATACTAATACGCCATTCCAGTTGCCTCGTTAAAAACCTTGCTAGGAAAACCCAATGGGACAAAACCTCAGTCAAGGGAAAAAGAGTGCAACGCGTATTTTATATAAATATGCCCCAGGCATTTGAATGATCCTCTAGGGATTAGTACGAGTATCATTTTCAGTGCAGTTTGTAATATCGGACTCATACTCCCCCTCAATATATTCCAAATTTCTTTTGGAGATTCCATATTTGTTGTGATTAGGCTGCCTCGTTAAAAACCTTGTTGGGAAAACCTAGTGGGATAAAACCTCAGTCAAGGAAAAGAGTACAGCAAATAATTTTCGTTAACAATGCTTTATTTTGAGTGACTGCATGCACTGATAATATGTTCAAAATCTCCTTACGAGTCACTTTCAGTAAGCCCATATGTTTCATTTTATTATAAGGGCATATATTTCAATTTCGATGGATTTCAATATCCTCATTTTCACAAATCATGGATTTTAATATCCTCATTTCCAATATCAATATTTCACAGTCATGGATATCCTCATATCATTTATCGATATCCTCTTTCCAATCATTGATATCCTCATTTTATTCATAGCGCAATATTGTGTCGACACTTTTACTTCCCCATGGCAACATAACTTGCCGAGATATCTCATTATCAATTACCCATTGGGATTACACATTGTGGTTATGTCTATATACTTCTCAAAAGTATATGCCTCCTTTTATCATTTGCTTTGATTCATATTCGGGGAATTATTATGTATTTATCAAAGCAGTTGTAGTTGGTACCAAAGATTAATAATTTGTCATGCATCTTTGAACTCCAAGTTCATTTTTGAGTTGTGAGGATATATTGTGATGCATTTCACATATTTCCAACTACCAATACTCTCCCTCATGCTAAGAGATTTCTTGGGCACCAAACACATATGTCAGTATCTTAGTATTCATCTTCAGTCATGGGAGTTTATATATTATGTTCTCGATATTGGTTGGAGGACTTCAAATAGTATGCCATTTGATATCCCACTTGTATGCGCATATCTTGATCCTTTCTGGGATCTATTCAAGTTCATTTGGGATATATTACTAGCTCAATCTGATATGGAATATATGCTCAAACCGTGAGCAAATAATCTCGTAAATTTCTGATTACGAGTCATATAAACATGTGACTATCTAGTGGATCCATAATATCTAGTAGTTCACATGTAGAGGGAGTGAGCCCATACTCCCCCTTAATATATTCCAAATTTATAAGGGATTCATTTCCAATATTGGCTAGTAGTAATAGTAATCGAGAACATATATTTAAAGACATGATGTGTCTGTATCACCGTATAGATATTTTGCCGGCATATCACATCATCTTTCGGTGCCATTATTGCACATCATTTTCAACATGGAGTTGCCGTTCGCACATCTCATATTATGTTCATTATTCAAATATATAGAGTCGTAGTTCATACGCTTCAGGATGCGGAGTCAAATCTCATACGCGTAATTCCAATCTATAAATAGATTATCATTGTATTCACAAAATTCACCTATACTGAGGGTCTGAATATCATAATGGATTCAATGCTTTCGAATCTTCGTAAATATTACCCATCTCTTCCAGTGAATATCATAAAAAGAATTTATCGAGCTCGACTCGAAAGATTAAGGGTGCTAATGAGAAATGGCATCCCAGAAGATATTCGATGGTTGATCGAAGCACAAGTTCGATTATCTGGCGAATTTTAAAATTCATTTAAGTATATGCCAGGTACAGATAAGAGTAGTTTTGCAAAGAAACGGAGAGCAAAAAGATTAGGTGGGTGCTATAAATGTGCTTGGTGGACATGTGACACACGATGCAAATCTGTGGGGTTTGTATCCAAAAATCGAGAAGATAAAATAGCATTTATCAAGGATGGATTGAGTAAGGAATCTATGGATCATGATATTCAACAGATTCTTGATACACATCCCAGTGGATACGTTCATCGTGAACTAATGGCTTTGTGGATGCAATTCAAGGATGAACGGGAACGTTATAGTCATGAAAAATTAATCTCAAAAGATCCAGTTTGTAAGTCCGTTTTATCAAAGTTGCTATAAGGTAATAGAAGAAATAATGCAAGTTGATGAATACTGTTTTCCAATATTTAAATTTCTCAGCTGCCGATCGGTAACGTCATTTTCATTGAAAAATATAATATCATATCTTTCGTTTTCTTTTGCAATTTTGTCAAAAGTAATGACTTATCTGCCGCTCCATTTTCAATGAAAATAGTGAAGTCATTCGTCGTTTAGAAAGAAGTTTGCTCTTTAAATTTGGGATCCACAAATCAGATAATGTATCTCTCATAAAATTATTTTGAAAGTCTAGTGTAGAAAAATGGAGTTCTCAGAATCCTCACATAGATCTCATCCAATTAAAACTATATGTATTTTAGGTGGATCCAAATTGATAGGTCATATCCAGCATATAGATATGGCATATCAATTCGTAAAAGAATTAGGAAAACACAAAATCGATATATTGTATGGTGGGAGTAATTATAGATTTTTGGGTTATCTTTTAGAGGCTGCACAAAATGGGAGAATAAGAGTAACAAGTGCCTCCCACAGTTAGAACCAGTAGTATAGGGGGTTCAACTGGGTTGATGCTTCAAACACAGTCTGTGCATGATAGTTTGATGTATGTGGTGAATAATAGTGATGCCTTTATTGTTATTCCAGGTGGCTATGGCACACTCAATGAGATATTCAACATCACGTCATGGGCTGAGCGGGACTTCCATACCAAATCTATAGGTTTGTTGAATATTAATAATTTCTTCAGCGATTTGCTTGCCTTTCTGGATCAAGGAGTAGATCACAAGTTTATATCTCAGCAATCACGAGATATAATAATATGTCTTGACATTCTTTGATCTACTTATAAAGTTTCAGGCATATATTTCAGTTAAGAATTTGGAAGTCAAAGCTCATCAGCCACAGGCTATTGGCGCCAAACGGAAAAGAAGTTTAGATCATTTAGATCTTTCATTATAAACCCTTATGCCAGGGGGTGGCAGAGTTACGGAGTTTTATACTCTCGAGACACACCCCTTTTCTTTTTATTGGTTTCATATGTATTTTCTTTTTCGCGTTTCATATTGTCGAGTGTTTACTGCCTTTCAGCTAGTTTCGATATTTTCTCTTCGACTGTTGTGTGCTTCTTCAGCAATAATAAACCATCTTTTGCTTTTATGCAAATACAATATTTTCACAAATATGTGATATATGTTTCCCCATGAATATTGTCAATCAATATGATTTCAATGATCCCACCATGTGATATAATCAACATGGGATTTATTGAGCAATTATTTTCTAGTGATAGTTTTCCATATCACTTGTCAAATGATCCCATCATGCAGTTTGCATGGGATTTTCTTTAATTAATCGGTGATAGCTTATGATATCACTTGCTCAATTTTCCACGTTCGTGTTTAATCATGGAGATCGGATATTATATCCATCAACTGCTTCTTCTTCGAGAGCATGATTTGAATCATTGATCAACTACTTATTCAGAGTATGATTTATTTCTTTCAACTGCTTCTTCAGAGCAGGATTTAGATAATCGATCAACTACTTCTCCAGAGTAGGATTTATTTTTATCAACTGCTTCTTCTTTGAGAGCAGGATTTATGAACCATTCATGTGGTATAACCAACCACGATGGTGATATATAATATATAAATTGCATATATAAAACCATTCGTCTTGTGATAATTGAACTCATCACATGGGAGGTATTATAATTATATAAAATAAACGCAATAAATATGTGGTTTTAAACCACCACTTTGAGATAAGTAAGAGACATAATTTAAACTGTAAAATAATTAACTGTTTCTACCAGAGTAGGATCGTCCAATCAATTCCGCAAAATATAGTCATCGTCAAGGTATAGGTCGAAATATCGAATACCGTTAAGTATTTGCGATTTCCAGAGTTGGATGTTATTCGTACATTCTAATAAATTTAATAATGACATATATGAAAAGAATTAATACCCATATCAATATTAATGTCAAATTGAAGCTCTAGTGAAATGGATCATGGTGGTATCAAGAAAAATTAATTCCGACATCATATGTATCTTATATTTAAGAAAAATGAATGTATGATTCAATAAATTAAAAGAATATTTTATTCTTTTTTTTATATATTATTATTTTCCTTCTCACTTTCCATTTACTTCAAACAAGTTGTGATTTTTTTTTTGAGAAATGCTACACATACACACATTTATACACACTTTCCTACACACTAACATCTCATTCATTTATTTATTGTGGGGCCCATTTGTTTATTGTGGGATCGTATTAAATGAATGGATAAGATGTTAAGTGTGTATGAATGTGTGTATATGTAGCATTGCTTTTTTTTTTTCGTCCCGTGACTTTTTCGTCCCATTTACTTCAAACAAGTTGTGATTTTTTTTTCCGTACCGTGACTTTTTCGTCCCATTTATCTTCTTCTGTTTACTATTTCTTCTTCTTTCTCCGACGTTTTGCTGTTCTTTCTCCCCTAACTTTTTTTTTTAATCTTCTTCTTGAATAACACATACGCACACATATTGACAAATAATACCTCATACATCACACCACCGTGCGATGATGGATAGCAACGGAAGTCGAATTTCCCGTTTCGGGTCCGGTTTCGATGGCTTGGAGGTTGAGGAGCTGGTCACTTCCTTCTCCTTCCTCTTTTTTTTTTTTCTTGAGACGCATTAACATAAAAAATACCTGTGAACGACCCCCTCCGGACCACCGACGACCGTAGCACCCGAACCTGCCGGAGTTGAAGAAATTCCTCCCGCTCCATAACTCGTCGGCGACCACCGCCGGAGAAGCAGTAGAAATCGCCGCGAAAATCCGACTGACCTCCAAGATATCCCGTCACAGCCGGAGATGTGTCTACCAGGACCGCCGGAATGGGTTTTATATTACTCCCTTCCATTTTCATCTGAAGCCATTCCAGTACCTGGTCGTAGTCCCCTTTCTATCGTCGGTGTTGTTGGTGATTTTAGTGTCACCATTCATTTTGTGTAATTGGAACTAATATGTGAGTTAAGGGGTTTATAATTCGTATTCTAATATATGATCGGGTATGTGCGGAGTGCACACATATATAAGATCGAATTATAAGCCGGTACGGACTAATGTCGGGGGTCCGGGGGCAGCGCCCCTAGCGGGGTCCATGGGGCAGAGCCCCTGGCGGTGGTATTTAGTGATATTTCCGAATTTTAGAGGGAGACTGTGGTAAAATTGATTAATTTCGTCAATTTTGTTAAGCCACCCGTCAACCCTAATTTCAGACCACTAATGACGGCGCCGCTCTCAAAACCCTAAAATCGACCTAATTGTAACCCTAATCCGACATGTATAAATAGGGCTCTCCTCATGAGTCTGAAAGACACCCCTTTTCTGAGCTCTCTATCTTTCTGATAAACACAGAATTTCTCTAGCAATTTGACTTACGTTTCTGTGCCTGGATTCGTAAGTGTTCCATTGAATTATCCTAGGCTGAATTTCTTGTAACCCGGGCATATGGTAGAAATATCAGTTCGGGAAGTGTTTACACGATCCATTGGAAAATCTGGATTTCTATAAAAACCCTTATACCCCAACAGGTGCCGGGTTTAATTGAATTCAGAGACCGCGTCTATACCACACCTATTACCGGGAGTTCAGGCGGAGATTCGCAGCTTGGTCTTCCCGACTGAGAGATCATGGTGAGTGTATATGGCCTCTCTGATTAATGGTCGTCGCGGCAGGGTCATCGGCCGGATATGTGTGTCGCTATATATATATATATATATATATATTTTGGAGTTACGGGCGAGAGAATTGGGACGAGATAGGAGATGAAGTGAGAGAGAGTGATTAATTAAGATCAGTAGAAAAGGAATCTCCATTTGTAGAGATGGTTGACTGGGAGCCGCCCCATGCGCTTTGATACAGTTTTTTTTTTTTTTTTTAATCTTGTAGCGGTCCGCTTGTTTGTGGTGGAGAGAAGAAAACAACTATTTGGATCTAGATCTAAAATTCTTGATTCGATTTCTGATACAAAGGATCATCTATAAGATGCAATTGTAGAGCATACTTTCGTTATATTACTCAAACGGTTAGAGTCGTGCTGATAACGTGTTATAAAATCGAAATATTATAGAGAGAGAATAGAGAGAGAAATTAGAAAATGATTCTCAGGTGTATTTTTATTAATAACTGAAGTCCTATTTATAGAAAAACTTCAGATGGCACAATCGTAATTACATAATTACATCAGGGGCATAATAGTCATTCACACTATATAAAAACAAAAGGATAATTGAAATGTTATTTTCAAGGTATATTATAACACAATTAATGTAATTTTCTTCATTTATTATTTCACAAAACTAAATTTGTTGCCGCATTTGCAATATCAACACTATTGTATTGAAAATATTTTTTATCATAATATTTGTTATGAATGGCACGCCTACGAGAAGATGTATTGCGCAGTACGAGGAGATTAAATCAATATTATCTTGTATTGTGATGACTATTATACTCCTGATGGAATACGATTACGATTGTGCCATCTGAAGTTTTCTTATCCTATAAATAGTACTTCAGTTATTAATGAAAATAAATCTGAAAATTCTCTCTATTCTATATGCAATTTTATAACACGTTATCAGCACTAATCTCTATCTTGATGAGCAGCCCGAGTATATCGTATTCTTTGATCCAGACATCTTTCTTTGAATCCTCTCATAAAAAAACAAGAAATTCACAAAAAAAAAAGAAAATCGAAAAGGAAAAGTCTTAGAGTGCTCTCAATGTTGTGTGTTTCAACTCTTAAAGACTATCCAATTTCTATCCTCGTCTCTCTCTTTCTCCAAAACATACACACATAGGAGAAACATACACACATTAGGGATGGCAACGGGTCGGGTCGGGTGCGGGTTTCATACTCCCCAAACCTACACCCGAAATCACCACCCGAACCCAAACCCAAACCCAAAGGATGTTTGGGTGGCAAAACAAAACCCACACCCACACCCACACCCATTGGGTTCGGGTTTTTTCACCCAAACCCAAACCCGCAGCTTGATCAGGCAGAATCAAAATTCAAGTTTGGTACTCATCCAAATTCAAATTTGATAAAATACAAAATGTAGCATAATTTAACATAGTTTGCAAATTTCAATAGAATAATAAAATAGTTTACAAATGACAATACAATAATAACATAGTTTAACATAGTCTTCAACATAGACTCTCAAGAAATTAAATTACAATAACATACAATTAACATAGACAGAGTGAGTCGTGAGATATGTAAGAAAGGAATGGGTGAAAAGTGAAAATCCTAATTTACACTTATATATACATATGGTAATTAGGTAATTTAACATATAACTGGGCGGGTGTCTGGGTTTCGGGTGTGGGTTTGAGTGATCCCAAACCCGCACCCGTAATATCGGGTGTCGCCCGAACCCAAACCCAGTCAACTCGAGTTTCGCCAGTTGACTTGGGTTTGAGTTCGGGTGGGCCCCACGGGTTTGGGCTTTCCTGCCATCCCTAACACACATAGAGAGAGCCATTAAACTACAAGTAAACACCTTCAAACGTCTGAGCGAATAAGATATTTTATTCATTAAGCTGATTAAATCACAAGTAAATTGGAAAGAAGTGGACCCCATCAGAGAAATATTTATCCGTCAAGAAGCCACCCACGACGAAGGTAAAGGCTCTTCACAAGCCCGAAGCCCTCAAATCAATTCGGACCCACGTAAACGCCCAACGTTCCGCTGGTGGCCATAAGGATAAGGGCCAAGCTGAAGGATATGGATCGGGCCAATGTGACGAACACGAGGCTCTCGGGATACAAGGAAGGGACTCTAGTGAACCGGGTCCGATCTGCCGTCACAAACAGACTGAGGAAGAAGCTCAAGGAACTGATGATGGAGTTTCAGTGTCTGAGAGAGAAAATGATGGAGTATAAAGAAACTGTAGAGATCAGGATCTCATAAATATTCTCAATTACAACTTGCTAACAATTTTTTTTTTACAAATTAATCATTGACCAGAAGAAGAACGAAGTGATGATGAGGGAAGTTGTAGACAAAAAAAGGAGGAAAGGGAAAAAACGAAGAAGTGAACAGATGGAGAATAAAAGAATAAAAATATTCTTTTAATTCATTAAATCATATATTTGTTTTTTTTATATATAAGATACATGTGATTGGAATTAATTTTATTGACACCTGATCCATTTAATTAGAGATTCAATATAACACCAATATTGATATGCGATTTTAATTCTTATATTGTGGAAATTTTATAAAGTGGTATATGTGATATCACGGGACGGTCAGTGGCACTGTCGCAATTGACGTTGGTTGATGACATTTAATTATTCGACCTACTACCACATAATTATACTTTGAAATTTTGATTGGACGAACCTGCTCCAGAAGAAGTAGTTAAATATTTAATAATCTAATTCCTAACTTTATTGTAACTATCTCCAAGTGGTGGTTAAAATCATCTATTTGTTGAGTTTATATTCTCTAACTTATATATTATTATACCTCTCATCTGATAGTTTAATTATCATAAGATGGATGGTGACCTCCCATGTGATGAGTTGAACTATCACAAGATGGATGGTGATACCTCCCATCTAATAAAACTAATTACCACAAGATGGAAGGTGATACCTCCTATATGACAAGTTTAATTATCACAAAATGGATGGCGATGCCTCCTATATGATAAATATAATTGTCACAAGACGGATGGTTTTATATATTTACTATACCTCATATGTGATGAGTTCAATTATCACAAGACGGGTGGTTTTACTTATATGCAATTTAATTATTGTATATCACCATTTATGGTTGGTTATACTATATGAATGGCTAATAAATCCTACTTTGGAGAAGTAGTTTATCAGTTGCTCAAATCATGCTCTCGAAAAGGCAGTTGATAAAAATAAATTCTAATATCCGAAGTAGTTGATTAATTATCCAAATCCTGCTCTTGAAGAAGCAGTTGGCATAAATAAATCATAATCTGAAGAAGATTAATTCGAAAACTTGATCAAGTAATACCAGAAGCTATCATTAGTTAATTAATGAAGAAAAGTTGCTCAATAAATTTCATGTTGATAATGTTAAAGAGATATATCAGATGGTGAGATTATATGAAATCATTGATATAAAGACAGAGTACTCTTAAAAGGATGTAGTAAACATTATATTTGCTGGAGTATTATAAGTGTCTGAAATGATATTATTATCACTCCAGAAGAAGTATAAACAGTTGAAGTGAAAAATACTAAAACTAGCCAGAAAGGCAGTAAGCATTTCAGGCTAATAATATTTGACAAATTCCAAATGATGAATGACAAATAAGATATTATATTTGAAATGATATCCTTGAGTCGGCTGCTGACATTTTTATATTAAAAGATAATATGAAATAATGAGAAATGCATTACTATCTAGTCGATCGAGAAGAAATCTAGTAAATTTTAAGGATGTAAGCCGACGAAATGGCCATCACATGTAAAATAAAAGCATAAATTGAATTTATGTGTATGAGATGTGACTCCGCATTTGAATAGTTCATAATCCAAAGCGTATGAATTACGAATCCATGTCAATAGTAACCAGCTATAACTCGGTGTTAATAAATGGTGTATATTAATGGCACCGAAGCATGACGTGATATATTGATAAATATCATGATAAACACAATTGATTATTGAAATCAATGAAAAGATTTTACTGAACTAAAAATGTTATCAATTTGTATAAACATATATATCGATATGGTCAAGTAATGTGAAGAATAATTGAAATTCATGTTTTATTTGAAGACCAGAATGTAACGCCCCGATTTCGTACATATATTTATTGTGAATTATAGAAAATATGTTCAATTTTATTAAATTAATGCCCGAATAATTTATCGTTAATTCATTTTATTTCATGATCATGCAATTTCATTTATTCCATTATTATTCATGACAAGTCATGTGATTCGTTTCGTTGCATTCTCATTTTAATTCATTGTTTCATCTCGTCGTTTCTAGGCTCCAGTCAAATTTTAAGCGATATAAATCATTACCCTTAAGATTCCACAAGTCCATCTTAATTAATTTTAATCCATTCACTTTGGGACGGCCTAAGCCAAACCATTATAATATTCGGCCCAAATGCCAAGCCCAACATCCTCTCCCACTCACACACGATCAAAATATGGGAGAGTTTTCTGCACCTTCATTAACCTCCTTAATGGAGGTAGTGGGCATAATTGGGGGGGGGGGGTTTATAATCATGGAATGAGCATTTAAATCCTAGACTAAAACTATAAATCACAATCCATGACAATTCATATCCATTCCTTTTTCTCAACTCACCATAATTTCCACAGCAACCGAGCAGAACACATTTCACAAATATCACACTTCATATTTCTACGCCAGAGCACAACAGGTATTTCCCTTTCGTACACTCCTATGAATTAAAATTTCTTTTCCCAAATCCTACGATAATCTCGACTGTTCCTCCCGTAGCCAGTTGTCGGAGAAATCTCCTCAGCCTCCACCCACGTCAATTTTATTCCTCTGACCCGAACAGTTTTACACACACTGAAGTTCGTTTTCTTTTCAGACCTCAACCGCGAGCATGTAGTCACTGCCAATTTTCTTCCCCTTCTCGTCGGGTCATCGCCACCTAGTTTTACGGCACGTCTGGGCAAGCCTCAAATCCCAAACCAAAACTAAAGTATAATTTTCATTTCAAAATCAAAACTCATTGAAACCTACCTGTGAAGTTTTCTATCTTATTCTTCGGCTCCGACAGATCCAACCACCATCTCCGCCACCGCCAACTCATACCAGAGATCCGCACCACACCGCATTGAGTTCCGCCAAAAACCTACCATCAAGACTTAAACCCATTTCATCAAAATCCAAATCGGGTGCAGGCCCTTGAACCGGAATTTCGATCGGGAATCTCCTGACCCTCAACTTAAGCGCCGCCGCCATTTTGAGTTCCGTCAATACCTGAACCACAACTCGCCGCTTCCTCGTGTTTTGTCCGCCGCGAATTGGTGCAAGTGTTTTGGTGTGTCTCTGTGTGTGTGTATTTTACAGAGAGAGGGAGAGACGGGCAGCGGTGGTAGTGAAAGGGGGAGAGAGAGCGATTTTTGTGTTTTCAGTAGAGAGAGTCTAGATCTGATTTCTTTCAACGATGAGAAAGGGACTTTTGTAATCCAACTTTGGTCAAATTCATTTCCACTCCTAAGTTTTATAATTCTGTCAATTGACCCCATATTATTTATACTTCCTTCAATTCCATCCCTCAGATAGTTGATTCTTACGGATTAACCCCAATCAGCCTTATAACTCCTTCAATTTCAGTCCTTAAATATTTAATTCCTTCAATTTTACTTCAACAAGCTTTTCAATAATTAAAATTAAGCCTTATTTATTCGAGCCATTAAATACGTAGATTTCTCTAATAATATTAATATTCAATTTAAATTATGTCTTATACTTTATCTTCAATTATGGTATTATATGAATAATAAACTATTATCATTATTTGTAGATAATAACAAGAATTTACGGGCCTAGAATTATCGAGTCAAGCATCTCATCATATTCAAGTTCAAAAACTGCATTTTATCCAGGTGTGGGGATTTATTACGCTTTTGTTTATTTTAATTGCTTTATATATTGTCTCGTATGTGCACGTGAAATCAGTCAGAAGCACTTAAATGTGCAATCAGTCAGAAGCACTTAAATGTGCAAATCAGTCAGAAGCACTTAAATGTGCAAATCAGTCAGAAGTACTTAATTGTGCATAAAGCCTTCGGGCTAGCCGACGGGCTTCAGAATTTATCAGTCATGTTGTTTATACTTGCTAATATATTTAGTAATTAACGTAGACATATAGCGTATCCTCCACACTGAGCGAGTTGGAAGCTCACCCCACTATTTAATCCCTTTCAGGTTGAAGAGCTCGATGTGGCATGCGATTGAGAGTGGGATGATCAAGCCTATGATTAGATATTTATTTATTTAATGTTATTTCCCTCAAACTATATTTATGAACAAGTGTTCAATTTGTTTTATTTTTACATCAAGGTATGTTTTGTTTTAACAATGACTCGAGAAGATTACTTGCAATTATTAAGTTTGTCTTTTGAGATGTATTTCCACTGCAGTATTTTTATTTATTCTTCTTAAAATTTGAAGAATCATATTTAGAAAAGTGGTCGCTACATAAGTGGTATCAGAGCGGGTTTTCGGTTCTGTAGACTCGTTAAAATGGTTTCTTTTTCTAAACTGAAAATTTCATTTTCGCAAGTAGTCAAATATTTTTAACAATTATGACCATCCACCTCTGCCGTTCCACGTCGACTCCAAGGTACATTAAGTTATTATTATTCATTATGTGATAAATGCAGTTTACCAGACCAACCATGATTCATGCAGTATAGATGCAGTGTAACTCTCCATTTTATTTCTCCCTCTCATTGGGTAAGTACTGAAGGATCGTTGCGTATGGTATGCCTTAGGATAATGGCAACTCGTGGACGTGGACGCCCAGCTAACCGAGGTGCAGATAATCTCGGTGGTCAGAATGCTAACCTTGGTGGTGGTGATGGAGGTCAGGATAACCACAACAATAACGTGCCAGCTCCTACTCAGGCACAAGTTGTCCAACAATTCCGACGTTTCACCCCACCCACATTCAACGGTCGAGAAGGACCAGCTTTCGTTGATGAATGGTTCATGTCGCTCGAGCGCACCTTTGAGCTCATTGGGTGCACCGATGCGCAAAGAATTCTTTGTGGCCAATATCAAATGGTGGAGGATGCTGGACGCTGGTGGATAAGTTATTGGCGTTTGAGGCCAGTGGCCGAGCGTGCTGCATTAACATGGGATCGGTTCAAGGAAATAGTGATGGAACAGTACTACCCACAGCACTACCGAGAGAAGATTGAGAGAGAGTTTTGGAATTTTGAATAAGGAGGAATGACGGTTGAAGAATATGAAAGAAAATTCAACCAAATCAGCTTCTTTGTGGAGCACATGGTGGATACAGATTGAAAGAGGCCCCTTAAGTTCCGAAGTGGTTTACGCCTGAGTATTCGTCACATCGTGGCTGGTCATGGGTGCTACCCTATACCGAGACGGTTTTTCGAGCCCAAGAGGTTGAGGCTGGCCATAATCTGGATCAACAACAGTCTACGAAGCCTAGTATCGGTAAGAGGCATTGAAATGGAAACCAAAATAAGGTCGTGATTTCTAATAAGCAAGCAAAGGTTGATCAAAGGTCGGGACCTAAGCCTCAAACCAGTAAGCCAGAGTGCTCGAAGTGTGGTAAGAATCATGGAGGGGAGTGCCTGTACGGTAAAGGTGTCTGCTACAAATGCAAGGAGCCAGGGCATTCAGCTTCGAACTGTCATCTCCAAAGGGCCAAAGGTCAAGGTTCTGGAGGAAAAGCTCGAATCTATACTTTGACCCAAAAGGATGCAGATGAGAATCACGGCATGGTGTCAGGTATGCTTATGATCTCTAATGTGCCTGCCTTCGCTTTATTTGACACTGGTGCCACACATACTTTTATGTCTGCAAAATTTTATCATGCCATTGGTCATAGAAGCGTTAGAACTATTGATTCTCTTGAGGTTACCTTACCATCAGGAAATACAATCCTCACTAATAGAATGATTGACGAGAATATTGAGATAGGAGGAAGAGAATTTGACGCTAGCTTGTATTTGATTAAATCGATAGATTTTGATGTGATCCTTGGTATGGACTGGATCGATAGACATGATGCCGATATAAGCTACCGTGAGAAGAAGGTAACATTGAGGTGTTCCGAAGGCGAGTCGATCACCTTTTATGGTACTAAGAGTAGGACCGTACCAAGTGTAATCACAGCTATGAAAGCACTGAGAGGTCTAAGGAAGGAGAAATGTCAGGGTTACTTGGTGAGTTTGGTCGACACTCGTACTAATGAGGTGTCCCCTACAAACGTGCCTATAGTACGATAGTTTCTGGATGTATTTCCAGAAGATTTTCTGGGAGTCCCACCCGACCGACAAGTGGATTTTAGCATTGATTTGGTCCCTGGGGCGGCCCCTACATCTAAAGCGCCATATAGAATGGCTCCGAAGGAACTTCAAGAATTGAAGGTCCAGATTCAAGAGCTACTGGAGCTCGGATTTGCTCGTCCTAGCGTGTCACCCTGGGGTGCACCAGTACTGTTTGTAAGAAAGAATGATGGGTCACTTCGGATGTGTATAGATTATAGAGAGCTGAATCGACTCACGGTGAAGAATAAGTACCCACTACCGAGAATCAAGGATCTATTCGATCAGTTGAGGGGAGCTGGAACCTTTTCAAAGATTGATTTGCGGTCGGGGTACCACCAACTGAAGATTAGATAGTATGACATTCCCAAGACGAATTTCAGAACCCGTTATGGACATTTTGAATTTGTAGTGATGCCTTTTGGTCTGAGTAATGCACCGGCAGTCTTTATGGATTTGATGAACAGGGTGTTCCAATCTTACTTGGATAAGTTCCTGATCATCTTTATAGATGACATCTTGGTGTATTCTAAGGACAAGGAACAACACCAAGAACATTTGAGGATTACATTGGAGACACTTTGCAAGGAGAAATTGTATGCTAAATTCAAGAAATGTGAGTTTTGGTTAAACAGAGTTGGATTCCTTGGACATGTGGTGACTTCAAAAGGAATTGAGGTTGATCCCGATAAAGTTGTAGCAGTAAGTAGTTGGGGAATACCCAAGAATGCGAGCGAAGTCCTTAGCTTTCTGGGCCTAGCTGGCTATTATAGGAGATTTATCGAAGGATTTTCGAAAATCGCCACTCCTATGACCCAGTTAACAAGGAAAGGCGTGAGGTTCGAATGGAACTACAAGTGAGAGGAAAGTTTTCAAGAGTTGAAAAGGAGACTAACCTCGGCACCAACATTAACGATTCCTGATCCGACGGAAGACTTTGTTATTTATAGTGATGCCTCAAAGCAGGGGTTGGGTTGTGTTCTGATGCAACATGGTAAAGTAGTAGCCTATGCATCGAGACAGCTTAAACCACATGAGTTGAACTATCCAACGCATGATCTCGAGTTGGCTATTGTAGTACATGTGCTGAAGATTTGGCGTCACTATCTCTACGGAGGAAAGTGTGAGATATACACTGACCATAAAAGTTTGAAGTATCTTTTCACACAGAAGGACCTTAACATGAGACAAAGGCGATGGTTAGAATTGGTGAAGGACTATGATTGTACTATTCATTACCATCCGGGTAAGGCTAATGTGGTAGCTGATGCCTTGAGTCGGAAGACTAGAGGCGAATTAGCTTGCTTGACCAATCAGGAGAGTTTGATAAAGGAGTTATCCGAATTGAGGATTGAGGTAGTTGAGCCTTAAAAGAGTTCGAGAGCAATCCTATTATCTTTGGTCTTGCAACCAAACTTGAGGGATAAGATTAAGGAGGCTCAACCATGTGATAAGTTCTTGTGCAAGATGAAAGATCGAGCACAAGATAGAAGTATTGAGAAATTTGTCGTTGCCGCAGACGACGTTTTGACTTATGATGGGAGGTTATGTGTTCCTAAGGATCTACCCCTTAGGAAGCAAATCCTTGAAGAAGCTCACAATGCACCATACTTCGCTCACCCAGGAGGTACAAAGATGTACCACGACCTGGAGAAGTTCTTTTGGTGGAGAGGAATGAAACGGGACATTGGTGTATTTGTGGAGAAGTGTATGATATGTCAGCAGGTGAAGGCAGAACACCAATATCCAGGAGGTTTACTCCAACCGTTGGAAATCCGAGAATGGAAATGGGAGCATATCACAATGGATTTCGTGGTTGGTCTGCCACGAACCATGAGTAAGAACGACACTATCTGGGTGATAGTAGATCGTTTGACGAAGTCATCTCATTTTCTACCTGTGAGGATGACTTGCAGTATGGAACAATATGCGAAGATTTATATTCGGGAGATTGTGAGGTTACATGGCGTTCCAGTGTCGATCGTCTCAGATAGAGATCCACGATTTACTTCGAAATTTTGGAAAAGTCTGCAAAGTGCACTGGGCACTAAATTGAATTTCAGTACTGCATATCATCCGCAAACCGATGGTCAATCTGAACGGACTATAAAGACACTTGAAGATTTGTTGAGGACGTGTGTTCTTGATACTGGTGAAAATTGGGAAAATATTTTGCCGTTAGTAGAGTTTGCTTATAACAGCAGTTACCAAGCGACTATACAAATGGCCCCGTATGAGGCTCTGTACGGAAGGAAATGTCGATTGCCCCTTTATTGGAGTGAGGTTGGAGAAGGAAAAGTTTTGGGTCTAGAATTGATCGGGCAGACTGTAGAGAAGATAGCCGAAATCAGAAGTATAATTAAGACTGCCCAGGATCGGCAGAAGTCTTATGCGGATAAACGGAGGAAAGATATCCAATTTGAGATTGGAGAGAAGGTGTTCCTGAAGGTAGTGTCGATGATAGGAGTAATACGATTCGGTAAAAAGGGAAAGCTACAGCCTCATTATATCGGACCTTTTGAGATTTTGGGTTGTGTTGGTGATCTTGCTTATAGTTTGGCATTGCCGATGGAATTATCAGGAGTGCACAATGTCTTTCACGTCTCCATGCTAAGAAAGTACATACATGATCCTGGTCACGTATGCAACTTCAAGGAGTTGCATGTAGCCAATAACTTGACCTATGAGGAGGTACCTACAGCTATTTTGGAGCGTAAGGTACATCAGTTACGAAATAAAGAGGTTAAATTGGTGAAAGTTCAATGGAGTCATCATGGACCAAATGAGGCAACTTGGGAACGTAAAGAGGAGATCCACTCTAAGTATCCAACATTCATTTTTCAAGGTACGTAACTTAATTTTCGAGGACGAAAATTTGTTAAAGGGGAGTAGGTTGTAACGCCCCGATTTCGCACATACATTTATTGTGAATTATAGAAAACATGTTCAATTTTATTAAATTAATGCCCGAATAATTTCTCATTAATTCATTTTATTTCATGATCAAGAAAATTCATTTATTCCATTATTATTTATGACAAGTCATGTGATTCGTTTCGTTGCATTTCTCATTTTAATTCATTGTTTCATCTCGTCGTTTCTAGGCTCCAGTCAAATTTTAAGCGATATAAATCGTTACCCTTAAGATTCCACAAATCTATCTTAATTAATTTTAATCCATTCACTTTGGGCCGGCCTAAGCCAAACCCATTATAATATTCAGCCCAAATTCCAAGCCCAACATCCTCTCCCACTCACACACGATCAAAATATGGGAGAGTTTTCTGCACCTTCATTAACCTCCTTAATGGAGGTAGTGGGCATAATGGGGGGAGTTTTATCATCATGGAATGAGAATTTAAATCCTAGACTAAAACTATAAATCACAATCCATGACAATTCATATCCATTCTTTTTTCTCAACTCACCATAATTTCCACAGCAACCGAGCAGAACACATTTCACAAATATCACACTTCAGATTTCTACGCCGGAGCACAACAGGTATTTCCCTTTCATACACTCCTATGAATTAAAATTTCTTTTCCCAAATCCTACGACAATCTCGACTATTCCTCCCGTAGTGTCACGGGGTGCGGCTCACTGAGGTTCAGGCCGTCGAATTTGTGCAGCGGATCACGAATCACCCGTGCGCCTAGGAGACTTCCGAGTCTCCGTTCGGCTACCATCAACGAGATTTCATAAAATACCAACAATTGAGATATCATGCACTGGTCCATTGTGCTGCGTAAAACGCTAGGCACCCGCCTGTCCTTTGCCTCCGACCAACTAAGGGCCGGTATCTCATACCCTTCAATCTTAACCCGCAATGGCACTCGGCACTAAGGGTCACTCGCATGCCCGAAGTGCAATTCCTCGTGCTCGACACTCGCTCGGGACTTCCTAGGTGCAGTACCTTGGCGCCCTTGAGAGTACCTCACTCGAGACTGACAACCTTTTAGATCTTGGCTTAGATTCATGCCATCAATAGATATTTGCCCCTCACGATGTTTGGGACTACTTCGCATACCGACATATTACCTTCAATCCGCAATGTGGTGTTGTCTCGCAACCACATGTACAAGCCAACGATCTCCCGCAGCATAGCCGGAACCGATAGCTAATGCTTACGAGTAAGCTCACGAGGCGTATGATTTAAATGCGTGCCTCGATTGCCCTATCGACATAGAGGAAGTGTATATGGCCGACGGCATCCCTCCGGTCACACTTTAGCCTCAATGCCAACCTTAAGCCCAACGCAGACCACTCAGGTCCTACGCCGCCCTAACGATTTCCAACTCGCTCGGGAACTCCTCGCACACTTCGAATGCTTAGAGTTGGCTCCATAGAGGCCCCCCATACCTCTAGGAAGATTGCACGCTTGGTGCTCGACAGCACGAGGAAGACTGGCCGCTTGCCCACCATTGCCCATCTAAGGACTGTCCCCCCTATAATAGGCTTAGACAAATATTCCCTTGTAATTGCACTAGACATTGATTGGCCGAGGAACCACATCGGGTGTAACTCCCTCATACGAACTCCAAATCCTTATCCGCTTGAACCGTAGAGTAGCTTATGACATTATCTATAAGTCCTCATAGTTTCAGCCCCCTCGAGGAGTGAGGAATTGCCTCTGCAATATTCTGAAACTACTACAATGCCACTGCACTGCAGCATCTCGATCCTTCGCATCGTTCGCTACTCAAACGGAACCGTCTAGTTGTGAAACTTGGTGGAGACCTTCCCAACACTCCAAGGAACTCCCCATTACAAGCATTTCACGAAAGTCTTATCCTAAAGCCCACTGCTCCCCGAATCAATGTCCTGCTTGCGCACGGACACACTCCGGACGCCGACCACTGTCGCACGTCCCCAACCTTATTCGTGTCGCAGGGCAACTATCCAACATAATCCTTTGTAAGTCCGGGGCAATCCTGGGTACTCCGAATAATATGGAAAGCGCCCTGTGACATCCTCCCCCTCTCGATCCGTTGACGTCCTCGTCAACGCATGCACACATAACCTGCTCTATGTACATGCGCTGCCCATCTCATCATGAAAATACTTGGGCAACGAACCCAACACTCTACCTCCATCTCCTCAACTCGTGTGCCTCTCAGCACAGCACTCTTAGTTCCATCAAGTGGCGCCTTCTTGTAAAGTCTGAGGCCCAACTCGAGGAACGCCTGCACGGCAACTCGGTGATCGCAATTTCCCGCCGCTCACTCGGAATCTCTTGCGCATCGCGCATTCAAACTCATTGCTCGTAGGGATGCAGTGCATGCGATCAGTGCACTCTCCCTCCTCTCGGATGTTGCCTCTCTTCGGCACACACCCACTCATATCTTGGCAGGAATCATCCTATCCATGCCTCGATATAACGAAAAACCCACCGATGGAATTAGATTGCCACTCTAGCTCAAATCAAGCTACTCCCTCATTGTCAAGTCCTAGACTAGCGACAAGTTCTCCGAATTAAACCGGGTCGATTTGCCTGAACATCTGGAGTACATGATACTTATAAGAGTGCTCACTAACACCAAGAACCCATCCAAAGGAGCCTTGCGCTCCGCTCAAATACCACCGCGACTGCCCTCTCAAAAATCCTTACTAACCATACCCCATAATATGGATTCCGAATTCTATCAAGGACGAGCCAAACCAAATCTGAAACTCTGTAAGACAAGTGCCCTCTAGCACAAGTCGAAAGAGGCCTACACGGCTGCTCACGGATCACTACTCTCGGCCATGAGGCCACCGCACTTCTACGGCAAGGAGCTTGAAGGCTGTACGCGTGATTAACGCACCCTCCCCCGCTCGAAGGTGATGCCTAACTCTCGGCACACCGCATCACCGGCCCTCAGCCTGGCGTGACGAAACTCGCGGGTTGGTCTCGCTGGTCATCTGACTCAGACGAAGACACGAACCCATGCCCTCTGGCCTAACTCGTAACCTGGCCATCTGGCCTATTGCTCAACGCACAATTGTGTACTCTATACGAGCACACCTCATCCGGCTTGCTCCCATCAGAAATCCTTCAACCAATAGGTCCCATTAATTGGCTTCGAAATCACTTCCAAGAACAGCCATCCCATGATCGCTCACATGTGTGTCCTGGATGGACACACCTCTTCGGTAACCAAGAAGCCCAATGCTTCGTATAACTCAGTCCCTTTCAGAAAATCCCTCAACCACAGAGCCCATACTCTAGGCTTTAGAGTCTCCTTAAGGAACGTCATCCTCGAATCAGCCCATTCCGTCTCGGGGGTCTGGCCCTCCCCCACTCATGTTGGAGGCCAGACCCGAATCTCTTGTCCCTCATAGACGGCTGGGACATGCAACACCACACTTGGAGCATGCCCATTCTCATATCTGCCCGACTCGAACCAGGAAGACTGAACACTCCACTCTTGCAACTCCCGTGGTGGCTGTGTTACGATTGCACCTCATGTGCGAAAGCGCTTTGCGCATAACAATTCAAATCTCTTAGTAACCAATGCACCTCAAGTGCTGTGGCGCTTGTGCGCACTAAGATTAAGCCCAAGCTTTGCACCTGAACGTGCTGTGGCGGTTTCCCGCACTCAAGTTCTCGCCCAAATAGGTTTCAAACCCAAATCACCTCTCAATCTGCGGCGCTACGCAAACATGGCTGCAACTTGGCAGACGTGGCTACTGCACACCACCCGGCTCACCGGCATGTCTCCTTCTAGGAGATCAAGATGTCTTATAAGCCCACAAAAATAGGTTAACACCGATTCTGATTGGATTGCACCAACACCGTTACTCACGCGTCCGCAATTTACCGATGAGAATGTTCCCCTCACATTAACCAAATGCCAACCGTACTTGCAGAGAATAAATAGTCATTAAACACGTCGTAACCCGGGTACTACCATTCGCCGAAATCACTAATGCCAACAACTCGCACCGAACAAAGCTTTCGAACATCACTGACAGAAACCAAACAACCAGGGTACTACCATTCGCCCAATTGCAAAGCCAACTCGAGGTACTACCATTCGCTCAAGTCCCACTGCCAACTAAATTCTCAACTCTGCCACAATACGTAAGAACGCACTGCAAGCCCTTCGCTGAAATGCCACTACAATGGCTAATCAAAAAAAATTTGGCACGATTTTGGTATCCGGTTCTCAAGGGAAGAAAGATCTTCAACAAAGCTCAACTGAAACCTGGATGCGACATTCCAGGCTCCGATACCACCTGTCACGGGGTGCGGCTCACTGAGGTTCAGGCCGTCGAATTCGTGCAGCGGATCACGAATCACCCGTGCGCCTAGGAGACTTCTGAGTCTCCGTCCGGCTACCATCAACGAGATTTCATAAAATATCAACATTTGAGATATCATGCACTGGTCCATTGTGCTGCGTAAAACGCTAGGCACCCGCCTGTCCTTTGCCTCCGAATAACTAAGGGCCGGTATCTCATACCCTTCAATCTTAACCCGCAATGGCACTCAGCACTAAGGGTCACTCGCATGCCCGAAGTGCAATTCCTCGTGCTCGACACTCGCTCGGGACTTCCTAGGTGCAGTACCTTGGCGCCCTTGAGAGTACCTCACTCGATACGGACAACCTTTTAGATCTTGGCTTAGATTCATTCCATCAATAGATATTTGCCCCTCACGATGTTTGGGACTACTTCGCATACCGACATATTACCTTCAATCCGCAATGTGGTGTTGTCTCGCAACCACATGTACAAGCCAACGATCCCCCGCAGCATAGCCGGAACCGATAGCTAATGCTTACGAGTAAGCTCACGAGGCGTATGTTTTAAATGCGTGCCTCGATTGCCCTATCGACATAGAGGAAGTGTATATGGCCGACGGCATCCCTCCGGTCACACTTTAGCCTCAATGCCAACCTTAAGCCCAACGCAGACCACTCAGGTCCTACGCCGCCCTAACGATTTCCAACTCGCTCGGGAACTCCTCGCACACTTCGAATGCTTAGAGTTGGCTCCCTAGAGGCCCCCCATACCTCTAGGAAGATTGCACGCTTGGTGCTCGATAGCACAAGGAAGACTGGCCGCTTGCCCACCATTGCCCATCTAAGGACTGTCCCCCCTATAATAGGCTTAGACAAATATTCCCTTGTAATTGCACTAGACATTGATTGGCCGAGGAACCACATCGGGTGTAACTCCCTCATACGAACTCCAAATCCTTATCCGCTTGAACCGTAGAGTAGCTTATGACATTATCTATAATTCCTCAAAGTTTCAGCCCCATCCGATACTCGAGGAGTGAGGAATTGCCTCTGCAATATTCTGAAACTACTACAATGCCACTGCACTGCAGCATCTCGATCCTTCGCATCGTTCGCTACTCAAACGGAACCGTCTAGTTGTAAAACTTGGTGGAGACCTTCCCAACACTCCAAGGAACTTCCCATTACAAGCATTTCACTAAATTCTTATCCTAAAGCCCACTGCTCCCCGACTCAATGTCCTGCTTGCGCACGGACACACTCCGGACGCCGACCACTGTCGCACGTCCCCAACCTTATTCGTGTCGCAGGGCAACTATCCAACATAATCCTTTGTAAGTCCGGGGCAATCCCGGGTACTCCGAATAATATGGAAAGCGCCCTGTGACACGTAGCCAGTTGTCGGAGAAATCTCCTCAGCCTCCACCCACCTCAATTTTATTCCTCTGACCCGAACAGTTTTACACACACTGAAGTTCGTTTTCTTTTCAGACCTCAACCACGAGCATGTAGTCACTGCCAATTTTCTTCCCCTTACCGTCGGGTCATCGCCACCCAGTTTTACGGCATGTCTGGGCAAGCCTCAAATCCCAAACCAAAACCAAAGTATAATTTTCATTTCAAAATCAGAACTCATTGAAATCTACCTGTGAAGTTTTCTATCTTTTTCTTTGGCTCCGACAGATCCAGCCACCATCTCCGCCACCGCCAACTCATAACAGAGATCCGCACCACACCGCATTGAGTTCCGCCAAAAACCTACCATCAAGCCTTAAACCCATTTCATCAAAATCCAAATCGGGTACAGGCCCTTGAACCGGAATTTCGATCGGGAATCTTCTGACCCTCAACCTAAGCGCCGCCGCCATTTTGAGTTCCGTCGATACCTGAACCACAACTCGTCGCTTCCTCGTATTTTGTCCGCCGCGAATTGGTGCAAGTGTTTTGGTGTGTGTGTCTCTCTCTCTCTCTCTCTCTGTGTGTGTGTATTTTACAGAGAGAGGGAGAGACGGGCAGCGGTGGTAGTGAAAGGGGAGAGAGAGAGCGATTTTTGTGTTTTCAGTAGAGAGAGTCTAGATCTGATTTCTTTCAACGATGAGAAAGGGGCTTTTGTAATCCAACTTTGGTCAAATTCATTTCCCCTCCTAAGTTTTATAATTCTGTCAATTGACCCATACTATTTATACTTCCTTCAATTCCATCCCTCACATAGTTGATTCTTATGGATTAACCCCAATCAGCCTTATAACTCCTTCAATTTCAGTCCTTAAATATTTAATTCCTTCAATTTTACTTCAACCAACTTTTCAATAATTAAAATTAAGCCTTATTTATTCGAGCCATTAAATACGTAGATTTCTCTAATAATATTAATATTCAATTTAAATTATGTCTTATACTTTATCTTCAATTATAGTATTATATCAATAATAAACTATTATCATTATTTGTAGATAATAACAAGAATTTACGGGCCTAGAATTGTCGAGTCAAGCATCTCATCATATTCAAGTTCAAGAACTGCATTTTATCCAGATGTGGGGATTTATTACGCTTTTGTTTATTTTAATTGCTTTATATATTGTCTCGAATGTGTACGTGAAATCAGTCAGAAGCACTTAATTGTGCATAAAGCCTTCGGGCTAGCCGACGGGCTTCAGAATTTATCAGTCATGTTGTTTATACTTGCTAATATATTTAGTAATTAACGTAGACATATTGCGTATCCTCCACACTGAGCGAGTTGGAAGCTCACCCCACTATTTAATCCCTTTCATGTTGAAGAGCTCGATGTGGCATGCGATTGAGAGTGGGATGATTAAGCCTATGATTATATGTTTATTTATTTAATGTTATTTCCCTCAAACTATGTTTATGAACAAGTGTTCAATTTGTTTTATTTTTACGTCAAGGTATGTTTTGTTTTAACAATGACTCGAGAAGATTACTTGCAATGATTAAGTTTGTCTTTTGAGATGTATTTCTGCTGCAGTATTTTTATTTATTCTTCTTAAAATTTAAAGAATCATATTTAGAATAGTGGTCGCTACACAGAAGAGATCTTCAAATGCATGTTCTCGATTTACAATATCACTACTAGCAGATATTGGAATGAGTCTCTAATAAATTTGGGATATATTAATGGGAAGTATGAGCTCATTCCCTCATGTAAACTACTAGATATTATAGTTCCCCTAGATAGTCATATGTGTATATGACTAGTAATCGCAAATTTACGAGTTGATCTGCTCATGGTTTGAGCACAGTTTTCAGATAACATGATAAAGCTAGTAATATATCCTAAATAAACTTGAATATATCCTTGAAGGATCAAATATGCGTATACAAGTGGAATATTTATTGATAAATTATTCTATATCCTCGAATAAATTATCAATATCGAGAGCGTAATGCAAGAACACTGAACATATAAACTCCCTTATAAAAAATGAATATTTAAAACATACATATAATTAATGACATGAGTTTAGCGCTCAGATTTTTCTTAGCATGAGGGAAAGTACTAATAGTTGGAAATAATATGTGAAATGCATCACATTATATCCTTGCAACTGAAATATGAACTTGAAGTTCAATAATGCATGAAAGATTATTTATGATCTTATATGTCAACTATAAATGCTTTGATAAATCAGCATGCCCGTAGCATTAACATAATTCCCCAAATATATATGTATGTATCAAAGCTAATGTAACTAAATAAACGAGGCATATACTCTGTAAGAGTGTATAGACATAACTATAATATATAGATTCTAAAGAAGATTGACGTTAACGAGGTATCTCAGTAAGTTATGTTGATGTGGGGAAACAAACAAAATTCAAAAGCATCGACACATCAAAAGGGAATAGCATTCTGAATGATTTTTGATAATGAGGATACTGAATTCGTCGAATAATATTGATACGAATTCCACTGAAACTCAAGGTGAAGTTTCAAAATATAATCAGTATATATTAACTCAGAATAAATATAATTATATAAAAAAAATTCGTATGTTGTACTATTTTTCTTGATTGAGGTTATATCTCATAGGGTTTCCCCAAATAAGGTTTTTAACGAGACAACTTAATGAAACCTCTAGAAGCGATTGATTTATATCATTCATGATGGAATTATGAGCTCGAAATTATGAGCTCGAAATTTAAATACTATTTACATCTAACAGTTGTTCACGTGAAATTAAAAATAAATAAAAAGTATCGACCAACTTCTGTTATCATTTTATAAATCCAAGAAGGATTTGGGATGCTAGAAGCATATTTGTATCAAATACGTGTCGCACACTTTTTCCCTTTACTGAGGTTTTATCCGGCAAGTTTTTTCTAGCATGATTTTTAATGAGGAAACTTAGAGGACGTATTAACATGAATAAATTACTCTTTTCCCTTCATTAGGATTTTTTTCCACTGGGTTTTTCCTAATAAGTTTTTTGACGAGGCATATTCATGACTTAATGGGGACATTACAAAGATTAATATTATTCCTCAAGGCTTGAAATGAGGAGGAGAAGTTGTATACTTTTTTCTTTGATCGAGTTTTCCCAGAAGGTTTTCGTGACAAGGTTTTAATGAGGCAACACACGGATACTCCTACAAGGAATGATCTGCATGCGAAGAGATGTAAACCATTAACTTCCCTCAGTTATTTGTCCCAAGAGGTTTTACTGAGATGGTACATAACGAGAATGATCCAAGTGAGGAGGAGCAAATTTACGATCACAGATTACCCAAGTCATATCCCACAGAGTTTTCCTAACAACAATATGATACAACAACATTTGATTGATACAAGCTCCAACATAAATAATTTTGGAAGTTCTCATTCCATCGGATCCTCTTCAAATAAGCTGATGGTGCATTTCAATAGTCATTCAAGGGGGGTGTTATGAATGGCATGCCTTACGAGAAGATATATTGCGCAGTACGAGGAGATTAAATCAGTATTATCTTGTATTGTGAATGACTATTATGCCCCTTATATATTATGTAATTACGATTGTGTCATTTGAAGTTTTCCTATAAATAATACTTTAGTTATTAATGAAAATAGATCTGAAAATTCATTCTCTCTAAATTCTCTCTATTCTATATGCAGTTTTATAACAATATTAATATTATATAGCATATTGTTGTGTCACGATTAACACACCTCGACGGCGATCGGCATAAGGGCCGAGCGCCCGAGTCAGCGTCAAATGAACCACGACACACCTACCAAATGGAGATCCTAGATCAAGTCCAAGTGCCGAGCGATCGACATCCAGGGCGATCGTCTCTTAGCACCTGGAGATCGACTCTGGTGCCCGTCCAAGGACCACCGCCTCATGCCACGTGTAAAGCCAGCATCTATCAAGTCTATGAAGACCGAATCTCGGGATGAAGGCCCACGTGCAGATCCGGAAAAGGCGCCGTAGGAAAAGGATCTTTGACTCCAGTCCAACAACAGCTGTCGGCGACAAGGACAAATCTCACCTACCGACAGACCCGCCGAAAGGTCCAAAGTGGACCTCCCAAGACAGCGACGTAAGGCACATGGCATCACCTCACTAGTTCGCACAGCTGGCTGTCAGTAGCAGCCACGGACTTTAAGGGAACCGACCCAGTGCTAAGACGATCGCCCGCTTATTATAATACAGTAAAGGCGATCGCCCAACTACCTCCTCTCCTATAAATAGAGGACTTCCAACATTTGGAAGAGGGCTCTAGCTGCTTCTCTCTCAGGCTAGGCATGGCAATTTGACTCGCCCCGCCTCGAAACCCGCTCCACCCGACCCGATCGGGGCTGGGGATTCCCCGCCAAACTGGGTACCGGGGCCGGGGATTCTCCATTTCAAAAAACTGGGGACGGATCCGGGGATGGGGGTCCCCGACCTGCCCTGGACCCGGTATATATATATTAAAAAAATTATATATTTTACTAAATATATATATTAAAAAAAACTATATATTTATTATATATATATTAAAAAATTATATATTTTATATTAAATCGAGCATTGACTGGGGGTTGATCGGGGTTTGACTGGGGCCGGGGGAGGGTATCACAAAACGGGGCGGGGCTGGGGCCGGGGCCGGGGCCAGGGGAGTGTTTTACAAACCGGGGCCGGGGCCAGGGATGGCGATCCCCGCCCCATCCCTGCCCCATTTCCATGCCTATCTCAGGCTGCTCCCAGACACTCAAAACCACTCGCTCACTCTCGATCGAAAGACGATCGGCAGAAACGAGCATCATATTTCCTTTGTTACAAGAACACACAGAGCATTAACTCTGGTTCTTCCGGCAATCACCAACACTCAAGAGCTATATAACCAAGGTCTTTACACTCATTGTAATTGTACTCTTACATTAATATTTGTACTACAAAGTATTCGTATTAATAACATCTCGCGAGAGCATTCAAGCCCGGGCCTAACAAACCCGGCAAATCTTGTGTTATTTACATTCCCTCGGACGTGCTCTCGCAATTTGTTTGTTACTCATCTATTCCAGCAATATAATATATTTTGGGTAACAACAATTGGCGTTAGAGGAAGGGGATCTGTAATATCCGCAAATTCGATTTCCGGTAATTTTATTTTTTTTGGTGAGAGTCCATTTTGAAGACTCTCTTGGGACCGTTTCATCATTCTGAGAATGATTAATTCTGCACTTTTTATCACCCGAGTTCATTTCGGTGTTGTTTTGTTGAATTCCGTGTTTCTTAGCGACTTTTCCGCACTCGAGTTCGATTCTTGTGAATCTCGTTCGAAACTACTGTTTCGAGTTTCCCATAAGTCCGTTTAAATTTGTTAGACGTGTTGTGAACTTCGGTTTGGTTATTCGATCACGTATCGTGATTTTCGGGCGTTTAGGGCCATTTTGTAATTTACCCAAAGTTGTGGGTATCCGCATTCGTATTTGTTGTCTTGACCCTTTTCATGGTCGCGTGTGATCAATTGTCGCATGGTATTTCATTTCGGGTCGATGTTGCCCACGAGCATTTTGTCGTGTTCGTTCCGTGTGATTTCGGATAATCGAGTCGTCGAGTCCGTGGTCGCATCGCCGGACGGCGGTTGCATCGCCGACGGTTGCGGCCTTGGCCGGACGATTGCGAACTGTCCGGACGGGTGCGGCAGGAACCGGCATAGCGCACGCTACGGCCGGTTAGCTGCGCGCGCTAGTCGGCCGAGACAGTAGGGGCAGTGAGGTTCTGGACTCGGTTGGATTGGCAGGTAGCGCACGCTACTGTCGGACACTACGCACGCTATGACCGGCAGGTAGCGCACGCTACGGCCGGAAGGCAGCGCACACTACCTGACCGAGCAGTCTAGTCCAGGAGGTCTCTGGATTGCGGCCCGAGCCGATAGCGCACGCTAGCTCGGCAGCCTAGCACACGCTAGTCCGGCCCAGTATAAATGTGACAGAACAGTCTAGTTTCGGTCATTTTTCCAATTTCTCTCTTTCTCTTCCACGGCTGGGGCCTTGGGGATATTGAAGCCATGTTGTTGAACAACAATCCACGAAGTTCTTGAGTTCATATCATTGATTGATCATCCTATATCATCCTTTGATCCAGCGAATCAAGGTGAGATTTCCTAGAACCCTATTTTGAGAAATTTTGGGGTTTTTGTGTTTTTGTCCGATTCGTTCCGTATTGTTGATTAATCCATAATGGGTATGATTAATCTTAGTAGTATTCTTGTGTTTAACATCATTTAATCCATTGTTCTTCATCGAATCAAAGTATATTTCTTGATTTCCTTCGAATCGACTTTTTGGGGGATTTGTTCTTGATCTCGTTTTCCATCCGTTTTTTATGGATCGATTGTTGTTAAATGATGTTTTTAAACATATCTTATGGATTGAACATCCATATTTCGGTTGGGAAGTCCATTTTCATGTTTTGTCGGGTCAATTCGTGGTCTTGGCCGTTTTGGGGGAAACCCTTGAACTTTCGTCGTTTGTTCCTTGAATTCAGCGGCTTTGAGTCGTGCTATGGAATTCATTTCATTGTTGTTATTGTCCTTCGTAGTTTATTATCGCGAGTTGGCGTTCGGTGGAGTCGGCGGGTTCGTAGTCAGTTCGTGCCAACCTACTTCGGTCGATTCTCCGCGTTGTTCTTATTCGAGGCAAGTACCTTGTCCATACATTTCTTGTTTCGTGGATATGATGATTGATGATAGTCTTGGTATGTTTGTTTGTTTGTTTGAAATGAGTTTTCAAAAGATTCGGTTTAGCCTCGTTAAGGGCTCACTTTCAAAACGCGTGTGTTTTGTGAATATTGTGCTCCATGAATGGTTAAGTGAACCCTGTGAATTTGCTTGTTATTGTTGTTGTGTTTTGATAATATATAAATATACATATATTATCTCTTTTCGGTGCATTGTGATTTGACAATTGTGTCGTGCTTGGCGTTGTTGCCTTTGGGTGAATTGTTTGGATATCCTTGGTGTGATATGTTATTTGTGCATGATTGTTTCGCTAGACATCTCGGGAGGGTCCGACGGGGCCTCGAGTGGGATTTGTGGCTTCGTCCCGGTCCTAAGCAATGTGTGTGCTTGATTATTTCGCTAGCCAGCTTGGGAGGGTCCGACGGGGCCTCGAGTGGGATTTGTGGCTTCGTCGTGGTCCTAGGAGATGTGAGTGCGTGTGTATGTTTAGTGAATGTATTTTGATCACCTCGGGAGGGTTCGACGGGGCCACGGAGTGAGTCCAATGGTTTCGCCCTGGATCCACGTGTAAAAACTTCATAGGTTGGTGTGTATGTTTTGTGAATGTGTTTGCTCACCCCGGGAGGGCTCGACGAGGCCACGGAGGGAGTCCAATGGTTTCGTCCTGGATTCATGAGTGAAACTTTACGAGTGCGTGTGTATGTTTTGTGAATGTGTTTGCTCACCTCAAGAGGGTTCGACGGGGCCACGAAGGGAGTCCAATGGTTATGTCCTGGATTCACGAGTGAAACTTCACGGGTGCGTGTGTATTTTATGTCCGTCGAGGACGCGTGACGTGGTTTTTAACCTTGTGTATTGTTGTTGGTTTCATTTGTGAAAACAAAACCTTTGGGCTGTGACCCCTGTTGATTTTTGAAAGAGAAGGATTCAGTAATCCTAAATTGTTTTCTATTAAAACTCTCGATGGCATTTTAAACCGTTTTATAAATTATTTTCCCTTGATTTGTGACCTTTCAGTTTTAGAATGTTTTACCCAAACTCTTGCCCCGGGAAGTACTTTTCGTTGCGTTTGGATCTTTGGGGATTCCTGGTTATTATTGTCCTTGGAACTTGTATTGTATGGCTCGTATTTGCACTTTGTTATTGCACTAGTAAAACAGTGGAGTTTTGCTAACCCCCGAGTATTTGGGGGGTGGATGTCTATTTTTGCATTCAGGTTTGGGAGCATAACAGAGGGTCGGCACGAAGGATGATGAAATATGATTGATACTAATCACATGAGGACCCGTACATTATTGTATTGGTTCTGTTGTATTTTATTTCCGTTGTGGTATTCTTTCCCCGTTGTACGGTAGTGTGTTGTATTCGAACCCTGCGTGGGCATGTATTGTAATTGAGTTGTATGTATTTATTGAAAGACCAAATCGGTCTACTGAGTCATTTTAGCCTTAAAGGCATTTTCGAGTTGTTCGATGTATTTACCAGCCTGGTAGATCCTTGAGGAAGGGTTCTACGGCGTCTAATATCCTCGAGCGGATTGGTGGTGTTACATAAATGGTATCGGAGCTTAGGTTGTGGAAACCTAGGCTGTTGGGTCAAGTTGTGTCTGTTGAGTTTTGTCTCGTTGGATTTTGTCTGACTGAGTCGTGTCGCGACGCGTCGTCTGAGTCTGTTGGTCGTGATTAGTATCGTGGAGCGATCATCATCTTCGTGTAACCTGTGGATGTAAGTCTCCTTTCCTTGTGTTGTGCCTCGTGTGACATTAGCTGCTTGTATGATTATATCGTTGATTGATTGAATCCTTCTGTGAATTTTTATTCCGTGATATGTGGGTATTCGACTCTAATATTTTATTTATATGCGGAGCAGTGTCGCTGCTAATATATTTTCAAACTTTATTTTATCCGCTGCGTGAGTCCTTTCAAATTGACTTTCAGTATTTTGCAAACTGAGTTGTAATTCGTAAAACCGATTCCCTAAATCGAGTTTTGGTACTTTGGCCTTGAATCTTTTATAACGGTTTGATAAAGGATTTTGTGAGTTTTGGGCATTCTGGCCTATTGGATTTTTGAAAACCTTGAGTGTCTTAGAAAATAAAATTCGAGACGTACTTTTAAATGGATTGTATTTTCGAGGCGCCTACTAGCGCAACTATCTATTTCAAAGTTCTTCTACTTTGAGGACCAAAATATTTTGAGATATTTTCAAATGCAGTTGCTTAGACCCAAGGGTCGAATATTTCTAAAAGTTTTTCACTAAAAGAAAAGTGTCCTCATTTTGTTCAAACGCAAGATGGTTTTCAAAGTCTCGATAATGGTGTTTGTACTACTTTTTGTAAGGTGATACTCAAGATCTACCGGTGTTTCTAAATTGTTTTCAAAAGGTGGTTTTCGTTTTTAAAACCCACCATTTCCTGCTTGTGGTCGGAGAAGGTGTGTATGATTGTGTACATACATGCTTGTTTCATGATGTTTAGTAATTATATGATGGGTATCGTTCGGGCCGTTGTAATCGTCGAACGATGTCGTGGTTGTTGTGATTTTAGTATGTGTTGATATGTTATGCCAAGTTGGCATCTTCGGTTTGTTGTTTTGCGACGTTATATTCCATTGTACATAGCAGTTTTATATTCAGTATGCCGAGCCGAGGTGTTTCAACCGTGGTGTGCCGGGGGCATGCACGTACCAATTGTCTTTCTCGTCGGTAACGTGTCTCAAGTGTGGACCCGATAGACACAGGATCCAGTTTTGCGAGTTGGGTTTTGAGTCTTTCGGGGTGCAAACTTCAGTACAGATATCAGGATCGGCTCTGAGAGGCCCATGGGAAATGTTTCCATCGACTACGTTTGTGTTGTTGCCTTGTTCCGTTATTGGGAGTTGCGGGGACGACCTTCTTTTATAAGAGGTCGAATGTAATACCCGTATTGTTTTTGGACTTCTGCATTTCCTCTTTCTCTAGTCTATCGACTCGCTCGTGTTCGTTGATACATTCTGAACTTGTTCTGTATTTCGGTTTCATCGTTCGAACAGGTTGTGACCTTGTTTTGGATCGATCTGTTTATCGTTGTGACTTTTATGAGTTCGGTTCGATTCTTGTGAACCTTGTTCGGAAGTAACATCTTTTAGTTTCTACCAGCTCTTTAATGTCTTGAGTTGAAGTGTGGACTTTGGAGTCATTGTTTGACTGTTGTCATTCGATCATTGTTGTTCAATCATTGTCACTCGATCATCGTTTTTCGATCGTTGTTGTTTGATCATTATTTTTCGATCGTTATTGTTTGATCGTTGTTGTTCGATCATTGTTGTTTGATCATTGTTGTTCGATCATTATCGTTCAATCATGGTTGTCCGATTGTGGTTGCCTGATCTCGTACTGCGAAGAATTGTCGTTCATCGTTAGTCAGCTGTTTCGAGTGTGGCCAGATGGGTCACCGATCCGTGCATTGCGAGACGGTAGCTGAAGTTTGTTTTGAGGATTTCGGCGTAGCCCGAATTGTTTGTGATGGTCCTTGTGGATCGCTTGTGTGTTTATTTGTGTTTTCTTGATTGTGCGTGTTTCCTTGTAATAGGTGCTTAGTGTTTTGTGGTTGTTCGGATAATTGACTTGATTGTATTATCTGTTTGATGACGCTTGTCACTTGTTGGTTTCTACCAGTGGCGTTGTCTTGGTCGTCGTGGTGAGCGTTTTCACGCCGTATATTCCTTCGCGTTGCTTGTAACATTTCACCGTTGGGCGTAAGTTACGCATTTCTTGTGTATCTCGTTTAGTTTTCCTGGCGGGATATTGCTTCTCCCTACTTGTTTTAAGTTTCGGGACGGAACTTCTTTTAAGGAGGGTAGTATGTAATATCCGCAAATTCGATTTTCGGTAATTTTCTTTTTTTGGCGAGAGTCCGTTTTAACGGCTCGGTTGGGACCGTTTCATCATTCTGAGAATGATTAATTCTGCACTTTTTATCATCCGAGTTCGTTTCGGTGTTGTTTTATTGAATTCCGTGTTTCTTAGCGACTTTTCCGCACTCGAGTTCGATTCTTGTGAATCTTGTTCGAAACTACTGTTTCGAGTTTCCCATAAGTCCGTTTAACTTTGTTAGACGTGTTGTGAACTTCGGTTTGGTTATTCGATCACGTATCGTGATTTTCGAGCATTTTGGGCCATTTTGTAATTTACCCAAAGTTGTGGGTATCCGCATTCGTATTTGTTGTCTTGACCCTTTTCATGGTCGCGTGTGATTAATTGTCGCATGGTATTTCATTTCGGGTCGATGATGTTGACCACGAGCGTTTTTTCGTGTTCGTTCCGTGCGATTTCAGATAATCGAGTCGTCGATTCCTGGTGGTCGGGCACTGGCCGGACGGTTGCGGGCACTGGCCGGACGGTTGCGGGCACTGGCCAGACGGGTGCGGCAGGAACCGGCGTGGCGCATGCTACAGCCGGAAGGTAGCGCACGCTACGGCCGGTTAGCTACGCACGCTAGTCGGTCGAGATAGTAGGGGCAGTGAGGTTCTGGACTCGGGTGGATCGTCAGGTAGCGCACGCTACTGTCGGACACTACACACGCTACGACCGGCAGGTAGCGCACACTACGGCCGGAAGGCTGCGCACGCTACCTGGCCGAGCAGTCTAGTCCAGGAGGTCTCTGGATTGCGTCCCGGGCCGATAGCGCACGCTAGCTCGGCAGCCTAGCGCACGCTAGTCCGGCCCAGTATAAATGTGACAGAGCAGTCCAGTTTCGATCATTTTTCCCATTTCTCTCTTTCTCTTCCGCGGCTGGGGCCTTGGGGATCTTGAAGCCATGTTGTTGAGCAACAAATCCACGAAGTTCTTGAGTTCATATCATTGATTGATCATCCTATATCATCCTTTGATCCAGCGAATCAAGGTGAGATTTCCTAGAACCCTATTTTGAGAAATTTTGGGGGTTTTGCGTTTTTGTCCGATTCGTTTCGTATTGTTGATTAATCCATGATGGGTATGATTAATCTTAGTAGTATTCTTGTGTTTAACATCATTTAATCCATTGTTCTTCGTCGAATCAAAGTATATTTCTTGATTTCCTTCGAATCGACTTTTTGGGGGATTTGTTCTTTATCTCGTTTTCCATCCATTTTTGATGGGTCGATTGTTGTTAAATGATGTTGTTAAACATATCTTATGGATTGAATATCCATATTTCTGTTGGGAAGTCCATTTTCATGTTTTGTCGGGTCAATTCGTGTTCTTAGCCGTTTTGGGGGAAACCCTTGAACTTTCGTCGTTTGTTCCTTGAATTCAGCGGCTTTGAGTCGTGCTATGGAATTCATTTCATTGTTGTTATTGTCCTTCGTAGTTTATTATCGAGAGTTGGCGTTCGGTGGAGTCGGCGGGTTCGTAGTCGGTTCGTGCCAACCTACTTCGGTCGATTCTCCGCGTTGTTCTTATTCGAGGCAAGTACCTTGTCCATACATTTCCTTTTTCGTGGATATGATTATTGATGATAGTCTTGGTATATTTGTTTGTTTGTTTGAAATGAGTTTTCAAAACATTCGGTTTAGCATCGTTAAGGGCTCACTTTCAAAACGCATGTGTTTTGTGAATATTGTGCTCCGTGAATGGTTAAGTGAACCCTATGAATTCGCTTGTTGTTGTTGTTGTGTTTTGATAATACATACATATATATATATATACATATATTATCTCTTTTCGGTGCGTTGTGATTTGACAATAGTGTCGTGCTTGGCGTTGTTGCCTTTGGGTGAATTGTTTGGATATCCTTGGTGTGATATGTTATTTGTGCATGATTGTTTCGCTAGCCAGCTCGGGAGGGTCCGACGGGGCCTCGAGTGGGATTTGTGGCTTCGACCCGGTCCTAAGCGACGTGTGTGCTTGATTATTTCGCTAGCCATCTCGGGAGGGTCCGACAGGGCCTCGAGTGGGATTTGTGGCTTCGTCCCGGTCCTAGGCGATGCGAGTGCGTGTGTATGTTTAGTGAATGTATTTTGCTCACCTCGGGAGGGTTCGACGAGGCCACGGAGGGAGTCCAATGGTTTCGCCCTGTATTCACGAGTAAAAACTTCACAAGTTGGTGTGTATGTTTTGTGAATGTGTTTGCTCACCTCGGGAGGGTTTGACGGGGCCACGGAGGGAGTCCAATGGTTTCGCCCTGGATTCACGAGTAAAAACTTCATAGGTTGGTGTCTATGTTTTGTGAATGTGTTTGCTCACCTCGGGAGGGTTCGACGAGGCCATAGAGGGAGTCCAATGGTTTCGCCCTGGATTCACGAGTGAAACTTCACGAGTGCGTGTGTATGTTTTGTGAATGTGTTTGCTCATCTCAGGAGGGTTCGACGGGGCCATGGAGGGAGTCCAATGGTTTCGCCCTGGATTCACGAGTGAAACTTCACTGGTGCGTGTGTATTTTATGCCCGTCGAGGACGCGTGACGTGGGTTTTAACCTTGTGTATTGTTGTTGGTTTCATTTGTGAAAACAAAACCTTTGGGCTGTGACCCCTGTTGATTTTTGAAAGAGAAGGATTCAGTAATCCTAAATTGTTTTCTATTAAAACTCTTGATTGCATTTTAAACCATTTTATAAATTGTTTTCCCTTGATTTATGACCTTTCGGTTTTAGAATGTTTTACCCAAACTCTTGCCTCGGGAAGTACTTTTCATTACGTTTGGATCTTTGGGGATTCCTGGTTATTATTGTCCTTGGAACTTGTATTGTATGGCTCGTATTTGCACTTTGTTCTTGCACTAGCAAAATAGTGGAGTTTTGCTAACCCCCGAGTATTCGGGGGTGGATGTCTGTTTTTGCATTTAGGTTTGGGAGCATAACACAGGGTCGGCACGAAGGATGATGAAAGATGATCGATATTAATCACATGAGGACTCGTACATTGTTGTATTAGTTCAGTTGTATTTTATTTCCGATGTGGTATTCTTTCCCCGTTGTACGGGAGTGCGTTGTATTGGACCCCTGCGTGGGTATGTATTGTAATTGAGTTGTATGTATTTATTGAAAGACCAAATCGGTCTACTGAGTCATTTTAGCCTTAAATGCATTTTCGAGTTGTTCGATGTATTTACCATCCTGGTAGATCCTTGAGGAAGGGTTCTACGGCATGTAATATCCTCGAGCGGATTGGGGGTGTTACAGGATCTACCTTCATTTTCTATCCGACCATTTCGAAGAATACTCACTGTTATCCGGAACATATACTTAAAAAAACACTCACTGTTCTTCAAAGAAAAACCTTCAGAATAATGACGTCTGCCACCACTTCGAAGAGAGCCACTCTACGAGCCGCCGGACGTCTTACTCCGGCCCGAGCCGAGTCCCAACCTATGGCGGAGGGTAGCCGCGGCGACGCGAGACTCTCGATCCCGCCCCCGAGGAACGGCCCTAGCCTCTCACTCGACCATTTCCAAACCGCGGAACAGATCAAGGGATCCATGGCCATCCTAAGGGAGGGACGGAGAGCATGCGACGCGCCCACTATTACCCCATCAGCCATACGCTGCGCGAGCAAACGGAAGCTCAAGGCGTTACTTATCGAGCGATCGCTAGAAAGCCCCGATTCGCAGGAAAAGGCGCTCGCAAGGCGGGACCGTTCCATTTTCAGCCGCCTAGGAAGTGACCCATCATGGCGACTGGGGCATTACGGCCCCAGCCACGAGACGAGGGAATCCGAATCCGCCACCAGGAGTTCGGTATACCCGACTCCCAGAAGGCAGGCCAGCCATCTGGCTCCTCCTCGCCGAAGAACCAAGATCGGTGGCGACGACCTCATCGCCTACCGCGGAACCAGGAGATCAGTACACGATCGCCTCGGCTCCCGCTCCGAGATCCAAACCACGAGCGACCAAGCTACGATGATGGTTGCTATGCAACGCCAGCTCGATGGCATGAAGGCGCTCCTAGAGACTGGGGCAGGCGCCAAGAGAGAGATCGCCGGGCCGAGTGAGCCGCTCGCGGTCCAAATCGAACTTGCCCCCGTGCAGTCAAGGATTGCTCCTCCTCAAACACCTTTGTATGAGGGGAGATCGGACCCCGAGACTCACTTGAGAAAGTTCCGGATCTACATGACCAGGTGCGGGACATCAGACGCGACCAGGTGCCGAATGTTCCCGTTAACACTAGGCAATCTGGCCCATAGTTGGTACATCTCATTGCCACCACGATCCATCAGCTCCTTTGAACAACTGGCGAGCGACTTCACGACGTACTTCGCCGCCAAGGTCGCCCGACCAGATGGTCCCCACCGCATGATGAAGATCAGGCAGGGGGAAGATGAGTCCGACGAAGACTATATCGACCGGGTGGATGAAATAATCCTCAATGGCGAGCCCATAAGAGACGAGATCGCCCTCTACTCGGTCCTTGGGGGATTCAATGGTCTTTCGCCCATGTTCAGGCACCTTACGAAGGACATCCCCCCGACCTACGCGATCTTCCGCGCCAAGGCTGCAGACTTTTTGGCCAAATACGCTTCCCAACCCGGCCCGTGACCCATAACCAGAAGGAGGAACCTGACCCGCTACTGACGGTCTGACCTGCTGTCCAGTCCAACGCGTTCCAAATTTTTTTTGTCAATCGCAAAGTAAGGATTTTTAATGAAGACTCAAGCGGACAGATTTTTAATGAAGACTCGAGCGGACTGTTGGAACAACGAACGTAATAGTATCCAAGAAAAGCTTTATTTTGTAAGAGGAATTTGGAGAGGAATCAAGACGATCCAAAACGACTATCGAAGGTATGCCCTAAGAGAGAATCGTGTCTTTCCTGTAAGGTAATTCGTAAAACCCTACTATCAGTCTTATGTGCAATCTAGCATGCTTTATTTAATTTGCTTGCATAATTATAATTTAGAATCTTTAATATTATGCATAAATCAACTTAAATGCTTAAATATTGAGTTAAAAGTAATTCACGTGAACTAATCATAATTGCGCCATAAGACTTAGATTTCATGTCTAGGACTTACTTGATTTCATAATATGTATATAGATATATTCCTAGGATTATGTGTCTATATCTATAAATATACATATATTTGCATGCATATATAGATATAACATGTAATTAGGCACATTCCTAGTCTAATTTAAATGCCTAATTTCTACTGCCTACAAAGTACCATGATAATGATTCTTCATGTGTATTCATATATCGCATCGAAATCATGACCATATCTTGGTTCTAAACAAAATAATCTCATTATTGAATAATTTATCATGGACGAACTCATGATTATGTGAAACGTATTCGCTTCCTTCTCTTGTTTACGAATATGGCTAATCCAACTCGTTCGTAATTCAACATCTTGGACTCAGAAAGACTTGAGTGCCATAGATGAAATTCTGATATTAAGACATTAGCGCCATACTTTCTGTTCATACAGATGACGAACCGTCTTAAAAGGTGAAAGAAAGCACGCTGATGTTCTTAGGTGAAATCTCGACCCCAACTTATGGTAGGAATATCTTTAGATGAAATACAACGAACTGTGAGATGCCCTTAAGGGCCATTTCGAGAAAATTATTTCTCGAGTTGATCGTACAGTGGGACGAAATCCACTTGCTATAACGAGTCAACAACTTTAATAAAGATGTGCTCCACCTTAAGATGCGTCTTATTTTTTTTTTTTGTGAAAATACTCACAAAAGACGACATGATCCAGAAATTTTTTCCAATTTCCCTACTTAAGCACTTATACTAGCGAATCAGTATATGCTAGAGTACGATAATACTAGGCCTGCCGAGACAAAGCAAATTCTCGAGGCTAGTAATGGCAAAGTGAAATGTGGAAAGAACCCTGACGGAATAGGGGACTGGACGTGCCAATCCCAAACCACATGGAATGAATTCGCATGGTGGAAACGGACGTGGTAGTCGTAGACGTGGTCACGGAGGCTCTTCCAATCTTCCAAAGTAGCGAGAAGAGATGATGCTCCTGGCTCCCAAGAAACGAGTTGATTCCTAACGTGATATTGTTGCCATTGGTATACGAACTTCCATGCAAGCAAATATTTCATAGCTGGAGATATTGAGGTTCCGATGAATAGGAGACTCACTATATAAAGGAAGACGATCATGACATGACCCCCAATGTCACTTTCACATTTACCGATGGCAGTATCACACCATACGTGCCAAAGTCATTAGACGCCCCCCTCTATGACTAATTTTATCGGTAGACGTTATAATATTTTTCAATAATGGTCTTATGTAGTTTGGTTTCGAACAAGATATTATTGTTGCTTACGTATACAAGTGATTTGACTTTATTCGAAGTACCGAATATTGTTCCTACGCTTATGGTTCAGAGTTTTTATTACTCGTGTTCTCGTTTCACGAATGAATCGAGGAACACTCGAGTGATAGGCTGATAGTAGTAGCCTATAACGTATCAGTGACTAGGATGATTGGATCATCCCACTTCATCCAAGGACGTGGCATCCCCGGTTCTTGGTGCCTAACGGCACAGTTTTACAGTCACCGACACTCTATATACACTGAGAGTGACTAACTTGAACCTTACAAAGCTTCAAGGATATACGTATCAACAACCTTCATGTTGAAACCCATTGTGAGAGTGGAATAGAGTATCTCTATATTACCTCTAGTGAATGCGGTCGAAAATGCATCTTAGAGAAACATACGAGTCAATCATGTGGACTGTACGCCACTATGATTAGGGTTGTCGAATCCTATGCGAGTACCTATAACGGACTTTGAGTACGGCTCATCTGAGCTTTGGCATGACTGATTGTGGCATCCAGGTCATGACATGATGATCTGCACGGACATCTTTCGCGTGCAAAGTAGAAGCGGGCAATGAACCCATATAACGAACTTTGTTGGTGTTCCTCAAGCTATGTCATCCAAAGCATCGGAGACATCCTCCCGTTCTACACGTTTGACCCTGTCGAGTGCACATCGTCTCTTCTGCAAAGCCTGCACTTTAGCCAAAATAGGAGCGAGACCGTCCTACGCTGAAGATGTGAAAATTCCATTCTTACATAGGATTCAAATAGATATTTGTGGACCAATTCAGCCAGAGTGCGGACCATTTAGATGTTTTATGGTTCTGGTTGACGTTTCGACATGCTGGTCAGATGTCGTCCTCTTGTACACTTAAAGATGCTGCTTTTGCAAAGATTCTAGAACGAATTATCTGTCTAAGGGCTCACCACCCTGACCACCATGTTCGGTCTATAATACTTGATAATGCTGTAGAGTTCACATCTAAAGTACTTGATGAATACTGCATGTCAATTGGAAGCGACGAAAAGCATCCCATCCCCCATGAGCATACGCAAAATGGTCTCGTGAAGGCAACCATTGAACGAATCAGATGGTAGCCCGAGCATTGGTTATGCACACCAATTTGCCTATTTCTGTCTGGGGTTATGTAGTCTTGCATGCAACTTTACTTATTCGCTCATTTTAGACCCTCTGCTAACCAAATGATTTATGCGTACCAGTTGGTAACTGGATAAGCCCTGATTTTTACATTTTGGACTCAGACGGGCTTGAGTGCCAATTGCGCATATTTGGTTATGTAGTATTGTGCCTTCTGCACTCCCACGGTGCATGGCTCTTGAAAGACGATTAAGTAGTTACATTGGATACCAATCCCTAATAGTTATCCGCTATTTAGAACCTTCGACAGATGATCTCTTTACCGCTCGATTGCGGATTGTCACTTAGATGAGACAACCTTACCGTCGTTAGGGGGAGGAGAGAAGACGAACTTTCTCAGGGAATGACAGAAATTGTCATGGTATATCCCTACTTTGTCTCATATTGATCCCTGTATTTCACTATGTGATATTGAAAACTCTCGATCTTCATAACGTAGCAGATTCGATGCCTTATGCGTTTACTGATATCATGAAAGTGACGAGATCATATATACCAGTTGTAGCATGTAAGGTTGAAAGTCCTCGGTAAGGGGCACAACACCGACGAATCGAGTGCTGCCATCGCACATGGTGGATGTGTGATTTAGGCTATAGCTCCCTAAAGGAAGAGGTGGAAGCTACATGGTTCGACTTAACACTCACCTAAGGAGGAGGTAGAGTAAGGCACAAACTTATATATTAGTCATCAATGAACTCGTTTCATGAGATCATACTTGATTTTACTATGTCCATGAGTCATGACAAGGGGGACGCCACGAAGATTGATATGATTCAGAAAATCAAGAAATCTCGATGAATCACGAGAGTGTGGACTGATTATCCACCCACTTTGATGATCTATCATTGCTCAAAGCATAGAGCAAGACAATGTTGAACCTCGCTCTGTTGTATGATATCAACATTGAGTTAATTGGCCTTAAATGATAAAGCATTCCACGCAGAACTAGATTCTTTGACAAAGATACAGGTAATTGGTAGGTAGTGCTAACCTCACCAAGTGTAAATCTTGTAGGACATAAAATAAATCTTTGTCAGTAAGCATAATGAGAAGAATGAAGTCCTGAAGTACAAGGCTCGAAGGTTCTCATAAATGTCGTGGAATTCACTGAGGAGACGTACTCTCCCCTAAGCTACTTCATTAGCTTAGTAATTTCCGAAGGACTGGAAATGCAGCTTATAAATGGGGTTAGTGATATCTCTATGGGGATCTTAATATAGAGATATATATGAAAGTGCTCGATGGCATTTTATTACCAAGTCAAGTGACTCTAGACCACGGAGTGCGTTTGCAGTACGGTTGAAACACTCACTTTACGGATTAAAACAATCCGGGCGGATGTGGTATACCCGCCTAAGTAACTACTTGATTGGAAGGGTATATAAGAACGACGAACTGTGTCCCTGCGTGTTTATTAAGAAAACAAGTTCCGGATTAGGGATTGTAGTTGTATATGTCGACGATATGAACATAATCGGTACTCTTGACGAATTAAGAGAAACCACAACTATCTAAAATCCGGATTTGAGAGAATGATCTGGGAAGACTCAGTCTTATCTAGGCATTGAGCTAGAACTTCGAGCTAGTGGAATCCTCATCCACCCGTCTGCCTATGTCCAAAATAAAATCAGGCATTTTAACATGGACAATGCACATACGGTTAGCACTCCAATGATCGGTCGTAGTTTGGACTTGAAGAAAGATCCATTTCGTCCAAAGGAATGTGACAAAGAGCTTTTGGGAGACGAAATTC
This sequence comes from Orobanche coerulescens, assembly GCA_033398695.1. NCBI lineage: Eukaryota > Viridiplantae > Streptophyta > Magnoliopsida > Lamiales > Orobanchaceae > Orobanche > Orobanche coerulescens. The sequence goes on along the minus strand of CM065803.1, from coordinate 200,080,453 downwards.
TCTGTCTAAAGTGCAATAGGTGCATTATTGTACTTGGCTCAGTATACTCGACCTGATATAGCTTTCTCAGTGAACTTGTTGGCTAAATATTTTTTTGAGCCCACGCAACGTCATTGGAATGATATCAAGAATATCTTTTGATACCTCAAGGAACCATTGACTCGGGACTTTTCTTTCCCTAACAGGATAACGAAACTGCCCATGAATGTGCAATCACTAAAGTAAGTGTGAATGCCAAGGAAACTACCCCGGCGAATGTGTTGGTAGGTTTTGCTGATGCTGGGTATTTTTCAGACCCACATAAAGGTCAATCCCAAACTGGTTATGTATTCACCATTGTGGACACCGCTATATTTTGGAGATCAACTAAGCAAACCCTTGTTGCTACCTCCTCGAATCACACTGAGATTATCGCTCTACACGAGGCAGTACGCTTGTGTATATGGTCGAGAACCATCGTTATTCATATTCAAAGTAACAGTGGACTAAGTAATGTCACTGATGCGCCCACATGCATATACAAAAATAATGCTGCTTGCATCGAACAGATGAAGCTTGGGTATATCAAGGGGGATAATACGAAGCATATCTCTCCAAAGTTTTTCTGCAGTCAGCAACAACGGGCCCTCCTCAACATCCAAGTTAAGCAAGTGAAGTCTGAGGGGAATGTGGCTGATTTATTCACTAAATCATTGCCCAAGGCCGTATTTGAAAAACATGTGATAAACATCGGAATGCGTAGGATTTTCGAACTCCCAAGATCGAAGTAATGATCTAATGGGAAGGTGAGGTATAACGAATTTTACCCACCAATATTGTACTCTTTTCTTTGACCAACGTTTATTTTTTCCCATTGGGTTTTGTTACTTGGCAAAGTTTTTAACAAGGCAACGTCACATGCACTGTTTTTCAGATTCCTTGATTGACGAACTAATCAGGGGGAGATGTAGACTTGATGGGAAGTCTTACATCCACGTCGCAAGTTACACTCTTTTCCTTAACCAAGGATTCTTTTTTTTTCCACTGGGTTTTTATCACTTGGAAAGGTTTTTAATGAGGTAACTAGACGTTTAGCTCATTGATCGACGAACTGATCACGTTCTTGAGCACATTGATCGACGAAATGATCAATAGAGGTTTTGGCTTAATGAAATTAGCATAACTTATATGTCTGGATGTTGTACTATTTTTCCTATGATCAAGGCATTTTTCCCATGTGGTTTTTGTTTGACGAGGTTTTAACGAGGCAACTTGTCATGCGTTGGAGACTCGGCACAAGGGGGAGTGTTAAAGTAAATACACATGTGTGCCTTAGTCTACAAGCTATTGGGCTTCTCCCAACTAGTATAGGGCTAGGCCTGTTAGAATGTTCCAGATATATGTAATCTCTCCCTTTTGTTTCTTATTCCTTCTAATGTGGGACAAAAGAAACATGCCAAACTCCATTTAGCATAAATATTTCCAACAATCCCCCACAAGGTTGGCAAGTTTCCTTTCACTCAAACAAATGATGTCACTTTGGTGTCACGAAGATTAAACCCCAGCATTATGAGAATAAACAAGAAGAGACTGATTCAATGGTATCCTTATAGGCTTAAACTAATAATCTTTTGACCTCTCCGATTTACCCCCACACACCACATGTCAGCTTTGCATTCTCTCTGAGCGCTAATTTTGGCCATGCGCTAAAATCCTTTTCATGACCCTCTAGAAGACAAACCACTAGTCTTCATTTGAGGCGGCACCACCTCTAGATCATATAGGCAAATTATAGGCAAATTTTTTTACAACATCTTTGTTGCATAGATGTCTCTATAATTTGTTAAGAGCCTCAACTCAACCTTGTTCTCGGCAACAACGTACTATCCTACCTCACATGGATCTATCATTATATGATAGTACCTTCTATCATTAGTGACTTCTTTATTACCCTTTAAACTTGAGAATTAGGAGCACTGATGTCAAGTTGGGTTTCCATCACTAATGATTCTATTGTGGTTTTAGACCCATGACTCTCGCGGTAGATGTAACCAAATCTCTCGTCAGAGGTTTGGTAAACAGATCTGCCAAGTTCCTACTCATCTTGACATAGACAACTTTGATGGTACCATTATCAATAAGATGTCTCACAAAATTGTGTCGTAGACCAATATGTCTAGACTTCCCATTATACATGGTATTGTATATTGCTGACAGTGTGGCCTCACTGTCACAATACATGGGAATACACGGCATAGGAGTATCCCACATACGGATATCCAATAGTAGATCTCTGATCCAATCTGCCTCTTTGCCTGCTGCGGCTAAGGCAATAAGCTTAGCCTCCATCGTTGAGTAAGCTATACATGTCTGTTTCTTGCTCGCCCAAGAAATAGCTCCTCCAGCAAGAGTATAAATCCATCCACTTGTGGATTTAGAATCACTCTTGTGATCTATCCAGCTGGCATCGGAATAACCTTCTAGTATTCCAGAAGATGACGTGTAAGTTAACTCAAGAGTACTCGTCCTTTTCAGGTACCCTAGTATTCTGCCCACTGCCTTCCAAAGGTTCGTGCAGGATTGACGATTATCGACTTAATTTGCTTACAGCAAAAGTGATGTCAGGTCGAGTACAGTGTGTGGCATACATCATGCTACCGATTGCACTTGCATATTCTAGTTGAGCTACTGCCCGACCAGAGTTCACATTAAGTTTTACACTAGAATCAAAAGGAGTGTTGAATTCCTTAATATTCAAGTGTTGAAACTTTGTCAGTATTTTCTCTATGTGATGAGATTGACATAGAGAAATCTGACTACTTGTCCTTTTCACTTTGATACCAAGAATGGTATCGACTTCTCCTAAATCTTTCATTTTAAAGTTCGAGGATAGGTATTTCTTCGTATCAAGAATACCTTCTAGGTGAGTTCCAATGATCAACATATCATCGACATATAGACAGATAATGACAGTGTATTCGGTTGTGTATTTAGAATAAATGCACTTGTCAGCACTATTGTGTTGAAATCTGAATGTAATTATAGTGGTGTCAAATCTCTCATGCCACTGTTTAGGAGCTTGTTTCAAACCGTACAGGGATTTAATAAGTCTACACACTTTGTTTTCCTGTCCAGGTATCACGAAACCTTCAGGTTGCTCCAAATATATCTCTTCGTTGAGATATCCATTCAGAAAGGCTGTCTTCACATCCATTTGATGAATGTATAGACCTTTCAATGCTGAGACTGCTATAAGGGTTCTAATAGAACTAATTCTAGCAACATGAGCATATGTATCAAAATAATCAATACCCTCTCGCTGCCTGTACCCCTTGGCGACTAATCTTGCTTTATAGGCTGATATGGGTCCATCTCGATGAAAGTTTCTCTTGAAAATCCATTTGGATCCTATGGGTATCTTTCCCTTGGGTAGATCAACTAACTCCCAAGTTCCATTTCCCATAATTGAATCCATTTCATCATTGACAGCTTCCTTCCACAGAGGAGCATCTCTTGATGACATGGCTTCATTGAAGGTCTTAGGATTATCATACAAGTTAATGTCAGAAATGACCTCTCTCGTCACTTTCTTTTGATTTCCTTCAACCAAATAAGAGAAAAATTCTTCTCCAAAGGTTTTCTCTTTTATGATTCTAGTACTTCTCCTTGGTTCCTCTACAACCGGAGGTGGGTGTATTTCTCGAGAAGTAGTTGGAGGTGTTGTGGGATTAGGGTTTTCATCATCTCTAGAAAACTTATCCTTGAATAATTCCACATCTCTGTATTCTACAACAACACCTGATTCAATATCCAATAATCGGTAAGCCTTGCTATTATGAGCATATCCAATGAACACACTCTTCATAGCTCGTGCTCCCAATTTGGATCGCTTAGGATCGGGAGTCCGATAATAAGCAACACACCGCCACACTCTCAATAGTCTAGGTTTGGTTTTCTTCCTTTCCACAATTCATATGGACTTGTAGGGATCACACGACTAGTGATCCTATTGTGAATGTAGCAAGCAGTCAATAGTGGTTCCCCCCATATATTGTTTGGTAGACCCGATTGGTTCAACATGCAATTTACCATCTCAGTTAAAGTTTGGTTCTTTCTCTCAGCCAAACCATTATGTTGAGGGCTATATGGTGCGGTTCGTTCATGTTTGATGCCATTCTCTTCGCAGAATGTGTCAAATTCCGTGTTGAAATATTCTCCGCCTCTGTCTGAGCAAAGAATTTTAATGTGTCTTTCGAGTTGATATTCGACTTCAGCTTTATATCGTTTAAATGTATCAAAAGCTTCATCTTTTGATCCCAGCAAATAAACATATAGATATCGACTAAAGTCATCACAAAATGTGATGAAATACCTTTTTCCTCCTCGAGTAAGTATTCCATTAAATTCACATAAATCACTATGAATCAACTCAAGTAATGATGTGTTTCTCTTTACTGATGGAAATGGTTTCTTAGTAAACTTTGATTTTACACACGTTTCACATTTTTCAAAATCTTTTGCGTCATATTTTACCATCCCTTTAGATTGCATCTTTTCAATATTTTTAACATTTGTGTGTGCTAATCGTTTATGCCATAAAGAAATTGAACAAACAAAGTAACCAGAAAAACTTATTTCATTAGCAACATTTTCATCAAACACATCAAAGTTGGCAATATCAGACACAATACAAACACTAGGACCATCACCATCTGAACTACTCTTACTACCCTCATCACTAAGGTAGAGACGGTACATACCCTTACAGTTGTCCGCCTTTCCCACATACTGTCCATTTTTAGTGATCTCAATCTTGCCATTCTCGAGCTCCATCTTGAACCCGGCTTTGTCAAACTTGTCCGCAGAAACCAATCCCTTCGAGATCGCAGGAACATGTAAAACATCACGAAGGGTAACCCAACAACCACTTATGAACTTCAAGAAAACATCTCCTCTTCCTAAAACATCAGCTTTGTGGCCATCCGCACAAACCACAACCGTCCTTGGAGCTGCTGAATAGTAAGTGCAGAAGCGAGTTCGTTGTCCACAGACATGCACGGTGGCTCCCGTATCAACGAACCACCCTCGACTCGCTATTGCACGTGTCAGAGAAGAGATCATGAACACCTCTCCAAGGTTCACGCTTGCTACCATCTTAGTAACATCCTCGACAGCATGTACCACGGGACCAGATTTGCGATCTTTACACTCGCGTGCATAATGGCCAGTCTTTCCGCAGACGTGGCATGTTCTGGACCTCTTAGGCTTTGAGATAGGATTCTTTTGTTGTTGATTACCAGGCCTTTTGAAGTTATGTTTCTTGGGCCCAAAATTCTTTCGGTTTTGTCCCCCAGACTTGCCCTTATTTCCAGAACCCCCAGCTGTCACGTGATGTCACGCTTGTCCCTGTTGCGAGTCTCCTCCTCAATGCGGAGGTGCTTCAACAGATCGTCCAAGGAGTAGTACTCGGATTTGTGCATCATCCTCTTAGAGAAGTCTTTCCAGGAGTGTGGCAGTTTTGTGATAATCACACCAACCTGGAAGAGTTCCGGCAGAGGGATGGAAAGCGAATTCAGTTTGTTGACCATAACCTGGAGTTCATGCACTTGCTCCATAATGGGTTTGTCATCAACCATTTGAAACTCTACATACTTGGACACAAGATACTTGTTAGTACCTTCCTCATGTGCCTTGTACTTGAGTTCCAAGGCTTTCTAAATCTCTTGTGGATCTGTGACTGACGCGTACAGATCATAGAGTCGATCAGACAAGGAAATATTGATGTGGCCAACACACAGTTCCTGAGACTCTCTACGCAGAGCCCTTAGCTTTTACAAATCTGAAATCTCTTTTGGATCCACATCCTTTCCTGCTTCGGGAATTGGATCAGCGAGAATTGGTGCAAGTTCTGGGTCCAAGACATAGCCAAGTTTCAGCACAGCAAGCATGAACTTGACCTTATCAGCCCAGCGGGTATAGTTCTGTCCATCGAATCGGTCAAGCTGGGCAAACTCTTGGTTCATCAGATGGAAATTCGCAGATGAAATTTCAGTGTCCATTTGACTTTACTGTTAAACACGATTTAACAAAAATAAAAACCTTTTTATCAGTCATGTTGTTTATACTTGCTAATATATTTAGTAATTAACGTAGAAATATTGCGTATCCTCCACACTGAGCGAGTTGGAAGCTCACCCCACTATTTAATCCCTTTAAGGTTGAAGAGCTCGATGTGGCATGCGATTGAGAGTGGGATGATCAAGCCTATGATTAGATGTTTATTTATTTAATGTTATTTCCCTCAAACGGGATGATCAAGCCTATGATTAGATGTTTATTTATTTAATGTTATTTCCCTCAAACTATGTTTATGAACAAATGTTCAATTTATTTTATTTTTACGTCAAGGTATGTTTTGTTTTAACAATGACTCGAGAAGATTACTTGCAATTATTAAGTTTGTCTTTTGAGATGTATTTCCGCTGTAGTATTTTTATTTATTCTTCTTAAAATTTAAAGAATCATATTTAGAACAGTGGTCGCTACACAGAAGAGATCTTCAAATGCATGTTCTCGATTTACAATATCACTACTAGCGGATATTGGAATGAGTCTCTAATAAATTTGGGATATATTAATGGGAAGTATGAGCTCATTCCCTCATGTAAACTACTAGATATTATAGTTCCACTAGATAGTCATATGTGTATATGACTAGTAATCGCAAATTTACGAGTTGATCTGCTCATGGTTTGAGCACAGTTTTCAGATAACATGATAAAGCTAGTAATATATCCTAAATAAACTTGAATATATCCTTGAAGGATCAAATATGCGTATACAAGTGGAATATTTATTGATAAATTATTCTATATCCTCGAATAAATTATCAATATCGAGAACGTAATGCAAGAACACTGAACATATAAACTCCCTTATAAAAAAATGAATATTTAGAACATACATATAATTAATGACATGAGTTTAGCTCTTAGATTTTTCTTAGCATGAGGAGAAGTAATAATAGTTGGAAATAATATGTGAAATGCATCACGTTATATCCTCGCAACTGAAATATGAACTTGAAGTTCAATGATGCATGAAAGATTATATATGATCTTATATGTCAACTATAAATGATTTGATAAATCAGCATGCCCGTAGCATTAACATAATTCCCCAAATAAATATATGTATGTATCAAAGCTAATGTAACTAAATAAATGAGGCATATACTCTGTAAGAGTGTATAGACATAACTATAATATATAGATTCTAAAGAAGATTGACATTAACGAGGTATCTTAGTAAGTTATGTTGATGTGGGGAAACAAACGAAATTCAAAAGCATCGACACATCAAAAGGGAATAGCATTCTGAATGATTTTTGATAATGAGGATACTGAATTCGTCGAATAATATTGATACGAATTCCACTGAAACTCAAGGTGAAGTTTCAAAATATAATCAGTATATATTAACTCGGAATAAAGATAATTATATAAAGAAAAATTCGTATGTTGTACTATTTTTCTTGATTGAGGTTTTATCTCATAGAGTTTCCCCCAAATAAGGTTTTTAACGAGACAACTTAATGAAACCTCTAGAAGCGATTGATTTATATCATTCATGATGGAATTATGAGCTCGAAATTTAAGTTACACTTTATGTGGTACGATACTATGTGATGTAAAGAATAATTAAATACTATTTACATCTAACAGTTGTTCACGTGAAATTAAAAATAAATAAAAAGTAGCGACCAACTTCTGTTATCATTCTATAAATCCAAGAAGGATTTGGGATGCTAGAAGCATATTTGTATCACATACGTGTCGCACACTTTTTCCCTTTACTGAGGTTTTATCCCGGAAGTTTTTCTAGCATGATTTTTAACGAGGCAACTTAGAAGACGTATTAACATGAATAAAGTACTCTTTTCCCTTCATTAGGATTTTTTCCACTGGGTTTTTCCTAATAAGATTTTTGATGAGGCATATTCATGACTTAATGGTGACATTACAAAGATTAATATTATTCCTCAAGGCTTGAAATCAGGAGGAGAAGTTGTATACTTTTTTCTTTGATCGAGTTTTCCCATAAGGTTTTCGTGACAAGGTTTTAATGAGGCAACACATGGATACTCCTACAAAGAATGATCTGCATGCGAAGAGATGTAAACCATTAACTTTCCTCAGTTTTTGTCCAAAGAGGTTTTACTGAGATGGTACATAACGAGAATGATCCAAGTGAGGAGGAGCAAATTTACGATCACAGATTACCCAAGTCTTATCCCACAGAGTTTTCCTAACAAAAATATGATACAACAACATCTGATTGATACAAGCTCCAACATAAATAATTTTGGAAGTTCTCATTCCATCGGATCCTCTTCAAATAAGCTGATGGTGCATTTCAATAGTCATTCAAGGGGGGTACTATGAATGGCATGCCTTACGAGAAGATATATTGCGCAGTACGAGGAGATTAAATCAGTATTATCTTGTATTGTGAATGACTATTATGCCCCTGATATATTATGTAATTATGATTGTGTCATCTGAAGTTTTACTATAAATAATACTTTAGTTATTAATGAAAATAGATCTGAAAATTCATTCTCTCTAAATTCTCTCTATTCTATATGCAGTTTTATAACAATATTAATATTATATAGCATATTGTTGTGTCACGATTAACACACCTCGACGGCGATCGGCATAAGGGCCGAGCGCCCGAGTCAGCGTCAAATGAACCATGGCACACCTACCAAATGGAGATCCCAGATCAAGTCCAAGTGCCGAGGGATCGACATCCAGGGCGATCGTCTCTTGGCACCTGGCGATCGACTCTGCTGCCCGGCCAAGGACGACCGCCTCATGCCACGTGTAAAGCCAGCATCCGTCAAGTCTGTGAAGACCGAATCTCGGGATGAAGGCCCACGTGCAGATCCAGAAAAGGTGCCGTAGAAAAAGGATCTTTGACTCCAGTCCATCAACAACTCTCGGCGACAAGGACAAATCTCACCTACCGACAGACCCGCCGAAAGGTCCAAAGTGGACCTCCCAAGACAGCGACGTAAGGCACATGGCATCACCTCACTGGTTCGCACAGCTGGCTGTCAGTAGCAGCCGCAGACTTTAAGGGAACCGACCCACGTGCTGAGACGATCGCCCGCTTATTATAATACAGTAAAGGCGATCGCCCAACTACCTCCTCTCCTATAAATAGAGGACTTCCAACATTTGGAAGAAGGCTCTAGCTGCTTCTCTCTCAGGCTAGGCATGGTAATTTGACCCGCCCCGCCTCGAAACCCGCCCCACCCGACCCGACCGGGGCCGGGGATTCTCCATTTCAAAAAACCGGGGACGGATCCGGGGACGGGGATGGGGGTCCCCGACCCGCCCCGGACCCGGTATATATATATACTAAAAAAAGTATATGTTTTACTAAATATATATATATATATATATTAAAAAAATATATATTTATTAAATATATATATATTAAAAAATTATATATTTTATATTAAATCGAGCATTGACCGGGGGTTGATCGGGGTTTGACCGGGGCCGGGGGAGGGTATCACAAATCGGGGCGGAGCCGGGGTCGGGGCCGGGGGAGTGTTTTACAAACTGGGGCCGGGGCCGAGGATGGCGATCCCCGCCCCATCCCTGCCCCGTTTCCATGCCTATCTCAGGCTGCTCCCAGACACTCAAAACCACTCGCTCACTCTCGACCGAAAGACGATCGGCAGAAACGAGCATCACATTTCCTTTGTTACAAGAACACACAGGGCATTAACTCTGGTTCTTCCGGCAATCACCAATACTCAAGAGCTAGATAACTAGGGTCTTTACACTCATTGTAATTGTACTCTTACATTAATATCTGTACTCCAAGGTATTCGTATTAATAACATCTCATCAGAGCATTCAAGCCCGGGCCTAACAAACCCGGCAAATCTTGTGTTATTTACATTCCCTCGGACGTGCTCTCGCAATTTGTTTGTTACTCATCCATTCCAGCAATATAATATATTTTGGGTAACAACAATTGGCGCTAGAGGAAGGGGATCTGTAATATCCGCAAATTTGATTTCCGATAATTTTCTTTTTTTTGGTGAGAGTCCGTTTTGACGACTCGCTTGGGACCGTTTCATCATTCTGAGAATGATTAATTCTGCACTTTTTATCATCCGAGTTCATTTCAGTGTTGTTTTGTTGAATTCCGTGTTTCTTACCGACTTTTCCGCACTCGAGTTCGATTCTTGTGAATCTCGTTCGAAACTACTGTTTTGAGTTTTCCATAAGTCCGTTTAACTTTGTTAGACGTGTTGTGAACTTCGGTTTGGTTATTCGATCACGTATCGTGATTTTCGGGCATTTTAGGCCATTTTGTAATTTACCCAAAGTTATGGGTATCCGCATTCGTATTTGTTGTCTTGACCCTTTTCATGGTTGCGTGTGATTAATTGTCGCATGGTATTTCATTTCGGGTCGATGATGTTGCCCACGAGAGTTTTGTCGTGTTCGTTCCGTGCGATTTCGGATAATCGAGTCGTCGAGTCCTGGTGGTCGGGCACTAGCCGGACGGTTGCGGGCACTGGCCGGACGGTTGCGGCACTAGTCGGACGGTTGCGGGCACTGTCCGGATGGGTGCGGCAGGAACCGGCATAGCGCACGCTACGGCCGGTTAGCTGCGCGCGCTAGTCGGCCGAGACAGTAGGGGCAGTGAGGTTCTGGACTCGGGTGGATCGGCAGGTAGCGCATGCTACTGTCGGACATCACAAGACGCCTTCTGACCGGAGTAGTGCCTTCACGGCCGAAAGGCTGCGCACGCTACCTGGCCGAGCAGTCTAGTCCAGGAGGTCTCTGGATTGCGGCCCGAGCCGATAGCGCACGCTAGCTCGGCAGCCTAGCGCACGCTAGTCCGGCCCAGTATAAATGTGACAGAACAGTCCAGTTTCGGTCATTTTTCCCATTTCTCTCTTTCTCTTCCACGGCTGAGGCCTTGGGTATCTTGAAGCCATGTTGTTGAACAACAAATCCACGAAGTTCTTGGGTTCATATCATTGATTGATCATCCTATATCATCCTTTGATCCAGCGAATCAAGGTGAGATTTCCTAGAACCCTATTTTGAGAAATTTTGGGGTTTTTGCGTTTTTGTCCGATTCGTTCCGTATTGTTGATTAATCCATAATGGGTATGATTAATCTTAGTAGTATTCTTGTGTTTAACATCATTTAATCCATTGTTCTTCGTCGAATCAAAGTATATTTCTTGATTTCCTTCGAATCGACTTTTTGGGGGATTTGTTCTTGATCTCGTTTTCCATCCGTTTTTGATGGATTGATTGTTGTTAAATGATGTTTTTAAACATATCCTATGGATTGAATATCCATATATCTATTGGGAAGTCCATTTTCATGTTTTGTCGGGTCAATTCGTGTTCTTGGCCGTTTTGGGGGAAACCCTTGAACTTTCGTCATTTGTTCCTTGAATTCAGCGGCTTTGAGTCGTGCTATGGAATTTATTTCATTGTTGTTATCGTCCTTCGTAGTTTATTATCGCGAGTTTGCGTTCGGTGGAGTCGGCGGGTACGTAGTCGGTTCGTGCCAACCTACTTCGGTCGATTCTCCGCGTTGTTCTTATTCGAGGCAAGTACCTTGTCCATACATTTCTTGTTTCGTGGATATGATGATTGATGATCGTCTTGGTATGTTTGTTTGTTTGTTTGAAATGAGTTTTCAAAAGATTCGGTTTAGCCTCGTTAAGGGCTCACTTTCAAAACGCGTGTGTTTTGTGAATATTGTGCTCCGTGAATGGTTAAGTGAACCCTATGAATTCGCTTGTTGTTGTTGTTATTGTTGTGTTTTGATAATATATATACATATATTATCTCTTTTCGGTGCGTTGTGATTTGACAATAGTGTCGTGCTTGGCGTTGTTGCCTTTGGGTGAATTGTTTGGATATCCTTGGTGTGATATGTTATTTGTGCATGATTGTTTCGCTAGCCAGCTCGGGAGGGTCCGATGGGGCCTCGAGTGGGATTTGTGGCTTCGATCCGGTCCTAGGCGACGTGTGTGCTTGATTATTTCGCTAGCCAGCTCGGGAGGGTCTGACGGGGCCTCGAGTGGGATTTGTGACTTCGTCCCGGTCCTAGGCGATGCGAGTGCGTGTGTATGTTTAGTGAATGTATTTTGCTCACCTCGGGAGGGTTCGACGGGGCCACGGAGGGATTCCAATGGTTTCGCCCTGGATCCACGAGTAAAAACTTCATAGGTTGGTGTGTATGTTTTGTGAATGTGTTTGCTCACCTCGGGAGGGTTCGACGAGGCCACGGAGGGAGTCCAATGGTTTCGCCCTGGATTCACGAGTGAAACTTTACGAGTGCGTGTGTATGTTTTGTGAATGTGTTTGCTCACCTCGGGAGGGTTCGACGGGGCCACAGAGGGAGTCCAATGGTTTCACCCTGGATTCACGAGTAAAAACTTCACAGGTTGGTGTGTATGTTTTGTGAATGTGTTTGCTCACCTAGGGAGGGTTCGACGGGGCCACGGATGGAGTCCAATGGTTTCGCCCTGGATTCACGAGTGAAACTTCACGGGTGCGTGTGTATTTTATGTCCGTCGAGGACGCGTGACGTGGGTTTTAACCTTGTGTATTGTTGTTGGTTTCATTTGTGAAAACAAAACCTTTGGGTTGTGGCCCCTGTTGATTTTTGAAAGAGAAGGATTCAGTAATCCTAAATTGTTTTCTATTAAAACTCTCGATGGCATTTTAAACCGTTTTATAAATTGTTTTCCCTTGATTTGTGACCTTCCGGTTTTAGAAAGTTTTACCCAAACTCTTGCCTCGGGAAGTATTTTTCGTTACGTTTGGATCTTTGGGGATTCCTGGTTATTATTGTCCTTGGAACTTGTATTGTATGGCTCGTATTTGCACTTTGTTCTTGCACTAGCAAAACAGTGGAGTTTTGCTAACCCCCGAGTATTCGGGGGGTGGATGTCTGTTTTTGCATTCAGGTTTGGGAGCATAACACAGGGTCGGCACGAAGGATGATGAAAGATGATCGATACTAATCACATGAGGACCCGTACATTGTTGTATTGGTTCAGTTGTATTTTATTTCCGATGTGGTATTCTTTCCCCGTTGTACGGGAGTGTGTTGTATTCGACCCCTGCGTGGGTATGTATTGTAATTGAGTTGTATGTACTTATTGAAAGACCAAATCGGTCTACTGAGTCATTTTAGCCTTAAAGGCATTTTCGAGTTGTTCAATGTATTTACCAGCCTGGTAGATCCTTGAGGAAGGGTTCTACGGCGTGTAATATTCTCGAGCGGATTGGGGGTGTTACAGGATCTACCTTCATTTTCTCTCCGACCGTTTCGAAGAACACTCACTGTTCTCCGGAACATATACTTGAAGAAACACTCACTGTTCTTCAAAGAAAAACCTTCAGAATAATGATGTCTGCCACCACTTCGAAGAGAGCCACTCTACGAGCCGCCGGACGTCTTACTCCGGCCCGAGCCGAGTCCCAACCTATGGCGGAGGGTAGCCGCGGCGACGCGAGACTCTCGATCCCGCCCCCGAGGGACGGCCCTAGCCTCTCACTCGACCAGTTCCAAACCGCGGAACAGATCGAGGGAGCCATGGCCATCCTAAGGGAGCGACGGAGAGCATGCGACGCGCCCACTATTACCCCATCAGCCATACGCCGCGCGAGCAAACAGAAGCTCAAGGGGTTACTTATCGAGCGATCCCCAAAAAGCCCCGATTCGCAAGAAAAGGCGCTCGCAAGGTGGGACCATTCCGTTTTCAGCCGCCTAGGAAGCGACCCATCATGGCGACTGGGGCATTCCAGCCCCAACCACGAGACGACGGAATCCGAATCCGCTACCAGGAGTTCGGCATACCTGACTCCCAGAAGGCAGGCCAGCCATCTGGCTCCTCCTCGCCGAAGAACCAAGATCGGCGGCGACGACCTCATCGCCTACCGCAGAACCAGGAGATCAGTACACGATCGCCTCGGCTCCCGCTCCGAGAGCCAAACCACGAGCGACCAAGCTACGGCGATGGCCGCTATGCAACGCCAGCTCGATGGCATGAAGGCGCTCCTAGAGATTGGGGCAGGCGCCAAGAGAGAGATCGCCGGGCCGAGTGAGCCGCTCGCGGTCCATATCGAACTTGCCCCCGTGCAGCCAAGGATTGCTCCTCCTCAAACACCTTTGTACGAGGGGAGATCGGACCCCGAGACTCACTTGAGCAAGTTCCGGATCTACATGACCGGGTGCGAGGCATCAGACGCGACCAGGTGTCGAATGGCCCCGTTAACACTAGGCAATCTGGCCCATAGGTGGTACATCTCATTGCCACTGCGATCCATCAGCTCCTTTGAACAACTGGCGAGTGACTTCACGACGTACTTCGCCGCCAAGGTCCAGTCCCCACCGCATGATGAAGATCAGGCAGGGGGAAGACGAGTCTGACGAAGACTATATCGATCGGGTGGATGAAATAATCCTCAATGGCGAGCCCATAAGCGACGAGATCGCCCTCTACTCGGTCCTAGGGGGATTCAATGGTCTTTCGCCCATGTTCAGGCACCTTACGAAGGACATCCTCCCCGACCTACGCGATCTTCTGCGCCAAGGCCGCAGACTTTTTGGCCAGGCGAAGGTTGCTCGCCCTTTGCCAAGGCAAGGAGGCAGAGACGGCGATCGCCAAATCCAGCAAGGCGGTCGCCAAAGCACCCAGTAATTTCAGGGCCTTCGAGGATGTGGAAGCCCATCTCCACCACAACCTCAATCTCTCTTCGGCCCATATTTTTTACGCAATCCAGGGTCGCGAGCGGCTAAGCAAGCCGAAGGCGATAAGGGACAATGGTCATCTGGACCGCAATAAATTTTGTGCTTACCACAAGAGTCCTGGCCACAACACCGACCAATGCCGCGACCTCCTCAGACAACTCTGGAGATTGTTCGAGGAGGGCAAGCTGGACAGTCTAGTCAATTAGCCAGAGCCCCGGGCAAAAAGGATCAAGGGTCGCGATCGGCGACCGAACGACGGTCATCAGTCTTCCAATCCGATCGCCAGAATCAAACACGGAGAGCCGGATGATTCATACGAGTCGATCCTCCCGATCAACCCTGGCGGCCAGATCCATATGCTTCAATCAAGAGGTAGAAACTTCAGAGGTCTTTCTCCAGTTTCCACCATGTCAAACGAAAGGCTACTGCCCAAGCAACATCTCCAAAAATGGAGGACTCGCTCGCCCTTTAAAGTTCATAATCTAACATGATGGACCTACGCACGAGATCGCCTCCCTCAGCACAACGTATACCGTCGAGGATCGACATCTAACATGATGATCCGAGGTAGAAGAGTGCAGCCATGGTCCTGGAGGTCGATGGAACCGACAGCTTCGTCCATGCAAGGTTCCTTTGGGATGAGATCGCTCGCCCTTCGTTTAAATACGAGGCGGGTGTAGCTGAAGGACCCTCCAAACAAATCTGTGGACACGCTCGCCCGCCCTCAAAGGTTCATCATCTAACATGGTGGACCCGGACAATGCGACAAGTCCCTACCCCCATCACAACGTATACCGTCGAGGATCGCCATCTAACATGACGATCTGAGGTAGAAAGTGCTAACAAGCCGTGGTCGTGGAGTCGATTAATCCGACGACGCCCCGTGCAAGGACTCCTCCAGACCAAGACCGCTCACCCTTCGTTTAAATACGAGGCGGGCGCAACCTACGGAGGACCCTCACAATAAAGTGAGTCGCGAGACAAACCTACAGGTGGAATGCCCCTCGCGCACAAGACATGGTCATGGAGGTCGGTCCATCGAACTCCGCGACCGTGCACAGTTCCTCAAGACCGAGATGATCGGCCTTCCTCGAGGAATCTGCAAAATTGAAGACCGCAAAGAGCTGAACCAAGAATCAGTCCGCTCAAGAAAACGATCGTCTGGTCCATAAAGAGTTGAGTCGCTCGTCTGTAATTCAAACGATCGCCGGTAACACCACCTCACCCAATGCCTTCAACATCGGAGCGAGCTGGGAGAAGGAGTTATTTGTTCTTACCTAAGGTCTGAGTCGAACGACGATCGTCACACAGAGCTTCGAGAGAAATCGGCTATGTCTTCTTCTAAGGCAGAAATGCATAAGGTTTTTAACCTTGTAACCCCAATCCTTTTTATAGGCAGGAGCGGGGGCTTCTGAGCAATAAGCGGAGTCCCGAGGATCGAAGTGCAACCGTCAAATAGGCCGCATTTAATGTTGCCCTCAAATCCCGCGAGCGCGTCGTTTCGAGGGCACGTCAAAAGAAAGCCTGACAAAACCGTCGGACTCCCCCAACAGGAGCCCGACACGTGCCCGGTGATGTTTCCACAGCTGCTGTCATTTCCCGCTCATTTCAGCGATCGACCAGATCGTACAAATTCAAAATCAGTCCGTTCGAGAGACGATCGTCTGTTACGTAAAATGCTGAGTCGCTCGTCTAAGTTAAGCGATCGCGAGTAGAACCACCTCACCCCACGTCTCCAACATCGGAGCGAGCTGGGGGGGCAATTATTGTGTCACGATTAACACACCTCGATGGCGATCGACATAAGGGCCGAGCGACCGAGTCAGCGTCAAATGAACCACGACAGACCTACCAAACGGAGATCCCAGATCAAGTCCAAGTACCGAGCGATCGACATCCAGGGCGATCGTCTCTTGGCACCTGGCGATCGACTCTGGTGCCCGGCCAAGGACGACCGCCTCATGCCACGTGTAAAGCCAGCATCCGTCAAGTCTGCGAAGACCGAATCTCGGGATGAAGGCCCACATGCAGATCCAGAAAAGGCGCCGTAGGAAAAGGATCTTTGACTCCAGTCCATCAACAGTTGTCGGCGACAAGGACAAATCTCACCTACCGACAGACCCGCTGAAAGGTTCAAAGTGGACCTCCCAAGACAACGACGTAAGGCACATGGCATCACCTCACTGGTTCGCACAACTGGCTGTCAGTAGCAGCCGCGGACTTAAAGGGAACCGACCCACGTGCTGAGACGATCGTCCGCTTATTATAATACAGTAAAGGCGATCGCCCAACTACCTTCTCTCCTATAAATAGAGGACTTCCAACATTTGGAAGAGGGCTCTAGCTGCTTCTCTCTCAGGCTGCTCCCAGACACTCAAAACCACTCGCTCACTCTCGGAAAGACGATCGGCAGAAACAAGCATCACATTTCCTTTGTTACAAGAACACACAGAGCATTAACTCTAGTTCTTCCGGCAATCACCAGCACTCAAGAGCTAGATAACTAAGGTTTTTACACTCATTGTAATTGTACTCTTACATTAATATCTGTATTCCAAAGTATTCGTATTAATAACATCTAGCGAGAGCATTCAAGCCCGGGCCTAACAAACCCGGCAAATCTTGTGTTATTTACATTCTCTCGGACGTGCTCTCGCAATTTGTTTGTTACTCATCCATTCCAGCAATATAATATATTTTGGGTAACAACACATATATATACAAGGCTAAGACTACCTCTAGTAATGACCGGTCCAATTAGGGATGGCAACGGGGCGGGGATGGGGCGGGGTTCACAACTCCCGGCCCCGGCCCCGGTTTTTAAATCCTTCCCCCGGCCCCGGCCGAGTACGGGGATTAATACCCCGTCCCCGATCAAACTCCGGTCAACCCCCGGTTGACCCCGGTCAAACCCCGGCCAACCCCCAGTTGACCCCCGGTCAAACGCCGATCCCCGATCCTTACCCGGTCCTCCCAATTTGCTGCTGTTTTTATAACTACTTTTAGCTATTTTTCTCATGACTTTTCAGTCAAAATACATAAAAATAGTAATTAAGTAACTCAAAAAAATTACATAAGTTCATAAAAATCCACAATAAAAGATTACATAACTTAAATTTATATATTTAATAAATATATAAAAAATAAAATTCCTAATTATATATATACCGGGTCCGGGGTGGGGCGGGGGATAGGCATCCCGGCCTCGCCCCGGCCCTGGTTTCATGTGAGCGGGTATCCCCGGTCCCGGTCCCGGTACCCGGTTTGGCGGGGAATCCCCGGCTTCGGTCGGGGCGGGTCGACCGGGTTCCCCACCGCGTCGGGTCAAAATGCCATGCCTAGGTCCAATCACCCAACTATCCAACATTTTCAACATCTAATTAATTATTCTCTCTTCCACGTCACCAATATTCATCCCAACCCAATCACACCTATTTTTGATGGTTTATCAATGACCACACCAACCACCCAACCATAATATTTAATATAATTATTTTATTATTACTTTTAATAATAATATTTTTAATTATGCTAAAAAATTATAGAAAAATTCTAAAATAATATTAGTGTCTATTTGTAGAGAATGAAAAAAAATAATATTTTTTCATAAATAATGTATATTTATAAAAGCTATAAATCATATTAAAAAATAATCCTATGGGCTAATAAAAAAGTGACACGTGTCACTTTTCTTATCTATCCATGTCTGGTTGGGGTCGGTCATTTGCGGATTTTTAGATGGTCTGCCCTTAATTCTTTCTTCTTTTCTTATCTATCCATGCCTGGTTGGGATCGGTAATTTGCTAAACATAGGTGGTTTGCCCTTAATTCGTTCTTCTTTTCTTTTTTTTCCCTATTATCATATGTGGCGGTCGATCTTATGCTCCAAGGTTGGTTACTACATGTAGTCTTAACCGGTGGATCGAGAATGCTCTACAATAAGCATCCCAACTACATATTATAAATGTCAATGCATTTATAAATTTGAAGAAGTCCACCAACTCATTTGGTAAATTGGACCTTTTCAAGCATATACTAATTCCGGAGCTGGGGGGTCGTTGCTCCACACAAGGAACGAAAGTCCACCCTATATATATATATAGTAGGGGTTATAGGGTTATCATCACTAGGGTCTATTATATTTAATAAAAAAAATTCAAAAATAATATAAAAATTATATTTTACTATAATATCCTTTGAATTAAAAATATTTTTTAATATTTAAAAAAATCTCATTGGTTTAGAGGGGTTCTCGCACTTAAGAGAGTTCTGAAAATAAAGCTCATATATATATATATATATAAATGAGAATGGTTCTTATCCTGCGAATTGCGAATATGAATGAATTTTGTACTAATTATGCATGAAATATATGTATTTCGTGCATCAAAATTATAATATATTAAAATATGCATTATATGCATCAAAATATCGATTCATTAAAATATTGCATTATATGCATCAAATTTCTGTGAGTAGAAATATAGGCCATCCATTTATCAAGATCTATGAATGAAATTTATTCTTATTTCTTAACTTAAATTGTATTCATATATATATATATATATAAAATCAAATGAGATATTAAATCATACAATGTAGTTAATAGTTCCCTAAGATATTATGATGTTTTAACTAAATTCTTATTCTTGTGAACATTCAAATTTACACGCGAATTTTCTAATTATTCATAATAAATTAAAATTAATAACCTCATAAAATAATAAGATTCACCTGGATTTTCTATTTATTAAAATTTAATTAATAACTTACTGAAATAATATAAACTATACTTGATACTGAATCTCTTAATATGTTCTAGAAAACCTGTGTTTTTATTGATGAATGATCCAATTTATTAATTCGCTAGTTTCAATTTAACTATCTTACAGATTTTATTTTCCCATGTTAATCATATATCTATACTATATAATACATATCCCTCTTAATTTAATGTGGAAGAAGGATTTAATTGTAACTTTTATGTGGAAGGGGATTTAATTGTAACTTTTAATTGTAATATATGAAGAGACTATTTTAATTGTAATCTATACTATATAATACGTATCCCCCTTAATTTAATGTGGAAGGGGGATTTAATTGTAACTTTTAATTGTAAATATATGAAGAGACTATTTTAATTGTAACTTTTAATGTAAATAAACTAATTTAAATACAAAAGTTATGATAAACATCACAATGCAAATGCACATTGTAATTCACAAGGTGATTAAAATGAACTTTTAAATGATATTATAAATTACAAGAGGGTTAAATTTTAGCTATGAAATCTTAGATACAATCGGTGCATCGCACTGGTTGAATAAACAAAAAACAACCCTGGAGCAACATACGGGTTAGTAAAGCCTCATTTCATATAACTAATTTCATAGACTAAAATAAAAGGATAATAACAATAAAAAAAACATATAAACTTCTCTAAAAGGCATTTAAATTTTGTCATCTGCTCATTCAATCATCTGCCCCAACATTACGTACAAAATACGTAGATATTCAACCAAAGACCGTGCATCGCACAAGTTGGATAATGCCTCGTAAATATAATATATTTTAGATCCCCTCATTCTTCATCACGTATAAGTACTTTATGTCAACAACGTATAAGTACTTTCCGTCATCCACTCATTCTTCATTTAATTTCAGTGTATTTCAATTCAGTTCAGTTCAATTTAGTAAATTTCAATTTAGTTCACTTCAATTTATTTCAGTAGAGATCAATTTAATTCAGTTCGATTTAGTTCAATTCAACGTAAAAATAAATATTGTATTAATTACTATTACTATTGTTATTATGATTATGGACAGTATATATATAATTATTATAATTATTTATTTTAGTTACTATTATTATTGTTTTGTTGTTGAATATAGATAATAATTATTGTTGTATATATTTCTAATATGATTAATGACTAGAAATATTATTGATATTAATTAATATTATCAGTAAATATTATAAATAATTATTAATATTAATCTTATTATTATTCTTTTGGTTGTTGTTGTAATTTAAATAATAATCATTGGTGTATATATCACTATTTAATTTTATTATTAATTTGTTGTTATCATTGTTATCAATATTATTAATAGCATTATATAAATTTATAGTATTATTAATATTTTATTATTATTAATATTGTTGTCTGTTGTAATTCAAATAATTTTACTATTATTGCACATCTTTATCATTGTTATTTTTTTGGTAAATAGAATTTATTTTATTTCACCAGTAAACATGTTCAGCCCAACATTACAACCTCCAAACTCAACATCATCACAATCACCACTAAACTACTAATTAGGAAGTAATCTAGCTGTCCGCATGGGGAGCTCAACTGGTTCTTGGGTGGCAGATTGCTACAAGGATGCAGGTTCGAGTCCTGGCAGCCGCAGTGTGGGAGTTTTATCTCTCCAATATGGGGGGCTCCTTGTGGACACCAGACACTGTTCCTCCCACCTAATGGGCCATGATTTAATTCCTCCACCAATTCCTGTCGGGCCGGGGGTGGGGGCCCTGGGGGCGAGGGATTTCGCCTTTTGCTACAAGGAAGTAATCTAGCTAACTTTGGACTCTTCAAGCAGCACGCAGCCATCTCATACATACAAGTTCTGCTAATGGTGTGTGTCTCTCGTTTTTCTTTCCTAAATCTTCTTGCATTCCTTTCATGCCACACATGATAACCAGTTTAGTCACTAGAGCTCTGTAGACCCCTTATTTTCCAGTCTTCGAACGACATTGGCCGGTTAGGAATACTCTCTCTTCATCCCAGTTGTGAGCTCTTCTCTGAATACCACACCACTCGCTGAATTCTTTCCAAATTTCTGCTGCAAATTCACACTGAAAGAACAGATGTTGTATAGTTTCATCCGCTTTCTCACAAAGGCAACATCTCTTCACAACAACTATCCCCACTTTAGCCAGGTTTTTAACTGTAGCTAATCTATCTAGCATAGCCAACCAAATGATAAAGATCTATTTTGGTGCAGCTATATTATGACTAAGAAATTTTGCCCAACCAACCTTAGGAGCTGTTCCTCTCAACTTCAAATAAACATGCCTAATAGAGAAGACTTGATTTTGTAGAATATTCATACCTGAGGTTGAGGCTTCCAAATACTCCCTTGCAGCTATGATTTTCCTGATCATCCATGATGCTTGACTTGGTGGTGTCATTGTTATCACATCCTAGCATTTAATATAGCAGCCATTCACCCAGCGCACCCACACTTTATCTTTCTTTGTTGCCAAATTCCACAAAAGTTTACATATAGCTGCCTGATTCTAAATCTTGAGATCAATGACATTCCATCCGCCAGCTGCCATAGGCAAACAGACTCTCTCCCATGCCACCAAAGCTTTCCTCGAAGTTTCTGCTTTTCCTGTCCACAAAAAGGCTCGACAAGCAGTTTGAATTGCTTTGATCACTTTCTGAGGCAACAAAAATACTTGGCACCAGTAAGTTTGGATGCTAAACAGGACAGACTTGATGAGTTGTAAACGCCCTGCATAAGAAAGAAGCTTAGCCGACCAGCAATCTATTCTAGTCAGTATTTTCTGTATCAATGGCTGACATTGCATGATAGTCAGCTTTTTAGAAGAAAGGGGAACACCCAAGTATTTTAAAGGGTAGCTCTCCTTTGGCCATCCCAAATTCTTGTAACATTTCCTCTTGAACTCTCTCTGCCACCCCTCCAAAATATATATTACTCTTCTGTACATTGGCTTTAAAACCCGAGGCCTCAGAGAATTTGGAAAAAGCAGTCATCATTTGTCGAAGTGACATCACATCTCCTTTACAGAACATCAAAAGATCATCAGCAAAGCAAGTGTGGATAAGTCCTATCTTCTTGCACTTAGGATGAAACTTAAACTGTTTGCAAGAGTGGAGCTCCATCAGGCACCTATTTAAATATTCCATACAAAGAACAAAAAAGGTAAGGTGATATAGGATCACCTTGCCTAAGTCCTTTTTTGGCTTGAAAAGGCTCAGTTAGTTCCCCGTTGACACTAACAGTATAAGAAATTGTCACACAAGCTAGAATCCACTGGACAAACTTGTAGGGGAAACCGAGTTCTAGCACCAGATACTTGAGAAAAGGCCATTCTATGGAGTCATAGGCTTTTTGTATGTCAATCTTTACCATGCATCTTGGCGAAAGGTGCTTCCGGTTGTACCCCTTAATTATCTCTTGACTTATTAGAATATTATCGAATATGATTCTTCCTTTAATGAATGCAGCTTGGCTCTCTCCAATAATATCATCCAACACTCCTAGAAGTCTTTTGCTAGCCCTTTTGATATAATTTTGTATAATATGCTGCAGCAAGCAATTGGTCTGCACTCCTTAATTGTGCTAGCATTTGATGTCTTAAGAATAAGTGTGAGCAGAGCCATGTTGATTGCTTTTGGAAGAAAACCAGTCTCAAAGAAGTTCCGCACAGCCCTAGTGACTTCTCCTCCTATAACTCCCCAAGCATGTTTATAAAAATAGACATTGAAACCATCGATGCCTGGAGCCTTTTGATCATTCATATCAAACAAAGCTCTCTTAATTTCCATGTCAGATACATAGGCACATAATAGCTCTTGTTTATCTCTGTTCAGCAATGCTCCTCTAGTAGTAACAGTCTTATCTACCATAGGCAAAGTAGGTGCAGCAGTCCCCATCAAAGATAAATAAAACTCCCCCACTTCAGTTTTAATTGCATCTTGTGTCTTGCATAAACTCCTATCAGCTCTAGTCAGTACTCTGATTGCATTAGCATTCTGTCTAGCTTTGACAAACGCATGGAAGAACTTGGTGTTGGAGTCACCTAGCTTTATCCACTCCACCCTGGCTTTCTGTCTCCATATATTTTCTTCAATGTTGCTCCATTTTTCTAAACTTTGCAGCTTCTCTTTGTCCTCAATAATTAGAACTTCATTAAATTTATCCATGTTGAGTTGTTTCTGAATCTCCTCTACCTCATCTCTGCATTGAGCCACATTCTCTGCAGTCTTCTTAAAAAATTTTGTGTTGAGCTATTTCAAAGGGTGTTTCAACTGCTTGCATTTGTACCATACATTCAGCAAAGGATTGTTATTACATTTGACAACCCAATTCTCTTTAAGAATATCCTGGAAATCTGCATGGTGAGCTAGGACATTGAGAAATCTAAATGGAGTCTTTCTACTCACCTCAGAGACCTCAAAATCCAATTGCTGTGGGCTATGATCTGATACATTGTGAGCAAGAATCTCCACCACTACATGGCTATATTCTTGAAACCATTGTTGATTTGCCACACATATGTCTATCAGAGAATAGATTCTAGCTGCACCAGATTGGTTGTTACACCATGTGTAGTCACTTCCAATCATTCTAACTGGAGATAATGCATTAGTATGAAGACAATCTGCAAAATCTTTGACTTCCATGTCAGCGACTGGATTCCCCTGAATTCTATCTTCTTTATTCAGCACATTATTGAAGTCTCCCCCAATAAGCACAGGGACTGTAGCTTTCCTCATTACTTGATCTATGAACTGCCATAACCCCTTCCTCAGCTCTAAAGTGTTAATTGCATAAATTGCAACCAGCTGTTGTGTTTTTCCAGACCCCATGTCCAACATCTCACACCAAAATCCTTGCGCATTTTCATCCATGACTTTTAATGCTACTTTTTTTTGGATTCCATCCGATCCAGATTCTCCCATTCTCAGCTTTCCTATAATTGTTCACAAACTCCCATTATTTATTGAGTTTTTCTATAGTAACTTTGAAGTTATGCTGCTTCACCCTAGTTTCCAGAAGGGCTACTGCATCATATTTATTTCTTTGCAAAAGGAGTCTAATCTCCTTTTGTTTGAGGGGTTTATTACAACCCCTCACATTCCATATAAGGAGCTTCATTTTTTCAAGGAGGGGAAATGGTCCCCGCCCAATTCAAATGCCGGCTGTTGGCTCTTCTCAGCACTAAATAATTCATATCCATTTTCAATCCTGATAACTGGAGTTGTTGGGCTCATCTCTGCATTTGTGGTGGTCTTCTTAGGCCTACTCCATACTTCAGTTTCACTAGTCGTCTCATTTCCTGTACCGATTTCACTTGCCTTGTTTTTCTCTTTATCCTTCTCCCTTGTATACTCCTGTGGTTCAACAACCTCCACTCTTCACTGTTGTTTTGGAGGAGCTTTCCAAATAGGTTTCTGTTTCTCAGCACAGTCATGTCCCGCAACTATACATTTCTTGCAGAATGGGGGGATCCAATCATATATAACTTTTTGTTCAATCATCTGTCCATTCTATCCTTCTATCATAATCTTATATTAAATAGGTTGAGTGATATCAATCTCAATCAATAGCCAGGCAAAAGAAATTTTGCGTTGCTCTGTTGTACATTCATCCGCACAAATGGGCTTTCCTAGCAAACTACCAATCCTACTCAAAGATTTACCTCCACAACAGTTGAGTGGCAAGTATGGCAATTAAACCCATAATGGCACTATTTTTAAGATCTCCTCCTCAAAACAGAAATTGGCCATCCATTCCTTAATAATTGCTGGTCTGTTTGCAATGGTGTGAGGGCCTGCATACAATATCCTATTTCTCTCCTCCATAGAATTAAACCTCACAACAAAATAGCCCTCACTATGATAGAAAATCTCAGGTTTAGCACAGCCACATTGCTTAACAAAATACGTACTCAAATACGAGGTTGTAGGAGTATCACCAATCACATAAACTAATACAGCAGATTTCCATTTCTTAGCCTCAAGTTCTAGATCAGAGCTATCCAAACACGCCACAGGCACTCCGTTTTTAATCATAGGAGCAGCATAGTCAAGTTTTATACCTTTGCTGAGGAATGGTGGATGCGATTCATCCTTCTCTGTCTGATTTTGGGCCGGCGACCGCGAATCATTTTTTTCCGTCTGAGTTTTATTCGGTGATCGTTGTGCCTCCTTCTCCTGGGGGGATTTGCTCATAACAAGTCTCCGATTCACCTCCGCGACTGGATGATTTCGCTGTCTGCTCTCTGACCTTCGACACTGTCGTTGATGGTCCAGTCGATTTAGGCATACTTTTGCTGATTTCCCTGATATTTCTTCTGGTAGTTACTTGCTTCTTCCTCCCTGGCTTTCGCTTCCTCGGACGATCTCTTGGCCGACCGTTTTTTTTGTTAATTATTATTATTGTTATTATTATTTATTTTTATTATTATTATAATATGTATTATTATCGTTGTTATATATATTATTATCAAACATTAATAATATTTATTATTATTACTATTCATTAAATTTATTTCAGTTCAGCAAAATTCAATTCGGTTCATTTCAACAAAATCAGCTCAAAAAACAGAGCCTCATATTGGTGAGGGACACCCGTATGATATGATATGGGTTGATTATTATTTTTTTTTAAAATTAGCCATACTTATAAATATCTAAATTTACAAGAAAAAAGATAATTTTTCATTTTGATAAATTATTGTGTAATACTCCCTCCGTCCAACAAAAATATATCTATTTTGATTTTTACTAGTCAAAATTCATAAATTTTGATCATAAATTGCAACCAATATATAAAAAACTATGGTATGTGAGTACTTGTTTGATTTGTCTTAATGTGTATTTTTAATATTTATTTTTTATATATTTATTCATATATAATTGAAATGACCAAAAGTGTATTTAAAGAGACTGATCAAAGTCAAAATATGCATATGTTTTGTGGGCGGAGGAAGTACTAACTTCCATTTTCAAATACTTGAAAAATAGAGATATTTCAAATAGGTCCATATGTAATTTTGATTATTAATTGAGATAAATTCAACAAGATCTTATATAGTTTGGCACATATTGATTCATATCCGGACATTATATTAAGAACGTAAAATTATCGGAATGGTATATTAGGAATACAAAATTAGAAAATAAATAAATTTATTTTAAATCTCTTCACTAAATTATACAAATATTTTTTCTTTATCAATACCAAACTCGATCAAACTGATCCACTTATAATTATTATTTTTGTTTGAGGAGAAAAGTAAAGACAGCAAATCAATTGTATTGATAACAATGAATAGAGGGGCCTTTATATAGGCATTACAAAGAGAGTCTTTCCATACATAGGATTCCTAGTTAAGGTAAGACATCTAACAGGATCCAACTACTTATGGAAGAGTCTAGAACCTTCCATAACTCTTATCCCCCTACAACTAGTATTAGGTAGGACACCAATACGGGAAGGATTTCCCGGAACACTCCCCCTGTGTCGAACGCTAATACTAACATGGTGCACACGGTGTTGCCTCGGTAAAAAACCTTTCCAAGTCAAATAAAACCCCGTGGGAAAAACAAAGACTTTGGTGAGGAAAAAGAGCGCAACGCACCAACTACAAATGTCAGAATCATGTGAAGTATACTCCCCCTAAGGTATACATGACAGCTCATTCCATCGAGCCATCTTTAGTTGAGCTCGGATAATCGACACATGCCGATGCTTCTCACATGTTTCTCAAATGTAGATTTCGGCAGAGACTTAGTGAACAAGTCTGCGATATTCTCATCGGAACTCACTTGTTTCACTTCGATATTCAGCAATTTCTGCTGCTGATGATTATAAAAGAACTTCGGCGCAATATGCTTGGTATTGTCACCCTTTATGAAACCTAACTTCATCTGCTCAATGCATGCCGCATTTGTCCTCAAAGATGCAAGTAGGGGTTGCTGTAGTGGGATCTAATCCACACGTTCCTCGTATATGGTCTATGACTGACCGGAGCCAAATGCACTCCCTTACGGATTCGTGCAATGCAATGATCTCTGCATGGTTCGAGGAGGTAGCAACCAGGGTCTGCTTGGTAGATCGCCAAGATATCGCCGTATTCCCAATGGTGAACACATAACCCGTTTGGGAACGTCCTTTATGCGGGTCAGAGAGATAACCGGCATCAGCAAATCCAACTAACGTGTCGTTAGGATTCTCTGCATAAGGGGTAAGTTTGCTCGCATTAGCACTTCTGGTAGTCAAGCTACCATGCTTAGCTGCAATATCAGAGGAAGATCGACGGTCGGTATGCATCGTCTTAACCTCAACAATTCCTTTCGGAATATCGCTCTCTTTTGCGTAGGGAAAGAACAATCCAAGGTCACTGGAGCCTTTCAAGTATCGAAAGATGTGTTTTACTCCATTCCAATGCCTTATCGTGGGAGCGGAGCTAAATCTCGCTAATGCA
Source organism: Orobanche coerulescens (assembly GCA_033398695.1). NCBI lineage: Eukaryota > Viridiplantae > Streptophyta > Magnoliopsida > Lamiales > Orobanchaceae > Orobanche > Orobanche coerulescens. The sequence continues at coordinate 200,052,402 of CM065803.1, read as the reverse complement.
GATTCACAGAGAATGCGATGTCCGGGCGAGTACATTGAGCCGAGATACAACAACGCACCGATTGCGCTAAGGTACGGTGTTTCGCTCCAAGGACCTCTTCATCCTCCTCTTTAGGGACGAAACGGATCCTTGTTCATTTCAGACTTCACCAATCATGGGGGTAGCAAGAGGATGTGCCTTGTCCATGCTAAATCGCCCGAGCATTTTGTGGACATAGGCGGTCGATGAATGAGTATACCATCATCTCGATGTTCTAGCTCTAAGCCCAAGCAGAATCGAGTCCTCCCCAGATCTTTCATCTCGAATTCGGATTTAAGGTAGCGGGTCGTTTCATTGACCTCATCTATGGTACCGATGACATTCATGTCATCTACATAGACGGCTACAATCACGAATCCTGCATCTGTTCTTTTCACGAATATGCATGGACAGATGTCACTGTTCTTGTATCCCTTCCCAACCAAGTATTCACTTAGGCGGTTGTACCACATCCTTCCGGATTGTTTCAAACCATACAGTGAACGACACAATTTCACAGCGTACGCGCTCCGTGGTTTAGAGCTACTTGATTTGGGCCATGAAATCCCTTCGGGGACTTTCATATAGATATTCGTATCTAGATCCCCATAAAGATACGCTGTAACCACATCCATAAGCTGCATGTTCAGTTTTTCGGACACTGCCAAACTGACTAAGTAGCGGAAAGTGATGATGTCCATAACGGGAGAATACGTCTCCTCGTAGTCAATGCCAGGGCGCTGCGAGAAGCCTTGGGCAACTAGTCTCGCTTTGTAACGCATGACCTCATCCTTATCATTGCGTTTACGAACAAAGACCCATTTATGTCCAACTGGTTTAACGCCCACAGGTATTGGCTCGATACGGCCAAATACCTCACGTTTAGCCATTGAGTCTAGTTCAGCCTGCATTGCATCTTTCCATTTCGGCCAATCGGCTCGTTGTTGACACTCAGTAACCGAGCGCGGCTCAGCGTCGTCGTCTTCAATAATTTCTTGAGCGACGGAGTTGGCAAAAGCATCGTCGACTAGCGTGGACGACCTGTCCAATAGTACGTATTCACTCGTACATTGCATCGAGATTTCTTTATTTTCTGACATCAACAAAGATTCCGACGCGTCCGTCGATTGTTCCATTGTTGATTCGAGGACATATCTGTAGTCAGAGATAATCTCGTGTGACAGAGTCACTGTGTCGATGATGAGAGGATTTTGTGCCTCCGTTCCTCTTCTCTTTCGAGGTTCGGTATCCTTTCTACCCACTGGGCTCCCCCTCTTTCGAGCAGGGATAAGAGCAGCCGAAGCAGCCGTCCCACCACTAAGGTTGACACCGGTGGCATCATTCCTTTGGGCAGCTGAACCTTGCCCTATAACTGGGACTTCTAACCTTGCAGGAACATTCGCAGCGGGAATGGTAGATCTTGTCACTTTCGCAGTATCAGTAAAGCTGTCGGGCATCGAATCCGCAACTTTCTGAAGATTGAGAATACGTTGCACTTCTAGCTCGGATTGAGCTGTGCGGGGATCTTGATGAGGTAAGGAGGGAGCACACCAGACAATTTCCTGGCGTTCAACTGGAATCGTTCGATTCCTCTTTCCCCCTAACGACGGGAAGTTTGTCTCATCAAAGTGACAATCTGCAAATCTTGCAGTAAACAGATCTCCTGTCAAAGGTTCCAAATAGCGGATAATTTTAGGCGAGTCATAGCCAACGTATATACCTAATCGTCTTTGCGGACCCATTTTAGTACGCTGTGGAAGCGTAATTGGCACATAGACTGCATAACCAAAAATGCGTAAGTGTGAAATATCAGGCTCATATCCAGTTACCAACTGGTACGCACTAAACGGTTGATTGGCAGTGGGTCGAAAGCGAATAAGTGTAGCCGCATGCAAAATTGCATAACCCCAGGCAGAAATTGGCAAGTTGGTGCGCAATACCAATGCTCGGGCGATAAGCTGTAACCGCTTAATCATAGCCTCGGCAGGGCCATTCTGCGAATGAACGTGGGGGACGGGATGTTCAACATCAATCCCAATCGACATGCAATAGTCGTCAAAATACTTTGACGTAAACTCTCCAGCATTGTCCAATCTTAATGACGAGATTGGGAAGTTGGGGTGGTTAGCCCGTAACTTGATGATTTGTGCTAGGAGTTTAGCAAATGCAACGTTTCTTGTGGATAGCAGAGCGACGTGTGACCATCGCGTCGATGCATCAACCAGAACCATAAAATATCTGAATGGTCCGCACTCTGGTTGAATAGGTCCACATATGTCCCCTTGAATTCTTTGTAAGAAGCGAATATTTTGTGTTGAGTCTTTAGCAAAGGACGGAGAGGGTATCAACTTTGCTAGTAAACAAGCTTTACAAAACGATTTATGGGCATTAGAAATTGCCACGGAAGCATCGGGATTTACGAGAGATGCACCGTCAACCTTATTAGGGCATGCGATCTTTAGTCCCGGTGATACGGTATCAAGCTCACTCACATCAATGCCGATATCGAGTGGTGCTTCCAATTGTTTTCTGGACTTGAAAAACGGATGACCATGTGAGTTTTTCAAAATGCGAATCATCATGTCGCGTCCAGGGTGACCGAGTCGGTCATGCCATAGTTGGTATGCTTCGGAATCACACAGTTCGTGACTCACAGCATAAGATTCAATAACCCTTATTGTAGTCTGGTATAAACCACTACTTAGACTCATGAGTTTCTCGAGAACGCGGCGTATTCCGCATTCTGCCAGAGTAACACACAAAAATTCTGTCCCATTCTCACAATGTGTATCAAGGTGATAACCGTTGGCACGGATGTCCCTAAAACTTAGCAAGGTTCGGTTTGCTCTTGGGGCATAGAGAGCATTTGTGACATTAATATGCGTACCATTAGGTAGTAAGAAATGAGAAGGTCCCCTCCCTTGAATTACTTGGGAGGAACCAATCATTGTTGTCACTGAGGATATGTATGGCACAATATCCTTGAATAATTGCCTATTCCGAAGAATAGTGTGGGTTGTTCCACTATCAGTAAGGCACTCAATTTCGCCACGAGACATCTACAATAAGACATGAAACTCGATTATTCTTATGGTTAGAGACATAGCGAAAACTCATTTACATCGAGTTTGGGGAAATTCGACCAAGTTGGTTAGGATCAAAGTTAGCATAATCGCTGGAAATAATTTCCGTGCAGCTTGACCTTTGTTCACTAAAACAGCAATAACTTCTTCGTTAAGAAGGCTATGGACAAACGGTCAGTTGTTTTGGAAACTAGACTTCCGTATATTTCTGTCCATAGGTCGTGCACTTTCTGGATCATTAAACTCAGATCTCAGTACTCGTTTCAATTTGCTATTTTGGTATTTCCCTATTGTTGAGTGAAAGAGCAAGGTTGAAGCCTTTTTCAAAGGCATTATTGTTGATACAATACTATGGAAATATGGCCATAAGAGCGTTTAAATACTTTAAAACGCATCTTGGTTTTCGATTTATATCTCTACTAATGATCCTTTCGGTAACTCCAACTTGGTAGACTTGCAGAGAAAGTAGGAATGTCGGTACAGCTAAGGCTGTTTAAAAACCACTGATTCCGTTTGAACTCTCAAAGCATAAAAAAATACCAAGGAGGATGCGCCTAGTCTTGATCAAAAGTTTTGATGAAATCCTACCAATGTATCAAATTTTTAACCAAGCAATTCATTGCTAGCAATTATTTTATGATAAACCAAACATGCTTTCGAAGGGAAAAAATAAAATTCATCTTTGCACAATCACAGCAATTAAAAGAATTTTATTCATCATGACCAACTTTATTACATTCATGAAAATCCAAAATAGTTCTCGGAAACTAGAAACAAGACAAAACATAACCAAAGCGTAAAACTAGTCAAAGTCGGCAACATCCATATGTTGGTCTTTGTCCGCAATGGTGAGAGGAGGGATCTCAGTCTGGATCTGTGGTGTGCTTCGATCTACCGGTTGGTATTCGATGCGACGACGTGAAACCGGAGGCGCAATTTTGGCGGCTTCCAAAGATAAGTTGATGTTCGAGTTTTGGTCTGAGAGTCGGAACCGGGTCGGACTAGGCTGGACTGGAGCTGGTCGGCGGCGGTCCGGCGGCTCTGGGCGGCGGCTGTGCTGGGCGGCTTTGGACGGATCTGGGCGACGGCGGTCCGGAGGCGGCGGCGGAGGCGGCGGCGGTCCGGTGGCTCTGGGCAGATCTGGGCGGCGGTGGTCCGGCGGCTCTGGGCAGATCTGGGCGGCGGTGGTCCGGCGGCGGAGGCGGCGGCGGTCTGGCGGCTCTGGGTAGATCTGGGCGGTGGAGGTCCGGCGGCTCTGGGCAGATCTGGGCGGTGGTGGTCCGGCGGCGAAGGCGGCGGCGGTCCGGCGGCGGAGGCGGCGGCGGTCCGGCGGCTCTGGGCAGATCTGGGCGGCGGCGGTCCGGCGAGTGGCCGCGGTGGTGGTGGTCTTCTTGAGGTTGGCGGGCAAGGCGAGTACTGGCGGTGGTGGCGGCGAGCGGCGGCGAGCGGACGATGGCCGGGCTGGGGCGGTGGTGCTCGGCCGATTTCTTTTTTTTTTTTTTCGTTCGAGCTACGTGCTGATAACGTGTTTGAGGAGAAAAGTAAAGACAGCAAATCAATTGTATTGACAACAATGAATAGAGGGACCTTTATATAGGCATTACAAAGAGAGTCTTTCCATACATATGATTCCTAGTTAAGGTAACACATCTAACAGGATCCAACTACTTATGGAAGAGTCTAGAACCTTCCATAACTCTTATCCCCCTACAACTAGTATTAGGTAGGACACCAATACGGAAGGATTTCCCGGAACAATTTTTATATTGTTAAGGAAAACACGCCCAAATGTTCTTATATGAACAATGCAAAATAACCAAAAGTTCAAAGTATTTTAAAATACAGAAAGTAATTAAATTAGTTACTTCATATTCGGGATACATACTTATCTATTACTTTATTGAAAGAGAATCGCAAACACATATCAGTTTGTAAGTGTTCTAATTTTTTTTTTAAAAAGTATAGTTCATATATATATATATATGGGGAAGAGACTCAGAGAGAAATGAAATTTTAGGAGTGAAAAGAGAATCATTTTCAGCCTTTTCATAGTGATATGCGGTAGAAGCATCTTCTTAGTGGACGAATGGAGCACCCCAGTTCGAATTCCTAGGATTATGTGTTTATATCTATAAATATACATATATTTGCATACATATATAGATATGGCATGCAAATTAGGCTTCATCACTAGTAGATTTCAGAGGACTTATTTCTACTGCCTATATCAACTCGAACCATGATGAAGTAATTTCATTGGTAATCCTCAATAGCATCGAAAGTAATTTTGACCACATATTGGTTCCGAAAAATAATAATACTCCCATTATTGAAAATTTTATCATGGAAAGTACTCATGGTAAACTGTGAAAAATCATTTCCTTTTTCTTGTATTAAGATAGCTGATCCAACTCGTTCCAAATTTGATATATTGGACTCAAAAGAGCTTGAGTACCATAGATGGGTCTCCTACATCGAGACCACATTTATCACTAAAGAATATAGTGGTACGCTCCTTAACACCACAGACCAAGTACCGTCTGACAAGATCAAAGCGAGTGCACTTATATTCCTTAGGTGGCACATCGAACCCAGCCTAAGATAGGAATATCTACGGTTGAAATTCCCTAAAGAACTGTGGAATGCCCTTAAGGGCAAATTTGGGAACATTGACAAACTTTGCTCCCAGAGTTGACCGTGCAGTGGAATGAAATCCGCTTGCTTGATTATAAATGGATCAACGACTTCAACAAAGATATGCTCCGCCTCAAGGCACGCCTAAATTTCTGTGGGAAGTACATCACAAAAGACGACATGATCCAGAAAACTTTTTTTCATCTGCCCTGCTTCCGCTCTTATACTAGCGAACCAGTATAGGCTGGAGTATGATAATAAACGCATCACTACCTTCAGTAAGCTAATCAACCTACTGCAAGTGGCTGAGAGGCATAACGAAGTGTTAGTGAGCAATAATGCCAGGTCGTTTGGGACAAAGAAAATTTCCAAGGCCAATTATGGCAAAGTGAAGGATGGAAACTACCCCAATGAATAGGGGACTGGACATGATAGGCTTCGTGGTCAAGAACGTGGGGGTTCTTCCAATGTAATGCGAAGACTTGGTGCTCCCATCTCTACTAGCTAAGGAAACCAAATAGCGCCTACCCATCTTATCGCCTCTAAGGCTCGAGTAAGCAATGAACCGTGCTATCACTGTGGAGATGCTGGACATGATACAAGAACTGTCATGCAAGCAAGCAAGTTGCATCCAAAGAAAGGAGAACTCACTATATGGAGGAATATGATCTAGACAAGTCCCCCTATGTCAATTTTCACAGTCACCAATCGTCGAATTGAGTCATACGAGCCACAGTCTATAGACTGAATCTTAGTATTATGTTTACTTTCTCGTTTACATTTGGTATAGTTGCCTCAAGACGACTGTGTTGCTGTTTTCTTTTCAATAATGGCGTGATGCAACGTTGTTTCACGAACAAGATATTAATATTGCTTACGTTAGATTATTAGCTTTATTTCGAAGTACTGAATATTGCTTGAATGCTTGTGGTTCGAAATTTCTCTCTCTTCAAAGGAATGAATCGAGTAGAACTTGAATGTTCTTAGAATAAGGCTTCTATTCATTGAATAAGTCGCCTGCTAAACCTCGGTAACTACGATGATTGGGTCCTCCCAACTCATCAAAGGGCGAGGTAATGCTCAATTTTTGATGCCTAAATGGCACTCAATTACAAGTTACTGATACTCTGTATGCACCTAGAGCCCTTCGAACCTTACTTGGCTAATATACGTAGCAATGGTTTCCAGATTGAAACCCACTGTGAGAATGGAATAGAGTTTCTTTTATTCTAATGAATGTGGACGTATACGCATTTTAGAATAATTGATGAGTCGATCTAGTGGATGTACCTCACTATTATTAGGTTTTTAAAATCCTATGTTGTCACCAACAATGTACTTTGGGACATAGACTCATATAGGCTTTGGCACGATAGACTAGGTCATCCTGGTCGAAGTATAATGATCCATATACTAAAGAACTTGTACGTACATCATTACTTTTCGAGCGAAAATGTGGCAACAACTCAACATAAAGAACAATGTTGATGTTAATCGTATTATATCATCCAAAGAACCGGATGCATATCAAATGCCCACCACTTAGTGTTGCAATGCCTGCTTTTTAGCCAAAGTAGGAGCGAGACCTTCCTACGCTAAAGAAACAAAAGAAAACATTCCATTCTTACGCTGAATATAAAGAGATATTTGTGGATCCATCCACCTAATATGCGGACCATTTATGTATTTATGGTTTTGGTGGATTCTCCGATATGTTGGTCACATGTCGCTCTCCTATCAACTCAAACTGCTGCAGAACTTCCACGATAACTTATAAGGGCTCACCTCCCTTATCACATCTAAAGGACTCGATGATGTTGGAGAGTTCACATCAAAAAATACTTGATGTTTATTGCATGATAGAGATTAATGAATAGTATCTCGTCCCATGTGCATATGCAAATGGTCTCACATAAACCACCGTCGAAATAATCTATATGGTGATTATGTCATTGGTTATGCGCACCAATTAGCACATTTTTGCCTAGGATTATGCAATATTGCACGCAACTTTACTTAAATCGTTCATTCTTAGACCTTTTGCTAACCAATTAGTTTATGCGTACCAGTTGGTAACTGGATAGCCTGATTTTTATATTTTGGACCCAGACGGACTTGAGTGCCAATTGCGCATATTTGGTTACGCATTATATGTGCCTTCTGCACCTCACAACGCATCGGTCTTTAGAAACGATTAAGTATTCACGTTGGATAAGAATCTCCAGACGTTTATCCGCTATTTAGAACCTTCACAGTGATCTTTTTACCGCACGATTTGCGAATTGTCACTTTAATGAGACAACCTTCCCGTCGTTAGGGGGAAGAGAGAAAATGTAATTTCTCGGGGAACGACAGGAATTGTCTTGGCGTGTCTCCACTTTGTCTCATTATGATCCCCGAACTTCACAATGTTACCGTGAAGCACAAAGCATAAAGAACACTCGATCTTCAGGATGTAGCAGATTCGATGCCTGATGCATTTACTGATATCATTCAAGTGACAAGATCTCACATTACAGCTGAAAATGTGCCTGTAAGGTTAGAAGTCCCCTGTAAGGGGCACATCACCAATGAACCGGGTGATGCAACTGCACTTGGTGGAGGTGTGGTTGAGGCCGTGGCTCCCTGCGAAGAAAGGGGTGGAAGCCACATGGTTCGACTAAATACTCGCCCAAGTAAGAGGTAGAGTATGGCACAAATTCACATGTTAACCATCAATGAACTCGTTTCATGAGATCATGTTTGATTTTATTATGTCCATAAATCATGACGAGGGGGACGCCCCAAAGATATGATTCAGAAAATCAAGAATCTCGATGAAATTATGAGGGTGTGGCCTGATCAACCACCCACTTTGATGACATGTCATGAATCATAAAGTACGATGATGTCGAACCTCGCTCAGTTGGATTAAATCAACATAGAGCTGATTGGCCTATAAGAAAAAACATTCCAGGTAGAACTAAATTCTCCGACAAAGAGTCAGGTATTTGGTGTGGGTAGTGTTAACCTACCCAAGTGTAAATCCTATAAGACATAAACAAACCTTTGTCGTAAAGCGTAGTGAGATTATAGAGTCCTAATGTACAAAGTTTCATGAAGTAATGCTTCTCACAATGCCCTGGAATTGATTACGAGGAAATGTACTCCCACGTATACGTATCCGCTATTTGATTAGCGTAGTAATTTCCGAGGGACTGAAAATGCAGCCAATAGATGTGGTTACTACGTATCTCTATGAGATCTAGATACGGAGATATATACGAAAGTGCCCTATGGAATTTCGTTACCCAAATCAAGTGACTCTAGACTACGGAGTGCGTTTGCATTTAGATTGAAACGCTCAACTTTACGGTTTTGAAACAATCCTTAAGGATGTGGTATAACCGTCTAAGTGACTACTTGATCGGGAAGGATATAAGAACGATGAGCTGTGTCCATGCGTCTTCACAAATAAGTTTCGGATTCACGATCATCGCAATGTATGCCAATGACATGAACATAATCGGTCTTGATGAAATAAGAGAAACCACCGGATACTGGAAATATGAGTTTGAGATGAGAGATCTTGAGAAAACTCGGTTCTGTCAAGACATTGACATAGAATATCGAGTTTGTGGAATTCATTCCACCGGTCTACCTATGTCCAGAAGATTCTCAGGTACTTTAATATGGACAAGGTAAACCCAACTAGCACCCCATGATAGGTCGAACATTTGGATGCAAAGGAAAGATCCATTTCGTCTAAAGGAAAGTGACGAAGAGCTTTGGGAGCTGAAATTCCCTACTTGAGTGCAATCGCGTATTATTGTACTTAGCTCAATGTACACGACCTGCTATCACTCCTCAGTTAATCCGCTGACTAGATTTAGTTCAGCATCGACGCAACATCGATGGAATGGTATCAAGAATATCTTCTGATACTTAAAAGAAACCATTGACTTGGGACTATTCTTTCCCTACAAGCAGGCAAAGGAAGCTGCTTACGAAAAGGCAAATGCTAAAGTAAATGCTGGTGCCGAAGCAACTACCACAAAGTATGTGTTGGTATGAGTTGCTTATGTCTTGGAAATCGACTAAGCAAACCCCTTTTGGCTACCTCCCCGAATCACGACAAGATTATTGCTTTGCATGAATCAATCCGTGAGTGTACTTAATTAAGAACTATCATTCTACACGTGTGAGGAACTAGCGGTTAAGTACTGCCACTGATGAGCATACTTGCATTTATGAACATGATGTAACTTGTAAATCCCCTTGATTGATGGAATGATCATAACAGGAAATATGTGAGATATAACGTAACATACTCATATAGGTTGCACTCTTTTCCTTAGACCAAGGTTTATTTTTCCCACTGGGTTTTGTTACTTGGCAAGGTTTTTAACGAGGCAACGATATATGAATGTAAGCATTAGAGGGAGCTGTAGAGTTTTCCAACTTCCGAGATTGATGCAAAGATCACAAGGAAATGGTGATTTATAAAGAAACTTAATCACATGTGTTGTACTCTTTTCTTTGACCAAGGTTCATTTTCTCCCATTGGGTTTTGTTACTTGGCGAAGTTTTTAATGAGGCAACGACTACTTGATTGATGTACAAATCAGGGGGAGATGTAGACTTGAGGGGGAGTCTTACATCCACACAGTACGTTATACTCTTTTCCTTCCAAGGATCATTTTTCCCACAGGGTTTTTATCACTTGGAAAGGTTTTTAACGAGGTAACAAGATGTACGATTTTAGGGATGATGGAATGGTCACCTTAGTAGCGCTATGATCAAATGTAACGATCATATGAGAGGATAGATTCAAAGGACGAAGTCTAAACTTGATGTGTCTAGATGTTGTACTCTTTTCCCTACGATCAAGATATTTTTCCCATTGGGTTTTTGCTTGACGAGGTTTTAACGAGGCAACATGACATGCACTTGTAGACTAGGCACAAGGGGGAGTGTTAAAGGAATAATACTCGTTATGTGCCTAAGTCTGTTAGTTTATGGGCTTTCCTAGTTAGGGTTTGGCTAAGGCCTGTTTGTATGTATTTTTCCCTATTTAAAGGGATGTCATCAATGGAATAATACAACAATCTTTTGCCCTATTTTCTGTCTCAGTTGTTTTCCATTCAATATATATATATATATATATATATATATATATATAGGGTGGGGTTATTCTAAAAAGGGTCTTATAATAAAAAGTGTAGGAAGGATTGAGGGAGTGACATGTGTCACCTTGCCACATCATCATGCCACATCATATGACATGTGGCACCCCCCCACCCCACCCCCACCCACCCCATCCCCCCACCCCCGACCCCCACGAAAAAAATAATTTTCCCGCGAAAAAAAAAAAATTGCCGGCCAAATTTTTTTTTCCCGCCAAAAAACTTATAAGTGTGATGCACCATTTTTTTGGTGCATCATAGTTATAAGTTTTGGTGCATCACACTAATAAGTTTCTTGCATCACGCTTATAAGTTCTTGCATCATAGTTAACGATTAAGTGCATCAACTATGATGCGGAAACTATAACCTTAATGCACTAAATCATAATTGTGATGCATTAACTTTATAAGCGTGATACGATAATAATAAGTTTCCGCATCTAGAGGTGGCCAAAAAAGGGCATCGAACCGAACCGTGAAACCGGACCGTATAGGACGGTTCTGGAACCGGAACCGGAACCGTGTTAGACGGTTCCGAACCGGAACCGAAACCGTGTCCATACGGTTCGGTTCCGGTTCCAGAAAATGTAACCGGCGGTTCCCGGTTCGGAACCGTAACCGAACCGTGGAACCGCGAACCGTTCGGAACCGCCGGTTCACACGGTTCCGGAACCGGGAACCGTTGAAATGGCCTGTGTTTGCGGAGCAGTTCTGCAATGAGAAGTTCATTGTGAATGTCATCAGGACCAGAGTGAGGGTAGGAGTTGAGGTGCCTGTCGTATTCGGAGAGGAAGAAAAAGTGGGAGTTCAGGTGAAGAGCGATGATATTAAAATGGTTATTGAGAAGTTGATGGATGGAGGAGGAGAGGGAGAGGAGAGGAGAGAGAGAGCTCGAAAGCTCGGAGAAATGGCGAAACGTGCGTCGGAGAAAGTGAAAAAAAAAAAATAGGTTCGGACGGTTCGAGCAAGAACCGCCGGTTGAACGAGGCAAGGCAGCGGTTCCGGTTCGAAACCGTAGCACTAAGTTACGGTTCGGTTCGGTTCCCATTTCCGGAACCGTGGAACCGGAACCGTGGCCACCTCTAACTGCATCGCAGTTATAAGTTACTGCATCATAGTTAACAGTTAAGTGCATCAACTATGATGCAGTAACTTATAACCTTAATGCACTAAATCATAATTGTGATGCAGTAGCTTTATAACTGTGATGCAGTAACTTTATAAATGTGATGTACTTATAAATTTTGGCGGGAATTTTTTTGGCGGGAAAAAAAAAAATTTTTGCCCCGAAAAAAAAAATTTGGCAGGAAAAATTTTTTTCGCGGGGAGGTGGGGGGTGGGGTGGGTGGGTTGGGTGGGGGTGGAGGGTGACACATGTCATATGATGTGGAATGGGGGATGGCACATGTCACTCCCACAATCCTTCCTACACTTTTTATTATAAGACCCTTTTTAAAATAACCCAAACATATATATATATAAGATGGATCAAATGAGAATGTCGTCTTTAGTAAGAAATAAAATGAATCTAAACCATCGATCTTTGTGTGATCTACTGACCACATTAGATCATATATCAAGAATATGCGTTTCATGCATTAAAATACCAAGCATTAAAATTATGCATTATATGCAGCAAAATATCGATGTATTAAAACAACGCATTCCACGCATAAGTTTTCATGTGAATAAATCTTATCCATCCATTTAATCAATATCTATGTACCAAATTCATTCTTATTTCTTAATATAAAACTCATTCTCAATAGAACCACCCCATATATAGGGATTGATTCAAATGAGAACCAGTTCTTAAAATCGAAACGTGAGTCGAGTGCACATCTAGTACTGATTCACTGCACAAATAGTATGTTGTAATGCATATTCATTTTTTAGTATTCACTGCACACATTTTTTATTATGGATTCATTGTACACTGAGAGACAAAATAAATATTCATTACAACATACTATGTGTGGAGTAATCCATACTAAATATGCACGAACTCGCATTCTCATTTTAAGTACCGGTTCCCATTTGAAATATATATATATATATATCCCATAAATAGATTGAAATGATCAAATTACCAAATTAACTTGCTAGGAAAAAATATGTTGGCCGCTGGAGACCAAAAAAACTGCCGGTCATTGTCCGTCGATGGTGGGCAGACGGCCGCAAGAAAAAACAATAAAAAAAACTAAGTCCGATCGTCGGAGGTCTGCCGGCAGCCGCCCGAGAACAGGACGGCAGCCAGCCCAAAATAACATAAAGAAAACAAATTGCCGACCGTCGGAGGTCCGTCGGAGAATCGCCAGGAACGACAAAAAAGATTATTTGTACCTTTAATTTAATATTCTAATGGTACTTTTGAAAATTTATTATTTTTAAATTCTTGAGATTAGATTTAACGTAAAAGGGTAGAATGATTTTTTTAAGTGCACACTACGACGATGACAGTAAAAAAAACACCATTTGTACTTCCCGTGTCATAATAATATGGTGGCGGTGCAATAATGAGATTAAAATTATTAGATTATCTTGTTATAGAAAAAACATATTGGCCGTGAGAGACAAAAAATATTTTCGCTCGTCAAGGGCTCGATGACGGCCGTAAAAAAACGGTGCCTTCATTGGAGGTCTGCCGACGGGCGGTAAGCAGCCTGACGGAGAACAGGCCGGCAGTCAGCCTTAGAAAAAATGTCGAGTCATTGGAGATCCCAACGACAAGTGGCCATAAAACAAATGTTCGCTTGTGCGGCTATTAGAGGGCCCGCTGGAGGACATATCAGTAGGTGTGGAAAAAAAGAAGTTTCCAGATTGCAAGAGGTCTGTCGCCAGCCGATCGATGACCCTAGGGGTCCCCCAGACTCGACAGTAACGAAAAAGATTATAAAATTAGTTGTTCTTTTAATTTAATATTCTAAAATTATTTTTTTAAAATTTATTATTTTTAAATTTTTGAATAATACGCAGAGATATGCTAGCTAGACTTTTGAAACACGATATATATATATATATGTATAGTCTAATCACTAATGTCGAGTTGTGGGAGTCATTGTCCCTTTCTTTCTTCTCTATCCAAACCAAAAGCTAGTTTTCTATTAAAAGCCTTGTTCATAAGCCAAACCGTTAAAACAAGTCAGTCCAACCGGTGAAACGTTTTCGCACAAAATGAGCACGAAAAGTACTGTTCGCAAAGACAACAAATTTGGCAGATACATGAAAGCCCCCATCAGAGTCCTGGCCCGAGCCCGTGATTTCTACGTGCAGAGCCTCACGGCCTGCGCCGGCGGCGTAGCCTATTACGGCAACAACATGGGCTGCTCAAATCCCTGTCCGGAGAGTTCGCCGAGAAGCCTCAGCACAAACTCACCGTATAACTCAAATTGCAGTTCCAGAGACGAGGATATGAGAGAGCTCTTTCGAGTTGCGGCCACGCGCGGCCTCACGGGTAAATCCGAGGCGGCGGTGACTCGCAGCCGCACAGTTGGGTTTGATAGGATCGATGAAGATAAGCCGTGTGAATTTGGGGAGGACGACGTTGGAAAGAGGCCGGTGGTTTATCCTAGGAGCAGAAGTTACATGGCTTCAAGGGGAAGCAGAATGGTGCGAAATTGAGTTTTACCATTTTAGATGGGAATAAGTCGAATACAGAAGAATTTGAAGGGCCGGTTTGTAATTCTCTTTGATGGCTGTTTCATAGTTTGCTCTATTTGTGCGAATGGTTGTAATGCGACGCGACCCAGATCCTCAAGCTTTGATTTTATATAGTATTACTTGTTTGCCAATTGTTCATGTTAGTCAGTACTTAAATTTTGTTTAAAATTAATTTATTTATTGTTAATTGTTTATCTCCAGGGTTTGTTAGAAATGAAAGATTTTTAAACTTAAGAGTGATGCTCAAGTGGAGGTTATGTTTTCCCAACATAGCTTTACTCCTTTGATAACTATGAAAATTGACTCGAATGATTTCTTTGGGATCCATCTGAAAGGAAAAAAAATTTGGAGTGTCGCTCTAATCAAAGGGATATCTATGAAAATTGGTCTTCTTAGGGATTCATGTGAAAGAAAATTTTTTTTTGGAGTGTCTCTAATCAAAGAGATAAAATAAGATGAAATTTATCAACTACGTGTTGACTTTCCACGAAAAATAATACTCTCTCCATCCACTGATTACTTTCATACCTTTTTTTTTCGTCCGTCCTACACTTATTTGCACACCCCAAAAATGGAAACGTTACACTTCATTAACACCCTCACGACTTCACTTTATTTTCAAACTGTCATTCTAGTTTCTAAACTTTAAACGCCAATTAAGCAACGATTAAACAATAATTAAACACTTAATCTATTTATTTGGAGTGGGAAGATTTTTTGGGCCATTGCTCTCCCACTCCCACCAAACAAATAGTCCTTCTGCGTTCGGTCATGGGAGCGGAGCTTCAAGTATCGGAAACTGGCATGAGTTTTGTTCATAATCGGGGTTCTAAAAAATATGTGTTTTTCCCGACTCTTTGCTTGTTGTGCATGCAGGCACGGATCAAGAACGTAGCTTAATTATTATGGGATTGTTGTTGACGAAATTTAAAGCTTACTACATAAGGAGGACTTTTTAAGTACAAAGTACATGTCACGTAGTTGTAATGCGGCTACACATATTTTAGCTCGTTTTTCTCTTCGTGCGGACGGTCCATGTATTTGGATGGGGCCACATTTCTCTCATTAAGAGCCAAATTAGAGCTATCTCCATTACTTCCCCATAAGGAATTTTGTTTTTTTTGCTCCAACAGTTTTCCTAAATGAACTAATGGAGGAGAGAGATTTGTTTCTCCATATTTGTAGAAACACAATAAATTTCCAAAATTAATTGCTCGTACTGAAGCTAAGGATTACCGCTAAAACAACTCTCGATTTTATCAGAAACGAATGAGAGGGAAAGTTATTTCCCTATATTTACATAAATGTATGTTAGAAATTTTCT
Organism: Orobanche coerulescens; assembly: GCA_033398695.1. Taxonomy (NCBI): domain Eukaryota; kingdom Viridiplantae; phylum Streptophyta; class Magnoliopsida; order Lamiales; family Orobanchaceae; genus Orobanche; species Orobanche coerulescens. The sequence goes on along the minus strand of CM065803.1, from coordinate 200,036,518 downwards.
AAAATTCAAAAATAATACTCCCTTTGTCCCAGCGAATTTGAGGCATTTGACTTTTTCTGGTCAATTTTTTTTAATTCTGACCAATAAATTTATGGACAGAATATATTTAATTATGATGTGATATTAATAGAAATAGATTTATCATGAAATGTATATTTTAAATATTATAATTATAAATTATAAATAATCACGGTCAAAATATTGTTAGTTTGACCAGAAAAAGTCAAACGCCTCAAGTTCGTTGTTGGGACAGAAGTAGTAATAGTTATTTAATTTTGGGAAAACTTCAAACGGAAGAAGTTGTTTGAGTTGGTAAGAATTATGGGGAATTGTTTTTGAAGTTTTTGTTTTAGGAGAAAGTAAAAGACAGTAAATATGAGTCAATCAATTGTATTCATAACACTGATAGAGGGGCCTTTATATAGGCATTACAATGAGAGTCCTTCCATACATAAGATTCCTAGATAAGGTAAGACATATAGTAGGATCCTACTACCTCTAGAAGGATCTAGAATCTTCCTTCTTTGTATCCCCCTACAACCAGTATTAGGTAAGACACCAATAAGGGAAGGATATCTCGGAACACTCCCCCTGTGTCGAGCACTAATACTATCATGGTGCATAAGATGTTGCCTCGGTAAAAAACCTTTCCAAGTCAAACAAAACCCCGTGGGAAACACAAAGACTTGGTGAGAAAAAAGAGCACAACACACCAACTACAGATGTCAGAATCATGTGAAGTATACTCCCCCTGAGGTATACATGACAGCTCATCCCAACGAGCTATCATTAGTTGAGCTCGGATAATCGACACATACCGATGCTTCTCACATGTTTCTCAAATGTAGATTTTGGCAGAGACTTAGTGAACAAGTCTGCAATATTCTCATCGGAACTCACTTATTTCTCTTCGATATTCAGCATTTTCTGTTGTTGCTGATTATAAAAGAACTTCGGCGCGATATGCTTGGTATTGTCACCCTTAATGAAACCTAACTTCATCTGCTCAATGCATGCCGCATTGTCCTCAAAGATGCAAGTAGGAGTTGCTGTAGTGGGCTCTAATCCACAAGTTCCTCGTATATGGTCTATGACTGACCGACGCCAAATGCACTCCCTTTTGGATTCGTGCAATGCAATTATCTCTGCATGGTTCGAGGAAGTAGCAACGAGGGTCTGCTTGGTAGATTGCCAAGATATCGCCGTATTCCCAATGGTGAACACATAACCAGTTTGGGAACGTCCTTTATGCGGGTCAGAGAGATAACCGACATCAGCAAATTCAACTAACATATTGTTAGGATTCTCTGCATAGGGGGTAAGCTTGCTCGCATTAGCACTTCTGGTAGTCAAGCTTCCATGCTTAGCTGCAATATCAGAGGAAGATCGACGGTCGGTATACATCGTCTTAACCTCAACAATTCCTTTCGGAATATCGCTCCCTCTTGCATAGGGAAAGAACAATCCAAGATCACTGGAGTCTTTCAAATATCGAAAGATGTGTTTTACACCATTCCAATGCCTTATCGTGGGAGCGGAGCTAAATCCCGTTAACAGATTTACAGAGAATGCGATGTCTGGGCGAATACATTGATCCAGATACAACAACACACCGATTGCGCTAAGATATGGTGTTTCTGCTCCAAGGATCTCTTCATCCTCCTCTTTAGGACGAAACGGATCCTTGTTCATTTCCAGACTTCGACCAACCATGGGGGTAGCAAGAGGATGTGCCTTGTCCATACTAAATCGCCTGAGCATTTTCTGGACATAGACAGATTGATGAATGAGTATACCATCATCTCGATGTTCTATCTCTAAGCCCAAGCAGAATCGAGTCCTCCCCAGGTCTTTCATCTCGAATTCGGATTTAAGGTAGCGGGCCGTTTCATTGACCTCATCTATGGTACCGATAACATTCATGTCATCTACATAGACAGCTACAATCATGAATCTTGTATCTGTTCTTTTCATAAAAATGCATGGGCAGATATCACTGTTCTCGTATCCCTTCCCAACCAAGTATTCACATAGGCGGTTATACCACATCCTTCCGGATCGTTTCAACCCATACAGTGAACGACGCAGTTTCACAGCGTAAGCGCTCCGTGGCTTAGAGCTACTTGATTTGGGCAACGAAATCCCTTCGGGGACTTTCATATAAATATCCGTATCTAGATCCCCATAAAAATATGCTGTAACCACATCCATAAGCTGCATATTCAGTTTTTTGGACACTACCAAACTGACTATGTAGCGGAAAGTGATGATGTCCATAACGGGAGAATATGTCTCCTCGTAATCAATGCCAGGGCGCTGCGAGAAGCCTTGGGCAACTAGTGTCACTTTGTAACACATGACCTCATTCTTATCATTGCGTTTACGAACAAAGACCCACTTATGTCCAACTGGTTTAACGCCCACGGGTACTGGCTCGATACGGCCAAATACCTCACATTTAGCCATTGAGTCTAGTTCAGATTGCATTGCATCTTTCCATTTCGGCCAATCGGCTCGTCGTTGACATTCAGCAACCGAGCGCGGCTCAGCATCGTCGGCTTCAATAATTTCTTGAGCGACGGAGTAGGCAAAAGCATCATCGACTAGCGTGGACGACCTGTCCAATAGTACGTATTCGCTCGTACATTGCATCGAGATTTGTTTATTCTCTGACATCAATAAAGTTTCCGAAGCGTCCGTCGATTGTTCTATTGTTGATTCGAGGACATATCCGTAGTCGGAGATAATCTCGTGTGACGGAGTCACTGTGTCGATAATGAGAGGATTTTGTGCCTCCGTTCCTCTTCTCTTTCGAGGTTCGGTATCCTTTCTACCCACTGGCCTCCCCCTCTTTCAAGCAGGGATAAGAGCAGCCGAAGCAGCCGTCCCACCACTAAGGTCGATGCCGGGGGCATCATTCCTTTAGAAGGCTGAACCTTGCCCTATAACTGGGACTTCTAACCTTGCAGGAATATTCGCAGCGGGAATGATAGATCTTGTCACTTTCGCAGTATCAGTAAAGCTGTCAGGCATCGAGTCCGCAACTTTCTGAAGATTGAGAATACATTGCACTTCCAGCTCAGATTGAGCCGTGCGGGGATCTTGATGAGGCAAGGAGGGAGCACACCAGACAATTTCCTGGAATCCAACTGGAATCGTTCGATTCCTCTCTCCCCCTAACGACGGGAAGTTTGTCTCATCAAAGTGACAGTCTGCAAATCTTGCAGTAAATAGATCTCCTGTCAAAGGTTCCAAATAGCGGATAATTTTAGGCGATTCATAGCCAACGTATATACCTAATCGTCTTTACGGACCCATTTTAGTACGCTGTGGAGGCGTAATTGGCACATAGACTGCACAACAAAAAATGCTTAAGTGTGAAATATCAGGCTCATATCCAGTTACCAACTAGTACGCACTAAACGGTTGATTGGCAGTGGGTCGAAAGCGAATAAGTATAGCCGCATGCAAAATTGCATAACCCCAGGCAGAAATCGGCTAATTGGTGCTCAATACCAATGCTCGGGCGATAAGCTGTAACCGCTTAATCATAGCCTCTGTAAGCCCAATCTGCGAATAAATATGAGGGACGGGATGTTCAACTTCAATCCCAATCGACATGCAATAGTCGTCAAAGGACTTTGACGTAAACTCACCAGCGTTGTCCAATCTTAATGACGAGATTGGAAAGTCGGGGTGGTTAGTCCGTAACTTGATGATTTGTGCTATGAGTTTAGCAAATGCAGCATTTCTTGTGGATAGCAGAGCGACGTGTGACCATCGCGTCGATGCATCAACCAAAATCATAAAGTATCTGAATGGTCCGCACTCTGGTTGAATAGGTCCACAAATGTCGCCTTGAATTCTTTGTAAGAAGCGAATATTTTGTGTTGAGTCTTTAGCAAAGGATGGAGAAGGTATCAACTTTGCTAGTGAACAGGCTTTACAAAATGATTTATGGGCATTGCAAATGGCCACGGAAGCCTCGGGGTTTATGAAAGATGCACCGTCAACCTTATCAGGGCGTGCGATCTTTAATCCCGGTGATACGGTATCAGACTCACTCACATCAATGCCGATATCGAGTGGTGTTTCCAATCATTTTCTTGACTTGAAAAATGGATGACCGTGTGAGTTTTTCAAAATGCGAATCATCATATCGCATTCAGGGTGATCGATTCGGTCATGCCATAGTTGGTATGCTTCGGAATCACAAAGTTCTTGACTCACAGCGTAGGATTCAATAACCCTTATTGTAGTCTGGTATAAACTACTACTTAGACTCATAAGTTTCTCGAGAACGCGGCGTATTCCGCATTCTTCCAGAGTAACACACAAAAATTCTATCCCATTCTCACAGTGTGTATCAAGGTGATAACTGTTGGCACGGATGTCCCTAAAACTTAGCAAGGTTCTGTTTGCTCTTGGGGCATAGAGAGCATTTGTGATATTAATATGCGTACCATTATGTAGCAAGAAATGAGCAGGTCCCCTCCCTTAAATTACTTGGGAGGAACCAATCATTGTTGTCACTAAGGATATATATGTCACAATATCCTTAAATAATTGCCTATTTCGAAGAATAGTGTGGGTTGTTCCACTATCAGCAAGGCACTCAATTTCGCCACGAGACATCTACAATAAGACATGAAAATCGATTTGTTTTGTGATGAAAGACATAGCGAGAACTCACTAACTTCGAGTTTGGGGAAATTCGACCAAGTTGGTTAGGATCAAAGTTAGCACAATCGCTGGAAATAATTTTCTCGTAGCTTGACCTTTGTTCACTAAAACAGCAATAACTTCTTCGTTAATAAGTCTATGGACAAACGGTCAGTTGTTCTGGAAACTAGAATTCCGTATCTTTCTGTCTATAGGTCGTGCACTTTCTGTATTATTAAACTCAGATCTCAGTGCTCGTTTCAAGTTGCTATTTTGGTATTTCCCTATTGTTGAGTGATAGAGCAAGGTTGAAACCTTTTTCAAAGGCATTATTGTTGATACAATACTATGGCAATATGGCCATAGGAGCGTTCAAACACTTCAAAATGCATCGGGGTGTTCGATTTATATCTCCACTAATGATCCTTTCAGTAACTCCAACTTGGTAGACTTGCAGACAAAGTAGGAATGTCGGTATAGCTAAGGCTGTTTAAAAACCACTGATTTCGTTTGAACTTTCAAAGCATAAGCAAATACCAAGGAGGATGCGCCTAGTCTTGATCAAAAATTTTGATGAAATACACCAATGTATCAAATTAACCAAGCAATTCTTTACTGAGCAATAGTTTTGTGATAAACCAAACATGCTTTTGAAGGGAAAAATAAAATTCGTTTTTGCACAATCACACCAATTAAAAGAATTTTATTCATCATGGCCAACTTTATTACATTCATAGAAAATCCCAAAGTAGTTCTCGAAAGAAAACTAGAAACAAGACAAAACATAACCAAAGCGTAAAAACTAGTCAAACTACAATGATCTAGTCAAAGTCAGCAACATCCAAATGTTGGTCTTTGTCCGCAATGGTGAGAGGAGGGATCTCAATATGGTTCACCTCCATATTCTCATTATCTTCCTCCATGTAATTTGACTCTTGAGTCAAGTACTGTTTATAGTGCTTGTAGTAGGCTTGGATGTTCTTTGGCTCCTTGCAATTGCGGTAAGTATGCTTCTTTGAGCCGCAAGTATAGCAATTCCGGCCTTCCTTTGGAGTGGTTCCAATCCCGGGGCACTAGAAGAAAAATACCATTTCACATCGGACATTTTAGATCGGTTCTATAATAACCGATTTAAAAAGTGATGAGACCATTTTCAAAATCAGTTCTAAAATAACCGATCTAGAAAGTGACATGATCATTTTCAAAATCAGTTCTAAAATAACCGATCTAGAAAGTGGACTTTCTAAATCGGTTATATTAGAACCGATCTAGAAAGTGGACTTTCTAAATCGGTTATATTAGAACCGATCTAGAAAGTGGACTTTCTAAATCGGTTATTTTAGAACCGATCTAGAAAGTGCACTTTCTAGATCGGTTATTTTAGAACCGATTTAAAACCCACTCGAGAAATTATATTTAAATTTAATATAAATGCAAGTTTTTCAAACAACTCACCTTAGCCTAGTGGTTGGGACTTCACTCCCCAACCACAAAGTCAAGGGTTCAAACCCTCATGGCAACAAATTTAAATACATTGATATTTCAAGACTGGGTCGGGTCTGGTCTCGGGTCGGGTCTTGGGCCAGGCCGGTTGTGGTCGGGTCGGGGCCGGGTGTGGTTGGGTCGGACACGAGTTGGGTTAGGGTCATTTTTTTTTTTGGAAAAAAAATTAGACTTTCTAGATCGGTTCAAATAGACATTCTAGATCGGTTAAATAACTGATGTAGAAATCAGACTTTCTAGATCGGTTCTGAAAACCAATGTAGAAAGTCCATACTTTTTATATCGGCTGGATCTATAATGGTTATTTAACCGATTTAGAATGTCCATTTTACCCGATTTAGAAAGTATTTTTCCTAGTAGTGGCGGCAGGAGGCGGTCCACATGGTTGGGCTCCACTAGGACCCGTGGCCGAGCCACTTTGCCTTTTCCACACATTAGAATGACGACCTCGTCTTTTCCCTCGCTTGCTCGAGTCATGCACCTGTGGTGCTTTCAAAAACTGAGTAGCGTTGCCTTTTCTATTTTATCGTGGTGCCTTCCTGTGGGTAGCCTGATTCACTTCCAGAATCGGCTTCGTACCAGCTGGGCGCACATTACTGTTGAGAATAATCTCATGGTGCCTTTCTTTTTTCGCGAGGTGGGAGATAAGGTCACTAAAATTTTTAATTCTCCCTTCCTCATAGGCAATGCGCAGCTGATGAGCAATCACACTTGCTCCCACGGGAAGTGTGTTAAGAGTCTTCTCGATCAAGTCTTGATCAGACTTCTTAACACCACAAAAACCAAGATTAGTGTGAAGGTCGAGGATGGCTTGGTCATAAGCCTCCACATTCACATAATCCAAAAATTGGATTTGCTCCCACTAAAGTTGCAATTCAGGGAAGCACTGATTATGCATATTATTAAATCGTTGTTCGAGTGTATCCCATAGTTCTTTGGGGGTTCACAAATTCATGTAACACTTTTTCAACAACAGATGTATATGTCTACGCAAGTACATCAGTGCATTAGCCTTGGTTTCCTCGCTCGGTTCTTGAGCGGTAGGCTCATTAGAGGGAAAGATGATGGTGGTAAATCTCTTACCGACGAACGCCAAGCGAACGTTTGAGACCCACCTATGGTACTCCTTACCAGCATGGTCAAGGATGTCGAACTCCGGATGAACATTGGAGCTTTGTGCCATCTACAAGATGTTGGAATATAAAACGCAGCGGAAGCTAGTTGGTGAAAATATTTTATAAACGGTTTTATAAACTAACCAACATAAAAACCGAATCTATTTAGGCTTGTCAATTAATTAACTAAACAGATTAATAAACAATCAAATAAATATATTTACGCATGGGAGTCGGTAATTAATATTTTTGATGCGAAGTGGTAGAAATTCCCTCATTGGATCGATCGAACCACTCCCTCTGTTCTTCTTCGATCTACTTGTATTTGTACCTCAAAGTCTTCTAGAGCATATCCCGCCTATTATCCGGATGTCGTGTGGGCAACAATCTACCGGACTACTTGGACAGCAATATGGATCGGCCGAAACTTTTCCCAAGAAACTCACGATTTTGTTCTCTCTATTTTTCTTGAATATTTTGGTATTTTTAGAAATATATCGTGTTAACTAAATTATGGAATCCAAGACACAAGTCAAGATCCACAATTAAATACACAAGCAAAAAAATCGATTTCTTGGTCACTTGGAAGTATGAAAATCGGCCACCCCATGTACTCCTTTTATAGGTGTTTTGGGCTACTCTAGGGACCTTAAGGAGGATAAGGTAAAGACTCCCAATAGATATCTTCTTTCTAATATTAGGACTCTTCCTAATATGAAGACTCTATTAATATCAACTTAGTCCACTAAAAGGTTGATATTGCACTTCCTACCAAAATCCCAAATTACGAAATTGGGCTCTTTTTTGAATTAATTATTTCCCGTGTTTAAGATATTCCATGTCCATTAATTAATTTAAGCTACTGACAGCTTTTAAGTAATTAATATATTATACATGAGTATACCACTCGACTTTTATTATTATATCGGAAAATTAATTCCACCTGTAAGGTTTAATATAATAATCCTTTCGAGTGCCTCAAGGGACATGATCAACCCGACTGGTCGGGACACGATTTCTAGTTATAATATTAATTATCATATAAATAATAATATTGCCCAAAATATCGAGCATATTGAGTCAATCATTGTGGCTCTCACCCATGATAAATCAAAGCAATAAATATTAAATATATATAATTAAATATTAATCACTAGAATTAAGAAATAATAATTGTCCGAGATGTACGTTCTTCTTATAGTCAGTACAGAAGAATCTATCTCACCTCAATTCTGTTCAATGTATACCGAATACGCTAATATATGCTAATGGTCAAGATCAACCAATCTCAAGCATATACTACAACCTCTCGCACAACGGTCTAATATTATATAGGTTGTGAACTAAATATTACTATATAAGGAATCGATAATGTGATCTTCTGTGTGACACGACACACCACATTATCTACAATATAAAGTAATTTAGACTATATTTGCACAACCATATCGTGAATAAATATGCAAAACATGTGATTAATGAATTAAATATTCTCATAGATAACGACCGAAAAATTAGGTAACACAAGCATAAAGTATGCTTTGATGTATACAACCCTAACAATCTCCCACTTATACTCAAAGCATGATTTTGAAGTATACTATCTAGACTATGTCTATTTATCTCCCACTTATACTCAAAGCAATGCTGCCATACATCTCAACCCCATTCCTTCCACATGCCCTTCAAATGACTTTGAGGGCAACCCTTTCGTGAAAAGATCAGCTAGGTTTTCTTCAGATGCTATCTTGGAGACAATAATCTTCCTTCTCTTGACAAAATCTCGAATGATATGATATTTGCGCTTGATATGTTTGCTTGCTTTGTGGGCCCGTGGTTCCTTCGAATTTGCAACAGCATCAGTATTATCATAATAATGTGTAATACTTCTAGGCAATTTAGGAATCACACCCAAATCCTTTAGGAAGTACTTGAGCCAGACCGCCTCTTTAGCTGCCTCTGAGGCTGCTACATACTCGGTTTCCATGGTAGAGTCCGCTACGCATTTCTGATTCACACTCCTCCAACTGATGGCTCCACCTCCCAAAGTGAAAACATATCCAGAAGTTGATTTCGACTTTTCTTTGTCCGCACTGAAATCTGAGTCAGTGTAACCCAAAGGACAAAGCGTATCCGATTGATATACAAGCATATACCCCCTAGTCCTTCTCAGGTACTTGAGTATATGCTTGACAGCAATCCAATGTCCCGGTCCTGGGTTCGACTGATATCTCGCCACCATGCCTACAACATGACAGATATCAGGTCTAGTGCAAAACATAGCATACATGAGGCTTCTCACTGCCGAAGCATAAGGGACCAGCTTCATGTCATCTATCTCCTTCTGTGTCTTAGGATACATAGCTTTAGATAGCTTAATTCCATGTCTGTAAAGTAAGAAACCTTTCTTGGAATTCTCCATACTAAAGCACCGTATCGATATAGGATGCCTGAGATAAGCACAACATCCTTTTCTTTCAATCTCGAAAGATTCTAATACCAAGGATGTGCCCAACTTCTACCAAATCCTTCATATCGAATTGCTCAGACAGCCATACCCTTACGTCCGATAATACCTTCACATTATTTCCAATCAGAAGTATATCATCTACGTATAGTACAAGAAACACTAGCATATTTCCATCACACTTTTTGTATACACAAACCTCACTAGGACATTGTTCAAAACCATACGATTGAATGACCTCATCAAATCGCATGTTCCAAGACCTTGATGCTGGCTTGAGACCATAAATGGCTCTTTTAAGCTTGCACACTAAGTGCTCCTCTCCTTCAGCAATGAATCCCTCAGGTTGGCGCATATAGATTTCCTTATCAAGACTCCCATTCAAGAACGCAGTCTTGACATCCATCAGCCAAATCTCCATATCCAAATCCGCAGCTATAGCTAAGATAATCCGGATCGATTTAAGCATGGCTACTGGGGAAAAGGTCTCATCGTAGTCAATGCCCTCCTCCTGAGTGTAACCTTTCGTAACAAGCCTTGCTTTGAAGTTTTCAACCTTCCCTTTTGATCCTCTCTTACGCTTGTAGACCCACTTAGTTCCAATGGGTTTTACCCCATTGGGTAGCTCTACTAACTCCCACACTTGATTAGAATCCATAGATCCCATTTCGGATTCTATTGCTGTTTGCCAGGATTCAGCATCCTTGTCTTGAACTGCCTGCTTATACATACATGGATCCATTTCATTCGGGTCCGGGGAGTGGTCCGAAGATGCTCCCACACCAATGAAACATTCAGGTTGATGAACGACCCTCCCACTACGACGAGGCGTGTCCTTGGTTTGCGTATCCATAATGGCGTCGATATGTGGTACACTAGGTGTTTGTACAATTGGTATTGTCGAAATCTCGTCCTTAATTTCTTCTAGAATGACCTCACTCCTAGGCTTGTGGCTTATTATATAGTCCTCCTCTAAGAACCGGGCATTGGTGCTAACAATGACCTTCTGATCTTTAGGACTGTAGAATAAGCCACCCTTCATTCCCTTCGGATATCCTACAAACACTCGTACTTCTGTACGAGATGCCAACTTATCAGCTTCTTTATTCAGCACGTGTGCTGGTGAACCCCAAATCCGAACATGTCCTAGACTAGGCTTGCGCCCATTCCACAGCTCTGTGGGTGTTTTTGGAACTGATTTCGAAGGCACCAAGTTTAGAACGTACGCTGCTGTTTCCAAGGTGTATCCCCAAAACGAAATAGGCAAATCAGAATAACTCAACATTGACCTAACCATCTCTAATAAAGTACGATTCCTTCGTTCAGCAACACCATTTTGTTGTGGTGTACCAGGCGCAGTGAGCTGCGAAGAAATCCCCCCATGTGCCAAGAAATCCAGAAATTCTCCACTAAGATACTCGCCACCACGATCAGATCGCAGTGACTTGATACTCCGTCCATGACGTTTCTCCGTTTCAGCCTTGAATTCTTTGAACTTATCAAAAGATTCAGACGTACGTCGCATCAAATAGATGTATCCATATCTCGAATAATCATCTATAAACGTGATGAAGTATTCGAAACCACCTTTAGCCTGGATGTTCATTGGACCACATACATCGGTGTGTACTAATTCCAATACATTTTGTGCAAGATTTCCTTTGCTTTGGAAAGCCCTTTTAGTCATTTTACCTTCTAGACAGGATTCGCAGATTGGAAATGACTCAACTTGGAGCGAATCCAATGGGCCATCGCTCACCAATCTTTGAATCCTTCTAAGGTTAATATGACCCAATCGTAAATGCCACAAATATGTTTGATTTATGATCGAATGTTCTTTTCTTTTATTTGGATTAGTCAAAGAATTAAGTGATTTATCATTATGCAAGGGAGCTGGTGCAACATTAATGATATAAAGTCCTTCATTATAAGTACTCGTGCAAACATATTCACCATTTCTTTTAATAACTGCATTATCTTAAAAAAAAACTGAATATCCATCACGACGCAATTTAGAAACTGAAATTACATTCATTCTAAAATCGGGTACTAATAACACATTATTTAGGACTAGAATCCTATCATCAATTTTTAACTGCATGACTCCCACTGCAACAGCCTTCAGCCTGGAATAGTCACCCCAGCTAATAGTAATCTCATCCGCTCTAAGTACCTTGGTTACTTGGAACCCCTCTGAGTCATAACAAACATGATCAGTGGAGCCCGAATCCACTATCCACGAAGTGATAGAACAGGCAGCGAAACATGTTTTGACTACTAGTGCATGAGACGTACCTTTCTTAGGGCAGTCACTCTTGAAATGCCCTTTCAGACCGCAATTGAAGCATTTGCCCTTCGGCTTTTTGTTCGCCTCAGACTGAGGAGCCATTGACTGAGGAGCCTTGCCCTTAGGTTTGAAGGTTGCCACTTGCTTCAGGCCAACCTGCTTTTTCTTCTTTCCCCATTTGGGTTTTGAAGAAGCAGCACCGGTTGCCGCAAGAATTTGATGATAACCTTCTTTGAAGAGACCTTCGGCAGACTGAAGCTCTGTCAGAAGTTCCGCCAATGTGTAAGTCCTACGATTCATATTGCAGTTGAGGCGGAACTTCTCAAAGCTTCTTGGTAAACTGCCTAAGATAATATCGACCTGCGACTCCGCATCGATAGTGGCCCCCGGTATGCTCAGTTCGTTCAAATGAGACATCATTTTAAGAACGTGATCCCTTACTGGGGTCCCTTCAGACATTTGGGCTGTCATCAAAACCCTCATTGCATTTTTCCTAGCCGTCCGGTTCTGATGACCAAACATCTTAGTGAGATTTTTCATCATTTCCGCGGTCGAGCCCATCGTCTGATGCTGATGTTGCAATATATTTGTCAGTGAAGCCAAAATATAACAGCGAGTCATCTCATCAGACTTTTTCCATTTCCGGAATTCAGCCAACTATTCAGGAGTGGCATCCGTTTCTGGTTCCAAAGGGCCCTCCTCAGTTAAAACAAATTTATGCCCCTCTGCAGTCAAGACAATATCAAGATTTCTTTTCCAGTCGGCAAAGTTAGTGCCATCAAGTTTGTTTTCTTTGAGAATAACAACTAGTGGATTGAAAGACATCTGAGAATAAAATTAAAAACACCATTCATCACATAATTCGACGCAAAATATATTGAAAAACCTTAAAACACCATATATATGCAATCAACCAACACCTTGAAAAACCGCACATGCAAGCCACGATAGTGTGGACGTTTACACATACATTTTCAAGTAGATTTTAATGTCTTTAATTTTACTATCTAGTCAAGATGCGTTTTGACAAGTAAAATTAATAGTTGGTTCCTCTTGGCCATGTATTTAATTAACATAGACTCCGATGGGGAGCTTATTAATCAATACACCTAAGTGAACACCATAATTTAACAAACCTTAGAATATCATTTAATGATAATAGTCCTACAGATGGAGAGGTACTATCATAAAAAATAATATTCACCTTTTTGTTATCAAATTTGAAGTTTAAAACTAGTGAGCCAATAATTAGCACATCCGATGTGGAGGAAGACTCTAATGTCAACGCGCATGCTAATTATTTCACAATTTAAATCAATTATGGAGGCCATTTTGATTTTAAAAAATCAATTTAAAATCACTTAGTTATTTTGAAAAATTAAGGTTTTTAATTTTCTCGTCCTAACATGTAAGAAAACATATCACGCATACATATATACATGCCATACATCAAAACAATAAAAACCAACAAAATAAAAAATAAAAAAATTGGATAATTAAATCCAATTATCATGGCTTTTATTCCTCGTTTTGAATAACGAGAAAATCCTCGGCTCATTTGCTCCCACTACTTCAAGCATCTCGCGGAAAAACGACTAGGACCATACATCGAACGACCCGAACCGGACAACTTGACCCGCTGGCCGTTGCCCGACCCGCTGCCCGAACTGCCCGACCCACTGCCCGAACTGCCCGACCCGACCCGACCTGCGGCCCGACAGGACCTATGCCCCGACAGTCAGCACTAGGCCGAGTCTCGACCGGCATCCTGTTGGTCTCGGTCGGTTCGTCCGATCAGGACTCCTCTTCGCACTGGACATCTTTCTCTTTCGTACTTTGTGTGTTCCAATTCGATTACAATTTTATTCGAAATAAAATACATCGAATTTACAGCAAATTACAAGAAAAATAAATCCTATTCTACCCGTGGATTTTCTCATGGGAAAAACTTATACATGCCTTAAACCGGGCCAAATTACCAAAAATGCGTAAATAAATAAAAAACATCACACAGCCATGATAATTGGATCATATTCTCATGCAAGACAAATTCTAGCAAAATATTCCAAAAATCATACTATATGAATATTTAATTGCTAGCATATTAATCACCAAATTAATTAAATTGAACAGAACCTAAAGACCGGCTCCGATACCAGTTGTTGGAATATAAAACGCAGCGGAAGTTAGTTGGTGAAAATATTTTATAAACGGTTTTATAAACTAACCAACATAAAAACCAGATCTATTTAGGCTTGTCAATTAATTAACTAAACAGATTAATAAACAATCTGCTGTGCGGCAATTAATACGCCTCAACGGCGATCGGCACAAGGGCCGAGCGACCAAATTCAGCGTCAGATGAACCAAGGCAGACTTACCAAACGAAGTTGCCAGATCAAGTTCAAGTGCCTAGCGATCGTCTTACATGGCGATCGTCTTCAGTGCCCGTCCAAAGACGACCGTCTTATGCCACGTGTAAATCCGACATCCGTCAAGTCAACGAAGACTGAATCTCGAGAATAAGGCCCACGTGCAGACCCGCAAACGGCGCCGCAAGAAAAGGCTTTTTGACTCCAGCCCATCACCAGCTGTTAGTGACAAAGACAGCCTCTCACCTACCGACAGACCCGCAAAAGGCGCCCTAGGTGGGACCTCCAAAGACTGCGACGTGAGGCACGTGTTGTTTTCTCATTGGTTCCCACATTTAGCTGCCAGTAGCAGCTGCGGACTTTAAGGAAACTGACCCACATGCTTAGACGATCGCCCGTTTAATAAATATTTAATGCAGGAAAGGCGATCGCCCGTTTGGGATTAAGACATCCCAACTACCTCCTCTTCTATAAATAGGAGACTTTCAGCATTTGGAAACACACAGAAAATTCCACACAGAGTGAATTCCCCACGAAGAATTCCCCTCAGGAGAAATCCCAGAGATTAGAAAGACGTTCGGCCGAAACGAACGCTCACTATATTTAATCTTTGTAACAATAACTCACAAAGCATTCACTATGGTCTTCCGGCAATCATCAGCTCTTAAGCAGCTAAACCTCTAGGGTTATTACACTGATTGTAATCGCACTAGAACATTAATAGTTGTACTCCAAAGTAGTATTATTATTAATAAAATATATCGCGAGAGCATTCAAGCCCGGGATTAACAACCCCGGCAAATCTTGTGTTATTTTCATTCCATTGCTCGTGCTCTTGCATTTTGTTTGTTACTCACCGATAGCCATATCCAGCTAATCATTCCGAGTAATATTTTTGGTAACAACAATTGGCGCTAGAAGAAGGGGGGCAACCTTATTTTCTCTCCGACTGTTTCGAAGAACACTCACTGTTCTCCGGAACATATACTTGAAGAAACACTCACTGTTCTCCAAAGTAAAACCCTCGAGATAATGACGTCTGCCACCACCTCAAAGAGAGCCACCTTACGGTCCGCCGGACGCCTTATTCCGGCCCAAACCGAGTCCTAACCTACGGCGGAAGGCAGTCGAAGCGACGCCAGACTCTCACTCCTGCGGCCGAGGGACGTCCTCAGCCTCTCACTCGATCAATTCCAAACCATGAAACAGATTGAGGAGGCCATGACCATCCTAAAGGAGCGACGGAGAGCATGAGATACGCCCATTATTACCCCCTCCGCCATCTGCCGCGCGGGGAAACGAAAGCTCAAGGGGTTATATGTCGAGCAATCGTCAGAAAGCCCCGAGTCGAAAGAAAAGGCACTCGCGAGGCAGGACAGTTCCATCTTCTACCGCCTAGGAAGTGATCCTTCATGGCAACCTGGGCATTCTGGCCCCAGCCATGAGACGTCGGAGTCCGAATCCATCACCAGGAGTTCGGCATACCCAACTCCCAGAAAATAGGACAGCCATCTGGCTCCCCCTCGTCGAAAAATCGAGCTCGGCGGCAAAGACCTCATCGCCTACAACGGAGCCAGAAGATCAGTACATAATCGCCTCGGCTCCCGCTCCGAGAGCCAGACCGCGAGCAGCCAGGCTACGGTGATGGACGCAATGCAATGCCAGCTCGACGATATGAAAGCGCTCCTAGAAACTAGGGCAGGCGCCAAGAGAAAGGTCGCCGGACCAAGTGAGCCGCTCGTGGTCCAGATCGAGCTTGCCCCCGTGCAACCAAAGATCACTCCTCCTCAAACACCTCTGTATGAGGGGAGATCGGACCCCGAGACTCACTTAAGCAAGTTCCGGATCTACATGACCGGATGTGGGGAGTCAGACGCGATGAAATGTCGAATGTTCCCGTTAACATTGGGCAATCTTGCCCATAGGTGGTACATATCATTGCCACCATGATAAATTAACTATTTTGAAAAGCTGGCGAGCGACTTCACGTCGTACTTCACCGCCAAGGTCGCTCGGCCAGAAGGTCCCCACCGCATGATGAAGATCGGGCAGGGGAAAGATGAGTCCGATGAAGATTACATCGACCGGGTGGATGAAATAGTTCTCCCCAGCGAGCCCATAAGCGACGAGCTCACCTTCTACTCGGTCCTGGGGGTTTCGATGGCCTTTCGCCCATGTTCAGGCACCTCACAAAGGACATCCCCCCGATCTACGCGATCTTCCACGCCAAGGCCGCCGAATTTCTGCCCAGATGGAGGTTGCTCACCCTCCACCTAGGCGAGGGGGCAACCGGAGAAAGGAAGGCGCCATCTCCCATCCCAAAGAAGGCAATCGCCAAGCCCAGAAAGGCGGTCGCGAAGCCACCCGGTGAGTTCAAGGCCTTCGAGGATGTGGAAGTCCACCTCCTGCGCAACCTCAATCTATCTTCAGCCCATATCTTCAACGCCATCAAGGGGCGCGAGTGGCTAAGCAAGACAAAGCCGATGAGGGACAATAGTCATCTGGATCGCAATAAATTTTGGGCCTACCACAAAAGTCCCGGCCACAACACCAGCCAATGCCGCGACCTCCTCAGACAACTCTGGAGATTGTTCGAGGAAGGCAAGCTGGACAATTTGGTAACCAAGCCGGAGCCCCTTTCTAGAAACCTAGCTGGACAATTTGGTAAACAACTCGATTGCCTTAGAAAGGTCAATCGATGAAGATGATACAATGAATGTTTGAATAACTCGATTGTCTTCGAAAGGCCAATCGATGGAAATGATACAATGAATGATTGAATAACTCGATTGCCTTAGAAAGGCCAATCGATGAAAATGATATAATGAATGATTGAATAACTCGATTGCCTTAGAAAGGCCAATCGATGAAAATGATATAATGAATGATTGAATAACTCGATTGCCTTTGAAAGGCCAATCGATGAAAATGATACAATGAATGATTGAATAACTCGATTGCCTTAGAAAGGCCAATCGATGAAAATGATATAATGAATGATTGAATAACTCGATTGCCTTAGAAAGGCCAATCGATGAAAATGATATAATGAATGATTGAATAACTCGATTGCCTTAGAAAGGCGATCGATGAAAATGATCTGATGAATGATTGAATAGTTCGATTGCGGAATTTCTCTGCTTTCGCCATAATAGGAATTTTCTTTGGAACAACGGGATTACTTCCACTGAAGCACACATTCGACAACTAACGACGGAAGATAGCGACCAAACGCTAACAAACCGAGGATAGTATCGAGACGGTTAAACCAACTAATACCGAAATTACATCATCCTAAGATAAATTCACCACGATTAGATCCATCAACCAATCGCGGTCATTAAGTAGGACTAACCCGAAATAGTCTATTCAAGCATGATTCGAAAATGAATGAATGCGGTGTACCAAAGATCAAAAGGTACACACGAGTTGAAATAAAATTACGAGTATACGAAATCATTCGACCATAGGATCGTCGATCCTCCTCATCATATTAATCCAGGACTTGCGGCCCGAACCGGACGCTCCGTCGATAAATACGAGCTCCATCTCTATTTGCTTCCATTGTCTTAAGCAGCGATGACAAAGCGATCCCGATTAAAGCGGCTGGTTGCTTGGGGCTGAGATGCCGCGGAGCCGACTTGGGGTCCTTTCGGCAAAAACGGGCCTTATGCCCAAAATTCCCACAATTATAGCACGTGATAGACGGTTTGGACACTCGGTCTGAAATGACCCGGCGTTCCACAATTGAAGCGGTGATGGCGAACCGCCGCTCGGGAATGATATCTCGCACGATTATGCGCCGTAGGAGGTCGCTCAGAAACGATAGGACTCACACGAGGCTTCTTGAAGGTGGACTGACCGCCTTCGGATTGATTACGCTTCGTTGATTTCTTGCTGAAAGATGAAGGTTGTTGTTCGACTTTCCTTAGCGGCCGTCTCATACGGAGAGTTCTCTCGATTAATCCGGTCAGTGGCGCAATGATGATTGAGCAACCGCACATGGGTCATCATGGCTGCATAAAAGTGAGTGGATCAACCCGAACATCTTCTCGATCGAGCGAATCCTCAGGCACGATTTCCGGCGGCAGTGATTATTTCTCGGGTTTCGGTCCGCCGCATCTCTCTCCGTGCATCCTGACAGACTCTATCCATCTTTGAAGTAGGAAGGTCGCATAATGATTATATTTCCGCATGATTAGCACGTTATGATTATGTCATGAGATGATGAAAATGAGTATACATGCTCTAACTTAGTGATTATATGAATGATTTACTGAAGTTACATGATTATCTAATGAAATTCTTGAAATGATTATCTTGAATAACTAAACAAGATTGATAATATGATCATCAGTTGACAATGAGTATTGAATTGAATTGAGTAATTAATGAGTTAACATGATCGTCCCGATCATAATGTATGATGATGTTTGAGGATTGTTAAATGATGATTGATGAATGAATGACTATTGCCAGAAATTATACCATGGCGTTAGTAGTCTTACAGTTCTTTGATCTGATTGGCTCGGCATTTGCACAGTCACACGTGACGCGAAAGTCCAATGATACTAGTCCGATGACGATGATTTCAAATGAGACATGACTTGGAGGGTAGTATTCAAAACCACGCTCCGATACCAACTCTGTAACACCCCAAACTAGGCGGATATTACGGTCGTAGATCCCCAAGGACCCACCGAGGCAAATGAAAATGAATGAATTACACAAGATAAATGTAGTACCGAACTACATTACGGCAATAATTACTCACGAGGAGTTTAGTTACAACACACCAGACAATACCGAATACTAGTGTATTTTATATGAAGATAAAATACACAACCGAATGAAACGGAGTATTCAAATGAAAGTGCGGCGGAAAATAAAGGACAATAACATGAATAAGCTGAAGATCGGGGCCCCTACTAGTATCACTAGGACTCCTCGACATCAACATGCTATTCCGTGCGTTTGCCTTGCCATGACACGAAAAACAAAATCCCCAAACGGGTCGATTACAAAGAACAACAATCCTCAAGAGTTGAAAATACACAATCATGATTATATTTGAAATTATGAATTATCTGTCGAAACATACGCAATCAAACATGCTATATGAATCGACTAATCAGACGGCTCAATGGAATGGCGCCACACTACGTCCGGGATGGAAATGTGTCCGTGCACAAGCCACCAACGATCAAACACGCGTGGTCTTGTACCTGTCGATCTCACGAGCAATCGACTCGTGTGCACGATCCAATGTGAGGCCACCAACCAACACACGACTATAATGTGCCCGACATGAAAATCCTACACATACCAACCGCACGCAAGATGACCCGAATTCCACAATATGACAAAAGTGACATCGAAAATGAATAATGACTCACCGAGATGGAATAGTAATGAAATAAATGACAACTCAATGAAAAGATTGGAACCGCTGCTCCTTATGACTGAAATGATTAATTGATAACAACAAGTTTTGATACGGTTAATATAATGATGAATGAGTTATGATTATGAATGAACAACAACAAAAGGCATGAATATACTTTTAACCGAGTAAGAATTAACTTACAAAATACCGATGTAGAAAGTCCTTCCACGAACAAATGTCCTAAATGAAGTGTCGGTCGCACGAACAACCTTAATTCAATACAATTACCGACAATCCGATCAATATACGAATTAAACATGAATATAACGAACTCAAAGCGTCGATACGACTAAACCAAGTCCACAGAGGCATTAAATCAAACACGTTGTATCGAACTCCGATTGTTTACAATCAAACCTCGATATACCAATATCAAAATCCCCAAGAAGTGTTTCAAACCAACAAAACATCTCCAATACGATCAATAATCCGTTATGAATATCCGAAAACGTGATTATAACAACAATTGGTCGAAAATCCCCAATTCCAACTCGATATTCAAAGTGTTCTTGAATAATCCCTCAATAATCCAATGAATCCTTATACAAACTCATAATCATATACATATCTCTTCATATAACATGATTATAACGTCAAAACATCATATCTCAACACAAAATCGAAGTCAAAGTGTTGAAGGAATTACCTCTTGAAGATACAAGTACTTTAATCAGAAGAACACGCGTTAGAATTATTATCCGGGCTTCACTATCTAAAAAAGAATAAGAAAATCAAACACCCAAATGATTTGTTAAGGAGAAACCATCCCTCAAGCCTTATCTCTCGGTTGAAGGTGAAGAAAAGGAAGAAAAATGGGTGAAATGCTGAAAAAATGAATTTATAGGGGTTGACTACCTGCCGGACACGGCCCGTGCGATCGGCACGGTCGTGTCGCCTGATTGGCGACAGTGGCCAACAGGACTCGACCGTGTGCAGCTTGACACGGTCGCGGCGTGAGCCTTCCGATAGCGACCGCCCGGCAATGACTTCGGCATGACTCGGCCGTGTCTGGGACACGGTCGGGCGTGTCAGCGATCGTTCGAGCTTATCCGGAAGAGTACGGCATGGGCATGTCGGGCGACACGGCGAGTTCGGTCGGCGAAACTTACGCATTTCCGGACGAGTACGGCACGGGCCGTGTCGGACGACGACACGGCCGAGTTCGGTCGCGTGATCGGCCAAAAGCGACCATAACTCTCTCGTCCGGACTCCGATTGACTCACCGTTTGAACCATTGGAAAGCTAATTCGATGCTCTATAATATTGCAAAGATTTAGAATTTTTGGAGTTACCAAAAATTAATGGTGATCTAACAAAGTCGAACTCATATGAGGAAAGTTGAAACAATGAACAATAACGATACACAACTCGAAGTTTTTCCGAACGGTGAACACGGTGAAAGAACATGATTGATGAATGATTATAATTGAGTAAAAATCCACTGAGTGACAATCACCGAATGAAATTACTGAATGATAATGACTGAATTACAACCGGGTATTACAGACTCGTCAAGTGGTCACTGGAGATCTCCCAATACGGTGTCACATATGCTCCTCGCACGGCGATCAAGGGCCAAGCGCTGGCAGATTTTGTAGTGGAATTAACTTTCCCGCCTAGCCCAACCCAAGTCGGCTGTCCCGCCTGGAAACTGTTCGTAGATGGCTCGTCGACTAGCTCACGAGCAGGGACGGGGATTGTCCTCATCAGACCCAATGGCCAGAGTTTCACAAATGCTGTGCGTTTCGATTTCTGAGAGACCAACAATGAAGCCGAGTACAAAGCCTTAGTAGGCGGGCTCGATCTAGCGCTCGCCGTGGGCGTTCGTCGCCTTCACATCTTCATGGACTCCCTCTTGGTTTTGAACCAAGTCAAGGGAGAATATGAAGCGCGCGGTGAACAGATAATCAAATATCAAGAGTTGGTCGCCGAAATGTGCACAAATTTCGAGAAAGTGCTGATCGAGCAAATCCCGATAGAGCACAACTCCCAGGCCGATGCCCTATCCAAACTCGCGGTAGCAGGTTTCTCTAACATCCAAATCACTAAATTTGCAAGATCGGCGATCGATAAAAGCTTGGTCGCCATAGTTGCCATCGCCGAAGAGAACTGGATGACTCCGTTCATTGAATACTTGAAGGACGGAATGGTCCCCACAGATCGGGTCTAGGCTCGCCAGCTTCAGCTCCGAGCGACCAGATACACCCTCTTGGACGACCAGCTTTACAAACGAGCTTTCAGCCTTCTGCTCCTCAAAAGCATTAAGCCGGAGGAAGGCCGACTTGTTTTAGCCGAAATCCATGACGGGATCTGCCGAAATCACGCGGGAGGGCGAGCCCTCATCCACAAGACGACCAGACAAGGTTTTTTCTGGCCTACCCTGCGAAAGGACGCGATCGCCTATGCCCGATCTTGTCACAGGTGTCAAAGAATGGGCCCGAACATCAAGCTCTCCCCCGAGCAGGTCACCTCTATGTATAGTCCGTGGCCATTCGCCCAATGGGGCATCAACCTCATCGGTCATTTGCCAACAGCACCGGGGGGATGTAAGTTCGCCATCGTGGGGGTCGATTACATCGCAAAATGGGCAGAGGCCGAACCACTCAACAAGATCGGCCAAGAGCAAGTAATTAAGTTCATTTGGAAAAACATCAATTGCTGTTTCAGTCTACCTCAGGCTATCATCTCCGACAACAGAAAGCAGTTCGACGGTTTGGAAGTTATGCAATTCTGCGAGAAATGAGAATAAAAAAATTGTTCTCAGCCCCTTACCACCCTCAAACTAACGGGAAGGTAGAGGCTGTAAACAAGATCCTCAAGCACACGATCAAATCCAGACTCAAATCCAAGCAAGGGCGCTGGGCGAGCGAGCTCCCAGGTGTCTTGTGGTCCTACCGAACGATGACAAGAAATTCAACCGGCGAAACCCCATTCTCCCTCGCTTTCGGAACAGAAGCAGTGATCCTATCGGAGATCGCCGTTCTCAGCCACCGAACTGAACAACAACTGACGACGGACAATGATGTTGCCCGGCGAATCGATCTGGATATGCTCGAAGAACGCCGACTGAACTCAGAAATGAGGAGCACGATCCACAAATGGAAATCCAAAAATTTCTTCAATTCAAAGGTCAAAGAAAGGCGATTCCAAGTGGGCGACCTAGTCCTCAAGAAGATCCAGACCCACACGGGAGTATTCAGTCCGAACTGGGAGGGCCCGTACAGGATATCCAAATGGCTAACCAAAGGAGCCTACGAGCTCCAACTCCCAGACGACACTCCAGACCAATATCCCTGGAACACCGTCCATTTGAAGAAGTACTATCAGTAGAAACACCCTGTAATCATTTACTTAATGTGCAAAGTGCTTAACGAGATTTTCCAGTTCTCCCCAAGTGATTTGCTTTGGAAAAACAAACCTAAGGCTACTGCCTAAGCAATGCCTCCTAAAAGAGGATGACTCGCTCGCCCTCTAAAGTTCGTCATCTAACATGATGGACCTAGGCAAGCGATCGCCTCCCCCAGCACAACGTATACCGTCGAGGATCGCCATTTAACATGACGATCCCAGGTAGAAAAGTGCAGCCATGGTTGTGGAGGTCGATGTAACCGACAGCCCGTCTATGCAAGGTTCCTTTGGGCGAAGATCGCTCGCCCTTTCATTTAAATACGAGGCGGGCGTAGCCGAAGGACCCTCCAAAACAGATTTGTGGACACGCTCGCTCGTCCTCAAAGGTCCATCATCTAACATGGTGGACCCAGACAATGCGACGTGTCCCGCCTCCCATCACAACGTATGCCCTCGAAGGTCCGTCATCTAACATGTCGGTCCCAGGCAGAAAAGTGCTAACAAGCCACGGTCGCGAAGTAGATTCATCCGACGGCGCTCCGTGCAAGGACTCCTACAGGCTGAGATCGTCTGCCCCATCGCTACAGTGCGAGGCAAAATGTAGCCTACGGAGGACCCTCACAATTAAGTGAGTCGAGAGACGTAGACCATCAGACGGAATGTCGCTCGCGCACAAGACATGGTCGCAGAGGTCGGTTCCATCGAACTCCACGACCGTGCAAGGTTCCTCTAGGCCGAGATGGTCGGCCTTTCTCGAGGAATCTGCAAAATTGAAGATCGCAAGAACTAGACCAAAGATCGCTCGCTAAATGATTTATTTTCGTTCCCTTACTTTCACTAAGTAAAGAAAAACAAGGGGGAGAGCGAAGCTATACATACGACAATCGGCTTTGTTCAGATATACATACGACAATCGACTTCGTTCTGAAAGTTACCAGTATGAGTTTAAGTATATAAATTCATTTGGAGAGGTACGTACAACGATTGCTCCTCCTCAAACACCTTTGTGTGAGGTCAAATGCAAAAAATTTGGAAAGACGAACATACAAACAAGAAATCAGATAAGGAAATACTCATTTCATTTCATTTGAAGTACAAGCACGGTCGCCCGAGGGCAAAATACAAAAAGGGAAGCCTAGTAAATTACAAGTAAAAACAAAAAGAGCAAGCCAGCTCAGGGTGTTCCGGTCGAGCCATCGCCCCCGGCCGCAGGATCGGCGTTCGCTCCCTCGCCAGCATCAGGCGTTGCATCCCCGTCCTCCAGGGCATCCGGGTGAACAAGGTGGGTGACGGATACCAGCTAAAGTCGACCCCATGATCCGAGGAGAGGTCTAAGATCGGCACGAAGAAGACGGGCTGCAAAGGGTGCACAAGCACGTAGGCTTTGAAGTTATCAGCCAAATGGCTGACCTCGAGCCCTGCCTTCTTAGCAGCACGGATTGCGTCATCATAAGCCATATAATAGGCAAATCCGCTGACGTATTCCACGTTAAGGTAGGGATTGGCCTCGGTCGCCTCTAGCTTCTCCCTCAGCCCCGCAAGCGTTTGGTTCGCGCCATGGAGCTCGACAACCTTGGCTGCCACCTCTTCCTTCGATGACGCCAGCTCACTGGTCAGCCGCTCGACGATCGCCTTCAGCTCGGCGACCTCCTTCTGTGTAGCCGCGTGCGACCTGCGGGCATCCGTCATCTGGTTCCGCATCTGGTCATTTGCTGCCCGGGCCCGATCAAGGTCATGGCTCGCCCTGTTGGCCGCCTCCATGGAGCTCTTCTCCATCACCACAAGCCTGTCGGCAAGCTCAGCATTTGGTTTTCGAGCAGCCTCGAGGTCCGCCTGAAGACGAGCGGTGTAGGACCGCCCCTCATAGTCTTTCACGTCCTGGGTAGCCATCGTCGCCGTTTGAAGGGCTTGAGCGAATGTCGCCTGCATCGCGTCAGCAGATCGCGGGCGCGCGATCGCGTCCAGGTCGGTCGTCTAGGCTTTCGACAGGGCGGCGACAGCCCGAGCAACGTAGTGAGGGACATCATAAGCCTCGCGAAGAGCATTGCTCGATAGGAAATCCAACACCATCGGCGAACAGTTCGGGTCGCAGCGATGGACCCTGTACCAGGAACAAAAGAGTTGGTATATATCCAAACATAAGGAAATGTCATAACCCAACAAAGCAACCAAGCTCACCTTGCGACCTTCTCCGGGTCGCGGCCAAAGAACAGCCTCCCACGAGAGGTCTCAGCACGGGCAACCGCCGTGGCTTCCAGGAAACTCGAAGAGGGCGTGGACCCCTCCACTAGTGGAATCGCGGAAAGCGGAGGCACGACGATCGGCGGCGCCATGGTAGGTGCATCAGCAGTAGCATAGACCGAGGGCTCCTCCGCCCTCCGCCTCTTGCAATTGAGCTGGAGTTCTCCCTCCTACTGAGGCTCTTGTTCACCGGCGACAGGCTCCATGAGAGGCCTTGCCTCCGGGATAGGTCGGATCAGCGCCGCAGGAACCCGGCTCATTTTCTTCCATTGGCGCAGGCGACTCATAATCCCGGGATTCGACATAGCGATCTCCATCGGGGGCTCTGAGTAGTGAGGGAAGCGGATTTATGCAAAGAAAGCAATCGGCAAAGGTTAGTCACCTTCCTCAGCCGCAAGACGATCGTCAAGCAAAGGAAGATCGTGAAAATTCGTACCTGGAACCCTTAAGTGGTGAGGAAAGTGAAACAGCCGAGCGGCCAACCACTAGGCTTCTTTGTTGATCTGGAGAGCATCGATATGATTGTCTGGAAGACTACGTATCTGCTCCCAAACGATTGCAAAATCAAAGGCTAGCTCGCCTGCCGCCGGAACAAGGGCACCTGCAAAAAGAAAGCCAAATTAGATCAGTTCTGAATATATCCGAACGAAGGGCGAGTCAAAACCCTTACTCGGACTCCTCTCCCGGAAGCCGGTGGGTATATCCAACTAGTCTGTGGGATTGTCACTCGCGGCCGACTTCCATGCACCGCCGACCCAGAACCACTTCTTCGGATCGCCCCGGACCTTGTTTGGTACCCCAAGAATCACCTGGCCCGAGCGACCTTGAATGTGGTAGCCACCAACAGAACCCTTATGAGCCGTCAGCTTGAAGAGATAGTTCATCTCCAGCGGCGAAGGAAGACGGTACAACCGGTGACCGCCGAACAGAGTAAGGGTGCAGACGATCTGCAACCAGGCGTTCGGCGTTAGTTGGAGCGGCACCACATTCCAAGTGGTCAACAAGTAGGAAACGGCAAATGGCAGTGGGAACCGCAGTCCGGCCCCCATGATCGCCTCATTAACGGCGACCATGTCCTCAGGAGGTTGGTCGGCACATTCATTTTCGGCGGGCATGTAGAGGGAAACGTCAGAGGGTACATGGAACTTCGCCCTCCAGCGGTCCAGATCTTTCCTGGTCGCCGAGCTTCTAATCTGGCCAAAGGACCACGGGGAGCGGCACGCAGCTCGGAACAGCTTCCGCCTTTTAGGGTGATATGGATGGGCGATCGAGTATTCGCGGAAATCAAACTTGGGAAGTGGGCCGGCCAATTTCTCCATAAGTTCGGAAAAATTTGAAAAAGATTTGCCGAACGCACTGTTTCGCTCCCAGTACGCCTTCACTTCCATATCCTCTTCGGCCAGCGAACGCCTTCGCTCGGCATCCACCGCCCTGGCCACATCGGCTTCGTTAAAGAGTTCTTCGACCTCCGCAAGTTCAATCCCGGCGTGAATAGCCTCGACGGCTATCTCCACGTGGAACTCCGCGGAGATTTCATCTCGGGCAGCCGAAGTCCCGACGGCGAAAGTGCTACCCATATCATACACCGTTGGTTTTCCTCCGGACATCTTCAGAAAAAGAAAGGAAAAAGAGAAAAGGCTTTTTTCTTACCCAAAAAGTCTAGTCGAACGACGCTCGGCAACACAGCTTCAAAGGAATCTAGCAATCTTTCTTCTCAGACAAAGTGCAGATAAGGTTGTAACCTAGAAAACCTAGTCCCTTTTATAGGCGAAAGCAGGGGCTTCTGGGCAAATAAACAAAGTCTCAAGGGCCGAAGCGCAAAGGTCGGAAAAGCCCGAATTTAATGCCGCCCTAGAGTCCTGCGTGCGCGTCGTTTCGAGGGGACGCCAGAGGATAAGTCTGAAAAACCGTCAGACTTCCCCAACAGGAACACGACACGTGCCCCAGTGATGTTTCAAGACAGCTTTCACTCCCCGCTCTTTTCAGCGACCGAGTAGGTCATCCAAATTCAAAATCAAAGTCCGCTCAAGAAGACGATCGTCTTCCATAAAGTGATGAGTCGCTCGTATTTAATTCAAACGATCGCCAGTAGAACCACCTCACCCCACGTCTTTAACATCGGAGCGAGCTGGGGGGCAATTGTTGTGCGGCGATTAATACGCCTCAACGGCGATCGGCACAAGGGCCGAGCGACCAAAGTCAGCATTAGATGAACCAAGGCAGACTTACCAAACGAAGATGCCAGATCAAGTTCAAGTGCCTAGCGATCGTCTTTCATGGCGATCGTCTTCAGTGCCCGTCCAAAGACGACCGTATTATGCCACGCGTAAAGCCGACATCCGTCAAGTCAACGAAGACCGAATCTCGAGAAGAAGGCCCACGTGCAGACCCGCAAACGGCGCCGCAGGAAGAGGCTTTTTGACTCCAGCCCATCACCAGCTGTTAGTGACAAAGACAGCCTCTCACCTACTGACAGACCCGCAAAAGGCGCCCTAGGTGGGACCTCCCAAGACTGCGACGTGAGGCACGTGCTGTTTTCTCATTAGTTCGCACATTTGGCTGCCAGTAGCAGCTGCGGACTTTAAGGAAACCGACCCACGTGCTTAGACGATCGCCCGTTTAATAAATATTTAATGCAGGAAAGGCGATCGCCCGTTTGGGATTAAGACATCCCAACTACCTCCTCTTCTATAAATAGGAGACTTCCAGCATTTGGAAACACACAGAAAATTCCACACACAGAAAATTCCACACAGAGTGAATTCCCCACGAAGAATTCCCCTCAGGAGAAATCCCAGAGATTAGAAAGACGTTCGGCCGAAACGAACGCTCACTATATTTAATCTTTGTAACAAGAGCTCACAAAGCATTAACTCTGGTCTTCCGGCAATCATCAGGTCTTAAGCAGCTAAACCTCTAGGGTTATTACACTCATTGTAATCGCACTAGAACATTAATAGTTGTACTCCAAAGTATTATTATTATTAATAATATCTTGCGAGAGCATTCAAGCCCGGGATTAACAACCCCGGCAAATCTTGTGTTATTTTCATTCCATCGCTCGTGCTCTTGAATTTTATTTGTTACTCACCCATAGCCATATCCAGCAAATCATTCCGAGTAATATTTTGGGTAACAACATAATCAAATAAATATATTTACGCATGGGAGTCGGTAATTAATACCTTTGACGCGAAGTGGTAGAAATTGCCTCCTTGGATTGATCGAACCACTCTCTCTGTTCTTCTTCGATATACTTGTATTTCTACCTCAAAGTCTTCTAGAGTATATCCCGCCTATTATACGGATGTCGTGTGGGCAACAATCTACTGGACTACTTGGACAACAATATGGATCGGCCGAAACTTTTCCCAAGAAACTCACGATTTTGTTCTCTCTTTTTCTTGAATATTTTGGTATTTTTAGAAAAATATTGTATTAACTAAATTATGGAATCCAAGACACAAGTCAAGATCCAGAATTAAACACACAAGCAAAAAAATCGATTTCTTGGTCACTTGGAAGCATGAAAATCGGCCACCCCATGTACTCCTTTTATAGGTGTTTTGGGCTACTCTAGGGACCTTAAGGAGGATAAGGTAAGGACTCCCAATAGATATCTTCTTCCCAATATTAGGACTCTTCCTAATATGAAGACTCTATTAATATCAACTTAGTCCACTAAAAGGTTGATATTGCACTTCCTACCAAAATCCCAAATTACGAAATTGGGCTCCTTTTTAAATTAATCATTTCCCGTGTTTAAGATATTCCATGTCTATTAATTAATTTAAGTTACTCACAGCTTTTAATTAATTAATATATTATACATGAGTATACCACTCGACTTTTATTATTATATCAGAAAATTAATTCCACTTGCATAGTTTAATATAATAATCCTTTCGAGGGCCTCAATGGACATGATCAACCCGACTGGTCGGGACACGATTTCTAGCTATAATATTAATTATAATATAAATAAAAATATTGCCCAAAATATCGAGCATATTGAGTCAATCATTGTGGCTCTCACCCATGATAAATCAAAGTAATAAATATTAAATATATATAATTAAATATTAATCACTAGAATTAAGAAATAAGAATTGTCCGAGATGTATGTTCTTTTTATAGTCAGTACAGAAGAATCTATCTCACCTCGATTCTGTTCAACGTATACCGAATACGCTAATATATGCTAATGGTGAAGATCAACCAATCTCAAGCATATACTACAACGTCTCACATAACGGTCTAATGTTATATAGGTTGTGAACTAAATATTACTATATAAGGAATCGATAATGTGATCTTCTGTGTGACACGACACACCACATTATCTACAATATAAAGTAATTTAGACTACATTTGCATAACCATAGCGTGAATAAATATACAAAACATGTGATAAATGAATTAAATATTCTCATAGATAAAGACCGGGAAATTAGGTAACACAAGCATAAAGTATGCTTCGATGTATTCAACCCTAGCACAATATATAAACAAGAGGAAGTTAGTCTTGTTGGATTTTCAGTGACAATGTAAATGGTCACAATCGATGCTTTTAAAAGTATGTAACATAACCGTTACTCGATGTACTTTCCTTAATTGTTGTTTAGTAAAGTCGACAAAAACGGCGATATCAAATCGCACCCAGATACGTGGTGTATGCAACAACCACAAGTATCGACTTTCAACAATTCCGTGACTCCCCCAGGACCGTCACACAGTTTTCTTCGACACGCAGAGATACTGACTTCTCTCGCGGTCTCATCCACTGCAAAGTAGCGTGGGAGATAAAGAACCCAATAACCCGTGTCCCCAAAAGAAAAAATTCCCAAAACAGAGAATTGAATCGGGAGAAGTTCAGATAATTACCTTGATTATAAAATTAGGCACGTGATATGGATGAATTTGTGGTGTGCTTCGATCTACCGATTGGTACTCGATGCGATGACGTGAAACCGGGGGCGCAATTTTGGCGGTTTTAGAAAATAAATTAAGTCGATATTCGTATCTTTGGTCTGAGATTCTAAACCGCCTGATTGGGTTTAAGGTGTATCGGGTCGTGGCTTTCGTGACAGGTGAGGTGGAGCTTGTCGGATCGCGGTCATTTGGATCGGCAGGCACCGGACGACTGGGCTGGAGATGGTCGGATAGCGGCTGGGCTGGATGGGCAGGCACAAGACTACAGGGCTAGAGTTGGTTGGATCGCGGCTAGGCTGGATCGGCAGGTACCGGTCGGAATCTGGTCGACACAGGCGAGTTGCGGTCGTGTCTGGACTAGATCGGTAGGTACCGAACATGATCGACAGGCACCGGCGAGTTGCGGTCGTGGCTGGACTAGATCGGCAGGTACCAGATGGAATTTGGTCGGCACAGGCGAGTTGCGGTCGTGGATGGACTAGATCGGCAGGTACCGGACTAGATGGACATGCACCGGCGAGTTGCGGTCGTGGCTGGACTAGATCGGCAGGTATCGGACGGAATCTGGTTGGCAAAGGCGAGTTGCGGTCATGGCTGGACTAGATCGGCAGGTACCGGACGGGATCGACAGTCTTGGGCGGTATCGGCAATCTGCGAGCAGTGCAGTCGGTCTGCAGACGGAATCGGCGAGTGCGGACAGTCGATTGGTACCGGACGGGATCTGGTCGTGGTTGGACTAGGTCGATCGTGTTCCGACAGGGATCAGCTGTGATCGGTGGTGATCGGATGTGGTGGATCTGGGTCGATCGGTGTTTCGACGGGGATCGGCTGTGATCGGCGGTGATCGGATGTGGTCGATCTGGGTCGATTGGTGTTCCAACGGGGATCGACTGTGATCGGCAGTGATCGGATGTGGTCGATATGGGTCGATCGGTGTTCCGACGGGGATCGACTGTGATCGGCGGTGGTCCGGCGGTGGTCGGCAGCAGTGGTCGGTGTTGTTACCGAAAATATTATCCGGAGATGATATTGCTGGAATGGATGAGTAACAAACAAAATACGAGAGCACGTCCATGGGGAAGTAAATAATACAAGATTTGCCGGGGTTGTTAGTCCCGGGCTTGAATGCTCTCGCGAGATGTTATTAATACGAATACGTTGGAGTACAAATGTTAATGTAAGAGTGCAATTATAATGAGTGTAAAAGACCCTAGTTATCTAGCTCTTGAGTGCTGATGATTGCCGGAAGAACCAGAGTTGAAGCTCTGTGAGTTCTTGTTCTCGTTTCTGCCAACCGTCTTTGGGTTAAGAGGTTTACAGAGTGAGAGACAGAAAGATGTCCGAAGTTTATAGCGTGGCCAAGATAGAGAAGCCAAGCTAAGAGAGTAAAGCAAACAGAAAAGTCGGGGTTTGTTCCAAGTGCAGGAAGACTTCCATTTATAGGAGGAGCTCAGATGTCTTAATCCTGACGGGCGGTCGCTTTTCCTGTATTATAATAAGGGGGCGATCGTCTTTAGCACATGGGCTAATTGCCTTAAAATCTGCGGCTGCTGCTGGCATCCAGCTGTGTGAACCAATGAGAGGACAACACGCGTCTCTTGTCGCTGTCTCGGGAGGTCCCACCTTGGACCTTTCGGCGGGTCTGTTGGCAGGTGAGAAGATGGTGACAGGCTGGGGTCAAAGGGCCTTATCCTGCAGCGCCTTTTCCGGATCTGCACGTGGGTCTCTATTCCGAGTTTCGACCTTCGCAGACTTGGCGGATGTTGACTTCACATGGCATGAGGCGGTCGTCCCTGATCGGGCACTCGGAACGATCGCTAATTTTCGGGAGGCGATCGCCTTGGCTGTCGATCGCTCGGTGAAGGGTCCTGTTCTGGATCCTTTGATCGACACGTCTGCCTTGGTCTATTTAACTCTGGTTCGGTCGTCCGGTCTTTGTGCCGATTGCCTATTGAGGTGTATAAATCTCGACACAACAATTGCCCCCCGAACTTGCTCCGATGTTGAAGACATGGGGTGAGGTGGTTCTACTGGCGATCGTTTAGGATAAAGACGGGCGATCCGCTGAGTGGACTTTGGTCTCGGATTTGGGCGACCTGATCGTTTGACGGGATATCTTCGGTCTTGTTCTTGTGATCTTCAATTTTGCAGATCTCTCATGGAAGGCCGATTGTTTCGACATAGAGGAACCGTGCTCGGTCGCGGAGTTCGATGTACCGACCTCCATGACCGTGTCTTTTGCGCGAGGGACATTCCACCTGTAGGTTTGTCTCGCGACTCACTTTATTGTGAGGGTCCTCCGTTAGGCTGCGCCCGTCTCGAATTTAAACGAAGGGCGAGCGGTCTTGGTATGGAGGAGTCCTTGCACGGGGCGTCGTCGGATTAATCGACTCCACGACCGCGGCTTGTTAGCACTTTTCTACCTCGGATCGTCATGTTAGATGGCAATCCTCGACGGTATACATTGTGACGGGGGTAGGTGTAACACCCCCAATCCGCTCAGGGATATTACACGCCGTAAAACCTTTCCTCAAGGATCTACCAGGCTGGTAACAACAAACGAACAACTCGACAACGCCTTTAAGGCTAAAAAGACTCAGTAGACCGATTTGGCCTTTCAATAAAACATACAACTCGATTACAATACTTGCCCACGCAGGGGTCGAATACAACACACTCCCGTACAACGGGGAAAGAATACTGCAGCGGAAATAAAATACAACTAAACCAATATGACATCGAACGGGTCCTCGTGTGATTAGTATCGTTCATCTTTCATCATCCTTCATGCCGACCCTGTGTTATGCTCCCCAAAACCTGAATGCAATACATACATCCACCCCCGATTACTCGGGGGTTAGCAAAATTCCACTATTTTGCTAGTGCAAGTACAAAGTGCAAATACGAGCCATACAATTCAAGTTCCAAGAACAATAATAAACAGAAATCCTCAAAGATTCATATACAACGAAACAAACACTTCCCGAGGCAAGAGTTTGGGTAAAACGTTCCAAAACCAAAAGATCACAATCAAGGAGAAAACAATTTACAAAATGGTTTAATAAGCCATCGGGAGTTTTAGTAGAAAACAATTTAGGATTATCAAATTCTTCTCTTTCCAAAAATCAACGGGGGTCACAGTCCAAAGGTTTTTGTTTTCGCAAATAGAAAACCACTAACAATTCACAGAATCAGAACCCATATCACATGTCCTCGACGGACATAAATTCAACACAACGTAATCACGCACAAGCATCGCCTAGGACCGGGAGGAAGCCACAAATCCCACTCGAGGCCTCTAAGGACCCTCCCGAGCTGGCCACAATCATAAAACAATTCACACACAGGCATCGCCTAGGACCGGGACGAAGCCACAAATCCCACTCGAGGCCTCTAAGGACCCTCCTGAGCTGGCTAGCGAAACACAAGTCACAACATCTTTGGCGCTCACAGTTGGATCAATCGCTTGTTGCATCCTGACCACATGAACACATGCCATGTGTCACCGTAGTTTTCCTTAGGCTCTCACGGTTGGATCAATCGCTTGTTGCATTCTGACCACATGACCGCATGCCATGTGTCACCGTAGGCCCCGCCCACATTCACGTATTCACACATATAACACAATACAACAAAGATATCCAAACAATTCACCCAGAGCCATCAAACACTTAGCAAAACATCACGTCAAACCACAACGCACCGAAATGAAGCAATATACGCACACACGCATTATCAATCGCAACATCAACACCAATCATATCCATAAGATTCACATACTCGTTTACGAAACACACCTATCACAAAACACACACGGTTTTGAAAGAGAGCCTTTAATAAGTTTAGCCGAATCTTTTGAAAGTTCAATACAAGCAATCAAGTAACATGTCAAGACGATCACCGATCATCATATCCTCAAAATAAGAATTGTATGGACAAGGTACTTGCCTTGAATAACCACGAACGCAACAAGACGATGGATGGAATATGGTCGAACAGCCTCGAACTCCCGAACACTATCAAGAACGCGATAGCACCGCAACTACTATGAGAATAACACCCCACGAATAATCAATCACCAAACGGTATTCAACATCGGAATCCTAGAGCACCTATAATCCTCCAGAAGGAACAATAAAACATGATTACGAAGATAATCAAGGCAAAAAACAACGGAAATCCCAACAAACTATCGAAGCGAACTCATTCGAACATTTAATCGAATATTAAATGTTCAAGACCCTCCAAGAACAAAGAAATCGCCCTTCGAGTCGAACGAATCAAAGATATGAGTATCCAATCCGTAGAACATGTTCAAAACAACGTTTATACAACAATTAATTGATCAAAAATGGATTGGAATTGAAATCAAAAGGAAAATCCCCAAAATCTTCAAAAACAAGGGTTCAAGCCAAAATACCTTGATTCAGACGAAGAACACGGATTGGATGATGATATAATAAACAAGAATCTTCCAAAATGCCTTGGAAGTGATTAGAATCGGGCAAGAACTATATTTCCTGAACCCCCATCGCCAGCCGTCGCAAGAAATGAGAAAAAGTGAGAAAAAATGAAGTCTGGCCGAGCCAGGCCTATATATGGCCGACAGGGTTACGGCCGTAACCAGCAGTGCCTTACGGCCGTAACCGGCATTCGGCCGAACACTGCCAGGCACCCGTACGGCCGTAACCGACAGCCCTTACGGCCGTAACCGGCATTCGTCAAAAATCTGCCCAGCACCCGTCGGTCACTTACGGCCGTAACTGACACCCCCTTACGGCCGTAACCGGCCTTCATCCAGTCATGCCTGCCGAGCACGTACGGCCGTAACCGGCACCTTACATCCGTAACTCGCCCAGGCCAGGCCCTGCTCCGGCCGTGACTCGGCTGTGGGCACTCCGACGACCCGGACAACCCCGAAACCCGAACCTGAATATAAATCGAAGATACGGTTACGAAGTACTCGCAAAGACGAATCTAAGCGCTAAGAGAACACACGATTCTGACCACCCAAAGTGTCGAAATTCGACAACGGAAGTAATTACCCCAAACTTTAGGAAATTACGAAAATGGCCCAAAACGTCCGAAATACACGATACACGATCGAAACACCAAACCAAAGCTCGCAACATGAATAATAACATTAAATGAACTAACGAGAAACTCGAAGCAACGGTTTCGGACGAGATTCGCAAGAATCAAACTCAAGTACGGAAAAGCCGCTAAAAAGCACGGAACTCAACAAAACGACACCGAAACGAACTAGGACGTCAAAAAGTGCAGAATTAAACATTCTCAAAATGACGAAACGGTCATGAGAGATTCGTCAAAATGAACTTCCGCCAAAAAATAAAATTACCGGAAATCGAAATTGCGGGTATTACATACTACCCTCCTTAAAAGAAGTTTCGTCCCGAAACTTAAAACAAGTAGGGAGAAGTAATATCCTGCCAGGAAAACTCAATGAGATACACAATAACCGAAAACTCGCGCCCAACGGCGAAACGTTACAAGCCACTCGAAGACACATGCGGCGTGAAAACACACTCCGCGACGACTATCACAACATCACAGGCAGAGACATAATAAAACCAACGAGTGACAAGCGTCATCAAACAGATAATACGATCAAGTCAATCATCTGAACAATCACAGAACACAAAGCACCTATGACAGGGAAAATACGCATAGTCAAGAAACAGAAAATAAACACAAAACGATTCACCAGGACAATCACAAACAATTCGGACCATGCCGAGATCCTCGAAAACCACACTAGGCATCTCTGTGCCCCTCAGAGTAGAGGCGCAACCTCGATCCTCAAATCTCTCAGCTACCGTCTAGCAATGTACGGCTCAGTGACCCACCTGGCCACACTCGAAACGACTGGCTAACGGTGAACGACAATTTCTCCGCAGTACGAGACCAGACAACAAAAATCGGACAACCATGATTGAACAACAGTGATCGAACCAAAAACTATCGAACAACAGCAGTCAAACAACATCGATCGGACAACAATGATCGGACACCAACAACCGGACAATAATGGTCGAACAACAACTCCGAAGTTCGAATTTCAACCAAAGATATAAACAAAACTTGTGGAAACTAAAGGACGATAATTTCCATCAATGTTCACAAGAATCGAACCGAACTCGAAAAAGTTACAACGATAATCAGATTGATCCGAAATAGGATCACGACCCGTTCAAACGATGGCAACCGAGATACCAAACAAGTTCAAAAGGTATTAACAAATACGAGCGAGTCGATAGAATTGAGAAAGAGAAAATGCAGAAGCCAAAAATAATACGGGTATTACATCCGACCTCTTATAAAAGAAATATCGTCCCCGCAGCTCACAACAACAGAAACAAGGTAACAACAAAAAAAAGCAACCGACATAAAAATCTCCCATGGGCCTCTCAGAGCCGATCATGATATCTGTGCTGAAGCGCGAACTCCGAAAGTCTCGGTAGCCGATTCGCAAAAATGAATTATGTGTCCCTCAAGTCCGCACTTGAAACGCATTACTGACGAGAAGGACAATTTACACGTGCATGCCCCGGCACATCGCGGTTGAAACACCTCGGCTCGGCATACCGAAAATACAAATACTAGATACAATGGGCATAACGTCGCAAAACAACATAGCGGAGATGCTAACTCAGCACAACAGAGAATTATAACACATATCATATACAACGATTACCATCGTAGAGTAATACATACATAAACACCACAGCAACGACGGTATCGTTCGGCGACCTCAACGGCCCGAACGATAACCAGCACGTAATTACAAACATCATGAAACAATCACACATGTACACAAACGTACAAACCCAAGCTTGAACAGCTCACACATGTGCGAAAACACGCAATTCACTATGAGGCGACAACATTAAATACCACATTACACCTCTCACAGAGGGCTAACGTAAGAAATGCATGGCAACGACTCAACGCTCACGCCACCAATTCAATCACAATTTGGAGGGCTAACACCCTAACGACAATACCAACATTATACACACTTTCTCCGACCACAATCAGGAAATGATGGGTTTTAAAAACGAAACCACATTTTGAAAACAATTTGGAAACACCAGTTGATCTTGAGTATCACTTTACAAAAAGTAGTACAAACATCATTGTCGAGACTTTGGAAACCACCTTGCGTTTGAACAAAAATGAGGACACTTTTTTTTTAGCGAAAAACTTTCAGAAATATTCGACCCTTGGGTCTAAGCAAAGCATTTCCAAAATTACTGGATTAAATAAAAAAAAAATATATTTTTGGTCCTCAAGGTAGAAGAATTTTGAAACAGATAGTTGCGCTAGTAGGCGCCTCGAAAATACAATCCATTTAAAAGTACATCTCGAATTTTATTTTCTAAGATACTCAAGGTTTTTGAAAATCTATTAGGCTAGAATGCCTAAAAACTCACATGTAACATCATTCACTTAAACATATTATAATATACGCATTAAATCGTACAAAATCAAGACAATACATGTCGCTATCAAGCAAATGCAGTCACATCGCAGCTTCAAACTTGCTTAGATCAAGGCTAAACCACTGGTCCATCCGAAGCCCTTACGGACTGAGTAAATCGCACCCATAAACATTTCCATACCATATTGAGCACAAGGTTTCACGAAAACACTTGCAAACAAACAAATCAGTTTGAAATATACACGCAGCGGACGAAACCAACAGTCAAGAATACATAACCAGCGACACTCCTCATATAAACAAAATATGAGAGTCAAATAACCACATATCACGAAATCAAAATCCATAGGAGGATTCCGTCACTTAACACATAATCATACCAGTAACTCGCATCAGACGAGGCACAATCACAAATAAGGGAGACTTACAACCACAGGTCGCACGAAGATGATGATCGCCCCACGATACTAATCACGACCAATGAACTCAGACAACGCGCCGCGACACGACTCAGTCAGACAAAATCCGACGAGACAAAACTCAACAGACACAACTTGACCCGACAGCCTAGGTTTCCACAACCTAAGCTCCAATACCATTTATGTAACACCCCCAATCCGCTCAGGGATATTACACGCCGTAGAACCTTTCCTCAAGGATTTACCAGGCTGGTAACAACAAACGAACAACTCGACAACGCCTTTAAGGCTAAAAAGACTCAGTAGACCGATTTGGCCTTTCAATAAGAACATACAACTCGATTACAATACTTGCCCACGCAGGGGTCGAATATAACACACTCCCGTACAACGGGGAAAGAATACTGTAGCGGAAATAAAATACAACTAAACCAATATGACATCGAACGGGTCCTCGTGTGATTAGTATCGTTCATCTTTCATCATCCTTCATGCTGACCCTGTGTTATGCTCCCCAAAACCTGAATGTAATACAGACATCCACCCCCCGATTACTCGGGGGTTAGCAAACTTCCACTATTTTGCTAGTGCAAGTACAAAGTGCAAATACGAGCCATACAATTCAAGTTCCAAGAACAATAATAACCAGAAATCCTCAAAGATTCAAATACAACGAAACAAACACTTTCCGAGGCAAGAGTTTGGGTAAAACGTTCCAAAACCAAAAGATCACAATCCAGGAGAAAACAATTTACAAAATGGTTTAATAAGCCATCGGAAGTTTTAGTAGAAAACAATTCAGGATTATCAAATCCTTCTCTTTCCAAAAATCAACGGGGGTCACAGTCCAAAGGTTTTTGTTTTCGCAAATAGAAAACCACTAACAATTCACAGAGTCAGAACCCATATCACGTGTCCTTGACAGACATAAATTCAACACAACGTAATCACGCACAAGCATCGCCTAGGACCGGGACGAAGCCACAAATCCCACTCGAGGCCTCTAAGGACCCTCCCGAGCTGGCCACAATCATAAAACAATTCACACACAGGCATCGCCTAGGACCGGGACGAAGCCACAAATCCCACTCGAGGCCTCTAAGGACCCTCCCGAGCTGGATAGCGAAACACAAGTCACAACATCTTTGGCGCTCACGGTTGGATCAATCGCTTGTTTCATCCTGACCACATGATCACATGCCATGTGTCACCGTATTTTTCCTTAGGCTCTCACGGTTGGATCAATCGCTTGTTGCATCCTGACCACATGATCGTATGGCATGTGTCATCGTAGGCCCCGCCCACATTCACGTATTCACACATATAACACAATACAACAAAGATATCCAAACAATTCACCCAGAGGCATCAAACTTAGGAAAACATCACGTCAAACCACAACGCACCGAAATGAAGCAATATACGCACACACGCATTATCAATCGCAACATCAACACCAACCATATCCATAAGATTCACATACTCGTTTACGAAACACACCTATCACAAAATACACACGGTTTTGAAAGAGAGCCTTTAACAAGGTTAACCGAATCTTTTGAAAGTTCAATACAAGCAATCACGTAACATGTCAAGACGATCACCGATCATCATATCCTAAAACTAAGAATTGTATGGACAAGGTACTTGCCTCGAATAACCACGAACACAACAAGACGATGGATGGAATATGGTCGAACATCCCCAAACTCCTGAACACTATCAAGAACGCGATAGCACCGCAACTACTACGAGAATAACACCCCACGAATAATCAATCACCAAACGGGATTCAACATAGGAATCCTCGAGCACCTATAATCCTCCAGAAGGAACAATAAAACATGATTACGAAGAGAATCAAGGCAAAAAACAACGGAAATCCCAACAAACTATCGAAGGGAACTCATTAGAATATTTAATCGAACATTAAATGTTTAAGACCGTCCAAGAACAAATAAATCGCCATTCATGTCGAACGAATCAAAGATATGAGTATCCAATCCATAGAACATGTTCAAAACAACGTTTATACAACAATTAATTGATCAAAAATGGATTGGAATCGAAATCAAAAGGAAAATCCCCAAAATCTTTAAAAACAAGGGTTCAAGCCAAAATAACTTGATTCGGACGAAGAACACAGATTGGATGATGATATAATAAACAAGAATCTTTCAAAATGTCTTGGAAGTGATTAGAATCGGGCAAGAACTCGATTTCCTGAACCCCGTCGCCAGCTGTCGCAAGAATGAGAAAAAGTGAGAAAAAAATGAAGTCTGGCCGAGCCAGGCCTATATATGGCCGGAAGGGTTACGGCCATAACCAGCAGTGCCTTACGGCCGTAACCGGCATTCGGTCGAACGCTGCCAGGCACCCGTCTGGCCAGAATCGACCACTTACGCAGAATCGCATTCGCTGTAATCCGCCAAGACTACGGCCACTTACTACCGTGAATCGACACTCCCTTACGGCCAGAATCGCCTTTGTCCATCATGCTCGCGAGCACGTACGGCCGTAACCGGCACCTTACATCCGTAACTCGCCCAGACCAGGCCCTGCTCCGGCCGTGACTCGGTTGTGGGCACTCCGACGACCCGGACAACCCCGAAACCCGAACCTGAATATAAATCGAAGATACGGTTACGAAGTACTCGCAAAGACGAATCTAAGCGCTAAGAGAACACACGATTCTGACCACCCAAAGTGTCGAAATTCGACAACGGAAGTAATTACCCCAAACTTTAGGAAATTACGAAAATGGCCCAAAACGTCCGAAATACACGATACACGATCGAAACACCAAACCAAAGCTCGCAACATGAATAATAACATTAAATGAACTAACGAGAAACTCGAAGCAACGGTTTCGGACGAGATTCGCAAGAATCAAACTCAAGTACGGAAAAGCCGCTAAAAAGCACGGAACGCAACAAAACGACACTGAAACGAACTAGGACGTCGAAAAGTGCAGAATTAAACATTCTCAAAATGACGAAACGGTCATGATAGAGTCGTCAAAATGGACTTCTGCCAAAAAAGAAAATTACCGGAAATCGAAATTGCGGGTATTACAGTAGGGACGCGTCGCATTGTCCGGGTCCACCATGTTAGATGATGAACCGTTGAGGGATGGAGAGTGTGTCCACAGATTTGTTTAGAGGGTCCTTCGGCTATGCCCGCCTCGTATTTAAACGAAGGGCGAGCGATCGCAGCCCAAAGGAACCTTGCATAGACGAAGCTGTCGGTTCCATCGACTTCCAAGACCATGGCTGCACTCTTCTACCTCGGATCGTCATGTCAGATGGAGATCCTCGATGGTATACATTGTGCTGAGTGAGGCGATCTCGTTCCTAGATCCATCATGTTAGATGATGAACTTTAGATGGCGAGCGAGTCCTCCATTTTTAGAAATGTTGCTTGGGCAGTAGCCTTTCGTTTGACATGGTGGAAACTGGGGAAAGACCTCCGAAGTTTCCACCTCTTGATTGAAGCATAAAGATCTGGCCGCCAGGGTTTATCGGGAGGATCGACTCGTATGAATCCTCTGGCTCGCCGTGTTTGATTCTGGCGATCGGACTAGGAGACTGACGATCGTCGTTCTGACGCCGATCGCAGCACTTGATCCTTTATGCCCGGGGTTCCGGCTAAGTTACTAGACTATCCAGATTTCCCTCCTCGAACAATCTCCAGAGTTGTCTGAGGAGGTCGCGTCATTGATCGATGTTGTGGCCGGGACTCTTGTGGTAAGCATAAAATTTGTTGTGGTCCAGATGACCGTGGTCCCTTACCGCCTTCGGCTTGCTTAGCCGCTCGCGCCCCTGGATGGCGTAGAAAATATGAGCTGGAGATAGATTGAGGTTGTGGTAGAGATGGGCTTCCACATCCTCGAAGGTCCTGAAATCACCAGGTGGCTTGGCGACCGCCTTGTTGGACTTGGCGATCGCCGTCTCTGCCCCCTCGCCTTGGCGAAGGGCAAGCAACCTCCGCCTGGCCAAAAAGTCTGCGGCCTTGGCGCAGAAGATTGCGTAGATCGGGGGGATGTCCTTCGTAAGGTGCCTGAACATGGGCGAAAGACCATTGAATCCCCCCAAGACTGAGTAGAGGGCGATCTCGTCACTTACGGACTCGCCGTTGAGGATTATCTCATCCACCCGGTCGATGTAGTCTTCGTCGGACTCGTCTTCCCCTACCTGATTTTCATCATGCGGTGGGGACCTTCTGGTCGAGCGACTTTGGCGGTGAAGTACGATGTGAAGTCATTCGCCAGTTGTTCAAAGGAACTGATTGATCGCGGTGGCAGTGAGATGTACCACCTATGGGCCAGTTCGCCCAATGTTAACGGGAACATTCGGCACCTGGTCGCGTCTGATGCCCCGCATCCGGTCATGTAGATCCAGAATTTGTTCAGGTGAGTCTCGGGGTCCAATCTCCCCTCGTACAAAGGTGTTTGAGGAGGAGTGATCCTTGGCTGCACGGGGGCGAGTTCGATCTGGACTGCGAGCGGCTGACTCGGCTCGGCGATCATTCTCTTGGTGCCCGCCCCAGTTTCTAGGAGCGCCTTTATGCCATCGAGCTGGCATTGCATTGCGGCCATCGACGTAGCTTGGTCGCTCGTGGTTTGGCTCTCGGAGCGGGAGCCGAGGCGATCGTTTACCGATCTCCTGGCTCCGCGGTAGGCGATGAGGTCGTCGCCGCCGATCTTGGTTCTTCAGCGAGGGGAAGCCAGATGGCTGGTCTGCCTTCTGGGAGTTGGGTAAGCTTAACTCCTCGTGACGGATTCGGGCTCCGTCGTCTCATGGCTGGGGCCAGAATGCCCCGGTCGCCATGATGGGTCGCTTCCTAGGCGGCTGAAAACGGAACTGTCCCACCTCGCGAGTGCTTCTTCTCGTGAATCGGGTCTTCC
This sequence comes from Orobanche coerulescens, assembly GCA_033398695.1. NCBI lineage: Eukaryota > Viridiplantae > Streptophyta > Magnoliopsida > Lamiales > Orobanchaceae > Orobanche > Orobanche coerulescens. The sequence goes on along the minus strand of CM065803.1, from coordinate 199,993,358 downwards.
TAACGATTGATCGACAAGTAACCCCTTGAGTTTCCATTTGCCTGCACGGCGGATGGCTGATGGGGTAATTGCGGGCGTACCGCATGCTCTCCGTCGTTCCTGTAGGATGGCCATGGCCTCCTCGATCTGTTCCGCTGTTTGGAACTGATCGAGCGAGAGGCTAGAGCCATCCCTCGGGGCGGGATCGAGAGTCTCGCGCCGCCGAGGCTACCCTCCGCCATGGGTTGGGGCTCGGATTGAGCCGGAATAAGGCGTATGGCGGATCGGAGAGTGGATGTCTTTGACGTGGTGGCAGACGTCATGAATCTGAAGGTTTTTCTTTGAAGAACAGTGAGTCTTTCTTCAAGTATATGCTCCGGAGAACAGTGAGTGTTCTTTGAAACGATCGGAATAAAAATGAAGGTAGATGCCCCTTCCTCTAGCGCCAATTGTTGTTACCCAAAATATTATCCGGAGATGATATTGCTGGAATGGATGATGTTGCTACCCAAAATATTATCCGGAGATAGATATTGCTGGAATGGATGGATAGCAAACAAATGTGAGAAAACTTCCGTGGGAAAAGTAAATAACACAAGAATTGCCGGGGTTGTTAGTCCCGGGCTTGAATGCTCTCGCGAGATATTATTAATACAAATATTCGGGGATACAAGTATTAATGTAAGAATACAATTACAATGAGTGTAAAGATTCTTGTTATCTTAGCTAGTGAGCGTGTAGATTGCCGGAAGAACCAGATATGATGCTCTGTGAGTTCTTGTAACAACGTTGATGAGCTGTAACGGCGGTGAGAGATCGACAGTCTCTCCCAGCGTGTATTAGCTATATGCTTGAGCTCCTGGACTTGTGAGTCTCTCTGAATCTGCACTGTGGAGACTTCTTGCCTCTGCCGACCGTCTTCTGTTGAGAGGTGCTGAGAGAGAAATCCTGAGGTAGATTCGGGAGAGGAAGCTGGGAGCTTGGAAGTATGTATGTTCTTCTATATTTCTGTGAATGAATTCGGAATGTAAGTGAACGAATTGGGAACCTTTTTCCAGTAGAAGGAGGTTCTCTATTTATAGGACTTTGATATGCCGGGCGATCACCTTTTCTGTATTATAATAAGCGGGCGATCGTCTTTTAGCACATGGGCTTGTCTCCTTAAGGTCTGCAGGAATTGCTGGCAATCAGCTGTGCGGTCCAATAAGAAGCCTGCACGCGTCTGAGTCGCTGTCACGGGCGGTCCCACCTCGTGCCTTTCGGCGGGCTTGTCGGTAGGTAAAGCCGCCCTTGTCAGAGACAGCTGTTGGTGGTCAATGATCCGTGAAATGCGGATCTTGTCTTGGATCTGCACATGGGCGCTGTTTTGGGATCCAGTCTTCGTAGACTTTAATGGATGATCGTCTCTGTTCGGGGCGCAGGACGGTCGTCCTTAGCCGAGCACTAGAGTCGATTGCTAGGTGCCAAAGGGCGATCGCCTTGGGAGTCGATCGCTAGACACCTGATGGTGGCCTGGTATCTTCACTTAGGCGAGTTCGCCATAGCTTGATTGGTTGTGGACTTGGTCGCTCGGCCTTGTAGTCGATCGCCTGTCGAGGTGAATAAATCTCGATACAACAGATGAGTAACAAACAAAATGCGATAGCACGTCCGTGGGGAAGTAAATAACACAAGATTTGACGGTGTTGTTAGTCCCGGGCTTGAATGCTCTCGCGAGATGTTATTAATACGAATATGTTGGAGTACAAATATTAATGTAAGAGTACAATTACAATGAGTGTAAAAGACCCTAGTTATCTAGCTCTTGAGTGCTGATGATTACCGGAAGAACCAGAGTTGAATCTCTGTGAGTTCTTGTTCTCGTTTCCGCCGACCGTCTTTGGGTTAAGAGGTTTATAGAGTGAGAGACAGAAAGATGTCCGAAGTTTATAGCGTGGCCAAGATAGAGAAGCCAAGCCAAAAGAGTAAAGCAAACAGAAAAGCCGGGGTTTGTTCCAAGTGCAGGAAGCCTTCCATTTATAGGAGGAGCTGGGATGTCTTAATCCTGATGGGCGATCACCTTTTCCTGTATTATAATAAGAGGGCGATCGTCTTTAGCACATGGGATGATTGCCTTAAAGTCCGCGGCTGCTGCTGGCAGCCAGCTGTGTGAACCAATGAGATGTAACACCCCCAATCCACTCAGGGATATTACACGCCATAGAACCTTTCCTCAAGGATCTACCAGGCTGGTAACAACATATAACAACTCAACCATGCCTTTAAGGCTAAAATGACTCAGTAGACCGATTTGGTTTTTCAATAAATACATACAACTCAAATACAACTCATGCCCACGCAGAGGTCAAAACACAACCACACCCATACAACGGGAAAAATATAGCAGCGGAAAATAAAGTACAACTGAACCAATAAACAATGTACGGTTCCTCATGTGATTAGTATCGATCATCTTTCATCATCCTTCGTGCCGACCCTGTGTTATGCTCCAAAACCTGAATGCAAAAATAGACATCCACCCCCCGAATACGCGGGGTTAGCAAAACTCCACTGTTTTGCTAGTGCAAGAACAAAGTGCAAATACGAGCCATACAATTCATATTCCACGAATAACAATAACCAGGAATCCTTAAAAATCCAAACGTAAAGAAAAGTACTTCCCGAGGCAAGAGTTTGGGTAAATATTTCCAAAACCGAAAGATCACAAATAAAGGGAAACAATTTATAAAACAGTTTAAAATGCCATCGAGAGTTTTAATAGAAAACAATTTAGGATTACTGAATCCTTCTCTTTCCAAAAATCAACAGGGTCATAGCCCAAAAGTTTTGTTTTTCACACATGAAACCAACAACAATACACAAGGTTAAAACCCACGTCACGTGTCCTCGACGGACATAAAATACACACGCACCCGTGAAGTTTCACTCGTGAATCCAGGGCGAAACCATTGGACTCCCTCCGTGGCCCCGTCGAACCCTCCGGAGGTGAGCAAACACATTCACAAAACATACACACGCACTCGTGAAGTTTTTACTCGTGAACCCAGAGTGAAGTCATAGATTTCCCCGAGGCCCCGTCGGACCGTCCCAGGGTGAGAAAAATACATTCACTAAACATACACGCACAGGCATCGCCTAGGACCAGGACGCCGCCATGAATCCCACCCGAGGCCTCTAAGGACTCTCCCGAGCTGGCTAGCGAAATAATCAAGCACAGGCATTGCCTAGGACCAGGACGCCACCATGAATCCCACCCGTGGCCTCTAAGGACCCTCCCCAGCTGGCTAGCGAAACAATCAAGCACAGGCATCGCCTAGGACCAGGACGCCACCATGAATCCCACCCGAGGCCTCTAAGGACCCTCCCGAGCTGGCTAGCGAAACAATCAAGCACAGGCATCGCCTAGGACCAGGACGCCACCATGAATCCCACTCGAGGCCTCTAAGGACTCTCCCGAGCTGGCTAGCGAAACAATCATGCACAAATAACATATCACACCAAGGATATCCAAACAATTCACCCAGAGGCATCAAACACTTAGCAAAACACCACGTCAAACCACAATGCACCAAAATGAAACCATATACGTACACACGTATTACCAAGCGCAACCTCAACACCAAACATATCCGTAAGATTCACATACTCGTTCACGAAACACACTAATCACAAAACACACACGGTTTTGAAAGAGGGCCTTTAACAAGGCTAACCAAATCTTTTGAAGGTTCAATTTAAACGACCAAACAACCACATTTAGACGATCACTAATTATCATATCCACAAAACAAGAATAGTATGGACAAGGTACTTGCCTCGAATAAGAACAACGCGGAGAATCGACCGAAGTAAGTTGGCACGAACCGACTACGAACTCGCCGACTCCACCGAACGCCAACTCGCGATAATAAACTACGAAGGACAATAACAACAATGAAAATGAATTCCATAACACCACTCAAAGCCGTTGAATTCAAAGAACGAATGATGAAAGTTCAAGTGTTTTCCCCAAAACGGCCAAGAACACGATTCGTCCCGACAAAACACGAAAATGGAATTCCAAGTCGAAATATGGATATACAATCCATAGAATATGTTTAACAACATCATTTAACCACAATCTATCCAACAAAAACGGATGGAAAACGAGATCGAGAACAAATCCCCCAAAAAGTCGATTCGAAGGAAATCAAGAAATATACTTCGATTCGACGAAGAACAATAGATTAAATGATGTTAAACACAAGAATACTACCAAAATTAATCATACCCATCATGAATTAATCAACAACACGGAACGAATCGGACAAAAATGCAAAAAACCCCAAATTCACGAAATTAGAGTTCTAAGGTGAGATTACCTTGATTCGCTGGATCAAATGATGATAACGGATGATTGATCAATGATATAACCTCAAGAACTTCATGTATTTGTTGAGAAACATCATGGATCGAAGATCTCCAAGTCTCCATCCGCGGAAGAGAAAGAGAGGAAATGAAAAACGAGAGGAAATGTGACCGCTGTGTCACATTTATACTGGGCCGGACTAGCGTGCGCTAGGCTGCCGAGCTAGCGTGCTTCTCGGCCCGAGCCGCGATCGAAGCCCTCAACGCCCTACCGGCTCGGCGGGTAGCGTCGCGGCCTTCCGGCCGTGGCGCGCTACTGCCCGGTCAGTAGCGTCTGCAATGCCCGGCGATGGCGTCGCTACCTGCCGATCGTTCCCGAGTCCAGTACTCCAGTAACCCCTCTGCCCAACCCGATAGCGTACGCTGGGCCAGCCGATAGCACGCGCTACACTTGCCGGTTAGCGCGCGCAGCCTTCCGGTTCCTGCCGTGCTTGCCCGGCCAGTGCCCGACTTGGCCGTCTTGGCCGCTGTCCGGCGGTGCTCGAGCGTCATGACCCGACGACTCGATTTCCGAAAACGTACGGAACGAACACGACGAAAAGCTTGCGGACAACATCATCGACCCGAAATGAAAACATAATACAATAATTAATCATACGCGACCAAGAAACGGGTCGAGACAACAATTACAGATACGGATACCCATAACTTTGGGTAAATTATAAAATGGCCCAAAACGCCCGAAAATCACGATACGTGATCGAATAACCAAACCGAAGTTCACAACACGTCTAACAAAGTTAAACGGACTTACGAGAAACTCGAAACAGCAGTTTCGAACGATATTCGCAAGAATCGAACTCAAGTGCGGAAAAGTCGCTAAAAAGCACAGAACTCAACAAAACGACGTCGAAACGAACTCGTATGTCAAAAAGTGTAGAATTAATCATTCCCAGAATGACGAAACGGTCATGAGCGAGTCGTCAAAACGGACTTCCACCGAAAAAAAGAAATTACCAGAAATCGAAATTACGGGTATTACATGAGAGGACAACACGTGTCTCTTGTCGCTGTCTCAGGAGGTCCCACCTTGGACCTTTCGGCGGGTCTGTCGGTAGGTGAGAAGATGGTGACAGGCTGGGGTCAAAGGGCCTTATCCTGCGGCGCCGTTTACGGATCTGCACGTGGGTCTCTATTCCGAGTTTTGGCCTTCGCAGACTTGGCGGATGTTGACTTCACGTGGCATGAGGCGGTCGTCTCTGATCGGGCACTCGGAACGACCGCTAATTGCCGGGAGGCGATCTCCTTGGCAGTCGATCGCTCGACGCAGGGTCCTGTTCTGGGTCCTTCGATCGGCAAGTCTGCCTTGGTCTATTTGACTCTGGTTCGGTCGCCCGGTCTTTGTGCCGATCGCCTGTTGAGGTGTATAAATCTCGACACAACAGTCGGCTAGGGTTTAAGGGCCATTTTTTTTTGTTTCGAGCTACGTGCTGATAACGTGTTTCAAGAGAAGGTAAAAGACAGTAAATATGAGTCAATCAATTGTATTCATAACACTGATAGAGAGGCCTTTATATAGGCATTACAATGAGAGTCCTTCCATACATAGGATTCCTAGATAAGGTAAGACATCTAGGGGGTGTATTCAATTGAGAGTGTGATGGATTTTTATGGAGTTCTGAAATCCGGGTGTATTGGATGCAGACTTTTAGAACTCCATAAAAATCCAGGGGTATTGAATCATGACTTTTAAAACTCAACAAAAATTAGGCCTGGCAATTCGTTTGTGTCGTGTATTTTCGTGTCGTGTACTTTTGTATTTCGTGTACCAAAAGTCCAAACCCATACACGACACTAGATAAATTCGTGTCATGTCGTGTCGTGTATCGCGCAAATTCGTGTCGTTTCGTGTCGTGTTTTCGTGTCAGGGATATAATATAAAATAAATATTAAAATATTATAAAAATAATAGTTTTAATATTATAATATTATTTTTATAGATTTTAGTAGACGAAATGAAACGAATGGCAACGAAAACACGAATGTTTATACGAAATTTATGAAAGTTCACATTATATTTTCAAATTTTAAAGTTTAGTATAAACAGAATTCATAAAATATATAGTTTTATTAAATTAAATATAAAATATTATATTTATTTATTTATTTCGTGTACCTCGTGTCGTGTCGTGTACCCAAAGGGTAAACACAAACCCGACACTAAATCTCGGTCGTGTACTTTCGTGTTCGTGTATTTTCGTGTCGTGTACTCAAAATGCAAACCCAAACACTAAATTTTCGTGTCGTTTTCGTGTCGTGTTTTCGTGTCGTGTGGTAAATTGCCGGGTCTAACAAAAATCTTGGTGTATTGAACATATTATGGATTTGGTTGGATTTTAAATTTGCATGGATTTTGATGGATTTCATTAACATTTCATGAACAAAAAACGCCCCACGAAATCCGACCTCTCAGCCAAAGATTTTAATGGATTCTTACAACACTCATAACCATGAAACATCAATTTTGAAATAGCAAATACCGATCTGAATCAAAACCCCCCAACATTCATAAACTTCAAATCACAATTTTAAAGTGGTTGGAGTGCCGCGATCGTTGAATTTCAAATCCACCAAACTCCTTGAAATTCCATGTCAAAGCTCCAACAAACTCTATAAAAATCCATACAAACTCCACCAAACTCTATACTGACTCCAAAGTCCATGGATTTAAACTCCATAAAAATCCATCAGAATCTCAATCCAATACACTCCCCTTAATAGGATTCTATTACCTCTAGAAGGATGTAGAACCTTCATTCTTTGTATCCCCTACAACCAGTATTAGGTACCAATAAAGGAAGATATCCCGGAACAATTTTTGATTATTTTTTCCCATTATTGAGAAAATTATTGAAAGCCGTTGGAATGCTCTTATAGCAAAAGTAACAACATCTCATGAGTTGAGTTTGGAGTATGTTCAATCGAGAATGAAAGAGGCGGAAAAGCAAAGAAAGTTTCACGAAGCCCTTCTCAGAACGCTTTATCCTCCCCCACCAACCCCGCCCTCTCGCCAGGTATTCACTTTTCATTCTGTTGATCTAATGATCTCATTATACTCTGATCATCATTTACCGACATCTTTCTTTGAAACCAGGAGGATGAAGAAGAAGAGGATGCTGATGAAGAAGAAAAGACGTTGATCGAGTCATCGAATGACCTTCCAGGTGTTTGTTGAAAGTACAGAATGAGATACTCTTTTTTGCTTTGGACTGTTGCCTAATTAATATTGGCACAAACGACTTCATGTTTTATCTATAATGCTTCATCTTCTGAAATTACAGAGGAGGAATTAGAAATTAAGGAACGATATTCCTCGCCCTCAAGCGGCCATGATAATGAAGGTGATAATGGCGGGACAAAAAGGCTGACTAGGGCTAAGAGGAAGAGGCTTCGAAAGAGGAAGCTCAAGGAGGCCGCTCTGCAACCTAGAAAAATCATTGGACCTCTTTTACCTAGTTCGTATGATGGCAAGAACGATATTGTAGGTAATGTGCCTGCAAGTGTTCGACAAAATGCCGCAATCGACGTTTCAGGTGACCTTTTTTTTTGAAGTTTCCTTTTTAATATCAATATATCCGCAATCAACGTTTCAGGTGACCTTTTTTTTTTTAAGTTTATTTTTTAATATCAATATATCTGCAACTGTGTGGTTATGCATTCTCATGAGTTACTCATAATGTTTTTTTTTTTTTTTTCATGAATGGTTCCTAATTATAGGAGAGACAGCTTCTCGTTCGAAACAAAACAAGGTTAGGAAGAGAAGGACATCCAAGAACTTGTCTGGTAAAAGTTGAACTCACTAGCTATCATAATCAATGTTTTTAACAACTTTGTTGTGTATGTTTTGGCTAAAATTGGTTTAAGATAATTGCTTGTATGGTTGATTTAATCTAATGCATTAGATTGAATACATAAAAAATGCAAAAAATATGAAAATTTAGATAATGGTACACTTGAGAAAAGCGAATGCTCTTCGATCTGTGTTCTCATCCTTGAAAATATTCGAAAAACTGCTTGTCAAATGCCCATGCGCGAGAGTGGTTTGGACTCAGAGATCTGGAAATATTGTTGCCCATGAGATTTCTTTCATTGCGAAAAACAATTCTACGCTTGTATGCTCGTGGCATTCCACTCCTGATTTCATCTTGTCACTCAGTGTTGGTTGATTCCAGCTCTTTGATGGAATTTTTATTTTCCCATCAAAAAATAAGATAATACATTTTTTCTGTTATAATTTATTTATGTTGGTTTTTTTATTAATTATATACATTTTCGTTTGTACTACTAAAATATTTAGATTGGGTGTTAACTTTGCAGTGATTTAGTTATAAACGATAGCTAATAGTAGGGACGTCAATAGATATGGTAGGGTACGGTATCCTGTACCCATAACCTACCTTATTTGAATTGGGTGTTGGGTAATACCCGTCGTCGTCGAGTAAGCAGATAACCAATAATAAGATAAAGTTATATTGTAGATATAATATGTATATATTTAATTAATTAATAAATTAAATTTAGTACATATAATAATTAAAATAATATATTTTTATGCAATACAACAGTCTAATATATGAAGGGGAGCCTTGGCGCAGTGGTAAGAGCTGTTGTCGTGTGACCTGTGGTGACGGGTTCGAGTCCTAGGAACAGCCTCTTGCCAATTCAACTGGCAAGAGAAGGCTTGCCCCCTATAAACCCTTCTGGTGGGACCCTTCCCAGGACCCTCGCCTTGCGGGGACGCTCCGTGCACCGGGCTGCCCTTTACAACAATATAATATATCAGTACCAATATTAGATGTAGTACTTTACAGTACTCATTTATGCATGAGTTTTGTACTAATTATGCATGAAATCTATGCATTTCGTGCATTAAAATTTCAATGCATTAATTCTCACAAAAAATTGATGCATATAATCTAATATTTTAATGCATCGATATTTTGATGCATATATTGCATATTTTGATGCATTGAAATTTTGATGCACGGAATGCATATATTTCATGCATAATTAGTACAAAACTCATGCACAAATTAGTACTGTAAAGTAATGCATTGAAATTTTGATGCACGAGATGCATATATTTCATGCATAATTTGTACAGAACTCATGCATAAATTAGTACTGTAAAGTACTGCATTTAATATTGGTACTGCATATGGGTGGAGTTATTCTAAAAAGTCTCTTATAATAAAAAGTGTAGGAAGGATTGTGGGAGTGACATGTGTCACCTTGCCACATCATCATGCCACATCATATGACATGTGACACCCACCCCACCCCCTACCCTCCCCCCCGATTTTTTTTTTCCTGACCCAACTTTTTTTTTGGGGGTTACAAAATTTTTTTTTCTCGCCAAAAATTTATAAGTATGATGCACCATTTTTTTGGTGCATCACAGTTATAAGTTTTGGTAGGGGTGAGCACAAAAAATCAAAATCCCGATCCCGTTCCGGTCCCGTCCCAAAATTACCCGGGATGGGACGGGATCCAAAATTAAAAACACTAGGCCCGTCCTATCCCATTAGAGTAACTACGGGACGGGACACGGGACAAAAAATCGAGGCCGTAAGGCCGTCCGTCATTAAGTTTTTAACCCTTTTTAAAACCATATATTTTTATTATTTGTAACACTTTTTTAATTAATTTAATAATAAACTATTTTTAATTTTTTACTATCTATATTTTATAATTATACACAAACTTAATCAACCGATATAAAGTTAGTAACTAATATTTTTTCAAAAAAAAAATGGATATGTTGTATTCAATGTTAATAATTGTTATTTTAAAAGTTTAATTTAGGCTATTAAATTAGTTTGTTGGATATTTTTTCCGAATTTAGATGTATAAAATTATAGATTTTCTTACTTTTTTCTAATTTATATTTTGAACTTTCTTATGCGGGACTAAACCCGTCCCGTCCCGTCCCAACCGGGATAAGGCCCGCGCGGGATGAAATTTTGAATTCACCAATCCCGTCCCGTCCCGCTTGTTATAACACGGGACGGGACGTGCGATGACCCCAGGCCCGTCCCATCCCGTCCCATGCCCACCACTAAGTTTTGGTGCATCACACTAATAAGTTTTACTGCATCACAGTTATAAGTTACTGCATCATAGTTAATAGTTAAGTGCGTAACTTATAACCTTAATGCACTAAATCATAATTATGATGCAGTAACTTTATAGCTCTGATGCAGTAATAATTTTTGGCGGAAAATTTTTTTTTTTTGCCCACCCAAATTTTTTTTTGGCGGGAAATTTTTTTTTCGGGGGTGGGGGTGGGGGTGGGGTTGGGGTGGGGGTGGGGTGGTGGAGGGGTGGGGTGAGTGACACATGTCATATGATGTTGAATGGGGATGACACATGTCACTGCCACAATACTTCATACACTTTTTATTATAAGAGACTTTTTATTTTAATATCTCTCTCTCTCTCTTTCTATATATATATATATATATATATATATATTAAATTGGTACACAGGTCGATTAATTGGGTAATAGACTATACTCATACCTTATCAGTACCCATCCATAAATTATGGGGTTCGAGTGATACCCGATCCTATTACCTATTTGCCCTACAGATAGAATATGATATGAAAACCAACTGGCTTAGCCCAGTTGGCCACCACATGAGTGTAAAAACTCATGTGGGGTGGAGGTCAGGGTTTCTATCCCTCTTGCCTCCACTTCAAAAATCTTTACCGGGGCATATACGCTCTAATTAAACCTTTGACAGGACTTCATACTGAATATCATCCGTGTGGTTTCGATTCGGGGGGAGGACTTCATGTTCTTTGTACTTGGGAGGATCTGGTTGTACGTCAGCAGAACCCGACAAGACACTGATCAGTTCGTGCACATCCCGCGATTTAACTTGGTGACAGTAATGAGAAAGCGGAGCTATTACCTTCAGATATAATTAAGTGTAAGCCTAGAAACTTAGTTATCAAAAAAAAGAAAAAAGAATATGATATGAATAAAATTGACTTCTCTAGCTAATAACACGCCTTCAAAATAAACTACCATTTAGTTTATAATACCAATAGACAATGGTGCTTAAACAAATACCTATCCCAAGTCAATGTTTCTCCTCTCGGGTGGAACAAGAGCTTGGTCGGGATTGTCTAAATTGCGTGTATCTATGCGGTAGGCTTGGCGATCATTTGCACAGTAAAATATGAGATAAAAATGTAACGTTATATAGGAATCAATGGGCATTTTCGTACTATACATGGTTTAAAAACTGTACTGAATTTTGGATCAGCTAGCGAGGGAAGCTCCGAGTACTTTAGACAAGTACATTAATGCGCAAGGTTGATTAGGATTTATTATACACGATTTACTTATAATCCCTAATCATATTAGACTTTCACGATCTCCAAATTATAACTTTAATCATTAATATATGAATAAAAATTATAAAAATAATATTTTAAGAATACACATTAAGACAAAACTAACAAATACTATAATATTTTTATTAATGGTCACTAATTATAGTTGTACGACTATCAAACCCCCATAAGATAGTAATGTTATAAGGATCGGCAACCACAATCGATCAAGTCATCGCCTCCAAACCCAGAAACTCAACCCCAATTCAAGTCCTTTTAGACCCAAATCCCAAATCCCAAATCTAACACTTATGAATCGACCCAGACCCAATCGCCCAGGAATTGAGCCTCTCAAACAGCCTTCATCATCAAGCAATAGCTCTTAGTCCCACCTAGGGGTGTACAAATCGGGTTTATTTTCAAACCGGTTCGGGTTATAAAATCTAACCGGTTTTTGGTCGTATTCTCAAAATCGGTTTTTTGACCAAACCGGTTCGGGTTGGGTTGGGTTGGAGACTGTAAAAATTCGACCCTATACTAACCGGTTTGGGTCGGTTTGTGACCGGTTCGGGTAGGAAAAACCGGTTCCGTTTTTTTTTTAAAAAAAAAATTTAAAAAAATAATATATTCTTATTAAATAAACCCATTATACATTAAATATAAACTTTTATTAAAGAAACTCATTAGAACATTAACTTTTATTCAAACATTTAGAATTTAAAACATAAACTTTTATTAAATAAACTCATTACAACATCAACTATTATTCAAACATTTAGAATTTAAAACTTAAACTTTTATTAAATAAACTCATTACAACATCAACTATTATTCAAACATTTAGAATTTAAAACATAAACTTTTATTAAATAAACTCATTACAACATCAACTTTTATTCAAAAATTTAGAATTTAAAACATAAACTTTTATTCATCGAGAGTGATATCTTCTTCGGAGCTAGCCTCGCGCGAAGCTTCATCGAGAGCAATTTTTTCATCGGAGAGTGAGATTGCAAAACCTTCTTCCACCTCGATATCGTGTATTTCTTGTTCAATGTCTAGTTTTCCTTCAAGACTTTGAGTGTGTTGTATACGCTCGGATGCGTCCAAGTGATCCTTCAAGCAAATATACATCTCCAATGATGCCGGTGTGAGTTTTGTTCTTCGTATAGATAATACCCTACCACTAAGAGAAAAAGCGGATTCCGAAGCTACCGTAGAAGCTTGGACGATTAGTAAATCTCGGGCCATAGCGGTTAGAACGGGAAATTGAGTTTCCCTTCCTTTCCACCAAGCCAAAATATCAAAATTTGCGAATTTATGGGGTCCCATAGTCGATAAAAAATCGGTTCCAATATATCTCCCATATTCGCTAGTCGATGATTGGTCACCCTCACCCCTAGCCCGTTTAGTGTTTTCTTCCCTTAAACTATTATATAAGTTAAGCATGGGATCCGCGTTAGTAGAAGTTGAAAATGATGATGAAAACGAACTTGAAGAATAATTTCTTGAACCATACTTTTTTAAAATAAACCCCGAATAAATCTTTGAAATTTTTGTTAAAAATGGCTTTTACATCTCTTGAATAGAAAACGTTTTCATTATGCAACTCTAAATCAATAGAGATTTTGTCGATAAGTAGTTCCACCCCGCTAATATTCATACATGGGTTCAAGGCGGCGGAACAAGTGTAACACCCCAAACTAGGCGGATATTACAGTGCCGTGAATCCCCGACTGGGACCCACCAGGCAAATGAAAATGATGAATTAAATAATATAATTGTAGTACCGAACCACATTATATTACCAAACACTCCGATGAGGAGTTTAAGTACAACACACCAGGACAATACCGAATACTAGTGTATTTTATATGAAGATAAAATACACCACCCTGAATAAATAAACATTACAAACGGAATTTGCAGCGGAAAATACAAATGGCAGAAATAACTGAAATGACTGAAATGACTGAAAATGACTGAACAAACGGAATGACTGGGGCCCCCTACTAGTATCACTGGGACTCGTCGCCGTCAACATGCTCTTCCCGTGCCTTTGCCTTGCCGTGACCTGAAAACCAAAATCCCCCAACGGGGTCAGTTACACAGAACAACAATCCTCAAGAGTTGAAATTACACAATCATGAATTAACTGAAGTTATGAAATATTCTTAATTATGAATTACGCTGAAGAGGAGTACCATAGTACGCCCGTAATGTTCTGTGCAAGTGTACAAGACGAATGTCCGGACACATCCGTCCTTGTACCTAATTAGTCTCACGGAGGTAAGCGTTACCGTGTGCACTTTACGATGTATCGGTGAACCCATTTCATGACCATCGTGTGCCCGACTAAAAATTCCACACGACCACACCGGCCACGCAATATGAACCCGGAAGGTCACATGAACGAGAATGACCATGAAGAATACCAATGAATAATAATTAAACAAAACCAAGATGACTCACCGATATGAAAGTAATAGTGACGTGATTGATAACCCAATGGAATGATTTGGAACCGTCGTTCCTCGTGAATGACATGATTATTCGACAACCACAAGTCTCAAAATGATTAATATTATGATGAATGAATTATGATTATGAGCAATCAACAACAAAAGGAATGAGTATCCTTTTAACCGAGTAAGATTTAACTTACTCAATACCGATGAAGAATGTCCGTCCACGAACAACGTCCTAACCAAGATACCGGTCGCTCGAACAACCTTGAATAACAAATATTACCAACAATCGTTCAATACACGTATCAAACAACAAAACACGACTAACCCAAAGGTCGAAACAACGATAATCAAACTCATAGGGCATTCCAACGAGTACATAACCAACCACACAACTTCGGAAATATCAAATCCCGAATATGTCGAAACCAACACCAAATTGAGTATTCCGAACTAACAAAACGCTTCAATGACATCAATAATCCATTAGAAATCCATAATTCATGATTACAACAACATCAATCGGAAAATCCCCAATTAACCGAAGTCAACCCCAAGGGTTCTTGAAATAATTCCGAAAATAACCATTAAATCCGTAAAAATATACTTATCCAAGGTAGATAATCCATATCTAACATATTCCAATGATAATCCAAGCTTACACGAAGAAATCGGAAGGAAAACCCAAAAATCCGAAATTCTAGATCCAAGAGATTAATACCTTTGATTCGATGTGATGAAGATGATGAAATGATGATCAATCCGAAAGATGAGCTTGAAGATGATGATTGATAATTACACCTCGAAGAATCCTCTTCGAATCGCTCGAAATCGCCCAAAACTACCGAAGGAATGAAATGAGATGAATAAATGACGAAGTCTGACTAACTGTCCAATTTATAGTCAGTCCAGATTAGCGTGCGCTAACCCTTGTGCATAGCGTGCGCTAACGAGTAATTTGGGTAGTCCAGTACCCACTGTCCGAACACGGTAGCGCGCGCTACGTACCTATTTGTAGCGTGCGCTACGGCCATACTACTAGCGTGCGCTAATATCCATTGTTAGCGTGCGCTAGCGAAATATTTGACGCCTTGATCGAGTCCGAGCTGTCGACCTCGATCGACCCCGATAGCGTGCGCTACAACCATTGTTTAGCGTGCGCTAATATATCGGTTGCGTCGCTAACAACAATGCATAGCGTACGCTATGAATTAACGATGCGATCCGGTAGCCACCGGACTCAACTCGATCCGTCCCTAGCGCGCTACTCACACATATAGCGTGCGCTACTACAACCCGTTAGCGCGCGCTACTTACCACTCGTAGCGTGCGCTACAAATATTCTCACTGCGATCGGTACCTTACGGGCTGCGGCCTAACCTTAGCGTGCGCTAAAGGCGGCGATAGCGTGCGCTACCTATACCCGATTAGCGTACGCTAAAGGAGTATGTAGCGTGCGCTACTCCTCAAGCACGACTTAACGAAAATGACAATGATGATAAACACGGCACGAAACTCCAATCAGATTAGTGATGAATGACGATTGATACACGATACAATTACTCTGAATGATAAATACCATGACTGAATATGAGTGACAAATGATCAATGATGAATGAGATTACTGAGTATCAATTACTGAATGATAATTACTGAGTTACAACCGGTATTACATACACCCCCTCTTAAAAGAGTTTCGTCCCCGAAACTAAGGGTCAAACAACTCGGGATAACTCCCTCGCATACTATCCTCGGTTTCCCAAGTAGCCTCTTCGACTCCGTGTCTAGACCACTGAATTTTAACCAAAGGAATCGTCTTATTCCTCAACTGTTTGATTCGCCGCTCTAAAACTCGTATAGGACGCTCCTCATATGAATGATCGTCGGCGATCTCGATTTCGTCAGGCCGAAGTATGTGACTCGGGTCGGCAACATACTTCCGGTGAGAGACATGAAACACATTATGAATTCGGCTCAACGCGGAGGTAAAGCCAATCGATAAGCTAACTCGCCTACTCGATCCAAAATCTCAAGCGGTCCATGAACCTCGGACTCAACTTCCCTCTCTTCCCAAAACGGAAGATACCACGACTGGGATACCTTGACCAACACGTGGTCACCTGCCTCGAACTCTAATGGTCGACGGCGGTTATCTGCATATGATTTACGCCGACTGTACATCGACAAACGACTCCTGATCAAAGCTACCTTCTCACGGGCGGCTATAAGCATATCGGGCTCGGTGCCCAATGATTCTGACAAGTCGTCCCAACACAACGGAGATCGACAACGACGACCATACAAGGCCTCGTAAGGTGCTATCTTAATCGAAGCATGCCAACTATTATTATACGTGAACTCGATCAATGGTAGTTGGGCTTCCCAATCGTCTTTCCAATCGAGGACGCATGCCCTCAACATGTCCTCTAGTGTCTGAATGGTCCTCTCTGATTGTCCGTCTGGATGAGGATGGAAAAGCGGACGAGATTAAGCCGGGTTCCCATAGCGCGATGGTGATTTCCAAAAGTGCGACACAAACCGTCCGTCACGATCGGAAGCGATACTTTTAGAGTACCGTGAGTCGACTATCTCTTTGATGAGCAGTTGGGCAAGTCTCTCGGGACCCCACGTTTCCTTGATCTCAAGGAAATGAGCCGATTTGGTTAAGCGGTCCACGATCACCCGGATCGTGTTCATGCCACGACGACTCGTCGGCAAACTCGTGATGAAATCCATAGCAATGTCTTCCCACTTCCATTCGGGAATAGGAAGAGGTTTCAAGATACCACGGCCGATGTTCAATCTTAACTTGTTGTGAGTTAAGCATCTCGAAACAAATTCTACGACTTCTCGCTTCATATTACTCCACCGGTAATTTTGTTTCAAGTCCTTGTACATCTTGCTAGACCGGATGAACGGAATAAGGGTAGCATGAGCTTCTTTCAAAATCGAGTTTTCAACTCGTCATTCGCCGCACGCACAACCGATTCTTAAAGCAGAAGTCCATCCTCGTGGACCACAAATCCGAGGACTTTCCCAGGCCACATCCTCTCGGATGCGCAACAATGATGGGTCGAACCACGATTCTCTCGGATTTCCTCCTCTAGTGACGATGAAATCTCTAACATACAAAGCCGCCCTGAACTCGCTGAAGCGGACCTCGATCTCGAGTCTAAGGAATTCTGCTGAAGCTCCTTCGAATCATTAAACGGGCAAGCATCTGCTCTGACGGACTTACGACTCAAGGCGTCGGCGACAACGTTCGCCTTGCCGAGTGGTAGAGTATCTCAATATCATAATCCTTGATTAATTCCAACCACCGTCTCGACGCATATTTAACTCCTTCGAGTAAATATATACTTTAAGCTCTTATGATCGGTGAATATCGGCATGTAACGCCATAAAGATAATGACGCCAAATTTTCAAAGCGAACACCACGGTGCTAGCTCCGTGTCGTGGGTCGGATAATTAACCTCGTAAGGTCTCAATTGCCGTGAAGCATAGGCAATAACCTTCCCGTTCGCATGAGTACACATCCGAGACCACTGTCCGGATGCATCACTATAAACCACAAATCCTTAGTCCCTGCGGCAAGGAAAGTACAGTCTTGACATTAAGCTCTTGAGTTCCTCAAAACTCCGTTGACACGCGTCGGACCACGTGTATTTCTTATCCTTCCGCAAAAGGTTCGTTAAGGGTTGAGCGATTCGAGAAAATCCCTCTACAAATCGCCGATAATAACCCGCTAATCCGAGGAAACTTCGTATTTCCTTAACGTTCTTCTGAGGTAGCCAATCTCGAATAGCCTCCGTCTTCGAGGATCGACACGAACTCCGTCTGATGAAATTACATGTCCGAGAAAAGTCACTTGGACATCCGTAACTCACATTTGGAAAACTTCCCAAAAGTTGTTCTCGTCTCAACACGTCGAGCACTTGATGAAGGTGAAACTCGTGTTCCTCCCGGTCACGAGAATAAATCAAAATGTCATCGATGAAGACAACAACAAACCGATCCAAAAAGTCGATGAAGACCCGATTCATTAACTCCATGAATACGCAGTGCATTAGTCAATCCGAGCGGCATAACCACAAACTCATAATGACCATAGCGCGTGCGAAAGCAGCTGTTCTCGCGATATCCGACTCTCGAATCCATGGCCCGATGATATCCGGATCTTAAGTCGATCTTGGAAAATCTTGAATCTCCACGAAGTTGATCTAAGAGATCATCAATACGGGTAAGGGATACTTATTCTTGATTGTCACCTATTCAACTCCGATAATCAATACATAAGCGAAATGAACCATCCTTCTTCCCGACAAACAACACCGGTGCTCCCCACGGGGGCACTTTCGGTCGGATATAACCTTTCTCGAATAACTCTTCCAGTTGGTTCTTTAACTCCTGCATTTCGGTCGGGGCCATCCGATGCGGTGTCTTCGATATCGGGGACGTACTGTGCTCCAACTCAATCGTGAATTCCACATCCCTCTGTGGAGGCAAACCAGGTAACTCGTCTGGAAAAACATCGGCATATTCCCTCACCACCGGAATATCCGTCAACATTATTGATGACTTCTCGGTTACGGCCATATAGCACCAATAACCGACACATCCACGATTGAGTAATCTTCGCTTTCATCAAATTAATGACCTTACGAGCAGTACGGATTACCTCCCACGAAACACACATTCCACCCCATCGTAAATGCGAAATGATAGTGACCATACGCTTACGGACACTAATGATGGCATCATGACGATCCATCCAATCAATGCCCAAGATGACGTCGTCCCTCGGCAAATCTACCACGATTAGGTCCGCCGCCATACACGACCATGGCCAGATCGGACAATTACGAATCTCACGATTACGATAATTCGTCTACCATCGGGTAGTCGATGACATAAGGCTCACAACTAGTAGCACTACCCACGTAGTCTACTCAAACATGACTCGGAAATGAATGAATGCGATGCACCAGTATCAAAAAGGGTACACACGGGTTGAGATAGAATATCGAGTGTACCCGAGATCATTCGGGCCTCTAGATCATCGGTCTTCTTCATCTCATAAATCCGGGCTTGCTAGTCCGACCGGACGCTCCGTCTGGCGGCTAAAAGCTCCACCTTTAGTCGCTCCTGTCGTTTTAAGCACGCCGATTGAGTGGCTTTGATTACGAGCAGTGGCGCTTAGGTGCACGAGATGACGTCGAGTAGGTTTGGAGTCCTACGGCAAAAACGGGCCTTATGCCCGGCAATCCCACAATTATGACACGTGATAGTCTGTCTCGGACACTTGATGCGAGGTGACCAAGTTCCCCACGATTAAAGCAGTGATGGCAGGCGGCGCTCGAGATTGAGATTCCGCGGGTTTAGACGACAGAAGGTCGCTCGTAAAAGCGAGCCGCACGGGGGTTTCTTGAAGGTTGTCTGACCGCCTTCAGACTGATTTCGATTCTTCGATTTCTTGCTAGCAGACGAAGGTTGTTGCTTAGCAATTTCCTTAGCAGTAAGCTCGTAGGTGAGAGCTTTCTCAATGAATTCGGCCAACGAGGTGCAATTATGATTGAGTAACTGAAGTCTCATACGGGGTTTGACCTCTTCTTTGAAATACTTGATCTTATCCGCCTCTGAATGAATGATGGATGAGGCGAAAGGGAGAAGTTCCTGAAATTTCTCGGCAATGGCGAGAACATCCTCGTCTGATGAGGGGTCGGGGGTGAGTAATTCGGCGACTTGGCCTCTCGAGTGGGGCCGGATAATACCTCTCCATCATGAGAGTCTTGGGCCCGATCCCAAGTACAAGATCCTTCGGTGGGCTTCAACGACAACCACCAAGAATGTGCGCTCTTACCCAGGTAGTAAGCCGCAACAGAAACTTTGTGTCCCTCGGGACACTCTACCATAACAAACAACTTCTCGAAATGCTCGAGCCAATGAATGATATCTGCCAGGCTCGGGCAGGCCCTCAAAAGTAGGTGGCCTCTGGCGAGAGATATCGCCGATGATATTACTCACATTCCTCTCTTGCCTGCGAGGTGGCGGCGGAGGAGCCTGCGGTCCCGATTGACGGAGTTATGCATCGTCTCCATCAAGAGCCATCCGGGTCATTTGGGCCATCATGCCTTGCATAAATGCGAGTGGGTCGACCCGAACACCCTCTGTAGCCGTGTCCCGGTGCGACTCCACGGCAGTGAATGATCGCGTCCAGGTGAATGAGTGGCAGCGTCGCTGCTCGATGAGTTAGCATTATTCCTGGCATTTGCACGTGTATTCGCACGAGTTCTCGGAATTCGGCCCGCTCCACGGCCTCGTCCTCCACGTCCTCTGCCAGCCCTTTCCATACTGAAGTGGAAAGTCATATGATGATTATATAGCTCGCATTAGTATCACATTATGATTATATTATGAAATGATGAAAATGAGCATACGCGCTCAAATACAGCGATTACATGAATGATTAGTTGACGTGACATGATTATCTGATGAAGTTACCGAAATGATTATCTTGAATGAGTTAACAAGATTAATGATTGATCTTCCTGATCAACAACTGAATAATGAAATGAATTGGTGATTCTCGAGTTAACTCGACCGTCGGTCAAAATGACAATGATGATTGAGGATTGTTAAGCGATGAATTATGAATGAATGATTAATGCCGAAATTATACCATGGCATTAGAAATCTTACGATTCTTGGTCCGATTGGCTCGGCATTTGCACAGTCACACGTGGCGCGAAAGTCAATGATACTAGTCCGATGACGATGATTTCAAATGAGACATGACTTGGAGGGTAGTATTCAAAACCACGCTCACGATACCAACTCTGTAACACCCCAAACTAGGCGGATATTACGGTCGTGAATCCCATTGGGACCCACCGAGCAAATGAAAATGATGAATTAAATAATATAATTGTAGTACCGAACCACATTATATTACCAAACACTCCGATGAGGAGTTTAAGTACAACACACCAGACAATACGAATACTAGTGTATTTTATATGAAGATAAAATACATCACCTGAATAAATAAACATTACAAACGGAATTTGCAATGGAAAATACAAATGGCGAAATAATCAAATGATGAAATGATGAAAATGATGAACAAACGGAATGACCGGGGCCCCTACTAGTATCACTGGGACTCGTCGCCGTCAACATGCTCTTCCCGTGCCTTTGCCTTGCCGTGACACGAAAACCAAAATCCCCCAGCGGTCGATTCTGAACAACAATCCTCAAGAGTTGAAATTACACAATCATGAATTAACTGAAGTTATGAATTATTCTTAATTATGAATTACGCTGAAGAGGAGTACCATAGTACGCCCGTAATGTTCTGTGCAAGTGTACAAGACGAATGTCCGGACACATCCGTCCTTGTACCTAATTAGTCTCACGGAGGTAAGCGTTACCGTGTGCACAGTCCAATGTATCGGTGAACCCAATACATGACCATCGTGTGCCCGACTAAAAATTCCACACAGCCACACCCGGCCACGCAATATGAACCCGGAAGGTCACATGAACGAGAATGACCATGAAGAATACCAATGAATAATAATTAAACAAAACCAAGATGACTCACCGATATGAAAGTAATAGTGACGTGATTGATAACCCAATGGAATGATTTGGAACCGTCGTTCCTCGTGAATGACATGATTATTCGACAACCACAAGTCTCAAAATGATTAATATTATGATGAATGAATTATGATTATGAGCAATCAACAACAAAAGGAATGAGTATCCTTTTAACCGAGTAAGATTTAACTTACTCAATACCGATGAAGAATGTCCGTCCACGAACAACGTCCTAACCAAGATACCGGTCGCTCGAACAACCTTGAATAACAAATATTACCAACAATCGTTCAATACACGTATCAAACAACAAAACACGACTAACCCAAAGGTCGAAACAACGATAATCAAACTCATAGGGCATTCCAACGAGTACATAACCAACCACACAACTTCTAAATATCAAATCCGAATATGTCGAAACCAACACCAAATTGAGTATTCGAACTAACAAAAGCGCTTCAATGACATCAATAATCCATTAGAAATCCATAATTCATGATTACAACAACATCAATCGGAAAATCCCCGATTAATCAAGTCAACCCCAAGGGTTCTTGAAATAATTCGAAAATAACCATTAAATCCGTAAAAATATACTTATCAAGGTAGATAATCCATATCTAACATATTCCAATGATAATCGAAGCTTACGAAGAAATCGGAAGGAAAACCCAAAAATCCGAAATTCTAGATCCAAGAGATTAATACCTTTGATTCGATGTGATGAAGATGATGAAATGATGATCAATCCGAAAGATGAGCTTGAAGATGATGATTGATAATTACACCTCGAAGAATCCTCTCCGAATCGCTCGAAATCGCCCAAAACTACCGAAGGAATGAAATGAGATGAATAAATGACGAAGTCTGACTAAGCATCGATTTATAGTCGATCCGAGTTAGCGTCGCTAGCCGCATGCATAGCGTGCGCTAACGAGTAATTTGGGTAGTCCGGTACCTTTGTCCGAACACGGTAGCGCGCTACGTACCTGTTGTAGCGTGCGCTACGGCCATACTACTAGCGTGCGCTAATATCCATTGTTAGCGTGCGCTAGCGAATATTTGACGCCCGATCGGAGTCGAAAGCGTCGACCTCGATCGACCCCGATAGCGTCGCTACAACCATTGTTTAGCGTGCGCTAATATATCGTTGCGTCGCTAACAACAATGCATAGCGTCGCTATGAATTAACCGATGCGATCCGGTAGCCACCGGACTCAACCCGATCCGTCCCTAGCGCGCTACTCCACACATATAGCGTGCGCTACTACAACCGTTAGCGCGCTACTTACCACTCGTAGCGTGCGCTACAAATATTCTCACTGCGGTCAATACCTTACGGATGCGGCCAATAACCTTAGCGTGCGCTAAAGGCGGCGATAGCGTGCGCTACCTATACCCGATTAGCGTACGCTAAAAGGAGTATGTAGCGTGCGCTACTCCTCAAGCACAGCTTGCAACGAAAATGACAATGATGATAAACACGGCACGAAACTCCAATCAGATTAGTGATGAATGACGATTGATACACGATACAATTACTCTGAATGATAAATACCATGACTGAATATGAGTGACAAATGATCAATAATGAATGAGATTACTGAGTATCAATTACTGAATGATAATTACTGAGTTACAACCGGGTATTACAACAAGTAATTACCGGTAGCATTTCTTTAAAATATTTTCTTAATTTTTCTTCATGGGCGAAACCATTTTTTCATATAAATCACCACTTAATTCGTAGTCGCTTAATTTTGAACACATTAAATAAATTTGATTAAGTACCAAATGACTCGTGGGATAATAAACACCCGATAATAAAGTTGTTGCGTTTTTAAAAACTTTGAGCAATTCGCTTATTTTTCTAATTATATCCCATTGTTCCGACGTAAATGGTGTAATCCTACTCGTCCTATTCGCAATCATCATGAAAAAGTTGTAAAGTATCACGTTGGCGTAAACCACAACAAAACATTTTGTAGGAACGTCCCAATTAGGGGTTAAAAAAATAGAATTCGTGTCCTTACACAATTTCATATATTATTTATATCTAGCTTTACTTGAACAAAATATATCTTGTAACATTTTTTTAAAAGCGTCTTTTACCAAACTTATTTCGGGTACCGCTAATCCGTCTTGAACAACCAAGTTTATAATGTGTGCAACACATCGACTATGATAAAAAATACCCTTCGAAGGCGGTTTATATGTTAATATTAATTTTTTTACCGCGTTTGTATTATTAGACGCGTTATCAAATGAGATCGAAAAAACTTTTTCTTGTAAGTTAAAGTTATTTATTACATTTTGTAACATATGAAATAAATTTTGACCCGTGTGAGGGTACTCAAAATTTTCAAAAGCAATCGTACGCTTCATCATTAGCCATGTATCGGGATCAATCCAATGTGCGGTAACACAAAGGTATGAACCGGGCAAACCATGAGGTGCCAACATCGGTTGTTAAGTTTACATTTGTATTTAAGTTTGCAAAACCGTTTACTAGTTCTATTTTAGCCTTTTTCCATAATTTAATACAATCACGTCTAAGAGTAGCACGACTTACTTGTTTATATCGCGGTTGAAGAGTATTTTGAATCACCTTAGTCAATCGAGGGTTATCGAAGTGGTTGAACGGCAAACCTTCTTGAATCACGTAGCTTGCAAATTGTTGTCAGCACCGCTCCGCCTCGTATGCAAAAAGACCCCCCTCTCGTGACATAGATGCTTGGCCAAACCAGGAGCAGTTTGAGTCCTTCGCAATACTTGTCGGTATGCATCTTCAACGTCGTGTTGGATTCATGTTTAAAAAACTTACCACAATGTTTACAATGAGCCTTAAGTTGCACATCCGACAACTTCACGAGGTTGAAATTACACCAATTTTTTTGGTTTCGAGTTGTTTCTATAACTTCAACAATCTCGGGTGCATTCGTTGAAGCGGAAGAAGATTGAGTTGCCATTTGAATTGAGAGAAACGAGAATTTTGTAATTTTTTTAGTACTTGAAGAGTGTTTGAGTATTGTGACTAAACCAAAACTCAAATAGGGTATTTATAGTTGATTAGGGATGGCAAAATGGTAAAAAAGGGGCAAAAAACGGTCACATTTTTGAACCCAACGGATAGCTAACGGATACATGCAAAAACCGGTTTCAAACCGGTTTTTTCAACCCGGTTTCCGAAACCGGTTACCCTAAAAACCGGTTTGGACCGGTTTCTAACGGAAAAATGCAAAATCGGGTAGAAACCGCCGGTTTTGAGACAACCCGAACCGGTTTTGGTCAAAAACCGGTTTTGACCGGTTTCGGTTTCAGTTTTTTTTTCCGGTTTCGGTTTCGGTTTCGGTTTTTTTGCCCACCTCTAGTCCCACCTAGCCTAAAACACTAAAGTCATTTACAATAACAACCAGAAACAAACCCAACACTGACCCTCAAACCCAGGTCGAAACCCCACCTCCTCCAAAAACCCATACTAATGAACAATCTGGGGCAACTTGAACCAGTCACCAAAAAATAGAAATATCATATAAATCACCATTTTCCCAAATCGCAGCAAGTTAAACTCAAACACCTGTAATTTATAAGATCCCAAACTTGAGTCCGAACATCAACACCCATCACCCAATCTCGGTGGACCCACCTTAAGCATCAAACCAAAAACCCAAAGAACTGCCCTCTTCACGATCGAATTCCAAATCATAAACTCTAAACACCAACGTGAACCACCATCTACTCGGAATTTTCAAGACCAAAACTAGCTAATGAACCACCGCATGTCCGACCCAAATCCTAAAACCCAAACTCTCAAGCTGAAGCGCGATCTCAGCCCTCAAATCCTTGAACTAATAAATGCACCTCATGGGTTTAGAAACGTGTGAGGTGCGACCTACGGCTTGACCCGTGAGATATGCCCTAAAGATGGTTAAATGAGTTGATTTGGACTACTCATACAAATAAATGCATCTTCTCCATCTTATAGAAATTCCAAAATTAAGCGTGTTTGGCTCAGAGTAGCTATGATATTGTTTATTCTTCGGAAGTTTCTCAAGGTGGCGTGAGTGAGGCCAAGTGCGCTAGAAAATACTTGTGTTGGTACGGGAGAGTAGACTTCATCATTGTGGGGACCAACAGTGGTGCTGTCTAGACAACTTTATACAATATGAAAATTTAGCAAACAGAACCCCACAACAAAAATGATGTTGCTGAAGAAAAACCAGACATTCAAGGAAGCAACGAGAACCATGATCGCAGAATGCAAATTATCCTAGAGATTCTGCACGGAGGCAATAAATACAACATGTTATACCTTACGTCATCAACAAAAGCACGGATAGAACTCGTTACAAAGGGTGGAACAATAGAAAACCTAACATCTCATATTTTCATATATTTCATTGCAAATGGTATATTCTTAACAATGAAAAGGATCAATTGAAAATATTCGACGCAAAACCTGATGAAGGAATCTTCACCGGATATTCTCAAATCTGCGAAATATATATGTTAGAGTATGCTCTCGAATGTCACTCTGGGGATGAGGAAGTTAGGGCATTTATTTGTAATTGTAAACTTTTATTGTGTTAATAAAAGATAGATGTTATTTCTTAACTTATTGTATGTCAGACGTTCTTGATTTGGTAAATAAATAGAAATAATGTCCTTGCAATTGAGAAGAAACATTGCACTACTTATGAGATAAGGAGTCTGGCACTAGAAGAATCTAGAAGTCAATTGCTGGACTTGTCCACAAGTCAATAAAACTTGTGCATTAAGTTTTCAATAAAGACTTGTACATCATATGTTTGGACTTGTGTATGTCTGCACTCACGAGCAGAGAGAGCATGCGCTATAAGTGTTAGGAATACTTATTAGATTTTGATGATGTCATCCCTGTATTAATTTATTATTCAAATGTATGTTTAAAGTACTCTTGGAACAAGAAATTTCGATTTTTCATACTTTGTGTTTAATTGTGGATCTTGACTTGTGTTTTGGATTCCACAATTTAGCTAACACAATATTTTTCTAAATAGTAAAATATTCAAGAAAAAATAGAGAGAAAAAAATTCGTAAGGTATTTCTTGGAAAAATTTTCGGCCGATCCATATTGCTCTCCGAGTAGTCCGGTAGATTGTTGCCCACACGACATTCGGATATAGGCAGGATATACTCTAGAAGATCTTGAGGTAGAAATACAAGAAGATCAAGGAACAGTACAAGGAGGAGTTCAATCGAAAAAAGGGATTTTTCTACCACTTCGCTTCAAAGGTATGAATTGCCAATTCTACTGCGTAAATATGTATATTTAAATTGCTAATTAATCTGTTTAATTAATTAATTGACAAGCCTAAATAGATCCGCAATTTTGTTGGTTAGTTTATAAAACTAAATATATTCGTTTCATCCATCTCGCTTCCGCTGTATTTTATATTCCAACAATTGGTATCGGAGCCGGTCTTTAGGTTATGTTCAATTTAATTAATTTGTGATTAATTTGCTAGCAATTTAAATATTCATATGGTATGATGTTTGGAATATATTTCCTAGAAATTGTCTTGCAGGTGAATATGGTCCAATTATCATGGCTATGTGATTTTTTTTTATTTTACACGTTTTGGTAATTTGGCCCAGTTTTGAGGCATGTATAAAGTTTTTCCCGTGAGAAAATCCACGGGTAAAATAGGATTTATTTTTTCTTGTAATTATGTTGTAAATTCGATGTATTTTATTTGGTGTAAAATTATAATCGGATTGGAATACACAAACTATCGAAGAAAAAGAAGTCCAACGCGAAAAGGAGTCCTGATCGGACGAACTGACCGAGACCAGGCTGCTGCCGATCGGGACTCGGCCACTACAGACGGTCTCGGTCGAAGGACTGACCTGTCGCGGGTCGGCCAGGGGCAGGTTTCCGGGCCGCGGGTCGGGTCGGGTTGCGGGTCAACCCTGTTCGGGAAGGTTTATTTCGGTGTATGGTCCTATTCGTTTATCTACCGTTTGTTGCGTCCGTTGGAGCAAAATGATTTTGATTTGGAAATTTCTTGTGCAATTAATTTTGCATGGAAGGAAGTTTCTAAATTTGGCAATTTTTCTGTGCCCCAACCTGTAATATCCGGTTGTAATTCAGTCATTATCATTCAGTAATTTCATTCGGTGATTGTCACTCAGTGGATTTTCACTCATTTATAATCTTTCATCAATCATGTTCATTCACCCGTGTTCACCGTTCGGAAAAACTTCGAGTTGTGTATCGTTATTGTTCATCGTTTCAACTTTCCTTTTATGAGTTCGACTTTATTAGATCACCATTAATTTTTTTTGTAACTCCAAAAATTCTAAATCTTTGCAATATTATAGAGCATCGAGTTAGCTTTCCAATGGTTCAAACGGTGAGTCAATCGGAGTACGGACGAGAGAGTTATGGTCGTTTTAGCTCTCCCGCTCGTTATTGGCGATCACTGCGGACCCGGCCGTGTCGTCGACACGGCCGTGCTGCCGTACGCCGGAAATGCGAAGTTCTGCCGAACTTCGTGATGTCGTCCGACACGGCCGTGTCGAACTCTCCGGATAAGCGAGAATCGTCTGCGAAACCGCCGGCCGTGTAAATGCAGCGCAGTCGAGTCATGCGAAGTCATTTGTCGGACGGAGTCAGCTGTCGGAAGGCCCTCGCGCCGCGACCGTGTCAAGCGGACACGGTCGAGTCCTGTCGGCGGTATGCGACACGGCCGTGCCGGTCGGCAGGCCGTGTCCGTGACGATCGGCCCTATAAAGGCCTGAGACGTTTTCTTGCCATTTTCACCTTCTTCTCCTCCTCTTCCGCGGTAGGCGTGTTCTAAGCTTGAAGCCATGTTGTTTAACAACACATCCATGGATTTCTTGAGGTTATATCATCAATAATCCGTCCGATATCATCCCTTGATCCAATGAATCAAGGTTAGATTTCTAGAACCCTACTTTTGGTAAAATTGGGGGTTTTCGTGTTTTTGTCCGATTCGTTCCGTTTTGTTGATTAATTCATGATGAATATGATTAATCTTGTTGGTATTCTTAGTTTCCCTACGGATTCATGGTATATTTCGTGATTTTTACGGAATCGAGAGGGTTTGGTTGTGGTCCGCCCTCGTTGTTGTTTATATACGAATATACATGAATCGTAGGCGGGTTTTCGGGGGTTTCTTCGTGTAATTTGGATATGGATGATTGATTATCATACTCCTTGCGAATCATTTAGGTGCCGGAAGCGCGTTCTTGGACCTACCGAACTCATACCCTTCCTCCGTTCGATTTCTCGATGTCTCAAAGGCAAGTATACATTTATGATTGTACGTTCTCGACTTTGAAAGTAAGAGGAATTGATGGTATGATATGAACAAACCGTTTTTACGGCATTCATAGAAATATTGATGGCATATCATGAACGAACCGTTTTTACGGCATTCATAGATATATTGATTGGCATGTAATGAACGAACCGTTTTGACGGCATTCCTACATGTATCGGCGTATGAGGTGAACGAACCGTTTGTGGCATTCACATACGTAACGGCGTATGAGGTGAACGAACCGTTTCTACGGCATTCACATACGTCTTATGAGATTTTAGTTATTCCGGAATAACTAGTCTTGAATTGATGAATTGACGGATTACATTTACTTTATTGTCAAGGAGTAATGTGTTTCATACTTGATATACTTGCACTAGCTATTCGACGGCTAACCCCTTTATGGGGGAAATACGTTTCATGTATTTCGAGTTCCGTAAGATCGGACGGTAGTGCAGGGTCGGCATGAAGATGGTGGGCAAGTGTGATACCGTGTTGATCTTCCAGTTATGTTTTGAGCCTTCCATTCGGTGTTGTTGTCTTGGATTGGTTATTGAATACTCGAGTATTGTTTTTCCTCTTTCCTTGAAGCTCAGCTGTGTTTGCGAAGTATTGACTTGTGATGTAATGTCGTGAATACATTGGTTATGTTTTGAATACCTTTGTATCGTCTTTCTTCTCATTATATGTAGACCTTCTCGGTCAAGTTTTATAGTTCCGTGTATGTTTAGCCTTGTGTGTCCCACGGCGGGGCTCACGGCGCCGTAATATACTGAACAACTTGGGGTGTTACGAGAATATGGTATCGAGCTTAGGTCTATGGATACCTAGTCGGTCTTTTGGGTCGAATGAGTCGTCAACTTCCCACAGTATCACTACTCTGCCATCATCACGGTCACGGTACTTGTAAGACCTTTTACTCTTGATGTTTCCTTATTCATTATGCTTCATCTATGGATGTTCTTGAGAATCGATCACCTTAATGACGTGTGTTTGAATTGTGCTTACGTACCTTGTGTGTTCTTGAGATGTCGGTGGTAGGGGCCGTGGCCGTGGTCGTGGCCGTGGGCGAGGAAGAGGTCGTGGCGCGGCCGTTTCCATCGATTGATTGCGGGATCGACCAACCCGGTTTGTCGAACTCGGTGCATCCCGACACCGAGAGTCGGCCACGACCAATCGACGGTCGAGGAACAACGCGGACGTTGGAGTGACGAATGCACTTCAACAATTGGCTACTCGAGATGACTATTTTGGCCCAAGCTGTTGGTGAATAACCCGAACCCAAACACGGATGCCTTGCTTGAACGTAATCCGTATGCACCCTCCACGGATTTGGCGGTGCCACGAGACCCGTTAAGTGGGAAGGGCTAGCGGAATTAGAGAAGATTTTCGAGGCGGTTGATTGCCCGAGGTGAGGAAAGTACCAATTGCTCGGTATTTCCTTACTAAGGAGGCCGCTACTTGGTGGAAGGTCATCAAGCCACGGGATCGTATTGCCTCGTGGGATGAATTTAAGGAGCTCTTGGAGGCCGAGTTTTGCCCTTGGCGTGCGAGAGAGCCGAATCCGAGCTTTCTTCGAGGCTAAACCACGGGATATTCCCGTTTCGCAGCGATCGTGGAGTACAATCAACAATTGATCCATGTGAAGGATCAAATGCATGTAGCGTGATAAGATCCGTTATTTTGATATGCGGATGAAATTGGACTTACGACGGTTCATGGCCGGATTTGCTTGTACCACGCCGAAAGAGTATCGGGACGAGCTTTAGCCCATGATATGTTGAGCCCCGACAACGATACCGTCGAAGAACCTAAGAAAGCAGAAAGTCGCGGGAAATTTTTCGGATCTAAAGGTGGCAACTTTCGAAGTCTCGGACGACTAACCGTTTCGCCGGACAGTCGTCGCGTTCTAATAAAGGGAAGAGGGTTACCGTTCCACTCCAGTACCTCAAATCGCACGGTGACTTGCTATAATTGTGGCCGCCCGTGCCACTTGAATTCGAATGCTACTTTCCACCATTAAAGTGTCACACGTGTGGTCGGATGGGGCATAGAGCGGTTTATTGTTCAGCCGAACCGGACTTTGGACACTCGGGCTTACGCTGACACCCCTTGATCAAGGTGTTAATCGGCGGCAATCTTTCGGTCAACCTCGGCGGAATTTTGGCGGGGGCCGGGGGAGTCGGAGCGGCTGGAGGGGAACTCTAGCATCGGTTCGGTACAACCACGAGTTTATGAGATCGTCGAGCAGACGAACCCGATCTGGCGGTGGCTTGAGTACCATTCATATTCTATCCTATCCGGTCAGTGTACTTTTTGATTCGGGTGCTACACATTCTTTTATTTCTTTGGAGTGTGTACGCCGTTTGAATATAACTTGTTTAGCGCTTGCGATCCCTTTATCGTGAGGCGCCTGTGAGGATAGGATTGTGGGGAATCGGGAGATTAGAGAATTTCCTGGTTATATCCGGTATGGAATGGTTATCAAATTTAATTGTAGTTGATATGGAAGGCGAGGACGTAATCCTCGGCGAGGATTGGCTTAATAATCACCGGGCGATTATGAATTACCGTACCAAAGTTATCACTATGATGACTAAGGACGGATACAGTACTCATTTTTGGGACGTAAGTTGGGCGATCCAAGTTACTTATCGGTTCCATGAAGGCCGTAAAACTTTTGAATAAAGGTTATGCAGGCTATTGGTGTTATGCGTTAGCGGAAGTAATTGAAGTCGATTTCTCTTCAATTCCGGTTGTTAATGAGTATCCGATGTTTTAGGACGATCTTAGGGATTACCGCGAATCGAGAGATAAATTTTTCCGTGGATTTAGAGCCGGATGCGGCCCCGATTTCTAAAGCACCTTATCGGATGGCACCTTCCGAGATGCGAGTGAAGACTCGGTTGGGAGAACTTTTGGAAAAAGGGTACATCGACCAGCGCTTCGCCTTGGGCGCGCCGTTCTTTTCGTCGGGAAGAAGGATGGTTCACTACGTTTGTGCATTGACTACCGTGAGTGAATAAAGTAACCATCAAGAATAAATATCCTTTGCCTCGTATAGGCGATCTATTTGATCAATTGCAAGGAGGCTGCGGTTTTCTCGAAGATTGATTTAAGATCCGGGTATTATCAACTCGGGGTGAAGTCAGACGTTAGAAGACGGCGTTTGGACGAGATATGGACATTACGAATTTGTAGTTATGCCTTTTGGGTTGTGAATGCGCCGGCGGTATTCATGCAATTAATGAATAAAATATTCATCGAGTACCTCGACAGTGTGTAGTCGTCTTTATTGGCGACATCTTGATCTATTCTCGAGATAAGGAGGAACATGCCGGCACTTGCGTTTGGTCTTAGACATTTTGAGAACCGAGCATCTCTATGCAAAATTCTCGAAATGTGAGTTTTGGTTGGAAGAAGTTATGTTTCTCGGCCATGTGATTTGGTAGAAGGGGTTCGTGTAGACCATGAGAAGATCGAGCGGTGTTAGGTGGGCACCGCCTAAAAATATTAAGGAGGTTCGTAGCTTTTGGGCCTTCTTTGGGTATTACCGGTTTGTCGAGGGTTCTCGAAACTCGCTCGACCACTTACGAAATTACTACGAAGACCGAAAAGTTTATTTGGACGGATGAGAGACAACAGAGCTTGATGAATCAAGAGACGATTAACTTCAGCGCCGATTCTAACTTTACCACATGGTAGCGAAGGCTTTCTGATTTATAGTGACGCTTGGTCAAGGCACAATGGCGTGTTCTTATGCGGCATGATAAGACAATAGCTTTGCGTCACGACAATTAAAACCGTATGAGATGAATTATCCTACTCACGATTTAGAGTTGGCGCAATTGTCTTCGCACTCAAGATTTGGCGGCATTATTATGCGGTTCACCGTGTCGGTTTATACCGATCACAAGAGCACGAAATATATTTTGATCGAAGGAGCTAAATATGAGGCGAGAGGCGTTGGTTAGAATTGATAAAGGATTATGATTTGGAGATTCTTTACCACCGGAAAAGCCGATGTCGTTGCGGATGCTTTGAGCCGCAAATCGGCATCTCTTCAAATGCTTGAGGTTCTTACGTCTCGAGACGAAGATTCGTCAAGATTTAATTGAACAAGGGATCGAAGTTTGGCTTGGCGAGTACGAGGGCAGGTTGTGTACTCTCGAAATTACTTCGTCCTTGGTTGACGATATCAAAGGAAAGCAGTGGAGTGACCCGATGATTTCTCAACTAAAGGAAGATGTAATTAAAGGAAAAGCTCCAGCTTTATGGTACACGAGGATAGTATTTTGAGATTTCGAGGCGGGCTTTGCGTTAGAGCGATTTGGAATTGAGACGGAGGATTCTCCGAGAAGCTCATGCTACGCCTTACTCAATCCACCGGAGCGAGTAAGATGTACAAAGATTTGAAGCGCAATTTTGGTGGAATAACATGAAGAAGGATGTTACGGAGTTTGTACTACGGTGCTTGACGTGTCAACAAGTCAAGATCGAACATCAACGACCCAGGGATTGTTGAAACCACTCCCCATTCTGAGTGGAAGTGGGAAGACATCTCGATGGATTTTATCAGCAGCATGCGAGAACTCGGATGGAATGAATATGATTTGGGTAATTGTCGATCGATTGACCAAGTCTGCACACTTCTTGGGTATTAAGGATACTTGGGGACCGGATGGTAGCTCGAACCTTTATTCTTTGAGATCGTGAGATTACACGGTAGCCCAAGACCATTGTTTCCGATCGAGGCGGCCGTTTCATATCGCATTTTGGCGAGCCGTTCATCGGGCTCACAGGTACGGAGTTGAGATTGAGCACTTCCTTTCATCCTCGGTCGGACGGTCGGACAGAGAGGACGATTGAGACATTGGAAGATATGTTACGGGCTTGTGCCTTGGATTGGAGTAATGATTGGGAGCTTCACTTGTCGTTGATCGAGTTTGCTTACAATAATAGTTGGCATGCGTCGATCAAATGGCACCCTTCGAGGCACTTTATGGTAGGCGATGTAGGTCGCCATTGTGTTGGGACGAGGCTTCGAACTAGTTGGGACGGAGCCGGATATGTTGATGGAGACTAAGGAAAAGATTACTATTATCAGGACCGATTATTGGCCGCCCAGTCGTCGAAATCTTATCTTGATACTCGTAAGTCGACCCTTGGAGTTCGAAGTGGGGATCATGTCTTGCTCAAGGTGTCTCCGACCCGTGGAGTTTTCCGCTTCGGGAAAAAAGGGAAACTTAGTCCGAGGTATATCGGACCTTTCGAGATTTTGGACAGAGTTGGAGATTTAGCTTATCGCTTGGCGTTACCTCCGGCTTTGAGTCACGTCCATAGTGTTTTTCATGTGTCTCAATTGAGAAAGTACGTCTGGATCCGAGCCACGTCATCGACTACGGTGAGATTGGCGTGGCGAGATATTACCTTCCGGAGAAACCGTGAAGATTCTTGGCGCCGTGAGAAACAACTTCGGCATAAGACCATTCCATGGTTAAAGTACAATGGTCGAGGCATGGAGTCGAAGGCGACTTGGGAGACGGAAGAGAAGATGCGAGTTGAATACCCCGAACTATTTATTTCTTAAGTTTCGGAATGAAACTTCTTTTAGAAGGGGAGAATGTAATATCCGGTTGTAATTCGGTCATTATCATTCAAGAATTTCATTCGGTGATTGTCACTCGGTGGATTTTCACTCATTTATAATCTTTCATCAATCATGTTCATTCACCGTGTTCACCGTTCGGAAAAACTTGAGTTGTGTATCGTTATTGTTCATCGTTTCAACTTTCCTCTTATGAGTTCGACTTTATTAGATCACCATTAATTTTTTTGTAACTCAAAAATTCTAAATCTTTGCAATATTATAGAGCATCGAGTTAGCTTTCCAATGGTTCAAACGGTGAGTCAATCGGAGTCCGGACGAGAGAGTTATGGTCGTTTTAGCTCACCCGCTCGTTATTGGCGATCCGCTGCCGGCCGGACCGACCGTGTCGTCCGACACGGCCCGTGCTCGCCGGAAATGCCGAAGTTTACGCGGCCGAACTCGGCCGTGTCGTCCGACACGGCCGTGTCGAACCCTTCCGGATAAGCGAGAATCGTCTGCCGAGCACGCCGACCGTGTCGTCAGCACGGCCGAGTCATGCCGAAGTCGGTCGGACGGGTCATCGCTCGGAAGGCCCTCGCGCGCCGGCCGTGTCAAGCCGGACACGGTCGAGTCCCTGTCGGCGGTATGCGACACGACCGTGCCCGTCGGCACGGGCCGTGTCCGTGCAGCGATCAACCCTATAAAAGGCCCCGCAGACGTTTTCTTGCCATTTTCACCTTCTTCTCCTCCTCTTCGCGGTTGGGCGTGTTCTAAGCTTGAAGCCATGTTGTTTAACAACACATCCATGGATTTCTTGAGGTTATATCATCAATAATCCGTCCGATATCATCCCTTGATCCATGAATCAAGGTTAGATTTCTAGAACCCTACTTTTGGGTAGATTTGGGGGTTTTCGCGTTTTTGTCCGATTCGTTTCGTTTTGTTGATTAATTCATGATGAATATGATTAATCTTGTTGGTATTCTTAGTTTACCTACGGATTCATGGTATAATTTGTGGTTTTATGGAATCGAGAGGGTTTGGTTGTGGTCCGCCCTCGTTGTTGTTTATATACGAATATACATGAATCGTAGGCGGGTTTTCGGGGGTATCTTCGTGTAATTTGGATATGGATGATTGATTATCATACTCCTTGCGAATCATTTAGGTGCCGGAAGCGCGTTCTTGGACCTACCGAACTCATACCCTTCCTCCGTTCGATTTCTCGATGTCTCAAAGGCAAGTATACATTTATGATTGTACGTTCTCGACTTTGAAAGTAAGAGGAATTGATGGTATGATATGAACAAACCGTTTTTACGGCATTCATAGAAATATTGATGGCATATCATGAACGAACCGTTTTTACGGCATTCATAGATATATTGATTGGCATGTAATGAACGAACCGTTTTGACGGCATTCCTACATGTATCGGCGTATGAGGTGAACGAACCGTTTTGACGGCATTCACATACGTAACGGCGTATGAGGTGAACGAACCGTTTCTACGGCATTCACATACGTCTTATGAGATTTTAGTTATTCCGGAATAACTAGTCTTGAATTGATGAATTGACGGATTACATTTACTTTATTGTCAAGGAGTAATGTGTTTCATACTTGATATACTTGCACTAGCTATTCGACGGCTAACCCCTTTATGGGGGAAATACGTTTCATGTATTTCAGGTTCCAGAAGATCGGACAGGCAGGTACCGGGTCGGCATGAAGATGGTGGGCAAGTGTGATACTGTGTTGATCTTCCAGTTATGTTTTGAGCCTTCCATTCAGTGTTGTTGTACTGGATTGGTTATTGAATACTCGAGTATTGTTTTTCCTCTTTCCTTGAAGCTCCGGCCTGTGTTTGCCGAAGTATTGACTTGTGATGTAATGTCTGTGAATACATTGGTTATGTTTTTGAATACCTTTGTATCGTCTTTCTTCTCATTATATGTAGACCTTCTCGGTCAAGTTTTATAGTTCCGTGTATGTTTAGCCTTGTGTGTCCCACGGCGGGGCTCACGGCGCTGTAATATACCCTGAACAACTTGGGGGTGTTACACGGGAGGAAGTGACGAGATGGTTGAAGCAGTGGGAGCAAAAGAGCAAAAAAATTTCTCGTTATTCAAAACGAGGAATAAAAGCCATGATAATTGGATTTAATTATCCAATTATTTTATTATGTAGGTTTTTTACTGTTTTGAGGAATGACATGTATGAATATATGCGTGATATGTTTCTTGCATGTTGGGACGAGAAAATTAAAAACCTTATTTTTCAAAATAACTAAGTGACTTTAATAATTGATTTTTTTAAAATCAAATTGGCCTCCATAATTGGTTTAAATTGTGAAACAATTAGCATGCACGTTGACATTAGAGTCTTCCTCCATATCAGATGTGCTGATTATTAGCTCACTAGTTTTAAACTTCGATTAGATAACAAAAAGGTGGATGTTATTTTTTATGATAGGACCTCTCCATGTGTAGGACTATTATCATTAAATAATATTCTAAGGTTTGTTAAATTATGGTGTTCACTTAGGTATATTAATTAATAAGCTCCCCATCGGAGTTTATGTTAATTTATTACATGGTTAAGAGGAACCAACTATTAATTTTACTTGTCAAAACGCATTTTGACTAGATTGTAAAATTAAAGACGTTAAAATCTACTTGAAAAATGTATATGTAAACGTCCACACTAAAGTGGCTTGCATGTGCGGTTTTTTGAGGTGTTGGTATATATATATATATTGTGTTTTAAGGTTTTTCAATATATTTTGCGTCGAATTATGTGATGAATGTGGTGTTTTTAATTTTATTCTCAGATGTCTTTCAATCCACTAGTTGTTATTCTCAAAGAAAATAAACTTGATGGCACTAACTTTGCCGACTGAAAAAGAAATCTTGACATTGTCCTGACTGCCGAGGGGCATAAATTTGTTTTAACTGAGGAGAGCCCTCTGGAACAAGAACCGGATGCCACTCCTGAAGAGTTGGCTGAATTCTGAAAATGGAAAAAGTGTGGGGATGATTCTCGTGCGATAGTTCATGATTCTCGCGAAAGAGTGCTCGGTGCCATCTTCGGCTAACATGGTGATAATTCTCGTGCGATAGTTCATGATTGCACCATGCCGCTCGAGCCAATCATCCCCGAGAATTAAATTCTCACCCTCAATACCCACAACAATAAGATTAGAGAGCCAAGCCCTCTCACAAATAAACACAGAACAGTCCCGGACCTCTCGATCACCGACGATTCTATCACCACTAGGAAGTGATAAAGTACTGGGCAATAGGGACCTTACGGTCCTTAGGACAGTTGGTAGCAGTGAAGACTTTAGATATCTCCTTGATCCACCCCTCCCAGCCGATCGGGTCCGAAGCTCCCGAAAACTGAGGAGGATGCATCTTGATGACATCCTGAAGCCAACGATCTGTTCCGCCCCGATTAGCGTGGGCCGGATCCGGGTTCTGAACCGCCTGAGCTATCGCCGCCATTTGGTTTACCATTTGTTGCATAACGGCCACAATACCAAGATCGGCGCGCTCCTGAGAAGAAGCATGACTGTGACGGTCGCCGGTACTGCCGGCTCCCGAAGAATGCGACGTGGCCGCACCACCAGCTGCCCCATGTCCTCGGCCGTGTCCACGACCACGACCACGGCCACGGTTTCCTCCGGCATCCATACTGGTGTTAAGAGATAACAGAAGTATATTGATGATGAGTAAGGGAGGAAAAAGCAACTACAATTCAAGAAGCGTAAATACAATGCAAGAAAACAAAGGACCGAATAAGAAAACTTACGAGCACTGGAAGTACCGAGATGCTGGCAGTGGTGTGACAATATGCAAAACAAAACACAACTAGACCCAAATAATCGACAAGCCTAGGTATCCATAAACCTAGTTCTCTGATACCATTTTCTATAACACCCCCAAGATATTCAAGGTATATTACAGTACCGTGGACCCCTACATAGGACCCACCAGGCTAGACACAACTTACCACAGTAAAAACATACATCATCCAGTTGAAAATCAATTAACACGCCCGGTACAACCGGCGTAATAATCAACAGTGGCAACATAAATAACTTTGACGAATACAAATCATAATCCGAAGAGAAAAAAAAGCCTAAGTACTCGCGAGTACAATCTATAAGTTTCAAAAGTAGACAACAACCAAATCGAATGGAACAAAGGAAATAAAAGGACTCAATGCATATGTCAA
Source organism: Orobanche coerulescens (assembly GCA_033398695.1). NCBI lineage: Eukaryota > Viridiplantae > Streptophyta > Magnoliopsida > Lamiales > Orobanchaceae > Orobanche > Orobanche coerulescens. Next base: position 199,954,396 of record CM065803.1, on the reverse strand, counting down.
CGACCCTCGCCAGCATCCTCATACTGTCCCAGCGCTCGCTCGTCCGGATGATCATAACCTGAAATCCATAACAAGAATTTCGCCACAACGGGTCGCCAGAGGGGTTAGCAATTACGCTAGTACAAGTAATCAAGGCAAACCAATCGCTTACACATTTCATAGTACATGCACCAATGTCATTTCAAAAACCAAAACCAGACATGTCTTTTCCGGAAACAAACAGTCACAATCAATTTGCCTAGGACCGGGACGAAGCCACGAATCCCACTCGAGACCTCTAAGGACCCTCCCGAGCTGGCCACATTCATAAAACAAATCAAGCACACACGTCACCTAGGACCGGGATGAAGCCACGAATCCCACTCGAGGTCCCTAAGGACCCTCCCGAGCTGGCTAGCGAAACAAACTCATGAATCCAGGATGAAGCCATAAATTCCCTCGAGGCCCTGTCGGACCCTCCTGAGGTGAGTAAAGCACACATAATATACATTACCATTTCACGTTAAGCATAAAGGTTTCCAAGAATTACTTGCCTTGAATAATAGACGACACAACGAATGGAAAGAAAAACACCGACGAATGCTAGGAACCGACAATCACGAACCTAACGATTCGAAGAACACAATCACAACCAATTCTAAACGAATACGGAATTGGAATACACCCGAAAACCCGCCTACGATTCATGTATATTCGTATAAAAACAACAACAAGGGCGGACCACAACCAAACCCTCTCGATTACAAAAATATCACGAAATATACCATGAATCCGTAGGAAAACCAATAATACCAACGAGATTAATCATATTCATCATTAATTAATCCATCATACGGAACGAAACGAACGAAAACGTGGAAACCCCTAATTTACCCCAAAACGAGGTTCTGGGAGTTTACGTCGAATTAAAGACGAAGAACACGATTAGATGTTGATATATACTCCAAAAACTCGAAGAAGATGATGGCTCGGAGTTGCTAAGCTTCAAATCGCCGGAAAACACCAAGAAAGTCGCCAACGAGTTGGAGGAGAGGAGAAGGATGAAAAATGACCGAAATCGGTCAACTCCTGGGTTTATAACCCAGGACGCGTTATGTACGTTAGCCACCAATTGCTAACGTACGTAAGCCATAAGGGCCTTACGTACGTAAGCAAAGAGGTAGAAATGCCTGTACTGCTTTACACTAGGCCGTTACGTACGTAACCAAAAGGTGTGTTACGTACGTAACATCCCTTCCTGGGAAGTACAGGCCAGAAATAGACAAGGGAGGTACCGAAAAAGAATCGAAATACAACGGTGAACAATTCACGATGGTACGAACGTAAATAATTCCAGGCAATGAACTTAAATGCTGAAGAGAGCGTACTCCCGACTGTCCGGGATTCGGAACAACATCAACAACGTAATTGCCCAAGACTTTTGGGAAATTACAAAACGGCTCAAAACATCCGAAATGCACAATACGCGGTCGAAACACCGAACAAAAGTTCACAACAAGCTCAATAACATGAAATGGATCTTCGGCAACCCCTAACGGCGGTTCCGATCAACGATTACAAGAATCGAACGAAAAAGCGACGTAATAACCTAAAACGCGGAATTGAGTTAAACGAGTCCAAAACAAGCCCGGACGGCAAAAAGTCCAACATTAAATATTCTCGATACGTCAATACAGTTACAAGCGAGTTGCCAAAAATGAAAATACACCGCAAAAAGAAAATACTGGGAAAAGAAAAATGCGGGTATTAGAGATGAGGTCATTCAATCGTATGGTTTTGAACAGTGTCCTAGTGAGGTTTGTGTATATAAAAAGTGTGATGGAAATGTGCTAGTGTTTCTTGTACTGTACGTGGATGATATACTTCTAATTGGAAACAATGTAAAGGTATTATCAGACGTAAGGGTATGACTATCTGAGCAATTCGATATGAAGGATTTGGGAGAAGCTGGGCACATCCTTGGTATTAGGATATTTCGAGATTGCAAGAAAAGGATGTTGTGTTTATCTCAGGCATCCTATATCGATACGGTGCTAAAGCGGTTTAGTATGAAGAATTCCAAGAAAGGTTTCTTACCTTATAGACATGGAATTTAGCTATCTAAAGCTATTTGTCCTAGGACACAGAAGGAGATAGATGACATGAAGCTGGTCCCTTATGCTTCGGCAGTGGGAAGCCTCATGTATGCTATGCTTTGCACTAGGCCTGATATCTGTCATGCTGTAGGCATGGTGGCGAGATATCAGTCGAACCCAGGCGGGGACATTGGATTGCTGTCAAGCATATACTCAAGTACCTGAAAAGGACTAGGGAGTATATGCTTGTATATCAATCGGATACACTTTGTCCTTTGGGTTACACTGACTCAGATTTCAGTGCGGACAAAGAAAAGTCGAAATCAACTTCCGGATATGTTTTCACTTTGGGAGGTGGAGCCATCAGTTGGAGGAGTGTGAAGCAGAAATGCATAGTGGACTCTACCATGAAAGCCGAGTATGTAGCATCCTCAGAGGCAGCTAAAGAGGCGGTATGGCTCAAGTATTTCCTAATGGATTTGGGTGTGATTCCTAATTTGCCTAGGTGTATTACACTTTATTGTGATAATACCGGTGCTGTTGCAAATCCGAAGGAACCACGAGCCCACAAAGCAAGCAAACATATCAATCACAAATATCATATCATTCGAGATTTTGTGAAGAGAGAGAAGATTTTGTCTCCAAGATAGCATCTGAAGACAACCTAGCTAATCCTTTCACGAAAGGGTTGCCCTCAAAGTCATTTGAAGGGCATGTGGAAGGAATGGGGTTGAGATGTATGGCAGCATTGCTTTGAGTATAAGTGGGAGATAGATAGACATAATCTGGATAGTATACTTCAAAAGCATGATTTGAGTATAAGTGGGAGATTGTTAGGGTTGTATACATCAAAGCATACTTTATGCTTGTATTACCTAATTTCCCGGTCTTTATCTATGAGAATATTTAATTCATTTGTCAGATGTTTTGCATATTTATTCACGCTATGGTTATGCAAATGTTGTCTAAATTACTTTATATTGTAGATAATGTGGTGTGTCGTATCACACAGAAGATCACATTATCGGTTCCTTATATAGTAATAATTAGTTCACAACCTATATAACATTAGACCGTTATGTGAGAGTGATCGCTGGGATTCGCGTAGTAAGGTTTTCAAATCCGATCAATTTTAAAATTTGTAAAACCTCGGAGTATTTCCAAGGTGTCGAACCCAAGGGAATTGATGTGTCGAAAATAAAGGAAGTAACTCTACTCAAAATTTGGTATTATTTAGGAATCCGAAATATTGGTTTGTTTCTAATTATCTAAATTTAAAGATCGAAAAATAAAAATTAAATAAAAGATGAATTATCTAAATCAAGCAAATAAAGCAAATTAGCAAGATAAAATCACAAGTCGAAAGGTAATTGATCCTAGGGTAGTATCATCTAATTGAGTTCACACAATCCATTCACTTGACTCCTTTTCCCCAAATTTTAATTCAATCCTAGAAATAATCACTCAGCCGATCTAGAATTCCGATCAAGGCAACCTAGAAAGATAGTTAATTTAAACTCTTTTCCCCGCCAGGGCTCAAAGAATTGAAATCACTTAAAAAGCACCAACTTATTTATCTATGATTTATCTTTCTCCGCTAGGTCTTAAGATAAAATCATATTGTGCATCAAGTATTTCCACTAATCAATTACTCCTTCCGGACAAAATCAATTAGCTAACATGCATCGATTAAGGGCCCTTTAATCTAACATGAGATTTAACACATCTTGATCACAAGCCTAGGATGAAAGGTCAAAAGGTAATCAAAGGAACATCATGTGAACATCAATTAAAATTACTAACCCTAGAATCAATCAATGAATTTAGCCAGACATAATTGAAATTAAACAAGAAAAAGATGGAGAATGCATATTATTAATATGAAAAGAGAGATTACAACCCTTACGGATGAACTCCGAGTCTTCAATCTCTGAAAAATAATAATAATTCTCCTCCAAAAAGTTCTTGCATCCCAAGAAATAAATCTTGCTAGAAAGATGTAAAAAAATGTCTAAAGATGATAAAGGATGAAAAGGGCTGATGAAAGATTGTGAAAGATGATAAAGAATGGTGAAAAATCCTAAAACTAGGTCTACAAGGAGGTTTATATAAGCTAAGGGGGTTACAATCCCGATTAGCCCTAATCTAGGAAACAAAAACTATCCAGAAGAGTCATAATTCGTCAAAACACGAGAGTCCGCTGGGCAGCATATCGGCCTGGCCTATCGGCCGATAGGCTGGCCGATAGTTGGTTCGTCGATCTCTTCACTCGGTAGGGCAGGAACTCCTTTCGGCCGGGTCTATCGGCCGATAGGCTGGCCGATAGGTTCGTCTGTCTTTCGCAAAAATCCGTTTCTTCGTCCGTTTGACTCGACTCTCGGTCCTTTGTCTCGTTTTGGGTCCTTTTGGCTCTAAAAACCTGCAAACACACTAAAACCAACCCAAACGCGTAATACGGATCGACTAATCATAAATAAGCCAAATACGAGCACATTAATCACGAAACGAGATAAAAACCTAGTATAAAATCCTAGAAATAATGTGGTAAAATTACCACTTATCAAACCCCCCCAAACTTAAGCCTTGTTCGTCCCGAACAACAAAAAGAAAAGAAAAAGAAAGTCGTGAATCATCGTGCAACTCATAGTGTTCAACCTAATCAATACTATCCTGTAATTCTTTCTAAATAATCTGAGTGTCGTAAAAGCGCACTTTCGAATAATGATTCAAAGTAGTCAAGTTCGATCCTAATCATTCGTTCATGAAGAAAATCCAGCTCAAAGATTAACAAAACGTGAGTCAAATCGACCGTCAATATGAAAGGCTAAAATAAACAAGCTAGTTCGTCCCGTTACACAGTCTAGTGGCACAATTTTCACGAGTTTCATAACAAATAAACCTCGGTCAGTATTCCCTTATATATATGTTCAAGAATTTTATTCGAGTTGACCACTAGGTTAGGATCTCGGAATGTTTCATCGGGATAATCCTAGGGTGGAACTTCCATTCTCATGTATTAAGAAACCGTTTGACGTAAAAGACACTCATGGGGCACATGGATGCTTCTAGTTACTAAGTTCCCGTCTACAGCGGAGAAACAACTCGAATATATAATTTCCGCATGTCCGAATCAAGGTCGCCGTTTTGCGCGAGAGTAAACAGCGGGTCACGCGAATACCCCCGGTTACTAGGTTCCCTATCATTGTCACATGTGAAATATCTAAATCACTAGTCTAATCAGAGTCGTCGTTTTACGCGAGGGTAAACAACGGGTCACGCGAATACCCCCGGTTACTAGACTTCCCTTCATAGAACAACATTATCTCAACTTTTGGGAAAAACTGACCGACTCTAAACTCACTCTAAGTGCCAACACGACTAAAGAAACAGTACGACTCACTATCCGGAAGATGTAACCAAACGTATTGACGGTGATTTTAAAACAAGTATGTATTGTCTCTTATCTGCCAAGACCTCTACAATCACGAAAAATTTTGGACCTAAATGAATACTATGCAAAACAAAAATAACTGACTACAACTCGACTAAAACTCGACCGTTTCTTCAGAGAGAAAAACAGTGTCCTAACATCGGTATCACACAAATAGAAGCACGAAAAATTCACTAATAAAGAAAAATTAAGACAAGCAAGGCTATCTAAAACAAACAACGAAAAGCAAATAAAAGCAAACACGAAATCTAAAAAAAAACTACTACGACCTAAAAAAATAGAAACTAGCAAACACACCAAACGAAAATACAAATAAAAATCTAAAAAAAAAAAACTAAGCAACCAAAAGCTAAATCCACGCAACACCAAAATGATAAGCACAAATGAAAAAACAACGGGCACCAACACAAGCAAATAATGATACAAGACATACAAGGTACTCACACGAAACGAAATTAACAAAGCCGCACTTATCCCCCCCCCCCCCCAAACTTATTTCGCATCCCAAAGGAGGAATAAGTTTGAAAAGAGAAAGGAGTGGCTTTGTTAACGGAGTACCTGATCACTGTGGCGGAAATGGCGGGTTTGTCGGCGAGCTCGGAGTGGATACTGGGCCGGGTATGTCCTATCGGGCTTGCCTATCGGCCGACAGGCTGGGACGATAGGAACTTGTGTCTCTTACGTACCTCATCTCGGGTGGGACTATCGGTCGTTAGGCAGACCCTATCGACCACTGCTTTTCAACATGTAATTTTTTTTATTTTCCTCAGCCTATCGGCCGGGCCTATCGGCCGATAGGCTCGCCCGATAGGATCTTCTGTCTCAAAAAATTTTCCAGCCTTTTCTCTTTCACATAATTGGTCCCGTTTTTGCTTGGATATGGCGATTAAAGACCTGCAAGTATCCAAAACTCGGCGTGCATGGATTAGAACTTAACAAAACTAACAAAGCTACTACGAAACTAGAAACTACAAAAATCACGCAAACGAAAAATCGAAAATAACCGAATAAAACGAACTAATATACATACGTTGGGTTACCTCCCAACTAGTGCTACGTTTAACGTCTTTAGCTAGACGATACCTCATTCAGTCCGGGTCTTCAGCGACAACTCCCCCTTGAACGGGTTTGTTGATATCAAGATAGCATACATCCCTCTCATTAGATCGACTCTCGTTCGCCTCCAACATTCGAACATACTTTGGCAAATCCTCGTAAATTTCTTCAACATCGGAATGTGAGTAAATGGAGTGTGAAATGCAATGCTCCAACAAGTCGGTCGGGGGCGGCATAATAGACTCAATTGTATAACATTCCTCGGGCGCATCCTCGGGCTTCTTCATCGCGTCATAGATGGAAATTTTCAGATTTTGATCATTAACCCGAAAAGTAAGATCACCCTCTTGGACGTCGATAAGTGCTCTCCCCGTCGCTAGAAACGGTCTCCCAAAGATCAATGGTTGATTCTCGTCCTCGGGCATATCAAGAACTACGAAATCGGCCGGGAAGACTAAGTGTTGGACTCTAACGAACACATCCTCCACAATTCCCCTCGGATAAGCGATCGACCGGTCCGCCATGAGTAGAGAAATGGTAGTCGGCTTCATCTCCCCAATCTTCAACCTCTTAAAGATGGATATAGGCATAAGATTGATGCTTGCCCCGAGATCACACAACACATTACGGAACGTCTGGTCGCCAATCATGCATGTAAAAGTAAAACGTCCCGGATCCTTCTGCTTGAGCGGGAGCTTGTTTTGAATGATAGCGCTGCACTCCTCTGTCAAATTTATTGTTTCAAACTTCCCCAACTTCCTCTTGCTTGCCACAGCGTCTTTCAAGAATTTGACGTACCCCGGCATGTCTCTCAAAGCGTCTAGAAGTGGAATGTTGATATTCACCTTTTGAAACATGTCGATAAATCGTTGAAGCTTTTCATCATGTCTCGACTTGGCCAATCGCTGTGGAAATGGAGCTTTTACCTCAAAATCCTTCACATTTGAACTTCCAGGAGTATTTCGACCGATAGGGGGGTCGATAGGCTTAACTGCTGCATTGCATGCAGGTATCGGTTGGGCCTATCGGCCGATAGGCTACCCGATAGGTTCTGCTGTGTTTCATCTGCCTTCTCGTTCTCTGCTCCCGTTTCTAGTACATCCTCGTTTCCAGATTTCTCAACTTCAGCCCCATGATTACTGTACTTTGTCCCACTCCGAAGCTCGATTGCGTTGCATTGTTGCGTCTTCGGGTTGGTCTCGGTGCTGCTCGGAAAATGCCCCGACTTATGAAATCCGGCTTGGGCGTTCGCCATTTGACTCATTTGGGTCTCCACCATCGACATCTGCTTTGTCAAGGCTATCACTGAGTTTCCAATAGATGTCACACTATGCTCGAGAGCCCCAAACCTCTTGTCTACTTTATAAATAAAATCTTTTTGACTCGCCTCCAATCGTTCCAACATCTCTTCCATAGGTGTCTTAGCAATCGGCTCTTGAATAACCCCGTTTTTCACATTAAATCCCGATGGTGGCTGGAGAGCATTGTTCGGGTTGGCGTAGGAGAAATTAGGGTGGTTTCGATTGTTCGGATAATAGTTCCCCATATTTCCCCCTTGCCGGAAGTTTCCTCCTTGCACGTAATTTACATCCTCCTTAACTGCAATAGGCTCGTTTAGCTCTTCAAAAACTGAATTGACTCCCAAAGTATTCTTTTTTAGCATCTCAAGTTCTTTTTGTTGTTTTTCAAATTTTGCCTTCAAATCACCGTAGGCGTCCTCGTCACCGGATGGGACCTTTCTTCTCGTCATCTTCCTATCGGTCACCTCCTCGTAATCATTGTTGACTGCTAGCTCAATGAGATTCTTGGCCTGTTCATAATCGTTAGCAAGAAATCCCCCTTTCGATGAATAGTCCAACTCTCTTCTAGCCTTCCTCGTCAAACCCCGATAAAACCGAATATAGATTTCCTCCTTGTCAATTCCATGCTGTGGGCATTTGCGAAGTAGCTTCTTAAATCGGATCCATGCCTCGTATAAGTATTCATCCTCATATTGCTCGAATTGCAAGATATCGTTGATTTGTTTTTGCACCTTCGAGGGAGGATAGAACTGTGCTAAGAACAACCGGGTCATCTCTCTCCAAGTACCAATTTCCTTCCGATCTAGGCTCTTGTACCAATCTAGCGCATCATCTTCTAAAGAGAACCGGAATAGGCGGAGCTTAATGACATCCGGAGGCACTCCGTTTTGCTTGATGGTGGCACATATATCCAAAAACGACTCAAGGTGAGCGTTTGGATCTTCATTAACTCCTCCTCCGTAAGTTTGAGACTTCACCGTAGCGATGAGGGACGGTTTAAGCTCGAAGTTGTTGGCATCAATCTTTCCCCAACCTCCTTCTTGATAATCGTCCAGCTTAGGTCGAAAGCGGGCATTCAAAGGGATCTTCTCGGGACGAGCGAGTTCTCGTGGTGGGTCAACAATGCCGGCCATGGTATCAACGAAAGGTATAGAAATAATCTCGGTTCTCGCTTCTTTCTTCTTCCTCCTCAAAGACTTCTCGATTTCCGGATCCAAAGGAAATAGGTCCTTTCCTTGGGATCTTGTGATCATGCACCGCCTACAAAGAAGAGAAAACAAGATGTGAGGAAACGAGATTGAAAATTAATAATAATAGTAAACAACCTAAAGTAACAATCTCTTCTTTTTCGAATTATCCCCTAAAGTTTTCTATCAATTCCCCGGCAACGGCGCCAAAAATTGATCGCTGGGATTCGCGTAGTAAGGTTTTCAAATCCGATCAATTTTAAAATTTGTAAAACCTCGGAGTATTTCCAAGGTGTCGAACCCAAGGGAATTGATGTGTCGAAAATAAAGGAAGTAACTCTACTCAAAATTTGACTGTTATTTAGGAATCCGAAATATTGGTTTGTTTCTAATTATCTAAATTTAAAGATCGAAAAATAAAAATTAAATAAAAGATGAATTATCTAAATCAAGCAAATAAAGCAAATTAGCAAGATAAAATCACAAGTCGAAAGGTAATTGATCATAGGGTAGTATCATCTAATTGAGTTCACACAATCCATTCACTTGATTCCTTTTCCCCAAATTTTAATTCAATCCTAGAAATAATCACTCAGCCGATCTAGAATTCCGATCAAGGCAACCTAGAAAGATAGTTAATTTAAACCATTTTCCCCGCCAGGGCTCAAAGAATTGAAATCACTTAAAAAGCACCAACTTATTTATCTATGATTTATCTTTCTCCGCTAGGTCTTAAGATAAAATCATATTGTGCATCAAGTATTTCCACTAATCAATTACTCCTTCCGGACAAAATCAATTAGCTAACATGCATCGATTAAGGGCCCTTTAATCTAACATGAGATTTAACACATCTTGATCACAAGCCTAGGATGAAAGGTCAAAAGGTAATCAAAGGAACATCATGTGAACATCAATTAAAATTACTAACCCTAGAATCAATCAATGAATTTAGCCAGACATAATTGAAATTAAACAAGAAAAAGATGGAGAATGCATATTATTAATATGAAAAGAGAGATTACAACCCTTACGGATGAACTCCGAGTCTTCAATCTCTGAAAAACAATAATAATTCTCCTCCAAAAAGTTCTTGCATCCCAAGAAATAAATCTTGCTAGAAAGATGTAAAAAAAATGTCTAAAGATGATAAAGGATGAAAAGGGATGATGAAAGATTGTGAAAGATGATAAAGAATGGTGAAAAATCCTAAAACTAGGTCTACAAGGAGGTTTATATAGCCTAAGGGGGTTACAATCCCGATTAGCCCTAATCTAGGAAACAAAAACTATCCAAAAGAGTCATAATTCGTCAAAACACGAGAGTCCATTGGCGACATATCGGCCTGGCCTATCGGCCGATAGGCTGGCCGATAGTTGGTTCGTCGATCTCTTCACTCGGTAGGGCAGGAACTCATTTCGGCCGGGTCTATCGGCCGATAGGCTGGCCGATAGGTTCGTCTGTCTTTCGCAAAAATCCGTTTCTTCGTCCGTTTGACTCGACTCTCGGTCCTTTGTCTCGTTTTGGGTCCTTTTGGCTCTAAAAACCTGCAAACACACTAAAACCAACCCAAACGCGTAATACGGCTCGACTAATCATAAATAAGCCAAATACGAGCACATTAATCACGAAACGAGATAAAAACCTAGTATAAAATCCTAGAAATAATGTGGTAAAATTACCACTTATCAGAGAGGTTGTAGTATATACTTGAGATTGATTGGTCTTGACCATTAGCATATATTAGCGTATTCGGTATACGTTGAACAGGATCGAGGTGAGATAGATTCTTCTGTATTGACTATAAGAAGAACGTACATCTCGGACCATTATTATTTCTTAATTCTAGTGATTAATATTTAATAATATATATTTAATATTTATTGCTTTGATTAATCATGGATGAGAGCCAAAATGATTGACTCAATATGCTCGATATTTTGGGCAATATTATTATTTATATAATAATTAATATTATAGCTAGAAATCGTGTCCCGACCAGTCGGGTTGATCATGTCCCTTGAGGCACTCGAAAGGATTATTATATTAAACCCTGCAGGTGGAATTAGTTTTCCGATATAATAATAAAGCTCGAGTGGTATACTCATGTATAACACATTAATGAATTAAAAGCTATCAGTAGCTTAAATTAATTAATGGACATGGAATATCTTAAACACGGGAAATAATTAATTCAAAAGGGAGACCAATTTCGTAATTTGGGATTTTGGTAGGAAGTGCAATATCAACTTTTTAGTGGACTAAGTTGATATTAATAGAGTCATTATATTAGGAATAGTCCTAATATTGGAAAGATGATATCTATTGGGAGTCCTTACCTTATCCTCCTTAAGGTCCCTAAAGTAGCCCAAAATACCTATAAAAGGAGTACATGGGGGCCCAATTTTTGACACTCTTGGAACAAGAAATTTCGATTTTTTCATACTTTGCGCTTAGTTGTGGATCTTGACTCGTGTCTTGGATTCCATAATTTAGCTAACACAATATTTTTTCTAAATACTAAAATATTCAAGAATAATAGAGAGAAAAATATTCGTAAGGTATTTCTTGGGAAAATTTTCGGCCGATCCATATTGCTCTTTGAGTAGTCCGGTAGATTGTTGCCCACACGACATCCAGATATAAGCGGGATATGCTCTAGATGATCTTGAGGTAGAAATACAAGAATATCAAGGAATAGTACAAGGAGGAGTTCAATCGTCAAAAAAATGATTTTTCTACCACTTCACTTCAAATGTATGAATTACCAATTCTACTGCGTAAACACATATATTTAAATGCTAATAAGTCTGTTTAATTAATTAATTGACAAGCCTAAATAGATCCACAATTTTGTTGGTTAGTTTATAAAACCAAATATATTCGTTTCATCCATCTCGCTTCCGCTGCGTTTTATATTCCAACAACATATTCATTGTTCCATGAGTTAGTTATCTGTAGAGAACATTAAGTTACCTGCTATCGTCATCAGTTGTCTTCCGCATATCTTGTCTGCAGAAGACTTTAAGTCATATGTACTTATCAGTTGAGAAAACTCACCCGAATTTCGGGAAAGAGTTTCAATAAGTCTATTCACCCCCCCTAGACTTATTCCTGATGACTTGTGACCTACAAGTGGTATCAGATAGGTTGGTTCAATTTTTACAGAACCAGATCCATATATCAGAGGATATATATATATATATATTTTAATCTCTCATTTATAATGGAACACATGCAACACATGCACTCTAGGTTACCTGTATTTTCTGTTGATGAATATGACCTTTGGAAGATAAGAATGCAGGCACACTTATCATCCATCCATGACGATATGTGGTGCATCATAGAAGACGGTCCTTTCATCTTTGAGAAGGACAACTCCCCTGAAGAAATTGCAGCTGGGAAGCCAGAGAAGATTGCCAAGAAGAGGACGAAGCTGACCCCTGAAGAAAGGAAGCTGGCCAATCTTGACAACCGGGCCAGAGATGTGCTGTATCAGACTCTTGACAAATCAACCATGGTCAAGATCAAGAATTGTAAAAATGCCAAAGAAATTTGGGACACATTAGCTGTAATGTGTGAGGGAACCGAGCTGATAAAAGAAAATAAGTTGTCAATTGCTACTCAAAAGTTTGACAACTTCAAAATGAATAATGGTGAATCAATTGATCAAGTGGACACAAGATTCACTGAGATCATAAATGAAATTAACTCCCTTGAAAAGACATATGGCAACAGGGAGATGGCCCTTAAAGTTCTAAGATCTCTCAACCCCGAATGGAGCATGAAGGCTGTGGCTATGAGAGAATCAAAGGATCTCAACAAGATAAAGATCCAGGAGCTGTTCTCTGATATGAAGGCTTATGAATTCGAGCTTCCATGTTCATCATCAACTGATCCAGCAGAGAAGGGAATAGCATTTGCAGCAGAGTTCCCTGCCAAGACCCTATCTGAAGTCAAACCTCTGAATCCTCTAGATTTTGAGGAAGAGATGGCATTCATAATGCAAAGATTTAGCAACTTCCGGAAAAACTACTCCAAGTACAAGAAGAACTACAAAGACAATCCAAGGAGAAATCAAAAGGCTGGAAATTGGAAGGTTGAATGCTACAACTGTCATAAGACAGGACATATCCAATTTGACTGTCCTAATCTTAAGAAGGATGAAGACAAGAAGATTGTGAGCAGAAAGGAGGACAAGAGGAAAGCCCTCATCATTGAGGATCAGATCGAAGAAAGAGTAGAATCAAGCGGTGGATTCTTCTCTGATGATGATGATGATGATGATGATGAATACAGCTGTCTGATGGCCAACCTAGCTGATGAAGAGGTAACTTCTAAACCTCAAAATACTGAAGGTTTCAGCTCTGACGTATATGAAGAAATGGATCTTCATAAATCTGTTAATCAATTCCTAAAAGATTTTGAAACCTTAAAATCAGCTCACCAGACTGTGACAGCCGAAAATGCATAGCTGAAAAATGAGAAAGCACAGCTGAAAAATAATTTTGACAAGCTCAGTCAAGAGTCGGCAAAATTTAAAAATACTATAGCTGAGCTTGAAAAACGATCTGAAAATTCTTCAAAAAACTCAACTGAAAATACTGCAGCTGAGATACATGAGCTGACTGTTTTAAATAGTGAAAAATCAGTTGCACTCGCTCATGTCAAAGCTGAGCTAGCCAAGGTAAAACAGTTAAATAGTACACAGGCTAAAGAGATAACATCTCTAAAGGCATCTATAACCCTGGATGAACTGTGTATGAATAAAAGGCCACTTTATTCCAGATCAGGCCTTGAATATGACCCCAGCACTCCCTCTAGTTCAAAAACTACTTTCATCAAGGGAGAAACACTTTTCCCGACTACTGAGCCTACTTATAAACCCGTATTTCAAAATAAGCAGCATCCAAGCCAAAGGTTTAGGCAGCAGCCAAAGTATACATGGCAGCCACCTAGACAAGAGACTAGGCAATGGCCAAGGCAAAAGCAGCAGCCAAGATATTATGCCAACTATTATCAAAGACTCCCTAAAAACAGATTTCAAAATGGTAGAGGCAAATGGAAACCTCAAGATTCCAAGTTTTCAAAATGAACAGGTGTGGAGACCCCCAACGATTTAATAAATGGTTTCAGCCAAGATTTATAAATGGCCCACACCACAGATTTTATGAGGCATATCCAGTATACAATCCTAACCAGAGATATAGGCCTAGACAACACACACCTTTTAGGGGAAATCAACACAACTTCCATAATCCAAGGAGAAATCAATTCTCCAGGAAATCTACTAATCTCCGAGGACCCATACAGATTTGGGTATCTAAACCTCTGCTTGTTTGATTGCAGAAAAGGTGGAAGGACTACTACCACATCTCCTCAAACTCAACAATGGGAGGAGAAGAATGGTTTGTAGATTCTGGATGCTCATGGCACATGACTGGGAATAAGAAGGTGCTATCAAATTATATCAAAGAAACAGGCCCAGATGTAACCTTTGGAGATAGCTCTAGAGGACAGACAAAAGGATTTGGAGAGCTGCACAGAGGAAATATAACCATATTCAAAGTTCATTATGTCAAAGGGCTCAAATACAACCTTTTGAGCATAAGTTAGTTCTGTGATGAGAAGAACCTAGTAGTCTTCACTATTTGGAAATGCATGGTGATTGATATCCTATCAGGAGAAGTGAAGCTACAAGGATTCAAAATGAGAGATGTCTACATGATAGATTGGAACACAGGCACTCCAAACACCTGTTTTCTATCTAAGACAATTGCTAAAAATGGATGGTTGTGGCACAAAAGACTATGTCACCTGAACTTCAAAGCCATCAACAAGATTAGCTCTCAAAAGCTGATCAGAGGAATTCCAGAAGAAGTATTCAAGAAGGAAGCTCTCTGTGATGCTGATAAGTGTGTTGTGTCAAGATTTAACACCTTCCGACTGGCGAACGCCTCCGAGGCCGAGCGACCGACTTACCGCTGAGGAGGCAAGGCAGATCTGCCGACCAGCGACCAGGCGACCTAGCTTTAGCCAGAAAGACAAGCATGAATCGACCAGCCGAAGGTCCCAGGACAAGTCCCGGTGTCGAGCGATCGGCATCCAATACGATCATCGCTCGGCGCCTGGCGACCGACTTCTGGCGACCGACTTATGGACGATCATCTCTCAGCGCTTTGCCGACCGACCCTTGGCGACCGACCATTGCCGACCTTCAGTGGCGGGCCGAGAACGATCCTCGGTGTCCAGCTAGAGGCGACCGCATCATGACGATCTGGGCCGATGGCCATCCAGTCGGCCAAGGCCAAGTCTCAAAACAGCACCCACGTGCAGATCCACAAAAGGCGCTGACAAACCTGTCACCTACCTCACCCACCAACAGGGCCCAGACCTGCGAAAGGAGCTGACGGACAAGACATGTGACTACAGCCTGTCACCTACCCTGACAAAGTCCGCCGAAAGTAACAAAGTGGGACCTCCTGTGACAGTGCTTCCTGACGCGTGCCGGCTTCTCATTGGGCCACTCAGCTAGCTGCCGGCTGGATCCATGGACTTTTGGCAGGCAGCCCACGTGCCCTTTGGGACGATCGCCCCGTTACATTAAATGCCGAAAGGCGATCGCCCACTAGGGGACAGGGCCCCTCATCCTCTATATATACAAGGCAGCAGGCACTTGTAATGGGGGGACCGAGATTCTGACTCTCAAAACTCTCTGCATTCTCGCATTTCATACCATACAGAAGCAAATACTTGCACTTGGCAAACATCCAACTCTTGGCAACAGCTTTCTTTCGGTCTTACTTCTCCCGGCCTTTTCTCCTCGAGCAGATTACCGGCGGGACGAAGAACACCGAGCTTCGCTCAAGAGCCGGATCAACAGAGTCTTTTTACACTCATTGTACTTAGATTTCTCTCATTAATACTTGTATCCAAGAATATTTGTATTAATAACATCTCGCGAGAGCATTCAAGCCCGGGCCTAACAAACCCGGCAAATCTTGTTTTATTTACCTTCTCTCGGAAGTGCTCCCGCAATTGTTGTTTGTTGTCCGTCTCCAGCAGTATTTAATCTTCGGATAGATATTTTGGGCAACAACAATTGGCGCTAGAAGAAGGGGCGGTCCAACCCTCGATTTTTTATACTTACCGTCCCGAAGAACACTCACTGTTCTCGGGGCAGATACTTGAAGTGACACTTACTGCACTTCAAAGAAATCCTTCAGAAATCATGTCTTCCGCCTCCGCGTCGAAGAAAGCCGGCCGACTGCACCCCTGTTCCGTCCCGGTCCGAGCCGCGGCCGATGGTGGAAGGTAGCCGCCGCGGTCGAGACGCTCGATCCCGTCCCTGGACGGCGGCCCAACCTCTCGCTCGATCGGTTCCGAACCAAGGAACAGATCGAAGGGGCCCTGGCCGTCTACAAGAGCGACGGAGTGCTCTCGACGCGCCTCCGGCTACCGCCCCGGTCTCTCGCCGGAAGATCAAGCGGAAGCTCAAGGCACTACTGGCCGAGCAATCGCCAGGAGGCTCCGTCCGCAGAAGAGGCGCTCGCCAGCCGGGGCACCTCTGTCTTCGATCGCACAGGCGGTGACCCGACCAGCTACGGGCAATCCGGCCCCGGCTACGAGTCGACGGAGTTTGAGTCCGTCACCGGGAGCTCGGCCTACCCGACTCCCGGGCGGCCCTGGCGTCGGCTCCCCCTCGCCGAATTGCCGAGGCCGGCGGCCGAGCCGGAGATCGGTACACGATCGCCTCGGCTCCTGCTCCCAAAGCCGATCGGCAAGCGACCAAGCCACGGAATGGCTGCGATGCAACGTCAACTTAACGACATGAAGGCGCTCACGAATCCGGGCGGCGCCAAGAAGACGATCGCCGGCCAAGCGAGCGCTCGCGATCGACATCGAGCTCGCCCCGTGCGGACAGATCGCTCCCCGCAAACACCCGTACGAGGCGATCGGACCCCAAGTGCACTGAGGAAGTTCAACATCTACATGATAGGTGTGGGGCATCCGCGCGACCGGATGCCGAATGTTCCTCCGACGCCGGACGACCTCGCCCACCGGTGGTACACTTCATTGCCACCTCGGTCCATTGGCTCCTTTAACGAAGCCGGCGACGGCTTCACCGAGTACTTCGCCACCAGTGGTCGTCGGCCCAAGGTTCCTTCGCATGATGCAAATCAAGCGGGGAGAAGAAGAGTCCGACTCGGACTACATCGGCCGGGTAGACGTAATCATCCTCAATGGCGAGCCCATAAGCGATGAGACCGCCCTCTACGCGGTCTAGGAGGTTTTCAGGGTTTTTCGCCTATGTTCAGGCATCTTACGAAGACCCAACCTACGACCTACGCAGCCTTCCGGGCAAGGGCCGCAGATTTTCTTGCCAGGCAAAGGTTTCTTCTTAGCCTGTGAGCAGCGCGATCGGCACCCGGACGACGATCTCCCGCCCGATCGCCAATATCGACCTACGAATAAGCGATCGGCAGCCGAGCGACGATCGCCGTCTTCCGGCTCGATCGCCGATCATCACGCTACATCATCCGCAGTCCGGAGGACACGATCGCCATCTACAGTCCAGCATGTAACATGACGGACTAAGGCATAAGATCGCCTCCACCGCACATCATAAAGCCATGGTCCTGGCAGTCGATGGAACCGGCTGCTTCGGCCATGCAAGGTCCCTTTCGGCCGAGATCGCCCGCCCTTCGTTTAAATACGAGGCCGGCGTAGTCGGAGGGCTCTCCAACATTAATCAGTGGACACGATCGCTCGCCCTCAAAGGTTCATCATCTGACATGGTGAACCCGGACAATGCGACGTGCCACAACCCCGTCTCAACGTACACCGTCGAGGTCGGCCATCTCCATGGCTGGCCAAGGTGGAAGCAGAGCTAACAAGCCGCAGGCGTGGAGTTGATTCATCCGACGCTGCCCTGCGCAAGGACTCCTCTAGACCGAGACCGCACGCCCTTCGTTTAAATACGAGGCGAGGCGCAGCCTAACAGAGGACCCTCATAATAAAGTGAGTCACGAGACACTCATTGTCTTCGCGCACCAGGACACGGTCATGGAGTCGGTCCATCGATCTCCGCGACTGTGCACGATTCCTCAAACAAAGCGAAACCACCAAGTTTCCATGGGGGATCGGCCAATGTTGTTTTTGCAGGTACAAGACCGAAAGATAGCTAAGCCAATCGACCATGGTAGCCCAAGTCCGGAATCGTAAGTCAGCTCGGCAAGGTCGCCAGCAAGAGTCACCTCGCCCCATGTCTTCAACATAGGAGCAAGCTAGGGGGCAATTGTTGTGTCAAGATTTAACACCTTCCGACTGGCGAACGCCTCCGAGGCCGAGCGACCGACTTACCGCTGAGGAGGCAAGGCAGATCTGCCGACCAGCGACCAGGCGACCTAGCTTTAGCCCAAAAGACAAGCATGAATCGACCAGCCGAAGGTCCCAGGACAAGTCCCGGTGTCGAGCGATCGGCATCCAATACGATCATCGCTCGGCGCCTGGCGACCGACTTCTGGTGACCGACTTATGGACGATCATCTCTCAGCGCTTTGCCGACCGACCCTTGGCGACCGACCATTGCCGACCTTCAGTGGCGGGCCGAGAACGATCCTCGGTGTCCAGCTAGAGGCGACCGCATCATGACCATCTGGGCCGATGGCCATCCAGTCGGCCAAGGCCAAGTCTCAAAACAGCACCCACGTGCAGATCCACAAAAGGCGCTGACAAACCTGTCACCTACCTCACCCACCAACAGGGCCCACACCTGCGAAAGGAGCTGACGGACAAGACATGTGACTACAGCCTGTCACCTACCCTGACAAAGTCCGCCGAAAGTAACAAAGTGGGACCTCCTGTGACAGTGCTTCCGGACGCGTGCCGGCTTCTCATTGGGCCACTCAGCTAGCTGCCGGCTGGATCCATGGACTTTTGGCAGGCAGCCCACGTGCCCTTTGGGACGATCGCCCCGTTACATTAAATGCCGAAAGGCGATCGCCCACTAGGGGACAGGGCTCCTCATCCTCTATATATACAAGGCAGCAGGCACTTGTAAAGGGGGGACCGAGATTCTGACTCTCAAAACTCTCTGCATTCTCGCATTTCATACCATACAGAAGCAAATACTTGCACTTGGCAAACATCCAACTCTTGGCAACAGCTTTCTTTCGGTCTTACTTCTCCCGGCCTTTTCTCCTCGAGCAGATTACCGGCGGGACGAAGAACACCGAGCTTCGCTCAAGAGCCGGATCAACAGAGTCTTTTTACACTCATTGTACTTAGATTTCTCTCATTAATACTTGTATCCAAGAATATTTGTATTAATAACATCTCGCGAGAGCATTCAAGCCCGGGCCTAACAAACCCGGCAAATCTTGTTTTATTTACCTTCTCTCGGAAGTGCTCCCGCAATTGTTGTTTGTTGTCCGTCTCCAGCAGTATTTAATCTTCGGATAGATATTTTGGGCAACAACAAAGTGTTAGTTTTATACACTTATGTGTTATTTGTATTAATATATTTTACCCATAATTATGCTAGTCTACTCGTTTTTGCTTTAAATTAATTAGTTTTTTAATAATTTTATTTTTATAGGATGAAGATGTAATTTTAGCCTTAATCGGATTGAATTACTGATTTACTCAAGAAATGACATGTTTATAAAATATTCTATTTATTGAGTTTTTATGTATTCATGTTATAGAGCTGTACGAGACGAGTTAGGCAGTCTTTCCGGATTCAAAATCAGAGTTATATATCAAAAGTTATCATCCGAAGAAGATTTGGGGCGAAAACGCAAAAGTCTAAGAAATTATGGGCTGAAAATGAAGTCTGAAACTCCATACGGGCGTAACATCTGAAAGTTACGGCCGTAACTCACATAGCAACTAATGTGTAAAAAGCCGAAGCAAAGTTACGGCCGTAAGTCCTCATAGTTACGACTGTAACATCTGAAAGTTACGGCCGTAACTCTTGACAGATTTTTGATCATTTTTTAAACTTTTATACTTTTGGTCTATTATTGAGGGGATGGCTGGCCTTGATCCGATCTAATATAATAATGCTGGAGTTTTGGAGCTATTATATGACTTTAGGTGTATAAATAGACCCCTTAGATCCATAATTAATCATTCATTCATCTTATATTTTTCCACTTTATAATATTTTTCTTTGTGTGAAGAACACACTTGTGTTATTGAGTGATTTATGTAATAGTGGTTTAGCTTATGTTGTTGAGGGAGTTTATTGCTTCTTTCTCCTTTATCTACTAAGGGAGTTAGGATCAATTCTTTCTCTTTTTCAACTAATAATGACAACTCAAGCTTGTAATATGTTGAATAAACCCTTCATGGGCTAAGTTATCCTTAATTGGGATTTTAAACAAGGTTTGTCATGTTATTTAAGTTTGTATAAAGATCTATTACGGATTACTTATTATTGTGTGTGATTTTCATTGTTTTACCAATCTTTATTTATTTGGCCAATAAATGATGATATTTATGGTCTTCATATGTTTAGAAAGAAAATATGTTTGATTAGATCAAATGATCTTCACTCTAAGTTGTTCTAGGGGATAGAAATATACCTCTAGACCTTAGATGATTCTTTGAGTTATTTTCATAAAATCTAATGATATGTATTGAAGCCAATCAACATAGAAATATAGTGGATTGATTCAATATATAAGGGGCGTTTTGACATTCGAAAGAGGAACCGTCTTTTTAAGGAAAATCGAATCTACACAACATAATAAGTAAATACATCTTATGATCTCCTATACATATTCTATAACTAATGATGAACTAAATTTGTAATCCCAACTATTTCATTTTACCTTTTATAATTCTATTATTAGTGCAATCTTTCATTTCCTTAAATTTTAGAACTATTATTGCATTTTCCTTGCAATTGTCAAACCAAACTTTTAAATTGTGTGTTTCGCCCATCTAAATCTCTATAACAAATAGATAAAGTATATAATTTAATATATAACTTAACTTCCCCGTGGGATGGATAAACCGGACTAAAAAAGTCCACTTACTACTTGATACGATATCGTGCACTTGCGATAGTTACACAAAAGACGTGTCAGATGCATGTCAGAAAGGGAAGCAAACCAGAGCATCTTTCAAACCAGTTCAGCCTACCACTCTCACCACAAGAGTTCTAGATCTACTTCATGTGGATCTCTTTGGCTCCATCAAGCTAAGGACTTTGAGTGGAAGAAAGCATGCTCTAGTAGTAGTTGATGACTACTCAAGATATACATGGGTTTTTTTCTTTATAAAAAGAGCGAAACACTAACAAAGTTACCTGAGCTGCTAAGGAAAATCCAGAATGAGAAATCCCTCTCAATCATCAAGATCAGATCAGATAGAGGATGAGAATTTCTCAACAAGGCAATCACTGAGTACAATGATTAGAATGGGATCCAGCACGAAGTCTCTGCAGCCAGAACTCTACAGTAGAATGATGTTGCTGAAAGAAGGAACAGAACCTTGAAGGAAGCTGCCAGGTCCATGATCGCTGAAGCTGACCTGCCAAAGAGTTTCTGGGCTGAAGCTGTCAACACAGCATGCCACACTCAGAACGGGAGTATGATTGTAGGGAGACATGGCAAAACTCTCTATGAGGTTTGGAATGGCAGAACACCAACTGTTGCATATTTTCATATATTTGGTTGTAAGTGTTTCATCCACAACAATGGTAAAACCCAACTGAATGCCTTTGATGCTAAAACTGATGATGGTCTCCTTATGGGATACTCACAAATAAGCAAGGCATACAGAGTATTTAACAAAATAACCTTAGTTGTGGAAGAAACACCTCATTTTGTGTTTGATGATTCTACTGTTGAGTACAGGAAACAGGTGGAATCAATTGAGAAAAAGCTCAAATCCGCCACCTTAGAAGAAGTCATCATTCATGACACAGGAATGATGGACTCACCTGTAGATCAGACTGTAGATCCAACTGCAGATCAGATAGGATCCCAAAACCTACCTGATCCAAATGCAGCTGATGGAGACCCATCTATAACTGATAAAGACCCATATGCAGATCAGACAGGATCCCCACCTACAGATGAGAAGACCGTAGCTGATCTAGTTGCAGATCAATAAGGCCAAAACTAAGCTTATGCAGAGAGAGAAGAAGTTCACCAAAGCAACTCTATAGGGGGGAACAAACCCAGAAGAAGAAGATATCCCCAAATGGCTCAGAGATCATCCCATTCAACAGATCATTGGAAGCCTAACTGATGAAGTCAGAACCAGACAATCCACAGTACCAGCAGGAATGGCAATATTCTCATGTTTCATGTCTTAAATGGAACCCAAGACAACAGAGCAAGCATTGGAGGACTACTCATGGATCAATGCAATGCAAGAAAAGCTCAACCAGATGGAAAGAAACAATGTCTGGGAACTAACAGACAGACCAGATTACAAGAAAGTAATTGGTACTAAATGGGTGTACAAGAACAAGTGTGATGAAGATGGAGCTATTGTTAGGAATAAAGCCAGATTAGTTGCTAAAGGATATGCACAATGTGAGGGAATATATTTTGATGAAACATATGCACCTTTTGTAAGATTAGAAGCCATCAGAATATTCCTTTCATATGCATCATTCAAAGATTTTGAAGTCTACCAAATGGACGTGAAAAGTGCCTTTCTCAATGGAATTCTAGGATAAGATGTCTATGTGGAGCACCCCCCTGGATTTCTCAAAGGAGACAAAGTCTACAAGCTTCTAAAATCTCTTTATGGACTCAAGCAGGCACTAAGAGCATGATATGAAACACTATCTGTGTTTCTTGAGAAGAACGGTTTTAGCAAAGGCAAGGTTGACAAGACCCTATTTCGAGTAGAGCATGAAGACCACATATTATTAGTACAAATATATATAGATGACATCATATTCATCTCAACCAACCCGGAGCTATGTGAGAAGTTCTCAAATCTCATGCAAGGAGAATTTGAGATAAGTATGATGGGCAAGCTAAACTTCTTTCTTGGTTTGCATGTCAAGTAGATGAAAAATGGAATTTTCATCAACCAAGCTAAATACACAAGAGATTTAATCAGGAGATTTGGAATGGATTCAGCCAAACCAGCAAGAATA
Source organism: Orobanche coerulescens (assembly GCA_033398695.1). Classification (NCBI taxonomy): domain Eukaryota; kingdom Viridiplantae; phylum Streptophyta; class Magnoliopsida; order Lamiales; family Orobanchaceae; genus Orobanche; species Orobanche coerulescens. Next base: position 199,931,192 of record CM065803.1, on the reverse strand, counting down.
CCAATGAGCACAAGCCTATGGAATTTTCATCAACCAAGCTAAATACACAAGAGATTTAATCAAGAGATTTGGAATGGATTCAACCAAACCAGCAAGAATACCAATGAGCACAAGCCTACACCTAGATGCAGATGAAGAAGGCATATCAATGGATCTAACTCACTACAGAGGACTTATTGGATCACTCTTTTACCTAACTGCAAGCAGACCAGATATATCTTATGCTGTAGGAGTATGTGCAAGGTTTCAATCCAAGCCTAAGCAGTCTCACCAGGAAGCAGCTAAGAGGATTATCAGATACCTTAAGTCTACAATTAATGTTGGACTATGATATCCTAAAGACGACAACTTTGAGCTATCAGGATACTCAGATGCAGACTTTGCAGGATGCAAGATTAATAGGAAAAGCACTAGTGGGACGTGCCAATTCCTAGGAACCAAATTAATATCATGGTTTAGCAAGAAGCAGGTATCTAACTCAATATCAACCACAGAGTCAGAATACCTAGCTGCAGGTAGTTGTTGTGCACAGATTCTATGGATCAGACAATAGCTAAGGGACTACAACATCATTGCAAATGAAGTCCCAATATGGTGTGACAACAATAGTGCAATCGCAATAACCAACAATCCAGTATTGCACTCAAGGACAAAGCATATCGACATCAAACATCATTTCATCAGAGATCATGTGCTTAACAAGAGAGTCAGAGTAGAAAGAGTCAGCACAGAGTACCATATTGATGACATATTCACTAAACCTTTGCCAGAAGAAAGGTTTTTGGAGCTAGGCAGGGAACTTGGTCTACTAGATTGGGAATCTAGTACAGACGAAAAAGCTACATGATGCGGAGATCAGATGGATAAGAAAGTTACCTGATGATCAGATCAGACGAGCAAGGAATCTACCTGATGCAGACTAGGAAGACCTACCTGATGTAGATCAGACAAGAAAAAGTTAGCTGACCACATGCGACACAAACTACCTGATGTAGAGCAAACAAGAAGTCAAACAGTCAATCAACTAAGTTTCTAGACCGACTCAATTATTATATTATTTCCTTTATACATGTAGACAAACACACGTTCACACTACCTACACGACGTCCAATCAAATTCAACCGTCATTCCTTAAACCATCAAAAATAGTACCACCGGTTGATTATTTTATTATTAAAAATTCAAAGCGTCTTTTCAACTCGCTATTTAAGGCGGCGAAAATCATTTCACAACCTTTACCATTTTCAAGCCTCTAGAACCCTAATTTTCAGAAGCAGAAAAACTCTTTGAATCTTCACTACACTCAGCGAAAAACATTCTTTGCAGAAATGGAAGCCTATTTCGAAAGAGTTAACGTAAAGCTCGTGAAGGACCAAATCATTTTCAGCATCGTGGTCGATTTTGAAGGATTGCTGGCGACAAATCAAACAGGCAAAATGGAGTATGTTATTCGGATGATGAATAAAAATGGAATCTACCGTTTTCTCGACATTTCTCCCAAGCAGCTGTACAAAGAAGCTGTTATTTGCTTTTTACAAGGAGTCCTATGTGACGGAGCACGGCATTTCGAGCATGATTCTTGGAGAGAAAGTCAATATAACCCCTCAGACAATCACAGATGCCTTTCACCTGGAAAACTGAGGCATCACAGTCGAGGCTCTCAAACAAAGCTCGACTGAGACGTGGTTCGAGATCAAGTCGCCAAAAGAGTCTTCGAAGGTTAAACTCACGGCGAAGAAAAATGACCTGAAAAAGGAGTACAATTATGTTCTTTACATCAACAACAAGATTGTTATGGGCACGGTTGGAAGTTATGACCAATTATCTTCAGCCAAATACATTGTGATGGGAGCCCTTATTCAGTCGAAGCGAATTAACTGGCCTGATTACATCTACAGGCAGTTGGTTCGGGAAGTTAACAAAGTAAGCTGGGATGAACACGAGAAAAAGTTCAGACAAAAGCTTGCTTCCGGAACCCAGATCAGTGGGATTCTGGAGCATCTGGGAAAGGCCAAGGGAAAGACAGAACCCTTTCACCTCAGCAAGCGACTTGGTCATCTGGACCATGAGACCATGAAGACCATCGGAGTTAAGAGAGAACAAGATGCAAGAATAATAATGGAGATGACTTCTGGACTACCAGAGTACAGAGGCCCCTCGGACACTGAATTAGATAAGTCTGAGGGAACTGCAACTGAGATCGCTCCAAAGTCACCTGCAGTCGAGAAGCCCTCTGTAGATGACTCAGATGATGACAACACTCCCCTGCCCAAGCTGCTGAAGAGGAAGTCATCTGAACCAGAGAATGTTGACCACATCCAAGCCTCACCAGAGAAGAGGCAGAGAGGCCTGATGAACTACTCATCTGATAAAAAAGAAGAAGAGGTGCAGCATGACAGCCCACCTGCACCAACCGAAGACCCATCTGCTCAGATGCAGATATTCATCTCCCCTGCACCTGCCCTGGCTGAAGATCAGCCATATCATCCTGAGCTGATGACAGACAGTATTCCCCTCCTCTCTCTTCCAAGCATTACAGAGGAAGAAGGAGTAGAGGAGATAATTGAGATTCTTGCTGCCAATTATTCATTCAACCTGAAGATCAACAACCCCCAAGGACTCTCAGCAGCACAACTGAAGTTGGTAAGAAAAGAAGTGTTCACATATTCTTTCATCAACATGTACGAAGAATGGAGAGAGTTTAGGATGTACAACTTTTCCCAACTTAAAACTCTCGTTGATAAGACCTCCTGGGAGCATCCTATAGCTATAGAACAACTCACCATGTTATTCTGTCACGAGACTAACGTACAAGTTCTAGTTGAGGAGGATTGGTTCATGCTCCACTTCAAACAGAACATGGACCAATTCATCCTCCAAGTAATGAAGGAGGGTCTAGAGAGTGGAATGTTTGAAGAGGAGGCTGATGGGAGAAAGGAGGAAGTTGAGAATGTTGAAGTTGAATATGTGGTTGGAGAGGCAGAAAAAGAAGCTGCATTTGAAGAAGTTGAAAATATTGAGAAAGAAGCTGCAGTTGAACAAGAAGGAGTTGAAAATGTTGAACAAGAAAAAGAGGTTGAAAGAGAAGAAGAAGGAGAAGTTGAAAAAGCAGAAGTTGCAGAAGGAGAAGATAAAGAATAAGAAAAAGAAAAAGAAAATGAAGAAGAATAAAAAGAAAAAGAAGCAGAAAAAGAAGAAGAGAAAGAAGAAGACAAAGAAGAAGAAAAAGAAGAAGGGGAAGAAAAGGAAGGAGATGAGGAGAGAGATGATGGAGCTGATGGTGCACCTGATCAGGCATCTAGCTCGCATCAGCCTGAAGAGGACAAATCAGGCACACCTGACAAAACCCCATCTGATCAGAAGCCAGGTGATCGAAACCTTCAGAAAAATCAACTGCAAGAAGGTTAGCTGACCAAGAGGACTCAAGTGAGAATGCCCCTCAGATGGCACCTGCAATCCCTATCTCACCTGAGCTGACCGAGCTGATCAGACGGATTGTCGAGGAGACAGTTGCCAAGCTATTAGCAACTGAGGTGAAGCCAGATCTCCAGTCCCTCAACCTGAAGATGGACGCTCTGCTTAAAAAGAACGACCCTTCTCCAACACCTACGAATTCTAGAATGCCTCTTGGCATGTCTGATTTTATGACGAGGGTGGAGGAGCAGCTAGCAACTATTGTTGATGCTGCCAAAAAGGGGAAAGATAAAGGAAAATAGCACATTAGAGCACCTGAGTTCAGGCAGAGGGAAGAAAGGGAAGAAGGGGAAGATAAGGGAGAAGGCAAGAGCATAGAATAAACCTTACCCCTCATTCAAGCTGGAACTTCTCACCTGAAGCGAAATGAGATGGCTGCACCATCTGAAGATCAACCTACAACCAAGAAGAGAAGGACCAGGCAGGTGTAATATCCGGATTAATTATTGAGTATTTTATCTGTATTTGAACCCTGTATTATTCGGAATTGTGATATCGATAATTGAAGTATGATATTTCTCGTATTTGTATCCTTGTACATGAGTATGGCAACATGTAAATTTTCCCATGCAAATACGTGATAATATACACTAAGAATGTAGCTTAACGTACGTTATCGGCTAAGAGTTAGCGTACGCTACGAATGAAGCATAGCGTACGTTAGACAGTCAATAATTGAGCTGGGCGGCTAGCACTTGCGCCAGCCGGACATGGGTCCGGATAAGATTCCCACTAATGAACCTGGACACTTTTGAAGTCAACGATTGTTAACGTACGCTAAGGAACATGTCTAGCGTATGCTAAAGGGTGTGGCTTACGTACGTTACCTGATGGTGTATAGGATAGTTAAGTATCAATGATGATAGCATATGTAAGGACATATGGGTAGCGTACGCTAAGAGGCTAACGTACTTTATGCATGAAGGCTAACGTACGTTAAGGACAGAAAATTATAAATAAGACAGGACCCCATTTCATTTCAGCTCGTTTATTTCACTTAGCCTTCAACATACTTCGTGCCCAAAGAGATCCCAGCCTCCTTAAACTCTTATAAACCATCTCTACTTGATCATTGAAGATTGGAGATTACTTATCATTGAAGTGAAGAATCATTTTGGATTGACGCATAAACAACCGGAGTTGGATTTTACCTATTGTCTCAGTGTTTTCATCATCTTAAGGTATGTTATGTTGTCTCCAACCTTGAATTCGTATTCTTAAGAATGTTATGATCATACTACCAAGGATATTAAATTCCATAGATGATTTATTCAACCAAACATCATGTTTAGGAAGTTGAGATGATTATGCTTTAAGTACCTCAGTTAAGAGCATCATAATTTGAATCTTGTTACAATGAACAAGTAAAGGAAGTTTCTGAGATTGGTAATCCAAATTTGGAAGGTGTCTTCGTAGTAATCACGGAATTGGTATTAACATCATTGTTATTAGATGAACCTAGGAAGTTGATCATGGAAGGATTGTTGTATCTTGTAAAGGTGGATTGTTAAATAAGCTTCAAGATTGTAGTTTGAATGGTATAAAGATATTGATATCAACCATAGGCCTTCCGAATTATGAATGAGAAATTGTAATCAAGATTGGAGTATGATCACAATGATGATATACGTGTCCTTGAATTCGAAGATGTTTTAATCCGTATGATCATTTTTAATTATATGTGCATGATATGTATGGAGATAACGTACGTTAATCACTGAGGATCTCGTAAGCTTCATCACAAATCGAGACAGTCGTCTGCCCAGTGAGAAACGGTCATGCGTGTTTAGCGTACGCTAAGATATGCAGCTTACGTACGCTATCGAGCATAGTTAACATATGCTACGTTTGGTACGTAACGTACGTTATATCATCAGACGAGTCAGTCGGCTGATCAGAGAGGGACTGTCGATACATGGTTAGCGTACGCTAGACTTCGAGGCTTACGTACGCTAACGAGTAGGCTTAACGTACGCTACCAAGGGTACGTAACGTACGTTAAGCGGGTCAGACAGATTACGTTTTATGAACTTTCAGCCGTAATTTGGATTGTTAGACATTCGTACGACGTGAGATGAACTCTATATTATTTCTTTTGTTTAAGGTTCGAGTTTTGCAACGTGATTAACGAAGGGGCAACCTTCGAGTGTTTTGATATTCGTGGAAGTGTTATTCTTGTCATCGAACCGAGGCAAGTATCTTAATTGTTTTATGTATTGGTGTTATACATATTGTTGTACATATATGTCGTTGTTGTATGTCCACCTCGTTTTGGTCTGACGGGATAATCGGGGGTCTATGCTAGCGTGCTGGGTCATCGGACGGGTTTTCCCACCACGGGTTGGTCTGACGGGATCATCGTGGGTTCTAGGCAGTGAACGCTGGATCATCGGAATTACCATGTGTATGTTGTGATATCATGTTGTGATTATCAGTTGTGTATGTTATTTATGAGTTTCTCGTAGGAGGAGACCCGTTGGTAATTTGTCATCTATATTATTATTATTATTCGTGTAATGTTGAATAATATGTTGTGGTACTTGTACTAGCATCGTTGTGCTAACCCCTTCGGGAGTGAAGATTTATTTATGTTCAGGATCCAGGAGAGCAGGGAAACAACCACTGGAGCTGCATGACGACGAGGGTGCAGAGTGATGTTCCGGCCGGGTTTAATTGTCTGTTGTTTGTGTTATTTTTAATAAGTACTCGAGTACGTCGTCATTTGTGATGATTGAATTTGATGATGTATTAATATTCTTCTTTCGGATATTTGTATTCTCGGTGTTGACCCAGAACTGTTGTATTTTATTTCAGTTACTTTCATATGTTGGTATTTGCTGTTGTCTTTTCATTCCTTCAGCCTTGTAAATTCTTATGTAAAGGATTTACAGCGCTGTAATATTCCTGAATATATCGGGTGTGTTACAAAATATGGTATCAGAGATAATATTATGGATATCTTAGCCATTGGGTTAAAATAGGGGTCATATATGTCTTTTGAGGTAACCGGTCATGAATAACATCACTGTACTGCCAACGTCTTCGTGCAAGCGGTGGTTGTAAGTTCCTAAACTCTATCTCGTCCTTTGCATGTTATACTTTTCTATACTTGAACATTAGAACGATATTGTTTCCTGTATATTGAGTATTTATGATTACAGTATGTTGAGAGATGGACGTGGACGTGGTCGCGGTCGCGGACGAAGAAGAAGGAATGCTGAAAGAGAAGCTTCGCCTTCTAATCAGGCCAGCCACAGCTCAAGCGAACCACAAAGATCTATTAATAATGAACCGGAACATGTTGTGCCCCAAATCCTTCGTCAGGTGGTTAACCAGATGACTCAGTTTGCCCAGGTCATTGACCGAATGCAGGTGGCAGTAGGATTACAACAGGGAGATCGATAGCAAGATATCCCGGACATGGGGAATCGAGGCGACCGATGGCTGCAAGAGGTAGCGAAGATGCAACCACCTAAATTCGACGGATTTTCTGAGACTCCCACATGGGATCATTGGTAAAAATAACTGGAGAAATTTTTTGCCGGGATTAATTGCCCTGACGACCGGAGAGCCTCTATTACTCAGTACTTTCTGATAGGGGAAGCGTTCGAGTGGTGGGAAGCCATCCGGCATGTAGATCATGATGCTGACTGGGCAGAATTTAAGTTGATGATGGAAGCTCAGTACTGCCCTCGTCCTGTGAGGGAAGCCAAAGTTCGGGATTTTTTCTCTGCGCAACCTTCGGATGTGTCAGTGTCTCAGGCGATTAAGACGTTTAACCAGCAGCTGGTATTTGTTCGACATCTGGTCAGAACAGATGCAGAAATGATGATCCATTTTGATATGAGAATGAAACCAGAAATCCAAAGGTACATGTCCGGTTTTGAATGTACCACTCTCCGTCAATATCAGGATAAAGCATTGGCGTATGAAATCAAAGAAGCAGCGATGGAAAAGTTTGCAGAATCCAAGAAGCAGAAAGTATCCGGTAGTTTCACGGAGCACAAGAGTAGTGGGCCCCGCAAGGCCCAGTCATCCTTTCATTCTTTCAAGAAACCTCCGCACCCATCTAAGTGCGGAAGAACTTTGGAGCAGCATCAGCCACGACAGATGTAACTAGGAAGTGCTTTAACTGTGCCCAAACAGGGCACTATCGGCGAAATTACCCCCTACCTGCCGTGTCTTGTTTTGATTGTGGTCGAGAGGGACATCATGTGGTGTTTTGTGAAGAGACTGCAAAGTCTTTTCGAGCCTGTATGTCACAGCCAGTTCAGAAGGAAGCCAGTATCCAACAGACGCAGCAAAGTGTTCAACTGCCCCAAAATTTTGGTCGCGGACGAGGCAGAGGACAGTGGGACCGAAAGAGGATATCGAGTGTCGGATCTGTTCCCCCACATCTGTACGAGATGAGGAGATCAGACGATCAGGATGCTGCTGTCCCATCAGGTACTGTTCAGATCCTTTCACAGCCAGTTAGCATTTTATTCGATACAGGAGCTACACATTCATTTATATCCTTGTCTTGTGTAAATCATTTGAATATTTCTGGTTTTCATAATTTTGAGACTTATGTTGTGGGTTTACCAAGTGGAGAGAGGATTGTGGGAAACTTAGAAACTAGAGATTTCCCTGTATCATTTGGAGGCAGAGAGTGGCCCTCAAATCTGATTGTGATAGAGATGCAAGGAGAGGACCTGATACTCGGAGATGATTGGCATAATCGATATGGATCTATTGTAAACTACCGAAATAGGAATATCTCATTGATAGCTGACGATGGTTCCGAGATACTGTTTGAAGGATGGAAACCAGAAAGCTCAGGAAAGATGATCAAGGCGATGAAAGCTGTCAAATTGTTGAAACAGGGCTGTACTGGATACTGGTGCTATGCAATGAAGAAAGAAGACAGAAAAGTAGAACTCTCATCCATTCCTGTTGTGAACGAATTTCCGGATGTGTTTCTTGACGAATTGCCTGGACTACCTCCATGACGGGATGTAGAATTCACCATCGAACTGGAATCCAGGAGCTACACCAATTTCTAAAGCGCCGTATCGTGTGGCACCTACTGAGATATACGAATTGAAGAAGCAACTGGAAGAGTTACTGGACAAAGGCAATATCTGGCCAAGCGTTTCACCCTGGGGGTGCACCAATTCTTTTTGTCCGGAAGAAGGATGGATCACTTCGGTTGTGTATTGACTATCGAGAACTGAACAAGATGACAATTAAGAACAAGTATCCGTTGCCATGGATTGATGATTTGTTTGACCAGTTGCAAGGAGAAACAGTGTTTTCTAAAATCGATCTGAGATCAGGATATCATCAGCTGAGGATTAAGGAATCTGATGTTCCGAAGTCAGCATTCAGAACTCGTTACGGACATTATGAGTTTGTAGTGATGCCGTTTGGTCTCACTAATGCACTTGCCGTGTTTATGCAATTGATGAATTGAGTGTTCATAGAGTATTTGGACAAGTTTGTGGTTGTGTTCATTGATGACATTCTAGTTTATTCCAAGAGCCCAGAAGAGCATGCACAGCATCTGCGGATCGTTTTAGACCTTCTCAGAAACAAGCAATTGTACGCCAATCTTTCTAAGTGTGAATTCTGGCTAGAAGAAGTGATGTTCCTTGGCCACGTGGTATCAGCTGAAGAAGTCCGAGTAGACCCCTAGAAAGTCGAAGCAGTTATGGATTGGAAGCCTCCTAAGAACGTAAAGGAAGTCCGGAGTTTCATAGGACTTGCTGGGTATTATCGTCGGTTCGTGGAAGGGTTTTCCAAAATTACCCGCCCACTTACTCGATTACTTTGTAAAACTCAAAAGTTTGAGTGGAACGAGATGTGTCAGACTAGCTTTGATGAATTGAAGAAGAGATTGGCGACGGCACCGATTTTAGCACTTCCACAGGGAACTGGAGGATTCATAGTTTATGGTGACGCTTCGAACCAAGGTCTTGGGTGTGTATTAATGCAAAATGAGAAGGTGATCGCCTATGCGTCACGACAGCTGAAACCTTATGAAGCGAATTACCCATCACATGATTTGGAGCTGGCAGCAGTAGTTTTGCTTTGAAAATTTGGAGACATTACCTGTACGGGACTCACTGTCAGATCTTCACGGATCATAAGAGTCTCAAATACATCTTCAGTCAGAAAGAGTTGAACATGCAGCAAAGGAGATTGCTGGAACTGATTAAGGACTATGACTTGGAGATTCTTTATCATCCAGGCAAAGCGAATGTAGTGGCCGATGCACTTAGCTGCAAGCCTGTTTCTATTCAGATGCTGGAGACTCTGACCTCTCAACTCAGTAATCAACGAGAAATGATTCGCGAAGGAATTGAAGTATGGTTTCAAAGAGTCCAAGGACAACCGTGTGTGATGGAAATAACTTTATCGTTAACCGAAGAAATCAAATCTAAGCAATTGGATGATCCTCTGATGATTCGGTTACGCGATGAAGTGAGCAAGGGAAAAGCCCCAGGATTTCTAATTCATGATGATGGAGTATTGAGATTTCAGAGACAACTTTGTGTTCCCGATGTCGATGTTCTGAAGCAGATAATTATGAAGGAAGCTCACAACACACCCTACTCTATCCACCCGGACACTAGTAAGATGTATAAGAATTTCTGGTGGGGAAACATGAAGAAAGATATAGCGGATTATGTCTCGAAATGTTTGATTTGTCTATAGGTTAAGATCGAACATCAACGACCTGTCGGGATGCTGAAGTCGCTCCCGATTCCTGAATGGAACTGGGAGGACATATCGATGAACTTTATCACTAATATGCCAAATACCAGAACAGGAATGAACATGATTTGGGTGATAGTTGATCGTTTAACCAAAATCAACTCATTTTCTAGGCATTAAGGACATGTGGGGACCAGAGAAGTTGGCACGATTATTTATTTCAGAGATAGTCCGATTGCATGGTACACCGAAGACCATTATTTCTGACCGAGATGGTCGCTTTGTGTCTCATTTTTGGAAAGCAGTTCATAAAGCCTTGAGAACCGAATTGAAATTCAGCATAGATTATCATCCACAGACAGACGAACAATCCGAGAGGACTATTCAAACGGTGGAAGACATGCTGAGGGCTTGTGCCTTAGACTGGTCAACTGATTGGGAAGTTCATCTGCAGTTGATTGAATTCACTTACAACAATAGTTGGCATGCTTCCATTAAGATGGCACCGTTTGAGGCATCATACGGGAGGAGATGCAGATCGCCTCTATGTTGGAATGATTCACCAGACTTGATGAGGACGGAACTGGAATTGATTGTACAGATATGAGAAAAGATAGCCTTGATTCGCGAAAGGCTGTTGACCCACCCAGAGTCGACAGAAATCTTACACAGATGTAGGCCGTCGCCCGTTAGAGTTCAGTACTAGAGATCATGTACTTTTAAAGGTTTCTCCTACTCGGGGAATCTTTCGTTTCGGAAGAAAGGGGAAGTTGAGTCCGAGATATATCAGACCATTCTAGATTCTTGAGAGAGTTGGAGAGTTGGCTTACAGATTGGCATTACCGCCGTTATTGAGACATGTTCATAACGTGTTCCACGTATCCCAGTTACGGAAGTATATACCAAATCCTAGTCATGTCATTGATTTCAGCAAGATCGAAGTCGCTCAGGATGGCATGTTTGAAGAGAGACCGATCAGGATACTCGAGAGTCGAGTTAAGCAATTGAGGAACAAACCAATCGCTTTGGTCAAGGTTCAGTAGTCACGCCACGAGGTGGAAGAAGCCACTTAGGAAATGAAAGATAGCATGAGGTCCAGATATCCAGAGTTATTTTTGTCTTGAGTTTCGGGATGAAACTCCTTTTTAGTAGGAGAGCATGTAATATCCGGATTAATTATTGAGTATTTCATCTGTATTTGAACCCTATATTATTCGAAATTGTGATATCGATAATTGAAGTATGATATTTCTCCTATTTGTATCCTTGTACATTAGTATGGCAACATGTAAATTTTCCCATGCAAATACGTGATAATGTATGCTAAGAATGTAGCTTAACGTACGTTATCGGCTAAGAGTTAGCGTACACTACAAATGAAGCGAAGCGTACGTTAGACAGTCAATAATTGAGCTGGGCGGCTAGCACATGCGCCAGCCGGACATGGGTCCGGATAAGATTTCCACGGATGAACCTGGACACTTTTGAAGTCAACGATTGTTAACGTACGCTAAGGAACATGTCTAGCATACGTTAAAGGGTGTGGCTTACGTACGTAACCTGATGGTGTAATGTACGTAATCGAGTGTAGAATGAGGACAATTAACTATCAGTGACGATAGCATACGCTAATGACATCTGAGTAGCGTACTCTAAGAAACTAACGTACGTTATGCATGAAGGCTAACGTACGTTAAGGACAGAAAATTATAAATAAGGCATCACCCCATTTCATTTTAGCTCGTTTATTTCACTTAGCCTTCAACATACTTTGTGCCCAGAGAGATCTCAGCCTCCTTAAAATCTTATAGACCATCTCCACTTGATCATTGAAGATTGGAGATTACTTATACTTGATCATTGAAGTGAAGAATCATTTTGGATTGACACACAAGCAACCAGAGTTGGATTCTACCTATTATCTCAGTGTTTTAATCATCTTAAGGTATGTTATGTTGTCTCCAACCTTGAGTTCTTATTCTTAAGGATGTTATGATCATGCTACCAAGGATATTAAATTCCATAGATGATTTATTCAACCAAACATCATGTTTAGGAAGTTGAGATGATTATGCTTTAAGTACCTCGGTTAAGAGCATCATAATTTGAATCTTGTTACGATGAACAAGTAAAGGTAGTTTCTGAGATTGGTAATCCAAATTTGGAAGGTGTCTTCGTAGTAATCACGGACTTGGTATTAACATCATTGTTATTAGACAAACCTAGGAAGTTGATCATGGAAGGATTGTTGTATCTTGTAAAGGTGGATTGTTAAATAAGCTTCAAGATTATAGTTTGAATGGTATAAAGATATTGATATCAACCATAGGCCTTCCGAATTATGCATGAGAAATTGTAATCAAGATTGGAGTATGATCACCATGATGATATACGTGTCCTTGAATTCGAAGATGTTTTAATCCGTAAGATCATTCTTAATTGTATGAGCATGATATGTATGGAGATAACGTACGTTAATCACTGAGGATCTCGTAAGCTTCATCACAAATCGAGACAGTCGTCTGCCCAGTGAGAAACTATCATGCGTGTTTAGCATACGTTAAGCTATGTAGCTTACGTATGCTATCAAGCATAGTTAAGGTATGCTACGTTTGGTACGTAACGTACGTTATATCATCAGACGAGTCAGTCGGCTGATCAGAGAGGGATTGTCGATACATGGTTAGCGTACGCTAGACTTCGAGGCTTACGTACGCTAACGAGTAGTCTTAACGTACGCTACCAAGGGTACGTAACGTACGTTAAGAGGGTCAGACAGATTACGTTTTATGAACTTTCAGCCGTAATTCGGATTGTTATACATTTGTACGACGTGAGATGAACTCTATATTATTTCTTTTGTTTGAGGTTTGAGTTTTGCAACGTGATTAACGAAGGGGCGACCTTCGAGTATTTTGATAATCGTAGAAGTATTATTCTTGTCATCGAATCGAGGCAAGTATCTTAATTGTTTTATGTATTGATGTTATACATATTGTTGTACATATATGTCGTTGTTGTATGTCCACCTCGTGTTGGTCCGACGGGATCATCGGGGGATCTATGCTAGCGTGCGTTGGATCATCGGACGGGTTTTCCACCACGGGTTGGTCTGACGGGATCATCGTGGGTTCTAGGCAGTGAACGCTGGATTATCGGAATTACCATGTATATGTTGTGATATCATGTTGTGATTATCAGTTGTGTATGTTATTTATGAGTTTCTCGTAGGAGGAGACTCGTTGGTAATTTGTCATCTATATTATTATTATTCTTCGTGTGATGTTGAATAATATGTTTTGGTACTTGTACTAGAATCGTTGTGCTAACCCCTTCGGGGGTGAACATTTGTTTACGTTCAGGATCCAGGAGAGCAGGGAAACAACCACTGGAGTTGCATGACGACGAGGGTGCAGAGTGATGTTCTGGCCGGGTATAATTGTCTGTTGTTTGTGTTATTTTTAATAAGTACTCGAGTACGTCGTCATTTGTGATGATTGAATTTGGTGATGTATTAATATTCTTCCTTCGAATATTTGTATTCTCGATTTTGACCCAGAACTGTTGTATTTTATTTCAGTTACTTTCGTATGTTGGTATTTGTTGTCTTTTCATTCCTTCAGCCTTGTAAATTCTTATGTAAAGGATTTACGGCGCTGTAATATTCCTGAATATATCGGGGGTGTTACAGCAGGAACCTGAGCAAAGATTTTAATGGGAGGGAAAAGAGCTATGGTTCGTTGAGGAATTTTTGCCTGCTGAGATGGGACATATGTGGGGAGGAGCAAAGAAGCAGTTCATAGAAAAATACTATCTCTGGGAATTGCTCCAGGATAAAGATTGCTCCCCGCAGCAGTCATTCATAAACTTTTTGTCCTCAACTTGGCCAAAGCTCTGGGCTGCTCTGAAGAAATATGCCAAGAAGTTCGATGCCTATCCTATGATCCCCAACATCACACCTGAAGAAGCCCCCATCTTGATGAATAATGATGTGGATGAGCTGGCTCTTCAGAAGGAGATCAAGAAAGTATGTGTTGAGAATAACTTCACATCTCACGAGGAACAGGAGTTTGCATCTTTGGTAGTCAGGAGGAAATATGGGTTATCCCCAGTTTCCAAGAGGCCAATTGGTGAAAATCCTCTAAGGTCTATCCCTCCATCAAAGCTGGAGGTTTCTAGAGGAAGAGGAAGAGGGAGCTTGATAGATTAGACCTGCAATTTCATTTACTTGTAAATTTAGTTGGAAATCTATCTGTAAAATTGTTGTAATTTACTTATATTTTGTATCACTCAAAGACTGCACTGTAATGTAATATGAATAAAATTTTATAACAGTCCTTTGAATGACAACCACTAGTTGTCTCAAAGGAAGATTGAGTTTGATTTGTGTCATGCACCTTATTTGTGCAGACTTATTTACATGCTTTAGTTTTTCCATCATCAAAATAGGGGAAATTTGTTAGGAATACCTATTAGATTTTGATGATGTCATCCCTGTATTAATTTATTATTCAAATTTATGTTTAAAGTACTTGGCAAAATATAAAGAAGAACCAAATGAGTATCTTCTATATGCCTTAAATTTTTAAGGTTATTATTATTGATCAGTTGTAAAAGCGACATAGTATAGAACAGAGAACTTTATTTCAAAGGTTCAGATAAGAGAAGATCAGAGAAGTTCATCCCTAATTAGGGGACTTTATCTCAGAGAAGTCCAAAGTTAGAGAACTTCCAATCAGAGGACTTTATCTCAGAAGAAGTCCAAAGTCAGAGAACTTCTAATCAGAGAACTTCAAGGTAGAGAACTTCACTTCAGAGCAGATAAGATCATTTCAGAGAAGTTCAAGTCAGAGAACCTCAAGACAAGAAGTTTAGGCCAGAGAACCTCAGAGGACTTCACATCAGAGAATTTTTCATCAGATAAGGTTGACTGCACTCCAGACAGCTTTGACCAAGTTATTTCAGACAGGTTCTCAGTTCATCCAAGATACTAAGTCCACGTCATCAAGCGTTGAAAAGTCAACAATCACGGAAAGTCACATGCGGACGTAGGAGACAAACTTGAAAGATTCCCAAAAAGCAAGGAATTAAATATTCATCAAGATCCGCATTCTGAAGACTTTATACCTATTCTAATCAAGAATAACGGCGCTCAACAAGAAAGTCTTTCAAACGGTCAGAATTGAAAAGGGAATCCAACCTTGCAATGGATTGATAAGATAAACAAAGAAGTCCACTCTCCAACGAACGGATTTGTTACGGTAGTGCAATGGCTATGAAGGAAGCTCAAGGATCATACTATATATATCTGAAGATATGAATTGAGAAACATACGAAGCAAACATCAATGCGAACAAAACGTACAAGCGATCAAAGCATTCAAGCAATCAAAAGCATTTTATAGCTTCGTGAAAGAGCAAGCTTGAGAGATCATATCTAAAGAAGCTCTTTGTTGGAGAAGACAACACTCTTGTCTAAAACTTGAGTACGAGGTTGCCTTCTTGAACGAGGTTCTTGAAAGTAAATAGACTGTAAATGCATCCACGGGTTCTTGGTTGGAAGGTCATAGACAACTCGAGCGTTGTTGAGGCATCCAAGGGTTTTCAATTAGGAGGTGCTAGGCAGTTAAGGGAGTTGCAACGGCCACGGGTTTCCACTGGTTGGAAGTTGTTGTAACTATTGTAACCTTTATCACTGGTTAACAGTTATAGTTAATTTATCTCCAACTGGTTTGGAGAGAAATGGATTAGTAGAGGATTACCCCAGCTCTGAAACCACTATAAGTGACTGCGTGTTTTACTGCATTAAACATCATACTTACCTGTTGCATACATATTCATTGTTCCATTAGTTAGTTATCTGTAGAGAACATTAAGTTACCCGCTATCGTCATCAGCTGTCTTCCGCATATCTTGTCTGCATAAGACTTTAAGTCATCTGTACTTATCAGCTGAGAAAACTCACCTGAATTTCGGTAAAGAGTTTCAATAAGTCTATTCACCCCCCTTTTAGACTTATTCCTGATGACTTGTGACCTACAATAAGTATGCTAATGAAATTAGTATACTCGGATACGACTCACCTCGGTTCAGTCACATAGACTCCACTCTAGGATAGTCAATTACTAAATCGTAAGGTTATGATAGGTATATGTGAATATTTGACTTCAAGATTCAATAAGAGATGTGCTTGTGAAACTAAGTTACTCATTAGAGTAGTTCAATCCAATCACCTGTCGATGGGGTCAACCTCGAAGAGCAATTTGATGGGCAAATAATAGTCTTTGTTGAATACTAAGATAAGATTCTTTCTCCTATAAGTGACAGGTGAATGTCCTACATGGTTAGTAGCAAATAAGATCAGAAGTATTTGGCCAAATCAGATGAGGTAATTGTATTTAATACACGAGAGCTCAGTGATCTTGATTTGTACTAATACATGGATATAATCAAGTTGATAAAGAGTTTGACTTTACTGTGACCCTAAAACTTGATCAGGACATCTGATTGAAGTGTTTATACGTATACAATATTAATACCAAAAATATTTTGGAATGATTCCTATCATTCGTTCTCAGTTGAGTTACGATGTTTGCCACGAGACTGGCTAGGTGTTATTCACACTCTTTAGTTTCTCTCATTACTGATTGAGATGAATCTACAGAGTTGTGCAAATATGTTAGCAGGCAGATTAATTTAAGCATATTATCTTGCTGTGAATATTGGACATTAAATGTCTAATTCAATTTATTTTATAATTTAACCGGTCATATGAATTAAATAATTACTGGCCAATTGATTTATTTCATAAATACTTATTTTTTAGAGAAAGAGTATTTAATATAATTAATTAAATTAATTATACAAATATGTTGAACCGGACCAATGTGTATTTGTCGGACAAGAGATCGGTAGGTGAAGCTAAGTGGAACCGTCCATTTTGATCATCAGATGATCGAATATATTTTTGGTAAAAGAGGATTCTTCTTGTCTGGGATGTTCTGGTACTTACTGTTATCTTATATTCACAAATTTTCATCCTGTTTGGTGGAAAGATAAGAAGTGTATATATTATCCATTCTTCACGTGAATAAGGATGAGATATAATACTCACTTCACATGTTCAAAAAAGTGTGCTGCTTTTTTATAAATAATAGTAAGGACTTTTCAATAAAAGTTTGTGAAGTAATTATTACAACTCTCGGAGATAGAAATAAAGTGAGAAGAATTTTCAAACACATCTCCGACCGCCTACATTCACGTATCGACATGCCCCTTGCTTTGCCCCTCATGCCGGAAGCTCCACCGAATTTGTCATGCAATATCAACTACTTAGACCGTCCTGATAGTTTAATTCCATATATAACTAGCTACGCTAAAGACCGGGTGTTTACTTCGGCCTTCACCCGCCACTCATACACATTTGAAGGAGAATGATTTTTCCGTTCGACTATCCGACGCTTGATACATAGAGACATCGTGCTTTCAGGGTTGAAGTTTATACAAGCTTTACGAATTGGATTCATAGTTCTCATCTTCATCAAAAATAAAGTAAATCAAATGTCTTCAAGGATACGACATCGATTCTCATACTTTTACAATTGTTTATGATTGATCCTTGGTCAGGGTTCAGATAAGCACAATTTGTTCACTTTTATTCTTCCGCTGTGTATTCAATTTATGGCCTGAACTCCAATAATATGATATTCAACAAGAAAAAATGAACAATTTAAGAATACGCACATGTGGTGTTCGATGAGCTTTATTGTAACCCTGAAGGAATTGAAGAAAGCACTCAAGTAGTTTTGCGAATCAACCTACAACCATGAAGGAATTATGTAACCATCCTTGTGATAAACCCAGCATTTGCAAGGGATCATGAAGTTGTTGGGATTCCGGATACAAAAACGAGTGCGCAACGGAATAATAAAGCTCAATATAAATAATCCCAAACATGATTGATCAAGTAATATATATACGAAAAAATAAATGGACGAAGATAAAGGATCAAAGTCCCATACCTTTGAAAACTTTGATAATATCTTCGCAATACGATGATGATCACGAACCCGAGCACTAGCACGAAATCCCTTCGTTCCAAACACCGAAAATATGATGCCTCTACTTCACACGCGTCGCATGTTGCCCGAAAAAATTTAACGAAACTCCGTTCTTTAAGAACACGGCTAGGAAGTTATCGTAGGAATTTTCTCTCTAATTTTTCTTGCTTATTTCTTATCTCAAAGATGAAGAAAATTTATCTTTCCCTCTGTTCTTTTGCTCTCGGCCAAACCTCAAGGTGTGTAAGTGTGGTGTTGTTGTGTCTAGTGGTGTGATAAGGATATCACATATATAAGGTCTAACATGCCGAAACAAATGATAAGTCTTTATTTGATAAGATAACAAATCAAGACACTTTGGAAGCATGTGGAAGACTAATCACCACCCACCAACAAAAATAAAAAACACATGTGGAGAGGGAATTGGGGGGGGGGGGGGGGGGGGCTACTAGGAAGGTGCTAGGAAACGGGCCAAGTCACTCGGCTCGTGTACTGGACGTTCGTCAAACGACTCCGTTAAATACACTTCGTTTTATCACCAATGTATTTATATTAATGAATTAATCTAATTAATTAATAACATCAAATACAAATATATTTCTCTAAGAAATATAATTTATGAATTAAATTAACGACCGAGTAACTTAATTTCAATTCATAAGATCGCTATTTGATTTATCCAATAAATCATAATTTAGATATCCAATATTTAATATTAATAGAGAGATAATACATTCATATTAATCCGTCAATGATCCTGATGCATGACTCCCTAGATCCATCTCAGCCGGCATTGGGAGGAACCAATGAGTGCGGGAAGCACTTAGCCAGCCTAGCGGGCCGCACTGTAAACCCCGACTGAGAACGAATGAAGAAATCATTCCAGAACCATTATGTCATGAATACCATATACGTATAGACCCTTCATCAGATGTCCAGGTCAAGTCTTCTGGTCACGGTAAAGTCAAACCCTACTGTTGACTAGACTCTTTACAAGTGTTAATGCAAATCAAGACCGACTGATTACTAGTGTATCCAATACGACTAGATCAGAATGCTTTGGCCAAAGACTTATGATCTTATTCGCCATTAACCGTATAGGACATTCGCCTGCTCACTAGTAGGAGATAGAATCCTTTCTTGGCGTACAGTAAAGACTGCTACCTGCTCGTATAGTCCGCACTTCGAGGTTGACCCAACGATAAAGCAAGTGGGTCTAAATACTCTAATGACAAACTATATATCTCAGCCATATCTCTTAGTGAACCCTCAAGTCAAAGGTCCACGTATACTATCACAACCTTTCGATTCGTCATCGACTCTCCCAGAGTGAATGCCGTGTGACTGAATCAAGTATGAGTCGTTTTCGAGTATACTGGTCCCACCAATATACTTATAACTATGCTATCAAGACATGTACATGTCCTAGCATCAGTTATACAATTCTTACTCAAAAACTTAATGCCCAATTAAGTTTATCGACTTGCGAATGGTTTACGTAAACAAGCTTTAAACATTTCCAGTGCATTTTCTCTTATCCGATAACGAGAGTGGGATGTTCTCTCTTATTTACATGGACTTCACTTCAATGTTTATCAAAATAAGAATGCATTTGCAATACAATAAACAACGAATGAATCAAATTTCCTTTTTATTGATAATTCCATAATTACAAGTACAATGCCCCTTCTCTCTCATCCTCTGAGTGGCATTCGAGGGCATATTCCTAACAATCTCCCACTTGCACTCAATGCCATACATCATGGTATCCAATACCCATGTTTTTCAGATGTCTTTCCAAGACAGCCTCAGATAATGGCTTGGTAAGCGGGTCAGAGACGCGATCTTATGTATCTACTCTTTGCAACGAAACATATCCTTTGCTAACCATCTCTCGAACAAGGTGATACTTTTTCTCTATATGCTTGGTGATATGGTGAGCCCTTGGCTCCTTAGATTGAGCGACAGCTCCATCATTATCATAGAATAGTGATATAGGCGGCTCCACATTAGGCACCACTTGAAGTTCTTGCACAAACTTCTGCATCCAAAATGCTTCCTTGCTAGCCTCTGAGGCAGCTTGGTACTCTGCTTTGCAGGTGAAATCTGCAGTAGTGCTTTGTTTGGAGCTTCTCCAAGACACTGCTCCTCCATTTAGAGTAAACAAATACCCAGATGTCGACTTACAGTCGTCCTTGTATCCTTGAAAATCAGAATCGGTGAATCCAACCACTTTCAGTTCTCCACCACCGTAAGTAAGAACCATATCTTTAGACCTTCTGAAGTACTTAAGAATGTTCTTAACGGCGATGTAGTGTTCCCTTCCCGTGTTTGCTTGAAAACGACTTACCACACTCACAACGTAGGCTAAGCCCAGTCTCGTGCACAACATAGTGTACATGTGGTTGCCCACTGCCGAGGCATATGGTACCTTACTCATCTCTCTTTTGTCTTTCTCATTTTGAGGACACGTTTTCTTGGTGAGATGAATTCCATGTCGCATGGGAAGGAACCCTCTTTTAAAATTATCCATCTTGAATCTTCTCAGGATCTTTTCTATATAGAAGGCTTGGGAAAGTCCTATCATTCTTCACAGTCTATCTCTGTAAAGACGGATACCTAGAATATAGGAAGTTTCTCCTAAGTCTTTCATGGAGAACGTCTTAGAAAGCCAAGCTTTCACAGTGCTGAGCATTGCTACATTATTTCCCATAAGTAGAATATCATCTACATATAATACTAAGAACGCAACGTTGCTCCCACTGACCTTTTTGTAAACACATGGATCCTTCTCATTTTGCACGAAATCAAAGTCCTTGACTGCTTCGTCAAATCTAAGGTTCTAACTCCGAGAAGCTTGCTTCAATCCATAATGGCTCGTTGCAGCTTACACACCTTATGAATATTAGCTTTGGACACAAAATCCTTAGGCTGTTCCATGTAGATTTCCTCCTCGAGGTATCCATTTAGAAAAGCTGTTTTGACATCCATCTGCGGTATTTCATAATCGTAATGGGCAGCAATGGCAAGCATCATGCGAATAGACTTGATCATAGCTACGGGCGAGAAGGTATCATGATAATCGATCCCTTCCTTTTGGGTATAACCCTTTGCCACAAGCCTGGCTTTATAGGTGTCAACCTTGCCATCCCCATCAGTCTTCCTCTTATAGATCCATTTACTTCCAATAGGCTTCATGCGAGTTGGTAGATCTACTAGAGTCCAGACCTGATTGGCATGCATCGAGTCTATCTCATCTTCCATAGCTTCTTGCCATTTGTCGGAGTCTACATCCTCTATCGCCTGCTAATATGTGACAGGTTCATCCTCACGGCTATCAGGTACGTCGTGGAGACCCAGTTCTTTGACATGTGTATAGCCATACCTCTCAGGTAATTGATACACCCTATCAAACCTTCGGAGTGGAGGTTGTGTTACAATAGGTTCGGTTCGTGATTCTTGATTAGATGTGTCTCCTCAGGACTTTCATTATGCTCTTCCAAAGAGACATTTATACCCGAGCCACCTTTCTGAATGAATTCATCCTCAAGAAAGTGTGCTTGTATAGCCACGACGACCCTATGGTCTTTGGGCATGTAGAATACATAACCCAGCGAGGCCTCTGGATATCCTATGAAACGTCACTTGACAGACCTCGATTCCAGTTTGTCCACCTTATCCTTCTTGACATAGGTTGAACATCCCCAAATCCTTATGTGATTAAGACTTGGTTTCTTACCCTTACACATCTCATGCGGAGTGATAGGAACAGATTTGGAAGGACATCTATTAAGGATATAGGCAGCGGTAAGTAGGGCGTACCCCAACAGGTAAATCGGTAAATTAGTGTAATTCAACATGGAGTGAACCATGTCCAACAAAGTCCGATTTCTCCTTTCTGAGACACCATTTAACTGTAAGGTTCCTGGCGGCGTGAGTTCCGAAACTATTCCATGTTCCGTAAGGAACTCATCAAACTCGGGGCTCATATACTCGCCACCTCAGTCCGACCGAAGTGTTTTGATATGACATCCAGTTTGTTTTTCAACTAGGGCCTTAAATTCCTTGAATTTAGTAAAGGCTTCGGATTTATGTTTCATCAAGTACATAATCCCATACCTAGTATGATCATCTGTGAATGTTATGAAATATTGATATCCATCTCGGGCTGCTTCCAAATCACTACAAACATCGGTATGTATCAACCCAAGTTTTTCAGCAGCCCTTTCAAAATTCCTTGTGAAGGGGGACTTAGTCATCTTGCCTCTAAGGCAGGATTCACAAGTTGGATAGGGTTCTTCACCCAATGTACTTAAAAATCCGTCTTTCTCCTTTTTGTGAATCTTGGTCTGACCAATATGACCAAGTCTAAGGTGTCACTTAAGAGCTTGATTAGTATCATGTCTGCCATGTTTCCTAGTTATAGTGTTCACTGCTGATTTATATTGCAAGTTCAGATGATATAAACCATTCAATAATGTAGCTGTACCAACAATTTTATTTCGAAAATAAATTTTACAACTACCATTGCCAATGAAGAAAGAAATCTTTTTCGGTCCAAGACTGGAATGGATACAATATTTTTATGCCCCTTGGGCAAAACCAGTACTTCATCTAACATCAAATAAAACCAGATTCCAAACCCAGTAGGAGTGATCTAATATCGGTAGCCTCGACACTTTATCCGCTTCCGACAGTGATCATCACTTCCCCAACTTCAAGCTGCCTACTTCATTCCAGATCCTGATTCATAGTACAAATATGAGAAGTAGCACCTGAATCCAGAATCTATGAAGCAGAATATAAATTTTCGTACCTGATGCGCCATTGATCTTGGGACAAGTCCTACTCCAGTGGCCCAACTCACCACATTCATGACATTTGTCCGTAGGTTTGGTACCGTCTACCTTCTGAACCTTTGAGGCCTTGCCCTTGCCATTCTGCACCCCTTTCTTGAGTTTATACCACTCGTAGGTCTTCTTCTTGTTCTTGGACCTCTGAGGCCCAGAAGAAATCACAAGAGCAGCCTCCCTCTGCTTAGTCTTCATGTTAGACTGTGCCGTCACCAGTTTAAATTTCATTACAGTTGAAATTCATTACAAACTGCGTGAAGGAGTAAGGTAGAGATTGAAGTATGAGATCAATTTGGAGGATTAAATCCATGAAAGTTGAGCACCTCGAGCCTCTCAATCATAGAGATTAGGGGTGGCATTTCGAAACTGAAAATTGAAAGCTGAACCAAAAAAACCCAAAAAAAAGAATCGAAAAACCGAAACCGAAGAAGACCAGACCGAAAAACAAAAAAATAGAACTGAACCGAGCTAATTTGGTTCGGTTCTCGGTTCGGGGTCGGGCGGAACTAAACTGGACCGAAATGGACCGAAGTCAAATTTCAACATACTAAAATGACCTTGTTTTTGTGATTTTGGTGTGTTTCGAATTTTAGTATAATTCGTTTTCCTTTTGTAAGACCCTCATGGGTCCAACGAGGACCGATAATATGCTCATGTAATTTGTAATTCAATTAATTTAGGTTGAGAGAATGAGCTACTGTGATTTACGATTGTTATATGTTTTGAGATATTTGTAAATGGCTATGCAACTATAGCTTTTATCTTGAACATATATATAACTCTTGTTGGTTTGTTGTTATATATAACTTATTCTATTGCATATAATATTTGAATTTATATTGTGGAGAACCGAAAAAACATCAAACAAAATCGAAACCGAACCGAATATTTATAAAACTGAACTTAACCAAACCAAACTTCAAAAAGAACCAAACCAAACCGAAACCAAATATTTGGTTCGATTCTTGGTTTCGGTCAAAAACCGAACCGAATAGAACCGAGTCCATCTCTAATAGAGATCATCTTGAGGATGTGGTCTCCCACTTTCTCCCCTTCCTTCATCTTAGCACTGAATAACTGCTTCGATACCTCATATCTAGCAGTTCTACTATGCTCCCCATAAAGTTCGATCAAGTGTGCGAGAATCTGCCTAGCAGAAGTCATTTTCTCATTCGCTCTCTGCAGCTCATTAGTCATGGAGCCCATCATAAAGCCATGGACCAGCACATCATCCTTGACCCATTTTTCATGGACGTCAATTTCTTCCTAATTACCCCTAGTCCGGACTGGAGTCGGTGGAATGTCTGCCTATAAGACGTATCCCAGAGACTCCATACTGAGTACAATCTTCAGATTCCGCAACCAGTCAAAGAAGTTGGGGCCAGTTAGGAGATTCTTTTCAAGTAGTATTGCTAGTGGGTTCTTTGCCATTTTAAGAGAGATATTGTTTCGTTTCTATGCATTGATTTAGACAAGATTGAATTAGTGACTTGTTTTATTATGATATAATTTAAGGGCTTGTATAATTCTTGTCTCGGCTCCCACTAATTTTATCGAAATTACACACTCCCATGTTATAACCCGGAAGTCATGGCTAGATTGACTTCTTAGTGGTGATCGAGTTCTTTACAAAATTTAGCAGACGCAACCCGTCAGGTTTCTTGCCTATTAATTTCTGTAAAGTGGTGTCCAACACCAACCCGTCCAACGGATGATTCGATCTTCTTTTACCCCTAGTCTTCATGCCCTCAACCTATCAAGTTTCTTGGCAATCCGGACTATCTAAGTTGTTGACCATCAACGTCTATCAGTCTGACTATTGAATCTCGCCCGGCAACCTACCAGGTTTCTAGGGGCGAAATTTATCACCAACCGAAGGCATCTAATGCACTTAAGAATTTATCAACCTCTACCAAATATACTACCCCGATAACTCGGAAGCATAGCACACTGGCCCGGGTATCAATTTTCTATGAGTTTGATGGAGGGTAGGAAACCTCGGAACCTTTTCAAACTTAGTATGTTTGATAGTCGGGAGAATTTCGCGATTAATGTTACACTTTGCACATTAATTCATTTATAAGCGTGTTTGTATTTCTCTATCATTCAAAATGAAAAACAGTAAATAGCAACCTAGTTACCATCAACATGCAGTTCATGGACTGTTCCTAAAACAATACATCATAATCTAATTACATGTCTTCGGTCTTGAATCTTCGTCTTCTCGAATGGATCTTCCTCCGGTCTTCATCATTACATATAAATTTTACATTTGAAAAATTGCATCCTATACAAATTTTTCTAGTAAAATAAATAGGCTAAAAAACGGGCTTTACAACCCAATCGAATAAAACCGAACGATTCAAAAGTAGGTCCATGAACCACATCCCCATTCAAAAGCATTCGTCCAATAAATACTAAATAAATAGATTGAAAATTAAATATATATATCCAATCAATATATATAATCAACTATTAAATAGAATTGATCCAATCAGTTCTCACAATCGGTAATATGAAAACGTTCAAAGTAATTCGGTCAATCACATGTATTCTATTTTATTAATTTTCCCTAATAAAATGAGATACCATATATTATTTTAATCATATTAAATCCAATTTAAAAATGGGAATTAATTTTTAGGAATACACGAAGAAACGAGCCCGAAACAAGACGAAAGGGGGCTGGATCGCGGTCCGAACAGCCTGGACCGCGGTTCGAACTGCCTGGACTTCCCGTCAGGGCCAGCATCAGGGCCATATCGCGGTCCCAAAGGCTGGACCGCATGGCAGCCCCCCGGGCACTGTTTCGGGTGCCGCCCAACGGCAATACGGGCCTCGATTTCTGACCGAATATCTAATATCTATATTTTTCAACATTCATATCTTCAATATAAATCATATTTCCAAGAAAATAAAGATTTATATTTAGACATAAGTTTACAAAAATATAACAACAACGAACGAATAAACATATACCATGATTATGACAAAAATGATTCCAAATCATTCGTTATACTATCAAGCATTCCAAATGCTAAAAATAATTCGTATATACGGTATCATAGACCTCGCTCCAATACCACTGTTGGGCTTCCGGACACAAAACGAGTACACAGCGGAATAATAAAGCTCAATATAAAGAATTCCAAACCGGATCGATCAAGTAACGTATATATGAAAAAATAAATGGACGAAGATAAATGATCAAAGTCCCATACCTTTGAAGCCTTTGATAATATCTTCGCAATATGATGATGATCACGAACCCGAGCACTAGCATGAAATCCCTCCATCCCAAACACTGAAAATATGATGCCTCTACTTCATAGGCGTCGGATGTTGCTCGGAAAAATTTAATGAAACTCCGTTGTTCAAGAACACGGCTAGAAAGTTATCGTAGGAATTTTCTCTCAATTTTTTCTTGCTTATTTCTTATCTCAAAGAGGAAGAATAAGATGAAGAAAATTTATCTCTCCCTCTCCTCTTTTGCTCTCGGCCAAACCTCAAGGTGTGTAAGTGTGGTGTTGTTGTGTCTAGTGGTGTGATAATGATATCACATATATAAAGTCTAACATGCCAAAACAAAGGATAAGTCTTGATTCGATAAGATAACAAATCAAGACACTTTGTAAGCATTGGAAGACTAATCATCACCCACCAACAAAAAACACAAACACATGTGGAGAGGGAAGGTGCTAGGAAATGGGCCGAGTCACTCGGCTCGTGTACTGGACGTTCGTCAAACGACCTCGTTAAATACACTCCATTTTATCACCAATATATTTATACTAATTAATTAATCCAATTAATTAATTACATCAAATAAAAATATATTTCTCTAAGAAATATAATTTATGAATTAAATTAATTACTAATAACTTAATTTCAATTCATAAGATCGCTATTTGCTTTATCCAATAAATCCTAATTTAGATATCCAATTTCTAATATTAATAGAGAGATAATAAATTCATATTTATCCACCAACGATCTTGATGCGCGACTCTGTAGGTCCATCTCAGTAGGCATTGGGAGGAACCAATGAGTGCGGGCAGCACTTAGCCAGCCTAGCGGGCCGCACTGTAAACCCCGACTGAGAACGAATGAAGGGATCATTCCAGAATCATTATGTCATGAATACCATATACGTATAGTCCCTTCATCAGATGTCATGAATTTTATTTCCAGCGATTGTGCTAACTTTTATCCCAACCAACTTGGTTCCCATCTTGAATTTGCAAGTGGTATTATGACACATGTTTTTCAACCTCTTTTTGGCCGAATTTGCCATAGATAATGCAATTTTTGGCATGCATTGTACGCTAAAATATCAGTTTTCAAATGTTGAAAAACAGTTTCCTTGGGGAAGCCCAAAATACGCACCCTTATAAGAAGGTCGAGCGTATGCATGGTAGTTTTACACCATGCTTGTGTCGTGATTTTTCCCCTTAGGCATATTATCTTGCCATGTTATGCACTCAATATGATAGATCATTTTGATCGTATCTGGTATAAAATCTCTATGTTGTTAGAGTGTTCGCTATGCTCATGTTTGTAAAATTTTGCAAGCGAAATTGAGTACATATTAAGCTATTTCCAAGGAACGCAATATTTTTGGATTTCGTGTTATAAATCTATTGTGACTATAATGACTAGCTCATCACAATCAATGAGTAGTACAATGCTCAAGTTGTTGAATGCCGAATGGCGTTTTCTAGTCACATATGTTCCGTAACAATTGAACCATGTTATGACTCGATGATATATATGCCAAAGTGTATTACTCATAGCATCTCATTGTGATTTGTGAGAAATAAAATCTTATGCATCACTTGTATCAGATATGTGAAAAAGAAAAATATTCATGAGTCAATATGGTCCAGCTTACATCGGTTTTTGTAACCAGAAGATGTATTGGGGCATTGACACATTTAGGCTTTAATAGTCCAAAGTTTGGACAGTTTGATGATCCAAATACCACGGTATTGTCATGGACATTATTTTTTCTTTGAACAAAGAAGCTATCTGGGTCAAAGACACCAAAGTACGTTGGTGGAGTCGTGAGCAGGGCTCATGACCGATGATGATAGTTATGTCATTCGCGTCTTGCTTTCATAAGCATGTGTGATGCCAAAGACCCCCCGATGATCCTTCGTAGCCATGTTCATTGATTAAATCCTATTCTTTGGCAAAATTAGGAGATGACACCCTCATATGCTAAAGAGAATAATGTAATGACTCGCATAAGCATGGTGCTGAGTCCTCCCTTTTTCACCGAGTCCTTATACATACATGATCATAAGTATTAGCCTGGGTGGCTTATGATGTTATGATGGTGTTCACAAATGGTCGTACTCAAGTGATAACATTTATATGTTATGTTGTTCCTTTGACAATGATTGATAAGTTGATGAAACCTGAGTTTATGGTTGTCCAACTTGCGGACCAGTCATTGTAAAGGTCGGTTCAACCATTTTTAGACCAAGTATTAAAGTGAAATTTTAACGAGTACTTTCTAACATCCAAGGCTACCTTCTCACAAATTTTGGTGCCATTTGGAGACTTGGAATGAGGTGAACCACTTAAATGAAGTTTTCACATACCACCAGCCATCTTAACGACCAGTTCGATGTCATTTCGACCGGTTTCTGACCACAAGGTTGATGGTTTTGGAATCCCAACACCCGTTTATATATGCTCACGAAATTTTGAGGTGCTTGGTTCTGGTGAAGGGAGTGAACTCTTTAAGAAAGCACTATAGGTTCGATAAAACCAACAACCTATCATCAGTTCAATCGTTTCTTTATGTTCGATCCCGGTGGTGCATGGTGGCGGTTTTGTTGGATTCTCAAGACCAATAGCTATGGTTATGTAGCATAGGTCAACATGTCATATTTAGCTATACCTATCATCATTCAAATACTTAGTTACGAGTGTAACAGTATGCATTTTGTTAACTGGATTGCGTTAACAATGAAAAACCTTTATCGTCCACATGTTCATGTGCCAAAATGCGTCACCACAATGCACTATGATGGGTTATAAATGATGAATATGACATACGCTTTCACTCATAGTTCGCTTAAAATATACCTTGGCAGACGATCTCGTAAGTCACTTTGATGAGCCAGTCTTCCCGTCGTTAGTAGGAGATGCGAATGATCATGTTTGAGTAGAACGACTTGGAATTGTCGTAGTTTGTCCCTACTGTGTCTCACCAAGTTCCCTAAAGTGACGAGATTAAATACATGTGTAAATATGTATGCAAGGATTGTGTCCGATCATGGACGTTCGTCACCTATAAATGGTGATATGGTAACACCACAAATTGTGGTAGACGGTGTTACTAGGCCATGGATCTCATAGAGTATTGGGATGCCACTTGGTTCGATAAATACTCTCGCTAAGAATGTATGCGAGTTTGGTACATGAAACTTGATCATATGATCAAATGAACTCATCCATCTCATGTGATTCTGGATTATAGTCATCATTGGGAGACGCCTCAATGAATGTCAATCCATAAAGAGTACTCTATAAATAAAGCCAGTACATGAGGACGTGGAATGTGAGTTTAATCGAACCATACTTCGTTGAAAATCTACAATGTTGTAGAATTGGCCTAAAATGGAAACATATGCGACTCGAGTATAAACAAAGTGATAGCCCTTTGTTGAAGTGGTGCCGACACTCCAAAGATAAGATCTATTCATATACTTTGTTAAAGCGAGTGAGAGAAGGAGTTAAACTCACCTCATGGCACGAGGTTTCACATGAACACGCTGCAATCGACTATGATGACACGAAACTTAGTTGTGCTATCGTAATGGATGTTATAGCATCCACTATCTTTTCAGTTAGATAGTTTTTCAAAAACTGACGTGCAGCTTGTAGTTAAATCTCATCTTTAGTGGGGAAATAAGTTAAGTGATAAAAGGATCTCGTGGTGAATCAGACTCAAATCAAATGGCTCCTGACCACGGAGCGCGTTGACAAGTGATTGTCGGGAACGCATACTAAGTATATACTTGATTTGGAAGAGATATGAAGCTTTTGCGTGTAAAACTAAGGATTTATAGTGATGTACTCTTGTGAGACTAAGAGATTCCGCTAAATCCAAAGTGAAGAATGAAAGGATCTTGGGGACACTTGATGATGCGTATTCATCAATCGATTTAAGACAATCTAAGAGATGGTTTTCCTAAGATACGATAAAGTAATGCCTATATGATTTCCAATGACTAGTTGAAGTCATAACAAGACTTGGCTCACTTATGTGATGATGCAGTCTTAAGAGAAAAGTATGGTATTATGTACTCATGTTTGACTTGATGTACTCATTCGTAATAATCCGGTAAAGCCACTGTGATGATGGTCTAGGATGCGCTCACGCAATGTCTGTGATTGACAAGAAGCTTGAAGCTCTCGCTATCTCGATAAAAGGACACTTGAATATCGATACCCGAATTTGCCCTGAATGTATTGGTCTATCTCCCATATGACCTACAGGGTAGCTCACTTGTTGAAAATGGTGAAATTGGTACCATTGGAAAGGTTTGTGTCTACTTTCCAAGGAAACCAACTATTTGATCACATCCATCATGTTGAGTGACATATGACTATTGTTGCAAAGTAGGACAGGATATGTCCGGTAATTTGTTGTGTCAACTTCGATAGAGCTTTGTGATCGGCTCAGGTCGATCTAGGTTACGTACTGTATGTGAATGATAAGCTATTGGTGTCTAGTTTTCATAAGTTCTTACAGTTTCGTTGATACCTATTGAATCGAAGAAGTTATGACTGATCTAGTGCATGGAGGTCAAGATTTTAGAAAACTTGATTTTCGGATAAGTCTTTAGCGACTCTGCACTTTGGATGTGTTGCACTTTTTTTGTCCTTAGACCAAGGTTTGATTTTTCCCATTGGGTTTTCACTTGGTAAGGTTTTTAACGAGGCGACCTATGAGAACATCCATACAAAATGATGCGTTGTACTTCTGTTCAACTTAGACCAAGAGGTATTTTTCCCACTGGGTTTTTCCTTGGTATAGTTGTGAGGGCGACTCGGCATCCGACTCCTATGATTTGAGGTACTCATCAGGGGGAGTCGTTATGTATACATCAGGGGGAGTATACATGACATGTTATGTTGGTGCGTTGCAATCTTTTCCTCATCAAGCCTTTATTTTTTCCCATGGGGTTTTGTTTTGGCTTGGAATAGGTTTTTATGAAGGCAACATCTTCTGCACTATTGTTGTATTAGTGCTCGACACAGGGGGGGTGTTCTGGGAATTATTATTCCCGTGACGTGTCTTACCTAATACTGGTTGTAGATACATAGATGGAAGGTTCTAGATCCTTCTAGAGGTACTAGTATCCTATTAGATGTCTTACCTTTTCTAGGAATCCTATGTATGGAAGGACTCTCATTGTAATGCCTATATAAAGGCCCCTCTATCAGTGTTATGAATATAATTGATTGACTCGTATTTACAGTCTTTTACTTTCTCCTGAAACAAGTTTATATTTTTATGGACGGTATTACAGGTTTGTTCTATATTTTTTCACATATTTATATACTTTCTTGAATCCTTGAATAATTTTCAATTTGCTGGATATTTTTTATGTAGTATATATGCCTGCTTTTAATTTACTTAATTTATCGTGTATGTTAACTTTTAAGTTTCTATTTTCATCAAATGAAATATTATTGAATTAAAAAACGAACTCAAATTTTAATTGGCCAAACTTATAAAAGAGCTCCTTAAAAGAGTTCAACACGTCCTGCACAGTTATGTTATGACCCCAAGATCCATGGATGTATTATTTAAGAGGATTAGCTTTGCAATTCAAAAAGGAGTAGCGGCGCAGCTTGTTGCCCGTTTACCTGCTATTTCGATGTAATGACTCTTTTAAAATTATATACATTATGATTTGTGTTGAAGGAAAAATAACTGAGACAGAAAGTAGGGCAAAGTTGTTGTATTATTCCATCAATGAGATCCCTTTAAATAGGGTGAAGTACATACAAACAGGCCTCAGCCAAATCCTAACTAGGAAAGCCCATAAACTAACAGACTTAGGCACACAATGGGTATTATTCCTTTAACACTCCCCCTTGTGCCTAGTCTACAAGCGCATGTCATGTTGCCTCGTTAAAACCTCGTCAGGCAAAAACCCAGTGGGAAAAATGTCTTGATCGTAGGGAAAAGAGTACAACATCTACACACATCAAGTTTAGACTTCGTCCTTTGAATCTATCCTCTCATATGATCGTTACATTTGATCATAGCGCTACTAAGGTGACCATTCCATCGATCCCTAAAATTGTACATCTTGTTACCTCATTAAAAACCTTTCCAAGTGATAAAAACCCTGTGGGAAAAATGATCCTTGGAAGTAAAAGAGTATAACGTACGTTGTGGATGTAAGGCTCCCCCTCAAGTCTACATCTCCCCCTGATTTGTACATCAATCAAGAAGTTGTTGTCTCATTAAAAACTTCGCCAAGTAACAAAACCCAATGGGAGAAAATGAACCTTGGTCAAAGAAAAGAGTACAACACATGTGATTAAGTTTCTTTATAAATCACCATTTCCTTGTGATCTTTACATCAATCTCGGAAGTTGGAAAACTCTACGGCTCCCCCTAATGCTTACATTCACATATCATTGCCTCGTTAAAAACCTTGCCAAGTAACAAAACCCAGTGGGAAAAATAAACCTTGGTTTAAGGAAAGAGTGCAACCTATGTGAGTATGTTACGTTATATCTCACATATTTCCCGTTATGATCATTCCATCAATCAAGGGGATTTACAAGTTACATTATGTTCATAAATGTAAGTATGCTCATCAGTGGCAGTACTTAACCGCTAGTTCCTCACAAGTGTAGAATGATAGTTCTCAATCATGTACACTCACGGACTGGTTCATGCAAAGCAATAACCATGTCGTGAAGGAGGTAGCAAAAAGGGGTTTGCTTAGTTGATTTCCAAGACATAAGCAAATCATACCAACACATACTTTGTGGTAGTTGCTTCGGCACCAGCATTTACTTTAGCATTTACCTTTTCGTAAGCAGCTTCCTTTGCCTGCTTGTAGGGAAAGAATAGTCCCAAATCAATGGTTTCTCTTAAGTATCAGAAGATATTCTTGATACCATTCCATTGATGTTGCGTCGATGCTGAACTAAATCTAGTCAGCGGATTAACTGGGGAGTGATAGCAAGTCGTGTACATTGAGCTAAGTACAATAATGCGCTATTGCACTCAAGTAGGGAATTTCAGCTCCCAAAGCTCTTCGTCACATTTCTTTAGACGAAATGGATCTTTCCTTTGCATCCAAATGTTCGACCAATCATGGGGTGCTAGTTGGGTTTACCTTGTCCATATTAAAGTACTTGAGAATCTTCTGGACATAGGCTGACCGGTGGAATAAATTCCACAAACTCGATGTTCTATGTCAATGTTTCGACAGAACCGAGTTTCCCAAGATCTTACATCTCAAACTCAGATTTTCAGTATCCGATGGTTTCTCTTATTTCATCAAGACAGATTATGTTCATGTCATCGACATACATTGCGATGATCGCAAATCCGGAACTTGTTTTCTTTGCGAAGATGCAAGGACACAGTTCGTCGTTCTTGTATCCCTTTCCAATCAAGTATTCACTCAGACAGTTATACCACATCCTTCCGGATTATTTCAAACCGTAAAGTGAGCGTTTCAAACGAACTGAATACGCACTCCGTGGTCTGGAGTTACTTGATTTGGGCAATGAAATGCCTTCGGGCACTTTCATGTAAATCTCCGTATCTAGATCCCCATAGAGATACGTAGTAACCACATCCATTTAGCTGCATTTCCAGTCCCTCGGAAATTACTACGCTAATCAAATAGCGGAACGTATACGTGGGAGTACATTTCCTCGTAATCAATTCCAGGGCATTGTGAGAAGCATTACTTCATGAACCTTGTACATTAGGACTCTATATTCTTACTACACTTTACGACAAAGGTTCGTTTATGTCTTATAGGCTTTACACTTGGTTAGGTTAGCACTACCTAGACCAAATACCTGTCTCTTTGTCGGAGAATCTAGTTCTACCTGGAATGTTTTTCTTATAGGCCAATCAGCTCTATGTTGATTTCATCCAACCGAGCGAGGTTCGACATCATCGTACTTTATGATTCATGACATGTCATCAAAGTGGGTGGTTGATCAGGCCACACCCTCATAATTTCATCGAGATTCTTGATTTTCTGAACCATATCTTTGGGGCGTCCCCCTCGTCATGATTCATGGACATAATAAAATCAAGCATGATCTCATGAAACGAGTTCATTGATGGTTAACATGTAATTTGTGCCATATTCTACCTCTTACTTGGGTGAGTATTTAGTCGAACTATGTGGCTTCCACCCCTTCATTCGCAGGGAGCCATGGCCTCAACCACACCTCCACCAAGTGCGGTTGCATCACCCGGTTCATTGGTGATGTGCCCCTTAGAGGGGACTTCTAACCTTACAGACATCTTTGCAGCTATAATATGAGATCTTGTCACTTGAACGATATCAGTAAATGCATCAGGCATCGAATCTGCTACATCCTGAAGATCGAGTGTTCTTTGTGCTTTGTGCTTCACGGTAACATTGTGAAGTTCGGGGATCATAATGAGACAAAGTGGAGACACACCACGACAATTCCTGTCGTTCCCCGAGAAATTACATTTTCTCTCCTCCCCCTAACGACGGGAAGGTTGTCTCATTAAAGTGACAATCCGCGAATCGTGCGGTAAAAAGATCACTGTGAAGGTTCTAAATAGCGGATAAACGTCTGGAGATTCTTATCCAACGTGAATACTTAATCGTTTCTAAAGACCGATGCGCTGTGGGGCGCAGAAGGCACATATAATGCGTAACCAAATATGCGCAATTGGCACTCAAGTCCGTCTGGGTCCAAATTATAAAAATCAGGCTATCCAGTTACCAACTGGTACGCATAAACTAATTGGTTAGCAAAAGGTCTAAATGAACGATTTAAGTAAAGTTGCATGCAATATTGCATAATTCTAGGCAAAATATGCAAATTGGTGCGCATAACCAATGACATAATCACCATACATATTCTTTCGACGGTGGTTTATCTGATACCTTTGCATATGCACATGGGACGAGATACTATTCATTAATCTCTATCATGCAATAAACATCAAGTACTTTTTGATGTGAACTCTCTAATCATCAAGTCCTTTAGATGTTATAAGGGAGGTGAGCCCTTATAAGTTATCTTGGAAGTTCTGCAGCAGTTTGAGTGGACAGGAGAGCGACATGTGACCAACATGTCGGAGAATCCATCAAAACCATCAATACATAAATGGTCCGCATATTAGGTGGATGGATCCACAAATTTCTCCTTATATTCAGCGTAAGAATGGAATGTTTGCTTTTGTTTCTTTAGCGTAGGAAGGTCTCGCTACTACTTTGGCTACAGAGCAGGCTTTGCAACACTAAGTGGTGGGCATTTGATATGCACCCGGTTCTTTGGATAACACGATTAACATCAACATTGTTCTTTATGTCGAGTTGTTGCCCATTTTCGCTCGAAAAGTAATGATGTACGTACAAGTTCTGTAGTATATGGATCATTATACTTCGACCAGGATGACTAGTCTATCGTGCCAAAGCCTATATGAGTCTATTTCCCAAAGTACATTGTTGGTGACAACATAGGATTTTAAAAACCTAACAATAGTGAGGTACATCCACTAGATCGACTCATCAGTTATTCTAAAATGCGTTTACGTCCACATTATTAGAATTAATAAAAGAAACTCTATTCCATTCTCACAGTGGGTTTCAATCTGGAAACCATTGCTACGTATATTGTTGAAGCTAATCAAGGTTCGAAGGGCTCTAGATGCATACAGAGCATCGGTAACTTAGAAGACTGCCATTTAGGCATCAAGAATTGGGCATTACCTCACCCTTTGATGAGTTGGGAGGACCCAATCATCGTAGTTACCGAGATTTTCCAGGCGACTAATTCGATGAATAGAAGCCTAATTCTAAGAACATTCAAGCTCTCCTCGATTCATTTCTTAGAAAAGAGTGAAATTTCGAACCATAAGCATTCAAGCATTATTCAGTACTTCGAAATGAAGCTAAGAATCTAACGTAAGCAATATTAATATCTTGTTCGTGAAACAACGTTGCATCACGCCATTATTGAAAAGAAAACACCAACACAGTCATCTTGAGGCAACTATACCAAATGTAAACGAGAAAGTAAACATAATACTAAGATTCAGTCTATAGACTGTGGCTCGTATGACTCAATTCGACTATTGGTGACTGTGAAAATTGACATAGGGGGACTTGTCTAGATCATATTTCTCCATATTGTGAGTTCTCCTTTCTTTGGACTCTATATATTTCTTGTAGTGAGATGCAACTTGCTTGATCGCATGGTAGTTCTTATACCATGTCCAGCATCTCCACAATGATAGCACGGTTCATTGCCAACTCAAGCCTTAGAGGCGATAGGGTGGGTAGGTGATTTTTAGTTCCCTTGGCTAGAAGAACCGGGAGCACCAAGTCTTCGCATTACATTGGAAAAACTCCCACGTCCTTTACCAAGAAGCCTATCATGTCCAGTCCCCTATTCATTGAGGTAGTTTCCATCCTTCACTTTGCCATAATTGGCCTTGGGAATTTTCTTTGTCCCAATCGGCCTGACATTACTGCTCACTAACACTTCGCTATGCCTCTCAGCTACTTGCAGTAGGTTGATTAGCTTACTGAAGGTAGTGATGCGTTTATTATCATACTCCAGCCTATACTGGTTCGCTAGTATAAGAGCGAAAGTAGGGAAGCTGGAAAGGGTTTTATGGATCATGTCATCTTCTGTGATGTCCTTCCCACAGAAATTTAGGCGTGCCTTGAGGCGGAGAATATCTTTGTTGAAATCGTTGATCCGTTTATATTCAAGCAAGCGGATTTCATTCCACTGCACGATCAGTTCTGGGAGCAAAGTACACATGTTCCCAAATCGGCCCTTAAGGGTATCCCACAGTTCTTTGAGGGAATTTCAACTGTAGATATTCCTATCTCAGGCTGGGTTCGATGTGCCACCTAAGGAATATAAGTGCACTCGCTTTGATCTTATCAGACGGTACTTGGTTTGTGGTGTTAAGGAGCATACCACTATATTCTTTAGTGATAAATGTGGTCTCGACGTAGGAGACCCATCTATGGTACTCAAGCTCTTTTGAGTCCAATATATCAAATTTGAAACGAGTTGGATCAGCTATCTTAATACAAGAAAAAAGAAAATGATTTTTCACAGTTTACCATGAGTACTTTCCATGATAAAATTTTCAATAATGGGAGCGTTACTATTTTTCGGAACCAAGATATGGTCAAAATTACTTTCGATGCTTTTGAGGATTACCAATGAAATTACTTTATCACGGTTCGAGTTGATATAGGCAGTAGAAATAAGTCCTCTAAAATCTACCAGTGATGAAGCCTAATTTGCATGCCATATCTATACATGTATGCAAATATATGTATATTTATAGATATAATCACATAGTCCTAGAAATATATCTATACACGTATATATGCAGTCAAGTAAGTTTCTTATGACGCAATTATGATTAGTTATTGAACTAAGATTATGAATTAAATAATCCAATTCAAGTGGCTAATTAATTTATTTGATTTAATTAGACATAATTACATTAAGTCTGATTAATCATATTATGCTATTAAATCACATAGAGCATACAAGTATGTACACGAAGCAGATAGTAGAGCCGAGTTTGTGTACCTTACTTTGCGAGTTGGGTTAAAAAAAATTGAGTGGGTGAATCGGATCTAAAACGTGTACCGAAACTGAACTGAGTCTGCAACTGGAACCGGGTCGGGTTCTGGACGGACTGGACGACTGGACGAGAAGCTCCTGGGAAGATCGACCTGGACGGACTGGACGACTGAACGACTGGATGAGAAGCTCCTGGGAAGATCGAAAAACGGCTGGACAACTGGACGGGCGACGATCTGCGCTGGAACGGCGGGCGAAAAACGAGCAGGGGGGCGGGGGCGAGTCGCGCAGGGGAAGAACCACGGGAGCCGGAGGAGTAGGATGGCGCAGGTGTGTTGGGTCGGGCGGATGTGCAGGGTCGCGCGGGTGTGCAGGGTCGCGCGGCGGCGGACTGCTTATTAGGGGTTGCAGTCGTCGGGGGGGGGGGGGGGGGGGACTACTAGGGTTTTTTCGATTTTCTCTTCTTTTTTTTTCGGAATTTCAGAAAATCGGGAGAAAAAATTTCGTGCTCAGCCGGGAACTACGTGCTGATAACGTGTTGAAGGGAAAATAACTGAGATAGAAAGTAGGGCAAAGTTGTTGTATTATTCCATCAATGAGATCCCTTTAAATAGGGTGAAGTACATACAAACAGGCCTCAGCCAAATCCTAACTAGGAAAGCCCGTAAACTAACAGACTTAGGCACACAATGGGTATTATTCCTTTAACAATTTGTAATATTTAGACTAGTATAACACCCGTGTAATTACACAGGAACACAAAAAGGAACTCTTATGTAAATATATAATATGTAAATTGTTCATTATAAATTTCACAATACTTCTTTATAAACTACACTATTTGTTATGTTTATGATACACCCCATTCTCATGGCAACCATGACCGAATACGGGTCTTGGAAGATACATACCGACATGAGAGAGAGAGCGTTTGTCGTTGACTCTTAAATATAGTCATGGCAAAGCTCATAATAAGTGGGAACTGGTGAAATTTACCAAGAAATTATATATAATTTAGAGTTGGATAGGATCTCCGATTGGCCAACGTCATGGATAAAACTATTTGCTTTACTAAGAAATTATATAAATAGTTGGGCAGTTTTAGTAATTTAGGAAACTCGTATTTGAAGAAAACTCAATTCATATCTGATTGTGTTAAACTGTATTTGATGATATTTTAGTTTTACGTTCTTTTTTTGTCTTTTTGTCAAAATGGTCAAAATCATTAAGTATTTAACGGTTTCTGTTAAATGGCCAAAAAGAGATAATTCAATCCTTATATTTGAAAAAGAAATTACATAAATTATTTGGATATAATTTAAAATACAAAAGTAAATCCAAAACTTTCCAAATATATAGTTGATTTCAAAAGTAGATAAATTAACAAATCTTTTAAAACTAAAATAAAATAAAAAATCACTTAAAAATCACTTAAAACGATCAATTTTTATTTTCTAAAATTCTATTTGTACAAAGATGGATCTACGGAGTAGTATATTATTATTAAATTAATTTTGTTTATATATTTAGAAATATCTTTTTGAGAATTCATAAAATCAGTAATTATATAATTAAGTAAATAAAAGTTTTTTCATTTATTTTGTTATATTATATTAATTAAATAAGATTTAAAACTAAAATAGACTAATTGATTTATTCCATAGTTTTTTATTTATTTATAAATAATAGTTAAATCTATTGTGTCTACACTTTCAATAATATTTTTTATAAAATTATTTTATTTAATTGATTAGGATTTGAAGTACCTTTTTAATTATATATATATATATTATATATATATATATATATTCAACACTTCTTTTGCAATACTCCCAATATCTTTCATTTGAGTTGATATTTCTTTTATTGATATACCTAACTATAGTGACTAATTAATATAAACTAATTAATTAGTAGAATATATAATATTTCCACGAGATTTTAGATTTAAGTTTTTAATATATAGTGCACACTATTTTATTAAATTTCTCTTTGTTAGGGATTTATATTTTTTAATTAATGAAAATATGAAATATTTTTGCAAATATAATCAATTCCTACTTATTCATAATTCATATTCCTTCAGTCGTAAAAAATTAATAAGGTAGGTAGGAGTTATTTGAGGTATAATATAATGTAATTAATGCAATGATGATTAGGCCAGTAATTGATTATGTGTCAGCTGAAGCATGAGAGGCTAACACATAAGCACGCGAAGCACCAGCAAAAGACATGTGGCAGTCGAAGCATGAGAAGCTGCCACTTAGGCTCAGCGTATTCTGCATTAGTATATAGGGGGATTTATTAAATGTGTTCAATTAAATATTATCAAATTTTATTTCGTAAGTACCCTATTTTTTAAAATATTCCCATTTCATATACTATAAATTTATATATACCATAATATTATTGTAACGACAAATTTCGGGTCTTTAATATAAAAACGCGAAAATGAATTACAACTTGAATTTCTTTGATCTAAAAAGTAGAAAAATTATGGATTACAATCTCTAATTTAAATTCCTCTCATTCTTCGACTTTTTCTTGAACGAATTATGAGACGTGGTCTTCGCTCTGAAGTTGTATTTGGGATTTTTAACGTGAATCCAAGGACTTATGTCTTGTATTGGATTAAACGTTGCTTTGGAGGAGTTTCTGGATAAACGTCTTTGACTTTTAGGAAGAACATTTCAAATCTTCAAGGATGCTTTTGATTATTCAAGAAATTGTGATGAACACTTTTGGTAGAAATGTTTGATCGGAGGGATTTTGCACCTTGATCTCCTGAAGCATCTTTGAATCGTCAAGAACACCTTCGTGAGAAACACTTGATCGGGGGGGGGGGGGGGGGGGGTTTCCCCTTGATCTCTGATTGAAAGCCGCTTTCAAGAAATTTGCACGAAGAACGTATTTAAGTTGTGAAGGTTGTCTTTAGATTTCTGTAGAGAATTTTGAAGACTTCTTGAACGCTCTAAGCTTGTTGCCGTTGTTCGTTGCTCGTCGTTATGTTGTGTTGTTCGTTTTTTGTGAAGGAAGCCTCCTTTTTATGTGTGGAGAGGAGGCTTTTCCACCTTGATTGGTCTTTTTCCCACGTGGCACAATTTGGTTGGTCAATATCCATTTGATTGATCATCATTGCCACGTGGCGTGATTTAGTAGGTCATATCAATTTGATTGGTCATCATTGCCACATGGCGTGATTTGGTTGGCCAATATCAATTTAATTGATTTATCTCTATTTTCTTTCATTTTGACGAGATATTATTTGATTTCCTCCATGTGTGGTAAGTCAAATGTTATGCTTACCGACTACGAGTATCCATATACCCGTGTGATTTGATCGGCTCATATCGTGTATATTAAATATTGATAATTGAACTATTTAATTTGAGAATTAATTTAATTAAATCCCAAAAATATAAATAGCAAAATAATTTAATATGTATTTGTACATATATCTCCATTTGATTGGGTGCAAATTTAATTTGCTTACAACTGTTTAATGATTTTTTATGTATTCACAAAATTCGTAAGACCTAGAAGTTAATTAAACAGAGTCCTAAATTTAAATAACAAATTATTTTATGATATTTATATACTCAACGATATGATTATATTTTAGGTTTATATTTATCTTGATAAGATAATTTCTACGGTATTTTTATATGGGATACGATAGGTCAATTTAAATTTCATATAGTAGTATATATGCAGTATGATTGAAGATCATAAATATTAGAAAAGAAAAAGAAAAGAAAGGCTATTAATGTTTAAACATAAAAATACAAATATTAAAACTTAATGAAGTTCACATGTATAAAAATATTATTTAAGACGTATTTCCTTTTTGTTTTGCTCTTCTCATTTAATTAAATAAAGAATGCAAAAAAAATATAAAGGATAAAATTAGAAAAAAAAGTGTGTGTGTGTGTGTGTGTGGGGGGGGGGGAGGGGGGGTTTGAGGCGGCTGTCAGGAGGTGGGGGAAAAGCAATTCTCTATA
This sequence comes from Orobanche coerulescens, assembly GCA_033398695.1. NCBI lineage: Eukaryota > Viridiplantae > Streptophyta > Magnoliopsida > Lamiales > Orobanchaceae > Orobanche > Orobanche coerulescens. The sequence continues at coordinate 199,889,277 of CM065803.1, read as the reverse complement.
TTATTCATTCTTAACGTGAATAAGGATGAGATACATGTTCAAAAAGTGTGCTGCTTTTTTATAAATAATAGTAGTAAAGACTTGTCAACAGCAGTCTCTGAAGTAATTATCACAACTCTTAGAGAGAAAAATAATGTGAGAAGACTTTTCAAACATATCTCCCTCTCCTTGCATACTAGACGTCGGCCGCCTACATTCACGTATCGACATGCCCCTTGCTTTGCCCCTATCCCGAAAGCTCCAACAAATTTATCATGCAATATCAACTATCTAGACCGACCTGTTAGTTTAATTCCATACAGACCAAGCTACGCTAACGACTGGGTGGTTTTTGGCCTCACCCGCCATTCGTACACATTTGAAGGAGAAGAATTTTTCTGTTCGACTATTTGACGCTTGATACATAGAGACACCGTGCTTTCAGGGTTGAGGTTTCTAGAAGCTTTATGAATTGGATTCATAGTCATCATCTTGATCAAAAATAAAATGAATCAAATGTATTCAAGGGTACGACATCGATTCTCATACTTTTACTATTATTCGTGATTGATCCCCGATCAGGGTTCAGATAAGCACGATTTGTGCAGTTTTATTCTTCTGTTGTTTATCCGATTTAGGGCCTCAACTCCAACAACATGATCTTCAACAAGAAAAAATGAACAATTTAAGAATGTGCACATGGGGTGTTCGATGAACTTTATTGTAACACTGAAGGAATCGAAGAAAGCACTCAAATAGTTTTGCGAATCAACCTACAACCATGACGGAATTCTGTAACCATCCTTGTGATAAATCTGGCATTTGAAAGGGATGATGAAGTTCTTGTAGAAACAGTTGATACAAACCCTATAATTACACAAAATACAGCAACAACAAATGTGCTCGAACCAGATAGAAGATGGCTGAGAGATCATCTTCAAGAACTATTAATTAGATGAATCGATTCTGGTGTGCTGACAAGAAGAATTGCACAGAGAAATACATGAGGAAATACACCGAGCATACAAGATAATATAGAAGATGAGAGATATCCAGTTCGGGATCTTGACTAAATACACGGAGAAATGCCCAAGGCATACTTGTGGTGTACTTATCTCACGTCGAACCTGTAACACCCCCAGATCCAACCGGGAATATTACAGCGCCGTGGGCCCCGAGATGGAACCCACAAGGCTGAAGGAAATTTTCGCAAACATTTACAAAACGCCCAAGAGGCTAACGACGGTATTATCTATTAAAACCATTCGAAGATTTATAAAACTCGTTTATCAAACCGTCGTAAAAACTCATTTGAAACCACAAGGCCCGAATTGCCAAGACTCAACAGTTTAAGAACATACCTTAAGCTATCGCTACACGTCATCGAGAATAGATTTAGAGAACGATCGCCAAGGTAACCTAAGTTACCAAATACCAAAAGACCATTTAAAAAAATACTCACGCAATGGAAAAAGACAAACGATTAAAATACCCTAGCAATGGAATACAACAAGCGAATGTAAGCTCAAAACACAAATACATGTTCTAGCCAAGATCCTCCGGGAAGCTCATCTCTCCACGACCGCTACAAGCTTGATAATCCAAGAACCTAAAAAGAAAGCCCACGACGGGGTCAGCCATAATATCCAACAATGATAACCATCACATCACGTCATTAATTACATATCAATGGAAAAACTAAGTAAGAATACGACCAATGTAATCTTACCGTCTTAACTTTACAAAAATCCACAATTTGTATCCTTAACATCACCATGGGATAATACCAAAATATCTGTACGGTATCTCAACAATACCCAAGGTTCTCAAAAACATTATCATAACTCGCGATACGGAAATTATACCAACTCTGGCCAATTCAATCCATCGGATAACATCGACAATTCCAATACGATAATCGATTGTCCATCAAAGACAAGTACCAAGGATATACGGAACATACCTCAAGATACGAAATACCATTATCATCGCGTCAGTCTAATCCGAGATCAGATCAACACAACATACGAACATGGTCCTAACACAAGACCTACAAATGCATACTCATATGACAACGTCAAAATGCTCACAACAATAACATCAATGTATACTTATGGCAAACCCATAATATACATATGCACAACAACAATACATATGGTAATCCAACGATCCAGCGCACACAGCTATAGATTCCCATGATGATCCCGTCGGACCAAAGCATGGTGGCATTACCTGTCCAACGATCCAGCGCACACAGCTATAGATTCCCATGATGATTCCCGTCGGATCAAAGCATGGTGGACATATGACAACAATGCACAACTGCACAAAACAACAGTACACAATGTACGACAACAACAATGCACAAATGCATGACAACAACGATACACGAATGTATCACGACATGATCGACACAAATGACAAAAATGATTAGAGTACTTGCTCCGAGTCCTTCGAGAGAAATCTCGATGTCCAAACCATCACGAACCATTATTCTGAATATTCGACGATCCAAAATGTCACGAATGGTAGATAATTCACGTCTTCGTCTATACAACAACATATCTTCGATACCAAGTATACCAACAATAAATGTGAATCATATACCTTATGAAGTCAACTGATGTTAGCGCACGCTAAACGCAAGGACTTGCGTACGCTAGAGAGTGTAAATTTCGTACGCTAATGCATGGGCATTACGTACGTAAGCTCATGTACGAAGCGAGACAGTAGTCTCTGGACTACGATAGCGCACGCTAACAAAGGTCAGTTAGCGCACGCTAAAGCCTTAGCGCACGCTAAACATGAGATGTTAGCGCACGCTAGTAATGCAGTCTATATAAGGGACAGACGGGTATTATGAAGCATTTCGTCCATTCTTTCACTTTCAATCGATAGAGAGAGCTTTGGGAGGTTCTTGAGGTTTCCAAGCACGATGAGGTGGTGATCTTTAACAAGATTAAATATGGAAATCATGGATTAAAGCTTTGTTCTTGAAATCATTGGTGATTCTTGGAAATGGATTCAACCTTGGAAATCAATACATCGCCATGGGATATGTTGGCTCTGAAATCATAACGTTGGACAAGAATATCGTGTGGTTTTGAGCATAATTTTCAGAGCCAACATATCGGAATATTTCTTCTCCCTACTTGTTTTAAGTTTCGGGACGAAACTTCTTTTAAGGAGGGTAGAATGTAATATCCGCAATTTTCGATTTCCGGTAATTTCTTTTTTTTTCGGCGGAAGTCTGTTTTGACGACTCGCTCATGTCCGTTTCGTCATTCTGAGAATGATTAATTCTACACTTTTGACATCCGAGTTCGTTTCGTGTCGCTTGAGTTCTGTGCTTTTTAGCGACTTTTCCGCACTTGAGTTCGATTCTTGCGAATCTCGTCCGAAACTGTTGTTTCGAGTTTCCCGCAAGTCCGTTTAACTTTGTTAGACGTGTTGTGAACTTCGGTTTGGTTATTCGATCACGTATCGTGATTTCCGGGCGTTTTGGGCCATTTTGTAATTTCTTGAAAGTTACGTATCTCAGACTGTAATTGTCGTCTCGACCGTTTCTTGGTCGCGTATGACTAATTATGGTATTACGCTTTCATTTCGAGTCGTTTATGTTGACCGCGAACTTTTCGCCGTGTTCGCCCGACGCTGGAAATCGGGTCGCCGAGCCACAGCGGTTGCGGATCGCCGACGGCTATGGATCGCCGGACGGTTATGGATCGCCGGACGATTGCGGCACCGCCGGACGGTGCGGCAGAACCGCGTAGCGCACGCCACGGCCGGAAGGTCGCGCGCGCTAACCGGGCAGTGTAGCGCCTTGCCGCCGTGGCCTAGCGACGCCATCGCCCGGGCAGCTGGGTTTCGAGGTTCGACTCGGCCAGATCGGCAGTAGCGCACGCTACGCCGAGCGTAGCGCGCTAGTCGGCAGCGTAGCGCCGGCCGCCGGCTTAGCGACGTTACTGGCCGGGCATTCATCCAGTGGCTACCGGACAGCCGGCTAGCGCGCAGCATCCGGCCGTAGCGCACGCTAGCGGGAGTTGGGTCGACAGGTTGGCCGGGCAGGTTGGTCGGTGATGCCGGTCGTGTGGGCTCGGCCGAGGGTGCTCGCCGATATCGGCCGATAGCGCACGCTAGTCCGGGAAGGCTAGCGCACGCTAGTCCGCCAAGATAAATATGGCCGAGCCACATTTCACTTCGCTTTTCATTTCCTTCCTTCTCCGTCCGCGAATGGCGATTCATGGGCGAAAGTCATGTTGTTTAACAACAAATCCATGAAGTCCTTGAGTTCATAACATCAATCGATCGTCTGCTATCAACCTTTGATCCAAATAATCAAGGTAATTTTCCTTAGAACCCTAATTTCGTGAATTTGGGGATTTTTGCATTTTCGTCCGATTCGCTCCGTGTTGTTGATTAATTCATGATGGGTATGATTAATCTTGATAGTATTCTTGTGTTTAACATCATTTAATCCATTGTTCTTCGTCGAATCAAGTATAATTCTTGATTTCCTTCAATTGACTTTTTGAGGGATTTGTCCCGATCTCGCTTTTTCATCCGCTTTCGATGGATCGATTATGGTTAAATGATGTTGTTAAACATATTCTATGGATTGTATATCCATATTTCAACTTGGAATTCGCTGGGTTTTGACGGAACGAATCGTGTTCTGGCCGCTTGGGAAATCCGTGAACTTTCGTCATCCGTTCTTTGAATTCAACGGCTTTGAGTCGTGTTATGGAATTCATTTCATTGTTATTAATTGTCCATCGTAGTTTGTGAACGTGAGTTGGCGTTCGGTAGAGTCGGCGGGTTCGTAGTCGGTTCGGCCAACCTACTTTGGCCGATTCTCCGCGTTGTTCTTATTCGAGGCAAGTACCTTGCCCATACTATTCTTGTTTTGTGAATGTGATAATTGGTGATCGTCTTTATATATTTGTTTGATTGTTTAAAACGAGTTTTCAAAAGATTTGGTTAGCCTTGTTAAAGGCCCTCTTTCAAAATCGTGTGTGTTTTGTGATCGATGTGTTTCTCGAACGAGTATGTGAATCTTATGGACATGTTGGTGTTGATGATGCACTTGGTAATTGCGTGTGGACGTATATTGTTTCATTTCGGTGCATTGTGGTTGACGTGTTGTTTTACTAAGTGTTTGATGCCTCTGGGTGTATTGTTTGGATATCCTCGGTGTGATATATTACTCGTGCTTGAGTTTGTTTAGCTAGCCGATGCGGAGGGTCCTTCGAGGCCTCGCGGGAATCTATGATATTACTCTGTTCCCAAGGCGATGCTTATGTTGAGATTTGTTTAGCTAGCCGCGGGAGGGTCCTTAGAGTCCTCGTGCTGGAATCTATGATATTACTCTGTTCCCAAGGCGATGCTTATGTTGAGATTTGTTTAGCTAGCCGGTGCGGGAGGGTCCTTCGAGGCCTCGTAAGGGAATCTATGATATTACTGCTCCCAAGGCGATGCTTGTGCATGATTACGTTGTGTTGATTTTATGTCCGTTGAGGACACGTGATGTTGGGCTCGCCCCGTGAATTGTTGTTTGTTTTCTATTTGCGAAAACAAAACTTTTTGGCTATGACCCTATTGATTCTTGGAAAGATATGGATTTGATATCCCTAATTTGATTTCTATTAAAACTCCCGAGGGTATTCTAAACCATTTTTCAAACCATTCTCGTTATTTGTGATCTTTCGGATTTGGAAAGTTTTACTCAAACTCGTGCCTCGGGAAGTACTTTTCGTTACGTTTGGAACCTTGAGGATTTTCTGATTATTATTGTTCTTGAAATTTTTATTGTATGGCTCGTATTTTGCACTTGTACTTGCACTAGCAAAACAGTGGAGTTTTGCTAACCCCGAGTATTCGGGGTGGATGTCTATTTTTGCATTCAGGTTTTGGAGCATAGCACAGGGTCGGCACGAAGGATGATGAAAGATGAACGATACTAATCACACGAGGATCTGTTGACGTCGTTTTGGTCTAGTTGTATTTTCTTTTCCGCTGCAGTATCTTTTCCCTGTTGTACGGGAGTTTATTGTATTTTGACCCCTGCGTGGGTATGTGTTTGGAATTGAGTTGTATGTATTTGTTGAAAGACCAAATCGGTCTACTGAGTCATTTTAGCCTTAAAGGCGAGGTTTAGATGTTTGATTTTAGTTATCAGCCTGGTAGATCCTCGAGGAGAGGGTCTACGGCGTGTAATATCCCTGAGCGGATTTGGGGGTGTTACATCCAAAGCCAACGTATCGCGATATTCTTGTCTTGAGCCAACGTATCCCATAATTTTGTCTGATACGTTGGCGATGAAAATTTTCCGATTGAACTTTATCAAAACCACACGATATTTTGGTACACGATATGTTGGCTCTGAAATCGATATTTTGGTAATATCCACTGATATTCCATCGGAAAACCACACGATCGAGTTTCAAAATCTCAATATATAAATTCCGACTAAACTCCTTTTCCACACATGACTTGCAACGTCAGTCATTAACCCATCCTGGATCACCTTAAATATGGTATCAGAGCTTAGGTTGAGAAAACCTAGGCATTTGGGTCGAGTTGGGTCGTGTTTTTGTTGCGTCATTCGAGTTGTCGATTGACAAATACTAGAGCCGTGAGTCTTTGTTGTTCACTCAGGCTTGTGCGTTATCGGATTTGCCAGTATCGTACTGGGCTTGTTATAACTTTTCCAAATGGTGTTTACGTGATATATTGTGTTCTTGGGTTGCACTGAGTTTGCAAAACGTGAGTTTTGAAAATACGTGTGTCGAGTATTTTCTTGAGTCTAGACATGTGCCAGTATCACGGGGAATCGTCGGCTTCACGATCTGTAAGTATTCGGATTTTTGAATTTCATTGAGATTTACTGCCGTTCTAAGTTGATATGTTTTGAGATTCAAAGATATATTATGCATTTCAATATAAGGTGACAGAGTTGGGATAGGATTGATGATCTTGAGAAGTTATGATTTTGGAAATCGAGATATCGCCTAGATTTTGGAACAGAATTGTGTAATCGGGAGAAGGACTATGGATTGTTGAGAAGATCATGTAGCATGTTAATTCATTTGAGATACATGAACTGATTTGAGCATTTGAAAATGATACTTTTCAAAATGAATATTTTACGGATGTTTTACGGAAAATGATTTTGGGCCGAGACCCAATCGATTTTGAAATGGTTTTATAACTCAGGACTTGAAGTCCGAAAAGGGGTTTTCTACTTTTTAAACTTTTTGTAATGCAGAACGAGTTACGGGCAAAGACCCTAATGTTTCAAACGGCTTTTCTGTTTTCTTAAAACTCCCGAGACTTGTAAAACACTTTACCAATCGTTTACCTATGTTAATTCCGCCTTTCGAGGCTTTGGTTTACTTGTTCAAATTGAACCTCTCGGGAAGTCTTTCGCTGTGTGGATTTATTTCAATATTCTGTCATACCATATTTAATGTGATCCAGGATGGGTTAATGACTGACGTTGCAAGTCATGTGTGGAAAAGGAGTTTAGTCGGAATTTATATATTGAGATTTTGAAACTCGATCGTGTGGTTTTCCGATGGAATATCAGTGGATATTGGTGACGAGCCGGATTGGTATATAGGAGTACGGATGTGGTCAATCATTTGCATAGTTTTTATTTTAAAACTTCGAAATCGTGTGGATTCGAAGGAAACTGTTATCAAATACTTGGCACCGGCGAGCCAGTTTATTTTTCGAGAATTGATTTGGTGGTCTTACCAAAATTTATGTTTCGAGTTTTGAAATTTTGAAAGAATTTTCAAAATTTGTCTTCCGACAAGAATATATGATTTCATCTTGGTTTTGAAAACGTGATTGATGTACATACGCATTTAATGCATAATGCATATCGTGGTGAAGTTCGAATGACATTCACGAAATGGATAAGACATCGTATGGTACGAGGAAAAGAGATTCGAACGTTAGTATGGTAGTTTGGTTATCCACGGATGATCGGTTGATTTATCGGATGAGAGAGATATGCCGTGTGTTGTAGATTCATGCACAGGATGTAATTTTGGAACTGAGGATTTTGTGAAACCGGGACATAGGTGCTACGTGATTCCATTGGTGCGGTAGTAGCATAATCTTACCATAGTGATCTTTGAATGATTTCTTTGTAAGTGTAAATATGGGGATGGTGACCCCATGCCGGTTGTTTTGGATATTGAGTGGTCGTTCCCGCTCCTTGTATGAATTGGTATGTTCGTCGATTTGCGACTCGTTGTTCGTATGCCGAGGGAAATGTTCGCCACTGGGTATGTTTATTGAGATCCACCGTATGTGATCGGTGTGTCGCTTTGAGAATTTTGCTTTTTCGTATATCCATTTCGTGGTTGTGTTGATAGTGTTGGAGTTTACCGTGTGAAGGTATTCTCGATTTAGTTGATCGCTCGTTGGTTGTATTGGAGTTTATCACGTTGATGATATTCTCGATTGTGTTTTGACCTCTAGTTGGTCGATTGGAATTTATCATGTCGATGATAAATTCGGTTGATTGATCATTGTTGGTGATCATCGAGCGTTCGAATGTCTATCGATGTTTGGGATTCGCTGCCATTGTATTGAGCGGTTGTTTCACGTATACATCGGATATTATTCTTTTATCGAATTGAGACTTGATTATGTAATCAAAGTGACAGATTTGATTCGGCGATTGTTTGATCCAAGATGATATATTTTGTTGAGAATCGGGAATTGTGATCGTAAGCGTATTGAGATCTGCAGTGAGAACGCTGGCTAGTATCTCCGGAGATCGTCGACCTGCGTATTTGGAAGTATGCTCTTTTGGATATTCGGTAATGATGATGATAAATCGTTGTCGTGATGGTTTTGGGATATTTTGGGTTGAGCAGATGGTTGTTCGATTTATGATGGATTGCAAGTTTCGAGGACGAAACTTATTTTAAGTGGTGTAGTATGTAATATCCGAAAATTCTACTACTGTTATTTAACATTATTTTATCCGAGTTATGTTGTACAGTGTGGTATCTGTACAGTATGGATAAAATAAATGAAGGACAGAGACATCTGTATTGGTACAATTATCGTACTTGGTTGACAATTACATTTAAGAAGTATATGTATTCAGTATGCCGTATGTTCGTATTCTGTATGTTGAGACGTTGGACAAGAATAGCTGAAAATGGCTAAGTATAGCCTTATTAGCGCACGCCGATATTCATGCATAACGCACGCTATCGTGCGTGATTAGCGCACGCTACGTTTATAGGTTAGCGTACGCTAGTGCGCATGTCGGAAGGAATCTGCGTGTGGACCCTACCGCTTTGGCGCACGTTCGATAAGTCAACGGATGTTGTAATGTAGTGTTAGCGCACGCTAAAGAATGTTGATTAGCGCACGCTAATCGTATATTGGACAAAAAGGAATCTTATCCTAGTCGAGTCGCCGACGTGTGGACCCGTGTTCGGAGCATACGCACAAACGAGTCAATCGATGTTAGCACACGCTAAACGCAAGGACTTGCGTACGCTAGAGTGTAAATTTCAGACGCTAATGCATGGGCATTACGTCGTAAGCTCATGTACGGCGAGACGGTAGTCTCGACTACGATAGCGCACGCTAACAAAGGTCAGTTAGCGCACGCTAAAGCCTTAGCGCACGCTAAACATGAGATGTTAGCGCACGCTAGTAATGCAGTCTATATAAGGGACAGACGGGTATTATGAAGCATTTCGTCCATTCTTTCACTTTCAATCGATAGAGAGAGCTTTGGGAGGTTCTTGAGGTTTCCAAGCACGATGAGGTGGTGATCTTTAACAAGATTAAATATGGAAATCATGGATTAAAGCTTTGTTCTTGAAATCATTGGTGATTCTTGGAAATGGATTCAACCTTGGAAATCAATCCATTCCTTCATAAAGGTAATCACTCTTCATCTTTGGATTTCGTTTTGGATTGAATGTTGATGTTATTGTAGATGATTACTCTTTGTAATGGAAGATTAAGGATGTGTGGTTACGTTCTTGACGTTTCGTGTATTAATATTAAGGAAGATGATATATGGATATATAACTTGGATTATAAGTTGGATGATTGTTTATATGTTAAAGGATATCGGATTTCGTTGTTTTGATAGCTTTGAACATGATTCAATCACTTCGTGTTCTTGAAATCGCCATAAGTTGATCGGTATCGAAAAACATGCATCTTCGGCATTAGCGCACGCCACGTTTCGCCTAGCGCGCGCTAATGGGAGCAACTTAGCGCACGCTACGTTAGGTGATTAACGTGCGCTAAGAAGCTAGAAAGTGCAGTATTTTCGTGTTGTGGTTGTAAATTCGTGCTGGTTTGAGTAGGATTGATTCGACTAGTGTTTAATCGAGATATTGTCGAGCCGTTGGGTTTGTGAATTGGTTTTATCGATTGTTGATTGTTATCAAACTTGTTGTCTATCGATTCTCGTAATAGGTTTAGAATATTGATCGGTGATTACAACCGTGTGTTGCGGTCGAGCTCGAGTATGTTCGTGAATTGCTTTGGTCGGGACCGAGGGACTTGTAGATGACGGCAATGGAATTGGTAACAGCTTCATCGGTATCGAGGCAAGTTATTACTTGCTCAGTTTGTAATATTTAATAAATGATTTCAGTTTCATTCGTTTATAATTCGTATAGCAATGTTTATAATCGTAATCACAAGGGATTTGGGATTATAGGTTGTATTCGAGTTTTGGGAATTTAATCATAAGGTATATGATTCACATTTATTGTTGGTATACTTGGTATCGAAGATATGTTGTTGTATAGACGAAGACGTGAATTATCTACCATTCGTGACATTTTGGATCGTCGAATATTCAGAATAATGGTTCGTGATGGTTTGGACATCGAGATTTCTCTCGAAGGACTCGGAGCAAGTACTCTAATCATTTTTGTCATTTTTGGATACCGTACAGATATTTTGGTATTATCCCATGGTGATGTTAAGGATACGAATTGTGGATTTTCGTAAAGTTAAGACGGTAAGATTACATTGGTCGTATTCTTACTTAGTTTTTCCATTGATATGTAATTAATGACGTGATGTGATGGTTATCATTGTTGGATATTATGGCTGACCCCGTCGTGGGCTTTCTTTTTAGGTTCTTGGATTATCAAGCTTGTAGCGGTCGTGGAGAGATGAGCTTCCCGGAGGATACTGGCTAGAACATGTATTTGTGTTTTGAGCTTCTGTTCAGTTGTTGTATTCCGCTGCTAGGGTATTTTAATCGTTTGTCTTTTTCCGCTGCGTGAGTATTTTTTTTTAAATGGTCTTTTGGTATTTTGTAACTTAGGTTACCTTGGCGATCGTTCTCTAAATCTATTCAGCCGTACGTGTGCGATAGCTTAAGGTATGTTCTTAAACTGTTGAGTCTTGGCAATTCGGGCCTTGTGGTTTCAAATGAGTTTTTACGACGGTTTGATAAACGAGTTTTATAAATCTTCGAATGGTTTTAATAGATAATACCGTCGTTAGCCTCTTGGGCGTTTTGTAAATGTTTGCGAAAATTTCCTTCAGCCTTGTGGGTTCCATCTCGGGGCCCACGGCGCTGTAATATTCCCGGTTGGATCTGGGGGTGTTACAGAATATGGTATCAGAGCTTAGGTTGAGAAAACCTAGGCATTTGGGTCGCGTTAGGTCGTGTTTTTGTTGCGTCATTCGAGTTGTCGATTGACAAATACTAGAGCCGTGAGTCTTTGTTGTTCACTCAGGCTTGTGCGTTATCGGATTTGCCAGTATCGTACTGGGCTTGTTATAACTTTTCCAAATGGTGTTTACGTGATATATTGTGTTCTTGGGTTGCACTGAGTTTGCAAAACGTGAGTTTTGAAAATACCTGTGTCGAGTATTTTCTTGAGTCTAGACATGTGCCAGTATCACGGGGAATCGTCGGCTTCACGATCTGTAAGTATTCGGATTTTTGAATTTCATTGAGATTTACTGCCGTTCTAAGTTGATATGTTTTGAGATTCAGCATATATTATGCATTTCAATATAAGGTAGCGAGTTGGGATAGGATTGATGATCTTGAGAAGTTATGATTTTGGAAATCAGTATATCAGCTAGATTTTGGAACAGAATTGTGTAATCGGGAGAAGGACTATGGATTGTTGAGAAGATCATGTAGCATGTTAATTCATTTGAGATACATGAACTGATTTGAGCATTTGAAAATGATACTTTTCAAAATGAATATTTTACGGATGTTTTACGGAAAATGATTTTGGGCCGAGACCCAATCGATTTTGAAATGGTTTTATAACTCAGGACTTGAAGTCCGAAAAGGGTTTTCTACTTTTTAAACTTTTTGTAATGCGAGACGAGTTACGGGCTAAGACCCTAATGTTTCAAACGGCTTTTCTGTTTTCTTAAAACTCCCGAGACTTGTAAAACACTTTACCAATCGTTTACCTATGTTATTTCCGCCTTTCGAGGCTTTGGTTTACTTGTTCAAATTGAACCTCTCGGGAAGTCTTTCGCTATGTGGATTTGTTTCAATATTCTGTCATACCATATTTAAGGTGATCCAGGATGGGTTAATGACTGACGTTGCAAGTCATGTGTGGAAAAGGAGTTTAGTCGGAATTTATATATTGAGATTTTGAAACTCGATCGTGTGGTTTTCCGATGGAATATCAGTGGATATTGGTGACGAGCCGGATTGGTATATAGGAGTACGGATGTGGTCAATCATTTGCATAGTTTTTATTTTAAAACTTCGAAATCGTGTGGATTCGAAGAAGCATTATCAAATACTTGCACCGTGAGCCATTTATTTTTCGAGAATTGATTTGGTGGTCTTACCAAAATTTATGTTTCGAGTTTTGAAATTTTGAAAGAATTTTCAAAATTTGTCTTGACAAGAATATATGATTTCATCTTGGTTTTGAAAACGTGATTGATGTACATACGCATTTAATGCATAATGCATATCGTGGTGAAGTTCAATGAGATTCACGAACCGGATAAGACATCGTATGGTACGAGGAAAAGAGATTCGAACGTTAGTATGGTAGTTTGGTTATCCACGGATGATCGGTTGATTTATCGGATGAGAGAGATATCTTTGTGTGTTGTAGATTCATGCACGGGATGTAATTTTGGGGCGAGGATTTTGTGAAACCGGGACATAGGTGCTAAGTCATTCCATTGGTGCGGTATTAGAATAATCTTACAATAGTGAACTTAGAATGATTACTTTGTAAGTGTAAATATGTGGATGGTGACCCCATGTCGGTTGTTTGGATATTGAGTGGTCGCTCGCTCCTTGTATGAATTGGTATGTTCGTCGATTTGCGACTCGTTGTTCGTATGCCGAGGGAAATGTTCGCCAGTTGGGTATGTTTATTGAGATCCACTGTATGTGATCGGTGTGTCGTTTTGAGAATTTTGCTTTTTCGTATATCTGTTTCTGTGGTTCTGTGTTGATAGTGTTGGAGTTTACCGTGTGAAGGTATTCTCGATTTCCGTTGATCGTTCGTTGGTTGTATTGGAGTTTATCACGTTGATGATATTCTCGATTGTGTTTTGACCTCTAGTTGGTCAGATTGGAATTTATCATGTCGATGATAAATTCGGTTGATTGTTGATCATTGTTGGTGATCATCTGAGCGTTCGTAATGTCTATCGATGTTTCGGGATTCGTTGCCATTGTATTGAGCGGTTGTTTCACGTATACATCGGATATTATTCGCTTTATCGAATTGAGACTTGATTATGTAATCAGACGAGGATTTGATTCGCAGATTGTTTGATCCGAAGATGATATATTTTGTTGAGAATCGGGAATTGTGATCGTAGCGTATTGAGATCGCATCGTGAGAACGCCGGCTAGTATCTCCTGAGATCGTCGACTGCGTATTTGGAAGTATGCTCTTTTGGATATTCGGTAATGATGATGATAAATCGTGGTCGTGATGGTTTTGGGAGATTTTGGGTTGAACAGGCTGGTTGTGCGTGTTATGATGGATTGCAAGTTTCGAGGACGAAACTTATTTTAAGTGGTGTAGTATGTAGTATCCGACAATTCTACTATCATTATTTAACATTATTTTATCCGAGTTATGTTGTACAGGTGGTATCCGTATGCAGTATGGATAAAATAAATGAAGGACAGAGACATCTGTATTGGTACAATTATCGTACTTGGTTGACAATTACATTTAAGAAGTATATGTATTCAGTATGCCGTATGTTCGTATTCTGTATGTTGAGACGTTGGACAAGAATAGCTGAAAATGGCTAAGTATAGCCTTATTAGCGCACGCGATATTCATGCATAACGCACGCTATCGCAGGTGATTAGCGCACGCTACGTTTATAGGTTAGCGTACGCTGAGTGCATGCATCGGAAGGAATCTGCGTGTGGACCCGGCCGCTTTGGCGCACGTTCGATAAGTCAACGGATGTTGTAATGTAGTGTTAGCGCACGCTAATGCATGTTGATTAGCGCACGCTAATCGTATATTGGACAAAAAGGAATCTTATCCTAGTCGAGCCGTCGACGTGTGGACCCGTGTTCGGAGCATACGACAAACGAGTCAACTGATGTTAGCGCACGCTAAACGCAAGGACTTGCGTACGCTAGAGAGTGTAAATTTCAGACGCTAATGCATGGGCATTACGTACGTAAGCTCATGTACGGCGAGACAGTAGTCTCTGGACTACGATAGCGCACGCTAACAAAGGTCAGTTAGCGCACGCTAAAGCCTTAGCGCACGCTAAACATGAGATGTTAGCGCACGCTAGTAATGTAGTCTATATAAGGGACAGACGGGTATTATGAAGCATTTCGTCCATTCTTTCACTTTCAATCGATAGAGAGAGCTTTGGGAGGTTCTTGAGGTTTCCAAGCACGATGAGGTGGTGATCTTTAACAAGATTAAATATGGAAATCATGGATTAAAGCTTTGTTCTTGAAATCATTGGTGATTCTTGGAAATGGATTCAACCTTGGAAATCAATCCATTCCTTCATAAAGGTAATCACTCTTCATCTTTGGATTTCGTTTTGGGTTGAATGTTGATGTTATTGTAGATGATTACTCTTTGTAATGGAAGATTAAGGATGTGTGGTTACGTTCTTGACGTTTCGTGTATTAATATTAAGGAAGATGATATATGGATATAGAACTTGGATTATAAGTTGGATGATTGTTTATATGTTAAAGGATATCGGATTTCGTTGTTTTGATAGCTTTGAACATGATTCAGAATCACTTCGTGTTCTTGAAATCGCCATAAGTTGATCGGTATCTGAAAAACATGCATCTGTCCAGCATTAGCGCACGCTACATTTACTGCCTAGCGCGCGCTAATGGGAGCAACTTAGCGCACGCTACGTTAGGTGATTAACGTGCGCTAAGAAGCCAGAAAGTGCAGTATTTTCGTGTTGTGGTTGTAAATTCGTGCTGGTTTGAGTAGGATTGATTCGACTAGTGTTTAATCGAGATATTGTCGATCCGTTGGGTTTGTGAATTGGTTTTATCGATTGTTGATTGTTATCAAACTTGTTGTCTATCGATTACTGTAATAGGTTTAGAATATTGATCGGTGATTACAACCGTGTGTTGCGGTCGAGCTCGAGTATGTTCGTGAATTGCTTTGGTCGGGACCGAGGGACTTGTAGATGACGGCAATGGAATTGGTAACAGCTTCATCGGTATCGAGGCAAGTTATTACTTGCTCAGTTTGTAATATTTAATAAATGATTTCAGTTTCATTCGTTTATAATTCGTATAGCAATGTTTATAATCGTAATCACAAGGGATTTGGGATTATAGGTTGTATTCGAGTTTTGGGAATTTAATCATAAGGTATATGATTCACATTTATTGTTGGTATACTTGGTATCGAAGATATGTTGTTGTATAGACGAAGACGTGAATTATCTACCATTCGTGACATTTTGGATCGTCTAATTTTCATAATAATGGTTCGTGATGGTTTGGACATCGAGATTTCTCTCGAAGGACTCGGAGCAAGTACTCTAATCATTTTTGTCATTTGTGTCGATCATGTCGTGATACATTCGTGTATCGTTGTTGTCATGCATTTGTGCATTGTTGTTGTCGTACATTGTGTACTGTTGTTTTGTGCATTTGTTAATTTTTGTCTTTTGTCCAACATGCTTTGATCCGACGGAATCATCATGGGAATCTAATCTATAGTGTGCGCTGGATCGTTGGACAGGTAATGCCACCATGCTTTGGTCCGACGGGATCATCATGGGAATCTATAGCTGTGTGCGCTGGATCGTTGGATTACCATATGTATTGTTGTTGTGCATATGTATATTATGGGTTTGCCATAAGTATACATTGATGTTATTGTTGTGAGCATTTTGACGTTGTCATATGAGTATGCATTTGTAGGTCTTGTGTTAGGACCATGTTCGTATGTTGTGTTGATCTGATCTCGGATTAGACTGACGCGATGATAATGGTATTTCGTATCTTGAGGTATGTTCCGTATATCCTTGGTACTTGTCTTTGATGGACAATCGATTATCGTATTGGAATTGTCGATGTTATCCGATGGATTGAATTGGCCAGAGTTGGTATAATTTCCGTATCGCGAGTTATGATAATGTTTTTGAGAACCTTGGGTATTGTTGAGATACCGTACAGATATTTTGGTATTATCCCATGGTGATGTTAAGGATACGAATTGTGGATTTTCGTAAAGTTAAGACGGTAAGATTACATTGGTCGTATTCTTACTTAGTTTTCCATTGATATGTAATTAATGACGTGATGTGATGGTTATCATTGTTGGATATTATGGCTGACCCCGTCGTGGGCTTTCTTTTTAGGTTCTTGGATTATCAAGCTTGTAGCGGTCGTGGAGAGATGAGCTGCCCGGAGGATACTGGCTAGAACATGTATTTGTGTTTTGAGCTTCTGTTCAGTTGTTGTATTCCATTGCTAGGGTATTTTAATCGTTTGTCTTTTTCCATTGCGTGAGTATTTTTTTAAATGGTCTTTTGGTATTTGGTAACTTAGGTTACCTTGGCGATCGTTCTCTAAATCTATTCTGCCAGTGCGTGTAGCGATAGCTTAAGGTATGTTCTTAAACCGTTGAGTCTTTGCAATTCGGGCCTTGTGGTTTCAAATGAGTTTTTACGGTTTGATAAACGAGTTTTATAAATCTTCGAATGGTTTTAATAGATAATACCGTCGTTAGCCTCTTGGGCGTTTGTAAATGTTTGCGAAAATTTCCTTCACCTTGTGGGTTCCATCTCGGGGCCCACGGCGCTGTAATATTCCCGGTTGGATCTGGGGTGTTACGAATATGTAATAATTTCGAGTTTTGAAATTTTTGAAAGAATTTTCGAAAATTTGTCTTCTGACAAGAATATATGATTTCATACTGGTTTTGAAAACGTGATTGATGTACATACGCATTTAATGCATAATGCATATCGTGGTGAAGTTCTGAATGAGATTCACGAACTGGATAAGACATCAGTATGGTACGAGGAAAAGAGATTCGAACGTTAGTATGGTAGTTTGGTTATCCACGGATGATCGGTTGATTTATCGGATGAGAGAGATATGCTGTGTGTTGTAGATTCATGCACAGGATGTAATTTTGGAACTGAGGATTTTGTGAAACCGGGACATAGGTGCTACGTGATTCCATTGGTGCGGTAGTAGCATAATCTTACCATAGTGATCTTTGAATGATTTCTTTGTAAGTGTAAATATGGGGATGGTGACCCCATGCTGGTTGTTTTGGATATTGAGTGGTCGTTCCCGCTCCTTGTATGAATTGGTATGTTCGTCGATTTGTGACTCGTTGTTCGTATGCCGAGGGAAATGTTCGCCAGTTGGGTATGTTTATTGAGATCCACTGTATGTGATCGGTGTGTCGTTTTGAGAATTTTGCTTTTTCGTATATCTGTTTCTGTGGTTCTGTGTTGATAGTGTTGGAGTTTACCGTGTGAAGGTATTCTCGATTTCCGTTGATCGTTCGTTGGTTGTATTGGAGTTTATCACGTTGATGATATTCTCGATTGTGTTTTGACCTCTAGTTGGTCAGATTGGAATTTATCATGTCGATGATAAATTCGGTTGATTGTTGATCATTGTTGGTGATCATCTGAGCGTTCAGAATGTCTATCGATGTTTCGGGATTCGTTGCCATTGTATTGAGCAGTTGTTTCACAGATACATCGGATATTATTCGTTTTATCGATTGAGACTTGATTATGTAATCAGGCAGACAGGATTTGATTCGGGCAGATTGTTTGATCCGAAGATGATATATTTTGTTGAGAATCAGGGAATTGTGATCGTAAGCGTATTGAGACTGTACCGTGAGAACGCTGGCTAGTATCTCCGGAGATCGTCGACCTGCGTATTTGGAAGTATGCTCTTTTGGATATTCGGTAATGATGATGATAAATCGTTGTCGTGATGGTTTTGGGATATTTTGGGTTGAATAAAGATGGTTGTTCGCTTTATGATGGATTGCAAGTTTCGAGGACGAAACTTATTTTAAGTGGTGTAGTATGTAATATCCGAAAATTCTACTATCATATTTAACATTATTTTATCCGAGTTATGTTGTACAAAGGTGGTATCTATACAGTATGGATAAAATAAATGAAGGACAGAGACATCTGTATTGGTACAATTATCGTACTTGGTTGACAATTACATTTAAGAAGTATATGTATTCAGTATGCCGTATGTTCGTATTCTGTATGTTGAGACGTTGGACAAGAATAGCTGAAAATGGCTAAGTATAGCCTTATTAGCGCACGCCGATATTCATGCATAACGCACGCTATCGCGGTGATTAGCGCACGCTACGTTTATAGGTTAGCGTCGCTGAGTGCGCATGATCGGAAGGAATCTGCGTGTGGACCCTACCGCTTTGGCGCACGTTCGATAAGTCAACGGATGTTGTAATGTAGTGTTAGCGCACGCTAATGCATGTTGATTAGCGCACGCTAACCGTATATTGACAAAAAGGAATCTTATCCTAGTCGAGTCGCCGACGTGTGGACCCGTGTTCGGAGCATACATAAACGAGTCAATCGATGTTAGCGCACGCTAAACGCAAGGACTTGCGTACGCTAGAGAGTGTAAATTTCGACGCTAATGCATGGGCATTACGTACGTAAGCTCATGTACGAAGCGAGACGGTAGTCTCTCGGACTACGATAGCGCACGCTAACAAAGGCCGATTAGCGCACGCTAAAGCCTTAGCGCACGCTAAACATGAGATGTTAGCGCACGCTAGTAATGCAATCTATATAAGGGACAGACGGGTATTATGAAGCATTTCGTCCATTCTTTCACTTTCAATCGATAGAGAGAGCTTTGGGAGGTTCTTGAGGTTTCCAAGCACGATGAGGTGGTGATCTTTAACAAGATTAAATATGGAAATCATGGATTAAAGCTTTGTTCTTGAAATCATTGGTGATTCTTGAAATGGATTCAACCTTGGAAATCAATCCATTCCTTCATAAAGGTAATCACTCTTCATCTTTGGATTTCGTTTTGGATTGAATGTTGATGTTATTGTAGATGATTACTCTTTGTAATGGAAGATTAAGGATGTGTGGTTACGTTCTTGACGTTTCGTATTAATATTAAGGAAGATGATATATGGATATAGAACTTGGATTATAAGTTGGATGATTGTTTATATGTTAAAGGATATCGGATTTCGTTGTTTTGATAGCTTTGAACATGATTGAGAATCACTTCGTGTTCTTGAAATCGCCATAAGTTGATCGGTATTCGAAAACATGCATCTGTCGGCATTAGCGCACGCCACGCCATCGCCTAGCGCGCTAATGGGAGCAACTTAGCGCACGCCACGTTAGGTGATTAACGTGCGCTAAGAAGCCGTAAAGTGCGATTTTCGTGTTGTGGTTGTAAATTCGTCCGGTTTGAGTAGGATTGATTCGACTAGTGTTTAATCGAGATATTGTCGAGCCGTTGGGTTTGTGAATTGGTTTTATCGATTGTTGATTGTTATCAAACTTGTTGTCTATCGACATCGTAATAGGTTTAGAATATTGATCGGTGATTACAACCGTGTGTTGCGGTCGAGCTCGAGTATGTTCGTGAATTGCTTTGGTCGACCGAGGGACTTGTAGATGACGGCAATGGAATTGGTAATGACTTCATCGGTATCGAGGCAAGTTATTACTTGCTCGGTTGTAATATTTAATAAATGATTTCGGCCATTCGTTTATAATTCGTATAGCAATGTTTATAATCGTAATCACAAGGGATTTGGGAGTATAGGTTGTATTCGAGTTTTGGGAATTTAATCATAAGGTATATGATTCACATTTATTGTTGGTATACTTGGTATCGAAGATATGTTGGTGTATAGACGAAGACGTGAATTATCTACCATTCGTGACATTTGGATCGTCGAATATTCAGAATAATGGTTCGTGATGGTTTGGACATCGAGATTTCTCTCGAAGGACTCGGAGCAAGTACTCTAATCATTTTTGTCATTTGTGTCGATCATGTCGTGATACATTCGTGTATCGTTGTTGTCATGCATTTGTGCATTGTTGTTGTCGTACATTGTGTACTGTTGTTTTGTGCAGTTGTGCATTGTTGTCATATGTCCACCATGCTTTGATCCGACGGAATCATCATGGGAATCTATAGTCATGTGCGCTGGATCGTTGGACAGGTAATGCCACCATGCTTTGGTCCGACGGGATCATCATGGGAATCTATAGCTGTGTGCGCTGGATCGTTGGATTACCATATGTATTGTTGTTGTGCATATGTATATTATGGGTTTGCCATAAGTATACATTGATGTTATTGTTGTGAGCATTTTGACGTTGTCATATGAGTATGCATTTGTAGGTCTTGTGTTAGGACCATGTTCGTATGTTGTGTTGATCTGATCTCGGATTAGACTGACGCGATGATAATGGTATTTCGTATCTTGAGGTATGTTCCGTATATCCTTGGTACTTGTCTTTGATGGACAATCGATTATCGTATTGGAATTGTCGATGTTATCCGATGGATTGAATTGGCCAGAGTTGGTATAATTTCCGTATCGCGAGTTATGATAATGTTTTTGAGAACCTTGGGTATTGTTGAGATACCGCATGCATATTCCGTATTATCCCATGGTGATGTTAAGGATACGAATTGTGGATTTTCGTAAAGTTAAGACGGTAAGATTACATTGGTCGTATTCTTACTTAGTTTTTCCATTGATATGTAATTAATGACGTGATGTAATGGTTATCATTGTTGGATATTATGGCTGACCCCGTCGTGGGCTTTCTTTTTAGGTTCTTGGATTATCAAGCTTGTAGCGGTCGTGGAGAGATGAGCTTCCCGGAGGATACTGGCTAGAACATGTATTTGTGTTTTGAGCTTCTGTTCAGTTGTTGTATTCCGCTGCTAGGGTATTTTAATCGTTTGTCTTTTTCCGCTGCGTGAGTATTTTTTTTAAATGCTCTTTTGGTATTTGGTAACTTAGGTTACCTTGGCGATCGTTCTCTAAATCTATTCTGTCGGTACGTGTGTTTATAGCTTAAGGTATGTTCTTAAACTGTTGAGTCTTGGCAATTCGGGCCTTGTGGTTTCAAATGAGTTTTTACGACGGTTTGATAAACGAGTTTTATAAATCTTCGAATGGTTTTAATAGATAATACCGTCGTTAGCCTCTTGGGCGTTTTGTAAATGTTTGCGAAAATTTCCTTCAGCCTTGTGGGTTCCATCTCGGGGCCCACGGCGCTGTAATATTCCCGGTTGGATCTAGGGGTGTTACAGAATATGGTATCAGAGCTTAGGTTGAGAAAACCTAGGCATTTGGGTCGAGTTGGGTCGTGTTTTTGTTGCGTCATTCGAGTTGTCGATTGACAAATACTAGAGCCGTGAGTCTTTGTTGTTCACTCGGGCTTGTGCGTTATCGGATTTGCCGGATCGCATCGGGCTTGTTATAACTTTTCCAAATGGTGTTTACGTGATATATTGTGTTCTTGGGTTGCACCGAGTTTGCAAAACGTGAGTTTTGAAAATACCTGTGTCGAGTATTTTCTTGAGTCTAGACATGTGCCAAGATCACGGGAATCGTCGGCTTCACGATCCGTAAGTATTCGGATTTTGAATTTCATTGAGATTTACCGTTCTAAGTTGATATGTTTTGAGATTCAGATATATTATGCATTTCAATATAAGGTGACAGAGTTGGGATAGGATTGATGATCTTGAGAAGTTATGATTTTGGAAATCAAGATATCGCCTAGATTTTGGAACAATTGTGTAATCGGGAGAAGGACTATGGATTGTTGAGAAGATCATGTAGCATGTTAATTCATTTGAGATACATGAACTGATTTGAGCATTTGAAAATGATACTTTTCAAAATGAATATTTTACGGATGTTTTACGGAAAATGATTTTGGGCCGAGACCCAATCGATTTTGAAATGGTTTTATAACTCAGACTTGAAGTCCGAAAAGGGGTTTTCTACTTTTTAAACTTTTGTAATGCGTAACGAGTTACGGGCTAAGACCCTAATGTTTCAAACGGCTTTTCTGTTTTCTTAAAACTCCCGAGACTTGTAAAACACTTTACCAATCGTTTACCTATGTTATTTCCGCCTTTCGAGGCTTTGGTTTACTTGTTCAAATTGAACCTCTCGGGAAGTCTTTCGCTGTGTGGATTTGTTTCAATATTCTGTCATACCATATTTAAGGTGATCCAGGATGGGTTAATGACTGACGTTGCAAGTCATGTGTGGAAAAGGAGTTTAGTCGGAATTTATATATTGAGATTTTGAAACTCGATCGTGTGGTTTTCCGATGGAATATCAGTGGATATTGGTGACGAGCCGGATTGGTATATAGGAGTACGGATGTGGTCAATCATTTGCATAGTTTTTATTTTAAAACTTCGAAATCGTGTGGATTCGAAGGAAACTGTTATCAAATACTTGGCACCGGCGAGCCAGTTTATTTTTCGAGAATTGATTTGGTGGTCTTACCAAAATTTATGTTTCGAGTTTTGAAATTTTTGAAAGAATTTTCGAAAATTTGTCTTCTGACAAGAATATATGATTTCATACTGGTTTTGAAAACGTGATTGATGTACATACGCATTTAATGCATAATGCATATCGTGGTGAAGTTCTGAATGAGATTCACGAACTGGATAAGACATCAGTATGGTACGAGGAAAAGAGATTCGAACGTTAGTATGGTAGTTTGGTTATCCACGGATGATCGGTTGATTTATCGGATGAGAGAGATATGCTGTGTGTTGTAGATTCATGCACAGGATGTAATTTTGGAACTGAGGATTTTGTGAAACCGGGACATAGGTGCTACGTGATTCCATTGGTGCGGTAGTAGCATAATCTTACCATAGTGATCTTTGAATGATTTCTTTGTAAGTGTAAATATGGGGATGGTGACCCCATCTTTGGTTGTTTTGGATATTGAGTGGTCGTTCCCGCTCCTTGTATGAATTGGTATGTTCGTCGATTTGCGACTCGTTGTTCGTATGCCGAGGGAAATGTTCGCCAGTTGGGTATGTTTATTGAGATCCACTGTATGTGATCGGTGTGTCGTTTGAGAATTTTGCTTTTTCGTATATCTGTTTCTGTGGTTCTGTGTTGATAGTGTTGGAGTTTACCGTGTGAAGGTATTCTCGATTTCCGTTGATCGTTCGTTGGTTGTATTGGAGTTTATCACGTTGATGATATTCTCGATTGTGTTTTGACCTCTAGTTGGTCAGATTGGAATTTATCATGTCGATGATAAATTCGGTTGATTGTTGATCATTGTTGGTGATCATCTGAGCGTTGAATGTCTATCGATGTTTGGGATTCGTTGCCATTGTATTGAGCGGTTGTTTCACGGATACATCGGATATTATTCGCTTTATCGATTGAGACTTGATTATGTAATCAAAGCAGACAGGATTTGATTCGGGCATTGTTTGATCCAAGATGATATATTTTGTTGAGAATCGGGAATTGTGATCGTAAGCGTATTGAGACTGCATCTGAGAACGCTGCTAGTATCTCCTGAGATCGTCGACTGCGTATTTGGAAGTATGCTCTTTTGGATATTCGGTAATGATGATGATAAATCGTTGTCGTGATGGTTTTGGGATATTTTGGGTTGAAAGATGGTTGTTCGTTTTATGATGGATTGCAAGTTTCGAGGACGAAACTTATTTTAAGTGGTGTAGTATGTAATATCCGAAAATTCTACTATCATTATTTAACATTATTTTATCCGAGTTATGTTGTACAGTGTGGTATCTGTACAGTATGGATAAAATAAATGAAGGACAGAGACATCTGTATTGGTACAATTATCGTACTTGGTTGACAATTACATTTAAGAAGTATATATATTCAGTATGCCGTATGTTCGTATTCTGTATGTTGAGACGTTGGACAAGAATAGCTGAAAATGGCTAAGTATAGCCTTATTAGCGCACGCTGATATTCATGCATAACGCACGCTATCGCAGTGTGATTAGCGCACGCTACGTTTATAGGTTAGCGTCCGCTAGTGCTGACAGATCGGAAGGAATCTGCGTGTGGACCCGGCTGCTTTCGGCGCACGTTCTGATAAGTCAACGGATGTTGTAATGTAGTGTTAGCGCACGCTAATGCATGTTGATTAGCGCACGCTAACTGTATATTGGACAAAAAGGAATCTTATCCTAGTCAGAGCTGTCGACGTGTGGACCCGTGTTCGGAGCATACAGACAAACGAGTCAACTGATGTTAGCGCACGCTAAACGCAAGAACTTGCGTACGCTAGAGAGTGTAAATTTCGTACGCTAATGCATGGGCATTACGTACGTAAGCTCATGTACGAAGCGAGACAGTAGTCTCTGGACTACGATAGCGCACGCTAACAAAGGTCAGTTAGCGCACGCTAAAGCCTTAGCGCACGCTAAACATGAGATGTTAGCGCACGCTAGTAATGCAGTCTATATAAGGGACAGACGGGTATTATGAAGCATTTCGTCCATTCTTTCACTCTCAATCGATAGAGAGAGCTTTGGGAGGTTCTTGAGGTTTCCAAGCACGATGAGGTGGTGATCTTTAACAAGATTAAATATGGAAATCATGGATTAAAGCTTTGTTCTTGAAATCATTGGTGATTCTTGGAAATGGATTCAACCTTAGAAATCAATCCATTCCTTCATAAAGGTAATCACTCTTCATCTTTGGATTTCGTTTTGGATTGAATGTTGATAAAGTTAAGACGGTAATTATACCAACTCTGGTTTTCCCATGGTTTTCCGATGAAATCATTGGTGATTTTGGTATTATCCCATGGTGATGTTATCCGATGGATTGAATTGGCCAGAGTTGGTATAATTTCCGTATCGCGAGTTATGATAATGTTTTTGAGAACCTTGGGTATTGTTGAGATACCGTCTTGGCCAGAGTTGGATATGATAATGTTGAACAGAAGCTCAAAACACAAATACATGTTTTAGGTTGAGAAAACCTAGGCATTTGGGTCGAGTTGGGTCGTGTTTTTGTTGCGTCATTCGAGTTGTCGATTGACAAATACTAGAGCCGTGAGTCTTTGTTGTTCACTCAGGATTGTGCGTTATCGGATTTGCCAGTATCGTACTGGGCTTGTTATAACTTTTCCAAATGGTGTTTACGTGATATATTGTGTTCTTGGGTTGCACTGAGTTTGCAAAACGTGAGTTTTGAAAATACCTGTGTCGAGTATTTTCTTGAGTCTAGACATGTGCCAGTATCACGGGGAATCGTCGGCTTCACGATATGTAAGTATTCGGATTTTTGAATTTCATTGAGATTTACTGCCGTTCTAAGTTGATATGTTTTGAGATTCAGCATATATTATGCATTTCAATATAAGGTGACAGAGTTAGGATATGATTGATGATCTTGAGAAGTTATGATTTTGGAAATCAGTATATCAGCTAGATTTTGGAACAGAATTGTGTAATCGGGAGAAGGACTATGGATTGTTGAGAAGATCATGTAGCATGTTAATTCATTTGAGATACATGAACTGATTTGAGCATTTGAAAATGATACTTTTCAAAATGAATATTTTACGGATGTTTTACGGAAAATGATTTTGGGCCGAGACCCAATCGATTTTGAAATGGTTTTATAACTCAGGACTTGAAGTCCGAAAAGGGGTTTTCTACTTTTTAAACTTTTTGTAATGCGAGCGAGTTACTGCTAAGACCCTAATGTTTCAAACGGCTTTTCTGTTTTCTTAAAACTCCCGAGACTTGTAAAACACTTTACCAATCGTTTACCTATGTTATTTCAGACTTTGGTGTCTTTGGTTTACTTGTTCAAATGAACCTCTCGGGAAGTCTTTCTGTGTGGATTTGTTTCAATATTCGTCATACCATATTTAAGGTGATCCAGATGGGTTAATGACCGACGCAAGTCATGTGTGGAAAAGGAGTTTAGTCGAATTTATATATTGAGATTTTGAAACTCGATCGTGTGGTTTTCCGATGGAATATCGGTGGATATTGGTGACGAGCCGGATTGGTATATAGGAGTACGGATGTGGTCAATCATTTGCATAGTTTTTATTTTAAAACTTCAAATCGTGTGGATTCGAAGGAAATCAAGTATCAAATACTTGGCACCAATGAGCCGCTTTATTTTTCGAGAATTGATTTGGTGGTCTTACCAAAATTTATGTTTCGAGTTTTGAAATTTTTGAAAGAATTTTCAAAATTTGTCTTCTCGACAAGAATATATGATTTCATCTTGGTTTTGAAAACGTGATTGATGTACATATGCATTTAATGCATAATGCATATCGTGGTGAAGTTCAATGAGATTCACGAACCGGATAAGACATCGTATGGTACGAGGAAAAGAGATTCGAACGTTAGTATGGTAGTTTGGTTATCCACGGATGATCGGTTGATTTATCGGATGAGAGAGATATGCCGTGTGTTGTAGATTCATGCACAGGATGTAATTTTGGAACCGAGGATTTTGTGAAACCGGGACATAGGTGCTACGTGATTCCATTGGTGTAGTAGCATAATCTTACCATAGTGATCTTTGAATGATTTCTTTGTAAGTGTAAATATGGGGATGGTGACCCCATGTCCGGTTGTTTTGGATATTGAGTGGTCGCTCCCGATCCTTGTATGAATTGGTATGTTCGTCGATTTGCGACTCGTTGTTCGTATGCCGAGGGAAATGTTCGCCAGTTGGGTATGTTTATTGAGATCCACTGTATGTGATCGGTGTGTCGTTTTGAGAATTTTGCTTTTTCGTATATCTGTTTCTGTGGTTCTGTGTTGATAGTGTTGGAGTTTACCGTGTGAAGGTATTCTCGATTTCCGTTGATCGTTCGTTGGTTGTATTGGAGTTTATCACGTTGATGATATTCTCGATTGTGTTTTGACCTCTAGTTGGTCAGATTGGAATTTATCATGTCGATGATAAATTCGGTTGATTGTTGATCATTGTTGGTGATCATCTGAGCGTTCAGAATGTCTATCGATGTTTCGGGATTCGTTGCCATTGTATTGAGCAGTTGTTTCACAGATACATCGGATATTATTCGCTTTATCGATTGAGACTTGATTATGTAATCAGCAGACAGGATTTGATTCGGGCGATTGTTTGATCCGAAGATGATATATTTTGTTGAGAATCGTGGAATTGTGATCGTAAGCGTATTGAGACTGCATCTGAGAACGCCAGCTAGTATCTCCTGAGATCGTCGACTGCGTATTTGGAAGTATGCTCTTTTGGATATTCGGTAATGATGATGATAAATCGTTGTCGTGATGGTTTTGGGATATTTTGGGTTGAACAAGATGGTTGTTCGCTTTATGATGGATTGCAAGTTTCGAGGACGAAACTTATTTTAAGTGGTGTAGTATGTAATATCCGAAAATTCTACTATCATTATTTAACATTATTTTATCCGAGTTATGTTGTACAAAGGTGGTATCCGTACAAGATGGATAAAATAAATGAAGGACAGAGACATCCGTATTGGTACAATTATCGTTCTTTGTTGACAATTACATTTAAGAAGTATATGTATTAAGTATGCAGTATGTTCGTATTATGTATGTTGAGACTTTGGACAAGAATAGCTGAAAATGGCTAAGTATAGCCTTATTAGCGCACTCTGATATTCATGCATAACGCACGCTATCGCGGTGATTAGCGCACGCTACGTTTATAGGTTAGCGACGCTAGTGCGCATGAGATCGGAAGGAATCTGCGTGTGGACCCTACCGCCGCGCACGTTACGATAAGTCAACGGATGTTGTAATGTAGTGTTAGAGCACGATAATGCATTTTGAATAGCGAACGCTAATCGTATATTGGACAAAAAGGAATCTTATCCTAGTCGAGTCAGCCGACGTGTGGACCCGTGTTCGAGCATACGCACAAACGAGTCAATCGATGTTAGCGCACGCTAAACGCAAGGACTTGCGTACGCTAGAGAGTGTAAATTTCAGACGCTAATGCATGGGCATTACGACGTAAGCTCATGTACGAAGCGAGACAGTAGTCTCGGACTACGATAGCGCACGCTAACAAAGGTCAGTTAGCGCACGCTAAAGCCTTAGCGCACGCTAAACATGAGATGTTAGCGCACGCTAGTAATGTAGTCTATATAAGGGACAGACGGGTATTATGAAGCATTTCGTCCATTCTTTCACTTTCAATCGATAGAGAGAGCTTTGGGAGGTTCTTGAGGTTTCCAAGCACGATGAGGTGGTGATCTTTAACAAGATTAAATATGGAAATCATGGATTAAAGCTTTGTTCTTGAAATCATTGGTGATTCTTGGAAATGGATTCAACCTTGGAAATCAATCCATTCCTTCATAAAGGTAATCACTCTTCATCTTTGGATTTCGCTGGGTTGAATGTTGATGTTATTGTAGATGATTACTCTTTGTAATGGAAGATTAAGGATGTGTGGTTACGTTCTTGACGTTTCGTGTATTAATATTAAGGAAGATGATATATGGATATAGAACTTGGATTATAAGTTGGATGATTGTTTATATGTTAAAGGATATCGGATTTCGTTGTTTTGATAGCTTTGAACATGATTCAGAATCACTTCGTGTTCTTGAAATCGCCATAAGTTGATCGGTATCTGAAAAACATGCATCTGTCCAGCATTAGCGCACGCTACATTTACTGCCTAGCGCGCGCTAATGGGAGCAACTTAGCGCACGCTACGTTAGGTGATTAACGTGCGCTAAGAAGCCGAGAAGTGCGATTTTCGTGTTGTGGTTGTAAATTCGTCTGGTTTGAGTAGGATTGATTCGACTAGTGTTTACTCGAGATATTGTCGATCCGTTGGGTTTGTGAATTGGTTTTATCGATTGTTGATTGTTATCAAACTTGTTGTCTATCGACATCGTAATAGGTTTAGAATATTGATCGGTGATTACAACCAACCGTGTGTTGCGGTCGAGCTCGAGTATGTTCGTGAATTGCTTTGGTCGGGACCGAGGGACTTGTAGATGACGGCAATGGAATTGGTAACTTCATCGGTATCGAGGCAAGTTATTACTTGCTCGATTTGTAATATTTAATAAATGATTTCGCCATTCGCTTATAATTCGTATAGCAATGTTTATAATCGTAATCACAAGGGATTTGGGATTATAGGTTGTATTCGAGTTTTGGGAATTTAATCATAAGGTATATGATTCACATTTATTGTTGGTATACTTGGTATCGAAGATATGTTGTTGTATAGACGAAGACGTGAATTATCTACCATTCGTGACATTTGGATCGTCGAATATTCGTAATAATGGTTCGTGATGGTTTGGACATCGAGATTTCTCTCGAAGGACTCGAGCAAGTACTCTAATCATTTTTGTCATTTGTGTCGATCATGTCGTGATACATTCGTGTATCGTTGTTGTCATGCATTTGTGCATTGTTGTTGTCGTACATTGTGTACCGTTGTTTTGTGCGCTTGTGCATTGTTGTCATATGTCCACCATGCTTTGATCCGACGGAATCATCATGGGAATCTATAGTCAGGTGCGCTGGATCGTTGGATGTAATGCCACCATGCTTTGGTCCGACGGGATCATCATGGGAATCTATAGTCCGTGTGCTACTGGATCGTTGGATTACCATATGTATTGTTGTTGTGCATATGTATATTATGGGTTTGCCATAAGTATACATTGATGTTATTGTTGTGAGCATTTTGACGTTGTCATATGAGTATGCATTTGTAGGTCTTGTGTTAGGACCATGTTCGTATGTTGTGTTGATCTGATCTCGGATTAGACTGACGCGATGATAATGGTATTTCGTATCTTGAGGTATGTTCCGTATATCCTTGGTACTTGTCTTTGATGGACAATCGATTATCGTATTGGAATTGTCGATGTTATCCGATGGATTGAATTGGCCAGAGTTGGTATAATTTCCGTATCGCGAGTTATGATAATGTTTTGAGAACCTTGGGTATTGTTGAGATACCGCATGCATATTTTGGTATTATCCCATGGTGATGTTAAGGATACGAATTGTGGATTTTCGTAAAGTTAAGACGGTAAGATTACATTGGTCGTATTCTTACTTAGTTTTCCATTGATATGTAATTAATGACGTGATGTGATGGTTATCATTGTTGGATATTATGGCTGACCCGTCGTGGGCTTTCTTTTAGGTTCTTGGATTATCAAGCTTGTAGCGGTCGTGGAGAGATGAGCTTCTGAGGATACCGGCTAGAAAATGTATTTGTGTTTTGAGCTTGCTCGCTTGTTGTATTCCCGCTAGGTATTTTAATCGTTTGTCTTTTCCGTTGCGTGAGTATTTTTTTAAATGGTCTTTTGGTATTTGGTAACTTAGGTTACCTTGGCGATCGTTCTCTAAATCTATTCTCGTTGCAGACGTGTGTTTATAGCTTAAGGTATGTTCTTAAACTGTTGAGTCTTTGCAATTCGGGCCTTGTGGTTTCAAATGAGTTTTTACGACGGTTTGATAAACGAGTTTTATAAATCTTCGAATGGTTTTAATAGATAATACCGTCGTTAGCGTCTTGGGCGTTTTGTAAATGTTTGCGAAAATTTCCTTCACCTTGTGGGTTCCATCTCGGCCCACGGCGCTGTAATATTCCCGGTTGGATCTGGGGGTGTTACGAATATGTAATAATTTCGAGTTTTGAAATTTTTGAAAGAATTTTCAAAATTTGTCTTCTGACAAGAAAATATGATTTCATACTGGTTTTGAAAACGTGATTGATGTACATACGCATTTAATGCATAATGCATATCGTGGTGAAGTTCTGAATGAGATTCACGAACTGGATAAGACATCAGTATGGTACGAGGAAAAGAGATTCGAACGTAAGTCTGGTAGTTTGGTTATCCACGGATGATCGGTTGATTTATCGGATGAGAGAGATATGTCGTGTGTTGTAGATTCATGCACAGGATGTGATTTTGGAACTGAGGATTTTGTGAAACCGGGACATAGGTGCTACGTGATTCCATTGGTGCGGTAGTAGCATAATCTTACCATAGTGATCTTTGAATGATTTCTTTGTAAGTGTAAATATGGGGATGGTGACCCCATGCCGGTTGTTTTGGATATTGAGTGGTCGTTCCCGCTCCTTGTATGAATTGGTATGTTCGCCGATTTGTGACTCGTTGTTCGTATGCCGAGGGAAATGTTCGCCATTGGGTATGTTTATTGAGATCCACCGTATGTGATCGGTGTGTCGCTTTGAGAATTTTGCTTTTTCGTATATCCGCTTCGTGGTTCCGTGTTGATAGTGTTGGAGTTTACCGTGTGAAGGTATTCTCGATTTCCGCTGATCGCTCGTTGGTTGTATTGGAGTTTATCACGTTGATGATATTCTCGATTGTGTTTTGACCTCTAGTTGGTGATTGGAATTTATCATGTCGATGATAAATTCGTTGATTGTTGATCATTGTTGGTGATCATCCGAGCTCGTAATGTCTATCGATGTTTCGGGATTCGCTGCCATTGTATTGAGCGGTTGTTTCACGATACATCGGATATTATTCGCTTTATCGTAATTGAGACTTGATTATGTAATCAAAGCAGACAGATTTGATTCGGGCATTGTTTGATCCGAAGATGATATATTTTGTTGAGAATCGGGGAATTGTGATCGTAGCGTATTGAGACTGCATCATGAGAACGCCGGCTAGTATCTCCTGAGATCGTCGACCGCGTATTTGGAAGTATGCTCT
Organism: Orobanche coerulescens; assembly: GCA_033398695.1. Classification (NCBI taxonomy): domain Eukaryota; kingdom Viridiplantae; phylum Streptophyta; class Magnoliopsida; order Lamiales; family Orobanchaceae; genus Orobanche; species Orobanche coerulescens. Next base: position 199,857,030 of record CM065803.1, on the reverse strand, counting down.
TTTGGATATTCGTAATGATGATGATAAATCGTTGTCGTGATGGTTTTGGGATATTTTGGGTTGAACAAGATGGTTGTTCGCTTTATGATGGATTGCAAGTTTCGAGGACGAAACTTATTTTAAGTGGTGTAGTATGTAATATCCGAAAATTCTACTACTGTTATTTAACATTATTTTATCCGAGTTATGTTGTACAGTGTGGTATCTGTACAGTATGGATAAAATAAATGAAGGACAGAGACATCTGTATTGGTACAATTATCGTACTTGGTTGACAATTACATTTAAGAAGTATATGTATTCAGTATGCCGTATGTTCGTATTCTGTATGTTGAGACGTTGGACAAGAATAGCTGAAAATGGCTAAGTATAGCCTTATTAGCGCACGCTGATATTCATGCATAACGCACGCTATCGCAGTGATTAGCGCACGCTACGTTTATAGGTTAGCGACGCTAGTGCGCATGTGATCGGAAGGAATCTGCGTGTGGACCCTACCGCTTCGCGCACGTTACGATAAGACAACGGATTTTGTAATGTAGTGTTAGCGCACGCTAAAGCATCTTGAATAGCCCACGCTAACCGTATATCGACAAAAAGGAATCTTATCCTAGTCAGAGCTGTCGACGTGTGGACCCGTGTTCGGAGCATACAGACAAACGAGTCAACTGATGTTAGCGCACGCTAAACGCAAGGACTTGCGTACGCTAGAGAGTGTAAATTTCGTACGCTAATGCATGGGCATTACGTACGTAAGCTCATGTACGAAGCGAGACAGTAGTCTCTGGACTACGATAGCGCACGCTAACAAAGGTCAGTTAGCGCACGCTAAAGCCTTAGCGCACGCTAAACATGAGATGTTAGCGCACGCTAGTAATGCAGTCTATATAAGGGACAGACGGGTATTATGAAGCATTTCGTCCATTCTTTCACTTTCAATCGATAGAGAGAGCTTTGGGAGGTTCTTGAGGTTTCCAAGCACGATGAGGTGGTGATCTTTAACAAGATTAAATATGGAAATCATGGATTAAAGCTTTGTTCTTGAAATCATTGGTGATTCTTGGAAATGGATTCAACCTTGGAAATCAATCCATTCCTTCATAAAGGTAATCACTCTTCATCTTTGGATTTCGTTTTGGATTGAATGTTGATGTTATTGTAGATGATTACTCTTTGTAATGGAAGATTAAGGATGTGTGGTTACGTTCTTGACGTTTCGTGTATTAATATTAAGGAAGATGATATATGGATATAGAACTTGGATTATAAGTTGGATGATTGTTTATATGTTAAAGGATATCGGATTTCGTTGTTTTGATAGCTTTGAACATGATTCGAATCACTTCGTGTTCTTGAAATCGCCATAAGTTGATCGGTATCTGAAAAACATGCATCATCGGCATTAGCGCACGCTACGTTTATCGCCTAGCGCGCGCTAATGGGAGCAACTTAGCGCACGCTACGTTAGGTGATTAACGTGCGCTAAGAAGCCGTAAAGTGCGATTTTCGTGTTGTGGTTGTAAATTCGTCTTTGGTTTGAGTAGGATTGATTCGACTAGTGTTTAATCGAGATATTGTCGAGCTTGGTTTGTGAATTGGTTTTATCGATTGTTGATTGTTATCAAACTTGTTGTCTATCGACATCGTAATAGGTTTAGAATATTGATCGGTGATTACAACCGTGTGTTGCGTCGAGCTCGAGTATGTTCGTGAATTGCTTTGGTCGGGACCGAGGGACTTGTAGATGACGGCAATGGAATTGGTAACGACTTCATCGGTATCGAGGCAAGTTATTACTTGCTCACTTGTAATATTTAATAAATGATTTCGATTTCATTCGTTTATAATTCGTATAGCAAGGTTTATAATCGTAATCACAAGGGATTTGGGTTTATAGGTTGTATTCGAGTTTTGGGAATTTAATCATAAGGTATATGATTCACATTTATTGTTGGTATACTTGGTATCGAAGATATGTTGTTGTATAGACGAAGACGTGAATTATCTACCATTCGTGACATTTTGGATCGTCGAATATTCGTAATAATGGTTCGTGATGGTTTGGACATCGAGATTTCTCTCGAAGGACTCGGAGCAAGTACTCTAATCATTTTTGTCATTTGTGTCGATCATGTCGTGATACATTCGTGTATCGTTGTTGTCATGCATTTGTGCATTGTTGTTGTCGCATTGTGTAATCGTTGTTTTGTGCGGTTGTGCATTGTTGTCATATGTCCACCATGCTTTGATCCGACGGAATCATCATGGGAATCTATAGTGTCGCTGGATCGCCGATGTAATGCCACCATGCTTTGGTCCGACGGGATCATCATGGGAATCTATAGCTGTGTGCGCTGGATCGTTGGATTACCATATGTATTGTTGTTGTGCATATGTATATTATGGGTTTGCCATAAGTATACATTGATGTTATTGTTGTGAGCATTTTGACGTTGTCATATGAGTATGCATTTGTAGGTCTTGTGTTAGGACCATGTTCGTATGTTGTGTTGATCTGATCTCGGATTAGACTGACGCGATGATAATGGTATTTCGTATCTTGAGGTATGTTCCGTATATCCTTGGTACTTGTCTTTGATGGACAATCGATTATCGTATTGGAATTGTCGATGTTATCCGATGGATTGAATTGGCCAGAGTTGGTATAATTTCCGTATCGCGAGTTATGATAATGTTTTTGAGAACCTTGGGTATTGTTGAGATACCGTACAGATATTCTGGTATTATCCCATGGTGATGTTAAGGATACGAATTGTGGATTTTCGTAAAGTTAAGACGGTAAGATTACATTGGTCGTATTCTTACTTAGTTTTTCCATTGATATGTAATTAATGACGTGATGTAATGGTTATCATTGTTGGATATTATGGCTGACCCCGTCGTGGGCTTTCTTTTTAGGTTCTTGGATTATCAAGCTTGTAGCGGTCGTGGAGAGATGAGCTTCCCGGAGGATACTGGCTAGAACATGTATTTGTGTTTTGAGCTTCTGTTCAGTTGTTGTATTCCGCTGCTAGGGTATTTTAATCGTTTGTCTTTTTCCGCTGCGTGAGTATTTTTTTTAAATGCTCTTTTGGTATTTGGTAACTTAGGTTACCTTGGCGATCGTTCTCTAAATCTATTCTGTCGGTACGTGTAAGCGATAGCTTAAGGTATGTTCTTAAACTGTTGAGTCTTGGCAATTCGGGCCTTGTGGTTTCAAATGAGTTTTTACGACGGTTTGATAAACGAGTTTTATAAATCTTCGAATGGTTTTAATAGATAATACCGTCGTTAGCCTCTTGGGCGTTTTGTAAATGTTTGCGAAAATTTCCTTCAGCCTTGTGGGTTCCATCTCGGGGCCCACGGCGCTGTAATATTCCCGGTTGGATCTAGGGGTGTTACAGAATATGGTATCAGAGCTTAGGTTGAGAAAACCTAGGCATTTGGGTCGAGTTGGGTCGTGTTTTTGTTGCGTCATTCGAGTTGTCGATTGACAAATACTAGAGCCGTGAGTCTTTGTTGTTCACTCAGGCTTGTGCGTTATCGGATTTGCCGATCGTGATCGGGCTTGTTATAACTTTTCCAAATGGTGTTTACGTGATATATTGTGTTCTTGGGTTGCACCGAGTTTGCAAAACGTGAGTTTTGAAAATACCTGTGTCGAGTATTTTCTTGAGTCTAGACATGTGCCGGATCACGGGGAATCGTCTTTCACGATCCGTAAGTATTCGGATTTTGAATTTCATTGAGATTTACCGCCGTTCTAAGTTGATATGTTTTGAGATTCAGCATATATTATGCATTTCAATATAAGGTGACAGAGTTGGGATAGGATTGATGATCTTGAGAAGTTATGATTTTGGAAATCGGTATATCGGCTAGATTTTGGAACAATTGTGTAATCGGGAGAAGGACTATGGATTGTTGAGAAGATCATGTAGCATGTTAATTCATTTGAGATACATGAACCGATTTGAGCATTTGAAAATGATACTTTTCAAAATGAATATTTTACGGATGTTTTACGGAAAATGATTTTGGGCCGAGACCCAATCGATTTTGAAATGGTTTTATAACTCAGACTTGAAGTCCGAAAAGGGGTTTTCTACTTTTTAAACTTTTTGTAATGCGTAACGAGTTACTGCTAAGACCCTAATGTTTCAAACGGCTTTTCTGTTTTCTTAAAACTCCCGAGACTTGTAAAACACTTTACCAATCGCTTACCTATGTTATTTCCGCCTTTCGAGGCTTTGGTTTACTTGTTCAAATTGAACCTCTCGAAGTCTTTCTGTGTGGATTTGTTTCAATATTCGTCATACCATATTTAAGGTGATCCAGATGGGTTAATGACCGACGTTGCAAGTCATGTGTGGAAAAGGAGTTTAGTCGGAATTTATATATTGAGATTTTGAAACTCGATCGTGTGGTTTTCCGATGGAATATCAAATGGATATTGGTGACGAGCCGGATTGGTATATAGGAGTACGGATGTGGTCAATCATTTGCATAGTTTTTATTTTAAAACTTAAAAATCGTGTGGATTCGAAGGAAATCATATCAAATACTTGGCACCGCGAGCCGCTTTATTTTTCGAGAATTGATTTGGTGGTCTTACCAAAATTTATGTTTCGAGTTTTGAAATTTTTGAAAGAATTTTCAAAATTTGTCTTCCGACAAGAATATATGATTTCATCTTGGTTTTGAAAACGTGATTGATGTACATACGCATTTAATGCATAATGCATATCGTGGTGAAGTTCTGAATGAGATTCACGAACTGGATAAGACATCAGTATGGTACGAGGAAAAGAGATTCGAACGTTAGTATGGTAGTTTGGTTATCCACGGATGATCGGTTGATTTATCGGATGAGAGAGATATGCTGTGTGTTGTAGATTCATGCACAGGATGTAATTTTGGAACTGAGGATTTTGTGAAACCGGGACATAGGTGCTACGTGATTCCATTGGTGCGGTAGTAGCATAATCTTACCATAGTGATCTTTGAATGATTTCTTTGTAAGTGTAAATATGGGGATGGTGACCCCATGCTGGTTGTTTTGGATATTGAGTGGTCGTTCCCGCTCCTTGTATGAATTGGTATGTTCGTCGATTTGCGACTCGTTGTTCGTATGCCGAGGGAAATGTTCGCCAGTTGGGTATGTTTATTGAGATCCACTGTATGTGATCGGTGTGTCGTTTTGAGAATTTTGCTTTTTCGTATATCTGTTTCTGTGGTTCTGTGTTGATAGTGTTGGAGTTTACCGTGTGAAGGTATTCTCGATTTCCGTTGATCGTTCGTTGGTTGTATTGGAGTTTATCACGTTGATGATATTCTCGATTGTGTTTTGACCTCTAGTTGGTCAGATTGGAATTTATCATGTCGATGATAAATTCGGTTGATTGTTGATCATTGTTGGTGATCATCCGGCGCTCGTAATGTCTATCGATGTTTCGGGATTCGTTGCCATTGTATTGAGCGGTTGTTTCACGTATACATCGGATATTATTCGCTTTATCGCATTGAGACTTGATTATGTAATCAAAGGGCATGTGATTTGATTCGGGCATTGTTTGATCCGAAGATGATATATTTTGTTGAGAATCGTGGAATTGTGATCGTAAGCGTATTGAGACTGCATCGTGAGAACGCCGCTAGTATCTCCGGAGATCGTCGACCGCGTATTTGGAAGTATGCTCTTTTGGATATTCGGTAATGATGATGATAAATCGTTGTCGTGATGGTTTTGGGATATTTTGGGTTGAATAAGATGGTTGTTCGCTTTATGATGGATTGCAAGTTTCGAGGACGAAACTTATTTTAAGTGGTGTAGTATGTAATATCCGAAAATTCTACTATCATATTTAACATTATTTTATCCGAGTTATGTTGTACAAAGGTGGTATCCAGACGGTATGGATAAAATAAATGAAGGACAGAGACATCTCGTATTGGTACAATTATCGTACTTGGTTGACAATTACATTTAAGAAGTATATATATTCGATGCCGTATGTTCGTATTCGTATGTTGAGACGTTGGACAAGAATAGCTGAAAATGGCTAAGTATAGCCTTATTAGCGCACGCCGATATTCATGCATAACGCACGCTATCGCAGGTGATTAGCGCACGCTACGTTTATAGGTTAGCGTCGCTAGTGCATGACGGGAAGGAATCTGCGTGTGGACCCTACCGCTTTCGCGCACGTTCGATAAGTCAACGGATGTTGTAATGTAGTGTTAGCGCACGCTAATGCATGTTGATTAGCGCACGCTAATCGTATATGGACAAAAAGGAATCTTATCCTAGTCGAGTCGCCGACGTGTGGACCCGTGTTCGGAGCATACGCATAAACGAGTCAATCGATGTTAGCGCACGCTAAACGCAAGAACTTGCGTACGCTAGAGAGTGTAAATTTCGTGACGCTAATGCATGGGCATTACGTACGTAAGCTCATGTACGGCGAGACGAGTCTCGGACTACGATAGCGCACGCTAACAAAGGTCGATTAGCGCACGCTAAAGCCTTAGCGCACGCTAAACATGAGATGTTAGCGCACGCTAGTAATGCATCTATATAAGGGACAGACGGGTATTATGAAGCATTTCGTCCATTCTTTCACTCTCAATCGATAGAGAGCTTTGGGAGGTTCTTGAGGTTTCCAAGCACGATGAGGTGGTGATCTTTAACAAGATTAAATATGGAAATCATGGATTAAAGCTTTGTTCTTGAAATCATTGGTGATTCTTGGAAATGGATTCAACCTTAGAAATCAATCCATTCCTTCATAAAGGTAATCACTCTTCATCTTTGGATTTCGTTTTGGATTGAATGTTGATAAAGTTAAGACGGTAATTATACCAACTCTGGTTTTCCCATGGTTTTCCGATGAAATCATTGGTGATTTTGGTATTATCCCATGGTGATGTTATCCGATGGATTGAATTGGCCAGAGTTGGTATAATTTCCGTATCGCGAGTTATGATAATGTTTTTGAGAACCTTGGGTATTGTTGAGATACCGTCTTGGCCAGAGTTGGATATGATAATGTTGAACAGAAGCTCAAAACACAAATACATGTTTTAGGTTGAGAAAACCTAGGCATTTGGGTCGAGTTGGGTCGTGTTTTTGTTGCGTCATTCGAGTTGTCGATTGACAAATACTAGAGCCGTGAGTCTTTGTTGTTCACTCAGGATTGTGCGTTATCGGATTTGCCAGTATCGTACTGGGCTTGTTATAACTTTTCCAAATGGTGTTTACGTGATATATTGTGTTCTTGGGTTGCACTGAGTTTGCAAAACGTGAGTTTTGAAAATACCTGTGTCGAGTATTTTCTTGAGTCTAGACATGTGCCAGTATCACGGGGAATCGTCGGCTTCACGATATGTAAGTATTCGGATTTTTGAATTTCATTGAGATTTACTGCCGTTCTAAGTTGATATTTTTTGAGATTCAGAATATTTTATGCATTTCATTATAAGGTGACAGAGTTAGTATATTATTGATGATCTTGAGAAGTTATGATTTTGGAAATCAAGATATCACTAGATTTTGGAACAGAATTGTGTAATCGGGAGAAGGACTATGGATTGTTGAGAAGATCATGTAGCATGTTAATTCATTTGAGATACATGAACTGATTTGAGCATTTGAAAATGATACTTTTCAAAATGAATATTTTACGGATGTTTTACGGAAAATGATTTTGGGCCGAGACCCAATCGATTTTGAAATGGTTTTATAACTCATGACTTGAAGTCCGAAAAGGGGTTTTCTACTTTTTAAACTTTTTGTAATGCAGAACGAGTTACGGGCTAAGACCCTAATGTTTCAAACGGCTTTTCTGTTTTCTTAAAACTCCCGAGACTTGTAAAACACTTTACCAATCGTTTACCTATGTTATTTCCGTCTTTCGAGGCTTTGGTTTACTTGTTCAAATTGAACCTCTCGGGAAGTCTTTCGCTGTGTGGATTTGTTTCAATATTCTGTCATACCATATTTAAGGTGATCCAGGATGGGTTAATGACTGACGTTGCAAGTCATGTGTGGAAAAGGAGTTTAGTCGGAATTTATATATTGAGATTTTGAAACTCGATCGTGTGGTTTTCCGATGGAATATCAGTGGATATTGGTGACGAGCCGGATTGGTATATAGGAGTACGGATGTGGTCAATCATTTGCATAGTTTTTATTTTAAAACTTCGAAATCGTGTGGATTCGAAGGAAATCATTATCAAATACTTGGCACCAATGAGCCGCTTATTTTTCGAGAATTGATTTGGTGGTCTTACCAAAATTTATGTTTCGAGTTTTGAAATTTTTGAAAGAATTTTCGAAAATTTGTCTTCTGACAAGAATATATGATTTCATACTGGTTTTGAAAACGTGATTGATGTACATATGCATTTAATGCATAATGCATATCGTGGTGAAGTTCTGAATGAGATTCACGAACTGGATAAGACATCAGTATGGTACGAGGAAAAGAGATTCGAACGTTAGTATGGTAGTTTGGTTATCCACGGATGATCGGTTGATTTATCGGATGAGAGAGATATGCTGTGTGTTGTAGATTCATGCACAGGATGTAATTTTGGAACTGAGGATTTTGTGAAACCGGGACATAGGTGCTACGTGATTCCATTGGTGCGGTAGTAGCATAATCTTACCATAGTGATCTTTGAATGATTTCTTTGTAAGTGTAAATATGGGGATGGTGACCCCATGTCGGGTTGTTTGGATATTGAGTGGTCGCTCCCGCTCCTTGTATGAATTGGTATGTTCGCCGATTTGCGACTCGTTGTTCGTATGCCGAGGGAAATGTTCGCACTGGGTATGTTTATTGAGATCCACCGTATGTGATCGGTGTGTCGCTTTGAGAATTTTGCTTTTTCGTATATCCGCTTTCGTGGTTCTGTGTTGATAGTGTTGGAGTTTACCGTGTGAAGGTATTCTCGATTTCCGCTGATCGCTCGTTGGTTGTATTGGAGTTTATCACGTTGATGATATTCTCGATCGTGTTTTGACCTCTAGTTGGTCGATTGGAATTTATCATGTCGATGATAAATTCGGTTGATTGTTGATCATTGTTGGTGATCATCCGAGCGCTCGTAATGTCTATCGATGTTTCGGGATTCGCTGCCATTGTATTGAGCGGTTGTTTCACGTATACATCGGATATTATTCGCTTTATCGATTGAGACTTGATTATGTAATCAAAGCGCATGTGATTTGATTCGGCATTGTTTGATCCGAAGATGATATATTTTGTTGAGAATCGTGGAATTGTGATCGTAAGCGTATTGAGACTGCATCATGAGAACGCTGGCTAGTATCTCCGGAGATCGTCGACCGCGTATTTGGAAGTATGCTCTTTTGGATATTCGTAATGATGATGATAAATCGTTGTCGTGATGGTTTTGGGATATTTTGGGTTGAACAAGATGGTTGTTCGCTTTATGATGGATTGCAAGTTTCGAGGACGAAACTTATTTTAAGTGGTGTAGTATGTAATATCCGAAAATTCTACTATCATATTTAACATTATTTTATCCGAGTTATGTTGTACAAAGGTGGTATCTCGTGCAGATGGATAAAATAAATGAAGGACAGAGACATCTCGTATTGGTACAATTATCGTACTTGGTTGACAATTACATTTAAGAAGTATATGTATTCAAGATGCCGTATGTTCGTATTCCGTATGTTGAGACGTTGGACAAGAATAGCTGAAAATGGCTAAGTATAGCCTTATTAGCGCACGCCGATATTCATGCATAACGCACGCTATCGCGGTGATTAGCGCACGCTACGCTTATAGGTTAGCGACGCTAGTGCGCATGACGGAAGGAATCGCGTGTGGACCCTACCGCCGCGCACGTTCGATAAGTCAACGGATGTTGTAATGTAGTGTTAGCGCACGCTAATGCATGTTGATTAGCGCACGCTAATCGTATATTCGACAAAAAGGAATCTTATCCTAGTCGAGCCGCCGACGTTTGGACACGTGTTAGTAGCATACAGACAAACGAGTCAACTGATGTTAGCACACGCTAAACGCAATGACTTTCGTACGCTAGATAGTGTAAATTTCGTACGATAATGAATGGGCATTTCGTAAGTAAGCTCATGTACGAAGCGAGACGGAGTCTCGGACTACGATAGCGCACGCTAACAAAGGTCGATTAGCGCACGCTAAAGCCTTAGCGCACGCTAAACATGAGATGTTAGCGCACGCTAGTAATGCAATCTATATAAGGGACAGACGGGTATTATGAAGCATTTCGTCCATTCTTTCACTTTCAATCGATAGAGAGAGCTTTGGGAGGTTCTTGAGGTTTCCAAGCACGATGAGGTGGTGATCTTTAACAAGATTAAATATGGAAATCATGGATTAAAGCTTTGTTCTTGAAATCATTGGTGATTCTTGGAAATGGATTCAACCTTGGAAATCAATCCATTCCTTCATAAAGGTAATCACTCTTCATCTTCGATTTCGTTTTGGATTGAATGTTGATGTTATTGTAGATGATTACTCTTTGTAATGGAAGATTAAGGATGTGTGGTTACGTTCTTGACGCTTCGTATTAATATTAAGGAAGATGATATATGGATATAGAACTTGGATTATAAGTTGGATGATTGTTTATATGTTAAAGGATATCGGATTTCGTTGTTTTGATAGCTTTGAACATGATTCGTAATCACTTCGTGTTCTTGAAATCGCCATAAGTTGATCGGTATTCAAAACATGCATCATCTGCATTAGCGCACGCCACGCCATCGCCTAGCGCGCGCTAATGGGAGCAACTTAGCGCACGCTACGTTAGGTGATTAACGTGCGCTAAGAAGCTAGAAAGTGCGAGATTTTCGTGTTGTGGTTGTAAATTCGTACGGTTTGAGTAGGATTGATTCGACTAGTGTTTAATCGAGATATTGTCGAGCCGTTGGGTTTGTGAATTGGTTTTATCGATTGTTGATTGTTATCAAACTTGTTGTCTATCGACATCGTAATAGGTTTAGAATATTGATCGGTGATTACAACCGTGTGTTGCGGTCGAGCTCAGTATGTTCGTGAATTGCTTTGGTCGACCGAGGGACTTGTAGATGACGGCAATGGAATTGGTATGACTTCATCGGTATCGAGGCAAGTTATTACTTGCTCACTTGTAATATTTAATAAATGATTTCGCTTTCATTCGTTTATAATTCGTATAGCAATGTTTATAATCGTAATCACAAGGGATTTGGGATTATAGGTTGTATTCGAGTTTTGGGAATTTAATCATAAGGTATATGATTCACATTTATTGTTGGTATACTTGGTATCAAGATATGTTGTTGTATAGACGAAGACGTGAATTATCTACCATTCGTGACATTTGGATCGTCGAATATTCGTAATAATGGTTCGTGATGGTTTGGACATCGAGATTTCTCTCGAAGGACTCCTGAGCAAGTACTCTAATCATTTTGTCATTTTGGATACCGCATGATATTTTGGTATTATCCCATGGTGATGTTAAGGATACGAATTGTGGATTTTCGTAAAGTTAAGACGGTAAGATTACATTGGTCGTATTCTTACTTAGTTTTTCCATTGATATGTAATTAATGACGTGATGTGATGGTTATCATTGTTGGATATTATGGCTGACCCCGTCGTGGGCTTTCTTTTAGGTTCTTGGATTATCAAGCTTGTAGCGGTCGTGGAGAGATGAGCTTCCTGAGGATACCGGCTAGAACATGTATTTGTGTTTTGAGCTTCGTCAGCTTGTTGTATTCCGTTGCTAGGTATTTTAATCGTTTGTCTTTTCCGCCGCGTGAGTATTTTTTTAAATGGTCTTTTGGTATTTTGTAACTTAGGTTACCTTGGCGATCGTTCTCTAAATCTATTCTGTTTGGTACGTGTGTTTATAGCTTAAGGTATGTTCTTAAACCGTTGAGTCTTGGCAAGTCGGGCCTTGTGGTTTCAAATGAGTTTTTACGACGGTTTGATAAACGAGTTTTATAAATCTTCGAATGGTTTTAATAGATAATACCGTCGTTAGCCTCTTGGGCGTTTTGTAAATGTTTGCGAAAATTTCCTTCAGCCTTGTGGGTTCCATCTGGCCCACGGCTACCGTAATATTCCCATTGATCTCGGGGTGTTACGAATATGGTATCAGAGCTTAGGTTGAGAAAACCTAGGCATTTGGGTCGCGTTAGGTCGTGTTTTTGTTGCGTCATTCGAGTTGTCGATTGACAAATACTAGAGCCGTGAGTCTTTGTTGTTCACTCAGGCTTGTGCGTTATCGGATTTGCCAAGATCGCATCGGGCTTGTTATAACTTTTCCAAATGGTGTTTACGTGATATATTGTGTTCTTGGGTTGCACCGAGTTTGCAAAACGTGAGTTTTGAAAATACCTGTGTCGAGTATTTTCTTGAGTCTAGACATGTGCCAAGATCACGGGAATCGTCGGCTTCACGATCCGTAAGTATTCGGATTTTGAATTTCATTGAGATTTACCGCCGTCTAAGTTGATATGTTTTGAGATTCAAAGATATATTATGCATTTCAATATAAGGTGACAGAGTTGGGATAGGATTGATGATCTTGAGAAGTTATGATTTTGGAAATCGGATATCGCCTAGATTTTGGAAATGTAATTGTGTAATCGGGAGAAGGACTATGGATTGTTAAGAAGATCATGTAGCATGTTAATTCATTTGAGATACATGAACCGATTTGAGCATTTGAAAATGATACTTTTCAAAATGAATATTTTACGGATGTTTTACGGAAAATGATTTTGGGCCGAGACCCAATCGATTTTGAAATGGTTTTATAACTCAGACTTGAAGTCCGAAAAGGGGTTTTCTACTTTTTAAACTTTTGTAATGCGTAACGAGTTACTGCTAAGACCCTAATGTTTCAAACGGCTTTTCTGCTTTCTTAAAACTCCCGAGACTTGTAAAACACTTTACCAATCGCTTACCTATGTTATTTCCGCCTTCGAGGCTTTGGTTTACTTGTTCAAATTGAACCTCTCGGGAAGTCTTTCGCTATGTGGATTTGTTTCAATATTCTCATACCATATTTAAGGTGATCCAGATGGGTTAATGACCGACGTTGCAAGTCATGTGTGGAAAAGGAGTTTAGTCGAATTTATATATTGAGATTTTGAAACTCGATCGTGTGGTTTTCCGATGGAATATCAGTGGATATTGGTGACGAGCCGGATTGGTATATAGGAGTACGGATGTGGTCAATCATTTGCATAGTTTTTATTTTAAAACTTCGAAATCGTGTGGATTCGAAGGAAACGTTATCAAATACTTGGCACCGCGAGCCGCTTTATTTTTCGAGAATTGATTTGGTGGTCTTACCAAAATTTATGTTTCGAGTTTTGAAATTTTGAAAGAATTTTCAAAATTTGTCTTCCGACAAGAATATATGATTTCATACCGGTTTTGAAAACGTGATTGATGTACATACGCATTTAATGCATAATGCATATCGTGGTGAAGTTCAATGAGATTCACGAATCGGATAAGACATCGATGGTACGAGGAAAAGAGATTCGAACGTTAGTATGGTAGTTTGGTTATCCACGGATGATCGGTTGATTTATCGGATGAGAGAGATATGTGTGTGTTGTAGATTCATGCACAGGATGTAATTTTGAACCGAGGATTTTGTGAAACCGGGACATAGGTGCTACGTGATTCCATTGGTGCGGTAGTAGCATAATCTTACCATAGTGATCTTTGAATGATTTCTTTGTAAGTGTAAATATGGGGATGGTGACCCCATGCCGGTTGTTTCTGATATTGAGTGGTCGCTCCCGCTCCTTGTATGAATTGGTATGTTCGCCGATTTGCGACTCGTTGTTCGTATGCCGAGGGAAATGTTCGCCACTGGGTATGTTTATTGAGATCCACCGTATGTGATCGGTGTGTCGCTTTGAGAATTTTGCTTTTTCGTATATCCGCTTTCGTGGTTCCGTGTTGATAGTGTTGGAGTTTACCGTGTGAAGGTATTCTCGATTTCCGCTGATCGCTCGTTGGTTGTATTGGAGTTTATCACGTTGATGATATTCTCGATTGTGTTTTGACCTCTAGTTGGTCGATTGGAATTTATCATGTCGATGATAAATTCGTTGATTGTTGATCATTGTTGGTGATCATCCGAGCGTCGTAATGTCTATCGATGTTTCGGGATTCGCTGCCATTGTATTGAGCGGTTGTTTCACGTATACATCGGATATTATTCGCTTTATCGATTGAGACTTGATTATGTAATCAAAGACGGGATTTGATTCGGGCATTGTTTGATCTGAAGATGATATATTTTGTTGAGACTCAGGGAATTGTGATCGTAAGCGTATTGAGACTGTACCGTGAGAACGCTGGCTAGTATCTCCGGAGATCGTCGACCTGCGTATTTGGAAGTATGCTCTTTTGGATATTCGGTAATGATGATGATAAATCGTTGTCGTGATGGTTTTGGGATATTTTGGGTTGAACAGATGGTTGTTCGCTTTATGATGGATTGCAAGTTTCGAGGACGAAACTTATTTTAAGTGGTGTAGTATGTAATATCCGAAAATTCTACTATCATTATTTAACATTATTTTATCCGAGTTATGTTGTACAAAGGTGGTATCTCATGCAGATGGATAAAATAAATGAAGGACAGAGACATCCGTATTGGTACAATTATCGTACTTGGTTGACAATTACATTTAAGAAGTATATGTATTCGGTATGCCGTATGTTCGTATTCGTATGTTGAGACGTTGGACAAGAATAGATGAAAATGGCTAAGTATAGCCTTATTAGCGCACGCCGATATTCATGCATAACGACGCTATCGCGGTGATTAGCGCACGCTACGTTTATAGGTTAGCGACGCTAGTGCGCATGCATCGGAAGGAATCTGCGTGTGGACCCTACCGCGCACGTTACGATAAGTCAACGGATGTTGTAATGTAGTGTTAGCGCACGCTAATGCATGTTGATTAGCGCACGCTAATCGTATATTGGACAAAAAGGAATCTTATCCTAGTCGAGTCGCCGACGCGTGTGGACCCGTGTTCGGAGCATACGCACAAACGAGTCAACTGATGTTAGCGCACGCTAAACGCAAGGACTTGCGTACGCTAGAGAGTGTAAATTTCGTACGCTAATGCATGGGCATTACGTACGTAAGCTCATGTACGAAGCGAGACAGTAGTCTCTGGACTACGATAGCGCACGCTAACAAAGGTCAGTTAGCGCACGCTAAAGCCTTAGCGCACGCTAAACATGAGATGTTAGCGCACGCTAGTAATGTAGTCTATATAAGGGACAGACGGGTATTATGAAGCATTTCGTCCATTCTTTCACTTTCAATCGATAGAGAGAGCTTTGGGAGGTTCTTGAGGTTTCCAAGCACGATGAGGTGGTGATCTTTAACAAGATTAAATATGGAAATCATGGATTAAAGCTTTGTTCTTGAAATCATTGGTGATTCTTGGAAATGGATTCAACCTTGGAAATCAATCCATTCCTTCATAAAGGTAATCACTCTTCATCTTTGGATTTCGTTTTGGGTTGAATGTTGATGTTATTGTAGATGATTACTCTTTGTAATGGAAGATTAAGGATGTGTGGTTACGTTCTTGACGTTTCGTGTATTAATATTAAGGAAGATGATATATGGATATAGAACTTGGATTATAAGTTGGATGATTGTTTATATGTTAAAGGATATCGGATTTCGTTGTTTTGATAGCTTTGAACATGATTCAGAATCACTTCGTGTTCTTGAAATCGCCATAAGTTGATCGGTATCTGAAAAACATGCATCTGTCCAGCATTAGCGCACGCTACGTTTACTGCCTAGCGCGCTAATGGGAGCAACTTAGCGCATGCTACGTTAGGTGATTAACGTGCGCTAAGAAGCCGTAGTGCGATTTTCGTGTTGTGGTTGTAAATTCGTCTTTGGTTTGAGTAGGATTGATTCGACTAGTGTTTAATCGAGATATTGTCGAGCCGTTGGGTTTGTGAATTGGTTTTATCGATTGTTGATTGTTATCAAACTTGTTGTCTATCGATTACTGTAATAGGTTTAGAATATTGATCGGTGATTACAACCGTGTTGCGCTCGAGCTCGAGTATGTTCGTGAATTGCTTTGGTCGGGACCGAGGGACTTGTAGATGACGGCAATGGAATTGGTAACTTCATCGGTATCGAGGCAAGTTATTACTTGCTCACTTGTAATATTTAATAAATGATTTCAGTTTCATTCGTTTATAATTCGTATAGCAATGTTTATAATCGTAATCACAAGGGATTTGGGATTATAGGTTGTATTCGAGTTTTGGGAATTTAATCATAAGGTATATGATTCACATTTATTGTTGGTATACTTGGTATCGAAGATATGTTGTTGTATAGACGAAGACGTGAATTATCTACCATTCGTGACATTTGGATCGTCGAATATTCGTAATAATGGTTCGTGATGGTTTGGACATCGAGATTTCTCTCGAAGGACTCGGAGCAAGTACTCTAATCATTTTTGTCATTTGTGTCGATCATGTCGTGATACATTCGTGTATCGTTGTTGTCATGCATTTGTGCATTGTTGTTGTCGTACATTGTGTACTGTTGTTTTGTGCAGTTGTGCATTGTTGTCATATGTCCACCATGCTTTGATCCGACGGGAATCATCATGGGAATCTATAGCTGTGTGTCTGGATCGTTGGATGTAATGCCACCATGCTTTGGTCCGACGGGATCATCATGGGAATCTATAGTCAGGTGCTACTGGATCGTTGGATTACCATATGTATTGTTGTTGTGCATATGTATATTATGGGTTTGCCATAAGTATACATTGATGTTATTGTTGTGAGCATTTTGACGTTGTCATATGAGTATGCATTTGTAGGTCTTGTGTTAGGACCATGTTCGTATGTTGTGTTGATCTGATCTCGGATTAGACTGACGCGATGATAATGGTATTTCGTATCTTGAGGTATGTTCCGTATATCCTTTGTACTTGTCTTTGATGGACAATCGATTATCGTATTGGAATTGTCGATGTTATCCGATGGATTGAATTGGCCAGAGTTGGTATAATTTCCGTATCGCGAGTTATGATAATGTTTTTGAGAACCTTGGGTATTGTTGAGATACCGTACAGATATTTTGGTATTATCCCATGGTGATGTTAAGGATACGAATTGTGGATTTTCGTAAAGTTAAGACGGTAAGATTACATTGGTCGTATTCTTACTTAGTTTTCCATTGATATGTAATTAATGACGTGATGTGATGGTTATCATTGTTGGATATTATGGCTGACCCCGTCGTGGGCTTTCTTTTTAGGTTCTTGGATTATCAAGCTTGTAGCGGTCGTGGAGAGATGAGCTTCCCGGAGGATACTGGCTAGAACATGTATTTGTGTTTTGAGCTTCTGTTCAGTTGTTGTATTCCGCTGCTAGGGTATTTTAATCGTTTGTCTTTTTCCGCTGCGTGAGTATTTTTTTTAAATGGTCTTTTGGTATTTGGTAACTTAGGTTACCTTGGCGATCGTTCTCTAAATCTATTCTGTCGGTACGTGTAAGCGATAGCTTAAGGTATGTTCTTAAACTGTTGAGTCTTGGCAATTCGGGCCTTGTGGTTTCAAATGAGTTTTTACGACGGTTTGATAAACGAGTTTTATAAATCTTCGAATGGTTTTAATAGATAATACCGTCGTTAGCCTCTTGGGCGTTTTGTAAATGTTTGCGAAAATTTCCTTCAGCCTTGTGGGTTCCATCTCGGGGCCCACGGCGCTGTAATATTCCCGGTTGGATCTGGGGGTGTTACAGAATATGTAATAATTTCGAGTTTTGAAATTTTTGAAAGAATTTTCGAAAATTTGTCTTCTGACAAGAATATATGATTTCATACTGGTTTTGAAAACGTGATTGATGTACATACGCATTTAATGCATAATGCATATCGTGGTGAAGTTCTGAATGAGATTCACGAACTGGATAAGACATCAGTATGGTACGAGGAAAAGAGATTCGAACGTTAGTATGGTAGTTTGGTTATCCACGGATGATCGGTTGATTTATCGGATGAGAGAGATATGCTGTGTGTTGTAGATTCATGCACAGGATGTAATTTTGGAACTGAGGATTTTGTGAAACCGGGACATAGGTGCTACGTGATTCCATTGGTGCGGTAGTAGCATAATCTTACCATAGTGATCTTTGAATGATTTCTTTGTAAGTGTAAATATGGGGATGGTGACCCCATCTTTGGTTGTTTTGGATATTGAGTGGTCGCTCCCGCCTTGTATGAATTGGTATGTTCGTCGATTTGCGACTCGTTGTTCGTATGCCGAGGGAAATGTTCGCCATTGGGTATGTTTATTGAGATCCACCGTATGTGATCGGTGTGTCGCTTTGAGAATTTTGCTTTTCGTATATCTGCTTCTCGTGGTTCCGTGTTGATAGTGTTGGAGTTTACCGTGTGAAGGTATTCTCGATTTCCGCTGATCGCTCGTTGGTTGTATGGAGTTTATCACGTTGATGATATTCTCGTGTTTTGACCTCTAGTTGGTCGATTGGAATTTATCATGTCGATGATAAATTCGGTTGATTGTTGATCATTGTTGGTGATCATCCGAGCGCTCGTAATGTCTATCGATGTTTCGGATTCGCTATCAGATTGAGCGGTTGTTTCACGGATACATCGGATATTATTCGCTTTATCGAATTGAGACTTGATTATGTAATCAAAGTGACAGGATTTGATTCGGCGGATTGTTTGATCCGAAGATGATATATTTTGTTGAGAATCGTGGAATTGTGATCGTAAGCGTATTGAGACTGCATCCGGAGAACGTCGCTAGTATCTCCTGAGATCGTCGACTGCGTATTTGGAAGTATGCTCTTTTGGATATTCGTAATGATGATGATAAATCGTTGTCGTGATGGTTTTGGGATATTTTGGGTTGAACAAGATGGTTGTTCGCTTTATGATGGATTGCAAGTTTCGAGACGAAACTTATTTTAAGTGGTGTAGTATGTAATATCCGAAAATTCTACTATCATTATTTAACATTATTTTATCCGAGTTATGTTGTACAAAGGTGGTATCCGTGCGATGGATAAAATAAATGAAGGACAGAGACATCTCGTATTGGTACAATTATCGTACTTGGTTGACAATTACATTTAAGAAGTATATGTATTCAGATGCCGTATGTTCGTATTCGTATGTTGAGACGTTGGACAAGAATAGCTGAAAATGGCTAAGTATAGCCTTATTAGCGCACGCCGATATTCATGCATAACGCACGCTATCGCGTGATTAGCGCACGCTACGTTTATAGGTTAGCGACGCTAGTGCATGCAGACCAAGGAATCTGCGTGTGGACCCTACCGCTGGCGCACGTTCGATAAGTCAACGGATGTTGTAATGTAGTGTTAGCGCACGCTAATGCATGTTGATTAGCGCACGCTAATCGTATATTGGACAAAAAGGAATCTTATCCTAGTCGAGCCGCCGACGTGTGGACCCGTGTTCGAGCATACGCACAAACGAGTCAATCGATGTTAGCGCACGCTAAACGCAAGGACTTGCGTACGCTAGAGAGTGTAAATTTCAGACGCTAATGCATGGGCATTACGACGTAAGCTCATGTACGAAGCGAGACAGAGTCTCGGACTACGATAGCGCACGCCAACAAAGGTCGATTAGCGCACGCTAAAGCCTTAGCGCACGCTAAACATGAGATGTTAGCGCACGCTAGTAATGCGCCTATATAAGGGACAGACGGGTATTATGAAGCATTTCGTCCATTCTTTCACTTTCAATCGATAGAGAGAGCTTTGGGAGGTTCTTGAGGTTTCCAAGCACGATGAGGTGGTGATCTTTAACAAGATTAAATATGGAAATCATGGATTAAAGCTTTGTTCTTGAAATCATTGGTGATTCTTGGAAATGGATTCAACCTTGGAAATCAATCCATTCCTTCATAAAGGTAATCACTCTTCATCTTTGGATTTCGTTTTGGATTGAATGTTGATGTTATTGTAGATGATTACTCTTTGTAATGGAAGATTAAGGATGTGTGGTTACGTTCTTGACGTTTCGTGTATTAATATTAAGGAAGATGATATATGGATATAGAACTTGGATTATAAGTTGGATGATTGTTTATATGTTAAAGGATATCGGATTTCGTTGTTTTGATAGCTTTGAACATGATTCAGAATCACTTCGTGTTCTTGAAATCGCCATAAGTTGATCGGTATCTGAAAAACATGCATCTGTCCAGCATTAGCGCACGCTACGTTTACTGCCTAGCGCGCGCTAATGGGAGCAACTTAGCGCACGCTACGTTAGGTGATTAACGTGCGCTAAGAAGCCAGAAAGTGCAGTATTTTCGTGTTGTGGTTGTAAATTCGTCGGTTTGAGTAGGATTGATTCGACTAGTGTTTATTCGAGATATTGTCGAGCCGTTGGGTTTGTGAATTGGTTTTATCGATTGTTGATTGTTATCAAACTTGTTGTCTATCGATTTCTGTAATAGGTTTAGAATATTGATCGGTGATTACAACCGTGTGTTGCGGTCGAGCTCGAGTATGTTCGTGAATTGCTTTGGTCGGGACCGAGGGACTTGTAGATGACGGCAATGGAATTGGTAACACTTCATCGATATCGAGGCAAGTTATTACTTGCTCACTTGTAATATTTAATAAATGATTTCGGCCATTCGCTTATAATTCAGATAGCAATGTTTATAATCGTAATCACAAGGGATTTGGGATTATAGGTTGTATTCGAGTTTTGGGAATTTAATCATAAGGTATATGATTCACATTTATTGTTGGTATACTTGGTATCGAAGATATGTTGTTGTATAGACGAAGACGTGAATTATCTACCATTCGTGACATTTGGATCGTCGAATATTCGTAATAATGGTTCGTGATGGTTTGGACATCGAGATTTCTCTCGAAGGACTCGAGCAAGTACTCTAATCATTTTTGTCATTTGTGTCGATCATGTCGTGATACATTCGTGTATCGTTGTTGTCATGCATTTGTGCATTGTTGTTGTCGTACATTGTGTAATCGTTGTTTTGTGCGGTTGTGCATTGTTGTCATATGTCCACCATGCTTTGATCCGACGGAATCATCATGGGAATCTATAGTCGTGTGCGCTGGATCGTTGGACATGTAATGCCACCATGCTTTGGTCCGACGGGATCATCATGGGAATCTATAGTCGTGTGCGCTGGATCGCTGGATTACCATATGTATTGTTGTTGTGCATATGTATATTATGGGTTTGCCATAAGTATACATTGATGTTATTGTTGTGAGCATTTTGACGTTGTCATATGAGTATGCATTTGTAGGTCTTGTGTTAGGACCATGTTCGTATGTTGTGTTGATCTGATCTCGGATTAGACTGACGCGATGATAATGGTATTTCGTATCTTGAGGTATGTTCAGATATCCTTGGTACTTGTCTTTGATGGACAATCGATTATCGTATTGGAATTGTCGATGTTATCCGATGGATCAATTGGCCGAGTTGGTATAATTTCCGTATCGCGAGTTATGATAATGTTTTTGAGAACCTTGGGTATTGTTGAGATACCGCATGCATATTCTGGTATTATCCCATGGTGATGTTAAGGATACGAATTGTGGATTTTCGTAAAGTTAAGACGGTAAGATTACATTGGTCGTATTCTTACTTAGTTTTTCCATTGATATGTAATTAATGACGTGATGTGATGGTTATCATTGTTGGATATTATGGCTGACCCCGTCGTGGGCTTTCTTTTTAGGTTCTTGGATTATCAAGCTTGTAGCGGTCGTGGAGAGATGAGCTTCCTGAGGATACCGCTAGAACATGTATTTGTGTTTTGAGCTTCGTCAGTTGTTGTATTCCGCTGCTAGGGTATTTTAATCGTTTGTCTTTTTCCGCTGCGTGAGTATTTTTTTTAAATGGTCTTTTGGTATTTGGTAACTTAGGTTACCTTGGCGATCGTTCTCTAAATCTATTCTGTCGGTACGTGTAAGCGATAGCTTAAGGTATGTTCTTAAACCGTTGAGTCTTGGCAATTCGGGCCTTGTGGTTTCAAATGAGTTTTTACGACGGTTTGATAAACGAGTTTTATAAATCTTCGAATGGTTTTAATAGATAATACCGTCGTTAGCCTCTTGGGCGTTTTGTAAATGTTTGCGAAAATTTACTTCACCTTGTGGGTTCCATCTCGGCCCACGGCTACGTAATATTCCCTACTGGATCTAGGGTGTTACGTAATATGGTATCGAGCTTAGGTTGAGAAAACCTAGGCATTTGGGTCGAGTTGTGTAGTGTTATGGTTGCGTCATTTGAGTTGTAGATTTACAAATAATAGAGCCGTGAGTCGTTGTTGTTCACTAAGGCTTGTGCGTTATAGGATTTGCCAGATCGCATCGGGCTTGTTATAACTTTTCCAAATGGTGTTTACGTGATATATTGTGTTCTTGGGTTGCACCGAGTTTGCAAACGTGAGTTTTGAAAATACCGTGTCGAGTATTTTCGAGTCTAGACATGTGCCAAGATCACGGGAATCGTCGGCTTCACGATCTGTAAGTATTCGGATTTTTGAATTTCATTGAGATTTACTGCCGTTCTAAGTTGATATGTTTTGAGATTCAGCATATATTATGCATTTCAATATAAGGTGACAGAGTTGGGATAGGATTGATGATCTTGAGAAGTTATGATTTTGGAAATCAGTATATCAGCTAGATTTTGGAACAGAATTGTGTAATCGGGAGAAGGACTATGGATTGTTGAGAAGATCATGTAGCATGTTAATTCATTTGAGATACATGAACTGATTTGAGCATTTGAAAATGATACTTTTCAAAATGAATATTTTACGGATGTTTTACGGAAAATGATTTTGGGCCGAGACCCAATCGATTTTGAAATGGTTTTATAACTCAGGACTTGAAGTCCGAAAAGGGGTTTTCTACTTTTTAAACTTTTGTAATGCAACGAGTTACTGCTAAGACCCTAATGTTTCAAACGGCTTTTCTGTTTTCTTAAAACTCCCGAGACTTGTAAAACACTTTACCAATCGCTTACCTATGTTATTTCCGCCTTCGAGGCTTTGGTTTACTTGTTCAAATGAACCTCTCGGGAAGTCTTTCATTGTGTGGATTTGTTTCAATATTCGTCATACCATATTTAAGGTGATCCAGATGGGTTAATGACCGACGTTGCAAGTCATGTGTGGAAAAGGAGTTTAGTCGGAATTTATATATTGAGATTTTGAAACTCGATCGTGTGGTTTTCCGATGGAATATCAGTGGATATTGGTGACGAGCCGGATTGGTATATAGGAGTACGGATGTGGTCAATCATTTGCATAGTTTTTATTTTAAAACTTAAAAATCGTGTGGATTCGAAGGAAATCAAGTATCAAATACTTGGCACCGAGCCACTTTATTTTTCGAGAATTGATTTGGTGGTCTTACCAAAATTTATGTTTCGAGTTTTGAAATTTTTGAAAGAATTTTCAAAATTTGTCTTCGACAAGAATATATGATTTCATCTGTTTTGAAAACGTGATTGATGTACATACGCATTTAATGCATAATGCATATCGTGGTGAAGTTCTCAATGAGATTCACGAACCGGATAAGACATCGCATGGTACGAGGAAAAGAGATTCGAACGTTAGTATGGTAGTTTGGTTATCCACGGATGATCGGTTGATTTATCGGATGAGAGAGATATGCCGTGTGTTGTAGATTCATGCAGGATGTAATTTTGGAACCGAGGATTTTGTGAAACCGGGACATAGGTGCTACGTGATTCCATTGGTGCGGTAGTAGCATAATCTTACCATAGTGATCTTTGAATGATTTCTTTGTAAGTGTAAATATGGGGATGGTGACCCCATGTCGGTTGTTTGGATATTGAGTGGTCGCTCCCGCTCCTTGTATGAATTGGTATGTTCGCCGATTTGCGACTCGTTGTTCGTATGCCGAGGGAAATGTTCGCCATTGGGTATGTTTATTGAGATCCACCGTATGTGATCGGTGTGTCGCTTTGAGAATTTTGCTTTTTCGTATATCCGCTTCTCGTGGTTCCGTGTTGATAGTGTTGGAGTTTACCGTGTGAAGGTATTCTCGATTTCCGCTGATCGCTCGTTGGTTGTATTGGAGTTTATCACGTTGATGATATTCTCGATTGTGTTTTGACCTCTAGTTGGTCGATTGGAATTTATCATGTCGATGATAAATTCGGTTGATTGTTGATCATTGTTGGTGATCATCCGAGCGTTCGCATGTCTATCGATGTTTCGGGATTCGCTGCCATTGTATTGAGCAGGTTGTTTCACGATACATCGGATATTATTCGCTTTATCGCATTGAGACTTGATTATGTAATCAGCATGTGATTTGATTCGGGCATTGTTTGATCCGAAGATGATATATTTTGTTGAGAATCGTGGAATTGTGATCGTAGCGTATTGAGACTGCATCATGAGAACGTCGCTAGTATCTCCGAGATCGTCGACTGCGTATTTGGAAGTATGCTCTTTTGGATATTCGTAATGATGATGATAAATCGTTGTCGTGATGGTTTTGGGATATTTTGGGTTGAACAAAGATGGTTGTTCGTTTTATGATGGATTGCAAGTTTCGAGGACGAAACTTATTTTAAGTGGTGTAGTATGTAATATCCGAAAATTCTACTATCATTATTTAACATTATTTTATCCGAGTTATGTTGTACAAAGGTGGTATCCGTATGCATGGATAAAATAAATGAAGGACAGAGACATCTCGTATTGGTACAATTATCGTACTTGGTTGACAATTACATTTAAGAAGTATATGTATTCAAGTATGCCGTATGTTCGTATTCCGTATGTTGAGACGCTGGACAAGAATAGTGAAAATGGCTAAGTATAGCCTTATTAGCGCACGCCGATATTCATGCATAACGCACGCTATCGCGTGATTAGCGCACGCCACGCTTATAGGTTAGCGACGCCAGTGCATGCATCGGAAGGAATCGCGTGTGGACCCTACCGCCGCGCACGTTCGATAAGTCAACGGATGTTGTAATGTAGTGTTAGCGCACGCTAATGCATGTTGATTAGCGCACGCTAATCGTATATCGACAAAAAGGAATCTTATCCTAGTCGAGTGCCGACGCGTGTGGACCCGTGTTCGGAGCATACAGACAAACGAGTCAATCGATGTTAGCGCACGCTAAACGCAAGAACTTGCGTACGCTAGAGAGTGTAAATTTCGTACGCTAATGCATGGGCATTACGTACGTAAGCTCATGTACGAAGCGAGACAGTAGTCTCTGGACTACGATAGCGCACGCTAACAAAGGTCAGTTAGCGCACGCTAAAGCCTTAGCGCACGCTAAACATGAGATGTTAGCGCACGCTAGTAATGCAGTCTATATAAGGGACAGACGGGTATTATGAAGCATTTCGTCCATTCTTTCACTCTCAATCGATAGAGAGAGCTTTGGGAGGTTCTTGAGGTTTCCAAGCACGATGAGGTGGTGATCTTTAACAAGATTAAATATGGAAATCATGGATTAAAGCTTTGTTCTTGAAATCATTGGTGATTCTTGGAAATGGATTCAACCTTAGAAATCAATCCATTCCTTCATAAAGGTAATCACTCTTCATCTTTGGATTTCGTTTTGGATTGAATGTTGATAAAGTTAAGACGGTAATTATACCAACTCTGGTTTTCCCATGGTTTTCCGATGAAATCATTGGTGATTTTGGTATTATCCCATGGTGATGTTATCCGATGGATTGAATTGGCCAGAGTTGGTATAATTTCCGTATCGCGAGTTATGATAATGTTTTTGAGAACCTTGGGTATTGTTGAGATACCGTCTTGGCCAGAGTTGGATATGATAATGTTGAATGTAAGCTCAAAACACAAATACATGTTTTAGGTTGAGAAAACCTAGGCATTTGGGTCGAGTTGGTCGTTTTTGTTGCGTCATTCGAGTTGTCGATTGACAAATACTAGAGCCGTGAGTCTTTGTTGTTCACTCAGGATTGTGCGTTATCGGATTTGCCAGTATCGTACTGGGCTTGTTATAACTTTTCCAAATGGTGTTTACGTGATATATTGTGTTCTTGGGTTGCACTGAGTTTGCAAAACGTGAGTTTTGAAAATACCGTGTCGAGTATTTTCGAGTCTAGACATGTGCCAAGATCACGGGAATCGTCGGCTTCACGATATGTAAGTATTCGGATTTTGAATTTCATTGAGATTTACCGCCGTTCTAAGTTGATATGTTTTGAGATTCAGCATATATTATGCATTTCAATATAAGGTGACAGAGTTAGGATATGATTGATGATCTTGAGAAGTTATGATTTTGGAAATCAAGATATCGCCTAGATTTTGGAAATGTAATTGTGTAATCGGAGAAGGACTATGGATTGTTGAGAAGATCATGTAGCATGTTAATTCATTTGAGATACATGAATCGATTTGAGCATTTGAAAATGATACTTTTCAAAATGAATATTTTACGGATGTTTTACGGAAAATGATTTGGCCGAGACCCAATCGATTTTGAAATGGTTTTATAACTCAGACTTGAAGTCCGAAAAGGGGTTTTCTACTTTTTAAACTTTTGTAATGCGTAACGAGTTACGGGCTAAGACCACAATGTTTCAAACGGCTTTTGTTTTCTTAAAACTCCCGAGACTTGTAAAACACTTTACCAATCGCTTACCTATGTTATTTCCGCCTTTCGAGGCTTTGGTTTACTTGTTCAAATTGAACCTCTCGGGAAGTCTTTCACGTGTGGATTTGTTTCAATATTCGTCATACCATATTTAAGGTGATCCAGATGGGTTAATGACCGACGTTGCAAGTCATGTGTGGAAAAGGAGTTTAGTCGAATTTATATATTGAGATTTTGAAACTCGATCGTGTGGTTTTTCCGATGGAATATCGGTGGATATTGGTGACGAGCCGGATTGGTATATAGAGTACGGATGTGGTCAATCATTTGCATAGTTTTTATTTTAAAACTTCAAATCGTGTGGATTCAAGGAAATCGTTATCAAATACTTGGCACCAATGAGCCGCTTATTTTTCGAGAATTGATTTGGTGGTCTTACCAAAATTTATGTTTCGAGTTTTGAAATTTTTGAAAGAATTTTCAAAATTTGTCTTCCGACAAGAATATATGATTTCATCGGTTTTGAAAACGTGATTGATGTACATATGCATTTAATGCATAATGCATATCGTGGTGAAGTTCAATGAGATTCACGAATCGATAAGACATCGATGGTACGAGGAAAAGAGATTCGAACGTTAGTATGGTAGTTTGTTATCCACGATGATCGGTTGATTTATCGGATGAGAGAGATATGCCGTGTTGTAGATTCATGCACGTGATGTAATTTTGAACCGAGGATTTTGTGAAACCGGGACATAGGTGCTACGTGATTCCATTGGTGCGGTAGTAGCATAATCTTACCATAGTGATCTTTGAATGATTTCTTTGTAAGTGTAAATATGGGGATGGTGACCCCATCTTTGGTTGTTTTGGATATTGAGTGGTCGCTCCCGCTCCTTGTATGAATTGGTATGTTCGTCGATTTGCGACTCGTTGTTCGTATGCCGAGGGAAATGTTCGCCATTGGGTATGTTTATTGAGATCCACCGTATGTGATCGTGTGTCGCTTTGAGAATTTTGCTTTTCGTATATACTGCCGTGGTTCTCGTGTTGATAGTGTTGGAGTTTACCGTGAAGGTATTCTCGATTTAGTTGATCGCTCGTTGGTTGTATTGGAGTTTATCACGCTGATGATATTCTCGATTGTGTTTTGACCTCTAGTTGGTCGATTGGAATTTATCATGTCGATGATAAATTCGGTTGATTGTTGATCATTGTTGGTGATCATCCGAGGCGTTCAATGTCTATCGATGTTTTCGTGGATTCGCATCAGATTGAGCAGTTTCACGCATACATCGGATATTATTCGCTTTATCGTGAGACTTGATTATGTAATCAGCAGCAGATTTGATTCGGGCATTGTTTGATCCGAAGATGATATATTTTGTTGAGAATCGGGAATTGTGATCGTAGCGTATTGAGATCGCATCGAGAACGCCGCTAGTATCTCCGAGATCGCCGACTGCGTATTTGGAAGTATGCTCTTTTGGATATTCGTAATGATGATGATAAATCGTTGTCGTGATGGTTTTGGGATATTTTGGGTTGAATAAGATGGTTGTTCGCTTTATGATGGATTGCAAGTTTCGAGGACGAAACTTATTTTAAGTGGTGTAGTATGTAATATCCGAAAATTCTACTATCGTTATTTAACATTATTTTATCCGAGTTATGTTGTACAGGTGGTATCTCGTACAGTATGGATAAAATAAATGAAGGACGAGACATCCGTATTGGTACAATTATCGTACTTGGTTGACAATTACATTTAAGAAGTATATGTATTCGGATGCCGTATGTTCGTATCGTATGTTGAGACGTTGGACAAGAATAGCTGAAAATGGCTAAGTATAGCCTTATTAGCGCGCCGATATTCATGCATAACGCACGCTATCGCGTAGATTAGCGCACGCTACGTTTATAGGTTAGCGTCGCTAGTGCATGATCGGAAGGAATCTGTGTGGACCTACGCTGCCGCGCACGTTACGATAAGTCAACGGATGTTGTAATGTAGTGTTAGCGCACGCTAATGCATGTTGATTAGCGCACGCTAATCGTATATCGACAAAAGGAATCTTATCCTGTCGAGTCGCCGACGTGTGACCCGTGTTCGAGCATACAGACAAACGAGTCAATCGATGTTAGCGAACGCTAAACGCAAGGACTTGCGCATACTAGAGAGTGTAAATTTCGCACGCTAATGCATGGGCATTACGCACGTAGCTCATGTACGAAGCGAGACAAGAGTCTCGACTACGATAGCGCCACGCTAACAAAGGTCGATTAGCGCACGCTAAAGCCTTAGCGCACGCTAAACATGAGATGTTAGCGCACGCTAGTAATGCAGCCTATATAAGGACAGACGGGTATTATGAAGCATTTCGTCCATTCTTTCACTTTCAATCGATAGAGAGAGCTTTGGGAGGTTCTTGAGGTTTCCAAGCACGATGAGGTGGTGATCTTTAACAAGATTAAATATGGAAATCATGGATTAAAGCTTTGTTCTTGAAATCATTGGTGATTCTGAAATGGATTCAACCTTGAAATCAATCCATTCCTTCATAAAGGTAATCACTCTTCATCTTTGGATTTCGTTTTGGATTGAATGTTGATGTTATTGTAGATGATTACTCTTTGTAATGGAAGATTAAGGATGTGTGGTTACGTTCTTGACGTTTCGTATTAATATTAAGGAAGATGATATGGATATAGAACTTGGATTATAAGTTGGATGATTGTTTATATGTTAAAGGATATCGGATTTCGTTGTTTTGATAGCTTTGAACATGATTCGAATCACTTCGTTCTTGAAATCGCCATAAGTTGATCGGTATTCGAAAACATGCATCGCCCAAAGACAGCGCACGCCACGTTTCGCCTAGCGCTAATGGGAGCAACTTAGCGCACGCTACGTTAGGTGATTAACGTGCGCTAAGAAGCCGAAAGTGCAAGATTTTCGTTGTGGTTGTAAATTCGTGCTGGTTTGAGTAGGATTGATTCGACTAGTGTTTAATCGAGATATTGTCGAGCCGTTGGGTTTGTGAATTGGTTTTATCGATTGTTGATTGTTATCAAACTTGTTGTCTATCGACATCAATAGGTTTAGAATATTGATCGGTGATTACAACCGCAGTGTTGTCGAGCTCGAGTATGTTCGTGAATTGCTTTGGTCGACCGAGGGACTTGTAGATGACGGCAATGGAATTGGTAACGACTTCATCGCAGATCGAGGCAAGTTATTACTTGCTCGCTTGTAATATTTAATAAATGATTTCGCCATTCGTTTATAATTCGTATAGCAATGTTTATAATCGTAATCACAAGGGATTTGGGATTATAGGTTGTATTCGAGTTTTGGGAATTTAATCATAAGGTATATGATTCACATTTATTGTTGGTATACTTGGTATCGAAGATATGTTGTTGTATAGACGAAGACGTGAATTATCTACCATTCGTGACATTTTGGATCGCCGAATATTCAGAATAATGGTTCGTGATGGTTTGGACATCGAGATTGCTCTCGAAGGACTCGGAGCAAGTACTCTAATCATTTTTGTCATTTGTGTCGATCATGTCGTGATACATTCGTGTATCGTTGTTGTCATGCATTTGTGCATTGTTGTTGTCGCACATTGTGTCTTGTTGTTTTGTGCATTGTGCATTGTTGTCATATGTCCACCATGCTTTGATCCGACGGAATCATCATGGGAATCTATAGGCGTGCGCCGATCGTTGGACAGTAATGCCACCATGCTTTGGTCCGACGGATCATCATGGGAATCTATAGTCGTGTCGCCGATCGTTGGATTACCATATGTATTGTTGTTGTGCATATGTATATTATGGGTTTGCCATAAGTATACATTGATGTTATTGTTGTGAGCATTTTGACGTTGTCATGAGTATGCATTTGTAGGTCTTGTGTTAGGACCATGTTCGTATGTTGTGTTGATCGATCTCGGATTAGATCGACGCGATGATAATGGTATTTCGTATCTTGAGGTATGTTCCGTATATCCTTTGTACTAGTCTTTGATGGACAATCGATCATCGTAATGGAATAGTCGATGTGATCCGATGGATTGAATTGCCGAGTTGGTATAATTTCCGATCGCGAGTTATGATAATGTTTTGAGAACCTTGGGTATTGTTGAGATATCGCATGATATTTTGGTATTATCCCATGGTGATGTTAAGGATACGAATTGTGGATTTTCGCAGTTAAGACGGTAAGATTACATTGGTCGTATTCTTACTTAGTTTTCCATTGATATGTAATTAATGACGTGATGTGATGGTTATCATTGTCGATATTATGCATTCGCCGTCGTGGCTTTCTTTTAGGTTCTTCGATTATCAAGCTTGTCGCGTCGTGGAGAGATGAGCTCTGAGGATATCGCTAGAACATGTATTTGTGTTTTGAGCTTATTCGCTTGTTGTATTCAGCTGCTAGGTATTTTAATCGTTTGTCTTTTTCCGCGCGTGAGTATTTTTTAAATGGTCTTTGGTATTTGGTAACTTAGGTTACCTTGGCGATCGTTCTCTAAATCTATTCGTCACGCGTGTAGTATAGCTTAAGGTATGTTCTTAATCGTTGAGTCTTGGCACGGGCCTTGTGGTTTCAAATGAGTTTTTACGACGGTTTGATAAACGAGTTTTATAAATCTTGAATGGTTTTAATAGATAATACCGTCGTTAGCCTCTTGGCGTTTTGTAAATGTTTGCGAAAATTTCCTTCACCTTGTGGGTTCCATCTGGCCCAGCGCTGTAATATTCCCATTGGATCTGGGGTGTTACGAATATGTAAATCTCAACCGGGAATATTACGCCGTGGCCCCGAGATGGAACCCACAAGGTCAAGGAAATTTTCGCAAACATTTACAAAACGCCCAAGAGGCTAACGACGGTATTATCTATTAAAACCATTCAAGATTTATAAAACTCGTTTATCAAACCGTCAGAAACTCATTTGAAACCACAAGGCCCGAATTGCCAAGACTCAACAGCTTAAGAACATACCTTAAGCTATCGCTACACGCATCGGCGTAATAGATTTAGAGAACGATCGCCAAGGTAACCTAAGTTACCAAATACCAAAAGACCATTTAAAAAATACTCACGCAATGGAAAAGACAAACGATTAAAATACCCTAGCAATGAATACAACAACCGAATGTAAGCTCAAAACACAAATACATGTTCTAGCCAAGATCCTCCTAGAAGCTCATCTCTCCACGACCGCTACAAGCTTGATAATCCAAGAACCTAAAAAGAAAGCCCACGACGGGGTCAGCCATAATATCCAACAATGATAACCATCACATCACGTCATTAATTACATATCAATGGAAAAACTAAGTAAGAATACGACCAATGTAATCTTACCGTCTTAACTTTACGAAAATCCACAATTCGTATCCTTAACATCACCATGGGATAATACCAAAATATCTGTACGGTATCTCAACAATACCCAAGGTTCTCAAAAACATTATCATAACTCGTGATACGGAAATTATACCAACTCTGGCCAATTCAATCCATCGGATAACATCGACAATTCCAATACGATAATCGATTGTCCATCAAAGACAAGTACCAAGGATATACTAACATACCTCAAGATACGAAATACCATTATCATCGCGTCGCCTAATCCGAGATCAGATCAACACAACATACGAACATGGTCCTAACACAAGACCTACAAATGCATACTCATATGACAACGTCAAAATGCTCACAACAATAACATCAATGTATACTTATGGAAAACCCATAATATACATATGCACAACAACAATACATATGGTAATCCAACGATCCAGCGCACACCGCTATAGATTCCCATGATGATCCCGTCGGACCAAAGCATGGTGGCATTACCTGTCCAACGATCCAACGACACAGCCTATAGATTCCCATGATGATTCCCGTCGGATCTAAGCATGGTGGACATATGACAACAATGCACTACTGCACAAAACAACAGTACACAATTTTCGACAACAACAATGCACAAATGCATGACAACAACGATACACGAATGTATCACTACATGATCGACACAAATGACAAAAATGATTAGAGTACTTGCTCGAGTCCTTCGAGAGAAATCTCGATGTCCAAACCATCACGAACCATTATTCGAATATTCGACGATCCAAAATGTCACGAATGGTAGATAATTCACGTCTTCGTCTATACAACAACATATCTTCGATACCAAGTATACCAACAATAAATGTGAATCATATACCTTATGATTAAATTCCCAAAACTCGAATACAACCTATAATCCCAAATCCCTTGTGATTACGATTATAAACATTGCTATACGAATTATAAACGAATGAAATCAAATCATTTATTAAATATTACAACCGAGCAAGTAATAACTTGCCTCGATACCGATGAAGTTACCAATTCCATTGCAGTCATCTACAAGTCCCTGTCCCCGACCAAAGCAATTCACGAACATACTCGAGCTCGACCGCAACACACTATTGTAAACACCGATCAATATTCTAAACCTATTACAAGAATCGATAGACAACAAGTTTGATAACAATCAACAATCGATAAAACCAATTCACAAACCCAACGGCTCGACAATATCTCGATTAAACACTAGTCGAATCAATCCTACTCAAACCAAAGACGAATTTACAACCACAACACGAAAATACCGCACTTTCGGCTTCTTAGCGCACGTTAATCACCTAACGTAGCGTGCGCTAAGTTGCTCCCATTAGCGCGCGCTGGCAAGAAACGTAGCGTGCGCTAATGCCGGATGATGCATGTTTTTCAGATACCGATCAACTTATGGCGATTTCAAGAACACGAAGTGATTCTGAATCATGTTCAAGGCTATCAAAACAACGAAATCCGATATCCTTTAACATATAAACAATCATCCAACTTATAATCCAAGTTCTATATCCATATATCATCTTCCTTAATATTAATACACGAAACGTCAAGAACGTAACCACACATCCTTAATCTTCCATTACAAAGAGTAATCATCTACAATAACATCAACATTCAATCCAAAACGAAATCCAAAGATGAAGAGTGATTACCTTTATGAAGGAATGGATTGATTTCCAAGGTTGAATCCATTTCCAAGAATCACCAATGATTTCAAGAACAAAGCTTTAATCCATGATTTCCATATTTAATCTTGTTAAAGATCACCACCTCATCGTGCTTGGAAACCTCAAGAACCTCCCAAAGCTCTCTCTATCGATTGAAAGTGAAAGAATGGACGAAATGCTTCATAATACCCGTCTGTCCCTTATATAGATCAGCATTACTAGCGTGCGCTAACATCTCATGTTTAGCGTGCGCTAAGGCTTTAGCGTGCGCTAATCGACCTTTGTTAGCGTGCGCTATCGTAGTCCGAGACTACCGTCTCGCTCGTACATGAGCTACGACGTAATGCCCATGCATTAGCGTGCGAAATTTACACTCTCTAGCGCACGCAAGTCCTTGCGTTTAGCGTGCGCTAACATCGCTGACTCGCTTGTCCGTATGCTCCGAACACGGTCCACACGTCGGCAACTCCGACTAGGATAAGATTCCTTTTTGTCCAATATACGCTAGCGTGCGCTAATCAACATGCATTAGCGTGCGCTAACACTACATTACAACATCCGTTGACTTATCGTAACGTGCGCCAAAGCAAATGTCCACACGCAGATTCCTTCCGACCGCTCCGCACTAGCGACGCTAACCTATAAACGTAGCGTGCGCTAATCTCGCACGATAGCGTGCGTTATGCATGAATATCGGCGTGCGCTAATAAGGCTATACTTAGCCATTTTCAGCTATTCTTGTCCAACGCCTCAACATACGTAATACGAACATACGGCATACCGAATACATATACTTCTTAAATGTAATTGTCAACCAAGTACGATAATTGTACCAATACGTATGTCTCTCGTCCTTCATTTATTTTATTCATACCGCATGCATACCACACTGTACAACATAACTCGGATAAAATAATGTTAAATAACAGAAGAAGAATTTTCTGATATTACATACTACACCACTTAAAATAAGTATCGACCTCGAAAATTTCAATCCATCATAAAACGAACAACCATACTTTTCAACCCAAAATATCCCAAAACCATCACGACAACGATTTATCATCATCATTACCGAATATCCAAAAGAGCATACTTCCAAATACGCAGTCGACGATCTCCGAGATACTAGCCAGCCGTTCTCACTGACAGCCTCAATACGCTACGATCACAATTCCCGATTCTCAACAAAATATATCATCTTCGGATCAAACAATCGCCCGAATCAAATCCCGTCTGCTGATTACATAATCAAGTCTCAATCGATAAAACGAATAATATCCGATGTATCCGTGAAACAACCGCTCAATACAATGGCAACGAATCCCAAACATCGATAGACATTCTCAACGCCGATGATCACCAACAATGATCAACAATCAACCGAATTTATCATCGACATGATAAATTCCAATCACCAACTAGAGGTCAAAACACAATCGAGAATATCATCAACGTGATAAACTCCAATACAACCAACGAACGATCAACTAAATCGCGAATACCTTCACACGTAAACTCCAACACTATCAACACGTAACCACGTAAATGTATATACGAAAAGCAAAATTCTCAAACGACACACCGATCACATACAGTGGATCTCAATAAACATACCCAATCAAGAACATTTCTGCATACGAACAACGAGTCGCAAATCGACGAACATACCAATTCATACAAGGAGCGGGAACGACCACTCAATATCCAAAACAACCAGCATGGGGTCACCATCCCCATATTTACACTTACAAAGAAATCATTCAAAGATCACTATGGTAAGATTATGCTACTACCGCACCAATGGAATCACGTAGCACCTATGTCCCGGTTTCACAAAATCCTCGCCCAAAATTACATCCCGTGCATGAATCTACAACACACAAAGATATCTCTCTCATCCGATAAATCAACCGATCATCCGTGATAACCAAACTACCATACTAACGTCGAATCTCTTTTCCTCGCACTCATACCGATGTCTTATCCAGCGTGAATCTCATTCGAACTTCACCACGATATGCATTATGCATTAAATGCGTATGTACATCAATCACGTTTTCAAAACCAAGATGAAATCATATATTCTTGTCGAAGACAAATTTTCAAAATTCTTTCAAAATTTCAAAACTCGAAACATAAATTTTGGTAAGACCACCAAATCAATTCTCGAAAATAAACTGCTCACGGCCAAGTATTTGATAATGCTTCTTCGAATCCACACGATTTCAAGTTTTAAAATAAAAACTATGCAAATGATTGACCACATCCGTACTCCTATATACCAATCCGGCTCGTCACCAATATCCACCGATATTCCATCTAAACCACACGATCGAGTTTCAAAATCTCAATATATAAATTCGACTAAACTCCTTTTCCACACATGACTTGCAACGTCACCATTAACCCATCCTGGATCACCTTAAATATGGTATGACGAATATTGAAACAAATCCACACAAATAAAGAATTCCCGAGAGGTTCAATTTGAACAAGTAAACCAAAGCCTCAAAGGCGGAAATAACATAGGTAAACGATCAAAGTGTTTTACAAGTCTCGGGAGTTTTAAGAAAATGTAAAAGCCGTTGAAACATTGTGGTCTTAGCCCGTAACTCGGTCTGCATTACAAAAAGTTTAAAAAGTAGAAAACCCCTTTTCTGACTTCAAGTCCCGAGTTATAAAACCATTTCAAAATCGATTGGTCTCGGCCCAAAATCATTTTCCGTAAAACATCCGTAAAATATTCATTTTGAAAGGTATCATTTTCAAATGCTCAAATCATTCATGTATCTCAAATGAATTAACATGCTACATGATCTTCTCAACAATCCATAGTCCTTCTCCCGATTACACAATTCTGTTCCAAAATCTAGCCGATATACCGATTTCCAAAATCATAACTTCTCAAGATCATCAATCCTATCCCAACTCGTCACCTTATATTGAAATGCATAATATATGCCGAATCTCAAAACATATCAACTTAGAACGGCAGTAAATCTCAATGAAATTCAAAAATCCGAATACTTACAGATCGTGAAGCCGACGATTCCCCGTGATACTGGCACATGTCTAGACTCAAGAAAATACTCGACACAGTATTTTCAAAACTCACGCTTTGCAAACTCAGTGCAACCCAAGAACACAATATATCACGTAAACACCATTTGGAAAAGTTATAACAAGCCCAGTACGATACTGGCAAATCCGATAACGCACAAGCCTGAGTGAACAACAAAGACTCACGGCTCTAGTATTTGTCAATCGACAACTCGAATGACGCAACAAAACACGACCCAACTCGACCCAAATGCCTAGGTTTTCTCAACCTAAGCTCGATACCATATTCGTAACACCCCGCATCCAACCGGAATATTACACGCTGGCCCCGAGATGGAACCCACAAGGTGAAGGAAATTTTCGCAAACATTTACAAAACTCCCAAGAGGCTAACGACGGTATTATCTATTAAAACCATTCGAAGATTTATAAAACTCGTTTATCAAACCGTCGTAAAAACTCATTTGAAACCACAAGGCCCGAATTGCCAAGACTCAACAGTTTAAGAACATACCTTAAGCTATCGCTACACGTACCGGCTGAATAGATTTAGAGAACGATCGCCAAGGTAACCTAAGTTACCAAATACCAAAAGACCATTTAAAAAAATACTCACGCAATGGAAAAAGACAAACGATTAAAATACCCTAGCAATGAATACAACAACCGAATGAAGCTCAAAACACAAATACATGTTCTAGCCGGTATCCTCCGAAGCTCATCTCTCCACGACCGCTACAAGCTTGATAATCCAAGAACCTAAAAGAAAGCCCACGACGGGGTCAGCCATAATATCCAACAATGATAACCATCACATCACGTCATTAATTACATATCAATGGAAAAACTAAGTAAGAATACGACCAATGTAATCTTACCGTCTTAACTTTACGAAAATCCACAATTCGTATCCTTAACATCACCATGGGATAATACCAAAATATCTGTACGGTATCTCAACAATACCCAAGGTTCTCAAAAACATTATCATAACTCGCGATACGGAAATTATACCAACTCTGGCCAATTCAATCCATCGGATAACATCGACAATTCCAATACGATAATCGATTGTCCATCAAAGACAAGTACCAAGGATATACGGAACATACCTCAAGATACGAAATACCATTATCATCGCGTCAGTCTAATCCGAGATCAGATCAACACAACATACGAACATGGTCCTAACACAAGACCTACAAATGCATACTCATATGACAACGTCAAAATGCTCACAACAATAACATCAATGTATACTTAATTCTGTAACACCCCCAGATCCAACCGGGAATATTACAGCGCCGTGGGCCCCGAGATGGAACCCACAAGGCTGAAGGAAATTTTCGCAAACATTTACAAAACGCCCAAGAGGCTAACGACGGTATTATCTATTAAAACCATTCGAAGATTTATAAAACTCGTTTATCAAACCGTCGTAAAAACTCATTTGAAACCACAAGGCCCGAATTGCCAAGACTCAACAGTTTAAGAACATACCTTAAGCTATCGCTTACACGTACCGACAGAATAGATTTAGAGAACGATCGCCAAGGTAACCTAAGTTACCAAATACCAAAAGACCATTTAAAAAAAATACTCACGCAGCAGAAAAAGACAAACGATTAAAATACCCTAGCAAATGAATACAACAACCGAATGTAAGCTCAAAACACAAATACATGTTCTAGCCAAGATCCTCAGGAAGCTCATCTCTCCACGACCGCTACAAGCTTGATAATCCAAGAACCTAAAAAGAAAGCCCACGACGGGTCGGCCATAATATCCAACAATGATAACCATCACATCACGTCATTAATTACATATCAATGGAAAACTAAGTAAGAATACGACCAATGTAATCTTACCGTCTTAACTTTACGAAAATCCACAATTCGTATCCTTAACATCACCATGGGATAATACCAAAATATCTGCGGTATCTCAACAATACCCAAGGTTCTCAAAAACATTATCATAACTCGCGATACGGAAATTATACCAACTCGCCAATTCAATCCATCGGATAACATCGACAATTCCAATACGATAATCGATTGTCCATCAAAGACAAGTACCAAGGATATACGGAACATACCTCAAGATACGAAATACCATTATCATCGCGTCCTAATCCGAGATCGATCAACACAACATACGAACATGGTCCTAACACAAGACCTACAAATGCATACTCATATGACAACGTCAAAATGCTCACAACAATAACATCAATGTATACTTATGGCAAACCCATAATATACATATGCACAACAACAATACATATGGTAATCCAACGATCCAAATAAGACACGCCTATAGATTCCCATGATGATCCCGTCGGACCAAAGCATGGTGGCATTACTCGTCCAACGATCCAACAGACACAAACTATAGATTCCCATGATGATTCCCGTCGGATCAAAGCATGGTGGACATATGACAACAATGCACAACTGCACAAAACAACAGTACACAATGTACGACAACAACAATGCACAAATGCATGACAACAACGATACACGAATGTATCACGACATGATCGACACAAATGACAAAAATGATTAGAGTACTTGCTCCGAGTCCTTCGAGAGAAATCTCGATGTCCAAACCATCACGAACCATTATTCTGAATATTCGACGATCCAAAATGTCACGAATGGTAGATAATTCACGTCTTCGTCTATACAACAACATATCTTCGATACCAAGTATACCAACAATAAATGTGAATCATATACCTTATGATTAAATTCCCAAAACTCGAATACAACCTATAATCCCAAATCCCTTGTGATTACGATTATAAACATTGCTATACGAATTATAAACGAATGAAACTGAAATCATTTATTAAATATTACAAACTGAGCAAGTAATAACTTGCCTCGATACCGATGAAGCTGTTACCAATTCCATTTCCGTCATCTACAAGTCCCTCGGTCCCGACCAAAGCAATTCACGAACATACTCGAGCTCGACCGCAACACACGGTTGTAATCACCGATAAATATTCTAAACCTATTACAGTAATCGATAGACAACAAGTTTGATAACAATCAACAATCGATAAAACCAATTCACAAACCCAACGGCTCGACAATATCTCGATTAAACACTAGTCGAATCAATCCTACTCAAACCAAAGACGAATTTACAACCACAACACGAAAATACTTCACTACGGCTTCTTAGCGCACGTTAATCACCTAACGTAGCGTGCGCTAAGTTGCTCCCATTAGCGCGCCAGCAAGAACGTAGCGTGCGCTAATGCCGACAGATGCATGTTTTTCAGATACCGATCAACTTATGGTGATTTCAAGAACACGAAGTGATTCTGAATCATGTTCAAAGCTATCAAAACAACGAAATCCGATATCCTTTAACATATAAACAATCATCCAACTTATAATCCAAGTTCTATATCCATATATCATCTTCCTTAATATTAATACACGAAACGTCAAGAACGTAACCACACATCCTTAATCTTCCATTACAAAGAGTAATCATCTACAATAACATCAACATTCAATCCAAAACGAAATCCAAAGATGAAGAGTGATTACCTTTATGAAGGAATGGATTGATTTCCAAGGTTGAATCCATTTCCAAGAATCACCAATGATTTCAAGAACGAAGCTTTAATCCATGATTTCCATATTTAATCTTGTTAAAGATCACCACCTCATCGTGCTTGGAAACCTCAAGAACCTCCCAAAGCTCTCTCTATCGATTGAAAGTGAAAGAATGGACGAAATGCTTTATAATACCCGTCTGTCCCTTATATAGACTGCATTACTAGCGTGCGCTAACATCTCATGTTTAGCGTGCGCTAAGGCTTTAGCGTGCGCTAACTGACCTTTGTTAGCGTGCGCTATCGTAGTCCAGAGACTACTATCTCGCTTCGTACATGAGCTTACGTACGTAATGCCCATGCATTAGCGTACGAAATTTACACTCTCTAGCGTACGCAAGTCCTTGCGTTTAGCGTGCGCTAACATCAGTTGACTCGTTTGTCTGTATGCTCCGAACACGGGTCCACACGTCGACAGCTCTGACTAGGATAAGATTCCTTTTTGTCCAATATACAGTTAGCGTGCGCTAATCAACATGCATTAGCGTGCGCTAACACTACATTACAACATCCGTTGACTTATCGTAACGTGCGCCAAAGCAAGGTCCACACGCAGATTCCTTCCGATTCGCACTAGCGACGCTAACCTATAAACGTAGCGTGCGCTAATCACGCACGATAGCGTGCGTTATGCATGAATATCGGCGCGCTAATAAGGCTATACTTAGCCATTTTCAGCTATTCTTGTCCAACGTCTCAACATACAGAATACGAACATACGGCATACTGAATACATATACTTCTTAAATGTAATTGTCAACCAAGTACGATAATTGTACCAATACAGATGTCTCTGTCCTTCATTTATTTTATCCATACTGTACAGATACCACACTGTACAACATAACTCGGATAAAATAATGTTAAATAACAGTAGTAGAATTTTCGGATATTACATACTACACCACTTAAAATAAGTTTCGTCCTCGAAACTTGCAATCCATCATAAAACGAACAACCATACTGTTCAACCCAAAATATCCCAAAACCATCACGACAACGATTTATCATCATCATTACCGAATATCCAAAAGAGCATACTTCCAAATATGCAGGTCGACGATCTCCGGAGATACTAGCCAGCGTTCTTACGGTACAGTCTCAATACGCTTACGATCACAATTCCCTGATTCTCAACAAAATATATCATCTTCGGATCAAACAATCTGCCCGAATCAAATCCTGTCTGCCTGATTACATAATCAAGTCTCAATTCTGATAAAACGAATAATATCCGATGTATCTGTGAAACAACTGCTCAATACAATGGCAACGAATCCCGAAACATCGATAGACATTCTGAACGCTCAGATGATCACCAACAATGATCAACAATCAACCGAATTTATTACAGCGCCGTGGGCCCCGAGATTCTAAACCTATTAAAGCGTCGCGTAGTTGGAACCTTC
This sequence comes from Orobanche coerulescens, assembly GCA_033398695.1. Classification (NCBI taxonomy): domain Eukaryota; kingdom Viridiplantae; phylum Streptophyta; class Magnoliopsida; order Lamiales; family Orobanchaceae; genus Orobanche; species Orobanche coerulescens. Next base: position 199,815,082 of record CM065803.1, on the reverse strand, counting down.
GTTTTGACGAGGCGGTCAAAGAGTTTGACTTCGTGCAAAATGAAGAGGAACCTTGTGTATATAAGAAAGTTAGTGGGAGCAAGATCGCATTCTTAGTACTATATGTAGATGACATTCTACTAATAGGAAATGATGTGGGAATGCTCAGTTCTGTGAAAGCTTGGCTTTCGAGTAATTTCTCCATGAAAGACTTGGGAGAAGCAACCTATATTCTTGGTATTCGACTCTACCAGGATAGAGCGAAGAGAACAATAGGCCTTTCCCAAGCCCTCTATATAGATAAGATCTTAAAGCGATTTAAGATGGATGATTCTAAAAGAGGGTTCCTACCGATGCAACATGGAATAAAACTCACCTTGAAGATGTGTCCTCAAAGTGAGGAACAACGCAAGGAAATGAGTAATATACCATATGCTTCGCCGTGGTAGCCTTATGTATGCTATGTTGTGTACAAGACTGACATTGCGCATGCCGTAAGCGTGGTGAGTAGGTTTCGTGCAAACCCGGGTAGGGAACATTGGACTGCAGTAAAGAACGTTCTCAAGTACTTGAGAAGAACAAGAGATATGGTTCTTATGTATGGCGGTGGAGATTTGGATGTGGTGGGATTCACCGATTCGGACTTCCAAGGACCGAAGGACGACTCGATGTCCACTTCGCTACATATTTACTCTTAATGGAGGAGCAGATTCTTGGCGTAGTGCCAAGCAAAGCGCGACTGCGATTCCACCTGTCAGCCGAGTATCAAGCAACTCGGAGGCTTCCAAGGAAGGGTTACGGATTAAGAAGTTTCTAGGAGAACTTCAAATGATACCATGTCTTTGAAATTTGCTGTTCCCATGTCTGCGACAATGACGGAGTAGCATGTGCCAAGGAGCCGAGGTTTCACAACACCAAACATATTGAGAGGAAGTATCATCTCGTAAGAGAATTTGTTCGCAAGGGATACATTGTCTTTGCATAGAGTAGACTCGGCCGACAACGTCGCCGATCCACTGACCAAGCGACTATCTCAGACTAGCTTGGAGCGTCATCTGGAGAACATGGGTATTAGATACCATAGTGTGTGGCATTGAGTGCAAGTGGGAGATTGTTAGGAGTATGCCCTCGAATGCCACTCAGAGGTTGTTGGGTGAGGGCATTGTACTTGTAATTATGTAAACCATTTATATAAGGCAAATGAATGTTTCTTTATTTACTGGTAGTTACTGGCATTTCTAACTCGTAAATAAATATATAGAAACTAGTCCATGTATTTGAGAGCAAAACGTTCCACTCCTTATTGGATAAGGGGGTCGGCCTTTGGAAAGGTTATAGCTCAAATACTTAATCGTTCGCAAGTCGATGAAACTTGGTAGGCGTTAAGTTTATGTGAAGACTTGTATGACGTGTTCTTTGACATGGAGAGTGCACATCGAACACTAATGGTTAGTGGGAGCACACGTTATAGGTATGCTAATTGGATTAGTATACTCGAACCGACTCACCCTCGATTCGTCACATGGATTTCACTCGGGACGATCAATGACGGAATCGAAAGGTTGTGATAGGTATTCGTGAACCTTCGACTTGAGGATTTAGTAGGGATGTGCTTGTGACGTCAAGATTTTCATTAGAGTAGTTCGACCACAAACCGGAAGGCGGGGTCAACCTCGACGTGCATCTTGACGAGCAAGTAGCGAGTCCTCTTGAATACCAAGATAGAATTCTTTCTCCCGTTAGTGAGCGGGTTATATGTCCTATGCGGTTATTGGCGAGATGAGATCATAAGTCTTTGGCAAAGCATTGGAGCTAGTTGTATTAGATACACGGCTCGATGATCTCGATTTGCATTAACGTATGCATAAGCGTTAAGTACGAATATGGTTTGGTAGAGTGACCCTATAACTTGATCGGGACATTTGAAAGAAGGGTTTATACGTATCTTGGTATTCACGGACAGAATGGTTCTTGAATGATCCCAATCATTCGTTCTCGATCGAGTGCAGTGTAGGCCACCAGTGGCTAGGTGGTGCTACTACTCTTTGGTTCCTCCCATTCTTGTTGAGACGGACCTACCGAGTCGCGCATTAGGATTGACAACGGAATGAATCGAGCTAATTCTCTCATTATGAATATTAGATATTGGATATCTAATTTTGGAACATTGGATGTTTAAATCGATTTATTGGATAAATTGATTTACGGCCTAATGAATTAAATAAATTATTGGGTGATTAATTTAATTCATGAATATAATTATTTCTTGGAGAAATTAATTATGTTATTTTGTATTTGATATGTTTAATTAATTGGATTAATTAAACGACATAAATACATCGGAACGGAATAGGAGTTTATCTGTTTGGACTCACGGGAGTCAAACGAACCGAACTCGACCGTTTTCTAGCATGGGCCAACCCCCACTTATTACCATGTGTGTGTATTGACTTGTCCCCATCATGGTTTTGGAATCTCATGTGATTGAGGGGACAAGTATCATATACATTATATGGGGAATCAAATCATGATATATGTATTTGTTTTCATGTGGGTTGAATAAGAATATATAGAAGACTTTGATCTCTCATCCTTACAATACTTCTTGGCATTTACGTATCATTGAGTTTGAGAGAGAGAGAGAAAATTGTTTTCTCTTTAGTCATCTTCTTCTTCAACCTTGTTCTAGTTTTTCTTAGAGAAAAATATCAAGACATAAAGAGAGAGTAAGATTAAAACACTTAGAGTGTAGTAATCTTTACATATATAGCTTCATCACCTAGCTCTAGCCGTATCCTCGGAGGATAGCAAGGTGTTGTCATTCCGTTCGTTTCTCCGGCGCGTGGCAAGTAGAGACGCGGTGCTTTCGGCGTTGGATCGTTCAAGAGCTTGGGGAATAGCTCTAGAGAAGGTTACCATTTAATCAACGGACTTCGAGGGTTAGTTTCTTACGACTCTTGCTTTTCGTTTATATATTCGTATATACGTAGCTCGATCGATCCTCGTAGGGATTCGGATCGAATTAATTTTCGTTTTACCGCTTCCGCTGGGCCTTCGTTTTTAGGCACCGAATCTCAACAGTGGTATCAGAGCGTAGGTCTTGCGATCGTATATACGATATTAGCATTTGGAATGCTCGATTATATGGTGAATGATTTGGAATCATTTTAGTCATAATCGTAGTATGTGTTTTTACGTTCGTTGTAATTATATTTTTCGTAAGTTTATGTCTAAATATAAATCTTAATTTCTTGGAAAAATGATTTATATTGAAGATATGAATGTTGGAGAATATAGATATTAGATATCCGGTTGAAAAACTAGTCCCGAAATGCCGTTGGACGGTCCGGGAGGGGTCCGGAAGTCGGGAGCCGCGGCCCGGGCAGTGCGGCCCGGCACAGGCGGCCAGCATCTTGTGGGCCGCGGCACGATCTTGAGGCCGCGGCACGGGGCTGCTGGGCAGCCGGCCGGCAGCTGCCGAGCATGATCGGCCATGCCGAGCATGTCTGCCGGCATCTTTGCCGGCAGTGACTCAGCCATGGCAGGCCAATTTCGCCCCGGCTCGATTTTTTCGTGTATTCTTGAAAATTAATCTCCCTCATGTTAAATTGGATTTAATATGATTGAAATGATTTATGGTATTTCATTTTATAAGGGAAATTTGATTAATGGAATATTTATGGTCGACCGAATTATTTTGAACGTTATCATATTACCGATTGTGTGAATCGATTGGATCGGTTCGTATTATTGATTGGATCAATGTATCTCTACGCTTTCCATTTATTTAGTATTTATTAGATGAATGCTTTTGAATGGGGATGTGGTTCGTGGACTTAGTTTTTGAATCGTTCGTTTTATTCGATTGGGTTGTAAAGGCCGTTTTGAGCCTATTTATTTTACTAGAAATGTTTGTATCTAGGATGCAATTTTTGATGTAAAATTTATATGTAATGACGAAGACCGGAGGAAGATCCATTTCGAGAAGACGAAGATTCAAGACGAAGACTTGTAATTAGATTACGGAGTTTTTGTTTTCTAGGAACGGTCTATGAACCACATGTTGGAAGCAACTAGGTTGTGAATGGTTGTTTCATATTGTATGAATGCCACAAACGCGCTTAAACGATTAATGTGCAAAGTGTAACGTTAATCGCGATAATTCTCCCACAACAAATAATTAAGTTTATAAGGTTTCAACGTTTTTTCCTTCCCTCCATCGAGTTTTCGGGAAATTGAAATCCAAACCGGATGTGCTATGCTTCCGAGTTATCGGGGTAGTCGTTCGGGGAGGACGGATAAATTACCGGGAGCGCATTGGATGCCTTCGGTTGGAGCAAATTTTATCCCTAGAAACGATAGGTTGCGGATAAGATTCAATTGTGAAACTGATTTGCGTCGATGGTATAAACTTAACTTGTTCACGAACCATAGAAACCGTATAGGTTGAGGGGAGTGAACAAGGGGAAAAAGAAGATCGAATCATCCATTAGATGGGTTGGTGTTGGACACCACTTTATGAAAATTAATAGACTAGAAACCTGTTCGGTTGCCCTCTATTAAGATTTATAAAGAACTCGATCACCACTATGAAGTAGAGCGACGATACTTCCGGATATCACATGGGAGTGTGTTATTAGATAAAAATAGTGGGAGCCGGGTAACAAGAATAGAAAAGACCTTAATTCTATACTCGAACATAATTGAATGAGTCACTAATTAATCTGTTATACTTAATGCGAGACAAATCTCAATATGACAATGAATCCACTCGCAATTCTACTCGAAAAGAACACCTTAATGGGACCTAACTTTGTGGATTGGCTCGAAATCGATGATTGTCCTCGGTATAGAGGCACTTTGGGATACGTCTTGGAGACGGACATTCGGCGCCTCCTATGCGGACTCGATCCAATCGGGAAGAGATTGAAAACCACGAAAAGTGGGTTGGGACGATGTGAAAGTCCGTGCTTATATGATGGCTTCCATGTCTAATGAGCTTCGAGAGCTCATGAGAAAATGACTTCGCTGACAGTTCTATCTCACTTAACCGAGCTTTATGGTGAGCACAAGAATCGCTAGATATGAGATATCCAAGCAAGCTGTTCGGTGCAAGGATGAAGGAAGGTGAGAAGGTTGGGGAACACGTCCTCAAAATGATATCCATGATCGAGAGATTGGAGGCTCTTGATTTTAAAATGGATACTTCTCTCCAAACCGACCTTATCCTACAGTCTCTCACGATTCCTTCTCACGGTTTGTTATGAACTTCAACCGCAATGAGATTGCATGTAACTTACAGGCTAATGAACAAGCGGTGACCGCTCGGTCTCGGATGAAGACCCCGCGGATGAAGGAGTGCACTTGTGATTTCTTACGGACTTCGAAGTCTAAGAATAAGAAGAAAAAGACCAAGAAGCGAACTGGACCACAAGCTAAGGACCTTAAGGGAAAGGGCACGGCCCGATGGTTCCAAAGAACAAGAAGAAGAAGGATACTTGTCTCAAGTGCGGTGGTGGGCCCTTTGGGCTAGAGACTGTCCGATTCTTCATGGCACTTCGTCTGAGAACTTTTAGTTTTGGAAACAAATTGTTCACTCTGTATTTTCTACTTCTGAATCTTGGATTCGGTGCTAGTTCTCATATTTGTACCGTGAATCGGGATCTGGAACAAAGTAGGAAGCTTGGAGCTGGAGAAGTTATGATCACGGTCGGAAGCGGGCATAGTGTCGAGGCGACCGACATAGGATCACTTCTTTTGGGTTTAGAATCCGGCTTTGTTTTGACTTTAGAAGATGTACTTGTTTTTCCCAAGGGGCACAAAAACATTGTATCCATTCGGTCATGGACCGAAAAGGCTTTTCATTTTTCATTGGTGATGGTTCTGCAAAATTTATTTTAGAAATAAACTAGTGAGTCTTGCTACATTGTTGAATGGATTGTATCATCTAAATCTCGGCAACAAAGTAGTTGTGAATACTATAACTAGAAAGCGGTAGGGATGAAACCAATCAAGTTTTGAAATGGCATCTTAGACTTGGTCATGTTGGTCGGACCAAGGTTTACAAGATGGAAAAGATGGACTTATGGGTCCATTGGGATCGGATCCCTTTCCTACTTGTGAATCTTGCCTTAAAGGCAAATGACTAAGTCCCCCTTCACAGGACATTTCAAAGAGCCCGATAAATCGGGATTAATCCATACCGATGTATGTGGTGCTTTGGAAGCGGCACGTGACGGATATCAATATTTCATTACGTTTACGGATGATCATACTAGGTATGGTTATGTATACTTAATGAAACATAAATCCGAGGCCTTTGAGAAATTCCAGAATTCAAGGCCCTAGTCGAAACAAACCGGTAATCATATCAAAGCACTTCGGTCGGACCGAGGTGGCGAGTATATGAGTACGGAGTTTGAGTTCCTTAAAGAACATGGAATAGTTTCACAACTAACACCTCCAGTACTCCTCGGTTAAATGGTGTGTCGTAAAGAAGGAACCGGACCTGTTGAACATGGTCCGTTCCATCTTGAGCTATCTTGACTTGCCGATTTACAGTGGGGTATGCACTCGATTGCCGCGTATATCTTGAGCAGATGTCCTTCCAAATCCGTTCCTAAAACTCCACATGAGATGTGGGAAGGAAGGAAACCAAGTCTTAATCATATTAGGATTTGGGGATGTCCGCTTATGTCAAGAAGACTAAGGTGGAAAAGTTGGAAGCTAGGTCTGCGAAGGGACGTTTCATTGGATTCCCGTCTGGGACGATGGGATATCTATTCTACATGCCCGAAGATCGAAGGATCATTGTTGCTTTACAAGCACACTTCCTGGAAGATGAGTTCATTCAGGAAGGCGGAGCAGGTAGAAGTATTTCTTTAGAAGAATACAATGAAACTCCTCGAGAGACACCTGTGCAAGAAACTGGAACCGAACTTTCTGAAACACAAGTACAACCACCTCGTAGGTCTAGTAGGGTGTCTCATTTACCTGAGAGGTATGGGCTTGTGCACTTGGAGGAGCTGGGTCTCCATGAGGTTCCAAGTGATAGCCAAGAGACCGACCCAACAACCTATGACCAAGCGATGGTGGATGTAGACTCCGCAAAATGGCGTGAAGCTATGAAAGCTGAGATAGACTCGATGCATGTAAATCAGGTATGGACTCTAGTAGACCGCCCCAAGGGCATAGTGCCCATTGGGAATAAGTGGATCTACAAGAGAAAAACTGATGGTGATGGCAAGGTTGACCCCTATAAGGCCAGACTTGTGGCAAAGGGTTATACCCAGAAGGAAGGGATCGATTACCACGATACCTTCTCGCCCGTAGCCATGATCAAGTCTATTCGCATGATGCTTGCTATAGCTGCCTACCACGATTATGAGATATGGCAAATGGACGTAAAGACGGCTTTCCTTAATGGATTCCTCGAGGAGGAAATCTATATGGAGCAGCCTAAAGGCTTTGTGTCTGAAGTCGATATTCAGAAAGTGTGCAAGCTTCAGTTCCATTTATGGATGAAGCAAGCGTCGCGTAGTTGGAACCTTCGTTTTGACGAGGCGGTCAAAGAGTTTGACTTCGTGCAAAATGAAGAGGAACCTTGTGTATATAAGAAAGTTAGTGGGAGCAAGATCGCATTCTTAGTACTATATGTAGATGACATTCTACTAATAGGAAATGATGTGGGAATGCTCGGTTCGTGAAAGCTTGGCTTTGAGTAATTTCTCCATGAAAGACTTGGGAGAAGCAACCTATATTCTTGGTATTCGACTCTACCGGATAGAGCGAAGAGAACAATAAGCCTTTCCCAAGCCCTCTATATCGATAAGATCTTAAAGCGATTTAAGAGGGAGGATTCGAACAGAGGGTTCCTACCGATGCAACATGGAATAAAACTCACCTTGAAGATGTGTCCTCAAAGTGAGGAACAACGCAAGGAAATGAGTAATATACCATATGCTTCGCCGTGGGTAACCTTATGTATGCTATGTTGTGTACAAGACCTGACATTGCGCATGCCGTAAGCGTGGTGAGTAGGTTTCGTGCAAACCCGGGTAGGGAACATTGATCGTCAGAAAGAACGTTCTCAAGTACTTGAGAAGAACAAGAGATATGGTTCTTATGTATGGCGGTGGAGATTTGGATGTGGTGGGATTCACCGATTCGGACTTCCAAGGACCGAAGGACGACTCGATGTCCACTGCTACATATTTACTCTTAATGGAGGAGCGATTCTTGGCGTAGTGCCAAGCAAAGCGCGACCGTTGATTCCACCTGTCAGGTGAGTATCAAGCGGCCTCGGAGGCTTCCAAGGAAGGGTTACGGATTAAGAAGTTTCTAGGAGAACTTCAAATGATACCATGTCCGAGTGCTGTCTACTGTCTTTGCGACAATGACGGAGCTGTAGCACAGGCCAAGGAGCCGAGGTTTCACAACAGCACCAAACATATTGAGAGGAAGTATCATCTCGTAAGAGAATTTGTTCGCAAGGGATACATTGTGCTGCATAGAGTAGACTCGGCCGACAACGTCGCCGATCCACTGACTAAGCCACTATCTCAGACTAGCTTGGAGCGTCATCTGGAGAACATGGGTATTAGATACCATAGTGTGTGGCATTGAGTGCAAGTGGGAGATTGTTAGGAGTATGCCCTCGAATGCCACTCAGAGGTTGTTGGGTGAGGGCATTGTACTTGTAATTATGTAAACCATTTATATAAGGCAAATGAATGTTTCTTTATTTACTGGTAGTTACTGGCATTCCTAACTCGTAAATAAACATATAGAAACTAGTCCATGTATTTGAGAGCAAAACGTTCCACTCCTTATTGGATAAGGGGTCGGCACCGAAAGGTTATAGCTCAAATACTTAATCGTTCGCAAGTCGATGAAACTTGACTGGGCGTTAAGTTTATGTGAAGACTTGTATGACGTGTTCTTTGACATGGAGAGTGCCTGTCGAACACTAATGGTTAGTGGGAGCACACGTTATAGGTATGCTAATTGGATTAGTATACTCGAATCCAACCGGGAATATTACAGCGCCGTGGGCCCCGAGATGGAACCCACAAGGCTGAAGGAAATTTTCGCAAACATTTACAAAACGCCCAAGAGGATAACGACGGTATTATCTATTAAAACCATTCGAAGATTTATAAAACTCGTTTATCAAACCGTCGTAAAAACTCATTTGAAACCACAAGGACCGAATTGCCAAGACTCAACAGTTTAAGAACATACCTTAAGCTATCGCTTACACGTACCGACAGAATAGATTTAGAGAACGATCGCCAAGGTAACCTAAGTTACCAAATACCAAAAGACCATTTAAAAAAAATACTCACGCAGCGGAAAAAGACAAACGATTAAAATACCCTAGCGGCGGAATACAACAACTGAACAGAAGCTCAAAACACAAATACATGTTCTAGACAGTATCCTCCGGGAAGCTCATCTCTCCACGACCGCTACAAGCTTGATAATCCAAGAACCTAAAAAGAAAGCCCACGACGGGGTCAGCCATAATATCCAACAATGATAACCATCACATCACGTCATTAATTACATATCAATGGAAAAACTAAGTAAGAATACGACCAATGTAATCTTACCGTCTTAACTTTACGAAAATCCACAATTCGTATCCTTAACATCACCATGGGATAATACCAAAATATCTCATGCGGTATCTCAACAATACCCAAGGTTCTCAAAAACATTATCATAACTCGCGATACGGAAATTATACCAACTCTGGCCAATTCAATCCATCGGATAACATCGACAATTCCAATACGATAATCGATTGTCCATCAAAGACAAGTACCAAGGATATACGGAACATACCTCAAGATACGAAATACCATTATCATCGCGTCACCTAATCCGAGATCGATCTACACAACATACGAACATGGTCCTAACACAAGACCTACAAATGCATACTCATATGACAACGTCAAAATGCTCACAACAATAACATCAATGTATACTTATGGCAAACCCATAATATACATATGCACAACAACAATACATATGGTAATCCAACGATCCAACAGACACTATAGATTCCCATGATGATCCCGTCGGACCAAAGCATGGTGGCATTACATCCAACGATCCAGCGCACACAACTATAGATTCCCATGATGATTCCCGTCGGATCAAAGCATGGTGGACATATGACAACAATGCACAACTGCACAAAACAACAGTACACAATGTACGACAACAACAATGCACAAATGCATGACAACAACGATACACGAATGTATCACGACATGATCGACACAAATGACAAAAATGATTAGAGTACTTGCTCCGAGTCCTTCGAGAGAAATCTCGATGTCCAAACCATCACGAACCATTATTCTGAATATTCGACGATCCAAAATGTCACGAATGGTAGATAATTCACGTCTTCGTCTATACAACAACATATCTTCGATACCAAGTATACCAACAATAAATGTGAATCATATACCTTATGATTAAATTCCCAAAACTCGAATACAACCTATAATCCCAAATCCCTTGTGATTACGATTATAAACATTGCTATATGAATTATAAACGAATGAAATCAAATCATTTATTAAATATTACAACCGAGCAAGTAATAACTTGCCTCGATACCGATGAAGTCGTACCAATTCCATTGCCGTCATCTACAAGTCCCTGGTCCCGACCAAAGCAATTCACGAACATACTCGAGCTCGACCGCAACACACGGTTGTAATCACCGATCAATATTCTAAACCTATTACAGTAATCGATAGACAACAAGTTTGATAACAATCAACAATCGATAAAACCAATTCACAAACCCAACGGCTCGACAATATCTCGATTAAACACTAGTCGAATTAATCCTACTCAAACCAAAGACGAATTTACAACCACAACACGAAAATACCGCACTTTCTCGCTTCTTAGCGCACGTTAATCACCTAACGTGGCGTGCGCTAAGTTGCTCCCATTAGCGCGCGCAGGCGAGAACGTAGCGTGCGCTAATGTCGGATGATGCATGTTTTTCAGATACCGATCAACTTATGGCGATTTCAAGAACACGAAGTGATTCTAAATCATGTTCAAAGCTATCAAAACAACGAAATCCGATATCCTTTAACATATAAACAATCATCCAACTTATAATCCAAGTTCTATATCCATATATCATCTTCCTTAATATTAATACACGAAACGTCAAGAACGTAACCACACATCCTTAATCTTCCATTGCAAAGAGTAATCATCTACAATAACATCAACATTCAATCCAAAACGAAATCCAAAGATGAAGAGTGATTACCTTTATGAAGGAATGGATTGATTTCCAAGGTTGAATCCATTTCCAAGAATCACCAATGATTTCAAGAACAAAGCTTTAATCCATGATTTCCATATTTAATCTTGTTAAAGATCACCACCTCATCGTGCTTGGAAACCTCAAGAACCTCCCAAAGCTCTCTCTATCGATTAAAAGTGAAAGAATGGACGAAATGCTTCATAATACCCGTCTGTCCCTTATATAGACTGCATTACTAGCGTGCGCTAACATCTCATGTTTAGCGTGCGCTAAGGCTTTAGCGTGCGCTAACTGACCTTTGTTAGCGTGCGCTATCGTAGTCCAGAGACTACTGTCTCGCTTCGTACATGAGCTTACGTACGTAATGCCCATGCATTAGCGTACGAAATTTACACTCTCTAGCGTACGCAAGTCCTTGCGTTTAGCGTGCGCTAACATCAGTTGACTCGTTTGTCTGTATGCTCCGAACACGGGTCCACACGTCGACAGCTCTGACTAGGATAAGATTCCTTTTTGTCCAATATACAGTTAGCGTGCGCTAATCAACATGCATTAGCGTGCGCTAACACTACATTACAACATCCGTTGACTTATCAGAACGTGCGCCGAAAGCAGCCGGGTCCACACGCAGATTCCTTCCGATCTGTCTGCACTAGCGTACGCTAACCTATAAACGTAGCGTGCGCTAATCCTGCACGATAGCGTGCGTTATGCATGAATATCAGCGTGCGCTAATAAGGCTATACTTAGCCATTTTCAGCTATTCTTGTCCAACGTCTCAACATACAGAATACGAACATACGGCATACTGAATACATATACTTCTTAAATGTAATTGTCAACCAAGTACGATAATTGTACCAATACAGATGTCTCTGTCCTTCATTTATTTTATCCATACTGTACAGATACCACACTGTACAACATAACTCGGATAAAATAATGTTAAATAACAGTAGTAGAATTTTCGGATATTACAGAACCAAACTTGATAGAAGAACTCTAGGACTCCCAGTGAACAGAAGCCATGCATGAATAATTAAATGAATTCGAGAGAAACCAAGTATGGAACATGGTGCCTCAACCCCCTCATCAAGGGGTTACTGGAACAAAATAGGTGTTCAGGAACAAGAGGGATGGACCTAGCTTAGTCATTAGGAATAAAGTCAGACAAGTGTTGCCAAATGCTACAGGCAAGAGGAAAGAATTGATTACGAGAAGACATTTGCTCTTGTAGCCAAACTAAAGGCCATGAGGATCTTTCTTGCATTTGTGGCTGATCGAAATTTCACCATATGTGAAATGAATTTCAAGAGTGCATTTATAAATGGATACCTTGCAGAGAAAATATATGGTTAGCAACAGCCTAAATTTATAGATGCAGAAGTTAGTGATAATAAAGTTCACAGGATGGAGAAAGCCATGTATGGACTGAAGCAGGCATCAGGATCTTGGTACTGTATCTTCTAAATAGCAGGTTTGAGAAGGGTATAATGGACAAGACACTATTCAAAAAATCCAAAAAGGCGACGACTTGCTAATCGTACGAAGATATGTTGATGAGATTATCTTAGGCTTAAGTGAAAAAGGACTTGTGTATGAAGTTCTGACCGACATCAGCGGTGGTTTTCGGCAACATTTGCAGTTTCCAATGGTGGCGCCACACGATAATGTCTGATGCACGGAGGCGAGATGGGGTGGGGGTTTTCTATTTTCTTTTTAAGTTAAATATGTAATAAAAGTTTAACTTAATGACGGCATTGTAACACCCCCAAAACCAACCGGGGATATTACAACGCCGTGGGCCCCGCGCCGAACCCACAAGGCTAAAAATAATTTTCACAATCGTTTCAAACACGCCAATAGGCCAAAGATGTTATTATATTTCAAATTCTCAAATAGTCTCCAAAAATCTATCTTTCAAATACCATCATAAAAATCCCATTTAAAATTTCAAGGCCAAAATGCCAAAACTCGACAGTTTCAAAATGGTCGTTAAATCACCACTTACATATACCAACAAAATCGTTTAGGGGATTGGTTTTACGAAATAAACCCAAGTTTGCAAAATACCAAAAGGCCATTTTTAAAGTGTATACGCAGCGGATAAAAACGTAGTTAAAAATACATTTGCAGTGGAATATAATTAATAGTCAATGTACACGATTCTCTAAATAAATGTCATAGCTAGCATCATCCGGGATCCTCGTCTCTTCACGACTGTTGCTAACGAGATCACCAATGCCTGAAAAAAATAGGTCCCACGACGGGGTCAACCATAATGCCCCACAAATAACTGCAATTACATAAACATAAATATTCATGTTGGCCACTAAGTATACTAGATACAGCTTGGAGAGTGTTTTAAACTACAAGCTGTACGGTTTTAAATCTGAGTGCATAGCGGAAGTCTTAAATACAGTAAGAATAAATAAAGTGACTGTAAACATATAAGAACATAGTAGATTATGAGTTGTAATCTTTCAAGACAGGCAAAAATTTTATTGATACTGAAATAGAGTACAAAGATTGCTGTTTTGAAAGTGAAATTACAATCAAATAATACACTAAGATATTCAGCTCCTAAAGTCAGAGTGTCTCCATGGTCGCTTGGAAGGGTCATTCTTGGTGTTTCGCCACCAGTTCTGCTGAGCATCCCTGTCTCGATTCTGATAAGTTGCACGTCCTTCATAAGATTTATCAAAGACTAGGATTCAGTCTTCTGGATGGGTCACCAAGTCGCCTTTTTGATGCTTTGACTTCATCTGCTGCTGTAGCGGGAGAGATCCTTCTTCTAGCTTCGTCTTGAATTCCTCTGCGGCTTCCTGTACCATTTTGCATCTATTGAATAAAGTGGATTCCCTGATAAGTACAACGAAGTATCTTAACAGTTCATTTCTCCTCCATTCTTTGATCTCAGCAGCGGTAGGTTGTCGGTCTGCCGGGAGGTTCATAGATTGCGGCTTTCGGACTAGGCTTTTCCAAGGATACTTGGGACCCTGGAATTCTAGTCTGTCTCCCTGTATCCTCACATTCGGCGTTGAGATATGGGCTATGTCAGCAGTGATGGAGTCTTCAATTGGAGCTAATAACTCTTTTTCTTGCTCCAACCTCGTTCTCCTGGCGGCTTCCCGTGCTTCTTCCCCCTTTTTGACATCATCAAGGTATGATACCTTTTCATCAAGACGTCCCAGGATCTCCAGAGCGGCATCCTCCTACAAGAGTAAATAAAGTATACTGTTTGGATACCACTTGTTGGCCACTAAGTATACTGGATACAGCTTGGAAAGTGTTTTAAACTACAAGCTGTACGGTTTTAAATCTGAGTGAATAGCGGAAGTCTTAAATACAGTAAGTTGCTGAGGATACATCAACTCGATATGCAGAGTATACTCAAATAATCACAGTTATTAAAACAATAAAGGTAAAAGGTATATAACACAATATTTAAAGTGGTTCGAGGTAAACCCCTCTACATCCACTGGTCCTCCACACAGGAGTAAAAAGTTTATTATAATTACTGCGTACACAACTACGTAATTATAACAACACTCAATCAATATATCGTTCACACAGATTGATATAAAGATCTTAGCTTTCAACCGTTCACACTGATTGGTTTGAGCTAACACTTGACTGGCTTCTTCACACACAGTTCTGAAGCTTCGTCTTCTTCAATGCAAGTCCGTCACACACCGTTCGGGAGTAGCAAGGATTCCTCAGTCCACATAGGGCTGATATGAGTTTGTTCAAAGACAGAACAGGGTTTGAACAACATCTAATGACTTTCTGGGCTTTCAACTGATGATGTGTTGTTCAAGGTTAGAACACTTGTATCTCTTCGTTTGAATAGCAGTATGCTTTGAGATATCTTGTTCAGATGTATATAATTTGCTTTGATCGATGTAAGTCATAAGTAGTTCGTTGAATCATTGGTTGATGGTGGTTTGATCTTCAAGGACTGAGATATATATAGTCTCTGAAATATATCCGTTTGAAATCTATCCGTTGGGCAAGATTCTGCGACAACAGACATTTGACTGAGATCCGGATATTGCGGGATTTTGAAGATCTTCTCACTTACAGTATTTAAATACTTTATCCTTTAGTATTTAAATACTTCTTTATCAACGGGACTTGACTTCTAGCGAATACTGAAGATTTTTTCTTGTCTTGTTGAGAGCTGTATGGAAGGATCACTGTATAGATATTCGAGACAGCTTCCATACTTTAGCTTTGCGGGACTCTTTGCTGTATGATCAATATGCTGTATGGATGAGACTACGAGAGGTCTTCGATACATGGTTTGATACTTGATCAGATTTTCGATACAGCTAGAGGCGGTATCTAGGATTTGGCATATTGTCAAAACATTCTGACAATACAATCGATACAGGGGCTATTTATTCAAACAGCATCGATACAGGTTTATTGTTATCCCAACAATTCATATGATATGGATCAAGAAAATAATAACCCCAAAAATATAACCTTACCACCTCTTGGTAATCCAACGGCAATTCGATTCTCGCCAATATATCAAATATTATCTCAACATCACATCACTACGGTACAATACTCAAATACTGATACTTCCTCATACATGATCTCCATGTACAATTACTATTGAAACGTACCTCGATCTGAAGTCCATACTCAATCCATCAATACAGTAATCTAAAATACCTTATTATTTCAAATGTCATTCTAGCCAAGTACCTTTGAAAAATATGTATTATATTCCAAACATTATAAAAAGTCAAGCATTGTGATATTCCGGACATATCACCAAGTTACAAAAATGCTCATGATTAACCGTGGACCCGACCATATGCGAATCCCTCCGAGGCCCCGTCGAACCCTCCCAGACTGGTTAACCCCAATGTTCGCGGATCCAACCATGCGTGGATCCATCCGAGGCCCTGTCGGACCCTCCCGGAGTGAACATATACACTCTCACTCAAAAGAATGCAAGACTTCCAAATACAAGGAATTATAAATATAATCAAAGTACTTTCTAGATTTAGCCTCCTCAATCAACACCTACCACTCCATATTATCACAATTTCATAACTATTAGCTTTATAAATCCATATCCAAACCAACAACATAAAATGAATACCACAAACAACACTAAATCACAAAAACATACCTCAATACGCATCCCTTCCAAATGTATACCATCGACCAAGTATATCCAAAATCCCACCAACACCAACTATATACTACAATCCTCATAGAACTTCACTTATTCATTCATCATTAAGCAATATAACACAAAATACTTATGAAATGCAAATGAAATTGTAACACCCCCAGAGCCATCCAGGAATATTACAGTGTCGTGGGCCCCGAGATTGAACCCACAAGGCTGAAGGAAATTTTCGTAAACATTTACACACACCCAAAAGTCTAACGACGATACTATCTTATAAAAGCAGTTGGAGACTTAATAAAAATCCGTTTATCAAAACCGTCGTAAAATCTCATTTGAAACCACAAGGCCCGAAATGCCAAAAACTCAACAGTTTAAAAACATACGTTAACCCATCGCTTACACGTACCGACAGAATAGATTAGAAAATGATTGCCAAAGTAACCTAAGTTACCATATGCCAAAAGGCCAATTAAAAATACTCACGCAGCGGAAAAAGACAAATAATTAAAATAATCTAGCAGCAGAATACAAGAACTGATCAGGAAACTCAATACACAAATACATGCCCTAGCCAGTATCCTCCAGGAAGTTCAGCTCTCCACGACCGCTACAAGATCGATATCCAATATCCTAATAATAAAGCCCACGACGGGGTCAGCTATAATACTCAACAATGATAACAATCACATCACGTCAATAATTACATACCAATGAAAAAAACTAAGTAAGAATACTACCAATGTAATCTTACCGCCATAACTTTACCAACTCGTGATAATAATTACCAAAGTTCATATCTCGTATCCTTTCAACAGCACAATAAGCTCATACCGAAATATTTGTATTGGATCTCAGCAATACCCAAGGTTCTCAAAACATTATCATAACTCACTGTTACGAAATCTACTAACTCTGTCCAACCCAATCCGTCAGGAATAAACATCATCAAATCTCAACACGATAATCGATTGTCCATCAAAGACAAGTACCAAAGGAAATACGGAACATACCTCAAGATATGATATGCGACGACGAAATCACGTCAGTCTAATCCAAGATCAAATCAACACAACATACGAACACGGTCCTAACACAAGACCTACAAATGCATACTCATATGACAACGTCAATATGCTCACATCAATAACAACAATGTATACTTATGGCAACCCATAATATACATATGCATAATAACAACAACACATGGTAATCCAACGATCCAGTGCACACATCTATAGATCCCCATGATGATCCCATCGGACCAACGCATGGTGGCATTACCTGTCCAACGATCCAGCTGTAACACCCCCAATCCGCTCAGGGATATTACACGCCGTAGAACCTTTCCTCAAAGATCTACCAGGCTGGTAACAACATTGAATATCCCAACAATGCCTTTAAGGCTAAAATGACTCAATAGACCGATTTGGTCTTTCAATAAATACATATAACTCAATCACACTACATGCCCACACGACATCATATGGGTCCTCGTGTGATTAGTATCGTTCATCTTTCATCATCCTTCATGCTGACCCTGTGCTATGCTCCCCAAAACCTGAATGCAATACAGACATTCACCCCCCGATTACTTGGGGGTTAGCAGAATTCCACTATTTTGCTAGTGCAAGTACAAAGTGCAAAATACGAGTCATACAATTCAAGTTCCAAGAAAAACAATAATCAGGAATCCTCAAATATTCAAACACAACGAAAAATACTTCCCGAAGCAAGAGTTTGGGTAAAACATTCCAAAATCGAAAGTTCACAATTCAAGAGAAACAATTTACAAAATGGTTTAATAAGCCGTCGGAAGTTTTAATAGAGAAACAATTTAGGATTATCAAATCATTCTCTTTCCAAAATCAACAGGGGTCATAGCCCAAAGGTTTTGTTTTCATAAATAAAACCAACAACAATTCACAGGGTTAAAACCCACGTCACGTGTCCTCGACGGACATAAAAATCAACACAATATAATTACCCAAGATACGTAAATCTTGGTCACACAAGTACAACACCAACTCGTGAATCCAGAGTGAAGTCATAGATTCCCTCAAGGCCTCGACGGACCCTCCCGAGGAGAGTAAAACACATCCACAAATCATAAATACACCAGCGTGAACACTTGTCACGGCATCTCACGGTTGGATCAATCACTTGTTGTCTCCTGACCATATGATCACATGGCACATGTCGCCGTAGGTATTCTTTGGCGCTCACGGTTGGATCAATCACTTGTTGCATCCTGACCACATGATCACAAGCCATGTGTCACCGTAGTTTTTCTTAGGCTCTCACGGTTGGATCAATCGCTTGTTGCATCCTGACCACATGATCGCATGCCATGTGTCACCGCCTACATTCACATATTCACACACATAGCACAATACAACAAAGATATCCAAACAATTCACCCAGAGGCATCAAACACTTAGCAAAACACAACGTCAAACCACAACGCACCGAAATGAGGCAATATACATACACACGCATTATCAAGCGCAACATCAATACCAACCATATTCATAGGATTCACATAATCGTTTACGAAACATATCAATCACAAAATACACACGGTTTTGAATGAGAGCCTTTAACGAGGCTAACTGAATATTTTGAAAGTTCATTTCAAACAAACAAACAAATATACCAAGAAAATCACCAATCATTACATCCACAAAACAAGAATTGTATGAACAAGGTACTTGCCTCAAATCCAAAGCATGCGAAGCAACGGGAAAGCTC
Organism: Orobanche coerulescens; assembly: GCA_033398695.1. Lineage (NCBI taxonomy): Eukaryota > Viridiplantae > Streptophyta > Magnoliopsida > Lamiales > Orobanchaceae > Orobanche > Orobanche coerulescens. Next base: position 199,795,886 of record CM065803.1, on the reverse strand, counting down.
GACCGGAAACCCTCGAATCTTCCAACTAGGTCGAAAACACAAGAACAACTTAATCACTATAAGGTCGATCTCAAGGAAGATGCAAAACGCACGAAATTCTTAACAAGAATTCATAGAGACAAAGGATCGGACACTTGGGGCTCAATATTTCCCAAAGAACATCAAGAACATCATCCGAACCCGGATACGGTAAGAAATACGAATCAAAACATGGGGAGAGAATCAATACAACTGATTGATGATATACAACAGCACGATTCATGAGCTTCAACATGCCGCGGCTCAGCTTCAACGTGCCACGGCTCTTAAGCTTAATGTGCCGCGGCTTAGCCTCTTCGTGCCGCGGCACATAGTACAGAAAGTTTTCCTCGATTTTGGACTTTTGTGTGCCGCGGCTCGCCATGTATGTGCCACGGCCCCTTGATTAGAATGCTCCTGCACAAAAAATTTTTTAGAGCAAAAACACATAGAACGTGAGAGAGAAACACATCAAAGCAAAAATTACGAAAAATTAGATTCTAAGAATGAAAGAAAACAACGAAAATTAACATCTACAACTAATACTCGGGTTGCCTCCCGAGAAGCGCTAAGTTTATAGTCTTCAGTCGGACCTTTTTAAGATCAATTTGCTTTTCGCAAACACCATTTGGGCTCCGCCCCGTCCATCGAACCGTTAATATGTGTTTTAAAATTTTGACCATCAGTCTTTAACAGTTCGATTTTTGGTTTGGATATCCAATGTCCTTTGCGAAAAGATTTGAATAATAGTAATTTTCCAAAACACCCAAATTTCACGACTTGGCAACCGTTTCACTTCCGGCTTAATTTTCTTTTTCACGAACAAATTTATGACGACCTGAGAATTTTTAGATGGTGAGTGAACGGATGATGAAGAAGACATGTCCAAATGCCTAAGATATGCGACTCGCTCTACCTTTTTCTCAGATGTCAGAACAACTACAACAGATTCTGAACATTTCGACAGACAGCTTTCCCGGTGTGTGTCTTTTGCCAAAATATCTAAGCTTTCGAATTGAGAACCCTTCTCGACATTGCTTGGACACGGGAGAGATCGAAATACTTGGAATGTGACTTGCTCATCTTGAACCCGTAAAGTGAGTTTCCCTTTCTCCACATCAATGAGAGTTCGGCCGGTAGCTAAGAATGGTCTTCCCAAGATAATTGGGATGTCATGGTCCTCCTCCATATCGAGCACAATAAAATTGGCCAGAAAGATGAATTTATCGACCTTGACCAAAACGTCTTCTATTACCCCCCTCGGATACTTGATAGATCTGTCAGCTAATTGCAAAGAGATTGTCGTCGGCTTGGCTTCCCCAATACCTAGCTTCTTAAAAATGAAAGGGGCATAAGATTAATGCTGGCGCCGAGATCACACAACGCTCTATCAAAAGATAGGTTTTCTATAGTGCACGGTATATTGAAGCATCCTGGATCCTTCAATTTTGGCGGGAGCTTTTTCTGCAAGATGGCGCTGCACTCTTCCATCAATGCCACTGTCTCATACTCTTCGAGCTTCCTTTTGTTCGATAAGATATCCTTCATGAACTTCACATAGCTCGGCATTTGTTCCAAGCCATCAGCAAATGGAATGTTGATATGTAGTTTCTTGAAGACATCAAGAAACTTGGAGAATTGCTTGTCCAATTTTTACTTTTGCAATCGCTGCGGAAACGGGACGGGTGGCACATAGGCCTTCGGATTGTCAGGAAACAGTTTCGAGCTTTTAGAAATTTGTGATTCTTCAGTCATCGAATTTTTCTTCTCCTCATCTTCACCTCTGTTTTTGTTCCTCCAGGGCTGTTCTCACACTTCCCTCCCACTTCTCAAGCCAATGGCATTAATACTCTCTCTGGGATTCATCTCAGTTGTACTTGGCAAAGTACCCTCAGGTCGGGCTGTTAACACATTTTCTATTTGACCTAATTGGACTTCCAAATTGCCAATAGAGGCGGAATGGTTTTGCAAGGTTGTTTCCGTACGGGTCATGAACTGACTCGTATTTGCTGCTAATTTCGCCATTGCCTCCTCTAACAATGTGTCTCGGCGGGCCGCGGCTCAGCTTCAAAGCACAAAGCACCTATTACAAGGAAACACGCACAGTCAAGAAAACAGAAAATAAACACAAAACGATCCACATGGACAATCACAAACAATTCGGACTACGCCGAAATCCTCAAAAAGCACACTAGGCATCTTCGTGTCCTTTCAGAGCAGAGACAACCTCGATCCCCAAATATCCCAGCTACCGTCTCGCAATGCACAGCTCGGTGACCCACCTGGCCACACTCGAAACAGCTGACTAACGGTGAACGACAATTCTTCGCGGTATGGCCCGCTCGACTACAGTTATAACCACTAGTAGAAAAATGACTTTAGATAACACCCTGCAGGTAACGCTTTTGATAATTGAAAATTGGAGAGTGCATAGGTAACACATAGATAACACTTTTTTATCAGGTAACACTAAAGGTAACATTTTCAAAATAGGTAATAGTTTCAGGTAACACATTTTTGTGTTACTTAGTTTAGGTAGCACTCCAAGTAACACTTTCAAAATAGGTAACACTTCAGGTAACACTTTTTGTGTGTTACATAATTTAAGTAACACTTATGTAACACTTAGAGAATATGTATAATTATTTGAAGTTATATTATCACTTTTTTTGCGTTACAATAATATTATTATTAACTACACATTAAAAATATAAAAAATAAGGATATATATATATATATATTAAAATTCGATTTATCTTAGGTATCACTAAATGTAACAAATTTGAAATATAAAACATTTAAAATATAATACAATGCCTAATAGCTAGTATTTTACGGTTGATGATTAATTTTTATAATGCGAAGCCTTATAACAGGTAGATGGCTTGTTCAAATCGCAAAGTATTTGTAATTCCTATTGATTGGCGCGAGTTCGATTCTTCTAAGCTACAATATTTTTTAAAAATATATGCACACACTTAAGTGTCAATAATATAATCTAAAATGACCAGTTTACCCCTGAGCTCATATACTTCACCTACACAGTAGGAATAAAGATGTAAATTTAATAGGTAAAGATGTAAATTTAATATATTTGTATCCATATATAATAAGGCTACATCTTTCGTCGCCCGACTCCTGCTTCACATCGCCTTTCTCCTGCTTCGCTACAAAGGGTGCAGCCTCACTACTACAAAAACAAAACAAAGAGATCCAAAATAAATGATCCGTTGATAAAGATAACGGGTCTCTTTAATATAAGACACCTAATATTTTAAACAACAGGTCTCTAATATGTCAAATGGAAGCGCTATTTTTTAGTAAGAGACTTTAGAGACTATTTATTCGGATTAACGGGTCTCTAATGTATAAGAAATAAGAGACCCGTTGTTTTTGTTGACGGGTCTCTAAAGTGTAAAAACTAAGAGATCTGTTGTTTAACCAACCGGTCTCTTCATTTCTTCTTCAGATTAGGTAAATACACGATACACCAGCTATTCTTCTAGATCTCGTCTTCTCTAATCTCTCCATCTCTCTCTCTAGAATTATCCACCCCTTATGTGCTCACTCTTACATGCTATCATCGGAATAGGAAAAGAAAACGACAGGGAGAAGAAAGAAAAGAGAGAAGAATCAGGGGTAGAACGAGATTTGAAAGAGGGAGCTCGGCTAGGGCAAGAGGAGAAGAACAGAGAGGAGATGAAGGAGAAGCAAAGGAGTTCGATTGAGTGAAGAAGGAGAAGAATTTACAGTCAAGGTATATATTCTCTACCCATTTAGTTAGGATTTTCGAATTTTGGGGAAGAACATATTAGGTAACTTGGAAGACTTTTGATGATGGAGTCTTCATAGTTTTTAGGAGTTGGCTAAATCTAAAAAATGTGTGTGATTATCAGATTCTATAGTTGTTGTGTGGCTGCTGCAAGCCTGATTAAGAGTGATATAACTGACTCTGTGAAGGCTCGATCACCAACTGCTTGATTATATGTCTAAAAGGCGAAGACAATTATTGTTGAAACCTTAGTGTTCTTGATGATATGTGCATAGTTTGAATCTGAAATTTATTAGGATAGTTAGACCAACATTTTTGATCAAAATCTTGATATTAAAGGCTTAGTATATCTGGTTTTATGCTTAGTATTTCTTTGTGAGAAGTGTAAAATGGATAAGTGAAGTTTTGGATACAACAATAACATTTTCGTGAGTCTTCAGCATGCTGCCAGATTGGATAGCCTGTATTCAAACAGCAATAACTCTTTGCTCGTTTAATATATTTGAGAACCGTAAAATTTGCTGAAAACTAGACACCTGTAAGTTTCTAGGGACATATGAAACGGACCCTGATTCATTCTATATTGAAACAGATTATTGTTTGAAGTTGAAGGTGCTGCAGGATAATATTTCATGAGATTTCCACCTCCATCTTTATTGTTCTTCTTCGTTTTTGAGAAAGCAATTGCCACCGTTTGTATTTCTCATTTCACTTTCATATTTTCTCTTGTTCTTTGCTCGTGTGCCCGAGTAGGTTTTTATCTTAACCTTCGTATTTTGTTTTGGCCTTTGAAATTAAGGTTTTGGCTTTTTCCTATTTCTCTCGTTGGTGGTTTGACTTCTCTTCTCCCCAAACCTATGTTTATCAATCAGGTGAAATTTAGGAAAGGAAGTTTTTATCTTTTGTTGTTGATTTCCTTCAACTGGCTGATTTTGCTCTGCTCATAATTGGGCGTGCAGCTAAGCGGTTAAAGCACCTGCTGCTAAAGGCCTCCAGTCCAACTCTGGCCTTCTTGTGTGGCTTGCGTAATCTTCTTCTGCGGTTATTATTGAGTGAGTAATGAGTGATTTTTTTATTTCTTTTCGATTTGGTTGTTTCGGTTCTGTAAGTTTTGGTATCATGAGGTAAAATATTTCGATGTATTAACATTTTTCCTTGGATTTGTTTGAGGAAGGAATAACTAGAATGATAAAATTATGCATGATGATTTTCTTTATCTGGTTTTCGGATTTGGATTCGTAAATTGGGAATGATATTTAAATCTAGATTTGAAATTTATTGTTATTGATGACATCTTGACGTCTTGGATCTTGGGGCAGATGTATTTCTTGTTTTGTTACTTGCTCTTGCTTTCGGGTGTTCATTGGTAGGTACCTTTTTTACTTTCCTTCAATTTATTTCTTGATTTTTATGATTACGGCTGAAAAGAATATGATCGAACTATGTTGAATTGTTGGTCGAGTTTTAAAACTACCGGAAATTGAAATATTGGACTGAACAGATTTTCATGTTCGTGGTCATTCTCGTTAATTTCTGGTTGTATTTTTGTGGATGTTTTTTTCGGGTTTTCTGATATTTCTGTTCGGATTCTCTGGAATTAACATTTCTTGAGGCTTTTCCATTAGGGTTCTTGTCGGTTGAAGTTGATTATTCTTTTGTGGGGCTTAATTTATGCTATGTTGTGAATGTGCTAGACAGGGAAAACACAATTGGGGAGAGTATTTCTGGAACTTGGTGAATCTTAACCAAGAATTAAATTCATTTTCGAGAATGTATTTAACATAAACTACATATACACATTAAAATAATTAAATAGGTGTCAGTAGAAGAGGCAAAAAAGACTTGCATTTTAAATTTTTAGCTTGCTAGATTTGTGAATAAAAAATTGCCAACATAATGAAACATTCAGTAGAATTTAAAAAAAAAGAAGTTTTTAACAATGCAGGTTTGTTGTTCCGATCACCTTCTTGTTTTTTTCAATTCCTTTTGTCTTGTGTGGTATTGATGTTATGGAACTGGAATGTTGAGTGACTAGGTTAGATTTTATTAGTTGGATTCAGGTGTTCTTAAGCTTCCGGTCATGTTTTCTTTTCATAGAGTGAGAGGGTAGAATAAATATTATTGATTGATATTGTTCTTTTCATGGAGAGCGAGCTAAGAAACAAATAGGTATGTGAAAAAAAAGAGACTATTATTCATATGAGGCTTGCTGTTAGTGTTCTGGTCTGGGATACATCTTATAGACGTTATATACTACACAAAGGCCAAAGCATAAGCTCCTTATGATCTAAATAAAAAAGGATCATTTGTTAGTTGTTTGTTATGGTGAGTGCGAGCAGGCAAGTGAGCTATTTGATGCATTCATACATTTGAACTGTTGTTCCCTATGTTTCCTTTAACATGATACATTTTAACTTACTTTTCAGGCAATATGTGAAACTTACGAGTTAAAGGTTGAAAGCCGATCTTCCTTATTGGATGGAAAGGCCATGTGGTGTTTGCTTGAATACTACTTCCGCAAAGAAAATAACTGTTCATGCTCTTTCAAGGTAATTTCTTACATTTATCATCCACAGGTTTTCATTCTGTAGTATGTTTGGATTCAAACTTATTCCGCTATGGTTCACAGTATCCAAATGGAGCAAGAGGAAAAGTTTCAATCATGTTAGTAATGGATTATACTGATGTTGTGCACAACTTCATACTATCTCAAAAACTAACATCTTCATTGGGAAATTTTTCGGAGGTTATGATGACTTTTATTTTCAGCATTTAATGTTAGATGTGGGAATAGCAATCTCACGAAATCTTAGTTCTTTGTTGTACCAGGTCAGTACGAGTTCAGGTTGAGCATTTTGGTCCAAGAATGATAAACGCTGAACCTTTTTTGGTTTGAAATCTACTTATATGAGCGGCTTCCAATATCAGATATCTTTCATGTCTGTTTTTGGTTTTTGTATTTTGTCACTGATCTAACATTTTAGTTTTTTTTCTTGAATATACTTTTGTTACCATGTTGAAATTCCCCATCAATTTTGATTTCAGGATCGCTCACAGTTGCTTGTTTCTTATCTGTGATTCAATCTCGGTTGCTCTTTCTTCGCTGCGCTGTGCAAGGTAAGGACTGAAATGATCCTTATTCAAATTTTCCTTTACTCAATCAGGGTTCTACAATGTCCATTTTCCTAGCTCGGTGTGGTTGCTGACTAAAGGTTCTGTAACATTGTAGGATGGCTCCAGAGGTTATGGAGCAAGTGCATGGTTACGACTTTAAGTCTGTACATGCACACTTTCTATTTTTTTTGGGTACCAGACTAGATAGGTCACAAAGTTTATTAAATTTCTCCATTTTTCTCAGAGCGGATATTTGGTCATTTGGGATATAACTGCATTGGAGCTTGCTCATGACCATGCTCCTTTCTCAAAGTATCCGCCAATAAAGGTCCACTGATAATCCTAAATTGTTTTACTTTGATCTGAAATGGACCCTTATTATTAAGCTCCAATTATTTTTATATTGGTAGGTGTTGCTTTTGACTCTACAAAATGCACCCCCTGGACTTGACTATGAGCGACATAACAAGTTCTCAAAGGTATGTCACTAATAAGCTGAACTATATTAGTTTTACGATCATGTTATTAATCATATATTTTTTTTATTTCTTAGTCGTTTAAGCAGATGATTGCTAGCTGCTTGGTTAAGGATCCTTCAAAACGACCTACTGCCAAAAAACTACTCAAACATTCTTTCTTTAAGCAAGCCAGATCGAACGGTTATATAGCAAGAAAGTTGTTGGATGGGCTGCGTGCTCTTGTGAACGCATATGCATAGAGGCCGACCCCGTTCAAGAAAGCATGTAGAAGTTCAAGACAACAACAACAATGGCATCATTAATATCAACAACGAATTGAAGATATATGGGAGCTATTTTTTATACAAGTTACAAATTAGACAACAATTAGGTTATTGTTTTTTTAGTTATTTGATATGTGTTTGACATACTATGATCTATATCTTATTGTTATTGGATTATTTATTTGAGTTTTATCAATATATTTTGTCGTTATTTATATATGAAAAAATGGTTTCTTCTAGTTTTCATATTATTGATAAATATTAATCAGAATAATAATAATAATGATACAAATACTACTACTAATAATAATAATCGCAAGTGTTACTTAATAATGAATAAGCTGTTACCTAAGCTAGCACCCATAAAATCGAAAATATTCCTTAAGGTATTTAAAGTGTTACTTAAAAAAATTGATACATTTAAAAGTGTTACAAAGGTGTTACAATTGTGTTCCTTAAACAATCTGAAAGTGTTACCAAGGTGTTACCTAAGAAATTTCTAAAGTGTTACTAAGGTGTTCCTTAAGATGACTTTGGAGAACACAATTTAAAGTGTTACTAGAATTGATCAAAAGTGTTACCTAGGATCATAGGGAACACGGGCAGAGGTAACACCCAAAATGTGTTACCGATGGTCTATAGGAACAGTTTAGGCTCTTTAGGGAACACTTTAGTTACCTAAAGGCATTTTTCTACTAGTGAACAGGTCTTCATGCTGCTCACATTACTCACTGCAGGGGTACTACTCCTCTGATCATGCGATCGAGGAACCATCTTAGGACGACGAAATAAAGTCCCAACCTCAGGGGGCCCACTCCTCTGATTTCGTGAAAAGTTCCCAACAGTTTTCTGTTTCTTCGAGTCAGACATATTCTCGGTCGATAATCTGGATAGCTCATAGGCTAATGCCCTATTCTGCTAATCTCTCAAGGAAGTACAAGTGAGACCTGCCATGTACTGAGGAATCTCCGGTTTCATCCGCCTACTAAAATGGCAGATCTTATCCTCCTCCATCCTTACTTGATCCTGCACATAGCTGAGCTGTTTGCTAAAATCAATAATAGCTTGAGACAGTTATATATCTTGCGGTTTCGCCGAAAAGAATTCATTAATCCTCTGATTTCTGATCGGCTCTGGACAAAACATATCTCTCATGAATCTCTGGAACTCTGCCTACGTGACAACACTATCTTGAGGCTTAACAGCCTCCCAACAACTGGCGGCATCCTTGTCAAGAAGATACCGAGCGACTGGCAACTTACGCTCTTCTGGACAATCAACTGCCTCGAATATCTTTTCCAAGTGGAAAAGCCAACCATCCCAGCCTAATGCATCTGCAGCACCAGCGAAGCGAGGGGGATTCATACGAACCACTTCTCGAAGCCACTAATTTGCACCAGTGGTGTGGGTCACATCTGTAATACGCTGAACTGCCTGAGTCAACTGAGTCATCTGTGTAGCTACCTGGTGTAAAATAGTAGCAACACCGATACCGATATCATCGCTAGCAGCATGATCCCGATCACGCACCCGGTCGCCATGACCACGACCTCTGCCCCTCGGCATACTGAATAAGCAACACTCAGCACAACAGAAAATCATAAAACGCAACACTTACAACGATTACCATCATAAAGCAATACATATACAAACACCACAGCAACGACAGTATCGTTCGGCGACCTCAAAGGCCCGAACGATTACCAGCATACAATTACTAAACATCACGAAACAACCACGTATGTACACAATCATGCAAACTCAAGTTCCAACAGCTCGCACGGATGCGATAACACACAAATCATCACAAAGCGACAACATTCAATACCAACATCTTACCTCTCACAGAGGGCTAATCACAACAAATACGTGGCAAATGACTCAACGTTTATGCCACCAATTCCATCATACTCGGGAGCTAACATTCTAACGACAATGCGAATATCATACATACATTCCTGGACCGCAAACAGGAATGATAGGTTTAAAAAACGAAAACCACCCTTGAAAAAGAAATGATTTTGGAAACACTAGTTGATCTTGAGTACCACCTTTCAAAAAGTTGTACAAACATCATTGTCGAGACTTTGAAAACCATCATGCATTTTATAAAAACGAGGACACTTTCTTTTAGCGAAAAACTTTTAGAAATATTCGACCCTTGGGTCTAAGCAAATGCATTTCTAAAATTACTGGAATATCAAAAGAAATATTTTGGTCCTCAAAGTAAAAGAATTTTGAAATGGATAGTTGTGCTAGTAGGCGCCTCGAAAATACAATCCATTTAAAAGTACGTCTCGGATTTTATTTTCTAAGATACTCAAGGTTTTTTCAAAAATTTAATAGGCCAGAATGCCCAAAACTCACACGTATCGACATTCACTTACATACATCATAAGACACGCATCAACTCGTTCAAAACCAAGACAACACATGTCTTTTACCGGAAAACAAACAGTCAAATATCACAGTCAAAATGACTTAAATAGCGACAACACTCCTCATATAAATGAAATATGAGAGTCACACAAACGCATCACGAAACCAAGAATCTGCATAAAGATTCCATCACTTAACACATAATCATACCAGTAACTCGTGTCACACGAGGCACAACACAAAGGAGGAAGACTTACATCCACAGGCTGCACGAACATGATGATCGCCCCACGATACTAATCACGACCAACAAACTCAGACGACGCGTCGCGACACGACTCAGTCAGATAAAATCCGATGAGACAAAAACTCAACAGACACCACTAAACCCGACATCCTAAGTTTCCACAACCTAAGCTCCGATACCATTTATGTAACACCCCCAATCCGCTCAGGGATATTACACGCCGTAGAACCTTTTCTCAAGGATCTACCAGGCTGGTAACAACATTGAACATCCCAACAATGCCTTTAAGGCTAAAATGACTCAGTACACCGATTTGGTCTTTCAATAAATACATACAACTCAATCACACTACATGCCCATGCAGGGGTCGAATACAACACACTCCCGTACAACGGGGAAAGAATACTTCAGCGGAAATAAAATACAACTAAACCAATATGACATCACACCAGTCCTCGTGTGATTAGTATCGTTCATCTTTCATCATCCTTCATGCCGACCCTGTGCTATGCTCCCCAAAACCTGAATGCAATACAGACATCCAACCCCCCGATTACTCGGGGGTTAGCAAAATTCCACTATTTTGCTAGTGCAATTACAAAGTGCAAAATAGTAGTCATACAATTCAAGTTCCAAGAATAACAATAATCAGGAATCCTCAAAGATTCAAACACAACAAAAAATATTTCCCGAAGCAAGAGTTTGGGTAAAACATTCCAAAACTGAAAGTTCACAATTCAAGAGAAACAATTTACAAAATAGTTTACTAAGCCATCAGGAGTTTTAATAGAGAAACAATTTTATCGGGTTGGTTTGATTATTGATGTTGTTGATGATATCTTCTTCATGATGATATATACATCGGGCTATGTAGTTTTGAATGTGATTTCGGATATTTCATATTCTTGAAGAACTCTCGAATGATATGATATGATGATTATGTATAGGAGGTGTTGGTGTTTCGGATATGAATATGGGATATTCGTATCTAGAGCTAAGATATGTGTTTTGATATATATAAGAACACGAATATGATTTCTATTATGGTGATGAGATTGAATTTGGAAAAGTTATTATTAATCTTGGAGTATGATTTCTTTTTCATTCGTATTCATAGTGTTAGTCGATGCTTGGAATGCATGCAACTGTACAACATTAGCGCACGCTAAGCTTGCTGGCTAGCACACGCTAACGGAAGCGACTTAGCACACGCTACATTATGCGTTTAACGTGCGCTAAGTAGGCAGATATTGTAATATTTGTCGTGTCGTGGTTATGAATTCATGATGGTTTGAGTTGGATTGATCAGACTAGTGGTTAATTGAGATATTGTTGAGCCGTTGGGTTTATTGAATGATTATATCGGGAATTGATTATTATCGAATATGTGTTAATTGATTACTTCAATAGGTTGAGATTATTCTTCGGTGATTAGAACCTTGCTTTGCGGTCGCGTTCGAGAACGTTCGTGAATCGCTATCTCTGGGAGCCGAGGAGATTGTAGACGACGACAAGGGATTGGTAATGGCTTCATCGGTATCGAGGCAAGTTATTACTTGCTCCGTTTATAATATCTAATGAATGGTTTCTGTTTCATTCGTTTATAATTCGTATAGCAATTTTTATAATCGTAATCACAGGAGATTTGAGATTATAAGTTGTAGTCAAGTTTTGGAAATTAAATCATAGTGTATATGATTTACATTTGTTATTGGTATACTTGGTATCGAGGATACATTGTGGTATAGACGAAGACGTGAATTATCTAACATCCGTGACATTTTGGATCGTTGAATATTCAGAATAATGGTTGGTGATGGTTTAGATATCGAGATTGCTCTCGAAGGACTCGGAGCAAGTATTTTAATCATTCTCATCATTTGTGTCGATCATGTTGTGATACATTCGTGTATTGTTGTTGTCATGCATTTGTGCATTGTTGTTGCCGTACATTGTGTACTGTTATTTTGTGCAGTTGTGCATTGTTGTCATATGTCCACCATGCGTTGGTATGACGGGATCAACATGGGATATATATAGCTGTGTGCGCTGGTGTAATATCTGCGATTTTTGATTTTCGGTAAATTTATTTTTTTGGCAAGAGTCCGTTTTAACAGCTCGATTGTGAACATTTCGTCATTCTGAGAATATTTAATTCTGCACTTTTTGTCATCCGAGTTCGTTTTCATGTCATTTTATTGAGTTCCGTGTTCTTAAGCGACTTTTCCGTACTTGAGTTCGATTCTTGCGAATCTCGTCCAAAACTGTTGTTTCAAGTTTCTCGTAAGTTCATGTAATGTTGTTATACGTGTTGCGAGCTTTGGCTTAGTATTTCGATCGTGTATCGTTCGGACATTTTGGGCCGTTTTCGTAATTTCCTAAAATTTGGGGTAATTACTTTCGTTGTCGTTATTCCGAACCTTCGGGTAGTCGAAGTTATATTTTCTTTTAACATTTGAGTTTGCCGCTGTGCACTCTTCGTATGCATGTCCTTGTCTTGTGTTGATGTTGCCGTTTCGCGGTTTCGTCGCGCTCGTACTCGACGAGCTGAACTTAGCAATTCTAGGACTGCTAAGTGACTTACGTACGCTATGCTATCCGCATAACGTACGTTATCTTCTTGAGACTTACATACATTAAGCCTTCTTATTGCATACGTAAGGGGTATTCCAGTTCAGACAGTGAGTTCTGGCCGTCGATAGCACACTCTATGTGTTGGCCCTTACGTGCGTTAACTATGCGTAATACGTATGTTAAGCCCTTGCCGTAACGTACATAATGGTCTTCGTTATTTCGGATAGGAGGTTCTGGGCATCGATTGCGTACGTAATATTTCATGCCTTACGTACGTAATACCTTTAACGTACGTTATCCTTTGTGTATAACGTACGTAATGCAGGCGCGGGTTTATATACCCAGGGGTTGACCGTGTTCGTCATTTTTCACTCTTCCTTCCTTCCTCCGCGGCTGTGGCGACTTGTGGCGATCAGAGGGCGATTTTTGGCACCTTGTGACTCCAAGTTTACACCTTCCTTGAGTTCTTGGTATTGATTAGCAACATCAATCCGTGTTCTTCGTCTTTGATTTTAGGTAATCATCTTGTTAACCCTTCCTTTATATTTCGTGAATCTTCAAGATTCGGGTTGTTCTTTATGAATCGTGCTGTTGTATATCATCAATCGGTTGTATTGATTCTCTCCCCATGTTTTATGGAGAATCTTAATTAACATCCGAGAACTCATATCAAAATCCCAATAAATCTCATATAACATCATCACCAGATAATCCAACTCGCTTCCTCACAAGTAATCATCCTTAAAAACGAACCACTATCAAAGGGATACGAAATTACCTTGTATAGATGGACCAAGAAGAAGAACAATTGAACTCCTTTCCAAGAATCATGAATAACTTCAAGAACAAGTCTTTAATCCATGCTCTCCATCTTAATCTTGTTAAAGATCATCATCTCTCAGTGTTTGGGAACCTCAAATACATCTCAAGGCTCTCTCAAGGCTACTGCCTAACTGCATACAATGATTTACGTACGCAATGCCCATGCAATAGCATACGTAATCTCCTCTATTTAGCGTACGCTATGTTGACTCGTTTGTCTGTATGCTCCGAAGATGGGTCCACACGCCGACAGCTCTGACTAGAATAAGATTCCCTTTGGACCGATCTGATGTTAGCGTGCGCTAACAATATGCATTAACATGCGTTAACCCTTCACAACAAACATTCGTTGACCTCGTCGGCACATGCGCCGAAAGTGACCGGGTCCACACATAGATTCCTTCTGATCTAGTCTGTACCAGCATTCACTATCCTTTATCTTTAGCGTGCGCTAAACCTGCATGATAGTGTGCGCTAAGCTTAAATATTAGTGTGCGCTAATCAGGCTATACTTAGCCATTTTCAGATATTCTTGTCCAACGTCTCGACAGAATATGAACATATGGCATACTGAATACGTACACTCCTTCCAATAATATTCCCAAATACAATTGTCGACCAAGTACGACAAATATACCAATACAGATGTCTCAGTCCTTCAATTGTTTTATCCATACTGTACAGATTCCACGCTGTACAACATAACTCGGATAAAATAATGTTAAACAATAGTAGTAGAAATTCCGAATATTACATACTACACCACTTAAAATAAGTTTCATCCTCGAAACTTGCAATCCGTCATAGAAAAACAAACAAACCGTTCAACCAAAATATTCCGAAACCATCACGACAACGATCAATCATCATTATTACCGAATAACCAAAATAGCATATTTACAAATGCGCAAAGTCGACGATCTCCTGAGGTACTAGCAAGTGACTTCATTGTAAATCCTCAATACGCTTGCAATCACATTCCATGACTTTCAACAAAAATATACCATCTCTGGATGAAATAATCTATCTGTGTCAAATCGTGTCTGTATGATTACACAATCAAGTCCCAATTCTGATAAAACGAATAATACACGATACATCTGTGAAGCAACCGCCCAACACAATGGCAACAAGTCCCGAAACATTGACACAAAATCTAAACACTCAGATGATCACCAGCAATGATCAACCAATAAATTAACCAAGAATATCATCGGCATAATAAACTCTAATACGACCAATCCAAAGGTCAAAATGCAGCCGAGAATATTATCAACATGATAAACGCCAATATGACCAACCAGAGGTCAAAACACAATCGAGAATACCATCAACATGATAAACTTCAATATAACCAACGAACGATCAACGATAATCAAGAATACCCTCACACGGTAAACTCCAACACGATCAACACAGAACTACAGAAACCGATATACGAAAGAATAACATTCTCAAAACGACACACCAATCACATACAGTGGATCTTAATAAACATACCCAACTGGTGAACATACTCCTCGGCATACGAACAACCGATCACAAACCGACGAACATATCCAAAACAACCAGCATGGGGTCACCATCCCTGAATCTACACTTACAAAGAAATCATTCGAAAAAAAATCATTATGGTAAAATTGCGCTACTACCATACCAATGGAATCACATAGCATATATGTCCCGGTTTCACAAAATCCAAAGTTCCAAAATTACATCATGTGCATGAATCTACAACACGCAGCATATTTTTCTTATCCGATCAATCAACCGATCATCCCTGGATAACCAAACTACCATACTAAAGTTCGAATCTCTATTCATCGTTCCATACTGATGTCTTATCCAGTTCATGAGTCACACTCATAACTTCACCGTGATATGTATTATGCACTAAATGCGTATGTATATCAATCATATTTTCAAAACCAGTTTGAAATCATAGAGTCTTGTCAAGAAGACAAATTTTCGAAAGTTCTTTCAAGAATTTCAAAACTCAAAACATAAATTTTGGTAAGACCACAAAATCAAATTTCAAAAAAAAAAAAATTAAATCGACTCGCTGGTGCCAAGTATTCAATAACAGTTTCCTTCGAATCCACACGATTTCGAAGTTTTAAAATGAAAACTATGCAAATGATTGATCACATCCATACTTCTGTATACCAATTCGGCTGGTCACCAATATCTACTGATATTCTATCAGAAAACCACACGATAGAGTTCCAAAATCTCAGTATATAAACTCCGACCAAAAACTCCTTTTCCACATATGACTCGCAACGTCAATCATTAACCCATCCTGGATCACCTCAATTATGCTATGACAAAACATTGAAACAAATCAACACAGCGAAAGACTTCCCGAGAAGTTTCATTTGAACAAGTAAACCAAAACCCCGAAAGGCAGAAACGAAATAGATAAACGATTGATGAAGTGTTTTACAAATCTCGGAAGTTTTAAGAAAACAGAAAAGCCTTTTGAGACATTAGGGTCTCAGCTCGTATCTCGTTCCGCATTACAAGAAGTTTAAAAAGCAAAAAAAAACTTTTTCGGACCTCAAGTCCTAAGTTACAAAATTATTTCAAAATCGATTGGGTCTCGGCCCAAAAATTATTTTCCGTAAAACACCCGTAAAATATTTATTTTGAAAAGTATCATTTTCAAATGCTCAAAAACAGTTCATATATCTCAAAATTTACTAACATGACTACATGTTCTTCTCAACCATCCACAACATTTCTCCCAAATACACAACTCTGTTCTGAAATCTAACCGACATATTGATTTCCAAAATCATAACTTCTCAAGATCATCAATCATGTCCCAACTCTGTCATCTAATACTGTAACGCATAATATCTTTCTGAATCTCAAAGTATATAAACTTAGAACGGCAATAAATCTCAATGCAATTCAAAAATCCAAATACTTACAGATCGTGAAGCCGACGATTCCCTGTGATACTGGCACATGTCTCGACTCTATAAAATACTCGACAGATACATTTACAAAACACACATTTTGCAAACACAGTTTAGCTCGAGAACGCAACACAACTCTATCTGAAGGAACACGTTAACACCATTTGGAAAAGTTTACAACAACCCCAGTACTACACTGGTAACTCACATAACACACAAGCCCGAGTGAACAACAAAAACTCAGAGCTCAAACACTTGTCAACCGACAACTCGAATGACACGACAAAAGCACGACCCAACTCAACCCGACTGCCTAGGTTTTCTCAACCTAAGCTCCGATACCATATTCTGTAATACCCCTAGAGCCATCCAGGAATATTACAGCACCGTGGGCCCCGAGATGGAACCCACAAGGCTGAAGAAAATTTTCGCAAATATTTACAAACACCCAAAAGGCTAACGGAGGTACTATCTTATAAAAACATTCGGAGACTTAATAAAAATCCGTTTATCAAAACCGTCGTAAAATCTCATTTGAAACCAGAAGGCTCGAAATGCCAAAAACTCAATAGTTTAAAAACATACGTTAACCCATCGCTTACACGTACCGACAGAATAGATTAGAAAACGATTGTCAAAGTAACCTAAGTTACCAGATGCCAAAAGGCCAATTAAAAATACTCACGCAGCGGAAAAAGACAAACAATTAAAATACTCTAGCAGCGGAATACAAGAACTGATCAGGAAACTCAATACACAAATACATGCCCTAGCCAGTATCCTACGGGAAGCTCATCTCTCCACGACCGCTACAAGCTCGATATCCAATATCCTAAAAACAAAGCCCACGATGGGGTCAGCCATAATACTCAACAATGATAACAATCACATCACGTCAGTAATTACATACCAATAAAAAACACTAAGTAAGAATACTACCAATGTAATCTCACCGCCATAACTTTACCAACTCGTGATAATAATTACCAAAGTTCACATCTCGTATCCTTTCAACAACACAATAAGCTCATACCGAAATATCTGTATTGCATCTCAGCAATACCCAAGGTTCTCAAAACATTATCATAACTCACTGTTACGAAATCTACTAACTCTATCCAACCCAATCCGTCGGGAATAAACATCATCAAATCTCAACACGATAATCGATTGTCCATCAAAGACAACTACCAAATGAAATACGGAACATACCTCAAGATATGAAATGCCACGACGAAATCACGTCACTCTAATCCAAGATCAGATCAACACAACATACGAATACGGTCCTAACATAAGACCTACAAATGCATACTCATATGACAACGTCAATATGCTCACATCAATAACAACAATGTATACTTATGGCAACCCATAATATACATATGCACAATAACAACAACACATGGTAATCCAACGATCCAGCACACAAAGCTATAGATCCCTATGATGATCTCGTCGGACCAACGCATGGTGGCATTACCTGTCCAACGATCCAGCGCACACAGCTATAGATATCCCATGTCGATCCCGTCAGACCAACGCATGGTGGACATATGACAACAATGTACAACTGCACAAAACAACAGTACACAATGTATGACAACAACAATGCACAAATGCATGACAACAACGATACATGAATGTATCACAACATAATCGACACAAATGACAAAAATGATTAAAATACTTGCTCCGAGTCCTTCGAGAGTAATTCGATATCTAAACCATCACCAACCATTATTCTGAATATTCAACGATCCAAAATGTCATGGACGTTAGATAATTCACGTCTTCATCTATACCACAATGTATCCTCGATACCAAGTATACCAACAATAAATGTAAATCATATACACTATGATTTAATTCCCAAAACTCGAATACAACTTATAATCCCAAATCTCTTATTGATTACGATTATAAGCATTGCTATACGAATTATAAACGAATGAAACGGAAACCATTCATTAAATATTATAAACTGAGCAAGTAATAACTTGCCTCGATACCGATGAAGCCGTTACCAACCCCTTGTCGGTGTCTACAAGTTCCTCGGCACCCAGCCATAGAAATTCATGAACGTTCTCGAACGCGACCGCAAAGCAAGGTTCTAATCACCGACCAATAATCTCAACCTATTGAAGTAATCAATTAACACATATTCGATAATAATCAATTCCCGATGTAATCATTCAACAAACCCAACGACTCAACAATATCTCAATTAACCACTAGTCTAATCAATCCAACTCAAACCATCATGAATTCATAATCACCACACGACTAATATTACACCGTCTGCCTACTTAGCGTACGTTAAACGCATAACGTAGCGTGCGCTAAGTCGCTTCCGTTAGCGTGCGCTAGCCAGCAAGCTTAGTGTGCGCTAATATTGTACAGTTGCATGTATTCCAAGCATCGACTAACACCTTGCGACTACGAATACGAATGAAAAGGAAATCATGCTCCAAGATTAACAATAACTTTTCCAAATTCAATCTCATCACCATACTCGAAATCATATTCGTGTTCTTATATGAATATTATATCAAAACACATATTTTAGCTCTAGATACGAATATCCCATATTCATATCCGAAACACCAACACCTCCTATACATAATCATCATATCATATCATTCAAGAGTTCTTCAAGAACATGAAATATCCGAAATCACATTCAAAGATCAACCCGATGTATATATCATCATGAAGAAGATATCATCAACAACATCAATAATCAGACCAACTCGATAACAAGGATCATATCATACTTAATCTGGAATACAACCTCATATCATGATTCATATGAAATCAACATAATTCAGAAATCTATCTTTCATCGGGTTAAACACAATTCTTAAAGTATGGAGAATCTTTAATTAACATTCGAGAACTCATATCAAAATCCCATTAAATCTCATATAACATCATCACCAGATAATCCAACTCGCTTCCTCACAAGTAATCATCCTTAAAAACGAACCACTATCAAAGGGATACGAAATTACCTTGTATAGATGAACCAAGAAGAAGAACAATTGAACTCCTTTCCAAGAATCATGAATAACTTCAAGAACAAGGCTTTAGTCCATGCTCTCCATCTTAATCTTGTTAAAGATCATCATCTCTCAGTGTTTGGGAACCTCAAATACCTCTCAAGGCTCTCTCTATCGATTCACATGAAGAAATGGATGGGAATGACGGTAATGGCCAACTGCATTGTTATATATATTGTACATTATTAATGTACGCTAACATCTTCATTTAACATACGTTACAAGCTTAGCGTGCGCTAACTGTCTTTGTTAGCGTGCGGTATCGCAGTCCAGAGGCTACTGCCTAACTACATACAATTATTTACGTATGCAATGCCCATGCAATAGCGTACGTAATCTCCTCTATTTAGTGTACGCTAGTGTCTGATCATAGCGTGCGCTACTTATAGTTGACTCATTTGTCTGTATGCTCCGAAGACGGGTCCACACTCCGACAGCTCTGACTAGGATAAGATTCCCGTTGGACCGATCTGATGTTAGCGTGTGCTAACAATATGCATTAGCGTGCGCTACCCCTTCACAACAAACATCTATTGACCTCATCAGCACATGCATCGAAAGTGACCGGGTCCACACATAGATTCCTTCTGATATGGTCTGTACTAGAGTGCGCTATCCTTGACCATTAGCGTGCGCTAAATCTGCACGATAGCGTGCGCTAAGCTTGAATATTAGCGTACGCTAATCAGGCTATACTTAGCCATTTTCAACTATTCTTGTCCAACATATCGACATACAGAATGGCATACTGAATACGTACACTCCTTCCAACAATATTCCCAAATACAATTGTCGAACAAGTACGACAATTATACCAATACAGATATCTCAGTACTTCAATTATTTTATCCATACTGTACAGATTCCACGTTGTACAACATAACTCGGATAAAATAATGTTAAACAATAGTAGTAGAAATTCCGGATATTACAGAAATTACTTATCGAAACACTATAACTGAACAAGTAATAACTTGCCTCAATGTCGATACGATGAATCCGAATGAAGGACCATGAGTCGGCAATAACTCACGGTCTAGAACTCCAAATCACGATACAACCGGTCAAAATGAAGGACCATGAGTCGGCAACAAGCTATCCAAAATTCAGTAAAATCGGACCACGTCTTTCCCTTCATCGAGCTATTCAATCACAGCTGCTCCACCGAAAATGGAACTCCAAATACGGAAGAAAACCACGATCCACTCAAAAGAGACTTTATAAATTTCTACAATTATATAGAATTTCTTTCTTTTAACTCAACACCCCTACACTATTACAAGTCTACATGATTCTCATCCTTCTCACCACTCTCTTTAAAGAGAATACAAGAAAAGAATTTAATTTGAATCAAATAAGACTAAAGTGTATTACTTGGGTGTACTTGTAAGAAAGATACCAAGACTCCTTATATAGAATAAGAAGGCTTTTTCCCTTTGTTCCCAACTGATGTGGGATATAAATACATTCTTATAGCATAAGCAAGGCTTCTCATCTTTATTCTCAACCGATGTGGGATAAAACGCATCCTTCAAAATACAACTACTGTCCGAGAGCCATAACTCTTACTAACAAAATCCAAATATAATCTCCACCGTTCATATTGTAACACCCCCAGATCAAACCGGGAATATTACACGCCGCAGACCCTCTCCGTGAGGATCCACCGGGCTAGACATCAAAACAACACATTACATTACATACCGAAGAATCAAAATAACAGACCAATAGACCGATTTGGTCTTTCGTCACTGACTTAAAAATCAAAATACATAAACTCATCCAGACTCATACCCACACAAGGGTAAAATACTTGCAACAACGAACAATAAGACAGCGGAAAAGACAATACAATGGACTCCGACTAACTGAACCCAAAACTGGCCTTTTTGTGATTAGTATCATTCGTCTTTCATCATCCCTCGTGTCGATCTTGTGTCTTGCTCCCGAAAACCTGCATGTACCTGGACACAATACAGATATCCACCCCCCGATTACTCGGGGGTTAGCAAAACTCCACTGTTTCGCTAGTGCAAGTATAAAGTGCAAATACGAGCCATACACAACACATTCCGAGAATACAACGAAAGACTTCCCGAGGTATATTCAGTTAAAAATAGTTCAAGTCCTGAAAGCAGAAACGAAGCAAGTAAGCATTTTGAAAACATTTCCAAATCTCGGGAGTTTTGAAAACATCAAAAATTAAAAATGTTCTTAATTCCTCGAAAGCCATTTAGGGTCACAGCCCCAAAGTTCATTTTTCAAAATACAAATCCGTTTAACAAAACACGGGGTCCACGACCCAACCATTCCGGTCACAAAACACAGGGTCCACGACCCGATCATCCACTTCAATTCACTAACAAGGACACATTACACATAACACATTATTCTTATGCCATTCTAGCCAAGCACCAAGACTCGAAATATAATGTCTCTCGACCCCGAGCACAAAGCATTGTGATACTCCGGACAATATCACAATTAACGAAAACATCAACGTCATCCTCAAGATGAAAACCACAATCAGTAACCCGCGGCCGTACCCCTTAGTATCGACCCACGTGCAACCCTCCGGACACTCCGGGTGGGAAACCACTTCCGCGGCCGTACCCCTTAGTATCGACCCCCAGACATCCCGTCGGACACTCCGGGTGGAAGTTCATCCACACACGCACCCAAGTCCACTTCCGTGGCCGTACCCCTTAGTATCGACCCCCAGACATCACGTCGGACACTCCGGGTGGAAGGAACAACACACACACACGTAATGTAAAATCACAGTTGCAAACCACAAGCCTCGAAGGTCAATCACAGTATATATAGTCGAGGTACCTTACTAGAATGGCCAGTTCATCCAACATATACTCACGACCAAGTAATGATACGATTCACAAGGAAGCACAAGATTTCAACAGCACCGAACGACACAACTAATATCACTCAAACTCACATATTCATCCATAAACACGTGACTCCAAGCACATAATTTGACAAAAGAATTACACTTTACATTTACCAACGACATAATCATACGCAATGACATCACAAGAAAGTAAGGTGATTCTATACTCGACACTAGCTCGCATATTCAACTAAGCACATTAATTCCCGACACACACGGGTCACCTTTACAAAAAGCATGATGATAAATATTCCGATTTCTTTGGAAAATGGTTATTAATATTTATTTAGCACATATCGACGATTAACAATCATAATATCCACAAAACACGTAATGTATGGGCAAGATACTTGCCTCGATAATCGATGTCGGACACTCCCACAATCACGGATCAGTCGGGACACCTCGAACACCTACGGTTCTCCGGCGAAGACAACGAATACACCCACGATCGAAAAGTTTGAAGAAAACGACGAACGGAAGGGTTCCGACTCGAATTCTTTGCGAGAAATCTGACCCTAACATCATACCATCAATAAATTAACGAACGAACGAGGAAGAATAATCGTAGAACGCTCGAATCCTCTTTGTGACATTTTATCGGACACCTTCAAGGCGTCGATAAGAAACTCAATAAAAAGACAAATCCTCGGCGATTCAACCGAGGAACAGCAAGGAATTCGACATAATAATGTTTAACAATCATAAATACATCACTATTCTGAGTTAAAACGGATTAAACGGACAAATCGAACAAAATCCCCA
This sequence comes from Orobanche coerulescens, assembly GCA_033398695.1. Taxonomy (NCBI): domain Eukaryota; kingdom Viridiplantae; phylum Streptophyta; class Magnoliopsida; order Lamiales; family Orobanchaceae; genus Orobanche; species Orobanche coerulescens. Next base: position 199,772,562 of record CM065803.1, on the reverse strand, counting down.
AAACTAGATTTTAAGAAAACTTGCCTTGATTATTTATTGAAGGATGTTACGTGATGATCAATTGATGTTATGAACTCCAAAACTTCGTGGATTCATAGTATAACAACATGTCTTCGACTTCCCAAAGACTCCAGCCGCGGACAGGAAGGATAGGGAATGAAATGAGTGAAAAAAGCGATTGCTCGGCCATATTTATAGGCTGCCGGACACGCGCAAAGCGGCAGGCAGCCGTGTGTCTCGGCCGTGTCTCGGCAGCCGCTACCCGATCTGGCCGACCGGCGCAGACACGGCGCTCAGCAGGCCGTTTCGAGGCCCGTGTTGCACTGAGCACTGGCGAGCCCCTCCAGGCGGCCGAAAATTACGTCCGAACGACCCCGAAACCCGAACCTGAATACGAATCGAAGTTACGGTTACGAAGTACTCGCAAAGACGAATCTAAGAGCTAATAGAACACACGATTCCGACCACCCGAAGGCTCGGAATTCGACAACGAAAATGGCCCAAAATGGCCCAAAATCACGATACGCGATCGAAACACCAAACCAAAGCTCGCAACATGAATAATAACGTTAAATGAACTTACGAGAAACCCGAAACAACAGTTTCGGACGAGATTCGCAAGAATCGAGCTCAAGTGCGGAAAAGTCGCTAAAAAGCTCGGAACTCAACAAAACGATACCGAAACGAACTCGGATGACAAAAAGTGCAGAATTAATCATTCTCAAAATGACGAAACGGTCATGAGCGAGTCATCAAAACGGACTTCCGCCGAAAAAGAAAATTACCGAAATTCGAAATTACGGATATTACACATATGATACCAAATTATTTGGTAAATAACATATCCAAAATTCAGCGCAACCAACGGTTAAATCTTCGGAAATCTACAAAATAGCGAGACTTCTCAATATGAATCCGAAAACAGGAACCTCTCGTTCTTTTAATTATTACGGTCACATTGTGCATCCAAATCCAATATCCACCATCCAAAATAGACTTTACGGTGTTTAGAACTGACTGCCAAAATTTCATATTAATCCTACGGTTAGATTTTTATGAATTATGTCTGTAACATTGCTGCAAGGGTGAATGTTCGTTGACGGAACTAAATTTCTGCAAATAGTTTCCACTAATTCGACCATAACTTTCTCATCCAAAATCGGATTGACTCACTATTTATACCATAAGAAAGCTAACTTGATGCTCTTTAAAACTATTAAGTTTCACAATTTTTGAAGTTTTCAATAATCAGTGGTGATTTTTCTAACATTCGTTGAATAATTTATCGGAGAATACAACATTGGCCACCGCCACATTCTTACCAATAATTATTCGACGAGATTAGAAAATACCATCCAACATCTTAAACTTCATTCACTCAAAATTGCGAAAATACATTCTTCACATCAATATTCCAATCATCGATAAATATAATTTCAAAAATTCGGGATATTATAGATATAATTAGGTAATATTAAAAATCAGCACGTGTTATTTTTTGAATGGTAAATTGGTGCTAAAATTCACTGCGAATCTGAACTGATTCCAGTCAACCAGTTAAGCATATAGTATAAAAACAAATAACGGATAGGCCAGTCAATTTTGGGTATCACTAGTATTTGGGTCAGTGCGTTCCACTCGGGTGAAAATCCAAGTATCTAAATAGTGTTAACATACAAACTTACATGTACATAAGAAAAATATATTCGATAGTGAAACTTGAAATATAAAACTTATTCTTTTATTATTAATTTGGCAAACTTTTGAATTTTTAATTATGCGTGAAAATACAAATTTATTTATCAAAATAAAACTCAACAAATATCTATTTCACTAATATTTCTGTAACACTTGAAGATACTGTTGGAATTCGCAAGCAAAAACAAAGGGCGCAGCGGAAGTGAAAAAAACAAGTGCAATACGAATCCCTCTCAAGAGGATCGATTCAAGCTATGTATATACGAATATAAAATGAACAAAGATGGAGATTCGAAATCATACCCTTGTAGTTCGTTGATTTAATCATTGTGAAGATCTCGATGACCGCAAATAGGATTTGATAAGTCCTCGATGATGTCCCTTACGAATCCAATCCGCAACAAGCTCTTGGATGATCCAACGCCCAAAACACCACATCTCTACTTGTCACGCGCCGGAAAAATGATCGGAACGACTTCACCTTGTTATTCTCCAAGGATACGGCTAGAACAAAGTGATAGGAACTTGTCATATTATCTATAACACTCTAAATGTATAGATATACTTTTCTCTCTATATTTCTCTCAATTTTTCTCTAAGAAAATTGAAGAAGATGGTCATGGTGATAGAAGGATGAAGAGGACAAGATGAACAAAGTCTCTCTCTCTCTCTCTCACTCTCTCTCTCTCTCTCTCTCTCTCTCTCTCTCTCTCTCGCATACAATGAACCGTAAGATTCAATGAGAGAAGGTGGAGAAGCCCTTTATTAACATGTCTTCACAATCATTCACCTAACCCTTGTCCCCTCTTGAGAATACATCACAAGATGTAGTCTTTATCTCATGATATGCCTTTTGATTAAAAAAAATCAAGAAGTCTTCCACCACATAGTGGAAGACAAAGACCAATCAATAAGGTAGACAAATGGGGCGGCCACTAGAAGCTAACGGAAGAGTTCGGTTCGTCTCGGACTCCCTCGAGTCCAATCCTATAAACTCCATTTCTTCTCGATGTATTTATATCACTCAATTAATCCAATTAATTAGTTATATCAAATACAAAGTAATATAATTAATTCCTCCAAGAAATAATTATATATTTGAATCAAATTAATTACCTAGTAATTTATATAACTCATTAGGTCGTAAATTAATTTATCCAATAAATTAATTTAGACATCCAATGTCCCGAAATTAATTACACATCCAATGTCTAATAAATTAGATATCCAATATCTAATATTCATAAAGAGAGAATAAGCTCGATTCATTCTGTTGTCAATCCTATTGCGCGACTCGGTAGGTCCGTCTCACTTAGCAATGGGAGGAACCAAAGAGTAGTAGCACCACTTAGCCATCCTCGCGGCCTACACTGTACCCTAACTGAGAACGAATGATGAGGATCATTCCAAAACCTTTCTGTCATGAATACCAGTACACGTATAAACCCTTCTTTCAAATCTACCGATCAAGTTTTAGGGTCACGGTCAGTCAAGACCTATCTGTACTTGACGCTATGCATGAGTTAATGCAAATCGAGATCACTGAGCTCTCGTGTATCTAATACAACTAGCTCCAATGCTTTGGCCAAAGACTTATAATCTCATCTTCCAATAAATACATAAGACATATACCCGTTCACTTACAGGAGACAGAATCATATCTTGGTATTTAGTAGAACCTGCTACTTGCCCGTCAAGATGCACGTCGAGGTTGACCCTCACCTTCCAGTTTTCTGGGCCGAACTACTCTAATGAAAATCTTAACATCACAAGCACATCCCTACTAAATCCTCAAGTCGAAGGTTCACGAATACCTATCACAACCTTTCAATTACATCATTGACTGTCCCGGAGTGAAATCCGTGTGACGAATCGAGGGTGAGTCAGTTCGAGTATACTAATCCAATTAGCATACCTATAACGTGTGCTCCCACTAACCATTAGCATTTAACAGGCACTCTCCAAGTCAAATAAGACGTCATACAAGTCTTCACATAAACTTAACACCTAGTGAAGTTTCATCGACTTGTGAACGATTAAGTATTTGAGCTATAAACCTTTCTAGTGCCGATCCCCTTATCCAATAAGGAGTGGAACGTTTTGCTCTCAAATACAAGGACTGGTTTCTGTCTATATATTTACTAGTCAGGAATTCCGGTGACTATCTGTTAATAAAGAAACATGCAATTGCCTTCTGATAATGATTTACATAATAACAATGCCCTCTCTCAAACATCCTCTGAGTGGCATTCGAGGACATACTCCTAACAATCTCTCACTTGCACTCAGTGCCACACACTAGGGCATCTAATACCCATGTTCTCCAGATGAGGCTCCAAGCTTATCTGAGAAAGTGGCTTGGTCAGTAGATCAGCGAGGATATCTAGTGAGTCTACTCTACGCAGCACAATGTATCTTATGCGAACAAATTCTCTCACGAGATGATACTCTCTCTCAATATGTTTTGTATCGTTGTGAGACCTCGGCTCCAACGCCTGTGCTGTAACACCCCCAAGTTATTCAGGGTATATTACAGCGCCGTGAGCCCCGCCGTGGGACCCACAAGGCTAAACATACGCGGAACTATAAACTTGACCGATAAGGTCTACATACAATAGAAAGAAAGACGATACAAATGGTATTCAAAACCATAACCAATGAAACCATATACATCACTGCACAAATCAATACCTCGGCAACACAGGCCGGAACATTAAGGAAACTGAAATACAATACTCGAGTATTTAAAAATCCATTCCAGTACAACAACACTGAATGGAGGAATCCAAGAAAATAACCGGAGACAAGACACAGTATCACATTTGCCCATCATCTTCATGCCGACCCGGTACCCGTCTGTCCGCTCTCCTGGAACCTGAAATACATGAAACGTATTTCCCCCATAAAGGGGTTAGCCGTCGAATAGCTAGTGCAAGTATAACAATATGAAACATGATACTCCTCGACAATAAAGTAAATGTAATCCGTCAATTCATCAATATCCGTCAATTCATCAATATAAGACTAGTATTGAGGTATGACTTAAATCTCTTGACGTATGTGATTGCCGTAAAAACGGTTCGTTCATATCATACGCCGTTACATGTAGGAATGCCGTCAAAACGGTTCGTTCATTACATGCCAACATTATTTCATATGAATGCCGTAGAAACGGTTCGTTCATATCACCCATGGAATCGCACCAGAGGCTACGAAACCCTCAGAGGACCATAGGCCCGTCCCGGAGTGGCTAGAAATAATCATATCATCAATATTTCATACTTTCAAAGTCGAGAACGTACAATCATAAATGTATACTTGCCTTAATAAATGTTACCGAAGATCCCGAAGAACACGGTTCGACCGGGAATCTTGAACCACGAAGAAGACAACGAACGGAAGGGTTCCGCTTTGAGTTCTTCACAAGGATGTCGTCCCTAAGTCATATCAATGATAAATCAACAATCGTACGATGAATAAAAATCGTACAACGCACAAAACCCCCCTCTTAGACCTTTTGTCGGACACTTTGAAGGCGTCGACTAATAACTCAACCAAAACGACGAATCAATACAATCCAACCGTGGAATAACGATGGAAATGATAGAATACACCTAAATAATCATCAATCCATCACTAATCTAAATTACTACGGATTAAAAGGATGAAGTCAATCAAAATCCCCAATTTCCAATACAAAATTCGAAGTGTTCTTGAATAATCTTTCAATAATCCGATGAATACTCCAACAAGTCCATAATCATGCGTATATCACTTCATACCCCATGATTTTAACATCCAAAACATCATTACCCAATACAAAATCGAAATCCAAGATGTTGAAGAAATTACCTCTTGAAGATCCAAGCACTATGATTCGAAGAGCACGCGATAGAACGATGATCCGGGCTTCACAATCGAAAATAGATGAAGGAAATCACCCACTCAAGTGATAGATGGAGAAACCTCCCTCTCTCAAGCCTTTCCTCTCGTGTGATGATGAAGAAATGAGGAATATCGGTTGAAACGCGCAGAAAAACGCAGATATAGGGGTAATCTGTCATGTGTGCCGCGGCTCAGTATATGTGTGCCGCGGCACAGGCCCAAAATTCGCTCCCAGGGCTCGGCAGTGTGCCGCGGCTCAGCCCAGGTGTGCCGCGGCACCGGGTACAGGCGGTTTTGGCCAATTCTGGAAAATGAGAGTGACTTAGCTATTTCGACCATAACTCCCTCGTCTGGACTCCGATTGACTCACCGTTTGAACCATTGGAAATCTAACTCGATGATTTATAATATTGCAAAGATTCAGAATTTTTGGAGTTTCCAAGAATTTACGGTGATTTAACAAAGTCGAACTCATACGTGGAAGAGTCGCTAAAGAACACGGAATTCAACAGAACGATACCGAAACGAACTCGGATGACAAAAAGTGTAGAATTAACCATTCTCGGGATGACGAAACGGTCCCAAGCAAGTTGTCAAAAACGGACTTCCGCCAAAAATAGAAAATTTCCGGGAAACAAAATTACGGGTATTACATTCTACCCTCCTTAAAAGAAGTTTCGTCCCGAAACTTAAAACAGGCAGGGAGAAGAAATATTTCGCCAGGAAAAAAACTCAACGAGATACACAAGAGCCGAAACTTACGCCCAAACGGCGAATAATCAATATAGAACACAACAATACATTACCCGAAGGTAAACCAAACCAATGCCGAAAAAGATACGAATTCACAATGCCCGAAGGCTCCAACGGAAATACCGATACATCACAATGGCACGAAAGCCGAACAGCCCAAAGTGTAAATCATCACAATACAGATCTCAAAGAAGCAAACGTGATCGGGCATACCCTCGGCGTATGAACAACCGGCCGCAAATCGTGGGACATATCCCATACAACATGGACTACGAGCGATCAATCAATAAAGCTCAAGAGGGACATCACGACGCCCGATCCGAAATGTGTCCGTGCACATGTCCACCCCGTATACGGAATCCGTAATATACGTGTGACAATGTACCTAATTAGCCTCAAGAACTACGTCTCGTGTGCACGGTCAATGCGGAAATATCCACGCATGACCATCGAGTGCTGGCTAAAAATCACGCACATAACCAATCGGCGCGAGACATGATTCCGGATATGCCACGATACAACATGACAACGAAACTCAAGGGATAAAACATCCAATACGGATCATACGACTCACCAAGTGAGCGATGACACCACGACTAATGAAAGATCGACCACGACCAACAATATTCAAAGCAACCATCACGGGATCAAAATCCCTAAGGACCGATTAACACGAGCAACGATCACAACACAACAGTTGGAAATCCTCAACCCTCAACGATCACAAAATTATCGAGTTCACAAAAATAATAGTGTCTTTGCCTTGAGTCGGCCAACACGGCAATAATAATCCAACGGATGGGAACTCTCCTCGGCAGTCCCAATTCAATACTTCGATTACCGTAGAATGGCCAATCGATAACAACGATACAACGGATGAGAATATTTTTGACACGGATGGGAATTATCTTCGATAATACCAATTCAATACCTCGATTACCTTAGAGCGGTCAATCGATAATCAATGATACGATAGAATAGATGTCCGGTGTCTTAAACCGACCACCGAAGCGGAGATGACAAAAGGATATATCAAAGCGTCCCCAATCGGTTAACGCAACATCATAGCAATTCGATTCGACGACAAAGATTCAACGATGTCTCAGAACGACATTAATCGCGAACAATAATAATCGATACATCGATACCGCGAACCGGCTATCGACAGCAACTTTACCAACAAGTATCGTAATGCCTTGAACCGGCCATTTACAACCAACAGTAACATTTGGCATAATTTTCCGACGGGCGTCGTATCAATGATCCCCTGATATCAATAAAATCATAAAGAGGCCGAGTCTCGAAATGATACACATATTCGTACACCTACACGATAACATTAATCTCATTGATTAATACAAGTATAAAACTTGCCTCGATATCAATACATCGAACTGTTACCAATTCAGTTGATTTCGTCTTACGAGTTCCTCAGTCCCGACCAAGTTAATCTACGAGCCCTTCAACCTTAACCGTAACACAACAGTCATAATCTATGATCAAACATCATATCTTATTGTTAAACGAAGGATTGATAATCAACCGGTTCGATGACGACCAATATCAATACCACCAAACTACGAACTCAATCGTTTCACCATATCTCGGCTAATCACAGTCTGAACAATCCAACTCGGACACTTACAAATCCTGTCCACAATACGAGTCGAAATATGATGATCATATCAGCAACCAATTCGGACCAATAATAAGGGTCTAAATGTGCCAAACTCAATTCTTAAACACGAATTGACAAGGTTCCCTTCTCGTAAATCCGTCGTTAAAATTTACTTATGACCGTTATCAATTGAATCATCCACTGGTTCAAAACAATAGATAATCATATTAAAAGGTTATCGAACAATCCAATCATTCGATTTGAATATTTGCTCCGTGCGTATGGGCTTCCAAATTCGGAGATGAATAATAGTCTCATCAAGCTCATAATCACATTCGTATTTCCTATCTGAATATTATTTCCAACACATAGTTTAGCTCTAGATATGAATATTCCATATTCATTTTCAAAACATCAACACTTCTAAAAAAATTTTATCACCTCGTATAATTCAAGAGTTCTTCAAGAACATGAAATATCCGAAATCACGTTCGAACAACATATCGAGGTATATATCTCCATGTTACCCTTTTCTTCATCATGTCATTCATACAATCTCAAGAATCGCAACAAAACCCTTATCACCATATGAAGAAGATCTCAATGATCATATCAACATCCGAAATCTCTTATTACAATTCCAATGAATCTCGTATAGCATTATCACATGATACCATACAATACCTCAATACCGAATACCTTCCCGTACACAATCTTCTATGTACGATTACCACAAAACATACCTCTATCCGGACTTCCTTCCGAAATGTGTACCATAGACCAAGAATATCCAAAATGACATCAACAATATCGGAATACTACAATCTTCACCCCAAAACCTTACGGGAGTATTACACGCCGTAAACCCTTCTCACAAGGATTTACCCGGCTAAGCACAACTTTCCAAGTCATTTCAAAAATGTCAAAAAGATTGATGACGGTAATATTTTTCAAATACTAAAAAAAATCATTTTCCAAATACCGTCAAAATGATCAAGGTTAAAAATGCCAAAACTCAGTTTAGGGAATCGGTTTTACAAAATAAAATTACAGTTGGCAAAATACCAAAAATCCATTTAAAAAATACTCACGCCGCGGATAAAAGTACAGTCCAATTTATGCATTTTCATTGAAATAAGACGAACATCAAAATACACGATTCCCAACATACTCCCTCCCAAGTAGTAATCCAAAAAGAAAAAAAATGAGCCACTATCAAAGGGATACGAGGATTACCTTGTATGGACGAACCACGAAGAAAGAATAATTGAACTCCATTCCAAGAATCATTAAATCATCATAGTCATCATATGGCCTCAAGAACATCAAGATCTCTATGATTCCATAATCATAATCAACATATTCAAAGCATATCATTATCTTCCTTCAACATAAACCTCATAGAATATGGATAACACAAGAAATCACTTCAAGAATCAACAATAGTTCCATAACCAAGCTCTAATTTCATGATTCCAAGCTCACAATCATGTTAAAAGCGTTTAGAACACTCTTAAAAGTAAAGAGGGACGAGTTTTGGAGAGAAGTATCTCAAAGGATCGTGAGAGAAATGAAAGGCAACACTTCAATATATAAATTGCACTCTCATTACGTACGTAAGTGTCCTTTCTTAACGTACGTAACAACTTCAACGTACGTAATCCAATATCCATAACGTACGTAACCAACTCACTGTCTCATTCCGTGCAGTCCATTACGTACGTAACCCATACCATAAAACGTACGTAATATACCAGTTGACTTGCTACGGTACAATGGTTGTGTTACGTACGTAACACGTCCTGTATAACGTACGTAACACGTCCTGTATAACGTACGTAAAACGTACGTTGACTCACCTGTCAACATCCTCCGCCGAAAGTTGCCGACATAGGGTCCCACATGCCGACCACGACTCGATTGTCGGATCCCCATGTTACGTATGTAATGTCTCGGCCATAACGTACGTAACTCTACCAATTTAACGTACGTAAGCTTCAACACATAACGTACGTAATGGCTTCCATACTTAGACATTTACGGCAATTCCTGTCCAACGTCTCGACATAACAAATACGAACATACGGCAGAATCAATACATATACTCAATTCAATAACATTATCAAACGTTCCCAACGTCCTTGAGCATAATTAACCATCCACGATATCCAATATATAAACGAAAAATATATCCGAAAAATTGGGGTATTACACTCTACCCCCTTTAAAAATAAGTAGCGTCCTCGAAACTTGCAATCACTCGCACAAACAACATTTCAACGGAAAATCCAAAATCACCAAGATAACCAAGAATTATCGAATAATCCGAACAACATACTTACAGGTCAGTGAAGTCGAAGATCTCCCGTGATACTAGCATGCGACTCCTAAACAAAGTCTCAACATAATACCGATACACACCACTATCGCAATTAGCAACTTAACAAAATCTCAAGGAAGAGTTCACGTCCGTGACCACGGCCACGATTCTTCCTACTTTCAGCCAACAATCTGAAGGGCACATACATGCGTAAGTATAATCCGAATCGCACATTCTCGAAGTGACCAATTTCCAAGAATACCAAGCTATAGACGAAACGATTAAGAAGAATACAAGAAGAGTGAGAGGACTTACAAGTACCGGTCGCACCGTGATGATGGCAGAGTAGTGATATCAGGCAAATGCCGACTCAATCGACCCAAAGACCGACACCTCTAGGTATCCATAAACCTAAGCTCGATACCATATTCGTAACACCCCCAAGTTATTCGGGGTATATTACAGCCGTGAGCCGCCGTGGGACCCACAAGGCTAAACATACGCGGAACTATAAACTTGACCGATAAGGTCTACATACAATAGAAAGAAAGACGATACAAATGGTATTCAAAACCATAACCAATGAAACCATATACATCACCGCACAAATCAATACCTCGGCAACACAGCCGGAACATTAAGGAAATCAAATACAATACTCGAGTATTTAAAAATCCATTCCAGTACAACAACACCGAATGGAGGAATCCAAGAAAATAACCGGAGACAAGACACGGTATCACATTTGCCCATCATCTTCATGCCGACTGCACTGCCTCTGTCCGCTCTCCTGGAACTGAAATACATGAAACGTATTTCCCATAAAGGGGTTAGCCGTCGAATAGCTAGTGCAAGTATAACAATATGAAACATGATACTCCTCGACAATAAAGTAAATGTAATCCGTCAATTCATCAATATCCGTCAATTCATCAATATAAGACTAGTATTCCTAATGACTAAAATCTCAAGACGTATGTGAATGCCGTAAAAACGGTTCGTTCATATCATACGCCGTTACATGTAGGAATGCCGTCAAAACGGTTCGTTCATTACATGCCAACATTATTTCATATGAATGCCGTAGAAACGGTTCGTTCATATCAGCCATGGAATCGCACCAGAGGCTACGAAAACCTCAGAGGACCATAGGCCCGTCCCGGAGTGGCTAGAAATAATCATATCATCAATATTTCATACTTTCAAAGTCGAGAACGTACAATCATAAATGTATACTTGCCTTAATAAACGTTACTGAAGATCCCGAAGAACACGGTTCGACCGGGAATCTTGAACCACGAAGAAGACAACGAACGGAAGGGTTCCGACTTGAGTTCTTCACAAGGATGTCGTCCCTAAGTCATATCAATGATAAATCAACAATCGTACGATGAATAAAAATCGTACAACGCACAAAACCCCCCTCTTAGACCTTTTGTCGGACACTTTGAAGGCGTCGACTAATAACTCAACCAAAACGACGAATCAATACAATCCAACCGTGGAATAACGATGGAAATGATAGAATACACCTAAATAATCATCAATCCATCACTAATCTAAATTACTACGGATTAAAAGGATGAAGTCAAACAAAATCCCCAATTTCCAATACAAAATTCAAGTGTTCTTGAATAATCTTTCAATAATCCGATGAATACTCCAACAAGTCCATAATCATGCGTATATCACTTCATACCCCATGATTTTAACATCCAAAACATCATTACCCAATACAAAATCGAAATCCAAGATGTTGAAGAAATTACCTCTTGAAGATCCAAGCACTATGATTCGAAGAGCACGCGATAGACCGATGATCCGGGCTTCACACTCGAAAATAGATGACGGAAATCACCCACTCAAGTGAGAGATGGAGAAACCTCCCTCTCTCAAGCCTTTCCTCTCGTGTGATGATGAAGAAATGAGGAATATCGGTTGAAACGCGCGTAAAAACGCAGATATAGGGGTAACTGTCATGTGTGCCGCGGCTCAAGATATGTGTGCCGCGGCACGAGCCCAAAATTCGCTCCCGTGGCTCGGCGGTGCCGCGGCTCAGCCAGTGTGCCGCGGCACCGGGTACAGGCGGTTTTGGCCAATTCTGGAAAATGAGAGTGACTTAGCTATTTCGACCATAACTCCCTCGTCTGGACTCCGATTGACTCACCGTTTGAACCATTGGAAATCTAACTCGATGCTTTATAATATTGCAAAGATTCAGAATTTTTGGAGTTTCCAAGAATTTACGGTGATTTAACAAAGTCGAACTCATACGTGGAAAAGTCGCTAAAGAACACGGAATTCAACAGAACGATACCGAAACGAACTCGGATGACAAAAAGTGTAGAATTAACCATTCTCGGGATGACGAAACGGTCCCAAGCAAGTTGTCAAAAACGGACTTCCGCCAAAAATAGAAAATTTCCGGGAAACAAAATTACGGGTATTACATGTGCTACCGCTCCAATATTATCGTATAAAAACAAAAACATGCAGCACAACATATGGTGTCACTTGAAGTTCACCTGGTAACTTTTTAATCCAAAACCCTTTCTTCGGAGGCCTCTGAGGCACTTGATACCCAGCCTAACAGGTGGAATCAGCAGTCGCGCTATGCTTGGCACTATGCCAAGATACTGCTCCTCCATTAAGAGTAAAATCTAGCCAGAAATAGACACAGTCGTCTTTCTATCCTTGGAAGTCTGAATCAGTGAAGCCCGTCACATTCAGTTCTCCACCACCATACATAAGAACTAGATCTCTAGTCCTTCTAAAGTACTTGAGAACGTTCTTTACGGCGGTCCAATGTTCCCTACCTGGGTTTACCTGAAACCTACTTACCACGCTCCCAACATGCGTAATGTCAGGTCTCGTACACAAAAGGCATGCACAAGGCTACCCATGGCCGAAGCATATAGTATTTTACTCATTTCCTTTCGTTGTTCCTCACTATGAGGACACATCTTCAAGATGAGTTTTATTCCATGTCACATCGGTAGGAACCCTTTTTTAGAATCATCCATCTTAAATCGCTTTAAGATTATATCTATATAGAGGACTTGTAAAAGACCTATTATTCTCTTCGCTCTATCCCAGTAGAGTCTATTCCCAAGAATATAGGTTTCTTCTCCTAAGTCTTTCATAGAGAACCTACTCGAAAGTCAAGCTTTCACAGAACTGAGCATTCCCACATCGTTTTCCTATTAGCAGAATGTCATCTACATATAGTACTAAGAATGTGAACTTGCTCCCACTAACCCTCTTGTATACACAAGGTTCATCTTCATTTTGCAGGAAGTCAAACTCTTTGACTGTCTCGTCAAAACAAAGATCCCAACTACGTGAAGACTGCTACAGTCCATTTCATGGAGTCTACATCTACCATTGCTAGGACATGTAATATCCAGATTTATTACGGTGTATTTCATCTGTATTCAAACCCTGTATTATTCGGATTTGTGGTTTTGATTATTGAAGTATGATGTTTCTTGCATTGATATCTTTGTACATAAGTATAACAACATGCAAAAATTTCTCATGTAAACTCGTGATAGCGCACGCTAAGAATGTAGCTTAACACGCGCTATCGGGCTACTACTAGCGCACGCTATGCAGGTAGGAGTTGCGTGCCCTAAGAACTCAATTATTAAGCGGGACGGCTAGCACATGCGCCAGCCGGGACATGGGTCCGGATAAGATTCCCGCAGATGAACCTGGATAGTTCTGAAGTCAACTCTTATTAGCGCACGCTAAGGAAAGCTTAGTAGCGTGCGCTAACTTGTTAAAATGCAGAATATTATAAATGGGACAACAATCCATTTTGGCTTACATTTTACTCGTCCATTCTGCATTCTTGAGAGGCCAGAGAGCTGTCATAATCCTTCTACACACTTAGAACACATCTTGTTGGTGTTTGTATATTGGTTATCACTTGGGTGTAATCATTGAAGTGGAATAGCACCTTGGAGTGGCATACAACCAACCGGAGTCGGATTCTACCTTACGGTTCAGTGATTTTCATCATATTAAGGTATGTTCAACCTATCTCCAGACTTAGAGTTGGATTCTAAAGAATTGGATCATCATATTAACGAGATATTGATTTTCATAAGTGAATTATCCAAAGTACATCATGTTTGGAATATTGAGATGAATAAGCCTTAAGTGCCTTGATTATGATCATCATGATTCGAATCTTATTACATTGAACAAGTAAAGGAAGCTTCTATCATTGGTAATCCGAATCTAGTAGATGACTTCATAGCAATCATGGACATGACTTTAACATCATTGTTGTTAGATGAATCTAAGGGATTGATCATGGAAGGATTTATCTAGTATAGATGGAATGTTAAACCACTTCAGTATGATAATTTTGATTGATATAAAGGTGTCGATATCAACCGTTAAGCCTTTCGAATTGTCGTATGAAGATTTGTAGTAGTAATGGAATATGGTTTTATAATGGTATGCATATCCTTGAATCCGAAGTTGTTGTTATCCGTGAGATCATTCATGATCGTATGTACATGATATTCAAGGAGGTAACATGAATTATCACGGAAGATTTCATCGTTTTGATCATGATGAGAACAGTTTACTGCCCAGCAGTAAACTGCCATGCACAGATAGCGCACGCTAAGCTATAAAAATTAACGTGCGCTATCGAGCACGAGTTAGCGTACGCTACGTTTGGTACGTAACGTACGCTAGGCCATCGAGTCGATCGGTGATCGGTGAAATCTTGACCATACATAGTTAGCGTACGCTAGGCTTTGCTGTTTGCGTGCGCTATCGAGCAGACTTAATGCACGCTACACAGAGTACTTAGCGTGCGCTAAGCAGTTCAGGCAAATTACATTTTATAAACTTTCGGCCGTAAATCGAATTGTTAAACATTCGTACGACGTGAGATAAATTCTATATCATTTCTTTTGTTAAGGTTTGATCTTGTTACGTGATTGATTGGGGAGTACGACCTTCGAGTGTTCGTTTTCGTGGAAGAATTGTTCTTGTCTTCAAATCGAGGCAAGTACCTTATTTGTTTTATGTATTGTTGTTATACATATTGTCGTGCATGTATGTCGTTATTGTATGTCCACCTCGTGTTGGTCCGACGGGATCATCGGGGGATCTATGCTAGCATGCGCTGGATCATCGGACGGGTTTTTCCACCACGGGTTGGTCTGACGGGATCATCGTGGGTTCTAGGCAGTGAACGCTGGATCGACGGAATTACCATGTGTATGTTATGATATCATGTTGTGATTATCAGTTCTGTATGTCATTTATGAGTTTCTCGTAGGAGAAGACTCGTTGGTATTTTGTCGTTTACGTTATTATTCTTCGTGAGATATGAATAATATGTTGTGGTACTTGTGTTGGGTTTTCTATGTATCGAATACAAAATAATCGGAGTAAAAACACAGCGGAACAATAAAAGTGAAAACCCAATTTAGGATCGCATGCAGTAATTTAATTGTTTAATTAAAGAGTTAATCGAATTACCTTAATCCGATTGAACAAATCTAGATCCGGACTAGAAGCAGATGAATATCTCCTTCCTCTTCTGGTGATCCACACACGAAAAATTCCACAAGCCGGATTGCTAGATCCTTACGAATAATATTGATAAATAGTACAACACAAATTCCTTACTAGAAGGATTGTACTATTGATCAAGATCAACTAAGGGAAGAGGAACGACCGACTCCGTTCTCCTACAGTATAATGTAGATGGCCGATTTTTCTTCTTCTTGAAGGGCCGATTTTAGGTCTTATTTTAAGTTCCAACTCCTTGTCCAAGACCTTATATTTATACTAAGTAAACCTAGATTCAATAATCTAGTATTTGCTTAGTTGCCCCTCAACTTATTAAATAATACAATATATATAATATCGATATTATATATATTACTTTATTATTTAATCTCCTTATAAATATAATATCGATATTATATTTATTATTCCCGATTGATATTTATTCCTACTTGTCTATAATTGTCGTATGTGCGACCCAAAGGCTTATATTATGTTGGCAATTATTTAATACCTTATTAAATAATAAATCATAAGCGACCTCTAGCAAGACATTATGATTACCCAAATAATATAAGTTAATAGTCCATTAAACCTTTTAACGTGTCAAATCCCTTTGTCACGCGATATCATATTTGAACTAAGTCATGGAGTCTGTCATACTTATTTATGTTCAAATGCTTTCTCGATCTTAAGTAGGGATTGAATCAAATGACTCTTCATTTGAGCATGGCCATGCATTTCCTTGATCCTACTTATCGAGGGCCCAGATATCTCTCTCACTTAAGAGAGGACAAATCCCCATCTTGATTATTCATTGCCCTCTACATGACTCCCACTAATCCCGATCGCTAACCTTTATGATCACCATGTTTGAGATGACGTTGGATTACGTCAAGGCATAGCGATTATCATGTTGGACTCTATGATAATCTCGGGTTCAAGGATTTATTGACATCTTGTATTGAGATTCACTTATGACATTTCCATGCGGTGATCTCAATGCGGGTCGGTCCGGTATTAGTTCTCCAACCAATACCCATAAGATTGATCCGTACCATACGCATAATCATCCGATGATTATCAATCAAACTTATACTAGTATATTAATCACTTGAGTCTCTACTCAACGCGATTTTACCGGGGACATTTGAATAATCTTATTATTCGTGAATAACTATTATTCGATTATTATAATATTAAAACATGCACACATTATAATAATCAACGAGAAATAAATGATATCAAATAACTTTATTTAAATGTGACAATTACAAATCTAGGCACATCGAATGTCCTAGGGCACTATTCCCAACAATCTCCCACTTGCACTAGGACCATTCATTCATGACCTTTAGTCTATCGCTCTAGCATGCTCAACATGCTTTCCTTGTGAGAGAGGCTTGGTAAGTGGATCTGCAACATTCTCTTCCGTTGCTACTTTGCATATTGTAATATCTCCTCGTCGACGATCTCTCGACTAGGTGATATTTTACGAGTATATGTTTGGAATTATGATGGGACCTAGGCTCTTTAGCTTGTGCAATAGCACCATTATTGTCACAATAAAGGCTTATGGGACCACTGGATGGTTGGCACCACTCCTAGTTCGGTAACGAACTTCTTGATCCATCTGACTTCCTTAGGCGCATCGATGCCGCAGTACTCGGCCATGTGAGAATCGGCAACCGTGCTTTGCTTGGAACTCTTCCAACTCACGGCACCTCCATTCAATACAAACACATAACCGGTTTGCGATTTGAAATCGTCTCTGTCGGTTTGAAACTTGCATCGGCGTAACCTCTTACGGCCCATTTCGTTTCCCACCCTCCATAAACTAGGAAATCATCCTTGGTTCTTCTCAAGTACTTTAGGATGGTTTTCCTTTCTTTATCGATGACTTTCACTGGATTCGATTGGTATCGACTTGTCATACTAAGAGCAAAGCGATACATCTGGTCGAGTACAAATCATGGCATACATGATCGATCCGATAGCCGATGCGTATGGTATCTTGCTCATACGTGCTCGCTCATCGAGTCTTAGGACTCGAGTCTCACTCGGATGAATGCCATGTGACATTGGCAAGAGTCCTCTCTTGGAGTCTTGCATATTGAACCTCTTCAATATTTTATTAATGTATGTACTTTGACTCGGACAATCAATCTCTTTGATCTATCTCTATAGATCTTTATCCCAAGAATATAAGCGGCTTCTCCTAAGTCTTTCATTGAGAAACAACTTCCCAACCAAGTCTTGGTATGCAAGGTGGGAATGTCATTTCCAATGAGTAATATGTCATCTACATATAAGACTAAGAAAACAACTATTCTCCCACTAACCTTCTTGTACACACACGGTTCATCTTCATTTTGAATGAACCAAAACTCTTTGTGATTTCATCAAAAGCGAAGATTCCACTCAGAAGCTGCTTCAACCCATAAATGGATCTTTGAAGCTTGCAAACCTTTTTAGAATTTTACGGATGAACAAAACCTTGAGGTTGTGTCATATACACATCCTCGAGTAAGTTTCCATTAAGGAATCTTTGTTTTGACATCCATTTGCCATATTTCATAATCATAGTATGCGGCAATGGCAAATAAAATTCTAATTGATTTAAGCATGACTCTTTGGCGAAAAGGTCTCATCATAGTCAACACCATGAATCATCATAACCTTTTGCCACTAGTCTAGCTTTATAGGCTTGCAGATTATCATCCATGTCTTTCTTCTTTTTATAGACCCATTTGCACCCAATGGTTTTAACACCCTCGGTGGATCTATCAAGTTCAAACTTGATTGTCATACATGGATTGCATCTCGGACTTCATGGCTTCTAGCCATTCCTCGGACTACGGTCACAGGCGGCTTCACGTATAGGTACTAGGCTCATCATCTATGAGCGATGCATCATCATCCTCCGTTACGAGATAACCATATCTCTCGGGTTCATGTCGCATCTATCGGATCTGCGTGGGACTTGTGTACTTTGAATGGGCTCTTCAATGTTTGTTGAGCTTGTTCGGTTTCCATCGGTGAAGCGATGTCTTCTTGTGGTTCTCGATTTTCCTCGAGAATTACTCTTCTCCCACTGTCTCTTTTGGAAATAAATTCCCTTTCTAAGAATACGACATTTCGAGCAACAAACACTTTGTTCTCTGCGGGCTTGTAAAAGTAATATCCTTTAGTTTCCTTAGGATATCCCACAAATAAACATCTTTCGGATCTGTTGCCGATTTGTTAAACACTTGGCGCCTTACGAGCAACCGCAGATCTTTAGAAAAGACAAGTTTGGTCTTTTACAGTCCATTTCTCAAATGGTGTCTTTTCAATCGCTTTAGATGGAACACGGTTAAGGGTGAATCTGCTGTTTCTAAGGCGTGGCCCCAAAATGATAATGGAAGCTCTGTTCGACTCATCATGGATCGAACCATATCTAATAAAGTTCGATTCCTCCTCTCGGACACTCCGTTATCTTTGAGGTGTCTTGGGAGGAGTAAGTTGCGAAACAATTCCACAACTCCTAAGATGATCATCGAATTCTTGGCTCAAGTATTCCCCACCTCGATCTGATCGAAGGGCTTTAATTGTCTTGCCAAGTTGATTACGTACTTCATTACGGAATATTTTGAACATTTCAAAAGATTCATGTTTATACTTCATAAGATAAACATATCCATATCGGCTAAAATCATCGGTGAATGTAATGAAGTATTGGTATCCGCCTCGGCATGAGTGCTAAGAGGTCCGCACACATCGGTATGTATTAGGCCTAATAGATCACTAGCCCTTTCTCCATGACCGGTGAAAGGATTCTTCGTCATCTTGCCCGATAAACAAGATTCGCATGTCCCATATGATTCATAGTCAAAAGAGTCTAAAAGTCCATCATTATGGAGTTTAGAAATGCGTTTCGTTTATGTGACCAAGTCGACAATGCCATAAGTAAGTCGGATTAGAATCATTGAGCTTAGGTTTCTTGGATGCAATGTTATAGACTTCCAAAGTGTCGGACTCATCTAGATCAATATTGTAAAGGCGTTATATAACTGCGGTACCATAAAGCAAGTCATCAAAGAAAATACGAATGATCTTATTCTTAATAAGAAAAGCGTAACCTTCACAATCTAATGTAGAAACTGAAATAATATTCCTATTCATAGCGGGAACATAATAGCAATTGTTCAAAACTAACAAAAGCCCATTGGGCAAAACTAGATCATAAGTTCCTACGGCTAGTGCGGCAACTCTTGCTCCATTGCCGACTCTTAGATCTACTTCCCCTTTCTTGATTCTCTCTGCTTCTCAACTTTGCACATTTGTACAAATGTGAGATCCACATCCATTATCTAATACCCGGGAGTTAGAGGTAGATAAGTTAACTTCTATAACAAATATACATGGCGGTCTCACTTGCCCTTGGTACGCTTTAGCTCTTCCAAGTAAATCTTGCAATTTCTTTTCCAATGTCACGGTTTATTGCAATGATGGCAATTTCCATATTTGGGAGCTTTAGCCTTGAAACCCGGCCTAGTAGGGTCTTTAGATTTGGCAACTTTTGCCTTACCCTTGCCCTTGCCTTTGTTCTTAAAGGATTTCCCTTTCGACCATCAACACATGGTTTGGTTTCTTCTTAATATTACCTTTCGGCCGTTTTAAGCATCCCATGCGGCTCGGCAATGGACTTCTCCATCTCATTCATATTATAGTTCATAATGGTGGCCGAAACTTTCGGGCAATGAGTTTAGGATCACATCCGTGGAGTGCTCCTTAGAAAGTGGAAAACCAAGCCTTTCAAGATGATCAATATATCCTTTCATCTTGAGCACGTGAGCGACAGATGTCCCCTCAACCATCTTGCAAGCATACAAGGCTTGAAAGGTCTCATACCTCTCTTGCCTAGCATGCTTGAGAAAGTTTCCTTGAGGTGAGCATTTAGCTCATAAGCTTCCATTTCCTCAGATTCTTAAAGTTACGGACAAATGGTGGCCAACATAAGACAACCGACATCAATGGAATCATCACAATGTTTCTTCCATTTGTCTTTTGTTGCTTTATTTGCATTGTCGGTGGCTCATCGGGAATTTCTTCCTCAAGAACATACGACTTTCTTTCTTGCTTGAGAACTATTCTCGGGCTCGGATCCAATCCGGATAGTTCTTTGCCATTTTCTTTCGGCTTGTCCTTCTCAGGACGGATCGCGATGAAATGGTGGATGTGTTGTTTGATGCCATTCTACAAAATTCAATATGCAAAATATTTAGTCACATTATTTTATTTCTCGAAAAATACTCCCACTAAAACAAAGTACCCTCAATTTACAACATTTGTAATTTTAGTGGGCTAAGATCCCATTTCGCACAATCCTAAACTCGGCTTTGGCATGACGCCTAGAATTGAACTACTTTAGGTGGATAACTCTTTATCGATTACATCATATGTAACTCTTAGATTATGTCATGGGATTTGGCATCGTATGCCCAAGCATGTTATAATCCCATCTTATGCCTTAAGGTTCAAAACTATTTTGATTTCCAAATTCATTAAACGTATAGGTATCACCATTACCTATCTACCTTACTAAGATAATCCGAGTGCCCGACTTTGGCATGACCCACTCATGATTATCGAAGTCTTGATAGGTGTTTTTCAAATGAACGGCATTAAAATTTTAACGAGGATTTTTATCTATGTTAATGTCTATGTTTGCTAACATACATCTAAACATACATAGCATCACATACATGCATAAATTTAAACATACATCGCATCACATGACAATAAAGCATAGGACCGTGTATAGCATGACCATAATCTAACGTGATTTTCATGAGCCAACATGAAAATCACAAAGGTCATCTAAAGGGTTAAATATGGTCTTCATTGATCTTCCAACTCCTTGGAGCGTCATACGCGATCAATTTGCTCCTCGAGTCCATCTATCTCGTCCTTCTTGTCTTCATTACATTAATGAAATTTAATACTACACTAATAAATTAAATTACAAGAAGTACAAGCGACACGCAGCCGTAAAATAATAAACAATTTAAATAGGCGACTCGCAGCCGTAAAACCAATTATAATTAAGCGACACGCAGTAGTAAAAACCAACCCATAAGAAATTAAATTATCCAATCACATTGGTCAATTTATGGTCATGCCATACACCACACACATACCATAAATAATTATCAAATAATTAATAAAGCATGTAATATACTAAATAATCAATTTATCGACAATCGACAATAATTAAAATTTGAGTCATCACATGAACAAAAGCGGACTCTGGCCGAGATGGTCCCGGCGAGATGCAGGCACGGGTTTGCCGGGTTCGAAACCGGCGGTTGCGGTGCAACATTTTGCAACTATTATTTCCAAATTTACTTTTATAACAAAAGGACTTATAAAAGGAACTACGAAAAGTTACCAAAACAAGATTCATAGAGATGGAAAGTGGTCTTTGAAGGATAGCGAATGGCGCGGATCGAATCCCGGTTTTGCGGAAGTATTTTTGCAATATTTAAAAGCAGTTTATTTGCCTTTAATAAAACCTTAGTGTATTATTTCCAAAACAAACTCGCAGCGCACATGGTAAGTCAATAGGCCGCTGGACCTCCAGTTCGAACCCCAGTGATGCAAAATCATTTTGCTAATTAATACAACCAGCGGGTCGGGCCCGACCCGACCGGACCGGACCGAATCTGCCCGAGCACTGCTGTCATCTTGTTCCCGAGCGATTACGGGCAGCGATTTTTGCAGCAGTCGAGAAAATTATTTTTGACGATCCGATTTAATCAAATTAAACCGGAAAAAATATTTTATAAAATCTATATTTTATAAACATAATCGGGAACATAATTTACACATAAATATGTTCTACATAAACAATTAAATTACATGCAAGTTGGCTCGATACCCTTTGTTGAGTTTTCTATGTATCGAATACAAAATAATCGGAGTAAAAATGCGGCGGAACAATAAAAGTGAAAACCCGATTTAGGATCGCATGCATTAATTTAATTGTTTAATTAAAGAGTTAATCGAATTACCTTAATCCGATTGAACAAATCTAGATCGGACTAGAAGCGAGATGAATATCTCCTTCCTCTTACGGTGATCCACACACGAACAATTCCACAAGCCGGATTGCTAGATCCTTACGAATAATATTGATAAATAGTACAACACAAATTCCTTACTAGAAGGATTGTACTATTGATCAAGATCAACTAAGGGAAGAGGAGCGACCGACTCCGTTCTCTACGGTATAATGTAGATGGCGATTTTCTTCTTCTTGAAGGGCGATTTTAGGTCTTATTTTACGGTTCCAACTCCTTGTCCAAGACCTTATATTTATACTAAGTAAACCCTAGATTCAATAATCTAGTATTTGCTTAGTGCCCCTCAACTTATTAAATAATACAATATATATAATATCGATATTATATATATTACTTTATTATTTAATCTCCTTATAAATATAATATCGATATTATATTTATTATTCCCGATTGATATTTATTCCTACTTGTCTATAATTGTCGTATGTGCGACCCAAAGGCTTATATTATGTTGGCAATTATTTAATACCTTATTAAATAATAAATCATAAGCGGCCTCTAGCAAGACATTATGATTACCCAAATAATATAAGTTAATAGTCCATTAAACCTTTTAACGTGTCAAATCCCTTTGTCACGCGATATCATATTTGAACTAAGTCATGGAGTCTGTCATACTTATTTATGTTCAAATGCTTTCTCGATCTTAAGTAGGTGATTGAATCAAATGACTCTTCATTTGAGCATGGCCATGCATTTCCTTGATCCTACTTATCGAGGCCAATGAATATCTCTCTCACTTAAGAGAGGACAAATCCCCATCTTGATTATTCATTGCCCTCTACATGACTCCCACTAATCCCGATCGCTAACCTTTATGATCACCATGTTTGGATGACGTTGGATTACGTCAAGGCATAGCGATTATCATGTTGGACTCTATGATAATCTCGGGTTCAAGGATTTATTGACATCTTTGTGAGATTCACTTATGACATTTCCATGCGGTGATCTCAATGCGGGTCGGTCGATATTAGTTCTCCAACCAATACCCATAAGATTGATCCGTACCATACGCATAATCATCCGATGATTATCAATCAAACTTATACTAGTATATTAATCACTTGAGTCTCTACTCAGCGATTTTACGGGGACATTTGAATAATCTTATTATTCGTGAATAACTATTATTCGATTATTATAATATTAAAACATGCACACATTATAATAATCAACGAGAAATAAATGATATCAAATAACTTTATTTAAATGTGACAATTACAAATCTAGGCACATCGAATGTCCTAGGGCACTATTCCCAACAACTTGTACTAGCATCGTTGTGCTAACCCCTTCGGGGGTGAACATTTTGTTTATGTTTAGGATTCAGGAGAGCGGGAAAACAACCACTGGAGCTGCATGACGACGAGGGTGCAGAGTGATGTTTTGGCCGGGTTCATTTGTCTGTTGTTTATTGGTTATTTCAATAAGTACTCGAGTACGAAGTCATTTATGTTGAATTTGAATTTGGTGATGTATTATTAAGTTCCTTTTGAACAATTGTACTTTCAGTATTTGGTCAGAACTGTTGTATCTTAATTCTGTTATTTCCATTCGTTAGTACCTTTTAATGTCTGTTCAATTTTTCAGCCTTGTAAATCCTTATGTAAAGGATTTACGGCGCTGTAATATTCCTGAATATATCGGGGGTGTTACAGAATATGGTATCAGAGCTAAGATTATGGACATCTTGGCCGTTGGGTTAAAATAGGGGTCATTTATGTCTTTTGAGGTAACCGGCCGTGAATGACATCACTGCACTGCCTACGTCTTCATGCGAACGGTGGTTGTAAGTTCCTAAACTCTATCTCGTTCTTTACATGTTGTGTCTCTTTATACTCGAATATTAGAATGATGTTGTTTCCTGTATATTGAGTATTTATGCTTATAGTATGTTGAGAGGCGGACGTGGACGTGGTCGCGGTCGTGGACGCGGACGAATAAATGCTGAAAGGGAAGCGTCGCCTTCTAATCAGGCCAGTCATAGCTCAGGCGAGCCGCAACAATCTATTAATAACGAACCAGATCCTGCTGTACCAGAGATCCTTCGTCAAGTGGTGAACCAGATGACTCAGTTCGCCCAAGTCGTGGACCGAATGCAAGTGGCGGTGGGACTACAGGAGGGAGAGAGACAGCAAGGGATCCTAGACATGGGAAATTGAGGTGACCGGTGGCTGCAAGAGGTGGCGAAGATGCAACCACCCAAATTCGACGGTATTTCTGAGACTCCCACCTGGGACCATTGGTTGAAGGAACTGGAGAAAATCTTTGCCGGAATTAAGCGCCAGACGGCAAGGAGAGCCTCTATCGCTCAATATTTTACGATAGGGAAGCGTCAGAATGGTGGGAAGCCATCGGCTGTAGACCATGATGCCAATTGGACGGAGTTTAGATTGATGATGGAAGCTCGATGTGCCCTCGTCTGTGAGGAAGCCAAAATTCGGGAGTTTTTCTCCGCTCGGCCTTACGATGTGCCGGTATCCCGAGCAATTAAGGCGTTTAACCCGGTGGCATTTGTTCGACATCCGGTGAACAAATGCGAAATGATGATCCATTTCGATATGAGGATGAAACCGGGAATCCAGGTACATGTCCGGATTTGAATGTACCACACTCCGTCAATACCGGGATAAGGCGTTGGCGTATGAGATCAAGGAAGCGGCTATGGAGAAATTTTGGAATCCAAGCAGAAAGTCTCTGGTACTTTTACGAGCACAAGAAGCAGCGGGCCGTAAGGCCCAGTCATCCTTTCACTCTTTCAAGAAACCTCCGCACCCGATTAGGAGCGGAAAGAACTTCGGAGCGACATCAACTATTCGATGTTACCAGAAATGTTTTAAGCTGCGCGGGCGGGCACTATCGACGGAATTGCCCCCTTCTTATCGTGACTTGTTTTGATTGTGGGCGAGAGGACATCGGGCGGTGTTTTGTGAAGAGGCTGCAAAGTCTTTTAGAGCCCGTACACCACGGCCAGTCGAGAAGGAAGCCGGTATCAGCGACGCGGCAAAGTGTTCGGATGCCTCGGAATTTTGGCCGCGGACGAGGCGGAGGACAATGGGACCGAAAGGGGACATCGAGTGCGGATCTGATCCCCACGTGCATGCGAGATGAGGAGGGACAGATGATCGGGATCTTCTTTGTCGCATCAGTGCATCCGAGATCCTTTCCCGGCCGGTTAAGCGTTTTATTCGATACAGGAGCTACACATTCTTTTATATCCTTGTCTTGTGTAAATCGTTTGAATATTTCCGGTTTTCATACTTGTGAACCTTATGTTGTTGGTTTACCGAGTGGAGAGAGGATTGTCGGAAACTTAGAAACTAGAAATTTCCCTGTATCATTTGGAGGCAGAGAGTGGCTCTCAAATCTGATCGTGATAGAAATGCAAGGAGACGACCTGATACTCGGAGACGATTAGCTTAATCGATATGGAGCAATTGTAAACTACCGAAGGAGGAATATCTCGCTGATCACTGATGATGGTTCCGAAATATTGTTCGAGGGGTGGAAACCA
Source organism: Orobanche coerulescens (assembly GCA_033398695.1). Classification (NCBI taxonomy): domain Eukaryota; kingdom Viridiplantae; phylum Streptophyta; class Magnoliopsida; order Lamiales; family Orobanchaceae; genus Orobanche; species Orobanche coerulescens. The sequence continues at coordinate 199,746,106 of CM065803.1, read as the reverse complement.
GGAAGCTCAGGAAAATTGATCAAGGCGATGAAAGCTGTCAAATTGTTGAAACAGGGCTGTATCGGGTACTGGTGTTATGCAATGAAGAAAGAAGACGAAATTGTGGAACTTTCATCCATTCCTGTTGTGATCGAATTTCCAGATGTATTTCCTGACGAGTTACCTGGACTACCTCTACGAAGGGATATAGAATTTACCATTGAGCTGGAACTCGAAGCTACACCAATTTCTAAGGCGCCGTATCGTATGGCACCTACTGAGATGTCTGTTCAAGAAGCGGTGGAGGAGTTCTTGGACAAGGGCTATATTCAGCCAAGCGTTTCACCACAGGAGCGCCGATTCTTTTGTTCGAAAGAAGGATGGATCGCTCATTGTGTATTGACTATCGAGAGTGAACAAGATGACAATTAAGAACAAGTATCCATTGCCACGGATTGATGATCTGTTTGACCGATTGCAAGGGCAACGGTATTTTCTAAAATCGATCGAGATCGGGTATCATCAATCGAGGATTAAAGAATCGATGTTACGAAATCGGCGTTCGTAACTCGCTACGGACATTATGAGTTTGTAGTGATGCCGTTTGGTCTCACTAACTTTCTTTGTATTTATGCAATTGATGAGCAGTGTTCATTGAATTTTGGATAAATTTGTGGTCGTGTTCATTGATGACATTCTAGTGTATTCTAAGAGTCCGGAAGAACATGCGCAACATTTGCGGATTGTATTGGAACTTTTGAGAAGCGAGCAATTGTACGCCAAACTTTCTAAGTGTGAATTCTGGCTAAAAGAAGTAATGTTCCTCGGCCATGTGGTGTCAGCTGAAGGAGTCCGAGTAGATCCTCAGAAAATCGAAGCAATTATGGATTGGAAGCCTCCAAAGAACATGAAAGAAGTTCGAAGCTTCTTAGGACTTGCTGGATATTACCGTTGATTCGTGGAAGGGTTTTCTAAAATCTCCCGCCCACTTACTCGACTCCTGCAGAAAACTCAAAAGTTTGAGTGGAATGAGTTGTGTCAGATTAGCTTTGATGAATTGAAGAAGAGATTGACGACGGCACCGATTCTATCACTTCCACAGGGAATTGGAGGATTTATAGTTTACAGTGATGCTTCGAACCAAGGACTTGGGTGCGTATTGATGCAGAATGATAAGGTGATCGCTTATGCGTCGCGGCCATTTGAAACCTTATGAAGTGAATTACCCAACACATGATTTGGAGCTAGCGGCGGTAGTTTTTGCTTTGAAGATCTGGAGGCATTATGCATGCGGGACTCACATCGGATCTTTACGGATCATAAGAGTCTCAAGTACATATTCGATCAGTAAAGAGTTGAACATGTGGCAAATAAGATGGTTAGTGCTGATCAATTACTATTAGTTTGAGATTTTGTATAATACAGGCAAAGAAAATGTAGTTGGCAATTCAATTAGCCGAAAGGATGTTTCTATTCGAGATCTTTGGAGGCGACCTCCCAACTTAGCCTTCAACGAGAGATGATTCGTGAAGGAATTGAAGTGTGGTTACAAAAAGTCCAAGGACAACTGTGCGTGATGGAGATAACTTCATCATTAACCGAAGGAATCAAATCTAGACAGGCACATGATCCTCTGATGATTCGGTTACGTGATGAAGTGATCAAAGGAAAGGCCCCCGGATTCATAATTCATGATGATGGAGTTTTGAAATTTCAGAACCGACTCTGCGTTCCCGATGATGATGTTCTGAAAGAGACGATTATGAAGGAAGCTCACAGTTCTCCCTATTCTATCCACCCGGCCACCAGTAAAATGTATAAGGACTTGAAGCAGAATTTCTGGTGGGGCAACATGAAGAAAGATGTAGCGGACTATGTTTCTAAATGCTTGACTTGTCAGCAGGTTAAGATCGAGCATCAACGGCCTGCTGGAATGTTGAAGCCGCTCCCAATTCCTGAATGGAAGTGGGAGGACATATCGATGGATTTTATCACTAATATGCCGAGAACCAGGACAGGAATGAACATGATTTGGGTGATAGTTGATCGTTTAACCAAATCAGCTCATTTTCTAGGCATTAAGGATATGTGGGGACCAGAGAGGTTGGCACGAGTATTTATTTCAGAGATAGTTCGATTGCATGGTACGCCGAAGACCATTGTTTCTGATCGAGACGGCCGTTTTGTGTCTCACTTTTGGAAAGCAGTTCATAAGGCCTTGGGGACCGAATTGAACTTCAGTATAGCTTATCACCCGCAGACTGACGGACAATCCGAGAGGACTATACAAATGGTGGAAGACATGCTAAGGGCCTGTGCCTTAGATTGGTCAAACGATTGGGAAGTTCATCTACCGTTGATTGAATTTACCTACAACAATAGTTGGCATGCTTCCATTAAGATGGCACCGTTTGAGGCATTATACGAGAGGAGATGCAGATCGCCCCTATGCTGGGACGATTCATCGAACTTGATCGGAACAGAACCAGAGTTGATCGTGCAGACTCGAGAGAAGATAGCCTTGATTCGTGAAAGGCTGTTGACCGCCCAGTCGCGAAATCTTCTGTGGCGTGCGCCGTCGCCCATTGGAGTTCAATCTTTGGAGACCACGTACTTTTGAAGGTTTCTCCTACTCGGGAATCTTTCGTTTGGAAGGAAAGGAAAGGCTGAGTCCGAGATATATCGGACCATTTGAGATCCTCGAGAGAGTTGGGGAGTTGGCATCTGATTGGCATTGCCGCCGTCATTGTGCCATGTTCATAACGTGTTCCACGTATCCCGATTCTGGAGGTATATACCAGATCCCAGTCATATCATTGATTTCGGCGAGATCGAAGTCGCGCAGGATGGGACGTTTGAAGAAAGACCGGTCAAGATACTCGAAAGTCGAGTTAAGCAGCTGAGGAACAAACCAATCGTTTTGGTCAAAGTTCAATGGTCACGTCACGGAATGGAAGAAGCCACCTGGGAAACGGAAGCTGATATGAAGTCTAGATATCCCGAGTTATTTTCGTCTTGAGTTTCGGGACGAAACTCCTTTTTAGTAGGAGAGTATGTAATATCCGGATTTATTACGGTGTATTTCATATGTATTCAAACCCTGTATTATTCGGATTTGTGGTTTTGATTATTGGAGTATGATGTTTCTTGCATTGATATCTTTGTACATAAGTATAACAACATGCAAAAATTTCTCATGCAAACTCGTGATAGCGCACGCTAAGAATGTAGCTTTACGCGCGCTATCGGGCTACTACTAGCGCACGCTATGCAGGTAGGAGTTGCGTGCGCTAAGAACTCAATTATTGAGCGGGACGGCTAGCACATGCGCCAGCCGGGACATGGGTTCGGATAAGATTCCCTTGAGATGAACACAGACGATTAAAGTCAACTCTTATTAGCGCACGCTAAGGAAAGCTTAGTAGCGGGCGCTAACTTGTTAAAATGCAGAATATTATAAATGGGACAACAACCCGTTTTGGCTTACATTTTACTCGTCCATTCTGCATTCTTGAGAGGCCAGAGAGCTGTAATAATCCTTCTACACACTTAGAACACATCTTGTTGGTGTTTGTATATTGGTTATCACTTGGGAGTAATCATTGAAGTGGAATAGCACCTTGGAGTGGCATACAACCAACCGGAGTCGGATTCTACCTTACGGTTCAGTGATTTTCATCATATTAAGGTATGTTCAACCTATCTCTAGACTTAGAGTTGGATTCTAAAGAATTGGATGATCATATTAACGAGATATTGATTTTCATAAGTGAATTATCCAAAGTACATCATGTTTGGAATATTGAGATGAATAAGCCTTAAGTGCCTTGATTATGATCATCATGATTCGAATCTTATTACATTGAACAAGTAAAGGAAGCTTTTATCATTGGTAATCCGAATCTAGTAGATGACTTCATAGCAATCATGGACTTGACTTTTACATCATTGTTGTTAGATGAATCTAAGGGATTGATCATGGAAGGATTTATCTAGTATATATGGAATGTTAAACCACTTCAGTATGATAATTTTGATTGATATAAAGGTGTCGATATCAACCGTTAAGCCTTTCGAATTGTCGTATGAAGATTTGTAGTAGTAATGGAATATGGTTTTATAATGATATGCATATCCTTGAATCCGAAGTTGTTGTTATCCGTGAGATCATTCATGATCGTATGTACATGATATTCAAGGAGGTAACATGAATTATCACGGAAGATTTCATTGTTTTGATCATGATGAGAACAGATTCTTGCCCGGCGATGGCGCCATGCATGAATAGCGCACGCTAAGCTATAAAGATTAACGTGCGCTATCGATGACAAGATAGCGTGCGCAACGTTTGGTACGAAACGTCGCTAGGCCATCGAGCAGTCGATCGGTGATCGGTGAAATCTTGACCATACATAGTTAGCGTACGCTAGGCTTTGCTGTTTGCGTGCGCTATCGAGCAGACTTAACGCACGCTACACAGAGTACTTAGCGTGCGCTAAGCAGTTCAGGCAGATTACATTTTATGAACTTTCGGCCGTAAATCGAATTTTTAAACATTCGTATGACGTGAGATAAATCCTATATCATTTCTTTTGTTAAGGTTTAATATTGTTACGTGATTGATTGGGGAGGACGACCTTCGAGTGTTCGTTTTCGTGGAAGAATTGTTCTTGTCTTCAAATCGAGGCAAGTACCTTATTTGTTTTATGTATTGTTGTTATACATATTGTCGTGCATGTATGTCGTTATTGTATGTCCACCTCGTGTTGGTCCGACGGGATCATCGGGGGATCTATGCTAGCGTGCGCTGGATCATCGGACGGGTTTTTCCACCACGGGTTGGTGCAGCGGGATCATCGTGGGTTCTAGGCAGTGAACGCTGGATCGACGGAATTACCATGTGTATGTTATGATATCATGTTGTGATTATCAGTTGTGTATGTCATTTATGAGTTTCTCGTAGGAGAAGACTCGTTGGTATTTTGTCGTTTACGTTATTATTCTTCGTGAGATATGAATAATATGTTGTGGTACTTGTACTAGCATCGTTGTGCTAACCCCTTCGGGGGTGAACATTTTGTTTATGTTCAGGATCCAGGAGAGCGGGAAAACAACCACTGGAGCTGCATGACGACGAGGGTGCAGAGTGAAGTTTTGGCCGGGTTCATTTGTCTGTTGTTTATTAGTTATTTCAATAAGTACTCGAGTACGAAGTCATCTATGTTGAATTTGAATTTGGTGATATATTATTAAGTTCCTGTTGAACAATTGTACTTTCAGTATTTGGTCAGAACTGTTGTATCTTAATTCCGTTATTTCCATTCGTTAGTACCTTTTAATTTCTGTTCAATTTTTCAGCCTTGTAAATCCTTATGTAAAGGATTTACGGCACTGTAATATTCCTGAATATATCGGGGGTGTTACAGGACATAGGTCGCAGGTCAGTCTCTTGGTTATCACCTGAAACCTCGTGGAGACCCAGTTCCTTCAAGTGGATAAAACCATACCTCTCAGGTAATTGAGACACCCTACTAGACCTACGAGGTGGTTGTACATGTGTTTAAGAAGGTTTGGTTCCAATTTCTTGTACAGGTGTCTCCCGAGGAATTTCATTATATTCTTCCAAAGAAATACTTCTACCAGTTACGCCTTCTTGAATGAACTCATCTTCCAGGAAGTGTGCTTGCAAAGCAATAATGATCTTTCGATCTTCGGGCATGTGGAATAGATAACCCATCGTCCCATATTGGAATCCAATGAAATGTCCCTTCACGGACCTTGCTTCCAACTTCTCCACCATAGTCTTCTTGACATAGGTGGGACATCCTCAAATCCTAATATGATTAAGACTTGGTTTCCTACCCTCCCACATCTCATGCGGAGTTTTAGGAACGGACTTGGAAGGACATCTGTTCAAGATATAAGCAGCAATCAGGAGTGCATAGCCCCACAGGTAAATTGGTAAGTCAGTGAAGCTAATCATATAACGGACCACGTTCAACAAGGTCCGGTTCCTTCTTTCCGACACAACATTTAACTGAGGAGTTCCTAGAGGTGTAAGTTGTGACAATATTTCGTGTTCATTTAGGAACTCGTCAAACTTAGTGCTCATATACTCGCCACATCAGTCCGACCGAAGTGCTTTGATATGATTACCAGTTTGTTTTTCGATTAGGGCCTTAAATTCCTGGAATTTCGCAAAGGCCTCAGATTTATGTTTCATTAATTATACATAACCATACCTAGTATGATCATCCGTAAACGTAATGAAATACTGATATCCGTCACGTGCTGCTTCCAAAGCACTACATATGTCGGTATGGACTAATCCAAGTTTATCAGTGGCTCTTTCAAAAGTCCCTGTGAAGGGGGACTTAGTCATTTTGCTTTTAAGGCAATATTCACAAGTTGGAATGGGATCCGATCCCAATGGACCTATAAATCCATCCTTTTCCATTTTGTAAACCTTGGTCTGACCAATATGACCAAGTCTAAGATGCCATTTCAATACTTGATTAGTTTCATCCCTACTATGCTTCCTAGTCACAGTATTCACAACGACTTTGTTACTTAGGTTTAGATGATACAATCCATTTAACAATGTAGCAGTGCCTACTAGTTTATTTCGAAAATAAATTTTGCAGGAACCATCACCAATGAAAAATAAAAAGTCTTTCCGATCCATGACCAGAATGGATATAATTTTTTTATGTCCCTTGGGCAAAACAAGTACATCATCTAATGTCAAAACAAAGCCGGATTCCAAATCCAAAAGAAGTGATCTTATGTCAATTGCTTCGATACTATGCCCGCTTCCGACAGTAATCATCACTTTCCCAGCTCCAAGCTTCCTACTTTGTTCCAGATCCTGATTCACGATACAAATGTCAGAACTAACCTGAATCCAGTATCCAATAAGTAGAAAATACAGTAGCAAAACAATTTGTTTCCAAAACCAAAAGTTCTGTATCTGAAGTGCCATGAAGAATCGGACAGTCTCTTGCCCAGTGGCCCAACTCACCGCATTTAAGACATTTGTCCTTCTTCTTGCTCTTAGGAACCATCGGGGCCTTGCCCTTACCCTTAAGGTCCTTGCTTTGTGGGCTTATCTGCTTCTTGGTCTTTTTCTTCTTATTCTTAGACCTCCGAGGTCCATAAGAAATCTCAAAGGTAGACTCCTTCACCCACGGAGTCTTCATCTGAGATTGAGCGGTTACCAGTTTGTTCATCAACCCTGCTAAATTGCAAGCAATCTTATTGCAGTAGAAATTCACAACAAACGGTGAGAAGGAATCAGGAAGAGATTGCAGGATGAGGTCGATTTGTAGAGAATCATGCATTATAAAATCAAGAGCCTACAATCTCTCGATCATAGAGATCATTTTGAGGACATGGTCCCCAACTTTTTCGCCTTCCTTCATCCTGGCACCGAAAAGGTCTTTATAGCACCCCCGTGATTTACGGAGATATTACAGCGCTGTAGATTCTTTTTGGAGAACCTACCAGGCTTAGACTAACATAGAACTCATTAAATCTTTAACAGCCACATCATTCATTTTAACAAAAACAAACCAACTTTAATCGCGACGCACATTATAAAACCAAACAACACATCGTCCCGTAGGATCCCAACTGATACAATAGCTCACAGCTGATACAACAACATCTTTAACAGTTAACAACGACACGATATACGTCACATGACAGTACCCGCACGAGTACAAAACCAAAACACGACTATGACCATGATAATACAACCACCGACTCAAAATAGTGTATGATATCAATGCTGCCCACCAAGCTCATGTCCGCCCTGTACTGGCTCTCCCAATGGACCTGTACCTGAATACAAAACAAGTATATCTAACCGCGAAGGGGGTTAGCAAGAATCCGGTGCAAGTACAATGATTCTAGAATATGTACAACAAGTGAATAAACAACAGAAATCGCAGTGCCATCACATATATTCTGGAATACCATACCACAATCATCATCACAAAATAACAACGGGGGTTGTACAGGTACTGTACCTCACGCGAGATACATACCTCTCCCCAGAGAGTCCTCGTCAGGCCTCCCTGGTTATATAAACCCAGCCAAGTGGACTGCAGAAGCCTCGGTCTACGGAACCTAGGGGACCCTCGCTGGTTTTACTTGGCACACAATCTCAAGTCGCACTTTTAGAAATCATCACTTTTGGCACAATTCACATTTTCTGGAATTACCACTTTTCACAAAATCACGTTTCTCACACATTCACACGAAGTACAATAAACACAATCAAAGTACTTGCCTCGATTGAAAACGACACAAGAATAACCGACAGAAAGATGTACGAACTGAACTCCTTCAACAATTCGATCCTAGTTCAACAAAATACCGAATCAAATATCACACCATGAAAACAGAAGGATTCACCCTAAGTTTTACCCTTAGGGACATTTAATCGAACACTTCTAAGATAACATGGTTCGGATTCAAACTACGGAAGAAACCTTGGAATTTAATCCATGAACTTAGGAGAAAAAACGAAAGATTATGATTACAACATCATAATCTAACACCAATGAGAGCTAGAATGGATTAAAATTGAACATTTTAACAAAAGCCCTAAAATATGAAGAACTAGGAACAAGAACGAATTTTACCTTGGTTCAGACGGAACTCGAGTGAAGGATGATGTTAGACACGAATCGAACTCCCCAAAATATTGCACAATGATGCTCCTGATCAGAATTCTCAAAATCTACCGAAGAATCAAGAACGGGGAATAAAAGGGGAGAAAGTGCCTTCTAGACCTGTCACTTGGCTTTATATAGCCAAGTGTGTTACGGCCATAACCGGCAGTGCTTTACGGCCGTAACGGATCCTATCGGCTACTGCCCCAATTGTGCAGGTGCATTGCGGCCGTTACACGGCCAGGCATTACGGCCGTAATGCTCGTCACCTTACGGTCGTACTCGGCCATCCCCTTACGGCCGTACTCGGCTTATACCTTACGGCCGTAACCAGCACATCCCTTACGGTCGTAACGAGTCCTGTCGGGCTACTGCCCAACTTAGACGAATGCATTGCGGACGTAACCCACAATGCCTTGCACCCGTAATCGGCAAGGCCTTACGGCCGTAACGCCCACTTACGGCCGTAACTCGGCATCCTTATGGCCATAGCCTTCTAACCGCAAATCTGACGGTCCGGCCCGAACGAACACATTCCGAAAATCACAAAACTCAACTATTACCAATCATGAACAATCCAAATATCGATTCCTCAATACATTCAGCTCCAAATAACCATATTACAACAAGATACAACCAAAATAACACACCTAAAATACACGGATATTACACTCGTTAGATATCTCATATCTAGCGGTTCGACTGTGCTCACCATAAAGCTCGGTTAAGTGAGATAAAATCTACCTAGAAGAAGTTATTTTCTTATGAGCTCTCTGAAGCTCATTAGGCGTAGAAGCCATCATATAGGCACAGACTTTTATGTCATCTTTAACCCACTTTTCGTGGTTTTCAACATCTTCCTGACTGGCTCTGGTCCGCACTGGAGGTGCCGGAATGTCCGCATCTAAGACGTATCCCAGTGCCTCCATACTGAGGACAATCATCATATTGCGGAGCCATCCACAAAGTTTGGTCCGGTTAGGTTGTTCTTCTCGAGTAGAATTGCAAGTGGGTTCATTGTCATTATGAGAGTTGATATGTTGTTTGTGTGCATTAAGTATGATAGATTTATTAGTGACTCGTTTAATTATGATCCGAGTTTAGAATTAAGGTCCTTTCTATACTTTTAACCCAGCTCCCACTATTTTTATCGGAATAACACACTCCCATATGAAATCCGAAAGTATTAGTTCGCTTTACTTCATAGTGGTAATCGAGTTCTTTATAAATTTTAATAGAGGGCAACCGAACAGGTTTCTGGTCCATTAATCTTCATAAAGTGGTATCCAACACCAACCCATCTAATGGATGATTCGATCTTCTTTTTCCCCTTGTTCACTCCCCTCAACCTATACGGTTTCTATAGTTCATGAACAAGTTGAGTTTATACCATCGACGCTGACCAGTTTCACAATTGAATCTTATCCGGCAACCGAACAGGTTTCTAGGGATAATATTTGCTCCAACCGAAGGCATCTAATGCACTATCGATAATTTATCGACCCTCCCCGAATGACTACCCCGATAACTCGGAAGCATAGCACATACGGTTTGGATTTCAATTTTTCAAAAGCTCGATGGAGGGAAGGAAAACCTTGAAACCTTTTAAACTTAATAATTTATAGTGGGAGAATTTTCGCAATTAATGTTACACTTTGCACATTAATTCATTTAAGCACGTTTGTAGTATTCATACCATATAAATAAACATATACAACCTAGTTGCTACCAACATGTAGTTCATGGACCGTTCCTAGAACAAAAACATCATAATCTAATTACAATTCTTCGGTCTTGAATCTTCGTCTTCTTGAATGGATCTTCCTCCGATCTTCGTCATTACATATAGATTTTACATTAAAATTGCATTCTAAATGCACATTTCTCTAGTAAAATAAATAGGCTCAAAACGGCCTTTACAACCCAATCGAAAAACAATCAATTCAAAACTAAGTCCATGAAATACATCACCATTCACAAGCACTCGTCCAATAAACACTAAAAAAATGGAATTAATAAATATATATAGATCCAGTCAATATATAAAATTAACTATAAATAGATTGATCCAATCAATCCACATAATCGGTAATATGAAATCGTTCAAAATAATTCGGTCAATCAAAGCCATTCCAACAAATCAAGTTTTCCACTTTAAAATGAAATACCATATTCCATTTTAATCAAATTATATCCAATATAAGATGTTGGAGATTAATTTTTCTGAAACGGATGGAAAAACGAGTCGAACAGTGCTGGAATAGTGCCCGGACGGCGGTCCGAGCACACAGGACCGCGGTCCCAAGCCCAAACTGCGGTCCATAGGGTCAGGCCGCATGGCAGCACCCTTTTTGGCCTAGCCAAAATCAGCATTCCTCTTGGTTTTGTCCAACGGCAAATCGGGGCCCAATATTTGACCTGATATCCAATATAAATATTTTTCGGCTTTCATATTTTCAATATGAATCATATTTCCAAGAAAAACAAGATTTATATTTTGATATGAAAATATGAAAAACACAACTACAACAAACAAATAAACATATATAATATTAAATATTTATGATTCCAAATCATAAATCATTCAACCAAGCATTTCAAATGCTAATATCGTATATATAATTGCAAGATCTCGCTCCGATACTACTGTTGGAATTCGCAAGCAAAAACGAAGGGCGCAACGGAAGCGAAAAACACAAGTGCAATAGGAACAAAGAGGGAGATTCGAAATTATACCCTTGTAGTCCGTTGATTTAATCATTGTGAAGATCTCGGTGACCGCAAATCCAATTTTATAAGTCCTCGATGATGTCCCTTACGAATCCAATCCGCAAAAGCTCTTGGATGACCCAACGCCGAAAATACCGTGTCTCTACTTGCCACGTGCCGGAAAAACAATCGTAACGACTTCACCTTGTTATCCTCCAAGGATACGGCTAGAACAAGGTGATATGAACTTGTCATATTATATATAACACTCTAAGTATATATATTTTTCTATCTATATTTCTCTCAATTTTTCTCTAAGAAAATTGAAGAAGATGGTCATGGTGATGGAAGGATGAAGATGACAAGATGAACAAAATCTCTCTCTCTCTCTCTCACTTATGCATACAATGAACCGTAAGATTCAATGAGAGAATGTGGAGAAGACCTTTATTAACATGTCTTCATAATCATTCACCTAACCCTTGTCCCCTCTTGAGAATACATCACAAGATGTAGTCTTCATCTCATGATATGCCTTTTGATTAAAATAAATCAAGAAGTCTTCCACCACATAGTGAAAGACAAAGACCAATCAATAAGGTAGACAAATAAGGCGGCCACTAGAAGCTAACGGAAGAGTTCGGTTTGCTTAGGACTCCCTCAAGTCCAATCCGATAAACTCCATTCCGTCTCGATGTATTTATATCAATCAATTAATCCAATTAATTGATTATGTCAAATACAAAGTAATATAATTAATTACTCTAAGAAATAATTATATATTTGAATCAAATTAATTACCTAGTACTTTATATAACTCATTAGGCCGTAAATTAGTTCATCCAATAAATTAATTTAGACATCCAATGTCCCGAAATTAATTAGACATCCAATATCTAATAAGTTAGATATCCAATATCTAATATTCATAAAGAGAGAATAAGCTCGATTCATTCTGTTGTCAGTCCTATTGCACGACTCGGTAGGTCCGTATCAGTTAGCAATGATAGGAACCAAATAGTAGTAGCACCACCTAGCCAGCCTGGCGGCCTACACTGTACCATAACTGAGAACGGATGATGGGGATCATTCCAAATCCTTTCTATCATGAATACCAGTATACGTATAAACCCTTCTTTCAAATGTCCCGATCAAGTTTTAGGGTCACGGTCAATCAAACCCTATCTGTACTTGACGCCATGCATGAGTTAATGCAAATCGAGATCACTGAGCTCTCTTGTATTTAATACAACTAGATCCAATGCTTTGGCCAAAGACTTATGATCTCATCTGCCAGTAACCACATAGGACATATACCCATTCACTTACAGGAGAAAGGAATCCTATCTTGGTATTTACTAGAACCTGCTACTTGCCCATCAAGATGCACATCGACGTTGACCCCCACCTTCCGGTTTTCTGGGTCAAACTACTCTAATGAAAATCTTAACGTCACAAGCACATCCCTACTAAATCCTCAAGTCGAAGGTTCACGAATACCTATCACAACCTTTAGATTCTGTCATTGACAGTCCCAGAGTGAAATCCATTTGATGAATCGAGGGTGAGTCGGTTCGAGTATACTAATCTAATTAGCATACCTACAATGTGTGCTCCCATTAAACATTAGCATTCGACAGGCACTCTCTAAGTCAAAGAACATGTCATACAAGTCTTCACATAAACTTAACGCCCATTCAAGTTTCATCGACTTGCGAATGATTAAGTATTTGAGCCATAAATGCCAGTGACTATCTGTAAATAAAGAAACATGCAATTGACTTTTGATAATGATTTACATAATAACAAGTACAATGCCCTCTCTCAAACATCCTCTGAGTGGCATTCGAGGGCATACTCCTAATAGACACATGTAGCAAAACTACCTTAATCCCACGTCTTTTTCTCTATTTATTTAATTTAATATCACACAGATTGTGTTGGACCACAATTTGATCGTTGTTGACGATTTATTCAACCCAATTTAAATGAACCTATTTATATCCGATCATTCTATAATCTTTCATATTTTTGTACTTTTCAGGTGGGATTTTAAAAGGATTATGCATAACAAAATTTACATTGACACAGATACTAACAGATTTCAAAAATGGAAAAACTTGAAAAACAAAATTTAGAAGTATTTATTAAATAAACAATACTAAATAAGTTTAAGATTTATCTCAAAGATAAGACATACCAATACAGTAGAGAAAAACATTGAATATATATTAAAAAATTTAATGAAGTATTTAATATCTTATATAATATTTCTTCATGTATCTGAATTCTGTAGTCTTAGAATTTATTTGATATTTTTAGTTTCTTAAAAAAAAAAATAGATGTTATCTAAATTATCTTAATTTCTTAGATGTTATAAAATATAAAAATAAAAAGAACAGATTTGTTGACCCAGTTCGTCAATAATGACTACATCTGGGGGCATACCAAGCCAAGAGAGTATTCACTATAATTTGTGTGTTTCTGAGTACAAGAATACAATCAGAAGAGATATATTTATTCTTATAATTAGGGATGTAACACTAAAAGCCCACAAGGCATCTTAGCCCATTAAGTGTCTTATCCTGCAAGTAATATCCATAAAATAATATATTTACAACACTCCCCCTTGGACATTACGCTTTAATATTCACGCTGAACAAAAACCTCGATAGAAAAATCTAGAGGGATAAACTTAGTCTAAGGAAAAAGGAGTACCATCATTGATCTTCAGGATCCAATCTACAAGATTCTTTCGATGTTGACACTCCCCCTGAAGACAATAGTCTTCCAGGTATATGAATGAACATAGGGATAACAATCTTGTATCTCCCCCATAACAATCTTGTATTCCAATATCATGAATATATTTTTCATACATGGGGAGATTTAGTGAATAAATCTGCTATATTATGACTTGCTCTTCTGGAGCTCACATGGGAAGTAAAATTTCCTCTTCTTGCCCAAATATTTTATGCAACACAAAAAGGAGAAGATTTCTCATATCATAATATATATGCAGTGTGAGAAAAAATATCGTGGAGATTGTATGAATAACATCCATATATCTCTTCAGTATCGTCAGCTGGATGAAATGGTTCTTAGAATATATATATACACACTTTAGGAATATAAGTATCTCTTTGGTCTCTTCATGAGCACCAATTAGGTTCATATTTCTCAATCAAATGATTTACAACATTCTTCTAGATTGTTTCAATCATTAAAGTGATTGTTTGAAGTGAACAAGAACCATTTACATAGGGTATTTAAGTTCTTCAGAAACTTCTACTGTATATATCTTGTGTTAATATCCCCAAAAAGATAAACAGTTACCACATTTATGAGCTGCATATTCAGTTATTCGGAAACTACCAAACTGAAAAGATAGGAATGTTTATGACGTCCATTATGAGGGAATATTCATCCTCATCAATCTCAAGGCTGTGAGAGCAAATATGTTCAACTACGCGAGATTTATATCTCATTTTTCTGATCACACTTCCTTATATTCATAGAATCCTACAATTTTAACATGAGGAGGTGTAGGAACTTCAAGCCCAAATACATTTCTCTTAATTAAGGAATTAAATTCAACCTGGATTGTTTGTTTCCTTTTTACCAGTAATCTCATTGTTGACATTCATCGATGATTATCACATTCTGATTCCAAATCTCCTTTAAGCATGCATAATTTATTGAGACTTTTATATTCTCAAGATGAGGTATTGCTGGGGGAGCGACCCCCAATATCATCTCTTCTGGGACGATCCGTGATCTGAGATAGTCTCATGAGATGAGTCAGAATAGATTGTGATGTTTGATGGATTCGGTTGTGCCGAAATAGTCCTCTTCCAGTGACATGAATCTATCGAACCTATTGGTCGTCTTCTCTTCTGAGCAGGGACACCAAACTGGCTAGCCGTTATAGTCGTATTAACACATCCTTCAGGGATTTACGTGTGTCACACAGAGACGTCTATCCTTGCAGGCATTGCAGCAATAATGAAAGATCGTTTCACTCTAACTTGATTACAAATGCGTTCTGGCATATCATGCACAGTAATTTCACATTGTGCATTTGTGGATCATATGAGACATAGTGGAAACATTTCACATAAATTCACGTCGTTCTTCTCGAACAGTTACGTTCTTATCTCCCCCTAAGGACGGGAATATTATCTTATTAGAGTGATTATTCGCAAATATTGTGGTTATGACGATCGTCTGTCAAGATTTTAATATAGATGGCATTTCAAAGAATCAATGTATATGCCCATCTAATGTTGAGAGCCCATTTTGGTACGTTTGGCGGCACAATCGGCACATATACTACACATCTAAATAAGCGTAAATACCGAAACTCATGTTCATATCCAATTTACTGACTATAACGCTAATACTATTGGGTGGAGTTGGGTCTCAACAGAACTATTGTAGTTGCATGTAATATTGCATATCCCTACTGGGAATGGAGATTTAACATGCAATCAATCAGTCTTTTTGTATTCGCCTATTTATGACTAATGTAAACATACATATAGGGTCATAGATATTCAACATCAATTCTTTTAGGCATAAAATGATTCAAAAGACTGATTTATACTCAACGACATTACTTAGGGTAATGATCCTCAAATTAATTACTGAGATGCAACATATATGTGGATAAACAAAATATGATGTCACATCAACCGTTAACCATGAAACTCTGTATGGTGGTTGGATAGGTCCACATTTGTTTCCATACACCATCTGCTGGATGAGTACAATATCTGTATTTCCTTGTACATACAATAATTTAGTATTTAATTTCCCGATTTAGCAAGCTGGACAGAGCATGCAATACATGTCAAGGTCATTAGTTTGTGATTGGAATCCCCGAATCATTACAAATTAATATATATATATATAGGTAGCTTAACGGTTATATTTAACTTGACTGACATAATTGTAATAATACCATTAATCTAATGTACGCTTCTGGCCGTACAATTTCAGTAACGTACGCTTCTGGCTGCACCGTTTAAGTACTATATACTTCTGACTATATAGTTTAAGTATTGTATGCTTCTGGCTATAAAACTTAAGTATTGTATGCTTCTGGATATAAATTCAAGTAATATACGCTTCTGGCGTATAACTTGACTGATGTACGCTTCTGGCTGTACATTTTATATTATTACTCAAAGGTATTCACTACCTTTTCATTTAGTGGTTTCAAGTTGATAACATTTCTACTTGAATATCTTTAACAACGTTCTTCCAGAACGTGGGAAATATATGGTCTCATTATTGATAAAGTGAGCACCATTAAATAATACCAGCTTGGTCGTAACATGACCTCTTAACAAATTGATGGCTAAATGTGCCTATGCATATTTGAAATCAATCATGCATACAGTAATTTGTTAAGTATGAGATTATCCTATAACCATAGTAATCAACAGATTATCAAATAATGTCTGAAATTATATCAAATAAAGATAATGGCATAACTGTGCCAGATAAACCATGCAAAGTTTACATTATCTTCAGGATAATGAATTTCAATCATGTATGCTTCATAAGCATAGTGTCGTTGTGACTCTAATTGTAACGTTAGTTAATGCACGACAGATGCATGACCAATGACAACAAGTTCCGCATCTATTACAGATGTTAGATACATTTATATACTTTTCAGGCCTAACGGGCCTAAATGTTTATTGGATCTGCTGGTCAGAACATTACAAAACTAATTGTTGTTCCTTTTATCATGCAAACTTTGAGTTGAGTTATATTGTCATAACTTTGGCCATGACTGAGCCAATACATTTCTACATGTTATCTCTCTCATTTTAATTTGGCTCAAATGAGTAACAACATCTATTTCAGGATGTGCGACCATAAATTCTTCAGGCGCTATGTGTGTTCTTAAAAGCTGGTTTCGGCTTGATCATATCACAATATGATACTATTGTTCATTTCAGTGAATAACATAATAAATATCAGCTTGGTAAGTCTGATAAGGATTATGTTGTTGCTACAGGACAATATTAGTGAGAGAGATCATATATGTTAGGAATACTTGTTAGATTTTGATGATGTCATTAATATAAATTCAAATACTTATTACTTGGCAAAAATTTAAGGAAGAACCAAATGAGTATCTTCCATAGGCCAGAATTATGTTAAGTTTAAATACTTGGCAAAATGTAAAGAAGAACCAAATGAGTATCTTCTATAGGCCAAAATAAGTTAGGCTCAAAAATCGGCTAAGTACAAGTACAGCTGAGTTCATCAGAGAGGTACAGCCGAGTCAATCAGAGAAGTTCTGGTCAACAAAAATCATCAGAGATGTTTGACCAGACTGCAGTCGAGTAACCTCAGACAAGTCATCTGATCAGATGAGTCCCGAACAGTCATCATCAGAGAGGTCAAAACTGCAGAGAGGATGACGATACATCAGCCTACTTGAGATCATCTAAGTACTCCAAGTCTACGTCAGCATGCATTGAAAAGTCAAATATTACGGAAATTCACATGCAACGTGAAGAGATAAATTGGAGAAATTCCCGCAAAAGGATATGAATTAAATAATTCATCCAGACCCACCTTGAAGACTTTAATTTTACTATATTCAAAAGATTCGGCGCCTCACATGCAAAGTCTTCACAACGGTCGATAGATGGATTAAAATATGGGAATACAGCCTTGCAACGTTCAGAAAGGAATAAACAAAGAAGTCTCTCTCCAACGGATTGATTTGTTATAGATTTGCAACGGCTATGAAGAGATGCTCAAGGATCTACTCTTATATATATCCGAAAATTTGAAGTTGAGCAACTACCGGTGCGAAAATATTCTCAAGCGATCAAAGCATTCAAGCAATCGAAAACCAAACTATTGCATCGTGAAAAGAGCGGTTCTAAAAAGTTCATACTTGAAGAAGCTCTTAGTTAGAGAAGACAAAAACTCGTGTCTTTAATCCTGAGTTCGGGGTACTTCCCTGGTTGAAGTTCGAGACTGTAAAGGCATCCAAGGATCGAGGATCAAGAGGTGCAAGGCAGTCAAGTGTGTTACAATGGCAAGGATTTCCACTGGTTGGAAGCCGTTGTAGTTTGGTTGATTCACTGTAATATTTATCACTGGTTGAAAATTATAGTGAATTCATCTCCAACTGGTTTGGAGAAAAGTGGATTAGTAGAGGATTACCCCACCTCTGAGACCACTATAATTGCCTGCGTACTTTACTGTTTTATAGCATCATACTTTAACTGCTGCATTCATTATTAAGTGTTTCATTAGTTATTTTGTATTCGTCATCAGCTGACTTCCGCACATATTGAGAACAAACGACTCGAAGTCATTTGTATATCTATCAGCTGAAGAAACTTACTCTTTGTGAAAAAGAGTTTAAGAGTTTCAATAAGTCTATTCACCCCCCCTCTAGACTTATTCCTGGACGACTTGTGACCTACAAATGGTATCGGAGAGGTTGGTTCATTTTTTTCACGAACCAGATCTATCAGAGATATATCTTTACTCTCATTTTATAATGGAACACATGCATTCTAGACTACCTGTGTTTTCAGTTGACGAGTATGATCTTTGGAAGATAAGGATGCAGGCACACTTATCTTCAATCCATGATAACATGTGGTGCATCATAGAGGACGGTCCATTCACCTTCGAGAAGGACAACAATCCAGAGGAGATCGCAGCAGGGAAGCCAGAGAAGATCCCAAAGAAGAGGACAGATCTGACTTCCGAAGAAAGAAAGCTGGCCAACCTTGACAACCGGGCCATAGACGTGCTGTATCAAACCCTTGACAAATCCACCATGGTCAAGATCAAAAACTGCAAGAATGCCAAGGAAATCTGGGACACATTAGCCTTAATGTGTCAGGGAACGGAGTTAATCAAAGATAATAAGTTGTCAATCGCTACTCAAAAGTTTGACAACTTCAAAATGAAGAATGGCGAATCTATAGATCAAGTGGACACAAGGTTCACTGAAATCATCAACGAGATCAATTACCTCGGCAAATCCTATGGCAACAGGGAAATGGCGCTGAAAGTACTAAGATCTCTCAACCCTAAATGGAGTATGAAGGCAGTGGCCATGAGAGAGTCCAAGGATCTTAATAAAATAAAGATCCAAGAGCTGTTCTCCGATCTGAAGGCTTATGAGTTCGAGCTTCCAAGTTCATCCTCAATCGAGCCTGCAGAGAAGGGGATAGCCTTTGCAGCCGAGTCCCCTGCCAAGAGCTTATCTGATATAAAGCCTCCAAATCCACTAGATTTTGAGGAAGAGATGGTGTTTATAATGCAAAGATTCAGCAAATTCCAGAAAAACTATTCCAAATACAAGAAAAATTATATGGAGAATCCCAGAAGGAACCAGAAAGCCGGAAGCTGGAAGGTGGAGTGCTACAATTGTCACAAGACAGGACACATCCAAATTGACTGTCCTGATCTTAAGAAGTACGAGAGCGAGAAGGAGGTGAGCAGAAAAGAAGACAGAAAGAAGGCCTTCATCGGAGAAGATCAGGAGCATGTAGAATCAAGCATCGGATTCTTTTCTGATGATGATGAAGAGTATGACTGCCTGATGGCCAACCTAGCTGATGAAGAAGTAACATCAAAGCCCTCTGGTTCAAATAATAGTTCAGCCATGTCACAAGATATGGATCTGTACGAATCTGTAAATCAGCTATTTAAAGATATTGAAACACTAAAATCTGCACACCAATCTGTATCAGCTGAGAAGACTCAGCTGCAAGATGAGAATAGGCAGCTGAAAAATGATTTTGAAAAACTCAGCCTAGAACTGAATACAGTCAAAACTGATTTTGAAAACCAGGCTGCAGCTAATTTGAAAAACCAGGCTGATATCTCTACAGCTGAGATAAATCGATTAACTGTTTTAATTAGAGAAAAATCAGCTGCACTTGCTCATGTAAAGGCCGAATTTACTAAGCTGAGTTAGGTAAGTAAAACTCAGGCGCAGGAAATAACCTCCCTGAAAGCGTCTTTAACTCTGGACGAATTGTGTACTAATAAGAGGCCACTATATTCCAGATCAGGCCTTGGATATGATCCTCACACTCCCTCTAGTTCTAAAACCACTTTCATCAAGGGAGAAACAATAGTCTCGACTGCTGAGCTTATATACAAACCGATATTTAAAAACAGGCAACAACCAAGTCACAAGTCTAGGCTGCAGCCAGGGTTCACAAGGCAGCCACCTAGACAAGCGACTAGGCATTGGCCAAGGCAGAAGCAGCAGCCCAGACAACATGCCCACTATTACCAACAGCTCCCCAAAAATAGATTTCAAAATGGGAGGGGCAGATGGAAACCTCAAGGTTATCCTAATTTCCAAAATGAACAAGTGTGGAGACCTCAAAGGTTTAATAAATGGTCTCAGCCAAGATTTGAAAATGGCCCACACTACCAGTATTTTGAGGAATATCCAGTATACAATCTGATGTGAATCAAGAAGCAGTCAGTCAGTCAGAAGAAGAACTATACATTCCTGTGGGACCAATAACAAGATCACGAGCAAATGCGATAAAGAATTCATTAACAATGCTTGTGCAAAATCATTTTAATCAGACCGGTGATCATAAATATAATAACATATTTATTTGTGTTATTGAAGCCGTCACATGTTAGATTAAAAGTGTTGATGTCATCATTCCAAGCAATAAGCCTAACTGAAGATGTGATACAATTGAAAGCAGGCGTTGGAAATTTCAGATACGATACATATTCGTATTTTTATCATAGCTTTCACGTCCGATATCCGATTGAGACGATTCTGGTGGATTTGGAAAGCTAAGAGGCAGTACTACAATTATCTAGAAGACATCAAGATCAAAATCTGAAGTCTATGATCTGTTATTCCACTAAAACCACAACAGCATATTTTTCTTTAACTTTGATTTCTTATTTTCAAAACTTAAGTCTTGGTCCTTGATTTTTGTCCCCTAAAAATGTGTTGACTCCTTAACTTATGGGTTGATTTGTCATGGATCAGATTTTAGGATCTTTGAATGTTGAATTTATAATTTTTTAGTCTTTATTTTATAATTTTATATTGTAATAGTTGTAGGAATTTTAGCTATAAATAGCCCTCATTTTCATCATCTGTTTCATATTCTCCGTCCTCCCTAAGTATCATTGCTCGTTTATTAGTGCATTGGGATGCAATGTGTCCTCGCCCGTGGCATCGAAAACACTTGATGTCCCTGTTTCTCGTGTTTGTATTTTCTACAGATGTAGATTTGACTTCTGGTTTTGTTCGACTAGTACTCCCCACCTCAAACTTCCCCTTCATGGTGCTTTTATCAAAACTGCCCTTGGATACATCTCGATTTCCCGTTTGAGGCTTCCAAGGAGTTGTGTACCCCGTGGAGTAAGTATTGTTGCCTCCCTTTCGCAAATTCCTCTCAATTTTGATCGCTGCATATACCATGTCCTCGAACTCAACATAATATTGTGTATCAACTTCTTTAGAGATTTCCGCCCTCATGCCATGTAGAAATCTCGCCATTGTGGCCTCCCTCGACTCCCTCACATCGGACCGGATCATTAACATCTCCATTTCCTTTCGAAAATCTTCTATGCTCCTTGAACCTTGTTTTAAGGATTGAAGGCGAGAAAATAGTTCCTCATGATAATAATTAGGAACAAATCTTCTACGCATTACAATCTTTAATTCCTCCCAACTATTAATTGGCCTCTCTCCATTCCTCCTTCTATCCGTCACAAGTTGGTCCCACCAAATGCTGGAATACTCGGAAAATTCGGTTATTGCTAACCTCATTTTCTTAGTACTAGCATAGTTGTGGCAGTCAAATATAGTTTCCAACTTCCTCTCCCAATCAAGGAATGTGTCGGGATCGCTCCGCCCTTCGAAGGCTGGGATTTTCATTTTTATATTTCCCATACTTCGGTCTTCCTCGTTTCGTCCTTCCCTTTCATACCGTCTACCTTGTTCTCTCCAACCTCCTCGACCACTTCCTCCTCGATTTTGGTAAGTTCCATCCTCAGAGAATGGTTCATCCTCGTACTCTCTATATGAGATGGGACTCAGATTCCTTCTTCTACGGTGATGCTCATCTTCTTTATTTTTTTGTAAATTTTTGATCGCTTCTTCTTGTCGATCTTGTCTTCTAATTAATTGGGTGAGCATTTCTTGTATGTTCTGAAGGGCTTCGTTTCCTTCATTTTTCTCAATATCGGATTTCGACATTTTTTTATTTTTTGCTCTCTTTTTTTGGCTTTTTTTTTGCCCGGTTTTTTTTGCTTTTTTTTGGCTTTTTTTTGCCTTTCTTTTTTTTTTGCCCTTTTTTTCTCTTTTTTTTTTTTGACACACACACAAATTAGTCCTCACAAGATCCTCACGTATATCACTTGATCACTCAACGCTCGTGTATCACTCTTTTAGTTTTTTTTTTGCACTGTTCTTGCCTTTAATCACTCGGCTTTATATAAATGTCCCACAACTCACAAGGTGATTATATAGGCTAGTATTGTGACAAGTATTTAATTTTACAGGGGCGGTAATCCACACTCCAGCTTTATATTTATTTTATATTTCACTGTGGTGGTAGAACCGACCTTCGTGATAGATATGTATATGTGTGTGTATATATATATATATATATATATATATATATATATATATATATATATATGTATATATTCACTGTGGTGGTAGAACCGACCTTCGTGATAGATATGTATATGTATATATATATATATATATATATATATATATATATATATATATATATTCACTGTGGTGGTAGAACCGACCTTCGTGATATATATGTATATGTGTATATATATATATATATATATATATATATTCATTGTGGTGGTAGAACCGACCTTCGTAATAGATATGTATATGTATATATATTCACTGTGGTGGTAGAACCGACCTTTGTGATAAATAGGTATATTTATATATATATATATATATATAGGTATTTTTTTTTTGTTTGTATACTTTTTTTTATACTTTTTTTTTGTATACTTTTTTTTTTGTATACTTTTTTTTGTATACTTTTTTTTATATATTAAGAAGACGGAAGGTTGAGAAGATAGAAAGAAAGAATAGGATGGTAAGATAAGAAGATTATGAAAATGAAGGAAAATAGATACCACTTAGTAATGGAAAAACCGAGCTCTGAAGCCAACTGATGCGACCCCCACACGACGTGCCGTGGTAACCGCTATCGCTAGTATGATTTTAGTTCCCAAGATCGTTCCAATATTAAGCAAATGATTGTTTTACTTCAAGCCCTCGTGTGGCCGTAGCAAGCGGAAGGTGCGATTCAAACACGCCACGAGGTTTCTAACGCCTCGATAAGTGAATTGAAATCACGATTTATATTTTGGAGACACACTCAACAAAATAAGAAGAAAGTTTGTTAACACAAACACTCACAATTTTGATAAATTTCAAGGTGTCCTTACAAATGAAAATGAGGGCTATTTATAGCCAAAATTCCTACAACTATTACAATATAAAATTATAAAATAAAGACTAAAAAATTATAAATTCAACATTCAAAGCTCCTAAAATCTGATCCATGACAAATCAACCCATAAGTTAAGGAGTCAACACATTTTTAGGGGACAAAAATCAAGGACCAAGACTTAAGTTTTGAAAATAAGAAATCAAAGTTAAAGAAAAATATACTGTTGTGGTTTTAGTGGAATAACAGATCCTAGACTTTGGATTTTGATCTTGATGTCTTCTAGATAATTGTAGTACTGCCTCTTAGCTTTCCAAATCCACCAGAATCGTCTCAATCGGATATCGGACGTGAAAGTTATGATAAAAATACGAATATGTATTGTATCTGAAATTTCCAACGCCTGCTTTCAATTGTATCGCATCTTCAGTTAGGCTTATTGCTTGGAATGATGACATCAACACTTTTAATCTAGCATGTGACGGCTTCAATAACACAAATAAATATGTTATTATATTTATGACCACCGGTCTGATTAAAATGATTTTGCACAAGCATTGTTAATGAATTCTTTATCGCATTTGCTCGTGATCTTGTTATTGGTCCCACAGGAATGTATAGTTCTTCTTCTGACTGACTGACTGCTTCTTGATTCACATCACAATCCCAACATAAGATACAGACCTATACCTTACACACCTTACAAGGGTAATAATAATAATTTTAATAATCCAAGGAGAAGTCAATTCTCCAGGAAACCATCTAACCCGAAAGGACCCACACAGATTTGGGTACCTAAATCTCTGCTTGTATGATTGCAGAAAAGGTGGAAGCACTACTACCACATCTCCACAAATTCAAACTTTGGAGGTGAAGAATGGTTTGTAGATTCTGGATGCTCGAGGCACATGACCGGGAACAAGAAGATGCTGACCAAATATACTAAAGAAAGAGGTCCAGACGTAACCTTTGGAGATAGTTCTAGAGGACAAACGAAGGGCTTTGGAGAGCTGCACCGAGGAAATATTGTTATATTCAAAGTTCACTATGTCAAAGGGCTCAAATATAATCTCCTGAGCATAAGCCAGTTTTGCGATGAGAAGAATCTAGTAGTCTTCACCATTTGGAAATGTATGGTGATAGATATCCTATCTGGAGAAGTGAAGCTACAAGGATTCAGAAGGAGAGATGTTTATATGATAGATTGGAACACAGGAACTCCCAACACCTGTTTCCTATCTAAGACAATAGCCGAGAACGGATTGCTGTGGCACAAAAGATTATGTCACCTGAACTTCAAAGCCATCAACAAGATTAGTTCTCAGAAGCTGGTCAGAGGACTTCCAAATGAAGCATTCAAGAAGGAAGCTCTTTGTGATGCATGTCAGAAAGGAAAGCAGACGAGAGCATCATTCAAGCCAGTCCAGCCTACAACTCTAACAACAAGGATCCTAGATCTACTCCACATGGATCTATTTGGTCCTATCAAACCAAGGACTCTAAGCGGCAGAAAGCATGCACTTGTAGTAGTAGATGACTATTCAAGGTACACTTGGATCATCTTCCTGTACAAGAAAAGCGAAACCTTGACCAAGCTACCTGAGCTGCTGAGAAGGATTCAGAATGAGAAATCCCTCTCCATCATCAAGATCAGATCAGACAGAGGAGGAGAATTTCTCAAAAAGGCGATCACTGATTACAGCGATCAGAATGGAATCCAGCATGAGCTCTCTGCAGCCAGGACCCCCCAGTAGAATGGTGTTGCTGAAAGAAGGAACAGAACCCTGAAGGAAGCAGCCAGGTCCATGATTGCGGCGGACACCGAGAGGTTACAGGTGAAGTCATCAACATGACTTGCCATACTCAGAACAGGAGTATGATAGTAGGGAGACATGGCAAAACTCCCTATGAGGTTTGGAATAATAGAACTCCTACTGTTTCTTACTTTCATGTTTTTGGTTGTAAGTGTTTCATCCACAACAACGGTAAAACACAACTAAATGCCTTCGATGCTAAAACTGATGACAGTCTCTTTATGGGATACTCATAAAGAAGCAAGGCATATAGAGTATTTAACAAAAGAACCCTAGTTGTGGAAGAAACACCTCATGTTGTATTTGACGAATCTACTGTTGAGTACAGAAAGCAAGTTGAGCTAATTGAGAACAAGCTCAAATCAGCAACCCTCGAAGAAGTCATTGTACATGACACTGGAATGGTAGACTCACCTTCAGACCAGCCTGAAGACGCAACTGTAGCTGTTGAATACCCAACTGCAGATCAGGCAGGAACATCAAACCTATCTGATCCAGTTGCCGCTGATGAAGACCCAGCTGTAGCTGATAAAGACTCATCTGTAGATCAGATCCAACCTGCAGATGACAAGACGGTAGCTGATCTAGTTGCAGACCAGGAAGACCAGATCCAAGCAGATGCTGATAGAGAAGAAATCCACCAGAGCAATTCAACAGGGGGAACAAACCCAGAAGAAGACGATATCCCCAAGTGGCTCAAAGACCATCCAATCCAGCAAATCATCGGGAAGTTGACTGATGGAGTTAAGACTAGACAGTCTACTCTACCCGCAGGAATGGCTGTGTTCTCATGCTTCATGTCTCAGATTGAACCCAAGACAACAGAACAAGCCTTGGAAGATTATTCATGGATCAATGCTATGCAAGAGGAACTGGAACAGATGGAAAGGAACAAAGTTTGGGAACTAACAGACAGACCAGATCACAAGAAGGTTATTGGCACCAAATGGGTGTACAAAAACAAGAGCGACAAAGATGGAACTGGTGTTAGGAATAAAGCCAGACTTGTTGCTAAAGGATATGCACAGTGTGAAGGAATAGATTTTGATGAAACCTATGCACCTGTTGCAAGACTAGAGGCCATCAGACTATTCCTCGCATATGCTGCATTCAAGGATTTTGAAGTCTATCATATGGATGTAAAGAGTGCATTTCTAAATGACATCCTAGAAGAAGATGTCTATGTAGAGCAACCCCCAGGTTTTGTCAAAGGAGACAAAGTCTACAAGCTGTTGAAGGCTCTCTATGGACTTAATCAAGCACCAAGAGCATGGTATGAAACACTATCTGTGTTTCTTGAGAAGAATGGTTTTTGCAAAGGAAAGGTGGACAAGACCCTATTTAGAGTGGAGCACGAAGGCCACATTTTGATAGTTCAGATATATGTGGATGACATCATATTTGGCTCAACCAACCCAGAGTTGTGTGAGAAATTCTCAAATCTCATGCAAGGAGAGTTTGAGATGAGTATGATGGGAAAGCTTAACTTCTTTCTCGGACTACAAGTTAAGCAGATGGAAAATGGAATTTTCATCAACCAAGCCAAATATACCAGAGATCTAATCAAGAGGTTTGGAACGGAATCAGCCTAACCAGCAAGAATCCCTATGAGCACAAGTACTCATTTAGATACAGATAAGGGAGGCATATCAGTGGATCCAACCCACTACAGAGGACTTATTGGATCACTACTATACCTCACTACAAGCAGACCAGACATATCTTATGCCGTAGGAGTATGCGCGCGATTTCAATCCAAGCCAAAGCAGTCACACCAAGATGCAACCAAGAGAATAATTAAATACCTTAAGTCTACACTCAATGTTGGACTATGGTACCCTAAGGACGATAACTTCGAGCTGTCAGGATATTCAAACGCAGATTTCGCAGGATGCAAAATTAATAGGAAAAGCACTAGTGGAACGTGCCAATTCCTAAGAACTAGACTGATATCCTAGTTTAGCAAGAAGCAGGTTTCTAACTCTATCTCCACCACAGAGTCAGAATACCTAGCTGCAGGTAGTTGTTGTGCTCAGATTTTATGGATCAGACAACAGCTGAGGGACTACAATATCATTGCCAATGAAGTCCCTATCTGGTGTGACAACAATAGTGCTATTGCAATAACCAACAACCCGGTGTTGCATTCAAGGACCAAGCACATTGATGTAAGCACCACTTCATTAGAGACCACGTGCTTAACAAGAGAGTCAGAGTTGAAAGAGTCAGCACAGACTATCAGATAGCTGATATCTTTACCAAACCTTTTCCAGAAGAAAGATTCTTGGAGCTGAGACGAGAACTTGGTCTACTAGATTGGGAATCTAGTACAGAAGAAAAAGCAAGCTGAAGCAGATCAGAGGAAGGACGGACCCAGCTGATTATAGGAATCAGATCCTAGCTGATGCAGACAAGAAGACGAAGGATGGACAAAGGAACCCAGCTGATCAAAATCTCAGGCGAGAAGTCCAATGAGTCAACTCACCTGATGCAGAGCAGTCAATAGTCAACAGTCAACCAGCTAAGTTTTCTAATCTTAACCGACCCCTGAATATTTTATTATTATCTGCTATATGTATAATAATATTATATTAATTTTGGTTCACAAGTGGCATAAAAATACACGTGGCAATCATAGGTTAAATCGACCTCCACTGTGACCAATTAAAATCTAACCGTCTAATTTCAAACTTAAAACCTGGACCACCGATTAGAATTTGAAATTTAAAAAGAATCTCAAAAGGCGGACCACCGATTCAAATAAATAATTATTTAATCCCAACGTCATTTCATCTTCTTTATAAGGATGGAAAAACCCTTCACTTTACTTTTACGCTTACCAGTCTTTCAAACCCTAAATTTACAGAGCAAAAATCCTTTGAACTCCAACTACACTAAGAAAATCTCTTATTTGCAGAAATGGAATCTTATTTTGAAGGCGTTAACATGAAGGCGGTCAAAGACCAGATCATCTTCTCTCTGGTCGTTGATTTCGAAGGTCTTTTGGAAGCAAATCTGGAAAATTACGACATCCTTGACCTGATTCGCTCGATGAAGCTAAATGGGATCTACCCATTTCTGGATATCAGTCCCAAACATCTGTACAAGGAGGACGTCATCGCTTTCTACCGTGAAGCTCATTTGATTTAAGGAGGAATTAGGAGCACTGTCGGCGGAATTCAAGTTGACATATCGCCGGAGTCGATTCGTACAACCTTTGGTATGAGGCATCGTGGCACAGCCGGCGAAGCCCTCAAGCAGTCAGCAGCCGACACCTGGATGAAGATCAAGGCGGACGATCAGCCGGCGAAGCTAAAGCTAACCGCCAAAAGGAGCGAAATCAAAAAAGTATATCGATATGTGTTGGATATTACCAACAAAATTATTATGGGTATGGCCGGCAGTTATGACCAACTGTCGTCGGCAAAATTCACAGTGCTAGGAGCACTTATTCAGGACGAGTCGATTGATTGGGCTGATTACATCTTTAGGCAGTTTGTTCGTGAGGTCAACAAGGCCGAATGGCTTGTTGATGAGAAGAATTTAGATCCAAGCTGGCGTTTGGAATGCAGCTGAGTTGGATCTTGGAAAAGATGGGTGTGGTAAAGGGTAATACTGATCCCTTTCACATCAACAAAAGACTTAGTCACCTAGACCAAGAGACGTTGAGGAAGTTGGGAGGCACAAGAAGAGCAGCCGAAATGATAAAGGATTTGTCTGATACAAGGACTTACCCCAGACCCTCACCAGACGAGTCTAACCAATCTGCAGACGACAACCCAACTGCAGCCAAGTCAGAATCGGAGTCAGACAACACACCAATTGATGTCCGGTTTAAGAGAAGGGGACTGTAACACCCCCATGATTAATGGGGATATTACAGTGCCGTAGATTCTTTTTAGAGAATCTACCAGGCTAAGACCAACACAAAATACATTAAACAATAACAAAACTAGGACATTCATCCATTAAGAGACACCAAATTCAACTCGTTAAGTTGTACACCACAATACCAAATAACAAATCGTCCTGTAGGATCATAAAACACAACCATTTCAACGGTAGTACAACAACACCATTAACCATCAAATCTGAGATGACATACAAAACAGACAGTACCCGCGCGAGTACAAAACCAAAACATGACTTTAACCATGACCGAACAACCACCAACTCAATTTAGCACACGATATCACTGCTGCCCACCAAGCTCGTGTCCGTCCTGTGCTAGTTCTCCCACTGGACCTGTACCTAAATACACAAAAGTATATCCACCCCAGGAGGGTTCAGCAAGAAGCCGGTGCAAGTACACCGATTCTAGATTATGTACTACAAATGAATATACAATATAAATCACAGTGTCAATCCAAGTATTCCGGAATACTATGCCATACTCATCAATACAAGATAGCCTCCCGAGTTGTACTGGCCCTGTACCCACACGGGATACACACCCCAGAGAGTCCTCGTCAGGCCCTCCCTGGCGTACAACCCAACCGAGTGATCCGCAGATACTCGAAGTCTAACGGATCCCAGGGGACCCTCGCTGGTTTTACTCGGCTCTCACACACTCAATAAACATATGGCACAAATCACAGTTTCACGAAAATCATATTTGTACATATTCAAACGAAGTACAATAAACGAAATCAAAGTACTTGCCTTGGTTGGAAACGACACGAGAATAATGAACGGAAATGTGAACAGTCCAACCCTTTCAACGATTTGATCCTAGTTCAACAAAACACCGAATCAAATACCATACTATGAATATGGAAATATTCGCCTTAAGTTTTGCCCTTAGGGACCTTTATTCAAACACTACGAAGACAACATGGATCGAATCCATACTACGGAGGATAATTAAGGATTTAATCCGTGAATCTTGGGGAAAAACGAAGGATTGTGATTACAACATCATAATCTAGCACAAATCCGAGATAAACTAGATTAAAATTGAAGATCTCAACAAAACTCCCAAAATATGAAGAACTAGGGTTCCAGCGGATTATACCTTGATTTGGACGGTGAAAGTTGATGAGACGTTGATAACTTGGTGTTAGGAACTCAAAGTTATTGTTGGATGAAGAAATCCGACCAAAATCTGCACTTACTACGCCCAAGACTGCTCAGCCGCCGGAGAAGGAGAAGAAGGAAATGAAAATGACGATTAGAACGTGCTCAGCGTATATATATACTGGTGGGAAACTAGCGCGCGCTAAGACTAAAAGTTAGCGTGCGCTAACGTGCTAGGCAGATCTGAGAACCTCTTATCGACTTCGGTAGCGCGCGCTACCCAGAAATATTAGCGTGCGTTATCGAGCATGACTAGCGCGCGCTAAGCCCGGAACATAGCGTGCGCTACCTGCTATCGCCCGTAGTCCAGAACAATCTGTCCTCACTGCCCTGCCGACTCAGCGCGCGCTAACCTAATAACAGTGTGCGCTAGAGCGATGAAATAGCGTACGCTAGTCTGACTATAGCGTGCGCTAACGCCCCACTCCAGAGTCCAGAAACTCTCCAGGCCTCACTGCCCAGTAGGCCTAGCGTACGCTACGCACAAGGGTAACGTGCGCTACTTATCCGTTGATAGCATGCGCTAGAAATACAGTCTAGCGCACGCTACTGTTGCTTCCAGCACAAAATTCACGAAAATCGGCCAAAACGAACAAAATCCGTAAATCACTAAATTCCGTGATTATCAACCATGAATACATCAAATATAGTCCTCATGTCCTACAAATTCGACTAGTCACAATACAGCAAGATAAATCCAAAACGACGCGCAAAATACACAGTTATTACACCCTTACCCCCTAAAAAGAAGTTTCGGCCTGAAACTTAAGATTCGAAAAGCTTAGGGTAACGAGCACGCATATTTTCTTCGGTCTCACAGGTGGCTTCCTCAACTCCATGCTTAGACCATTGGACCTTAACCAACGGAATCACTTTCCGTCGCAACTGTTTCACTCGGCGTTCCAATATGGACACCGGTTGTTCTTCATATGTGACATCTTCATTAACTTCAATCTCTTGATAGTCAATAACATGGCTGGGATCTGGAACATACTTGCGTAATTGCGAAACATGGAATACATTATGAACATGGCTAAGCATTGGAGGCAACGCTAGTCGATAAGCTACATCACCTACCTTGTCCAGAATCTCGAAGGGGCCAATATAATGGGGACTAAGTTTCCCCTTCTTACCAAACCGTAGAACTCCACGAGTCGGAGATACTTTTAACAACACATGGTCTCCCGCCTGGAACTCTATCGGTCGACGACGAACGTCGGCATATGACTTTTGTTGACTCTGAGCGGTCAACAACCTTTGCCGAATAATTGCGACTTTTTCCCGAGTATGAACCACCAAGTCTGGTTCTACTCCAAGTAACTCATATGGTTCGTCCCAACAGATTGGCGATCTACACCGTCTTCCATATAATGCTTCAAACGGAGCCATCCCAATCGAACTATGCCAACTGTTATTGTACGCGAATTCAATAAATGGTAAATGAGTCTCCCAATCTTCTTTCCAATCCAATGCACAAGCCCTCAACATGTCTTCCAGCGTTTGGATCGTTCTCTCCGATTTCCTGTCTGTCTGGGGATGATAAGCGGTGCTGAAATTCAGTTTGGTACCGAGTGCTCAATGTACTGCTTGCCAGAAATGTGACACAAAACGCCCATCGCGATCAGACACTATACTCTTTGGGGTACCATGGAGTCTCACAATCTCCGCAATGAATAACCGAGCCAGCCTCTCTGGTCACCAAGTATCTCTAATGCCCAGAAAGTGTGCGGATTTGGTTAGCCGATCAACGATTACCCAAATCATATTCACTCCAGTTCGCATCCTTGGCATTCCCACAATAAAATCCATCGCTACATCTTCCCACTTCCATTCCGAAATTGGTAGCGGTTGCAATTTACCGGCAGGTCTCTGATGCTCCGCTTTAACCTGCTGACAAGTCAAGCATTTTGACACGAACTCCGTTACATCTTTCTTCATGTTCGGCCACCAAAAATTTTTCTTCAAGTCCTTATACATTTTACTCATACCCGGATGAATCGAGTACAGAGTACAATGTGCTTCATTCAAAATCACTTGTTTGAGATCCTCCCGATTAGGTACACAAGTTGTACCTCGAAATCGAAGAACTCCGTCTTCATCGATTAAAAATCCAGGAGCTTTTCCTTTAACACTGTCTTCCCGAAGCTGCACAATTGAGAGATCATCTAACTGTTTGGACTTAATATCTTCCATCACGGATGATGAAATCTCTAGGAAACGCAACTGTCCTTGAGTTCTATGAGGCCAAACTTCAATTTCCAAATCAATCAACTCTCGTCTGAGCTTCGGTTGAATGGTAAGTAGTTCCAGCTTCTGCAACATGACTGACTTGCGACTTAATGCGTCGGCAACGACGTTCGCTTTACCTGGATGGTAAAGAATGTCAAGATCATAATCTTTGAGCAATTCCAACCATCGCCGCTGATGCATATTTAGCTCTTTCTGTGTGAATATATACTTCAAGCTCTTATGATCCGTATACACTCGACAAGAAGAACCATATAAGTAATGCCTCCAAATTTTCAACGCAAACACCACAGCGGCTAACTCAAGATCATGAGTAGGATAATTCATCTCGTATGGCTTTAATTGTCGAGATGCATAAGCCACTACTCTCTCATTTTGCATCAATACACATCCCAGTCCTTGTTTAGAAGCATCACTATAAATAACGAAACCTTCCGTTCCTTGCGGTAAGGCTAGGATCGGTGACGTAGTCAACCGCTTTTTCAACTCGTCAAAACCCTTCTGACATTCATCACTCCATTCAAATTTTTGCGTCTTCTGCAAAAGTCGGGTGAGTGGTCGAGCAATTTTCGAGAATTCATCAATAAATCGACGATAATAACCAGCTAACCCCAAGAAACTCCGAACTTCCTTAACATTCCTTGGGGGTTCCCAAGCTAAAACCGCTTCAACCTTCTGAGGATCTACCCGAATACCATCGGCTGATATGATGTGCCCCAGAAAAGCAACTTCTCTAAGCCAGAACTCGCACTTAGAAAATTTAGCATAAAGCTTATCAGCCCTCAAAATACTCAACGCGATCCTCAAGTGTTCGGCATGCTCCGTCTCACTTTTGGAATAGATTAATATATCGTCAATAAACACCACCACAAATTTATCAAGATATTCGATAAAGGTTTTGTTCATAAGCGGCATAAAGGCCGCCGGAGCATTTGTTAAACCGAATGGCATAACTACGAATTCGTAATGCCCATACCTCGTTCGAAATGCAGACCTGGGAATATCCGAATCTCGAATTCGCAGTTGGTAATATCCTGACCTCAAATCAATCTTGGAGAAAACCGTAGCCCCTTGTAATTGATCAAATAGATCATCGATTCTTGGCAACGGATACTTGTTCTTGATAGTGAGTTTATCTAACTCACGGTAGTCAATACATAGCCGTAAGGATCCATCTTTCTTAAAATCGAACAATACCGGTGCACCCCATGGCGACACACTAGGCCGAATATAACCTTTGTCCAGCAATTCACCCAATTGTTTCTTCAATTCTAACATTTCCGATGGGGCCATTCTGTATGGTGCCTTGGATATTGGCGCTGCATTGGGCTCTAGTTCGATGACGAACTCTACTTCACGATGTGGTGGCAATCCTGGCAAATCATCCGGAAATACATCTGGAAATTCGTTCACAATTGGAATAGAATCTAATTGAACTCTGCCAGCTTATGTCTTCATTGCATAACACCAATAACCGGTACAACCTTGGTTCAACAATTTCACAGCTTTCATAGCTCGAATAATGTTCCCAGTACTATCGGGTTTCTGTCCTTCAAAAACATATTCCGCGCCATCCTGATCAATGATCGAGATTATCTTTCGACGATAATCCATTACTGCTCCATGATGATCTAACCAGTTATCACCTAGAATTAAATCTTCTCCCTTCATATCAATAACAATCAAGTCAGATGGCCAATCTCTACCGCCGATGGTTACAGGGCAATTGACAATCTCTCGATCCCCAACTATCCTTTCCCCACTCGGTAATCCAACGACAAAAGGTTCACATGCAGAGAGGCCAATAAGACTCAAACGATTCACACAAGACAATGATATAAAGGAATGTGTAGCTCCAGAATCAAATAATACATCTACCGGGTGCGCACGAATATAAACAATACCTGACGTAGTTGCAGCCCCCACGTCGTTAGTCCGCCTCATTTCATACAATCGGGGTGGGGCTGATCCAATGCTAGATGCATCCCTATGCTCGGTCTTGCCTCTACCACGTCCAACACTCGTAGTTGGCTGACTCGAGATGGTGCTTGCAGGAACTGGGGATGACTTGGCAAGGATTCTACTCGCTCTCTCACAATATGATGCCCGATGTCCCGGTTTTCCGCACGTGAAACAAATAACAGGGCGTGATGCACAATGGGAATTGATATGGCCAGGAACTCCACAATTAAAACAAACTTTCGGCCCTCCTCCACTAGGTTGCGAAGGACCAACGGAAGATTGTACAGAGGGTTGAGGTTTACGCGATCCGCTGCTTCGAAAACTACCAGAAAATTTTGGTCTCTTCGCATTCGAAACCGTAGGAGTCAGAACGGACACCATCTCATAAGCAAGCACTCTGTCCTGATATTCTCACAGAGTAGTGCACCCAATGCCCGCCATATACTTTCGGACCTCCGGTTTCATCCTTGCGTCAAAGTGCAGTATCTTGTCTATCTCATCCTTAACTCGATCTTGGACATACACTAATTGCTTGTTGTATGTCTTGATTGCCTCGGAAATGGGAACGTCCTCGGGTTGGGCTCTGAAAAATTCACTGACTCTAGCTAATTGTACCGGCGCTGGACAATACTAAGCTTCCATTAGTTCCTTAAATTCTTCCCAAGTGACATCACGGTCTCTGGGCTTAACAGCCCTCCACCAATCCGACGCGTCATCAACCGTCAGATATTGAGCAATCGGAACTCTTTTGGCTTTAGGGCAGCCAATACCGTCAAAGATCTTTTCCAGGTCGACTAACCAATGATCCCAGTTGTTCTCATCTCCGGAACCGTCGAATCTGGGAGGGTTCATCTTCATAACTTCCTGAAGACACCAATCTTCAATCGTCCTGCCAGTATTAATATTATGCACCACTTGGGCCAGTTGGTGCACCTGTATGACAACTTGTTGCAGAACGTTAGGTACTTAGGCCTCCGAACCTCCATCTGAACCTCCCGAAGGAATCGGGTCTGATCTAGTCGCAGAACGAGATGCCGATTCTGAAACGGACCTCTCGGATTCAGACACTGCTACTCTGCCACGGCCTCGACCACGACCGCATTGGCGGATAGCTCTACCTCTCGGCATACTGAGGAATAAGAATGGTTCAACAAAGAGACGATTACAATAATAGATTTCACAATATTAAGGCAATTATTTCCGAAGGAAAGAAACAACCAACATCCGAAGAGTCTTCCAGCACAGGCAACACGAGGTGGTAGCATGCCAATGATATCGTAGACAACAACTGACTCAATTTAACAGACCCAAAAACGCCGACAGCCTAGGTATCCATAAACCTACACTCCGATACCATAATCTGTAACACCCCCATGATTAATGGGGATATTACAGCGCCGTAGATTCTTTTTAGAGAATCTACCAGGCTAAGACCAACACAAAATACATTAAACAATAACAAAACTAGGACATTCATCCATTAAGAGACACCAAATTCAACTCGTTAAGTTGTACACCACAATACCAAATAACAAATCGTCCCGTAGGATCATAAAACACAACCATTTCAACGGTAGTACAACAACACCATTAACCATCAAATCTGAGACGACATACAAAACAGACAGTACCCGCGCGAGTACAAAACCAAAACATGACTTTAACCATGACCGAACAACCACCAACTCAATTTAGCACACGATATCACTGCTGCCCACCAAGCTCGTGTCCGTCCTGTGCTAGTTCTCCCACTGGACCTGTACCTGAATACACAAAAGTATATCCACCCCAGGAGGGGTCAGCAAGAAGCCGGTGCAAGTACAACGATTCTAGATTATGTACTACAAATGAATATACAATATAAATCACAAGGCGATCCAAGTATTCCGGAATACTATGCCATACTCATCAACACAAGATAGCCTCCCGAGTTGTACTGGCCCTGTACCCACACGGGATACACACCCCAGAGAGTCCTCGTCAGGCCCTCCCTGGCGTACAACCCAACCGAGTGATCCGCAGATACTCGAAGTCTAACGGATCCCAGGGGACCCTCGCTAGTTTTACTCGGCTCTCACAAACTCAATAAACATATGGCACAAATCACAGTTTCACGAAAATCATATTTGTACATATTCAAACGAAGTACAATAAACGAAATCAAAGTACTTGCCTTGGTTAGAAACGACACGAGAATAATGAACGGAAATGTGAACAGTCTAACCCTTTCAACGATTTGATCCTAGTTCAACAAAACACCAAATCAAATACCATACTATTAATATGGAAAGATTCGCCTTAAGTTTTGCCCTTAGGGACCTTTATTCAAACACTACGAAGACAACATGGCTCGAATCCATACTACGGAGGATAATTAAGGATTTAATCCGTGAATCTTGGGGAAAAACGAAGGATTGTGATTACAACATCATAATCTAGCACGAATCCGAGATAAACTAGATTAAAATTGAAGATCTCAACAAAACTCCCAAAATATGAAGAACTAGGGTTACAGCGGATTATACCTTGATTTGGACGGTGAAAGTTGATGAGACGTTGATAACTTGGTGTTAGGAACTCAAAGTTATTGTTGGATGAAGAAATCCGACCAAAATCTGCACTTACTACGCCCAAGACTGCTCAGCCGCCGGAGAAGGAGAAGAAGGAAATGAAAATGACGATTAGAAAGTGCTCAGCGTATATATATACTGGTGGGAAACTAGTGCGCGCTAAGACTAAAAGTTAGCGTGCGCTAACGGGCTAGACAGGCAGTACAGAACCTACTGTCTGACTTCGGTAGCGCACGCTACCCAGAAATATTAGCGTGCGTTATCGAGCATGACTAGTGCGCGCTAAGCCCGGAACATAGCGTGCGCTACCTGTTATCGCCCGCAGTCCAGAAAAATCTGTCCTCACTGCCCTGCCGACTCAGCGCGCGCTAACCTAATAACAGCGTGCACTAGAGCGATGAAATAGCGTACGCTAGTCTGACTATAACGTGCGCTAACGCCCCACTCCAGAGTCCAGAAACTCTCTCGGCCTCACTGCCCAGTAGGCCTAGCATACGCTACGCACAAGGGTAACGTGCGCTACTTATCCGTTGATAGCGTGCGCTAGAAATACAGTCTAGCGCGCGCTACTGTTGCTTCCAGCACAAAATTCACGAAAATCGGCCAAAACGAACAAAATCCGCAAATCACTAAATTTCGTGATTATCAACCATGAATACATCAAATATAGTCCTCATGTCCTACAAATTCGACTAGTCACAATACAGCAAGATAAATCCAAAACGACGCGCAAAATACACGGTTATTACAGTGACCAGCCCCTGGCGAGCCATCATTCATACATTCCTCACCGGAACCTTCACCCAAAAGGCCCAGACGACTGCAGTTCAGCTAGGAGGAGCAGCCAGAACATCATTCCAGTACTGAATCCAGGTCGCCTATCCACCTGGAGGACCAGCCTACTCCAGGAAGCCTGGAAACTCAGATCGTCCCTGTCCTCACTCCAGCATTCATTTCAGAAGAGGAAGAAGCAGGTTTAATTATCTCCAACCCTGAAGAAAACTACACCTTTCACCTGCTGGACAACAATCCTTTTAACCTGTCTTTGGAGCAATTACAATTGGTCAAACCTCAAGCTTTAAAACACTCTTTTGTAAATATTTTTGAAGAGTGGAAATTTTTAAAATCACTGTCATTTGCAAAACTTCAAACCTTTATTGAAACCAGTGGTTGGGAATATCCCTAAGCCATAGAGGATGTGCTGATACACTTTCGCAAAGTATCAGACATAGTTTTGATCCTCCAGGAGAATTGGTTCATGTCAAATTTCAAAACCAACATGGACCAATTCATCCATTCTATAATGTACAGTATTTTTGATGGATCTTTTGGGAAAGAAGATGAGGAGGAAGAGCAAGAAAGAAATAAGGATTGAAGAAGTAAATGGAGAAGAAGAAGAAGAGTAGGTCATTGTTATAGATGACGAAGAGGAGCAGGAAGAAAGAGAAGGAGGAGAAAATGTTGTAGTTGAAAAAGAAACAGAGGAAGAAGTTGAAAAAACAGAGGAACTAGTAGATGAAGAAGAAGAAGAAGGGGAAGAGGTAGACCAGGATGATGATGAAGGAAAGGAGGATGATGAGGATGATGGAAAAGATAATGAAAAGGATGATAAGAATGATGATGATGATGATGATGATAATGATAAGGATGAAGGAGGAGATCAAGTGGCTGAAAAACAAAAAAAGAGAATGAGGAAGATCAAGAGAAGGAATTAGAAAAGGAAGAAAAAGAGAGAGAAAAGGAGCCGGAGCGAGAGCCAGAATTAGAGGCTGCAGACAAGGCTGGGGCGCCTGCCCGGTATACCAGCCTGGACGCAGAGTTGGCTGAGGACTCCAGATCGGGGACACCTTAAAATACCCCTTCTGGATTACCGGCTGCAGATAGGAGCCTGCAGTCTAGTGGATCATTCGCAGAAGGCTCAGGCGAGCACTCTCCACCATCGCAGATCTCACCTGCGATGACCGAGCTGATAAGGCAAATAGTGAAGGATACTATTGGAGAGTTGATTACATCTCAGGTCACCCCTGACCTCCAATCCATCAATGCTAAGATAGATACTTTGCTGCAGTGGGTAGTCCCCCAACCTCCTCCTCCTACAAACAACAGAATGCCATTTGGCATGTCTGACTGGATGCTTCGAGTAGAGCAGCAGTTGACCATTTTGGTTGATGCTGGCAAAAAGGGGGAAGATAGGATCCAGGGGGAAGGCAGCATCCAAGGAGAAATAAGGGAAGATCTAAGAACTAAGAAAAGGCAGGATGTCCAGTTGATCATTGCTGGGACATCCTCAGCAAAAAGGAAGGGAGAAGCTTCAGAACCAGAAGAACAGGCTGGTGATCAGCCTACAGGCAAAAAGAGGAGGACCAGAGGAGGATTCGAGCCTACTCTGGAGTGGGAAGGCAAAGAGTTGTGGTACATTGAAGATTTTGTACCATACGAAGCTCTACCCATGTGGGGATTTGCTAGGAAAAAGTTCATCAGAGACTATTATATCTGGGAAATACTCCAGGATAATAATTGCTCCCCACAGCAGATCTTCATCAACTTCATGGAAGAAGCTCATCCACAAATCTGGACTATACTTCTAAAACATGCTGAGGCACGCAATGCATATCCCATGATCCCTCTGTTCAGTGCCAAAGAACCTCCCACATTGGAGAAAGGTAATGCTTTGGATGAACTTGCACTCCAGATAAAAATAAAGAAAGTCTGTGTTGAGAATAAGTTCTCATCACAAGAAGAGCAAGACTTTGCAGCTCTTGTTGTAAAGAGGAAGTATGGTCTTGCCCCTGTCAAGACAAGACCAATTGGAGCTAAACCTTTCAGGCCTGCCAAGCAGCCTATCCGTAGAGGCAGAGGCAGATGACTTTCATTTAATTTTGTATCTTGTAAAATTTTCTTGTAAAATTTAAAACATGTACTTGTAATCAATTCAGAAAATTTTATAACAGTCTTTCGAATGACAATTTCTAGTTGTCTCAAAAACTAGACTGATTTTAGTTTGCGTCTTGCACTCAAGTGCAGACTTGCTTATTTGAATATTTGCTTAAGTTTTTCCATCATCAAAATAGGGGGAATTTGTTAGGAATAGTTGTTAGATTTTGATGATGTCATTAATATAAATTCAAATACTTATTACTTGGCAAAAATGTAAGGAAGAACCAAATGAGTATCTTCCATAGGCCAAAATTATGTTAAGTTTAAATAGTTGGCAAAATGTAAAGAATAACCAAATGAGTATCTTCTATAGGCCAAAATAAGTTAGGCTCAAAAATCGGCTAAGTACAAGTACAGCTGAGTTTATCAGAGAGGTACAACCGAGTCAATCAGAGAAGTTCTGGTCAACAAAAATCATCAGAGATGTTTGACCAGACTACAGTCGAGTAACCTCAGACAAGTCATCTGATTAGATGAGTCCCGAACAGTCATCATCAGAGAGGTCAAAACTCCAGAGAGGATGACGATACATCAGCCTACTTGAGATCAGCCAAGTACTCCAAGTCCACGTCAGCGTGCGTTGAAAAGTCAAATATTACGGAAAATCACATGCAACGTGAAGAGACAAATTGGAGAGATTCCCGCAAAAGGATATGAATTAAATAATTCATCCAGACCCACCTTGAAGACTTTAATTTTACTATATTCAAAAGATTCGGCGCCTCACATGCAAAGTCTTCACAATGGTCGATAGATGGATTAAAATATGGGAATCCAGCCTTGCAATGTTCAGAAAGGAATAAACAATGAAGTCTCTCTCCAACGGACTGATTTGTTACAGATTTGCAACGGCTATGAAGAGATGCTCAAGGATCTACTCTTATATATATCTGAAGATTTGAAGTTGAGCAACTACCGGTGTGAAAATATTCTCAAGCGATCAAAGCATTCAAGCAATCGAAAAGCAAACTATAGCATCGTGAAAAGAGCGGTTCTAAAAAGTTCATACTTGAAGAAGCTCTTAGTTGGAGAAGACAAAAACTCGTGTCTTTAATCCTATGTTCGGGGTACTTCACTGGTTGAAGTTCGAGACTGTAAAGGCATCCAAGGATCGAGGATCAAGAGGTGCGTGTTACAACGGCAAGGATTTCCACTGGTTGGAAGCTGTTGTAGTTTGGTTGATTCACTGTAATATTTATCACTGGTTGAAAATTATAGTGAATTCATCTCCAACTGGTTTGGACAAAAGTGGATTAGTAGAGGATTACCCCACCTCTGAGACCACTATAATTGCCTGCATACTTTACTGTTTTATAGCATCATACCTTAACTGCTGCATTCATTATTAAGTGTTTCATTAGTTATTTTGTATTCGTCATCAGCTGACTTCCGCACATATTGAGAACAAACGACTCGAAGTCATTTGTATATCTATCAGCTGAAGAAACTTACTCTTTGTGAAAAAGAGTTTAAGAGTTTCAATAAGTCTATTCACCCCCCCTCTAGACTTATTCCTGGACGACTTGTGACCTACAATATAGACATCATAATGACTTTTATTCGAAGTCTTTGAAGTCATATATATAGAGGTATAACTCATTGTTTCAGGCAATAACATTGTTAAAATGCACTTCAGGAGCTATCCAAATTGTGTGTCAGATTTTTCTTATTCAAATAATTTCATGAATAATGTTAGGTGTCATTGTCTATGCCTTCGGGGCATTGATTCATACATTACACGAAGATAAACATATTCGCCTTATTTTATTTGGAGTTGCATATTTGTATGTAGTTTGTGTAACACCCCCAAGTT
This sequence comes from Orobanche coerulescens, assembly GCA_033398695.1. Taxonomy (NCBI): domain Eukaryota; kingdom Viridiplantae; phylum Streptophyta; class Magnoliopsida; order Lamiales; family Orobanchaceae; genus Orobanche; species Orobanche coerulescens. The sequence goes on along the minus strand of CM065803.1, from coordinate 199,703,842 downwards.
ATTCAGGGTATATTACAGCGCCATGAGCCCCTCCGTGGGACCCACAAGGCTAATCATATGCGGAACTATAAATCTTGGCCGAGAAGGTCCAAATACAATGAAATGAAAGACAATACAAAGGGTATTCAAACCACATCCAATGTATCCAAATACATCACAACACAAAATCAATACCTCGGCAACACAACCGGGGCATCAAGGAAACTGAAAGATAATACTCGAGTATTCAATAACCATTCCAGTACAACAACACTGAATGGAGGAACACAAAATATAACTGGAGATAAGACACAGTATCACGCTTGCCCATCATCTTCATGCCGACCCGATACCTGCCTGTTCGCTCTCCTGGAACCTGAAATACATAAAAAGTATGTCCCCCATAAAGGGGTTAGCCATCGAATAGCTAGTGCAAGTATATCGAATATGAAATACAATACTCCTCGACAATAAAGTAAAAGTAACCATCAATTCATTATTTCAAGATTAGTATTCCGGAATAACTAAATCTCATAGCATCACATCAATACATACATGATCAACTGTGGAACCGCACTAGAGGCTATGGAACCCTCAGAGGACCCGTCGGTCCATCCCATCATGGTTAACTCATATTATCCGTGGAATCGCACCAGAGGCTACGAAAGCCTCAGAGGACCCGTCGACCCATCACAGAGTGGATATAAATAATCATGCCATTCATATATCTTACTTTCAAAGTCGAGAACGTACAATCACAAATATATACTTGCCTTTGAGACATCGAGAAAACGAACGGAAAAGAGTATGAGTTCGGTAGGTCCAAGAATGCACTTCTGGTACCTAAACGATTCGCAGGGGATATGATAATCAATAATCCATACTCATAACTCATGAAGAAACTCTCGAAACCCGCCTATGATTCACAATACTACGAGAGTAAACAACTAGGGGTTGGAAAATCACCCAAACCCTCATAAGTCCGAATACGGTGTAAACCAAACCGTAAAATCATAGGGGAAACATGTATACGGGGTAGATACATCATAATCTCAAGGTTCTCAAGCTTCAAAACGGATAAATCGGACGAATCTAAGAAAAACCCCAAAATTCCCAAAAATCAGGGTTCTAAGGATTTTTACCTTGATTAGGAAGATGGAATGGATTAGATGTTGTGAAATCTTTGTTCTTTAACAAAAGATGTTGATATCTGAAGAAAGACCGCCTCCAACCATCCAAAATTGCCTCTCCCGAGCTTATCCCATCTAAAATGAGTGAAAGGATGAATAAATGATGAAATGGAAGTCAACTGTCCAATATATATTTGCCCAGTCTAGCGCACGCTACGCCTCTAATATTAGCGTGCGCTAGTGGGGTCACCCGGTAGTCCAGTGGCTTTTGTCGACCCCGTTAGAGTGCGTTAGGTATACCATTGCGTGCGCTAATCGCCTTCCTTTAGCGTGCGCTAGCCGAAAGTTAGCGTGCGCTGCCTGGGAATTGGAGTCCAGAACCTAGTGTCCTATGCCCTGCTCGAGTCTTAGCACGCGCTGTCGTGATAGCTTAGCGTGCGCTACGCAACACATATAGAGTGCGCTAGCCGAAGCCTAGCGTACGTTACCTGATAGTCCAGACAATCTGGAAACCTCCCTGCCTCTACCGACCCAGCTCGATAACGTGCGCTACGGACGCGTTAGCGCGCGTTACTGACCACGAATAGCGTGCGCTAGTTAACTCCTAGCGTGTGCTAACTGCTAGTCCAGAGAGCAGTATTAGCTACTATCTCTGCCATGTCTGGTCCCTTAGCGCGTGCTACGGCTCAAAGCTACCATGCACTACTCAAGCAGAATTAGCGTGCGTTAGCCTAGGCCTAGCGTGCACTATTTCTCTGATACAGAACAATTACGCAAGGTCTAAACAACCACAATCAAGATCCAAACAAGATACGAAGCTCTAAAACAATATCAACAACATCACAAAGAGTTTATAGAGCGACAAAATAGGAAGAACGGCAAGGTCAAACAGTTAATAAAAAGTACGGATATTACATTCTCCCCCTCTAAAAAGAAGTTTCGTCCCGAAACTTAAGAAAAAAAAAGTTTGGGGTACTCCGACCGCATCTTCTCTTCCGTCTCCCAAGTCGCCTCCTCGACTCCATGCCTCAACCATTGCACTTTAACCAATGGAATGGTTTTATGCCGAAGTTGTTTCTCACGACGTTCAAGGATATTCACGGGTCTCTCTGGGAAGGTAATTTCCTCGGCTACGTCAATCTCACTATAGTCGATAACATGACTCGGATCCGGCACGTACTTTCTCAACTAAGACGCATGAAAAACACTATGAACGTGACTCAAAGCTGGAGGTAACGCCAAGCGATAAGCCAAATCTCCAACTCGGTCCAAAATCTCAAAAGGTTCGATATACCTCGGACTAAGTTTTCCTTTTTCCCGAAGCGGAAAACCCCTCTGGTCGGCGACACCTTGAGTAGAACATGATCCCCCACTTCGAACTCTAAAGGTCGACGACGAGTATCAGCATAGGATTTCTGACGGCTTTGGGCAGTCAGTAACCAATCCCGGATAATAGAAATCTTTTCCTTAGTCTCCATCAACATATCCGGCTCTGTTCCGATTAACTCTGAAGCCTCGTCCCAACATAATAGCGATCTACATCACCTACCGTAAAGTGCCTCGAACGGTGCCTTTTTGATCGACTCATGCCAACTATTATTGTAGGCAAACTCGATCAATGGTAAATGAAGTTCCCAATCATTACAGTCTAGGGCACAAGCCCGCAACATATCTTCCAACGTATGAATCATCCTCTCCATTTGACCGTCTGACTGAGGATGAAAGGACGTGCTCAATCTCAACTCGGTACCCAAAGCCTGATGAACGGCCTGCCAAAAATGCGATAATAAATGACAGTCTCGATCAGAAACAATGGTCTTGGGGGCACCGTGCAATCTTACGATCTCAGCTATAAAATTTCGAGCCAATCTCTCTGGTCCCCAAGTATCCTTAATACCCAATAAATGTGCAGACTTGGTCAACCGATCGACGATTACCCAAATCATATTCATTCCGGCCCTAGTTCTCGGCATGCCAGTGATAAAATCCATAGTTATGTCCTCCCACTTCCACTCGGAATGGGAAGTGGATTCAACAACCCCGCCGGTCGTTGATGTTCGATCTTGACTTGATGACACGTCAAATACCATAGTACAAACTCCGTGACATCCTTCTTCATGTTATTCCACCAAAAATTTTGTTTCAAGTCCTTGTACATCTTACTCGTTCCGGGGTGGATTGAGTAAGGTGTAGCAGGAGCTTCTCGGAGAATTCTCTGCCTCAACTCTAGATCATTCGGAACACAAAGCCTGCCCTGGAATCTCAGAATACTATCCTCGTGAACCATAAAGCCAGGGTCTTTTCCTTTAATTACATCTACCTTCAGTTGAGAGATCATTAGGTCACTCTACTGTTTTCCTTTGATGTCGTCAACCAAGGACGAAGTAACTTCGAGAGTGCACAACTGTCCTTGTACTCGTTGAAGCCAAACTTCTATTCCTTGCTCAATTAAATCCTGACGAATCTTCGTCTGAGATGTAAGAACCTCGAGCATTTGAAGAGATGCCGATTTGCGGCTCAAAGCATCCGCGACGACATTGGCTTTTCCTGGGTGGTAAAGAATTTCCAAATCGTAATCTTTTATCAATTCTAACCAACATCTCTGTCTCATATTCAGCTCTTTCTGACTGAAAATATATTTCAGGCTCTTGTGATCGGTATAAATCCGACACGGAGAACCATACAGATAATGCCGCCAAATCTTGAGTGGAAGACAATTGCGGCCAACTCCAAATCGTGAGTAGGATAATTCATCTCATACAACTTTAATTGTCGTGACTCAAAAGCTATCGTCTTATCGTGCTGCATAAGCACACAGCCAAGACCTTGACCCGAAGCGTCATTATAAGCCGCAAATCCCTCACTACCATGCGGTAAAGCTAGAATCAGCGCTGAAGTCAAACATCTCTTCAGCTCATCGAAGCTCTGTTGTCTCTCAGCCGTCTAAAAAAACTTTTCTGTCTTCTGGAGTAACTTCGTAAGCGACCGAGCGAGTTTTGAAAACCCCTCGATAAACCGACGGTAATACCCAGCAAGGCCCAGAAAGCTACGAACTTCCTTAACATTTTTAGGCGGTGCCCAATCTAGAACTACCTCAATCTTCTGTGGGTCTACACGAACCCCTTCAGCTGAGATCACATGGCCGAGAAACATAACTTCTTCCAAACAGAACTCACATTTCGAGAATTTTGCATAGAGATGCTCGGTTCTCAAAATATCTAGTACCAAACGTAAGTGTCGGGCATGTTCCTCCTTATTTCGAGAATAGATCAAAATGTCATCAATAAATACGGCTACACATCTGTCGAGGTACTCGATGAATATCTTGTTCATTAGCTGCACGAATAATGCCGGTGCATTAGTCAATCCAAAAGGCATAACTACAAATTCATAATGCTCGTATCTCGTCCGAAAAGCAGTCTTCGGAACGTCGGACTCTTTCACCCTGAGTTGATATTACCCTGATCTCAAATCAATTTTTGAGAAAACTACAGCCCCCTGCAACTAATCAAATAAATCGTCTATACGAGGCAAAGGATACTTGTTCTTGATGGTCACTTTGTTCAGTTCATGGTAGTCGATGCATAAACGTAGTGAACCATCCTTTTTTCTCACAAAAAGAACAGGCGCACCCCAAGGCGAAGCGCTCGGTCTGATGTACCCTTTTTCCAATAATTCTCCCAGTTGATTCTTTAATTCCTGCATCTCGGAAGGTGCCATACGATAAGGTGCCTTAGAAATCGGGGCCGCATCAGGCTCTAAATCTACAGAAAATTCTATCTCTCGATCTAGCGGTAATCCCGGGAGTTCGTCCAGGAAAACATTGGGATACTCATTAACAACCGAAATCGAAGAGAAATCGACTCCGTTCCCTTCCGTCTTCAAAGCGTAACACCAATAGCCCGTGCGACCTTTATTCAAAAGTTTTACGGTCTTCATGGCGCTGATAAGCAACTTAGATTGGCCCGTCTTACATCCCAAAAATGAGTACTCAAATCCATCTTCAGTCATCATGGTGATAACCTTAGTACGGTAATTCATAATCGCTTGGTGACTATCAAGCCAATCCTCGTCGAGGATCACGTCCTTGCCTTCCATATCGACTACAATCAAATTTGATAACCAATCTACACCGGATATAACCACCGGAAAATCTCTAATCTCCCGGTTTCCTACAATTCTATCTCCGCTGGGTAGTTTCACAATGAAAGGATCGCAAGCAGTCATATAATTTATATTCAAACGGCGTACACACTCCAAAGAAATGAAAGAATGTGTAGAACCCGTATCGAAAAGTACACGGACTGGATGAGAATAAATATGAATGGTACCTGAAGCCACCGCCGCGTCGGGTTCATCTGTTTGACGCATCTCATAAATTCGTGGTTGTACCAAACCGACGCTAGAGTTTCCCCCTCCAGTGTTTTGGCCTCGTCCCCGGCCCCTGCCATAATTCTGCTGAGACTGACCAAAAGATTGCCGATGATTCACGCCTTGATCAAGTGGCGTTGGGGCAGAAGCCCAGTGTCTAGAGTCTGATTTGGTTCGGAACAATAAGTCGCTCTATGCCCCATCTGTCCGCAAGTATGGCACTTCAAAGGTGGGAAATTGCATTCCAAATTGACGTGGCCTGGAAGACCACAATTATAGCAAGTCACCGTGCGAGTTGAGGTGCCCGGAGCAGAATGGAAACTCCTCTTTCTTTTAGCAGAACGTGACGACTGTCCGGCGGAACGGTTATTCGCCTGTGACCTCTGGAAGTTGCCACTCTTAGAGCCAGCAAAATTTCCCGCGATCTTCTGCTTCTTCAGTTCTTCATTAGTATCATTGCCGGCGCTTAACAAGTCATTAGCCAAAGCTCTGTCCTAATATTCCTTCAACGTGGTGCAAGAAAATCCGGCCATGTACCGACGTAAGTCCATATTCATCCACATATCAATGTAACGGATCTTATCACGCTCGTTTCGCACTTGATCCTTCACGTGGATCAATTGTTGGTTGTACTCCACGATTGCCTGCGAAACGGGAATGTTTTTAGGTTTAGCCTCGAAAAAGGCTCAAATTCGGCCTTCTCGCACCGGCCAAGGACAAAACTCGGCCTACAAAAGCTCTTTAAATTCTTCCCACGTAGCAACACGATCCTGCGGCTTGATGACTTTCCACCACGTAGTGGCCTCCTTGGTGAGGAAATACTGAGCAATTGGTACTTTCCTCGCCTCGGGACAATCAACCGCTTCAAAAAATTTCTCCAACTCCGCTAGCCAATACTCCCATCTTAACGGGTCTGTGGCACTGCCAAATTGTGGAGGGTGCATACGGATTACATTTTGAAGCAAGGCATCCGTTGTTGGATTCGGATTGTTCAACTGAACGGCTTGGGCCAAAATGGTCATCTGGTTAGCCAATTGTTGAAGTATGTTCGTAACTCCAACATCCACGCTGTTTCCGTGGCCAGTCGACTGGTTGTGATGACTTTTGGTGTCAGGATGCTCCGAGTTAGATAGGTTGGGGTTGGTCGATCTCGCAACGGAACTGATGGAAATGGCTGCGCCACGTCCTCGTCCACGTCCACGGCCACGACCTCGGCCTCGTCCCCTACCAGCTGACATGATGAAGAACACACAAGGCACGTAAGTACAATTCAATCGCACGTCATCGAAGTGCCCGGTTCTCAAAGCTACCAAAATAGAAGCAAAACGATTAAGGAAACACCAGAAGAGTAAGAGGTCTTACAAGTACCGGTCACAATGTGATGATGGCAAAGTAGTGATACTGTAGACAACCGATGACTCAATCGACCCAAAAGACCGACAGCCTAGGTATCCATAGACCTAAGCTTTGATACCATATTCTATAACACCCCCAAGTTATTCAAGGTATATTACAGCACCGTGAGCTCCGCCGTGGGACCCACAAGGCTAATCATACACGGAACGATAAATCTTGGCCGAGAAGGTTCAAATACAATGAAATGAAAGACAATACAAAGGGTATTCAAACCACATCCAATGTATCCAAATACATCACAACACAAAATCAATACCTCGGCAACACAATCGGGACATCAAGGAAACTGAAAGATAATACTCGAGTATTCAATAACCATTCCAGTACAACAACACTGAATGGAAGAACACAAAATATAATTGGAGATAAGACACAGTATCACGTTTGCCCATCATCATCATGCCGACCCGATACCTCCCTGTCCGCTCTCCTGGAACCTGAAATACATAAAAAATATTTCCCCCATAAAGGGGTTAAGTATATCGAATATGAAATACAATACTCCTCGACAATAAAGTAAAAGTAACCATCAATTCATCATTTCAAGATTAGTATTCCGGAATAACTAAATCTCATAGCAACACATCAATACATACATGATCAACCGTGGAAGCGCACCAGAGGCTACGGAACCCTCAGAGGATCCGTCGGTCCATCCCAGAGTGGTTAACTCATATTATCCGTGGAATCGCACCAGAGGCTACGAAACCCTTAGAGGACCCGTCGGCCCATCCCAGAGTGGATATAAATAATCATGCCATTCATATATCTTACTTTCAAAGTCCAAAACGTACAATCATAAATATATACTTGCCTTTGAGACATCGAGAAAACGAACGGAAAAGAGTATGAGTTCGGTAGGTCCAATAATGCACTTCTGGTACCTAAACGATTCACAGGGGATATGATAATCAATAATCCATACTCATAACTCACGAAGAAACTCTCGAAACCCGCCTACGATTCACAATACTACAAGAATAAACAACTAGGGGTTAAAAAATCACCCAAACCTTCACAAGTCCGAACACGGTGTAAACCAAACCGTAAAATCGTAGGGGAAACATGTATACGGGGTAGATACATCATAATCTCAAGGTTCTCAAGCTTCAAAATGGATAAATCGGACGAATCTAAGAAAAACCCCAAAATTCCCAAAAATTAGGGTTCTAAGGATTTTTACCTTGATTAGGAAGATGGAATGGATTAGATGTTGTGAAATCTTTGTTCTTCAACCAAAGATGTTGATATCTGAAGAAGGATCGCCTCCAACCGTCCAAAATCGCCTCTCCCGAGCTTCTCCCATCTAAAATGAGTGAAAGGATGAATAAATGACGAAATGGAAGTCAACTGTTCAATATATACTTGCCCAGTCTAGCGCACGCTACGCCTCTAATATTAGCATGCGCTAGCAGGGTCACCGGGTAGTCCAGTGGCTTCTGCCGGCCCCATAAGCCTGCATTAAGTATACCGTTGCGTGCGCTAATCGTCTTCCTTTAGCGTGCGCTAGCCGAAAGTTAGCGTGCGCTGCCTGGGAATTGGTGTCCAGAAATTGGAGTCCGGAACCTACTGTCCTCTACCCTGCTCGAGTCTTAGCACGCGCTGTCGTGATAGCTTAGCGTGCGCTACGCAATACATATAGCGTGCGCTAGCCGAAGCCTAGCGTACATTACCTGATAGTCCAGACAATCTGGAAACCTCCCTGCCTCTGCCGACCCAGCTTGATAGCATGCGCTACGGACGCGTTAGCGCGCGCTACTGACCACGAATAGCGTGCGCTAGTTAACTCCTAGCGTGCGCTAACTGCTATCCAGAGAGCAGTATTAGCTACTGTCTCTGCCCTGTCTGGTCCCTTAGCGCGCGCTACGGCTCAAAGCTAGCGTGCGCTACTCAAGCAGAATTAGCGTGCGTTAGCCTAGGCCTAGCGTGCGCTATTTATCTGACCCAGAACACTTCCGCAAGGTCTAAACAACCACGATCAAGATCCAAACAAGATATGAAGCTCTAAAACAATATCGACAACATCACAAAGAATTTACAGAGCGACAAAATAGGAAGAACGGCAAGGTCAAACAGTTAATAAAAAGTACGGGTATTACAGTTTGCCTATTTCGAGTAGTTTCTTCTGAAAACATCGAAAATAGTTTCTTCTGAAAACATCGAAAATAGTTTCTTCGGGAAATATAATTTATTTTCTCGATTTCAATTATTTTCTTCAATAAAAAAATACTGCAATATATGTTTTGATACGTAACAAACTCAATATGTAATTAATAAGAACTTCTGATTCTAAGGCATGGTATACCGTTTAGATATAATAATAGTTTATGTATGAAAGTGTTGGTTTCGTAATATTGATTACAATTATTTCTCATAAATCATAAAATTTAGATAATAATATAGTTCTCGTGAGAACTATCACATAGTGAACTCAATTTTCACTTTTATCTATTATTTGTGCCATTTTGTACAAAAGATCATGGATAAATATCAATATATTTTCCATAGACTTAATTTGCTCTCAAGAGCATGTTATATTCCTAAGGAATATCAATCTTGCTACTTCGGGAGCAACGATATGTAATATTTATGATTATCATAAATCATAACCATATATCAATCGTGGTACTTCGGGAGCAACGATATATAATCATAAATATTATATATAAATCGTAACAAATACGAATATTACATCAATATGAAATATATCTTGCAATAAAATATATTTTTCATAATTCACAAAATAAAAGCATATTCACAAATTAAAATGTGCTATGAATCAATTTCAATATATATAAAATTAAATGCTTTGGTACGCTTACTTACTCCATAAATAATTCCAGATCTTTGATCCTTGAACGGGATACTAAAATATGGCTTCTCTCCATAGCATGCACATTATCATGGGCAACATATTTTCCTATATGCATGTAAAACATGAATATGGTTAGATTCATAAGTGTACAAATCAATGGACAAATGAATCATTAATTAGAAAAAGATGGAGAGTTGAGAAACGTCCGGAAAAGGGGCCACTGGGCTCGATATTGGGCGGAAAAGGACTCGAGCGCGGCGGTACAACAACTCAGTGTTGGATGAGGCCGGATCTTCAAATTTCCTCGTAAAAATCTGCTTCTGTTCGGCGACAGATTCAGAAATATTACAAAATCCGATCTCCACCGTTTAATATACATATATTTATGTTAGGAAGTTGCTATCAAAATTTCAAGCTGATCCGACGATTAACGATGCGGGAAACGCAATTTTTCCGCAGCCTCACAGTGCAGAAATCTAATCGCAGATTTTTCTTTTTTGCGAATTTCGGAAATCAGAAGGAAAAAAAACTACTGTTAGAGTATCGTGCTGATAACGTGTTATAAAATATAAAAATAAAAAGAACAGATTTGTTGACCCAGTTCGTCAATAATGACTACATCTGGGGGCATACCAAACCAGGAGAGTATTCACTATAATTTGTGTGTTTCTGAGTACAAGAATACAATCAGAAGAGATATATTTATACTTATAATTAGGGATGTAACCCTAAAAGCGCACTAGGCATCTTAGCATATTAAGTGTCTTATTCTATAATTAATGTCTATAAAATAATATATTTACAATATTAGATTTATTGTTACACTTATTAAAATATAGCTAATGAATTAAAGACTAAGCATATAATAGTTTAGATTTTTATTAAGGAGATTACAGATTTGTTTTATATTTTTCACGTATTTATATACTTTCTTGTATGTTAACTTTTAAGTTTCTATTTTCATCATATGAAATTTTTATTGGCTTAAAAAACGAAGTCATATTGTAATATTTTAATTGGCCAAACTTATAAGATAATATTTATATTTATTAAATGTGTTCAATTAAATATCTTCGAATTTATTTCGTAAGTGCCCTATATTTTAAAAAATATTCCCATTTACATATATTGTACATTTATATATATCATTATTTAATGAGTTTTTTTATGTATTCACGAATCACAAAATTCGTAAGATCTAGAAGTTGGTTAAACTCTCATTTGAATGACCAGTCTTAGATTTAAATAACGAATTATTTTACGATATTTATATACTCAACGATATGATTATATTTTATGTTTATATTTATCTTGATAAGATAACTTATATGGTATTTTTATATGGGATACGATAGGTCAATTTAAATTTCATATGCAGTATAGTTCAAATTGAAGATCATAAATATTAAAAAAAAGAAAAAGAAAAGAAAAGTTATTAATGTTTAAACATAAAAATACAAATACTAAAACTTAATAACGTTCACATGTTAGTTTTGGAATATTCATTATTATATGGCTCCAGATTAAATTATTATTCTTTCGAAATTATTGCCACACTTTATTTTATTTTAAGTGTCGTTTTATTTATTTTTCAGATTGGCTTTTATCATATGTTATATCTCAATAATGATAAAAGAATATCAAAAATCATGTTATAGAAATGTTTTTAATATAAATTTATAGTAGTATAATTTTAACAAAAACTATGTTATCAAAATATTTTTAACAAAGAAAAAAAGTTGTTATAAAATGGAGAGAATTTTCTATAATTTCAAATTAAAAGTTTAAAAATAGCATGTAACATCTAGGTGGTAAAATTTTCACATTTATATTTCCAAACTAATTGTCCTTTTATTTTATTGTTATACAGATTTGATATTATTATTAATCTATGATAAAATTCATGAGCAATTTAACCAATACTTTGTCCGTCCCACCTGAAGTACATATTTTTAAAACATATTTTTATTCAAATAAAAACAAAAATATTATAAATATTAATGTACCTATATTGGGAGAGGGAAAGTATATTACTTGGTGATTAAACATAAAAGAAAAAATCAATTTATGAAAATGTGAAGTGTATTCCCAAGATTTTGGATACTCTTACAATTTAAATACTTTTGACGAATATATCCGAACACCGTCTCCAATAAACTGCCTCTGCGAATGGTGGATTTGATATGCTTTTTTTGGCCAAACAAAAGGAATAAAAATGCAATAGCAAAAAACCGCCGTTGCCGGGGATCGAACCCGGGTCGTCCGCGTGACAGGCGGAAATACTTACCACTATACTACAACGACACAGATGCTTATTGGACTTATATAAACTTAAATATGTGTGATAAATATTCAGATCCTATCCGTGCTTTTTTAGTTTACTAGATGTTCGTTCGTGCGATATACCAGATAAAATATTTTATTATTTAAGAAGTACTCTCTCGCCACTAAATTTGTGTTTGAGGATCTTTGACATGACTTTTTAATAAAAAAAGTTGTGGAGTGTATTGTAGAATGTAATGTAATTGGAGGAGTCTCACTTGCGTACTGTTAAGTTAATTAATGTTCATTATATGAATAAATTTGGGGGATGAAAGTACTATGTGATTAAGTCTTAATATATGTGTGTGTACAATATGTGTTTTAATATTTTTAGTTATTATAATTAAATAAATATCACAATTTATTTTTTATATAAGTAATATGAGTATTAAATCTAGTTTTTAAAAGTGAGTGGATTTATTTTTATTTTGCATCAAATTTCACTGAAAATGAATATCAATATTTGTTCTAATATTAATTTTTTTGTACAATCGGCCATTAATATATCATTCATCAAATTTGTCATATTCAATATGAATGTCTAATTAAAAATCATAAAATATGAATTAAATTGATATATCTTTAATGATTTGATACAATTTTTTCTAAACATTTAGAATTTTAAGCTAAAATGAAGAAAAGAATTTTTTTATTGGTAGATAAGTATAACTTGTGGAATAAAATTCTCACAACACATATTTAGAATTTTCTTTTCTTTTTTCTATTTTTCTGAAAATTTAAAAAGACAACTTTCTGTCTATATAAATTATATTTAAAAAAATTAAAAAACTTAAAGAAATGACATGTGTCGCGACTCTCTTTTAATAGAAGTATGGATTTTGGCTCTTGCTTTTGAAAGAAACACTTTTATTATTTCCAGTGTTTGGTCTGATTTCTGCAAAAAAAAAAAAAAAAAAAAAAAAACAGAAGCAGTCCATCTTTTAATTATTCAGGGCACTCTTCATCTTGGTTTACATCTTTATCCTTCCTCAGTCGCAGATCTTGTCTCCTATACTGATGCTGATCGGGGGAGGATGTCCTTATACTAGACGTTCCACGTCAGGGTATTGTGTATTTTTTGGTGACAATCTGATTTCATGGTCGTCGAAACGTCAGCCTACTCTATCTCGTTCTAGTGCAGAGACTGAGTATAGGGGTGTGGCTAATGTTGTTTTCGAGTCATGTTGGATTCATAATCTATTAGAGTAAATTAATGTAAACTTCATTGTCATTGCTATCATTTTCTCAACCAGTTCCAAAAAATATGAGTAAATGGAATAGAAAAGAAGGCAAAATGGACGGACCATAATACTGTTTTTCTTAAGAATTTGTAGTGAAGAAATTGAAGCTGGTAATACGCCATAAACTCGCTTTACGAAAGACGGGTGGATTAATTTGATGAGCAAGTTTCTTGAAAAAACGGGTTGTAACTATGAGAAGAAGCAACTAAAAAATAGATGGGATGGGAAGAGGGTTTGTTTGCTACGTGTGATTAAGACGTATAATATATTTAACATACATTTATATCTTGTTTGGTATAAAGTATAGGGTTCTTGATAAAATTCGGGCTCGTATAAATAATACTGATTCCTGGTATTACGTATCCTACCTAAGAGGTGGTATTAGGTGATATTAAAAAATACTACAACTTATAAAATCAATAAACTAATTTCTATATTTTGTAGACAATCTATTACATCGTACCAAATATGTGTTGGTTCTCTGTGAATTTCTAGCAATGTAATTACAATAAAAATTACAAAGAAAGACAACTTATTACAATCTTAATAAATTAAAAAGCTGAATTAAAATTACAACTTTAGCAGAGGCGAGATAACTCTTTTCGTAAGATAATTTTACCCCCATATAAGAGCAGACGTCTCAGGCAATATGTCCCCAAGATACAACTGTTATATGTTTCTGAGTTAGGTGCTCTCTAAAACTCAAAACTCCGGCGAACGTTCAAGTGCTGGAAACTGGGCACGAAACAAGAGGGAAATACGCTGCAATATGTGGTATGCTTATATCTTTTCTATGTTCTGATAGTATGAAATGAAATGCATAAGACCCACTTTTATAGGGTCCAATTCCACTCCATCCGGTGGGGAGTTACAACAAATTAAAGTGCCATTAATTCTCTTTAATCCTCCAGCTCAAGAGCTACCTCCATAAATATTCTAATTTAATACGGACGTTACATTATGGAGTGTGAAGAGTCATATTCCAGAAGCTAAGTTCTCAACATGCCTCGTTTCAGACGAGACCAAATATCAGATCAGATGGGTTCTGCCCAAATATCAGATCAGATAGGTTCAGCCCCAAATATCAGGTCAGACAGGTTCAGTCCCAAATATCAGATCAGATGGGTTCTGCCCCAGATATCAGATCAGAAAGCTTTCAGATCAGCCCAACTATCAGATGGGTTTTCAATCCTGGTTAACTCTTCACCTCTTCAATTAAATGACCAACTTTAATCATTTATTTCTCAATCACTGGAAATCGGTTTTGAGAAAGATAAAATCCTACGTTCATCTTCTCGAAGCGTAGATTCACAATTTATTATTTAATTCCCAAGAATTAAATATTTTATCATTATTGGTTTTAAATTGAGTTAAAACTCATTTTTCTAAAACCAATTTCCAACAATTCCCTACATGAGTGGAAATAAATGCATGCATGAATGCAGACTCACATACCCAGTTTCCGTAAAACACTGGTGCATGGGGAAAGGTAGTTTGTGGCTTTGAACATTCCTTAGTAAAATATCGTCGGATATACCGGCGGCTTAGTGGACATTGTGCCTTGAACTAATCCTCCTTGGTGTATACCGAGTCAACGACACTTACACAATAACGTCTCAACACCTTCCGTTCTCATAGTTGTGTCCGTTTTGGCCATGAACAACATCTTGGCTTCCCAAGTGTTTATTCGAGGCGGCCCGTGCTCACACTTAGATAGGTGGTCTCTTTTTATAAAGTACTCTGCAATACTTCTCCTTTCCAATGACAAAGAACCATTAAAAGTCCAGAGATTTAACCTCACCACACTCACAGGACTTAGCAATTATTCTGCTCTATAGGGATGGATTTATTATAAGCGCTTTTCAATAGAACTTTCATAATTTTGTTTTCCCATTGAACCAAGTTTCTGGGATCTTCAGTCTTCAAGGTTGGGTTACCACTATGATTGTTCTTTCAAGATGTGGATTTTAATCACATTCCCTCTAGCAGTTTATGAAATTGATCTCTATTCAGACCTTTTGTGAGTGGATCCGCCAAATTAACATTTGACCTCACATAGTCAATAGATATAACTCCATTTTTGATCAATTGTCGCACGGTATTATGTCTCCGACGAATGTGTCGAGACTTACCATTATACATAAGGTTTTGTGCTCTTCCAATTGCAGCTTGGCTATCGCAATGGATCATAACACTAGGCACAGGCTTTTTCCAGCATGGAATATCCTCAAGAAAGTGATGGAGCCATTCAGCTTCTTCCAGCTTTATCTAGAGCTATAAATTCCGATTCCATGGTGGATTGGGCTATACAATTCTGCTTGCTTGATTTTCAAGATATAGCTCCACCCCCAATAGTAAATACATACCCACTTGTAGAGTGAGAGTCTTTCGAGTCTGAAATCCATTAGCATCTGTATATCCTTCCAAAACTGCAGGATAATTACTATAAAATAGCTCATAACTTAGGGTGTACTTTAAGTATCTCAAAACCCTAGTCAGTGCATTCCAGTGCTCTTTACTCAGATTACTCGTGAACCTGCTGAACTTGTTTACAGCAAATGCCAAGTCTGGTCGTGTACAATTTGTAATGTTCATCAGGCTTCCGATTACTCTTGAATATTCGACTTGAGACACTGGATCACCTCTGTTCTTACTTAAGTGAATACTGGTATCAACAGGTGTTTTAACAGGTGGGTTGTCATAAGCGTTAAACTTCTTGAGCACTTTCTCAATATAATGAGATTATGATAAGAAGATACCTTCTGACTTTCTAATAATTTTAATTCCAAATCAGCTAAACCCAAATTACTTAACATCCTCTTTGTATTCACAATTACTTCATTGCTACTACCCATAATCAACATATCGTCTACATATATACAAACTATGACAAATGACTCCGGTGTGCCTTTAATATACACACATTTGTCACATTCGTTGATCTTGAATCCATTTTCCAACATAATTGTGTCAAACTTCATATGCCATTGTTTAGGAGCTTTTTTAGTCCATATAATGACTTCAACAGTTTACACACTTTCTTTTCCTGACCAGGCGCAATGAAACCTTCAGGTTGTTCCATATAAATTTCTTATTCTAGTTCACCATTCAAGAATGTAGTTTTCACATCCATTTGATGAATTTCGAGATTGTGCCATGCAGCAATAGCAACAAGCACTCGAATGGAAGTTATTATGGTTACTGGTGAATATGTGTCGAAGAAATCATAACCTTCTTTCTATTTAAACCCTTTGGCAACAAGCCGGACCTTAAACTTGTATATCGACCAGTCATCTTTGGATTTCCTCTTTAGGATCCATTTACATCCTAAAGGATTACATCCTGGCAGAAGTTCAACCAGTTCCTAAGTAGAATTTCGCATGACGGAATCCATTTCACTATAAATAGCTTCCTTCCAAAAAGGAGCATCAGGACTAGCATAAGCTTCCTGTATAGTCTTTGGATCATCGTCAACTGAAAAAGTCTCAAAGTCGGGACCAAATGACTTAGCCTTTCGAGCTCTCTTACTCTTTCTTGGCTCTTCATTTATAGGATTTGAACTACTTGCAGTTTTAAGAGTTCTTTTGTTTGATTTTGTCACAATCCTCTCTTTACAAGGATAAACATTTTCAAAGAAAATGGCATTTCTTGATTCAATGACAGTTCCTTCATGCATATCAGGAACTTCAGATTTATGAATCCGAAATCGATATGCACTACTGTTGTATGCATAACCTATGAATATGCAATCAACTGTCTTTGGACCGATTCTTACTTGTTTTGGTTCAGGTACTTCAACCTTTTCCAAACACACCTACACTTTAAGATATTTGAAAGAAGGCTTGCGCCCTTTCCATAACTCATATGGAGTTTTATCTTTCCCTTTGTGTGGCACTTTATTCAGAATATGGTTAGCTGTAAGAATAGCTTCCCCCCACATGTTCTGCGGCAAACCTGAGCTTATTAATAAAGCATTCATCATTTCTTTCAGGGTTCGATTTTTTCTTTCGGCAACTCCATTTGACTGAGGAGCATAAGGAGCAGTCGTTTGATGAATTATGCCTGAATCAGCACATAATTGTTCAAACGGTGCAACATACTCACCTCCTCTGTCACTTCGGGCTGCTTTTATTTTATAGTTAAGTTGATTTTCAACTTCATTTTTATACATCTTAAATGCCTCGATTGCTTCATCTTTGCTTCTCAAAAGAAACACATAGCAATATCTTGTGCAATCATATATAAAGGCGACGAAGTATTTTTTTTACCTCCTCTAGTTTGCACAAATTTTAAGTCACAAACATCAGTGTGAATTAATTCTAGAGGAGTAGTATTCCTTTACACTAAATGAAAAGGCAATTTAGCCATTTTTGCTTCAACACATACTTCGCATTTCTTATTAAGTTCTCTAATATCCGCAATTTCGATTTCCGGTAATTTTCTTTTTTTTTAGCGAGAGTCTATTTAGACAATTCCCTTGTGACCGTTTCGTCATTTCAAGAATGATTAATTCTATACTTTTTGACATCCGAGTTCGTTTCAGTGTCGTTTTGTTGAGTTCCGTGCTTCTTAGCGGCTTTTCCGCACTTGAATTCGATTCTTGAAAATCTCGTTCAAAACTGCTGTTTCGAGTTTCTCATAAGTCCGTTTAACTTTGTTAGACGTGTCGTGAACTTTATTTTGGTTATTCGATCATGTATCGTGATTTTCGGGCGTTTTGGGCCATTTTGTAATTTACCCAAAGTTGTGGGTATCCGCATTCGTAATTGTTGTCTTGACCCTTTTCATGGTTGCATGTGGGCTTGATGGTAGCTCAAGATCTTAGTATGATCTTATTCCGGAGCTTTCCGTGTGTATCTTGAACTTGGTGTTCTGATCGGAGGAATCTGTTGTTGTAACCAGCTTTGAGAACACTGTTGCTGTCCTTCTGAGTCGTTAGCGCACGCTACACTTATTGGTTAGCGCGCGCTATGGTGCGGTTGTTAGCGCACGCTACATGTGTGGTAGCGCACGCTAACGGGTGGTGCAGAAACAGTCCAGAGGCTACTGGACTGGGTTCAGACGTTGATCAGCGCACGCTATTTAGTATCAGAGCGCGCGCTAGGGTGCAGTAGTAGCGCACGCTAGGGTGAGGATAGCGCGTGCTACAGTAGTTCGAGCGATCCAGGCTCTTTGGGTAGTGCGAAGGTCCCGTTAGCGCACGCTAACACTTGTGGTTAGCGCACGCTAACAGTGTGCCCCGATAGCGCATGCTAATCCTGATGATTAGCGCACGCTAAGGATGTCCAGCATATAAAACTGGACAGCAGTCATTTTTCTCATTTCTCATTTCCTTTCTTCTTCTTTCCGCGGGGTTGATCCAAGGGCGACTAGGGATCACGATCTTGGCCGATTTTGCTCAATCTAAAGGTGTTTTGGAGCATCCTAGGTGATTATAACATCATCTAATCTATTGCTCTTCGCCGAATCAAGGTATTTTTCTTGAATCCCTAGAGTTGAATTTTTGGGGAGTTTTGTTCTTGATCTTGTTTCCATCCGATTTTGATGAATCGATTGTTGTTAAATGATATTGTTAAACATATCCTATGGATTGAATATCCATATTCCGGTTTGGAATTTCATTTTCATGTTTTGGTCGGTCGATTCATGTTCTTGGCATTTTGGGGGAAACCCTTGAACTCTTGTCATTTGTTCCTTCAAATCAGCGGCTTTGGGTCGTGCTTTGGGATTTATTTTCATTGTTGTTTTTGTACTTCGTAGTTTATTGTCGCGAGTTGTCGTTCGGCGGAGTCGGCGGATTCATAGACGGTGCGGGTCTCTTCACTTCGGTCGACCCTCCGCGTTTGTGATTATTCGAGGCAAGTACCTTGTCCATACTTTTCTTGTTGTATGGATATGATGACCGGTGATCATCTAAATGTGTTCGTTTTGTTGTGTTGAGATGAACTTTCAAAGATTTGGTTTAGCCTCGTTAAAGGCCCCCCCCTTTTTAAACCCGTATGTATTTTGCGAATGGTGTGTTTCATAAATGACTATGTGAACCTTATGAATACGCTTGGTATTATTGTTGCGCTTGATAATGCGTGTGTACACATATTGCCTCTTTTCGGTGCATTGTGGTTTGACGTTGTGTTTTTGCTAAGTGTTTGATGCCTCCGGGTAAATTGTTTGGATGTCTTTGTTGTATTGTGCTATGTGTGTGAATGTGTGGTTATGGTTGGGGTCTACGGTGACACATGGCTAGCGATCATGTAGTCAGGATGTAACAAGAGATTGATCCAACTGTGAGAGCCTCGGGATACCAACGGTGATACATGACATGTGATCATGTGGTCAGGAGACAACAAGTGATTGATCCAACCTTGAGATGATGTGGCAAGTGATCACGGTGGTATGAGTGTGATGTGACGTGGCATGTGTTCACGGTGTGATATATGAATTGTGACTGTATTTTGCTCACCTCGGGAGGGTCCGACGAGGCCTCTAGGGAATCCAATGGTAGAGCCCTGGATTCACGAGTTGGTGTTGATTTTATGTCCATCGAGGACACGTGACGTGGGTTTTGACCCTGTGAATTGTTGTTGGTTTTTATTTGTGAAAACAAAACATTTGGGCTATGACCCCTGTTGATTTTGGAAAGAAAAGGATTCGATAATCCTAAATTGTTTTCTATTAAAACTCCCGATAGCATATTAAATTATTTTTTATAAATTGTTTCCCCTGAGTTGTGATCTTTCGGTTTTGGAATGTTTTATCCAAACTTTTGCTTCGGGAAGTATTTTTCGTTATGCTTGAATCTTTGAGGATTCTTGGTTATTATTATTCTTGGAACTTGGATTGTATGGCTCGTATTTGCACCTTGTACTTGCACTAGCAAAATAGTGGAATTTTGCTAACCCCCGAGTAATCGGGAGGTGGATGTCTGTATTGCATTCAGGTTTTGGGGATCATGGCGCAGGGTCCGCATGAAGGATGATGAAAGATGATCGATACTAATCACATGAAGACCCGTATGTTGTTGTATTGGTTCAGTTGTACGTTATTTCCGATGCAGTATTTTCCCCCGTTGTACGGGAGTATTTGTATTTGACCCCTGCGTGGGCATGTATTGAGATTGAGTTATATGTTTCTATTGAAAGACCAAATTGGTCTACTGAGTCATTTTAGCCTTAAAGGAATTGTTGAGATGTTCGATGTTGTTATGAGCCTGTTAGATCCTTGAGGAAAGGTTCTACGGCGTGTAATATCCCTGAGCGGATTGGGGGTGTTACATAAATGGTATCGGAGCTTAGGTTGTGGAAACCTAGGATGTTGGGTCAGTTGTGCCTGTTGAGTTTTGTCTTGTCGGATTTTGTCTGACTAAGTCGTGTCGCGACGCGTCGTCTGAGTTTGTTGGTCGTGATTAGTATCGTGGGGCGATCATCATCTTCGTGCAACCTGTGGATGTAAGTCTCGATTCTTTGTGTTGTGCCTCGTGTGGCACGAGCCACTTGTATGATTTTGTCATTGAATGATGGGATCTTTATGCAGATTCTTAGTTTCGTGATATATGTTTATGTGACTCTCATATTTCAGTTATATGAGGAGGGTTCTCGCTATTTATGTCCTTATGACTGTGATATTTTGACTGTTTGTTTTCCGGCAGAAGACATGTATTGTCTTGATTTTGAACGAATTGATCTGTGTACTATGATGTGTATAAGTGAATGTCAATACGTGTGAGTTTGGGGGCATTCTGGCCTATTGGATTTTTGAAAACCTTGAGTATCTTAGAAAATAAATTTCGAGATGTATTTTTAAAACGAATTATTTTCTCGCGGTACTTTCAAGGTGCCACAGTATGTTACAAAAATTATTCCTCTTGAGGACCAAAATATTTTAAGATATTTTCAATGATTTAGTAACACATTTGCTTAGACGCAAGGGTCGAATATTTCTGAAAATTTTTCATTAAAGAAAAGTATCCTCATTTTATCAAACGCAAGATGGTTTTCAAAGTCTCGATAATGATGTTTGTTTTACTTTTTGAAAGGTGATACTCAAGATCAACTAGTGTTTCTAAAATCATTTTTCAAAGGTGGTTTTCATTTTTAAAACCTATTATTCCTGTTTGCAGTCCGGGAAAGTGTGTACTATGTTAGCGTTATCGTCAGAGTGTTAGCCCTCCGAGTTGTGATTGAATGGGTGGTGTGAGCATTGAGTTGTTCGACACACATTTGCTGTGTTAGCCCTCTGTGAGAGGCGTGATGTTGGTATTGAGTGTTGTCGCTTTGTGGTGACCTGCGTGTTATCACACATGTGCGAGCTGTTAGAGATTAGGTTTGTACGATTGTGTACAGGTGTGATTGTTTCATGATGCTTTGTAATTGTGTGCTGGTTATCGTTCGGGACGTTGAGATCGCCGAACGATAATGTCATTGTTGTGATCTTTGCATGTGTGTTGCTTTACGATGGTAATCGTTGTATGTGTTGTGTGTTATGATATTCTGTTGTGCTGAGTGGTTGCTTATTCAGTATGCCGAGGGGCAGAGGTCGTGGTTGTGGCGACTGGACACGTGGTCGAGATCATGATGCCAGTGATGATATCGGTATCGGTGTTGCTACTATTTTACAGCAGGTAGCTACACAGATGACTCAGTTGACTCAGGCAGTTCAGCGTATTACAGATGTGACCCAGAACACTGGTGCAAATCAGTGGATTCGAGAAGTGGTTCGTATGAATCCCCATCGTTTCTTGGTGCTGCAGATGCATTAGGCTGGGATGGTTGACTTTTCCAGTTAGAAAAGATGTTCGAGGTAGTCGATTGTCCAAAAGAACGTAAGTTGCCAGTCGCTCAGTATCTTCTTGACAAGGATGCCGCCAGTTGGTGGGAGGCTGTTAAGCCTCGAGATCGTGTTGTCACATGGGCAGAGTTCCAGAGATTCATGAGAGATGAGTTTTGTCGGTAACCAATCAGGAATCAGAGGATCAACGAATTCTTTTCGGCAAAACCGCAAGATGTACCGCTGTCTCAAGCTATCATTGATTTTAGCAAACAACTCAACTATGTGCAGGATCAAGTAAGGACAGAGGAGGATAAGATCTGTCATTTTAGTAGGCGGATGAAGCCGGAGATTCATCAGTACATGGAAGGTCTCACTTGTACTTCCTTGAGAGATTATCATAATAGGGCGTTAGCCTATGAGCTATCCATATTATCGACCGAGAGTATGTCTGACTCGAAGAAACAGAAAACCGTTGGGAACTTTTCAGGAAATCAGGGTAGTGGGCCCCGTGAGGTTGGGACTTCATTTCGTCGTCCTAAGATGGTTCCTAGATTGCGTGATCAGAGGAGTAGTAACCCTACAGTGAGTAATGTGAGCAGCATGAAGACATGTTATAACTGTAGTCGAGCGGGCCATACTGCGAAGAATTGTCGTTCACCGTTAGTCAGCTGTTTCGAGTGTGGACAGGTGGGTCACCGAGCCGTTCATTGCGAGACGGTAGCTGAGAGATTTGGGGATTGAGGTTGCGTCTCTGCTCCGAAAGGAATCAGAGATGCCTAGTGTGATTTTTGAGGATTTCGGCATAGTCCGAATTGTTTATGATTGTCCTTGTGGATCGTTTTGTGTTTATTTTTTGTTTTCTCGACTGTGCGTGTTTCCTTGTAATAGGTGCTTTGTGTTTTGTGATTATTCGGATAATTGACTTGATTGTATTATCTGTTTTATGACGCTTGTCACTTGTTGGTTTTATTATGTCTCTACCTGTGGCGTTGTGTTGGTAGTCGTGGAGCGTGTTTTCACGCCGTATGTTTCTTTGCGTTGCTTGTAACATTTCGCCGTTGGGCGTGAGTTTTCAGTTCTTGTGTATCTCGTCGAGTGTTTCCTGGCGGGATATTGCTTCAACCTACTTGTTTTAAGTTTCGGGACGAAACTTCTTTTAAGGAGGGTAGTATGTAATATTCGCAATTTCGATTTCCGGTAATTTTCTTTTTTTGCGAGAGTCCATTTTGACGACTCGCTTGTGACCGTTTCGTCATTTCGAGAATGATTAATTCTATACTTTTTGACATCCGTGCTTCTTAGCGGCTTTTACGCACTTGAGTTCGATTCTTCAGAATCTCGTTCGAAACTGCTGTTTCTAGTTTCCCGTAAGTCCGTTTAACTTTGTTAGATGTGTCGTGAACTTCGGTTTGGTTATTCGATCACGTATCGTGATTTTCGGGCATTTTGGGCCATTTTGTAATTTACTCAAAGTTGTGGGTATCCGCATTCATAATTGTTGTCTTAACCCTTTTCATGGTCGCGTGTGGGCTTGATGGTAGCTCAAGCTCTTAGTATGATCTTAATCTGGAGCTTTCCGTGCGTATCTTGAACTTGGTGTTCCGATCGGAGGAATCCGTTGTTGTAACCGGCGTTGAGAACACTGTTGCTGTCCTTCTGAGTCGTTAGCGCACGCTACACTTATTGGTTAGCACGCGCTATGGTGCTGTTGTTAGCACATGCTACATGTGTTGTAGCACACGCTAACGGGTGGTGCAGAAACAGTCCAGAGGCTACTGGACTAGGTTCAGACGTTGATCAGTGCACGTTATTTAGTATCATAGCGCGCGCTAGAGTGCAGTAGTAGTGCACGCTAGGGTGAGGATAGCGCGCTACAGTAGTTGAGCGATCCAGGCTCTGGGTAGTTACGAAGGTCCCGTTAGCACATGCTAACACTTGTGGTTAGCGCACGCTAACAGTGTGCCCCGATAGCGCACGCTAATCCTGATGATTAGCGCACGCTAAGGCTGTCCAGCATATAAAACCGGACAACATTCATTTTTCTCATTTCTCATTTCCTTTCTTCTTCTTTCCGCGGAGTTGAGCCAAGGGCGACTATGGATCGCGATCTTGGCCGATTTTGCTCAATCCAAAGGTGTTTTGGAGCATCCTAGGTGATTATAACATCATCTAATCCATTGCTCTTCGTCGAATCAAGGTATTTTTCTTGAATCCCTAGAGTTGGCTTTTTGGGTAGTTTTGTTCTTGATCTTGTTTCCATCCGATTTTGATGAATAGATTGTTGTTAAATGATGTTGTTAAATATATCCTATGGATTGAATATTCATATTCCGGTTTGGAATTTCGTTTTCATGTTTTGGTCGGTCGATTCTTGTTCTTGGCCATTTTGGGGGAAACCCTTGAACTCTTGTCATTTGTTCCTTCAAATCAATGGCTTTGGGTCGTGCTTTGGGATTCATTTTCATTGTTGTTTTTGTCCTTCGTAGTTTGGAAATCGTTGAAAATTTTCGAAATTACTTTCATAAATTCTAAAATAATCCTTATAATTTATTCTGAAATCTTTCCTTTTTAAATCCTTCATTTTATGTTGGAAACATATCGGTTCAAGCATTGGACAACTTGTAAATATCGAAATCCATGATCATTAGCAAAATAAATAGCATTTAATTAAGTCTTTGAATTTTCTAAGGTATTACAATTATTATTTTAATATTATCGAAAATCCGTTCCGAGTATATCGAAGATTTAACTCCGACGAGTCCGGAACAGGTCGGAAAATCGAATTTGGGTCGAACCGGCTGAGCCAAGTTGACGGACATTTGTCGGTCACCGCCGGATACGCCGACTGACAACTGCCGGTCACGGCCGACAGAAGCTTCGAGGCTACTATCCGGATAAGGCTGTCCAGCTGTCCGGATAAGGTTGGTCACGACCGATAGAAGCTTCTCAGCCACTATCCGGATAAGGATGTCCAGCTGTCCGGATATGGTCGGTCACGACCGACAGAACCTTCTCGGCTAGCTGTCCGGATAAGGCCTCCAGCTGTTCGAGTAAGGTTGATTTTTAGCCGACTTTGGACTCCTATAAATATATGTATACGTACGTATTTACCAACAAATGATATACCATTTTGAAGCTGTGAACCTCTACTTGAAGACGCCCATAACATATTTCACTTATAAAAATTATAAAAGCTAGAAAAAGCCTGATAAAACAGGAAGATCAAATCTAACAGTTTTTCCAAGGTGTTTGTTAAAAGTCCCCAAAGAGATTTCAGATTGTTTCTTAAAGGATTTTAGCACATCCATCCATAGAAACTGATCTTTTCACATCAACAGGCACATGACTTGAGGTAAGATGAGGCTTTTCCTTGCTGTATCATAAGGATCATATATTGATTGATATTTTCATATGTGACTGTTATTGAATGATCATGCATAACATGTGTATGTAAAAGAATGTTTAAGAACACGAAGTATGGTACTTGATTGATGGCGGGTAGACACGGGACGTGGGGGACCGGCGGACCCAACACATGGTGGCAACTACTTGCGGCTGAAAGTCGGTCAAGGAAACCCACACTTAGGGTTGCAAACGAATCGAATCGAACCGAATACTGAGACATTTTATTCGAATTGGATCAAGTTGACGAATATTCGAATTCGAATTCGATATTTAGTCGAATTCAAAATGCGATTCGTATTCGATTCGTTAAAAAAATTCGAATTTTCGAATATTCGATTCGATTCGAAATTCGAAATTATTTATATATATGTATATTCCAAATAAATTATTTAACTAAAAATAAATATAAAAACTATATTATAAAATAAAATTATATTTAATAAATACATAACATATATATTCTCTATATATTTATTTTATATAATTAAACTATATTGACTAGCATATATTATGTATTAGAAAACTATATAACTAATATATATTATATATTACAAATATTACATAAATAAACGAATCGAATATTCGAATACATCGAATCGAATATTGGCATATTTGTATTTGTATTCGAAAAATCTACGAATACAAAAAATTATTCTTATTCAAATTCGAATTCGATTTTTCCGAATACGAATCGAACAATACGAATACGAATATCGAATCGAATCAAAATTATTCGATTTGTTTGCAACCCTACACACTGAATGAAAAAGGTTGAATAAGGCTAATACCATTGGTTGAAAAACCAGTATGGGAACCCCCGTATACATCTTTTATTGGCCAATTATATGAACAGGTTCTGAAAACCATGGCATATCACTATCAGTCGAGTATCACACTTCAAGGGTACCCGAAGAAAGGATTTTACAAGAACATGACTATATATATAGCAGTTATTTGTTGATAAATGTGATACGTGATACTTTGCTATTACAGAAGTCTCATCTTACTGAGCCATTA
The DNA here is from genome assembly GCA_033398695.1 of Orobanche coerulescens. Taxonomy (NCBI): domain Eukaryota; kingdom Viridiplantae; phylum Streptophyta; class Magnoliopsida; order Lamiales; family Orobanchaceae; genus Orobanche; species Orobanche coerulescens. Next base: position 199,677,380 of record CM065803.1, on the reverse strand, counting down.
GCTCATTAGATTCTTATGATACATGTGATGATGCTCATGTTTAGGAGTTAACTATCTCTTCAGTATTGACAGCCGGATCCCCAGCTATTTCGCCCCTATGCTGGAAGACTATGTTTTGTTTTTAATAAGATCACTCTGTTATGGTTTTGTTATGTATTAAACTTAAGGTTGTGTAATGTTTTGAATAAATAATACCGGTTTGCATTATTTCCATGAGTACTCGCATTACCAAATCTACTTTTTATTGGTTTTCAAAGTTTAAAAGCGTGATACTCCCCAACTTAGTAGCACGGACCCCTTTGCGGTTCAGCTGTTAGGTTAGGGGGTGTTACAGTTGTGGCCAATACTTATTTAATTGCTAGTTATTTTGCTAACGATCATGGATTTTGATTTTTTAATATTTACAGGTTGTCCGATACTTGGACCGATACGTTCCTAGCATAAAATGAAGGACTTAAAAGGAAAAGATTTCAAAATAAATTATAAGGATCATTTTTAAAATTTAAGAAAGTGATTTCGAAAAGTTCCGACGAGTTGATACGTTAAAATTTTCATCACAGAACATTTATATTTCAAAAATAATATTAAATTATTTTATTATTATTATCGAAAATCTGTTCCGAACATATCGAAGATTTAACTCCGAAGAGTCCGGAACAGGTCGTAAAATCGAATTTGGACATCAGGAAGGGGTCGAACCGGCCGAGCCAAGTTGACAGACATCTGCCGGTCACCGCCGGACACGCCTACCGACAGCTACCGGTCACGACCGACAGAAGCTTCTCGGACACTATCCGGATAAGGATGTCCAACTGTCCGGATAAGGTCCGTCACGACCGACAGAAGATTCTCGGCCAGCTGTCCGGAGAAGGCCTCCAGCTGTCCGAGTAAGGTTGATTTTCAGCCGACTTTGTACATATCACATACCATTTTGAAGCTGTGAACATCTACTTTAATATGCCCGCATCATATTTCACTTCCAAAAATTATAAAGCTACAAAAAGCCCGATCAAACAGGAAGCTCAAATCTAACAGTTTTCCAAGGTGTTTGTTAAAAGTCCTCAAAGAGATTTCAGATTTTACATCAACAATTTATGACCGGAAATATGAAAAAGTATTTTCTAGTGCTAGGAGAAGCGTATCCGGGATCCAAGAAGGACAACTGAGCCAAATTCAAAGGAAGATATTTCAATATTTCAACAAACGAGGTGAGGTTATACTGTTTTAATATGTTATGGTCATCGTTGTGTCGTGTAACATGACGACCCGCGAAGGGTCGAAAGAATGAAAGAAATCCGAGATGAGTCTCACACAGATAAGAATGTTTTATGTGCATTACACAACATGATTTTGACGATTTATAAGGGTTTAATCTCACTGAGTATGCTCGCGTACTCACACCTCGTCATTTATGTTTTTCAGGCTAAGGAATCGACGAACGGGACAAGCAGAAGATGAATACATACTCCCAACACGATAAAGTTCTAAATAATAAAAGATGTTGTCGCCGTAATTATTATTATTTTTACGAAATACTTGATGTTCTTCAACGAATATAATTTCAACTGACTATGTCCGAATATTTGATTTCCCATGTTTTTGTAAAACTGTACTGATGGTTGAATAAACGAGTTTTATTGAAGATTTACTGACTAAAATGCTTCCGCAAATACTCCGAATTTATATAAAAATTTTAAGGAAAAAAATGAGTTGTGTAACGTTCTTTTTAATTAAGAAAGCCAGGGCGTTACAGAATAGTATCGGAGCAAGACCTCTCTCAGTACGGTGAGATTTGGGGATGAACCAAGCGGAAGCTGGTGAACATGTGACACCCGGGGCCGACGAGGGCGGGGAGTGATCGCCGGTGCAATAAAAAAAGGGCACGGACAATGAGCGGCTCCGAGAAAAGGGAGTGATCGCAGGTGCAATAAGAAAAAGGGCATGGACAACGAGCAGCTCCTGACAAGGCTTCTAGGCGGAGGGGGACATGACTGAACGAATTCTCACTAGAACGAGAGGTATTCTAAGACTGTATAGGTATGGGACTATACAGTTAAGGAGGTTTAAAAAAAATATTTATACAAAACAAGATATTTCAAAACTTTCTTATTTTTAAAAGTATAACAAATAATTATGGCATGATTATATTTTCGGGAGAATATGTGGTTCATCGCTGCTGCCCAACGTCGACTCTGAGGTAATGTTTTCAAGTATTCACTCTTTTATGAAAACTTAAAAATTATGGTATGAGTATAGAATGATTGTGTCGGCAAAAGATTTGAAAGGATATGTAAAAGTATAAATGTTGTCCGAAAGGGACAAAATATGATTTCAAAGAAAGGTTTCAAAATGATTTTTGCTGACACAATATTTTTAAAGTTATTGATGAAAATACTCATACAAAGTTTGATACATATTTTCAAAGTTCTTTACGAAGCTCAATTTCGAGGACGAAATTTTTTAAAGGGGGGAGGATTGTAACGCCCCAATACTTATTTAAATACTATTTATTTTGCTAACGATCATGGATTTTGATTTTAATATTTACAGGTTGTCTGATACTTGGACCGATACGTTCCCAGCATAAAATGAAGGACTTAAAACGAAAAGATTTCAAAATAAATTATAAGCATCATTTTTAGAATTTATGAAACTGATTTCGAAAAGTTCCGACGATTTTGATACGATAAAATTTCATTACAAAACACTTATATTGCAAAAATAATATTAAATTATTTTATTATTATTAACGAAAATCCGTTCCGAGCATATCGAAGATTTAACTCCGACGAGTCCGGAACAGGTCGGAAAATCGAATTTGGACACCGGGAAGGGGTCGAACCGGCCGAGCCAAGTTGACGGACATCTGTCGGTCACCGCCGGACACGCCTACCGATAGCTGCCGGTCACGGACGACAGAAGTTCTCGGCGCTGTCCGGATAAGGCTGTCTGGATAAGGTCGGTCACGACCGACAGAAGCTTCTCGGCCAGCTGTCCGGATAAGGCTGTCCAGCTGACCGGATAAGGTCGGTCACGACCGACAGAAGCTTCTCGGCCAGCTGTCCGGATAAGGCCTCCAGCTGTCCAAGTAAGGTTGATTTTCAGTCGACTTTGGACCCCTATTTATACATGTTACCGGACGTGTTTTTGTACATATCACATATCAGTTTGAAGATCTGGACCTCTACGATAAAATGCCCGTAACATATTTCCCTTCCAAAAATTATAAAGGCTTCAAAAAGCCCGATGAAACAGGAAGCTCAAATCTGACAGTTTTTCAAAGGTGTTTGATAAAAGTCCTCAAAGAGATTTCAGATTTTACATCAAGAATTTATCACCAAAAATATGAAAAAGTATTTTCAAGTGCTAGGAGAAGCGTATCCGGGATCCAAGAAGGACAACCGAGCCAAATTCAAAGGAAGATATTTTAAGATTTCAGCAAACAAGGTGAGGTTATACTGTTTCAATATGTTACGGTCATCGTTGTATCGTGTAACATGGGTTGTCGTTCAGCGGAGTCGGTGGATTCGTAGACTGTGCGGGTCCCCTCACTTCGGTCGACCCTCCGCGTTTGTGATTATTCGAGGCAAGTACCTTGTCCATACTTTTCTTGTTTTATGGATATAATGACCGGTGATCGTCTAAATGTGTTCGTTTTGTTATGTTGAGATGAACTTTCAAAGATTTGGTTTAGCCTCGTTAAAGGCCCTCCTTTTTAAACCCGTATGTATTTCGCGAATGGTGTGTTTCATAAATGACTATGTGAACCTTATGAATACGCTTGGTATTATTGTTGCGCTTGATAATGCGTGTGTACATATATTACCTCTTTTCGATGCATTGTGGTTTGACGTTGTGTTTTTGCTAAGTGTTTGATGCCTCTGGGTAAATTGTTTGGATGTCAATGTTGTATTGTGCTGTGTGTGAATGTGTGGTTATGGTTGGGGTCTACGGTGACACATGGCTAGCGATCATGTGGTCAGGATGCAACAAGAGATTGATCCAACCGTGAGAGCCTCAGGATACCTACGGTGATACATGACATGTGATCATGTGGTCAGGAGACAACAAGTGGTTGATCCAACCTTGAGATGACATGGCAAGTGCTCACGGTGGTATGAGTGTGATGTGACGTGGCATGTGTTCACGGGGTGATATACGAATTGTGAATGTATTTTGCTCACCTCGGGAGGGTCCGAGGAGGCCTCGAGGGAATCCAATGGTAGAGCCCTGGATTCACAAGTTGGGTGTTGATTTTATGTCCATCAAGGACACGTGACGTGGGTTTTGACCCTGTGAATTGTTGTTGGTTTTTATTTGTGAAAACAAAACATTTGGGCTATGGCCCCTGTTGATTTTGGAAATAAAAGGATTCGATAATCCTAAATTGTTTTCTATTAAAACTCCCAATAGCATATTAAATCATTTTTTATCCTGAGTTGTGATATTTCGGTTTTGGAATGTTTTACCCAAACTTTTGCTTCGGGAAGTATTTTTCGTTATGCTTGAATATTTGAGGATTCCTGGTTATTTTTATTCTTGGAACTTGGATTGTGTGGCTCGTATTTGCACCTTGTACTTGCACTAGCAAAATAGTGGAATTTTGCTAACCCCCGAGTAATCGGGGGTGGATGTCTGTATTGCATTCAGGTTTTGGGGAGCATGGCGCAGGGTCGGCATGAAGGATGATGAAAGATGATCGATACTAATCACATGAAGACCCGTATGTTGTTGTATTGGTTCAGTTGTACGTTATTTCTGCTGCAGTATTTTCCTCGTTGTACGGGAGTATTTTGTATTTGACCCCTGCGTGGGCATGTATTGAGATTGAGTTGTATGTTTCTATTGAAAGACCAAATCGGTCTACTGAGTCATTTTAGCCTTAAAGGCATTGTTGAGATCTTCGATGTTGTTACCAGCCTCGTAGATCCTTGAGGAAAGGTTCTACGGCGTGTAATATCCCTGAGCGGATTGGGGGTGTTACAAGTTCAACATGGGATTTTGGAATTAATTCTAGATTAATTAGTCTTTTAATTGATTTTAGACCAACATGTCCCAATCTAGAATGCCATAAATCTGAACACTCGAGCAAGTAAACAGAAGAAGGAGCATTATTATTATTATTATTATTATTTTTGTTCTTGCCTTCACGGCTTACAAGCATCACATTCATTTGGAATAATCCCCTGTCAAGATAACCTCGACCAAGGAACATTCCAAACTTGCTCATAATAAATTTTTCACACTAAAAAACTAGTCTAAACCCATGACTAACTAGTAAAGAGCCTGAAACTAAATTTCTTCGGACGTCTGGGACATGCAGCACATCCTTAAGAAGGAGCTCCTTTCCATAGGTCAGTTTTAAGACAACGTTCCCCACACCTGCAATCACAGAAGAAGCAGAGTTTGCCATATGCAATTTCCTACCATCAGTAACAGTGTAGGAAGAGAACATGTCTTTTTCAGAACAAACATGATGAGTAGCCCCAGTATCAACGTACCAGGCATGGTGATTCTCTACCATATTGGTTTCAATCACCATGGCTGAGACCTCCTCGTCCAGCTCCTCAACCATAGCTTGTAATATCCGTAAATTTCCATTTTTAGCAGTTTCTATTTTTGGTGTATGTCTATTTTTATCGACTTGCTTATAACCGTTTCGACATTGTGAATCTACTTTATTCTTGGAGTTTTTCCATTTGGACGAGTTTTGGTGATGTTTTCACGTGATTTCATTTTATGATATGTTTTGCCGTATGATAGTTCGATTCTCGTGAAACTCATTCATTTTCGTTGTTTCTTGGTTTGTGCAAGTTCGTATCATTGACTTGGTCGTGTTGAGACTTTCCGTTTGTAAATCCGACGTCGTTTCGTGATTTTCGGACACTTGGGCCATTTTTGTAATTTCCTAATAGTTTAGGGAATCTCATTTTCGTTGTCGCATTACGGGCCCTCCGGTGGTCGAAATTATATTTTCTTTCAGCGCTTAACTCCGTCGTCTTGTATATTTCGTGTTCGTATTTCTAGATTCTGGCCTTGTTGTGCGTTTTGAGTTTCGTACCTTTGACAGCAGCATTCTGGGCTGGGCAGTGCTGAACTGCTGTGTTGATAGCGCACGCTACTCATTCTCCCTTGCGTGCGCTATCGATGTGCAGTTAGCGTACGCTAACACGTTACTGTTAGCGTGTGCTAACGATTGTTATTTAGCTACTGGACTGTTATAAGCCCCATTAGCGCGCGCTACTTGTGTTAGTTAGCGTGCGCTAACTATGCAGTTTATAAAAGACAGCGGGGAGTTTCAGAACAGCATTTTCACTCTTTTCTTTCGTTTTCTTCACGGGGTGACTCCAGAGGGCGATTCTCTTCAGCTTTGATCGGAGAATTCTTCGTATTCCATAACCGTAGAATCGTGCTAGCATATTACCAACAACATTATCATCTTCCATTAGTCGAATCTAAGGTATTTCCTCAGGAACCCTAACTTTGACGAATTTAGGGGTTTTTTGGGATTCTAGGGATTAGTTCCGAATTGTTCAATTATGTTATGATATTCCTTACCGATTGTAGTTATTGGGTGATTCCAAATCCATTTTCCTTGATTTTAAATTCGTGAATTATCAATACGGGGAGATTTTGCGTAAACCCTCGCCCGTATCGATTGATCGTTCATTGTCGTAGCATGTAATCGGGGTTATGGGAGTATTCCTTTCGATTATTGATGTCCGTTGGGACTGAGTTATGCTAATTCTTCGTTTAGGAACTGTTGTTTTCCATTCGGATCGTCCATAGTCGTTTTTCACTTCCGATTATTCGAAGATGTCACAAAGGCAAGTACTTTACATTTGTTTACATGTTCTAGTATTTGAATTATGGCTTTATCGTGGTTGTTGTGGATGGATATGTGTACGTTCACCTAGGGATGGTCCGACGGGGCCTCTAGGGATACGTATTGCCGTGAGTGTGTGTATCGCGAACTGTGGTTAGCCACCTAGGGATGTCCGACGGGGCTCTGTGGGGTACGGTGGCCGTGAGTCTCGTACCAACGGTTAACTTTGAATTGTGATTGTTGGAGATAAAGTGTTTTGTGATTTGTACTTTGTAAATATTCCGGAATATAAAATGTTTTCAAAAATGATTTTTGGCGCATATATTCATCTGATTAGAATGTAGTTCAAATGGATTGTACTTGCACGAGCAGTTGTCGCTAACCCCTTAAATGGGGGAAATACTTTTTGTATTTCAGGTATCGATCGTGGGGGCAAGCGATTACTCGAGCCGTATGAGGATGATGGGCAAGCATGATACTGTCCAGTAGTTGATTATTGGTGTTCTGGCTGTCGGTTATTATTGATATCTTGTTTTGGGATTTCTGTATTATAAAATTGGTTTAAGTACTCGAGTACTTCCTCTCTGAATTTATTAATGTTGTGTTCCCGTTTTGGGAAATGGATTTGATGTCAGATTTTATGTGTCGGGTTGTAGTCTTTTATTTGAATTGTCGTTTTATTGATGATTGTTTGTCGTTGTCGAATGTCTTTGGTACGTTAGCCGGTGGATTCCACAGTGAGGGGTCCACGGCGCTGTAATATGCCCTGAATGTCTTGGGGGTGTTACAGAATATGGTATCGGAGCTTAGGTTTATGGATACCTAGGATGTCGGTTATTTGGGTCTAGTCGAGTGTCGTTTTTGAATAGTATCACTGTCATGCCATCATCTCAGTACGCCGGTGCTCGTAAGTTTTTCCTAACTTGACTCGTTTCGCCGTTCTGTTCTATTCCTATCTTAGTATCTTGTTGCGTTTTGCGTTTGAATTGTACTTACCCGTTACTTCTTTAGAATTCCTGCTGGTAGAGGACGCGGACGCGGTAGAGGACGTGGCGCAGCCGGTGGGGCGGCCATGTCCGATCACTCGAAAACTGATTTGACGATGCCTTCCTTGTCGAACAGTGTTCCCCCTAGTTCCGGAGGTCAGCAGGACCAATCTGCTAGCTCCGGTAATGCCAATCAGAATGTTGGAGTGGCTAATATTTTGCAACAAGTAGCGAACCAGATGACGCTACTGACTCAGGCCGTTCTGGTCGGCCAAGCTAATGCCAACCCGGTTCCGCCTACTGGATCCGGCAATGATAAGTTACTTCAGGACGTGATTCGTATGCGTCCTCCGCAGTTTGATGGTGCTTCCGACCCTTCCGGCTGGGAGAATTGGCTATTCGAGATGGAGAAAGTATTTGAGGCTGCTAATTGTTCTGAGGAGAGGAAAGTACCCATTGCTCAGTACTTCCTCGCTAAGGAGGCAGCAACGTGGTGGCAAGCGGTGAAACCGCGTGACCGGGCAACTACGTGGGCAGAGTTTCGGGATCTGATGGAAGATGAATTCTGTCCATGGCCAGTGAAAGAGGGGAGGATCCGAGCCTTCTTTGAGGCTAAGCCCCAAAATGTTCCTATTTCTCAAGCTATCAAAGACTACAATCAACAGCTGCATTATGTGAGAAACCAAGTCCGAGATGAGCTTGATAAGATCCGCCACTTTGATATGCGGATGAAACCGAGGGTGCGCCACTACATGTCTGGTCTGGGGTGCACGACTTCGAAAGAGTATCAAAATAAAGCGATGGCTTAGGAGATATCGTTTTCTGCGATAGAGACGGCAACCGAAGGATAGAAGCAGAAGACCTCCGGTCAGTTTTCGGGAGGCAAGTCAGGAGGGTATCCGAAGGTTCAGTCTGGTTTGAGAGTCTTCGGGAGTCAGTCGCCATCAGTTGGTCAAGGAAACGATTCTAGGTCTGCTCCTACTGGTTCCATTCGTGGTCCTACGTGCTTCAACTGTAGTCGTCCGGGCCACATGATGAGTGAGTGTGATAGGCCACCGATTCAGTGTCTTGCTTGTGGTCGGATGGGTCATCGTGCTAAGTTTTGTACGGATGTAATTCGGCCTCCAGTTACTCAGATATCAGCCCCAGTTGGGGAGAGCCGAGTGTGAATCAGGCACCGATAGTTCCTCAGCCGCAGCAGAGTTTTGGTAGAGGTCAAGGACGTGGGCAGCCTTCTAGAGGGGGAGCTTCTAGTGAAGGGTCTGTTCCGCCCCGTGTGTATGAGATGAGGCGAGCTGGAGATCCCGACGCGACGGTGGCTACAGATACCGTTCACATCCTTGACCATCCCCTTCCGTATTATTCGATTCTGGTGCTACGCATTCTTTCAAATCTATAGATTGTGTGCGTCGTCTGCATATTGATTGCTTGGTTGCGTGTGAACCATTTGTTGTTAAACTGCCTAGTGGGAATAACATCGTGGGGGATCGTGAAGTTAGAGATTTTCCAGTGAGTATCGCGGGGAGGGTTTGGCCTTCTAATCTGATTGCGGTAGACATTAGAGATGAAGATTTGATTCTGGGTGAGGATTGGCTGGACCGTCATGGGGCGATCATGAATTATAGAACGAGAACTGTTTTGATGTTAGCCTCTGACGGTACCGAGCATTCTTTTGTGGGTCGTAAGTGGAGTAGCCAGAGACTCTTGATCAGCGCCTTGAGGGCGGTGAGACTTCTTCGAGGAGGTTGCACGGGCTATTGGTGTTACGCTTTGAGATCGGAAGAAGGGGGAGTCGATCTCTCGTCTATTCTGGTAGTGTGTGAGTATCCTGATGTTTTTCTAGAGAGTTGCCGGGTTTTACGCCGGATCGAGAAGTTGAGTTTACCGTCGATTTAGAGCCGGGTGCAGCACCGATTTCTAAGACGCTATACCGTATGGCACCTGCCGAGATGCTTGAGTTGAAGAAACAGTTGGGGGAGTTGCTAGACATGGGGTATATTCGACCGAGCGCTTCACCTTGGGGCGCACCGGTCCTGTTTGTGAAGAAGAATGATAGGTCACTTCATTTGTGTATCGACTACCGAGAGTTGAACAAAGTGACCATCAAAAACAAGTATCCGCTCCCGAGGATTGATGACTTGTTTGATCAGTTGCAAGGGGCAACCGTGTTTTCGAAGATTGATTTGAGATCGGGGTATTATCAGCTCCGAGTGAAGGATACCGATATTCCGAAGATGGCCTTTCGGATGAGATACGGTCACTACGAGTTTGTGGTTATGCCTTTTGGGCTAACCAATGCCCCAGCCGTTTTCATGCAGCTTATGAACAAAGTCTTTATCGAGTAACTCGATAAGTGTGTAGTCGTTTTTATCGATGACATCCTGATTTACTCGAGGAGCGAGGAGGAGCACGTCCGTCATTTGCATGTCGTGTTAGATATTTTGAGAACTCAGCATCTTTTTGCGAAGTTCTCAAAATGTGAGATAATAATAGCTGGCACGCGTCGATTAAGATGGCGCCGTATGAGGCACTTTATGGCCGACGTTGTCGATCACCGATATGTTGGGATGAGCCGTCTGATTTAGTTGGCATCGAGCCAGACCCCGTATTAGAGACGAGGGAGAAAGTTGAGTTGATTAGAAAGAGAATGTTGACTGCTCAGAGTCGACAAAAGTCTTATGCGGATATTAGGCATCGACCTTTGGAGTTTGATGTGGGAGATCATGTTCTGTTGAGAGTGTCTCCGACGAAGGGAGTTTTCCGTTTTCGGAAAAGGGGAAGCTCAGCCCGAGATATATTGGGCCTTTCGAGATATTGGAGAGAGTCGGCGAGTTTGCATACCGTTTGGCTTTGCCTCCGTCGCTAAGTCATGTTCATAGCGTATTTCACGTTTCCCAGTTGAGGAAGTACGTTCCGGACCCGTCCCACATTATTGATTTTGGAGACGTGGAGATCGAGAAAGATGTTACGTTTGAGGAGAGGCCCGTCAGGATTTTGGAGCGTCGAGACAAGCAGTTAAGGCACAAAACCATTCCTTTGGTTAAGGTGCAATGGTCGAGGCACGGAGTAGAAGAAGCGACGTGGGAGTTAGAGGAGGATATGCGTTCGAGGCAAATTTGTTAATGTTGTGTTCCCATTTTGGAAATGGATTTGATATCAGATTTTATATGTCGGGTTGTAGTCTTTTATTTGAATTGTCGTTTTATTGATGATTGTTTGTCGTTGTCGAATGTCTTTGGTACGTTAGCCTGGTGGATTCCACAGTGAGGGGTCCACAGCACTGTAATATGCCCTGAATGTCTTGGGGGTGTTACATAATATGGTATCGGAGCTTAGGTTTATGGATACCTAGGCTATCAGTTATTTGGGTCTAGTCGAGTGTCGTTTTTGAACAGTATCACTGTCATGCCATCATCTCAGTACACCGGTGCTCGTAAGTTTTTCCTAACTTGACCCGTTTCTCCATTCGGTTCTATTCCTGTTTTAGTATCTTGTTGCGTTTTGCGTTTGAATTGTACTTACCCGTTACTTCTTCAGAATTCCTGCTGGTAGAGGATGCGGACGCGGTAGAGGATGTGGCGCATCCGGTGGGGCGGCCATGTCCGATCACTCGAGAACTGATTCGGCAATGCCTTCCTTGTCGAACAGTGTTCCCCTTAGTTTCGGAGGTCAGCAGGACCAATCTGCTAGCTCCGGTAATGCCAATGAGAATGTTGGAGTGGCTAATATTTTGCAACAAGTAGTGAACCAGATGACGCCATGCGACTCAGGCCGTTACAGTGGCCCGACTAATGCCAACCGGTTCCGCCCTCGGATCCGGCAATGATAAGTTACTTCAGGACGTGATTCGTATGTGTCCTCCGCAGTTTGATGGTGCTTCCGACCCTTCCGGTTGGGAGAATTGGCTATTCGAGATGGAGAAAGTATTTGAGGCTGCTAATTGTTCTGAGGAGAGGAAAGTACCCATTGCTCAGTACTTCCTCGCCAAGGAGGCAGCAACGTGGTGGCAAGCGGTGAAACCGCATGACCGGGCAGCTACGTGGGCAGAGTTTCGGGATCTGATGGAAGATGAATTCTGTCCATGGCCAGTGAAAGAGGGGAGGATCCAAGCCTTCTTTGAGGCTAAGCCCCAAGATGTTCCTATTTCTCAAGCTACCAAAGACTACAATCAACAGCTGCATTATGTGAGAAACCAAGTCCGAGATGAGCTTGATAAGATCCGCCACTTTGATATGCGGATAAAACCGAGGGTGCGCCACTACATGTCTGGTCTGGGGTGCACGACTTTGAAAGAGTATCAAAATAAAGCGATGGCTTATGAGATGTCATTTTCTGCGACAGAGACGGCAACCGAAGGAAAGAAGTAGAAGACCTCCGGTCAGTTTTCGGGAGGCAAGTCAGGAGGGTATCCGAAGGCTCATTCTGGTTTGCGAGTATTCGAGAGTCAGTCGCCATCAGTTGGGCGAGGAAACGGTTCTAGGTCTGCTCCTACTGGTTCCATTCGTGGTCCTACGTGCTTCAACTATAGTCGTCCGGGCCACATGATGAGTGAGTGTGATAGGCCACCGATTCAGTGTCTTGCTTGTGGTCGGATGGGTCATCGTGCTAAGTTTTGTACGGATGCATCTCGGTCTCCAGTTACTCAGATATCAGCCCCAGCTGCGGGAGAGCCGAGTGTGAATCGAGCAAGCAGGTTCCTCGGCCGCACGAGTTTTGGTAGAGGTCGAGGACGTGGGCAGCCTTCTAGAGGGGGAGCTTCTAGTGCGGGGTCTGTTCCGCCCCATGTGAATGAGATGAGGCGAGCTGGAGATCCCGATGCGATGGTGGCTACAGGCACCGTTCACATCCTTAACCATCCTGTTTCCGTATTATTCGATTCTGGTTCTATGCATTCTTTCATATCTATGGATTGTGTGCGTCATCTGCATATTGATTGCTTGGTTGCATGTGAACCATTTGTTGTTAAACTGCCTAGTGGGGATAACATCGTGGGGGATTGTGAGGTTAGAGATTTTCCAGTGAGTATCGCGGGGAGGGTTTGGCCTTCTAATTTGATTGCGGTAGACATTAGAGATGAACATTTGATTCTGGGTGAGGATTGTCTGGACCGTCATGGGGCGATCATGAATTATAGAACGAGAATCGTTTTGATGTTAGCCTCTGACGGTATCGAGCATTCTTTTGTGGGGCGTAAGCCGAGTAGCCAGAGACTCCTGATCAGCGCCTTGAGGGCGGTGAGACTTCTTCGAGGAGGTTGAACGGGCTATTGGTGTTACGTTTTGAGATCGGAAGAAGGGGGAGTCGAGCTCTCGTCTATTTCGGTAGTGTGTGAGTATCCTTATATTTTTCCAGACGAGTTGTCGGGTTTACCGCCGCACCGAGAAGTTGAGTTTACCGTCGATTTAGAGCCGGGTGCAGCACCGATTTCTAAGACGCCATACCGTATGGCGCCTGCCGAAATGCTTGAGTTGAAGAAATAGTTGGGGGAGTTGCTAGACATGGGGTATATTCGATCGAGCGCTTCACCTTGGGGCGCACCGGTCCTGTTTGTGAAGAAGAATGATGGGTCACTTCGTTTGTGTATCGACTACCGAGAGTTGAACAAAGTGACCATCAAAAACAAGTATCCGCTCCCGAGGATTGATGACTTGTTTGATCAGTTGCAAGGGGCAACCGTGTTTTCGAAGATTGATTTGAGATCGGGGTATTATCAGCTCCGAGTGAAGGATACCGATATTCCGAAGATGGCCTTTCGGACGAGATACGGTCACTACGAGTTTGTGGTTATGCCTTTTGGGCTAACCAACGCCCCAGCCGTGTTCATGTAGCTTATGAACAAAGTCTTTATCGAGTACCTCGATAAGTGTGTAGTCATTTTTATCGACGACATCCTGATTTATTCGAGGAGCGAGGAGGAGCACGCCCGTCATTTGCATGTCGTGTTAGATATTTTGAGAACTCAGTATCTTTTTGCGAAGTTCTCAAAATGTGAGATAATAATAGCTGGCACGCGTCGATTAAGATGGCGCCGTATGAGGCACTTTATAGCCGACGTTTCCGATCACCGATATGTTGGGATGAGCCGTCCGATTTAGTTGGAACCGAGCTAGACCTCGTGTTAGAGACGAGGGAGAAAGTTGAGTTGATTAGAAAGAGAATGTTGACTGCTCAGAGTCGACAAAAGTCTTATGCGGATGTTAGGCGTCGACCTTTGGAGTTTGAGGTGGGAGATCATGTTCTGTTGAGAGTGTCTCCGACGAAAGGAGTTTTCCGTTTTGGGAAAAAGGGAAAGCTCAGTCCGAGATATATTGGGCCTTTCGAGATATTGGAGAGAGTCGGCGAGTTTGCATACCGTTTGGCTTTGCCTCCGTCGCTAAGTCATGTTCATAGCATATTTCACGTTTCCAAGTTGAGGAAGTACGTTCCGGACCCGTCCCACATTATTGATTTTGGAGACGTGGAGATCGAGAAAGATGTTACGTTTGAGGAGAGGCCCGTCAGGATTTTGGAGCATCGAGACAAGCAGTTAAGGCACAAAACCATTCCTTTGGTTAAGGTGCAATGGTCGAGGCACGGAGTAGAAGAAGCGACGTGGGAGTTAGAGGAGGATATGCGTTCGAGGCACCCCGAGCTTTTTGATTCTTAAGTTTCGGGACGAAACTTTATTTTAGAGGGGGAGAATGTAATATCCGTAACTTTCCATTTTTAGCAGTTTTTATTTTGGTGTATGTCTATTTTTATCGACTCGCTTATAACGGTTTCGACATTGTGAATCTACTTTATTCTTGGATTTTTTCCATTTGTACGAGTTTTGGTGATATTTTCACGTGATTTCATTTTATGATATGTTTTGCCGTATGATCATTCGATTCTCGTGAAACTCATTCGTTTTCGTTGTTTCTTGGTTTGTGCAAGTTCATATGATTGAGTTGGTCGTGTTGAGACTTTCGGTTTATAAATTCGACGTCGTTTCATGATTTTCGGACACTTGGGCCATTTTTGTTAATTTCCTAATAGTTTAGGGAATCTCATTTTCGTTGTCGCATTACGGACCCTTCGGTGGTCGGAATTATATTTTCTTTCAGCGCTTAACTCCGTAGTCTTGTATATTTCATGTTCGTATTTCTGGATTCTGGCCTTGTCGTGCGTTTTGAGTTTCGTACCTTCGGCAATGACATTACAGTGGCGATCTTTGAATAGCTGTGTTGATAGCGCACGCTACTCATTCTCCCTTGCGTACGCTATCGATGTGCAGTTAGCGTACGCTAACACGTTACTGTTAGCGTGCGCTAACGAGTGTGTTGTGTCAAGATTTATCCATCCCGACAGGCGATCGACTATAAGGCCGAGCGACCAAGTCAACACCAGTCAAACTATGGCTAGCTCGCCTAATCGAAGATATCAGACCACCATCAGGTACCTAGCGATCGACTCCCAAGGCGATCGCCCTTTAACATCCGCGATCGACTCTAGTGTCCGGCTAAGGACGGTCGACCTACGCCCGGCGAGAGATGATCGCCGTCAAAGTCATCGAGGACTGATCTCGAAGCAGCACCACGTGCGAGATCCACAAAAGCGGCGGCAGACAAGATCTTCACTGACAGACAAGATCTTTTGCTGACAGACAAGACCTTTGACCACAGCCTGTCACCTACCTCACCTACCGGCAGGCGCGCCGAAAGTTGTCAGTGGGACCACCCGTGACAGCAACTCAGGACGCGTGCAGGCTTCTCATTGGACCGCACGGTTGACTGCCAGCAACCCCTGCAGACTTTAAGGAGACAAGCCCATGTTCTAAAAGACGATCGCCCGATTATTACAATACAGAAAAGGTGATCGCCCGGCATATCCAAGTCCTATAAATAGAGAGCCTCCTCCTACTGGAAAAAGGTTCCCAATTCATTTGACCTACGGTTCAGAACTCATTTACTCACGTTCAGAACTCATTCCGAATTCATTCACGGAAATACAAAAGAACACACTTATCACCAAGCTCCCTGCTTTCTCGCTGGAATCCATCTCAGGACTTCTCTCTCCGAATCTCTCGTCCAGAAGACGATCGGCAGAGGCAGCAAGTCTCCACTAGACATATTCCAAGAGATTCATAGTCCCAGGAGCCCAAGCATCCAGCTAAATACTCGCCGTGAGAGACTGTCGATCTCTCACCGCCGCGACTGTTCATCTCCTTTGTTACAAGAACTCACAGAGCATCAAATCTGGTTCTTCCGGCAATCTACACGCTCACTAGCTAAGATAACAAGAATCTTTACACTCATTGTAATTGTATTCTTACATTAGTACTTGTATCCCCGAATATTAGTATTAATAATATTTCGCGAGAGCATTCAAGCCCGGGACTAACAACCCCGGCAAATCTTGTGTTATTTATCTTTCTCACGGAAGTGCTCTTGCATTTGTTTGCTATCCATCCATTCCAGCAATATCTATATCCGGATAATATTTTGGGTAGCAACAATTGGCGCTAGAGGAAGGGGGCATCTAACACTCAAATTTTTATTTCTACCGTCTCGAAGAACACTCACTGTTCTCGGGGCATATACTTGAAGTTACACTTACTGCACTTCAAAGAAAACCTTCAGAATCATGACATCCGCCGGTACATCGAAGAAAGACGCTCTCCGAACCGCCGGACACCATATCCTGGTTCAGTCCGAACCCCAGCCAACGACAGGGGGAAGCCGCAGCAACGCGAGACTCTCGATCCCGCATCCGAGAGATGGCCCCAACCTCTCACTCGATCAGTTCCAAACCGAGGAACAGATCGAGGAGGCTATGGCCATCCTAGAGGAGCGACGGAGAGCATGCGCGTCGCCCGCGATTACTCCCTCGATCGTCCGCCGCATGGGAAAACGAAAATTCAACGGGCTACTGAGCGAGCGATCGTCAGAAAGCCCCAATTCGCGAGAAAAGGCTCTCGCACGACCGGACGGATCCGTATTCAATCGCTTGGGGCGCGACCCATCCTGGCGATCGGGGCATTCTGTTTCCAACCTTGAAAAGACGGAATCCGAATCCGTCACCAGGAGTTCGGCCTACCCATCTCACGCGGCGAACGCAGTCGGCCATCGACTCCGCCCGATCGCCGAGATCAGTACTCAATCGCCTCGGCTCCCGCTCCGAGCGCCGAGCCGCTAGCAGTCAGGCCACGGCGATGGCCGCCATACAACGCCAGCTCGACGAGATGAAAGCACTCTTAGACACTGGGGCAAGCGCCAGCAAAAAGATCACCGGGCCGACCGAGACACTTGCGGTCCACATCGAGCTTGCCCCCATACAACCAACGATCGCTCTTCCCAAAACACCTCTGTATGAGGGGAGATCGGACCCCGAAACCCACCTGAGCAAATTCCAAATTTACATGACTGGGTGTGGGGCATCTGATGCAACCAAGTGCCGGATCTTCCCGTTAACATTGGGCGAGCTGGCCCATAGGTGGTACGTCTCACTACCACCACGATCAATCACCTCCTTTAAGAAACTGGCGAATGACTTCACGTCATACTTCGCCAGCAAGGTCGCCAGACCAGAAGGCCCCCACCGCGTGATGAAAATCAAGCAGGGGAAAGACGAAACCGACGCAGATTACATCAACCGAGTAGACAAAATCATCCTCATCGGCGAACCCGTCAGTGACGAGCTCGCTCTCTTTTCGGTCATGGGGGGATTCTACGGTCACTCTCCCATGTTTAGACATCTCTCCAAGGATATTCCCCCAACTTACGCGATCTTCCGCGCTAAAGCCGCCAGCTTTCTGGCCAGGCAAAGGCTACTCACCCTCCACCTAGGCGAGGAAACGTCACCTCCTGTCCAGAAGATAGCGATCGCCAAGGCAAAGAAGGCGATCGCCAAGCAACCCGGAGATCTCAAGTCTTTCAAGGACATGGAAGCCCATCTCCTCCATACGTTCAACCGAACTCCGGCACATATTTTCTATGCCATCAAGGGGCACGAAAATCTCAAAAAGCCAAAGGCGATAAGGGACCACGGTCACCTGGACAACAATCAATATTGTGCCTACCATAAGAGTCTCGGCCACAGCTCCAACCAATGCCGCGACCTCCTCAAACAGCTCTGGAGATTGTTCGAGGAGGGCAAGTTGGATAGCTTATTGGCTTAGCCGAAGCCCCTACCAATCTCTATACACGATCGTCCGAGTCGAACACAAAACAGGCTAGAAATCTCATACGAGCCGACCCCTGGATCAGCCTCGGCGACCGCCTCTACATGCTTTAATCAAGAGAAGGGAACCTCGGAAGTCTCCCCGATCTCCACCCTTATTTAAGAAACTGGAGGACTCGCCCGCCATCCACAGTTCACCATCTAACATGATGGACTAAGGCACGAGATCGCCTCCCCCGCACAACGTACGCCGTCTAAGGTCGGCATTTACATGACGATCCAAGGTGGAAGAGTGCAGCCATGGTCCTGGTGGTCGATGGAACCGACTACTTAGGCCATGCAAGGTCCCTTTGGGCCGAGATCGCCCGCCCTTCGTTTAAATACGATGCCGGCATAGCCATTCTCCTTCTTCTACATATTTATCTAAGGCTATAAACTCGGACTCCATTATTGACCAAGATATAAGTGTCTGTTTTGAAGATTTAAATGCCACTGCTGCACTAGCTAGTGTGAATACATCCACTTGTTGACTTGGAGTCTTTTATATCAGATATCCAATTCGCATCACTATATCCTTCAAGTAGTACTGGATATTTGGTATAGTGCAGCCCATACTCACAAGTACCCCTTAAATATCTTAGTACCCTTATGATCGCCTTCCAGTGATCCTTTTCGGGGTTGCTCGTGGATCTACTTAGTCTACTAACTGAGTATGCTATATTTGGTCTTGTACAGCTCATCAAGTACATCAGACTTCCTATTATGCGAGAGTACTCAAGTTGAGATACCCCTTCACCCTTATTCTTGGATAGTCTTAACGTCATATCCACCGGAGTTTTGGCTGTGCCAGAGTCATGCTTATTAAATCTTTCAAGGATTTTATCCACATAGTGGACTTGACTCAGCATGAGACCTTTCGATGTTCGTGTGATCTTAATCCTTAAGATTACATCTGCGAGTCCCATATCTTTCATGTCGAATCTCGACCTTAGCATGTCCTTGGTAGATTTGATTATTCTTTCATTACTTCCAGTAATGAGAAAGTCATATACATATAGACACAAGATGACATATCCGTCTTCTGTGTCTTTCACATATACACACTTATCGGATTCATTAATTTTGAAGCCACCGCTTAACATAACATGGTCGAATTTTCATGCCACTGTTTTGGTGCCTGTTTCAATCCGTACAATGATTTTACCAGCTTGCAGACTTTCCTTTCTTGTCCAGGAGCAGAGAACCCCTCGGGTTGTTCCATATAGATTTTCTCTTCTAAGTCCCCATTAATAAAGGCAGTCTTAATGTAATGCCCAGATAATTATTGTGTATTTTACCTGTATAACAGCCCATGGTAAAATGAGTCGGAATGATGCTTTTGTGCCAAACAGATCGAAAGTGACGTATGGGCCGAAAATACATTATGAAACGAAACATGTAAAAATAGCAGTAATATGGTGTTTTTTGTGGGGTACGATAATTTATTGATGACGGACGACCGTCCCCGAGGATTCGACAAAGTTGAAGACCGCTCACTCAACGAATTATTTTCGTCCCCTTACTTCCACTAAGTGAATAAAAACAAGGGGGAAGAGTGCGGACTACCTATACGACGATCGTCCCTATTCAACCACATACGGAGATCGCCATTTTTCAGAAGTTGTGCAGCGATCGAATTTATTGTAAAAGTTATCTTTATGAGTTTATCAATTCATTTGGGACTACCCTCGCAACGATCTCTCCTCACACATTTGTACAAAGTCAAACAAAGACTCAAAAATAACCATCATTCAAGTGATAAGTCAGAAATTCAAACGTTCATTTCATTACTTGAAAAGATCAGAGTACATGGTCGCCCGAAGGCCTAAATGCTACAAAAGAAAGCTACAAATTACAAGGAAATAAGCTAAAACATCAAAATGAAGTGCCTCAGGCCCCTGCCTGGCCTTCGCCACCAGCATCCGGTGCGGTCCCCTCATCTTCCGGAGCGTCGGGATGAGCAAGATTGGCTGGAGTTGTAATACCCGTAATTTCGATTTCCGGTAATTTCTTTTTTGGAGAAAGTCCATTTTGACGACTCTCTCATGACCGTTTTGTCATTTCGAGAATGATTAATTCTGCACTTTTTGTCATCCGAGTTCGTTTCGGTATTGTTTTGCTGAGTTCCGAGTTTTTTAGACGCTTTTCCGCACTTGAGTTCGATTCTTGCGAATCTCGTCCGAAACTGTTGTTTCGAGTTTCTCGTAAGTTCATTTAATGTTATTATTCTTGTTGCAAGCTTTGGTTTGGTGTTTCGATCGCGTATCGTGATTTTCGGACGTTTTGGGCCATTTTCGTAATTTTCCAAAGTCTTGGGTAATTACTTCCGTTGTCGAATTCCGAGCCGTCGGGTGGTCGGAATTGTGTGTTCTCTTAGCTCTTAGATTCGTCTTTGCGAGCACGTCGTAACCGTATCATCGATTCGTATTCAGGTTCGGGTTTCGGGGTCGTTCGGGCCGTCGGAGTGGGCCCCGGCCGACATGGCCGGCAACTGGGCTCAGCCAGTGATCGCCGAGTCACGGCCAGAGTGCTCGGCAGCTCTGCCGAGTCACGGCCAGTAGTGCTCGGCAGCCTTCTGGCCGAGCAGTCCGTCTTGTGCCGCGGCACATGCCGGGCAGGCCGCGGCACACTCTGTGGCATTTTTCGCCAAACCGATCAGACTGGTGCCGCGGCACACCGCCGACCACCGGGAGCCATTTTGGGCCTCTGCGGCACACCGTGCGACTTATTTAAGGCCCAACAGACGTTTTTCTCGCCATTTTTCTCCTTCTTCCACTTCTCTTCCGCGGCTGGAGTTGTTCCTATCATGGAGAGATGTTGTTGGTCAACAAATCCATGAAGTCTTGGAGTTCATATCATCAATCATCCATCCTATAACATCCTTTGATCGAGCGAATCGTGCCGATTTTCTAGAAATCTAATTTTGGGGATTTTGGGTATTTTGTTCGATTTCGTCCGTTTAATCCGATTTAACTTAGGATTGTGATGGATTGATGATTATTTGGATGTATTGTATCACTTCCCTTGTTAACCCATGGTTGGATCGTATCGATTCGTTGTTTTGGTCGAGTTCTTGACCGACGCCTTGAAGGTGTCCGGTAAAATGTCATAGAGGGGTTTTCGGGCGTTCTACGATTATTCTTCCTCGTATGATCGATGATTTATTGAAATTATGTTGTTAGGGACGAATTCTTGTGAAGAACTCGAGACGTAACCCTTCCGTTCATTGTCTTCTTCGGGGTCCGAGCTTCCCGGTCAAACCGTGTTCTTCGGAGCGTTTGGTAGCGGTTATTAAGGCAAGTATCTTATTATACGACTTGTATCCTGCGACTAGTAATTACGTATGATTTGTATGACGATTTTGCTTGCCTCCGTAAATATGTTCCGTTTGAGTTGGTTGTGTTTTCCGAAATTTGAAGGCTTTGTGATAATAGTGATATATTGGTATACGTGTTAGGCGTTGTGCCATTTGTGCAGGATTGCGATGTACATATGAGATGGTTGTACACGTGGTTGTTCAATGTATTGTGTACCGAATGTGTGTTATGTTGGTTAAGAGTCGTTGTGATGATCATGATATTTGTGTTGTTTTGGTTTACATACTTGATTGTACATTTCAGTGTAATGTTGGCTTGACATTTAATGATTATGAATTGTGTCGTGACGATGTGTGGGTGTTCCAGGTAGGGTCTGACGAGTCCTCTGGAGTTCGGTACATGATGTGTACGAACAAAGTGTGTGATCCAGGTAGGGTCTGACGAGGCCTCTGGAGTCCGGTACATGACGTGTACGGACAAGGTGTGTGATCCAGGTAGGGTCTGACGAGGCCTCTGGAGTTCGGTACATGATGTGTACGAACGATGTTGTGGCCGGGTAGGGTCCGTTGAGGCCTCCGGAGTTCGTTACATGATGTGTACGAACAGTGTGTGTGGTCCGGGTAAGGTCCGTCGAGGCCTCCGGAGTTCGGTACATGATGTGTACGAACAATGATCGTGTAGCAGTGATTGTTAGGGTAACATTTTAAATATGGATCTCGGACTCATAATAATATATTATACAGTATGCTTTGAAACGAGAATCGGGCTAAGGCCCTAATGTTTACGAAAAGGTTTTGTAAATTGGGACTCGAGGTCCAAAAGAATTTCTGCTTTAAAAATCCCCGAGATGATGTGTTCCTTTTCAAATATCTCTTATTTGAGTTCGAAATTCTAAAACTTCTCGGGAACATTTTGATAATTGATTTACATATTAAATTCGTAGTTGCTATTTGCTTGTTACATTTCATATGGTTTGATACTTGCACTAGTAAAACAGTAGAGTTTTACTAACCCCCGAGTATTCGGGAGGTGGATGTCTGTTCTGCGTCCAGGTACATGCAGGTTCAGGGGAGCAGTCACACGATTAGCACAAGGGGATGACGAGCTGCGATACTAATCAAGAGTTGAGAGTTGGTAGAGTTTAGTTGTATTGTTAGAGTTGATTCAGTCTTCCGCTGTATTGTATTTCGACCCCTGTGTAGGTAATATTGTTAGTCAGTCCTGTTGATAGAGTTGTGTGACCTCATCGGTCTGTGTGTTTATGTGTAAGTGACCTTAACGGTCTGTATTATTATATTGTTTGACCCTGGCCGGGCAAGCATTTGGTTGTTTATGGATGTTTAGCCTGGTAGATCCTTGCGGAAAGGGTTTACGGCGTGTAATATTCCCATACGGTTTTGGGGGTGTTACAGGAGTCGGATACCAGCTCAAATCCACGCTGATGTCCGCAAGATCCAAGATCGGCAAGGAGAAAGCTGAATGGAGAGGATGCTCCAATGCATACGCCTTGAAGTTCTCAACAAGAGGCGCAACCTCCAAACCTCCCTTCTTAGCTGCTCGGATCGAGTCGGCGAACGCCAAATAATAGGCGAACTCGCTGACAAACTCCAAGTTTTGAAAGGGATCAGCCTTGGTCGCCTCTACCTCTCCTTTCAGCTCCGCCATCGCCTGTTGCGACCCCTGGAGCTCGGCCTCCCTCGCAGCAACCTTCTCCTTCGACTCCGCCAGCTCGCTGGTCAACCGAGCGATCGTCACTTTCTGGCGATCGGCCTCCTCTTCAGCAACCTTCTGCGCCCGGACGGCATTCAGCATCTGGTCCCGAAATCGGTCAACCGCCAGACGAGATAACTCGGTTTCCTTCTTCGCCAGCTCAAGCTCGTGGCTCGCCCGCTTGGCCGCCTCCAGAGAGTCCTTCTCCATCGCCACGATCTTATCAGCAAACTCGGCGTTCTCTTTCCGAGCCGCCTCGAGATCCGCCTGCAGGCGAATAGTGGAAGGTCGCCCCTCGAACTCCTAAGCAGCCTAGACAGCCATGGTCGCCGTCTGGAGAGAAAGGGCGAGAACAGCCTGCATCGAACTCCCCGATCACTGACGAGCGATCGCATCCAGATCGGTCGTCCAGGCCTTCGGCAGAGCAGAAGCGGCCTTGCTAACGTATGGAGGGATGTCGCAGGACTGGCGAGGAGATCGGCTCGCTAGGAAATCCACGACCATCGGCGGGCAAGACGGATCTGTGCGACGGATCCTACATCAAAACAACAAAGTTAACACAATTCCTACGCAATTGCAAGTTTCAACACAAAAATGCAATCTACCTCTCAGCCTTCTCGGGGTCCCGACCGAAATACGGTTTCCCTCGAGGGGTCTCAGCATCCGCGATCGCCATCTCCCGCATGAAAGCCGCAGAGGGCGGCTCATTCTCCGGAGCGACAATGGTGATCGGAGGCGCGGCGATCGGCACTTCATTGCCAGGGGCAGGAACCGAAGTTTCTTCCGGCCTCGGCCTCTTACGATTCGATCGAAGCCCCTCCTCCGGAACTCCCTCCTCAGCCACGATCGGCTCCACGCGAAGTTCCGCCTCCGGAACAATTGGCAGCGCAACAGGTGGGGCCCGAGACGACCTCTTGTGGCGTAGACGGCCTAGAACTCCAGGATTCGACATGGCGATCTCTGGTGGGGGCTCCAAGAAGCGAGGAAAGCGAACCTCTACAGTTAAGACGGTCGATCAACAGTCAGACACTTTCCTTAAGTAAGGCGATCGCCAAAAAGTGAAGGTCGCAGAAACTCATACCTGGTACCGAGAGTTGTCTCGGGAAGCAGAATAGCCGAGCCGACAACCAACGACTCTCCTTATTGATCCGGTTGGAGTCAAGGTCGTCGTCCGACAAGCTCCTTATCCGCTCCCACACAACCAGGAAGTCAAAAGGCAGCTCCTCGACCGCCGGAATGTGAAAACCTGCAAAACCGAAATCAAATTAGATCAGTCCAAAACGCATCCGAACGAAGGGAGAGTCTAAACCCTTACCGGGATTCCTCTCCCGAAACTCAGTAGGGATCTCCAGCTCGCCCGAAGGATTGTCGCTCGCGGAAGCCCTCCACTTGCCGGCGACCCGGAACCACTTCGTCTGATCGCCCCGCATCTTATTCGGGACTCCGTGAATCACCCAACCAGATCGGCCCTGAATATGGTAACCGCCGACCGACCCTTTCTGAGCCGTCAGCTTGAACAAATGGTTCATCTCCAACGGCGATGGGAGGCGGTACAGGCGGTGACCGCCGAAAAGAGTGAGAGTGCAGATAATTTGGAGCCAGGCGTTCGGCGTCAGCTGTAGTGGCGCCACGTTCCAAGCGGCCAGCAGGTGGGAGACAACAAAGGATAGAGGGAAGCGCAGCCCGGCCTCCATAATCGCCTCATTCACGGCGACCATACCCATCGGAGGTTGATCGGCTCGCTCATTCTCCGCCGGCGCGAACATGTCCACATCTGAAGGAACATGGAACCTTGTCCTCCAGACGGCCAGATCCTTCCTGGTCGTCGAACTCCGTATTTGGCCAAGCGACCACAAGGATCGCTGCGCAACCCGGTACTCCGACCGTTTGAGAAGCTGATAAGGGTAGGCGACCGAGTATCCCCGGAAATCGAATCTCGGAGTCGGACCGGCCAACTTCTCCATTATCTCAGCAAAAGCCTTATAGGCCCGGCCGAAAGCACTATGCTGCTCCCAGTAGGCCCTAATCGCCAGATCTCTCTCTATCTGCGATCGTCTTTCTTCAGCAGCCGCCTCCTTAGCAACATCGGCTTCATTAAATAAAGCCTCGACTTCAGCAGGGTCGATTCCGGCCTGAATAGCCTCTGCGGTCGTCTCCAGGTGGAAGTCGGAAGAAAGTCCTCCTGACATCGATGTCCCGCGGCGAATCGGTACCACTCCATGTGATGATGACGTGCCGGCCATTCTCAAAGACAGAAAAGGAGAAAAGGATTTTTTCTTACCCGAAGGTGAAATCGAACGACGATCGGCACTAAGATCTTCAGAAAAATCTTCAGCAAGTCCTTCTTTCTCCAGTAAGTGCGCGTGAGTACGAAGACTGCAACACTGCGCCCTTTTATAGGAGAAGGCAGGGACTCGTTTGCAATAAAGGAAAATCTCAGGGGTCGGATCTCAAACGACGCATTAATTGACTCCCTCGAGACCCGCGTACGCGTCTTTTCAAGGACGCGTCAGCCGAAGAGTCATTAATGACCGTTGGTATCCTCCAATAGAATCCCGACACGTGCGCGGAGACTTTTCCACGCCCATTGCTTTTTCCCGCGCAGTTTAGCGGCCAACCAGGTCGTCCGAACTCAGGATATATCAGCTCAAAGACGATCGCCAGTTCAGTTAAACACAGAGTCGCTCGTCAAAAGTTCAGCGATCGCCAAGAGAACCACCTCACCCCACGTTTCCAACATAGGAGCGAGCTGGGGGGCAATTGTTGTGTCAAGATTTATCCATCCCGACAGGCGATCGACTATAAGGCCGAGCGACCAAGTCAACACCAGTCAAACTATGGCTAGCTCGCCTAATCGAAGATATCAGACCACCATCAGGTACCTAGCGATCGACTCCCAAGGCGATCGCCCTTTGGCATCTGGCGATCGACTCTAGTGTCCGGCTAAGGACGGTCGACCTACGCCCCGAGCAGAGATGATCGCCCGTCAAAGTCATCGAGGACTGGATCTCAGAACAGCACCCACGTGCAGATCCACAAAAGGCGCTGACAGACAAGATCTTCACTGACAGACAAGATCTTTTGCTGACAGACAAGACCTTTGACCACAGCCTGTCACCTACCTCACCTACCGGCAGGCGCACCGAAAGTTATCAGTGGGACCACCCGTGACAGCAACTCAGGATGCGTGCAGGCTTCTCATTGGACCGTGCGGTTGACTGCCAGCAACTCCTGCAGACTTTAAGGAGACAAGCCCATGTGCTAAAAGACGATCGCCCGATTATTATAATACAGAAAAGGCGATCGCCCGGCATATCCAAGTCCTATAAATAGAGAGCCTCCTCCTACTGGAAAAAGGTTCCCAATTCATTTGACCTACGGTTCAGAACTCATTTACTCACGTTCAGAACTCATTCCGAATTCATTCACGGAAATACAAAAGAACACACTTATCACCAACCTCCCCGCTTTCTCGCTGGAATCCATCTCAGGACTTCTCTCTCCGAATCTCTTGTCCAGAAGACGATCGGCACAGGCAGCAAGTCTCCACTAGACAGATTCCAAGAGATTCATAAGCCCAGGAGCCCAAGCATCCAGCTAAATACTCGCCGTGAGAGACTGTCGATCTCTCACCGCCGCGACTATTCATCTCCTTTGTTACAAGAACTCACAGAGCATCAAATCTGGTTCTTCCGGCAATCTACACGCTCACTAGCTAAGATAACAAGAATCTTTACACTCATTGTAATTGTATTCTTACATTAGTACTTGTATCCCCGAATATTAGTATTAATAATATCTCGCGAGAGCATTCAAGCCCGGGACTAACAACCCCGGCAAATCTTGTGTTATTTATCTTTCTCACTGAAGTGATCTTGTATTTGTTTGCTATCCATCCATTCCAGCAATATCTATCTCCGGATAATATTTTGGGTAGCAACAGAGTGTTATTTAGCTACTGGAGTGTTATAAGCCCCGTTAGCGCGCGCTACTTGTGTTAGTTAGTGTGCGCTAACTATGCAGTTTATAAAAAACAGCGGGCAGTTTCAGAACAGCATTTTCACTCTTTTCTTTCGTTTTCTTCACGAGGCGACTCCAGAGGGTGATTCTCTTCAGCTTTGATCGGAGAATTCTTCGTATTCCATCACCGTAGAATCGTGCTAGCATATTACCAACAACATTATCATCTTCCATCAGTCGAATCTAAGGTATTTCCTCAAGAACCCTAACTTTGACGAATTTGGGGGTTTTTCGGGATTCTAGGGATTAGTTCCGAATTATTCAATTATGTTATGATATTCCTTACCGATTGTGGTTATTGGGTGATTCCAAATCCATTTTCCTTGATTTTAAATCCGTGAATTATCAATACGGGGAGATTTTGCGTAAACCCTCGCCCGTATCGATTGATCGTTCATTGTCGTATCATGTAATTGGGGCTATGGGAGTATTCCTTTCGATTATTGATGTCTGTTGGGACTGAGTTATGCTAATTCTTCGTTTAGGAACCGTTGTTTTCCATTCGGATCGTCCGTAGTCGTTTTTCACTTCCGATTATTCGAAGATGTCACAAAGGCAAGTACTTTACATTTGTTTACATGTTCTAGTATTTGAATTATGGCTTTATCGTGGTTGTTGTGAATGGATATGTGTATGTTCACCTAGGGATGGTCCGAAGGGGCCTCTAGGGATGCGTATTGCCGTGAGTGTGCGTATCGCGAACTGTGGTTAGCCACCTAGGGATGTCCGACGGGGCTTTGCGGGATACGGTGGCCGTGAGTCTCGTACAAATGGTTAACTTTGAATTGTGATTGTTGGAGATAAAGTGTTTTGTGATTTGTACTTTGTAAATATTCCGGAATATAAAAAATTTTCAAAAATGATTTTTGGCGCATATATTCATCTGATTAGAATGTAGTTCAAATGGATTGTACTTGCACTAGCAGTTGTCGCTAACCCCTTAAATGGGGGAAATACTTTTTGTATTTCAGGTATCGATCGTGGGGGCAAGCGAGCACTCGAGCCGTATGAGGATGATGGGCAAGCATGATACTGTCCAGTAGTTGATTATTGGTGTTCTGTCTGTCGGTTATTATTGATGACTTGTTTTGGAATTTCTGTATTATAAAATTGGTTTAAGTACTCGAGTACTTCCTGTCTGAATTTGTTAATGTTGTGTTCCCGTTTTGGGAAATGGATTTGATGTCAGATTTTATGTGTCGGGTTGTAGTCTTTTATTTGAATTGTCATTTTATTGATGATTGTTTGTCGTTGTCGAATGTCTTTGGTACGTTAGCCTGGTGGATTCCACAGTGAAGAGTCCACGGCGCTGTAATATGCCCTGAATGTCTTGGGGGTGTTACATAGCTGACAGCTCCAGATCTGGCATGTCAACATCGCCATGTTCAACTTCATTGGCAACTCGTTTGCCTTTGTTTCGCTGACCAGTTGAACTTATTGGCAAGCGACAATCTTTTGCCTTATGGTTTGGTTTACCACAGTTGTGGCAATTTCTAGTGAATTTCTTTGCCTTAAACGGCTTTTTCCCTTTATCCTGAACATGGTTCAGTTTCCTCTTTTTGCTAGAGGACCCATGTTCAGGCAAATTTACTTTGGCCTCCATAGGGCCTCTCTTAAACTTAGAATCAGATTTTCGGTTGTCTTCCTCAATTCTGAGTCGAACAACCAAATCCTCTAAGCTCATTTCCTTTCGTTTGTGTTTCAGGTAATTTTTGAAGTTCTTCCAACTAGGAGGCAACTTCTCAATTACCATTCACAACAAACAGTTCAGGAAGGATCATTCCTTCAGCATTGATTCCATGCACAATCAATTGAAATTATTGGACTTGTTCGATAACGGTTTTGTAGTCTGTCATCTGAAAATACAGGTAGCGTCCGATCATGAATTTCTTAGAACCAGCATCATCGGTTTTATACTTTTTCTCCAAAGAATTCCAGAGCTCTTTGGAAGTCTTGATTTGACTGTACACATTGTACAGAGAATCAATTAGCCCATTCAATATTATATTACGACACATAAAGTCGCCGTTAAACCATTGATCGTAAGCAAAATGCTTCGTACGATCACTTTCCGTCTCACTGAACACAGGAGGATCATCCTTGAGGTAAACAGTAAGCCCCAAGGTAGTGAGATAAAACAGCATCTTTTGCTGCCATCTCTTAAAATCAACACCCGAAAATTTCTCGGGTTTCTCGGCTAACCGCAATGGTAGGTGCAAAGCCTTTGGCAATGCGGTGGCAAGAATGTGGCGGCAAAGATCGACGGTCGCCATTTAAAATTATAGAGAATATAAATATAAAAATTGTCTTACGATTGTTGGTTCTCTGTGAATTTCCAACAATGTAATTACAATAAAAATTTCAAAGAAATGCAACCTATTACAATCTTAAATAAATTAAAAGGCTGAATTAAAATTACAACTTTAGCAGAGGCGAGATAACTCTTTCCGTAAGATAATTTTGCCCCCGTATAAGAGCAGACGGCTCAGGCAATATGTCCTCAAGATACAACTGCTATATGTTTCTGAGTTATGTGCTCTCCAAAACTCAGAACTCCGGCGAACGTTCAAGTGCTGGAAACTGAGCACGAAACAAGAAGGAAATATGCTGCAATATGTGGTATGCTTGTATTTTTTCTATGTTCTAATAGTATGAAATGAAATGCATAAACCCCCTTTTATAGGGTCCAATTCCACTCTATCAGGTGGGGAGTTACAACAAATTAAAGTGTCATTAATTCTCTTTAATCCTCCAGCTCAAGAGTTACCTCCATAAATATTCTCATTTAATACGGACGTTACATTATGGAGTATGAAAAATCATATTCCAGAAGCTAAGTTCTCAACCTGCCTCATTTCAGACGAGACCAAATATCAGATCAAATGGGTTCTGCCCAAATATCAGATCAGATAGGTTCAGTCCCAAATATCAGGTCAGATAGGTTCAGTCCCAAATATCAGATCAGATGGGTTCTGCCCCAGATATCAGATCAGATAGGTTCAGCCCTAAATATCAGATCAGATGGGTTCATTTCAAATATCGATCGATGGGTTCAAATTTCAAATATCAGATCAGATAGGTTAGCCCAAATATTAGATCAGACAGTTTTTAGATCAGACAGCTTCTAGATCAGACAACTTCTAGATCAGACGACTTCTAGATCGATACGGCTTTCAGCCCCACTATCGATCGCATACCTTTAGATCGACATCTTCTAGATCGATACCTTCAGGATCGATACTTTCAAATCGACAAATTTTTCACCCAACTATCGATCGATACCTTTTATATCTGACAGCTTCTAGATCAGACAGCTTCTAGATCAGATAGTTTCTAGATCAGCAGCTTTCAGATCAAACAGCTTTCGGCCCAACTATCAGATGGTTTTTCAATCCTCGTTAACTCTTCATCTTTTCAATTAAATGATTAACTTTAATTATTTATTTCTCATTCACCGGAAATCGGTTTTGAGAAAGATAAAATCCTACATTCATCTTCTCAAAGCGTAGATTCACAATTTATTATTTAATTCCCAAGAATTAAATATTTTATCATTATTGGTTTTAATTGAGTTAAAACTCATTTTTCTAAAACCAATTTCCAACAATATGATAATATTTTCTTATATTGTATAAGAAATCTCAGTCAATCTTATCAAGCTTTATTTAATGATGTTGTGATTTTTATTTTATGATTTATACGAGTTGTTACTTTCTATTTTTTTATAATTTTATATTATGTTTATGTGTACATGATGAATGATAATTTGGATAGTAATGATGATGAGGACCAACATGATATTAACAATAGACAAAAGGAATACTTACACATTGCAACAAAATTATGTTTAGGTTGTATACTGCAACGCATACTTTATGCTTGTATTACCATATTTTTCTATAACTAACTATGAGAATATTAATTACATTTGATCACATGTTTTGCATATTTATTCACGTTATGGTTATGCAAATGAAATGTCTAATTATTTTATATTGTAGATAATATGGTGTATTGATGTCACACGGAAGATCACATTATCGCTGCCTTATAAAATAATATAATACTTCACAACCTATATAATTATAGAGAAATTATGTGAAAGGTTGTAGTGTATGCTTGAGATTAGTTGGTCTTGACTATTAGTATGCATTAGCTTATTTGCATACGTTGAACTACATCGAAGTGAGATAGTATCTTCTGTACTGACTGTAAGAAGAACGTAAATCTCGGATAATGATTACTTCTTAATTCTAAGTATATAATATTTAATTGTGTATTTATAATATTTATTGCTTTGATTTACCATGAGTGAGAGTCAAAGTGATTAACTCAATATGCTTCATATCTTGGGCAATAATATTATTTATATGACAATTATTATTATAACTATAAATCATGTCTCGAATCGTGGGGGTTGATGATGTCCCCTTGAGGAGCTCGATAATGATTATTTTATTAAACCCTGCAGGTGGATTTAATTATGATATAATAATAAGGTTCGAGTGGTACTACTCTTGAATAAGAAATTAATTAATTAAAGCTGTCAGTAGCTTAAATTAATTAATGGACATTCGATATCTTAAACAAGGGAAGAGCCCGATTTCATAAATTGAGATTTGGGTTGAAAGTGCAATATTAATTCTTTAGTGGATTGAATTGATATTAGTGAACTCAATTATATTAGGAAGGGCTTAATATGGAAAGTTGGGTTGCACTAGGAGTCATAACCCTAATCCTCCTTAAGATCCCTAGAGTAGTCCAAAGCCTATAAATGGGACTTCTAAGGGTGAGTTCGGCCATGACAGATTCCTGAGGCTTGAGAGATCGATTTCTTTTCTTGTGTTTAATTGTAGATCTTAACTTGTGTATTTGATTCTACAATTTAGATAACATATCAATTTTCTAAAAGTGTTTACATAATACTAGAAAACAAAGAAAATTCGAGTGACTCACAAAAACATAATTTCGGTCGATCTCATTGAAGTCCAAGCAAGGTTCGATAGCTCGTTGCCCACATAACGTCCGGACTAAGGCGGGATCATACTCTAGAAGATTTTGCAGAAGAGATCAAGAAAGCAACCACTACGCCTCAAAAGGTAAATATCCTATGATCTTCGATCTAGATTAGGATATTGAATTTACCAACAAGTCAATTTAATAAATAATAAATAATATTTAAATTGCTTATGAATCTTAGTAGTTAATTAATTAGCATGACTAAATAAATTTTATGCTCGTGGAGACGTAAAATGCTTTTATCAAACTTTTTCCCAACTTCGCTTTCGCTGCGTTTTATTTCCAACAAATTAACTACTGCTTCTATTGAAATTTATTATTTGAAGTACCTTCATAAAGTAGAGAAGAGAAGGTCACGTCTTTCGGGACATGGTTGGATAGAAGAATTAAAATCTGAAAACGAAGAGTGTCAGTCGACATGAACCTGTGGCTATTTTCTATATATGTTTGGGCATCAGGGCAGATCCAGAATTTTAAAATAGAGTGTTCCTTTTTCTTTAATGATCTAACTGTGGAAAATAAATTCTAAACTTCCCTTGTCTATTCCCTGAGGGTAGAACTTATGACATGTTGTACAATATTTGGTTATATGACCACTAAGGCCAAGATGTTTAGATGCTCGTGGGAATACGAGGAACACATGCAACATCAGTTACGGACTTGGAAGAAAGACAATATCTAGACATATCCATCGAGTACTTAAGGATGTTGAAGGTTTAGGCATTGAAGTAATCAAGCCGATTGATTATAAATTTAGAGAAGCTCAAGCATAGATTAAAGATGATACACGATATTGGCCACATTTCAAAGATTGCATCGGAGCAATAGATGGGACTCATATTGCAGTTCACGTGCCTGGCAATAAGAAGACAACATTTATTGGTCGAAACGAAATAACCACTACAAATGTTCTTGCTGCATGTGACCTGAATATGTGCTTTGTCTTTGCTTTGGTTTGGGTACTAAAAAAAAATTATGAAGCCCTTCAAGATCCAAAATACAAGTTCCCTTTCCCACTTGAAGGTAATAACGACTTTATATTTTAGTGTTCTTTTTTCTTTAATGTTTGTAGTTTCTTATTATCATTGTTGACATGTATTTTAGGTAAATATTTATCTCGTTGATTCAGAATATCCTACATTTGATGAATTCTTAGAACCGTACCGAAATACGGGATATCACCTTTGGAATTCAGGTTAGCCCCAAAATTCAGATCTCAAAATGAAGTTTTTAACTTTTACCACTCGAGTATGAGAAGCGTGACTGAAAGAACATTTGGAGTTTGTAAAGCAAGATGGAAGATACTCCAAAACATGAATAGTTTTGCCCTTCATGATCAATTTGCCATTATATGGGCTCGCTTTGCTCTGCATAATTACATAAGAAGAATGGATGCTGATATTGATGAGCTTGAGTCATTAAAAGATATTAACGAAATCATAGACAATGCTCGTGGAGAAAAAGGCAATCATGATGAAGGAAGAAGTGAATGGGAAGGGCCAACGTCACGAAATGAAAAATACATGGAAGAAAAAAGAGATTTCAGAGATCAATATCCACGACGATAGTCTAAACAGTTTTCTAATTGCTTTACTGATTTTATATTATTTAGAGCACAGAACGACATATTATTTTAATTAGAGATTTTAAATTACATGATTTTTTTTATTTTATCAAACTAATCTATATCTCTCAACTTAAAAATAAAAGATTATAATTTTAATATACCTATATATTAGATACTGAGGCTATTTATTACAAAAAATAAAGTTATTATATTTTTATATATGTATATGTTAAAAATTATGGGTATGTATAAAAAAATTAAAGGTTTATGTACTTCAATATATGTATATATTAAAAATTAGAGGTATATATAAAAAAAATAAAGGATTATATTCTTAATATGTGTATATATTAAAAATTATGAGTGTATACCAAAAAATTAAAGGTTTATGCTTTTCAATATATGTATATATTAAAAACTAGGGGGATATATAAAAATATTAAAGGATTATATTTTTTATTATATGCATAAATAAATATCAAAGGAAAAAGAATAGGAAGCATCGTAGATCAAATACACATGTTGTCTTACTAACATAAAAGATATTCCATTCCATCCATATTAGTATAAATCTCTTTTAATTGATTCATTAGGACCAAGATAATTTAGTTAAATGTACAAAAAGATATTACAAAAATTTAATTTCCTACTTTGCCCCTAAATATAAGTATATAGATAGAGTATTTATGAAAAGAGAGGATGAATAAATGTATGTGTTGGAATATGAACATCATATTCTTTTTCTTTATTTGGAGCTGAAATAAAGGGTATTTTCGTAAATATTTTTGGAAAATTGTAGAAATCTAGACAAAGAGACTTAGGCCTTGTTCTTTTAGACTTATTTTTCGCTTTTTCGATTCGATTCAGTCCATTCGATTTGGGCCATTGATTCGACTTAGTTCTTCTTCTTCTTATTATTATTATTATTAGTTTTAATTATTATTGTTATTATTACTAATAATATTACTATTATCGTTGTTGTTTTTAATTACTATTATTATTATTATTTACCATTATTATTTTTATTATTTACCCTTAATATATATTTCATTCATTTCGCCCATTCAATTCAGATTCGATTGATTCGATTCATTTCGGGCCAGATCCATTCGATTCGGTCAGATTCATTTAGTCCAAAAGAACATAACCTTATACTCCCAATCTAGAAAGGAGTATTTTAGACTCTTTCAATCTTTTAAAAAGGGACTTAGATATAGAGTATAAAAAGGCATTTTCATGCAAAAAGATTTATATACTCATAATAAAGATCATTGATTGAGATTTATGGCATGTAAATGTATTGAACATTCAACTAGTGTATAGCCTGTCGAAACTCGACGGATAATCACTTTACATTATAATTTATAAATAAAAACCAAAAAATAATTCAATACTTTATTAGGGTTCAGTCGCTTGTAATTATACCGCAGCGGAACACACCAACAAACAGAAATAATGAGTATGAGATTCAGCCACCCGAACTTCTTTACAATTTATGTACTTGTATTTGTCATAAATCCAATTGAAAGATAATTTTGCTACTTATTCCAGTTCAAAACTCATATAAGAATATTACGAAACAATGAAAGTATGGTACAAATATTCAAATTTGGTTAAAATCTTTATACCCATATTCATCAAGCTCGATTAAAATATGACTTTATTACCCGTTTATATCTCAGACCCTATATAATATACGCTAATTACTCAACGTATTTAAATTTATATAATTTAAATAAGTAAACATAAGTTGCTATAGTAATTGGTTAATCCATCTCAATGAAAACTCAAACATTGTAAAGTAAAGGTTAAGAATAAATATTATAAATAACAAAAGATTAAAAGTTAAATTCCCAGTAAAATTTTAGAATTATACAATCAAAATTCTTTACAATTTTTATACCTATACTTTGACGTGGGATAAGATATTAGATAAATAATAATAAAAAAATAAAAAACTTCATGTAGAAGGGAGGGTTAACGTGGTACTTCGAATCCATATTGCTATTAGATACTTTATATATTTATTTGTAAGTGAAGAGAATCGAATTTATTAAAAAAATATAAAATATTATTTATGCATATATAAATTTGATACTAAAAAATATAAATATACATATTTGAACCAATGAGGTTTAATTAATAATTTGTCAAATTTAATTTTACAATAAGAATAAAATAATTCATTGGGCCAACTCAATAGATGACCAAATTAACGTGGTGGTGAATAATTATGACCAAAATACATATTTATGTTAAATATTTATTTAGTTATTCATTGATCGGTGTGTCATTTAAAAACAAGATGTGATAAAAAATTTAAATAAATAATAATCTAGAATATAAAAATTACCACATGTGAGAGAGTTAACGTGGTGCTCCAGATGCATAACGGTATTATATATAAATAAATAAATAATAAAATCATATTTGTTAATCAAATTTATTAATGCAAAAAACGTGCCAATTATATTTATTAGTTAACCTCAGCCATTCAGAGTTCCTCACCGCGGCAAAAAACAACAAAAAATCAAAAAGATGAGGTAAGGATTCAGCCACTCGAACCCATTTATAATTTATATAACCGTTCTCATCCGACATCTGACCTAAAAGTAAATATACTACGCGTTTTCATCCCAAACTCATATAGTGATACCCAAAACAATAAAGATATAGTTCAGCCATTTGAACTCATTTAGATATTATATATACCTATACTCATCTTAAACTCAATTAAAAAAATAATTTTTGCGAAAATTTATAAAATGTGTGGTGCTTCAAATCTGTAACGCTATTATATATATTTTTAATTATTATAAAATTACTAAATAAAATAGATATGAGATTCAAATTTTAGACAAATAAAATTAATGTAAATTTAATAATTGACTCGATTAAAATTCACTAAAAATTTAAACTATTTATTTGTCCAACTTAATAATTGACCAAATTAAGCACAATAAAAATAATGTTCTTAAACTTGTGTGTAAAATAACTATGTGGTTAAAAATACACATTGAATTCTAGATATTTATTTAGATTCTCTATTGGTGGTTTTAAATCGATGTGGGATTCAAGATATTGAATTCTATTGATTTAACCGTTCTCATCCGACATCTGACTTAAAAGTGAATTTACTAAGCGTTTTCATCCCAAACTCATATAGTGATACCCGAAACAATAAAGATATAGTTCAGCTATTTGACACTCATTTAGATATTATATACCTATACTCATCTCAAACTCAATTAAAAAAATAAGTTTAGCGAAAATTTATAAAATATCTGGTGCTTCAAATCCGTAACGCTATTATATATATATTTTTAATTATTATAAAATTACTAAATAAAATAGATATGAGATTCAAATTTTAGACAAATAAAATTAATGTAAATTTAATAATTGACCCAATTAAAATTCACTAAAAATTTAAACTATTTATTTGTCCAACTTAATAATTGACCAAATTAAGCACAATAAAAATAATATTCTTAAGCTTGGGTGTAAAATAACTATGTGGTTAAAACTACACATTGAATTCTAGGTATTTATTTAGATTCTCGATTGGTGGTTTTAAATTGATGTGGGATTCAAGATATTGAATTCTATTGATTTAGGTTGTCCATTGATTAAGTACCATTCTAAATTGATGTGGGATCCAAGATTTTAGATAAATGGAAACCTAGAAATAAGATAATGCCACATAGGAGAGAAAATTAATCTAGTGCTTAGAATCCGTAACGCTATCTATATATATATAGATGACTCTTGCATCGAATACGAAAACATACAAAAAAAAAAAAAAAAACTAAAAAGAAGACAAATAAAGAGGCTTTCTTTTGGTCGTTTAAAGGATCGAAGTCGACTGTGGTCACTTAGGGGGTGGCATTGACAAGGTAAAGATTGACATACCTCATTCCCTTCAACCAATCTCCACTTGCCACCTCATTCTCATACATTTTCATACCTCAATCCATTTTTTGGAGGCATCACCATACCACACCCATACCACACTTTTTTGGAGGCATCACCCCTTTTATATTGACCCCTCAATTCGGTTGGACATTGCCTCCAAACGAAATGTGTACAGTCTAGACTACCGATCATACCCGGAATGTGATGTCTCTGTTCGTGTACTTCGTACAAACGTAAAATATCATGACTTGTTGGCCTACGTAGGAAATCTCGACCATATAACTCAACAATAGCGTCACAAAAAAATTGAAGGCATTCACGTGACGTCCTTTGTGCCATTTCTAAATACTCGTCGAACTCATCCGGTGGATTACCGGTTGTGAGTTGTCTAATGGCGGACGTACACTTTTGTATGGCTGTGAAACTTTTTTTTAACCTAGCATCATAACCCTCTTGAAAATACTCGAATCTAGACTCAATATCATTTGTAATTTTTAAAAAAAGATGTTTAGGCATACGATACCTATCTTCAAAAAATTGGTGGTCGTAAATCGGCGGGTCCGCAAAATAATCGAGATGCAATCTTTCCGCAGCTTCAATCCGGTCGCGACTAACCCATTTTCGTTTCGACCTTCCCGTATCGCGTTCCGCTTCTTCTTGCTCAATCGCGTTCGCAAAAACTTCGAGACTTGAATCGTCCGACCACTCTATCGGGTCGTCAAAAAAGGTCGCGGTACCGACTTGTTTAGCCATATATGATTTTTAGTTGTATGTTTGAGTTGGAAATAGATAAAAATATATATGTTTTTTTAGTTTTTAGTTGTATTGGTTTTAAAGTTTGAAATGAGTTTAAATAGAAAAAAAAAAAAATCTAAACGTTGCATGTGGGCCCAATTTTCCAACGGATCAAATTTTGACCGTTGAACACACATACCTCCTTTCTTTGTACGCGTCGTCTGATACCGTGAATCTGAAACCGCGGGACTTCTTCGACCCCCGGCGGCAGTGTTCCTGTCCAAGCTGCGTCCAAACCGCGGTGGACATCGCGTCAATGCCACCCCCCCTTACATTGATAGAGTCTTACTATATTTTCTTATCACTATCAAAATTTCTTTCCTCAGTTGCTATGTACCTCAAACAGCTACAACACTAAATAGATGGCGTCAAAACAAACTTCATGAGAAAATATTTTATTGAAAATGGTTTGAAATATAAAGCAAATCGGCATTCAAATAGTTCATTAATCTCTTAATTTGTTGCCACATGAGGTAATTGATGATTCCGAATTGATCCGTCATCAAGAACCGAAAGAGAATTACAAAGATCCGAACTGAAAAGCCACCGGAGTACCTGACAAAATGTCCAAAAAATGAATCAAAAAAGAGAAGGTATACTCATTAACAGGAGTGAAAATATATTGAAGAAGAGAGAAAAAATGAATCGAGAGGTTGGGAAGAGAGAAGAAGAAGAGCAGGCCATGGGAAAGTGAACTCATCAAGAATGAGGAACGAAGTAAACCTTGGTAAAAGTGTGATAAGACCCACATCATCTATTTGTAAAATAATTGAAGAGTGCTCGATACTTTTTGAAAATGAATACTTGGAAAACAAATAAAATATATATATCGAATATATAATTTATTTATGCCGTCCAAGAAAATTGTTAGTAGAACAGAATTTGTTAATCACGAAAACGAACGGAAGTCGCTGTTGAGTCCAAAATATCTGTCTCCTTAAAGAAATTAAATCATCGCGCGGTGTGGCGTTGCCTCCCAGATAAAACAACAATCACATCAATCGATGATCTCTTGCACCCTCAGCGAACTAGAATAGATCTGTATACTATCACCGACCCGGAACAGAGGAGAAACGGAAAAGAAAATCTGACAGGAAAAAGGCTCTCGAAAATCGTACATCTGAAGTGAAAAAAACGAACCCCTCAAGCCGGGTATTTATAGGTGAAGGCTGGAGGAGGTTGTGTGCTGGAGGTACTCTAAACTGATTAGGATTGGTATCTTGATAATTATCCTAATCTGTTTAATTCGATAATTTTATCCGGATTGGTCTCCTTAAATTGATATTTATCTGGATCCGAAAAATTCAGAATTTATAATTGAGGTGTTCCGGAAAAATGAATTTTTTCCGAATAAAATTACAGTAAAAAGATAACTTCGAGACGCCGAGATATTTCGCCCAAATTGCCCTTCGACCGAACCGAACCGAGCCGAGCCGTGCCGAGCGGACGAACGAACGGACGGACGGCGGCGGCGGCGCGCGCGCACGTGGGGCGCCTAGTCACACATCCACTCATGTCTTACTTTTGAACAAGAGTTTGTTCACATCTCCTTATATACTCACAAATTTTCCCTTCTTTTTCTAATGTGGGATAACACCCCAAATCTATTTCTAAAGGGCTCACTTTGGAACATTATATCTCATTCATACCTCAATCATTTTGAGTGTTTTTACATGTTTTGGAAACCTCGTATGGAGTACTACGTATTTCAACTAAGTCCCGACTTTAACTCGTAGTCGAGCCCACTCAAAATTGCCTCTCAAGTGGGCTGCTCAAAACAGCCCACTTCCTCTATTTGACCAACATTTCCAACAATCCCCCACAAGAATGAGATTGATGGTCCAACAGCACACGTCAGACACGGAGTTTGAATTGGTGATAGTTACTGCGGTTAGGCATTGCATAGGATAAGTAGAGTATGCTCCTTGAACCTTCCCTCGAAAAGATATATTCTCCTTACTGGCTAGACGGTATGACTAGATGCCTTTGAACTGTCCGACCGCTTGTGTAAGTGATCGTATATCCTTCACAAGTGCCCTCCCTGATTTATTCTGTTCTCATTATTGTACCCGTTTTGGTCGTGGACACCGTCCTGGTTCTGCGAGAGTTTCTAAAGAATTGTGTCTTCGCAATTCTCCTTTGAGCGGACCCTCTTCTCTCCAACATAGGTGATTCTCCTTAAGTGTTTTGAGTAAACCCGTATTTTACTCCACTCAAATATACGTTGTCGACTTAAGAATAATTAAAAGCATAAGCTTAACCTCTCCCCAAGAGTATCACTGTTTTCATCCTAGGAATGGTCGGTTCGGGGTAACCCCCACAGTGATCGCGCCCAGTTTTATGAATTGGTTGTCCCATTGAACCTAGATCTTGGGATCTCCAGTCAGCTTAGGTTGGGTATCCTCCATAAAACCATTAGCTCAAGGCAATAGACTCATTCCTCTTGATGATTTATCAACAAGGTCTCTTGATAACCCTTTGGTTAGCGGATCTGCAATGTTATCCTTTGATGACACATAATCAATAGAGATAACTCCTGTTGATATCAATTGTCTAATGGTATTATGTCTCCTCCCTATATGACGAGACTTATCATTGTACATTACGCTCTGTGCCCTGCCAATCGCCGATTGACTATCGCAGTGAATGCATGTTGCGGTCACAGGATTTTCCCATCTTGGAATATCTTCTAGAAAATGGTGTAGCCATTCTCCTTCTTCTACATATTTATCTAAGGCTATAAACTCGGACTCCATTATTGACCAAGATATAAGTGTCTGTTTTGAAGATTTAAATGCCACTGCTGCACTAGCTAGTGTGAATACATCCACTTGTTGACTTGGAGTCTTTTATATCAGATATCCAATTCGCATCACTATATCCTTCAAGTAGTACTGGATATTTGGTATAGTGCAGCCCATACTCACAAGTACCCCTTAAATATCTTAGTACCCTTATGATCGCCTTCCAGTGATCCTTTCCGGGGTTGCTCGTGGATCTACTTAGTCTACTAACTGAGTATGCTATATTTGGTCTTGTACAGCTCATCAAGTACATCAGACTTCCTATTATGCGAGAGTACTCAAGTTGAGATACCCCTTCACCCTTATTCTTGGATAGTCTTAACGTCATATCCACCGGAGTTTTGGCTGTGCCAGAGTCATGCTTATTAAATCTTTCAAGGATTTTATCCACATAGTGGACTTGACTCAGCATGAGACCTTTCGATGTTCGTGTGATCTTAATTCTTAAGATTACATCTGCGAGTCCCATATCTTTCATGTCGAATCTCGACCTTGGCATGTCCTTGGTAGATTTGATTATTCTTTCATTACTTCCAGTAATAAGCAAGTCATATACATATAGACACAAGATGACATATCCGTCTTCTGTGTCCTTCACATATACACACTTATCGGATTCATTAATTTTGAAGCCACCGCTTAACATAACATGGTCGAATTTTCATGCCACTGTTTTGGTACCTGTTTCAATCCGTACAATGATTTTACCAGCTTGCAGACTTTCCTTTCTTATCCAGGAGCAGAGAACCCCTCGGGTTGTTCCATATAGATTTTCTCTTCTAAGTCCCCATTAAGAAAGGCAGTCTTAATGTAATGCCCAGATAATTATTGTGTATTTTACCTGTATTCGAACTTGTAACATTCGATTATGTGGTGTTATTAATCGAAGTGTGGTTTCCCATATTTGTATCCCTGCATTTTGTATCTTCCCAACATTCATGCATTCATGCTTCTGCATGTCAGAACGTGTGCTAGAGGATAAGCATAACGTACACTACGTACGGAAGATAACATATGTTATTGTTGTAGCATAACGTACGTAAGCTTCAGTCACTTTCAGATTAGACAAGGTCGGCGTGTGGGGGTCGGATGAAGATTCGTTGATAATGCTCTGAGTGAATCTGGATGGCTTTCCAGCTAAGCAAGTCAATGAGGCTTAACGTACGTTAGGGAGGATTGTTAACGTACGGTAAGTACCCAATTTTACATACATAAACGGGTTTGGATAGCATACATAAGCGAAGCCAGAACCAAGGCAGTGAGCTATTGCCAGACGTTAACATACACTAAGGTTTGAGGATAGCGTACGCTAAGGCTTTAACGTACGTAAAGGATTGCCTATAACGTACGTAATGCTTAAAGTTCTATTTATAGCTCACAACCCCCATTTCATTTCCTCCTCACTTCCTTAACGATTTTTGCAATCTGAGAACTCCCCAGCACCATATACCTCTCATATCATCATCCTAGCTCGATTTTGAAGATCATAGACCCTTGTGGATTGGTGTTCAAGCTTCCGGTATTGAGTTTCTTCAAGTCTTTCGTTGTTCTTCACTATATTGAGGTATGTGATCCTTCACCAACTAGATTTAGTGTCCTGTGATGTTTTGGACCTATTTTGAGTTTACCAATTCAGTTATTTTCATGAGCAATCGAACATTATGTTGTTATAAGAATAATATTTCGGTTATGCTTCGGTTCTCCTTTGTTGTTAAGAATATTAATCGAACCTTGTAGTTTTGAGGCTCTTAAATGTAGTATCCTGAGATTATGGACTTGATTATGACAAGTTTTTTGAGATTATCAAGTTCTTACGTATTTTGTGATTGAACAATGCGTATATGGGAATTCAAGGGATTGAACTTATGTTTTTTCCTTGGAGAAGAAGATGATAATCATATGAACCTAATTACCGAATTTTTATGGTGTTCTTCAAGATATATCCAGAATCTTGCTACGTTGGATTGTTGGAAGTTATGGTTAGGATCCATGTTAGACGAACTACCTTGTGTTATAGTTGTAGAATCCGACGAATGATGTTTTTAACCTTGTTTGGAAGATCATGGAATTGTTGTTCGAATTAGTAGTGTAGTGATGATTCAAATGGTTTGGGTTGGGGCAGATTCGTATGTGTTTATGATCGGGTAGATTACACCTCTTGATGCTAGCATGATTTTTAGAACGATTATCCGGAACCGTTAGTTATACCGATGTTATTGTTCGCTAAAGGTTCGGATTTTGGTGGAATAATCGAGTGAGAGTTGTTCAAGCGGGTTGAAGATTGTTCGTAGTAGCAATCCTTGTCGCCATTTCTACGGAAAGTATCTTATTTTGAATATTGATTTAATGTTGATGATTTTGATCATGTACATTATTATTCATGTTGTTGAATATGATATTTCCAGTTGAATTGGCATATTATCGTATTGATTCATTTGTATGTTCATGTTGATAGACATGTCGATCTTACACATATGTATGCATAGTCGTGTTGTATATGTCGTATTGATCTGAAGGGATCGTGTGATCTATGCTGAGGGCGCTGGATCAGATGTCCACCTGGTGTTGGTTCGACAGGATCATCTTGGGATCTATGCTGAGGGCGCTGGATCATTGGATGGGTTTTTCCACCTCATGTTGGTCCGACGGGATCATCTTGGGATATATGCTGAGGGCGCTGGATCATTGGATTACCCCATTTTGTGTTGATGGAATCATATGGATTCGCATCGTTGGATTCCGGTAGCGGAGGTCCGTGTTATATATTTTGCTATGCATCGTTGTTGCATATCTGATTTGTATATTATCGATACTTGTACTAGCATCGTTTTGCTAACCCTTGCGCGGGTGGACATTTGTTTTGATGTTCAAGTAGCCGAGGAGCGGGGAAGCAACCACAGTACTGAAATGATGACGAAGGGGCCCAGTGATGTTATCTATTATGTTGTTTTGTTATTCTGGTTTGATTTTCAGTATTCGAGTACGTATGTCCTGTTGATGATTTGAGATGTTTGTAATAATTGGATTGATTTGAGTTGTTTGAACCGGTTACCGAATTACTAAATTTCAAGTGGTACTTTTGGTATTATTCAGTATTTCTTTAATTTAGCCTTGTAAATTTTTATATAAAGGGTTTACGATGCTGTAATTATTCTG
The DNA here is from genome assembly GCA_033398695.1 of Orobanche coerulescens. Lineage (NCBI taxonomy): Eukaryota > Viridiplantae > Streptophyta > Magnoliopsida > Lamiales > Orobanchaceae > Orobanche > Orobanche coerulescens. The sequence continues at coordinate 199,633,086 of CM065803.1, read as the reverse complement.
AATATCTCGGGGTGTTACACTTAACATCCATTTGATGAACTTCTAAACCTCGTAGTGCAGCGATAGCAAGTATCATCCTGATGGAAGTTATTCTCGTCACAGGAGAATAAGTATCAAAATAGTCTAGGCCTTCACGTTGGTTATATCCCTTCGCTACGAGCCTAGCCTTATATTTATCAGCTGCTCCATCTTTCAATTTCTTCTTGAAAATCCACTTATTTCCTAATGGTTTACACTTAGGAGGTAATTCCACTAGTTCCCAAGTATGATTATGTGATATAGAATCAATCTCTTCTTTGATAGCCTCCTTCCATAGAGGTCCATCCGTCGAGCTTACAGCTTCTTTGTAAGTCTGAGGTGCCTTTTCGAGCAAGTAGGTGATGAAATCTGGTTCATAAGATTTCTCCGTCCTTTGTCGCTTGCTCCTTCTAGGTTTGTCCTCATTATCCATTATTTAGTCTTCATTATCTTCATCCATTAGTTCAGAAGTCTGTTCGGATGAGATAAGGGGTTCACTTGCAGTCTTACAAGGAAAGATATTCTCAAATAATGATGCATTCCTTGATTCCATAATTGTATTCTTGTGAATCTCAGGCACTTTGGATTCATGCATAAGAAATCGGTAAGCATTGCTGTTGTGCGCATATCCAATGAAGATGTAGTCAACCATTTTTGGGCCTATTATGACTTTCTTAGGAGTAGGTATCAGCACCTTTGCTAGACACCCCCACACTTTCATGTAATTATAGGAAGGCTTGACTCCTTTCCACAATTCATAAGGAGTTTTGTCCCCGTTCTTACGGCATATCTTGTTTAAGAGATAATTCGCCGTTAAGATGGCTTCTCCCGACATATTTTGCGGCAGACCTGAATTTAGTAATATCGCATTCATCATCTCTTTCGGATTGCGATTCTTATGTTCCGCCACGTCATTTGACTGTGGTGCATATGGGGAAGTGACTTCATGAATAATCCCATGTTGCGAACAATATTCGCCGAAAGGTTCCACGTATTCACCTCCACGATCACTCCTCAAAACATTTATCTTTGCATTTAATTGATTCTCAACTTCCATTTTATAAAGAATAAATTTATCTATAGCTTCGTCTTTGCTTTTAAGAAAATATACGTAGTAATATTTAATACAATCTTCCACGAAAGTAATAAAATATTTATTTCCACCTATAGTTTGAACAAACTTCAAATCATACAGGTCTCTATGTACTAATTCCAAAGGTTTGGTGTTTCTTTCCACTTGTCGGAATGGAGATCGAGTTAATTTTGCCTCTACATAAGTTTCACACTTGTAGTTTAAATCAATTTTAAACTTCAGTATGTGATCTAATGCAATTAGTCTACGCATTGCATTAAAATTAGCGTGTCCTAATCTAGTGTAACACCCCTAGAATTAAACCGGAAATATTACACGCCGCAGACCCTCTCTGTGAGGATCCACCAGGCTAGACATCGAAACAACACAATACATTCCATACTAACATGATAAAATACCAAATCAGTAGACCAACTTGGTCTTTCATCACTAACATACAAATCAAGAATACAAATTTCTATCTCGACTCATACCCATGCAAGGGTAAAATACACTCACAAATAAAAGGTACGACAGAGGAAAATATCATACACGACCTCCGACTAACTGCATCTAATACTGGCCTTCATGTGATTAGTATCATTCGCCTTCCATCATCCTTCACGCCGATCCTGTGTTTTGATCCCAAACCTGCATGTACCTGGATGCGAAACAGACATCCACCCCCCGAATACTCGGGGGTTAGCAAAACTCCACTGTTTTGCTAGTACAAGTATAAAGTGCAAATACGAACCATACATAACACATTCCGAGAATACAACGAAAGATTTCCCGAGATATTTTGTTAAATTAAAATAGTTCAAGTCTTGAAAGTAAAACGAAACAAGTAAGCACTTTGAAAACACTTCCAAATCTCGGGAGTTTTGAAAACATTTGTGATTGAAAAGTTCTTAATTCCTCGCAAGCCACTTAGGGTCACAGCCCCAAAGTTCATTTTCCAAAATACAAATCCGTTAACAAAACACGGGGTCCACGACCCAACCATTTCGGTCACAAGACACAGGGTCCACGACCTGATCATCAACCAGTTCACTTACAAAGACACATTACACATAATACATTATTCTTATGCCATTTTAGCCAAACACCAGGACTCGATATATAATGTCTCTCGACCCCGAGCATGAAGCATTATGATACTACGGACATATCACAATTAATCATCAGTACAAACACTCTGGCAATTCTCGTGACCTAGTCCAGCCTCCGGTCCCGACGTAAGGCCACCAAGTCCATGTGCGCCCCGTCGAGCAACCCCATGTTAGAATGCCCACTCGAAAGTAACTCTCGCGACCCAGTCCAGCCGCTAAGCCAACAGGTCCCCGTGTGACCCCGTCGAGTCAATCCCCGAGTGAGAGTACCCGAGAACAACCTTACAACTCTCATAAATTCATATTTCCAAAACCACAATCCTCAAGAGTCAATCACAATATATATAGTCGATGTATTTTGCTAGAATGGCCAAATTATCTGACACATACTCACGACCCAGAGACAATACAATCAACAAAGAAGCACACCGTCTAAACAGCACCGAACGGCACAACCAATATCACACAAGCTCACATATTCACACAGATCCGTATGACTCCAAGCACAATCTTAACGAAAGGATTGAACTTTAAATTTACCGACAACATATTCACACATAATGGCATCACCCGAAGTAAGGCGATCCTATACTCGACGCTAATACACATAGTCAATTAAGCACATTAATTCCCGAACAGGAGAATCATCTTTAAAAGAAAACCATGATTGTAAATATATCGATTCTTTTGAAAAATAGTTGTAAACATTCATTTAGCATATATCGTCGATTACCAACCATTATATCCATAAAATACGTAATGTACGGGCTATATACTTGCCTCGATAGTCGATAACGGACACTCCGATGAACATGGCTCAACCGGGAAACCTCGAACACCCACAATTCTCCACCGGGAACAACGGTAACACAACGATCGGGAAACGACGAACGGAAGAGTTCCGACTCGAGTTCTTCGCAAGGAACCTAACCTAACATCATACCATCAATAAATTAATGATCGCACGAGGAAGAATGATCGTAGAAAGCCTGAATCCTCTTTGTGACATTTTATCGAACACCTTCAAGGTGTCGATTAAGAATTCAACAAAACGACGGATTTTCGGCAATCCAACCGTGGAACAACAAGGGATTCGATATAATACAACTTAATAATCATCAATCCATCGCTATTCTAAATTATAACGAATCAAATGGACGAAATCAAACAAAATCCCCAATTTTCCCAAAACTAGGATTTTAGGAAAACTAACCTTGATTTGCTGGATTGAAGGATGTTATGGGATGATCAATCGATGATATGAACTCCATAACTTCGTGAATTCATAGTATAACAACATATCTTCGACTTCTCCAAGACTCCAGCCGCAGACAGGAAAGATAGGAAATGAAAAACGAGTGAAAATATGACTGCTCGGTCATATTTATACTGGTGCAGCCTAGCGTGCTGTCACGCCCCACCTTAAGGCAGCAAGCATCGAACATCATCCGGCCAAAGCCGTGCGGACGGACAGACGGCATGGCCGCGTGCGTGCAGTTACCATGTCAAGCTCACAGAGGACTACCCTCCCTATAATAGGCTTAGACGGAAAAAGCCTTATGAGTGCAGTAGACATTAAAAGGCCGAGGAACACTCGTCAGAAAGAAGACCTTAGAAGCTTCAAGATGGAGACCAATCAGTTCCAGAAGGTCAAAGAAGATTCCAGAAGCTCAGAAATCAGGTCGGATTACTTCGGGTCGAATCGAGCCTTGGCCGGGCCGGGCCGGGATACTTCGGGCCGGGTCGGGCCAAACTTTCCAGAGAGGTCTGGGGACTCCAAGGAGTCTTCTTAAAATTGTTTAGAATTGTATAGACCCTTCTAGATTATGGCATTCTTGTAAATACTTAGAATAGTAGTGTGATGTTGGTAATTTGTAGGCTTCGAGGATTAGTATAAATACCCCATTGGGGCTTATTTGTAACACATCTTGAGAAATCTGATTTGCTACAGTAATACAAGCAAAACTTTCCCCAAGCATTCTCCTACTTTCCTTCCTAGCAATCTTAGTTGTTGAAAGGCTTACAACTTAGACTTGTGACAATCTAAGATAGTGTCGCACGGCAACGTAACTTAGCGAGGCACAAGTATAACCTCGTGACAGTGCGCTAGGCTGCCGAGCTAGCGTGCGCTAACGGGCGGTCATGGTCGAGAATGTTCGGCCGGGGCCCGCGTTGACCTATCCTGCCGACATGTACCGCCCGTAACCTTCTGTCCGATCATGCAGAGCGCGCTGGCCGCGCAGGCCTTGCGTGCGCTTAGCCGGCCCGCCCGTAACCCTCGACTAGACCGCCGGCTGTAGCGCAGCCTTCTGGCCGTAGCGTGCGCTACGCCTGCCGATTAGAGCGCGCCGTGTCCGACAGTGGCGTGCGCTACCTGTTGTCTGCCCGAAGTCCAGAACCTCTCTGCCCCTGCTGCCTCGGCCGACTAGCATGCGCAGCCTTCCGGCCGTAGCGTGCGCTGCCTTCCGACAGTAGCGCGCGCTATGCCGGTTCCTGTCGCACATGTTCGGCCAGTACCCACACACGTCCGTCCAGTGCCCGCACACGTCCGGCCAGTGTCCAGCCGCCATGACTCGACAACTTTATTTTCAGAAATCGCACGGAACGAACACGACAAAACGCTCGGGGACAACATCATCGATCCAAAATGAAAACAGTGGATAACAAATCATCAGATACAGTCGTAAACGCCAAAATCAGTTGTCGAGAAAATAATACCGGCACTCGACAACTGGGAAATATCCGAAAAAAATCCAAAATAACCGGAACAAAAATAGTGGGTATTACATTCTATCCCCCTAAAAATAAGTTTCGTCCCGAAACTTAAAACAAAAGCACGGCGACTCTCGACAACACACCAGGGCTCCATGCAGTATAAAGCTACTACGATCCGATTCAATACACAAGAATGCTTACGAAAAGCAACGAGCATGAATCACTGCAGTTGATAAAACCGAGCAGTACAAAAATCAAATCGCGATTCCAATGCTGAAAGGTATGAAATTCCAGTAACTCAAAGATTTGGAAGATCAAATACGAAGACAATTTCCCAACACTTATGGAAATTACGAAGTGGACCAGACGCTCAGTAATCACGATTAAGAGATCGAACAATGATGAACGAATAACAATGATCGAGCGACGACGATCAAACAACAACTCTGAAGTTCACACCTCAAATCAAGACATCAATAAGCCTCTAGGAACCACGAGGTGTTAATTTCGAACACGGTTCACAAGAAATCGATCCGAACTTGGAAAGATCACAATGATGTACACATCAATTTGGAACAATATGCTAACTTGCTCGAATGACAAAGGTGAGAAACAACATAAGGTTAGAAGCATCAACGAACACAATCGAGTCGATACGGTCGAACGAAATGGAAGCGAAAAAAATATGGGTATTACATCATATCACCTTTAAAAGAGGTTTCGTCCCCGAAACCTAAACAAAACGAAGCACTGGAATAGCAACCTTCCTGGCCATATCCTCTTGGTCCCGCATCTGATTCCCATGACCAACTGTACCGTGGTCACAACCGCGTCCTCTATCCCTCGGCATACTAAGTGGATTCTCACCCAATACGATGGCACAACTTCGCAAAATATTATACTAAAGTACCAACTCAGCACGACATATCACATAAGGTAACTAATAGTAACTCGATAAGAAAATCCACGAGGTATCCTTGTAAATGATATCATTTGAAAATCCTTGGATTTGTATGCTATTCAGAATAAAACTTTAAAAGTACTTTGGTACCTAGGGTTGTTTCATCAAAACTTGTAAGCAAAAGTCTTTAACCGTCCCATTTTAAAATTATTTGCAAAACAATAATTTCTTGTAACCGGCATCATCAAAATTACCATGCCACTACGCATCATCGTCACCGTTGATAACAAACAAGGTAACCCCGCAAGGTCATCAAATCATCCGTACATACTTTAATCAGTACAGTAAACTTTCCAAATCCGAGTTTGAAGTTTAAATCGAGTAAGATTTTTCATCTTTCACTATATATTTTGAAAATAAAAATCGTATTGGTTTTTGAAAAAAAAAAATTGTGTGAAAGATTTTTGAAAATCATGTACTCGAATTATTTGAAAATACAATAGTACGTTAAAAGTCATTTCCGAAAATTCACCCAACACTACACAAAAATCAACGACAGTAACATTTTACAAAATGTTCAAGGTACTTTAAAACAACTCTTTCAGATACCGTCGAGGTTCTATTTGAGAATCCTAGGTCGGCTCACAAATTTCAAACAATTTCCAAGATTGGTACGAAGCCGCCGATTAATCGCACCATCAAAATAGTTTCGAAAGTTGATTTTTCGTAACTTGCACAAACATATGAAAAGTTTCAGGAAAGCGTTTTCGAACACACACAGTAGACATAATTTTATCAATTCACTGAACAAAATAAATTATCACTTAGCGCAACGAAAAGTCATGACACACATTCATACAAAACAGTTGTCATTACTAGACAACACACATAGAATACAGTCATGGGTGATTGACTGCAAAGGTTAGGCCTAACAATTAAAAGAAATGCGGTTCTCTAGCCTCTGTCCTAGATAACTAACGCGCGCTATAACAATTATTTAGCGTGCACTATCCATGAGGCATTAGCGCGCGCTAGCCTCGCATCAGCATGCGCTAGCTGCTCCAACTTAGCAACATGATCGCGAACATATATACGACATTACTAAAACCGAAGTTTACAATTGAATAACGGCAGCATACGAACCTAAATGCCATCGATTCACATAATTACAACACCTCATGAGCAACCATCAAAATACAATTGTCATCCAAAATCGAAATCTTGTCTATTAATAAAGAGAACTATCTTAACTTATACTGAACGACTTAGCATTCACATCACTGTTTTAATCTAAAACTGGCAACACTGCCCGAACAATAAGAACATCATCACGTATTTCTCGACTAACAACCATAAAACGGAAAAGTTGAAAGCGAGAGTCACGACTTGATTACATTTTGTAGACCTCATTTACATTAAAAAAAGATCGTGTTTTGAAAACTTATAATACAAGATGAAAATAAAATATCGGTATTTTGAATTCTCCAAAAAAAAAAATCGACCTTGAGGTCATCATATGAAATTCAAACTTTTTCCTCCCTTTGGAGGATGTTTTAAAACAAAATTTACGTGACTCTCCAAAAACATGTAATGCTTTAAAATATCACATTGATGAATTTTTCTTTGCGTAACTACACCAAGGTCATTACTCTTGTAAAAACGACTTACACTAGGATGTGTATATATATATACATATACGTTGGCACCACTTTCATTCTAGCACCATACGAGGATCAAACAAGCATAGGCCACATAATCACAAATCACCTTTAAACTCCACGTCATAACACAAATTTATACAAGCTCGTATAACATAAGGCACAATATAGTAGGGAGACTTACATCCACAGGTCGCACGAAGATGATGGCTGCACCTTGATACTAATCACGGCCGACATCTCAGACGACGCGTCGCGACATGACTTAGACAGACACAATCTGACAGGACAAGACACGACAATAACTGACTGGACCCGACAGCCTAGGTTTCCGCAAGCTGGCTCCGATACCATAAATGTAACACCCCCTGAATTAAAGCGGGAATATTACACGCCGCATACCTTTTCCGTGAGGATCCACCAGGCTAGACATCGAAACAACACAATACATTCCATACTGACATGATAAAATACCAAATCAATAGACCAACTTGGTCTTTCATCACTAACATACAAATCAAGAATACACATTTCTATCTCAACTCATACCCATGCAAGGGTAAAATACACTCACAAACAAAAGGTACGACAGCGGAAAATACCATACACGACCTCCGACTAATTGCATCCAAAACTGGCCTTCATGTGATTAGTATCATTCGCCTTCCATCATCCTTCGCGCCGATCCTATGTTTTGCTCCCAAACCTGCATGTACCTGGATGCGAAACAGACATCCACCCACCGAATACTCGGGGGTTAGCAAAACTCCACTGTTTTGCTAGTACAAGTATAAAGTGCAAATACGAGCCATACATAACACATTTCGAGAATACAATGAAAGACTTCCCGAAATATTTTGTTAAATTAAAATAGTTCAAGTCTTGAAAGTAAAACGAAACAAGTAAACACTTTGAAAACACTTCCAAATCTCGGGAGTTTTGAAAACATTTGTGATTGAAAAGTTCTTAATTCCTGGAAAGCCACATAGGGTCAAAGCCCCAAAGTTCATTTTTCAAAATACAAATCCGTTAACAAAACACGGGGTCCACGACCCAACCATTCCAGTCACAAAACACAGGGTCCACGACCCGATCATCAATAGGGATGTCAACTTTATCCGTACCCGATCCTACCCGTCGGATAAACCCGAAATCGGGTCGGGTTTTGGCCGAACCCGAAATTTTATGGTCGGGTATGGGTATAGTATATTATTCGAATACCCGACCCGATTACCCGACCCGCGTACCCATTTGAATTATATAAATATATTATTATTATATATAATACATAAATATTATATTGTATTATAATTATATATATTATTATATAAAATATTATATTTTAAATATTTATTATACTAGATTGAATTTATTAATTACATTATATATATATGATATATATTAAATATATTTATATTCTTAAATATAGGGTATACGGGTACCCGAATACACATTGGGTACCCGATTACCCGATGGGCAATACCCGAACCCGATCCGAATCAAATAGGATAGGGTATGGAGGAGGCATATCTGTACCCTACCCGACTCATTGACATCCCTAATCATCAACCAATTCACTTCCAAAGACACATTACACATAATACATTATTCTTATGCCATTTTAGCCAAACACCAGGACTCTATATATAATGTCTCTCGACCCCGACCATCAAGCATTGTGATATGCCGGACATATCACAATTAATCATCAGTAGAAACACTCTGGAAATTCTCGCGACCCGGTCCAGCCTCCGGTCCCGCCGTAAGGCCACCAAGTCCATGTGCGCCCCGTCGAGCGACCCCAAGTGAGAATGCCCACTCGAAAGTAACTCTCGCGACCCAGTCCAGCCGCTAAGCCATCAGGTCCCCGTGTGACTCCGTCGAGTTAATCCCCGAGTGAGAGTACCTGAGAACAACCTTGCTAGAATGGCCAAAACCATTCTCACGAGTCAATCACAATATATATAGTTGATGTATTTTGCTAGAATGGCCAAATTATCTGACACATACTCACGACCCAGAGCCAATACAATCAACAAAGAAGCACACCGTCTAAACAGCACCGAACGGAACAACCAATATCACACAAGCTCACATATTCACACACATCCGTATGACTCCAAGCACAATCTTAACGAAAAGATTGAACTTTAAATTTACCGACAACATATTCATAATCTACACAAAAAGATCAAGACCAACAAACCTGCAGATAATTACTATAAGTCAAACCTGCACAATTACATCCTCCCTAGTTGATTGTTCTGCAGGTTGTCATGGCAATCCAACATTCATAATCTACACAAAAAGATCAAGACCAACAACAAGAGAAACTACTCAAAAAACTTACGCCCATTTTGAGTCTGGAGAACCACAATCTGCATAGACACACCTCACGTTGAACCAAAAGATCTTTTAATCTTGTTTTACCTGCACAGGTTTTCAGGGGTGACAGTTAAAAGGGAAAATATTATAGAAACAGACACCACTCATATTATAATGTGCAACATAAAATCTGTACTTAAACCATGAAACAGAATGACTTATTCCAAAATAAATGAAGCATATACCTGGAGATGGTCTTCCTAGAGTAGAGCAGATGTATGGTGGCTCATGGCTTTATTTGCACAATGTGGTATAATTCAACAAAACCAGTCCCTAATTACTATAAGTCAAACCTGCACAATTACATTCTCACATTTCCAAAACCACAATCCTCAAGAGTCAATCACAATATATATAGTCGAGGTATTTTGCTAGAATGGCCAAATTATCTGACACATACTCATGACCCAGAGCCAATACAATCAACAAAGAAGCACACCGTCTAAACAGCACCGAACGGCACAACCAATATCATATATGCTCACATATTCACACACATCCGTATGACTCCAAGCACAATCTTAACGAAAAGATTGAACTTTAAATTTACCGACAACATATTCACACATAATGGTATCACCCGAAGTAAGGCGATCCTATACTCGACGCTAACACACATAGTTAATTAAGCACATTAATTCTCGAACACGAGAATCATCTTTAAAAGAAAACCATGATTGTAAATATATCGATTCTTTTGAAAAATAGTTGTAAACATTCATTTAGCATATATCGTCGATTACCAACCATTATATCCATAAAAAACGTAATGTATGGGCAAGATACTTGCCTCGATAGTCGATATCGGACACTCCGACGAACATGGCTCAACTGGAAAACCTCGAACACCCACAATTCTCCGCCGGGAACAACGGTAACACAACGATCGGGAAACGACGAACGGAAGAGTTCCGACTCAAGTTCTTCGCAAGGAACCTGACCCTAACATCATACCATCAATAAATTAACAATCGTACGAGGAAGAATGATCGTAGAATGCCCGAATCATCTTTGTGACATTTTATCGAACACCTTCAAGGCGTCGATTAAGAATTCAACAAAACGACGGATTTTCGGCAATCCAACTATGGAACAACAAGGGATTCGATATAATACAACTTAATAATCACCAATCCATCACTATTCTAAGTTATAACGAATCAAATGGACGAAATCAAACAAAATCCCCAATTTTTCCAAAACTAGGATTTTAGGAAAACTAACCTTGATTCGCTGGATTGAAGGATGTTATGGGATGATCAATCGATGATATGAACTCCATAACTTCGGGGATTCATAGTATAACAACATATCTTCGACTTATCCAAGACTCCAGCCGCGGACAGGAAAGATAGGAAATGAAAAAGGAGTGAAAATATGACTGCTCGGTCATATTTATACTGTGAAGCCTAGCGTGCGCTAGGCTGCCGAGCTAGCGTGCGCTAACGGGCGGTCATGGTCGAGAATGTTTGGTCGGGGCCCGAATTGACCTATCCTTCTGACCTGTCCTGCTGTCCAGAACCTTCCTGTCCGACCGCGGTAGCGCGCGCTCCGCAGGGCCTTGCGTGCGCTAGCTGGTCCGTCCAGAACCCCCTGGACTAGACTGCTCGGCCAGATAGCGCGCGCAGTCTTCCGGCCGTAGCGTGCGCTACGCCTGCCAATTAGCACGTGCCGTGTCCGACAATGGCGTGCGCTACCTGTTGTCCTCCCGAAGTCCAGAACCTCTCTGCCCCTGCTGCCTCGGCCGACTAGCGTGCGCAGCCTTCCGGTCGTTGCGTGCGCAGCCTTCCGGCCATAGCGTGCACTGCCTTCTGGAAGTAGCGCGCGCTATGCCGGTTCCTGACGCACCTGTTCGACCAGTGCCCGCACCCGTCCAGCCAGTGCCCGCACCCGTCCGGCCAGTGCCCAGCCGCCATGACTCGACGACTTGATTTTTCGAAATCGCACGGAACGAACACGACAAAACGCTCGAGGACAACATCATCGATCCGAAATGAAAACAACGGATAACACATCATCACATATGGTCGTAAATGCCAAAATCAGTTGTCGAGAAAATAATACCGGCACTCAACAACCGGGAAATATCCGAAATATTCCAAAATAGCTGGAATAAAAATCGTGGGTATTACATATAGCATGCCATAAATTAGGAGACTCAAGCAAGTAAGCAGAAGAATTCTTCATTTCATTATTTTTAGCAGTCATTACATTGAGCTTAACCAGCCCATCACACTCATAGTCCTTGCCTATAAACACACCACTTTTTGACAAAATAACTTTATCTGACTCAAAAACTAATCTAAAGCCATGCTTCATCAACAAGGAACCCGGAATAAGATTCCTGCGAATATGAGGCATATATAACATACGTTTAACAGTCACTTCCTTTCCATACGTCATCTTTAAGATCACTGTGCCTTCGCCCAGGATAGTTGAGGTTGCAGAATTTCCCATATACAGTATTTCACCAGCATCAGTTTCTACCAATGAGAAGAACATTGATTTGTTGGCACATATATGCCTAGTTGCTCCAGTGTCAATCCACCACTCTTTAGTATTTGAGCCAACTAAGTTCACTTCGGAGATCATAGCACATAAGTCAAGATTTTTCACTTGTTCGGTAATGAGATGTGCTGCATTACCATCCTTTTTCTTTAGTTCCTTTGGCAGCCTGTAGTCAGCCGCCCTATGTCCCATCTTTTCACAGTTGTAGCATTTACCAAGGAATTTCTCTTTCTTTTTATCAATTCCTCCTTTAGGTCCGAGCTTGGTTCCCTTTCCATTGTTGCCTTTCTTGGATGTCTGTCGAGTTTCCACAACATTGGCCTTCGCCATAGCAAAATTTACCTTCTTTTTCTGATCCTCTGTTGTCTTCCTCTATGCGAAGTCTAACGATCAGATCTTTCATGCTCATCTCCTTGCGCTTGTGCTTGAGATAATTCTTGAAGTCTTTCCATGTCGAGGGCAGCTTTTTACGGCAGCCACTTGGAAGGATTCGCTAATGATCATTCCTTCAGCATGAATTTCATGAATGATCACTTGTAACTCTTATACTTGACTGACCATAGTATTGGAATCCACCATCTTGTAGTCGAGAAACCGCCCAACAATCCACTTCTTGGCACCGGAGTCCTCGATCTTGTACTTATGATCTAGTGAGTCCCATAATGCCTTGGCTTATTTAGCACTGCTGTACACGTTGTACAGTGAATCGGCAAGGCCATTCATCACATAGTTCCGAGACAGATAGTCGGAAGTTTTCCAGGCGTCATTGGCCATCAAAGTTTGTTGGTCACTGTCTTCATCATATTTTGGCGCGTCCTCCTTGAGGAATTGAGACAGGCCTAGAGTGGTCAGATATAAAATCAACTTCTGCTGCCATCTCTTGAAATTCTGCCCGTTGAGTTTCTTTAGTTTGTCCGCATGGTTGACCGGAACTGAAACCGAGTTACTAATCAGAATCGAAGCAGAGTGGTTGGCTGAACCCGATCCAGTTATCAGAGGCGCACCTCCAGTCACTGAACCCGATCCGATTTTCTGAGGCGCACCTCCAGAAACGTCCGTAGACAGTGTTGGATTTTGAGATTCCATTATCTTAATCCTTTGAAAATATATCTGTTTTAATCAAGTAAACTAAAAAATTTGCTTTAAGATTGTTGAATACTTTTTGTAAACAAATACTTGAAAAACAAATACAATATATATATATATATAGTGTAACTTTATTTTCAGAACCCTGTTAAGTGCGAGAACTGCGAGAACCGCCTTTTATACTCCTAATAATATATAATGTACATCATGTCAATGCATACAACCCCTACTGATCATAACCCCTACTATATAGTAGGGGTTATATATATAGTAGGGGTTATCATCAGTAGGGGCTATTATAGTAGGGGTTATCTCCCGTAATAAAAATTATATTTTACTATAATACCCTTTTGAATTAATAATATTTTTTTAATATTTAAAAAAATCGCATTGGTTTAGAGGAGTTCTCGCAATTCTCGCACTTAAGAGAGTTCTGAAAATAAAGGCCCCATATATATATATATATATATATATATATATATATATATAATTTATTTACGTCTGCAAAAAAGTTGTTAGCAGAATAGAATTTGCTAATCACAAAAATGAACGGAAGTCGTTGTTGAGTCCTGAATATCTGTCTCCTTAAAGCAAATTCGCCCTCACCACGATGTGTGACGTCTGCCTCCCAGGATAAAACAACAGCCCGATGCACATAATCGATGATCCCTTGCACCCTCAGCGAACTAGAATAGATCTATATACTATCACCGACCCGGAACAGAGGAGAAACGAAAAAGAAAATCTGACCGGAAAAAGGCTCTCAAAAGTTGTACGTCTGAAGTGAAAAAAAACGAACCCCTCAAGCTGGGTATTTATAGGTGAAGGCTGAAGGAGGTTGTGTGTCGGAGGAACTCTAAACTAATTAGGATTGGTATCTTGATACTTATCTTAATCTGTTTAATTCGATAATTTTATCCGAATTGGTCTCCTAAATTGATATTTATCTGGATCCGAAAAATTCGGAATTTATAATTGAGGTGTTTCGGAAAAATGAATTTTTTTCGATAAAATTGCAGTAAAAAGATAACTTCGAGATGCCGAGATATTTCGCCCAAATCGCCCTTCGATCGAGCCGAGCCGAGCCGAGTCGAGTCATGCCGCGCTGAGCCGAGCCGGGCCGAGCAGACGGACGGACGGCGGCGGCGCGTGTGTGTGTGCGAGGGGCGCCTAGTCACACATCCACTCATGTCTCACTTTTGAACAAGAGTTTGTCCACATCTCCTTATATACTCACAATTTTTCCCTTTTTTTCAATGTGGGATAACACCCCAAACCCATCCTAAAGGGCTCAGTTTGGAACATTATATCTCATTCATACCTCAATCATTTTGAGTGTTTTTATATGTTTTGGAAACCTCGTACGGAGTACTACGTATTCCAACTAAGTCCCGACTTTAACTCGTAGTCGAGCTCACTCAAAATTGCCTCTCAAGTGGACTGCTCAAAACAGCCCATTTCCTCTATTTGACCAATATTTCCAACATGCAGAACGAAAATATACAAAATAGGAGGGAGTATTTTTTTCGAAAGTGTAAAGATACCTGAAAAACAAACTCCTTGCCCCTTTTATAGGAGTTGTCTGGCTTAATTCTCAAGATTCTTGATTTTTAGGGGTCCTACTCCATACTGCCATTAATCTGCTTACTGTGAAATGATTTTTCCCCCCATGTACGTTGGTTTCTCTAAGAAATTCTTTCAGTTATGGTCCGCCAGGCGAGCTCTATGAGATTCCTCCTTTCATTGATATATGTAGAGGGTGTTCCCGATGTAACACCCCAAAACTTACAGAGGTGTTACAGCATCGTGAATCCCATGTGGGGACTCACAAGGCTATTTCAAGAGTATCAAACTTACTAAAAATTCAAACAAATTAAGTTTAAGAACAAATTCCATATTATTACATTTTCAAAAGTTGCAATCATAAATAAAAACCGGTTTCATAATTATTACATAATGATATTACGGGATTTTAACTTTATTGCAGCAAGAAAACCTCATTTGTGTAATAACACTCCAACACTCAATCAAGCACAGCCAGAACTCTCGAGAACATCCTGCACATAAGCAACAGATTTGCCTGACATGACGAATCGTGCCAACCTAACATGAGGTCAAATGATGATAACATATATCATAAAATTGTAACACATACATAGAAAGTCTGTAATTAAATATTCACATCCAAGTCACAAATAATGCACTCGCCAAAAAATAATAACAAGCCCTCAGGATACGTACTATCGGGAAAAGAAATGTAAAAGGATACACAGTATCGGTAAAAGAAATGTACCAGGATTTACATCACCAATAATCAAAAAAACACCATACCGGAGTACACACAATCATTCCGCAGTCAATCATAACCACATATACCAAGTCATAAAATCACATGATAGCAAAATTAATCTCACAATTATCAATTATCATAAGTAAGTAGCAAATTTGCCTTAGGTCCGACGAGCGCAAAAGTCTGGATTAAAGCAAATGTCGAGAGAATATGAACCCTGATAGATTCACAATTCACAACCTAAATGAATTAATAAGGCGTAAAATATGATCGGTACTATCAAGTAGGAATCCCTCCAACTATCGAGTCATTATGGTTGATAGTTGAATTATAGTTCAAATTATATCAAATGTTATGAAACTTATATTTTTTTCGGAATTACTAGAAATACAAAGTTAGATTCATCACACGTGTAGTTTGTTATCCTCTTATCTCACTCCCGAACACGTCTAGAATCATAAATTCGACCAATTCTTAATAAGATTAACTATAGTAATTACTAACAACCAATTACTAAGTTCGGCAATACTCCGATTATGACAAATTCGATTAAATTTAATGATTCATGAGTAAATAAATTCTGGACAAATTGTACAAATAATCATCAACAACAAGTTCGCTTTTTATTGAGTTTATGGTAGGAACGAGATGATGAATTCGGTTGTGACAATAGTCCTCCAGAAACATTTTCATGGTTCGAGTTATCCAAAGAAAATCGTAGTTGGACATTACCCAACTCTAAGATCTTGAAATGAACATCATATCATCAACAAAAATGATATGAGAATCGAAAGATAGCCAAACTTACCTCAAATGACGTAGAACAAATAAGAACGACGAAGGACGATGAAGAATGTGCTAGAAACCTTCAAGAATCCCTCAAATAAGTTTGAGCAATACAATACAAGGCAAAACACAAGCTAAGAGATGCTTAGAATCACTTCCAACTGATAAAAGAACGAATTTAGAAAGGAAAATGCAAAAATAGATCGTGAGAAATGAAGATAAAAGACTTATCCTTACAGGTCGCATGATGATTAACGTACGCTAACACCCATGTGCAACGTACATAAGGTCCGTGATGAACAAATTAAAAACTCGCAAGTGTACGAATCACTTTTGTAGGAAGCGGCAAGTAACTCCGAGGTCGACCTCATAAGGAGTTGGAAACGGTTTGAAGTTCGATTATGTTTAGCAAATAGTCGAATTTACGAAAGTAAAATAAAGTAAAATATACCAAAGATTTGATAGGATTACAATCATAACGCAGAAATTTAGAATAAACGAAATGTTAACAACACCGAATTAAAGGTTGGATAATTAAGAGATTACAATTATGAGAATGATATGGGAGTTTAGAATCACCGACACACACATAATCAATTATTACTTCCGATACTCAAAGAAATAAGGTTTGGAATTATCGATTGCTCACGATTAAAAGAAATCCATTTGATGGTGGTAATTCTAAAAATCACGATTGTTCTCTATGAAAATAAGAGACACTACTTTGATGGGGACGAATCTCTACTAACAATCTACTAGCTAATACTTTTGATGGGAAAATTCGCTAAAAGATCGTGGAAAAAGGTTTAGAACATTCACAATCACTTCTATCAGGTCGTTTGATGGCGAACACCGACAAAAAACCCTCGATTTTGAATAATAATAACAACTATGAAATAGGTATGATGATATAAATCAAAAGTTCTTATGCGAAGAACAAACAAAGGGGAACAATCCAAACTCTACCCGGAAAATCAATTGAATCTTACAATCGACAACATATGTGTGGCTCAATTTAAAAACCCATATGAAAAGATTAGCTACACATGATTATTTCAACAATAATAATGAAAATCGTAAAACAAAATATGGTAGAAACTTCCCTTGTAAATGCTGAAATCGAATTTCCAATGAAGGTTTGATGATCTTCCTTCAAGAACTCACAACAAAATGATACAAGGAATTATATTCACTCACAAACGTATTCTTCTTCAAGATGAACATACAAAGAAGATGATGAAAAAACTCTCTTTCCTCCCTATTTTGGTATTTCTCTCCCTAAATCATGTGTTTTTCCACACAATATTTCATACAAGATCAGAATATATTACATCTTAAGGTCTCCAACACCTTTTTATAAAGCCAAAAGACCAAGAAAAATGCTCCAAATCGTGTAAAAATGTCAAAGAAATGGACTTGCACCGAAAAGTGACACGGCTCATGTCCTGGGACACTGCCCGTGTCATACTGTCCTGGAAATGGCAAAAAGTTCACTGTCCAATGGACCCGGCCGTGTCTTGGGACACTGTAAGACCGAGCTCGTCTCGGCACCTCGAATGACCGGCTCCTCCGGCACTATAAGACCGAGCTCGTCTCGGCACCTCGAATGACCGGCTCCTCCGGCACTATAAGACCGAGCTCGTCTCGGCACCTCGAATGACCGGCTCCTCCGGCACTATAAGACCGAGCTCGTCTCGGCACCTCATAAGACCGGCTCCTCCGGCACTATAAGACCGAGCTCGTCTCGGCACCTCATAAGACCGGCTCCTCCGGCACTATAAGACCGAGCTCGTCTCGGCACCTCATAAGACCGGCTCCTCCGGCACTATAAGACCGAGCTCGTCTCGGCACCTCGAATGACCGGCTCATCCGGCACTATAAGACCGAGCTCGTCTCGGCACCTCATAAGACCGGCTCCTCCGGCACTATAAGACCGAGCTCGTCTCGGCACCTCGAATGACCGGCTCATCCGGCACTATAAGACCGAGCTCGTCTCGGCACCTCATAAGACCGGCTCCTCCGGCACTATAAGACCGAGCTCGTCTCGGCACCTCATAAGACCGGCTCCTCCGGCACTATAAGACCGAGCTCGTCTCGGCACCTCATAAGACCGGCTCCTCCGGCACTATAAGACCGAGCTCGTCTCGGCACCTCATAAGACCGGCTCCTCCGGCACTATAAGACCGAGCTTGCCTCGGCGCGATCAACCAAGAACAATAAAAAAGAACAACGAAAACTGCAAAGAAGATTTTATTTCATCAAGTCGTTGCTACAAAATACAGACAATTACAAAAGACCTAAGCTAGGTTGGCACGCAGGCCGTACATCAGATGAAACAAAAGAAAGACAAAAATAGGCACGCAGGCCATGCTAGAAGCAAAATCTAAAGGAAACTACTCGGCCCCGCCATCCTGGCCGGCCGCCTGAAAAGATTGCCCCTCGCCTTCGCCTTGCGGAGCCCGACCGGCATCCTCACCCTCGGCCACCTTCGGCTCGTCGGCCCCAGCAATGTCAACATGAAGGTCGGCCGCTTGAGAGGTGATGTAAGCCTCAATCTCCTGAACGGTCTTACCACCTTTCATAAGATCTAAAATCTCGAAACAAGTGGAGACGTAGTTCAGATTGATCAGCTCCTCAAAGGCAGGCGTCTCCTTGAAGGCCTCCACCCCTTCGGCACGGCCCCTAGCGTAGCTCGAAGCCTCGCAGGTGTTGAGACGCTCGGTCAGGCTTTCGACCTGGGCCTTGGTCTCCTTCAAATAAGCCTCGTGCTCGGCCCGGATATCCAAGCACTGCTTTTGCGCCTGATCGGCCGCATCGGTCAGCTCCTCGGCCTTCAGCCTCCATATGTCGGCCTGGAGGGCCCGACCGTCCAGAAGCTCCATCTCGCCCCTCATGGAGGTTATCTCCCCCTCGAGAGACTTGATCAAAGAAGGGCACAGGTGATGCTCCTCCTGCAAAGCCTTGAGGTCGAACTACTTCTTCTTGTGCCTCTCGGTCGAAGCCAGAAACTCATTGGAGGCCTTCACGTAGGTGCACATGGCCCGGCCGACCAGGGCATTTCCGAACTGGATCTGCTCAACCGGATCCATATCATTAGTCATCATTTCCAGCTTGGGCGTCCAACCCCGGATCGGAATATGACTAGAGATAGCCACCCCAGGAGGGACCCGACTGGGCATCTCAGGAGTCGGGGTAGCGGCCCGGACATAGTCAAGGAACCAGCGTGGCCGTCGCCCCTTCATCTGGTCACACGGCTCCACCCGCTCCTGGTTGACCGGGAGATAATGGCCCTCCAAGTCAATAACGGGCTCCTCCCGATCCGCCCGGACAGGAGTCTGGGCGGACACTACGACTTCAGGGGCAGACGAACCCTCGGCCTTGTTCGCGCTGTCCTCAGGCCCAGTCTCCACCCTCTTGCGCTTGCCGGCCCGCTCCCTCCGCTCGGCGGCCTCGGTACCCGGCCTCGCCATGTGCGCGGCGACTCTTTCCGACCGGATGAAGTCTTTGCCTTAGGAGCTGGAAAAGGAAGACATGTCCAAAAAAAAAAAAAAAAAGATCGGAAAAGAAGGATACCTGAAGAAGACATTGTACTCGGATCGGTCGATCTAAGTCCGGCCGCCCAGAGATTCTCCTCGGTCACTAAAAGATGAGACTTCCTTTGTTCCAGAGGAAGGTCCAAAAGCCGCTCGACCCGGTCGTCGAAATCGGAAGAAGTCTCTGACGCCGGGATGCGTTCTGCACAGGCAACAAATGATGAGCGTTAGACAAAAAAGGAACAAGTACAGAAAATACTACACTCACTCATTTTGGCCGTAAAAAGCACAGGGACCTGCAGCTCAGCATCTACAACCCCCGGCTCCCACTCATCCAAAGAGCTCCTCCACGGTCCCCCGATAAAGAACCACTGTTCTTTCCATCTATGGATGGTCTCGGGTACCCCCACTAACTCCTTATGCATAGCATGCCGGGCCGTCAGATAAAACCCGGCTCGGCGGACCTACCAACCGACCTCCATAGATAGAGGCATTGAACTCCTCAAAGTCAGGCTCGGGCCAGGCCGTCTTGATTAAAAAGAATAAAAAGGCCCACCACCCGAGCCCTGTGAATTCGGATGAATCTGGGACAGAAGGCCCCACGCCTTAGCCACCGGAAAAAGTCAACTAAGCGGAAACCGAAGCCCGGCCGGTAGAGCGGTAATACACCGCTGCAAACCGACGGCGGGTGTGGGGCCTCTCCTCGGGATTCGGAGCAAACATCCGCACCCTCGCCGGAATTCTAAATCGCAGCCGCCAGGCCGCCAATTGTTCCTCCGTAACGGTACTCGGAATTGAAGCTGAATCCCAATCCGCCTCCACGAAAGGGGCCGGACGAGGGCAAGCCCGGGCCACCACCGGCTCGACTCTCTCCGCCGGAGTTTCTCCGACAACTGTCAGCGGCGCCACCATCTCCACTTCCCCAGATCCCGGCGACTTCACAAATTCGTCTCATTCTTCCTCAACACTCCAGTCAACAGGAGCTTCGCTAATCGACAGATCCGCCACACCCGTGCGGTCCGGCGACACAGTCAAAACCACCTCCGTCTCGCCCCTTGGCTCCGACATCTTAAATAGAGAAGGAAAAAAGAAAGAAAAGCGAGCTTACCCGAAAGGTCTGTGAAATCGGAAAAGAAGAAAAAATCACCGAAAAAATTTTCCTTTCTCTCTGCAAAACAATACGTAAAAATGGCGGAGGGAACAGTGAAAGAGAAGACAAGCCCTATTTATAGGGAAATGTTGGCATTAAATGCCATGCGCGTGAAGCAAGAAATTCTACTGAACCGTCGCGAAGTTCGAGAACGCGTGAGCGCGCCGCCCAGTTTGCTTATGCCACGCGTCCCCCACATGATGACACCTAAACACCAGGGAAGCGATTCGACGCGACTCCCGACGAGACGTCTATTCGAAAGGTCTTATCCTCCCACAAACCGGATCGGTCTCAACATCAAACGACTCCGGCCTCGGCCAGCTCGGCACGGCCCTGGACTCGGGGGCCCTTGTTGGTAGCCCATCCTACTCAGAATCCACGTAGGCACTCAGCTAAACCGGCCGAGCAGAGTATGAAGTCGGACCGGACACAAAATCCGATTTCCAACCGGGCTCGCTAAAAACCGGACCGGACGGTGACTCCAAGGCCGACCCGTGTCCCGATCCGGAAGGCCGAGCAGAGAAAGGACAAAAATGTCCCGATTCAAGATTACGGCAAGACCGACCTGAACAATGGAGACCCGAAGCCGACCTGAACGGCGGGGGACCCGAGGACCGACCCCATCGGATAGACATCACCGGAAGTCGGCAAGACGGACCCGCATGCCAATTAACGCATGCAGTCACGCCCCTTCCCAAGGCACTCCTTAGAGGCCGCCACGTGTTCAAGACTTAAATGCATACTGACAAGTGTTATGGGCATATTTCCCAAACATGCGCCAGCTGTCATCTCTCCACTGGCCCAAATTGTCTATATATAGAAGAAACGTACAGTGAAAAGAAGATCTTTGGATTTTCAGCATTAATAAGAGAGAGAGAGAAAAAAGAGAGATTTGAGATATACTGAAAAAGAACGAAAAAGACTTGTAATTAACAAGCAAACTGGATAGACCGGCACACATTATTCTGCTCGGCTCTATGCTATCAAAAGGTCATTAATAAAATTTAGTGATCAAATATCTTCCACTTTATTTGTTATTTTCTACGTGTCTTCGATCCATTTGTCCAGATCAGCACACGTGACGTTGACCAAACCAGACGTCAACACTACTGATTCGCGCGACTTGATATTTATTCACATTAATCATAACAAAATATAATTGTTTATAGTCTTCCTATTTTTAACATATATCTAATTAAGGGAAAAAAATACAATTTTGGTCATTGTACTTTGCACAATTCGACACATTGGTCATTGAACTTTACAAACTATCACTTTGCATCTGTCTTTCATTTGGTCACTGACGTTATCTTCTCCGTCAAAAGAGTTATAAGATTGCACGTGACTGTCACGTGACCAACTTTTGAAGGGTATTTCAAATATTCCTTAAGGCTTTTGTAAGAATCATAAAAATTAAGAAATAAATTATTATTTTATTCGATTTTTAAGCTCCTTTTTTTATCATTAATAGCCCGGTTGCATGTTTGGGGACATGGCGAGATTAATAAATAAGATTAATCGATCGTCTGTGGGACCTTTACCTCCCTGTTACTAAGTTTTTCTATGCTCGTTATTATATGCATTTGATTTCGCAAATTACTTCCTTCGGATGATAGTAAGAACCAAAGAGTCCCACTTGTGACACTCCGTTAATAATCTTTTACTCGAGTGGTTCATGTTTTTCATCATTTTTAACCTAAAAGAAAGTCTTTAATCAAGAGTATGCTTAGGGAAAACCCGGAACACCGTTCAAGTGAAAGAATACAATAAATACCACTTCTATAATTTTTTTTAACAAAAAAGTTGATTATTTTTTTTGAAATTTGATTTCAATACCAGGGATCTGAACTGCTCAAGCATTCCATACCTATTGTCTTATATCGACCGATATCGTCAACCATATTCACTCGAACATGAATATAGTAAGAGTATGGTGAGAGTTAGTACTTGCAGTGACAACATGAGGATCTAGGATGTAATATTAACAATGAATTAAATCAGCAGCATCCTAAGACGATAAAGAACATTATGACAGCTTTGCAAGAAGGGAAGAACAGAGAAAGTTCTCCGATGAGAATCCACCATGCGAAAGCAAGTGCTGCTGACAGTATTCAGATAATGATTATAGAAGCATCTCCTGGAGTTGCGAAACTGATTTAATTGTGGTCATAAGGGTAATGTGGAGTAGACACCATAATCGACGGCTATCTTCACCCTCCCCATCTAAAATTATTGCATTATCACTCTCCTAAAAGTTGGTCATGTGATCCATATTGTTGCATTGCCCTTCAGAAAGTTGGTCACATGACTGTCACATGCGATCTCGTAACTCTCCTGACAAAGAAGATAACGTCAATGACCAAAATAAAAGATAGACGTAAAATTAAGTGATTAAAGTGATATTTTATAAAATTCAATGACTCAAACTATCGAATTGCTGGAATGACCGAAGTGAATTTTTTTCCTTCAATTAAATAGAATAAACAAGACAAAAGGCGGACTTTGAAAGTTGGAGACACCAAAACCCTAACCCTTTGCCATCTTCTTCCTCTGCTGAGCACCCGCTCACGAACAAGCACCTCTCTTTTCATCCACTTTTCAAACTCAGCCATGGGAGAGATAAAGGTCTCAGAGATGCGAGACCTAACACGAATCGAAAGAATAGGCGCTCACTCCCATATCCGCGGCCTGGGCCTCGACTCCGCCCTCGAGGCCCGCTCTTCCTCCGAGGGCATGGTGGGCCAGACTTCAGCTCGAAAAGGCGCCGGCGTCATTGTTAAGATGGTCCAGGAGGGAAAAATCGCTGGCCGTGCCGTTCTCCTCGCCGGCCAGCCTGGCACCGGAAAAACCGCAATCGCCATGGGCATGGCTAAATCCTTAGGGCAAGAAACCCCCTTCGCTATGCTCGCCGGCAGCGAGCTTTTCTCACTCGAGATGTCAAAAACCGAGGCCCTAATGCAGGCATTCAGAAAGGCGATTGGCGTTAGAATTAAGGAGGAAACTGAAGTCATTGAGGGCGAGGTTGTGGAGATACAAATCGACCGTCCGGCTGTGGCTGGGGCAGCTTCTAAGACGGGTAAATTGACATTGAAGACGACAGAGATGGAGACTGTATATGATTTGGGGGCAAAAATGATTGAGGCGTTGGGGAAGGAGAAAGTACAGAGTGGGGATGTGATTGCAATTGATAAGGCATCTGGAAAGATTACGAAGCTCGGGAGGTCTTTCTCAAGATCTCGGGATTACGATGCCATGGGGCCTCAGACTAAGTTCGTGCAGTGCCCGGATGGTGAGTTGCAAAAGAGGAAGGAGGTTGTGCATTGTGTCACGCTTCACGAGATAGATGTTATCAACAGCAGGTAGTGTTTGATACATTGTGTTTTTATCTGATAGTTATATGCTTATGAGTTTTATGTATGTGTTTCACTTTTACAAGTTAGTGTGTGCAGCATCGTCATAAATGGTGATGTTCTAAGACTCGCCTGTCTTAACGACTATCCTTTTCTGCATGCTGTGTCAACATTTAACACTGCACAAGAGCTTAGATTATCGGGGTTTTATGATCTTTACGGTTGAAGATAGCTTATAATTTGTAGCTAGTGAAAGCGGTATTGAATGTCAATAAAATATTTCAAGTTGTTTTTACTGTAATTGTAGAATTATGTAAATGCAGTTCCTTACTGAATGGCTATGTTGTTAGTTTGTTAATATATTAATCATTTTGGTTCAAATTACGTCTTTCCTAAGTCAGGCAGAAGTGCAAAAAGTGTACAATTTTGCTACCTGTGGTTGTGAGAAGAAATAAATCCCTAAAATATACTTGACTCCTTCAAATTGATGAAACGGAGGTGAAATAGGCAGAAAGAAAATGTATTTCCATCAAGGTTCTTAAAAATATGCCCGTTTAGTTAGTTATACGTTGACTGTTTTAACTGGCTTCACGATCCTTACGAGGAGGTGTGTATGATACATGGATTTTTATGGTAAATATGCTTTTTAAATCTCTGAGATGGGCTGATTCCTGTAGCATTATTTATCTCATAAATAATGTTGGATTTAAATGCAAAGGATAATCACGTGGTTGACGTGTCAGGTATTTTCTTCCATGTATAAGTATCTTTATAAGTCCTGATCATCCGAGATGTTGTCGGTAGGACATCTTTGCTCATAAGGATATGTTATTAGTAATTTGAAATGTGTATTTTGCTGTAAGTAGCACATTTCATTAGGTTCAGGATCACTTATGATTGGGGCAAAATGTAACATGAAAACAAACCTCGAGCGTGGACCGTGGTTTTCGTAATTTTCAAAGTTCGCTGTAATTTTTTTTTTTTTTTTGGTAATATAGCTCATACTTCAGAAGTATATTTTGTAATTATCCCCTAGTCAAATTTTGTATTCCCTTATTTAAAAAGAAAAGAATCATGGCTCCTTTTCCGGTTAACCACATTTTTGTACCTCAATTTCAGAACACAAGGATTCCTGGCACTCTTCACAGGCGACACGGGCGAAATCCGAGCAGAAGTTCGGGAACAAATCGACACGAAAGTCGCCGAGTGGAGAGAAGAGGGGAAGGCCGAAATCATACCCGGTGTCCTTTTCATCGACGAAGTTCACATGCTGGATATTGAGTGCTTCTCTTTCCTAAACCGAGCATTAGAAAACGACATGGCTCCTATATTAGTCGTTGCCACCAATAGAGGAATTACCACCATTAGAGGCACAAACTACAAATCCCCGCATGGCATCCCAATCGACTTTCTCGACCGTCTGCTTATAATCTCCACACAGCCATACACGTCGGACGAGATTAGGAAAATTCTGGACATTAGATGCCAGGAGGAAGAAGTAGAAATGTGCGAGGATGCGAAGGTCTTGCTGACTAAGATTGGGGAGGATACTTCTTTGAGATATGCTATTAATCTTATCACGTCTTCTGCATTGGCTTGTCAGAGAAGAAAGGGTAAGGTTGTGGAGATGGAAGATATCAGTCGGGTTTACGGGCTGTTTTACGATGTGAAGAGGTCTACACAGTATTTGATGGAGTATCAGAGTCAGTATATGTTCAGTGAGGGCGTGATGGCGGGAGAGGGGGATGAGGATGGCTTGAATGCTATGGTTTCGTGAGCAGCATTTGGTGGGATCCGATTCTTCCATTTTCAATCATTTTATTTTATTTTATTTTTATCTCTTTCTCTTTCTTTCTCATAAGTTCATGGTGAAGTACTCTGGACGATCCGAGACCGGTTTGGTGGTATATTCTCCTTCGGGTTGTGGTTATTATGTGGATATCTGTGGCATTTTGCTTCACTTTTGTTTGTAATGTACGTTTTTTTTCCCCAAGTTATACTTATGGGGATTTGGGGTTATTGTAGTTTTTTGTGTTTTTCCCTTTTTTTTTTTGGCAATTTGCTCTTTAGGGAAAAAGGAATTGAAAAAAGTTTTCAAGGAATTTGATGTGCGTTGTGAATCACCCACGCATTTCACATTGTTCCTAAATAATACTCTCTTTTCAGCCAGTGCTTCCTTTCGTGGAGATGAGGTTGATTCTCTCAGGGGATGAATTAATGAGTTATAATGTGGTTTGGTGGTAAGAATATGAAGTTAAGAAGTTTAGGAGTGTTTCTTGTTTGGGTGAACTAACTACTGTGACTAAGGGGCTGTTTACCAAATTTGTCTGGGTAAATTGTGTTGGTAAATTTGTCTGTCTGGGCAAACTGATGTTATTGTTTACTTTTTTCATCTGAATAAACTGTCTGAATAACAGAAATGATTGATTTACCCTTGTTTTATAAATTATTGTTTATTTTTTAAGCAATATAAATGATATAATTTAAAAATCAAAACATAAATTCATAAAGTACTTAAAAATCCAATTTCAAACACAAAGAAGTCAAGCCATACACAAAGTAGCCAATTTCAAACACAAAATAGACAAATTTAAACATATTGAAAAAATCAAATTTGACTCATCTTCTATATATATTATTTTAATTTAAACAAAATATTATACATAAATGATTCAATTTTGTACGTAAGTAATATATAAAATATTTAATACGTATAATATACAATATATATTTATATATAGAATATATTTTAAATAGATAAGAACATATATAATTAATATTATACAAATAAATAAATGTTAATATATAAGTAATATATAATATTTACATATATATTCATAATATATATGATATTTTGTAGATACAAAAGTTTATTTATACAATAATATATGGTACAAATATTATATATAAATTAATAATGTATATTATTTATATATGAATAATATATATTACAATCATTTATATTAAAACCTAAATTTTTTATATTGTATATATAAATGAGTATATATATAATATAATGGGGACGGGAGAGTCATTTTTTTGTCTTAAATTATTTATATTGTATATATAAATGTGTAGTTTTCAATTAGGGGTAGGGAAGTTATTTTTTTGTCTTAATGAGGACAACACCACTTTTCATGCTTAATGAACAAGCCATTTTTGTCTGGGCGAATAAGCCATTGAGCCACAAGTAAACACCTCCAAGCGTCTGAGCGAATAAGACATTTACCCATTAAGCTGATAAAATAATAAAAAATCTTTGTTCCAGAATTGCTCGTATACTTTGATTTTTTTCTCAGAAATACAATTTTTAACCATAAATTATGGTTAATATATAAAAAATTATAATAATATAAATATTTTTTAAACTTACCTTAATGTGTATTTTTAAAATAATAGTATTTTTTATAATTTATGTCCATATACAATTAAAATTACTTACGATGGAGATATAGTTGAGAGATTGAGTGAAAATCTTCATGAGACTGGGAGTATAATTTGTGGCTGCCCTATTATGAAACTTTTGTAAAAAAAATATTTTATGGTCTTAAATGTTAAAAATATTATTAGCAGATTAATACAATTATTATTCTATGTCTGTAAATAATAGTTAAATTAGTTAAACTGATAAATTATTTGAATGAAATCAAGATATTAGAGAAAAATATTGGTTGTATGTCGTATTTGGAAAAATTGGTATATGAAAGTGTTGGGTTTTCACAATTTTTTCATGTATTCAAAATTATGGTAAATATTAAAAAATCTAGCCAAAAAAAAAAAAAGGAATGAAATGGATTAGCGAAAAACGCCGTCAGTCTTTTCCTGTATTTAAACGTTAAAAAAGAACTGGCCAAAACAAAAGGAATAAAATGGAATTGCAAAAAATCGCCGTTGCCGGGGATCGAACCCGGGTCGTCCGCGTGACAGGCGGAAATACTTACCACTATACTACAACGACTTACATTGCCTGCGTCTTACATGGCCTATATGAGATATAATTAATTTAGAATCAACCATCCTTTTGTTTATTACTGGGTTTTAAGAGTGAAAATATATAATTAAATCACAGTTATACACTTGCTTTTCTTGAGGAATTTTACTAAGTTATGGCAAAAACTAACTTTTTTTTTAAAAAAAAAAATATGTAATTTAGTATTAAATTTTATAATAATTAACATTTTCATTTATTTATCATGAAATTATTTTAACAGTATGAACTACTGAATCTTCGGTGGGTGTATTATTTCCATGCTCAAGAATTACAAATTAAATAATAAGTACGTTTACAAATATATTTAAGCCTAACAAAAATCACAAAAAATTAAATTATATTGGGTAAGACAAAATATTTAAAGTCATCATGTAATAAAAAAAAAATAATAAAAAAAAAATCATGTAATCATTTTTTATACATGGATTTTTTATACTAAATTTTAATTTTTTAATTTTTTTGATATGATCGATGAATCGATGATTATCTTTAAGTATCATATATTCATAACGAAATAATTATAAATTGAACAATCATAATAAAAAAATATCCAATGTTCAAATAATATGTTTTTAAAAATGTAAAATATTGTACGTAGTTCCATACATACATTCAATTGTTTGTTAATTTTTTTTGGCTTGTTAAATTAAAAAAAAAACTAATACATAAAATTTATTTAGGCATAAATTAAAATAAACATACAAACAAGTGAAAAGAGGAAATATTACAAGTAGCATAAATTAAAATCCACGTAGTTCGATTATATTTTTAATGCTTCTTAGTTCTCGTCCACCGCCGATCGATCACTTTCGGTAAACTCTTCATTTTCGCTCTCATCTACATCATCCCAATCAATTTCTTGATCTCTAAGCTCCGCCTTCGACCAATCATCAAGTAACATTGTGGCTTCAATGTTTATTGGTTTCAACGTTGATCTTCTTTGGTCTAACATTATTCCGCTAGTACTAAAAGCTTGTTCGACGGAGACGGTAGATGCGGGGACGGCAAATAACTCCTTCGCCAAGAGAATTGGATACTCCGTTCTCTTTGACCACCACTTCATCACGTCGATTTGGGGAGTACTATCTTCAACACCAAAAACAAAACAACAACCCAAATACATATCCAATTCACTATTACCTTGCCCCCTAGGAAGTTCATAAGATCTATCTTGGTACATGTTATTTAATTATTGAACTAATGGATCAAATGAGTTTAAATCAAGTGGTATAAGGGAAGAGGTAGTTGTAGAAATTGGCGTTTCATTTATATTAAAATCACTACCATAAATCATCCTTTATTCGGCAAAAGGAGTCCTTAATGTTCTTTCTAAATCATCTTTTATTTGGGAAACATTAGGAATATCAAATGAAACTAATTCTCCACCAATTTGTACATGTAAAAAGTCCATTTGCTTGAAAGCACCATAATATATATCTAACATTTGACAAACACCATCATATTTCCATTTAGGATCTAAACGTTTAGCTACTAAGAAAACATCCGGAATATGAGAAAAATATTTTAGCCTTTTTTGCACCATAAAATAAATCACACCTTGCAAATTTGATCGAGTAAAACAAGTCTTAAAACTAAGGGCAATATACATGCAATGTTCCAACACACGAACGGAAGTACAATAATAAACACCCGACAATTGCATAGTAGCATTGTTAAAAACCTTTAATAAAGAATATAAATCCATACATTGATCCCAATGACAAGGCAATAATGTTAATTGAACCGTAGCAAATTCTTTTCTAAAAAATTCACATAAATATTCTTTATATTCTAAAAAGTACTATTAATCATTTCATAAGTTGAATTCCAACGATGTGATACATCTCTAACAAAACTCCTATGTGCAATAGATTTATTCCTACAATATTTTTGCCATTTTTTTCCTAACGTTATGTTTTTATGCAAACATGAAACGGCTTTTCTAATAGGACCAATCGATTCATTAAAAATCTCAAGTGCATCTTGAACACATAAATTCAAAATATGACAAATGCATCTACTATGAAAATATTTTTCCACTAAAAGATGGAGTACATGCTTCAATAAGTTCGGGAATACTAGCGGTGTTAGACGATGCATTATCAAAACCAACCGAAAAAACTTTATTAATCAATTGATATTCATTTAAAACGGTAATAATTATTAAAGCGATATTATTAGCCGTCTGTGGATCATCAAACTCCCTAAATGCAATCAAACGTTTTTGTAATATCCATTTATCATCCACCCAATGACAAGTAATTCCCATATAATTATTTTTATGATAACAATCCGTCCAAATATCCGCACAAATTGAAACTTTATGGTCTAGACGAATCAAATACTTCATTAACTCGTTCTTTTTATCAAAAGTTTGTCTCCTAATTCGCCTAAGCATAGTACTTCTACTATTTTTTTTTGCATTAGGACAATATGCTTTTTTTATAGATATTTCATAACTTTTTTATCGGCAAATTTAAAAGGTAGTTTTTCCATTGCACAATACCTAGCCAGAATATTTTCGGCATGATTATGATCATACTTAAATAAAGAGAGATTAGAAGACATACCCGTCACCGAGGAAGTCGTTCCACCACGTATTTGAGTTTGGTTGGTTGCAATTCTAAATTTTCCCGGATGATAAGTCTCCATATGTCGGGTTAGTGTGTCATAACCTCCTTCGTGCGTCCACTTGTATACGTTATTGCAATAGTTGCAATAGGCGTTGAATTTAGTTACCTTGTCGACGGTATTGTTTGAGCTTGTCTCCGTTCCGGCGGGCACAACCCTAGGCACTTTTTTGAAATGCTTAGTGAAGATTGATGAGGTGAGAGCTCTCGTTGGTTGTGGTGCTTGGACTTTTTCTTCTTCTCCCCAATTAGATTGTTGCTGATATTCTCGGTTAATAGCCTCCTCTTGCCTACGAAATTCATCGTAATATTCGTGTTCTTCTTGTGCTTGAAGTCGTTCGGCATAGGCCCTTGAAATTTCTTCCGCCGCCATTGCACGAGCTTGTCTCGCGCCGGTTCTTCCTCCTCCTCTTTTTGATCGGTTTTGAGTAGTTTGAGTAACATCATCCTTGCCTTGATTTTCAGCGGGGCTCTTGCCCTTGTCGGCACGAGTGGAAGTCGACATGATGTGATGATGGTGGGGAGAGAGAGCAGTGGAGAGAGAAATAGAGAGAGCCGTGGAGTGGAGTGGAGTCTGTGGAGAGAGAGAGAAATGGCGTGAGAGATAGAGCGAGAGAGAGAAAGAAGTGAAGTGAGAGAGAGAGATAAAGAGCAGCAGAGGAGATAGAGAAGAGAGTAGTGGAGAGAGAGAAGAAGACCTGCCTTTATTTATAGGAGAGGGAGAAGTGAGAAAGAAGAAGACCCCCTTGCAATTTGCATGTAGCCGTTGCACGCCCCACGGTCCCACCTGGCCACCATTTCCGCTTTCTTTCTGCATGTAGATTGTAGCCGTTGCAAGCCACAACTTTTCTTTTTTAATTGAACCGGAGGTTCGGCCTGGCGGTTAACCGCCGGTTCCGGTTCGTAGCTAGGAGGAACCGTAACCGACCCTTGGTGAGACGGTTCCGGTCCGGGTTTTGAACTGTTGACCGGCGGTTCGGTTAAGGGCCTTGAACCGCTGGGCCGGCGAGAATGGGCAGGTCTAAACGGGAGTAATATATATACATATAAAATATAATTTAAGGTTGGGGGGTCAACTGACTCCACTGACCCCCATGTGGATCCGCCCATATATATATATATAAAAGCAAAGTTCTCTAGCTAGAAATTCTCCCGCCAAAATTTGAAGGTATTTTTGTACTTACAGTTAAACTTCGATAAATGAATGTTCGATAAACGAATAACCTCGCCAAATGAATAATTTTTTACGGTCCCAACTCTTTATAACATGTTCAAATTTTCTTTCGATAAATGAATAATTTCACTAAATGAATATTTTTTTCCGGTCCCGATCATATTCATTTATTGAGGTTTTACTGTATATGGTTAAGGGAGTGAGGGAGAGGAAGGGGGCGGCGAGAAAAGGCCGGGCCAATAAAAAGTGGAGGAGAGGGGGCCGGGGGCCGTGGGGAATGCTGGGGGAGTTATAAGTTATTGATTGCTGTAACTTTTATGATACGAGGCATTCTAACCCGTGCGATGCACCGATTTTGTTTTTGGATCAACTATTGAACTTTTGCTTATGTCTAAAACTTAACTTTTTTATTTGTTACAAATGGCTTCGAGCCAAAATTATGTACTTTTTTATTTCTATTCATTATTCAATGTGACAACATTCATCTATATGAAATCTATAAGTGAAATATATAAGATCATATACGCTATTTAAAAAGCAAGCTCTGATAATGGATTATAATTTAAAATAATATATGCTATCTTGAATAGCGAGAAGCTAATGCATGTTGCAGATATCCATGGAGTATCAAAAGCCAATTTCATATGCTTAGAAAAGTCTGCATTTTAAGTAGCAGGTCCAAATAGTTAAATTTAACTTGGTGTATAGTGTAAATGATTCAGTGACTAAATGGCAAGTTGTGCCACTGTATTACACAATCAACCCAACTAATAAAATCGTCAAGTAGAGAGAAAAAAACTGAACTTCTATTAATAGCATCCAAACATATGATGGGAAATGATTCATGAAGTTTGAATTAATAACACTGAAACAAAAGATGGCAAATGATTAATTGCCATTGTCTCCCATCTATCAGCAAATATTTATGCATCTTGTTTCTAATTAATATAGTGTAGTGTTTTATTAGTTTGAATATTCTTCAGCCTTAATTTACAAAAGTTACACACAAATATTCTTCAGCCTCAACGTGTCTTCAACTTGATGAGGGCTTTCATGGAGTTTTTTCTCGGTTCTTTCTCAATGGCTGCATGAAAAAGAAGAACACATATGATGTATCTACCCAATCCCTATCTCTCGGTTCTTTGTGTCCTTTAATGCCCAAATACTTCCAGAGTTTACATATACGGTCGATATTGGAATAATGGACGTAAAACAAAGGGGCATACCCCGCGGAGTAGAAGTTACCCATGTCCTCATTATTAGGATTTGGCGAGTCTCCAACTCATCTTTGCACAGCGGTGTGAGTCCCAGCTTCGACCGATCCAATCGACTTGGCACCATTTGCAACAGGCGCATCCCCAACTATATATGTTTCATGGGATTTTGTAACAACCAACCGCCATGTAAGATAAGATAAGATAGATAAAACTTTACCAATCAAACATGTTGTGCTTATTTTCAGTAATTCAAGTCTTTAATATCAATTTGGAGGTGTGGCAAGCTAAAGAAATGTATGTGTTATTTATAGGCCCATTCCATGTAACTTATGAATGATTGTAATTAACTATCCTCAATTAATAAAGAAATAAAAATGTTAACCTATTATGTCCCAATCATTTGGTTATTTGGGTTTTATGGTCTTTTGGTTTTCTTGTATTAATGGTTGTGTATTAAATTCGGATGTTAAAGATAATGACTTGAAGCTTTAAGACTCCATAATAATTAAGACATAAAAATTGGAGTCATTAAGACTCCACAATAAATTTAAGGACTCAATCTTTATATATACGAGACATTCAGACCCGTGCGTTGCACCGTTTTTTTTCGATAAACTATTGAACTCTTACTTATGTCTTAAACTTAACTTTTTTTAATTTGTTATTATAATTTACAAATGGGTTCGACAAAAGTTTGAAATGAAGATTCATGAAGTCATTAAGACTCTACATTTAATGTTAGGACTTAATCTTTTAGTATATATGATTTTGTTTTAAATTCTAAGAAATTAAAATGTTGATAATTTTTAAATATTCATCTTTTTTTAATCTGCACTTCACAATCTTCAGTTCAACATCCTGAATATAAAAGTAAGTTTAAGATTTTTATGAAAGTTACATTATTAGATTTGAATTTTAATTTATACTAGTTTATATGTTGGGATGCCAAGAGAAAAATAATTTAATGGAATTAATTGGACCTAATAAAATACATATTTATATTAAATACTTTTAATTTTAAGTTTACTTAGATTTATGGACTTTTCAATATTAACATACTTGACGAAATTTATGTCATATTATATATGTTTTGAATACATTTATTATATTTAATTATTTTATAATCTATTAGTAATCTTAACCTAATTAAATTTGACCTATTTTATTATACAGTTATATAATTATTATTCACATTGTATTTGATTAACTTGATTTGCAATAAAGTTTGTGCTCTATGATTTTGTGGTATAAATAAATTAATAATAAGGAGAAAATTAATGCTGTTTTGTTTAAATATTGAAGTAGAGAAAAGTCGAGAGTATGTCGGTGTTTTATTTTGTGATTGGTGTGTTGTTCATAGAGTGAAACCTAGGAGATTAAATAAGGAGTAAAAGAAGTATGCAGTGAAAAACTATGAAAAATATACGTTAAGCCAATACATTGGGAGGCCTGTTGATAGCCCATCCACCTTGGCATTCACGTAAGCACTCCAGGCAGCTGAATCGGTCGAGCAGAGCTAAACCAATTATGAATCCGATTTTCTCCTGGGCTCGTTAAAAACCGGACCGGACAGAGACGTCAAAGCCGACCCGATAGCCGAACCAGGAGGGCCGAGCTGATCGAAGATAAAAACGCTCCAACTCAAAATTACGACAAGGCCGACCTGAGCGGCGGGAGACCCGAGGACCGACCCCAGCGGATAAGCATCGCCAGAAGTATGCGGGGCGGGCACACATGCCAATTAATGCATGTTGTCATCTCCCTTCCCAAAGCAATCCTTAGAAGCCGCCACGTGTCTAAGGTGTATTTATAGTCTGACAAGTGTTTTGGGCATATTCCCCAACATCCTCCAGCTGTCATCTCCTGACTGGCCGAGATTATCTATATATGAGAGAAATGAACAGTGGAAAAGGACTTTTGGACTTTTGACATTTATGAGAAAAAGAGAGACAGAGAGAGAAATAGAGAGAAAAAGAGAGAAAAAGAAAAGATAAGACTTGTAATAACCAAGCATAAAACATAGACCGACCCGAAATATTCAGCTCGGTTCTATTGCATATTAAGGTCATTAATAAAGTTTAGTGACCCAATCCTCTTTCATATTGTTTATTATTTTCTACGTGACTTCGATCCATTCGTCCAGATCAGCTCACGTGACGTTGACCAACTCAGACGTCAACAGATTGGCGCTAGAAGAAGGGCTACCTTCGATAAAAAAATAATAATATACTGCTCACCGGAGATGTCTTACGACAGTTCAAAAAACCCTCAGCCCGCGACGGAGGAAGAAAACCTCCGTAAGGTGGTAGAGTGCTTTAAACATCCAGCCTTCATCCAGGGCATGACGGCCCTTATGGCACGAGTTACTGGGGGCGGGACCCTTCAAAAACCCGAAGACCATGTGGAGGCGGAATCCCAGACGACCCGCCCAGCTACCTCGGGACGAAACAAAAAGAGGACAACCTCTGGGGTCGCCGGGGAAAGGGCGGAAAGCCATGGCGAAAGCTCACATCCCTCTCGAAAAAGTAGGCTTTCGCGCCCCATATCCGTTTTTGATCGCCTCGGGGCAGGGAAGAAAATTGAAAAAGCAGCGCCGTCTCCCACTATCCAGAGTCGGAGCCGTAAAGAAGAAAAAGCTCCCCACCAGTCCCTAAATCCGACACAAGTATTACCTCCAACTCCCGGCGATAACTCGAGTGAGATCGAATTTCTTAAAAAACGCCTTACGGAGCTCGAAAACAAGCAACTCCAGCCATCCCAAAATTCGGAATGGCTCAACATCCAGGAGAGTCCCCTGGCCCCCAGTGTTCTGGCGGAACCCCTCCCGGAGAAGTTCAAGATTCCTCAGATTCCGCCGTACAACGGGGAGACAGACCCCAACGCCCATCTTGGACATTATAATTCCTGGATGGACCTGTACGGGTCTCAGGACACGTTCCGGTGCCGGATGTTCTCCTTGACTCTGGGGGAGAGTGCCAGAGATGGTATCGGACGCTGCCCCACCATTCTATACAGACATGGGCCCAGATCTCGGCGACGTTCCGATCCCATTTCATGGGGTCCCTTGTGCGAGTCGCCCCGCGCTCATCCATTGCTTCCGTCGTACAGGGGCCGAACGAGTCCCTTAAAGATTATATATCTCGTTTCAATAAACGGATATTGGAGATGGAACCCATGTCGGACGATGCGCTGGGCATTATTGCCCAGGCCGGCCTTCTCAAAAATTCTTTTTCCCACTGGACGGTGTGC
Organism: Orobanche coerulescens; assembly: GCA_033398695.1. NCBI lineage: Eukaryota > Viridiplantae > Streptophyta > Magnoliopsida > Lamiales > Orobanchaceae > Orobanche > Orobanche coerulescens. The sequence continues at coordinate 199,596,261 of CM065803.1, read as the reverse complement.
CAGAATGTCCCGCACACCTACCAGGAATTCTTGGAGCGCGCCAGCTCCCATATAGCCGCCGAGGAAGCTATGCCGGCACCAGTTTTAGTCATGCCCTCCGATCAGAAAGGGTCCTACAGGGGGAAAGAAGATAGGCATGACTACAAAGAGGCCCTTCAAGAATCCTGCCGGGAGAATAAGGCTCCCGCCTCTTCCTCGATAGCCCCAACAACTCAGAGCTATCGGGAGCGTAGGCCCGCGATCATGGCTAATTTCGCTGAAATATATTCCGTCGGAGTCGCGGCCATATTTGATCAAATAAAGGACAAAAATTTGCTCCCCGTTCCTCGGCCGATCTATAAAGATCAGAAGGACATGGACCAGACCCGTTTTTGTAAATATCATGAGTCAGAGGGTCATAATACCGAACAGTGCCGGGACCTCGTCACCGCCCTGATCGCGGTGTGCGATGATACAGGCTTAAGGCGATTTACGCGGAACCCGCCCCGGGATCGCCAGGATCGGGCCGACCCGACAAGAGCCAAGAACGATCGGGTGCCTCCAGCCCCCAAATCCCCCCGGGAAATTCTGACCTTCATGGGAACGGTCGAGTTCGAAGATCATCGGTCAAAGCGGCAGAAAAAGGCATCCATCCGAGAGGCTACCACCTCTTATCAACGGACCGAGCACCGAGCAGAGGGGTTCCTATCAGTGGCCGAAGAAGCCCCCCAAAACCCCCAGCTGGCCGTCACTTTTGAAGAGTCCAATGCAGACGGCTTGGACCATCCTCACTCAAACGCTCTTGTCATCACCCTGCCCATAATGGGGATCCCGGTACACAGGGTGTTGGTAGACTCCGGGGCCTACGCCAGCATCATCTACCTTCATACCCTTCGTAGGATGAAGGTAGACCAATATTATGTCCGGCCCTGCAACGAGGACATTAGGGGATTTGCCAATTGTCGTACCTCACCATTGGGGGAGATCGACCTCGCCTTGGAGTTCGGTCAGGGACCGATCAGAAGGACGATGATCACTACATTCAAGATCATCGATGTGCACAGCGACTATAACGCCATCATAGGCCGACCTGTGATGTCAAGGCTGAGGGCCACTCAGTCCACATATCACCTGTGCATGAAGTTTCCCACCCCGGACGGCGTCGGGGTACATAGGGGAGATCAAAGGACCGCCCGAGAATGCAATCTCAGCATTCGGGCTCGCGAAATCAACGCCGCATAGGGCATCCCGGAAAATTTATCGGAGGAAATGGGGACCACCAGCTCCGAACAGCTGGCAGGAGACGCCCCACTCGAATAAGGGACCGAAGGTCCCAGGGCCGCACAAACCCTCGAGATGGAAACTGAACAAGAAGCGGACCGGGGCCGCAGGCCCGGGAAGGAACTGATCCTAGAAGAGGATCCTGTCGACCCGCGACACCAAAATCTGAAAGGGAAAATTCGCCATGCTGAGCCAACAGAAAAGTTGGACCAGGTCGACATGGACCCATCTAATCCCGCTCGACGGCTAAAGATCGGCCACAACCTCCAAGATCCGATCCGCTCCGAGCTAATCTTCCATCTGAGACAGAATTTGGATGTCTTCGCATAGACCCATTCGGACATGTCGGGGATTGACCCGGAACTTGCGTGCCACCGGCTGAATATCGACCCCAGTTCAAAGCCGGTTATTCAGAAAAGGAGGAAAATAGGGCCTGAGCGACATAAGGGGCTGGAAGAGGAGGTAGAAAAGCTGATCGACAACGGGTTCATCCAGGAAGCCCATTACCCGACCTGGGTAGCCAACCCGGTCTTGGTAAAAAAGCCGACCGGACTATGGAGGCTCTGCATTGACTTCTCTAATCTGAATAAAGCCTGCCCGAAAGATAGCTACCCCCTCCCCCATATCGATTACATGGTAGATGCAACGGTCGGGCATGAGCTAATGAGCTTTATGGATGCATATTCCGGATACAACCAGATCCCAATGCATCGCACTGATGAATAAAACACCTCATTCTACTCGGCCTGCGGCCTATACTGTTACCGAATGATGCCTTTCGAGCTCAAGAATGTCGGCGCAACATATCAACGCCTGGTAAATAAAACGTTCAATAGCTTGATAGGCCATACAATGGAGGTGTATATAGATGATATGTTAGTGAAGTCTTTGCGCTCGGCCGATCATGTAAATGACCTCAATAAAATGTTTGCTATTTTGCGAGAGTACAAGATGAAGTTAAATCCAAAGAAATGCTCATTTGGGTAGGTTCTGGAAAATTCCTCGGCTACATGGTGAGCCAAAGAGGGATTGAAGCCAACCCCGATAAGATTAAGGCAGTGACCGAACTTGTTCCGCCGAATTCGGTCAAAAAGGTGCAGAGCCTAACTGGCCGACTAGCCGCGCTAAGTCGCTTTATCTCTCGCTCAACTGATAAATGTAAACCTTTCTTTGAGGCAATAAAAAAGAACAAAGATTTTCAGTGGACAGAACCTTGCCAAAGAGCCTTCGAAGCTATCAAGGAAGTCCTGGCAGAAGCCCCGATCTTGCAGCGACCTACCCAAGGGGAACTTCTCAATTTATACCTCGCGGTATCCGACTCTGCGATCAGTGCCGTTCTAATCCGAACGGAGAATGCAGTTCAGCATCCGGTCTACTATGTTAGTCAGGCCCTTCATGATGCCGAGCTCAGATACGCCCCGATGGAAAAGCTGGCCTATGCGCTCATAATGGCATCCCGGAAGTTAAGACCCTACTTTCTGGAACATCAGATAGTCGTCTTAACAAACTACCTTTTAAAGCAGGTCATGCACCGAACTGACGTATCCGGCCGAATGATCAAATGGGCCGTCGAACTCGGACAGTTTGACATAATTTATGAATCGCGCACTGCCATAAAGGGTCAAGCCCTGGCGGACTTCATTGTAGAGTTCACACCAGCGATCACACAAGAGAATGACCGATCAGAAGAGTGGTCACTCTACGTAGATGGATCTTCAACCGCCGACCGGTCGGGTGCAGGAATAGTCCTCGTCAGTCCCGACCAATGTTTGTTCTGCTCGGCCATTCGCTTAGGTTTTCCGACCACCAACAATGAGGCAGAATATGAAGCTCTCTTGGCCGGTCTAGAAATGGCGACCTCCCTCGGTCTTGCCCGCCTCACTGTTTTGAGTGATTCTCAATTAGTGGTGAACCAAATCAACGGCAAATACGAAGCCAAGGAACCCAAGCTGGTCAAGTACCTAAGCCTGGCGCGGGCCCGGCTGCAAGATTTTCGGGGAGCTATACGACACATCCCCAGAACCGAGAACATCCAAGCCGACTCCTTGGCCAAACTCGCATCCAGTTCCGGAGCCGAACATATGGACGAGGTTAGCATAGGATATCATGCCTCATCAGCTCTGGAAATGGCCGAAGTCCAGACAGCCGAACAATCAGAACCGCAAGGACGGATGCAGCCTATAATCCGATATCTTCAAAGCGGCATTTTACCCGAGGACCGAGCCCAGGCGAGATCATTATGAACTCACTCCACCCGGTTCACCATCTTGGATGGAACTTTATACAAAAGGGGATATTCGGTTCCATTGCTAAAATGTCTGTCCGAGTCAGAAGCAGAGTATGCCCTTAGAGAGGTGCACGAGGTTATATGCGGTAATCATTCCGGCGGACAGGCGTTGGCCTGTAAATTGATCCGACAAGGATATTATTGGCTAAATCTTAAAAAAGATGCCATCACGCTCGTACGGAAGTGCGTCCGGTGCCAAATCTTCACTCCGCAGATCCGATCCCCGCCGGAAACCATCACTTCCATATATTGCCCATGGCCATTCGCCAAGTGGGGGATCGACTTGATCGGCCCTTTACCTAAAGGATGGGGAGGAGTACAATATGCCATCGTCGCAATCGAGTATTTCACAAAATGGGCAGAGGCCGAGCCTATGGCGCGAACAACCGAGCAGAAAATAATTGATTTTATATGGAAGTCACTCATCTGCCGGTTCGGGATCCCTCAATCTATTATCTCTGATAATGCAAAATAATTCGACAATAAGAAGTTTCGGGCCTTCTGCGACGGCCTCCAAATACGAAATAACTTCTCCACACCATACTATCCGCAATCCAACGGGCAGGTCGAGGCGGTCAACAAAATCCTTAAGCAGCATCTCAAGACACGCCTCGAAGAACTCAAGGGTTCCTGGCCCGAGGAACTCCCTGGAACCTTATGGGCTTACAGAACAACGCATCGGTCCGCCACCGGAGAAACACCTTTCTCCTTGGCTTTTGGCTCTGAAGCCGTCATCCCGGTCGAAATCGGACTGCCTACCTACCGAATAGCCCATTTTGAAGAGCAAGATAACGACTTGGCCCTCCAAGTAAACCACCTCCTTGCCGAAAAACGGGCCCAGGCGGAAATGCGGAACGCCGTCTATAAAAGATGGAGCGAAAAATATTACAACTCCAAGGTTCACCCTAGGAGCTTCCAGGTCGGAGACCTCGTCCTTAAACGGGTATTGGGCCCGGATCCCGGACCACTTAAGCCCAAGTGGGAAGGACCATATAAAGTTAGCGAAGTCCTTCAGAATGGAGCCTACCGGCTGGAATATCTAAACGGCCAGAGATTAACTTACCCATGGAATGCTATATATTTAAAGAGGTATTATCAATAAAATTTGACGCTATTCCATTTTTTAATATTGGTGCACCTCATAAGACCAACTCATCCGGCACTATAAGACTGAGCTCGCCTCGGAACCTCATAAGACCGGCTCATCCGGCACTATAAGACCGAGCTCGCCTCGGCACCTCATAAGACCGGCTTATCCGGCACTATAAGACCGAGCTCGCCTCGGAACCTCATAAGACCGGCTCATCCGGCACTATAAGACCGAGCTCGCCTCGGCACCTCATAAGACCGGCTCATCCGGCACTATAAGACCGAGTTCGCCTCGGCACCTCATAAGACCAGCTCATCCGGCACTATAAGACCGAGCTCGCCTCGGCACCTCATAAGACCGGCTCATCCGGCACTATAAGACCGAGCTCGCCTCGGCACAATCAACAAGTGATGAACATGATAGAAAGGCAACGGCCAAACTAACTGGGCCCAAACATCCAAAAAACAGCAACAGATGCTACAAGGAAGATTTTATTCACTTAAGGCATTTTTGCAAAGTACATACGGTGAAAACAGAAAACAAAGACAGATTGGCACGCAGGCCGTACATGAAATAAAACAAAAGTCTACTCGGCCCCACCCTCCTGGCCGGCCGCCTGGAAGGACTGTCCCTCACCTTCGCCGTGCGGAGCCAACCCGGGATCTTCAACCGCGGCGACCTTTGGCTCATCAGCTCCTTGGATATCAACATGCAGATCGGTCGCCTGGGATGCTATGTAGTCCTCGATCTCCTGAACGGTCTTCCCTACCTTCATGAGATCTAATATCTCGTAGCAGGTGGAGACGTAGTTCAGGTTGATCAGCTCCTCGAACTCAGGCGTCTCCTTAAAGGCCGCGCCCCTTCGGCAAGACCCTTTGCATAGCCCGAAGCCTCGTAGGTATTAACACGCTCGGTCAGACTTTCAACATGGGCCTTGGTTTCTTTCAAATAATCCTCGTGCTCAGCCCTGATGTCTAACCATTGTTTATGCGCCTGCTCGGCCTCCGTGGTCATCTCTTCAGCCTTTCCTTTCCAAATATCGGCCTCGAGAGCCCGACTTTCCAAAATCTCCATTTCACCCTTCATGGAGGTCATCTCCTCCTCCAGAGACTTGATCAGCGAAGGGCAGAGATGGTGCTCCTCCTGCAAGGCCTTGAGATCGGCCTCCGCCTTCTTGTGCTTCACGACTAGGGCCATCAGCTCATCGGTAGCCTTTAGATATGTGCACAACGCACGGCCGATCAGAGCATTCCCGAATTGGATCTGCTCATCCGGACCCATGTCGTTGGTCACCATCTCCATCTTGGGCGTCCAGCCCCTAATAGGGACATGACTGGACTCAACCACCGCTGGGGGAACCCGACTGAGCATCTCAGCGGTTGGGGTGGCTGCCCGGACGTAATCCAGAAACCAGCGTGGTCGTCGCCCCTTCATTTGGGCACAAGGTTCCTCCCGGTCCTTATTAACCGGGAGATAGTGGCCCTCCAAGTCAATCGCGGGCTCCTTACCGGTCGCACGACCCGTCCGGACAGGGCTCGGGGCGGATACAACAACTTCAGGGATGGACGAGCCCTCCGCCTTGGTCGCACTATCCTCAGGCTCGGCCTCTACCCTCTTCCGCTTGCCCGCACGCTCCCTACGCTCGGAGGCCTCAGCAGCCAGCCTTGCCACTCGCTGCGCAGGCGTCTCTTTCCGTCCGGACGGAGTATTGGCCCTAGGAACTGGCAAAAAAAGACATGTCAAAAAAAAATACCTGATGAAGACATAATACTCGGATCGGTTGATCGAAGTCCGGCCATCCAAAGGTTTTCCTCGGTAACCAAAAGGTGCGACTTCCTCTGCTCGGTGGGAAGATCCAAAAGCTGTTCAACCCGGCCGTCAAACTCGGAGGAGGTCTCTTGTGCCAGGATGCGTTCTGCACATGCAATAAATGATGAGCATTAGACAAAAAAGGAACAGGAATACGAAACACGACACTTACTCATTTTGGCAGTGAAGTGCTCTGGGACCCGAAGCTCGACATCTATCACACCAGGTTCCCACTCATCCGCCGAGCTCCTCCAAGGTCCCCTTATATAGAACCACTGCTTCTTCCAGCTATGGATGGTCTCCGGCACATCCACCAATTCTTTATACATGGCATGCCGGGCTGTCAGGTAAAACCAGTCGGAGCCGGATCTGCCGACCGACCTCCATAGGAAGAGACTGTTGAACTCTTCAAAGCTGGGCTCGGGCCAGCCGTGCTGGTTGAAAAGGATGAAAAGACCCACCACCCGAGCCCAGGAATTCGGATGTATTTGGGGGACAGGAAGGACCCACTGCCTTAGCCACCGGGAGAAGGCTAACGGGAGCGGAAACCTTAGCCCTGCCAGCAGAGAGCGGTAGTACACCGTCGTACAACCGACGGGCGGAGTGTAAGGCCTCTCCTCGGGATTCGGAATGAACATCCGCACTCTAGCCGGGATCTTAAATTGCAGCCGCCAAGCCGCTAATTGCTCTTCCGTAACGGTGCTTTGAATCGAGGCCGAATCCCACTCCGCCTCCATGAAAGGGGACGGCCGAGGACGAGTCCAAGCCACCACCGACTCAACCCGTTCTTCCGCCGAGGTCTCTCCGACCGCCGTCAACGGCACTGCCACCTCCGCGTCTCCGAGATCCGGCGACCTCGCGGCCTCGCCGCCTTCCTCCTCGTTACTCCAATCAACAGGAACGTCGCCCATAGACAGATCCGCCACCCCCGTGCGGTCCGAAGACACAGTCAACTCCACCGCCGTCTCATCCCTCAGCTCCGACATCGTAAAATAGAAAAAGGGAAAAGGCTTACCGGGAAATTCTCTCTAAAATCAGGAAAAGGACGCCGGAAAATTCTCTCTCTTCTCTGCAACAAAACACAAAAATGGCGAAGGGAATAATGAAGAAGGAGACGTCTTATATTTATAAAAGAAAAGAGGCATTAAATGCCCAGCGCGTGGCGCGACGATTCATACTGAACCGTCGCGAAGATCGAAAGCACGTGAACATGTCTTCAAATCAGATTCTGCCACGCGTCTCCCTCGTCATGACTCTTAATAACCCTGAAATCGAATCGATGCGACTCTCGAAGAGGCGTCCCTTCAAGAGATCTTATCCTCTCACAAGCCGGATCGGCCTCAATATGAAACAACCCCAGCCCCGGCCAACCCGGCACGGCCCTGGACTCAGGGGCCCTTATTGATAGCCCATCCACCTTAGCATCCACGTAAGCACTCCAAGCGGCTGAACCGTCCGAGCAGAGCCAAACCAATTATGAATCCGATTTTCTCCCGGGATCATTAAAAACCGGACCGGACAGATGTCAAAGCCGACCCGATAGCCGAACCAGGAGGGCCGAGCTGATCGGAGATAAAAATGCTCCAACTCAAAATTACGACAAGTCCGACCTGAGCGGCGGGAGACCCGAGGACCGACCTGAGGGCGGGAGACCCGAGGACCGACCTGAGCGGCGGGAGACCCGAGGACCGACCTGAGGGCGGGAGACCCGAGGACCGACCTCAGCGGATAAGTATCGCCAGAAGCAAGCGGGGCGGGCACACATGCCAATTAATGCATGTTGTCATGTCCCTTCCGAAGCAATCCTTGGAAGCCGCCACGTGTCTAAGGTGTATTTACAGTCTGACAAGTGTTTTGGGCATATTCCCCAACATCCTCCAAATGTCATCTCCTGACTGGCCGAGATTATCTATATATGAGAGAACTGTACAGTGGAAAAGGACTTTTGGACTTTTGACATTTATGAGAAAAAAAGAGACAGAGAGAGAAATAGAGAGAAAAAGAGAGAAAAAAGAAAAGATAAGACTTGTAATAAGCAAGCATAAAACATAGACCGGCCCGAAATATTCAGCTCGGTTCTATTGCATATTAAGGTTATTAATAAAGTTTAGTGATCCAATCCTCTTTCATCTTGTTTATTATTTTCTACGTGGCTTCGATCCATTCGTTCAGATCAGCACACGTGACGTTGACCAACTCAGACGTCAACAAGGCCCATACAAGATTTTGGCCAAAATCTTATCTTGGCCAAGATTCTAGCAAACAGATTGGGAGGAGTGCCCAATTCGATCATTACAAATAAGCAGTCGGCTTTTGTAAAAGATAGGCAGATCATGGACTGTATTGCCTCATTAAATGGAGTCTTCGATAATGTGAGTGGTAGCAGGGAGGCGGATTCTGGTGTAAGATCGACTTTGCTAAAGCTTACGATTTAGTTGAGTGGAGCTTCCTAATGGATATGTGTAGGGGCTTCGGATTTGTTGATAAATGGATTAAGTTGATTAGAGAGTGCGTGGAATCGGCTCATGGCGATGTTCTCGTGAATGGAAGCCCCTCGGGGGACTTCAAACTTGTGGGGGGATTGAGGCAAGGCGACCCAATTTCGCTGTTCTTATTTATTATTGCAGCAGAATGTATTGGAGTCTTGATGAAAAGGGTGATCTGTCTGGGCTTCTTCGATCCTTTGGAGGTTGGTCAAAACACAACGAAGGTGTCTCATATCCAGTTTGCTGACGATACGATATTCATCGGCAAAGCCTCCTTGAAAAATGCAGTGTTTCTCGAGAGATTTCTGACGCTGCTGGAATTAGTCTCTGGCCTTCGGATCAATATAGATAAGTGTCAGGTTTTCCTGATTAAGGCGGAGGCAGGCATTACGGAAGATATAGCAGAAATCCTTCACTGCAAGAAGGAAGCCTTACCCGTCAAGTATCTTGGTGGGGAAGATGAACTGTATTTCTTTTTGAAAAGACAGCTTTACCCCTGAACTTTTAACAGAGTTAGTAACAGATAGACGACAGTACACGAAGTTTAAGTAAAGTGAATGTTCAGTATTGCAAGTGGTAGATATTAAAATTCAGTATTTCAAGTGGTGTTTTGAGTAAAGTTCAGGTACACAAAGTTTACTTTACTCTTTTATTATACTAATCAGCTCCTATATGTCTAGATATATTATGTAAATACTAACAATATCTATAAATCTATAACAATGAAACACACTAGAAAAAATTTGGTTTTCACACGCAAACATAATTTCATTTATGGATCAAAATTGGCAAAGAAAACAAATCAAAAGACGAGTGTAGTACATGCTGTTAGGGTTGTATACTACAAACCATACTTTATGCTTGTATTACCTTATTTCCCTGTAACTACTAATTACATTTAATCACATATTTTGCATATTTATTTCATGTTATGGTTATACAAATGAAATATCTAATTATTTTATATTGTAGATAATGTGGTATGTTGGTGTCACACGGAAGATCACATTATCGGTGCCTTATAAAATAATATAATAGTTCACAACCTGTATAATTATTAGACAAATTATATGAAAGATTGTAGTGTATATGCTTGAGATTAGTTGGTCTTGACTATTAGCATATATTAGCGTATTTGCATACGTTGGACAGGATCGAGGTGAGATAATATCTTCTATACTAACTGTAGGAAGAACGTAAATCTCGAATAATTATTATTTCTTAATTCCAAGTATATAATATTTAATTGTGTATTTATAATACTTATTGCTTTGATATACCATGGGTGAGAGTCAAAATGATCTACTCAATAAACTTCATATCTTGGGCAATAATGTTATTTATATGACACTTATTACTATTACTAGAAATCGTGTCCCGACTCGTGCGGGTTGATAATGTCCCCTTGAGGAGCTCGATAATAATTATTATATTAAACCCTGCAGGTGGATTTAATTCCGATATGATAATAAGGTTCGAGTTCTACTACTCTTGGATAAGATATTAATTAATTAAATCTGTCAGTAGCTTATAATTAACTAATGGACATTCGATATCTTAAACACCGAAAATAATATATTTAAATAAGGAGCCCAATTTTGTAAATTGGGATTTGGGTTAGAAGTGCAATATTAATTCTTTAGTGGATTGAATTGATATTAATAGACTCAACATATTAGGAAAGATCCTAATAAGGATATTTGAGGTCTATTAGGAGTCCTTCTCTAATCCTCCTTAAGATCCCTTGTAGTAGTCTAAGAAGCCTATAAATAGGATACATAGGGGTTCGGTCGTGATGTCTTTGTGAGCTTGTGAGATTGATTTTTCTTCTTGTGTTTAATTGTAAATATAGACTTGTGTCTTTGATTCTACAATTTAGATAACACATCAATTTGCTAAGAGTGTTCATAAAATACTAGAAAGCAAGGAAAAATCGAGTGACCACAAACAAGCATATTTCGGCCGAATCATATTGTGTCCAAGCAAGACCCGGTAGCTCGTTGCCCACACAACGTCCGGGTTAAGGCGGATCATACTCTAGAAGGCCTAAGGTAGAATACAAGGAGATCACGACGAAAGCAATCAATACGCTTCAGAGGTAATATCCTATGATCTTTTAGATCTAGATTAGGATATTCAATTACCAACATATTTATTTAATATAAAATAAATAATATTAGAATGAGAATCGGGGCGGGACGGGTCCCGTCACAAGTTCGAAGTCCCGGTCAATTTATGATCCGGTCGGTCCGATCGAGAAATCGGGAGTCCCGAACCTGAAATGGGAAAAAAGGTTGTCCCGGTCCCGGTCCCGATCGACAATTTCCCGAAATGTCCCGAAATTCCCAAATGTCCCGATCGGGACAAAAACTACTCGAAATCAGAAAAAAATGGCATCATTCGTCTGTTTTTGTCGATTAACCTGTTTCAAATTCTAGAAATCATAATTCATCAACAACTGACGACATAAACAAACCATGAAAATCCTAGTTATCATTAAATCTAAATTCATAAGAAAGATCCCACAAAATCCTAAAAATTTAAACATAATTCCATCACCACCGTCAATATTCAACAAGTCTTTCTAATTCTACTCAATAAAACACCAACAAAACAAAACAAAACAAAAAACCACCAGGCACCACCAAATATCAATGGCAGCCACTATGCATGACTCGCATGAGCACTGTCTGTGTCCAATCCTGTCCTCGTTTGATTGCCGGGCACAATGTCGATGCATTCTCCAACTCGATTACCAATCCCAAGTTCAACTACAACTGACAAAAATAAGAAGAAACAAGTTAAATATTTACTATTTTAATTAAGTATTTTAATTCCAGTATTACTGTTACATGCTGTAATTATTTTGTTAGTATTTTAATTAAGTGTTTTAATTACTGTTAGTTTTGTTGAGGAAAAGTAAGGAATGAAATTTCCTTACACACTGCTGTTACATGAAATTAATGTACATACTATTGTTAGTTTTAATTACTGTTAGTATTAAGAAGAAACATGTTAAATATTTACTTACACACTGCTGTTACATGAAATTTCCTTACACACTGCTGTTAGTTTTAACAAGAAACATGTTAAATATTTACTATTTGTATGCTATAATTTTATTTACAGCATTATACTAATATTATTTAATAATATTAAGAAAGGAGTACTCATCATTATCATATTCTTTTTCCATTTTGGTTTCAGGCACATCTTCTTCGTCATTGAGAAAATTTTCAACCGAACTAGATTTCAGCCGATCTTGGGTACATATGAGAGCCTCAGCCATATTCCAAGTCAATAAGCTTCTGAATTGGGAGAGAACTCGACCACCCGTGCTAAATGCACACTCAGATGCCACGCTAGATATAGGGATGGCCAAAACATCCCTAGCTATCTCAGACATGATCGGAAGGTGTGGGCTGTTTCTCGACCACCATAGAATAATGTCAAAGGAATCAGCTTCGGCGTGGGCCATCCTCTTATTGCACGATTCCAAGTGTTTTTTCAGCCCGTTCGTCCCACAATGTTTAGAATCCGCTGCAATCAACCTGCCACACGTCTTACATTCCCCCTTCTTAACTTTTACGGGAGGATCTCCTTCTAGAATTTCGACAAGCCTAAATCCCAACCAATACTTAGATCTTTTAGTTTTAGTTGTTGTTTTTTGCTTATTCGAAACAGGTTGGTTGACACCATCTCTCATTTCTTCTATAGCCATATCTTCTAAGAATCCCAAGTCTTCTTCATCAACGATATTGCTATCTTGTAGTGGTTCATCAACCAAGTCTTCTTCATCCCAAGTTTGACTTTCAGAATTATCCATCTAACAAAAAAATATACAAAAACAAAAAGTTACACAAGATAGTAATAATCACACATGGGTGTACAAGGCTGTGCAAACAAAAAATATACAAAAGCAAAGTCTCCCTACTGTTCCGTTTTTATACAAGTGAATCACACAAAATATATCGTAAGAGATGATTGTTAATCTCATCTCTGGGGAGCATTGTACCATGCTTCCCATACATTTTAAACTTTGCTTGCACAACCATGAACCAAACAAACAAAGCTGTGCAAGAAAAAATATACAAAAACAAGTCTGTGCAAAAAAACATTCACTCACTGACTCATTCCCTAAAAAAACCATTCACTCACTGTGCAAAAAACTATTCACTCATTCTCTCTCTGTACTGTACAACAGTACAAGGCTATGCAAAAAAAAAATACAAAAAAAAAAAAAAACTCTCCCTATCCCTACTGTTCCGTTTTTATGAAAACTTAAATGTTCTTGAAAATGTGCAATTTAAGAATGAATTTTCTCTGAATATAATTAATACAAAAAATAACAGTAACAATAATAATAATAATAATAATAATAATAATAATTAATAATAAAAAATAAACATGAAGAATAGAATTAGTGAATTACCGGAGAAATTTGCAAAAAAATAAACATGAAGAAGAATAGAATTACCTCTGCTTCCACCGAAGAAAGTGTGAATCGGGTCACGAAAAACTGAGGCGAACTGGGCGAACGGGGGCGAATGAGGCCGTGGCGGTGGGCGGTCGCCGGTCAGGCGATGGATTTGAAGTTGGAAAGGGGGGGGTTGGAAACAGCCGCGATTTGGAGTCGTCAGTCCGAGTTTGGCTGTTTGGGGGTGGGGGGGGGGGTGGAAAAGGGATTTCGAGTTGGGGGACGGGGTTGGAAAAGGTCCGTCTGTCAAAACTCAGAAATGCTGCAAGTGTTTAGACTTTTACTTACTAGGGTTAGAAGAAATCAAATAATCAAATAAATTAAAATAATATCGGGAAATCGGGATAGTCCCGATTACCAATCGGGACTTCCGAGTCCCGAAATTTACCAAACTCCAGGTCCCGGTCCCGATTCCCGTCGGGACTCGGGACGGGACGGGAATTTCCCAATTCCCGGTCCCCGATTCTCAACCCTAAATGATATTTAAGTTGCTTATTAATCTTAGTAATTAATTAATTAGCATGCCTAAATAGATCTTGTGCTCGTGGATGCATAAACGCATTTATAAACTTTCACCAACTTCATTTCTGCTGCATTTTATTTTCAACAATTGGTATCAGAGCCATATTTTAGGGTTTTGCTATTTTAATTAATTTTGGTGATGAGTTGATAGCAATTTAAATATTTATGTAATTTGCTGACGGTGTATTTTTCTAGATGTATTCTTGCGGGGAATATGATCTAATTATCATGGTTTATGTGAATAGTTTATTTTTTTTATTATTTGTGCAATTTTGGTTTGGCCCGATTTTAGGCATGTAATGGTTTTTCTCGTGAGAAAATCCACAGGTAGTTCTAGGATTTTATTTTTCGAGTAATCTTTCTGTAAAATCGATGTATTTTATTTTGTGTAAAATTTTAATTGAATTCGAAAAAAACAGAATCACGGAGAAGTAGAGCGTATCGATGGGGATCGCTGGATCAGTGCCGGCAATAAAGACTTTCGGCGTTCTTGAGCAAGACATCGGCCGCCGCCGAGCACGGGCTTGCTGTCGAGGGCCGCGGGCAGCCTGGTCCGAGCCGGTTGGCCGGTTCGGGTCGGGTCGTCCAGTTTTTTTGTCCGGTCCGTTTCACCGCCGTTCGTTGCGTCCGCTGGAGAGTCGGGATTTAAATTAATTTCTTTATGTAATTAATTTTGCATAAAAAGTGAAATATTAATTTTGGAAGTCCACGACCCAGCTGGGGAGGAGTGACGAGATGCTTGATCCAGTGGGAGAGATCGGGTCGAAGATTTTCTCGGATTCAAATCAAGGAAGAAGACCATGATAATTGGATAATTTAATTATCCATGCTTTATTTTAATTTTTATTGTTTTGATGTATGACATGTATGAATGTCTGCGTGATATGTTTCTTGTATGTTAAGACGAGAAAATTAAAAACCTTAAGGCTAAAGCAACTAAGTGATTAAATTAATTTATTTTTTTAAAATAAAATAAAATTAGCCTCCATAATTAATTTATATTGTCAAGTAATTAGCATGCACATTGATATTAGGGTATTTCTCCATATCGGATGTGCTAATTACATGCTCACTAGTTTTAAATTTCAATTGATAACATAAGGTAAGTATTATTTTTTTATGATAGGACATCTCCATCTGTAGGACTATTATTTAAAAGATAATATTTTAATTAAGGATGTTAAATTATGGTATTCACTTAGGTGTATTAATTAATAAGCTCCCCATCGGAATATATGTTAACTAATACATGGCCAAGAGGAACCAAATATTAATTGTACTTGTCATAACGTAAATGGGCTAGATAGTAAAATAAAAGACGTAAAACTCTACTTGAAAAATATTTATGTAAATGTCCACACGATCGTGGCTTGCATATGTGGGTTTTTCGAGGTCTTGGTTGCTAGCACATATATATATATTGTGTTTTGAGGTTTTTCAATATATTTTGCTATGCATTATGTCATGGATCTTTTTAATTTTTATCTCAGATGTCTTTCGATCCACTTGCTACAATTCTCAAAGAAAACAAACTAGATGGCACTAACTTTGCTGATTGGAAACGTAACCTTAATATTGTCCTGACTGCTGAGGAACATAAGTTTGTTCTAACTGAGGAATGCCCATTGGATCCAGATGCGGATTCAACACCCAATGAGGTGAAAGAATTCCGCGTATGGAAGAAATCTGATGAGATGGCTCGCTGTTACATCTTGGCTTCTTTAGCAAATGTATTACAGTATCAGCATCAGAGTATGGGCACTGCCACGGAAATGATGAAAAATCTCGGCGAGATGTTTGGTCATCAGAACCGGGCGACTAGGCAAAATTCTATGAGGGTATTGATGACGACCCAAATGCCTGAAGGAACCCCAGTAAAGGATTATGTTCTAAAGATGATTTCTCATCTAAACGAATTTGATATCTTAGGGGATACTATCGATGCGGAAACACAGGTTGATATCATCCTAGGCAGCTTACCTAGGAGCTTTGAGCAGTTCCGCCTAAATTACAATATGAATCGTCAGGAGTATACCTTGGCGGAATTACTGACAGAGCTTCAAGCTGCAGAAGGTTTCTCTAGGCAAGGGTATCAAGGTCTTGCGGCTAATAGTGTTTCGACTTCTAAATCCAAGTGGGGGAAGAAGAAGAAGAAACAAGTGGGCAAGAAGCAAGTGGCAACTCTCAAGGTGAAAAGCAAGGCTCCTCACCATGAGGCGAACAAAAAAAGCCAAAGGAAAAGTGCTACAAGTGCGGTCAGAAACGACTTTTAAAGCGGACTGCCCTGCTCTTAAGAAAGGTATGTCTCGTGCACTAGTAGTCAAAACATGTTTGGCAGCTTGTTCTTCCACTTCGTGGATAGTTGATTCAGGCTCCACTGATCATGTTTGCTTTGACTCGCATGGTTTTCAAGTAACCAAGCAGCTTAGTGCGGGCGAGATTACCATCAACTGGGGCGATTATTCCAGGCTTATGGCTGTTGCAATGGGAGTCGTGCAGTTGAAGATTATGGCTGTTGCAACGGGAGTCGTGCAGTTGAAGATTAATGATAAATTATTAGTCCTTAATAATGTATTATTAGTACCGGATTTTAGAATGAATTTAATTTCGTTTTTTAAATTAAAATGCGTATTCAGTTTCTTTTGATGATGATGCTATTAAAGAAATGGTGAATATATTTGCAAAGGTATTTTTAATGATGGACTGTATGTCATTAATACTTCACAAACTCCCACGCATAAATCACTTAACTCTTTATCTAAATCTAAAAAGAAAAAAGAACCTTTGAGCATAAACCAAACATATATGTGGCATTTACGGCTAGGTCATGTAAACCTTAGGAGGATTCAAAGATTGGTAGATGATGGCCAATTGGATTACCTCCAAGTTGAGTCATTTCCAATTTGTGAATCTTGTTTAGAAGGTAAGATGACCAAAAGGTGTTTTAAAACCAATGGAAACCGTGTTCAGAATGTGTAAGAATTGGTTCATACGGATGTATGTGGTCCAATGAATATCCAGACTAGGGGTGGTTTCGAATACTTCGTCCCAGCTCACTGCGTCGGGAGCTCCGCAACAAAACGGTGTTGCTGAGAGAAGGAACAGAACTTTTTTAGAAATGGTTAGATCAATGATGAGTTATTCGGATTTACCTATTTTGTTTTGGGGATACACCTTAGAAACAGCGGCGTACATTCTAAACCTGGTGCCTTCGAAATCAGTTCCAAAAATACCCACGGAACTGTGGAGTGGGTGAAAGCCCCATCTAGGACATGTTCGGATTTGGGGTAATCCAGCACATGTGCTGAATAAGGAAGCTGATAAGTTGGCATCTCGTACAGAAGTACGAGTGTTTGTAGGATATCCTAAGGGAACGGATGGTGGCTTGTTCTATAGTCTCCAGGATCAGAAGGTCATTGTTAGCACCAATGCCCGATTCCTAGAAGAGGATTATATGATTAGTCACAAGCCCATGAGCGAGATAATTCTGGAAGAGTTGAGGGGCGAGAATCCGTCTATACCAATCGTACAAGCGCCAACTAACACTACACCACGAATCGATTCTGAGACTTTTACACCAACTCAGGATTTGCCTCGTCGTAGTGGGAGAGTTGTTCATCAATTGGAATGATTCATAGATGTGGGACAGTCTTCGAACTCAATCCCAGGCGAAGATGAATCAGATCCCTGGACTTACAAAGAGGCCATCCAAGATAAAGATGCTGACTCCTGGCAGGTAGCAATGGAATCAGAAATAGGATCTATGGATTCCAATCAAGTGTGGGAGATAGTAGAACTACCTGATGGGGTACAAGCCATTGGGAGTAACTGGGTCTACAAGTGAAACAAAGGAGTGACGGGAAGGTTGAAACCTTCAAAGCGAGGCTTGTTGCGAAAGGCTACATTCAGAAAGAGGGTATCGATTATGATGAAGCCGTCTCACCGGTAGCCATGCTTAAGTCAATCCGGATTCTTTTAGCTATAGCTGTGCATTTGGTCTGGAGATTTGGCAAATGGATGTCAAGACTGCATTCTTGAATGAGAGTCTAGACAAGGAAATCTATATGCGCCAACTAGAGGGATTCATTGCTAAGGGAGAAGAGCACTTATTGTGCAAGCTTAAGAGATCCATTTATGGACTTAAGCAGGCATCTAGATCTTGGAACACTCAATTTGACGAGGTAATCCAGTCACATGGATTCGTTCAATGTCCGAGTGAGAGTTGTGTGTATAAGAAATGCGATGGAAATGTGTTGGTGTTTCTTGTGCTGTTTGTGGATGATATCCTTCTGATTGTAAATAACGTGAAAGAGTTGTTGGGCATACAGGTACTGCTATCTGAGCAGTTCGATATGAAGGATTTGGGAGAAGCAGGACACATCCTTGAAATCAGGATCTTTCGTGATCGGAAGAAAAGGATATTGTGCTTATCACAGGCATCCTATATCGATATAGTGCTAAAGCGGTTTAGCATGGAGAATTCCAAAAAAGGTTTTCTACCTTACAAGCATGGAATTCAACTATCCAAGGATATGTGTCCCAAGACACAAAATGAGATATATGACATGAAGCTAATCCCTTATACGTCAGTTGTGGGAAGCCTCATGTATGCTATGCTTTGCACTAGACCAGATATCTGTCATGCTGTAGGCATGGCTGCTAGATATCAGTCAAACCCAGGGCCAGGACACTGGATTGCTGTCAAGTACATACTTAAGTAACTAATAAGGACTAAAGAGTATATGTTAGTATATCAATCAGACGAACTGTGTCCGGTGGGTTATACTGACTCAGATTTTTCATCCGACAAAGAAAAGTCCAAGTCTACTTCGGGTTATGTGTTTATCCTGGGAGGTGGAGCCACTAGTTGGAGGAGTGTGAAGCAGAAATACATCTTGGACTCTACCATGGAAGCCGAGTACGTGGCAACCTCTGAGGCATCCAAGGAGGCGGTACGGCTCAAGTACTTCCTGCAGGACTTAGATGTGATTCCCGATTTACCAAAGGGTATTACACTTTATTATAACAATACCGGTGCAGTCGTAAATTAGAGGGAACCACGATCCCATAAGGCAAGTAAACATATCAACCTCAAGTACCACATCATACGACACTTCGTAAATGAAGGAGACGTAGTTGTTTCCAGGATTGCATCAAAGATAATCTTGCTGATCTTTTCACGAAAGGCCTACCCTCAAAAGTTTTTGAAAGACAGGTGGAAGGAATGGGATTACGGTGTATGGCAGCATTGCTTTGAGTATAAGTGGGAGAAATGAGAGACTATGTAATAGAGTAGTATACTTAAAAGCATGCTTTGAGTATAAGTGGGAGATTGTTAGGGTTGTATACCGCAAATCATACTTTATGCTTGCATTACCTTATTTCCCTGTAACTACCTATGAGAATATTAATTATATTTAATCACATGTTTTTGCATATTTATTCACATTATGGTTATGCAAATGAAATATCTAATTATTTTATATTGTAGATAATGTGGTGTATTGGTGTCACATGGAAGATCACATTATCGGTGCCTTATAAAATAATATAATAGTTCACAACCTATATAATTATTAGACAAATTATATGAAAGGTTGTAGTGTATATGCTTGAGATTAGTTGGTCTTGACTATTAGCATACATTAGTGTATTTGCATACGTTGGACAGGATTGAGGTGAGATAGTGTCTTCTGTACTGACTGTAAGAAGAACGTAAATCTCGGATAATTATTATTTCTTAATTCTAAATATATAATATTTAATTGTGTATTTATAATACTTACTGCTTTTATTTACCATGAGTGAGAGTCAAAATGATCGACTCAATAAGCTTCATATCTTGGGCAATAAAATTATTTATATGACAGTTATTATTATTACTAGAAATCGTGTCCCGACTCGTGCGGGTTGATGATGTACCCTTGAGAATCTCGATAATGATTATTATATTAAACTCTGCAAGTGGATTTAATTCCGATATGATAATAAGTTTCGAGTGGTACTACTCTTGGATAAGATATTAATTAATTAAAGCTGTCAATAGCTTATAATTAATTAATGGACATTCGATATCTTAAATACGGAAAATAATATATTTAAATAAGGAGCCCGATTTTGTAAATTGGGATTTGGATTGGAAGTTCAGTATTAATTCTTTAGTGGATTGAATTGATATTATAAGACTCAATATATTCGGAAAGGTCCTGATAAGGAAATTTGAGGTCTATTATGAGTCCTTCCCTAATCCTCTTTAAGATCCCTAGTAGTAGTCCAAGAAGCCTATAAATAGGATACATAGGGGTTCGGTCGTGATGTCTTTGTGAGCTTGTGAGATTGATTTTTATTCTTGTGTTTAATTGTAGATCTATACTTGTGTCTTTGATTCTACAATTTAGATAACACATCAATTTGCTAAAAGTGTTAATAAAATACTAGAAAGTAAGGAAAAATCGAGTGACCACAAACAAGCATATTTCGGCCGAACCATATTGTGTCTAAGCAAGATCCGGTAGCTCGTTGCCCACACAATTTCTGGGTTAAGTCGGATCATACTCTATAAGGTTTAAAGGTAGAAATGCAAGGAGATCAAGACGAAAGCAACCACTATGCTTCAAAGGTAATATCCCATGATCTTTTAGATCTAGATTGGGATATTCAATTACCAACATATTTATTTAATAAATAATAAATAATATTTAAGTTGCTTATTAATCTTAGTAATTAATCAATTAGTATGCCTAAATAGATCTTGTGCTCGTGGATGCGTAAAACGCGTTTATAAACATTCACCAACTTCGCTTCCGCTGCGTTTTATTTCTGACCGGGGCCGGCCCTAGTGCTGTGTGAAATGGTTGACCGCACAGGGCATCACATCCCAAAGGGAATCACAACCCAACACCCAATACAATGTACCTAGGCTCAGTTTTTCAATTTTTTAACCCAACACGATATGCAGCTCCATCTATCGACTCTCGCTCAATTTACTTAAACCCAGGTGTTTCTCGCTTAGTTTCTTATTTACTAATTTGCTTATTTTCTTGAATCTTGAGGTTTAGTTGTTGATTTATTTTGCTTATTTGCTGTCTTGATGATTTGTTGATTTCATTTTCTTAATTACTGGTTTCTCATGAGAAGAGTGTATGTTAATTCCATGATTGCTCTGTACTTTAAGTAGGGGTGGGCACAAAAAATCAAAATCTCGATCCCGTCCCGGCCCCGGCCCAAAATTACCCGGATGGGACGGGATCCAGAGTTAAAAACACTAGACCCGTCCCATCCCATCCCGTTAGAGTAACTACGGGACGGGACACGGGACAAAAAATCCGAGGCCCGTAAGGCCCGTCCCGTCCCGTTAAATTCTTAACCATTTTTAAAACCATATTTTTATTACTTGTAACCCTTTTTAATTAATTTTTAATAATAAACTATTTTTATTTTTTACTATCTGTATATTAGAATAATACACAAACCTAATCAACCGATATAAAGTTAGTAACTGATGTTTTTTAAAAAAGAAAATAGATATGTTGTATTCAATGTTAATAATTGATATTTTAGAAGTTTAATTTAGGCTATTAAATTAATTTGTTGAATATTTTTCCCGAATTTAGGTATATAAAATTATAGATTTTCTTACTTTTTTTCTAATTTATATTTTGAACTTTTTTATGCGGGACTGAACACGTCCCGTCCCAACCGGGATAAGGCCCGCGCGGCATGAAATTTTGAAATCACCAGTCCCGTCCCGTCCCGCTTGTTATTACACGGGACGGGATGTGGGATGACCCAGGCCCGTCCCATCCCGTCTCATGCCCACCCCTAACTTTAAGTGTGTAAGCATTGATTATGCATGCAAGGTGTTTGATGAATTTCCTGACCAAGATGTAGTTACTTGGTTTTGAGTTTTTTAAAGAGATGATTGGTTGTAGGGTTGATCTTAATTTGGCTACAATGGTTAGTGTTGTAAAATGATGATTTTGATCACAGAAGTTGAACAATGTATTGTTTACGATTTTCGAGAAGAGAGAGAGAGAGGGGATTAATATTATGTTTTAACTTTGCTTTACAGTTGAATTCACAAAAAAAAAGATATTGGGAAAGAATTTTGGAAGAAACTTAGATTGACTAGGTTCCAAACCCATTAAGAATTTTGGAAGAAACTTCGGGGTGGGGAAGAGACACCTAGCTCAACTAGGTTGTAAACTCCTTAAAAATTTATTGGATTAGGAGCATATTTCTGACTCTTCGCCCAGGGCATCCAAAACCATCAGACCGGCCATGTTTCCAACACATGCAACCTAGAAGAGAATACAAATACTGATATTTGTAAAAATTTATTAACGATAACAGATTAAAGTATTTAATGTTGTTAAGATTTAGAAATACACATACTTCCTTCCAATTTTTCCGGACTAAATGAAAAAATTAAGAATCTATAATATAATTATATTACTATAATTATTATTTCTATAATATATTATAAGAAATAGTATGACTCGTGCAATGCATGGGAGGAATACTAGTTTTTCAAGTAGCAACAACTATAACACTGAGTAAAATGTAGATCTATGAGAAGCCTCCCTTAGTGGAAAATAATAATCCAACAAAATTGGATTGAGCATTGCCTACATGCTAACAATAAAAGTTGTTCGAATTTTTTTGGCAATCCATTACAACCCTAGGGCATCAATGATGGTTCTCAGTGGTGGTATTTCATCACCTTTAGTGATAGATATAAATAAATATAGGAGTTGGATATATGCAGCCCTGAGCATTAATTACATGCATTAATTGAATCGAATTCTATGTTAATTACTCTAAATCCCATGTTATTTGTAGCTTCAGTGCGTTGAAACTTTAAAAACATTAATGACTCTTATTTTCAATGCATTGGAATTACAAATAATATATAACTTGGTACAATTATTACACGTAACTAATGCTTATATGCAGCCCTTAAATATATTAGTATTTTAACTAGGTTTGAGTATGTATATTCATATATAGATAAAATATGTGTAACATCCCCTAGATTTACCGGAACGTTACAGTGCCGTGAATCCCATGTGGGACCTAAAAGGCTAATTTAAAGATTTTATAAACTCCTTTAAATAATTATTAAGAGAGTTATTCCACGATGGTACAAATACGAAAACGAAATACTTTAGGAAATAAATTCGCAAATATGGTTATTACAAAATTTTGGAACTTTCAAGAGTTTAATTCAAAAGAAACGAAATAACAAAACTCCTTCCCAACACCGCTCAAGCCTGACCGGAACTTTCGGGAATATCCTGCACATATTCAATAAATTTGCCTGGCACGACGAATCGTGCCAGCCAACCTATGTCAGACAGTACAATTAAAATTCATCGATAGAATAAGATAACTCCATGGAACAATATCATAATTCGATTTGACAATAGTTCAAAGAATACTCAACAATTTCTTTTATTCCAACACATAAACTCCCAAGGTCGCAACCAAGGATCACGGAAGTATCTACACAGGAATATTATGGACGTGAGTACCATTAAGGTTTTATACCTCAACACATTTCTGCACGGGTACCATTCAGGTTTTACCCCCAACACATCGGCCCATTAATATTACGATTTTTAAGTAAGATGAAAACACAAAATTCACCAATAGCGACACACAATCAATCTCGAAATTTTGTAAATTAAACTTAACATAGTCTGAGCAAGATATCACTTGCCTTAACTCCAACGAGAGTATTTTCCTTGCTAACACAACGGCTCGAACGCCCACCATTTACATATCCGTCAATTAATACCTCATAATGATAATGATGAATAGCGACAATTACCCCTTTCCCGGTCAAATTCTTAACCTAGTTCGATTCATAACGTTGGAACCAAATTCTACGTTTAATAATAATGCGGATTATTTAAAATTATCGATTCCTTGATTATTAACTTCTTATAATACGTCTCCGATACGATTTGAACTACAACCAACGTTATTAACTTGCTAACTATTTGGGTTCGAAATTCCTCAATCCTAGGGTAGAACGGACGAGCACGATTTCAGCAAAATTCTCGTATGCTTGATTACCTATCTAGTTCGGTAATTGATAACTAACTCATGTTAATAATTTCAACGAGTTTAACACATGATAATCAAATTACTAACACAATTTATTACATGACGAATTTCATGGTGTTGGCGGTTTATAAGTTTGTTAATGAGTTTACAACTCAACCTATGATTATAACCACAAGGCATACGAAATGATCGCTAGACATAGGCTTACGTTTAACAATTATGATTAGGTTAGTTTCAATGGTTCGATTATCTTCAAGAGTCCTAAACTACCCAAAACACCTGATATCCAATACGACATAGCTAACAACACCGAAATAGATTCAAAGATTTGATAGGCCTACCTCAACTGACGCAGGACGAAGAATAACAATGGAGAATGATGAAGAACGGAAAACAACACCTTCAAAACTCCTCCAAAGCTTGAACAATCCACCCTTCTATGATAATATGCGGCTAGGAAGGCTAGAAATCAATCAAGGTGGCTGGATGATGTTTTTAGGGAGAGGGAAATGATTTTTCGTTTGTGAGAAATGAAAGGGGAGGTGTTGTTTTATAACATCAGGATGTGTTTAACGTACGTTATGCCTTAAGGTTTATGTACGTAAGGTCTTTAACGTACGTTATATTCGATATGTTAACGTGCGTAAGGTATGCTCAGAGGCTACTGCCCGGAATGACCCCCGTCGTTAGGTACGTATGCCATGACAACGTACGTAACTTTCCTTACATGACGTATGTAAGGTCTAAAGATTAACATACGTTATGATCAGTTAACTTATTTGTCTTCTAGTGCGCTGAAAGTTGTTCTGATAATGCATAATTGAAGATTCTTGTCGGAAGACCAGAGGATGGTTTACGTACGTAACATACACACTATAACGTACGTAGTGCACTACGTGTAGCATACGTAATATATACGTTCTAACATACGTAATACACTGCATGTAGCGTATGTAATTCCTACATCTAGCGTACGCAATATATATTATTCCACTTAATCATTTTATCATCATATTTAACCACACAATGTGACTTACTTTAGACTCGTCAAGCAATTTCCTCGGGGAAAAAGACATTGGCCACCGTCATATTCGCACCGGTAATTGCTCAATGACATTAGGGTCCATCACCAACAAATCATCAATATCATACAATTATATCACAATAATCTTTAATAAATGTGGACAAGGTTTGGTTCGCAACAACACGGTTTACACACAACATATAAAAGTACAAGCATCATGGGATGGAGCGCAATATATAATTGCTAAAATTGAAGTACATCTTATTTAACAGCATGAAATACCCGTGGTATTACGTACCACCCCCCTTAAAAATAGTTTCATCCCGAAACTAAGAAAATAGCTTAGGGTGACTCTCTCATGCTCGATTCGGTCTCCCAAGTTGCTTCTTTAATGTCGTGATGCGGCTACTGTACTTTCATAAGAGGTATGGCTTTATTCCTTAGAGTCTTTATGCGTCGATCTAGAATCGTGATTGGAACTTCTCTGAAGGTAGCATCATTAGAAATCTCTACTTCTTTGAAATTGATCTTGTGTCTCGGATCGCAAAAGTACTTCCTCAATTGAGAGACGTGGAAGACATTCTGCACTTCGTTTAATGATGGCGACAGTGCTAATCGATAATCGAGTCTACCAACTCGGTCTAATATCTCGAATGGGTCGATAAATCTCGGGCTCAACTTGCCTTTCTGGCCGAAACGTCGAATGCCCCGCGTCGATGATACTTTGATCCAAACGTGGTCCCCGACTAGAAATTCCAACGGTCGCTGGCGATCCATAGTATATGACTTCTGGCGGGTCTGCGCTGCTAACATGTGTTTTTGAACAATGGAAATTTTCTTGATAGATTCCTGGATTAGGTCTAACTCGGTAGCGATGACATCGGAAGCATCGTCCCAACATAGGGGATACTTGCATCTTCTATCATACAAGGCCTCGAAGGGTGCCATGCCTATGCTTGCATACCAACTGTTGTTGTATGAGAACTCTGCTAAACAAAGGTGTTTAACCCAATCCTTGCCCCAATCAAGCACACATGCTCTCAACATATCCTCCAGAGTCTGTATCGTACGTTCTGTCTGTCCGTGTGTCTGAGGATGATAGGCTGTGCTGAAATATAATTGAGTACCCATAGCCTTGTGGACAGCTTTCCAGAAACGGGACACATACCTGGTGTCTCTATCTGATATGATTGCTGAGAGAACGCCATGTAGTTTCACGACTTCTCGGATAAAAATGGTGGCCAACTGCTCTGTTCCGGTAGTTTCCTGGATTGGAATAAAATGTGCCGACTTCGTCAGTCGGTCGACAATAACCCATATCGCATCGTTTCCTCCCTTCGTCACTGGTAACTTGGTGACAAAATCCATTCATATGCTTTCCCATTTCCATTCCGGAATGGGTAAGGGCTGCATGATTCTGGCCGGTCTGCGGTGTTCGATCTTTACTTGTTGACACGTCATACATCGAGCAATGAATCTTGCTACTTCTTGTTTCATGTTTTTCCACCAAAATATCTTCCGCGGATCTTTGTACATTTTACTCGCTCCAGGATGAACGGAATAGGGAGTAGAATGCGCTTCCTTCAGTATAGTTTGCTTTAGCTCATCATTTGGTGGAATACAGATCATATTCTTAAATCTTACCAAGCCCTCTTGGATCTTGTAGTCTGAAATAACTTCCTCTTTGGCTCTTTCTCCGATCGCACGTAGTTCGGGGTCTTCCATATGCGCTAGACATATCTCATCCAACAAGGATGAATGAATATTGATTGAGCACAACTGTCCCTGGCGATGTTGTACCCATACTTCAATACCATCCCTCCTAAGGTCCCGTTGCAGTTCTGCCTGTACCGTTAAGCCGGATAGCGCCACTTCATGCGTAGTCTTCTGACTAAGTGCATATGCTACTACGTTGGCCTTTTCAGAGTGATATAAAATCTCCACGTCATAATCTTTGATTAGCTCCAGCCAACGTCTTTGTCTCATATTTAACTCCTTTTGAGTGAAGATATACTTTAAACTCTTGTGGTCCGTGAAAATCTTACAGCTAACCCCGTAAAGGTAGTGCCTCCAAATCTTAAGAGCGTGGACCACTGCGGCTAATATCAAGTCATGCGTTGGGTAGTTCACTTCATACGGCTTAAGTTGTCGAGAGGCGTATGCAATAACTTTGTCATTTTGCATGAAGACACACCCCAGTCCATGCTTAGATGCATCCGTGTATATCACGAACCGTTCCATGCCCTACGGTAGTACTAACACCGGAGTGGTAGTCAGTCTCCTTTTTAGCTCGTCGAAGTTTTCCTGACAATTTGTAGTCCAGACAAACTTGGTACTTTTCCTCAGTAGATTCGTTAATGGCCGAGCGATACAAGAAAAAGCCTCGACGAACCGTCGATACTAACATGCAAATCCCAGGAAACTCCTTACCTCCTTGACGTTCTTTGGTGGTTCCCAACTCATCACTTTCTCGTTCTTTTGCGGATCTACCCTGACGCCTTTTGCTGAAATAACATGTCCCAGAAAGGTCACCTCCGACATCTAAAACTCGCATTTGGAAATTTTTGCATAAAGTTGGTGTTTCCTCAAAAAAACTTAACACCTGTCTCAAGTGTCCCTCGTGTTCCTGTTGGCTCGGGGAATAGATTAAAATGTCGTCAATAAAAACCACCACACACTTGTTGAGGAAATTCGTCAGAACCTTGTTCATCAATTCCATAAATATGGCTGGAGCATTGGTTAAGCCAAACGACACCACCATGTACTCATGGTGTCCATATCTTGATCGAAATGCAGTCTTGGGAATATTCTCCCCCCGAATAATCAGTTGGTGATATCCAGACTGTAAATTGATTTTTGAGAACACCGTCGCTCCCTGTAATTGATCCAGTAGATCATCAATTCTTGGAAATGGATAATGATTCTTGATAGTGACTTTATTTAGTTCTCTGTAGTCGATACACAAGCGTAGGGAGTTATCATTTTTCTTCACAAAAAGGACCGGCACACCCCACGGCAAAGTACTCGGATGGATGAGTCCCTTCTGTAACAATTCCTCGAGTTGTATTTTTAATTCCTTCATTTCATCTGGCGCCATCCTGTAAGGTGCTTTGGAGATAGACGCCATTCCGACTCAAGTTTAATCGAGAGATTGACCTCCCATCTTGCGGCAACCCTGGTAATTCATCGAGAAATACGTCTGGAAATTCGCTCACCATGGGAATGTTAACAACCGATAGTTGTGATGTGTCCTCCTGAAGAACATAACACCAGTAATACATCTCTCTAGTGTCACAAGATACTTCCGCTGCAAGGAGGCTGAGAGATCCGTTTGTACTAAAGTGTTCTCGAACCCTGATTATGTGAGTGGCACCGTCACAAGTCATAATAGAAATGGTCAAGTGATAGGTGTCTAATATCATCCTGTGCATGGTCATCTAGTCCATACCCAAAATGATATCCTTGTTCTGAAGTGGGAAAACTATTAGATTCGCCGTCCAACCCCGATCATTGATACGGATCAGACAGTCTCGGACTTCTAGATTACCTCCAACTCTGCTACCCTCAGGTAGTTTAACAGTAAAAGATTCACAAGGTACACAGGAAAGGTTAAAACGTTTAACACATTCCACAGATATAAACGAGTGTGTCGCTCCAGTATCAAACAGTACATAAACATGCTAGGAGTTACCAAGAAGTGTGCCTGAGACAGCAGGTGTGGGTTGGTCATCGGTAGCCGGAATTCGAACACACGGGATGGTAGTGTCCCAGAGGAGGGTGTAGTGCCTCCTCCGCACTCACGTCCTCTTCCGGCGCCGTGTGATGGAGGTTGAGTTTCATAGGGTGGAGCTCGATAGTTGGAAACGGTGGGTGCCCTGGATGACTGTACGGAACCTTGCTGAATCTGGGAAGCTGGATTTGGTGAAGAATTGGCTCGCGAACAGTAGCGAGACATATGCCCACTCTTCCCGCATGAAAAAAATTTGGTAGCCACCTTATGACATTGGCTCATGGTATGTCCAGCTATGCCATAGTTGAAACAGTTTCGGCGGAGAGGCCGGTCGGATGTGACCTTCTATTGGTACAAAATCGCTAATTTAGAGGAGAAACCAGTTCCCGAGTTCATTCCACTAGTGCTCCCAGACTGGTTATATGTCTTCTGCTTCTTCTGATTATGTCTGTGTCAGAACTAACAACAGTACCAGCATACGCTGTGACTCCGTCCTCATATGCCCTTAGAGTCGTACAGTGAAATCTGGCTGCATAACGTTGGACGTCTTCCGGCAACCATTGTGCAAGGTGACAGATCCGTTGATCTTCATATGGAACCATTTGTGAGACATAGCTTAGTTTGGTTCGATAGGCTCGAATGATTTCCAGATCGCAAATTCTCGTGGTCCAAGATCAAGAAATTCCGCACGGCGGTTGAGCCGACTGGGCAGTACTCGTCTCTTAATAATTTGGAAAACTCGGCCTACCCGACTACCCTGTCCTCTGGCTTATAGGTCCTCCACCATCGGGCATCAGTGTTGCGGAGCTAGTTGATTCCCAGTGACACCTTTCGATTCCCTGGACAACTGATTACCTCGAAAGTAGTATCCATTTAGGAGATCCATTCGTCCACATCTTTATCTCCCGAACCGTCGAACAATGGTGGCCTAGCTTTCAGCATCTCTCCCATCCATCGGTACTTTCCGTCATTTTCTTCAACGTTAATGACTGGTACCCGCTCCGCTCGGTTAACCTGAGCGATCCCCATTGCAATGGCCCAGGCGAGAGTCTGAATGAAAGCTGGATTCATTCCACCGTTGTTCTGGTTTTCTGCCTCCTGTTCATTTTGATTATTGGACTATGACTGGTTTCCGACTGGAACGGTTTCAGCGGTGTTCCTGTCTTCATTTTGGTTCACAGAGGAGCCCTGAGCGTCGGTCACGATTCTTCTAGCTCCACGACGTGCCATTGTGATAAATGTTCGATTTAGAAAGTCAGTTCAATACAATTATTCTTTGAGTTCTACTGAATTCAAACATCATACCTGATTTTCAGGAACACACGTGTTCCTCACTTTGACATTCCTCGAGGAGTTGCGGTCGCTTGGAGTGTTGGAATTTGAAAACCCTCAAATATTTTCAAAACCGTTTTGGTAAAAACCTTCAATGTGGATGTTTGTCTCTGATATCATTTTCTGTAACACCCCCAAGATTTACCGGGACATTACAGTACCGTGAATCTCATGTGAGATCCAGAAGGCTAATTTAAAGATTTTATAAACTCCTTTAAATAATTATTAAGAGAGTGATTCCACGATGGTACAAATACGAAAATGAAATATTTTAGGAAATAAATTCGCAAATACGGTTATTACAAAATTTTGGAATTTTCAAGAGTTTAATTCAAAAGAAACGAAATAACAAGACTCCTTCCCAACACTTCTCAAGCCTGACCGGAACCTTTAGGAATATCCTGCACATATTCAACAAATTTGCCTGGCACGACGAATCGTGCCAGCCAACCTATGTCAGACAGTACAATTAAAATTCATCGATAGAATAAGATAACTCCGTGGAACAATATCATGATTCAGTTTGACAATAGTTCATAGAATACTCAACAATTTCTTTTATTCCAACACATAAACCCCCAAGGTCGCAACCAAGGGTCACAGAAGTATCTACACAGAAATACTCTGGACGCGGGTACCATTAAGGTTTTATCCCTCAACATATTTCCGCACGGGTACCATTCAGTTTTTACCCCCAACACATCGGCTCATTAATATTACGATTTTTAAGTAAGATGAAAACACAAAATTCACCAATAACGACACACAATCAATCTCGGAATTTCGTAAATTAAACTTAACATAGTCTGAGCAAGATATCACTTGCCTTAACTCCGACGAGAGTATTTCCCTTGCTAACACAACGGCTCGAACACCCACGATCGATATCTCAACCTACATATTCGTCGATTAATACGTCATATGATAATGACGAATATCGACAATTACCCCTTTCCCGATCAAGTTCTTAACCTAGTTTGATTCATAACATTGGAACCAAATTATATGTTTAATAATAATGTGGATTATTTAAAATTATCAATTCCTTGATTATTATTAACTCCTTATAATATGTTTCCGATATGATTTCAACTACATCCAACGTTATTAACTTGCTAACTATTTGGGTTCGGAATTCCTCAATCATAGGGTAGAACGGACGAGCATGATTCCAGCAAAATTCTCGTATGCTTGATTACCTATCTAGTTTGGTAATTGATAACTAACTCATGCTAATAATTTCAACGAGTTTAACACATGATAATCGAATTACTAACATAATTTATTACACGACGAATTTCATGGTGTTGGCGATTTATAAGTTTGTTCATGAGTTTACAACTCAACCTATGATTATAACCACAAGGCATATGAAATGCTCGCTAGACATAGGCTAACGTTTAACAATTATGATTAGGTTAGTTCCAATGGGTCGATTATCTTCCAGAGTCCTAAACTACCCAAAACACCTGAAATCTGATACGACATAGCTAACAACACCGAAATAGATTCAAAGATTTGATAGGCTTACCTCAACTGACGCAGGACGAAGAATAACAATGGAGATTGATGAAGAACGGAAACAACACCTTCAAAACTTCTCCGAAGCTTGAACAATCAACCCTTCTATGATAATATGCGGCTAGAAAGGCTAGAAATCAATCAAGGTGGCTGTAGGATGTTTTTAGGGAGAGGGAAATGATTTTTCATTCGTGAGAAATGAAAGGGGAGGTGTTGTTTTATAACATCAGTGTTGGTCCCTGAGAATGATGAAGACTATCCTCACTGTACCAACACGGGTCTTTTTCTAGCGCGCTTTGTCCTCACTCACGCGCACCTGGGAAACTTCCCAGGGGGTCACCCATCCTATAACTACTCCAGGCCAAGCACGCTTAACTTTAGAGTTTCTATGAGATGGCTACGAGAAAAGAAGATGCATCTTGTTGGTATGAGTAGTCCAAATCAATTCATTTAACCACTTTGTAGTGCAGATCTCACAGGTCGAATCGCAAGACGCGCCTCGCGCATTTTTAAGCCCATGAAGGCAGGATGCTGGACCGAAGCCCAACAATTCCCTTCCCAGTATATGCCAGCATTTCAGCCCCATAGTCTGGAAACCTCCGCGAACTAGATTTGATCACACAACCCTCTAGCGGCTTGATTCATTCCCACAGTCCTCCAACACTTGACATCAGCATATGTTCCACCTCCGTTTACTTCCACTGCGCCAGTATCTCAGTTCAGGTATACTAGATTTGATCACATAGCCCTCCAGCAACTCACAACCTCCACTGCACCAGCATCTCAGTTCCGGCCAAGTGGCAATATCTGCTGCATGCCCGCCTCTCAGTTCCAACACTCTGGCAGCCTCCACTGTAGGATAGTTCGAGGGAATCCGCACACGTGACTTGCTCTGGTACCAATTGTTGGTCCCAAGAATGATGAAGACTATCCTCATAGTACCAACACGAGTCTTTTTCTAGCGCGCTTTGTCCTCACTCACGCGTACCTGGGAAACTTCCCAGGAGGTCACCCATCCCATAACTACTCCAGGCCAAGCACGCTTAACTCTGGAGTTTCTATGAGATGGCTACCAGAAAAGAAGATGCATCTTGTTGGTATGAGTAGTCCAAATCAATTCATTTAACCACTTTCTAGTGCAGATCTCACAGGTCGAATCGCAAGCCGCGCCTCGCGCATTTTTAAGCCTATGAAGGCAGGATGCTGGACCGAAGCCGAACAATCAGGATGTGTTTAACGTACATTATGCCTTAAGGTTTACATACGTAAGGCCTTTAACGGAGGTTATGTTCGATATGTTAACGTACATAAGGTATGCTCAGAGGCTACTGCCCGAAATAACCCCCGTCATTACGTACGTATGCCGTGACAACGTACGTAACTTTACTTACATGACGTACGCAAGGTCTAAAGATTAACGTACGTTATGATCAGTTGACTTGTTTGTCTTCTAGTGCTCCGAAAGTTGATTTGATAATGCATAATTGAAGATTCTTGTCGGAACACCAGAGGATGGATTACGTACGTAACATACACACTATAACGTACGTAGTGCACTGAGTGTAGCGTACGTAATATATACATTCTAACGTATATAATATACTGCATGTAGAGTGCGTAATTCCTACATCTAGTGTATGCAACATTAATCCCCTTAATCATTTTATCATATTTAACCACACAGTGTGACTTCCTTTAGACTCGTTAAGCAATTTTCTTGGGGAACAAGACGTTGCCCACCGTCATATTCACACCGGTAATTGCTCAATGACATCAGGGTCCGTCACCGACAAATCATCAATACCATACAATTATATCACAATAACCTTTAATAAATGTGGACAAGGTTTTGTTCGCAACAACACGGTTTACACAAAACGTATAAAAGTACAAGCATCGTGGGATGGAGCGCAATATATAAATTTTATATGAACTTTCTTATATTGTATTATTTTCATATGTAACAATCCGCCTTTTATTAATTTAAAAAGTCATCTCTCCCGTAATATATTTTTATATGTTTTCACTTACCCCTGGATCACATCACTCAGATCAAACACTACTTTTTTAAAATAATAATATGAGTAGGGGAAGATTGAAAATAGTTCCAGAAAAAGTGATAATTATTTCAGGAGATTGTGAGAGAGCAATAAAGATGAATTAGTAAAGCAATCAATTAAATTCATAGCACTCATAGACGGAGCCTTTTTACAATAAGAGTCATTCCATACATAGGATCCTAATTAAGGTAAGACGCCTAATGACATCATACCACCTCTAGAAGGATCTGGAACCCTTCCATCTATATGTCCTAATATAAACAGTATTAGGCAAGACACATACAAGAGAATTATAGAATCGTGATCCCCAGAACACTCCCCCTGTGTCGAGCACATGGTGCATAAAATGTTGCCTCGGTAAAAAAACTTTCTAAGTCAAATAAAACTTCGTGGGAAAAAATAATGACTTTGTCAGGAAAAAGAGCACAACGCACAAACTATAGATGTCGAAATCATATGGAGTATACTTCTTGTGAATTATACACAACAACTCATTCTGATGGGTTATCACTTGTTGAGCTCGGACAGCCGATGCATGGCGACGCTTCTCACATGTTTCTAAAATATATATTTTGGCAGAGACTTGGTTAACAAGTCTATGATACTCTCATCAGAACTCATTTATTTCACTTCGGTATTCAGCATTTTCTGCTGTTGCTGATTGTAGAAGAACTTCAGAGAGATATGTTTGGTATTACCATCCTTAATGTATACTGCATTGTCCTCAAAGATGCAAGTAGGTGTTGCTATAGTGGATTTCAATCCAAAAATTCCTCGTATATGGTCTATGACTGACCGTAGCCAAATTTCACCCCCTTATGGATTCGTGCAATGCAATCTGCATGTTGAGGAAGTAGAAACTAGGGTCTACTTGGTAGATCTCCAAGATATTGTCATATTCCCAATGGTAAACACATAACCAGTTTGGGAACATCCTCTATGCATGTCATGGAGATAATTGGCATCAGCAAATCCAACTAACACATTGTTGGGATTCTCTGCATAGGGGACAAGCTTGCTGGTATTAGCACTTCTGATAGTCAAGCTGCGATGCTTAGCTGCAATATCAGAGGAAGATCGACGATTGATATGCATCATCCTAACCTCAACAATTCCTTTCGGAATATCGCTATCTTGTATAGGAAAAGAACAATCCAAGATCATTGGAGCCTTTCAAGTACCGAAAGATGTAATTTACTTCGTTCAATGCCTTATCGTGGGCGCAGAGCTGAACCTATCTAACAGATAGAGAATGCGGTGTATGGACGAGTACATTGATCTAGGTACAACTGTAACACCCTCAATCCAATCAGGAATATTACACGCCGTAGACCCTTTCCTCAAGGATCTACCAGGCTGGTAACTACAATCAAACATCAAAATATCGCCTTTAAGGCTAAATGACGACCCAGTAGACCGATTAGGTCTTTCCATTAATACATACAACTCAAATCATAATACATACCCACGCAGGGGTCAAAATACAACACGCTCTCGTACAACAGGGAAAATGCTACAGCGGAAATAACTACATCAAAACCAATACAACATCATACGTGTTCTCATGTGATTAGTATCGATCATCATTTATCACCTTTCATGCCAACCATGTGTTATGCTCCCCCAAAACCTGAATGTACCTGGACGCAAAACAGATATCCACCCCCCCGAGTACTCGGGGGTTAGCAAAATTTCACTATTTTGCTAGTACAAGTACAAAGTGGAAATACAAGTCATACAAATCACATTCCAAGAATAATAATAATCAGCAATCCTCAAGTATTCAAACATAACGAAAAATACTTCCCGAGGCAAAGAGTTTAGTAAAACTTTTCAAATTCGAAAGATCACAAATCAAGAGAACAATTTATGAAATGCTTTAAAATGCCCTCACGAGTTATAACGGAAAACCATTTAGGATTATCGAATCATCTTCTTTCCAAAAACCAAAAAGGGTCACATCCCAAAGATTTGCTTTCTCAAATAAAAACCAACAACAATTCACGGGGTCGACAACCCACACCACGTGTCCTCGACGGACATAAAATCAACAAAACATAACCACCTAAGATACGAAATCTTGGTAACACATCCAAGGTACTCAACCCTGGCAACACACATCTATAATCATATCCACGATACCGTGATCATTTGCCACGTATCACCGTAAGTCTTCTTAGGCTCTCACGGTTGGACCGATCACTCACCATGTCCTGACCACCATGATCCCATGCCATGTGTCACCGTAGACCTCGTCCGAACATCACGGCTGGACTATGACCACACATTCACAAATCACACAACACGACGGTACACATCACAATATCAAGCAACAAAACACATCCGTAATCATATTCCTGATACCGTGATCGCTTGCCACGTATCACCGTAAGTCTTCTTAGGCTCTCACGGTTGGACCGATCACTCGCCGCGTCCTCACCACCATGATCACATGCCATATGTCAACGTAGACCTCGTCCGAACATCACAGCTGGACTATGACCACACATTCACAAATCACACAACACAATTGTAACGCCCGACTTCTAGGGTAAAAATAAATAAATGATAAATTTGACAAAAATAATTTTCTTTAAGAATATTAAAATTCTCGCCTACAAAGTCGAGTCGCTGCACTCACATAAAATTTAATACCTTTCAATAAGGCAACATTTCATCATAGATACAAGGTAAAAATTTGCGGCGGAAGAATAAATCATAAACATTTGACATAAAGAAAACATCATGTAATAAATTTCATATGCCCTCTCGGCTCGCTCATTCGTCCATCCGGCTCGGTTCAACCTGCGGGATCAATAAAGGTGGGGTGAGCTTCCTTAAGCTCGTGGAAATTACACTGATCACAGTAATATACAATCTCATGGAAAGCATAACATGAATAATCTATCATATTTTTCCTCAACGTCAATGCATACTCACAATATTACGTGTAGCATGAACAAGCACGCATAACACGAATATTGAGGTTGCACAGGTGCCCCCGCAACAACATGAAACATACTCAGAATATTACGTATAACATGAATCTAGCACGTATAACACGAATATTGAGGTTGCGCAGGTGTCCCCGCAACAACATGAAACATACACACAATACCACATATAACATGAATCGAGCACGCATGTGAATATTGAAGTTGCGCAGGTGTCTCCGCACCAACATATATCTTAAGATAACCTCTTTACACGTATACAGGTGAGCCTGATTTACAACATGTATCGTCAATTTATAAACATGAATTGAATATCATATATACAGTCCAAATAAAGCAATTAAAGTGATAGTGAAAATTCCCACCTGAATAAATGATTATGTCTGACTTGAATATGAAGATGCTCGACTCATAGTCCTAAGCCCGTAAATCCTCGACAAAGTCTACATATAATAATAATAATTATAATCCTTACAATTTATTATTTATATAATAAATGAAAAGATACAATTATCACTATATACTAACTGAAAATAAATTACAATTGCTTATTAATATTAATCGAATTAACATTATAGATGACTGAAATTAAAATATATATGCGTAAATTCAGATTAATTATCAATATTAATTGAAAGTCAGTATTTTAATATCTTGGTAAAAATTAGGATTGAATTGAAGTTTTAAAGTTGACTGGGGTCAAATTGTAAGAGTTGAGAAGATGACTAGGTTAATAACGAGTTAATTAAAACTGTCTGGGGCTAAATTGAAAGCTTCTGGAAAAAGTGAGGACTAAATTAAATAACCCTAATAATTCGCGGGTATAAATACCCCATTCCTCTTCTATCGGCCGACACCAACTCATTTCTTCTCACCTCTCTTCCTGTGGACTCACTTCCCTCTCTAAACTCTCGCTACAGAACTCTCCCCAACCTTCTACTCTCTCAAGCTTCGGCCGGAAGCAAATTCGCAGATACACACACACACACACAATCCAAACGCGATACACACGCACCGATAGAAGTTCCTGCACAGACCCGCCGTGAACTAGACGGATCGGGCAATGACGGGATCGCAGTACTCTGGAACGCGGAGGTGCACGTGTGGCTCGTTGCGGCAGCATATCGTGGCCAAGGTGAGGAAGGTCGGATTCCAATCGGATTTGGAGTCATCCCGGGTTACTGAAATCGAGTATGTATGTGGTTTCCGATTTGGGTTCGGCCATGAGTTCGGCCGGGTTGCAGTTGGTTTTCGGGCTTGGCCCGATTTCGGGATTCTTAGGTTCAGGTGGGTGAAAAATATTGATTTTTTTTTGATTTGGTATTTGGCTTGAATTATTCGGGTTTCTGAATTGAGGTTTTAACTTGGGGGATTTGGTTTTGATGATTTCTGTTTGTAGAATTCATTTTTTTGAATTTGAGAATATCTGGGAGAACTAAGTTTTTGATGGGTTTTGAAGTCAGTTTTGGGCTGGAATCGAGCTTGAGGAATTTACAGAGTTGGTTTGGAATTGAAGTTCTAAATCAGGTATAAGGTGTTCGTGGTTTTGCGAATTCAGGATGATGGATTTATCATATTTGAAGGAGGTTTGTTCATGTGATTTGAAGTTTCGTGTTTGAGTTTTGTAACCAGAAGTAAATTGCAGATGAGCAGAAAATAAAACTTAAGTAGAATTTTTACCTGTGCTTGAGTGAAGTTGAGGAGACGGGAAATTTGTAGAAGAGTTATTTTAAGCTGGAACGATTTTGTGTAGAAAAAGGTGTTCTTGAGACTGCTGGAGGAAATAGGCGGCGGGACTCCAGAATGTAATTCTGTATGTATTTTTTAGGGTTGTACTATAGAGTGTATTATATTTATACTGTATTAGAATTAGGGTTAGGGAAATTTTCTGGGCTTAATTATTGATTTGGGTCAGCACTATATATTTGGGCCATGGTAATAATGGTAATGATAATGCTAATAATTATTAGCACTTCGTACTTCCCAGCGGCGATTCCCAGCGGCGATTCCAGTGGTCCGATTCCAACGATAATTTCCAGCGGTGCGATTCCAGCGGCGATTCGAGCGGTCCCAGCGGCGACAACTATTGGGAAATCTCATCAGCACTTCGCACTTCCCAGCGGCGATTCCAGTGGCGATTCCAGCGGTCCGATTCCAACGATAATTTCCAGCGGCGCGATTCCAGCGGCGAGCCGACCAGCATCAATTTCCAGCGGTCTGATTCCTCCAGCGATTCGACCAGCCTCTCCGTCGTCACGGTCTTCTTCTCCGACTCTTCCCCATCAAAACCAGAAGTTTCCCGCCCCTGCCCACCGCCGCGACCTCACTGCGCGCCTCCAGTCCGTTTCCACCGGCGAGCCGACCAGCATCAGTTTCCACCGGTCCGATTCCAGCGGCACCGTCTTTGTTCAGGTCCTACCAAACGCTACCAGGTTGTCTCTCTCTTTCGAAGCTGTTTTAGGGGTTCATATCGAGACATGTTTTCATTGAATGTTGCTGTTGTGTTTACGCTTCTCTAAACACAGTTGGTTTCGATTGCTTGGTTGATCTGGGTGCGTTTTGGGCTGCTATTCACAGTGTTTGGTTGCTACTGTTGGGGTCCCTTGCTGTTGGGAACCTTTGTTTGCAGGGTTGCTACTGTTGGTTATTCTTGGATATCCTTTTTGGTATTTTTTTACTTGAGGTTTGGTTACAATAGGTTGTGGTTTTGTTTTGTTCCCATGCCTGCTGTAAGATTTCACTGTCCCTTTATTGGCCTTAATGGATGTCAAGATGGTGGTGGAAGTGGTCTTACTAAAACCTCCTTGATCACACATTTCCGCGATCGACACTTTAGTGTTGAGGCTCAAGCTATCATTAAGCAGTCTCTTTTGTCGGATTTGGCTATTTTCGAAAGGGCTGAGGTTACTCTTAAGCGTATGGGTTTGTGGTTGTGTGGTGGTTGTTTCAGAACGCACACCTTCCGGACTAAGTGTCGTCATGGTACAGGGTCTGATTTTGTGTCTCCTCCTGATTGTGGCGATGGTGTTGTTCGGTTCGTGTTATATGATCTCACCAAACCACAGGTTCCTTCCCATGTAGCCCTTGTTGAGGATTTGGCTTTAGACGAGCCTGGTGGTTTTGATTTACCTCTTCTTGATACTTTATTCTCTAAAGGGTTGCGGACTGTCAAATCTATCCCTCCCAATTGTCGTTTGGAGTTCTCTCGTGTTTTGAAAAGAACTCTTGATAAGGTGATCTGCACGCCTGATGACATTTCTTGTTGGGTTGGTTTGTTAGTCCTGCCTCTTTGTCTACTTAAAACCTTTTGCCCGAGTAGTAATCAAGAGTGTAGGTCGGTCACTAAGCGTCAACGCCAGGAAGAATATATTGTTAATGCTATTCATGCATGGGGCACCCCTGGTGGCAGTTTGCAGGTTGTGCGTGAGGTTTTAGCCGAACCTTCTTCATTATGGTCTAATATTAATGATTGCTTGGATTTGGGTGACCGCAATGTCAAGCAATGTAAGAGGAAGATTTGTGATGGTCATTATACTGCTGCGGTCAGAGTTCTTTCGTCTTCTGGTATTGCACCTTATGATGTTTCCACTCTTGAGGACTTAAAAGCTAAGCACCCTTTCCAGTCTGCTCCTCTTTTGCCTGATATACCTATTGATCATCATCACCTTACCGCATCTCCTTCTACGGTTCTTGACATGATCAAGAGTTTCCCTCGTGGTACTTCTTGTGGGCGCGATGGGTTGCGTGCCCAACACCTTTTGGATTGTTTTAATGGTGCAGCTGTGGCTATTTCTGATGAGTTGGTTGCTTCTATTACCCAACTGGTGAACCTTTTTCTCGCTGGTAAATGCCCGAGGGCGCTGGGTGAGTACATTGCTAGTGCTCCTCTCACACCCTTATTCAAACCAGGAGGGGGTATCCGTCCTATTGCTGTTGGGACTGTTTGGAGGTGTTTAGTTTCCAAGGTTTGTGCTTCCATGATTGGCCACTCATCAGACGGTTATTTAGGTGATTTACAATTTGGTGTTGGGGTATCGGGGGGAGGGGAGGCTATTTTCATGCTGTGAATCGGTTGGTTGAGGACCGTGGGGGTGATATTGGTCTGTCTATGTTGTTGGTTGATTTTAAAAATGCTTTCAACATGGTGGATCGGGCTGTTATGTTGCGTGAGGTTCGGCTTCATTTCCCGGCTATTTCACAGTGGGTGGAATTCTGTTACTCCAGTCCTGCCAGATTATATTATGGTGAGCATACTCTTTGGTCTCATCAAGGTGTGCAACAAGGTGACCCGCTTGGGCATCTTCTTTTTGCTTTAGTGTTACATCCCCTGGCATGTAAGATTAGAGATTCTTTTGGCCTTTCCTTTCAAGCATGGTATCTGGATGATGGCACTATTATTGGTGATACCTTGGTTGTGGGTAAGGTTTTAGAGTTGATCATGATGGATGGACCTTGTCGTGGCTTACACCTCAATGTTGATAAAACTGAAGTTTTTTGGCCACAGAAAGACCCCAGAAGCAGATATGCCGGTGTTTCCCCCCAATATTTCTCGTCCCTTACACGGTGTTAAATTATTGGGTGGACCTATTAGTGTGGATTTTGAGTTTGGTAGTAGGCTTGTTCTGAAAAGGGTTGCTAAAACTATTGAACTTATGGATGCTG
Source organism: Orobanche coerulescens (assembly GCA_033398695.1). Taxonomy (NCBI): domain Eukaryota; kingdom Viridiplantae; phylum Streptophyta; class Magnoliopsida; order Lamiales; family Orobanchaceae; genus Orobanche; species Orobanche coerulescens. Next base: position 199,554,976 of record CM065803.1, on the reverse strand, counting down.
TTGTCAAGCTTAATGACCCTCAATGCGAGTTGTTGCTACTCCGTACTTGTGCTGGTATTTCCAAGTTGTATTTTTCTATGCGCACATGTTCCCCTCGGGTCTTTGAGTGTGCTCAGGTGTCTTTTGATGCGGCCCTTCGTTCTTCTTTGGAGCGCATTGTCACTGCTTCTGGGGCCGGTTTTGGTGATTGGCAGTGGAGACTCGCCACCCTACCCTTTTGCTTTTGGGGGGCTTGGTGTATATTCTGCAGGTGACGTCTTGAGCTATGCCTTCCTTGCTTCTAGACTTCAATCTGCTAGCCTACAGACTAAGCTTCTCCATAGTTCTGGTATTGTAGCTGATGGTCCCTCTTTTGATGATGCTCTATGTACTTTTAATGTGAATATGGATATTGACCTTTTGAGTAACCCTAGCGAGGTCGCTGCCCCCAAACATATGAAGAAATTGGCAGATATATATTTCGATCGGGTTACCCAAACTGTTGAATCTACATTCCATCTTTCTCCCCGACAGATGGCGTTATGGAGTTCACTAAAGGAAGATCATACTTCAGACTGGCTTAGGGTGGCTCCGATATCTGGACTGGGACAAACTATGAATGCCAGGGCTTATCGTTGTGTGTTGTGCTATCGATTGGGTGTTCCTCTTTTCACTGTTCAGGTATCGTGTTCAGCCTATTCTAAGGTATTTACTGGAGATATTTATGGGGATCACGCTGTTTCGTGTGCGGGTATTGTTGGCATTAAACATCGGCATAACCTTGTGCGTGATGTTCTTGTTGATATATGTTCTCGGTCCGGAATTTCAGCTCGTAAGGAGGTGGATATTGGGCTTTATGGAGATAGGGACAGATCCTTACGACCGGCTGATATATTACTTTACTCTTGGGATAATGGGCGTGATGTATGTGTTGATCTTACGGGATCGTCGCCCTTGACGCAATCTGGGATGACTGATTTTATTCCAGGGCGTGCGGTCATTGATGCCGCACAACGTAAACGTGTCAAGTACGATGTTAAATGTGCGGATATTGGATATGGGTTTCTCCCCTTTTCATTTTCTACTTTTGGAGAACTTGAGAATGATGCAGTAACCTTACTAAAGCGTATTCGACGATTCTCTATGACTCAAGACATTGGGGCACGTGCTGCGGTTCATATTTTTAATAGGATTGGTTTTGCTATTGCTAGAGGTGTGGGGGCCCAGTTGGTTTCTCGGCTTCCCACTAATTTTTTGTAAGCCCTTTGAGTTTTTATAATAATAATAATAATAATAAATAATGATAATAATAATAATAATAATAATAGTAATGATAAATTAATAATAGTGACGGTAGTATTAATATTAATAATATCGATACTAATAATAACAATAATATTGAGAGTATATAAACTGTGATATTGAAATGATAAAGATACAAATATTAATACCGTCAATATTAATATGGTTCATATTATAAATATTATTATTAATAATATTACATCTAATAATTACAATATTAATAACAATGACTAATATTAAATATTCTGAAATTAACTTGAGAAATTGACTCGGGCTAGGACTTGTGATACGTCGAAATAAATATTCATGATCCTCTAAATAAAATTAAACAAAACGAAATGCATTATAATATTATTATAAATAATAATATTGTATTATGAATATAGCGGGTATTACATCCTACCCCTCTTAAAAAAAATTTCGTCCTCGAAAATAAATGACATACCTCGATTGAAGAAATTCGGATAACTAGCTTGAAGTTCTTCCTCGCGCTCCCAAGTGGCTTCATCTTTACTGTGGTTACGCCATTGGATCTTGACAAACACCTTCTCTTTGTTCCTCAACTGCCGGACTGATCGGTCGAGAATCAGTTCTGGTTGTTCTATATAAGTAAGATCTTTGTTCATCTCCACAGCGGTATAGTTGATGACGTGGATGGGATCGTGCACATACTTCCTCAACAACGATACGTGGAAAACGTTGTGCACAGCCGAAAGTTCTGAGGGTAAATCCAAACGGTAAGCTAACTCTCCAATCCGTTCAAGAATTTCGAACGGTCCAATGTATCTCTGTCTCAACTTGCTCCTTGGACCAAAACGAACAATTCCCTTGGTAGGAGATACCTTCAGGAATACTTTGTCGCCAACACAGAATTCGAGATCCTTCCTACGCTTGTCGGCGTAAGACTTCTGACGATCTTGTGCTATCTTGATCCTCTCACGAATCTTATCCACCACACCAACTGTCTGTTCGATCATCTCGGGACCCAAAATTCTCCTTTCACCTACCTCGTCCCAATACAATGGTGATCGACACTTCCTACCGTATAAGGCTTCATACGGTGCCATACCGATCGTCGATTGATAACTATTGTTTTAAGCAAATTCTACCAAAGGCAGCAGTCGTTCCCAATTATTTTCCATGTCTAACACACATGCTCGCAACATATCCTCAAGTATTTGTATGATCCTCTTGGACTAACCATCAGTCTGAGGATGATAGGCCGTACTAAAGTTCAACTGCGTTCCCAAGGCCTCTTGCAAACCCTCCCAAAAACGCGATGTGAAATGAGTATCCCTGTCGGATACTATAGAGACTGGTACTCCATGCAATTTAATAATCTCACTGATGTAAAGTTGGGCATACTGATGCATTCGAAAATTCATCTTAACTGGGATGAAGTGAGTTGACTTCGTGAGTCGGTCCACAACCCAAATGGCGTGGTTTCCTCTTTCCGTTCGCGGCAAACCTACCACAAAGTCCATCGTAATGAGTTCTCATCTCCATTTCGTAATATGAAGTGATTTAAGTAATCCAAAGGGGCGTTGGTGTTCTGCCTTCACTTGTTGACAAACTATACACCTTCTGACAAAGTTTGCCACATCTCTTTTCAAACCTTCCCACCAAAATGTCCCCTTAAGGTCTTGGTACATCTTTGTACTCCCAGGGTGTGCTGTATATGGGGTATTATGTGCCTCCTTTAATATTGCTTCTCTCAACTTGACAACATTGGGCACACAAATCCTCCCTTCATAGTACATTGTGTCATCATCGGACACACGAAATCATTTATCCCACCTGAAAGAGTACGTTCTCTTATTTTGACCAAGAAGTCATCTTGTCCTTGACATTGTTTGATCTGTTCCCTCAAGGTTGGTTGTACCGCCAAACTAGCCAATAACGACTCAATTGGATTCGATGGTGTAGCCATCTCAAGGTTCATCCTTGCAAATTCCTTGACCAAGCTTTCCTCTTTGGTCAACAAACAAGTAAGTCTCCTCTCGCCTTACGGCTCAGTGCATCAGCAACTACGTTTGCTTTACCAGGGTGGTAATGAACTGTACAATCGTAGTCTTTGACCAACTTAAGCCATCTGTGTTGCCTCATATTCAATTCTTTTTGTGTGAAAATATATTTTAGACTTTTGTGGTCTGTATAGATTTCACACTTACCTCCAAACAGGTAATGTCTCCAAATCTTCAAGGCATGAACTACCGCTACTAGTTCCAAATCATGAGTAGGGTAGTTCAGCTTATGCGGTTTAAACTGTCTCGAAGCATAGGCAACTACCTTGCCTTCTTACATCAATACACATCCCAAGCCTTGCTTGGATGCATCACTGTAGATGACAAACTCTCTTGTCAGATCGGGAATCGTCAAAACTGGTGCTGCAGTCAATCTTTGTTTAAGTTCTTGGAAACTCTTTTCGCATTTCTCATTCCATAAGAAAACTTCTCCCTTTCTAGTCAATCTAGTCATCGGTGCAGCTATCTTGGAAAATCCTTCAATAAATCTCCGATAATAACCGGCTAATCCCAAGAAGATGCGAACTTCATTCGCATTATTCGGCACTTTCCAATCATTGACTGCTTCTACCTTAATCGGGTCAAGCTCAATTCCTTTATAAGTGACCACATGTCCCAAAAATGCAACTCGGTTAAGCCAGAATTCACACTTGTTGAACTTCGCATATAACTTCTCCTTGCGCAGTATTCCCAATACTGTTCTAAGATGCTACTCATGTTCAACCTTGATATTTGAATATACAAGTATGTCATCTATGAACACAATGACAAACTTATCTAAATAAGGTTGAAATACACGGTTTATGAGGTCCATGAATACCGCTGGCGCATTAGTCAAACCAAATGGCATCACTATAAACTCATACTGTCCATATCGAGTTCGAAATGCTATCTTCGGGATATCATCATCCTTAATCCTCAGCTGGTGATACCCGGATCTCAAATCTATTTTCGAGAATACTCCCGATCCTCCAAATTGATCGAATAGGTCCTCTATTCTAGTAATTGGATATTTATTCTTTATCATGAGTCGATTAAGTTCACAATAGTCTATGCACATCCTCAAACTTCCGTCCTTTCTCTTCATGAAGAGCACTGGCACACCCCATGGCAAAACACTCGGTTGGATAAATCCAGAGTCGAGCAGTTCCTGGAGTTGCACTTTCAGCTCTTGCAATTCCTTGGGCGCCATCCTATAGGGAGCTTTCGATATTGGTGCCACTCCTGGCACTAAATCAATGGAGAACTCAACTTGATGATTCGGCGGAACTCCGGGCAAGTCTTCGGGAAAGACGTCTGGATACTCCTCGACGATAGGTACATCAGCTACCGTCCTCTCCGAGGTTGTTTTCCCCATCACATTCACCAATAATCCTTGGCAACAACGCTTCTTCAACATTTTCACAGCTTTCATGGCTAAAATCACCTTGGGGGTACTAAAGTATCTCACTCCCTCGAATACGGTCTTGACATCAACAGACGGACATAAAGTTACCCGGAGCATTCGACTACAGCTCCATGCTTGTCCAACCAATCCATACCCAAAATGACATCAAAATTGCTAAGTTCAACTATGTGCAAGTTGGCTAAGAAGCTATGTTCGTTAATCTCTATCTTCACATTGTTAGTTATCAATTCTACACGCACTACTCCCCATCGTCACTGCTAATAATCTCTACAACAGTAATATGGGGACGCGGTTCAATTCCCGAAGTGACTTCATCATCACACTCGATGTCTGCCATCAAAACATCCTTCATATTTTCGGCGAGATCCATCTTTGAGCTTCCATCGGGAACTTCTTCTAGATCTTCCTCTGGATCTTGTTCGGGATCCTCCTCCGAGTCTTCCTCGTCCGTAGAGTCTGCATCCCAATTTGCAGTCGGAATCGCCTCTCGAGCATACAAATCCAATAAGCGTCCAGGGACGAACTGGAAATCATCTGCGGCCTCTTGCTCTTCTAGCGATCTCTTAATGGCTTTTTTCCAAAGCCGGAAGATGCAGTAACTCCAATCTTCGGATAACTTCCCCATTAGGTATTCCAGCTGTTGCATGACGGAACCTCGTTTCCCAGATTGCAACCACTTGCTCAGCCTATTAATGACATAGTGTGGTGCATTTTCTGGTAAACTAGGATCATCCCACCAGACGTGAGTCAAAAGTAGCTGGGACCTTCTTACGTGGCGTCATCCTAGGTTTGGCCATTCTAACAATTCGTACATACATAAATAATTATGTAAATAAAATGGAATGACATATGCATGAATAATGACTGAAACTTGGTACCTTTGACGGAGTGACAAAGTGGCGAAGCTGAGAGCATATGATACTTTTACATTCTAGCGAGTCTACAGAAAGGTAAAACCTCGCTCCGATACCACTATGTAACGCCCCGACATTCTAGGGTAATTGTTGCGGAAAAATAAATAAATGGTAAATTTGACAAAAATAATTTTCTTTGAGAATATTAAAATTCTCGCCTACAAAGTCGAGTCACTACACTCACATAAAATTTAATACCTTTAAATACGGCAAAATTTCATAATAGATACGAGGTAAAAATTTGCGGCGGAAGAATAAATCATAAACATTTGACATAAAGAAAACATCATGTAATAAATTCTCTTTCATATGAGCTCTCGGCTCGCTCCTTCGTCCATCCGGCTCGGTTCAACCTGCGGGATCAATAAAGATGGGGGTGAGCTTCCTTCAGCTCGTGGAAATTATACTGATCATAGTAATATACAATCTCATAGAAAGCATAACATGAATAATCTATCATATTTTTCCTCAACGTCAATGCATACTCATATTACGTGTAGCATGAACGAGCACGCATAACACGAATATTGAGGTTGCGCAGGTGCCCCCGCAACAACATGAAACATACTCACAATATTACGTATAGCATGAATCTAGCACGCATAACACAGATATTGAGGTTGCGCAGGGGTCCCCGCAACAGCATGAAACATACACACAATACCACATATAACATGAATCGAGCACGCATGTGAATATTGAGGTTGCGCAGGTGTCCCTGCAACAACATATATCTTAAGATAACCTCTTTACACGTACACATGTGAGCCTGATTTACAACATGTATCGTCAATTTATAAACATGTATTGAATATCACATATACAGTCCAATTAAAGCAATTAAAGTGATAGTGAAAATTTCCACCTGAATAAATGATGATGTCTGACTTAAATATAAAGATGCTCGACTCACAGTCCTAAGCCCGTAAATCCTCGATAAAGTCTACATATAATAATAATAATTATAATCCTTACAATTTATTATTTATATAATAAATAAAAAGATACAATTATCACTATATAATAACTGAAAATAAATTACAATTGCTTATTAATATTAATCGAAGAGTTAACATTATAGATGACTGAAATTAAAATATATGCGTAAATTCAGATTAATTATTAATATTAATTGAAAGTCAACATTTTAATGTCTTGGTAAAAATTAGGATTGAATTGAAGTTTTCAAGTTGACTGGGGTTAAATTATAAGAGTTGAGAAGATGACCGGGTTAAAAATGAGTTAATTAAAACTGTCTGGGGCTAAATTGAAAACTTCTGGAAAATGTGAGGACTAAATTAAATAACCCTAATAATTCGCGGGTATAAATACCCCATTCCGCTTCTATCGGCCGACACCAACTCATTTCTTCTCACCTCTCTTCCCATGGACTCACTTCCCTCTCTAAACTCTCGCTACAGAACTCTCCCCAACCTTCTACTCTCTCAAAGCTTCGGCCGGAAGCAAATTTGCAGATACACACACACACACAATCCAAACGCGATACACACGCACCGATAGAAGCTCCTGCACAAACCCGCAGTGAACTAGACGGATCGGGCGACGACGGGATCGCATTACTCTGCAAGACGGAGGTGCAGGTGTGGCTCGGTGCGGCGGCAGCTCGTGGCCAAGGTGAGGAAGGTCGGATTCCAATCGGATTTGGAGTCGGCCCGGGTTACTGAAATCGAGTATGTATGTGGGTTTCTGATTTGGGTTCGACCATGAGTTCGGCCGGGTTGCAGTTGGTTTTCGGGCTTGTCCCGATTTCGGGATTCTTAGGTTCAGGTAGGTGAAAAATATTGTTTTTTTTATTTGGTATTTGGCTTGAATTATTCGGGTTTCTGAATTGAGGTTTTAACTTGGGGGATTTGGTGTTGTAGTTCATTTTTCTGAATTTGAGAATATCTGGGAGAACTAATTTTTTGATGGGTTTTGAAGTCAGTTTTGAGCTGGAATCGAGCTTGAGGAATTTACAGAGTTTGTTTGGAATTCAGGTTCTAAATCAGGTGTAAGGTGTTCGTGGTTTTGCGAATTCAGGCTGATGGATTTATCATATTTGAAGGGGTTTCGTTCATGTGATTTGAAGTTTCATGTTTGAGTTTTGTAACCAGAATTAAATTGCAGATGAGCAGAAAATTAAACTTAAGTAGAATTTACCTGTGCTTGAGTGAAGTTGAGGAGACGGGAAATTTGCAGAAGAGTTGTTTTAAGCTGGAACGATCTTGTGCAGAAAAAGGTGTTTTTGAGACTGCTGGAGGAAATAGGCGGCGGGAGTCCAGAATGTAATTCTGTGTGTATTTTTTTTTAGGGTTGTATTGTAGAGGGTATGTAGATTGCGAAAAGCGCTAATTTTTCAATTTATGTTCTCTTGAGTTTATTTGACCATTGATTAAAAAAAGCCTGCTTCAGAACGACTACCTTTCAAATCACCTAATTATAAGCCTAATTTAATCGATGTCTAATTTTTCTGCCTTATGAAAAAAAGAAGCTAGCTTTTCATCTATATATATTCCATATATGCCTGTGACCTATACAAAAACATAGGGTTTTTTTACATAAACACCCCTTGAGTAATTGACATATTACAACTAAACCCACCATTCGTTAATTTTTAAGGAAAAATTGAGGCTTCAGACGAGTGGTGGACGCGAAAAATTATGGTTAGTCTGATCATCACTCTATTACACTTGCTAATGAATTAATTTGTTATAAATATAATACAATAATTATGTGTTCGATTTATCTTTTATATTTTATGGAATATTTTTGATACCTATTGTTGTTGTGAACTTGTTCCTAGCTAAAACTATACACACAAGTCCTATTCAGCGATAATTTTAAACCATAAAAAATAAATTATCAATGACTTTTCAAAGTATGGTGAATTGTGAATAGTACATATGTGTATTTAGAGGTAGTATATATTAAAATAATAATAGACAAAAATATCATTTATTTTATTTTATAACAATTATTGTTAAAATATAATGAGAAAGTTTAAAAAATGATAGAAAAATAAAAGTGATGTCATTTTTTGTAATTTTATATAAAAAAAGCTATCTTATCAGTTAATTTGTTAAATATCTACATTAAAATCAGTTAGCTTATCAACTACATAATCGGCAATTTATCAACCCAATCACCATCGCTAATTTATCACCATCACCAGCTTATCAGCTACCAACTAGTTTATTAGCTAGTTTTGCTAAACACAGCCTTATATTGTATTAGAATTTGGGTTAGAGAAATTTTCTGCGCTTAATTATTGATTTGGGTCAGCACCATACATTTGGGCCATGGTAATAATGGTAATGATAATGCTAATAATAATAATAATAATAATGATCAAATAATAATAGTGACGGTAGTAATAATATTAATAATATCGATACTAATAATAATAATAATAATAATAATATCGAGAGTAATATAAACTGTGATATTGAAATGATAAAGACACAAATATTAATACCATCAATATTAATATGGTTCCTATTATAAATATTATTATTAATAATAATATTACTTCTAATAATTATAATATTAATAACAATAACTAATATTAAATGTTCTGAAATTAACTTGATAAATTGACTCGGGCTAGGACTCGTGATATGTCGAAATAAATGTTCATGATCCTCTAAATGAAATTAAATAAAATGAAATGCATTATAATATTATTATAAATAATAATATTGTATTATGAAAATAGCGGGTATTACAACAATACACCAAGGATATCACAATAATCCACCCAAAGGCAACAAATACATAGCACGACGCAATTGTCGAATCACAACGCACGCGCCCCACACACACATATATATATATATATATATATATATAATCAAATCACAACACCAACATCAAACATATCCATAGGATTCACTTAATCATTCACAAAACACAACATTCACAAATACACACATTTTGAAAGAGATCCTTCAATGAGGCTAAACCGAATCCTTTGAAAGTTCATTTCAAACAACCAAACAAACCCACTTAGACGATCATCGATCATCATATCCACAAAACAAGAAGTGTATGAACAAGGTACTTGCCTCGGAATCGGCACACGAATCCTCCGGCGAACACGGCTCGATCGAAGTGCCTCGAAACCTACATCTCCCGCACAAAACAACAAAAACACGATCACAACAAGGATCGAGACCAATGACAACGGGAATTACATCAAACTATCGAAGGAAAGTCATTAGACATTTAATCGAGCATTAAATGTTCAATATCTCCCAAGAACACTCGAATCGTCAATCAAGTTAAACCAACTCGAAATATAGATATACAACCCATAGAACACGATTAATAACATCACATAACACCAACCGATTCATCAAAACCGGATTGGATTCGGAATCAAGAACAAATCTCCAAAAAGTCAACTCTAGGGAGAAATGGGAAAATACCTCGATCTAACAAATAACAACGGATTAGATGATGTTACAATCACCCAGAACCCTCCAAAACACCTTGGAATGGAACAAAATCGGCCAAGACCACGAGCCCTAATCGCCCTTGACTCACATCCGTGGAGGAAGGAAGAAATGAAGAGGAATTGAGAATATAAGTCTGCTGTCCGGTTTATATACCAGACAGACTAGCGTGCGCTAATCAACATGTTCTAGCGCGCGCCATCGAAGCCAAATACAAAGTGTTCTACCAAACGTACAGTTAGCATAAGCTAATAGCTAAGTATTAGCGTGCGCTAACGAGTCCCAGTACCGGTCCAGTGGCATCTGGACTGTCCAAGAACTACCAGTTAGCGTGCGCTACCCTCCCGTAGCGTGCGCTAACTGCTGCACCTTAGCGCGCGCTATAAAGATACATAGCGTGCGCTACCGAACTCCCAGTCAAATGGAGCAACTACTGGACTGTCTCAGCCTATTCAGGTAGCGTGCGTTAACCAATACGTTTAGCGTGCGATAACGGGGGTCAGTGTCAGCTACTGACTTTTGAATTCGTCACTCGATAGCGTGCGCTAAATGTAAACTTAGTGTGCGCTAAAACACTCGAAAATGACAGCAACAGTACTCTCAAATATGGGTACGATGATGGACTTCTCCGACCGAAACTTCAAGTTCAATATATGAACGAAACACTCCGAATTATGATCATCAAACGATTCTGATCTCTAACCGTACTCATAATGACACTCCAAAAAGGTCGGAGTGAGGAATACGAAAGAAGTTCCCCAAAACTTTGGAAAATTACAAAACAGCATAAAACGTCCGAAAAATCCAATGGAAGATCAAACAACCGAACTGAAGCTCACAATACGTCTAACAAAGTTAAACAGACTTACGGGATACATGAAGCGACAATTTCAAATGAGATTCGCAAGAATCAAACTCAAGTGCTGAAAAGTCGCTAAGAAGCACGAAACTCAACAAAATGACACCAAAACGAACTCGGATGACAAAAGTGCAGAATTAATCATTATCAAAATGAAGAAATGTCCACAAGTGATCCGTTGAAATGGACTCCTGCTAAAAAAAATAAATTTACCACAAATCGAAATTGCGGATATTACAACAACAACGCAGGAATTGCGCTAAGGTATGATGTTTCTGCTCCAAGGACCTCTTCATCCTCCTATTTAGGGACGAAACAGATCCTTGTTCATTCCAAAGTTTGACGAACTATGGGGGTAGCAAGAGGATGTGCCTTGTCCACGCTAAATCGCCTGAGCATATTATGAACATAGGCAGATTGATTAATGAGTATATTATCATTTCGATGTTCCAACTCTAAGCCCAAGCAGAATCGAGCAAGCCCAAAGGCCAGTTTGAAGAAGGTCCGACTCCTCCCCAGGTCTTTCATATCAAACTCGAATTTAAGTTAGCGGGCCACTTCATCGACCTCATCTATGGTACCAATAACATTCATGTCATCTAGATTGACGGCTACAATCACGAATCCAGCATCTGTTCTTTTCATGAAAATGCATGAACATATCACTGTTCTTGTATCTCTTCCCAATCAAGTATTCATGTAGGCGATTGTACCACATTCTTCCGGATTGCTTCAACCCATACAGTGAACGAGGCAACTTCACTGCATAAGCGCTCCTGGTTTAGAGCTACTTGATTCGGGCAGTGAAATCCCTTCAGGGACTTTCATATAAATGTTCGTACCTAGATGCCCATAAATATACACTGTAACCACATCCATAAGTGTTACATGTTGTTTTTGTTATTTTGGTTTAATTCTGTGAAAATGAGCCCCTAATGCATGACATTTGCACATTTTGAAGGAATTAGAGTCCTGAAGCTCGAAAGTAGAAAAACGGGTCAAAAACGACATTTTTGGTCGAGAGCCGCGTCACACTTAAGCGGGGCTGCGGCACAGGAACAACACCCAGCAAGGCGGTACAAACTGTATCGGGGGCCGCGGCACACTCCCTACGGGCCGCGGCCCGTACTGATTTTTCGCCCAGGCCTGGACAGCACAATGACTAGGGCCGCGGCGCACTTAAGCCGGGCCGCGGCCCGCAGCGCGGGTTCCCTAATTTCAGATCGTGATTTTGGGCTGTTTTGGAGGTGGATTCGACCTAATCCTCGGACGCGTTTTTGGAGACAGAAGATAGTTATAAAAAGGCAGTGAAGGTCAGAAAATAAATCATCGAAGGAGAGGAGAAGAATACCTAGCAGCAGAGAGCAAGGCCAGGAAACAGAAGAAGAAGTTCATCAATTGTGTTTGAATTTCTACCTTATGTTTTATTCAAATATTTGTGTATTGTTTTCTAGCATGTCGGGCTAGACCCTTTTATTCTAGGATTGAGATGAAACCAAGATTATGAAGGATTAATTCTTGATTTTACGTTATTGATATATTTCCCTTTTCTATTGAGTTTTCCCCAATTGTTCTTAATGCTTTCAATTGTGTGGCCTATGATTGAATTGTTATAACTACGTAACTTGAATCGGGAGAGGAGAGTAAGTAGTGAAAGTTGGAGCAAACCGTTTTGTCTTGTGAGATAGGAATATACTCATAAAAATTACGAAGCTCGTTTGAAGATTTTAGAACTTTTTGTCTATTGTCGAATTAACTCACCTAGGAATAGAGTGAATTAGTCGCCTTGGGAAATTCTATTGACCTTGGGAGAGGCATTAGATTAACCTAGAATCTTCGATTTCAATAAATTGGGAAATTACATAAATTATATTAATCAAGATTAATTTGGATTAATCGAGGCGAATTCTCGATCCTAGATTTTTCTCCTATTTGATCTCCTTTTATCGGACTATCGATTTTATTGTTTGTTTTTAGTTTATCGCAATATTTAGTTATTAATAATTATTCAACCCCAAAATTTCGATCGTTCAAATAAAATTAGAAATACTAATAAATTGGTACTTAGTACATCAGTCCTCGAGGGAACGATACTTTTCTCATCACTTTATTACTTGATTACGACAACGTGCACTTGCGTTCACAGAATTACGTAATAATAAGCTGTATATTCAGTTTTTTGGACACTATCAAACTGACTAGGTAGCCAAAAGTGATGATATTCATAACAGGAGAATACGTCTCCTCGTAATCAATGCCAGAGCGCTGCGAGAAGCCTTGGGCAACTAGTCTCGCTTTGTAATGCATAACCACATTCTTATCATTGTGTTTACGAACAATGATCCATTTATGTCCAACTGGTTTAACGCCTACAGGTAATGGCTCGATACGGCCAAATACCTCATGTTTAGCCATTGAGTCTAGTTTAGCTTGCGTTGCATCTTTCCATTTCGGTCAATCGGCTTGTCGTTGAGATTCGGGAACCGAGCATAGCTCAGCATCGTTGTTTTCAATAATTTCTTGAGTGACGGAGTAGGCAAAATCATCATTGACTAGCGTGGAGTAAGCATGTCCAAGAATCAAGGGTCGACTCGGACCCGACGGGTTACGACCCGGCGGGAACCTATCCCGACCCGGACCCGCTGGGTCAAGGGTCATACGGGTCAAGGGTCGTACGGGTTGCGGGTTAGGGTTAGGGTTGACCTAATTCCTACCCGCTGACCCGGCGGGTCACGACCCGCCACTGACCCGCCGGGTCGACCCGTCGGCTCGACCATTTTTAAAAAAAAATCCCTATCGCAGGACCCACCCACCATGCATATGCGCATTGCGTAGGCTCCCTCCCAAGTTTTCAATGGGACGGACGAAGCAGTAGTCAAGATAATGTAAAATAATAATTAAAAAATAGAGAATTAAGCCTTGATTATTATAAACTCCTAGAATGGAATGAATAAAACATTACAGACGAATAACCAATTAGGAAAGAGTAAACAAAGCACAAAAGCGCAGCAGACTTCTTTATGAATAGAGCCGGTGCAAGTTGCAACGGTACTGTCTGCACTGCACTCTGCAGTGCAGATTTTTTTTTAATTTATAAAAAATACTACATGGGGATTTGATTCCTCTTCCCCGAGAGGATACGTAGGCAATCGTGAAACCGATTCAAGTCCATTCATACTTTACTCCCCCCATTTTTTTTTTAAAAAAACAACCCTATTATCCTCATTAAAAATTATATAACAAATAAACAATTGTATGTCAAAAAATAATTTTTATATTACGACTAAAAAATAAAAATAAAAAAATCTGACCGAGACCCGCTGACCCGGCGAGTTGACCCACTGACCCGGCAGGTTCTAAACCCAGCGGGCTGTCTTTATTTCCAGGTTAGGGTTCGGGTCCCCCTTATTGGACCCGACGACCCGGTGACCCGACGGGTCCGACCTGTGGACATGCCTAGCGTGGAGACATGTCCAATAGTATGTATTCACTCATATATTGCATCGAGATTTCTTTATCTCCGACATCAACAAAGTTTCGATGCGCCCATCAATCGTTCCATTGTTGGTTTGAGGACTTATCCGTAGTCAGAGAAAATCTCGTGTGACGGAGTCAATGTGTCGATAATGAGAGGATTTTGTGCCTCCATTCCTCTTCTCTTTCGAGGTTCAGTATCCTTTCTACCCACTGGCCTCCCCTATTTCTTGAAGGGATAAGAGCAGCAAAGTAACAGGCCCACCACTAAGATTAATGTCGGGGGCATCATTCCTTTGAGAGACTGAACCTTTCCCTTTTGCTGGGACTTCTAACCTTGGAAGAACATTCGCAGTGAAATGATAGATCTTGTCACTTTCGTAGTATCACTAAAGCTGTCAGGCATCGAATCCACAATTTTCTGAATACTGTGAATACATTGCACTTATAGCTTAGATTGAGCCGTGCGGGGATCTTGATGAGGCAAAGAGGGAGCATACCATACGATTTCCTGGCATTCAACTGAACTCGTTCGATTCCTATCTCTCCCCCTAACGACGGAAGTTTGTCTCATCAAAGTGAGAGTCTACAAATCTTGCAGTTAATAGATATCCTATCAAAGGTTCCAAATAGTGGATAATTTTAGGCATCTCATAGCCGACATATATACTTAATCGTATTTGCGGACCCATTTTATTATGTTGTGGAAGTATAATTGGCATATAGACTGCACAACCAAAAATGTGTAAGTATGAAATATCAGGCTCATATCAAGTTACCAACTAGTATGCACTAGACGGTTGCTTGGCAATAGGTCGAATGCGAATAAGTATAGTTGCATGCAATATTGCATAACCCCAGGCAGAAATGGGCAAGTTGGTGTACAATATCAATGCTCGAGCAATAAGTTGTAAGTGCTTAATCATAGCCTCAGCAAAACCATTTTGCAAATGAATGTGGGGGACGGGATGCTCAACTTCAATCCTAACCGACATGCAATAGTCGTCGAAGGACTTTGACGTAAAGTCACCAACATTTTCCAATCTTAATAACGAGATTGGAAAGTCAGGGTGGTTATCCCGTAACTTGATAATTTGTAGTAGCTTAGAAAATGCAACATTTCTTGTGGATAGCAAAGTAACGTGTGACCATCGCATTGATGCATCAACTAGAACTATAAAATATTTGAATGGTCCGCACTCTGGCTGAACATGTAATATCCGTACTTTCTATTTTTAGTGGTTTCAATTTTTGACACATGTCAATTTTTAACGAATCTCTTGTAACCGTTTCGACATTTTGAATCTATTTTGTTCTTGGCGTTTTTCCATTTGGATGAGTTTCAGAGGTGTTTTTACGTAATTTACTTTATGTTATGATTTTGTCGCATGTACGTTCGATTTTCGTAAAACTCATTCGATTGCGTTGCTTCTTTGTTCCCATGAGTCCGTAAGATATAATTATTCATGTTGTGGACTTCGGTTCGGCTTTTCGATATCGTATCGTGATCTTCGGACGTTTGGGCTGTTTTGTAATTTCCTAAGAGTTTAGGGAAATTACTTCCATTGTCGTATTCCGAGCCTTCGAGTGGTCGGATTAGTGGTTTCTTTTAGCGCATAGGTTCGTCGTCGCGAATACTTCGTAATTGTGTCTTTGGATTCCAATTTTCGTCGCTTTTCAATTTCGTGCTTTCTTGGGCAGTGGACTGCACTCAGTAGTATGGAACTGCTACATGCATAACGTACGTTATGCATGCTCTCTTACATACGCTATTATGTACTGTTAACATACGTTAACACTTAGTCGTAATGTACATTAACGTCTTCAGCGATTTGGGCAGTAGGTTTTGCCGAATCCTTACGTACGTTAAGTACGTAGTTACGTATGTTAAGGCCCTAACATACGTTAACTCCCCATGTTAACGTACGTTAGCGATTGTCAGGTACTTAAAAACCTGAACAGACCCATACGCGTCATTTTCTTTCTTCTTTCTCCCTTGTCCGCGATTTGAGTTCCTTTGAGTGTTTTTGGAGCGATTTGTGAAGTGAAATCCATGGAGTTCCTCAATAGATCGATTATTGGGCTCCAAACGAAGTTATCCATCATCTTAATACATCTCTCTCCGCCCTAATTAAAGGTATTTTGGCTTAGAACCCTAATTTTGTCAATTTGGGGGGGGGGGGGGGGGGGTCGGGAGTTGTCCATTCAAACTCTAATTGTTCGTTTGTGTTATGATACTTCTTATCGATTATTACTATTGGGTGATTCCCAATCCATTTCCATCGAGTTAAGTCCGTGAGTTGTTGATTCGGGGAGATTTTGTGAAAACCCTCGCTCGTGTTGATTGTACGTGTATTGTTATGATTGGTAATTGGGGTTGTGGGCGTATTCCATTCGCTTATTAATGTCGTTTAGGACTGATTCGTGTTAACCTTTCGTCTAGGAATGGAGGTAGTCATTCCTGGTCATTCCCAGTCCTTGTAGATCTTCCGTTTCGATCACAATATCTCAAAGGCAAGTACTTTATATTTGTTTACGTATTCTACCATTGATTTATGGCTTTGCGTGTATCTGTGGATGTGAATGCATATATTCACCCAGGGATTGGTATGATGGGGCCTTTGGGGATACGTAGTGCCGTATGTGTGCGTATCATAAACCAGGGTTAACCACTCATGGATGGTCCGACGGGGCCTCTGCGGGGTGCGGTGGTCGTGAGTCTCGTACAAACGGTTAACCTTTGAAATGTTTTATTGGAGAACTATGTTTTGTGCATGTGCACATTAATATTCTAGAATATAAATGTTTATGAAAAAGTTTTTGGCGCATATATCATGTGTATAGAATAGTAGTTCAAATGTTATTGTACTTGCACTAGCAGTTGGCGCTAACCCCTTAAATGGGGGAAATACTTTTGTATTTCAGGTACAAGTCCAAGGGACGAGCGAGCACAAGGTCAGTATGAGGATGATGGGTAAGAGTGACACTATTCAGTTGGTCGATTGAGTCATGTCCTGTCGCTTGCGTTTTATTTATTGTATTATTTGCTTCAGTACTCGAGTACTTCCTTCATTTTATTTTGTATTGTTTTCAGACCCAGTTTTTGGGATGACGTTTGATCGTTGAGTTAATGTTGTAAGATAGTCTGTTTGTTATCGTTGTCTTTATTTAGTATCGGTGTATTTATGTCGTAGTGCTTGTCCATGGTTGCGTGGTCGAGATGTGTGTTATCCTTGTGAACTCAAAGGGTTGGGTCCACAACGCTGTAATATGCCCTGAACATCTTAGGGGTGTTACATAAAATGGTATAAGAGCCTAAGGTTTATGGATACCTAGGCTGTTTGGGTCTAATCGAGTGTCGTTTCTGAACGGTATCACTGCTACATCAACATCTCAGTATGCTAGTGCTCGTAAGTTTTTCCTAACTTGACTCGTTATGTTATCCTGTGTTGTTCATTCTTAGTATCGTGATATGTTTTGCGTTTGAACTGTACTCACTAGTTACATCTTCAGAGTGCCTGTTGGTAGAGAGCGCGGACGCGGTAGGGGACATGGCGCAGTCGGCGGGACGGCCATGTCCAATATCTCTAAGGCTGGTTCGGCAGTGCCGTCTTTGTCGAGCAGTGTCCAGCCTAGTGTCAAAGGTCATCCGGACTACTCTGTTAGCCTCGGTAATGCTAATGATAACATCGGAGTAGCTAATATTCTGCAACAAGTAGCGAATCAGATGGCGCTACTGTTGGAACATTTTGTTCCATACATGCTATAATAGTGTTTTGATGATTAAATTGATAAACAAAACAAAACAACAAAATGGCGAAGCAAAGCATAAAAAAAAAACGAAGTGCAAAAAGATGGAATTATACAAGCTTAACGTACGTAATATATCATGTATAGCGTACATAATATAAGAAGCTTTAGGTATGTAAGAGAGGAAGGATAACGTACATAATGATGTGTTTGCGAGTTCAAACGAGAAGAACGTTGGAGATGACGTCATGGCATAGGTCAGCATGTAACGGGCATATTGACTATGTTTAACGTACATAATGTGATGATGATAACGTACGTAATAAAGAGAGAAGAATGCTACTGGACTGAAACTGGACTAATCTAACGTACGTAACGCTGATGGAATAACGTACGTAACTCGTGCTAACATACGTAATAAAGAGGCCTTAATGTACGTAAGAGAGGATCAGGGAGCTAACGGCTAGTTTGATGAAGAAGGCTATAAATACCATTCCTATGGTATTGTTTCACTTCAACAACTTCAAGTAATCAAGTCATTGATTTGATATTCATATACATTCTATTGTTGTTATAATATTGAGCTTATATTGTTAGTTTGAGTATTTATACATTCAATATATACATGAGAGGAAAAAGAAAAGATACGATTGGATTCGGTGTTATTAGGATTAAGGATCCGGCATTATTAGAATCGAAATCGATATCTTCGTGAGGTTTATCTAGTACCGATAGAAAGCTAGAGTGGTTGATTCCTTGTCCAATAGAATAGAAAAATGGTTTAACTTGGACCGACACAAATACAAGTACGAGTGGTTTATCACGGACCAATTGAAGACGTGATTGTAGCAGTAATCCCTCGACCGCTAGAAGATAGGTGCAGAGGTTTATATCTTCAACCTATAGAAAAAGATACCGAGAGAGGACGTAGGCTCGATCATATCCGAACCTCTATAAATCCATGAGTCGTTTAATTTCCACGCTTTATATTTACGCTTCCGCACAACGGTATACCGAAATTGCTCCAACAATTGGTATCGGAGCAGTGCTCCAATAAGTGGCTTAACATCCGAGGAGTCGATCCAAATGGCATTTCAATTTGCTCTAGTCGAAGGCCTCGCTCTAAATCGACCACCATTTTTTGATGGCTCGAACTTTATGACATGGAAGAAAAAGATGTCAATATTCATCCAAGCATATGACATCGAGCTTTGGAAGGTGATAGGCCTTGGTCCCAAAATTCCTCTCAAATCCGATGGTATGCTTAAATCTTTCGAAGAATATGAGGACGCGGATTGGAAAAACAACCATTATAATTGCAAAGCTATGCAATTATTGTATTGTGCTTTAAATCCGGAGGAACACAACCGGATATCATCTTGTGATAGTGCCAAATTTGAAAAATGTTAGAAATCACACACAAAGGCACAAATCAAGTCAAGGAGACGAAGATCGATATACTTCTCCATGACTATGAATTATTCATGATGAAGGGTGATGAGTCCATCACCAACATGCTTGACCGATTTTCGGTCATCACAAATGGACTTGCTTCGTTTGGAAAACCATTATCAAGTAGTGAAAAAGTCAAGAAAATATTAAGATCACTACCTGTTGAATGGGACAACACAGTTACGGCAATAATGGAATCTAAAGATTTAAACAATCTTGATTTTAATGCTCTCGTCGGTTCTCCCATAAAATACGAGATAGTCCGAAAATCTCGGAAAGCTAAACCGAAGCCGAAGGAAAGATCAATAGCCTTGAAGGCTAAGATGTCAAAAAGAGAAATCTCGGTGGACGAAAGCGACAAAGAATCGACATATTATGCCAAGAATATTAATAAGTTTCAAACCTTATTAAACTGGAGAAAGAAAGACATCTTGGGCGAATCTAAGAAATTCGACAACAATTGTCGATTATGTGGTAAACCAGGCCACTTTGCAAAGAATTGCCGAGCTAAACCCAAGAAGGAGGTTCTAGTTGGAACATGGAGCGATGAAGACGAAGATGATAATTTTATCAATCCAAAATAATCTCGCTCTCATAGCACGAAGTTCATTCAACGATAGCGACGTCGAAAGCCAAGTAAGTAACTCTTACGACGAACTTTTTGAAGCATTTGAATTATTGCATACGGACTATCAAAATGCTTTATCCGAAATTAAATCCCTTCAATTTAAAAATAAATCATTGGAAAATGAAAATTCCAAAATACTTGAAAAGGAAAAATTTATCGAGACCGATCATTCGAAATGCATTGAAAAGGAAAATATTTTAAAGGATAATCTTGTTAAAATGCAAACCGAGCTCAAAATTTTAACGAAGAAATTTTCTCTCGAGAACGAGAAATTTGAAAATATGCTCTCGGTGCAAAAGTTTACTTTAAATAAACAGGGATTGGGATTCACACATCGTTCTAAAAACGAATTCTTAAATTTAAATATACTCCATTGTGAAAAATGTTTGAAAATCGGGCACCATATTTCAAACTGTAAAAGCCCAAGACGGACGATTAAAGTTAAGAAAATTTGGATTCCTAAAGGAACCACCATCCCAAACATCGTTCACGCCTCGAAACAAAAACCAACTATAGGTTGGATCCCCAAAAATAAATTTATATTTTACTCAAGGGGAGTATAATTTTTTTAACGAATATTTTTGTCAGGGGGAGTAATACCCTATTCATGCATATAGTTATACTCATCAATTGGTATCGCATATTTTTATTGGTATCATTTTTTTTATTACACTTTTTGATGAAAACAAAAAGGGGGAGAAAGGAGAAAGGAGAAGAATGGGATTAACCCTGAAAAGGGGAGAAATCGAAGAACAGTCGAAAAGGAAAGTTGATAAGAAAAATGAGGAGACGTAAAAAAGATGATGAGATTTTGAAAATGAGAAAAGAAAAAGAAAAGGAAATAAGGAGTCGAAAAAGAAATGGGAGAAGAAACTAACGAAACGGACAAAGTCGAAAACTTTGGTATGTACACATATACATATATTTGTATTTTTTGCAAGTAAATCCCATTGAAGATAAGTTGTTTTGTAATCATCAAAAAGGGGGAGATTGTTGGAACATTTTGTTCCATACATGCCACAATAGTGTTTTGATGATTAAATTGATAAACAAAACAAAACAACAAAAAGGCAAAGCAAAGCATCAAAGAAAACGAAGTGCAAAAAGCTGGAATTATACAAGCTTAACGTACGTAATATATCATGTATAGCATACGTAATATAAGAAGCTTTACTTACGTAAGAGAGGAAGGATAACATACGTAATGGTGTGTTTGCGAGTTCAAACGAGAAGAACATTGGAGATGACGTCATGGCATAGGTCAGCATGTAACGGACATATTGACTATGTTTAACGTACGTAATGTGAAGTTGATAACGTACGTAATGAAGAGAGAAGAATGCTACTAGACTGAAACTGGACTAATCTAACGTACGTAACACTGATGGAATAACGTACGTAACTCGTGCTAACGTACTTAATAAATAGGCCTCGTACGTAAGAGAGGCTCAGGGAGCTAACGGCTAGTTTGATGAAGAAGGCTATAAATACCATTCTTATGGTATTGTTTCACTGCAACAACTTCAAGTAATCAAGTCATTGATTTGATATTCATATACATTCTATTGTTGTTGTAATATTGAGCTTATATTGTTAGTTTGAGTGTTTATACATTCAATATATACACTAGAGGAAAAAGAAAAGATACGATTGGATTCGGTGTTATTAGGATCAAGGATCCGGCATTATTAGAATCGAAATTGATATCTTCGTGAGGTTTATCTAGTACCGATAGAAAGATATAGTTGTTGATTCCTTGTCCAATAGAAAAGGAAAATGGTTTAACTTGGACCGGCACAAAGACAAGTACGAGTGGTTTATCACGGACCAATTGAAGACGGGATTGTAGCGGTAATCCCTCGACCGATAGAAGAGAGGTGCAGAGATTTATATCTTCAACCTATAGAAAAAGATACCGAGAGAGGACGTAGGCTCGATTATAGCCGAACCTCTATAAATCCGTGTGTCGTTTAATTTCCGCACTTTATATTTACGCTTCTGCACAACAGCGCTTATACTGAAATTGCTCCAACAGCTACTAACTCAGGCGGTCCTGGTTAATCAAGCTAATGCTACTCCGGATCCTCCGCAGTTCGATGGTACTTCCGACCCTTCTGGTTGGGAGAGTTGGCTATTTGAGATGAATATGTGTTGCGTGATTCGGTGAACGCAAGTACACGTTATCGTAGACAAGTAATAAAGTGATAAGTAAGATATCGTTCCTACGAGGACTGACTTACCAACTACCGATTTATGCGTATTCTAATTTTATTTGAACTATCGAAATTTGAGATGCAAGTAATAATTAAAGAAAATTAATAAAAGAATAAACAGTAAAAACGATTGTTTGAAGAAAGAAAATCAAATAAGGAATAAATCTAGGATTGTGAATCCACCTCGGTTTATCCGAATTACTCTCGATTATATGAATTTAATGATTTCCCAATTTATTGAAGGCGAAGGTTGCTAAAATACTCTACCGCCTCTCCCGAGGTCAATAGATTTTTCTAAGGCAAATAACACACTCTATTCCTAGGTGGATTAATTCGACAATAGGCAAAAAGCACGGAATCTTCAGACAGACCACGTAATTCCTATGAGTATATTCATATCTCACAAGATAAAACGGTTCTCACCAATTTTTCCTACCAACTCTCCTCTCCCGATTCGAGTTGCGTAAATAAAACAATTCAATTATAGGCCACACAATTGAAAGCATTAAAAACAATTGGGAAAACTCAATAGAAAAGGGAATTGTGTTGATAATCAAAAGTAAATTCGTCAAAACTTCGGTTTCATCAAAATCCTAGAACAGGGTTTTAGCCTGACATGCTAGAAATTAAAAATACAAAAATAATTAAAGAAAGCATAAAGATCAAACGCAGTCGAAGAACTCGGATTCCTCTGTTCTCTAGCTTCCTCTCTCTGCTCCTTGGTGTTTTTTGCTTCTTCTCGATTCCTCGATGATGATCGATCCTATCTTCTCTGATATAACCTTCAATGCTTATTTATAACTCTCCTCGGCCTCCAAAACGTCTCCATGGATTAGGTCGAGAACAGGCTCCAAAAATGGCCCAGAAACGCGGCAATTCCATCAAAACCGCCCCATGGGCCGCGGCTCAGTAAGTGTGTGCCGCGGCCCCTAACCTTCAGCGCCTATACCTGGGCGCGCGTTTTTCTTCACGGGCCGAAGCTCAGCATCCTCGTGCCGCGGCCCTCGGTACAGTGGGTTCAGAGCCTTGCTGTGTCGTGCGTGTGCCGCGGCTCAGCTTCATTGTGCCGCGGCCCCAGGCCAAAAATTGTTGTTTTGGCCCGTTTTTCGCCATTCGAGCTTCCGGACTCCAATTTCCTGCCAAACATAAAAGAATAGTGCATTAAAAGCTCATTTATGCAGATTTAGACATAAAATGGATACAAAATAATGATAAATAAGCGCATAAAAATACGCCTAACAAATACCCCCAAACTTGAGCCTTTGCTTGTCCTCAAGCAAAAATTAATTTTAAACAAAAAGCATCGTGAATAATCGTGCAAATCCATAGTGCTCAACTTAATCAATACTACCCTGAAAATCTCAAAGAATAATACAAGTATCATAATAGTGAGTCACCTCCAGGACACTGATTCCACAAAGTAACCATTTTCAGTGCTAATCAATCATTCATGAAGAAAATCAAGCTCAAAGATTAACAAGTGTGAATTTAACCGACCGTCAATATGAAATAAACAAGCCAAGTCGCCCAGTCCCACAGTCTAGTGGCAAAAATTTCAAGAGTTTCATCGTCAAAAATAACCCTCAGACAGCATTCCCTTATATATGATCAATAAAATGATTCGAGTTAACCACTAGGTTCCGGCTCTTGGGATGTTTCATCGGGATAACCCTAGGGTGGATTTCCATTCTCATGTATTGGGGAACCGTTTGACGTAAAAGACACTCATGGGGCACATGGATGCTTCTAGTTACTAAGTTCCCCTCCACAGCGGAGAAAAAACTCGAATAGCTATTCCCGCATGTCCGATTCAAGGTCGCTGTTTTACGCGAGAGTAAACAACGGGTCACGCGAATACCCCCGGTTACTAGGCTCCCCATCATTGGCAAATGCGATATCGCTAAACCTTTAGTCTATTCGGGGTTGTCGTTTTACTCGAGAGTAAACAACGGGTCACGTGAATACCCCCGGTTACTAGACTTCCCATCATAGAACAAATAATATCTCGACTTTTTGGGAAAGACTGTCCGACTCTAAACTCAAATTAAGTGCCAACACGACTCATGTTACTGGATGACTAGCTACGCGAAAAGTGTAACCAAACATATAGACGGCGATTTGAAAACACGTATGTCTCCTTTCTTATACGCTAAAATTTCTACAATCACGAAAAGTATCAGACCTAAATGCATACTCAACGGAAACAGATATCGCTGACTGCAACTCGACTAAAAATCAACCGTTTCTTCCAAGAGAAATCAGTATCATAACATCAGTTTTACACAAAGAAGCACGTAAAATCCACGAATGCAAATAATATCACGACAAGCAAGGCTAGCGTCAAAAATAACGAAAAATGTCAACGAATAAGTAAAAAAAAAGCAACAGAAAGTAAATCCCCCCCCCAAACTTATGACGTACATTGACCTCAATGTGCACAGAATGTAATATGCAATAAAAGAAAAGGTCAAGTACTCCCCTAATGTCCGCTCATAAACTGGTGCCGGCCTCGTCCGGCGAGGAGGGTGGTGTGGATGGCCTAACTGGTGGAATGAATGGCCCGTCCGGGTGCAGAATATGGCTCGTCCACGCAGAAAGGTAGTCCCGATGGTACGCATTCCTCGCCGCCAAGCGCCTCTCCTCACGCCGGTTGGCCCGGCGGGCCTGCTCTATCATCTCCTCCCAGACGGCTGCGAGGATGCTCTCTCTCTCCGTCCACATCCCCTCTCTCAGGGCAGCTAGGTGGCTCTCTCTCTCTCCTCATCTCCTCTCTCAGGCCGTCGAACATCGCCTGAAGGTGCTCTCTATCGGGTGGCGGGCTAGACTCTGCCTGCCCATGTGTCAGAAGAAGAGTCTCGGGGGACTGCTCGTGTGCCTCGTTAAGAAAAATCCTCGTCCCCGAGCGTGTGCCGGCGCTTCACCCCACTGGTCAAAGTGAGAAATAATGCGATGGTCTATCGGACCCTGGGGTGCTAGCATCGGCTCATCATCCGACCAAGTCATGCCCGACTCATAGAGCGCAGATGAGAGAGGGGTGCTTCAGCCCCGTCTTGGGCCCTCCTTGAATGCACATAAGATTAGATCGGACCAGATGAGGGGCCACATCGAATCTGAGCCCGGTAGTGATAGCATATAGTATACGGGCACGAGAGAGTAAAACTGAGCGAATCTGCGAGGTAGGATCAACACGTGCGCAGAGGAAATACAACCAGGCTCGCCCGAGCCGACTGAGGCGCGAGCTCTTAAAATAGAAGGCCGAAGAACCCGGGGCGCGAGTCTCCCAGACGGAGCCGGGATGTGTGAGTGCCTCGAGCAGGGCCTCCCTCGTGACGCCACTCATAGCTCGCGTATACGCCATATCGTCCACCACTGGCAGCTCGAATAATCACCGAATGGCGGCCACTGAAAAATCCACAATAATGCCTTGGACGCCGACCTGAGTCCGAGTATCTGACTGCGCCATCATCTGCCCTGCCCGAATATGCCTCAACAGAGCGCTAGCATAAAACTCCTGGACGATAAAGATCACAGCCGGCTCGGAAGGTGCAGCAAAACGAGCCCACCCCATCTCGTCAATCATCGTCAGAAGCTCACCGTCCTGGGGGGCGGGAGTGAATCCCCGCTCCGGGATTAATGGTCGAGGATGGATTTTTTCATTGAATATTTTATGAATTTCCGGATCGGAGAATTGGTGCGACTCCAACTCGCTCGGCTTTGTGAAGTCTCCCCTCTTGTGGGGTACGATTGTGCCCTAGCCCTTGTGCTAACCTTCCTTTTTCTAGCCATGGCGAGTTCCTGAAAAGATAAACACCGGAAATTACTTAAGCTATAAGGAAAAGAACACCACTTGACTAAATATATGCAAAACGTGAATATAGAGTTGAACGAGCTTGCACCGTCGTGAGAGAAAATTAAAATTGAGCTTTCACGTTTAAACTTGACGTAAGGGTTGGGGTACGATGTAAATCCATAAACAAATTCGTTGCACATAGTTTCAAAACGTTGGCCTAAAAAAAATTCATTTATGCATTTCATCAAACACCTTGACTGCATGAGTTCAAATGAAGAACAAGAATTATAATGGTTTAATCCAATTCCCAACAAAAACAACATCAAGCGATAGTCAGCAAAAACATCAATAATCCATCAACAACTAACATCATCAATCACACAATAATCACCAAATTCCAACTTAATTTTGATAGAACTTTAAAAAACAAAGAAACTACCAACATAATTAATATTGAATGAAGAACACCACCTCACTTTGCAATTCATGTAGCAATTAAGATTAAGGATTGAGAATTACCTTGCTTGGATCGAAGTATGCAAGAAGAAGAAGAGTTGAGAAGGGGTTCGGCCGAGCGCTGTGCGAAGAAAAGAAGGGAACTTACCTGGTGTGTGCCAGCCGATTGATGTTAAAAAGGAAGCCTGGGCGGTTGACATTCGCGACGGGGTCCGCGGCACAACTTAAGTGAGCCGCGGCCCATAGTACAGTTTGCCTGGGACTTTTTGTAATGTCGACGTGTGCCGCGGCTCAACATACGGGTGCCGCGGCTCATCGCATAAGTGTGCCGCGGCTCATTTGATCCGTGCCGCGGCACGTAGTACAGGTTCCTGGACGTATCTGGTGTATTTGGTGTGCCGCGGCTCAGTGCATATGTGCCGCGGCTCAGGGAACGGGTGTGCCACGGCTCAATAAGGTCGTGCCGCGACACAGAGTACAGTTCGTTTGGCCTTTTTGTGTCAATTTGTGTGTGCCGCGGCTCACTATCCTTGTGCCGCGGCCCATTGATGAATTCTTCCCCTGGGGTGATTTCTGCACAGAATTTTCAAAAGAACACATCAAGAACGTCAGGGATGAGCATATCAAAGCAAAAATGACGAAAAATGAAGACTCTAAAATGCATGAAAATACTAAAAAATAAAAATCTACAACTAATACTCGGATTGCCTCCCGAGAAGCGCTAAGTTTATAGTCTTTCGCCGGACTTATTGAGAATCAGTTCGCATTTCGCAAAGACCATTTGGACTCCGCACAGTCCATCGAACCGTTATTACGTGATTTAAATTGTTGACAATTAAATTTCAACCATTCGACTTTTGGTTTGGACATCCAACGTTCTTTGCGAAACGGTTTTAACAATAGTAGTCTTCCAAAACACCCATTTTGCCATTGACTTGGTACTCGTTTGACATTCGGCTTAGTTTTCAACTCCACGGGCGAACTTATGACAGCATGAGAATTTTTCGATGGTGGATGAACGGATGTTGAAGACGACATATTCAAATGCCTAAGATATGCGACTTGATCTTCATTTTTATTAGACGTCGGGGCAGCTGAAATGGATTTTGAATTTTTCGACCGACAATTCTTCCGGTGTGTGTCCTTCTCAAAGCTATCAATTTGTGAACACTTCTGGCCCTTGCTTGGACACGGGAAGGATCGGAACACTTTGAATGTGACTTGCTCATCTTCAACCCGAAGTATTAATTTAGCCTCCTGAACATCAATAAGGGTCCTTCCGGTGGCTAGGAACGGTCTACCCAAAATAATCAGAATCTCATGGTCTTCTTCCATATCAAGCACAATGAAATCAGCAGGAAAAATGAATTTATCGACCTTGACCAAGACATATTCTATCACCCCTCTCGGGTATTTGATGGATCTATCTGCTAGTTGCAAAGAAACCGTAGTGGGTTTTGCTTCTCCAATTCCTAGCTTTTTGAAAATAGACAGAGGCATGAGACTAACGCTAGCGCCAAGGTCACATAATGCTTTATCAAAAGACAAGTTCCCAATGGTGCACGGTATAGTGAATCTTCCTGGATCCTTCAATTTAGGCGGGAGCTTTCTCTGAAAGATTGTGCTGCACTCTTCAGTCAGTGCCACCATTTCATATTCCCCGAGCTTCCTTTTGTTAGATAAGATTTCTTTCATGAACTTCACATAGCTCGGCATTTGTTCCAAGGCATCAGCAAATGGGATGTTTATGTGTAGTTTCTTGAAGACGTCAAGAAATTGGAAAATTGTTTGTCCAATTTTTGCTTTTGTAATTGCTGCGGAAAAGGGACGGGTGGTACATAGGCTGTCGGATTATCTGGAAACAATTTCGAGGATCTAGAAATTTGTGATTCCTCGGTCGCCGAATTTTTCTTCTCCTCATCCTCACTTCTCTTTTTGTTCCTCTCGGGCTGGTCACACACTTGCTTCACGCTTCTCAAACTAATGGCATTAATACTCTCTCTGGGGTTCGTATCAGTCGTACTTGGCAAGGTACCCTCCGGGTGGGCTGTTAACACATTTGCTATCTGGCCCAATTGGACTTCCAAGTTGCGAATAGAAGCGGAATGGTTTTGCAAGGTTGCTTCCATACGGGTCATGAACTGACTCGTATTTGCTGCTAATTTTGCAATTGCTTCCTCTAGAGAAATTTTTGGAGCGGGAGGAGGTTGCTGTTGGTGTTGACCAAACTGAGGTTGGTTTGAGTTTTGTTCGTTTTTCCATGAAATGTTAGGATGATTACGCCACCCCGGATTATAAGTGTTGGAGTACTGATTGTTTTGCCGATCCCCATTCCCCACAAACTGAGCTTGTTCCATCGTGTGTTGCTCGAAAGGATTTCCAACTTGGCACTCTGCGCTAGGATGAGATCCGTTGTACCAATTACATGATTCCGTGGTGATGGTGGTTGGAGCATGTGAAAAATCTTGAAGTTGCTGAGTCAACGCTGCAACTTGGGCCGAAAGTGTAGAGATTGGATCGTTGTCGGAAACTCCCATAACTCGCTTCGGGATCACTCGTTCGGAAGGCCACTGATAAGCATTCGCAGCCATCGCCTCCAATAGAGAATGAGCTTCCGCCATCGTCTTTCCCATTAACGCTCCTCCAGCGGCTGCATCAACAAGAGTGCGTGTAGAAGCACTCAATCCATTATAAAAGGTTTGGATTTGTAGCCAATCCGGTAAGCCATGGTGTGGGCATCTTCGTAATAAATCCTTGTATCGCTCCCAAGCTTCGTGAAGCGAGTCCATATCAAATTGCTCGAAGGTGGTTATCTCGTTCCTTAGTCTCGCCGTCTTTGATGGTGGAAAGAACTTAGCCAGGAAGGCTTGTGCTAATTCCGCCCAAGTCGTGATAGAGCCCGGTGGTAATGAATTCAACCAAAATTTGGCTTTGTCCCTTAGAGAGAAAGGGAAAAGCCACAGACGGATAGCATCATCGGTAACACCATTATTCTTGAAGGTGTCACAAATCTCGAGAAACGAAGCGATGTGTGCGTTGGGGTCATCGTTCGCCAATCCACAAAATTGGCTTGCTTGCACCATCTGAATAATAGCCGGCTTAATCTCGAAGTTGTTGGCTTGGATGGTTGGATGCCGGATCCCCGAAAAGTTTGCATTAATTTGTGGCGTTGCGTAATCACGTAGTGCTAATGCCGGTTGAGCTTGCTGAATGGGGTTGTCTGCTTCGTGATTTCCCGTGTTATCGGCCATGGTGCCTATTGTCGGTAGCTCACGTTTCTCCTTCTTGCTTCTCCGAAGAGTGCGCTCGAGTTCAGTATCCAAAGGTAGTAGGCCTTCGTTACCAAATTTTCTCATGCACTAATCAGAAATTCCTGAAAGGAAAAACAAATAATAAGAATTACACAAAAATAAAAAAAAATGTTCAAACTAAGACTAGAAATACTGAAATCGATATTAGTAAAATAATCAGTCCCCGGCAACGGCGCCAAAAACTTGTTGCGTGATTCGGTGAACGCAAGTGCACGTTATCGTAGAAAAGTAATAAAGTGATAAGTGAGATATCGTTCCCACGAGGATTGACTTACCAACTACCGATTTATGCGTATTCTAATTTTATTTGAACTATCAAAATTTGAGATGCAAGTAATAATTATAGAAAATTAATAAAAGAATAAACAGTAAAAACGATTGTTTAAAGAAAGAAAATCAAATGAGGAATAAATCTAGGATTGTGAATCCACCTCGGTTTATCCGAATTACTCTCGATTATATGAATTTAATGATTTTCCAATTTATTGAAGGCGAAGGTTGCTAAAATACTCTACCGCCTCTCCCGAGGTCAATAGATTTTTCTAAGGCGAATAACACACTCTATTCCTAGGTGGATTAATTCGACAATAGGCAAAAAGCATGGAATCTTCAGACAGGCCACGTAATTCCTATGAGTATATTCCTATCTGACAAGATAAAACGGTTCTCACCAATTTTTCCTACCAACTCTCCTCTCCCGATTCGAGTTGCGTAAATAAATCAATTCAATTATAGGCCACACAATTGAAAGCATTAAAAACAATTGGGAAAACTCAATAGAAAAGGGAATTATGTTGATAATCAAAAGTAAATTCGTCAAAACTTCGGTTTCATCAAAATCCTAGAACAGGGTTTTAGCCTGACATGCTAGAAATTAAAAATACAAAAATAATTAAAGAAAGCATAAAGATCAAACGCAGTCGAAGAACTCGGATTCCTCCGTTCTCTAGCTTCCGCTCTCTACTCCTTGGTGTTTTTTGCTTCTTCTCCATTCCTCGATGATGATCGATCCTCTCTTCTATGATATGACCTTCAATGCTTATTTATAACTCTCCTCAGCCTCCAAAACGAGTCCGTGGATTAGGTCGAGAACAGGCTCCAAAAACGGCCCAAAAACGCGGCAATTCCATCAAAACCGCCCCGTGGGCCGCGGCTCAGTAAGTGTGTGCCGCGGCCCCTAACCTTCAGCACCTATACCTGGGCGCGCGTTTTTCTTCACGGGCCGCGGCTCAGCATCCTCGTTGTTGGGTACAGGGTCGAATATTGCGCCGTGTTGCGGAAGCGTAAATAAAATTGCGGAAAATAAATGACGCAAGGATTTATAGAGGTTCGGCTATGAACGAGCCTACGTCCTCTCTTTATCTTTTTCAATAGGTTAAAGATAGCAACCTCTACGCCTCTCTTCTATCGGTCGAGGTATAACCGTTTAAAATCACGTCTTCTATTGGTCCGTGATAAACCACTCGTACTTGTCTTTGCGTCGGTCCAAGTTAAACCGTTTTCCTTTTCGTAGGACAAGGAATCAACCTCTCTAGCTTTCTATGGGTACTAGATAAACCTCACTCGATAGCGATTGCGATTCTAATAATGCCGGATCCTTGATCCTAATAACACCGAATCCAATCGTATCTTTTCTTTTACCACTCGTGTATGATTTTGTGAATTCTCACTCAAACACTTACAATTAAGCTCAATATCAACAACAAGAATGTGTATAATAATATCACAAGTATAGACAATTTGCTCAAGGTTGTTGTGCTCAAACAATACCATAGGAATGGTATTTATAGGCTCCATCATCAAACTAGCCATTAGCTGCCAGACTGCTCATTACGTACGTTATATGCTCTCCATTACGTACGTAAGCCTTATTACGTACGTTAACTATGGATGGTTACGTACGTTAGCATCTTTACAAATCAGTCCAGGGAGTTTCGTCATTTTGGTTACGTACGTTAATATTTCCTTAGTTACGTACGTTAGGCCTTATGTCACTACTGACGTCATATATCCGTTGCATGCTTTTCTGACTTTGACTCCTCCAACGTTCACTTGTTTGAACTCCTTTACGTACGTTATACAACCTCCATTACGTACGTTAGATTGCCCATATTACGTACGTTAACATACAATTGTTACGTACGTTAGCTTTATTTTTCTTCAGCATTTTGCACTTCGTTTCCTTCGATGCTTGCTTCGTCTCTTTGTTGTTTTGTTTTGCTTATCAACATTAATCATCAAAACACTTTTAATTTATGTATGGAACTAAATGTTCCAACAATCTCCCCCTTTTTGATGATTACAAAACAACACTTCGTCAATGGGATTTTTCTGCAAAAAAAATATAAATATATGTATATGTGTACAGACCAAGGTTTTCGACTTGTCCGTTCCGTCAGTTCTTCTCCCATTTCTTTTTCGACTCCTTCTTTTCTTTTCTCCCTTTCTTTTCTCATTTTTAATTTTTCATCGTCTTTTCGACGTCTCCTCATTTTTCTTTTCCTTCATTTTCGAATTCTTTTTGTATGCTATCGACTTTCTTCGATTTTTCTCCCCCTTTCACGGTTAATCACATTTTCGACTTATTTCTCCATTCTCTATCTCTCCCCCTTTTTGTATTCATCAAAAAGTGGATTATGTAACAATTGAAATAAATAATACCAATATAAAATATGCATGATACAATTTATGAATATTTGCATAAAGGGTAAAAACTCCCCCTGAGAATAATATCTCTCCTAAAATATACTCCCCCTGAGTAAAATTCAAAAATCAATTTTTGGGGATCCAACCTATAGTTGGTTTTTGTTTCGAGACATAAACAATATTTGAAATATTTGTTCCTTTAGGAACCCAAATTTTCTTAATTTTTATCGTCCGGCGAGGGCTTTTGCAATTTGAAACGTGATGCCCGATTTTCAAACACTTTTCGCAATGGGGTATTTTAAAGTTAACGGATTCGTTTTTCAAACGTGGTTTGAATCCTAACCCCTCTTTATTTAAAGTATATTTTTGAACACATAACATTTGTTCAAATTTATCGTTGCCGCACGAGAATTTTCTTGTCAAAGACTTTAGTTCATCTTGAACTTTTAAAAGATCATTCTTCAAAATATTCTCATTTTCAATGCATTTCGAATGATCGAGTTCGACAAATTTTCCCTTCTCGATAATTTTGGAATTTTCAATTTCCAAAGATTTAATTTTAAACTTAAGGGATTTTATTTCGGATAATGCGTTTTGAAAATCCGTGTGCAATAATTCAAATGCATCAAAAAGTTCATCACGGGAGGATGTACTTACTTGGATTTCGACGTCGCTGTCGTCGAACCAACTCCGGGCCATGAGAGCGAGATTATTTTGATTGATGAATTCATCATCTTCGTCTTCATCGCTCCAAGTAGCCACGAGGACCTCCTTCTTGGGTTTGGCACGGCAATGCTTAGCGAAGTGGCCTGGTTTTCCACATATTCGACAAGAGTTGTCGAATTTCTTCGTTTCGCTCGAGATATCCTTCTTCCTCCGGTTTAATAATGTTTGAAATTTATTAATATTCTTGGCATAATATGCCGCTTCTTCGTCGCTTTCCTCCACCGGGATTTCTTCTTTCTTCCTCGATATCTTAGCCTTCATGGCTAACGATCGTTCCTTCGGCTTTGGCTTGACACTTCGTGATTTTAATACAATCTCATAATTGATTAGTGAACCAACAAGGGCACTAAAATCGAGTGTGTTGAGATCTTTAGATTCCATAATTGCAGTTACGGTGCCGTCCCATTCGCTAGGTAGTGATCTTAAGATTTTCTTGACTTTTTCACTACTAGATAATGGTTTGCCAAACGAGGCTAGTCCATTGGTGATAACCGAAAATCGGTCGAGCATATTGGTGATGGACTCGTCACCCTTCATCATGAATAACTCGTAGTCATGGAGAAGCATATTTATCTTCGTCTCCTTGACTTGAGTCGTCCCTTCGTGTGTGATTTCTAAAATTTTCCATATTTCTTTCGCACTCTCACACGATGAGATTCGATTGACCTCTTCCGGATTTAAGGCACAAAATAAGAGTTGAGTAGCCTTACAATTTAGATGGTCATTTTTCCAATCGGCATCGTCGTATTCTTCAAAGGATTTGAGCGTACCGTCGGATTTGATTGGAACTTTTGGGCAAAGGCAAATAATCTTCCAAATCTCGATGTCGTATGCTCGGATGAATATCGACATCTTCTTCTTCCACGTCAAATAATTTGAGCCATCAAAGAATGGTGGTCGGTTGAGAGCAAGGCCTTCGACTGGAGAGAATTGAAACGCCATTTTTGGATCTTTTCTCCTCGGATGTTAAGCCGCGTATTGTAGAACTGCTCCGATACCAATTGTTAGGTACGGATTCGGATATTTGCGCCGTTTGCGGAAGCGTAAGTAAAATTGCGGAAAATAAATGACGCAAGGATTTATAGAGGTTCGGCTATGAACGAGCCTACGTCCTCTCTTTATCTTTTTCAATAGGTTAAAGATAGAAACCTCTATGCCTCTCTTCTATCGGTCGAGGTATAACCGTTTACAATCACGTCTTCTATTGGTCCGTGATAAACCACTCGTACTTGTCTTTGCGTCGGTCTAAGTTAAACCGTTTTCCTTTTCGTAGGACAAGGAATCAACCTCTCTAGCTTTCTATGGGTACTAGATAAACCTCACTCGATAGCGATTGCGATTCTAATAATGCCGGATCCTTGATCCTAATAACACCGAATCCAATCGTATCTTTTCTTTTACCACTCGTGTATGATTTTGTGAATTCTCACTCAAACACTTACAATTAAGCTCAATATCAACAACAAGAATGTGAATAATAATATCACAAGTATAGACAATTTGCTCAAGGTTGTTGTGCTCAAACAATACCATAGGAATGGTATTTATAGGCTCCATCATCAAACTAGCCGTTAGCTGCCAGACTGCTCATTACGTACGTTATATGCTCTCCATTACGTACGTAAGCCTTATTACGTACGTTAACCATGGATGGTTACGTACGTTAGCATCTTTACAAATCAGTCCAGAGAGTTTCGTCATTTTGGTTACGTACGTTAATATTTCCTTAGTTACGTACGTTAGGCCTTATGTCACTGCTGACGTCATATATCCGTTGCATGCTTTTCTGACTTTGAATCCTCCAACGTTCACTTGTTTGAACTCCTTTACGTACGTTATACAACCTCCATTACGTACGTTAGATTGCCCATATTACGTACGTTAACATACAATTGTTACGTACGTTAGCTTTATTTTTCTTCAGCATTTTGCACTTCGTTTCCTTCGATGCTTGCTTCGTCTCTTTGTTGTTTTGTTTTGCTTATCAACATTAATCATCAAAACACTTTTAATTTATGTATGGAACTAAATGTTCCAACACTCGTGCCGCGGCCCTCGGTACAGTGGGTTCAGCGCCTTGCTGTGCCGTGCGTGTGCTGCGGCTCAGCTTCATTGTGCTGCGGCCCCATGCCAAAAATTGTCATTTTGGCCCGTTTTCGCCGTTCGAGCTTCCGGACTCCAATTTCCTGCCAAACATAAAAGAATAGTGCATTAAAAGCTCATTTATGCAGATTTAGACATAAAATGAATACAAAATAATGCTAAATAAGCGCATAAAAATACGGCTAACAAATACCCCCAAACTTGAGCCTTTGCTTGTCCTCAAGCAAAAATTAATTTTAAACAAAAAGTATCGTGAATAATCGTGCAAATCCATAGTGCTCAACTTAATCAATACTACCCTGAAAATCTCAAAGAATAATACAAGTATCGTAATAGTGAGTCACCTCCAGGACACTGATTCCACAAAGTAACCATTTTCAGTGCTAATCAATCGTTCATGAAGAAAATCAAGCTCAAAGATTAACAAGCGTGAATTTAACCGACCGCCAATATGAAGGGTTAGAATAAACAAGCCAAGTCGCCCAGTCCCACAGTCTAGTGGCAAAAATTTCAAGAGTTTCATCGTCAAAAATAACCCTCGGACAGCATTCCCTTATATGTGATCAATAAAATGATTCGAGTTAACCACTAGGTTCCGGCTCTTGGGATGTTTCATCGGGATAACCATAGGATGGATTTCCATTCTCATGTATTGGGGAACCGTTTGACGTAAAAGACACTCATGGGGCACATGGATGCTTCTAGTTACTAAGTTCCCCTCCACAGCGGAGAAAAAACTCGAATAGCTATTCCCGCATGTCCGATTCAAGGTCGCTGTTTTACGCGAGAGTAAACAACGGGTCACGCGAATACCCCCGGTTACTAGGCTCCCCATCATCGGCAAATGCGATATCGCTAAACCTTTAGTCTATTCGGGGTTGTCGTTTTACTCGAGAGTAAACAACGGGTCACGTGAATACCCCCGGTTACTAGACTTCCCATCATAGAACAAATAATATCTCGACTTTTTGGGAAAGACTGTCCGTCTCTAAACTCAAATTAAGTGCCAACACGACTCATGTTACTGGATGACTAGCTACGCGAAAAGTGTAACCAAACATATAGACGGCGATTTGAAAACACGTATGTCTCCTTTCTTATACGCTAAAATTTTTACAATCACGAAAAGTATCAGACCTAAATGCATACTCAACGGAAACAGATATCGCTGACTGCAACTCGACTAAAATTCAACCGTTTCTTCCAAGAGAAATCAGTATCATAACATCAGTTTCACACAAGGAAGCACGTAAAATCCACGAATGCAAATAATATCACGACAAGCAAGGCTAGCGTAAAAAATAACGAAAAATGTCAACGAATAAGTAAAAAAAAGCAACAGAAAGTAAATCCCCCCAAAACTTGTTGCGTGATTCGGTGAACGCAAGTGCACGTTATCGTAGACAAGTAATAAAGTGATAAGTAAGATATCGTTCCCATGAGGACTGACTTACCAACTACCGATTTATGCGTATTCTAATTTTATTTGAACTATCGAAATTTGAGATGCAAGTAATAATTAAAGAAAATTAATAAAAGAATAAACAGTAAAAACGATTGTTTGAAGAAAGAAAATCAAATAAGGAATAAATCTAGGATTGTGAATCCACCTCGGTTTATCCGAATTACTCTCGATTATATGAATTTAATGATTTCCCAATTTATTGAAGGCGAAGGTTGCTAAAATACTCTACTGCCTCTCCCAAGGTCAATAGATTTTTCTAAGGCGAATAACACACTCTATTCCTAGGTGGATTAATTCGACAATAGGCAAAAAGCACGGAATCTTCAGACAGGCCATGTAATTCCTATGAGTATATTCCTATCTCACAAGATAAAACGGTTCTCACCAAATTTTCCTACCAAATCTCCTCTCCCGATTCGAGTTGCGTAAATAAAATAATTCAATTATGGGCCACACAATTGAAAGCATTAAAAACAATTGGGAAAACTCAATAGAAAAGGGAATTATGTTGATAATCAAAAGTAAATTCGTCAAAACTTCGGTTTCATCAAAATCCTAGAGCAGGGTTTTAGCCTGACATGCTAGAAATTAAAAATACAAAAATAATTAAATAAAGCATAAAGATCAAACTCAGTCGAAGAACTCGGATTCCTCCGTTCTCTAGCTTCCGCTCTCTACTCCTTGGTGTTTTTTGCTTCTTCTCGATTCCTCGATGATGATCGATCCTCTCTTCTCTGATATGACCTTCAATGCTTATTTATAACTCTCCTCAGCCTCCAAAACACGTCCGTGGATTAGGTCGAGAACAGGCTCCAAAAACGGCCCAGAAACACGGCAATTCCATCAAAATTGCCCCGTGGGCCGCGGCTCAGTAAGTGTGTGCCGCGGCCCCTAACCTTCAGCGCCTATACCTGGGCGCGCGTTTTTCTTCACAGGCCGCGGCTCAGCATCCTCGTGCCGCGGCCCTCGGTACAGTGGGTTCAGCGCCTTGCTGTGCCGTGTGTGTGCCGCGGCTCAGCTTCATTGTGCCGCGGCCCCAGGCCAAAAATTGTCGTTTTGGCCCGTTTTTCACCGTTCGAGCTTCCGGACTCCAATTTCCTGCCAAACATAAAAGAATAGTGCATTAAAAGCTCATTTATGCAGATTTAGACATAAAATGGATACAAAATAATGATAAATAAGCGCATAAAAATACGCCTAACAATATGGTATTCGAGGCAGCAAACTGATCCGAGGCGAGGAAAGTACCAATTGCTCAATACTTTCTCGTCAAGGAGGCGGAAACTTGGTGGCAGCGGTGAAACCGCGTGACCCGAAGGCTACGTGGGATGAGTTCCAGGAATTGATGGAGGCCAAGTATTATCTATGGCCGGTGAAAGAGGGAAGGATTAGAGCCTTCTTTGAGGCAAAACCACAGGATATTCCCATCTCAAAGGCAATTAAGGATTATAATCAGCAGCTACATTACGTAAGGAATCAGGTCCAAGATGAACAAGACAAGATCCGCCACTTCGACATGCGGATGAAACCGAGGGTTCGCCACTACATGGCAGGCCTCGAGTGTACGACTTTGAAGGACTATCAGAATAAGGCGATGGCTTATGAGATGTCTTTTTCTGCGATGGAGGTGGCAACGGAGGGTAAAAAGCATAAGACTTCTGGTCAGTTTTCGGAAAGTAAGTATGGCGGACATTAGAAGACTCAGTACAGATCGCGACCTATAGGGAGTCAGCCCCGATCATTTGGGGGAGGACATGGTTCTAAGTGTGCTCCGACTGTCCCTGCTCGTGGTTATACTTGTTTTAACTGTCGTCATCCAGGGCATATAATGAGTGAGTGTGATGGGCTGCCGCTGCAGTGTCATAATTGTGGTCGTCTGGGTCATCGTGCTGCATATTGTGGAGATTCGAGTCGGGCACTAGTTACTCAGGTGTCAGCCTTGGCTACGAGGGAACCGAGCGTGAATCAGGCTCCGACCGCTAATCAGCCTCAGCAGAGTTTCGGCAGGGGTCGGGGACATGAGTAGACTTCTAGAGGGGGAGCGTCTAGTGCGGGGTCTGTTCCATCCCGTGTGTATGAGATGAGACGAGTTGAAGATCCTGATGCGATAGTGGATACAGGTACCGTCCACATTCTTGACCATCCTGTTTCTGTACTTTTCGATTCTGGTGCTACACATTCGTTCATCTCTTTGGATTGCATGCATCGTTTGCGTGTTGATTGTTTGGTTGCATGTGAATCATCTATCGTTAAACTGCCTAGCGGAGATAGAATCGTGGGGGATCGTGAGGTTAGAAATTTTCCAGTGAGTATCGCAGGGAGGGTTTGGCCTTCTAATCTGATTGTGGTATACATTAAAGACGAGGATTTGATCTTTGGTGAGGATTGGTTAGACAGACATGGGGCGGTCATGAACTATAGAACGAGTACCATTTCGATGTTATCCTCTGACGGTACTGAACACTCCTTTGTGGGACGCAAATGGGGTAGTCAGAAATTCTTGATCAGCGTTTTGAGGGAGGTAGTAAATGAATATCCTGACGATTTTCAGATGAGTTGCCGGGTTTGCCACGGGACCGTGAGGTTGTGTTCACCGTTGATTTGGAGCCGGTTGCAGCTCCAATTTCTAAAGCACTGTACCACATGGCACCTGCGGAGATGCAAGAGTTGAAGAAACAGCTGGAGGAATTGCTAGACATTGGTTATATTTGACCGAACGCTTCGCCTTGGGGCGCACTGGTTTTGTTCGTAAAAAAGAAAGATGGGTCACTACGGTTATGCATCAATTACTGAGAGTTGAACAAGGTAACTATCAAAAACAAGTATCCACTTCCGAGGATTGACGACTTGTTTGACCATTTGCAGGGGGCTAAAGTGTTCTCAAAAATCTATCTGAGGTCGGGGTATTACCAGCCCCGAGTGAGGGATTCAGACGAGGTACATCCATTACAAGTTTCTAGTTATGCCATTCGGGCTAACCATCGCCCCAGCCGTGTTTATGCAGTTAATGAACAAGGTCTTCATCGAGTATCTCGATAAGTGTGTAGTCGTCTTTATTGACGATATCCTGATCTATTCGAGGAACGAAGAGGAGCATGCGCATCATCTACACATAGTGTTGAACATTTTGAGAACTCAGCGCCTTTATGCGAAGTTCTCTAAGTGTGAGTACTGGTTGAGAGAGGTTATGCTTCTCGGTCACGTAATCTCGGCCGAGGGCGTTCGTGTGGACCCACACAAAATAGAGGCAGTATTGAATTGGGCACTGCCCCAGAACGTGAAGGAGGTTCATAGTTTTCTGGGCTTGGCCGAATATTATTGGAGATTCGTTGAGGGGTTCTCTAAGCTTGATCGATCGCTCATTCAGTTGTTGCAGAGGTCAGAGAAGTTTGTGTGGACAGATGAGAGGCAGAAGAGTTTTGAAGAATTGAAGAAGCGGTTGACTACCGCTCCCATCTTAGCCTTACCGTGCGGTAATGAGGGCTTTTCAGTTTATAGCGATGCCTCGGGCCAAGGACTCGGATGTGTGCTCATGCAGCATGGAAAGACGATTGCTTATGCTTCCCTTCAGCTGAAACTGCATGAGTTGAATTACTATATACACGATCTAGAGTTGGCCGCGGTCGTGTTTGCGTTGAAGATTTAGCGTCACTATCTATATGGCTCTTCTTGTCAGATTTTCACCGATCACAAGAGCATGAAGTACATATTCACTCAGAAGGAGTTGAACATGATACAGAGGAGGTGGATATAACTGATCAAGGATTACGACCTCGAAATCCTTTATCACCCGGGCAAGGTAAATGTGGTGGCAGATGCCTTGAGTCGGAAATCGGTATCGCTTCAGACACTTGAGTTACTCATGGTTCAGCCAGATCTCCAGCGAGAGTTGATGGAGTTGGGGATCGAGATTGTGTTATCGGGGAGTGGGGGACAGTTGTGCACTCTTGAGATTTCTTCGTCACTGGTCGACGACATCAAATCGATACAGTTAGAGGATTTGATGTTTATCCAGCTTCGTGAGAATGTAGTTAAAGGTAAAGCCCCGAGATTTGTGATTCATGAAGCCCCGAGATTTGTGATTCATGAAGATGGTGCGCTAAGATTCCAAGGTTGGTTGTGTGTACCGAACGACTTGGAATTAAGGCAGAGCATTATGTAAGAGGTTCATGCATCACCTTACTCAGTTCATCCAGGCTCGACAAAAATGTATAAGGATTTGAGGAAGAACTTTTGGTGGAATGACATGAAGAATGAGGTGATGTAGTTTATGGCTAAGTGTTAGACTTGCCGGCAAGTCAAAATCGAACATCAGCGACCAGCCGGGTTATTGAAACCACTTTCCCGTTCCAGAATGGAAGTGGGAGGATCTCTCTATGGATTTTGTCACGAATTTGCCGAGGACGAAGATGGGAATGAACATGGTATGGGCGATCGTGGATCGACTAACTAAGTCAGCACATTTTCTGGGCATCATGGATACCTGGGGTCTAGAGAAATTGGCTCATATATTTATTATACAGATCGTGAGGCTTCATGGTACGCCAAAAACTATTATTTCAGACAGGGATGGCCGGTTTGTATCGTATTTCTGGCAGGCGGTACATAGAGCATTGGGGACACGTTTGCGTTTGAGCACTTCTTTCCATCCTCAGACCCATGACAGTCTGAGCGTGCCATTCTGACATTCGAGGATATGTTGCGCGCGTGTGCGCTAGGCTGGAGTAGCGATTGGGAGGAACATCTGGCACTAATCGAGTTCACTTATAATAATAGCTGGCATGCATCGATTAAGATGGCACCGTATGAGGCGTTTTATGGCCGATGATGTCGATCACCAATATGTCGGAATGAGCTGTCTGCTTTAGTTGGCACCGAGCCGAATCTTGTGTTGGAGACTAGGAGGAAAGTTGAGTTGATTAGAGAGAGAATGCTCGCGGCTCAGAGTCGACAAAAGTCCTATGCGGATGTTAGGCGTCGACCCTTGGAGTTTGAGGTAGGGGATCACTTCTTGTTGAGAGTGTCTCCATCGAAGGGAATTTTCCATTTTTGCTTAGTCCAAGGTATATTGGACCTTTTGAGATATTGGAGTGAGTTGGTGAGTTGGCCTACCGTTTGGCATTACCCCCGTCTTTGAGCTACGTTCATAGTGTTTTTCACGTTTCTCAATTTAGAAAGTATGTTCCAGACCCGACTCACATTATCGATATTGGGGATGTGGAAATCGAGAAGGATGTTATATTTGAGGAGAGGTCAGTAAGGATTTTGGAACGTCGGGATAAACAGTTAAGGCACAAAATCATCCATTTGGTTAAGGTGCAATGGTCGAGACATGGAGTGGAGGAAGCGACATGGGAATTGGAGGAGGATATACGTGCGAGATACCCCGAGCTTTTCGATCCTTAAGTTTCGAGACGAAACTTCTTTTTAGAGGGGGAGAATGTAATATCCGTACTTTTTATTTTAGCAGTTTCTATTTTTGGTGCATGTCAATATTTAATGATTCGCTTGTACTGTTTCGACGTTTTGAATCTATTTTATTCTTGGTGTTTTTACATTTGGACGAGTTTCGGAGGTGTTTTTACGTAATTCGCTTTATGTTATGATTTTGACGCATGTACGTTCGATTCTCATAAGAATTGTTCGATTGCGTTGTTTCGTTGTTCCCATGAGTACATAAGGTAGAATTATTCATGTTGTAGACTTCGGTTCGACTTTTCAATATCGTATCGTGATTTTCGGATGTTTGGGCCGTTTTGTAATTTCCTAAGAGTTTAGGGAAACTACTTCCATTGGGGGTTTTTCGGGAATTTTCCATTCAAACTCGAATTGTTCATTTGTGTTGTAATACTTCTTATCGATTATTGCTATTAGGTGATTCCCAATCCATTTCCTTCGAGTTAAGTCTGTGAGTTGTTGATTCGGGGAGGTTTTGTGAAAACCCTCGCCTGTGTTGATCGTACGTGTATTGTTATGATTGGTAATTTGGGATTGTGGGCGTATTCCGTTCGGTTATTAATGTCGTTTAGCACTGATTCGTGTTAACCAATCGTCTAGGAACGGGCGTTGTCGTTTCGGGTCTTTCCCAGTCCTCGTAGATCTTCCGTTTCGATCACAATGTCTCAAAGGCAAGTACTTTATATTTGTTTTCGTATTCTAGCATTGATTTATGACTTTGCATGTATGTGTGAATGTGAATGCGTATGTTCACCCAGTGATTGGTCTGACGGGGCCTCTGGGGATACGCAATGCCGTGTGTGTGCGTATCATGAACTGGGGTTAACCACCCAGGGATGGTCCGATGGGGCCTCTGTGGGATGCAGTGGCCGTGAGTCTCGTACCAACGGTTAACCTTTGAAATGTTTTATTGGAGAACTATGTTTTGTGCATGTGCACCTTAAAATTCCGGAATATAAATGTTTATAAAATGGTAGTTCAAATGTTATTGTACTTGCACTAGCAATTGGTGCTAACCCTTTAAATGGGGAAAATACTTTTGTATTTTAGGTACAAGTCCTAGGGACGAGCGAGCACGCGGTCAGTATGAAGATGATGGGCAAGAGTGACACTGTTCAGTTGTTCGATTGATTCATGTTGTATTATTTGCTTCAGTACTCGAGTACTTCCTTCATTTTACTTTGTATTGTTCTCAGACCCAATCTTTGGGATGACGTTTGATCATTGAGTTAATGTTGTAAGATAGTCTGTTTGTTATCATTGTCTTTATTTAGTGTCGGTGTATTTATGTCGTAGTGTTTGTCGATGGTTGGGTGGTCGAGATGTGTGTTAGCCTTGTGGACTCAAAGGGTTGGGTCCACGACGCTGTAATATGCCCTGAACGTCTTAGGGGTGTTACAGAACACGTCCACAAATGTCCCCTTGAACTCTTTGTAAGAAGTGAATATTTTGTGTCGAGTCTTTAGCAAAGAATGAGGAAAGTATCAACTTTGCTAGTGAGCAGGCCTTACAAAATGATTTATGGGCATTGAAAATTTCCACGGAAGCCTCGGGACTTGCATAAGATGCATCGACAACCTCATCAGGCATGCGATCTCCATTTCCGTGATACTGTATCAGACTCACTCACATTAATGCCGATGTCGAGTGGTGCTTTCAGTCATTTTATAGATTTGAAAAATGGATGACCGTGTGAGTTTTTCAAAATGCGAATCATCATGTGGCATCCAGGGTGACCAAGTCGGTCATGCCACAATTGGTATGCTTCAGAATCACAAAGTTCGTGACTCACAGCATATGATTCAATAACCTTTATTGTAGTTTGTATAAACCACTACTTATACTCATTGGTTTCTCGAGAACACAACGTTTTCCGCATTCTGCCAGAGTAAC
This sequence comes from Orobanche coerulescens, assembly GCA_033398695.1. Classification (NCBI taxonomy): domain Eukaryota; kingdom Viridiplantae; phylum Streptophyta; class Magnoliopsida; order Lamiales; family Orobanchaceae; genus Orobanche; species Orobanche coerulescens. Next base: position 199,510,672 of record CM065803.1, on the reverse strand, counting down.
ACACCAAAATTCGATCACATTCTCACAACGCGTAACAAGGTGATAACCGTTGGTACGAATGTCCTTAAAACCTAGCAAGGTTCTCTTGGGGTATATAGAGCATTTGTGACATTGATATGCGTACCATTAGGTAGCAAAAAATGAGCAGAAGAACCAATCATTGTTGTTACTAAGGATATGTATGACACAATATCCCTGATAAATGCCTATTCCGAAGAATAGTGTGGGTTGTTCCACTATCAGTAATGCACTCAATTTTATCACGATACATCTACAATAAGACCTGAAACTCGATTAGTCTTGTGTTGAAGACATGGAAACAACTCACTAATTTCGAGTTGGGAAATTCGATCAAGTTGATTAGAACCAAAGTTGGCATAATCGCTGGAAATAAGTTTTGTTCGCTAAAATAGAAATAACTCCTTTGTTAAGAAGTCTATAGATGAACGGTCAGTTGTTTTGAAAACTAGACTTCCATATCTTTTCATACATAAGATGTTCACTTTCTGGATCATTAAACTTAGATCGTAGTGCCCGTTTCAAGTTGCTATTTTGGCATTTCCCTATTTTTGAGTGAAAAAACAAGGTTGAAGTCTTTTCAAAGGCATTATTGTTGATGGAAAAATATGGCAATGATGGCGATTTCTATCTCGATGAATGATCCTTCGGTAACTCCAACTTGATAGACTTGCATAAAAAGTAGGAATGTCGATACATCTAAGGCTGTTTAAAAACCACTGATTCCTTTTGAACTTTCAAAGCATAAATAAATACCAAGGAGAATGCGCCTAGTCGTGATCAAAAGTTTCTAATAAAATGCACCTAGTGCATCAAATTAACCAAGCAATTCTTACTAAGCAATTATTTTGTAAAAACCAAACTAAACTTGCTATTTGAGGGAAAAATAAAATTCATTTTTGCAAAAGCACAGAAACTAATATAATTTTATTCATCATGGCCAACTTTATTACATTCATAGAATATCCCAAAGTAGTTCTCAAATGAAACTAGAAAGAAGACAAAAACTAGTCAACTACAATGATCTTGTCAAAGTCACCAACATTCAAATGTTGATCATTGTTTGTGATGGTGACATGGGGGATCTCAACATGGTTCACCTCCATATTCTCATTATCGTACTCCATGTAATTTGACTCTTGGGCAAATACTGTTTATACTGCCTGTAGTAGGCTTGGATGTTCTTTGGCGCTGTGCAATTGCGGTAAGTATGCTTCTTTGAACTGCAAGTATAGCAATTCTGGCCTTCACTCGGAGTGGGTCCATTCCTGACGGCATGAGGTGGTCCACGTGGTAGGGATCCACTAGGACCGGCGGTCGACCTTGCCTCTTCCACACATTGGAATCGTCTTTTCTCTCGCTTTCTCGAGTCATCCACCCACAGTGCTTGCAAAAACTAAGCAGCATTGCCTTTTTTATTTTGTCGTGTTGCCTTCCTGTGGGTAGCGTGATTCATTTCTGGAATCGGGTTCATACCAGATCGGCGCGCATTGCTTTTGAGAATTATCTTATGATGCCTTTCTTTTTTCACGAGGTGGGAGATAAGGTCTGTTGTGCGGCGATTAATACGCCTCGACGGCGATCGGCATAAGAGCCGAGCGACCAAAGCCAGCATCATATAAACCAAGGCAGACTTTCCAAACGAAGATTCCAGATCAAGTACAGAGCGATCGACATTCAGGGCGATCGTCTCTTGGCACCTAGCGATCGACTCTAGTGCCCGACCAAGGACGATCGTCTTATGCCACGTGTAAAGCCGACATCCGTCAAGGTTTACGAAGACCGAATCTAAGATGAAGACCCACGTGCAGATCCGCAATAGGCGCCGCCAGATAAGGTTTTCCGACTCTAGCCCATCACGAGCTGTAGACGACAAGGACAGCCTCACCTACCGACAGACCCGCCGAAAGGGTCCAAGGTGGGACCTCCCAAGACAGCGACATGAGACACGTGTTGTCTTCTCATTGGTTCGCATAGCTGGCTGCCAGTGGCATCTGCAACGGCCTTATTGATTCAACCTCTTTACGGGACTCAAGACGATAGGGGAAGCCTACTCGTTTCGTTTTGGAGCAAGGGCTCTGACCGCGTGCCTGTTGAAGAATGAGCCGGCGAACCGGCCCATGTGCTGAGATAATCGCCTGCTTAGTTTAATACAGGAAAAGCGATCGACCGTTTGGGATTAAGACATCTCAACTACCTCCTCTTCTATAAATAGGAGACCTCCAACATTTGGAAACTTCCTTCCGAAAGTTGGATCAGACTTCCGACACAGGAAAAACAGCTAAATTCACACAGTTGAATCCTACAGCTAAAAACGCAGCATTTCATCTTTGTTACAAGAACTCACAGAGCAATAACTCTGGTTCTTCCGTCAATCATCATCACTCAAGAGATAGATTACTAGGGTTGTTACACTCATTATAATTGTACTCTAACATTAATATTTGTACTCCAAAGCAGTATTCGTATTAATAGTATCTCGCGAGAGCATTCAAGCCCGGGACTAACAACCCCGGCAAATCTTGTGTTATTTACATTCCTTCGTACGTGATCTCGCATTTTGTTTGTTACTCACCCGTAGCCATATCCAACAAACCTTTCCGTATAATATTTTGGGTAACAACAATTGACGCTAGAAGAAGGGCTTTTACCCTTATTTTCTCTCCCACTGTTTAGAAGAACACTCACTGTTCTCCGGAACATATACTTGAAGAAACACTCACTGTTCTTCAAAGAAAAACCTTCAAGATAATGACGTCTGCCACCACCTCGAAGAGAGCAACCCTACGGTCCGCCGGGCGCCTAATTCCGTCCGAGATTGAGTCCCAACCTACGACGGAGGGAAGCCGCAGCGACGTGAGACTCTTAATCCCTCCTCCGAGGGACGGCCCCAGCCTCTCACTCGATCAATTCCAAACCGCGGAACAGATCGAGGAGGCCCTGGCCATCCTAAGGGAGCGACGGAGAGCATGTGATGCGCCCGCTATAACCCCATCAGCCATCCACCGCGCGGGCAAGCGAAAGCTCAAGGGGTTACTTATCGAGCAATCGTCAGAAAGCCCCGATTCACAAGAAAAGGCACTCACAAGGCGGGACAGTTCCATCTTCAACCGGCTTGGAAGTGACCCTTCATGGCGACCGAGGGATTCTGGCCCCATCCATGAGACATCGGAGCCCGAATCCGTCACCAGGAGTTCGGCCATTTGGCTCCCCCTCGCCAAAAAACCGAGCTCGGAGGTGAAGACCTCATCGCCTACCGCGGAGCCAGGAGATCAGTACACGATCGCCTCGGCTCCCGCTCCGAGAGCCAAACCGCAAACAGCCAGGCTACAACGATAGCTGCAATGCAACGCCAGCTCGATGATATGAAAGCGCTCCTAGAAACTGGGGCAGGCACCAAGAGAAAGGTCGTCGGACCAAGTGAGCCGCTCGCGGTCCAGATCGAGCTTGCCCCCGTGCAACCAAAGATCTCTCCTCCTCAAACATCTTTGTATGAGGGGAGATCGGACCCCGAGACTCACTTAAGCAGGTTCCGGATCTATATGACTGGATGTGGAGCATCAGACGTGACAAAATGCCGAATGTTCTCATTGACATTGGACAATCTTGCCCATAGGTGGTACATCTCATTGCCACTGCGCTCAATCAATTCCTTTGAAAAACTGGCGAGCGACTTCACGTCGTACTTTGCCGCCAAGGTCGCTCGACCAGAAGGTCCCCACCGCATGATGAAGATCAGGCAGGGGAAAGACGAGTCCGATGCAGATTACATCGACTAGGTGAATGAAGTAGTCCTCACCGGTGAGCCCATAAGCGACGAGCTCGCCCTCTACTTGGACCTGGGGGGATTCGATGGTCTTTCGCCCATGTTCAGGCACCTCACGAAGGACATCCCCCCAACCTATGCGATCTTCTGCGCCAAGGCTGCCGATTTTCTGGCCAGGCAGAGGCTGCTCACCCTTCGCCTAGGCGAGGGGACGCCGTCTCCCATCCAAAAGACGGTGATTGCCAAGTCCAAAAAGGCGGTCGCCAAGCCACCCGGTGATTTCAAGGCCTTCGAGGATGTGGAAGACCGTCTCCTCCACAACCTCAATCTATCTCCGGCCCATATTTTCAACACCATCAAGGGGCGCAAATGGCTAAGCAAGCCAAGGGCGATAAGGGACAACGGTCATCTGGACCGCAATAAATTTTGTGCTTACCACAAGAGTCCCGACCACAACACCAACCAATGCCGCGACCTCCTCAGACAACTCTGGAGATTGTTCGAGGAGGGCAAGCTGGACAGTTTAGTGACTTAGCCGGAGCCCCGGGAAGAAAGGACCAAGGGTCGCGATCGGCGATAGAACGACGACCGTCAATCTCCCAAACCGGTCGCCAGAGTCGAAATCAACAAGCCGAAGGACTCATACGAGTCGACCCCCCGATCAACCTCGGCGGCCGGATCTATATGCTTCAATCAAGAGGTGGGAACTTCAGAGATCTTTCCCCGATTCCCACCATGTCAAACGAAAGGCTACTGCCCAAGCAACGTCTCCAAAAAGAGGATGACTTGCTCGCCCTCTAAAGTTCGTCATATAACATGATGGACCTAGGCAAGCGATCGCCTCCCCCAGCACAACGTATACTGTCAAGGATCGCCATCTAACATGACGGTCCGAGGTAGAAAAGTGCAGCCATGGTTCTGGAGGTTGATGGAACCGAAAGCCCATCCATGCAAGGTTCCTTTGGGCAGAGATCGCTCACCCTTTCGTTTAAATACGAGGCGGGCGTAGCCGAAGGACCCTCCAAAACAGATCTGTGGACACGTTCGCCCGCCCTCAAAGGTCCATCATCTAATATGGTGGACCCGGACAATGCGACGTGTCCCTCCCCCCATCACTACGTATGCCCTCAAAGGTCCGTCATCTAACATGTCGGTCCCAGGCAGAAAACTGCTAACAAGCTGCGATCGCGGAGTCGATTAATCCGACGGCGCCCTGTGCAAGGACTCCTCCAGGCAGAGATCGTCCGCCCCATCGCTACATTGCGAGGCAAAATGTAACCTTTGGAGGACCCTCACAATTAAGTGAGTCGCGAGAAGTAGGCCATCCGACGGAATGTCGCTTGTGCACAAGACATGGTCGCGGAGGTCGGTTCCATCGAACTCCACGACTGTGCACGGTTCCTCTAGGCCGAGATGGTCGGCCTTCCTCGAGGAATCTGCAAAATTGAAGATCGCTCGCTAAATGATTTATTTTCGTTCCCTTACTTTCACTAAGTACACAAAAACAAGGGGTAGAGCGGAGCCATACATACGATCGGCTTTGTTCAAATACACATATGACGATCGGCTTTGTTCTGAAAATTACCAGTATGAGTTTAAGTATATCAATCCATTTGGAGTTATACGTACGACAACCGCTCCTCAGACACTTGTGTAAAGTCAAATGCAAAAGATTCAGACAGATGATCGTACAAACAAGAAGTCAAAAGGAGATTGATTTCATTTCATTGTAAATACAAGTACAGTCGCCCGAAGGCAAAATACAACAAAATCTGTAAAATTACAAGCAAAAACAAAAAAGGGCAGGCTAGCTCAAGCTGCCCCTGCCGAGCCATCTCCCCCGGCCGTAGGATCGGCGTTCGCTCCCTCACCGGCATCAGGCACGGCGCCCCCATCCTCCGGGGCATCCGGGTGAACGAGGTTGTCCGGCGACGGATACCAGCTCAAGTCGACTCCGAGATCAGAGAGGTCGAGGATAGGCACAAAGAAGGCTGGCTGCAAAGGGTGCTCAAGCACGTAGGCTTTGAAGTTGTCAACCAAAGGGCCGACCTCGAGCCCACCTTTCTTGGCAGCACGGATTGCATCAGCATAAGCCATATAATAGGCAAATTCGCTGACGTACTCCACGTTAAGGAAGGGGTCGGCCTCGGTCGCCTCCAGCTTTTCCCTCAACTCTGCAACCGTCTGGTGTGCGCCTTGGAGCTCGGCAACCTTAGAAACCACCTCTCCCTTCGACGACTCTAGTTCGCCATTCAATCGGTCAGCAACCGCCTTCAGCTCAGCTGCGTGCGACCTGCGGGTTTCCGTCATCTGGTCACGCATCCGGTCCGTCTCCGCCGGGCTCGTTCGAGGTCCTGCCTCGCCTTCTTTGCTGTGTCCACGGAGCTCTTCTCCATCACCACGAGCCGGTTGACAAGCTCCGCATTTTGTTTTTGAGCGGCCTCGAGGTCTGCATGGAGACGAGAGGTGGAGGGCCGCCCCTCATAGTCCCTCACGGCCTGAGCAGCTATCGTCGCCGTCTGAAGGGCCAGAGCAAAAGTCGCCTACATCGCATCAGCGGACCGCCGACGTGCGATCGCATCCAGGTCCGTCGTCCAGGCTTTCGGCAGGGAGGCAGCAGCCCGAGCAATGTAAGAAGGGATATCGCAGGCCTCGCGAGGGGCATTGCCCGACAAAAAGACCAGCACCATTCGCGAGCAGTTCGGATCGGAGCGACGGACCCTGCACCAAGAACAAAAGAGTTAGTATACTTCCAACAAAGGAAATATCATAACCCAGCAAAACAACTAAACTCTCCTTTCGACCTTCTCCGGGTCGCGGCCAAAGAACGGCCTCTCACGAGGGGTCTCGGCACGAGCAATCACCGTGGATTCTAGGAAGTTCAAGGCGGGCGTGGACCCCTCCGTCATTGGAATCACAGAAAGTGGAGGTGCAGAGATCGGCGGCACAATGGTGGGCGCATCAGCTGCAGCGGAGGTCGAGGGCTCCACCACCCTCCGCCTTTTGCGATTGAGTCGGAGTCCTTCCTCCTCCTGCGGCTCTTGCTCATCGGCGACCAACTCCACGACAGGCCTGGACTCTGGGATAGGTCGGATCGGCATTGCAGGGACTCGGCTCATTTTCTTCCCTTGGCGCAGATGACTCATTATCCCGGGGTTCGACATGGAGACCTATGTCGGGGGCTCTAAGTAGCGGGGGAAGCGGATTTCTGCAAAAAAAGCGATCGACAAAAGTTAGTCACCTTCGTCAATCAAGGCGATCATCAAGCAAAAGAAGATCGTAAATATTTGTACCTGGGACCCTTAAGTGGCGGGGAAAGTGAAACAATCGAGCGGCCAACCAATGAGCTTCGTTGTTGATCCGGCGAACGTCGATATGACTGTTTGGAAGACTATGTATTCGCTCCCAGACGATCGCAAAATCAAAAGGTAGATCGCCTGCTGCCGGAACAAGGGTATCTGCAAAAATAAAGCCAAATTAGATCAGTTCAGGATATATCCGAACGAAGGGAGAGTCAAAACCCTTACTCGGATTCCTCTCCCGGAAGCCGGTGAGTATATCCAACTCATCGGTGGGATTGTCACTCGCGGCCGATTTCCACGCACCGCCGACCCAAAACCACTTTGTCAGGTCGCCCCGGACCTTGTTCGGCACCCCTAGGATCACCCGGCCCGAGCGACCTTGAATGTGGTAGCCGCCAACGGAACCCTTCTGAGCCATCAACTTAAAGAGATAGTTCATCTCCAGCGCCGAAGGAAGACGGAACAGCCAGTGACCGCCAAACAGAGTAAAGGTGCAGATGATCTGCAACCAGGCATTCAGCGTCAGTTGTAGCGACGCCACATTCCAAGCAGTCAACAAGTAGGACACGGCGAACGGCAGTGGGAACCGCAGACCGGCCCCCATGATTGCCTCATTAACGGCGACCATACCCTCAGGAGGTTGGTTGGCACGTTCATTCTTGGCGGGCACATAAAGGGAAACGTCAGAGGGGACATCGAACTCTGATCTCCAACGAACCAAATCCTTCCTGGTCGCCGAGCTCTTAATATAGCCAAGGGTCCACGGGGAGCGGCACGTGGCCCGGAACAACGATCGCCTTTCAGGATCATGGGGATGGGCGACCGAGTACTCGCGGAAATTAAACTTGAGATTTGGGCCGGCCAGTTTCTCCATAAGGTCGGCAAAGTCTGAAAAGGCTTTGCCGAACGCACTGTTTTGCTCCCAGTACGCTTTTATTGCCATCTCCTCTTCGACCAGCGAGCGCTTATGCTCCGCCTCCGCCAACCTGGCCGCGTCAGCTTCGTTGAAAAGTTCTTCAACCTCCGCGGGTTCAATCCCGGTGCGGATAGCCTCGACGGCCATCTCCACGTGGAACTCCGCGGAGGTTTCATCCCGAGCAGTCGAAGTCCCGGCGGCGGAGGTGCTACCCGTCTCAAACACCTTTGAAATTCCTCCGGACATCTTCAGAAAAAGAAAAGGAAAGAGAAAAGGCTTTTGTTCTTACCTAAAAAGTCTAGTTGAACAGCGCTCGGCAACTCAAATCTTCAGAGAAATCGGGCGCTACTTTCTTCTCAGGCGAAATGCATAAGGTCATAAACCCTGAAACCCTAGTCCCTTTTATAGGCGAGAGTAGGGGGCTTCTGGGAAAATAAGCATATTCTCGAGGGCCGAAGCACAAGGGTTGGATAATTCCGCATTTAATGCCGCCCACGAATCCCGCGTGCGCGTCGTTTTGAGGGCACGCCAAAGGACAGAGTCTGACAAACTGTCGGACTCCCCCAACAGGAATGCGACGCGTGCCCTAACGACGTTTCAAGTCATCTTTCACTTCCCGCTCTTTTCAGCGACCGAGTAGGTCGTCCTAATTCAAAATCAAGGTCCACTCGAGAAAACGATCGCCCGTAGAACTACCTCACCCCACGTCCTTAACATCGGAGCGAGTTGGGGGGTAATTGTTGTGCGGCGATTAATACGCCTCGACGGCGATCGGCATAAGGGCCGAGCGACCAAAGCCAGCATCAGATAAACCTGGCAGACTTGCCAAACAAAGATTCCAGATCAAGTACAGAGCGATCGACATTCAGGGCGATCGTCTCTCGGCACCTAGTGATCGACTCTAGTGCCCGACCAAGGACGATCGTCTTATGCCATGTGTAAAGCCGACATCCGTCAAAGTCTACGAAGACCGAATCTCAGATGAATACCCACGTGCAGATCCACAAAAGGCGCCGCCAGATAAGGTTTTCTGACTCCATCCCATCACCAGCTGTAGACGACAAGGACAACCTCACCTACCGACAGACCCGCCGAAAGGGTCCAAGGTGGGACCTCCCAAGACAGCGAAATGAGACACGTGTTGTCTTCTCATTGGTTCGCACAGCTGGCTGCCAGTGGCATCTGCGGACTTTAAGGAAACCGGACCATGTGCTAAGACTATCGCTCGCTTAGTTTAATACAGGAAAGGAGATCGCCCGTTTGGGATTAAGACATCTCAACTACCTTCTCTTCTATAAATAGGAGACCTCCAGCATTTAGAAACTTCCTTCCGAAAGTTGGATCAGACTTCTGACACAAGAAAAACAGCTAAATTCACATAGTTGAATCCTATAGCTAAAAACGCAGCATTTCATCTTTGTTACAAGAACTAATAGAGCATTAACTCTGGTTCTTCCGGCAATCATCAACACTCAAGAGTTAGATTACTAGGGTCGTTACACTCATTGTAATTGTACTCTAACATTAATATTTGTACTCCAAAGCAGTGTTCGTATTAATAATATCTCGCGAGAGCATTCAAGCCCGGGACTAACAACCCCGGCAAATCTTGTGTTATTTACATTCCTTCGTATGTGCTCTCGCATTTTATTTGTTACTCACCCGTAGCCATATCTAGCAAACCATTCCGTATAATATTTTGGGTAACAACAAGGTCGCTAAAATTTTTATTCTCTCTTCCTCTTAGACAACACGCAGCAGATGAGCAATCACACTTGCTCCCACGAAAAACGTGTTAAGAGTCATTTCGATGAAGTCTTGATCGGACTTCTTGACACTAGAAAAACCAAGATCAGCACAAAGATCGAGGACGGCTTGATTATAGGCCTCCACATTCGCATAATCCAAGAACCAGATTTGCTCTCATTGAAGTTTCAATTCGGTAAAGCGCCGATCATGCACATTATTAAAATGTTGTTTAGGTGTATCCCATAGTTCTTTGGGAGTTTGCAAACTTATATCACTTTTTCAACAACGGATGTATATGTCTACCCAAGTACATCAATGCATTAGCCTTGGTTTCGTCGCTCGGTTCCTGAGCGGCTGGCTCATTAGAGGGAAAGATGGTGGTAGTAAATTTTTTACCGACGAATGCCAAGCGAACATCTGAGGCCCACCCATGGTACTCCTTACCAGCATGATTAAGGATTTTGAACTCTGGGTGAATATTTGTAACAACCCAAATAACTCAAAGGTCGTTATATGCCGTAGAACCCTCCTAAAGTTCTACCAAGCTAACCATTCACATACTCACACATCTCATTCAAACATAACACACTTAATAATATAATACAGTTCGTGGCCTAGGTCAAAATATTTGAGTAAAAATAATATATGCCAGAAAGTAACTGTCGGGATTCGGTGATTAAAAACGAGTTATGCAATGGAAAAAAGGTCAAACCGGATAAAAACCAAACCCCAAAAATGGATCAATCAAGCATCGTATAAATGAATATAAATTGACGAAGATAAATAAAGAAATCATACCCTCGTTGACCTTTGATAATATCTTCTTGATTCCGAGCACGACTACGAATCCAATCGCACGAGCTTTTGGAAATTCCCTAGCACCGAAAATACCATGCCTCTACGTATCACGCGTTGAAAAGATGACCAGAAAAATATAATCGTCACTCAAAGACCTCCAAGGTCGACGGCTATTTGAAGTGATGAAAGGGTAAATTTTTCTTTTAATTCTAACTCTCAAAGAATTAAATTTGAAGATGAAATAATATCTCAAAACTATTTTGAAGATGAAATTTCTTCTTCTCTTTTTCTCTCATTCTCTCTTACTGTCGGCCTCTATTTCAATCTGATTGAAAGTGTTCAGCTCCACTCCTTTTAAAATGGTCTTTCAAGCCTTATAATATAATGATATATCTAATATACATTATTTCAACCAACATGTGAAGAATCACCATTAAAAAGTGGTTCACATGAGTTGGTCAAAACCACCACATAACATAAACTAATGTGGTGGATCGGCCATGAGGAGAAAAAGAAGTTTAGTTTGTTTCGGTCCGTGAAACGGACCCTCTTGTATCTAATTTGATAGATAAACATTGGTACATTTCAATATTAATGCAATTAATTAATTATATTAAATATAAATTCTCTAAGAATTAATATGAATTTAATTAATTACTCAGTAATTTATTTAATTCACTAGATCGATTTTATTTATTCAATAAATTAAAATAACCATTATCCAATAATTTAAATTAGACATCTAATGTCTTATATTTATTAAGAGAGAATATCCTTAGTTATATTTCGTCATCTATCATGTACCGCTACTTCATATGTTCGTCTCAATCGGCAATGGGAGGAACCAAAGAGTGTGAGTAACACTTAGCCAATCCCGTGGCTCACACTGTAACCCAACCGAGAACGAATGATAGAGATCATTTCAAAACCTTTATGTTTTGAATACCTTATACGTATAGACCCTTCAATCAAATGTCCCGATCAAGTATTAGGGTCACGGTAATGTCAAACCCTATTATAACTTGACTTTATGTATTTGTTAATGCAAACTGAGATCACCGAGCTCTCGTGTATCAAATACAACTAGCTCTAACTGCTTTGGCCAAAGACTTATGATCTCATTCGCCATTAACCGCATAGGACATTTACCTGCTCACTTACAGGAGAAAGAATTATATCTTGTTAATTAGTAGAGACTGCTACTTGCCCAATAAGTTGTATTTTAAGGTTGACCCCACCAACCGACGATTGGATCGAACTACTCCAATGACTAACTTAATGTCACAGCACATCTCCTGCTAAAACCTCAAGTCAAAGGTCCATGTATACCTATTAAACCTGTCGATTCAGTCATTGACAATCCCTGAGTGATATCCATGTGAAAGTATCGAGATAAGTCGTGTTCGAGTATACTAATCCCATTAGCATACCTATAACGTGTGCTCCCACTAACCCTTAGTGAAGAAAGGCACTCTACATGTCAAAGAACACGTTATACAAGTCTTGTATAAACTTAGTGCCCAGTTAAGTTTTATCGAATTGCGAACTAATTAAGCATTCGAGCGCTAAACACTTCCAATGTCTATCTCCTTATCTTCATAATGAGCGGAATATTTACTCTCAAATGAAAGGACTATTATTTTATATACCAAATCACAATGCCTGTGATATACAATAATATAAATAATTAATGCCCTACAATGCAATGCTCTTACTCTCTCATCCTCCGAGTGGCATTCGAGGGCATATTCCTAGCAATCTCCCACTTGCACTCAATGCCACAAACTATGGTCTATAATACCCATACTCTCCAGATGTCTCTCTCTAAGACTTTCTGAGATAGTGGCTTGGTCAGCGAATCAACAACGTTATTTGTTGTGTCTTCTCTCTGCAGTGTAATGTTCCCTTTCTGAACCATTTCTCTAACAAAATTATATTTTCTCTCAATATTTTTGGTGTTGTGGTGAGCCCTAGGCTCCTTAGCCTATGCAATAGCTCCATCGTTTTCACAATACAGCATCAGGGGCTTTTCTGCGTTAGGAACCACTTGAAGTTCCTCAGTAAACTTCTTAATCCAAAAGGCTTCTTTAGCAGCCTCGGTGGCTACCTGATATTCGGCTTGGCATGTAGAGATAGTAGTCAGGCTTTGCTTGGCAATTCTCCAAGAGACCGCCCCACCATTCAGAATAAAGATATACCCTGATGTGGACATCTGAGCATCCATGTCCCCCGAAAAATCTGAGTCTGTATAACCCATCCCTTAAAGTTCTCCACCGCCGTATGTAAGAACCAAGTCTTTAGTCCTCTTCAGGTACTTAAGAATGTTCTTCACAACAGTCCAATGCTCCTGTCCTGGATTTGACTGAAACCGACTTACTATGCTCACAACATAGGCAATGTCCGGTCTAGTGTCATAGTGTACATGAGGTTACCCACTGCCGAAGCATAGGGCACCTTACTCTTTTCCTTTCTGTCTTCCTCACTTTGAAGACACATCTCTAAGGAAAGTTTTATGCCATGTCGCATAGGTAGGAACCCCCTTTTAGAATCTTCCATCCTAAATCGCTTCAGGATCTTTTTTATATAGAGGGCTTGGGAAAGACCTAATATTCTTTTCGCTCTATCCCGGTAGAGACGAATACCCAGAATATAGGTAGATTCTCCCAAGTCTTTCATTGAGAACTTTTTAAGCCAATCTTCCACAGAACTGAGCATTCCTACGTCGTTTCCTGTAAGTAGAATTTCATCCACATATAATACTAAGAATGCAATTTTTCACCCACTAACCGTCTTGTAAATACAGGGCTCCTCTTCGTTTTGGACAAAATAAAACTCTTTAACTGTCTCATTAAAATGAAGATTCCAACTTTGCGATGCTTGCTTCAGTCCATAAATGGCAAGATGAAGTTTGCATACTTTATGAATATTGGTTTCAGATATGAATCCCTTAGGTTGTTCCATATAAATCTCCTCCTCGAGGAATCCATTTAGGAATGACGTTTTCACATCCATTTACCATATTTCATAATCTAAGTGGGCTGCTATGGCTAGCATCATGAGAATAGACTTAATCATATCTACAGGCGAGAAGGTCTATAAGTAATCAATTCCTTCTCTTTGGGAATAACCATTTGCCACAAGCCTAGCCTTATAGGTGTCAACCTTGCTATCTCTATCAGTATTTCTTTTATAGATCCATTTGTTTCCAATAGGCACCATGCCCTTAGGACGATCTACTAAACTCCAGACCTGATTAGCATGCATTGAGTCTATCTCAGCTTCCATAGCTTCTTGCCACTTGGCAGAGTCAACATCTACCATCGCTTGGTCATATGTAGAAGGATCATTCTCATGACTATTTTCTGTCATCTCATGGATACCCAGTTCCTCTCAGGTAATTGAGAAATTCTACTAGACTTGCGAGGTTGTGTTTGTATTTCAGAAGGTTTGGTTCTAATATCTTGCACATGTGTCTCATTTGGTGTTTCTTTTATTTCTTCCAAAGCATGCGCCTCATTCATGAATGAACTCATCTTCCAGGAAGTGTGCTTGTAAAGTGTTGTTACCCAAAATATTATCCGGAGATAGTATTGCTGGAATGATCGAGTAACAAACAAATGCGAGAACACTTCCACGGGAAAATAAATAACACAAGGTTTGCCGGGGTTGTTAATCCCGGTCTTGAATGCTCTCGCGAGATGTTATTAATAAATATACTGTGGAGTACAAATATTAATGTTAGAATATATTACAATGAGTGTAAAGACTTCTAGTTATCTAAGCTGTAGAGCGTGTAGATTGTCGGAAGAACCAGATATGAAGATCTGTGAGTTCTTGCTTGGGAAGTATTATGAGTGTGTATGAATATCACTATGAATGTGTAAGTGATTGCCAGATGAGTCTTTGATTCTCTCTCTGTATGTTTTGCACTTGTATTCACGATGATCATTTTTTGTTCTTGTGTTATGAGACTCCTATTTATAGGAGACAAGGTTGCTGGGACCTCTCCGGCGATCGCGGGCGACTGCCGTTTTCTATATGATAATAAGATGGACGATCGTCCCGTCACGTGGGTCTGTTCCCTTAAAGTCTGGGGCTGCTGCTGGTGGCCAGCTGTGCGAGCCAATGGGAAGCCTGCACGCGTCCTGAGTCGCTGTCCGGGGAGGACCCACTTTGTACCTTTCGGCGGCCCTGTCGGTAGGTGAGGTAGGTGACAGGCTGGGGTCAAAGGTCTAATCTGTCGGCGCCTTTAGCGGATCTGCACGTGGGTCACCGTCCAAGATTCGGTCTTCGATGACTTTGACGGATGTTGGATTCATACGTGGCACAAGACGATCGTCTCTGGTTGGACATCATAGACGATCGCCAAGTACCAAAAGGCGATCGCCGGATACCAAAAGACGATCGCCGTGGGTGCCGGCTGCTGGGTGTTTGCCCAGAGTATGGCTTCTATGGTTGGCTCTCTGATCATTATGCCGATCGCCATCGAGGCGTATTAATCGCCGCACAACAATTGCCCCACAGCTCGCTTCGATGTTGAAAACACGGGGTGAGGTGGCACTATTGGCGATCGCCAATGTTTAGACGATCAGGCGATCTGATTTCAAATTTGGACGATCTCCTTTTGCGCTGGGAGCAGCGGCAAATGAAGGCAGGCTCTCGACACGTTGCAAAGACATGCGTCGCGCTACCATTGGGGGAGTCCGATGGTTTGTCAGACTTGTCGCCTGGCGTGCCCTCAAAAAGATGCGTACGCGGGATTCGAGGGCTGCATTTAATGTGTCCCCCCCGACGATTGCACTCCAGCCCTCGGAATTTCGCCTATTTGCATGGAGACCCCTGCTCCCGCCTATAAAAGGGGCTAGGGCTACTTCATTTCTACTCTTCACGCACCCTTGCCTTCTTGCTGAGACTCTGCAGAAATTTCCAAAGCTCCTTGTGCCGATCGTCCTCCTTTCTTAGGTAAGAAAACCAATCTTCTTTCTCCCTTTACTTTTTATAATATGTCTGGAGGATCTAAGACCTTCGAGACCGGAAGCACCTCCGCCGCCGCGACTTCGCCTGACCGGGAGGAGATTCCCATGGGACTTCATATGGAAACGGACGTTGAGGCTATTCGTGCGGGGATTGCACCCGCAGAACTTGAAGAGCTCTTCAACGAGGCCGAAGTGGCGAGAACGACGGCGACGGCGACGGCAGAGCAGGGGGGCTCGCCGGTGGATGTAGATGAACTGGTGCGGCTGTCTTGGGAACGGGATAGCGTGTTTGGCCCGTCCTATATGGCTTTCGCCAAGCTTATAGAGGGGATCGCCGGACCCTGTCTAGAATTTGATTTCGAAGCTTACTCCGCTGCTCATCCCTACGAACATGTGAAGCGGACGGCGTTTCGGGCTGCCGACCCGTCTCGGTGGACTCTTGGTCAGATCCGGAGTTCGGCGACCCGGAAAGACTTGAGACGCTGGAGGGCGAAATATCACATTCCTTCTGATGTTTCATTGCACGTGCCTTTGGAAAATGAGCGTTTCGATCAACCTCCCGAGGGTCTGGTCGCCGTGAATGAGATGATTATGGAGGCCGGCATGCGGTTCCCCTTGCCGTTCGCCGTATCCTTTTTATTGATCGCCTGGAATTTGGCACCGCTCCAACTGACGCCGAACGCCTGGCTACAGATCATCTGTACTCTGACACTTTTCGGCGGTCATCGGTTGTTCCGTCTCCTTTCTGCGATGGAGATGAACTATCTCTTCAAACTGGCTGCGCAGAAAGGGTCGATCGGCGGTAATCACATTCAAGGTCGAATGGGAAGAGTGGTCCTCGGTGTGCCGAACAAGACCCGGGGCGACCTGGCAAAATGGTGCTGGGTCGGCGGAGCGTGGCGATCGGCGTCGAGTGATAGGCCGGAGGAAGAGTTGGAGATTCCCACCAATTTTCGGGAGAGGAATCCGAGTAAGGGTTTTAACTCTCCCTTTGATCGGACTTGTCTTGGACTGATCTAATTTCGTTTCCTTTTTGCAGGACCCCTTGTTCCAGCGATCAACGATCTCCCATTTTATTTCTTGATCGTCTGGAAGCGAATTCGCGCTTTGCCGGACTCTTACATAGACGTTCGCTCACTCGGTCACGAACTTCATCGGTTGGGGGCACGATTGTTCCGCTTCCCTCGTCATCTGAAAGTTCGAGGTATAAATTATACTTCTTCCTTGCTTGACGATCGTCTGATTTGACAGAGGTGTTTAACTTGTCTGAATTTGTTCTTTTGGTAGAGATTCATTTTCCCCGCTTCGCCGAGCCGCCGCAGGATATCGCCATGTCTAACCCTGGCCTCATCGGTCGTCTTCACCTGGGTAAGAAGACGGGTCGCGTTCCTGCGTCGACGTCTCGCCCCGTCCATGTGGTGAGGCCCGCTGTGGTGCCGGTCGCCGAGCCGGAAATTCAGGAAGAGGAGCAACTGCAGCGCAACCGCAAGAGGCAGAGGCCGGAGGAATCCCTGCCGACTACTGAGGCGGACGTGTCTATTTTGGAGCCGCCTGTTGCCGCAGCTCCTATCTCCGCTGTTCCGATGGTGGAGGGATCAGGCTCCAGGCCCTCGGCGTCTGGCTCCAGATCATCGGCCGGCTTCTTGAAAAAAGTGGCGATCGCCGAAGCTGAAACTTCTCGGGGCAAGCCCTATTTTGGCCGCGACCCTGAATTGGTCAACAGGTAAGACCGGATTGATCTTTCCGAGTTAGGCAATTTGAGTATGGTATATTCTAACTCCTTTATCTCTTTTGTTTGTGTTGCAGGGTCCGTCTTGCTGATCCGGACGTCTCGCCGATGGTGCTGGATTTCCTGTCAAGTAAGTCTCCGCAGAAGTCCCTCTACGTCCCTACTTACGTCCAGAAGGCCATCACCTCTCTGCCCAAGGCTTGGACGACCGATATCGATGCGGTCGCTAGTCGGCGATCCGGAGATGCCATGCAGGCGACCCTTGCCCTGGCTCTCCAGACGGCGACGATGGCCGTCCAAGCTGTAAGGGATTACGAGGGGCGACCCTCTAATGCTCGTCTCCATAGCGACCTCGAGGCCGCCCGGAACAAAAACGTTGAATTTGCTAACCGGATCCAGGCTAGGGAGAAGGAGTACATAGAGACGGCCAAACGAGCTAAACACGACATCGATCGGATGAAGCAGGAGCTGAGCCGCTCCAAGGAAGTGGCCGATCGGTTCCGTGACCAGGAGAAGGAAGCTCGTCGGATGCATGTGGCTTCGCAGGAGGAGGCGGCTGGGTTGAAGGCGACGGTGGATCGGCTCAACAGCGAGCTGGAGGCGGCGAAGGGAGAGCTTGAGAAAGCTGAGGGAGAAACGGCCGCCAAGGTGGTCGAGCTGGCGGAAGCTGAGAAGACAACCACGGAGTTGAGAGGGCAGCTAAAGGCGATCGAGACCGATCCCTACCTCAATGTGGCACTCGTCGGCGAGTTCGCCTATTACGTGGCCTATGCCGACGCTGTCCGAGCCGCCAAGAAGGTAGGGATCGAGATCGGTCCTATGATGGAGAGCTTCAAGGCTTATGCGCTCGAGCACCCTTTGCATCCAGAGTTTTCCCTGCCGATCCTTGACCTCGTCGACTTGGGGATCGACTTGAGTTGGTATCCTTTCCCGGACAAACTCATTTATCCTGAGGCCGATGGGGGAGCTCGTGCCGATCTGCCACCTGGGGGCGAAGACCAGCCGGAGGGACCTTGAGAGATTTCCTTGTCTTCCTTGTAACTTTTTTTCTCTTTCTTTGTATTGCCTTCGGGCTTCGTATTGTACGAACTCCTTGTCATGAATAAAATACTCCCTTTTTATATCTGTGTCTTTACATGTACGATCGCCTTTTGAATGTTTGCATGCGAATTTTTTCATGTATGTGTATGATTGCTTCCGATGTCTTGTTCATCCGACCGATTGTTTGAATGTTTGAATGTATCGACATGTTTTGGAAATTCTTACTTGTAAATATTGTTGAACAATTCCGATCGTCCTGCGTGTGTTTGAACGAAACCGATCCAGTATGGTTCCTTCTTTCTGATCGCATTTAGGATTAGCTTGCCTCCTTTGCCCCCTTGTTTTTGTTTACTTATTATAAGTAAGGGAACACAAATAGTATGTCTGGTGAGCTATCTTCAGTTTTGCCGATTGTGAGGAACCGTGCACGGTCGCGGAGTTCGATGGACCGACCTCCACAACCGTGTCTTTGTGTGTGAGGGATATTCCCGCGACTCACTTTATTGTGAGGGTCCTCCATTAGGCTACACCCGCCTTATGTTTAAATGAAAGGTGGGCGGTCTTGGTCTGGAGGAGTCCTTGCACGGGGCGTCGTCGGTTTATTCGACTCCATGTCCGCGGCTTTGTTAGCACTTTTCTACCTCGGGTCGGCATGTTAGATGGCGACCCTCGACGGTATACGTTGTGAAGGGGTAGGGACGCGCCGCCTTGTCCGGGTACATCATGTTAGATGATGTACCTTGAGGGCGTGCGAACGTGTCCGCAGATTAGTTTGGAGGGTCCTTCGGCTACGCCAGCCTCGTATTTAAACGAAGGGCGGGCGATCTCAGCCCAAAGAAACCTTGCATGGGCGAAGTTGTCGGTTCCATCGACTTCCAGGACCATAGCTGCATTGTTTCTATCTCGTATCGCCACGTTCGAACGACGATCCTTGACGGTATACGATATGCCTGGTGGGGCGATCGCTAGAATAGATGGGATAGGAAGAAATCTCATTATATTCTTTGTACACTGGGTAGTTGAAACTGAATACAAAATTTTCACTAGTAGTACTTCTTTAGATGTACGACATTCCAGGGATATTGATCCGGAGTACCATCAGGGTGTTCAAGTTCGTAGGCTCCCTTAGTTAGCCATTTAGATATTCTGAAGGGGCCTTCCCAGTTCGGACCAAAGACACCTGTGTGGGTCTGGATCTTTTTGAGGACGAGATCGCCCACTCGAAAACGTCTTTCTTTGACCTTCGAATTGAAGAACTTCTCGGATCTCCTTTTGTGGATTATGTTCTTCATTTTTTAGGTCAGTCGTCGTTCTTCGAGCATGTCGAGGTCGATCCGTCGGGCCACATCATTGTCGGTCGTCATCTCTTGTTCGGTTCGATAGCTGAGGACGGGGATCTCCGAGGGAATCACCGCTTCTGTCCCGAAGGCGAGGGCAAATGGGGTTTCGCCGGTTGAGTTACGGGTCGTCGTTCTATAAGACCACAAAACGTCTGGGAGCTCGCTCGCCCATCGTCCTTGCCTGGATTCGAGTCGCGCTTTAATCATGTGTTTGAGGATTTTGTTTACGGCTTCTACCTGCCCGTTCGTCTGAGGGTGGTAGGGGGCCGAGAACAACTTTTTGATTCCCCACTTCTCGCATAATTGTATGACTTCTATGCCGTCGAACTGCTTTCCGTTGTCGGAGATGATGGCCTGGGGTAGACCGAATCGGCATATGATGTTTCTCCAGATGAACTTGATTACTTGCTCTTGGCCGATCTTGTTGAGCGATTCAGCCTCAGCCCATTTGGTGAAGTAGTCGACCCCTACGATGGCAAACTTACAGCCCCCTGGTGCCGTCGGCAAGGGACCTATAAGGTCGATGACCCATTGGGCGAAAGGGGGCTGTACATTGAAGTGAGCTGCTCGGGGGAGAGTTTGATGTTTGGTCCCATTACTTGACACCTATGACACGATCTGGAATAGGCGATCGCATCCTTCTGAAGCGACGGCCAGAAAAAACCTTGCCTGGTTGTTTTATGGATGAGAGCTCGTCCGCCAGCATGGTTTCCGCAGATCCCGTCATGGATCTCGGCTAAAACGAGCCGACCTTCCTCCGGTGTAATACACTTGAGGAGGGGAAGGCTGAAATCTCGCTTGTAAAGCCAGTCGTCCAATAGGGTGTATCTGGTCGCACGGAGCTGGAGTTGGCGAGCTTTGATACGGTCGTCAGGGACCGTTCCATCTTTTAAGTATTTGATGAACAGAGTCATCCAGTTCTCCTCGGCAACGGTGACTGTGGTAACCAGGTTTCTGTCGATCGCCGGCCTTGCTGATTTTGTAATTTGGATATTAGAGAAGTCGGCTGCCCCATCTGATGACGCTAGCTTGGATAGGGCATCGGCCTGGGAGTTGTGCTCTCTCAGGACTTGGTATTTGACCATCTGTTCGCCGCGCGCCTCATATTCTCCTTTGACTTGGTTCACGACCAAGAGGGAGTCCATGAAGATATGGAAGCGACGAACATCTAGGGCGAGGGCTAGATCGAGCCCGCCTACCAAGGCTTCGTATCCGGCTTCATTGTTGGTCGTACGAAACCCGAAACGCATGACATTTGTGAAACTTTGGCCGTCGGGGCTAATGAGGACAATCCCTGCCCCTGCTCGCGAGTTGGTCGCTGAACCATCCACGTACAGCTTCCAGGCAGGGCGACCGACCTGGGACGGACTGTGAGGGAATGTTAATTCCACCATGAAGTCCGCCAGAGCCTGGCCTTTGATCGCCGTGTGGGGAGCGTAGGTGATACTGTATTGGGCGATCTCTAGTGACCACTTGAGGAGTCGCCCGTTGGTGTCTGGTCGGTGTAGAACTTGCCTTAGAGGGAAAGTCGTCAGAACCTCCACTTGATGTTTGAAGAAGTAGGCCCTTAGCTTGCGAACACCCATGACTAGAGCATAGTCGATCTTCTCCAATGGTGTATAACGTGTCTCTGCGTCGTGGAGCGCTTGACTAACATAGTAGATCGGCAAGTGGACTTGTCCTTCCGCTCGCACCAAAACGGCACTCAGTGCGACCTCTGAGGCCCCTAGGTAAAGGAATAATTTTTCACCGGGGATCGGCTTTGCCAGGATCTGAGGGTTAGATAGATATTCCTTAATTTTGGCGAACGCTACTTGACTCTCCTTCGTCAATGCGAGCTTCTTGTTCTTTATGGTCGCGAAGAAAGGCTTACTTTTATCGTCGAGCCGAGATATGAAGCGGTTGAGGGAGGCTAAACAACCTGTGAGTCGCTGCACCTGCTTGACATTCCGTGGCTCCTGCATGTCGAGGATCGCCTGAATCTTGGTGGGGTTCGCCTCGATCCCCCTTTGGCTCACGATGTGTCCCAGGAATTTTTCGGAGCCCACCCCGAAGTTGCATTTCTTGGGGTTCAGTTTCATGTTGAACTTCTCGAGGATGGCGAACGTCTCAGCGAGGTCGTTGAGGTTATCTTCCTTCTTGAGGCTTTTGACCACGATGTCGTCAATGTAGACTTCCATGGTCTTGCCGATATGATTGGCGAACATTCCGTTTACCAGACGCTGGTAGGTTGCCCCCGCATTCTTCAAGCTGAACGGCATTCGGACCCAAAAGTATATGTCCTTTTCCGTGTGGAAAGATGTGTGATTTATGTCTTTCTCCGCCATTGGGATTTGATGATATCCGGCGAAGGCATCCATGAACGACATCATTTCACAACCTGATGTACTATCGACCAAGTGATCAATATGAGGCATCGAAAAGTGATCTTTTGGACATGCCGCGTTGAGATCGGTGAAGTCGATGCACAACCTCCAGGAGCCAGTTGGCTTTTTTACGAGCACCGCGTTGGCGACCCACTGTGGATCATCTGTAGCTACTCCGATTAGTTTGTTGTTGAGTAGCGTTTTGACCTCTATGTCGAGCGTTGCGTATTTCTTAGGACCGGATTTCTTATGTTTCTAGTGAACAGGCTTCCTTGCCGGGTCGATCTTTAGATAATGGCAAGCGTGTTCAGGACTTATTCCAACCATATCTTGATGCGACCAGGCAAAGACTCCGCTGTTCTTACGTAGTAAATTGATCAGATCCTCTTTTACTTCGCGGTCGATGCTTGCACCGATCTGTACTTCCCGCTCCGGGCGAACCGGATCTATCGTTATACTTTCCAACTCTTCAACGGGGATGGTCGCCTCTCGTTTGGAACGATTTCCGGACTCGATCCTTGGATCGATGTCGATACTTGGCTCGAAACCGATCCTTGGCTCGATGTCGTCCGTTAATCGATGTGAGATGGCGTCCTCTGAATCGGGTTGGTACGATGTGCTTGGTTCGTCGATCTCCATGGGTTGCTCGTCGACCGTTTTAATGTTACACATAGCATGGGAAGTATTGAAAGAAGTTACGACATAGGAGTAGTTCAAACATTTCTTTGCCATTAGCTGATCTCCTTTTACAGTACCGACCGTCCCATCGGCAGTGGGGAATTTGATACAGTAAAATAAAGACGAGGCGACCGCCTCAAAGGTTTCTAGAAATGGATGACCTAGGAACCCTGTTGGCCACTTAAGTATACTAGATACAGTTTGGAAAATAGTTTAAACAACAAACTGTACGGAATCTAAATCTGAGTGCGTAGCGGAAGTCTTGGATACAGTTAGTTGCCGTGGATACAGCAACGAAGTATTTGGTGTATACTTAATATATCACAGTAATTTAAAACAGTAAAAGCTGAAGGTAAATGACACAATAATTTAAGTGGTTCGAGGTAAACCCCTCTACGTCCACTGGTCCTCTACACAGGAGTGAAAAGTTTATTATAATTACTGCGTACACAACTACGTAATTATAAACAAACCTATCCTTGTATTGTTCACACAGATTGATACAAAGAATGTCGCTTTCAACCGTTCACACAGATTGGTTAAAGCTTTCTTCTTGACTAGCTTCTTCACACACAGTTCCAAAGCTTCGTCCTTATTTGTCCCACACAGGTCAGAATAACTTGTTGAGTTCACACAGAGCTCGGTTTTTACACAGAGGTAAAAGGGTAGGTAACCAGGTAAGAACAGCAGCTTTAAAGTTCTTGAGCTGATGATGGCTGTTCTTGATGTTGAGCACTGTATATCTCTTTCGTTCTTAATTGCAGTATGCTTTGGAGATATGTTTGCTCAGATGATAACTTTGATAGCTTGAGTATTAGGTTACTTGGGTAACTGATCTTCAATGTCTTCATAGGATATATATAGTCTCTAAAGAAAGTATCCGTTGAGATGTATCCGTTTGAATAAGATTTCCTTCAACGGGAATATGACATGATCCGGATTTCGCGGGATTCTGAAGATCTGAAGACTGGCAGTATTTAAATACTTTATCCTTGAGTATTTAAATACTTCTTTGTTCAACGGGACTTGACTTGTGTTCCTTCTTGTCCTCTTGTGAACTGTATGGAAGATAACTGTATTTTGGGTGTCGAGACAGTTTCCATACTTGGTCTTTTTACAAGACTTCTTGTTTGTCTTGTGAGCTTCACTTATGCTGATTCGAGGCAGGTCTTCGATACAGGATAAAGCCTTAAAAGCCTCGATACAGTTTCTTTTACTGTATTTGGCATATATGTCAAAACCTCTAAATAACATTCGATATAGGGATTCGAGTATCCCATTGCTTCGATACTGAGGTCTTTGTTTTCCCAACAATTTCCCCCTTTTTGACAATTTGCCAAGACTAACTTTCTTAACTCTTCGAGTCTTCTTGATGATGCCAAAACCTTCTTCATGAAGCATTCTTCTTTGATGACTTCTGGCAGATTTCTTGGTCTTTCGTCAAAAGGTCTGACTTAGTGACTTAGTCTACAATAATGAACCGCTCGCAGCACGTTCGATACGATTTGAGATTTATTACAACTTAAGCCTTATGATTGGCGCGCAGCACAATCTTACAATGTATTCTAAGTTTACAATGAAATTATGAACTGTTCGTAGACTAGTTCGTAAATGCAGTATTTTTAATCAAGTTTATCTAACTTGAGATTCTTATCAAACAATTTTAAGTAATCATACATTAACACGATAGATTACGAGTTGTAATCTTTCGAGACAAACAAACTATTTTATTGATATTCAAAATGATTGAGTACAAAGTTTGTCGTTTGAATAGAAATTACAAAAACAAAAATAATATACGTAAATTTCATCTCCTTATCTATAATCCGCATGCCTCCATGGTCTTTTTCCGGGTTCGTTCTCGGTGCCGCGCCACCGCTTTGAAGAGAATCATTGCCTCGATCCTGGTAAATCGCTCTTCCTTCATATGAACGATCAAAGGCAAGTATCCAATCTTCTGGATGGGTGACCCGATCTCCTCTTCTATGTTTTGATTTCATTTCGATTTGGAGAGGGAGTTTACCTTCTTCTAGCATCTTCGTAAACTTATCTGCCGCTTCCGCTAACGTTTTATAATTTTTGAAGATGGCGGATTCCCGATGAGTCGACAAAATATCTCATCGGTTCATTCTTCCTCCAGTGCTTCACTTCGGGCCGGTTGGGTTGCGGTTGGTCGGCAGAATTTCCGAAGGTCTTTGAATAAGAGTTTGCCAAGGGATATTAGGATCATGGAATTCCTGGTCTGAGCCCGAAATTTTAAAACTATGGGATGGAGGTGCCACTTGTTCAATTCGGCGGTTGATACTGCTCGACCTCAAATTCCCTTTCTTGTTGCGACCTTATTCTCCTTTGGCTTCTCGTGCCTCTTCCCCCTTTTTGGCTTCATCAAGACTTTGCAGGATTTCAAGAGCGGCGTCCTGTTTGGTCTCGATGCTGGTCATTCTTTCAACAAGGGAGGAAAGAGTCTGCGACATTTCTTGAATGCATTTATCGTGAGCACGCAGTTGAGAGCTGTTCTCAATCATTGCACAAGCGGTCTTGGCTTCAGCAATCCTTGTCTTTGTAGCTTCCTCCTTCAGCAGTTGCTCCTGTTTATCTTCCATGATCTTCAAGGCTTGCTTGAAAACTTCTGGCAAAATAATGAATGCGTCGACAACTCGAGATACTTCGTGTTGAAGAGTGGTCATTTCTTCGACGGCAGAGGTGTGCATCCAATTCAGTGCCTTTTCAACGGAAGATAGAGCGTTTACTGCGTCTTGGATAAATACAGTCTGAAGGCCAAGAGCTCGCAGGCGCTCTTTTCGTGCAGCAGAGATCGGAGAGTCTGGTTGGGCGAAGTCTGCAACGCCGTTCAACCTTCTTACATTCATGGATGGACGTGAAGTAAGTTGGACATCCTCAGGTTCGGTACCGTCCTCGGATTCCATTGTTGAAGGGGCGGAAGCAGCTTCCTGTGGTTCGGCGACAGTTGGTTCAGAAGCGTCCTGTGGCGAATGTTGGAATATTTATTCCACACATTATTTAATTTATGTTTTGATGATTAAAGTTGCTAAACTACAAAACAACATCGAGGCGAAGCAAAACGGCGAAGGCATTTAAGACGCAAAAATTGCAACTGGATCGCATTAGCGCACGCTAAGGGACATATGTTAGCGCACGCTAACGAGGAGTCACCGCATTCCACCTAGTATCGAAGTAAGCTGCGGTGAAGTCAGCAGATGGATAGCGCACGCTACACTCTATGAATAGCGCACGCTACCCTCTATTATAAACGCACGAAAACGAGCCATGTTAATGTTGTGGAAGATAATCAAACAATGAATGACGAATGCAATGAAGTCAACATTAGCTCACGCTACCAAGTATGATAATCGCACGCTAAGATGTGTGAATCTAGTTAATCCGAGCGTTGGGAAAAGCAGTCAAAGTCGGCATATCAAACGGTCACTTTGACAATCCATGCAACGGATATATTGGATTTGCGCTCGCTACTAAGGTAGTGGTAGCGCACGCTAATCGTTAAGGCGTAGCTACCGGATGAAATATAAAGTGATTAACGCATGCTACATGAAAGCCTTTACGTACGCTAGAGCAAAAATGTGCGATAGCGCACGCTAAGAAGGAAGGCTAGCGCACGCTAGCTAGTCAAGTAGCGACAACGGCTAGTAAGGAGGAAGAAGGCTATAAATACCAAGGAGTTGGTATTATTCCGCACAACAACTTCAAGCAAACGAGATATACATCTGAGAATCATATACTTACATTGTTGTTATAATATTGAGCCTATATTGTTAGTTTGAGTGTTTATACATTCAACATTATACACGAGAGGTAAAAGAAAAGATACGATTGGATTCGGTGTTATTAGGATCAAGTATCCGGCATTGTTAGAATCGCAATCGATATCTAAGTGAGGTTTATCTAGTACCCATAGAAAGCTAGAGTGGTTGATTCCTTATCCAATAGAAAAGGAAAAACGGTTTTACTCGGACCGATAGAAGACGAGCTTGTAACGGTAATCCCTCGACCGATAGAAGAGAGGCGTAGAGGTTTTGATTTTAAGCCTAAGGAAAAAGATACATCGAGAGAGGACGTAGGCTTCGTTAATAGCCGAACCTCTATAAATCCTTGTGTGATTTATTTTCCGCAATTTATTTTCGCTTCCGCATAAAACGGCGCAAATATCCGATTTGGTACCCAACAATTGGTATCGGAGCCAGGTTCTCCAATACGCGGCTTAACATCCGAGGAGAAAAGATCCAATGGCGTTTCAAATGGCTCCCGTCGAAGGCCTTGCTCTCAACCGACCACCATTTTTTGATGGCTCAAACTTCATGACGTGGAAGAAGAAGATGTCTATATTCATCCGAGCATATGACATCGAGCTTTGGAAGGTGATTTGTCTTTGTCCGAAAATTCCAACAAATTCCAACGGTACGCTCAAAACCTTCGAAGAATATGACGATTCCGATTGGAAAAACGACCACTACAATTGTAAGGCAACTCAACTTCTCTATTGTGCCTTAAATCCGGAAGAACACAACCGGATATCATCGTGTGATAGTGCCAAAGAAATTTGGAAAATTCTTGAGGTAACACACGAAGGTACGTCTCAAGTCAAAGAGACGAAGATAAACATGCTCCTTCACGATTATGAATTATTCCAAATGAAGGACGACGAATCCATCTCGATTATGCTTGACCGATTTTCGGTTATCACAAATGGATTAGCATGTTACGGAAAACCACTATCGAGTAGTGAGAAAGTAAAGAAAATTCTCCGATCACTACCTCGAGAATGGGACGGTACGGTTACGGCAATAATGGAATCCAAAGATTTAAATACTCTCGATTTTAGTGCTCTCGTTGGTTCTCTTATCAACTACGAGATTGTTCTAAAATCTCGGAATGCCAAACCAAAACCGAAGGAGAGGTCGATAGCCTTCAAGGCTAAGGTGCCGAGAAAGAAAGAAGAAACCCCGGTGGACGAAAGCGACGAAGAAATGGCATATTATGCCAAAAATATTAATAAGTTCCAACACTTATTAAACCGGAGAAAGAAGGACATTCAAGCGGGCGAACCTAAGAAATTCGACAACACTTGTCGATTATGTGGTAAACCAGGCCACTTTGCTAAGAACTGTCGAGTAAAGCAAAAGGAGGTTCTAATCGCAACATGGAGCGACGAAGATCCCGATGAAGATTTTCTTGAACAAAATAATCTCGCGCTCATGGCCCGGAGTTCATTCGACGATAGCGACGTCGAAAGCCAAGTAAGTAACTCCTACGACGAACTTTTTGAAGCATTCGAATTATTACATACGGACTATCAAAATGCTTTAAATGAAATTAAATCCCTCAAGTCTAAATATAAAACTTTGGAAATTGAAAATTTCAAAATACTTGAAAAAGGGAAACTTGTCGAAATTGATCATTCGAAATGCCTTGAAAATGAAAATATTTTAAAAAATGATCTTTTAAAAGTTCAAGATGAACTAAAAATTCTGACAAAGAAATTCTCGTGCGGCAACGATAAATTTGAACAAATGTTATGTGTTCAAAAATATACTCTAAATAAAGAGGGGTTAGGATTCAAATCACGTTCGAAAAATGAATCCGTCAATTTCAAAATACCCCGATGTGAAAAATGTTTGAAAATTGGGCATCACATTTCAAATTGCAAAAGCCCAAGACGGACGATAAAAACTAAAAGGATTTGGGCTCCTAAAGGAACAAACGTTTCAAACATCGTCTACGTTTCAAAAGAAAAACCAACTATCGGTTGGATCCCCAAAAATAAATTTTGACAAATGATATTTTACAAAGAGGGAGAAGGAAATAATATTTTCGGGGGGAGTTTATACCCTTATTAATGCATAAATTGGTATCATGCATATTTATTTCATTTGGTATCCTTTATATTTTTTGTTATTTTTTTGATGAAAACAAAAAGGGGGAGAAAGATATGAATTGAGATAAAAATGAGAAAAATCGAAGAAGTCGAAAAGAAAAAGAAAGCATACAAAAAGGGGGAGTTAAAACGAAGGAAGGAGTTGAAAAATTGAAAAATGAAGAAGTCGAAAAAGAAAAGGATTGGAGAAACTAACGAAACGATCAAAGTCGAAAACTTTGATTCGTAGAAATATATATATTATTTTTTACAGATTATCCAATTCAAGAGTTGTTTTGTAATCATCAAAAAGGGGGAGATTGTTGGAATATTTATTCCACACATTATTTAATTTATGTTTTGATGATTAAAGTTGCTAAACTACAAAACAACATCGAGGCGAAGCAAAACGGCGAAGGCATTTAAGACGCAAAAATTGCAATCTGGATCGCATTAGCGCACGCTAAGGGACATATGTTAGCGCACGCTAACGAGGAGTCACCGCATTCCACCTAGTATCGAAGTAAGCTGCAGTGAAGTCGGCGGATGGATAGCGCACGCTACACTCTATTATTAGCGCACGCTACCCTCTATTATTAACGCACGCTATCGAGCCATGTATCATGTTGTGGAAGATATTCAAACAATGAATGACGTATGCAATGAAGTCATCATTAGCGCACGCTACAAAGGATGATTAGCGCACGCTAAGATGTTTGAATCTAGTCAATCCGAGCGTTGGGAAAAGCAGTCAAAGTCGGCATATCAAGCGGTCACTTTGACAATCCATGCAACGGATATATTGGATTAGCGCACGCTACAAAGGAAGTGGTAGCGCACGCTAATCAAAGGGCGAGCTACCGGATCAAATATAAAGTGATTAACGCACGCTACATGAAAGCCTTTACGTACGCTAGAGCAAAAATGTGCGATAGCGCACGCTAAGAAGGAAGGCTAGCGCACGCTAGCTAGTCAACTGGCAGCAACGGCTAGTAAGGAGGAAGAAGGCTATAAATACCAAGGAGTTGGTATTATTCCGCACAACAACTTCAAGCAAACGAGATATACATCTGAGAATCATATACTTACATTGTTGTTATAATATTGAGCCTATATTGTTAGTTTGAGTGTTTATACATTCAACATTATACACGAGAGGTAAAAGAAAAGATACGATTGGATTCGGTGTTATTAGGATCAAGTATCCGGCATTGTTAGAATCGCAATCGATATCTAAGTGAGGTTTATCTAGTACCC
Source organism: Orobanche coerulescens (assembly GCA_033398695.1). NCBI lineage: Eukaryota > Viridiplantae > Streptophyta > Magnoliopsida > Lamiales > Orobanchaceae > Orobanche > Orobanche coerulescens. The sequence goes on along the minus strand of CM065803.1, from coordinate 199,480,846 downwards.
ATAGAAAGCTAGAGTGGTTGATTCCTTATCCAATAGAAAAGGAAAAACGGTTTTACTCGGACCGATAGAAGACGAGCTTGTAACGGTAATCCCTCGACCGATAGAAGAGAGGCGTAGAGGTTTTGATCTTAAGCCTAAGGAAAAAGATACATCGAGAGAGGACGTAGGCTTCGTTAATAGCCGAACCTCTATAAATCCTTGTGTGATTTATTTTCCGCAATTTATTTTCGCTTCCGCATAAAACGGCGCAAATATCCGATTTGGTACCCAACAGCGAAGGTTCTTCGGCAATCATGGATGCAGGAGGGACTGAATCCTCCTGTTGGCTTGCGGGAATAGCTTCTTCGGTCGCAACAGGCTCGGGTGCCTGTTCCAAAATTTCTTGGACTTCCTCGACTGGAGGGACTGATTCCTCTTGGTCGGGAATGTTCTCGGGCTGTGGCGAAGGGGGATTGGCCTGGGTAGAAGGCCCTTCGTCATTTCTGGGTGGAGAGGCGTCTCGGGCTTCAGCCTCTTCACGACTCATTCTCAGACCTGCTTGAAGAGCATCGTCGTCGTCGTCTGAGTCATGATCGTCGTCATCTTTTGGATTAATGGGAGAATCCTCTGACTTCTTCTTTCCTTTTCTTCGGGCGTCAGATTTGTGCAGCAGGTGGCTTTCAATTAGATCCTTGCAAGAGGCATTGTCCCATCGAAGCAGGGCCTCAATTTCGGTTGAGTCTGTTACTTCGGAGACGAATCTCTCCTCGTGGCTCCAATCGCTCCAATTGTACAGTGTGTCGTACGGAGCTAGCCTGTAGCTTTTCCATTGCAGAAACCTTTCGTACGCATGTTCAATTTGAACCGAAAGAAGTGTTTGATTTATGATCGAGTCAGGGGAGGGACTTCGAATAACGTATGGAGACGCTGTTTCGAGGGATTCCGGTACAGGTATGGGATCCTGTACGGAAGATGGACTCCTTGCAGGGGATGGTGCCCCGAAGGATGATGGATCCTGCACGGGTGTGGGATCCCGCAGAGGAGAAGTAGCTTTTGGCTCCGAATGGGCAGCCGACTCGCTAACGTCTTGAGCGTTGGCAGATGTCTCTATATCCGTCGTAGCCGCCAAAGGCTCAGGATCTACTGTCGATACAGTAGGAGACACCTCTTCCACAGGGGTTGGGCCCTGGGGTTCTTCATCAGTGGGTTGCGCCACGGGCGAGACATCCTTGGAGTGCTTGGCTTTGAGAGCCTCCTGAGTCTCTTCTTGGACTTCTCACCAGCAGAGTGTTTCTTGCTGTGAGATCGCTTTCGCTTCTTTGAAGATTCCATTTCTGGGACCTTCACGGTTTCATCTCTTGGGTTGGCAGAAATAGGCATGTGCCTGGTTCTCGGGTGGTTGCAATGCATTGTGCTCTGGTTATACGCAGTGGGTTTGACACCTCCTAAGTATATCCTCGAGCTATTTTTCTTTGCATCGGCGGATTGCGTCAGTCCGCACTTCGTCAGAATGTAGTTCAGCATTAAACCAAAGGATTTCTTTTGGGTGGCAGGTTTGCACACCTCTTCTTGAAGACGTTTCAGAATGATTTGGCTCCAATTGACCTTTTCACAGGTCAAAATAGCTACCATCATCCTGAACCTTAAATTCGTGCACATCTCGAACGCACCGGTTCGGTTTTCAATGATCCTGGAGCAAAAGTCATGAAGATAAACGAAATGAAGAAGAAAATTTTTCTTGTGACAAGTGGTTGTCACCATATCAACCACTTTGGACCCTGTAAATAGTCCATAAAACTTGGTAATGAGCTCTTGAGACCCGAACGTCTCAAGTTGGTCCATGGTTAGGCCGTCGGCAGGCAGCCTGTAGATTCTCTGGAGTAGATCGCGATTGATGCAGATTTCCACTCCTTGGGCATTGCGGTGATGTCGGCAACATGTCCTCCACGGCTAGTGACAGAAAACGGACGGCGGCGTTGAGGTAGAATTCCTCAACCAGATGGGCGTCGTATTTGTCGGCGGTCTTGCTCCCGAAGCGATAGAGACCTTGTTGTTCAAGACGAGTAATGATATACTCCATCGGTTCTGAGTCATTGGTTTCCGAGAGCATACGCTCGATGATGACAGGTTTGGAGAAGATCCGGCCATCAATGATGTTGGAGGATTTCTTCAGAACAGGGGAAGAAGATTGACTAGCCATTGATGTTTTCTTAAAACAAAGGTGGAAGAAAACAATAAATTCGCAGTGAATATGCGAGAAAAATATGTGGGTCATTTGCTTGAGAACTCTTGTAATTGCGAAAGCGTAAAGAGTCTCTAATGGCGAGATCTGATCCTTTTATACTGGGCGGCGAAATAGGGTTTTGCAGAGTACGAATGGTCGATTTTAAGGGATGGGAACCGGTTTTGAAATCAACGGTTAGGATGGATTGAGTGTAACTGTACGCTAATCCATTAAAAGGTTTTAAAATACAACAGTCCCACTTCGACATAGGTTGATACCCTAAATGCCTAAAACGGCGGTTTAAAAATAATAAACAATTTAAAAACATCGCGGCTTTTGAGATTCGATTGTCCAGATGTCGTGTAAGGCATTTAATGAACATGGCGTTTGACATAAAAACAGGCACGTGGACAAAAATTATTTTAAAAGGAAATAATATTATATTATATCTTGAATCGAAATCCTATAGCATGTCTTTTTCTCCGCGTCGATACATTCCCCCTTAAAAAGGTACTAATAGGTTTTGAATTCCATACAAAGAATATTTGGATTAATGCAGTATTCATGGGTCCTACAAGATTCCCCTTAATTATTGCACACACCACTGTAGGATTCATATGCGTTCCTCGCTACGATCTTGTATTGATGATTACGAGTGTACGGATAATTAATGTTGGATACTGTATTCACGGGTCTTACAGCATTCCCCCTCAATTGTTGAGTGAAAACAGTAAATTTACTTACAGGGAGTCTGGCTGTAGAATTCCCAATTCTGTTCTGAGCATGTTGAATCTTGCTGTGTCGAGAGGCTTGGTGAAGATGTCGGCCAGCTGGATGTCTGTATGAACTTTTTCCAGGCGAACATCCTTGTTCTCGACATGATTCCTGATAAAATGATGCTTCATGTTGATATGCTTAGTGCGCGAGTGCAAAACAGGATTGTGCGTGATTGCAATTGCACTCGTGCTATCACACATGATTGGAGTCTCTCTAGCATCGATTCCATAATCTGACAGTTGTTGCTGCATCCAAAGGATCTGCATACAAGCCTACCGACGACATAGTACTCTGATTCAGCGGTGGAATGTGAGTTAGACAATTGATTCTTAGTGAACAAAGAAACGAGTCTAGGTCCGAGAAAGTGACAAGTTCCACTTGTAGTCTTCCTATCTAGCTTGCACCTCCGAGATCCGAGTCAGTATCCAACTAAATCGAATCCGCCTTCCTTAGGATACCACGATCCCGCATCGACTGTTCCTTTAATGTACTTCAGATTCGTTTAGCCGTATTGAAGTGTGATTCCTTAGGTGCAACTTGGTATCTCGCACACACTCCAACAAAGAACTGGATATCGGGCTCATAGCCGTTAGGTAGGTACGGAGCGAACCAATGAGCTTCTGTAGAGTGATTGGTCAAACGGCTTTCCGGCTTCATCAAGACTAATTTGCACGGAAGTGCTCATGGGGTTGGCGAGGATTTGGAAGTGTTCATTCCAAATTTGTTGAGAAGTTCCTTCAGTATTTCTCTGGTTGATGAATATACCGTAGGCAAATCGCTTTACCTGCAAACCTAGGAAATAACTAAGTTCCCCATCATACTCATTTCAAATTTACTTTGCATGAGATGTGAGAACCTTTGACCTAGAGCAAGGTTAGTTGAACCAAAAATAATATCATCGACATAGATTTGTACCATTAGAAGGTCATCACCTTCCTGTATCTTGAACAAGGTTTTGTCGACACCTTTCTCAAATCCGTTGTTGGTTAGATACTGGGACGGGGTTTCGTACTGTGCTCTAGGGGCTTGTTTAAGTCCGTGTACGCTTTCCTTAGCCTGTAAACTAGATCGATACCGTCTGTGTTGGCAAACCACGGTGGTTGTTCAACATAAACTTCTTCTGCAAGTTCTCCATTCAGAAAGCACTCTTGACGTCCATTTGGTATATGATAAAACTCTTATGGGCGGCAAAGGCTAAAAATATCCTAATGGCTTCTAGTCTCGCTACGGGCGAAGGTTTCATCATAGTCGATTCCTTCTTCCCGACAATAGCCTTGTGCTACTAGTCTGGATTTGTTCCTTATGATAAGTCCATTTCGATCCTTTTTGTTTGAAATACCCATTTGGTTCCTATAACCGATTGGTGTATCTGCAGGTACAAGATACCATACATTGTTTCTTTCGAAACCGTTAAGCTCTTCTTCCATAGATGTTATCCAATGAGAGTTGTTAAGAGCGTCTATGGTCGAAACAGTTCGGACTGGGCTAAGAATACGGCGATAGTGCACATATTGAGTCTCCTAAGTTCGGATTGAGATTTCCATTCGAAACTGTGAAACTTGACATTAGATTCTTCTTGTGCACAAAGTACATTTCCTTGTGTACTGTATTCTCCTACGAGTAGAAACACCGGCATTAATGTTTCCAATGATCAGCTCTTGCGGGTGATCTCTCAACCATGTTCGGTCGGGTTCTAGTTCAGATCCCGTCTTGTATCGAAAGTTTACGTGGGTACGGCTTGACATGCAGGCGTCAGCTTCATCCACATCGATTCTTATAGCTGCGGGGTTGATTTCTAAATCAACTACAGGTTCTATGGGTGTAGGTGGATCCAAGATAGATAGATGGTGAATGTCCTGAGTGATATCATCTACTCCTGTAGGGTCATGGTGTGGTTCGTCGAACACTACATGAACTGATTCCTCGATCGTCAGCCTCCTTTTATTAAAGATTCTGAAAGCTTTGCTGACGGAGGAGTATCCTACGAATATTCCTTCATCTGATTTTTCATCAAAGGTTCTAAGTTGGTCCTTCCCATTGTTCAATACATAACACCTGCATCCAAAAATGTGAAAATACGAAACAAATGGGGTTTTGTTATTCCATACCTCATAAGCTGTTTTGTTGTGGTGATTGTTGACGATACAACGGTTTTGAGTGTAGCACGCTGTATTGGTTGCTTCACCCCAGAAACGCTGTGGCAATTTGCTTGCGGCAATCATTGTCCTTGTTGCTTCTTTCAACGTCCTATTCTTTCGCTCGGCAACACCATTTTGTTGAGGTGTACGGGCAGCTGAGTATTCGTGCTGTATTCTATTCTCCGAACAGTATTGCTCTATAAAGCGGTTAGTAAATTCAGTACCTCTGTCGGAACGAATGCACACGATACTCGATGCTTTTTCATTTTGCAACTTCCTCAGGAGCTCGGGCAGCCTTGATGTTGTTTCCTTCTTCTTGCTAAGAAAGATCGTCCAAGCATACCTGGAATAGTCATCAACAACAACCATGCAATATTTCTTACCTCCCAAACTTACTGGGTCTACAGGTCCGTAGAGATCCATGTGTAGCATTTCCAACACTCTTTGGGTTGAAAGGTAGGATTTGCTTTTCAGGGTTGACTTGATTTGCTTGCCTTTCTGGCATGGTCCGAAGACGCTGTCCTTCTTGAATGAAACATCTGGCAAACCTCTAACCATACCCTGTCTTGAGAGCTTGTTGATCGTCTTGAAGTTGACGTGAGACATCCTCTTGTGCCATAACCAGCTAAGATCTGCAGTGCCTTTGGCAACAAAACATGGAATTGAGGAGCTCATAGGCTTCCAGTCAGCAATGTACATATTACCTGATCTGCTTCCTGTAAGCACAACTTCCTTGGTTTGGGTGTTCTTGACTCTACATCGATCTATATAGAACTTCACCGAGAACTGTTTATCACAGAACTGGATAATACTAAGTAGATTATACTGTAAGCCTTCAACATATGCAACATCGGTGACCTTGAATTTCCCGACAAGTAGGTTTCCTATCCATCTTGTTCTTCCTTTAGACTTATCACCGAAGCGAACTTTTGGACCACGACCTTCTACAAAATCAGATAGCTTGCTCCTATCTCCAGTCATGTGACGAGAGCATCCACTATCGAAGTACCAGGTATCCTCCTCTAGAATGTCCTGTAACAAAGAAATTAGGTAGATTTAGGTCCCCTTTGATTTTTGGGTCCATATATGTTAGTTCCTTTAGGTACCCAAACTTTCCTGACAGCAATTGGTTTACTGTAGGATGTACTCGGTACAGTATTGCGATATCTACGGGGGGCATATCCGTAGTTGTTATAATCATGATAATTACTATGCATGTAAAATTCAGGGTTATTATTATTATTCCAGTACGAGTGCCGTCTAGGAGGTGGAGCCATTTTCCTAGGCCTAACAGCTTGTCTTCTGGGTCTCCAGTTGGATTCCCAATGCTGTTGTTGATACTGAACTGGCATCTGCTGTCTTGAGGGATAACGGGGCTCCTGTATCCAATACCTAGGCGCACTGTACTGAGGGTACTGCCGTGCGGGCCTTTGGTGGTTGGATACCGCTTTCTTTCTGAATGACTGTCGGCTTTGATGATATGCTTGTGGAGCATGCTGTAGATTACGCCTTCTGAGTGGCTGTTGGTTCCACTGTCTCGAATAGTAGAGTTGTGGGGGCGGAATTGCAGCCTTCGGTTTTCTCGGTACAGCAGGTTCCTTTATGGGACTAGGAGTATCTTCCGATTCTGGAATGTGTTCCACACTCTTGACGAACACAGTACTAGTTTTACCTTTATTCGAACATGAGCTGTATCCTAAGCCACTTTTATCATGAGCGTGTTGCCCAGTGCTCAGAATTTCTTCCATTCTTTTGGACGATTTTTCAAAAGACTTCAGAATGGTCTCAAGTTCAGTTTCTCGCTTCTCGAGAGTTGTAATTTTGGTTTGTAGTAGAACCAAATCATTTGTCTTGCTCTCATTATGGGTTTTAACCTCATTTAGTTCATGAGCAAGTTGATGATTGCTCTCCATGAGTTTTTCAAAATCGACTTTGCTGGTTTCACAATCAAGAGACATATTTTCATAATTTATTTTCAACAAGTCATTTTCATCTTTCAGCTCTAGATTTGTTAATTGAAGCTGTATATTCTCAGTTTTTAGAGTCTCATGGGCCTTTTGAATGTTTTTAAACTCATTCATCATATTTTCGAAAGTATGAGATGCATTAGGTGGAATAACTGAGGTTGAACTTACCTCATCGTCGCTGTCTTCACCTTCTGGAACATCTTTGGCCATAAAGCACATGTATGCTTTATCATCGAACTCATCGTCAAATGAATCACTTTCAGTGACCACCTGAAGACATTCTGCTGATTTGGATGGTGTGGGGGAGGCTTCTGATTCTCCAATTAGGGCCTTGAGCTTGTCTTTCCAAGCACGTCTTCTTTCATCTCTCTCTTGTTGCTCGGCCTCAGGCAATCTTTGGACTTTGGGATGAGGACATTTGTTTGCATAATGGCCTGGTTTCCTGCAGTTATAACGCAGGTTAGCATCACCAGATGATGTTTCGGTACTTACCTTGTTGATGTGTTTGGGCACGTAGGGAGTCTTTCCATCGTTTGATGAACTTTTTGAATTTATGCATTAGAAGCGCCATTTCATCTTGGGACAGATGTGTCGTCGTCCTTGTTAGCGTTCTTGTGACCGGGCTTCGAGCTAGGCATGCTTTGTGTCGATTCGATACTGGCGAGAGCCGTGACCTTTGAAGGAGATTCTTGACTTTCTCTCTTATGTCAATGTCATACTAAAAATCTTTAAGGTCAGAGAAGAGATAAAAAGTGGATATTTAATTAAGATTACAGGATACACGCATAGCCGTGGTCTTAATGTCCCATCGGGCCGGGAGAGATCTGAAAATTTTTAAGTTCTTCTCCTTTTGGGTGTAAATCTTGCCCAACGCTTCAAGTTCACCAACAATACCGGTAAATGAGGTCAAGTTCATCAAGTGTTTCCGTTGGTTTCATTTCAAAAGATTCAAATTCTTGAGTAAGTTTTGAAATCTTGTTTTCTTTTGAGAGCCTGGTTCCCTCACAAATTAACTTGAGTTTATCCTGCATTTCTTTGTCGCTTTTGCAGCTCTTTACCTTTGAGAACGTGCCTTTGTCAAGAGTGACAAATAACGCGTTCTTAGCCACGTTGTCGAGATTGGCTCGCATCCTTTCATCTGTTGTCCATTGCTCGCGTTCTTTCTCGAGCATTTCAGCATGGGCTTGGCCCTCAATCCTTGCGGCTGGATTGACCTTCATGATCTTGATCGGACCATCCTGTATAACAAAAATCATCTCTTCGTGCATTGCTGCAAGATGAGCTTCCATTCTAATTCTCCAGTCGTCAAATTCGTTAATAGAGAACATAGGGACTTTGTTAATCATAGAAGTATCCATACTGATAATATAGGAATGAAAGAGACTGTTTTGAAAATAAGTGATTTGAATCTGATTCGGTTAAAAAGAAATACGACTGATTCTTTTTAGAATGAACCGCTCCGATACCACTTGTTGGCCACTTAAGTATACTGGATACAGTTTGGAAAATAGTTTAAACAACAAACTGTACGGAATCTAAATCTGAGTGCGTAGCGGAAGTCTTGGATACAGTTAGTTGCCGTGGATACAGCAACGAAGTATTTGGTGTATACTTAATATATCACAGTAATTTAAAACAGTAAAAGCTGAAGGTAAATGACACAATAATTTAAGTGGTTCGAGGTAAACCCCTCTACGTCCACTGGTCCTCCACACAGGAGTGAAAAGTTTATTATAATTACTGCGTACACAACTACGTAATTATAAACAAACTTATCCTTGTATCGTTCACACAGATTGATACAAAGAATGTCGCTTTCAACCGTTCACACAGATTGGTTAAAGCTTTCTTCTTGACTAGCTTCTTCACACACAGTTCCAAAGCTTCGTCCTTATTCGTCCCACACAGGTCAGAATAACTTGTTGAGTTCACACAGAGCTCGGTTTTTACACAGAGGTAAAAGGGTAGGTAACCAGGTAAGAACAGCAGCTTTAAAGTTCTTGAGCTGATGATGGCTGTTCTTGATGTTGAGCACTGTATATCTCTATCGTTCTTAATTGCAGTATGTTTTGGAGATATGTTTGCTCAGATGATAACTTTGATAGCTTGAGTATTAGGTTACTTGGGTAACTGATCTTCAATGTCTTCATAGGATATATATAGTCTCTGAAGAAAGTATCCGCTGAGATGTATCCGTTTGAATAAGATTTCCTTCAACGGGAATATGACATGATCCGGATTTCGCGGGATTCTGAAGATCTGAAGACTGGCAGTATTTAAATACTTTATCCTTGAGTATTTAAATACTTCTTTGTTCAACGGGACTTGACTTGTGTTCCTTCTTGTCCTCTTGTGAACTGTATGGAAGATAACTGTATTTTGGGTGTCGAGACAGTTTCCATACTTGGTCTTTTTACAAAACTTCTTGCTGTACTGACGAGCTTCACTTATGCTGATTCGAGGCAGGTCTTCAATACAGGATAAAGACTTAAAAGCCTCGATACAGTTTCTTTTACTGTATTTGGCATATATGTCAAAACCTCTAAATAACATTCGATATAGGGATTCGAGTATCCCGGCTGTTTCAATACAGGGTCTTTGTTTTCCCAACAAACCCATTATAGATGCTGGGTCTATCTATGATTACAAAATTTAGGTTCCTAGTAATCCTAACCTTGGGATTGTAAAAGCATATTAGCTCGACAGAGAGCTTGATCCTTCCGTAAGCTTGGACTGTGCTGTCGCCGAACCCTTGAAGCACGGTGTCGAATGGCTTGATGAACTTGGTTAGATTGCCGAGCTGGTCAAGAGAGGACTTGAATATGATGTTGCAGAAGCTCCCGTTGTCAACCAGCACGCGGTCGACCATCTTCCCAAGGATACAAGCAGAGATCACCAATGCATCCTCTTTGGGGCATTGTACTCCCTCCCTGTCCTTGTTGGAGAAGGTGATGAGCGCATCTTTAGAGATGGTCGGCTGTGGAGGTACCACGACATGGACCCCGGCGAATGCCCTCAGTTCGGCTTTTTGCTTCCTGTTTGACATGGTGGAAACCGGGGAAAGGCCCCCGAGGTTTCCACCTCCTGCTTGAAGCATATTGATCCGACCGCCAGGGTTGATCGGAGGGATCGATTCATCAGAGTACTCCGGCTCATGCTCGATCCTGGCAACCGGATTGGGAGGGGTTCTTTCGTTTTGTCGGCGCTCGCGCCCTCCGGTCCTCTCTGTCCGAGGTTCTGGATTGGTGACCAAGTTGTCCAGTTTGCCTTCCTCAAACAGTCACCAGAGTTGTCTGAGGAGGTCGCGGCATTGGCTGGTGTTTTGGCCGGGACTCTTGTGGTAGGCACAGAATTTGCTACGGTCTAGATGACCGTGGTCCCTTATCGGCTTTGGTTTGGAAAGCCATTCGCGCCCCCTTGATTGCGTTGAAGATGTGGGCCGGCGATAAGTTGAGGTTGTGGAGGAGGTGAACCTCTACATCCTCGAAGGCTTTGAATTCTCCAGGCGGTTTAGCGACCGCCTTTCTGGGCTTGGCGACCGCCTTCTTCTGGACGTGGGATGGCGCCTTCCCTTCCCCGGAGGGTCCTTCGCCTAGGCGAAGGGAGAGCATCCTCTGCCTGGCCAGGAAATCGGCGGCTCGGACGCGGAAGGCCGAGTAGGTCGGGGGGATGTCCTTTGTAAGGTGCCTGAACATGGGTGAGTGGCCGCAGAATCCCCCCAGGACTGAATAGAGAGCGAGATCGTCACTAATGGGCTCGCCGGTGAGGACTATCTCATCTACCCGGTCGATGTAATCTTCATCTGACTCGTCCTTCCCCTGCCTGATTTTCATCATGTGGTGGGGGCCTTCCGGGCGAGCGACTTTGGCGGCAAAGTACGATGTGAAGTCGTTCGCCAGCTTCTCAAAGCAATTGATTGAGCGAGGTGGTAGGGAGATGTACCACCTGTGGGCGAGGTCGCCCAGAGTTAATGGGAATATTCGACACTTCGTCGCATCTGATGCTCCGCATCCGGTCATGTAGATCCGGAACTTGCTCAAATGGGTCTCCGGATCCGATCTCCCCTCATATAGAGGTGTTTGTGGGGGAGTGATCGTTGGTTGAACTGGGGCGAGCTCGATCTGAACCGCGAGTGGTTCACTTGGCCCAGCGATCGATCTCCTGGCGCCTGCCCCAGTTTCCAGGAGCGCCTTTATCTCGTCGAGCTGGCGTTGCATGGCGGCCATCGCCGTTGCCTGACTACTCGCCGATTGGCTCCGGAGCGCGAGCCAAGGCGATCGTGCACAGATCCCCTGGCTCCATGGTGGACGATGAGCTCCCTGCCAGCGGGTTCATTTCTTGGGCGAGCGGGGGCTCGCTGACCGGCTTGTCTCCTGGGAATCGGATATGCCGAACTCCTGGTAAAAGATTCGGACTCCGATGTCTCCCGGCTAGGGCCTGAGTGCCCGGGTCTCCATGAGGGATCGCTTCCAGGCGGATGAAGACGGAGTCGTCCCGCCTGATGAGAGCTTTCTCATGCGGCTCAGGGCTTTCCATCGATTTCTCAACATATATCCCCTTGAGCTTCCGTTTGCCTGCCCGGCGGATGGCTGACGGAGTGATGGTGGGCGAGTCGCATGCCCTCCGTCGCTCCCTGAGGATGGCTATAGCCTCCTCAATCTATTCCGCAGTCTGGAACTGATCGAGTGAGAGGCTAGGACCGTCCCTCAGGGGAGGGAGTGAGAGCCTTGCGTCGCCGTGGTTGCCTTCCACCGTGGGCTGGGATTCGGTCCGGGCCGGAATGAGGTTTCCGGCAGATTGCAGGGTGGCTCTCTTGGAAGTCGTTGCAGATGTCATTTTTCTGAAGGCTTTTCTTTTGAAGAATAGTGAGTGTTTCTTCAAATATATGTCCGGAGAACAGTGAGTATTCTTTGAGACGGTAGGAATAAAAATGAAGGTTTAGATCCCCTTCTTCTAGCGCCAATTGTTGTTACCCAAAATATTATCCGGAGATAGTATTGCTGGAATGATCGAGTAACAAACAAATGCGAGTACACTTCCGCGGGAAAATAAATAACACAAGGTTTGCCGGGATTGTTAATCCTGGGCTTGAATGCTCTCGCGAGATGTTATTAATAAATATACTGTGGAGTACAAATATTAATGTTAGAATCTATTACAATGAGTGTAAAGACTTCTAGTTATCTAAGCTGTAGAGCGTATAGATTGCCGGAAGAATCAGATATGAAGATCTGTGAGTTCTTGCTTGGGAATTATTATGAGTGTGTATGAATATCACTATGAATGTGTAAGTGATTGCCAGATGAGTCTTTGATTCTCTCTCTGTATGTTTTGCACTAGTATTCACGATGATCATTTTTTGTTCTCGTGTTATGAGACTCCTATTTATAGGAGACAAGGTTGCTGGGACCTCTCCAGAGATCGCGGGCGACTGCCGTTTTCTATATTATAATAAGATGGCCGATCGTCCCGTTACGTGGGGCTGTTCCCTTAAAGTCTGGGGCTGCTGCTGGTGGCCAACTGTGCGAGCCAATGGGAAGCCTGCACGCGTCCTGAGTCGCTGTCCGGGGAGGACCCACTTTGTACCTTTCGGCGGCCCTGTCAGTAGGTGAGGTAGGTGACAGGCTGGGGTCAAAGGTCTAATCTGTCGGCGCCTTTCGCGGATCTGCACGTGGGTCACCGTCCAAGATTCGGTCTTCGACGACTTTGATGGATGTTGGATTCATACGTGGCACGAGACAATCTGCTCTGGTTGGACATCATAGACGATCGCCAGGTACCAAAAGGCGATCGCCGGATACCAAAAGACGATCGTCGTGGGTGCCGACTGCTGGGTGTTTGCCCAGAGTATGTCTTCTATGGTTGGCTCTCTGATCATTATGCCGATCGCCATCGAGGCGTATTAATCGCCGCACAATATAAAGCAACGATGATCCTATGATCTTTGTGCATGTAGAATAGATATCCCATGGAATCCCTGAGATATCCTATGAAACGACCTTTCACAGACTTAGTTTCTAATTTCTCTACTTTAGTCTTCTTGACATAAGCAGGACATCCCCAAATCCTAATATGATTAAGACTTGGTTTCCTACCTCTCTACATCTCACGTGGAGTCTTAGGAACGGATTTGGAAGGACATATGTTCAAGATATGCGCAGCAGTAAGAAGCGCATAACCCCACAGATAAATCGGTAGATCAATATAGTTAAGCATGGAGCGAACCATGCCCAACAAGGTTCGGTTCCTTCTTTCTGATACACCATTTAGTTATGGAGTAGCTGGAGGAGTGAATTGTGACACTATTCCTAGTTCTTTTAAGAACTCATCAAACTCAGTACTCATGTACTCACCTCCTCGGTCTGACCGAAGAGTCTTAACACGGTTACTTGTTTGGTTATCAACTAGGGCTTTAAATTCCTTGAATTTATCGAAAGCTTCAGATTTATGTTTCATTAAGTACACGAATCCATACCTAGTATGGTCATCAGTGAATGTTATGAAATACTGAAATCCATCTCGTGCCATTTCAAAAGGGCCACAAACATCGGTATGGATCAATCTAAGTTTTTCAGCAGCTCTTTCAAAAATCCCGGTGAAGGGCAACTTACTCATTTTGCCTTGAAGGCAATATTCACAAGTTGGATAGGGATCCGATCCTAATGGACCCGTAAGTCCATCTTTCCCCATTTTATGAACCTTGGTCTGACCAATATGACCAAGTCTAAGATACCACTTAAGTGCTTGGTTTGTTTCATCCCTACCACGCTTCCTAGTTATAGTGTTCACAGTAGTGTTATTCTTTAGATTCAAATGGCATAAAACATTTAATAATGTAGCAGTACCAACCAATTTATTTCTAAACTAAATTTGACAGGACCCATCTCCAATAAAGAAGTGAAATCTCTTTCGGTCCATGACCGGAATTGATACAATATTTTTATGCCCCTTGGGCAAAACAAGCACAACATCCAAAGTAATTATAAAAGTGGATTCTAAATCCAATATAAGTGATCCGATGTCAGTAGCCTTGATACTATGCCCGCTGCCGACTATCACCATCACTTCTCCAGCTCCAAGCTTTCTACTTTAATATCCGGGAATTTTAAAATCCGAATTTTGACGATATAATTTTTACTTATTTATTTTTATTTTATATTATTAGCCGATTATTTAAAAGTCAGGCAGATTCTCTTGATATTAGACTAGAATATTAGTGAGCTATCGATGTGATCAGGTGCAGTATCTATTAATCAGATAATCGAACCAGGTGACTGATTGATGGATTTCAGATTGATTCGTTTTTACTCGGTTAATTTATAATCGAACCTTGTTGGGTCGAATAAACCATCTATCTTTTATATATATATATATATATATGTGTGTGTGTGTGTGTGTGTGTGTGTGAGTGAGTGTGTATATATGTATATGAGAAGGGAAGATTCCTCACGACTTCATCTTTCTCCTCTCTCCCCAATTTTCTTTTCTTTCTTTTACTTCCACTTCACTTCTTTTCCCCCACCTAACCCCCACTGGTCAACCACCACCATCAATCTTCTTCCTCTTCTTCTTCAGCAATGACCGACCACTGGAGTACCGGATACCGACGGGATGTGACTGGATGAACCATACACAGATGAGGGTCGTCGGAGCTGACGAACGATGGTGGATGTCACGTGTGTGGTGGCTCGGGATGGAGTTTTGATCGGTGCCGGAGGAATCAAGCAGATGTGTTCTTGATCAGCTGGTTCCGATGAAGGAGATTTGGGTATTGAGTAGCCGGAGGTAGGAGAACGGAGCTTGAGTTAGTCGTAGGTTATTGATAGTCGAATTTAAAAGTGACTTGTGATTTAAGAACAATTTATAACAGGTGATGGATGCCCGGATTCAGCGACTGCTGCCATGGTTAAGGAGTCTGGACTGTAGCTCGAGTCCGACCGGTGAGGCGGATAGAGTGCGGCGGTGGAGCTGTCGGACATGTTTTCCGGCGGCAAGGTGAATTTTATGGTCTCGGCTCAAGTTTCCGACAATGAGGCTTGATGTATGACGAGGTCCGACGGGTTTGATTGTCATCGATCTAGGTTCCTGTGATGTAGGAGGCAACGATGGGAGTTGGGTTTCCGGTTGGCTTGTGTGTATGTGCAGTGTGTGTTGGTGTGTGTAGTCTGTGTTTTGTATGTGTGTGTTGTGCGTGTAGTATGTGTTGTGTGTGTACCGTGCATATATATATATATATATATATATATATATCGTATGTATGTGCTAGTGTGTGTTGTGTGTGTAGTATGTGTTGCGTGTGTGAGTGTATATATATATATATATATATATAAATGTGTGTGTGTGTGTATGTGTATCTATGTGTGAGTATGTATATATATATATATATATATGTATGTATATATATTTGTGAGTAACTAAGGTAGTCCGGAGGAGTTTGTATTGAAATTGTGGACGAGAAGAATGACATAGACGTAGATGAAGGTCTTGATAATTTGGTCTAGGAGCGGATGAGTGTATTTGGATCTATAAAGTGAGCCCGAGTTCGGAGTTCGTGTTCGGGGAAACCTTTCAGGAATTTTGGTTATGATACCAATTACTAATTTAATCGAGATATGGATTCAGATCGATTATCGTTGGTCATTGGATCCGATCAATTAATTAAGGGGCGCAATGAGGGTTGGGATTTCAATGGATCGATCGGGTGAGCCGTCTTCATCGGAGCTTTCGGCATCAATTATCGAGGCATGTATTCTTGTCTATATGATTTATATTGTGTGAGTTTAGGTTGTATAATGAATTTATGTTGATTATTGACTTTTTTTGATCTTGCATGATATGGGCTTGCCTTGTTGCTTGTCGTAGAGGCATGTCAGTAGAGAAGTGATGTTGGTTAGATAATACACTTAGACGTGTGTTGTGAGGTTTCGGTGATCACTGAGTTGTGTGGATGGAGTTGGGTGTTATGGAGTTGGATTGGTAGGAATGGTTGATCGGTTGTTATACCTGTTGATGTGTAGCGATGCATCTAGAATTCTTAGATTGTTGTCAAGTTGTGTCGATCGTAGTTATTTGTCGTGTAATTGGCCATTTCTACTAAGTGCCTTGGCTATATATATTGTGACTAAAGATTTAGATAATGCATTTTTCAAATGTGTGTGTGTGATTTGCTCACTCCGGGAGGGTCCAACGGGGCCTCAGAGGAATCTGTGATTTCGCTCCTGATTCACGATCTTGTTGGCTAGCCAGTCCGGGAGGGTCCATAGAGGCTTCGGATGGGACCAGTGGTTTAGCCCCGGTCCTAGGCGATTCATGTGCGTGATTTTGATTTCTAACTATGGCCAGTCCGGGAGGGTCCATAGAGGCCTCGGATGGGATGAGTGGTTTAGCCCCGGTCCTAGGCGATTTCTTTTTAACTGTGATATGTCTGGAATATCACAACATTTTTGTTCTTGATGTTGAGGTACATTATATATAGGATTTGAGTACTTGGATAGAATGACACTAAAATGCGTCGTATGTGTTTAGTTCCTTGGTTGTGAGGTTTTGATGTTGGAAAACGGACCTTGTTATTGTTTTCGTGTACTGTGGTTTGATGAGATTTTGGGTTGAGATCCCAACGATTGTGAAAAGGTTATTTTTCGGAAAATGACTTTGGGTCGAGACCCATTTGTCTTCAAATGATTTTTCAACTAAGGACTTGAGGTCCATACAGATTTTCTAATTATATAAATATTTTTTACATGAACGAGATTTGGGCCGAGACTCTATTATTTTCGAAAAAGGTTTTATAATCTGGACTAGAAGCCCCAAAAGACTTTCCGTTGTTTTCTAAAACTCTCAAGATGATATATATTATTTTCAAAGACTTGAGTAGTACTTTAAACATTGAAAACTTCTCGGGAACTTCTTTCACGGCTGTTGTTATTTTAATATAACTGAAATTGCGTGATATATGTTGTATGGCCTGAATACTTGTACTAGCCATTCAAATGCTAACCCCTTAAATGGGGGAAATGTGTTTCATGCATTTCAGGTATGCTTAGTTCGTTGGAGCAATCACGGGGATGGCACGGAAGAAGGCGGGCCGCGATGCTAATCAAGAGTTAGAGTTCAGTATGATGTTATCGTATATTTATAATATCTTCAGTCTTTCGCTATATTGTACCTTGATCCCTGTGTGGGTAAGTTCAATAATGAGTTGTTATTCGGATTGTTATCTTGTGTGCGACCTTATCAGTCAGTGCTTTTTAATATTTGACCTTATCGGTCAGTGTCAGTATGTAGTTTGATCCAGGTCGGTCAAACGTTTGTCGTCTCGTGGTAATTAGCCTATCCCTCTATTAAGGGGTCTACAGAGTGTAATATTCTCGGTGGGTTTCTGGGGGTGTTACATTTATGGTATCAGAGCTTAAGTTGTGGAAACCTAGCCTGTCGGGTTGAGTCGAGTCGATATTGTCAAGTCGTGTTCTGTTGCGTCATCCCGTTATCGGTTAACAAGTCGACTTGTGCGTTGTCATATCATGTTGTTCAAGTTGTCCGTTGAGATTAGTATCGTGGGTGACCGTCATCTTCGTGCGACCTGTGGATATAAGTCTCTCCTTTTATATATTTTATTTTATATTTTGTGTTGCATAATTTTGTTTGCAAGTAAGAGGTAAGATAGAAACTGTATTTGATACTTGTAGTATATTACGTGTGTAGCAATTGGGATATACTGGTAGATTGAGTTTTGATTGGTACAATGTGTTGTGGAAGTTTTTGAACATTAACGTGTCCTAGGAGGCGTATTGACGGCAGAGATTGTCGGAAACATAAACAGATGGTTTCGACATATGTTTGAATTTAAGATTATATTCATGAGTGGTATCGGTTAGCATGATGATTTGAATGCTAGATGGGCGCATGTTTGGGAACTGGATATGTTTGACTAATTATTGCTAATTGCTACAAACGTGTTCATATTGATAACTGTGTTGGTTGCGCGTGTATTTGAAAATGTTCTGAAAATTTCATAGACTCGAGTAAGTTGTGAAAAACCGGACCTTCTAAAACATTTTACTAGTACGGTTAAACGGTGGTTAGTGTGAATTTTTAAAAAAATTCTGAAATTTTTGGACAAGCCGGCCGTATATTTTCAAATAACAGAGTTGATTGATTGTTTCTTGCTACCTCAATATTCTCTCATCGTTAGCTATATCCGTTGCACGTGTATTTTTAAATGACTTACAAGTATTTTGCAATTTGAGTTAAATTGAAAAATTATCGTAACTATTTTATTGGTACGTGTAAGCGGTGACTTAATGTATGTTTTGAAATTGTTGACTTTTGCAATTAGGGATTTGCATTTTCAACTGAGATTTTTATGACGACACTCAGAAAATGGATATTTGGAGAGTATTTAAATTATTAAAAAATTATACCGATTTTACCCTTTGGCGTACTTGCTAATGACTTTCTGAAGACCTTTATAAACTTAGAAATGCTTTGGAGAAATTGAATTCTAAAAATATTTTATCGGTATACATAAGTAGTGACTTAGCGTATACATTGTTTTTAATTAAAAACGTTTTGAGTTTTGACAAAGTGATCGTGCACTTTCATAGAAATATTGCGACGGAATACTAAGGATATGTTTTCAAGTACCTTCGATATTTTATAAAATATCATCGCCGTTAATCATTTGTCATGGTTGAAAAGGATTTTTGAAAAGGATTTTTGTCGATCGATTCTATTTTCAAATAACTCGAGTAAATAATTTTAAAATCTCACACCATGAAATTTTTATATTCCAAAACAAATTGTCGATACTACTGAATCAATTCATATTAAATATTTGGAGTAGCGATATCATGAAATAGTCGATGACATGGCAAGTTTCGGGGACGAAACTTATTTTAAGGAGGATAAAGTGTAATATCCGGGAATTTTAAAATCCGAATTTTGACGATATAATTTTTACTTATTTATTTTTATTTTATATTATTAGCTGATTATTTAAAAATCAGGCGGATTCTCTTGATATTAGACTAGAATATTAGTGCGCTATCAATGTGATCGGGTGCAGTATCTATTAATCGGATAATCGAAGCAGGGGACTGATTGATTGATCTCAGATTGATTCCTTTTTACTCGGTTAATTTATAATCGAACCTTGTTGGGTCGAATAAACCCAACTATATATATATATATATATGTGTGTGTGTGTGTGTGTGTGTGTGTGAAGGGATGATTCCTCACGACTTCATTTTTCTCCTCTCTCCCCAATTTTCTTTTATTTCTTTTCCTTCCACTTCACTTCTTTCCCCCCACCTAACCCCCACGGGTCAACCACCACGATCAATCTTCTTCCACTTCTTCTTCAGCAATGACCGACCACTGGAGTACCGGATACCGACGAGATGCGAGTGGATGAACCATAGACGGACGAGGGTCGTCGGAGCTGATGAACGGTGGTGGATGTCGCGTGTGTGGCGGCTCGGGATGGAGTTTCGATCGGTGCGGGGAGGAATCAAGCAGATGTGTTCTTAATCGGTTGGTTCCGATGAAGGAGATTTGGGTATTGAGTGGCCGGAGGTAGGAGAACGAAGCTCGGGTCAGTCGTGGGTTATTGATAGTCGAGTTTAAAAGTGACTGGTGATTTAAGAACAATTTCTAACAGGTGATGGATGCCCGGATTAAGCGACTAATGTCATGGTTCAAGAGTCTGGATTGTAGCTAGATTCCGACCGGTGAGGCGGATGGAGTGCGGCGGTGGAGCTGTCGGACATGTTTTCCGGTGGCAAGGTGAATTTTCTGGTCTGGCTCAGGTTTCGGATGGTCAGTCTTGATGTATGATGAGGTCCGGCGGCTTTGATTATCGTCGATCCAAGTTCCGATGATGTGGGAGGCGACGATGGGAGTTGGGTTTCCGGTTGGCTTAGGTGTATGTGCAGTGCGTGTTGGTGTGTTTGTGTGTGTAGTATGTGTTTTGTGTGTGTACTATATATATATATATATATATATATGTGTGTGTGTGTGTGTGTGTGTGTGTGTGTCTATGTGTGTGTGTATGTGTATATATATTTCTAAGTAATTAAGGTAGTCCGGAGGTGTTTGTATTGGAATTGTGGTCGAGAAGGATGACGTAGACGTAGATGAAGGTCTTGATAATTTGGTCTACGAGCAGATGAGTGTATTTGGATCTATGAAGTGAGCCCGAGTTCGGAGTTCGTGTTCGGGGCAACCGTTCAGGAATTTGGGTTATGATCCCAATTACTAATTTAATCGAGATATGGATTCGGATTGATTATCGTTTGTCATTGGATCCGATCAATTAATTAAGGGGCGCAATTGAGGGTCGGGATTTCGATGGATCGATCGGGTGAGCTGTCTTCGTCGGAGCTTTCAGCATCAATTATCGAGGCAAGTATTCTTGTCTATATGATTTATATTGTGTGAATTGAGGTTGTATTATGAATTTTTGTTGGTTATTCACTTTTGTTGATCTTGCATGATATGGGCCGTTATAGAGGTTATGTTAAGTTAGAGTTGCCTTCTTGCTTGTCGTAGAGGCATGTCAGTAGAGAAGTGATGTCGGTTACATAATACACTAAGACGTGTGTTGTGAGGTTTCAGTGATCACTGAGTTGTGTGGATGGAATTAGGTATTATGGAGTTGGATTGGTAGGAATGGTTGATCGGTTGTTATACCTGTTGATGTGTAGCGATGCATCTAGAATTGTTAGGTTGTTGTTAAGCTGTGTCGATCGTAGTTATTTGTCGGGTAAGTGGCCATTTCTAGTAAGTGCCGTGGCTATATATTATGACTAACGATTGAGACAATGCGTTTTTTAAATGTATATGTGTGTGATTTGCTCACTCCGGGAGGGTTCGATGGGGCCTCGGAGGAATATGTGATTTCGCTCCTGATTCACGAGCTTGTTGGCTAGCCAGTCCGGGAGGGTCCATAGAGGCCTCGGATGGGACCAGTGGTTTAGCCCCGGTCCTAGGCGATGCATGTGCATGATTTTGATTTCTAACTATGGCCAGTCCGGGAGGGTCCATAGAGGCCTCGGATAGGACCAGTGGTTTAGTCCCGATCCTAGGTGATTTTTTTTTAACTGTGATATGTCCAGAATATCACAACATTTTTGTTCTTGATGTTGAGATACATTATATATAGGATTTTGGTACTTGGCTAAAATGGCACTAAAATGCGTCGTATGTGTTTAGTTCCTTGGTTGTGAGGTTTTGGTGTTGGAAAATGAACCTTGTTATTGTTTTCGTGTACTGTTGTTTGATGAGATTTTGGGTTGAGATCCCAACGATTGTGTAAAGGTTATTTTGCGGAAAATGACTTTGGGTCGAGACCCATTTGTCTTGAAATGATTTTTCAACTAAGGACTTGAGTTGCATAAATATTTTCTAATTATATAAATGTATGTTACATGAACGAGATTTGGGCCGAGACCCTATTATTTTCGAAAAAGGTTTTATAATCTTGGACTAGAAGCCCCAAAAGACTTTCTATTGTTTTCTAAAACTCCCGAGATGATATATTATTTTCAAAGACTTGAGTAGTACTTTAAACATTGAAAACTTCTCGGGAAGTTCTTTCACGGTTGTTGTTATTTTAATATAACTGAAATTGTGTGATATATGTTGTATGGCCTGAATAATTGTACTAGATATTCAAATGCTAACCCCTTAAATGGGGGAAATGCGTTTCATGCATTTCAGGTATGCTTAATTCGTTGGAGTAATCACGGGGATGGCACGGAAGAAGGCGGGCCGCGATACTAATCAAGAGCTAGAGTTCAGTATGATGTTATTGTATATTTGTAATATCTTCAGTCTTCCGCTATATTGTAACATGACCCCTGTGTGGGTAAGTTCAATAATGAGTTGTTATTCGGATTGTTATCTTGTCGTGTGATCTTATCGGTCAGTTCGTTTTAATATTTGACCTTATCAATCAGTGTCAGTATGTAGTATGACCCAGGTCGGTCAAATGTTTTTCGTCTCGTGGTAATTAGCCTGGTAGATCCCTCTATTAAAGGGTCTACGACGTGTAATATTCCCGGTGGATTTTTGGGGGTGTTACACTACTTTGTTCCAGATCCTGATTCATTGTACATATATGAGAACTTGCACCAGAATAAAGTATCCAAGAAGTAGAATATACCGTTACAGAATCATTCATTTCCAAAACTAGTAGTTCCGTACCTCAAAGCGCATTACGGTCAAGTTTTGGACAGTACCTCCTTCAGTGGCCTAACTCA
This sequence comes from Orobanche coerulescens, assembly GCA_033398695.1. NCBI lineage: Eukaryota > Viridiplantae > Streptophyta > Magnoliopsida > Lamiales > Orobanchaceae > Orobanche > Orobanche coerulescens. The sequence goes on along the minus strand of CM065803.1, from coordinate 199,458,501 downwards.
CCGCAGTTGAGGCATACGTCTGTTTTCTTGGTCACCTTGCTTTTTTGAACCATTGGAGAGTTGCCCATTCCCTTATCGATCTTGGCTATCGTACCCGATTACTTTTTGTTCTTTCTCTTCTTATTCTTGGACTTCAAAGTCCCAGAAGAAATCACAAGTGCAACTTATTTTCCTTTTGTCTTCATCTGAGACTGGGCAGTCGTCATTTTTTCATTAGCCCAGCTAAGTTATATCCAATCTCATTGCAGTTGAAGTTCATGACAAATCGGGAAAAGGAGACAGGAAGTGACTGCAGGATAAGGTCAGTTTGGAGAGATGCATGCATCTGAAAATCAAGAGCTTCTAATCTCTCAATCATCGAGATCATCTTGAGGACATGGTCCCCAAATCTCTCTCCTTCCTTCATCCTAGAGCCGAATAATTGCTTCAATATCTCGTATCTAGCAGTTCGACTATGCTCTCCATAGAGCTCAGCCAGGTGCGCTAAGATGTCTCTTGAAGACGTCATCTTTTCATGGGCACGTTGAAGCTCATTGGTCATTGAGCCTAACATGTACCCGTGCACTCTTACGTCGTCTTTTACCCATTTCTCATGGGCATCGACTCCTTCCTGATTGGATCGGGTTCTTGCAGGAGCCACTGGGATGTCCGCCTCCAAGATGTATCCTAGCATTTCCATAGTGAGAACAATCCTCAAGTACCAAAGCCAGTCCACATAGTTCGGACCAGTCAGGACGTTCTTTTCAAGTAGTATAGCGAGTGGGTTCATTCTCATATCGAGAGTTTTTGTTAACTGCAGAGAATAATTTAAGATTTGTTAGTGACTGTTTAATTATGATCCGAGTAAAGACTCCAAGGACTTTCTTTATTCATAACTCGACTCCCACTATTTTATCGGCATTTACACACTCCCATGTGAAATCCAGAAGTCACGGTTGACTTCATAGTGGTGATCAAGTTCTTTATAAAGTTTAATAGAGGGCAACCCATTCTGTTTCTATTCTATCATTCTTTATAAAGTGGTGTCTAATACCAACCCATCTAATGGATGATTTGATCTTATTTTACCCCTAGTTCACTTGCCCTCAACCCATTCGATTGCTATGGCTCGCTGAACTATCTAAGATTAAATCGTCAACTCCTATTAGTCTGACAATTGAATCTTACCTGGTAACCCATACAGTTTCTAGGGATTTGATTTGTCACAACCAAAGGCATCTAATGCACTCTAGGACTTTATCAACCTTCCCTAATAATATTACCCCGACATACTCGGAAGAATAATATTTCAGTTTAGATTTCAATTTTCCATGAGTTTGACGGAGGGCAGGAAACCTCGTAACCTTTATAACTTAGTGTTTTTAAGTGGGAGTATAACGCGATTATATGTTACACATTGCACATTAATTCGTTTATAAACGCGGTTTGTCGGTTTGTTTGTTCGTCATACAATATGAAAACATACACAACTTAAAATTAACAACATGCAGTTCATGGACCGTTCCTAAGTACCAAGTCTTCATCGACTCGATAAGTATACAAGTAATCTAATTACAAGTCTTGAATCTTCGTCTTCATAGCGGTTCGTTCTCGGCACTTCATCATAGCTAATTTATTACATTTATAAATTTTGCGTCCCATACAAATTTACAAAATAAAAAAATCGACTCAAAACGGCCATTACAACCCCATCGAAATAAAGATTCAATAAACTAAGTCCCATGCACTACATCACTATTCAAAAATAATGCAACCATTATATTAAAATAAATGGTAATAATGATTAATCTAAATATTGATCTAATCAATAAAAATTAATCCACCTATTAGAATTAATCCAATTAATTTACATAACTGTTAATTTTAATTCGTTCCGGACCAAAAATATATTTCATTAAATTAATTCCCTTAAGAATAGAATTACCATAATTATATCTTAGTCAAATTAAATCTGGTTTAATTTGCGGGAAATTAATTTACCGAACGAAATATAAAAAATATAGTCAAAAAATACAAGGCCCGGGCCAAGCCTGCGGCCCGGCAGGGGGCTACCCAGCCCAGCCGAGCAGCCCAGAATAGCTCTCGGCGCTGCCTGCTCCTTCTCGGCTGGCAGCTTGCTGTGGCGATCCGCGACTTGAGTTGCCGTCGGCCATTTTAAAGCGCGTCTTTTCCTTTTTCCTCCCGAGTCCAAAAATAATATATTTTTATTTTTACATTACACATTTAAATCAGTTTTTCAAAATAAAAATAGATTTATATTGTAACATAAAATCATGAAAAATAATTTTTAGATGAACAATTAAACATTAACAATTATATCAATTATGATTTTAAATCATAAAAAAATAACCAAGCATTCCAAATGCAAATATCGAATATACGATTGCATAGACCTTGTTCCGATACCACTGTTGGGATTCGGTGATTAAAAACGAGTTACACAACGAAAAAAACCGGTCAAACCGAATAAAAACCAAACTCCAAAAACGGATCGACCAAGCATCATATGAACGAATATAAATTGATGAAGATAAATAAAGAAATCATACCCTCGTTGGCCTTTGATAATATCGTCTTGTTTCCGAGCATGAATACGAATCCAATCGAACGAGCTTTTGGAAATTTCCTAGCACCGAAAATACTGTGCCTCTACGTATCACGCGTCGGAAAGATGACCGGAAAAATATAATCGTCACTCCAAGACCTCCAAGGTCGACGGCTATTTGAAGTGATGAAAGGATAAATTTTTCTTTTCATTTTAACTCTCAAAGAATTAAATTTGAAGATGACATAATATCTCGAAACTATTTTGAACATAGAAATTTTTCTTTCACTTTTTCTTTCTTTTTCTCTCCTTCTCTCTTACTGCCGTTGGCCTCTATTTCAATCTGATTGAAAGTGTTCAGCTCCACTCCTTCTAAAATGGTCTTTCAAGCCTTATAATATAATGATATATCTAATATACATTATTTCAACCAACATGCGAAGAATCACCATTAGAAAGTGGTTCACATGAGTTGGTCAAAACCACCGGAAAACATAAACTAATGTGGTGGATCCATGAGGAGAAAAAGAAGTTTGGTTCGTTTCGGTCCATGAAACGTGTATCTAATTCGATAGATAAACCTTGGTACATTTCAATATTAATACAATTAATTAATCCAATTAATTAATTATATTAAATATAAATTCTCTAAGAATTAATATGAATTAAATTAATTACCCATAATTCACTAGACCGATTTAATTTATCCAATAAATTGAAATAACCATTATTCAATAATTTAAATTAGACACCTAATGTCTTATATTTATTAAGAGAGAATATCCTTAATTATATTCCGTCGTCTATCCTGTGTCGCGACTCCATAGGTTCGTCTCAATTGGCAATGAGAGGAACCAAAGAGTGTGAGTAACACTTAGCCAGTCCTGTGGCTCACACTATAACCCAACTGAGAATGAATGATAGGGATCATTCCAAAACCTTTATGTTATGAATACCGTATACGTATAAACCCTTCAATCAAATGTCCCGATCAAGTATTAGGATCACGGTAATGTCAAACCCTATTATAACTTGACTCTATGCATTTGTTAATGCAAACCGAGATCACCGAGCTCTCGTGTATCAAATACAACTAGCTCTAACTGCTTTGGACAAAGACTTATGATCTCATTCGCTATTAACCGCATAGGATATTTACCTGCTCACTTACAAGAGAAAGAATTATATCTTGGTAATCAGTAGAGACTACTACTTACCCACTAAGTTGTATTTTGAGGTTGACGCCACCAACCGGCGATTGCATCGAACTACTCTAATGACTAACTTAATGTCACAAGTACATCTCCTACCGAAACCTCAAGTCAAAGGTTCATGATACCTATCACAACCTTTCGATTCAGTCATTGACAATCCCTGAGTGATATCCATGTGACCGTATCGAAGTGAGTCATGTTCGAGTATACTAATCCCATTAGCATACCTATAACGTGTACTCCCACTAACCCTTAGTGAACACTGGCACTCTACATGTCAAAGTACACGTTATACAAGTCTTGTATAAACTTCGTGCCCAATTAAGTTTTATCGATTTGTGAACCAATTAAGCATTCGAGCTCTAAACACTTCCAGTGCCTATCTCATTATCTCCATAAGGAGTGGAATGTTTGCTCTCAAAATACAAGGACTATTATTTTATATACCATATCACAATGCCTGTGATATACAATAATATAGAAATAATTAATGCCTTATTTAATTTAATATTCATAATAACAATATAATGCTCTCACTCTCTCATCCTCTGAGTGGCATTCGAGGGCATATTACTAACAGTAACACGCACGAACATCGACAACAACTTAAAAATAATGAAAGTTTATTTAACTGACTCTATCAGACAATAAAAGAAATCGGGAATAAACTCCCGAGACTCGAGCCTAATAACACCATGGCTGACCATCCTTTGTGTGCACTTCCTATGTCTGCTTGTCGTAGTGGCCATCACCTGAAATGCATAAAAGGTATTTTCCCCCATTTAAGGGTCCGTGTTCAAATTGCTAATGCAAGTACACAATTACATAATATCATATACGTGTACATTTCAGGTTGCACATTCACATTCTTGAAAACATTTATAAGGCAATATTACCATGTCAAAACAATGTCATCAATCAACATGTCACAACACATCATCACAAATAACAACACATAAGGTAACCCGCGGCCATGCCCCTTCGCATCAACCCCAGAGGTCCCGTCGAACTGTCCCCAGGTGGAAAACCACGTCCGTTATCCAGCATCTTAGCATGGATCCCCATAGGCCCCATCGGACCCGTTCCGGGGTGGACGAACGACTCACACACACTTAACATTTTCACGGATCATCAATCATGTCGAAATAACATCATACATAACATAATGTAATACATGTACTTGCCATGATTATTATGACGTAAAGGAACGATGATCACAGAACTTCGATCCAATCTCTCTCCAAAGATTCAACCCTAATACACAACGATATGCAATCAACCTTAATGCTACTGAAAAAATAAGGGGTACACTAAAGTCTACCCGTTGAAACCCTTTACCGAACTCCCACGAGGGCATAGTCGACTATTATCAATTAGCGGTGAAAATCGCGGAAATTAATCCATTAAACCTCAAGAAAAACAATGGATTATGATTACACAATCATAATCTATCATCAATCTAGACTAAATCGGATAGAAAGACCAAATCATAAGAAAATCCCAAAATTTCAAAAACTATGGTTATAAGAGATTTACCTCATCATTATATTTTGGTTGAATAGTAGAGCATGTCATCAAATCCCAAGTGATTGAGCTTATTTCTAAATCAATATATGTCTGTCTTCTTCTTCCATTTTTCGTTCAATACATTAAGTCTCTCATTTCTTCAAAAAGAAGAATGAAGGGTAAAGCTAACCCTTTATAATTCCAAAAATCATTCTAATTACAAACAACAAGCTTCACGTGACAATCATAAATTATAGCAAGTTCCAAAAATGAGTATTGCAACTTCAACCTCATCAAACTTTTATTCGGTTATTCATGTCATAATCTTCGACATCAACCCAAAAGGAAGATATTGAACAATTCGATTATCCGAATCAGAACTTTTTCTTGTGTGCAACTAGAAATGTTTTAAACATTGCATATCATTTAAATATGGCAATCAGACCAACGATACTTTATTGATTAGAGTGTTGGACGGTGAAGTACCAATATGTACAGAAAATGGCGGTGGCAGAAATGAGAATGTTAAGATGGGTGTGTGAAGTCACTCATAGAGACAAAATTAGAAATAAAGTGGTCCCTGATAAGTTAGGGTGACACCTATTGAGGACGAAACAAGGGGAAATAGGCTAAGATGGTATGTCCATGTGCAAAGAAGACCGCTATAGGCTCAGACACTAGTAGGGAGGTGTGCAACTATAAACAGCAACGAGATCAAAAGAAGGAGGACAGCCGAAGAAGAGTTGGAGCAAAACTATAAAAAGAGACATGTCGCAAATGAACTTAACAGATGAAACAACCAACGTAGAGCGGATTAAAGACGTTATATCTGTTGTTACCCAAAATATTCTTCGGAATGGATTGCTGGATATGGCTATGGGTGAGTAACAAACAAAATGTGAGAACACGTCTGAGGGAATGTAAATAACACAAGATTTTCCGGGGTTGTTAGTCCCGGGCTTGAATGCTCTCGCGAGATATTATTAATACGAATACTTTGGAGTACAAATATTAATGTTAGAGTACAATTACAATGGGTGTAACGACCCTAGTTATCTAGCTCTTGAGTGCTGATGATTGCCGGAAGAACCAGAGTTAATGCTCTGTGAGTTCTTGTAACAAAGAGATGAAGTGCTGTGTAGGATTCAACTCTGTAGGATTTTAGCCGTGTTCAACTGTGTGAATTTGACTGTTTTCTGAACCCGTTTCCAGTTGCTGGAGGTTTCCTATTTATAGGAGTGGAGGTAGTTGGGCGATCGTCTTTCCTGTATTATAATAAGCGGGCGACCGTCTTTAGCACATGGGTTGGTCTCCTTAAAGTCCGCAGCTGCTGCTGGCAGCCGGATGTGCGAACCAATGAGAAGACAACACGCGTCCTATGTCGCTGTCTTGGGAGGTCCCACCTAGGACCTTTCGGCGGGTCTGTCGGTAGGTGAGATGTCGTCCCTGTCACCTACAACTAGTGACAGGATGGGGTCAAACCTTTTCCTGCGGCGCCTTTTGCGGATCTGCACGTGGGCCTTCATCCCAAGATTCGGTCTCCGTAGACTTAACGGATGTTGGTTTTCCACCTGGCATGAGGCGGTCGTCTTTGTCCGGGCACCAGTGTCGATCGCTAGGTGCCAAGGGACGATCGCCCTGGACGTCGATCGCTCGGCACTTGATCTTGATCTGGGTCCTTCGCTTGCCAAGTCTGCCTTGGATTATTTGATGCTGACTTAGGTCGCTCGGCCCTTATGCCGATCGCTGTCGAGGCGTATTAAATGCCACACAACAATTGCCCCAGCTCGCTCTGATGTTGAAGACGCGGGGTGAGGTGGTTATGCTGGCGATCTCTTGAATTAGACGAGCGACTTATCATTTTATGAAACAGACAATCATCTCTCGAGCGGACTGATTTTGAATTTGGATGACCTACTAGATCGCATAAAAGAGCGGGAAGTGACAGCAGTTTTGAAACATCACCGAGGCACGTGTCGTGCTCCTGTTGGGGGAGTCCGATGGTTTTGTCAGGCTGTCCTTTGGCGTGCCTCGAAACGACCCGCACGCGGGATTCGAGGGAAGCATTAAAGGCGGTCTTATCTGACGGTTGCACTTCGACCCTCGGGACTTCGCTTATTTGTCCAGAAGCCCCCGCTCTTGCCTATAAAAAGGACTGAGGTTACAGGGTAAAAACCTTATGTATTTTCGTTTGAGAATAAGACATAGCCCATTTCCCTCGAATCTTTGTGTGGTCGAGCGTCATTTGACTCAGATCTTTAGGTAAAAAGCAACAACTTTTTCTCTCTCCTTTTTCTTTGAATATGTCCGGAGGAAGACCAAATGTGTATGAGGCGGGTGGTACTTCCGTCGACGGGGCTTCGACCGCCCGGGATGAATTTTATGCGGAGTTCCATGTGGATACCGCCGTCGAGGCCATCCGCGCCGGGATTGAGCCCGCGGAGGTCGAAGAACTTTTTAATGAAGCCGACGTGTCCAAGGCGGCGGAGGCCGAGCAGATCCGTTCGCTGAAACAGGAGGAGATGGATGCGAAGGCGCACTGGGAGCGGAACAGCGCGTTCGGCAAAGCCTTCACAGATTTTGCCGAACTCATGGAGAGATTGGCCGGCCCACTCCCCAAATTTAACTTTAGTGAATATTCGATCGCCCATCCTTATGAACCTGTAAGGCGGACGTTGTTTCGGGCTGCACGCCGCCCTCCGTGGACCCTTGGCCAGATCGGGAGCTTGGCAACCAGGAAGGATCTGGACCGTTGGAGGGCAAGTTTCCATGTTCCTTCTGATGTTTGCCTCCACGTGCCCGCCGAGAACGAGCGAGCCGATCAACCTCCCGAGGGCATGGTCGCCGTCAACGAGGTGATAATGGAGGATAAGATGCGATTCCCGTTGCCGTTCGTTGTCTCCTACCTGCTGACCGCCTGGAACGTGGCGCCACTTCAACTGACGCCGAACGCCTGGCTGCAGATCGTCTGCACCCTTACCTTGTTTGGTGGTCATCGGCTGTATCGTCTTCCTTCGCCGTTGGAGATGAACCATCTCTTCAAATTGATGGCTCAAAAAGACTCTGTCGACGGCTACCACATCCAAGGTCGCTCAAGCCGGGTGATTCTTGGGGTCCCGAATAAAGGGGCGATCCGTCGAAGTGGTTCTGGGTCGGCGGCGCGTGGAAGTCGGCAGCGAGCGACAACCCCACCAACGAGTTGGATATTCCCACCGGCTTTCAGGAGAGGAGTCCGAGTAAGGGTTTAGACTCTCCCTTTGTTCGGATACATTCTGAACTGATCTAATTTGGCTCTTTTTGCAGGTGTCATTGTTCCGGCAGCAGGTGACCTCGCTTTTGATTTCGCGATCGTCTGGGAGAAGATACGGAGTCTTCCTGACGACTAAATAGACGCTAGCCAAATCAACAACGAAGCCTGTTGGTTGGCTGCTCGGCTATTTCGCTACCCTCGCCACCTAAAGGTTCCAGGTACCAACTTTCACGATCTTCTTTGATATGTCGATCGTCTTGACTGAGGAAGATTACTAACTTTGTCGATTGCTTTCTTTTGCAGAAATTCGCTTCCTTTGTTTCCCAGAGCTCCCGGCTGTGATCGCCATGTCTAATCCGGGGATCATGAGCCGCCTTCGTCAAGGGAAGAAGACGAGCCGAGCTCCTGCTGCTCCGGTCCGACCGACCCCGGAGGCGAGACCTCTCTAGGAGCCGGTCGTCGAAGAATTGGAGCCTCGGGAGGAGGAGCACCTTCGCCTCATCCGCAAGAAACGGAGGGCTATGGAGCCCTCGGCCCCTGCCACTGCTGATGAGCTGCCGATCTCCGTGCCTCCGCTCTCCGCAGTTCCTCTAGTGGAGGGGTCCACGCCCTCTTCGGCTTTCCTGCAGGCCATGGTGACCGCCGATGCCGAGACTCCGCGTGGGAGGCCGTTCTTTGGCCGCGACCCAGAGAAGGTCGAAAGGTAAGCTTAGTCGCTCTGCTGAGTTGTCATTTGTGTAGGAAACATACTAACTCTTTTGCTCCTTGTGCAGGGTCCGCCACTCCGACCCGAACTGCTCGCCGATGGTGTTGGACTTCCTGACGAGCAAAGTTCCTCGCGAGGCCAGTGATGTTCCTTCTTACGTTGCTCAGGCTACCGCCTCCCTGCCGAAGGCCTGGACGACCGATCTAGATGCGATCGCGCGCCGGTGATCTGCTGACGCAATGCAGGCGACTTTCGCGCTGGCCCTTCAGACGGCGACGATAGCTGCTCAGGCCGTGAGGGACTATGAGGGGCGGCCCTCCACCGCTCGTCTCCATGCGGACCTCGAAGCCGCACAGAAACAAAATGCTGAGTTTGCCGACAGGCTCGTGGCCATGGAGAAAAGCTCCGTGGAGGCGGCTAAACAGGCAAGTCAGGATCTTGACCGGGCACGGGCGGCGACTAACTAGATGCGGGACCAGATGACGGAAGCCCGCAGGTCGCACGCGGCCGCGCAGAAGGAGGCCGACCAGCTGAAGGTGACCGTCGCCCGACTGACCAGCGAGCTGGCGTCCTCGAAAGAAGAGGTGGCCGCCAAACCTGTCGAGCTCGAGGGCGTGAGCCAAACGGTTGCGGAGCTGAGGGTAAAGCTGGAGGCGACTGAGGCCGATCCCTTGGAGTACGTCAGCGAATTCGCCTACTATATGGCTTATGCTAACGCGATCCGCGATCCGCGCTGCTAAGAAGGGAGGGCTCGAGGTCGGCCCTTTGGCTGATAATTTCAAAGCCTATGCGCTTGAGCACCCTCTACAGCCAGCCTTCACTGTGCCGATCCTCGACCTCTCTGCAGATCATGGGATCGATTTGAGCTGGTACCCATTGCCGGATAACCTTGTTCATCCGGCTGCCCCAGAGGATGGGGGTTCAGAGCCTGCAGCTGGCGATGGAGCAAGCGTCGATCCCTGAGCTTTTCTCGCTTTTTAACTTGTGATTTTTCCAGCTTTTGCTGTATTTTGCTTTCGGGCGCTTGTACACATATTTCGAATGAAATGAAATAATATGTTTGCTTCTGATTTCTTGCTTGTATGATTGTCTTTCTGAATCCTTTGCATAACTTTATACAAGTGTTTGAGGAACGATCGCCGTGCGTACAGCTCCAAGTGAATTGATAAACTCATACTGGTAACTTTTAGTGAGATAGGGCTACACCAGGGGTCGGCGCTAAGCCCTCATCTCTTCGCTCTAATCCTTGAAGTCATTTCGCAAGGGATTCAAGATGGCATCCCGTGGTGCATGCTTTTTGCTGACAACATTGTGTTAGTGGCGGAGTCGGGGAGGGAGGTGAACTCGAAGTTGGAGCTTTGGAGGGCTAAGTTAGAATCCCAGGGCTTGCGTGTGAGCCGGTCTAAGATCGAGTATCTCTGGTGTAACTTTAGTGGTGAGGCCAACGAGGAAGATGTTGAGGTAATGATTGCGGATCAGATCGTACCCCGTACGGATAAGTTCAAGTATTTGGGTTCGATCATTCAGAAGGAAGGTGAGTGTGAAGATGATGTCACGCATCGCATCAAGGAGGGGTGGCTAAGGTGGAGAGCAGCGACAGGGGTCCTGTGTGGCAAGAAAGTCCCTCTAAAGTTGAAGGGTAAATTCTATAGAGCGGCAATCCGACCTGCAATGTTGTATGGCTCCGAATGTTGGGCGATGAAGAAGTCGCTTGAGAGCAAGTTGGAAGTGGCTGAAATGAGAATGTTACGTTGGTCCTGTGGTCGCACAATGTTAGATAGAATTGCGAACGGGGTTTTCAGGAACGCGCTAGAAGTGGCGCCCATTTCAGCGAAAGTTAGGGAAGGGAGATTGAGATGGTTTGGCCACGTCCGCAGGAGGCAGGCATGTACTCCGATGAGGAGGGTCGAGAGTTTAATGGTTGTCGGGGAGAGAAGGAGAGGCAGACCGAGGAGGACGTGGGAGGAGCAACTGAGATTAGATTTGAAGGCCTTAAACCTTTCCGAGACCATGACTGTTGATAGGTGCGCTTGGAGGTGCCAGATCAGAGTTGTGGATTCTTTTGTAGGGAGCGGTGCTGTAGTTGAGAGCCTCAGGATTGGGTTGTCTCGGTTAGCTTTGACCTAGAGCATTGCATTTTTACTTTTATTGTATATTTTATCCTATTGTCTTTGCGTGTGGTGTATTTTTGACAGGGAGCTGTGCGCAGAGCCAACCTCTCTTTTGTTAGAGCAGCGTTCATCGGGAGTGAAGTAGCCAAATTCCTCTTAGGTAAGTCCCATGTGGATCAAGCCATGGGCTCAGGTATGGTCTCGAGCTTTTTCGAATCATATGTTTTCCTTTGTATTTATCACACAAGATTCTGTTGTGCACTAACCTGGGGGTCTTCACGGAAACAGCCTCCCTACCGTAATAAGTAGGGGCATGGTCTGCGTACATCTTACCCTTCCCAGACCCTGCTCTGAGCGGGATATACTGGGTATGTTTGGTTTGGTTTGGTTTATACTGGTAACTTTTAGAACAAAGCCAATCGTTGTACATATATATGAACAATGCCGATCGTCGTACGTGTATTTGAACAAAGACGATCGTTGTATTTATAGCTCCGTTCTCCCCCTTGTTTTTGTTTACTTTGTGAAAGTAAGGAAACGAAAATAAATCATTTAGTGAGCGGTCTTCAATTTTGCAGATTCCTCGAGGAAGGCCGACCATCTCGGCCTAGAGGAACCGTGCACGGTTGTGGAGGTCGATGAACCGACCTCTGCGGCCGTGTCTTGTGCGCAAGCGACATTCCGTCTGATGGCCTACTTCTCGCGACTCACTTAATTGTGAGGGTCCTCCGTAGGCTACGTTTTGCCTCGCAATGTAGCGATGGGGCGGACGATCTCAGCCTGGAGGAGTCCTTGCACGGGGCGCCATCGAATGAATCGATTTGGCGACCGTGGCTTGTTAGCACTTTTCTGCCTGGGACCGACATGTTCGATGACGGACCTTTGAGGGCATACGTTGTGACGAGGGTAGGGACGCGTCGCATTGTCCGGGCCCACCATGTTAGATGATGAACCTTTGAGGGCGGGCGAGCATGTCCACAAATCTGTTTTGGAGGGTCCTTCGGCTACGCCCGCCTCGTATTTAAATGAAAGGCGAGCAATCTCTGCCCAAAGGAACCTTGCATGGATGGGCTGTCGGTTCCATCGACCTCCAGAACCATTGCTGCACTTTTCTACCTCGGACCGTCATGTTAGATGGCGATCCTCGACGGTATACGTTATGCTGGGGGAGGCGATCGCTTGCCTAGGTCCATCATGTTAGATGACGAACTTTAGAGGGCGAGCGAGTCATCCTCTTTTTGGAGACGCTGCTTGGGCAGTAGCCTCTCGTTTGACATGGTGGGAATCGGGCAGTAGCCTCTCATACGACTCTGGCGACCGGTTTGGGAGATCGACGGGGCTCCGGCTAAGCCACTAAACTGTCCAGCTTGCCCTCCTCGAACAATCTCCAAATTTGTCTGAGGAGGTCGCGGCATTGCTTGGTGTTGTGGCCGAGACTCTTCTGGTAAGCACAAAATTTATTGCGGTCCAGATGACCGTTGTCCCTTATCGCCCTTGGTTTGCTTAGCCATTTGCGTCCTTCGATGGTGTTGAAAATATGGGCCGGAGATAGATTGAGGTTGTGGAGGGGACGGTCTTCCACATCCTCGAAGGCCTTGAAATCATCGGGTGGCTTGACGACCGCCTTTTTGGATTTGGCGATCGCCGTCTTTTGGACGGAAGGCGGTGTCCCCTCGCCTAGGCGAAGGGTGAGCAACCTCTGCCTGGCCAGAAAATCGGTAGCCTCGGCGCGAAAGATCGCGTAGGTTGGGGGGGTGTCCTTCGTGAGGTGCCTGAACATGGGCGAATGACCATAGAATCCCCCCAGGGCTGAGTAGAGGGCGAGCTCGTCGCTTATGGGCTCGCCGGTGAGGACTACTTCATCCACTCGGTCGATGTAATCTGCATCGGACTCGTCTTCCCCCTGCCTGATCTTCATCATGTGGTGGGGACCTTCTGGTCGAGCGACCTTGGCGGCGAAGTACGACATGAAGCCGCTCGCCAGATTTTCAAAGGAATTGATGGAGCGCGGTGGCAATGAGATGTGCCACCTATGGGCAAGATTGCCCAATGTCAACGGGAACATTCGGCATTTTGTCGCGTCTGACGCTCCACATCCGGTCATGTAGATCCAGAACTTGCTTAGGTGAGTCTCGGGGTCCGATCTCCCCTCATACAAAGGCGTTTGAGGAGGAGCGATCTTTGATTGCACAGGGGCAAGCTCGATCTGGACCGCAAGCGGCTCACTCGGTCCGATGACCTTTCTCCTAGCGCTTGCCCCAGTTTCGAGGAGCGCTTTCATCTCGTCGAGCTGGCGTTGCATAGCGGCCATCGCCGTGGCCTAGCTGCTCGCGGCCCGGCTCTCGGAGTGGGAGCCGAGGCGATCAAGTACTGATCCCCTGGCTCCGCTGTAGATGATGTCTTTGCCACGGGGCTCGATTCCTCGGCGAATGGGTGCCAAACGGCCGACCTGTTTTTGTTTGGGAGTTGGGTACGCTGAACTCGTGGTGATGGATTCGGACTCCGTCGTCTCGTGGCTGGGGCTAGAATGCCCCGGTCGCCACGATGGATCGCTTCCTAGGCGGCTGAAGACGGAACCGTCCTGCCTCGCGAGTGCCTTTTCTCATGAATCGGGGCTATCTATCGATCGCTCGACATATATCCCCTTAAGTTTTCGCTTGCCCGCGCGGCGGATGGCTGATGGGGTAATAGCGGGCGCATTGCATGCTCTCCGTTGCTCCCTTAGGATGACCATGGCCTCCTCTATCTGTTCCGCGGTTTGGAATTGATTGAGTGAGAGGCTGGGGCCATCCCTCGGGGGCGAGATTGAGAGTCTCGCGTCGCCGCGGCTACCCTCCGCCGTAGGTTGGGACTCGGCTCGGGCCGGAATAAGACGTCCAGCGGATCGGAGAGTGGCTCTCTTGGAGGTGGTGGCAGACGTCATTATTTTGAAGGTTTTTCTTTGAAGAACATTGAGTGTTTCTTCAAGTATATGCTCCGGAGAACAGTGGGTGTCCTTCGAAGCGGTCGGAATGAAAATGAGGGCAAAGCCCCCCTTCTTCTAGCGCCAATTGTTGTTACCCAAAATATTCTTCGGAATGGATTGCTGGATATGGCTACGAGTGAGTAACAAACAAAATGCGAGAACACGTCCGAGGGAATGTAAATAACATAAGATTTGTCGGGGTTGTTAGTCCCGGGCTTGAATGCTCTCGCGAGATATTATTAATACGAATACTTTGGAGTACAAATATTAATGTTAGATTACAATTACAATGAGTGTAACGACCCTAGTTATCTAACTCTTGAGTGCTAATGATTGCCGGAAGAACCAGAGTTAATGCTCAGTGAGTTCTTGTAACAAAGAGATGAAGTGCTGTGTAGGATTCAACTCTATAGGATTTTAGCCGTGTTCAACTGTGTGAATTTGACTATTTTTTGAACCCTTTTCCAGTTGCTAGAGGTTTCCTATTTATAGGAGTGGAGGTAGTTGAGCGATCGTCTTTCCTATATTATAATAAGCGGGCGATCGTCTTTAGCACATGAGTTGTCTCCTTAAAGTCCGCAGCTGCTGCTGGCAGCCGGATGTGCGAACCAATGAGAAGACAACACGCGTCCTATGTCGTTGTCTTGGGAGGTCCCACCTAGGACCTTTCGGCGGGTCTGTCGGTAGGTGAGATGCCGTCCCTGTCACCTACAACTGGTGACAGGCTGGGGTCAAACCTTTTCCTGCGGCGCCTTTTGCAGATCTGCACGTGGGCCTTCATCCCGAGATTCGGTCTCCGTAGACTTGACGGGTGTTGGTTTTCCACGTGGCATGAGGCGGTCGTCTTTGGCCGGGCACCAGAGTCGATCGCTAGGTGCCAAGGGACGATCGCCCTGGACGTCGATCGCTCGGCACTTGATCTTGATCTGGGTCCTTCGCTTGGCAAGTCTGCCTTGGATTATTTGGTGCTGACTTAGGTCGCTCGGCCCTTATGCCGATCGCTGTCGGGGCGTATTAAATGCCGCACAACAATATACATATACAGTTGTCCCACCGGAGTGGGATAAGGCTTGATTTGATTTACTATTAAACAAATTTTAGCGTTACATTATAAAGTTAATCCAAGGGCCAAAACTTCTTATAGCATGAATATGCAATACTTTAAACAAGTTAGGGAATAATAGTAATGGATGAGTAAAATTCACCCAAGCAGGATACTAATCATTTCAAATCTGAAGCAGGATAATCAAACGGCAAGGGTTTCACAATGGAGGGATCCCCTAAATCCGGGTGCCCGAATCCATAATTCCTGAGCACCTGATTATCAGCAAACGCCAGCGCTCTCTGCATGGCGTCGAAGCAAGTCCGCTCCGAATACATGTGGTTGCGCTCCCCACTGCACGGCTGACATCCCGTGAAGTGCGTGATGAACGGTCTCCGCCAGCTCCCCCTCCCATACCCAGCGTCCTTCAGATACTCCTCCCACACCCCAGCATACCCCTCGCTGACCTTCTCCGCGTGCCTTCTCCTCAACCTCGCCGTGCCCTTCTCAATCTCCCCGTACCTCTCCGCGATGCTGTCAAACGCGCCCACAATTTCCATCCAGTACCCTTCGAAGTAATATTCGCTCTCCAGATAGATTCTATCGCCCCATTTATCCTTCTCTCTTAGTAACAGGTAAACTAACCCGGATTGGTCGTCGGATTCTGGGAATACCTTGTCCCGAAAGGTTGTCTTCAGAACCTGGCCCCATTTGTCGTAGTCCGGTGACTGGGGGCCCATTCCGGCCCATACGTCCATAAAGTCCATTGCCCACTGACAATTGCGGATCAGGAAAACTCCTGCGTTGATGCTGGTCCAGCTCTTGTTCTCGTATATCAAATTGGGCCAGCCGTGGATCACTAAGTTATGTGCCTCGTACCGACCCAGCGGGAGCTCGAAGTCCATGTCGGTGAAAGCAGCGTCGGAGTCCACCCACCAGATCCACTCGGCCTCCGGATGGGCCAGCATCGCGGCCTTCACAGTGGGCGTTTTGGCCCAGAAGGAGAACATCTTGGGATGGAACAGTACGTTGTTGTAGAAGATGTCGATGCCGTGGCGCCGGGCGTAGTCCACTTTGTTCTTGAAGAATTTGAGCAGCAAATAATCGCCGATCGGGTTTCTACACGGCGTGGCCTGCGATCCGGTGACCATCAGGATCCGATTTCCTGCGCCGCCGCCTCCGCCGGAGAAATGTGGTTGCTGCTTTAGCCAATCCCTCCTCTTCTCGTCCCAGTTCTTAACCGGAGGCGCGTCGATGGTGTAGCTAAGCTCCGCGTCGTCGTAGAAGTTCTGACCGGGCGGGTCATGGAGCGGATTCTGGACGGGGACCCCGTCCGAGCATCGGAACGACTGAGTGGCGTAGGCGGAGTTGTTTGAATCGCGTGATAAAGTGAAAGCCCGGTTGGAGAAAGAGTCGGGTAAATCAGGAATTGCGATCGGGCTGAAAAACGACCAGAAAGCCCACACCACCAAGAAAGCCACCAGAGCTCCGCCAGCGAAGAGGAATCCATGGTTGGAGAGGAACGACGCCGTTTTGCTCCTGCCGTTGTTTCTGGCCATAATTGGGGGATTTTTGGACTGGGCTACCTCTGCGATGAACCATTATGTATAAATTAAAACGTTTCCCGATTACTTCAGAATTTTGGGCCATCTGGAAAATTGGAGTGTATGCGTCACTAGCGCTGAAGATATGGAGGAAAGCCGTTTGGTTTCGGAAAAATTATAAGAGATCCAAAAGAGCTGAGTTAATCAGCAGACGGGATTGGAGATGACGGCAGGAGCTTTGGTAAAGAACTAACCAACTACATGAAAGCAGCCAAAACGTGGCGGGTTTGGTTCATCGGCAACCGGTGAATGGCGGTGGTTGAGTGGAATTTGAAGATTTTGGCACCGGAAACATGAGTACTTTTGAATTCTTTTTTTTTTCTTTTAATTAATAAAATTCATGTTTTTTTGCCAACGCTTATGCTTATTAGTTATTCTATGCATCTTCATGAAAACTATGGGAAATCTCCAATTTATTTTGTGTAAACCCTAAATTTATCATATAATACAAAATTTAAAGTCGATCGTAAATATATATAAGATAGAAGTAGTTGTAGCAAGTATTATTAATGTCGATTCTCTCGTGGAAAACTTAACAAGATTTCTTATAATGTTTATGCAAATCACAAGAAATAAATACAATCGTAAAATTCTAATTCCGACTTTTGGATTTGAATATCGAGTAAATTTAAAAATATTATAACGGGAATCCTTTTAAATAAAAACTAGATTATGTAAGGAATAAAATTGATTTATAAAGATCTAGAGCATTATGGGTTCATTCAATTAGATTTTTATGTAAATAAAATAATTTACACAAGTGTTTACATGATCAAGTTAATCAAAATTTTCACCTAATGTTTTTCGTATTCATAAGCTTATCTTTAACTTTGCGTATTTGTAAGATGTTTGATCACAAGGTGAGCACTTAACAAATTGAAAGATATGTTTTTGATTTACTTATCAATTTATCAAGTAGATTCAGTTGTAAGAATATGGTATGATAAATCTCTATTAATACCAATAGTAGATCATTTAAATAAAAAAGTGTAAATTAATCAAATAACTTTTATAAAAACTTAATAGAAATCACCCTTCTCCTAAAATGAAAGATAAGCTACGCATCGATTTGTAAATACTTAAATTGAAATGGTAATGATTTATAAACATAATATTAAACACTATAAAAGTTTTAATAACTAGAACTTAGAAACAGATAAGAACTTACTTGATTATGATGTATCAAAGTTCAACATTTAAATGATATTCTAAATGTGGTTTTAAAATTACCATATGTGAAAGGTAAAAGTTACATAAGATGATAAGTGCTTATTGATTAAGCATTAATACACACTAAATTGAAGGATAATATAAGTATAGAAACTTGGAAAATATGAAATGAATATACGATTAGTGTTGAGAGTTTCTTGTCAAGAGAAGTGTGTCTTGCCAAGAGAGAGGTGATGTTCATGCTTATTTCTAATCATTTTTATAGATGAATTTCAAGGCCTTCCTGAATTTTTTGATTCAAAATAAGATGTATTATCCTGACTCTTATTCAAGCTTCCATGTATGAATTAAAAATCAAAGTTTTAGTATGTTGTAGTTGTTCTCATAAGTTTGTCAAATTTGGGAGGTAGAGAAATGCCTCTAACTCAAACACAACGATGAACATGGCCTTGGTAACGTTGGGCCGTGTCTGGCATGGCACTGAACACATCTTGGCTTGTGCTGTGTTGCTGCATGACTTCAGTTTACATGCGTGTAATACCATCAGTATTTCATGCTTAATTACCTTGTACTATGTGATTTCTTATAGCGTGATGTTGCCTTTTTATATTATGTGATTTCATTTAAAGTGCTATTACGATACAATTATGTGATGTGAATAGAACGGAGGTGATGTACCTTGACGCCGTTGGACAATCGTCGGTGCGAATATGACGGTGGCCAACGTCTTGTTCCCTGGTGAATTGTTGATGAGTGAAAAGGTGGTCGCCCTGAGATGGTTAAAATGTGATATATGACTAAGGCGTTGAGTGGATAACGTACGCTATAGGATATGCATAACGTACGCTAGCTTCGTAACATTACGTACGTTAACATCACTTGGTTAAGTGCGTAAGGCTTAAATTGGTCTTCCGACCAGAATCTTTCTTTTGACACGGATTGGGGTACTTTCGGTGGGCTAGAAGACAAACGAGTCAACTGCTCGTAGCGTACGCTAATTGCCAAGCTTAACGTACGCTATGGTCAGGTGGTTTACGTACGTTATGACACCTTACGTACGTAATAGGTGGGTGCATTCCAGGCAGTAGCCTCTGGACGGCCTTTACGCACGTTAACTGGAGGACATTACGACGTAAGTCCTGTTACGTACGTAAAGCCTTGAGCTCTAACGTACATTAACATGATCGAGTGTTATAAAATAACACTTCCTCCTTCATTTCCCTCGACCAAAAAACCTCTTGAGAAACATCCTTGAAGCCTTTTCCAACACTTACACAATTCTTGGCCTCCCAAATCACTTGTATCAACATAGCGGAGGGGATTACTCAAGCTCAGGAGAAGATTATCTAGGTCAATTGATCCACTCTTTGTTCCTCCTCGTCGTTCTTCGTCGGATCGTCATTATTCCTCATTGTTCTTCCTCTATTAAGGTAAGACTATCAAACCTTGAGGCTATCTCTTCAATGTAGTCATTATGCCTATTGGATTACGGGTATTTGGGTAGTTTGCTAACTCTCGTAGACAATCTAATCGGACGAACTTGTAGTAATTGAAACTATCATTGCTCGTATATTTTCATGCATCTCGTTGTATTAATCATATACGGAAATTCCCATCTCAATCAACCTTGGAAATGTAAAACTTGACGAATCAATTGTAAGAGAAATTGCGTCGGAATCCGTCACCGTATGTTAAACTAGTTGTAACCCATTTTTGTCATATGATTATCAATGTTAAATTAACTAGGAAGAATCAACTCGGTAGTATTACCATCATTGAGAATCAAGCACCAAAATCATTGTGTGAAACGGTAACCCATCGAATGAAGTACTTGGAATAGAGAATTAGATTAGTAGTTATGGAATTCAATTACGCTATAGTCGATTGTTGTCAACCGAAATAATATTTGGGATAATCTTGTTGAGTAAATTGTTGTAACGATCGTTAATCATAAAAATTGAACAACATACTAATACGTATTGCTTGTGAACTTAGAAACACGATACTAGTTTTGGCGAGATCTAACGAACTTAAGAGTTCGATTAGGAAAGGGAAGCCGAAACTAGTTTTATTCATCATTATCCATACGAGATGTTAATCGGGGATTATGTGATTAGGTTAAACTCGATCGGTCGTGGAAGTCCAAGTTATCGTAAGTCACCTACCGTCGGATTAAAGGCAAGTAAAATCTTGCTCGAGAAATGTTAATCTTATTGCAATGTTCGTAATACATGAATGTGCCATTGTGTGATGAAAGCCGACGATTGTCTTTCTGTAGAAAATGTGTTATGAATGGGCCGATGTGTTGGGGATAAAACCTGAATGGTACTCGTGTGGAAATGTGTTGAGGGATAAGACCTAAAAAGGGCACCCACGTCCGGGGTATTCCTATGTGGATACTTCTGTGGCCCTTGGTTGCGACCTTGGGGTTTATGTGTTAAAAAGAGAAAGACAACGTCGGTCATACTGCGAATTATCTTCTATCTGTTATGTGGCACGGTGTTGATAAATTGTGTATATCATTGCAGATTATTATTAATATTCATTCTCTGACCCCGGTTTGTCTGGCATGATTCGTCATGCCAGGTAAATTTGTTAAATATATGCAGGACATTCCCAAGGGGTCCGATCAGGCTTGAATGGTATTGGGATAAAGTCTTGCCGCCGCATGATTTAATTTTGATTTTCGAAACTTCCATTTATGTAATAATCGCGTCTTGAATTATGTTCTTTCAAAAACATGCCGTCTTATGTTATGTAACCGCGAACTCATCGTTTTATAATAATTTCTTTAAAATATCCATTGCTCAAAATAGCCTTGTGGGTCCCGCTCGGGATTCACGACACTGTAATACCCCGGGAAATTTTGGGGGTGTTACAGAAAATAGTATCAGAGAGGTCGGTTTCTGCTGTAAAAGATTTTGAAAAAAAATTCTCCTTATTTCTGAAGTTTATCCAAGTCCAACACCCCAAGCAACCGTAACTCCTCATGGGAATGCAAAGTAAGTAATGTGTGTGTTTTCTGTTTGGATACAACATTTAATTTGCAAGAGATAACTGTGTGTTGAACTGGCCTTAGATTAATATTGTCTGTAATGGCACGCCGTGAATCTAGGAGGATAGTAAACGAGGCTCAGGGTTCTGCCGTGAACCAGAATGAGAACAGGAACACTGCCGAGAACATTTCGACTGGGGACCAGCCGCCGCCAATTAATTAAAACGATCAGGAGGCAGAACGCCATAATAACAACCCTGGAGGCATGGACCTAGCCTTCATTCAGGCCCTCGCCCAAGCTATTGCCATGGGAATTGCTCAAGTCAACCAGACAGAATGGGTACTGGTCATCAATGTGGAGGAGGACGCAAGGAGAGACCGATGGTTGGGAGAGATGCTGAAGGCTAGGCCGCCATTGTTTGACAGAGCAGGGGAGAAACACGTGGACGACTGGATTTCTGAAATGGAGACCGCTTTCGATATGATCGGATGTCCAGAGAACTGGAAGGTGCCGCTTGGGATTAATCAGCTCTGCGACACTGCTGCCCGCTGATGGAGAACTTACAAGCCGGAAAACCGAGTAGTCGAGTGGGCCGAATTTGCCCGGCTACTGTGGAGCGAGTACTGTCCTAGATCAGCCCAAACCGCTCCTGCACGAGACTTTTTCAGTGCCGGACCACAGAATTTGCCAGGACCGGAGATCATTCGGGCCTACTGTACCGAGCTAAGTTATGTCTCACAGATGGTTCCATCAGAAGATCAACGAATCTGTCACCTTGCGCAGAGGTTGCCGAAAGATGTACAATGCTATGCCGCCGGATTCCACTGCACGACTCTGAGTGCGTACGAAGACATAGTCACAGCATACGCCGATACTGTTGTTAACACTTACATCGGACATAATTCGAAGAAGCAGAAGACATCTACTCAGTCAGGGAGCAACAACAAGACGAACTCGGGGTCCGTATCTTCTTTTAAGTCAGCAGTTTCGTACAAACAGAAGGATGCATCTGATTAGCCTTACCGTAAAGACTCCTTCAATTGTGGCTTACCTGGACATACCAATGACCGGTGTCACAAGTCAGTTACCAAATGCTTCTCTTGCGGAAAGAGTGGACACATGTCTCGTTACTGCTGGTGGGCCAACCCGACACCGAACTCAGCTCCTCACCAGAGTCAACAAGGCTCTGTGCAATCCTCAAGGACACCTACCCTTTCCAACTACCGAGCTCCACCCCAACAGACTCAACCACCACCTCACGGTGCCGATCGAGGCCGTGGGCGCGGTGGTGGCAATTCATCCTTTTTTGAGTCGTTACCGTCCCGTGTATTTAAACTGAGGGCTACAGATGGTCAGTCCGCGCCAGCTATCTCAGGTACACTTCTTGTTAACGCCCAGCCTGTTCATGTACTATTTGATACTGGAGCCACGCATTCATTTATATCTGTGGAATGTGTTGAGCGTTTAAATCTTGCTTGTGTGCCTTGTGAATCCTTTACTATTAAGCTACCCGAGGGTAGTAGAGTAGGCGGAAATTTGGAAGTTCGAGACTGTCAGATTCGCATCAATGATCATAGTTGGACTGCAAATCTTATGGTTTTCCCGCTTCGTAATGAAGATGTCATTTTAGGTATGGACTGGATGCCTTTGCACAGGATGATATTGGATACCTACCACTTGACTATTTCCATCATGGCTTGCGACGGTACCATGCATGTTATCAAAGATCGAGCCTTCTTGCATCTGAAGTCTCCTGTAACTCTCGAGAAATGTACTATTGGTGTTATGTTCTCCAAGAGGATACATCCCAACTTTCGGTCGTGAATATCCCAGTGGTGAATGAATTTTCAGACGTCTTTCCCGATGAACGACCAGGGCTGCTGCTGCACCGAGAAGTTGATCTCTCCATTGAACTTGAGCCGGGGACGAGACCTATTTCCAATGCTTCTTACAGGATGGCACCGGCCGAGATGAAAGAATTGAAGATACAGCTCGAAGATCTGCTGGAGAAGGGATTAATCCGCCCGAGCACCTCGCCGTGGGGCGCACAGGTACTCTTTGTTAAAAAGAAGGACAACTCTATACACTTGTGCATTGACTACAGAGAACTAAACAAGGTTACTATCAAGAATCGTTATCCTCTTCCCAGGATCGATGATCTCCTAGATCAATTACATGGGGCGGTTGTGTTTTCTAAGATCGATCTACGGTCCGGATATCACCAATTGAGTATTCGGGAGGAAAATGGAATACCCACAATATCGATTTTCAGTAATTTTCTTTTTGGGTAGAAGTCCATTTTACTGGCTCGCGTGTGACCGTTCTGTCCTTCTGAGAATGATTAATTCTGTACTTTTCGACATCCGAGTTCGTTTCGGTGTCGCTTTGTTGAGTTCCGTGCTTTTTGGGCGACTTTTTCGCATTTGAGTTTGATTCTTACGAATCTCTTTCAAAACTATCATTTCGTCTTTCCCGTAAGTCCGTTTAGCCTTGTTAGACTGTTATGAACTTTGGTTTGGTTATTCGATCATGTATCGTGATTTTCGGACACTTGGGCCATTTTTGTAATTTCCTATAAGTTAGGGAATTTCATCTTCGTTGTCGTATTTCGGATTCTCGGGTAGTCGGAATTTTATTTTCTTGCAACGCTTAGATTCGTCATCGAATATACTTCGTAACCATATTTTTGGTTCGATAGCAGGTCCGAGTTTCGGAGTCGTCCGGAACAATTCGGACAAGAAATGACTTGCATCATCGGTAGGGTGTTACGGCCGTAACACCCCATCAGTTACGGTCGTAATATGGCCATTGTTATGGCCGTAATGCATCACTTGTTACGGCCGTAACAGCCCGCTGTTTTAAGAACAGCGGGCAGAGGTCAGAAACCTCATTTCACATCTCTTCTTTCGTTTTCTCCATCGGGCGACATCAGAAGGTGATTTCTACCACCTCGGATCCGTGTGTTCTTCGTTTTCCATCACAGTGGTGTTGTGGGAACATATCATCATCAACATAATTACCTTTCTCCATCCGAATCAAGGTATAATCCTCAGAACCCTATTTCGGGAAAATTTAGGAGTTTGTCTTGATTTCGGGATTTGAATCCGAGATTGTTGATTTCATCATTGGTATCTAGTCTTATTGATTATAATCCATGGTTTGAATTCTATTTTTCATGAATTGTTAAGTCGATTCGTGTTCTTAGCCGTTTGGGGGAAACCCTTGAACTTTCGTCGTTTGATCCTTTAATTCAGCGGCTTTGGGTCCTGCTCTGGAATTCACTTTCGTTTTTGTTATTTTCATTCGTAGTTTATCGTCGCGGGTTGTCGCTTGGTGGATTCGGCGGGTTCGTGGACGGTTCAGGTCTCCTCACTTCGGTCGATTCTCCGCGCTTGTAATTATCCGAGGAAAGTATCTTGCCCATACTTTTCATGTTTCGTAGACGGAATCATTGATAAATGATTTTATGTGCAATCCGAATGTTTTAATGAACTTTTAAAAAGATCGGTATGTTCTCGATAATTGTTGTCTTTCAAAAGATAACTCGTATGCTTCGGGGATTAATGTGCTTTCGGAATATGTGTGTTAGTTTTGTATGTTGAAAGATGTTAAACATATTTAGTGAATTTAGTAGACCGTAATTATTTGCTGAGGATTGTGTATTGATATGTGTAATTGTTCGGTGAAGATGTGACGTTGTGTGATATTAGTTGTTATTCCTTCGTGAGGAGGTTGTGACGCTTGGTGTTGTATTGGTATTTGTTTGTTGTTGTGTGACATTAGTTGTGAGTGTACGTCGACTAAAGTGGTCATTCCAGGGAAGTACCTAGCATTTGTATGCATATTCTAGTATTTGAATTATGGCTTCCCGTGGTGTTGTGGATGATATATGTATGTTCACCTAGGGACGGTCTGACGAGGCCTCTAGGGGTATGTTGCCGTGAGTTGCGTATCGCGAACTATGGTTAACCACCCAGGGATGTCCGACGGGGCTCTACGGGGTACGGTGGCCGTGAGTCTCGTACCAAGGTTAACTTTGAAATATTTTGTTGGAGAACTATGATTTTTGGGGCATATTCTGTCTGATTAGAATGGCAGTCGAAATGGTATTGTACTTGGCTCGAATGGCACCAGTAAATGTGTTGTGTGTGATTTGTCCCTTGACTGTGATAATTTGGTAAGGGTACATGAGTCCTGTGGTTGCTCTGTGTATTCTGGCTCTGTGGTGTGTTGAGTTCGACCGTATGGTCAAGTTGCAAAGTTGTGCTCTCTATTGTCGGTCTGTGAGACTGTTGTCATGGTAATGTTTGACACGGTGTAGTTTATGTCGGGTTATTCTTGTGAGTATGTGATGTGAATAAGTTGATTCACGGACCCCCGTGCTTGTGGTTGGATTGTTATGATTGGGTCGTGGACCCCGTACTTTGTTATCGGAATTGTATTTTTAAATAAATGATTTTTGGGCTGTGTCCCTAAGTGTTTCGAAAGCCTTGAAAATTCTTAAACCCCAAATGCTTTCAAAACTCCCGAGATCGTAAAATATTTTGTAAGATGTAAAATGGTTTTATTCCTATCTTTCATAATTCAAACTGTTTTGATCAAGTGAATTATCTCGGGAATTATATTCACGATTTCTATGTTCTTGGAGTATGATATGTATGACTTGCCTTTGTATTTATACTTGCACTAGCAAAACAGTGGAGTTTTGCTAACCCCCGAGTATTCGGGGGTGGATGTCTGTATTGCGTCCAGGTATTTGCAGGTTACTGGGGAGCAATTCACAGGATCGTTATGAAGGATGATGGAAGACGACGATACTAATCACATGAAGACCGGTGTTGAGTATTTTGGCGATGTTTTGTTGTTTGGTCCTTCCATTGTGTCTATTATTCCCGTTTTACGGGAATGTTGATTTATGTTAGCCCCTGCGTGGGTATGAGTTGCGAGAAAGAGTAATGTATGGTTGATGTGTATGTTGTGGTAAAAGACCAAATCGGTCTAATGGTTCGTTATTTAGCCATGTCGGCATGTATTGTGTTGTTGTGTTTTCTGTATTTAGCCTGGTAGATCCTCACGGAGAGGGTCTGCAGCGCTGTAATATTCCCGAACGATTTGAGGGTGTTACAGAATATGGTATCAGAGCTTAGGTTGTGGAAACCTAGGCTGTCGGGTCGAGTTGTGTGTTGTCGGGTCTTGTCTTGTCTTGTCTTGTCAGATTTTTTCTGACTGAGTCATGTCGCGATGCGTCGTCTCAGGTGTCGGTCGTGATTAGTATCGAGGTGCATCCATCATCTTCGTGCGATCTGTGGATGTAAGTCTCCCTACTTTTCTGCGTCTCGTGTTATACGAGCTTGTGTGATTATATGTTATTATGTGGAGTTTAAATGTGCCTCGTGAATACGTACTCCATACTTGTTTGATTCTCGTATTGTGCTAGAATGAAAAGTGATACCGGTGTATAAATGCGTGTATATATTGTGTGAATCGTTTCATTGAAGTAATGGCTTGGCGTGGTCCCGCAAGGAAAGTTTGTCAATGTGATATTTCAAAGTTTAATTATTTTTGAAGAGTCACGTAAATTTTATTTTTAAACATCCTTCAAGAAAGGAAAAATTTTGATTTCGTTTGATGACCTCGAGACCGGATTTTTTTTAGAACTTAACTAATATTTTATTTTCATCTTGTCTTGCAAGTTTTCAAAATTTGATTTTAAAAACTCAAATGAGGTCTACCAAAAATTTACTCGAAAGTGGCTCTTGCTTTCGACCTTTTGATTTCATGACTGTCGGTTTGGAGGTATGTAGTGATGTTGGCATTATTATTTGATCAATAATGCTCAAAATTGTGACTAAGTTGGTGGTGTGAATGTTAAGCCGTCCTCAATGCAAGAGTCCTCATTACTGAGAGGTAGGATTTCAGTTTTAGATGTTAATTATCTTTTGACGGTCGCTTGTGTGATACTGTAATTACGTGGACAGATGATGTTGAAGTGTGATTGAATTTGATGGTAATAGATCGTATTTTGATAAAGTGGTAAATTATGCCTGTTGTGTGTGTGTTCGAAAACGCTTTTCTGAAAATTTTATAAACTTGAGCAAGTTGTGGAAAATTAAAATTCATAAAGTTTTGACGGTTCGCTCAATCGGCGGCTTCGGGTGGACTTTGAAAATCATTTAAAATTGGCGAGCCAGCCTTGAAATTTCTAAAGGAACCCTGAACGGTATTGAAAGAGTCGTTTTAAAGTATCTCTGAACATTTTGTAAAATATTACCGTCGTTGATTATTGTGTAATGTTGAGAGGATTTTTAAAAATGATTTTTGACGTACTGTTGTATTTTCAAATGATTCGAGTACATGATTTTTAGAAATCTTTCACACCAAAAAAAAAATTATTTTCAAAAACCAATACAATTTTTATTTTCAAAAATATATTGTGAAAGATAAAGAATCTTACTCGATTTAAAATTCAAAATCGGATTTAGAAAAGTTTTCTGAACTGAGCCAGTTATTGTGCGTGATCTTGAATCACTCCAAAGTGATGATGTGTAGTGGCATAATGATTTTGATAGTGCCGGTTGTAAGGAAATATTGTTTTGCAAATAATTTCAAATGAGACAGTTAAAGTCCGTTGTTTAAAAGTTTTGACAAAGTTAATTTCAAACCGAGGTACCAAAAATACTTTCAAAGTTTTATTTTGAATAATCATGCAAATCCAAGGATTTCCAAATGACATCATTTAAAAGGATATCTCATGGATCTTCTTATCGAGTTGCTATTAGTTGTCTTATGTGATATGTCAAGCCGAGTTGGCAATTTGGTACATTATTTTGCGATGTTGTACCATTGTATTGAGAGAGTATCCGCTTAATATGCCGAGGGTCAAAGGGCGCGGTCGTGACCATGGTACAGGCAGTCATGGAGATTAGATGCGGGACCAAGAGAAGATTTTCGGGAACGTTGCTATTCTAGCACTTCGTTCTCGTTGTTTAGGTTTCGGGGACGAAACCTCTTTTAAAGGTGATATGGTGTAATACCCATATTTATCGCTTTCGTTTTATTCGACTCTATCGACTCGTTTGCGTTCGTCGATATTTTCTGGACTTTTTCTACTCTTCACTTTTTGTTGTTTGAACAATTTGCGGTATTGTTTTGGGTTAATCCAATTGTCGTTGTGACTTTTTCCGAATTCGGTTCCGCTCCTGTGAATCTTATGTAAATACATATCTTGTCGTTTTCACCGGATCATATATATTTTCTTGAGTCGAGCTGTGAACTATGGGGATGCTATTCGATTTTCGTTATTCGTTATGATTCGTATATGATTGTTCGACCGTTGTTGTTCGATCGTTTGTTGTCCGGTATTCGTTGATCTCTTATCATGATTTTTGAGCGTTCAGATCACTTCGTACTTTCCTTAAGTTAGGGAAATTAACTTCATATTCGATCTTCTAAACCTTGGGTCGTTGGAATTTCATAGTTCAACGACTAACTCGTGTTTTGATTGCTGTGCCGTTCGGGTTGGTTAATCATATTAATTTCGTTGTGTTTTGTTATCGTTCTGGTGCAGCGATTGTTGGGATTCGGTGCCTAAAACAAAGGCCCAGCGGAAGCGGTAAAAACGAAAATTAATTCGATCCGAATCCCTACGAGGATCGATCGAGCTACGCATATACGAATATAAAATAAGCAAAGGAAGATTCGAAATCATACCCTTGTCGTCCGTTGATTATATGGATTTCCTTCTCTTGAGCTATTCCCCAAACGATCCAAAATGCTCCAAGCCCTTGGATGATCCAACGCCGAAAAAACCGCGTCTCTACTTGTCACGCGTTGGAGAAACGAACGGAATGACAACACTCGATTAACCTCTAAGGTTACGGCTAGAATCAAGTGATGAAGCTTTGATTATAACACTAAGTGTTTAAATTTATATCTCTCAATATATCTTGAATTTTCTCCAAGAGAACTCAAGAATAAAAATGAATAAGATGATGAAGACTTGAGAAGAATAATATTCTCTCTCTCTTTTCTTTCCTCACTCCTATGTTCACGTATGGAATAATTGTTTTGTTGAAAAGAGAAGTCTTCCTCTTTTATTCTATTCCTTTTTCACATGATACAACTCATCATATAAGTGATCAACCCCATCATCAAAAGATACCATGACCCCAATGTCTTTATCACTCAATAAAGAATGAAATAAAGATAAAATGAAGGTGGGTGGAAAAAGAGGGGGCGGCCATGTGGATGAATCGGACGAGTTCGGTCCGTTTCGGACTCCCGTGAGTCCAAACAGATAAAATCCGATTCCGTTCCGATGTATTTATATCGATTAATTAATCCAATTAATTAATCATATCAAATACATAATGACATAATTAATTTCTCCAAGAAATAATTATATTCATAAATTAAATTAATCACCCGGTAATTTATTTAATTCATTAGCCCGTAAATTAATTTATCCAATAAATTAATTTAGACATCCAATGTCCCAAATTAGATATCCAATATCCTAATATTCATTATGAGAGAATTAGCTTGATTCATTCCGTCGTCAATCCTATTGCGCGACTCGGTAGGTTCGTCTCAGTCAGCAATGGGAGGAACTAAAGAGTAGTAGCACCACCTAGCCACTGGCTGCCACATACTGCACTGAATCGAGAACGAATGATTGGAATCATTCAAGAACCATTCTATCGTGAATACCAAGATACGTATAAACCCTTCTTTCAAATGTCCCGATCAAGTTATAGGGTCACGGTCGGTCCAAACCTATCATTGCTTGATGCTATGCATGTGTTAATGCAAATCGAGATCATCGAGCTTTCGTGTATCAAATACAACTAGCTCCAATGCTTTGGCCAAAGACTTATGATCTCATTTGCCAATAACCGCATAGGACATTTAACCCGCTCACTAACGGGAGAAAGAATTCTATCTTGGTATTCAGTAGGACCTGCTACTTGCCCGTCAAGATGCACGTCGAGGTTGACCCCCACCTCCCGGTTTATAGGGTCGAACTACTCTAATGAAAATCTTGACATCACAAGCACATCCCTACTAAATCCTCAAGTCGAAGGTTCACGAATACCTATCACAACCTTTCGATTCCGTCATTGGTATCACGGAGTGAAATCCGTGTGACGAATCGAGGGTGAGTCGGTTAGAGTATAATAATACAATTAGAAAACAAATAACGTGTGCTCCACTAACCATTAGTGTTCGAGGCACTCTCCATGTCAAAGAACATGTCATACAAGTCTTCACATAAACTTAACGCCCAGTCAAGTTTCATCGACTTGCGAACGATTAAGTATTTGAGCTATAAACCTTTCCAGTGCCGACCCCCTTATCCAATAAGGAGTGGAATGCTTTTGCTCTCAAATACATGGACTAGTTTCTATACGTATATTTACGAGTTAGGAATGCCAGTAACTACCAGTAAATAAAGAAACATCCATTGCCTTATAGTAATGATTTACATAATTACAAGTACAATGCCCTCACTCATCATCCTCTGAGTGGCATTCGAGGGCATACTCCTAACAATCTCCCACTTGCACTCAATGCCACACACTATGGTATCTAATACTCATGTTCTCCAGATGACGCTCTAAGCTAATCTGAGAAAGTGGCTTGGTCAGTGGATCAGCAACGTAGTCGGCTGACTCTACTCTATACAGCACAATGTATCTCTTTGCGAACAAATTCTCTCACGAGATGATACTCTCTCTCAATATGTTTGGTACTGTTATGAAACCTCGGCTCCTAGGCCTGTACTACCACTGCGCAACGAAGACAAGGTGTCATGTGAAGTTTACCCAGTAACTTCTAAGTCCGTCCTTTGGAGGCCCCCGAGGCCGCTTTATACTCAGCCTAACAGGTGGAATAAGCAGTCGCGCTATACTTGGCACTATGCCAAGATACTGCTCCTCCATTAAGAGTAAATGTAGCCAGAAGTAGACATAGAATCATCTTTTTGTCCTTGGAAGTTCAATACAGTGAATCCCATCACATTCAGTTCTCCACCGCCATATATAAGAACCAGATCTCTAGTCCTTCTAAAGTACTTGAGAACGTTCTTTACGGTAATCCAATGTTCCCTACCTGGGTTTGCCTGAAACCTACTCACCACGCTTACAGCATGCGCAATGTCAGGTCTCGTACACAATATAGCATACATAAGGCTACCCACGGCCGTAGCATATGGTATATTACTCATTTCCTTCCGTTGTTTCTTACTTTGAGGACACATCTTCAAGGAGAGTTTTATTCCATGTCGCATCGGTAGGAACCCTCTTTTAGAATCATCCATCTTAAATCGCTTTAAGATTTATCTATATAGAGGGCTTGGGAAAGACCTATTGTTCTCTTCGGTCTATCCCGGTAGAGTGGAATACCAAGAATATAGGTAGCTTCTTCCAAGTCTTTTATGGAGAAATTACTCGAAAGCCAAGCTTTCACAGAACTAAGCATTCCCACATCATTTCCTATTAGTAGAATGTCATCTACACATAGTACTAAGAATGCGATCTAGCTCCCACTAACCCTCTTGTATACACAAGGTTCCTCTTCGTTTTGCATGAAGTCAAACTCTTTTACTGTCTCGTCAAAACGAAGGTCCCAACTACATGAAGACTGCTACAGTCTATTTCATGGAGTCTACATCCACCATTGCTAGGTCATTTGGTCACGGGTCGGTCTTTTGTTTATCACCTGGAACCTCGTAGAAACCCAGTTCCTCCAAGTGCATAAAACTATACCTCTCAGGTAATTGAGATACCCTACTAGATCTACAAGGTGGTTGTATTTGTGTTTACAGAAGGTTCGGTTCCAGTTTCTTGCACAGGTGTCTCCCGAGGAGTTTCATTGTATTCTTCTAAAGAAATACTTCTACCTGCTCCGCCTTCCTGAATGAACTCATCTTCCAGGAAGTGTGCTTGTAAAGCAACAACGATCTTTCGACCTTCGGGCATGTAGAATAGATATCCCATCGTCCCAGATGGGAATCCAATGAAACGTCCCTTTGCGGACCTAGCTTCCAACTTCTCCACCTTAGTCTTCTTGACATAAGCGGGACATCCCCAAATCCTAATATGATTAATACTTGGTTTCCTGCCCTCCCACATCTCATGTGGAGTTTTAAGAACGGATTTGGAAGGACATATGTTCAAGATATACGTGGCAGTCAGGAGTGCATACCCCCACAGGTAAATTGGTAAGTCAGTGTAGCCCAGCATGGAACAGACCATGTTTAACAAGGTCCGGTTCCTTCTTTCTGATACACCATTTAACTGAGGAGTACCTGGAGGTGTTAGTTGTGAAACTATTCCATGTTCCTTAAGGAACTCGTCAAACTCTATACTCATATACTCACCACCTCGGTCCGACCGAAGTGCTTTGATATGATTACCAGTTTGTTTCTCGACTAGGGCCTTGAATTCTAGGAATTTCTCAAAAGCCTCAGATTTATGTTTCATTAAGTATACATAACCATACCTAGTATGATCATCTGTAAACGTAATGAAATATTGATATCCGTCACGTGCTGCTTCCAAAGCACCACAAACGTCAGTATGGATTAATCCCAGTTTATCAGCGGCTCTTTCAAAAGTCCCTGTGAAGGGGACTTAGTCATTTTACCTTTAAGGCAAGATTCACAAGTAGGAAAGGGATCCGATCCCAATGGACCCATAAGTCCATCCTTTTCCATCTTGTAAACCTTGGTCTGACCAACATGACCAAGTCTAAGATGCCATTTCAAAACTTGATTGGTTTCATCCCTACCACGTTTTCTAGTCATAGTATTCACAACTACTTTGTTGCTGAGATTTAGATGATACAATCCATTTAACAATGTAGCAAGACCCACTAGTTTATTTAAAATAAATTTTGCAGAACCATCACCAATGAAAAATGAAAAACCTTTTCGGTCCATGACCGGAATGGATACAATGTTTTTGTGCCCCTTGGGCAAAACAAGTACATCTTCTAAAGTCAAAACAAAGCCGGATTCTAAACCCAAAAGAAGTGATCCTATGTCGGTCGCCTCGACACTATGCCCGCTTCCGACTGTGATCATAACTTCTCCGGCTCCAAGCTTCCTACTTTGTTCCAGATCCCGATTCACGGTACAAATATGAGAACTAGCACGAGAATCCAGTATCCAGAAGTAGAAAATACAGTAGCAGAACAATTTGTTTCCAAAACTAAAAGTTACATGCACGAAGTGCCATGAAGAATCGGACAGTCTCTAGCCCAGTGGACTAGCTCACCGCACTTGAGACAAGCATCCTTCTTCTTCTTGTTCTTCGGAACCATCGGGGCCTTGCCCTTACCCTTAAGGTCCTTTGCTTGTGGTCCAGTCCGCTTCTTTGTCTTTTTCTTCTTATTCTTAGACTTAGAAGTCCGAAGAAATCACAAGGCGGAGACTCCTTTATCCATGAGTCTTCATCGAGACCCGAATGGTCATAAGTTTGTTCATTAGCCCAGCTAAATTACATGCAATCTCATTGTAGTTGAAGTTCATAACAAACTGTGAGAAGGAATCAGGGAGAGACTGTAGGATAAGGTCGGTTTGGAGAGAAGTATCCATTTTAAAATCAAGAGCCTCCAATCTCTCGATCATGGATATCATTTTGAGGACGTGTTCCCCAACCTTCTCACCTTCCTTCATCCTTGCACCGAACGATTGCTTGGATATCTCATATCTAGCGATTCTGCGTGTTCACCATAAAGTTCGGTTAAGTGAGATAGAATCTGCCTAGCAGAAGTCATTTTCTCATGAGCTCTCTGAAGCTCATTAGACATGGAAGCCATCATATAAGCATGGACTTTCACGTCATCCTTAACCCACTTTTCGTGGTTTTCAATCTCTTCCTGATTGGCTCGGGTCCGCACAGGAGGCGCGGGAATGTCCGTCTCCAAGACGTATCCCAGTGCCTCTATGCGAGGAAAATCATCGAGTTGCGAGCCAATCCACAAAGTTAGGTCCCATTAAGGTGTTCTTTTCGAGTAGAATTGCGAGTGGATTCATTGTCATATTGAGAGTTATGTCTGCATTAAGTATAACAGATTAATTAGTGACTTGTTATATTATGATCTGAGTATAGAATTAAGGTCTTTTCTATTCTTGTTACCCAGCTCCCACTATTTTATCGGAACAACACACTCCCATATGAAATCCGGAAGTATCGTCGCTCTACTTCATAGTGGTGATCGAGTTCTTTATAAATCTTAATAGAGGGCAACCGAATAGGTTTCTAGTCTATTAATTTTCATAAAGTGGTGTCCAACACCAACCCATCTAATGAATGATTCGATCTTCTTTTTCCCCTTGTTCACTCCTCTCAACCTATACGGTTTCTATGGTTCGTGAACAAGTTAAGTTTATACCATCGACGCAAATCAGTTTCACAATTGAATCTTATCCGGCAACCTATCAGGTTTCTAGGGATAAAATTTGCTCCAACCGAAGGCATCCAATGCGCTCCCGGTAATTTATCCGTCCTCCTCGAACGACTACCCCAATAACTCGGAAGCATAGCACATCCGGTTTGGATTTCAATTTCCCGAAAGCTCGATGAAGGGAAGGAAAACCTTGAAACCTTATAAACTTAATAATTTGTTGTGGGAGAATTTTCGCGATTAACGTTACACTTTGCGCATTAATCATTTTAGCGCGTTTGTTGCATTCATACAATATGTAACAACCATTCACAACCTAGTTGCTACCAACATGTGGTTCATGGACCGTTCCTAGAAAACAAAAACTCCGTAATCTAATTACAAGTCTTCGTCTTAAATCTTCGTCTTCTCGAAACGGATCTTCCTCCGGTCTTCGTCATTACATATAAATTTTACATTGAAAAATTGCATCCTAGATACAAATATTTCTAGTAAAATAAATAGGCTCAAAACGGCCTTTACAACCCAATCGAATAAAACGAACGATTCAAACTAAGTCCATGAACCACATCCCCATTCAAAAGTATTCATCCAATAAATACTCAATAAATGGATAGCGAGAAGATTACATATGATCCAATCAATAATCAACAATAAATAGAATTGATCCAATCAATTCAACAATAATCGACAATTTAATTTTCGTCCGTAGTGTACCCTTAAAATATTTTCTTTGAATTTTCCTTCATCAAAAATTCTAAATTAATGATTTTAATACAGGAAAATTCAATAATCGAAAATATACTGAAAAACGAGACCCAGTGCAAACGGCACTGAAGCGCCCGGCACGGGCACCACGGCCGGCAGCCTACGAGCCACGCCGGCTCCAGACAGAAAGGGGGCCCGGCCATGCCGGACACGGCCGTGAGATACAGACTACCGGCCGGATACACGAGCACTCGGCTCGTCTGACTCCACGCCGGCGGGACTCGGCTCGATCGGCAAGTGTCCGGCGGATCCAAATAGCACTCCGCTCGTCTGAACACGCCGGCGGGACTCGGCTCGTCGGCAAGTGTCCGGCGGATCGGCAAGCACTCGGCTCGTCTGACAACACGCCTTCGGCCGGACTCGGCGAGAATACGAAAGCGTCCGTCCGGATCAGCGAGCACTCGGCTCGATCTGACAAAGCGCTCGGCGGACTCGGCGAATATAGCAAGCGTCCCGCCACGGGCCGGACGTGCTCGGCCATACTCGGCACTGTATGGAAAATCGTCCAACGATTCGATACAGCTCGTTTTCGGGTAGATTTCTAAAATCTTGTTATTCCTGATCTGAATATTATTAATATAAATCATATTTCCAAGAAAAAACTGATTTATACCATAACATAAAATCACGGAAAAACGACACTACGACGAACAATAAAATATCTACGATTATCAAAATGATTCTAAATCACAAAATAAGCATTCCAAATGCTAAATATCGTATATACGATCGCAAGACCTCGCTATGATACCACTGTTGGGATTCGGTGCCTAAAACGAAGGCCCAGCGGAAACGGTAAAAACGAAAATTAATTCGATCTGAATCCCTACGAGGATCGATCGAGCTACGCATATACGAATATAAAATAAGCAAAGGAAGATTCGAAATCATACCCTTGTCGT
This sequence comes from Orobanche coerulescens, assembly GCA_033398695.1. Lineage (NCBI taxonomy): Eukaryota > Viridiplantae > Streptophyta > Magnoliopsida > Lamiales > Orobanchaceae > Orobanche > Orobanche coerulescens. Next base: position 199,422,312 of record CM065803.1, on the reverse strand, counting down.
CCGTTGATTATATGGATTTCCTTCTCTTGAGCTATTTCTCAAACGATCCAAAATGCTCCAAGCCCTTGGATGATCCAACGCCGAAAAAACCGCGTCTCTACATGTCACGCGTCGGAGAAACGAACGGAATGACAACACTCGATTAACCTCTAAGTTTACGGCTAGAATCAAGTGATGAAGCTTTGATTATAACACTCTAAGTGTTTTAATTTATATCTCTCAATATATCTTGAATTTTCTCCAAGAGAACTCAAGAATAAAAATGAATAAGATGATGAAGACTTGAGAAGAATAATATTCTCTCTCTCTTTTCTTTCCTCACTCCTATGTTCACATATGGAATAATTGTTTTGTTGAAAAGAGAAGTCTTCCTCTTTTATTCTATTCCTTTTTCACATGATACAACTCATCATATAAGTGATCAACCCCACCATCAAAAGATACCATGGCCCCAATGTCTTTATCACTCAATAAAGAATGAAATAAAGACAAAATGAAGGTGGGTGGAAAAAGAGGGGGCGGCCATGTGGATGAATCGGACGAGTTCGGTCCGTTTCGGACTCCCGTGAGTCCAAACAGATAAAATCCAATTCCGTTCCGATGTATTTATATCGATTAATTAATCCAATTAATTAATCATATCAAATACATAATGACATAATTAATTTCTCCAAGAAATAATTATATTCATAAATTAAATTAATCACCCGGTAATTTATTTAATTTATTAGCCCGTAAATTAATTTATCCAATAAATTAATTTAGACATCCAATGTCCCAAATTAGATATCCAATATCCTAATATTCATTATGAGATAATTAGCTTGATTCATTCCGTCGTCAATCCTATTGCGCGACTCGGTAGGTTCGTCTCAGTCAGCAATGGGAGGAACCAAAGAGTAGTAGCACCACCTAGGCTGGCGGCTACACTGTACCCATCGAGAACGAATGATTGGAATCATTCAAGAACCATTCTTGTGAATACCGGTATACGTATAAACCCTTCTTTCAAATGTCCCAATCAAGTTATAGGGTCACGGTCGGTCAAACCTATCTCACATTTGACGCTATGCATGTGTTAATGCAAATCGAGATCATCGAGCTTTCGTGTATCAAATACAACTAGCTCCAATGCTTTGGCCAAAGACTTATGATCTCATTTGCCAATAACCGCATAGGACATTTAACCCGCTCACTAACGGGAGAAAGAATTCTATCTTGGTATTCAGTAGGACCTGCTACTTGCCCGTCAAGATGCACGTCGAGGTTGACCCCCACCTCCCGGTTTATAGGGTCGAACTACTTTAATGAAAATCTTGACATCACAAGCACATCCCTACTAAATCCTCAAGTCGAAGGTTCATGAATACCTATCACAACCTTTCGATTCCGTCATTGACTGTCCCGGAGTGAAATCCGTGTGACGAATCGAGGGTGAGTCGGTTCGAGTATACTAATCCAATTAGCATACCTATAACGTGTGCTCCCACTAACCATTAGTGTTCGACAGGCACTCTCCATGTCAAAGAACACGTCATACAAGTCTTCACATAAACTTAACGCCCAGTCAAGTTTCATCGACTTGCGAACGATTAAGTATTTGAGCTATAAACCTTTCCAGTGCCGACCCCCTTATCCAATAAGGAGTGGAATGCTTTTGCTCTCAAATACATGGACTAGTTTCTATACTTATATTTACGAGTTAGGAATGCCAGTAACTACCAGTAAATAAAGAAACATCCATTGCCTTATAGTAATGATTTACATAATTACAAGTACAATGCCCTCACTCATCATCCTCTGAGTGGCATTCGAGGGCATACTCCTAACAGCGATATGAATGGTAGTAGCTGCGTGCTGCATGTGAGTCGTTAGAGGTTGTCGGCAACGGTTAGCGTGTGTTATCTGAGGCTGTACCACGTTGATCATTTTATGTTTAAGTTTCGAGGACGAAACTTCTTTTAAGAGGGGTAGAATGTAATACCAGCAGTATCGATTTTCAGTAATTTTTTTTGGGTGGAAGTCCGTTTTAATGGCTCTCTTGTGACCATTCCGTCATTTTGAGAATGATTAATTCTGTACTTTTCGACATCCGAGTTCGTTTCGGTGTCGCTTTGCTGAGTTCCGTGCTTTTTGGGCGTCTATTTCGCATTTGAGTTTGATTCTTACGAATCTCGTTCAAAACTGTCGTTTCGTGTTTCCCGTAAGTTCGTTTAGCCTTGTTAGACGTGTTGTGAAATTTGGTTTGGTTATTCGATCATGTATCGTGATTTTTGGACACTTGGGTCCTTTTTGTAATTTCCTATAAGTTAAGGAATTTCATCCTCGTTGTCGTATTTCGGATTCTCGGGTAGTCGAAATTTTATTTTCTTGTAACGCTTAGATTCATCATCGAATATACTTCGTAACCATATTTTTGGTTTGATAGCAGGTCCGGGTTTCAGAGTCGTCCAGAACAGTTCGGACAGCAGGTGCCCAGACTGCTGTCCAGTAGGGTGTTACGGCCGTAACACCCCATCAGTTACATCCGTAATGCATCACTTGTTACGGCCGTAACAGCCCGCTGGTTTAAGAACAACGGGCAGAGGTCAGAAACTTCATTTCACATCTCTTATTTCGTTTTCTCCATCGGGCGACATCAGAGGGCGATTTCTACCACCTCGGATCTGTGTGTTCTCGTTTTCCATCACAGTGGTGTTGTGGGAACATATCATCATCAACGTAATCACCTTCCTTCGTCCGAATCAAGGTATAATCCTCAGAACCCTATTTCGAGAAAATTTAGGAGTTTGTCTTGATTTCGTGATTTGAATCCGAGATTGTTGATTTCGTCATTGGTATATAGTATTATTGATTATAATCCATGGTTTGAATTCCATTTTTCATGAATTGTCGAGTTGATTCGTGTTCTTGGCCGTTTGGGGGAAACCCTTTGTTGCAAACAAATGCGAGAACACTTCCGTGGGTAAGGTAAATAACACAAGATTTGCCGGGGTTGTTAGTCCCGGGCTTGAATGCTCTCGCGAGAGATTATTAATACTAATATTCGGGGATACAAGTACTAATGTAAGAATACAATTACAATGAGTGTAAAGATTCTTGTTATCTTAGCTAGTGAGCGTGTAGATTGCCGTAAGAACCAGATATGATGCTCTGTGAGTTCTTGTAACAACGGAGATGAACAGTGACGACAGTGAGAGATCGACAGTCTCTCACAGCGTGTATTGGCTGTATGCTTGAGATCCTGGGCTTATGGATCTCTTGGAATCTGCCTTGTGGAGACTTCTTGCCTCTGCCGATCGTCTTCTAGATGAGAGATTCTGAGAAAGAAATCCTGAGGTAGATTCCGGCAAGAAAGCTGGGAGCTTGATGGTATGTATGTTCTTCTGTATTTCTGTGAATGAATTTGGAATATCAGTGAACGAATTGGGAACCTTTTTACAGTAGGAGTAGGTTCTCTATTTATAGGACTTGGATATCCCGGGCGATCGCCTTTACTGTATTATAATAAGCGGGCGATCGTCTTTTAGCACATGGGCTTGTTCCCTTAAAGTCCGCGGCTACTGCTGGCAGCCAGTTGTACGGTCCAATGGGGAGCCTGCACGCGTCCTGAGTCGCTGTCACGGGCGGTCCCACTTTGTAACTTTCGGCGGCCCTGTCAGTAGGTGAGGTAGGTGACAGGCTGGGGTCAAAGGTCTTGTCTGTCAGCGCCTTTTGTGGATGTTCACGTGGGTGCTGTTCCGAGATCCCGTCTTCGATGACTTTGCCGGGCGATCGACTCTGTTCGGGGCGTAGGTCGGTCGTCCTTAGCCGGGCACTAGATTCGATCGCCAGATGCCAAAGGGCGATCGCCTTGGGAGTCGATCGCTAGGTACTCGATGGTGGGCTGGTATCTTCGATTTAGGCGAGTTAGCCATAGTTTGATTTGTGTGGACTCGGTCGCTCGGCCTTGGAGTCGATCGCCTGTCGAGTCGAATAAATCTCGATATAACAATTTCCCCCCAGCTCGCTCCTATGTTGGAAACGTGGGGTGAGGTGGTTCTGCTGGCGATCGCTGAATTTCGACGAGCGACTCTGCGTTTCACTTAACTGGCGATCGTCTTTGAGCTGATTGATTCTGAATTTGGACGACCTGGGAGGTCGCTGAAATGAGCGGGAAATGGCAGCGGATGCGGAATAGTCTCTGGGACACGTGTCGGGTTCCTGTTGGGGTAGACCGATGGTCATTTATGACTCCTCGACTGACGCGTCCTCGAAAAGACGCGTACGCGGGTTTCAAAGGAGTATTAATTGCGACGTTTGAGATCCGACCACTGAGATTCTCCTGAATTGCAAACGAGACCCTGCCATCTCCTATAAAAAGACGAAGTGTTGCAGTGTTCATTCTTACGCGTACTTATCGGAGAAAGAAGGTTTTTGCTGCGGATTTTTCTGGAGATTTTGCTGCCGATCGTCGATCGATTCAACCTCGGGTAAGACGAACATTCCTTATCTCCTCTTTTCTCCAAAAATGGCTGGAACATCTTCTTCATCCGGAGTGGGCACTTCCTCCGCCGCTGGGACTTCTGATGTCCGGGGAGGATCCTCCGCTGAGTTCCATCTGGAGACGGCCGCTGAGGCTATTCGGGCCGGAATTTACCCTGCGAAGGTGGAGGCACTGTTCAACGAGGCCTATGTGGCTAAGGAGGCGGCCGTCGAACATAGGCGCTCGCAGATGGAGAGAGATCTTGCGGTCAGGGCCTACTGGGAGCAGCACAGTGCCTTTGGCCGGGCTTATGTGGCATTTGCTGAGATTATGGAGGGGCTGGCCGGTCCGTCTCCAAGATTTGATTTCCGAGAGTATTCGATCTCTCATCCTTATCAACCTCCCAAGCGTTCGCTATTTCGGGCTGCTCAGCGATCTCTGTGGTCGCTTGGCCAAATCAGGAGTTCGGCGACCAGGAAGGATCTGGCCGTCTGGAGGACGAGGTTTCATATCCCCTCAGACGTAAATATCTTTGTACCGGCCGAGAATGAGAGAGCCGATCAGCCTCCGGAGAGGATGGTCGCTGTGAATGAAGCGATCATGGAGGCAGGGTTGCGATTTCCTTTGTCGTTCGCTGTCTCCCATCTGTTGGCTGCCTGGAACATGGCGCCTCTCCAGCTGACGCCAAATGCTTGGCTCCAGATAATATGTACCCTCACCTTGTTCGGCAGTCACCAACTATTCCGCCTTCTTTCGCCATTGGAGATGAACCACCTGTTCAAGATGACGGTTCAGCAAGGGTCAGTCGGAGGCTATCATATACAAGGCCGATCCAGTCGGGTGATCCTTGGAGTCCCAAACAAGGCGCGGGGCGATCCGGCGAAGTGGTTCTGGGTCGCCGGTGCCTGGAAAGCCTCAGCGAGCGACAATCCCACCGGCGAGCTGGAGATTCCCACTGGTTTTCGAGAGAGAAATCCCGGCAAGGGTTCAGACTCTCCCTTAGTTCGTATATGTTCTGAACTGATCTAATTTGAATTTGCTTTTGCAGGTTTCCACATTCCGGCGATCGAGGAGTTGCCTTTTGATTTCCTGGTCGTCTGGGAGCGGATACGGAGTTTGTCGAACGATGACCTAAACGCTAGCCGGATCAATAAGGAGAGTCGTTGGTTGTCCGCTCGCCTGTTCTGTTTTCCGAGACATCTCTCGGTCTCAGGTACGAATTTCTACGATCTCCATTCGCTGGGCGATCGTCATTTTGGAGGAATATGATTAACTGTGGCCTGATTGTTCTTATTGCAGAGGTTCGCTTTCCTCGCTTTGTGGAGCCCCCACCGGAGATTGCCATGTCGAACCCCGGAGTTTTGGGTAGTCTCCGCCAGACGAAGTCATCGTGGGCTCCTCCTGTGGCGTTACCTATCATCCTGGAAGCGGAGCCTCGCGTGGAGCCGATCGTAGCCGAGGAGGAAGTCCGGGAGGAGGGGCTTCGGACGAATCGCAAACGGCAGAGGTCGGGAGAAACTCCAGTTTCTGCCCCTGCCAGTGAGGTGCCGATCGCCGCGCCTCCGATCACCATTGTTCCTCCGGAGAATGAGCCAGCTCCGTCCGTGGCTTTTCTGCGGGAGATGGCGATCGCCGAAGCAGAGACCCCTCGCGGGAAGCCATACTTCGATCGCGATCCTGAGAGATCCGAGAGGTAGACTTTGCTTGCTGAGTTGAAACTTGTCATTTGCGGAGGAGTTGTGTTCACTTTGTTGTTTTGATGCAGGATCTGTCGCACAGATCCATCTTGCCCGCCGATGGTGTTGGATTTCTTAGCGAGCCGATCTCCTCGTCAGTCCTGTGACATCCCATACGTCAGCAAGGCCGTTTCTGCTCTACCGAAGGCCTGGACGATCGATCTAGATGCGATCGCTCGTCAGCGATCTGGGAGTACAATGCAGGCTGTTCTCGCCCTTTCTCTCCAGACGGCGACCATGGCTGTCCAGGCTGCACAAGAGTTTGAGGGGCGACCTTCCACTATTCGCCTGCAGGCGGATCTCGAGGCGGCTCGGAAAGAGAATGCCGAGTTCGCCGACAAGGTCGCGGCAATGGAGAAGGACTCTTTGGAGGCAGCCAAGCGGGCGAGCCAAGAGCTTGAGCTGGCGAGGAAGGATGCCGAGATGTCTCGATTGGCGGTTGACCGATTCCGGGACAGGATGACGAATGCCGTCCGGGCGCAGAAGGTTTCTGAGATGGAGGCCGATCGTCAGAAGGTGACGATCGCTCGGTTGACTAGCGAGCTAACAGAGTCAAGGGAGAAGATAGCTGCGAGGGAGGCCGAGCTCCAAGGGTCGCAACAGGCGATGGCGGACCTGAAAGGGGAGGTAGAGGCGACCAAGGCCAATCCCTTCCTTAACTTGGAGTTTGTCAGCGAGTTTGCCTATTATATGGCGTTCGCTGACTCGATCCGAGCTGCCAAGAAGGGAGGGCTGGAGGTCGGCCTTCTTGCTGAGAATTTCTAGGCGTATGCGCTGGAGCATCCTCTCCATCCTGCTTTCTCCTTGCCGATTTTGGATCTCTCGGAGCTTGGCGTGGATTTGAACTGGTATCCAACTCCGGCGAACCTCGTTCATCCTGACGCTCTAGAGGACGGGGAGGCCACTCCGGGAACTGGGGAAGGGCCGCAGGTCGAGCCGGCGGTTGAAGGCGAAGGCCAGGCGGGGGCTTGAGGCTCTTCACTCTTGTTTGTTTGTTTTGGCTATTCTAGTCGGGTAATTTATAGCTTTCTTTTTGTAGCACTTAGGCCTTCGGGCGACCTTGTATGTACTTATGAAACTTCAAGCAATGAAATGAATGTTTGTTTGTCCGATTTATCACTTGAATGATTGCTATTTTGAGTCTTTGTTTGACTTTGTACAAATGTGTGAGGAGAGATCGTTGCGAGGGTAGTTCCAAATGAATTGATAAACTCATAAAGATAACTTTTACAACAAATTCGGTCACTGCACAACATCTGAAATATGGCGATCTCTGTATGTGGTTGAATAGGGACGATCGTCGTATAGGTAGTCCGCACTCCTCCTTTTTATTCACTTAGTGAAAGTAAGGGGATGAAAATAATTCGTTGAGTGAGCGGTCTTCAACTTTGTCGAATCTTCGAGGACGGTCGTCCGTCTTGAGGAACCGTGCACGATCGCGGAGTTTGATGGACCGACTCCATGACCATGTCTTGTGCGCGAATGACATTGTTTGTCTCGTGACTCATTTTATTGTGAGTGTCCTCCGTTAGGCTTCGCCTCACCTCGTATTTAAACGAAGGGCGTGCGGTCTTGGTCTGGAGGAGTCCTTGTGCGGAGCGTCGTCGGATCAATCAACTCCACTTCCGCGGCTTGATAGCTCTGCTTCCACCTCGACCCGCCATGAAGATGGCGAACCTCGACGGTGTACGTTGAGACAGGGGTAGTGGCACGTCGCATTGTCCGGGTTCACCATGTTAGATGATGAACCTTTGAGGGCGGGCGATCGTGTCCACTGATTAGTTTTGGAGGGGCCTCAGACTACGCCGGCCTCGTATTTAAACGAAGGGCGGGCGATCTTGGCCCAGAGGGACCTTGGATGGCCTAAGCAGTCGGTTCCATCAACCACCAGGACCATGGCTGCACTCTTCTACCTCGGATCGTCATGTAGATGCCGACCTTCGACGGTGTACGTTGTGCGGGAAAGGCGATCTCGTGCCTTAGTCCATCACTTTAGATGGTGAACTGTAGATGGCGAACGAGTCCTCCAGTTTCGTCAATGAGGAGGGAGATCGGGGAGAGACTTCCGAGGTTCTCTTCTCTTGATTGAAGCATGTAGAGACGATCGCCGAGGTTGATCTAGGGGTCGGCTCGTATGAGCTTCCCAACCTATTTGTGTTCGACTTGGACGATCGTGTATAGAGATTGATAGGGGCTTCGGCTAAGCCAATAAGCTGTCCAACTTGCCCTCCTCGAACAATCTCCAGAGCTGTTTGAGGAGGTCGCGGCATTGGTTGGTGCTGTGGCCGGGACTCTTATAGTAGGCACAATATTGATTGTTGTCCAGGTGACCGTGGTCCCTTATTGCCTTTGGCTTGTTTAGGGGTTCGTGCCCCTTGATGGCATAGAAAATGTGGGCCGGAGTTCGGTTGAACGTATGGAGGAGATGGGCTTCCATGTCCTCGAAGGCCTTGAGATCTCCGGGTGGCTTGGCGATCGCCTTCTTTGTTTTGGCGATCGCCTTCTTTGTTTTGGCGATCGCCATCTTCCGGACAGGAGGTGGCGTTTTCTCGCCTAGGTGGAGGGTGAGTAGCCTTTGCCTGGCCAGAAAGTCGGCAGCCTTAGCGCGGAAGATCGCGTAGGTTGGGGGGATATCCTTGGTGAGATGTCTAAACATGGGTGAATGGCCATAGAATCCTCCCATGACCGAATAGAGAGCGAGCTCGTCACTGACGGGTTCGCCGGTGAGGATAATTTCGTCTACTCGGTCGATGTAGTATGCGTCGGTTTCGTCCTCCCCCTGCCTGATTTTCATCACGCTGTGGGGGCCTTCTGGTCTGGCGACCTTGGTGGCGAAGTATGACGTGAAGTCATTCGCCAGTTTCTCAAAGGAGATGATCGATCATGGTGGTAGTGACGCGTACCACCTATGGGCCAGCTCGCCCAATGTTAACGGGAAGATTCGGCACTTGGTTGCATCTGATGCCCCACACCCAGTCATGTAGATTCAGAATTTACTCAGGTGGGTTTCGGGGTCCGATCTCCCTTCATACAGAGGTGTTTTGGGAGGAGCGATCCTTGGTTGCACGGGGGCGAGCTCGATGTGGACCGCGAGTGGCTCGGTCGGCCCGGTGATCTTTATGCTGGCGCTTGCCCCAGTGTCCAAGAGTGCTTTCATCTCGTTGAGCTGGCGTTGCATAGCGGCCATCGCCGTGGCCTGGCTGCTCGCGGCTCGACGCTCGGAGCGGGAGCCGAGGCGATCGAGTACTGATCCCCTGGCGATCGGTGCGGGAGTCAGACGGCTGACATGCGTTCGGCTGTGAGTTGGGTAGGCTGAACTCCTGGTGACGGATTCGGATTCCGTCTTTTCGTGGTTGGAACCAGAATGCCTCGGTCGCCAGGATGGGTCGCGTCCCAAGCGATTGAATGCGGATCCGCCTGGTCGTGCGAGAGCCTTTTCTCGCGAAGTGGGGCTTTCTGACGATCGCTCGCCTAGTAGCTCGTTGAATTTCCGTTTTCCCATGCGGCGGACGATCGAGGGAGTTATTGTGGGCGACGCGCATGCTCTCCGTCGCTCCTCTAGGATGGCCATAGCCTCCTCGATCTGTTCCTCGGTTTGGAACTGGTCGAGTGAGAGGTTGGGGCCATCTCTCAGGTGCGGGATCGAGAGTCTCGCGTTGCCGCGGCTTCCCCCGGTCGTCGGCTGGGGTTCGGATTGGGCCGGGATACGATATCCGGCGGTTCGGAGAGTGGCTCTCTTCGATGTACCGGCGGATGTCATGATTCTGAAGGTTTTCTTTGAAGCGCAGTGAGTGTCACTTCAAGTATATGCCCCGAGAACAGTGAGTGTTCTTCGGGACAGTAGGAATGAAAAATGAAGGTATAGATGCCCTCCTTCTAGCGCCAATTGTTGCTACCCAAAATATTATCCGGAGATAGATATTGCTGGATGAGTGGATAGCAAACAAATGCGAGAACACTTCCGTGGGTAAGGTAAATAACACAAGATTTGCCGGGGTTGTTAGTCCCGGGCTTGAATGCTATCGCGAGATATTATTAATACTGATATTCGGGGATACAAGTACTAATGCAAGAATACAATTACAATGAGTGTAAAGATTCTTGTTATCTTAGCTAGTGAGCGTGTAGATTGCCGGAAGAACCAGATATGATGCTCTGTGAGTTCTTGTAACAACGGAGATGAACAGTGACGACGGTGAGAGATCGACAGTCTCTCATGGCGTGTATTGGTTGTATGATTGAGCTTCTGGGCTTATGGATCTCTTGGAATCTGCCTTGTGGAGACTTCTTGCCTCTGCTGATCATCTTCTGGATGAGAGATTCTGAGAGAGAAATCCTGAGGTTGATTCCGGCGAGAAAGCTGGGAGCTTGATGGTATGTATGTTCTTCTGTATTTCTGTGAATGAATTCGGAATATCAGTGAACGAATTGGGAACCTTTTTCCAGTAGGAGGAGGTTCTCTATTTATAGGACTTGGATATCCCGGGCGATCGCCTTTGTTGTATTATAATAAGTGGGTGATCGTCTTTTAGCACATGGGCTTGTTCCCTTAAAGTCCGCGGCTGCTGCTGGCAGCCAGCAGTACGGTCCAATGGGGAGCTTGCACGCGTCCTGAGTCGCTGTCACGGGCGGTCCCACTTTGTAACTTTCGGCGGCCCTGTCAGTAGGTGAGGTTGGTGACAGGCTGGGGTCAAAGGTCTTGTGTGTCAGCGCCTTTTGTGGATCTGCACGTGGGTGCTGTTCCGAGATCCAGTCTTCGATAACTTTGCCGGGCGATCGACTTTGTTCGGGGCGTAGGTCGGTCGTCCTTAGCCGGGCACTAGATTCGATCGCCAGATGCCAAAGGGTGATCGCCTTGGGAGTCGATCGCTAGGTACTCGATGGTGGGCTGGTATCTTCGATTTAGGCGAGTTAGCCATAGTTTGATTGGTGTGGACTCGGTCGCTCGGCCTTGGAGTCGATCGCCTGTCGAGTCGAATAAATCTCGATATAACACCCTTGACCTTACGTCGTTTGATCCTTTAATTCAGCAGTTTTGGGTCGTGCTCTGGAATTCACTTTCATTTTTGTTATTGTCATTCGTAGTTTATCGTCGCGGGTTGTCGCTTGGCGGAGTCGGCGGGTTCGTGGATGGTTCGGGTCTCCTCACTTAGGTCGATTCTCCGCGCTTGTAATTATCCGAGGCAAGTATCTTGCCCATACTTTTCATGTTTCGTAGACGGAATCATTGATAAATGATTTTATGTGCAATCCGAATGTTTTAATGAACTTTTAAAAAGATAGGTATGTTCTCGATAATTGTTGTCTTTCAAAAGATAACTCGTATGCTTTGGGGATTAATGTGCTTTCGGAATATGTGCATTAGTTTCGTATGTTGAAAGATGTTTAACATATTTAGTGAATTTAGTAGACCGTAATTATTTGCCGAGGATTGTGTATTGATATGTGTAATTGTTCGGTGAATATGTGACGTTGTGTGATATTAGTTGTTATTCCTTCGTGAGGAGGTTTTGACGCTTGGTGTTGTATTGGTATTTGCTTGTGGTTGTGTGACATTAGTTGTGAGTGTACGTCGACTAAAGTGCCCATTCTAGCGAAGTACCTAGCATTTGTATGCATATTCTAGTATTCGAATTATGGCTTCCCATGGCGTTGTGGATGATATGTGTATGTTCACCTAGGGACGGTCTGACGAGGCCTCTAGGGGTATGCTGCCGTGAGTTGCGTATCGCGAACTATGGTTAACCACCCAGGGATGTCCGACGGGGCTCTGCGGGGTACGGTGGCCGTGAGTCTCGTACCAAGGTTAACTTTGAAATGTTTTGTTGGAGAACTGTGATTTTTGGCGCATATTTCGTCTGATTAGAATGGCAGTCGAAATGGTATTGTACTTGGCTGGAATGGCACCAGTAAATGTGTTGTGTGTGATTTGTCCCTTGATTGCGATAATTTGGTAAGGGTACGTGAGTCCTGTGGTTGCTCTGTGTATTGTAGCTCTGTGGTGTGTTGAGTTCGACCGTATGGTCAAGTTGCAAAGTTGTGCTCTCTGTTGTCGGTCTGTGAGACTGTTGTCATGGTAATGTTTGACACGATGCAGTTTATGTCGGGTTATTCTTGTGAGTATGTGATGTGAATAAGTTGATTCACGGACCCCCATGCTTGTGGTTGGAATGTTATGATTGGGTCGTGGACCCCGTATTTTGTTATCGGAATCGTATTTTGAAATAAATGATTTTTCGGTTGTGTCCCTAAGTGTTTCGAAAGGCATGGAAATTCGTAAACCCCAAATGCTTTCAAAACTCCCGAGATCGTAAAATGTTTTGTAAGATGTAAAATGGTTTTATTCCTATCTTTCATAATTCAAACTGTTTTGATCAAGTGAATTATCTCGGGAAGTATATTCATGATTTCTATGTTCTTGGAGTATGATATGTATGGCTTGTCTTTGTATTTATACTTGCACTAGCAAAACAGTGGAGTTTTGCTAACCCCCGAGTATTCGGGGGGTGGATGTATGTATTGCGTCCAGGTATTTGCAGGTTGCTGGGGAGCAATTCACAGGATCGTTATGAAGGATGATGGAAGACGACGATACTAATCACATGAAGACCGGTGTTGAGTATTTTGGCGATGTCTTGTTGTTTTGTCCTTTCGTTGTGTCTATTATTCCTGTTTTACGGGAATGTTGATTTATGTTAGCCCCTGCGTGGGTATGAGTTGCGAGAAAGAGTAATGTATGGTTGATGTGTATGTTGTGGTAAAAAACCAAATTGGTCTAATGGTTCGTTATTTAGCCATGTCGGCATGTATTGTGTTGTTGTGTTTTTTGTATTTAGTCTGGTAGATCCTCACAGAAAGGGTCTGCGGCGTTGTAATATTCCCGAACGATTTGGGGGTGTTACAGAAGATATGCCCAAGACTGCATTTCGATCGAGGTATGGACATTACGAGTATATCGTGGTACCATTCGGTTTGACCAATGCCCCAGCCGTTTTCATGGAGTTGATGAACAGAGTTTTAATCGATTTCCTCGATAAGTGCGTCGTGGTTTTTATTGACGAAATCCTAATTTATTCTCGAAGCCGACATAAACATGAAGAACATTTGAGGCAGGTGCTGAGCGTGTTGAGGCAACACCAACTTTATGCAAAACTTTCCAAGTACGAATTCTAGATGCAGGAAGTGATTTTCCTCGGACATGTTGTCTCGGCAGAGGGCGTTAAGGTCGATCCAAAAAAGATCGAAACGATAATGAGTTGGGAACCGCCGAAGAACGTCAAGAAGGTAAGGAGTTTTATAGGATTGGCGGGTTATTATCGAAGATTCGTCGAGGCTTTTTCCTGTATCGATAGACCACTAACGAACCTACTGAAGAAAAGTACCAAGTTTTATGGACTACGGACTGTCAGAAGAGCTTTGACGAGCTCAAGATGAGGCTGACTACTGCTCCAGTGTTGGTGCTACCGTAGGGAACGAAAGGGTTCATTATATATACAGATGCATCTAAGCATGGATTGGGATATGTTTTCATGCAAAACGACAGAGTTATTGCATACGCATCTCGACAACTGAAGCCGTACGAAACAAATTACCCAACGCATGACTTAGAGCTAGCCGCAGTGGTACACGCCCTCAAGATTTGGAGGCACTATCTTTACGGAGTTACTTGCAAGATTTTCACGGACCATAAGAGCTTGAAATATATCTTCACCCAGAGGGAATTAAACATGAGATGGAGGCACTGGTTGGAGCTAATCAAAGGCTACGATGTGGAAATCTCATACCACCCCGGGAAGGCCAATGTCGTAGCTGATGCTCTTAGTCGGAAAACTACACAAGAAGTAATGTTATCCAACATAACAGTTCAACCCGAACTGCAGCAAGACATCAGGAGAAGCAGTACTGAAGTGTGGGTACAATGCAGGCAAGGACAATTGTGCTCAATCAATATATACTAGTCCTTACTAGACGAGATATGTCTAGCACAGATAGAGGATACCGAACTACGTGCGATCAGCGCGAGGATCGAGGGAGGAGATGTTTCCGACTATAAGATCCAGGGGGACTTGGTGAGGTTCAAGATTAGGATCTGCATTCCGCCGAATGATGAGCTAAAGCAAACTATACTGAGAGAAGCACACTCCACTCCCTACTCCATTCATCTAGGAGCGAGCAAAATGTACAAAGATCTGCGAAAGAGTTTTTGGTGGAAGAATATGAAGAAGGAAGTAGCTAGATTCATCTCCCGATGTATGACGTGCCAACAAGTAAAAAATGAACACTACAGACCAGCCAGAATCATGCAATCCCTACCCATTCCGGAATAGAAATGGGAAAGCATATCAATGGATTTTGTTACCAAGTTACTAACGGCGGTGGGAGGAAGGGACACAATCTGGGTTATCGTTGATCGACTAACAAAATCGGCATATTTTATTCCAATTTAGGAAGCAACCGAAACAGAACAGTTAGCCACTATTTTCATCAGGGAGATCGTGAGGCTGCACAGCGTTCCCTCGTCCATCATATCGGATAGGGACACTAGGTACGTGTCCCGTTTTTGCAAAGCCGTTCATAAAACTATGGGGACCCAGTTGCATTTTAGCACAGCCTATCACCCTCATACGGATGGACATACCGAGCGCACGATACAAACCTTGGAATATATGTTGAGGGCATGTGTGCTCGATTGGGGTAAGGATTGGGCTAAGCATCTGGGGTTGGTGGAGTTCTCGTACAACAACAGCTGGCATGCGAGCATAGGCATGGCACCATTTGAGGCCTTGTATGGGCGAAGATGCAAGTCGCCATTATGTTGGGATGATGCTTCTGACACTGTCGTTAACGAGTTAGATCTGATCCAGGAATCCTTTAAGAAGATCTCTGTTGTTCGAAAACACATGCTAGCAGGGCAGAGCCGGAAGAAATCATATGCTGAAAACTGGCAGCGACCGTTGGAATTTGTAGTCGGGGATCACGTTTGGGTCAAAGTATCACCTATGCGAGGTATCTGGCATTTCGGTCAGAAGGGCAAGTTAAGCCCAAGGTTCATAGGCGTTCGAGATATTGGACCGTGTAGGAAAGCTTGCGTATCGATTAGCCCTGTCGCCGCATCTGGATGGAGTGCATAATGTCTTTCACGTCTCTCAGTTAAGGAAGTATGTCTATGATCCGAGTCACAAACTCAATTTCGAAAAAGTGGAAATTTCCAACGACGCTACCTTTAGAGAGGTGTCGATCGCTATCTTGGATCGTCGTATGAAAACATTGCGAAATAAAGCCATACCCCTTGTAAAGGTTCAGTGGTCGCACCATGGCATGGAGGAAGCAACTTGGGAGACCGATTCGAGCATGAAGGAGAGTCATCCCGAGTTAATTTCTTAGTTTCGGGACGAAACTATTTTAAGGGGGATGGTATGTAATACCACGAGTATTTCATGCTTAATTACCTTGTACTATATGATTTCTTATAGTGTGATGTTGCCTTTTTATATTATGTGATTTGATTTAAAGTGCTATTACTATACAATTGTGTGATGTGAATAGAACAGAGGTGATGTACCTTGACATCGTTGGACAATCGTCGATGCGAATATGACGGTGGCCAACGTCTTGTTCCCCGATGAATTGTTGACGAGTGAAATGTGGTCGCCCCGAGATGGTTAAAATGTGATATATGACTAAGGCGATGAGTGGCTAACGTACGCTATAGGATATGCATAACGTACGCTAGATTCGTAACATTACGTACGTTAACATTACTTGATTACGTACGTAAGGCTTGAATTGGTCTTCCGACCAGAATATTTCTTTTGACACGGATTGGGATACTTTCGGCGGGCTAGAAGACAAACGAGTCAACCGCTCATAGCGTACGCTAATTGCCAAGCTTAACGTATGCTATGTTCAGGTGGTTTACGTACGTTATGACACCTTACGTAGTGGGGGCATTCCAGGCAGTAGCCTCTGGACGGCCTTTACGCACGTTAACTGGAGGACATTATGTACGTAAGTCCTATTACGTTCGTAAAGCCTTAAACTCTAATGTACGTTAACATGATCGAGTGTTATAAAATAACACTTCCTCCTTCATTTCAAAACTCAAAACCCAAACCCTCCCCAAATGTTTCGATTTCAGATTAGTTCGGTCAAATTCGGCTTTGACCCAAACATAATTAATTTATATATATTTATTTAATAAAGTAACACACAAAAAATAATTATATTAATAAAACTTGTTCTAAAATAATAGATAGATCTTTAATTGATATATTTAATCATTGTTTTTATCAAAACTACAATATATGTGTAGATATATTATTTTATAAGTTTAAAAATTTTAGTCATATAAATAAAATTTGTATCATATAAATAATTCGGGTTAGTTCGGTCCAATTTGGGGTAATTCGGTTCGGTTCGGTTTTAAGTTATCTAAACCCGAATTAATTTGGTTTCGGTTTCAATTTGTAAGTTTCAAGTTCGGGGTTGCTTTCGGTCGGGGATTTTCGGTTCGGTGCGGATTGGTTCGGATTGGTTGGTCGGTTTTCAGATTTCTATTAACACCCCTACTCTTGAGAAACATCCTTGAAGCCTTTTCCAACCCTTACATGATTCTTGGCCTCCCAAATCACTTGTATCAACATAGAGGAGGGGATTACTCAAGCTCCGGAGAATATTATCAAGGTCAATCGATCCACTCTTCGTTCCTCCTCGTGGTTCTTCGTCAGATCGTCATCATTCCTCATTGTTTTTCCTCTATTAAGGTAAGACTATCAAACCTTGGGGCTATCTCTTCAATGTTGTCATTATGCCTATTGGATTATGGGTATTCGGGTAGTTTGCTAACTCTCGTAGACAATCTAATCGGACGAACTTATAGTAATCGAAACTATCATTGCTCGTATATTTCGTTTCATGCATCTCGTCGTATTAACTATGTACGAAAATACCCATCTCAATCAACCTTGGAAATGTAAAACTTGACGAATCAATTGTAGGAGAAATTGCGTAGGAATCCGTCACCGTATGTTTAACTAGTTGTAACCCATTTTTGCCATATGATTATCAACGTTAAATTAACTAGAAAGAATCAACTCGGTAGTATTACCATCATTGAGAATCGAGCACCGAAATCGTTGTGTGAAACGGTAACCCACCGAATGAAGTACTTGGAATAGAGAATTGGATTAGTAGTTATGGAATTCAATTATGCTATAGCCGATTGTTGTCAACCGAAATAATATTTGGGATAATCTTGTTGATTAAATTGTTGTAACGATCGTTAATCATAAAAATTGAACAGCATAATAATACATATTGCTTGTGAACTTAGAAACACGATACTAGTTTCGGCGAGATCGAACGAAGTTAAGAGTTCGATTAGGAAAGGGAATGGGAAACTAGTTTTATTCATCATTATCCGTACGAGATGTTAATCGGGGGTTATGTGATTAGGTTAAACTCAATCGGTCGTGGAAGTCCAAGTTATCGTAAGGCACCTACCATCGGATTAAAGGCAAGTAAAATCTTGCTCGAGAAATGTTAATCTTATTGCAATGTTCGTAATACATGAATGTGCCATTGTGTGACGAATGTCGATGATTGTCTTTCTATAGAAAATGTGTTATGAATGGGCCGATTTGTTGGGGATAAAACCTGAATGGTACCCGTGTGGAAATGTGTTGAGGGATAAGACCTAAAAAGGGCACCCACGTTCTGGGGTATTCCTATGTGGATACTTCCGTGACATTTAGTTGCGACCTTAGGGTTTATGTGTTAAAAAGAGAAACACAACGTCGCTTATGCTGCGAATTATCTTCTATCTGTTATGTGGCACGGTGTTGATAAATTGTGTATATCATTGCAAATTATTATTATTGATATTCATTCTCTGACCCCGGTTTGTCTGGCATGATTCGTCGTGCCAAGTAAATTTGTTGAATATATACAAGATATTCCCAAGGGGTCCGATCAGGCTTGAACAGTGTTGGGATAAAGTCTTGCTGCCGCATGATTTAATTTTGATTTTCGAAACTTCCATTTATGCAATAATCGCGCCTTGAATTATGTTCTTTCAAAAACATTCCGTCTTATGTTATGTAACCGCGGACTCATCGTTTTATAATAATTTCTTTAAAATATCTATTGCTCAAAATAGCCTTGTGGGTCCCGCTCGGGATTCATGGCACTGTAATGCCCCGGGAAATTTTGGGGGTGTTACAATGCGCGATCCTCCGGAGATAATTTTCACTGTGTCAAAAAATAGTGCACGATAAGTTGATAAGTTGTGCATGGGTGTGTGGCCGTGTATGGCACGGCGCTAAACGTGGCTCAATTTGCCACGTGTTTGCTTAATTGTTCGCCACATGCTTCGATTTCATATATATATATATATATATATATATATATTATATATACACATATGTGTGTGCGCGCGCGCACACACTCAAGTGTTGATATTTTCCTTGATATCCGAATTCGATATAAAATTACAAAGAACTGGATAGTTTATATATGAACTTTTAGATTAAAACATCCACACTTAAACATTTACTTGTAATCAATTAAACATTACATCACCAACATTACTGGAAAAGTATTGCCAACTTTGATTTCATCCTCTAACATTTATTATTTCTTATCCATCTAGATTTTTGATTCAGAATTGCTTTCACGATTTACTCGGATTGACCATTTTCGATAAAAAAAAAATCAATTGTTCGTCAAGTGTGAATACATATGCTAGACCTCCTCTCCATTTACGCAAGTCATGACTTATTTTCTTCCGTCCGCATAGACAGCTCAACTGGTTCCTGGGTGGAAGATTGCTACAAGGACGCAGGTCCGAGTCCTGGCAGGCGCAGTGTGGGAGTTTATCCCTCCAATGTGGGGGATAGCTCCTTGTGGGCATTAGGCACTGTTCCTCTCACCTAGTGGGCCGTTGAGTCACCAAGATTTAATTCGTCCACCAATCCCTGTCGGGCCGGGGATGGGGGTCCTAGGGGCGAGGGATTTCGCCTTGCTACAATGACTTATGTTGACGTCTGGTTTGGTCAACGTCACGTGTGCTGATCAAGACGAATGGATCGAAGACACGTAGAAAATAAAATAACAAAAAGGAAGGTGTTTGATCACTAAATTTTATTAATTACCTTTTAAATAGAGTAGAACCGAGCAGGATATTTTATGCCGGTCTATCTTGTTGCTTGTTAATTACAAGTCTTATTTTCTTTTTTGGCGAGGATTCTCTCCTCTCTTTTTTCTCTCTCTATTATAAATGTTGGAAATCCAAAGATCTGCTTTCACTGTACATTTCTTCTATATATAGACAACCTGGGCCAATGGAGAGGTGACAGCTGGCGAATGTCTGGGGAATATGCCCAAAACACTTGTCAGTCTGCATTTATGCCCAGGACACGTGGCGGCTTCTAAGGAGCGCCTTGGGAAGGGGCGTGATTGCATGCTTTAATTGGCATGCGGGCCTGCCTTGCCGACTCTTGGGGGTGTTTATCCGATGGGGTCGGTCCTCGGGTCTCCCGCCGTTCAGGTCGGCCTTGTTGTAATCTTGAATCGGGGCATTTTTATCCTCTCTCTGCTCGTCCCTCTCGGATCGGATATTGGGTCGGCCTTGGCGTCGCCATCCGGTCCGGTTTTTTGTGAGCCCGGGAGGAAATCGCGTTCTTTGCCCGGTCCGACTTCAGGTTCTGCTCGGTCGGTTTAGTTGTCTTAATGTGCCCACGTGGATCCCAAGTTGGATGGGCTGCCAACAAGGGCCCCCGAGTCCAGGGCCGTGCCGAGATGGTCGGGGCTGGAGTCGTTTCATGTTGAGACCGATCCGGTTTGTGGGAGGATAAGATCTTTCGAATGGACGTCTCTTCGAGAGTCGTGTCGAATCGATTCCCTGGTCATTAATTGTCATCATGTGGGGGACGCGTGGCACATGCAGATTGGACGGCGTGTTCACGCGCTCTCGAACTTTGCGACGGTTCAGTAGGAATTGTTGCCTCACGCGTCTTGCATTTAATGCCCTTATAAATAGAGCCTGTCTTCTTCTTCAATGTTCTCTTCGCCATTTTTACGTGTTGTTGCAGAGAAAGACCTTTTCCGGCGATTTTTCTTCTTTTCCGATTTCACACAGTTTCCCGGTAAGCTTGCTTTTCCTCCTCTTTTTTCTTTTCTATTTAAGATGTCGGAGATGAGGGGCGAGATAGAGGTCGGTTTGACCGTGTCGCCGGACCGCACGGGTGTGGCGGATTTATCGATAGGCGAAGCTCCCGTTGATTGGAGCGTTGAGGAGGAAGAAGGCGAAGTTGCGAAGTCGCCGGGATCTGGGGAAGTGGAGATGGTGGCACCGCTGACAGCCGTCGGAGAGACCCAGGCGGAGGAAAGAGTCGAGCCGGTGGTTGTCCGGACTCGCCCTCGTCCGTCCCCTCTTGTGGAGGCGGAGTGGGATTCAGCTTCGATTCCGAGTACCGTTACGGAGGAACAATTGGCGGCCTGGCGGCTGCGATTTAAGATTCCGGAGAGGGTGCGGATGTTCGTCCCGAATTCCGAGGAGAGGCCCCACAGTCCGCCCGTCGGTTGTACGGCGGTGTATTACCGCTCTCTACTAGCCGGGCTTCGGTTTCCGCTTCCGTTGACTTTTTCTCGGTGGCTAAGGCAGTGGGGCCTTCGTGTCCCCCAGATTCATCCGAATTCCTGGGCTCGGGTGGTGGGCCTTTTTATTATTTTTCATCAGCACGGCTGGCCCGAGCCCAGTTTCGAGGAGTTCAACAGCCTCTTTCTATGGAAGTCGGTTGGTAGATTCGGGTCGGGCTGGTTTTATCTGACGGCCCGGCATGCTATGCAGAAGGAGTTAGTGGGGGTGCCGGAGACCATCCACAACTGGAAGGAGCAGTGGTTCTTTATTGGGGGGCCGTGGATGACCTCGTTGGATGAGTGGGAGCCGGGGGTGATAGATGCCGAGCTGAGGGTCCCTGAGCACTTTACGGCCAAAATGAGTGAGTGTCGTATTTTTTATTCTTGTTCCTTTTTTTGTCTAACGCTCATCATTTGTTGCATGTGCAGGACGCATCCCGGCGCCAGAGACCTCTCCCGACTTCGACGACCGGGTTGAGCAGCTTTTGGATCTTCCTCTTGAACAAAGGAAGTCTCATCTTTTAGTGACCGAGGAAAATCTCTGGGCGGCCGGACTTAGATCGACCGATCCGAGTACAATGTCTTCTTCAGGTAGCCCTCTTCCTTTTTTTTTTGATATGTCTTCTTTTTCCAGCTCCTAAGGCCAAGACTTCGTCCGGGCGGAAAGAGACGCCCGCGCAGCGTGTGGCGAGGCTGGCAGCTGAGGCCGCCGAGCGGAGGGAGCGGGCCGGTAAGCGCAAGAGGGCGGAGACCGGGCCTGAGGATAGTGCGAACAAGGCTGAGGGTTCGTCTGCTCCTGAAGTCGTCATGTCCGCTCCGACTCCTGTCCGGGCGGGTCGGGAGGAGCCCGTCATTGACCTAGAGGGCCATTATCTCCCAGTTAACCAGGAGCGGGTGGAGCCGTGCGACCAGATGAAGGGGCGACGGCCGTGCTGGTTCCTTGACTATGTCCGGGCAGCTACCCCAACTTCTGAGATGCTCAATCGGGTCCCTCCTGTGGTGGCCGTCTCCAGCCATATTCCGATCAGGGGTTGGACGCCCAAGCTGGAGATGATGACTAATGATATGGATCCGGTTGAGCAGATCCAGTTTGGAAATGCTCTGGTCGGCCGGGCCATGTGCACTTATGTGAAGGCCTCCAATGAGTTTTCGGCCTTGTCTGAGAAGCACAAGAAGGCGGAGGCCGACCTCAAAGCTTTGCAGGAGGAGCATCACCTATGCCCTTCCTTGATCAAGTCTCTGGAGGGGGAGATAACCTCCATGAGGGGCGAGATGGAGCTCCTGGACAATCGGGCCCTCCAGGCCGACATATGGAAGCTGAAGGCCGAAGAGATGAAAGATGCGGCCGAGCAGTTGCAAAAGCAGTGCTTGGATATCCCGGCCGAGCACGAGGCTTATCTGAAGGAAACCAAGGCCCAGGTGGAAAGCCTGACCGAGCGTATGAACACCTGCGAGGCCTCGAGCTATGCCTGGGGTCTTGCCGCTGGGGCGGAGGCTTTTAAGGAGTCGCCTGCGTTTGAGGAGCTGATCAACTTGAATTATGTCTCCACCTATTACGAGATATTAGATCTCATGAAGGGTGGCAAGACCGTTCAGGAGATCGAGGCATACATTGCATCTCAAGCGACCGATCTGCATGTTGATATTGCTGGAGCCAATGAGCCAAAGGTTGCTGAGGGTGAGGACGCCGGTCAGGCTCCGCATGGCGAAGGTTAGGGGCAATCCTTTCAGACGGCCGGCCAGGAGGGTGGGGCCGAGTAGTTTCCTTTATTTTTGCTTCTCGCATGGCCCGTGTGCCGGTCTTTGTCTTTCTTTTGCTTTGTTTCATGTTCGGCCTGCATGCCCATCCGCCTTGGTTTGTTGTCATCGTTTGTAATTTGTAATAACGACTGGGTTAAATAAAATCCTTCTTGCTGTATTTGTGGTTGCTCTTTTTATTGTTCCTGGTTGATTGTGCCGAGACGAGCTCGGTCTTATAGTGCCGGAGGATCCGGTCTTATGAGGTGCTGAGACGAGCTCGATCTTATAGTGCCGGAGGATCCGGTCTTATGAGGTGCCGATACGAGCTCGGTCTTATAGTGCCGGAGGAGCCGGTCTTATGAGGTGCCGAGACGAGCTCGGTCTTATAGTGTCGGGGGAGCCGGTCTTATGAGGTGCCGAGACGAGCTCAGTCTTATAGTGCCGGAGGAGCCGGTCTTATAAGGTGCCCAGACGAGCTCGGTCTTATAGTGCCGGGGGAGCCGGTCTTATGAGGTGCCGAGACGAGCTCGGTCTTATAGTGCCGGAGGAGCGGTCTTATGAGGTGCCGAGACGAGCTCGGTCTTATAGTGCCGGGGGAGCCGGTCTTATGAGGTGCCGAGACGAGCTCGGTTTTATAGTGCCGGAGGAGCCGGTCTTATGAGGTGCCGAGACGAGCTCGGTCTTATAGTGCCGGGGCAGCCGGTCTTATGAGGTGCCGAGATGAGCTCGGTCTTATAGTGCCGGAGGATCCGGTCTTATGAGGTGCCGAGACGAGCTCGGTCTTATAGTGCTGGAGGAGCCGGTCTTATGAGGTGCCGAGACGAGCTCGGTCTTATAGTGCCGGAGGAGCCGGTCTTATGAGGTGCCGAGACGAGCTCGGTCTTATAGTGCCGGAGGAGCCAGTCTTATGAGGTGCCGAGACGAGCTCGGTCTTATAGTGCCGGAGGAGCCGGTCTTATGAGGTGCCGAGACGAGCTCGGTCTTATAGTGCCGGAGGAGCCGGTCTTATGAGGTGCCGAGATGAGCTCGGTCTCATAGTGCCGGAGGAACCGGTCATTCGAGGTGCCAAGACGAGCTCGGTCTTATAGTGCCGGAGGAGCCGGTCATTCGAGGTGCCGAGACGAGCTCGGTCTTATGAGGTGGATCAATATTAAAAAATGGAATGACGTCAGTTTTTATTGATAATACCTCTTTAGATACATAGCATTCCACGGGTAAGTTATTCTTTGGCCGTTCAGATATTCCAGCCGGTAGGCTCCATTCTGAAGGACTTCGCTAACTTTATACGGTACTTCCCATTTGGGCTTGAGTGGTCCGGGATCCGGGCCCAACACCTTTTTAAGGACTAGGTCGCCGACCTGGAAGCTTCTCGGGTGAACCTTGGAGTTGTAATATTTTTCACTCCTCCTTTTGTAAACGGCGTTTCGCATTTCTGCCTGAGCTCGTTTTTCGGCAAGGAGGTCCAAATTCACTTTGAGGGCTAAGTCGTTACCCTGCTCTTCAAAGTTGGCTACTCGGTAGGTAGGTGACCCGATTTCAACCGGGATAACGGCTTCAGAGCCGAAAGCCAGTGAGAAAGGCGTTTTGCCGGTGGCGGATCTATGCGTTGTTCGATAGGCCCATAAGGTCCCGGGGAGCTCCTCGGGCCAAGAACCCTTCAGTTCTTCGAGGCGTGTCTTGAGACGTTGTTTCAGGATTTTGTTGACCGCCTCGACTTGCCCATTGGATTGTGGATAGTAGGGCGTGGAAAAGTTATTTCGTATTTAGAGGCCGTCGCAGAAAGCTCGAAATTTCTCATTGTCAAATTGTTTGGCATTATCAGAGATAATAGATTGAGGGATCCCGAACCGACATACGATTGACTTACATATGAAGTCGACTATATTCTGTTCAGTTGTTCGTGCCATAGGCTCGGCCTCTGCCCATTTTGTAAAATAATCGACTGCGACAATGGCGTATTGCACTCCTTCCCGTCCCTTAGGTAGAGGGCCGATCAAGTCGATCCCCCAATTGGCGAATGGCCATGGGCAATATACGGAAGTGAGGGTTTCCGGCGGGGATCGGATCTGCGGAGCGAAGATTTGGCACCGGACGCACTTCCGCACGAGCGTAATGGCATCTTTTTTGAGGTTAGGCCAATAATAGCCTTGTCGAATCAATTTATAGGCCAATGCCTGGCCGCCAGAATGATTACCGCATATACCCTCGTGTACTTCTCTGAGGGCGTATTCTGCTTCTGACTCGGACAGGCATTTCAGTAGCGGAACCGAGTATCCTCTTTTATATAAGGTTCCGTCCACGATGGTGAACCGGGCCAACTGGGTTCGTAAGGATCTCGCTTGGGCTCGGTCCTCGGGTAAAATGCCACTTTGAAGGTATTGCATTATAGGTTGTATCCACCCTTGCGGTTCTAACTATTCGGTCGCCCGGATTTCGGCCATTTCCAGGGCTGATGAGGCGTGATACCCTATGCTGACCTCATCCATGTGTTCGGCTCCGGAGCAAGATGCGAGTTTGGCCAAAGAGTCGGCTTGGATGTTTTCAGTTCTGGGAATATGTTGTATTGTTCCCCGAAAATTTTGTAGCCGATTCCGTGCCAGGTTGAGGTACTTAACCAGTTTGGGCTCTTTGGCTTCGTATTCGCTGTTGATCTGATTGACCACTAATTGAGAATCACTTAGGATAGTGAGGCGGGCAAGGCCGAGGGAGGTTGCCATTTCTAGACCGGCCAAGAGAGCTTCATATTCTGCCTCATTATTGGTGGTCGGGAAATTCAGGCGAATAGCCGAGCGTAATGTGCGCCGGCCTGGGACTAACGAGAACTATTCCTGCATCCGATCGGTCAGCGGTAGAGGACCCATCCACATAGAGTGACCATTCTTCTGATTGGTCGTCCCCCTGAGCGATCGCGGGCGTGAACTCTGCAATGAAGTCCGCAAGGGCTTGTCCCTTTATAGCAGTGCGCGATTCGTAAGCTATGTCAAACTATCCGAGTTCGACGGCCCATTTTACCATCCGGCCGGAAACGTCAGGTCGGTGCATAACCTGCTTTAATGGATAGTTGGTTAAGACGACTACCTGATGTTCCAAAAAGTAAGGCCTCAACTTCCGGGATGCCATTATGAGCGCATAGGCCAATTTTTCCATTGGGGCATATCTGAGCTCGGCATCATGAAGGGCCTGACTCACATAATAAACCGGATGTTGCACCGCATTCTCCGTTCGAATCGGAGCGGCGCTGATCGCGGAGTCGGAGACCGCGAGATATAAGCTAAGAAGTTCCCCTCGGGTCGGTCTCTGCAAGGTCGGGGCTTCTGCCAGGACTTTCTTGATAGCTTCGAAGGCTTTTTGGCAAGGTTCTGTCCATTGAAAATCCTTGTTCTTTTTTATCGCCTCAAAGAAAGGTTTGCATTTATCCGTTGAGCGAGAGATAAAACGACTCAGTGCGGCTAGGCGGCCAGTTAGGCTTTGCACCTTTTTGACCGAGTTTGGAGGAACAAGCTCGGCTACTGCCTTAATTTTATCGGGGTTGGCTTCAATCCCTCTTTGGCTTACCATGTAGCCGAGGAATTTTCCAGAACCTACCCCGAATGAACATTTCTTCGGATTTAACTTCATCTTATACTCTCGCAAAATAGCAAACATTTTATTGAGGTCATGTACATGGTCGGCCGAGCGCAGAGATTTAACTAACATGTCATCTACATATACCTCCATAGTATGGCCTATCAAGCTATTGAACATTTTATTTACCAGGCGTTGATATGTCGCGCCGGCATTCTTGAGCCCGAAAGGCATCATCCGGTAGCAGTATAAGCCGCGGGCCGAGTAGAAGGAGGTGTTTTCCTCATCAGCGGGATGCATTGGGATCTGGTTGTATCCAGAATACGCATCCATAAAGCTCATTAGCTCGTGCCCGGCCGTTGCATCCACCATGTAGTCGATATGGGGGAGGGGGTAGCTATCTTTCGGGCAGGCTTTGTTCAGGTTGGAGAAGTCAATACAGAGCCTCCATAGCCCGGTCGGCTTTTTTACCAAGACCGGGTTGGCTACCCAAGTCGGGTATTGGGCTTACCGAATAAACCCGTTATCGATTAGCTTTTCTACCTCCTCTTCCAGCCCCTTCTGCCGCTCCGGCCCCATTTTCCTTCTTTTCTGAATAACCGGCTTTGAGCCGGGGTCGATATTCAGCCGGTGGCATGCAAGTTCTGGGTCAATCCCCGACATATCCGGATGGGTCCAAGCGAAGACATCCAGGTTTTGGCTGAGATGGGAGATTAGCTCGAAGCGGATCGGCTCTTGGAGGTTGTGGTCGATTCTTAGCCGTCGGGTTGGATTAGAAGAGTCCACGTCGACCAGGTCCAATTCTTCTGTTGGCTCAGCGTGGCGAATTTTTCCTTTCGGATTTTGATACCGCGGGTCGACGGGATCTTCTTCTAAGATCGGCTCTTTCCCGGGCCTACGGCCCCGGTCCGTTTCCTGTCCGGTTCCCATTTCGGGGGTTTGCGCGGCCCCGGGACCGTCGGACCCCTGTTCAAGCAGGGTGGTTCCCGCTAGCCGTTCGGAACTGATAGTCTCCATTTCTTCTGGCAAGTTTTTCGGGATGCCTTCTGCGGTGTTGATTTCGCGAGCCCGGATGCTGAGATTGCATTCCCGGGCGGCCCTTTGGTCCCCTTTATGTACCCCGACGCCGTCCGGGGTGGGAAATTTCATGCACAGGTGATATGTAGACTGAGTGGCCCTCAACCTTGACATCACAGGTCGGCCTATGATGGCATTATAATCACTGTGTACATCGATGATCTTGAAGGTTGTGATCATCGTCCTTCTGATCGGCCCCTGACCAAATTCCAAGGCGAGGTCGATTTCCCCCAGTGGGGAGGTGCGGCAGTTAGCAAATCCCCGAATATCTTCATTGCAAGGCCGGACATAAGATTGGTCTACCTTCATCCTACGAAGGTTATGAAGGTAGATGATGCTGGCATAGGCCCCGGAGTCCACCAATACCCTATGAACCGGGATCCCCATTACAGGCAGGGTGATGACAAGGGCGTCTGAATGGGGATGGTCCAAGCCGTCGGCATCGGACTCCTCAAAAGTAATCACACTGGGGTTTTGGGGCTTCTTCACATCGATAGGAACCCCTCTGCTCGGCGTTCGGTCCGCTGGTAGGAGGTGGTGGCTTCTCGAATGGAGGCCTTTTTCTGGCGCTTTGATCGATGGTCATCGACCTCAGCGGTCTCCATAATAGTTAAAATTTCCCGGGGGGATTTGGGGGCTGGAGGTACCCGATCATTCTTAGCTCTCGTCGGGTCGGCCCTATCCTGGCGATCCCAGGGCGGATTCCGGGTAAATCGCCTCAAGCCTGTCTCGTCGCATACCGTGATCAAGGCGGCGACGAGGTCTCTCGGCACTTCGGTGTTGTGACCACGACTCATGATATTTACAAAAGCGGGTCTGGTCCATGTCCTTTTGATCTTTGTAGATCGGCCGAGGAACTGGGAGCAGATTTTTGTCCTTTATTTGATCAAATATGGCCGCGGCTCCGATGGAATATATTTCTATGAAATTGGCCATGAGCTCGGGTCGGCGATAACTTTGAGTTGCCGGGACTGTCGAGGAAGAGGCAGGGGTTTTATTTTCCCGTCGGGATTCTTGACGGGCCTCTTTGTAGCCACGCCTTTCTTCTTTCTTTTTATACGATCCTTTATGTAACACCCCAACCCTACAAGGGTAGAAGTATCACATTATGGTGCCATATCAGAACATACAACACAAGCGGAAGACTTATAAACATAATAATTACAAAGGTATTCTAAGGAAGCAAATGAAATGCTAACTTTATACAATATGTAATACAATCCAAACTAAATCCAATCCAAGTCTGATCAAGATGCAAATGGGCTTCTAATCGTCAGGGTAGTCCAATAAGCTCCTATGCACTCTCCACTCAAACCCAGCTTCCAACCTAAAACCTGCCGCAGGAAAAGAAATGCGGCTGAGCTTAAAAAGCTCAGTGAACAGATATATAAACAAACGAATAACCGATACGTATATAAGAATAAGAAAAGAATAAATAAGCTCCTCCTGAAAAGAATGTCATCTGTCAAATGAATAAGGGATTAACGGTCAACTGAACAAATCTCGTGAGTCAACTAAAACAAGAATATGGAGATTCAAAGGATAACAGGATATAGTGCATTGGGGCAAGCATAAGGTATAAACAAATGGATATCAAAAGTAAGGAAAGGTCAAGAATCCACCACGAGCCCGAACATAAATCAAGTCAAATATCATAGTAACCATGGAGTAGCTAGCTCCCGAACATGTGAAAGACGTGTATTGCACACAAGCATCAATCACCGAACATATCATATCATATCATGTCATATCCAATCAAATACAAATCGAACCTAGGATGCATCCATACGCCCGAACAAATCATATCGCCATAACAAATATAAAGTGCACATATCATATCAAAATAGGACGGTGTGGAACATCACTCAACCACACTAGAGTCGTGCCATTGGTGCATCAATGACACGGCCATGTTACCTTCATGGCTAGGAAACGAACTTGGCTCGTATCAAATCAAGGGTTCAAATGTCAAATCATATCAAAGTTCATATCAAGGTTCATATCAAATGTTCATAATCAAAGGTTTACAAATCTAAGGGAGCATAGCAAAGGCATAGATCAAAAAGGTTCAGAACAAGGGGATCATAGCAAAGGTATCAAATCAGAAGCTAATCAAATCAAAATGTAGAAGAGTCATGAGAAACCTTAAGAGAAAGGTCCGAATATCTGTACCTTAACCAAAAGCAACCAAAAGAAATCACCAGAATAGAAGTTACTCCCTCTTCACGGAACCTATACGAAGTAATAATCGCGTATTACTAATAAGCTCATTTTAATCAGATTTCCCTTTTTAGGTTTCTTTCTATTTTTAGTAACTTTTCCATCTTTAACAAGTTTCCCGAATTAGCAAGTTTTCATATTTAGTAAGTTCCCCGAAATAGTAATTTAATACTTTAAGGTTATAATTGACAATTAATAATATTAGGGTTAAAATGACAATATAATAGTTTAGAGTTAATTATGTCAGATTAATAAAGTTTAGGGTCATAAATATAAATTATCAAAATTTAATATTTAAAAATGTCAAATAATTTACTTTAGGGTTTATACTATGAATTTATATCAAAAAAATAATTTAGACCCCGTCAATTATAATTTATTTATATATATACACGACATCATTAAAAACCGTGATGACCCACAAATATACCACAAGTTAAATGCAAGCATTCTATTACACGACTTACCCACGACATACCTTCTCTTATAATACAAACGTCACCCGACTCATACACGAACCATAACATCACAAAACCATACACATGTAATCTACTTTTTGTACATGTATATACCCCGCACAATGCCTACAGTGCCCTCATTAACACGACACAATACACTACTCACACACATGATTCCAAAAAAAACGTATGCATGTAATGTACACAAACATATTTAATGAGACAAATTTGGTTATACAATATCACCCATACTCACACTACGTATGCTATAACAAAACCAAACACAAACATCTACACCTGTCCCTTCCTTCTCAAATTTAAAAT
Organism: Orobanche coerulescens; assembly: GCA_033398695.1. NCBI lineage: Eukaryota > Viridiplantae > Streptophyta > Magnoliopsida > Lamiales > Orobanchaceae > Orobanche > Orobanche coerulescens. The sequence goes on along the minus strand of CM065803.1, from coordinate 199,392,091 downwards.
ACACATGCCTCTTTTATTTCCTTAGTTTCTTCTAATCAGTTCTTTTAGCACATATGTATATATAAATCGCATGCATGTTTTCTGCCTTACTATTGCTCACATGATACCCACACACGCACGTATGCAATCTTATTCGAATATTAACCAAATCGAAACACACTCCATCAACCTAGTCGAGACACACACCTCTCAATAGAAACTAATATCGACTTTTACACATCCAGTTATAATACTTTTGTGACGTCCATTTCATTCGTATCTTTATCATTTCATGTGGCGTCTCATAAGTTATTTATTTCACAGTTTTTTTTTTTTTTTACGAAACAACGGTTGGATTCACCGGTTGTAAACGTATATATATTGGTAGTACGTATGTCGAGTGAATAAAAGTGAGGGGGTCGATATACCTTGAATGATACCAGAACCTTAGTCCCGCACGAACTCGAGCTGCACCCAAAGGTGATCTACAGACCGTATTACACTCGCACCCGAACCAACAAAACCAAAACTTGGAGACGTACTCACGTACACGATCAGAATCCCGAACGAAATCAATGCCGACGTGAACCAAACTTGGGTCTTCCCGCTCTGAAATCCTTCTTGTTGTCTTTATACACTTCTTTTAGATCGAAAATAAAAAGAAACTTTGATGCCGCCACTATTTTGCTGTATAGGGTTTTCTATGTGAAAAATGAAGGGTGTATGGTATTCGGTTTTTAGGGAGATAGAATCGTAGCAGATATGAGTGTGTTATTATGGTTTCTTTGTGTTGTACGAATGAAAGAAAAATCATGAAACGCGTCTGATAAATTCCGAAATCATAGGGAGCGTGTGAGCTTGCTAAGGAAAGTAGTAAATGTGCTTTAATATTGTGTTTAAGGTTTCGGTTTTAACAAGTCAACAGTGGCCGAAATTTTAGGGGAGAATTGATCACAAGTATTGGAGGTTACACGTTTTATAAGTTCTAGCTATTAGGAAGGTTTTAATTCCCATCCAACGTGAGATAGGGCTAGGTGTTAGGATCTTTAAATCTTATACACTTTTCATTTATTTAGTTTAGTTTTGTTTTTAATCATCTCACAAAATAAGTGTATGATTTAATTCGTAACATTACAAAGTTTAAAATTAGACATAATTTTAGGTTTACGAATTTTAGGGTTTTACACTTTCTGATCGGAGGGCATGACTAACATTGGTGCCGGCATGGCTTCCTCGGCGGCTATATGGGAGCTAGCGCGCTCCAAAAATTCCTGGTAGGTGTGTGGGACATTCTGGCACACCGTCCAGCGAAAAAAAGAATTTCTGAGAAGGCCGGCCTGGGCAATAATGGCCAGCGCATCGTCGGACATAGTTTCCATCTCCAATATCCGTTTATTGAAACGGGATATATAATCTTTAAGGGACTCGCTCGGCCCCTGGACCACAGAAGCAATGGATGAGCGCGGGGCGACTCGCACAAGGGACCCCATGAAGTGGGATCGGAACGTCGCCGAGAGCTGAGCCCACGTTTGAACCGAATGATGGGGCAGCATCTGATACCATCTCTGGGCCCTCTCTCCCAGAGTTAGGGAAAACATTCGGCATCGGAACGCGTCCTGAGACCCGTGCAGGTCCATCCAGGAATTATAATGCCCAAGATGGGCGTTGGGGTCTGTCTCCCCATTGTACGGCGGAATTTGAGGAATTTTGAACTTCTCCGGGAGGGGTTCCGCCAGAACGCTGGGGGCCAAGGGACTCTCCTGGATATTGAGCCATTCCGAACTTTGGGATGGCTGGAGTTGTTTATTTTCGAGCTCCATAAGGCGCTTTTTTAGAAACTCGATTTCGCTCGAATTATCGCCCGGAGTCGGAGGTAATACTTGCGTTGGATTTAGGGATGGGCGGGGAGCCTTTTCTTCCTTACGGCTCTGACTCTGGACAGTAGGAGCCGGCGCTGCCTTCTCGATTTTCTTCCCCGCCCCTAGGCGATCAAAAACGGATGGGGGGCGCGAAAGCTTACTTTTCCGTGAGGGATGCGAGATTTCGCCGTGGCTCTCCGCCCTTTCTCCGGCGGCCCCAGAGGCCGTCCTTTTTCTGTTTCGCCCCGAGGTAGCGGGGCGGGTCGTCTGAGATTCTGCCTCGACATGGTCTTCGGGTTTTTGAAGGGTCCCGCCCCCTGTAACCCTCGCCATAAGGGCCGCCATGCCCTGGATGAAGGCAGGGTGTTTAAAGCACTCAACCACCTTAAGGAGGTTTTCTTCCTCCGTCGCGGGCTGAGGGTTTTTCGAACTGTCGTAAGACATCTCCGGTGAGCGGTATATATCTTTTTTTATCGGAGGTCCCCTCCTTCTAGCGCCAATCTGTTGACGTCTGGTTTGGTCAACGTCACGTGTGCTGATCAATACGAATGGATCGAAGACACGTAGAAAATAAAATAACAAAAAGGAAGGTGTTTGATCAGTAAATTTTATTAATGACCTTTTAAATAGAGTAGAACCGAGCAGGATATTTTATGCCGGTCTATCTTGTTGCTTGTTGTTGTGTCAAGATTTATTCATCCCGACAGGCGATCGACTATAAGGCCGAGCGACCAAGTCAACACCAGTCAAACTATTGCTAGCTCGCCTAATCGAAGATATCAGACCACCATCAGATACCTAGCGATCGACTCCCAAGGCGATCGCCCATTGGCATCTGGCGATCGACTCTAGTGCACGGCTAAGGACGGTCGACCTACGCCCCGAGCAGAGATGATCACCCGTCAAAGTCATCGAAGACTGGATCTCAAAACAGCACCCACGTGCAGATCCAGGTAAGACGCCGCAGCACATGGGTCGTTGACCACAGCCTGTCAGCATCTTTCCACCAACCGACAGGCCCGCCGAAAGATGTTAGTGGGACCGCCCGTGACAGCGATTCAGACGCGTGCAGGCTTCTCATTGGACCGCGCGACTGACTGCCAGCAACTCCTGCAGACTTTAAGGAGACAAGCCCATGTGACATAAAGACGATCGCCCGATTATTATAATGCAGAAAAGGCGATCGCCCGGCATATCCATGTCCTATTAATAGAGAACCTCCTCCTACTGGAAAAAGGTTCCCAACTCATTCACCTACATTCCGAATTCATTCACGGAAATACAGTAGAACATAAATACCACCAAGCTCCCTGCTTTCTCGCCGGAATCCATCTCAGGATTTCTCTCTCCGAATCTCTCGTCCAGAAGACGATCGGCAGAGGCATGAAGTCTCCACTAGACAGATTCCAAGAGATTCATAAGCTCAGGAGCTCAAGCATCCGGCTAATACTCGCCGTGAGAGACAGTCGGTCCCTCACCGCCGCGACTGTTCATCTCCTTTGTTACAAGAACTCACAGAGCATCACATCTGGTTCTTCCGGCAATCTACACGCTCACTAGCTAAGATAACAAGAATCTTTACACTCATTGTAATTGTATTCTTACATTAGTACTTGTATCCCCGAATATTAGTATTAATAATATCTCGCGAGAGCATTCAAGCCCGGGACTAAAAACCCCGGCAAATCTTGTGTTATTTATCTTTCTCACGGAAGTGTTCTCGCATTTGTTTGCTATCCATCCATTCCAGCAATATCTATCTCCGGATAATATTTTTGGTAGCAACACTTGTTAATTACAAGTCTTATTTTCTTTTTTGGCGAGGATTCTCCCCTCTTTTTTCTCTCTCTATTATAAATGCTGGAAATCCAAAGATCTGCTTTCACTGTACATTTCTTCTATATATATACAACCTGGGCCAATGGAGAGGTGACAGCTGGCGAATGTCTGGGGAATATGCCCAAAACACTTGTCAGTCTGCATTTATGCCCAGGACACGTGGCGGCTTCTAAGGAGCGCCTTGGGAAGGGGCGTGATTGCATGCTTTAATTGGCATGCGGGCCTGCCTTGCCGACTCTTGGGGGTGTTTATCCGATGGGGTCGATCCTCGGGTCTCCCGCCGTTCAGGTCGGCCTTGTTGTAATCTTGAATCGGGGCATTTTTGTCCTCTCTCTGCTCGGCCCTCTCGGATCGGATATCGGGTCGGCCTTGGCGTCGCCGTCCGGTCCGGTTTTTTGTGAGCCCGGGAGGAAATCGGATTCTTTGCCCGGTCCGATTTCAGGTTCTGCTCGGTCGGTTTAGTTGTCTTGGTGTGCCCACGTAGATCCGAAGTTGGATGGGCCGCCAACAACTTATTTTCTTCCAATTACGGATCTTGAAAAGTCATGTCGAAATTGGTTGATTTTTAATGTACGGTTCCACCGGATGTCCATTTACCTAAAATGACCCCATACGGATATCATATATCTTCTGGTTGACTTCTTGTCAGTAATACTAATACATGAAGTGCGAGATTAAATTAAAAATACTTCCGACAACGTTGAAGTTACTCGAAATGCCATAATTGAGTGATTCTTTTGGCAAGAAGCCAAGAGCATCATCAAATTTGACTTTGATGCAATTCTCCCATTATTTTATTGAACAGTTTGAATGACACAAAGTTTGGTATATAACTCTATCCGATTTATCATGGCAGCTCGGAACTCCAGGTTGGTTCAGAGCTCGGGATATGACTATCAGGGTTGCTCAACTCCATCGACCAGACTAGCCCATCAGGATGTCCCCTCAGTTCGCCCAAACCAGATGGCATTCCAGAAAAAATACCTAATGTGATTACTATTCCTACAAGGAAGGAGAATGTAATACCGCTGATTATTATAATGTCTCTTGATGTGCTAATTGTGTATTTTGAAGCAGTATCTTGAGATTTATTACGATGTAGTATGTTTGAAGGTTATATTATACGTACTGCGTCTAATGAATAACGATTACAGATTTCGTATGTGTTTCACCGAATATTGTAACAACTTTGCTAGAGGTGTCAGATAACATTCTCTAAATTCGTTGGATAATTATCGGTGTGAATATGGCGGTGACCAATGTGATGTTTCCCAATAAATTATTCGATGAGGTTAGAAATCATATACTTACTAAAATTAATGGCCAATTGTTAGAATGGCATTCGTAATATAAATTATCATATGTTTTATTGTCGACCGCAATGAAAATAAATAAAAAAGAATTCCAGTCATGGCTGCCAATGTGGTCGGCCGGCGAAGACTTGTAGTCGTCGACTATCGGCCAACTGTCGGTGGTTGGCCGATCAGTTAAGTCGGTGGATGGTGTCAGAGCGAAGGTTTGGTGGACGGTGGACAGTCCACTTGTATAAAATAACCCCTTTTATTTTTAAATTTAAAATAAGGGTATAAATGAATTTTTCAAAATAATATTAGATTTTGTATGTGTCTAAAGTACTAGAAGAGTTGGTTTGGATAACAAAATTAAAGTTATTGTGTTTTGAAAAAAAATTATTAGATTTGCACCTTTAGGACATTCCCCTTATATTATTTGGTGGACAAGTGGAATAATCCCTATAAATAAGGTTCTTGTTATAAAAAAACCATGAAAGTGACATTTCAATTATCCTTTTGTTTTTATATAGTGTGAATGACTATTATGCCCCTGATGTAATTATGTAATTACGATTGTGCCATCTGAAGTTTTCCTATAAATAGGACTTCAGTTATTAATGGAAAATATACCTCAGAATCATTCTCTATGCTCTCTCTAAATTCTCTCTGTAATATTTCGATTTTATAACACGTTATCAGCACGACTCTAACTATTTGAGTAATATGACGAGAGTATTCTCTACAATTGCATCTTATAGATATCCTCTGTACCAGAAATTGAATTATTACAAACAATAATAATCCATCCAATCTCTCTCTCTGCCTCTCTTCCTCCACCTTGTGACTGTGAGCTACCCTTGGGCAGATTAGGTTCTAAGAAAAACGAGCAAACCTCCATATATATAATATAACAATTTCATCTGAAAATTGTATAATCGAACTGCATCCCCTCAAAACAAATTGAAGTCCAGAAAATTAGTTTGCCTCATTACTTATTCACCGTCGATAGTCCAGCCTCGAGCAGCCGTCAATCGGAAATTAGAACATGTCGTCGGTAGTAGATCTAGGACTTCGCCGATGTTTGTTGTGTTGTCTCACCGCCGTTGTTCAGATTCACCACCGTCTCCAACTCCAGAGGTCGTGAATCCTCCAGCGAGTCATCTCCTCTGCTCTGATCTGGTTAAAGCTTTCGGCCCCAGCAAGAAAACAGACCAGTCTGTACGCGCATCAGCTTTAGTGAGTTCCAGATCCACACTGGATCAGCATGGTGGTTAAATCGTGTGCGAGGCATCTGCGGCGTTGATCGCGGTGTTGACCGGCGGAAGAGGCAGTCGTTTACATCATGAGGTATTTCTTTTCATGTATGTTAACGTGTGCGTGTCACGTATGAAAAAGAAAAAAAAAAAGAACAGAGATATGAAGAAAACGTAACAGGAAGAAAAAGATAAAATATAAATATAGTACTACTTAATACATTAAACAATATGATTGTGACTTGTATTGTCAAATTAAGAGGAGAAGAAAAATAAATAAATTAATAAACAAATGTAAAAAGAAGGAGAATAGATGGCACGGGAATAAGAAAAGAAAATAAATAAGATGGAGATGATAAAGACAACTTTCACACAAAGGAAAAGAAACAGGAACAAAGACCTTGGCACTATGGAAATTTTATACAATGTATGGTGTTGCGCCATCGAGGCACTACTGATGCCGACTTTTGACTCGATCTATAACCGTATACCTTGATGATAGATGAATTAATTGGACGATCATGTTCTGATAAAAGCAGTTAATAATTTTTGCAAGTTAAATTTTGTCTATTATTTATCTCAAAGTGGTGTTTAAAACCACATATTTATTGAGTTTATTTTATTACAATATCTCCTATGTGATGAGTTAAATTATCACAAGACGGATGGTTTTACATATGCAAATTATATATTATACATCACCATCGTGGTTGGGCATACCACATGAATAATTCATAAATCCTGCTCCCGAATAAGTAGTTGACAAAACTAAATCCTACTCTGGAGAAGTAGTTGATCGATTATCTAAATCCTGCTCTCGAAGAAGCAGTTGATAAAAATAAATCCTACTCTGAAGAAGTAGTTGATCAATGATTCAAATCTGCTCTAGAAGAAGAAGCAGTTGATAGAAATAATATCCGATCTCCACGATTATTAAATATGAACGGAGAAAATTGAGCAAGTGATACCATAAGCTATCACCGATTAATTAAAGAAAATCCAATGGAAACCGCATGATGGGATCATTTGACAAGTGATATGGAAAAATATCACTGGAAAATAATTGCTCAAATCCCATGTTGATTGTACCACATGGTGGGATCATTGAAATCATATTGATTGTCAATATTTATGGAGAAACATATATCACATAGTCGTGAAAATAATGTATTTACATAAAGGCAAAAATAATCATATTATTGCTCTGAAAGTACAAAGTAGAAGTGAAAATATCGAAACTAGCTGAAAGGTAGTAAACACTCGACAATATGAAACACGAAAAAATAAAATACATATAAAACCCATAAAAAGAGAAGGGGTACGTCTCGAGAGTATAAAACTCTGTAACTCTACCACCCCCTGGCATCAGGGTTTATAATGAAAGATCTAAAGAATCTAAACTTCTTTTTCGTTTGGCGCCAATACTCTGTGGCTGATGAGCTTTGACTTCCAAATTCTTAACTAAAATATATGCCTGAAACTTTATAAGTAGATCAGCAACAGTGTCAGCACATATTACTATATCTCTTGATGGCTGAGATATAAACTTGTGATCTACTCCTTGATCGAGAAAGGCAAGCAAATCGCTGAAGAAATTATTAATATTCAACAAACCTACAGGTTTGGTATGGAAGTCCCGCTCAGCCCATGACATGATATTGAATATCTCATTGAGTGTGCCATAGCCACCTGGAAGAACAATAAAGGCATCACTATTATCCACCACATACATCAAACTATCATGCACAGACTGTGCTTGAAGCATCAACCCAGTTGAACCCAATATACTAATGGTTCTAACTGTGCGATAGTGTAAGACATTTGTTACTCTTATTCTCCCATTCTGTGTAGCCTCTAAAAGATAACCCAAAAATCTATAATTACTCCCACCATACAATATATCGATTTTGTATTTTCCTAATTCTTTGACGAATTGATATGCCATATCTATATGCTGGGTATGACCTATCAATTTGGATCCACCTAAAATACATATAGTTTTAATTGGATGATATCTATATGAGGATTCTGAGAACTCCATCTTTCTACACTAGACTTTCAAAATACTTTTATGAGAGATACATATTCTGATTTGTGGATCCCAAATTTAAAGAACAAACTTCTTACTAAACGACAAATGAGTTCACTATTTTCATTGAAAAAGGAGCAACACATGAGTCATTATTTTTACTATTTTCTTTTTGACAAAATTGCAAAAGATAACAAAAGATATGATATTATATTTTTCAATGAAAATGATGTTACCAATTGGCAGCTGAGAAATTTAAATATTAGAAAACAATATCCATCAACTTGCATTATTTTGCTATTTACCTTATACCAACTTTGACAGAACGGACTTACAAAGTGGATCTTTTGAAACTAATTTCTCATGACTATAACGTTCCCGTTCATCCTTAAATTGTATCCACAAAGCCATTAGTTCACGTTGAACGTATCCACTGGGATGTGTATCAAGAATCTGTTGGATATCATGATCCATAGATTTCTTACTCAATCCATCCTTGATAAATGCTATTTTATCTTCTCGATTTTTGGATACAAACCCTACAGATTTGCATCGTGTGTCACATGTCCATCGAGCACATTTGTAGCACCCACCTAATATTTTTGCTCTCCGTTTCTTTGCAAAACTACTCTTACCTGTACCTGTCATGTACTTAAATGAATTTGAAATTCGCCAGATAGTCGAACTTGTGCTTCGATCAACCATCGAATATCTTCTAGGATGCCATTTCTCATTAGCACCCTTAATCTTTCGAGTCGATCTCGATAGATTCTTTTTATGATATTCACTGGAAGAGATGGATAATATTTACGAAGATTCGAAAGCATTGAATCCATCATGATATTCAAACCCTTAGTATGGGTGATTGTGAATACAATGATAATCTATTTATAGATTGAAATTACGCGTATGAGATTTGACTCCGCGTTCGAATAGTTCATATCCAGAAGCTTATGAACTACAATCTTATTTGAATAATGAACATAATATGACATGTGGGAGCGACGACTCCATGTTAATAATGATGTGCAATAATGGCACCGAAAGATGATGTGATAGACATATCATGTCTTCAAATATTTGTTCTCGATTAATATCACTACTAGCCAATATTGGGAATGAATCCCTAATAAATTTGGAATATATTAAAGGGGAGTATGAGCCACTTCCTCTATATATGAAACTACTGATATTATGGATCCACTAGATAGTCACATGTGTATATGACTCGTAATCAAAAATTTACGAGATGATTTGCTCACGGTTTGAGCATATATTCCAGATCAGATAAAGCTAGTAATATATCCCAAATAAACTTGAATAGATCCCAGAAAGGATCAAGATATGCGCATAGAAGTGGGATATCAATTGGCATACTATTTGAAGTCCACCAGCCAATATCGAGAACATAATATAAAAACTCATATGACTGAAGATGAATACTGAGATACTGGCATACAAGTTTGGTGCTCAAGAAATCTCTTAGCATGAGGGAGAGTATTGGTAGTTGGAAATATGTGAAATGCATCACACTATATCCTCACAACTGAAATATGAACTTGAAGTTCACAGATGCATGACAGATTATTAATCTTTGGTACCAACTACAACTGCTTTGATAAATACATAATAATTACCCGATATAAATCAAAGCAAATGATAAAAGGAGGCTTATACTTTTGAGAAGTATATAGACATAACCACAATGTGTAATCCTAATGGATGATTGATAATGAGATATCTTGGCAAGTTATGTTGCCATGGGGAAATAAATGTTGAAATGTTTCGACACAATATGGCGTTATGAATGAAATAAGGATGTCAATGATTGGAAAGAGGATATCCATGATTGTGAAATATGTATATTGGAAATGAGGATATTAAAATCCATGATTTGGGAAAATGAGGATATTGAAATCCATCTAAATTGAAATATATGCCCTTATAATAAAATTATAACATATGGGCTTACTGGAAGTGACTCCTCAAGAGATTTTGAACATACTTGCAGTCACTCAAAATAAGGTGTTGTGAAAGAAAATTATCTGCTATACTCTTTTTCTTGACTGAGATTTTATCCCACTGGGTTTTTCTAGCAAGGTTTTTAATGAGGCAGCTTAATCACAACTAATATGGAATCTCCAAAAGAGATCTGGAATATATTGCAAAGAATATGAGTTCGATATTACAAACTGCACTGAGTATGATACTCATCCTTGGAGGATTATTGAAATGCCTAGGGCATATTTATAAAATACGTGTTGCACTCTTTTTCCCTTGACTGAAGTTTTGTCCCACTAGGTTTTCTTGACAAGGTTTTAATGAGGCAACTGGAATGGTGTATTAATATGAATAATGTACTCTTTTTCCTTAATTAGGATTTATCCCATTGGGTTTTCCCTAATAAGGTTTTAACGAGGCATATTCAAGGCATAATGAGGGACACTACAAAGATCAAGATTATTCCTCAACTTGAAAATAGGAGTAGTTGTACTCTTTTTCCTTCGATCAAGTTTTTTCCATTGGGTTTTCTTGACAAGGTTTTAATGAGGCAACACATGGATACTCCAACAATGAATAATATATATGACAGATTCACTCAGTTTTTGTCCCACGAGGTTTTACTGAGACGGCACAAGAATATTCATACAAGAACTATCGAGATAAGGGGGAGCAAATTTACGAGATCACCGATTGTTGAAGTTTTATCCCACAGGGATTTCCTAGCAACATTATGATGCAACATGATAGGATTGCCACAAGCTCCAGTACAAACAGTTTGAAAGCTTTTCTCCCATTGGGTTTTGCTTCAAGCTAGTTCAGCAGATATTTATGTAAATAGTCATTCAAGGGGGAGTGTTATAAAAACATCATGAAAGTGACATTTCAATTACCCTTTTGTTTTTATATAATGTGAATGACTATTATGCCCCGGATGTAATTATGTAATTACGATTGTGCCATCTGAAGTTTTCCTATAAATAGGACTTCAGTTATTAATGAAAAATATTCCCGAGAATCATTCTCTATGCTCTCTCTAAATTCTCTCTCTATAATATTTCGATTTTAAAACAGTTCTAGTATTGTAACCCTACCCTCCCATTTATAACAGTTCTAGTATTGTAACAATTCTCAACACTGTTATGCAGGTTGATCTAGTTTGTGGATGAACAATGAGGTGATTCAGTCTAATTCTTGGTGCCGATATTTTCATGCACATCACAATTGACTATTTTTTATTTGTTTTAATATGCAAGATATAGAATATTTATTAATTACTGAACAAATAATTATATATAATAAATAAATGATAGGTTATAAAAAAAATTAAACTTTCTAAATTAGAGCTGGAACTTTGTCTACAAGAACCAAAAAACTTGATCCTAACCAGAACCATAATCGAAAAAATTCGATTCTTCGGCTCCTGTTGAAAAGTTTAAAAAACCAGAACCAATTGCCAAAAAGCGGTTCCAGTTTCGGTTCCTGAAATTTATTCAGACGGTTAATCGAAGTCGATTTATATTAAAAAAATTATAAAATATATATAATTATAAATACCATATGGTAACCCTAGCTAGTAGGATTACTAACGCCTTCTTCTCCTTCATTCATACGTAAAAACAATTCAGTTTCTCTTCGAACGACTTCCTCAGATTAGATTTATTCCGATCCATTAGTGCGTTTTCCCTACTTCAGATTCTTCTCTCTGCGCCCATCACCACCGAGTACACCCCTACTTCTGCGAAAATTGAATTTATTGAGAATACTGAAAATGTTATTTTACAGTTTATTTTGAATTGTGATATTTTATTATTTTTGAGTTCTTGACGCATTATTAATTGACTAAGTCGGAATTATATGAAGAAGAGAAAGCACAATGTGAGGAGATGGAGAACAAAAAAGGAGATTTTTGAGAAGAAGAATAATGTTGTGAAGACTAGCAAGATTGCTGATGCGGAGACTGCCTCCAAAATGATCATAACTAACTAATTTTATTTTTAATTGAGTGAAAGTTTTGTAAAAAAATTTATGACGCTTTTAGACTACTTTAATTAACCTCTTAAACTATGGAACACCTGCAAACTTTTTTACTATGTATGTTGAATTTGTTTGGTACATAAAAGGCAAAAGAAAAGAAAAACAAAGAGACTAAGGCCCTGAAATAGGAATTGTGGTGGCATCTGAGATGAGAATCTCCACTATTGCCGTAATAGATGTTTGATGCTTTGAATAATGACAACATAGCAATGAAGGTTGTCCATAGGACCTGTGACTGACCTTGTTGCCAAAAGAAGAGTCTGAGAAACCGATTAACCTTCTACAACCTCTTTCCCAAGCCAGCCACAAACCCTTAAACATAGCCATGAGTTCGGCGAAAAGATTGTCCTTATGACTGTTGATAGTCCATTCGTCTTGGCATCCACGTAAGCGCTCCCCGCCAGCTCAACCGTCCCGATTGAGAGAACCAGAAGACAAAAGAATCAATTTTCGGATAAACCGGCCGAGCAGAGCAACGAGGAGGACCGACCAAGTACGTATCAAATTTACTCCCAGGTCCGTTAAAGACCAGACTGGACAGAAACGTCGGGGCCGACCCGATGACCAGACCGGAAGGGCCGACCAGATACATGATAAACATTCTCCAAATCACCATCATGACACAACCGATCAGAGCAGCGGGAAACCCGAGGGCCGACCCCAGAGTCAGCCACAGCGGATAAGTATCGCCAAAAGTATGAGGAACATGCAGACAAGACATGCGGAACAGGCACACAGGACAGTTAATGCATTCTGTCCTCCCTCTTCCCAAAGCAGTCCCCAAAAGCCGCCACATGTCTAACGCACACTCTCCCTCTGACAAGTGTTCGGACGCATTCCCAGACATCCTCCAGCTGTCGCCCGCGGATTGGTCTAGACTTTCTATATATAGAAGGAATGTACAAAAACAAAGGACTTTTGGAATTTTTCAGAAAATAGATAAAAAGAGAGAGAATAAAAAAACAAAAGAAGACTTGTAATAAAACAAGCAATTAATATATACCAGCTAAAAATTTCAGCTCGGCTCTATATCAGAATAATAAAATCACTTAAATCCAGTTGTGTTATTCGTTCACATTTTTCTGTTTTCTACGTGGCTTCGACACATCTAGTCCAGGTCGGCACACGTCACGTTGGTCAAATAAGTCATCAATAAATTGGCACTAGAAGGAGGGCCCTCGCTGCCCACAGCCACATACGTTCTCACCAGAATCCTGACAAGAGTCCCAATAGAGATGTCTCACGAAAGTTCCAAACACCATCAGCCCGTCACGGAGGAAGAAAACCTCCACAAGGTGGCAGAATGCTTTAAACACCCCGTGTTCATCCAGGGAATGACCACCCTCATGGCGCGGGTCACTGAAGGTGGAATTCTTCAGAAGCCCGAAGACCAAACGGAGGCCCAATCTCAGACAACCCGTCCAGCCGCCTCCAGGCGGGATCAGAAGAGAACTGTATCCCGAGTTGTCGAGGAAGAGGCGGAAATCCATGGAGAAAGCTCTCACCCTTCCCGGAAAAGTCGACTTTCTCGCCCCATATCGGTTTTTGATCGACTGGGGATAGGGAAGAAAACTAAAAAAATGGTACCGGCCCGGACCACTCAGAGTCAGGGCCGTAAAGAAGAGAAGGCTCCCCTAGTCCCGACACAAACACTACCGCAAACTCCAGGCGACAACTTGAGTGAAATCGAGTTCCTCAAAAAACACCTCACGGAGCTTGAAAAAAAAACAAATCCAACCATCTCAAAGTTCGGAATGGCTCAACAGCCAGGAGAGTCCCCTTTCCCCCAGTGTTTTGGCGGACCCTCTCCCGGAGAAGTTTAAGGTCCCCCAAATTCCCCCATATAACGGGAAAACCGACCCCAATGCTCATCTTGGACATTACAACTCCTGGATGGACCTGCACGAATCCCAAGATGCATTCCGATGCCGGATGTTCTCCGTGACTTTGGAGGAAAGAGCCTAAAAGTGGTATCGCTCGCTACCCCACCACTCTATCCAGACATGGGCACAGCTCACTGCGATGTTCCGATCCCATTTTATGGGATCTCTAGTGCACGTCGCCACGCGATTGTAATACCCCGATATATTCGGAATAATTACAGCGCCATAAATCCTTTATATAAGAATTTACAAGGCTAATTTGAGAAATACAGAAAATAATACTGAAGTGTCATTGAGGTTAAAATTCAAAACCAGTTCAACAATGAGTTCATTATTACAATCATTCCAAACACCAACAAAATACGCGTACTCGAGTACTGAAAAATAACTGGAAAACGAGACAACATCAAATTACATCACTGCGCCACTTCATCGTCATGTCGGTACTGTGGTTGCTTCCCCCCTCCTTGGCTACCTGAACATCAAAACAAATGCCCACCCCGAAGGGGTTAGCAAAACGATGCTAGTACAAGTATCATAATACATGAATCAACAATGCATCATAAAACATACAAAACGGACTTCCGTCACCGGAATCCAATGATGCGAATCCTCACGATTCCATCAACACAATACAGGGTAATCCAACGATCCAGCGCCCTCAGTATAGATCCCCATGATGATCCCGTCGGACCAACGCATGGTGGAAAACCTGTCCAACGATCCAGCTCCCTCAGCATAGATACCATGATGATTCCGTCGGACCAAGACATGGTGGACATCCGATCCAGCGCCCTCAGCACAGATCCTCATGATTCCCTTGGATCATTTACAACATAAACAGTGCAGTTATGCATACACATATGGAAATCAATACGTTCGTCGACGTGAACAATCAATGAATCAATGACGAATACCATGACAATTCAAAGAAATTAATCTCATGTTCAACAACATGAATAAATCGTATGCATGATCAACATTCCAATATAAACCAATTTCAAAATACGATACTTGCCTCAAAAATGGCAAGAATAAAATACTCCAACGAATGTCATGCGTCCGAAGTCCACCGCCCCTCGATCGACCCCTATGCAAGGCTCAGACCTTGTTCAAAAGAAATACAAAAAACTTAACATACTACTCGAAACTAACGTATGATCACCGAATATTCTAAATTAAAATCATGTAATAATGAAGTAAGGCCGGTTCGCGGTTAGTATGCTTGATGAAAGCTGAGTCAGAAATAGTGATACACTTCATATGAGTCGAATGATCACATCGGAGGCGACATACCGATGTCTAAGGATTCAAGGATAAACAAGTCATAAAAATCTAGACTTCAATATTGCTTTCAATTCCCGACTCCCATATGTTTGGCTCTTACGATTCATACCACAAGTGTGACTCAAGATACAAGCATACCAAATGTACTACGCAAGGAAACGGTACTACGGTGATCCGGGTTGATTTCATTGACATAGCCGATTCATTACAAGCATGAACATGAAGAACCTTGTCAAATCAAACACCTCTATCAAACATGAATTATCATCGGTGGAACATCACGGTAATTCTTAGAATCTTACTAAAATCATGCTCATAATTCAAAACAAACTTAGGATACTACACCCTAGGGTTTTTATCCATCAAGGCTCGATCAACACTCTTAACAACGACGGAAAAACAAGGTATAATCGGGTTCCAATCTTCAAAAATATGGTGCTGGATTCATAAGATCTTTAACTAGTCCAATGATTTCCGAAGCAAGCTCAAATTATAGCTAAGAACATACATTCTAGCTTGGTAAATCGTAACATACCTTAGACGGAAGGAAAGGTTGGAATAACTTGATGAACTCTACACCCAAAAGCTAGAACACCAATCCTCCAAGCCCCTTTGCCTTCAATAGTGATGTTAAGAGGCTGGTATACAGGTTCAGGTTGGAGGGAGTAACTCTCGAAGTCTCAGAAATCGGGTGTGGGAAGAGGTGTAAACTGAAAAAATGAAGTTAGGTGCTGTCCTACTTATAGAAAAATGTTATTAGCACGTGCTACTGCTCCTAATTAGCGTGCGCTAACGTGCTTGCAGTCTACTGTCTCTGTCCGGTCTCGGCTTAGCGCATGCTAAACATCCCTTACATGCGCTAATTACAGCAATTAGCGTACGCTACCACTCAATATAGCGTGCGCTAACGGACCATACGAAGCTTTACTGACCTCACTGTACTCAACTTTAGCGTGCGCTATCCTCATACCAGTAGCATGCGCTAAGCACCGTTGACTCGACTTTTCCAAAAGCCATCCAGATTCATTCCGACATATCCCGACAAAGATCCACACTCTGATCTCACCTACCGCCCTGTCTTAATCAAGTTGACTACGCATAGCGCGCGCTAAGGCTCATACATAGCGTGCGCTAGGAAACTCAATTAGCGTACGCTACGCTCATACGTTAGCGTGCACTATAAGTTCACAAATACAATTATAAACAACATCATTCATGAAATCATACGCTCAACAGTACAAGATCATGAAATACGAAGGATAATACTTAGATCAAATACAACATATACAATGGCACAAGGTTCAAAATACATATTAGAATCTCGGGTATTACATCCTCTCTCCCTAAGAAGAAGTTTCGTCCCGAAACATAAGATGAAAATAACTCCGGATATCTAGTCTCCATACCATCTTCCGTTTCCCAAGTGGCCTCCTCGACTCCATGTCGTGACCATTGCACTTTAACCAATGATATTGGTTTATTCCTTAATTGTTTGATCCGACTCTCAAGTATCTTGATTGGTTTCTCTTCGAAGGTGTCGTCAATAGCTATCTCGATCTCGCCGAAATCAATGATATGACTGGGATCTGGTACAGACTTCCGTAACTAGGATACGTGAAACACATTGTGAACGTGACTCAGCGATGGCGGTAAGGCCAACCTGTATGCTAACTCCCCAACTCTTTCAAGGATCTCGAATGGTCCAATATATCTCGGACTCAGCTTCCCTTTCTTCCCAAATCGAAAAATTCCCCGCGTAGGAGAAACCTTCAACAGCACGTGGTCCCCAATGTCGAACTCCAACGGGCGACGACGCACGTCTGCATAAGACTTCTGTCGACTCTGGGCAGTCAACAGCCTTTCCCGAATTAGAGCTACCTTCTCTTGAGTCTGAACTATCAACTCTGGTTCCGTCCCAATCAAGTCAGAAGAATCATCCCAACACAGGGGCGATCTACATCTTCTCCCGTACAACGCTTCGAACGGTGCCATCTTAATGGAAGCATGCCAACTATTGTTATAGGTGAATTCAATCAAGGGAAAATGAACCTCCCAATCGGTTGACCAATCTAAGGCACAAGCTCTAAGAATGTCTTCTACTGTCTGAATAGTCCTTTCGGACTGACCGTCCGTCTGAGGATGATAACCCGTGCTAAAGTTCAGCTCGGTTCCCAAAGCCCTGTGAACTGCCTTCCAAAAGTGCGACACAAAGTGACCATCTCGATCCGAAATAATGGTCTTCGGCGTTCCATGCAATCGGCTTATCTCTGTAATAAACACTCGTGCCAATTTCTCGGGTCCCCAAGTGTCTTTAATACCTAGGAAATGAGCCGACTTGGTTAGTCGATCAACTATCACCCAAATCAAGTTCATCCCTACCCTAGTCCTCGGAATACTGGTGATAAAGTCCATCGATATATCCTCCCACTTCCACTCAGGAATTGGAAGTGGCTTCAACATTCCGGCAGGTCGCTGATGTTCAATCTTAACCTGCTGACAGGTTAAACATTTCGAAACGTATTCCGCTACGTCCTTCTTTATATTCCCCCACCAGATTTTGTTTTAGATCCTTATACATCTTATTGGTGCCCGGGTGAATAGAATAGGGCGCGCTGTGAGCTTCCTTCAGAATTGTCTGTCTCAAAACATCATCATCGGGAACGCAAAGTCGACTATGAAATCTCAGAACTCCATCATCCTGTATCACGAATCCTGAGGCCTTCCCTTTGTTCACTTCGTCACATAATCGAAGAATCAGAGAATCAACCAACTGCTTAGATTTGATTTCTTCAACCAACGAAGAAGTTAGTTCCATCACACACAGTTGCCCTTTGACTCCCTCTGACCATACTTCGATTCCTTCATGAATCAGTTCTCGTTGAATTCTGGTTTGGGACGTAAGCACTTCCAACACTCGAAGAGAAATAGGTTTGCGGATCAGTGCATCAGCTACCACGTTTGGTTTGCTTGGATGATAGAGGATTTCCAAATCGTAATCCTTGATCAATTCCAGTCACCTTCTCTGCCTCATGTTTAATTTCTTCTGACTGAAAATAAACTTGAGGCTCTTATGATCTGTAAAGATCTGACAATGAGTGTCGTATAGATAATGTCGCCAAATTTTCAAAGCAAAGACCACAGCTGCTAACTCCAGATCGTGAGTCGGGTAATTAACTTCGTACGGTTTCAACTGTCGAGAGGCATAGGCAATCACCCTATCCTTTTGCATCAACACACATCCCAAACCCTGTTTTGAAGCGTCGCTGTATACCATGAATTCCTCGGTTCCATCTGGTAACGCTAGTATAGGTGTTGTCGTCAGTCTTCTCTTAAGTTCATCAAAGCTAGCCACGCATTTCTCATTCCACACGAATTTTTGAGTCTTCTGCAACAGCTGAGTAAGCGGACGAACGACGATAATATCCAGCAAGTCCTAAGAAACTTCAGACTTCTTTTACGATATTAGGAGATTCCCATTATAAGATTGCTTCGACTTTCTTCGGGTCTACCTGTACTCCGTCAGCTGATATCACATGCCCAAGGAAAACTACTTCCTTAAGCCAGAACTCGCATTTAGAAAGTTTCGCATAAAGTTGTTCATTCCTCAAAGTACTCAAAACGATACACAAGTGCTCTGCATGCTCTTCTGAGTCTTTCGAATAGATCAAGATGTCGTCAATGAAAACGACCACGAACTTATCCAAGTATTCTAGGAATATCCGATTCATCAAGTGCATGAATACCGCAGGAGCATTGGTAAGTCCGAATGGCATCACCACAAATTCATAATGCCCGTACCGGGATCTGAAAGCAGATTTCGGTATATCCAATTCCTTGATCCGCAATTGATGGTATCCTGATCTCAAGTCGATCTTCGAGAATACCCAGTTGGTCAAACAAGTCTTCTATCCAAGGTATTGGATACTTGTTCTTAATCATCACCTTGTTTAGCTCCCTGTAATCGATACACAATCGAAGGGATCCATCTTTCTTCTGGACAAAGATAATGGGTGCTCCCCAAGGAGCTAGGTTGGATGTAACCCTTCTGCAATAATTCCTCAAGCTGCTTCTTTAATTCGTACATCTCGGTTGGCTCCATATGGTATGGTTCTCTGGAAATAGGAGCGGATCCAGGCTCTAATTCGATATTAAACTCTACTTCTCTCCGCAGAGGTAACCCGGGTAGTTCGTCAGGGAATATATCTGAGAATTCGTTCACAACTGGGACAGATGATATTTCTACTCCTTCTTCTTTCTTCATGGCATAACACCAAAATCTGTGACAACCCTGCTTCAGCAATTTAACTGCTTTCATGGCTCTGATCAATTTTCCTGAGCTTCCCGGTCTCCATCCTTTGAAGGTCTCCATCCTTTGAATAAATGTTCGGATCCGTCGTCATAAATGATCGAAATAACTCTCTTCTGGTAATTTAAAATGGCCCCATAACGATTTAGCCAATCGTCTTCGAGAATTAAATCGTCACAATGGATGTCGACTATAATAAGATTTGATGGCCAATCTCTCCTTCCTATAGACACTGGAAAATCTCTAGTTTCCAGGGTTCCCATAATTCCCTCTCCACTTGGTAATCCCACAATATAAGGCTCACAATCATGTAAACACGAGATTTTAAAACGATTAACACAGTTCAAAAATATGAAAGAATGCGTAGCTCCTGAATCGAATAAGACACTAACTGGTTGCAAAAGGATCTGAATCGTACCTGATGCAACAACATTGTTCTGATCGTTTGACTTTCTCATCTCGTAAATGCGCGAAGGAACGGACCCAGCACTGGACGCCTCTCTTTTCCCGACATTCTGCTGCTGGAAACCACTTTTCTACGTTTGGTTCACACTTGTATCCTTCGGAACCGGTGCAGGAGTGCGCATCCCAGTAGATCTAGTCGCATTTCCACAAAACGTCGCACGATGCCCTTCCTGTCCACACTCGAAGCAGGTCACAGCTGGTGCGTAACAATCACGTCGAACATGCCTAGTTTTGCCACAGTTATAATACTTCCTCGTTGCATCTGAAACTGTTGATGCTGCCCGGAACTTCCTTCCACCTCGAGAAAGATGCGGAGGTTTCCTAGATGAATAAAATGAAGGTTGGCCCTTGCGGGGCCCACTACTCTTGTTCTCCGTGAAGTTGCCGGACACTTTCTGCTTCTTTGCTTCCATCGATTTCTCCACCGCCGCTCTTTCATGTCGTAGGCCAGCGCTTTGTCCTGATATTGTCGCAAGGTTGTACACTCGAATCCGGACATATACTGCTGAATTTCCGGCTTCATCCGCATATCGAAATGGAAAATCTTTTCTGCCTCGATTCTGACCAAATGCCGCACACAGGTCAGCTGGTGATTAAAAGTCTTGATTATATCCGTCACAGATGCCTCCGAATTCTGCGGTGATAAAAACTCTCGGACTCTGGCCTCTCTAACTGGGCGAGGACAATATTGCTCTTCCATCATTAATTTGAATTCCATCCAGTCAGCATTATGATCCTCAGGTCGAATGGCCTCTCACCAGTTGAAAGCCTCCCCAGTCAGGAGATACTGGGCGATCGAAACCTTTCGGTCGTCGGGACAGTTAATCCCTACAAATATCTTCTCTAACTCCTTCATCCAGCGATCCCAAGTAAGTGTCTCAGCAGAACTGTCAAATTTTGGAGGGTGCAATTTGACCACCTCGGTAAGCCATTTGTCTCCCCGATTATCCTCGTTATGCTGTTGTCCCATCGCCATCTGCATGCGGCCAACTACCTGAGCAAACTGGTTTATCTGAGCAACCACCTATTGAAGCACTCGCGGCATGTTAGGATTTGCGTTATTATTCGCTGATCCCTGTTGTCCTCCAGAATGGGAATCGGTTCGACTAGCCGATAATTCTGGGGTAGACGCTGAATCCTCCTGTCTCGCATTACCACGTCCGCATCCACGACCGCGTCCCCGTCCACGACCTCCCCTCAATATACTGTAAACACAAATACTCAACATCCATGGCAAAATTTTCTAAAACAAAGTTCATCAATAATCACAAAACCGAAATTAAATAAAATGGTAGTATAAGAGATTAGGAAACTTACAACCACGGTCCACATGACGACGCTGGCTGAGCAGTGATGTTATGACAATCAATAAATCGAACAACGTTAACAGACCCAACTAAAACCCACCTGCCAAGATTTCCATGAATCTTAGCTCTGATACCATAATCTGCAACACCCCGATATATTCGGAATAATTACAGTGCCGTAAATCCTTTATATAAGAATTTACAAGGCTAATTTGAGAAATACAGAAAATAATACTAAAGTGTCATTGAGGTTAAAATTTAAAACCAGTTCAACAATGAGTTCATTATTACAATCATTCCAAACACCAACCAAATACGTGTACTCGAGTACTGAAAAATAATTGGAAAACGAGACAACATCAAATTACATCACTGCACCACTTCATCGTCATGTCAGTACTGTGGTTGCTTCCCCGCTCCTTGGCTACCTGAACATCAAAACAAATGTCCACCCCCGAAGGGGTTAGCAAAACAATGCTAGTACAAGTATCATAATACATGAATCAACAATGCATCATAAAACATACAAAACGGACTTCCGTCACCGGAATCCAACGATGAAAATCTTCACGATTCCATCAACACAATACAGGGTAATACAACGATCCAGGGCCCTCAGTATAGATCCCCATGATGATCCCATCGGACCAACGCATGGTGGAAAACCCATCCAACGATCCAGCGCCCTCAGCATAGATCCCCATGATGATCCCGTCGGACCAACACATGGTGGACATCCGATCCAGCGTCCTCAGCATAGATCCTCATGATCCCCTTGGATCATTTACAACATAAACAGTGCAATTATGCATACATGTATGCAAATCAATACGTTCATCGACATGAACAATCAAGGAATCAATAACGAATACCATGACAATTCAAAGAAATTAATCTCATGTTCAACAACATGAACAAATCGTATGCATGATCAACATTCCAATATAAACTAATTTCAAAATACGATACTTGCCTCAAAAATGGCAAGAATAAAATACTCCAACGAATGTCACGCGTCCGAAGGCCACCACCCCTCGATTGACCCCTATGCAAGGCTTGGACCTTGTTCAAAAGAAATACAAGGAATTTAATATCCTACTCGAAACTAACGTATTATCACCGAATATTCTAAATTAAAATCACGTAATAATGACGTAAGGCCAGTTCGCGGTTAGTATGCTTGATGAAAGCTGAGCCGAAAATATTGATACACTTCATATGAGTCGAATGATCACATCGGAGGCGACATACCGATGTCTAAGAATTCAAGGATAAACAAGTCATCAAAATCTAGAATTCGATATTGGTTTCAATTCCCGACTCCCATATGTTTGGCTCTTACGATTCATACCATAAGTGTGACTCAATATACAAGCATACCAAATGTACTACGCAAGGAAACGGTACTACGGTGATCCGGGTTGATTTCATTAACATAGTCGATTCATTACAAGCATGAACATGAAGAACCTTGTCAAATCAAACACCTATATCAAACATGAATTATCATCGATGGAACATCACGGTAATTCATAGAATCTTACTAAAATCATGCTCATAATTCAAAACAAACTTAGGATACTACACCCTAGGGTTTTTATCCATCAAGGCTCGATCAACACTCTTAACAACAAGGGAAAAACAGGTATAATCGGGTTCCAATCTTCAAAAAGATGGTGCTGGATTCATAAGATCTTTAACTAGTCCAATGATTTTTGAAGCAAGCTCAAAGTATAGCTAAGAACATAAATTCTAGCTTGGTAAATCGTAACATACATTAAACGAATGGAAAGTTTGGAATAACTTGATGAACTCTACGCCCAAAAGCTAGAACACCAATCCTCAAAGCCCCTTTGCCTTCAATGGTGATGTTAAGTGGCTGGTATACAGGTTCAGGTTGGAGGGAGTAACTCTCGAAGTCTCAGAAATCGGGTGTGGGAAGAGGTGTAAACTGAAAAAAATGAAGTTAGGTGCTGTCCTATTTATAGAAAAATGTTATTAGCGCGTGCTACTTCTCCGAATTAGCGTGCGCTAATGGGCTTGCAGTCTACTGTCTCTGTCCGGTCTCGGCTTAGCGCATGCTAAACATTCCTTACGTGCGCTAAGTACATCAATTAGCGTACACTACCACTCAATATAGCGTGCACTAACGACCATACGAAGCTTTACTGACCTCACTGTACTCAACTTTAGCGTCCGCTATCCTCATACCAGTAGCGTGCGCTAAACACCATTGATTCGACTTTTCCAAAAGCCGTCCAGATTCATTCCGACATATCCCGACAAAGATCCGCAGTCTGATCTCACCTACCGCCCTGTCTTAATCAAGTTGACTACACATAGCGCACGCTAAGGCTCATACATAGCATGCGCTAGGAAACTCAATTAGAGTACGCTACGCTCAGACGTTAGCGTGCGCTACAAGTGCACAAATACAATTATAAACAACATCATTCATGAAATCATACGCTCAACAGTACAAGATCATGAAATATGAAGGATAATACTCAGATCAAATACAACACATACAATGGCACATGGTTCAAAATACACATTAGAATCTCGGGTATTACAGCGATCCTCCATCGCCTCTGTCGTGCAGGGGCCAAATGAATCACTCAAGGATTTCATATCCCATTTCAATAAGCGGATATTGGAAACGGAACCTATGTCTAATGATGCACTGGCCATAATTGCTCAGGCCAGCCTCATGAATTTTTTTTTCTGTTGGACGGTGTGCCAGAACAGCCCCCATACATATCAAGAGTTCTTGGAGCGCTCCAGCTCCCACATCACTGCCGAGGAAGCTATGTCGGCCCCAGTCCTAGTCATGCCTGCCAATCATAAAGGATCATACAAGAAAAAAGAAGACATACATGACTCCAGGGAGACCCGCCAAGAACCCCGCCGGGAGAATAAGGCCACTGGATCCACTTCAACCGCCCCATCAACACGGAATTACCGGAAGCAGAGGCCCGAGCTCATGGCCAACTTCGCCGAGATATACTCTGTAGGGGCCGCAGCCATATTCGACCAGATAAAGGATAAGAATTTGCTTCCGGTACCTCTGCCGATCTATAAAGACCAGAAAGACATGGATCAGTCTCGCTTATGTAAATATCATAAATCGGCGGGTCATAACACCGAGAAGTGCCGAGACCTCGTCGCAGCCTTGATCGAGGTGTGCGACGATACCGGGTTAAGGCGATTTACCCGAAACCCACCCCGGGATCGCCAGGATGGAGCCAACCCGGCAAAAGCAAAAAACGATCGGTGCCTCCGCCCCCTAAATCTCCCCGGGAAATCCTCACTGCCATGGGGACGGCTGAAGTCGACGACCATCGGTCTAAGCGGCAGAAGAAAGCCTGTATTCGAGAGGCCAGTATCTCCTACCAGCGGACCAAATGTCGACCCGAAGGATTTCTGTCAGCGGCCGAAGAAACCCCCAGAAACCCCCAGTTGGCCGTCACTTTTGAGGAATCAGATGCTGATGGTTTGGATCATCCCCATTCCGATGCCCTCGTCATCACTATGCCAGCATCATGTACCGTCATACCCTTCGCAGGATGAAGGTGGACCAATCCTATGTCCGGCCATGCAAGGAGGACATTCGAGGGTTTGCCAACTACTGCACCACACCGTTAGGAGAAATCGACCTCGCCCTCGAGTTTGGTCAGGGGGCGATCAAGAGAACGATGATAACCACCTTTAAGATCATCGACGTGCACAACAACTACAATGCCAGCATAGGCCGACCTGTGATGTCGAGGCTGAAGGCCACTCAGTCCACTTATCACCTGTGCATGAAATTACACACCCCGGACGGCGTCGGGGTACACAGGGGTAGGGATGTAAACGAACCGAGCCGAGCCGAGCTTTGACCTAAACGAGTCGAGCTCAATTTTTTTTCCTGACGAGCCGAGCCGAGCCGAGCTTTGTTATCGCACAAAAACTGTGTTCGAGCTCGAGCTCGTTAATAAAACGAGTCGAACTCGAGCTGTTCGCGAACAACTCGAGCCGAGTCGAGCTCGAGCCGAGCTCGAGCTATTCGCGAATAATTATATATTTTTAAATTATTTAAATAATATATTCGAATTATTTAAAATAAATATTTTAAAATAATCATTAAAAATTATATTATTTTAAATATATATAAAAATTAATATTTTAATATATGAAAATTATTTAAAAAATTATTAATATATAATATAATATATAAATATTATTAAAATAAATTTAAAAATATATTTATTAATCGAGCTTAACGAGCCGAACCGAGCTCGAGCCGAGCTCGAGCCGCACATGCCCAAGCTCGGCTCGAGCTCGTTTTCTTAACGCACAAATTTTTGTGTCCGAGCTCGAGCTCGAGTTCTTAACGAACCGAGCCGAACCGAGCCCTTAACAAGCCGAGCCGAGCTTTGTTCGCGAACAGCTCTGTTCGTTTACAGCCCTACACAGGGGAGATCAACGTGCTGCTCGGGAATGCAATCTTAGTATCCGGGCTCGTGAGATAAATGCCATAGAGGGCACCCCGGAAAGTATGCCGGAAGGAATGGGAACAACCGGATCCGAACAGCTTGGACAAGACGCCGAAGGTTCTGGGGCCACTCAAGCCCTCGAAATAGAAGTTAACTGGGATGCAGACCGAGGCCGTAGGCCCAGAAAAGAACCGATTCTAGAGGAGGATTCCGTCGACCCGCGATTCCAGAAATCGAAGAGAAAAATTCCCCACGCTGAGCTGACGAAAGAGCTAGATCAGGTTGACATGGACACTTCTAGTCCCGTCCTACAACTTAGGATCGGCCACAACCTTCAAGAACCAGTCTGTTCCGAGCTAATCTCCCACCTGAGACAAAATTTGGATGTCTTTGCATGGACCCATTCGGACATGCCTGAAATTGATCAGGAATTTGCGTACCACCGGCTGAATATTAACCCCAGTTCGAAGCCGGTCGTTCAGAAACGAAGGAAATTGGGGCCTGAGTGACAGAAGGGATTAGAATAAGAAGTGGAGAAGCTAATAGACAATGGATTTATCCGGGAAGCCAGATATCCGACCTGGGTGGCCAACCTGATCCTGGTTAAGAAGCCGATCGGGCGGTGGCGGCTCTGCATTGACTTCTCCGATCTAAATAGAGTCTGCCTAAAAGATAGCTATCCTCTGCCCCACATCGACTACATGGTTGACGCGACTACCGGACACGAGCTGATGAGCTTTCTGGACGCATATTCCGGATACAATCAGATCTGGATGCATCCTACTGATGAAGAAAATACCTCCTTCTACTCGGCCTGCAGCCTGTATTGCTACCGCATGATGCCTTTTGGGCTTAAAAACGCAGGCGCTGTTGGGTACCAAATCGGATATTTGCGCCGTTTTATGCGGAAGCGAAAATAAATTGCGGAAAATAAAGGACACGAGGATTTATAGAGGTTCGGCTATTAACGAAGCCTACGTCCTCTCTCGATGTATCTTTTTCCTTAGGCTTAAGATCAAAACCTCTACGCCTCTCTTCTATCGGTCGAGGGATTACCGTTACAAGCTCGTCTTCTATCGGTCCGAGTAAAACCGTTTTTCCTTTTCTATTGGATAAGGAATCAACCACTCTAGCTTTCTATGGGTACTAGATAAACCTCACTAAGATAGCGATTGTGATTCTAACAATGCCGGATCCTTGATCCTAATAACACCGAATCAAATCGTATCTTTTCTTTTTCTCGCTCGTGTATGATCTTGTGTATAACACACAAATCACTCTTAATTAAGCTCAAGAACAACAACTATAATGTTTTACAATGATATAACACGTATGTATGCTTTGCTCAATGTTGTTGTATGGAATAATACCAACTCCTTGGTATTTATAGCCTTCTTCCTCCTTACTAGCCGTTGTCGCCGGTTGACTAGCTAGCGTGCGCTAGCCTTCCTTCTTAGCGTGCGCTATCGCACATTTTTGCTCTAGCGTACGTAAAGGCTTTCATGTAGCGTCGTTAATCACTTTATATTTCAGTCCGGTAGCTACGCCCTTAACGATTAGCGTGCGCTACCACTTCCTTTGTAGCGTGCGCTAATCCAATATATCCGTTGCATGGATTGTCAAAGTGACCGTTTGATATGCTGACTTTGACCTGCTTTTCCCAACGTTCGGATTAACTAGATTCAAACATCTTAGCGTGCGCAAATCATCCTTTGTAGCGTGCGCTAATAATAGAGGGTAGCGTGCGCTAATAATAGAGTGTAGCGTGCGCTATCCATCTGCCGACTTCACCGCAGCTTACTTGATACTAGCCGGAATGCGGTGACTCCTCGTTAGCGTGCGCTAACATATGTTCCTTAGCGTGCGCTAATGCATCCAGATTGCAATTTTTGCGTCTTAAATGCCTTTCGCTGCTTCGCCTCGATGTTGTTTTGTAGTTTAGCAACTTTAATCATCAAAACACAAATTAAATAATGTGTGGAATAAATATTCCAACAATCTCCCCTTTTGATGATTACAAAACAACTCTTGAATCGATAATGTAAAAAAATAATATCTCAGATATTTATACGAATCAAAGTTTTCGGCTTTGATCGTTTCGTTAGTTTCTCCAGTTCTTTTCTTTTTCTTCTTTTTCGACTTCTTCATTTTTCAACTCCGTCGTTTTTCGTTTTTCAATTTTTTCAACTCCCCCTTTTTTTTTCAACTCCCCCTTTTTGTATGCTTTCTTTTTCTTTTCGACTTCTTCGATTTTTCTCATTTTTATCTCCTCTGCATCTCCTTCTCATTTTTATCATTTTTATCTCAATTCATATCTTTCTCCCCCTTTTTGTTTTCATCAAAAAGTAAAAAAAAAATATAAAGGATACCAAATGAAATATAAATATGCATGATACCAATTTATGCATTAATAAGGGTATAAACTCCCCCTAAAAATATTATTTCTTTCTCCCCCTTTGTAAAATGTCATTTGTCAAAATTTATTTTTGGGGATCCAACCGATAGTTGGTTTTTCTTTTGAAACATAGACGATGTTTGAAACGTTTGTTCCTTTAGGAACCCAAATCTTTTTAATTTTTATCGTCCGTCTTGGGCTTTTGCAATTTGATATGTGATGCCCGATTTTTAAACACTTTTCGCAATGGGGTATTTTGAAATTAACGGATTCGTTTTTCGAACGTGATTTGAATTCTAACCCCTCTTTATTTAGAGTATATTTTTGAACACATAACATTTGTTCAAATTTATCGTTGCCGCACGAGAATTTCTTTGTCAAAATTTTTAGTTCATCTTGAACTTTTAAAAGATCATTTTTTAAAATATTTTCATTTTCAAGGCATTTCGAATGATCAATTTCAACAAATTTCCCTTTTTCAAGTATTTTGGAATTTTCAATTTCCAAAGTTTTATATTTAGACTTGAGGGATTTAATTTCATTTAAAGCATTTTGATAGTCCGTATGTAATAATTCGAATGCTTCAAAAAGTTCGTCGTAAGAATTACTTACTTGGCTTTCGACGTCGCTATCGTCGAATGAACTCCGGGCCATGAGTGCGAGATTATTTTGTTCAAGAAAATCTTCATCGGGATCTTCGTCGCTCCATGTGGCGATTAGAACCTCCTTTTGCTTTACTCGACAATTCTTAGCAAAGTGGCCTGGTTTACCACATAATCGGCAAGTGTTGTCGAATTTCTTAGGTTCGCCCGCTTGAATGTCCTTCTTTCTCCGGTTTAATAAGTGTTGGAACTTATTAATATTTTTGGCATAATATGCCATTTCTTCGTCACTTTCGTCCACCGGGGTTTCTTCTTTCTTCTTCGACATTTTAGCCTTGAAGGCTATCGACCTCTCCTTCGGTTTTGGTTTGGCATTCCGAGATTTTAGAACAATCTCGTAGTTGATAAGAGAACCAACGAGAGCACTAAAATCGAGAGTATTTAAATCTTTGGATTCCATTATTGCCAGAATCGCATCGTCCCATTCTCGAGGTAGTGATCGGAGAATTTTCTTTACTTTCTCACTACTCGATAGTGGTTTTCCGTAACATGCTAATCCATTTGTGATAACCGAAAATCGGTCAAGCATAATCGAGATGGATTCGTCGTCCTTCATTTGGAATAATTCATAGTCGTGAAGGAGCATGTTTATCTTCGTCTCTTTGACTTGAGACGTTCCTTCGTGTGTTACCTCAAGCATTTTCCAGATTTCTTTGGCACTATCACACGATGATATCCGGTTGTGTTCTTCCGGATTTAAGGCACAATAGAGAAGTTGAGTTGCCTTACAATTATAGTGATCGTTTTTCCAATCGGAATCGTCATATTCTTCGAAGGTTTTGAGCGCATGCTGGAATTTGTCAATTTTCGACCAAGACAAATCACCTTCCAAAGCTCGATGTCATATGCTCGGATGAATATAGACATCTTCTTCTTCCACGTCATGAAGTTTGAGCCATCAAAAATGGTGGTCGGTTGAGAGCAAGGCCTTCGACGGAGCCATTTGAAACGCCATCGATCTTTTCTCCTGATGTTAAGCCGCAGATTGAGTACCGCTCCGATACCAATTGTTGGGTACCAAATCGGATATTTGCGCCGCTTTATGCGAAGCGAAAATAAATTGCGGAAAATAAAGGACACGAGGATTTATAGAGGTTCGGCTATTAACGGCTTCACGTCCTCTCTCGATGTATCTTTTCCTTAGGCTTAAGATCAAAACCTCTACGCCTCTCTTCTATCGGTCGAGGGATTACCGCTACAAGCTCGCCTTCTATCGGTCCGAGTAAAACCGTTTTCCTTTTCTATTGGATAAGGAATCAACCACTCTAGCTTTCTATGGGTACTAGATAAACCTCACTAAGATAGCGATTGTGATTCTAACAATGCCGGATCCTTGATCCTAATAACACCGAATCAAATCGTATCTTTTCTTTTTCTCGCTCGTGTATGATCTTGTGTATAACACACAAATCACTCTTAATTAAGCTCAAGAACAACAACTATAATGTTTTACAATGATATAACACGTATGTATGCTTTGCTCAATGTTGTTGTATGGAATAATACCAACTCCTTGGTATTTATAGCCTTCTTCCTCCTTACTAGCCGTTGCTGCCAGTTGACTAGCTAGCGTGCGCTAGCCTTCCTTCTTAGCGTGCGCTATCGCACAT
Organism: Orobanche coerulescens; assembly: GCA_033398695.1. Taxonomy (NCBI): domain Eukaryota; kingdom Viridiplantae; phylum Streptophyta; class Magnoliopsida; order Lamiales; family Orobanchaceae; genus Orobanche; species Orobanche coerulescens. The sequence continues at coordinate 199,361,409 of CM065803.1, read as the reverse complement.
TTTTGCTCTAGCGTACGTAAAGGCTTTCATGTAGCGTGCGTTAATCACTTTATATTTCAGTCCAAAGAGCTATCGCTTCTTAACAGTTAGCGTGCGCTACCACTTCCTTTGTAGCGTGCGCTAATCCAATATATCCGTTGCATGGATTGTCAAAGTGACCGTTTGATATGCTGACTTTGACCTGCTTTTCCCAACGTTCGGATTGACTAGATTCAAACATCTTAGCATGCGCAAATCATCCTTTGTAGCGTGCGCTAATAATAGAGGGTAGCGTGCGCTAATAATAGAGTGTAGCGTGCGCTATCCATCTGCTGACTTCACTGCAGCTTACTTCGATACTAGGCTGGAATGCAGCTGACTCCTCGTTAGCGTGCGCTAACATATGTTCCTTAGCGTGCGCTAATGCAGTCCAGATTGCAATTTTTGCGTCTTCGTCTGCTTCGCCGTTCTGCTTCGCCTCGATGTTGTTTTGTAGTTTAGCAACTTTAATCATCAAAACACAAATTAAATAATGTGTGGAATAAATATTCCAACAGGCGCGACCTATCAACACCTGGTAAATAAAATGTTTTGTAGCTTGATAGGTCATACAATGGAGGTTTATGTAGATGATATGCTTGTAAAATCTTTGCGTTCGGCCGACCATGTGAATGACCTCAATAAAATGTTTGCAATTTTGCGAGAGCAAAAGATGCAGTTAAACCCAAAAAAATATTCATTTGGGGTAGGCTCCGGGAAATTCCTCGGCTACATGGTAAGCCAAAGAGGAATTGAAGCTAACCCAATAAAACCAGGGCAGTGACCGAACTTGTTCCGTCAAACTCAGTCAAAAAAGTGCATAGCCTCACTGGCCGACTAGCCGCGCTAAGTCGCTTGATCTCTCGCTCAACCGACAAATGCAAACCCTTATTTGAGGCGATAAAAAAGAACAAAGATTTCCAATGGACCGACCCCTGCCAGAAATCCTTTGAGGCCATCAAAGAAGTCTTGGCAGAAGCACCGATCCTGCAACAACGGGCCAGTGGAGAGCCTCTCAGCTTATATCTCGCGGTGTCCAACTCCGCAATCAGCGCTGCTCTTATCCGGACGGAAAATACGGTTCAACATCCGGTCTATTATGTTATCCAGGCCCTTCATGATGCCGAGCTCCATTACGCCCCAATGGAAAAGTTGGCCTATGCGCTCATAATGGCGTCCCGAAAACTAAGGCCTTACTTTCTTGAACATCAGGTAGTCGTCTTAACGAACTACCCCCTAAAAAAAATCATGCACCGACTGGACGTTTCCGACCGGATGATTTAGTGGGCTGTGGATCTCGGACAGTTCGACCTAGTCTTTAAATCGCGGACTGCCATAAAAGGTCAGGTCCTGGCAGATTTCATCGCGGAGTTCACGCCAGCAATCACCTAGGAGAATGACCGATCCGAAGAGTGGTCACTCTACGTAGACGGGTCGTCGACTGCCGAGCGAGCAGGCGCATGAATAGTCCTTGTCAGTCCGATCAATGGTTGTTCTGTTCATCCATTCGCCTAGGTTTTTCGGCCACTAATAATGAGGCAGAATATGAAGCCCTCCTGGCCGGACTGAAAATGGCGACCGCCCTTGGTCTCACTCGACTCATCGTCTTAAGTGACTCCCAATTAGTAGTGAACCAAAATAAGGCAAATACGAGGCCAAGGAGCCTAAACTAGTCAAGTACCTCTGCCTAGCGCGAACCCGGTTGCAAGATTACTGAGGAACTATACAACACATTCCCCGAACCGAGAACATCCAGGCCGACTCCTTGGAAAAGCTCGCATCCAGCTCTGGAGCCAAGCATATGGATGAGGTCAGCATTGGGTACCGTGCATCATCGGCCCTGGAAATGGCCAAAGTCCAAACAGCCGATCAGTCGGAGCTGCAAGGATGGATGCAACCGATAATTCAATATCTTTATAACATCGTTTTACCCGCGGACCTAGCCCAGGCACAATCACTTCAAACTCAGTCCGCCCGGTTCACCATCGTGGATGGAACCTTATACAAGAGAGGGTATTCGGTTCCATTGCAAAAGTGCCTGTCCGAGTCGGATGCAGACTACGCCCTCAAAGAGGTGCACGAGGGTATATGCGGCAACCACTCTGGCGGCCAGGCACTGGCCTTTAAACTGATCCGGAAAGGATATTACTGGCCGAATCTCAAAAAAGATGCCATCGCGCTCGTACGGAAGTACGTCCGATGCCAAATCTTCACTCCTCAGATCCGATCCCCGCTGGAAACACTCACTTCCGTTTATTGCCCGTGGCCATTCGCCAAGTGGGGGATTGATCTGATCGGCCTCTTGCCAAAAGGACGTGGAGGAGTACAATATGCCATCGTCGCAGTTGATTATTTTACAAAGTGGGCGGAGGTCGAACCCATGGCACGGACGACCGAATAGAAAATAGTCGATTTTGTTTGGAAGTCCCTCATATGACGGTTTGGGATCCCTCAGTCCATTGTCTCCGATAATGCCAAGCAATTTGATAATAAGAAATTTCGGGCATTCTGCGAAGGCTTCCACATACGAAACAACTTCTCTACACTATACTATCCGCAATCCAATGGACAGGTCGAGGCGGTCAACAAAATTATAAAGCAACACCTCAAGACCCGCCTCGAAGAACTTAAAGGTTCATGGCCAGAAGAACTTCCTGGAGCATTATGTTCTTATAGAACAACACATCAGTCCGCCACCGGAGAAACTCCTTTCTCCTTAGCTTTCGGCACTGAAGCCGTCATCCCGATCAAAATTAGGGCACCTACCTACCGAGTGACCCATTTTGAAGAGCGAGATAACGACTTGGCCCTCCAATTAAACCTGGACCTCATCGCCGAAAAACGGGCCCAAGCGGAAATGCGGAACGCCATCTACAAAAGAAGATGCAGACGCTATTACAACTCCAAGGTTCACCAAAGAAATTTCCAAGTCGGGGACCTCATTTTTAAACGAGTATTGGGACCGGATCCCGGTCCACTTAAGCCAAAATGGGAAGGACCATACAAGATTAGCGAAGTCCTTCCTAATGGGGCTTACCGGCTGGAATATCTGAGCGGCCAGAAATTTACTTACCCATGGAATGCCATGTATTTAAAGAGGTATTATCAATAAAATTCGACTCTTTCTTTCGTTTACTAAAATTTACTTATCCATGAAATCCACTATAAGACCGAGCTCGACTCGGAACAATGAATGACTGGCTCCCCCGGCACTATAAGACCGAGCTCCGCTCGGAACAATGAATAACCGGATCCCCCGACACTATAAGACCGAGCTCGACTCGGCACAATCAATGACCGGCTCTCCCAGCACTATAAGACCGAGCTCGACTCGGCACAATGAATGACCGGCTCCCCCGGCACTATAAGACTGAGCTCGACTCGACATAATGAATGATCGGCTCCCTCGGCACTATAAGACCGAGCTAGACTCGGCACAATGAATGATCGGCTCCCCCGACACTATAAGACCGAGCTCGACTCGGCACAATGAATGAACGGCTCCCCCGGCACTATAAGACCGAGCTCGACTCGGCAAAATGAATGATCGGCTCCCCCGGCACTATAAGACCGAGCTCGACTCGGCACAATGAATGACCGGCTCCCCCGGCATTATAAGACCGAGCTAGACTCGGCACTATGAATGACCGGCTCCTCCGGCACTAAAGGACCAAGCTCGCCTCGGCACCATCAATGGAAGATATCAAAAAGAAAATACAATGGCCGAACCAACCCGGCCAGAACATCCAAAAGAAAACAACTAAACCGGTACGGAAAAGGAGATTATATTCATTCAAGAAAACATTTTTACAAAGAACATCCGGAAAAGACTAAGGAAAAGAAAAGACTGAGGCACGCAGGCCATACATAAGACAAAGCCTAAAGCTACTCGGCTTCGCCACTCTGGCCAGCCGCCTGGAAGGACTGCCCTTCGCCTTCACCAGGAGGGGCCGATCCCGGACCTCCAGCAGCCTCATCGGCCTCCGGCTCGTCAGCTTCCAATGGCTCAACCTGCAGGTCGGACGCCCGAGACTCTATGTAGGCGCGGACCTCCTCGACTATCTTCCCTTCCTTCATGAGATCCAATATTTCGTAGCAGGTGGAGACATAGTTCAAGTTAATCAGCTCCTCAAACTCGGGCGTCTTGTTGAACGCAGTTGCCCCTTCGGCAAGACCCTTAGCGTAGCCCGAAGCCTCACATGTATCAACCTGCTCGGTCATATGCTCGAGCCGGTCCTTTGTCTCCTTCAAATAAGCATCACGCTCGGCCCGGATCGCCTCGCATTACTTGTCCATCGCCTCGTCCGCCTCAGTCATTTCACGAGCCTTGCCCCTCTAGATATCAGCCTCGCAAGCCTGGCTCTCGAGAATCTCCATATCTCCCTTCATGAAGGCTATCTCCTCCTCCAGAGACTTAATCATTGACGGGCAGAGTTGGTGCTCCTCACTTAAAGTTTCAAGCTCGGCCGACATTTTCTTGTGCTTCTCAACCAGGGTCTGAAACTCCCCGGCCGCCTTCACGTAGGTCCCGAACGCACAGCCGAGCTGGGCATTTCCAAACTGGATCTGCTCGGCCGGATCCATGTCGTTTGTGACCAGTTCCATCTTCGGAGTCCATCCCCGAATAGGAACATGGCTCGACTCAGCAACAGCCAGAGGAACCCGACCCAGCATTTCAGCGGTAGGAGTAGCCACCCGAACATAATTCAGGAACCAGCGCGGCCTCCTCTCCTGCATCTCAGCACAGGGGTCCTCCCGTTCCTTGTTTAACGGAAGGTAATGCCCTTCCAAGTACACGACAGCCTCCGCCCGGCCAGTACGAACAGGGCTCGGCATTGGGGGCAGCTCATTCCTAGTCGCGACCTCTGCCTTGTTGACACTCCCCTCGGGCTCGGTCGCCTCCCTCTTCCGCTTAGCCGCCCCGTGCCTCCTCCACTCGGTGGACTCAGCGGCCAATCTCTCAGCCCGTTGGGCAGGGGTTTCTCTCCTCCCCGACGCGGTCTTCATTTTGGGAATTAGAAAAAGAAGAAAAAATTAAGAAAAAAGGAAAAAATAAAAATTACAAATTACCTGAATCAGACATAGTATTCGGGTCGGTGGATCGAAGAGCGGCAGACCAGAGATTCTCCTCGGTGGCAAGAAGGTGCGACTTCCTCTGCTCGGGGGAAAGTGATAGGACGAAAATAGTGTGCTAAAATTATTGGTAATTATAAGGTTTTAAAGAATTTTATGTTGGCACACTTGGTTATTTTCTACCTATTTATATTTTGGATGTAATTTACTTCACTTGGCAAATTGTTGTTTAATCTAGGTGTTTGATGGAGTTTTTAAGCTTAAGGAATAATTTGGTCCATCAAACGGACCAAGACAAGGTGGTTTGGGCTTTAATGAAGAAACTATCGCGCGACACTGGGTGGCCCAGTGTCAGTTCGGTGACCTAGTGTCGGTCCTGTTCCGAAAATAATCTTACTTGGGGCCCAAGAAACGACTCTAATCCGCCCCAATCAGTTCCACAAGGCATAAAATCGGCTCCTAGGCTGGGGAAAGGAATTTTAATTGACTAGGGAAGGAAAGACTCCAAAATAATAAAAACTCAAGAAGGATATGAAGGAAGAAGATCCAATTAAAGAAGGAAACTAATATATATGGGACTATTATAAAAGGAGGGGGGCTGAGATTGTAATTATCATTATTATTATTATCACGGCTGGAGTAGAGGAACAAGGGAGGACAGAGCCGCCATTCTCACCGAAGAGGACCGAGCCGCCACCGACGTGCGAGGAAGAAGACTACACCATTTGAATTTCTTTCTTCTTATGTCTTCTATTAATTTGATGTTTTCTAAAGCTAATATGTCCGACTAATTTTCTGTTCTAGTTCTTAGTAAAGTTTGAAACCGTATTTGAATTATCCATGCGAAAGAGGTGCCTCCACAAAATAGGGGACAATTCTAAAAGCAGCCCACAGAAAATTCGACACAATCTTTGGAGGATATGATGAAGACCCTCGTGGAAAACACTATGAAACTACAACAGGGCATGAATCAGTTCCAGCATGACACTAAATCGAGTATCAAAATTCTCGAAAATCAAGTTAGTCAACTAGCCACCACTGTGAGCCGTATGGAGAGCAAAAATAGTGGGAAATTGCCATACCAACCTGAGCTGAACCCAAGGAACGTGAGTGCTGTAACTTTAAGGAGTGGGAAGCAGCTTGAGGAGCCTAAGCAGGTGGTGGAAGCTGAAAACGAGGAGGAAAAATCCACTAAACAGATCGACACCGGGACACCCAGTGCTGAAACAGCACCCAGTGCAGAACAACACGGTAAATTCTTCTAAAACTACTCCTTTTGAGACTAACGAGTTACATTTTCCATCTAGGGTCAAAAAGGCAGTGGTCGTGAATAAATAGAAGCAAATTCTAGACGTATTTCGCAAGGTTGAGATCAACATTCCCTTACTCGATGCAGTTCAACAAATTCCAAAATACGCAAAATTCCAAAAGGATAATTCCCTTATGCACCAACAAGCGGAGATTAAAAGTGAATGGGAAGGTAGTAATCGGAGAAAATGGGTCCGTTATATTCCAAAAGAAATTGCCACCAAAACAGGAAGATCCAGGTATGTTTGTTATTTATTGCTGAATTGGAAATATGGGTTTTGAACGAGCTATGCTAAGATTTGGGAGCATCAATAAATGTTATGCCATGCTCTATATACACCTCCTTAAATCTAGGACCTCTTCGAGAAACAAGGATAATTATCCAATTGGCGGATCGTAGCCTTGTGTACCCCGAAGGGGTAATTGAGGACGTTCTTGTCCAAGTCAATAAGATCATATTTCCATCCGACTTTTATGTTCTTGATATGCAAAACGAGTCATCAAATTCAACACCTATTTTGTTAGGAAGGCCATTTCCAAATACTGCCAATACCAAAAGATGTTCGTGAAGGATCCCTCACGATGGAATTTGATAACCAAATTGTACGGTTTAATATTTATGATGCAATGAAATTTCCTGAGGAAGATTGCTCTCTTTTTGCATTCAGCGTGATTGAACCTCTTGTCGAGGAAGTATTTGATTTGAATTTCAGGGACGCGCTCGAGGTAGCACTCACAAGGGACGTAGGAACCAACGATGAGGAAGCATTTGGAATCTCAAGAGAGTTGCTCGAAGTCGTAGCCACATTCCAAGGGGCGGAACCAATCAGAACAACAAATGAGGCGAATTTCATTCGACTTACTCAGGAATGCCGTAAGATCGAGCCTTCGGTTACGCATGCACCCGAGCTAGAGCTGAAACCTTTGCCACAACACTTAAAATACACACATTTGGGAGCCGACGAAACCCTACCTGTCATTATCTCGTCCGAGCTGAATCCTAATCAAGAGAAAGCATTGCCAAAAGTTGGAATATAAGGAAGCCATTGGGTGGACTATAGCCGATATTAAAGGAATTAGTCTAGCCCTATGCATGCATCGAATTCTGCTAATAGAGGACGCCAAGCCAACATGAGAAGGACAACGGCGGTTGTATCCGCCGATGATGGAGGTAGTGAAAAAGGAGATTCTTAAGCTCCTCAACGTAGGGATGATCTTTCCAATATCCGATAGCAAATGGGTAAGCCCAACGCAAGTCGTCCCGAAGAAATCAGGAATTACCGTGGTCTAGAATCAAGAAGGCGAACTTGTTTCTAGCCGCATACAAACTGGATGGAGGGTTTGTGATTGTTAGTTAGGGACTCATTCCCATTAAAGGAGTGTCTCTTATTTTCGTAAAGAACAATCGTGATTTTTAGAGTCCGCCATCAAATGGATTTCTTTTAATCGTGAGCAATCGATAATTCCAAACCTTATTTCTTTGAGTATCGGAACTAATAATTAATTATGTGTGTGTCGGTAATTCTAAACTCCCATATCATTCTCATAATTGTATTCTCTTCATTATCCAACCATTAATTCGGTGTTAATGTTTCGTTTATAATAATTTTCCGCGTTTTGTGATTTTAATCCTATCAAATCTTTGGTGTATTCTACTTTACTTTACTTTTGTTAATTTAACTATTTGCTAAACATAATCGAACTTCAAACCGTTTTCAACTCCTTGTGAGATCGACCTCGGAGTTACTTGCCGCTTCCTACAAAAGCGATTCGTACACTTGCGAGTTTTTAATTTGTTCATCAAGTTTCTGGCGCCGTTGCCGGGGAGCTGGCGTTTAATTTTTGGTCTTGTTTTAATAATAGTTGAATTTTTTTTCTTGATCATTTTTCCGTTTTCATTATTTTTGATAAAGTCTAAAAAATTCGCTTTAACTTCTTTTGTTTTTGCTTGGTAGGAGATCGTTGGGAAACTCGATTCTTCCACCCATAGACGAAGTTCAAAGAATTAGAGCACCAAAAATAATAGCCACATCATCAATGGAAAACGACGAGGAGAATCCGGATCTTGAAGAGCGACTTTTGCTCCAGGAAGAAAACCCTCGTCAGCCGAGGCATGAAAATGTTGCACAAAATATAGATGAAGAACACATTCGTCAACCGAGGTTTACGAGATATGAGAATGTTGGGCGCAATCAAGGGATACCCGAAGCTCAACAAGGGATATACTTTTATCCGAGACAACCACCCGTTGAAGTGCAATATGGAGCGAACTATTATCCCGGGCCTCAATATGGGATGGAAGCAAACTATAATATGCCGCAACAACCTCCGTTTGAGCATCTAATGCGGGACTATGTAAAGCCCGTGGTTAACACCGCCATCTCGTGCATCTAATTAGCACCACCAGCAAGGAACTACCACATCAATGGATTTCACATCGAGCAATTGACCTCATTTCACGGATTAACATGTGAGGACCTATTGTCGTTCATCCGAGACTTTTATGTGGCAATTGACAACTTCCCATTAAATGGGTTGAGCGAGGATCAACTAAGAATGAAGTGCTTCCCTTATACACTCAAGGATGGGGCGAAACAATGGTTGATGACTTTGGCACCAGGCTCACTAAGCACGTGGGATGAAGTTTACGATAAATTCATTACCAAGTACTTCTCTCATTCGAAGACTACATAATTGAGAACTCAAATCTCAACATTTGGACAACACGAGGGAGAGGCATTTCACGAAGCATGGGACCGATTCAAGATGCTCCTTATTCAATGCCCACACCATCACTATCCGCTTCAACTACTTAATCACTTCTTCTATGATGGGTTGACTCAATATTGCCAAGGTGCGGTGGATAACGCAGCCGGTGGTTCGTTTTGGGGGTTAACGGAGAGACAAGCGTATGATGTGTATGAAACGTTGGGAGCTAATTCACAACAAAAAAGTGTACGTGTTCGTAGGGGAGCTGTGAATCAAGTAAGCGAGAAGGACGAGATACAATCTAAAATCGATGAGTTAACGAAGGAACTAAGACAACTCAAGACTTAAAATAAATCTTCGAGCTCACGAGTTTGCGAGATTTGCGGAGCACCCGGACATGATGCTAATTATTGCCCACATACTTTTCCGGAAGAACAAACCGAACAAGTGAATTGGGCTATGGGACAAAGCACGGGAAGGCCCGAATGGGAGGAGGGGAGAAATAATTATAGCGGAAATGCAAGAAATGCACCTCTCCCAAACATTTATCATCCTGGGCTAAGAAACCATCCGAATTTCTCATGGAGAAACAACAACCCGATACCGTACGATACAAGCGCCCAAGCTCAATACAACGGAGGAAACTGAGCCCAACAAACAACGCAAGGTGAACCACCTCCACAACAAAGGAACTCTCTTGAGGAGAGTATTGCGGCATTCATTAAGGAGAGCAGGGGAAACCAAGCGGAGAACAATAAAAGGTTCGAATCTTTATAAGCTTCGGTGAAGAAAATAGAGATTCAAATTGGGCAACTTGCTACTGAGGCACGTAGACAAGAAAGGGGTAAACTACCAAGTCAAACCGATCAAGCTCAAGCTATTACCACTCTCCGAAGTGGTAAAGTGATTAATAAAGAGGCTAATTTCGAAGCAAAAGAAAGGGGCGGTGAGAAAGAAGACGAGTCGGGAAATCAAGAACAGAAAATAGACGAAGCAACTTTGAATTCAAAGCTTCACAAATCTGCTCAACCATATAAGCCACCGGTCCCTTTTCCAAGCCAACATAGAAAAGAAAAGCAAGATGAGCAATTTTCTGAAATCTACGACATGCTTTCGAATGTTCATGTCAACTTACCTCTCTTGGATGTTGTGAAGAACATTCCCGCTTACACGAAATTTTTTAAAGAGTTGACCTCCAACAAAAGACGATATTTTGGGAACGAAAAAGTGGTGCTCTACGAGGTAGAAGCAAGGAGTCAAAAAGGGGGATCCCGGAAGTTTTATGATCGACATCACTATGAGAGATAAGAAGGTTGCTCGTGGCATGCTCGATTTGGGAGCAAGTGTGAATCTCATGCCATACTCGACTTATTTGAGGCTTGGAATCGGGGGAATCAAACCAACAAGAATGATTCTTCAAATGGCGGATAGGTCGGTGAAATACCCCAAGGGAGTAATTGAAGACCTATTAGTGCAAGTGGACAAGTTGGTGATTCCGGCCGATTTTGTTATCTTGGAGATGAGCGATTTCGCAACAAGCGAAAATGAAGGGACAATACTTATAGGACGGCCATTCATGCGTACAACAAAAAAAATCGTCGATGTTGATGAAGGAAAGGTCACCATGATCGTCTTGAGCGAAACTGTGGAAATCGACGTGTTCGGTTCATCTCCTATACCTTCTCATATTTATGCTGCCCATGATTGTAATTTTATTGATTGCATTGATTCTTTGGTTGATGATACATATTTGCATGACGATGTAGGGGACACGTTGCATGATGCTCTAATCGTTGAGCATTATATGGGGCTGAATAATTTAGAAATTGAAGAATATATTGCATTGCTAGATAAATCCGAACCCATTGATGAAGTTGACGATCTTAAGATGCCTTTGAAATTAAATTTTGAGGAGCCCGTTGAAATCACCCCGCCCCAACTTGAATTGAAAGAACTTCCGACACATCTTAAATATGTTTTCTTAGGCAAAAGTGACACTTACCCTCTAATTGTCTCTTTCGAATTAACTCCTTTGCAAGAAAATAAATTAGTAGAAGTTTTGACTAAATTAAAGGAAGCAATTGGGTGGAGTATTTCTGATATCAAGGGGATAAGTCCTGTAAGGTGCATGCATAAAAAAATTCTTGAGGATAATGTTAAACCAATTAGGCAAGCCCAAAGGCGTTTGAATCCGAACATGCAGGATGTAGTTACAAAGGAAGTTTTGAAATTGTTAGATGTCGGAGTCATCTACCCGATATCCGACAGTAAGTGGGTTAGTATTGTGCATGTAGTGCCTAAGAAATCTGGAATAACGGTGGTTCATAATGATAAAAATGAATTGGTGCCGACTAGAACAGTGACCGGTTGGAGAATGTGCATTGATTATCGGAAATTAAATGCCGTGACAAAAAAAGATCATTTTCCCCTCCCTTTCATTGATCAAATGTTGGAACATTTAACTGGGCATTATTATTACTGTTTTCTAAATGGTCTTTCAGGTTTCTATCAGATTCCCATTGCTCCGGAGAATCAAGAGAAGACCACTTCTACTTGCCCTTTTGGCACTTTTGCCTTTAGGAGGATGCCGTTTGGTCTTTGCAATGCTCCCACTACTTTCTAAAAGTGCATGCTTTCCATATTCTATGACTTGTTGGAAAAGTCCATTGAAGTATTCATGGACGATTTTTCTGTGTTTGGAACTACTTTTGATGATTGTTTACATAATTTGACTGTTGTGGTCGAATAATGTATTGAGTGTAATCTTACACTTAGTTGGCAAAAGAGTCATTTCATGGTTAAACAAGGGCTTGTTTTGGGTCATGTGGTTTCTAATAACGGAATGGAGGTTGATAAGGATAAAGTTAATTTAATTGTTAAATTACCTCTGCCTTCGTGTGTAAAAGAAGTTCGAAGCTTTTTAGGGTATGCCGGGTTTTATAGGCGTTTCATTAAAGATTTTTCAAAAATTGCCCGCCCTTTAAGTAATCTTTTGTGCAAGGATGCTAAATTCGATTTTACCGAGGAATGTTTGGTTGGTTTTAATGCTTTGAAAGAAAATTTAACTTCCACGCCTATTGTTGTTGCTCCCGACTGGTCTTTACCATTTGAAATTATGTGTGACGCGTCCGACTTTTCTATTGATGCCGATTTGGGGCATAGAGTGAATAAATTTTTCCATGTAATTTATTATGCTAGCAAAACACTCGATGAAGCCCAGGCCAATTATACCACCACAAAAAAAGAGTTTTTAGTTGTTGTGTTTTCTTTAGACAAGTTTCGATCCTATTTGGTTGGTTCGAAAGTAATTGTGCATACGGATCACGCCGCATTGAAATATTTGTTAAAAAAATCCGATGCCAAGCCAAGATTGATTCGCTGGGTTCTTTTGTTACAAGAATTTGATTTAGAGTTCAAAGATAAAAAGGGTTCGGAAAACGTAGTTGCCGACCATTTATCTAGATTAATCGAGGGAGATAATTTTAAGCTCGATAGCTCTTTGCCGATTGTTGAGACTTTCCGTGACGAACAATTGTTTGATGTGACTAAGACACCTTGGTATGCTGATATTGTTAATTATATTGTTAGTGGTGTTTTGCAGCCCGACTTGACCTTTCAAGGGAAGAAGAGGATTATTTCCATGTGCAGGCATTACTTTTGGGACGATCCCTACTTATTCAAGTTGGGGACCAATCAAGTATTCTGACGTTGCATCCCGAAAGAAGAGTACGAGAGCATCTTGTCATTTTGTCATGCCTTGCACTGTGGGGGACATTTTAGCATGAAGAAAACGGCACACAAAGTTCTTCATTCTGGATTCTATTGGCCGACATTATTTAAGGATGCCTATTCCTATTGCAAGAGTTGCGATCGTTGTCAACGAACGGGGAACATAAGCAAAAGAAATGAGATGCCGTTGACAAATAATCTTGTAGTAGAACTTTTCGAAATTTGGGGAGTTGATTTCATGGGTCCCTTTATACCTTCCTTTGGCTTTGAATATATTTTAGTTGCTGTGGATTACGTTTCTAAGTGGGTGGAAGCAATTCCAACCCGAACTAACGATTCTAACGTGGTTTGCAATTTCTTTGAGGATGTGATTTTTTGCAGGTTTAGGACACCTAGAGGTGTGATTAGCGATAGAGGCACACACTTTTGCAACATACAACTTGCAGGGTTGCTCAAGAAGTATAGCGTGATGCATAAGGTCGCGACGGCTTAGCATCCACAAACCTCCGGGCAAGCCGAAGTGAGTAATCGATAGATAAAGGCAATACTTGAGAAGACAGTGAAGCCGACAAGGAAAGATTGGGCGTTGAAGTTGAACGACGCCTTATGGGCATATCGCACATCTTACAAAACTCCAATTGGAATGAGCCCGTATCGCCTCGGGAAGGCATGCCACCTACCTGTTGAGTTAGAACATAAGGCGTATTGGGCTATCAAAGTGCTAAATTTAGATCAAGAAAAGGCGGGGGAAGAACGACTTCTACATTTGAATGAGCTGGAAGAGATGCGACACGAGGCATACAAAAATGCTAAGCTCTACAAGGAATGGACGAAATGGTATCACGACAAGCATATCGTTCGCAAATATCTCGAGCCTAGGATGGACGTTCTACTACATAACTCTCGTCTTAAGCTCATGCCGGGAAAATTAGTGTCGCGATGGGGTGGACCTTTCAAAGTCATTCAAGTATGGACACACGGAGTGGTAGAACTCCTTGATCTACGGAAGAATGAGCATTTGAAGGTGAACGGACATGGAGTGAAGCCATACTTCGGCCGAAGTAAAGAAATCAATGTGTTTGAATGCATAGAGGTGCATGATGTCGAAAATTGAGTAAGACGGGAAGAAGTCGAGCTAATGACTATAAAAAAACACTACTTGGGAGGCAACCCAACGATTTAGTTAGATTTTCATCTTTTTGTTTTTAGAATTTATTTTCCTTATTCGTTTTTGCTTGGTTCGAGACTGATCGGTTCGAATTTAGGTGTTAAAAATTCAGGGAAATGAGAGCACATTCTGGGCAGGTTGGACACGGGCCGTGTCACAGGGCACGACCGGGTTAGCAATACAGTGGGTTATTTCAATTCTGGGCAAGTTGGATACGGGCCGTGTCACAGGACACGGTCGGGTCTCGAGACAGTGGATTTTGCATTTCTGGAGTAGTTGGACACAGGCCGTGTCATATGACACGGCCGGGTTTGCAAGACAGAGTGTTTCCTCAATCTTCGAACAATTATGACACGGGTCGTGTCACAGGACACGGGCCATGTCAGTCTGGTGTATATAAGGACACCAGGCCGTGTCCCTTCATTCTTCATCTTCCCCAAAAAAAAATTTCTCTCCCTCCGAACCCTAGCGCCTATTACTCAATTTTTCTTCATTTTCATAGGGATGTTGTGAAAAATCAAGGAAAGATACAAGAATCATTTACAAAATCATCATTATTCAATCGATTTCAGTACTCCAAGCAGCCAAATCGGACGAATCGGGCACTCATTTTTAATTTTTTTTCTTCTCTTTAAATTCTCCGAATCCAAGGTATGTTTTTCATGTTTTTTATGATTCTTCTTGATTATGAACATGCTATGATGTTTGAATCACAAGTCTTTGATTATCTAGGGTTCATGAATTAAATTGAATATGATAATTTGGGGATTTTTGATTGTTCTTGATTTTTGATGATTAAATTACTTGATTGGAAATTCTTGTAGTTAAGGGGTGTTTTACATGATGAAGATGATGAATTCTAGAGGATTCGGATGATAAATTTTACTTGGGGAGTTGTTTTGATCGATAAATGGTTATATTGGGGTTATTCCATAGTTTGTTATAAGTTTGGGGGAGGAATGCGTTATTAATTCTTGAACAAATAATAAATTGAAATTTTTTGCAGAAAATAGCTAGAGGACGTGGACGTGAAAACTCCCAACTGGGAAGGGGTAGGCACGCCAGAGAATAAGAGCAACTGGCACGAGTGCCGATCCAAGGGGCTGTCGAAACCCCCGAATCTTATGGAATTTATCTCCCCGAAACGCGACAAGCTAGGTGGGAGATGCTAGGCCATAAAAAACTGCTTCATACTCGATGGCCCGATGATGAATGTATGACCGCAATGGGCATAAAAGATGATGTCATGAAGCTCCTAGAAAGGTTGAAGTGGGCCTGGATGATGATGCAACAATGGCCAACTTATAGGTGTCTCAGAGTGGAGTTTCTTAGCACTCTTACAGTCAGAAGAGATCCGGTGACTCGTGAACCGGGCGCAATAATGTTCTGGCTTAACAATAACGAATAGAGGCTAAACATGAGAGAGCTAGAAAACATCTATCATGCGAGACACGATGGACATTACCAAATAAACCGGTTCGCATGTGAAACCTATTGGCGAGCTATGGTGGAATACACGGGGAGTGACGCACGGTATTACATTGCAAAATCAGCCAAAGGATCGAGTCTTCGCAATCCAATACTCCGATACCTACACAAAGTGATTGCAAACACTATTTATGGCCGAAAGGAGACCGGGTCTATTACACTGTGAGAATTATACGTCCTGACCCACATGCTCGATAATACAAATCCAGCCACCGGGGCAATCATAGCCGAACATTTTGAGGATGTTGCGACGAAGCCGAAAGGGGAGATATGGATAGGGGGTTTGATTACCCCTTTCGCGCTTCACTATGAGATTTCCTTAGCTCAGAGGACTCCCCTACCAGGAAACAAGCTGCTCTCTCTCTCCGTGATAAAATTTATGAACATTCTGGATTACGAGTCGCGCACAGTATTCCTCTAGAGCGAACCATTTCCTTCTCCAGAATATGTCTCTGACGACCATAAATAGTATTTGGGCATAGGAAATTTGCAGATGGCTACGGAAGCACACAAACGTGTATGGATGGAAGCTGGATTGGCTCCCCCGGGTCACAGCCCTCTTGACCGAAATGTTCGACCTCGGTGCACGGTGTATGAAGACAGAGCCGAGAGAATTGAAGACGAAGAGTCATATGAAAGAGGCCCGAATGAAGAAGAAGAAGATGATGAAGAAGAAGAAGAAAGCCCCAGAGATCGGCCCGAGACGTCGAGGCAGGCCGAGACTAGACATGCCCCATCACGTCCAACACTAAGGGAGGAGTTCGTAGCCCTCCAAGAGGAGTTCGTAGACTTCCGAGAGGAGACTAGACAGAGGCAGGACGAGATGTTGTCTCTTTTGAGACAAATGCACGAGCGGCATGACCAGCAAGGCCGCTTCCCTCCGCCCCGCCAGTAGGACCGGTCGTAAGTATTTCTTGACCCATGAAATTCTTTTATTTAAATACTATACCCCCTTTGTGCGTATATTCTTTAATTCAAGTTTGGGGGAGATTGGGTCAAGAAATACTTTGTTACCGTTGTTTGGTTTGTTTTTGGATATTATTTTGCTTGTTTGGTTATTTTTGCTTGTTTTTGTCGGAAGACTTTTTTTTTTCTTTTGGTGTGTTTTTATAAACTTTTGGTGTGTTTTTATAAAGTTTTGGTGTGTTTTTAAAAATTTTGGTGTGTTTTGAGCGCTTGCATTTTTTATAAATACTTGGAAGAATGAACTCCTTTCTTGGATGCCTGGGGATTTACTTCGTTATTTTGATATGCAAATCGAGGATAATTTGAAGAGAAAAAAAATTGTTGATAATCGAAACGGGTGTGAAATTGAATAAATAGTTTAATATCTTGGAGGTATGAACAAGTCTACTTGTGAGCTTTTGAGCATTCGTGCATTTTCAAATATGTAAGTTTCATTGTCGAGTGTTTCATTCGTGATTTAAGACTCTAGAACTTGCCTCAGTGTCTTATTCGAAACTACTAGTGTGTGTGCAATTGAGTGAAAATGATTTTAGGCATCTTTGATCTTAACCCTTCGATTTTTACAGCAATTGATTACTCCTTAATTAAACCCAATTGAGCTCATTGTCTATTTCTTTGTTGAACCACATATTGAGCTTTCCATTGCTATAATCCTTTGACCCATACTTGAACGATTGTAAATTATTTTTGACGAGGATACAAATATTGTGGTGATATTGGATGATATATATTGTTGGTAGTGTTGAAATGGAGAAAATAATTACTCCGCTATTTTTGGGAACTTAGTAACCGGGAGTATTCATGTGACCCATGTTTACATTCGGGTAAAACAGTTACCTTAGATATGAGTATGCTTGGAAGCAATTTGTGTATGTTTTTATCCTGGTAACCGGGTGTATTCATGTGACCCATAGTTTACATTCGCGTAAAACAGATAATTAAACAACCCAAATTCGAAAAAAAAAAAGTTGGAGCAATAAGGATTACATAAGGCTGCGTTTCTCACTTTCAAAAGCGCTTGTTGCAAGTGTTACATAGTTAAGGGGTTGAAAGAAGCAAACTTCAAAAATCTTGAGCTTCTAAGTAATTATGGTGATTTAGTTCTAAATTGCTCAAGTCAAGTCACTTTATCCATATTTATCCCACCCCAACCCAAGCCCACATTACAGCCGAGCAAAGTTTTTTTTATTCACAATTTTGCATACACAAAACAGTGGTAGAGATGAAGACGATTGGCAAGCCTATGGGGTTCCTTATTTCATTGCATGAGTTCCGAGCATATACTTATCCCTATATCACTTTGAGAGTGAGTGAATACACTTGACCGATGAGGTTTATATTTGCCAAGTATTGACTATGATGTTAAGGAAGCATTGTAACACCCCCAAATCCTATTGGGTCATTACAGTAATGTGGACCTCACGCCAGGAGATCAACCAGGCGAACATGACTAAAATACATCAAATTAACCAACAAGGGAGATCACAGTCCCTACTATGATATCCGACACAATATTCCGATAAGGGATTTTAACGACAAAAAATGGGCCTACATGGCCAAAATAAAATGCAATGACATCCACGAGCCTTGCTCGGATAATACAACATGACAACAACTCACAAAACTGGAGTACACTCCAACTGACTGACCAACATGAACAACTCGGACTAGTATCACTCAAATGCCTCGTCGCCTTCGTCATGCCCCTGTGTCTCAACTCTCTCCTCGGAAGAACCTAAAACATGAAAATATGTTCCGCCCCCACAAACTGTCAGTCATCCAGATAATGAACATCAAATACATGTATAACATGATATGCATCCAAAGGCAGAATGGAACGGTACAATGATAATAATAATACGATATGCTCACAAACCAAGGTAAGAACCGAGCATTTGTGAAACACTATGCCCAAGGCATACTATTAATACTTGTTTAACACGTTAGAACATAAGTGCCCAATGGCGAATAATAATTATAGAGCATCACAATGAATTACACGACATGAACCAAACCAGAACTGAATTAATTATGAATCACAATGCCTGAAGGCTCCGACGAAAATACCAAGACATCACAAGGGCGTGAAAGTCACTTAGCCGAAGTTGTCAATCAACACAATCACCTGAACCAAAACAGCCTGAAGCTGTACTAATGACGGCCGAAGCCACGGCACGAAGACACATCGCAATGATACCATCCAATGGCCGTGACCTACTGAGGTGTAGGTGTTGGGAAACCAACCGCGAAGGTTCAAGCCCCAAACTTACCCATAATGAGATCATAAACATGACCGTGACCTACTGAGTTGTAGGTGTTGGGAAACCAACCGCGGAGGTTCAAGCCCCAAGCTTACCCATAATGAGATCACCCAGTGACCGTGACCTACTGAAGTGCAGGTGCTGGGAAACCAACTGCGAAGGTTCAAGCCCCAGACTTACCCATAATGAGATCATAACCATAACTGTGACCTACTGAGCTGTAGGTGTTGGGAAACCAACCGCGAAGGTTCAAGCCCCAAGCTTACCCAACGAGCACTAGCCGAGACTAGACTCTAAAACACAATTAACCACAAACGGCAACGATTCGAAGATTGCCGAATTCACAAGAATGGTAGTGTGCTGCCTTGAGTTGGCCAACACGACGACAGTAACTCACAGATGGGCACCATCCTCGACAGTCCCAATTCAATGCCTTCATTGCCTTAGAATGGCCAACCGATAAAAATGATGCAGCGGATGATTCAACACTTCGATTGCCTTAGAATGACCAACCGATAACAATGATACAATGAATGATTGAATACTTCGATTGCCTTAGAACGGCCAATCGATAACAATGATACAATGAATGATTGAACACTTCGATTGCCTTAGAATGGCCAATCGATAACAATGATACGAAGAATGCCTCGGCACTTTTAATCGGTTACCGACGACAAGGATGAGAAATGAATTACACCCATGCCTTCAATCGGCCAATACAACATCAATGACAAAACACCAACATCAATAACAATGATTACAAGGGTGTCCTAGATCGATATCAATATCAACAACAACACTCGATACATCGATACCACGAACCGGCTATCGACAATAACATTGACAACGAGTATCCCAATGCCTTGAACCGGCCATTAGTGAACGATAATAAACATTTTTTATAATTGTCGAAGAGTATCGTATCGAACGATCCCTCAAGATCAATAAATTCATGAACAGACTAAGTCTTGGAATGATACTACACATTCATACACATATATGATAACATTAATCTCATTGACTAGTACAAGTATAAAACTTGCCTCAAACCGACGGCGAGAAAGTCCTTACACGATCAACGTCCTTAAAGGAAATACCGGCCGCTCGAACAATCTTGAATAACACAACTACCAACAATTCGTTTAATATACGAATCAATCATGATCACAACCAACTCAAAAGTCGATACAACACTACCCAAAACTCATTGAGGCATTTAAACAAACACGTTGTAAACAATCTCCCATTGTTTACAACTAATTCCAATTATACCAAAAACCAACCTACAATGAGTGATTCAATCCAACAAAACATCATTACCACCATCATTAATCCAATAGGAATACTCCATTCGAGATTACGACCAAATTTCCAAAGTCAACACCCAAGCTTACCCAACGAGCACTAGCCGAGACTAGCCTCCAAAACACAATTAACCACAAACGGCCAACACGACAACAGTAACTCACGGATGGGCACCGTCCTCGACAGTCCCAATTCAATACCTCGATTGCCTTAGAATGGCCAATCGATAAAAATGATGCAGCACATGATTAAACACTTTGATTGCCTTAGAATGGCCAACCGATAACAATGATACAATGAATGATTGAACACTTCGATTGCCTTAGAACGGCCAATCGATAACAATGATACAATGAATGATTGAACACTTCGATTGCCTTAGAACGGCCAATCGATAACAATGATACAAAGAGTGCCTCGGCACCTTTAATCGGTTACCGACGACAAGAATGAGAAATGAATTACACCCATGCCTTCAATCGGCCAATACAACATCAATGACAAAACACCAACATTAATAACAATGATTATAACGATGTCCTAGATCGACATCAATATCAACAAAAACAATCGATACATCGATACCGTGAACCGGCTATCGATAATAACATTAACAATGAGTATCCCAATGCCTTGAACCGGCCATTAGTGAACGATAATAAACATTTAGTATAATTGCCGAAGAGTGTCGTATCGAACGATCCCTCAATATCAATAAATTCATGAAGAGACTAAGTCTCGGAATGATACAACATATTCATACACATATATGATAACATTAATCTCATTGACTAGTATAATTATAAAACTTGCCTCAAACCGACGACGAGAAAGTCCTTCCACGATCAACATCCTTAAAGGAAATACTGGCCGCTCGAACAACCTTGAATAACACAAGTACCAATAATTCGCTTAATATACGAATCAATCGTGATCACAACCAACTCAAAAGTCGACACAACACTACCCAAAACTCATTGGGGCATTTAAACAAACACGTAAACAATCTCCCATTGTTTACAACTAATCCCAATTATACCGAAAACCAACCTCCAATGAGTGATTCAATCCAACAAAACATCATTACCACCATCATTAATCCAATAGGAATACACCATTCGAGATTACGACCACATCTAGTCGAAACCCCCAAACTTCCAAGTCAACACCCAAGGTGTTCTTGAACAAATCCCCAAATGTTCAAAAATTCCAAAAATTACATCAATAAATCCGTAAGAATACAAGTATCCAAGGTAGATAATCTATATTCAACATATCCCAACATGATAGCAAGCTAACTCGAAGAGATACTCCTTTTATGGGAATGAGTCCCTAACTAACAATCAATTAACCGACTACTTTTGATGAGGTAAGTTGCTAAAAGATCGCGTAAAAAAAGTTTAGAACATTAACAATCGCTTCTATCGGGTTGTTTGATGGCGGACTCCGACAAAACCCTCGTTTTGAATAATAATAATAACAACTATGAAATAGGTTTGATGATCTAAATCAAAAGTTCTTATGCGAAGAACAAACAAAGAGGAACCATCCCAAACTCTACCCGAAAAATCAAGAGAAACTAACAATCGATAACATGTGTGTGGGTCAATCTAAAAACCCATATGAAAAGATTAGATACACATGATTATTTCAACAATAATTATGGAAATTGTGAAACAAAACATGGTAGAAACTTCCCTTGTAAAAGTCGAAATCGAATTCCCGATGAAGGTTTGATGATCTTCCTTCAAGCACTCACAACAAAATGATACAAGGACTTATAATCACTCAAAATGTATTCTTCCAAATAATGAACATACAATGAAGATCATGAAAAATCTCTCTTTTCCTCACTTTTTGGTATTTTCTCTCACTAATCTTGTGTTTTTCCACACAAGATCAGAATATCTCATCTTAAGGTCTCCAACCCCTTTTTATAAAGCCAAAAGACCAAGAAAAATGCTCCAAATCGTGTAAAAATGTCAAACAAATGGACTTGCACCGAAAAGTGACACGGCCCGTGTCATACTTGTAATGCCTGGATACTTAATGTGTAATTATCCCATATTCGATCTTGTAAGATTCAACTTTGTGACGTATTAATCGATGATTGGCTTCCCGTATTCGTATCCCTACATCTTTGTATTTTTCCTTGCATGCATGTATAATTCTGCACGTGATAACGTATGCTAGATAATGATCTTAGCGTATGCTAAGAGTGCAATATTACGTACGTTAACCGCTGAGCTTAACGTACGTAAGCTCAGTCAACTCAAGATCCGACAGGGGTCGGCGTGTGGGGGCTAGGGGAGATTCGTGTAAGGTTCCGCGTGAACCTGGACAGTTTTCCAACTAAGCAAATCAACGGGTTTACATACGTTAAAGGGGATTTTTAACGTATGATAGGGTCTTAGATATTACGTACGTAAGGCCTGTGTAATAACGTACGTAAGCCAATACCAGAAACAGTCCAGTGAACTCTGGCCAGACGATAACGTATGCTAATGTTTGAGTATAACGTACGCTAATACTGTTACGTATGTAAAGAATGATGTTTAACGTACGTAAGGGTTTAGAATTCTATTTATAGGACTCGACCCCCATTTCATTTCTAACTCTTAACTTGGCCGATTTTTGTGTTCTTGAGATTATCCCTCACCTCATATCCCCCCTATTATCATCTTAATCCGATTTTGGGGAGCTTAGACCTTGGGGATTAGTGATCAAGCTTCCAGTGAAGAGTTTCTTCAAGAATTTCATTGTTCTTCCATTTTTGAGGTATGTTAACTCTACACCTAGATGTAGACTATGTTCTTAGTTATATAATGAACTTTTCCCAGAGATCATTGAGCTTATCATGTCGTAAGGGATCCAACACCATGTTTAGGAGGATTGTTTTGGTTGAATTAAGGTTTCCAAGGTTTATAGTTGAGCCATAATCTTTATCAACCTCAAAGATGGAATTTTTTGAGATAAACACACCTTGTTGATTCTTTCGTAACACTCTTTTATGAACAAAGTGTTGAGGATTACCCCTGTGATAGATAAATTCATAAAGATGAAACATAAAGTGTGTTCAATTATGATTCTTGCCTTGGATGAACTCGTTGTTAATCTTCTTGGATGATTAGAACCATGAAAGGGTATTTGGAACAATCATTTTGAATGAAGAATCGGATAAGAAGAATTACCCGCGGAAGAACTAGAATCATAGAGTTGAATTAACCTAGAACTAGATTGAACGTGATTATCTCGTTATTTATCGTTATAGAAACCGAACCAAACATTCGAGTTAATAATCGAAATTAGAGTATGGAACATGGGTTATAACGATATGATGAATTTCTTTGGAATTGTAGACACCGACTTTGTGTTCCGTTACGATCTCTTGATTTCGTACGCCTTTTTCCAAACTTAGTACTCGTCGGAAAAATAGGACCGAGAACTGATTGTCCGGTATTGATAACTCGATCATAAATTAGGGCGTTCGATACTCGTGCATTAGTTTCGAGAGGTTATTGAATTCCTTGTTGTTCCCTTGTACAAGGTGATCGGTCGAGGAGCGGCGAACTTCGGACGTGTTGACATTCGTTGGAGTATTTTAGTTCTTGCCATCTTTGAGGCAAGTATCGTATTTGAAACTTGTTAATATTATAATTGTTGAACATGCATACGGTTTATTCATGTTGTTGAACATGAGGTTATTTTCGTTGAATTGTCATGATATTCGTTATCGATTACTTGTATGTTCATGTTGATGGACATAGCTATTTTGCATATATGTATGCATAAGTTGTGTTTGTGTATGTTGTGCGATCTATGCTGAGGGCGCTGGATCGGATGTCCACCTCGTGTTAGTCCGACGGGATCATCTTGGGATCTATGCTGAGGGCGCTAGATCATTGGACGGGTTTTCCACCTCGTGTTGGTCCGACGGGATCATCTTGGGATCTATGCTGAGGGCGCTGGATTGTTGGAACACCCATGTTATATTGATGGAATCATGTGGATCCTCATTGTTGGATTCTGGTAGCGGAAGTCCGTATTGTGTATTTATTATGCATTGTTGTTGCATATTCGATTTGTGTATTATGATACTTTCACTAGCATCGTTTTGCTAAGCCCTCCGGGGGTGGACATTTGTTTTGATGTTCAGGTAGCCGAGGAGCGGGGAAACAGCCACAGTACCGACATGACGACGAAGGGGCTCAGTGATGTTAATTGTTGTTGCCTTGTCTTTCTGGTTCATTTTCAGTACTCGAGTACGCGTGTCTTATTAATATTTTGAGATGGTTGTAATAATGGACTCATTTGATCTGTTTGAATTGGTTTTGTATTTTGAACTTTAATGGTACTGTTATATTATTTTTACATTTCTTCAAATTAGCCTTGTGAATTCTTATTTAAAGGGTTTACGGCGCTGTAATTATTCCGAATATCTCGGGGTGTTACAGAATATGGTATCGGAGCTAAGATTCATGGATATCTTGGCAGTCGGGTTAAGTTTGGTCTGTTTATGTTATTTGATTTATGGGTCGTTTGTAACATCACTGCTCAGCCAGCGTCGTCATGTGGACCGTGGTTGTAAGTCTCCTAATCTCTTATACTACCGTTTTACTTAATTTCTATTTGTGAACATTGACGGACTTTATTTTAGAAAATTTTGCCCTGGATATTGAGTATTCATGTTTACAGTATGTTGAGGGGAGGTCGTGGACGCGGACGTGGTAATGCGAGACAGGAGGATTCAGCGACTACCCCAGAATTATCGTCTAGTCGAACCGACTCCCATTCTGGAGGACAACAACGATCAGCAAATGATAATGCAAATCCTAACATGCCAAGGGTGCTTCAGCAGGTGGTCGCTCAGATGACCCAGTTCACTCAGGTGGTTGACCGCATGTAGACCGCGATGGGCCAGTAGCGCAACGAGGATAATCGGGGAGACAAGTGGCTTATGGAGGTGGTCAAATTACACCCACCAAAATTTGACGGTTCAGCCGAGATGCCTATTTGGGATCACTGGCTGAAGGAGTTGGAAAAGATATTTGCATGGATCAACTGTTCCGATGAACGAAAGGTTCCTATTGCCCAGTATTTTCTGACTAGGGAGGCTTTTGACTAGTGGGAAGCTGTTCGACCTGAGGATCATAATGCTGACTGGAAGGAATTCAGATTAATGATGGAAGCACAATATTGTCCTCATCCCGTTAGAGAGGCTAGAGTCCGAGAGTTTTTGTCCCCACAGAGTTCGGTGGCATCTGTGACAGACATAATCAAGACTTTTAATGACCAGCTGACTTGTGTGCGACACTTGGTCAGGATCGAGGCAGAGAAGATTTTCCATTTCGACATACGGATGAAACCTGAAATTCAGCAATATATGTCCGGATTTGAATGTACTACCTTGTGACAGTATCAGGACAAAGCACTGGCCTACGACATGAAAGAGGCAGCGGTGAATAAATCGGTGGAGGCAAAGAAGCAGAAAGTGTCTGGAAACTTCACGGAGAACAAGAGTGGTGGGACCCGCAAGGGCCATGTAACACCCCCCGAGATATTCGGAGAATATCACAGCGCCGTAAATCCCGACCTGGGATCCACTAGGCATATCTCACTCACAACGTATTAAATTTGATAAAATCCACTTGGGAATCAATAAATTCGATACAAACAAGGAAGTTCAACCACGGACAAACAATACCATGAAGAAATACAAGAAGTTGCACGACAATGGAAAAGGACTTTCCTAAGGTACTCGAGTACCACTTATTATTACAAGGATAAAATGGACCGAAGAGAACGACGACCAAACAAAGTAGAACACAACTAGCCACAGTATCACGCCTTGCCATCCCCATCGTATCGTCTCGGCGCTCGCTCGTATGGTTCCTTAGGACCTGAAAAACACAAAAGTAATTTTCCCCAAACGAGAGGGGTTAGGGCAAGTATTACAAGTGAAATGTCAAGTCTTATACATAAAAGCATATGCACCAATTCAAAGCCATGATAATGATTTTCCGGAAAATATAATTATCCAAACATATTTGGAAATGATGATATCTCTTGATTAACCGTGGACTCGACAATGCGCGAATCCCTCCTCGACCCCGTCGGATCATCTCGGAGTGGCTAACCCAAATGTTCACGGAACCGACATAAGCGGAACCCTCCTCGACCCCGTCGGGTCCTCTCGGAGTGAACGAAAGCAACTCTCACAATCACATGCATTACTTTTCACATTTAAGAACATAACTTTCACAAGAATCACTTGCCTGGAATCGAGAGGAAAAAAGGGTACAAACGACAAGGTACCAAGATTGAAGGATTCGACAACTCCGAACCTAGACAAGTTCGTAATTCAATTGTCAAAACCCCATCGGTATGAAAATAAGTTGGAATCACCCGAATTTACTACCCCGATACATGTGTTCCGGGAATAATTCTCTTGGATAGTGAATCGCAAGTCAAATATCCCAAACACTTAAGAACTCCGGAAATACACCATTAAATCCATAGGAAAACATGTATCCAAGGTAGATAACTCGTAATCCATATATTCTAACATAACAACAAGTTGGATCGAAGAAATCGGATGGAAAATCCCCAAATTCCGAAAATCTAGGGTTGTGAGAAGTTTACCTTGATTTGGAGTGGTGGAGAGGATTAAACGTTGATAAATCCGAACTAGAAACTCAAAGATGTTGCTAGATAATTGCAGCTCGAAGAACTCCTCACAAATCGCCCGGAATCGCCTAAAATCGCCCAAGGAGGTGAAGGTAGGAAGAAATGACGATTTGGGAACGGAAATGTCCTATTTATACTAAATAGGGACTAGCGTGCGCTAGCCATGAAAAATAGCGCGCTATCGGACTCACCAGTGCAATCCAAGAGTCTGCCAGCTCCGTTAGCGTACGCTAACACCTTCTCATAGCGTGCGCTAGTGACTTCAATTAGCGTGCGCTAATTATTTCTAATAGCGTGCGCTACCTGGTAGTCAGTGCCCAGTCCAGAACCTACTGTTCCCAGCTCTGCTCTCTTTAGCGCACGTTACTCTAGTAACGTAGCGTGCGCTACCACCAAAATCTAGCGTACGCTACTACCACACCTAGCGTCGCTAGAATTCCCTTCACCCAAAGATTCTACCGGATCGTCCGCCTCCAATACTTTAGTAGCGTGCGCTAATTATAACGGATAGCGTGCGCTACCCTCACTAAATTAGCGTGCGCTACATGGTGTGCGTAGCGTGCGTTACCCATTACACGAAGGTAGTATAGTCGCGTCAAGGATCCGAAAACAGCGACGATCCGAACAAGAAAAAGGGTAAATCCAGTTGACAAGAGTTCCAAGTTCAATATAAGCTTACCAAACACTTATACGAGCGTAAAAAAAATTACAAAGCACAAGAGTAGAAGATTTACAAAAAGTACGGGTATTACATCCTCCCCCTCTAAAATGAAGTTTTGTCCCAAAACTTAAGAAATGAATAACTCTGGGTATCTAGTGCGCATGCTCTCTTCGGTTTCCCACGTCGCTTCCTCAACTCCGTGTCGTGACCACTGAACTTTAACCAACGGTATGGTTTTGTGCCGGAGTTGTTTTACTCGATGCTCTAGTACTTTCACTGGCTTCTCTTCAAATGTGACATCCTCTGTGATCTCGATGTCCCCGTAATCAATGATATGGCTCGGGTCAGGGACGTACCTCCTCAGTTGGGAAACATGGAACACACTGTGAACATGGCTAAGGGATGGAGGTAAAGCCAATCGATAGGCCAGTTCCCCAATTCTGTCGAGAATCTCAAAAGGTCCAATATATCTCGGACTAAGTTTGCCCCTTTTTCCGAACCTGAAGACTCCTCTAATCGGTGATACTTTGAGTAGGACATGATCTCCCACATCAAATTCCAAGGGCCGACGACAATTGTCAGCGTTGGATTTTTGTCGACTCTGAGCGGTTAACAGTCGGTCTCGGATGATGGAAATCTTCTCTTTGGTTTCCATCAACATATCGGGTTCCGTCCCGACTAAATCTGAAGCTTCATCCCAACAAAGTGGAGATCTACACCGCCTACCATACAATGCCTCAAAAGGTGCCATCTTGATCGATGCGTGCCAGCTATTATTGTAAGTGAACTCGATCAAAGGTAGGTGTATTTCCCAATCGGTACTCCAATCCAGGGCACACGCCCTCAGCATATCTTCCAATGTCTGGATCGTCCGCTTAGTCTGACCGTCAGACTGTGGGTGGAATGAAGTACTCAACCTCAATTCGGTGCCCAAGGCTTGATGGACCGCCTTCCAAAAATGCGACACGAAACGGCCATCACGATCGGAAACAATAGACTTTGGCGTACCGTGTAATCTCACAATCTCTGATATAAAAATCCGGGACAATCGCTCCGGTCCCCACGTGTCCTTAATGCCAAGTAAATGTGCCGACTTAGTCAATCGGTCAACAACAACCCAAATCATATTCATCCCCGACTTAGTCCTCGGCATCCCGGTGATGAAATCCATGGTAATATCCTCCCATTTCCATTCGGGAATAGGGAGAGGTTTCAACAGCCCGGCCGGTCGTTGATGCTCAATTTTGACTTGTTGACATGTCAAACACCTTGACACAAACTCGGTGACATCTCTCTTCATATTATTCCACCAAAAACTCCTTTTAAGATCCTTGTACATTTTACTCGTCCCAGGATGGATCGAGTAAGGTGTAGCATGGGTTTCTCGTAGTATTCTCTGTCTCAGCTCTGAGTCATTCGGAACACAAATCCTACCCTGAAATTTCAAAATGCCATCCTCGTGGATCATAAAACCAGGGGCTTTCCCTTTTTCCACGTCCGCCTTCAGTTGGACAAGCATTGGGTCATTCTCCTGTTTTTCCTCGACATCGTCGATCAAGGACGGAATAGCCTCAAGAGTACACATCTGACCCTGAACCCGTTGGATCCGTACTTCGACTCCCTGCTCAATTAACTCCCGTATGATCTTAACTTGAGGCGTAAGGGCCTCAAGCATCTGAAGAGATATCGACTTCCGGCTCAACGCATCAGCTACAACGTTAGCCTTTCCTGGATGGTAAAGGATTTCCAGATCATAATCCTTTATCAGCTCTAACCAACGTCGTTGTCTCATATTCAGCTCTTTCTGGCTAAAAATATACTTTAGGCTCTTGTGGTCGGTATAAATTCGACATAAAGAACCGTACAAATAGTGACGCCTGCATCTTCAAAGGCAAACACTACAGCAGCTAATTCCAAATCATGGGTAGGATAATTCAGCTCATACGGTTTAAGTTGCCGTGAAGCATAGGCAATCGTCTTATCATGCTGCAAGAGTACGCACCTAAGTCCTTGTCCTGATGCGTCACAATAAACTGAATACCCACCGACTCCCTGAGGTAGGGCCAAAACCGGCGCGGTAGTCAGACGCCTTTTCAGCTCTTCGAAACTCCGTTGTCTTTCTTCATTCCATTCGAACCTTTCGGACTTCTGGAGTAATTGAGTAAGTGGTCGAGCAAGTTTGGAGAACCTCGGCAACCTCCGTAGTATCCGGCCAGACCCAAAAGCTACGAACCTCCTTCACGTTCTGGGTGGAGCCCAATCTAACATCGCTCAATTTTCGGGGATCTACCCGAACCCCTTCCGCCAAATCACATGTCCGAGAAACATGACTTCCTTCACTGTAATTCACACTTAGAAAACTTTGCATAGAGGTGCTGAGTCCTCAAAATCTCCAATACCAATCGCAAATGCCGAGCATGTTCCTCTTCATCTCGAGAGTAGACCAAAATATCGTCGATAAAAACGACTACAGCTTATCAAGATGCTCAATAAATATTTTATTCATCAATTGCATAAATATCGCGGTGCGTTGGTTAACCCAAAAGGCATAACCACAAACTCATAGTGTCCATACCTCGACGGAAAGCGCTTTAGGAACGTCGGATTCCTTAATGCGAAGTTGATAGTAACCAGACCTCAAATCAATTTTCGAGAACACCGCGGCTCCCTGCAATTGATCAAACAAATCATCGATACGCGGCAAAGGGTATTTATTCTTAATGGTCACTTTGTTCAGTTCCCGATAATCAATACACAAACGTAGTGAACCATCTTTCTTCCTTACGAACAAGACCGGTGCACCCCATGGCGAGGCACTGGGTCTAATATACCCTTTATCCAACAATTCTCCCAGTTGTTTCTTCAACTCTTGCATTTCTGAAGGTGCCATACGATACGGTGCCTTAGAAATCGGGGTTGCTCCTGACTCCAAATCAATTGTAAATTCAACTTCCCGCCCCGGTGGTAGTCCCGGTAATTCGTCTGGGAAAACATCCGGAAAATCACTTACAATAGGAATCGAGGGAAGTTCAACTTTCCCATCTTCGACTTTCATGGCATAACACCAATACCCAACACAGCCCTTTCTAATAAGTTTTGTCACCTTCAAGGCACTAATCAAAAATTTCTGACATCCCCTCTTGTACCCCGCAAAATGGTGTTCGGTACCGTCTTTGGCTAACATTGATATGATCTTCGTGCGATAATTCATTACCGCACCGTGTCTATCGAGCCAATCGTCACCGAGGATTAGATCTTCATCAACAATGTCTACGACTATCAAATTCGAAAACCACACTCTCTCAGCGATTAACACCGGACAATCTCTAACTTCCTTGTCTCCCACGATTCTATCACCACTGGGCAACTTAACCACAAAGGACTCACAAGGGGACAAGCCCTCAATATCCAATCGACGTACACAATCCAAAGAGATGAACGAATGAGAAGCACCGGAATCAAAAAGCACTCTAACTGGATGAGACAAAAGAGAAATGATACCTGTCGCCACGGTAGCCTCTGGATCTCCAGCTTTCCTCATCTCATAGACACGAGGTTGCACCGAACCAGCACTGGGAGCTCCCCCTCTAACAGACTGACCACGGCCTCTGCCTCGACCGTAACTCTGGGATGGTTGACCCGTAGATGACTTCTGATTAACACTCGGTTCTCCAGGCGTAGGGGCTGTTGCCTGAGTTCCAAGTGGAGTTTCTTCTTCCGTACAGTACATGGCTCTGTGGCCTTCCTGGCCGCAATTAAAACACTTCAATGGGGGTAGACCACAATCACGATTAATATGGCCCTGCTGGCCACAATTAAAACATGTCACAACCCGGTTGGACGCATTAGCACCAGCTCTGAAATTCCGTTTACCACCCGATGCACGGGAAGACCCTTTGGTTATATAGCTTGCCGACTGCGATCCCCGCTGGTTTCCACCTCTACCGCTAGAAAACTTTCCAGTGGTCTTCTGCTTCTTACTCTCACTTGTCGTTTCGGTAGTAGTGAAGGACATATCATAGGCTAGTGCCCTATCTTGATACTCCTTCAATGTGGCGCAAGCGAAGCCCGACATATAGTGCCGGACTTTTGGCTTCATTCGCATGTCAAAGTGACGAATTCTATCTCTCTCTTCCCTCACTTGATTTTTCACATGGTTGAGTTGACGGTTGTATTCAATGATTGCCTGAGATACAGGGACATCCTGGGGTTTGGCTTCATAAAAGGCTCGACTCGGCCTCCCGAACAGGCCACGGCGTAACTCGGCCTCCATCAATTCCTTAAACTCGTCCCATGAAACCTCACGATCCCGAGGTGCAACAGCTTGCCACCACTAGCCGCATCCCTTGATAGGAAGTCTTGGGCAACCGGCACCTTACGTGCCTCTGGACAATTCACGGCCATGAAAACTTTATTCATCTCATTAATCCAATCTTCCCACCGATCGGATCATTTGCACCAATAAATTGGGGAGGGCGCATACGAATAACATCTTGTAACCACTTCTCAGGCCCAGTGTCGATGAGGAGGTGGTTGGTTAAGCTGCATCACGCCCGGGTTAAAAGACCCATTTGGTTCGCCACTTGTTGCAGTATGGTGGCAACACCCACATCCGGTTGGCTCCCTGTAGAAGTTCCCAGACTGGCTGACGGCTCCTGATGACTACCGGTGCTAGGTTGAATAGAGTCCGACAAGCTAGGCGTAGCTGAGCCTTCTACCGAGCTGAGGGACATGGCCGCTCCACCGGCTGCGCCACGCCCTCGGCCACGACCACGGCCGCGTCCACGCCCTCTACCAGTTGACATTCTAAAGAAAAAATGTAAGTAAAATCATAAGAATAGCTCGAAGCAATGCCATCTAGAATATGGACTTCTCATGTCCCATAATCGAATGATAGTGAGTGAATGAAGAGGGTAAATAAGATAGGGAACTTACGAGTGCCGGTCGTACGAGATGACGGCACACATGATACCGTGTCCTTGGAATAGTACATTTAGACCCAGAATCCGACACCTAGGTATCCATAAACCTAAGCTCGATACCAAATTCTGTAACACCCCCGAGATATTCGGAGAATATCACAATGCCGTAAATCCCGACACAGGATCCACTAGGCATATCTCACTCACAACGTATTAAATTTGATAAAATCCACTTGGGAATCAATAAATTCGATACAAACAAGGAAGTTCAACCACGGACAAACAATACCATGAAGAAATACAAGAAGTTGCACGACAATGGAAAAGGACTTTCCTAAGGTACTCGAGTACCACTTATTATTACAAGGATAAAATGGACCGAAGAGAACGACGACCAAACAAAGTAGAACACAACTAGCCACAGTATCACGCCTCGCCATCCCCATCGTATCGTCCCGGCGCTCGCTCGTATGGTTCCTTAGGACCTGAAAAACACAAAAGTAATTTTCCCCAAACGAGAGGGGTTAGGGCAAGTATTACAAGTGAAATGTCAAGTCTTATACATAAAAGCATATGCACCAATTCAAAGCCATGATAATGATTTTCCGGAAAATACAATTATCCAAACATATTTGGAAATGATGATATCTCTTGATTAACCGTGGACTCGACAATGTGCGAATCCCTCCTCGACCCCGTCGGATCATCTCGGAGTGGCTAACCCAAATGTTCACGGAACCGACATAAGCGGAACCCTCCTCGACCCTGTCGGGTCCTCTCGGAGTGAACGAAAGCAACTCTCACAATCACATGCATTACTTTTCACATTTAAGAACATAACTTTCACAAGAATCACTTGCCTGGAATCGAGAGGAAAAAAGGGTACAAACGACAAGGTACCAAGATTGAAGGATTGGACAACTCCGAACCTAGACAAGTTCGTAATTCAATTGTCAAAACCCCATCGGTATGAAAATAAGTTGGAATTTACCCGAATTTACTACCCTGATACATGTGTTCCGGGAATAATTCTCTTGGATAGTGAATCGCAAGTCAAATATCCCAAACACTCAAGAACTCCAGAAATACACCATTAAATCCATAGGAAAACATGTATCCAAGGTAGATAACTCGTAATCCATATATTCTAACATAACAACAAGTTGGATCGAAGAAATCGGATGGAAAATCCCCAAATTCTGAAAATCTTGGGTTGTGAGAAGTTTACCTTGATTTGGAGCGGTGGAGAGGATTAAACGTTGATAAATCCGAACTAGAAACTCAAAGATGTTGCTAGATAATTGCAGCTCGAAGAACTCCTCACAAATCGCCCGGAATCGCCTAAAATCGCCCAAGGAGGTGAAGGTAGGAAGAAATGACGATTTGGGAACGGAAATATCCTATTTATACTAAATAGGGACTAGCGTGCGCTAGCCATGAAAAATAGCGCGCGCTATCGGACTCACCAGGCAATCCAGTAGTCTCTGCCAGCTCCGTTAGCGTACGCTAACACCTGCTCATAGCGTGCGCTAGTGACTTCAATTAGCGTGCGCTAATTATTTCTAATAGCGTGCGCTACCTGGTAGTCAGTGCCCAGTCCAGAACCTACTGTCCCCAGCTCTGCTCTCTTTAGCACATGTTACTCTAGTAACGTAGCGTGCGCTACCACCAAAATCTAGCGTACGCTACCAGTCACACCTAGCGTACGCTAGGAATTCCCTTTTCCAGTCGAGTAGCTACTGGACTGTCCGCCTCCAATACATTAGTAGCGTGCGCTAATTATAACGGATAGCGTGCGCTACCCTCACTAAATTAGCGTGCGCTACATGGTGTGCGTAGCGTGCGTTACCCATTACACGAAGGTAGTATAGTCGTGTCAAGGATCCGAAAACAGCGACGATCCGAACAAGAAAAAGGGTAAATCCAATTGACAAGAGTTCCAAGATCAATATAAGCTTACCAAACACTTATACGAGCGTAAAAAAAATTACAAAGCACAAGAGTAGAAGATTTACAAAAAGTACGGGTATTACAGGCCAGTCTTCATTTCATTCATCCAGGAAACCTCTGAATCCTTCCTGAGGCGGAAAGAAGTTCCGGACAACATCAATAGTTTCGGACGCATCGAAGAAGTGTTATAACTGTGGTCGAGCAGGGCATGTTCGGCGTGATTGTTCCGCTCCTTCCGTGACTTGTTTTGAATGTGGGCAAGAAGGGCACCGTGCGAATTTTTGCGGAAATGTGACTAGATCATTTGGTACTCGCACTCCAGTACCAGTTCTGAAAGAGACAAGTGTGAACCAGACACAACAAAGTGGTTTTCAGCAGCAGGATGTTGGGAAAAGAGAGGCGTCCAGTGCTGGGTCCGTTCCTCCGCGTCTATACGAGATGAGGAAGTCAGACGATCAGAACACTGTTGTTGCATCAGGTACGATTCAGATCCTTTTGCAACCAGTTAGTGTCTCATTTGATTCCGGAGCTACGCATTCTTTCATATCATTGAATTGTGTTAATCGTTTGAAAATCTCGTGTTTATATGATTGTGAGCCTTATGTTGTGGGATTACCGAGCGGAGAGAGAAGTGTGGGAACCCTAGAAACTAGAGATTTTCCAGTGTCTATAGGAGGGAGAGATTGGCCATCGAACCTTATTGTGGTCGACATCCATGGTGACGATCTAATTCTCGGAGACGATTGGCTCAATCATTATGGGACTATTTTGAATTACCGAAAGAGAGTCATTTCTATCATTGCTGATGACGGATCTGAGCATTTATTCAAAGGATAGAGACCGGGAAGCTCAGGAAAATTGATCAAAGCCATGAATGCAGTGAAATTACTGAAACAGGGTTGTCATGGATTGTGATGTTACGCCATGAAGAAAGAAGAACGAGTAGAAATATCATCTATTCCAGTTGTGAACGAGTTCTCAGACGTATTCCCTGACGAACTACCTGGGTTACCACATAGAGAAGTAGAGTTCAACATCGAATTAGAGCCTGGAGCCGCACCTATTTCCAGAGCACCATACCATATGGCGCCAACCGAGATGTTTGAATAAAAGAAATAGCTTGAGGAATTATTACAGAAAGGTTACATTCAACCTAGCGTTTCTCCTTGGGGAGCACCCGTTCTCTTCGTCCGGAAGAAAGATGGATCCCTCCGATTGTGTATTGATTACAGGGAGCTAAACAAGGTGACGATCAAGAACAAGTACCCATTACCTCGGATCGACAACTTATTTGATCAACTACATAGGGAAAGGGTATTCTCGAAGATCGACTTGAGATCAGGATACCATTAGTTGAGAATTAAGGAATCGGATATACTGAAATCTACTTTCAGATCCCAGTACGGACACTATGAATTTTTGGTGATGCCATTCGGACTTACTAATGCTCCTACAGTGTTTATTCAATTGATGAATTGGGTATTCCTAGAGTACTTGGATAAATTCGTGGTCATTTTCATTGATGACATCTTAATCTATTTGAAAGACCCAGAGGAGCATGCAGAGCATTTGCGTATCGTTTTGAGTACTTTGAGAAATGGACAGCTTTATGCGAAACTTTCTAAATGCGAGTTCTGGCTTAAGGAAGTAACCTTCCTTGGGCATGTGATATCAGCTGACGGAGTTCAAGTGGACCCGAAGAAAGTCGAAGCAATCTTGGAATGGGAATCTCCTAATAACGTGAAAGAAGTCCGAAGTTTCTTAGGACTTGCTGGATATTATCGCCGTTTTGTAGAAGGATTTTCCAAAATTGCTCGTCTACTTACTCAGCTGTTGCAGAAGACTCAGAAATTCGTGTGGAATGAGAAATGCCAGGCTAGCTTTGATGAGCTTAAGAGAAGACTAACGATAGTGCCTATACTAGCGTTACCAGATGGAACCGATGGATTCATGGTATA
The DNA here is from genome assembly GCA_033398695.1 of Orobanche coerulescens. Taxonomy (NCBI): domain Eukaryota; kingdom Viridiplantae; phylum Streptophyta; class Magnoliopsida; order Lamiales; family Orobanchaceae; genus Orobanche; species Orobanche coerulescens. Next base: position 199,325,203 of record CM065803.1, on the reverse strand, counting down.
TAGTGATGCTTTAAATCAGGGTCTGGGATGCGTGTTGATGCAAAAGGATAGGGTGATCGCCTATGCCTCTCGACAGTTGAAACCATACGAAGTTAATTACCTGACTCATGATCTGGAGTTAGCAGCTGTGGTCTTTGCTTTGAAAATTTGGCGACATTATTTGTACGACACTCATTGTCAGATTTTCACAGATCATAAGAGCCTCAAGTTTATTTTCAGTCAGAAGGAATTAAATATGAGGCAGAGAAGGTGGATGGAATTGATCAAGGATTACGATCTGGAAATCCTCTATCATCCAGGCAAAGCAAACGTGGTAGTTGATGCACTAAGCCGCAAACCTGTTTCTCTTCGAGTGTTGGAAGCGCTTACATCCCAAACCAGCATTCAACAAGAACTGATTCGCGAAGGAATCGAAGTATGGTCACATAAAGTCTAAGGGCGACTGTGTGTGATGGAACTAACTTCGTCATTGATCGAGGAAATAAAATCTAAGCAGTTGGATGACTCTCTGATTCTTCGATTATGTGACGAAGTGAACAAAGGGAAGGCCCCAAGATTTGTGATACAGGATGATGGAGTTCTGAGATTTCAGAGTCGATTTTGCGTCCCCGATGATGATGTTTTGAGACAGACAATCTTGAAGGAAGCTCACAGCGCGCCCTATTCTATTCACCCGGGCACCAGTAAATAAGGACCTAAAACAAAATTTCTGGTGGGGAAATATGAAGAAGGACGTAGCAGAATATGTTTCGAAATGTTTAACCTGTCAACAGGTTAAGATTGAACATCACCGGCCTGCCGGGATGTTAAAGCCACTTCTGATTCTTGAGTGGAAGTGGGAGGGTATATCGATGGACTTCATCACCAATATGGCGAGGACCATGACGGAAATGAACATGATTTGGCTTATAGTTGATCGACTAACCAAGTTGGCTCATTTCCTGGGTATTAAAGACACTTGGGGACCCGAGAAGTTAGCACGAGTGTTTATTGCGGAAATAGTCCGACTGCATGGTACACCGAAGACCATTATTTCGGATCGAGATGGTCGCTTCGTATCGCATTTCTGGAAGGCAGTTCATAAGGCCTTGGGAACCGAGCTGAACTTTAGCACGGCCTATCATCCCCAGACGGACGGTCAGTCCGAAAGGACTATACAAATAGTAGAAGATATGCTAAGAGCTTGTGCCTTAGATTGGTCAACCAATTGGGAAGTGCATTTGCCATTGATTGAATTCACCTATAACAATAATTGGCATGCTTCCATTAAGATGGCACCGTTTGAAGCATTGTACGGAAGGAGATGCAGATCACCTCTGTGTTGGGACGACTCTTCTGTCTTGATCGGAACGGAACCAGAGTTAATAGTTCAGACTCAAGAGAAAGTAGCTCTCATTCGTGAAAGGCTGTTAACTGCCCATAGTCGACAGAAGTCTTATGCAGATGTGCATCGTCGCCCGTTGGAGTTTGAGATTGGGGACCATGTACTATTGAAGGTTTCTCCTACTCAGGGAATTTTCCATTTTGGGAGGAAAGGAAAGCTGAATCCGAGATATATCGGACCATTTGAAATCCTCGAAAGAGTTGGGGAGTTGGCGTACAAGTTGGCCTTACCACCACCACTGAGTCACGTTCATAATGTATTCCACGTATCCCAATTGCGGAAATATGTACCGGATCCCAGTCATATCATTGATTTTGGCGAGATTGAAGTGGATAATGATGGCTCGTTCGAAGAAAAGCCAATCAAGATACTTGAGAGTCGAGTCAAGCAATTGAGGAATAAATCGATCTCCGTGGTTAGAGTTCAGTGGTCTAGACATGGATCCGAAGAAGTAACTTGGGATACGGAAGATAGTATGAGGTCGAATTACCCAGAATTGTTTTCGTTTTAAGTTTCAGGCCGAAACTTATTTTTAGAGGGGTAGTATGTAATGCCTGGATACTTAATGTGTAATTATCCCATATTCGATCTTGTAAGATTCAACTTTGTGACGTATTAATCGATGATTGGTTTCCCGTATTCGTATCCCTACATCTTTGTATTTTTCCTTGCATGCATGTATAATTCTGCATGTGATAACGTACGCTAGATAATGATCTCAGCATACGCTAAGAGTGCAATATTACGTACGTTAACCGCTGAGCTTAACGTACATAAGCTCAGTCAACTCGATATCCGACAGGGGTCGGCGTGTGGGGGCCAGGGGAGATTCGTGTAAGGTTCCGCGTGAACCTGGACAATTTTCCAACTAAGCAAGTCAACGGGTTTACGTACGCTAAAGGGGATTTTTAACGTACGCTAGGGTCTTAGATATTACGTATGTAAGGCCTGTGTAATAACGTACGTAAGCCAATACCAAAAACAGTCCAGTGAACTCTGGCCAGACGATAACGTACGCTAATATTTGAGTATAGTGTACGCTAATACTGTTACATACGTAAAGGACGATGTTTAACGTACGTAAGGGTTTAGAATTCTATTTATAGGACTCGACCCCCATTTCATTTCTAACTCTTACCTTGGACGATTTTTGTGTTCTTGAGATTATCCCTCACCTCATATCCCCCCTATCATCATCTTAATCCAATTTTGGGGAGCTTAGACCTTGGAGATTAGTGATCAAGCTTCCGGTGAAGAGTTTCTTCAAGAATTTCATTGTTCTTACATTTTTGAGGTATGTTAACTCTACACCTAGATGTAGACTATGTTCTTAGTTATATAGTGAACTTTTCCCAGAGATTATTGAGCTTATCATGTCGTAATGAATCCAACACCATGTTTAGGAGGATTGTTTGGTTGAATTAAGGTCTCCAAGGTTTATAGCTGAGCCATAATCTTTATCAACCTCAAGGATGGAATTTTCTGAGATAAACACATCTTGTTGATTCTTTCGTAACACTCTTTTATGAACAAAGTGTTGAGGATTACCCCTGTGTTAGATAAATTCGTAAAGATGAAACGTAGAGTGTGTTCAATTATGATTCTTGCCTTGGATGAACTCGTTGTTAATCTTCTTGGATGATTAGAACAATGAAAAGGTATTTGGAACAATCATTTTGAATGAAGAATCAGATAAGAAGAATTACCCGCGGAAGAACTAGAATCGTAGAGTTGAATTAACCTAGAACTAGATTGAACGTGATTATCTCGTTATTTATCGTTGTAGAAACTGAACCAAACAGTCGAGTTAATAATCGAAATTAGAGTATGGAACATGGGTTATAACAGTATGATGAATGTCTTTGGAATTGTAGACACCGACTTTGTGTTCCGTTACGATCTCTTGATTTCGTACGCCTTTTTCCAAACTTAGTACTCGTCGGAAAAATAGGACCGAGAACCGATTGTCCGGTATTGATAACTCGATCATAACTTAGGGCATTCGATACTCGTGCATTAGTTTCGAGAGGTTATTGAATTCCTTGTTGTTCCCTTGTACAAGGTGATCGGTCGAGGAGCGGCGAACTTCGGACGTGTTGACATTCGTTGGAGTATTTTAGTTCTTGCCATCTTTGAGGCAAGTATCATATTTGTAAACTTGTTAATATTAGAATTGTTGAACATGCATACGGTTTATTCATGTTGTTGAACATGAGGTTATTTTCGTTGAATGTCATGATATTCGTTATCGATTACTTGTATGTTCATGTTGATGGACATAGCTATTTTGCATATATGTATGCATAAGTTGTATTTGTGTATGTTGTGCAATCTATGCTGAGGGTGCTGGATCGGATGTCCACCTCGTGTTGGTCCGACGGGATCATCTTGGGATCTATGCTGAGGGCACTGGATCATTGGACGGGTTTTCCACCTCGTGTTGGTCCGACGAATCATCTTGGGATCTATGCTGAGGGTGCTGGATCGTTGGAACACCCATGTTATATTGATGGAATCATGTGGATCCTCATTGTTGGATTCCGGTAGCGGAAGTCCGTATTGTGTATTTATTATGCATTGTTGTTCCATATTCGATTTTTGTATTATGATACTTGTACTAGCATCATTTTGCTAACCCCTCCGGGGGTGGACATTTGTTTTGATGTTCAGGTATCCGAGGAGCAGGGAAACAGCCACAGTACCGACATGACGACGAAGGGGCTCAATGATGTTAATTGTTGTTGCCTTGTCTTTCTGGTTCATTTTCAGTACTCGAGTACGCGTGTCTTATTAATATTTTGAGATGGTTGTAATAATGGACTCATTTGATCTGTTTGAACTGGTTTTGTATTTTGAACTTTAATGGTACTGCTGTATTATTTTTACATTTCTTCAATTAGCCTTGTGAATTTTTATTTAAAGGTTTTACGGCGCTATAATTATTCCGAATATCTCGGGGTGTTACAATACTGTCCTGGAAATGGCAAAAAGTTCTCTGTCCATCGGAACCGGCCGTGTCATATGACACGACCCATGTTGTACTGCACTAGAAATGGAAAATCGACTGGATGCGTGACCCGGCCGTTTCCTGTGACATTGTCGAGTTGCCTGACGCGGCCCGGGTCGTTTCTTGTTGTTTTGACTCCAGTTTTGGTCTTCTTCGGCTTGATCATTCGTTCTTGTATCAATACACCTCAGAATTTAGAGTATTATATACCGTTTCGAAGCTAATTTCACGAGGAATCTATATCAGTGGAGAACACATCCTAATTCGGAGTGATGATTCTGGAATTTATAAAATACGACTGATATTGCTTCAAACTTTATCGTTTTAGGCCCCGTTCTTGCTCTTGATCGTCATAAACTCCAATATTGGCAATAAAAGCTCATATTTCACCACAATCTTCGTCCGGCTACCTACAAAATAAAAACACAATATACCACGCATAAAAGAGAACAAAAAGATTCAAAAGCAAACAAAAACACGACTCAATAGAATAGAAGGAGTCAATCAAAAATCAACTCATCAATTTGCATCGACTTCCGCAAGCTAAATGCAATGACCCGAACAGATCATTTCCCCTTGCCATTTATAGATCAAATGATTGAAAGGCTTCTCGGACACGCGTACTACTGTTTTTTGGATGGGTTTTCGGGTTACTTTCAAATTGCAATCGCTCCCGAAGACCAAGAAAAGACGACATTCACTTGCCCCTTCGGCACATTCGCTTATCGATGGATGCCCTTCAGGCTATGCAACGCGCCCGCCACCTTCCAAAGGTGTATGGTGAGCATTTTTACTGAGTACATAGGTAATATCATTGAAATATTCGTGGATGATTTTAGTGTGTGTTGCTACCCAAAATATTATCCAGAGATAGATATTGCTGGAATGGATGGATAGAAAACAAGGTGCGAGAACACTTCCGTGGGAAAGTAAATAACACAAGATTTGCTGGGGTTGTTAGTCTCGGGCTTGAATGCTCTAGCGAGATGTTATTAATACAAATATTCTGGGATACAAGTATTAATGTTAGAGTACAATTACAATGAGTATAAAGACCCTAGTTATCTTAGCTATCGAGCGTGAAGATTGCCGGAAGAACCAGATATGATGCTCTGTGAGTTCTTGTAACAACGTTGATGAGCTGTGACGACCGTGAGAAATCGACAGTCTCTCACGGTGTGTATTAGCTATATGTTTGAGCTCCTGGGCTTGTGAGTCTCTTCGAATCTGTTCTGCAGGGAGTTCTTGCCTCTGCCGACCGTCTTCTGGATGAGAGATGTTGAGAGAGAAATCCTGAGGTAGATTCGGGAGAGGAAGCCAAGAGCCTGAGAATGAATATGTATGTGTGTATCTTCGCGAATGAATTCAGAACCTTTTTCCAGTTGCTGGAAGGTCTCTATTTATAGGACTGGGGGGAGCTGGGCGATCGCCTTTGCTGTATTATAATAAGCGGGCGATCGTCTTTTGCACATGGGCTGGTCCCCTTGAAGTCCGCAGGAGTTGCTGGCAGTCAGCTGTGCGATCCAATGAGAAGTCTGCACGCGTCTGAGTCGCTGTCATGGGCGGTCCCACCTTGTACCTTTCGGCGGGTTTGTCAGTAGGTGATAAGATGGCGACAGGCTGTGATCAACGATCCATGTTATGCGGCGCCTTTCGCGGATCTGCACATGGGTGCTGCTTTGAGATCCAGTCTTCGTAGACTTTGACGGACGAAGGTCTTGCTCATGGCACAGGACGGTCGTCCTTGGTCGGGCACCAGGGTCGATCGCCAGGTGCCAAAAGGCGATCACCTTGGGAGTCGATCGCGGGATGCTTGAAGGTGGACTGTTATCTTCGTTTAGGCGAGTTCGCCGTAGCTTGATTGGTTGAAGACTCGATCGCTCGTCCCTTGATCTGATCGCCATCGAGGCGTACAAATCGCCGCACAACAATTTCCCTCCAGCTCGCTCCGATGTTGGAAACGTGTGGTTCTGTTGGCGATCGCTGAATTTTGACGAGTGACTCTGCATTTCACGGAACTGGCGATCGTGTTTGATTGGTTTGGTTTCGAACTTGGACGACCTAGGTGGTCGCTGAAATGAGCGTGAAATGCCAGCGGACATGGAAATGTCTCTGGAGTACGTGTTGGGTTACTATTGGAGGAGACCGACGGTCAGTTATGACTCCTTGTCTTGCGTGCCCTCGAAACGACGTTTATGCGGGTTTCAAGGGAGCATTTATTGTGACGGTTGCACTCCAATCCCCGAGATTCTCCTTAATTGCATGGAAGTCCCTGCCTTCTCCTATAAAAGGGTGCTGGGTTGCAGGGTTAAGAACCTTACGCGCTTTTATCGGAGAAGAAGGATAATATCGCCGAATAATTTTCTGAAGATCTGACTGCCGATCGTCGATCGATTCTATCCTCGGTAAGAAAATACTCCTTTTCTCCTCTTCTTGTTTCGAGAATGTCTGGAACATCTTCTTCGCAAGGAATGGGCACCACCTCTGCCGCTGGGGCTTCGACTGCCCGGGGAGGACCCTCTACAGAATTCCATTTGGAGATGGCCGCCGAGGCTATACGGGCCGGTATTGACCCCACGGAAGTCGAGGCACTGTTTAATGAAGCCGACGTCGCCAAGGAGGCGGCGGTTGAGCAAAGACGCTCGCAGATGGAGAGAGATTCGGCAGTAAGGGCCTAGTGGGAGCAGCATAGTGCTTTTGGCCAGGCCTACTTGGCCTTTGCTGAAATTATGGAGAGGTTGGCTTGTCCGTCTCCTAAGTTCGATTATCGGGAGTACTCGATCGCTCATCCTTATCAACCTGCTAAGCGGTCGCTGTTTCGGGCTGCGCAGTGATCTCTATGGTCCCTCGGCCAGATAAGGAGCTCGGCGACCAGGAAGGACCTGGCCGTCTGGAGGACAAGGTATCACGTCCCTTCAGATGTGAATCTCTTCGCGCCGGCGGAGAATGAATGGGCCGACCAGCCGCCGGAGGGCATGGTCGCCGTAAATGAAGCGATTATGGAGGTCGGGCTGCAGTTTCCTCTGTCGTTCGCTGTCTCCCATTTGCTGGCTGTTTGGAACGTGGCGCCGCTTCAGTTGACGCCGAATGCTTGGCTCCAAGTCATATGTGCTCTCACCTTGTTTGGCGGTCATCGACTGTACCGCCTTCTTTCGCTGTTGGAGATGAACCATCTGTTCAAGTTGACGACTCAGAAGGGATCAGTCAGAGGCTATCATATTCAAGGCCGATCCGGTCGGGTGATCCTCGGAGTCCCGAACAAGGTGCGGGGCGATCCGGCGAAGTGGTTCTGGGTTTCCGATGCCTGGAAGGCCTCAGCGAGCGACAACCCTATGGGCGAGCTGGAAATTCCCACTAGCTTTCGGGAGACGAATCCCGGTAATGGTTCAGACTCTTCCTTTGTTCGGATATGCTCTGAACTGATCTAATTTGGTTTTGATTTTGCAGGTTTCCACATTCCGGCGATCGACGAGATTCCTTTCAACTTTTTGGTCGTCTGGGAGCGGATACGAAGTCTTCCGGACGACGACTTAGACGATTTCCGGATTAATAAAGAGAGTCGCTGGTTGTCCGCTCGGCTATTCCGTTTATCGAGACATCTTTTGGTCCCAGGTATGAATTTCTTCGATCTCCATTGGCTTGGCGACCGACCTGCTTGGGGAGCATGTCTAACCGTTGTTCACTTGTCCTTATTGCAGAGGTTCGCTTTCCTCATTTCTTGGAGCCTCCTGCGGAGATAGCCATGTCGAATCCTGGAGTTCTGGGTCATCTTCATCAAAAGAAGTCATCTCGGGTTCCTCTGGTGGCGTTACCTCTCATTCCGGAGGTGGAGCCTCGCGTAGAGCCGATCGTGGCTGAGGAGGAAGTTCGGGAGGAGGGGCTCCAGATGAATCGCAAACGGCAGAGGTTGGGAGAAACTCCAGTTTCTACCCCTGCCAGTGAGGTGCCGATCGCTGCTCCTCCGATCACCGCTGTTCCTCCGGTGAATGAGCCTACGCCCTCAGCGGATTTCTTACGAGAGATGGCGATTGCCGAGGCTGAGACTCCTCGCGGGAAACCATACTTCGGTTGCGATCCTGAGAGAGCCGAGAGGTAAATTTTGTTTGTTTGCTGAGTTTCGTCACTCGTGTGGGAGATGTGCTAACTCTTTATTGCTTGATGCAGGATCCGCAATACCAACCCAGCTTGCCCGCCGATGGTGCTGGATTTTCTGGCGAGCCGATCTTCTCGTCAGGCCTGCGATGTCCCGCTATATGTCAACCGGGCCGTTTCTGCTTTGCCAAAGGCCTAGACGACCGATTTAGATGCGGTCACTCATCAGCGATCCGGGAGTACAATGCAGGCTGCTTTTGCTCTCTCTCTCCAGGCGGAGACGATGGCTGCCCAGGCTGTGCAGGAGTTCGAGGGGCGTCCTTCTAATACTCGTATGCAGGTGGATCTCGAGGCGGCTCAGAAAGAGAATGCCGAGTTCACCGACAGGATTGTGGCAATGGAGAAGGACTCCCTGGATGCAGCTAAGCGGGCGAGTCAAGACCTCAAGCTGATGAGAGATAACTACGAGCGAGCTCGAGCGACGGTCGATGGACTTCGGGACCAGATGACAGACGCCTGTCGGTTGCACGCGGCTGCTGAGAAGGAGGCTGATCAACTGAAGGTGACTGTCGCTCGGCTGAACAGCGAGCTGGCGGCGTCGAGGGGAGAGGTAGCCGCTAAGGAGTCCGAGATTCAGGGTGTGCAACAGACGGTTGCGGAGATGAAAGGGAAACTGGAGGCGACCGAGACCGGTCCCTTCCTTAGCGTGGAGTTTGTCAGTGAGTTTGCTTATTATATGGCGTTCACTGACTCGCTCCGAGCCGCTAAGAAGGGAGGGCTAGAGGTTGGCCCTCTAGCCGAAAACTTCAAGGCGTATGCGTTGGCGTATCCCCTCCATCCTTCTTTCTCCGTGCCGATCTTGGATCTCGCCGAAATCAATGTAGACCTGAGCTGGTATCCGACTCCGGCGAACCTTGTTCATCATGACGCTTCGGAGGACGGGGAGGCCGCTCCGGAAGCTGGCGAAGGGTCGCGGGCCGATCCGGTGGTTGAAGGCGAAGGCCAGGAAGGGGCCTGAGGCTCTTCGTCCTTATTGTTTTAGCTTCTTGCCTTGTAATTTTGTAGCTTTCCTTTGTAATACTTAGGGCTTCGGGCGACTGTGTATGTATTCTGATATTTCAAGCAATGAAATGAATGTTTGTTTCTTCGATTTATTACTTGAATGATTGCTCTTCCGAGTCTTTGCATGATTTTGAACAAATGTGTGAGGAGAGATTGTTGCGAGTGTAGTTCTAAGTGAATTGATAAACTCATATAGATAACTTTTACAACAAATTCGATCGCTGCACAAACATCTGAAAAATGCCGATCTCCGTATGTAATTGAATAGGGACGATCGTTGTATTTACACCTCCGCACTTCCCCCTTGTTTTTGTTCACTTAGTGAAAGTAAAGGGACAAAAATAAATCGTTGAGTGAGCGGTCTTCAATTTTGTCGAATCCTCGAAAGGCCGTCCATCTCGGTCTTGAGGAACCGTGCACGATCGCGGAGTTCGATGGACCGATCTCCGCGGCCATGTATTGTGCGCGAGCGACATTCCGTCTGATGGCTAAGTTCTCGCGACTCACTTAATTGGTAGGGTCCTCCGAAGGCTGCGCCTCGCCTCGTATTTAAACGAAGGGCGTGCAGTCTTGGTCTGGAAGATTCCTTGCGCGGGGCATCTTCGGATTAATCAACTCCACGTCCGCGGCTTGTTAGCTCTTCTTCTACCTCGGTCCGCCATTAAGATGGCGACCCTCGACGGTATACGTTGAGACGGGGTGAGGGTCGCGTCGCATTTCCCGGAAAGGACCCACCACGTTAAGTGATGGACCTCCGAGGGCGGGCGAACGTGTCCACAAATTAGTTTTGGAGGGCCCTCAGACTACGCCGGCCTCGTATTTAAACGAAGGGCGGGCGATCTTGGCCCAAAGGGACCTTGCATGGGCACAGAGAATGGTTCCATCATCCTCCACGACCATGGCGACACTCTTCTACCTCGGACCATCAAGTCAAATGACGATCCTCGACGGTATACGTTGTGTAAGGGGAGGAGATCGTCTGCCTAGGTTCTTCATGTAGATGACAAAATTTAGAGGGAGAGCGAGTAATCCTCTGATTTGTTTTGGAGAGACCTTCGGCTACGCGCGCCTCGTATTTAAACTAAGGGCGAGCAATCGAAGCCCAAAGGAACCTTGCATGGACGGATCGTCGGTTCAATCGATTTTCGCGACCATGGAAGCACTCTTCTACCTCAGACCATCATGTCAGATGACGGTCCTTGACGGTATACGTTGTGCTAGGGGAGGCGATCGCTGCCTAGGTCCATCATGTTGATGACGAACTTTAGAGGGCGAGCGAGTCATCCTCTTTTTAGAAGCATTTGCTCAGGCAGTAGCCTTTGGTTTGGTGAGGTGGGAAATCGGGGAGAGACTTCCGAAGTTCCCTTCTCTTGATTGAAGCATGTAGATACGGTTGTCGAGGTTGATCGAAGGGTTGGCTCATATGAGCTTTCCGGCCTGTTCGCGTTCGAATCGGGCGACCGTGTTGGGAGATTGGAGGGGCTCCGGCTAAGCTAATAAGCTGTCCAACTTGCCTTCTTCAGATAATCTCCAGAGTTATCTGAGGAGGTCACGGCATTGGTTGGTGCTGTGGCCGGGACTCTTGTGGTAGGCACAATATTGATGGTGGTCCAGATGACCGTGGTCCCTTATCGCCTTTGGCTTGTTTAGCGGTTCGCGCCCCTTGATGGCGTAAAAAATATGGGCCGGAGTTCGGTTGAACTTGTGGAGGAGATGGGCTTCCACATCCTCGAAGGCTCTGAGATCTCCGGGTGGCTTGGCGACCGCCTTCTTGGTTTTGGCGATCGTCGTCTTTCGGGCAGGAGGTGGCATTTCCTCGCCTAGGCGGAGGTTGAGCAGCTTCTGCCTGGTCAGAAAGTCGGCAGCCTTTGCGCGGAAGATCGCATAGGTCGGAGGGATGTCTTTCGTGAGATGTCTAAATATGGGCGAATGACCGTAGAATCCCCCCAGGACTGAGTAGAAAGCGATCTCGTCGCTGATGGGCTCGCCGGTGAGAACTATTTCATCCACCCGGTTGATATAATCTGCATCGGATTCGTCTTCCCCCTGCCTGATTTTCATCATGCGGTGGGGGCCTTCTGGTCTGGCGACTTTGGCGGCGAAGTATGACGTGAAGTCATTCGCCAGTTTCTCGAAGGAGATGATCGATCGCTGTGGTAGTGAGACGTACCACCTATGGGCCAGCTCGCCCAATGTTAACGGGAAGATTCGGCACTTGGTTGCATCTGATGCCCCACACCCGGTCATCTAGATCCGGAACTTGCTTAGGTGGGTCTCGGGGTCCGATCTCCCTTCGTACAAAGGTGTCTTGGGAGGAGCGATCCTTGGTTGCACCGGGGCAAGCTCGATGTGGACCTAGAGTGGCTCGGTTGGTCCGATGATCTTTCTACTGGTGTTTGCCCCAGTATCTAGGAGTGCTTTCATCTCGTCGAGCTGGCGTTGCATATCGGCTATCGCCGCGATCTGGCTGCTCGTGGCTAGGCGCTCGGAGCGGGAACCGAGGCAATCAAGTACTGACCCCCTGGCGTTTGGAACGGGAGCCAGCCGGCTGACCTGTGTTCGGCTGGGAGTCGGCATTTGGATTCCGTCGTCTCGCGGTTGGGGTCAGAATGCCCCGGTCGCCATGATGGATCGCTTCCCAAGCGACTGAATACGGAACCGTCCGGCCTCGTGAGAGCCTTTCCTCGCGAATCGGGGCTTTCTGACGATCGCTCGCCCAATAGACCCTTGAACTTCCGTTTTCCCACGCGGTGGATGGCCGAGGGAGTTATAGCGGGCGCCGCGCATGCTCTCCGTCGCTCCTTTAGGATGGCCATAGCCTCCTCGATCTGTTCCGTTGTTCGGAACTGGTCGAGTGAGAGGCTGGGGCCACCCCTCAGGTGCGGGATCGAGAGTCTCGCGTCGCCGTGACTTACCTCTGCCGTCGGCTGGGTCTCGGATAGAGCCGGGATATGATGTCCGGCGGATCGGAGAGTGGCTCTCTTCGGTGTAGTGGCGGACGTCATGATTCTGAAGGCTTTCTTTGAAGAGCAGTGAGTGCCACTTCAAGTATATGCCCCGAGAACAATGAGTGTTGTTCGGGGCGGTAGGAATAAAAGTGAAGGTTCAAGCCCCCTTCCTCTAGCGCCAATTGTTGCTACCCAAAATATTATCCGGAGATAGATATTACTGGAATAGATGGATAGCAAACAAGGTGCGAGAACACTTCCGTGGGAAAGTAAATAACACAAGATTTGCTGGGGTTGTTAGTCTCGGGCTTGAATGCTCTAGCGAGATGTTATTAATACAAATATTCTGGGATACAAGTATTAATGTTAGAGTACAATTACAATGAGTATAAAGACCCTAGTTATCTTAGCTATCGAGCGTGAAGATTGCCGGAAGAACCAGATATGATGCTCTGTGAGTTCTTGTAACAACGTTGATTAGCTGTGACGACCATGAGAAATCAACAGTCTCTCACGATGTGTATTAGCTATATGTTCGAGCTCCTGGGCTTGTGAGTCTCTTCAAATCTGTTCTGCATGGAGTTCTTGCCTCTACCGACCGTCTTCTGGATGAGAGATGTTGAGAGAGAAATCCTGAGGTAGATTCGGGAGAGGAAGCCAAGAGCCTGAGAATGAATAAGTATGTGTGTATCTTCGCGAATGAATTCGGAACCTTTTTCCAGTTGCTGGAAGGTCTCTATTTATAGGACTGGGGGGAGCTGGGCGATTGCCTTTGCTGTATTATAATAAGCAGGCGATCGTCTTTTGCACATGGGCTGGTCCCCTTGAAGTCCGCAGGAGTTGCTGGCAGTCAGCTGTGCGGTCCAATGAGAAGTCTGCACGCGTTTGAGTCGCTGTCACGGGCGGTCCCACCTTGTACCTTTCGGCGGGTTTGTCGGTAGGTGATAAGGTGGCGACAGACTGTGGTCAATGATCCTTGTTATGCGGCGCCTTTCGCGGATCTGCACATGGGCGCTGCTTTGAGATCCAGTCTTCATAGACTTTGACAGACGAAGGTCTTGCTCGTGGCACAGGACGGTCGTCCTTGGTCGGGCACCAGGGTCGATCGCCAGGTGCCAAAAGGCGATCGCCTTGGGAGTCGATCGCGAGATGCTTAAAGGTGGACTATTATCTTCGTTTAGGCGAGTTCGCCGTAGCTTGATTGGTTGAAGACTCGGTCGCTCGTCCCTTGATCCGATCGCCGTCGAGGCATACAAATCGCCGCACAACAGTGTGTATGAGGATTCATTCGATATATGCCTAGGAAATCTCACTCTTATTTTAAAACGTTGTGTAGAAACTAATCTCGTACTTAATTGGGAAAAATGCCATTTTATGGTTAAATATGGAATAGTTTTAGGGCATGTGGTTTCGGAAAAATGAATTGAAGTTGATAAAGCAAAAATTGATATTATTGCTGCTTTGCCTTACCCCGCCACGGTGCGGGAAGTACGTTCTTTTTTTGGCCATGCAGGATTTTATAGGAGATTCATCAAGGATTTTTCAAGGATAGCGGTGCCCTTTTGCAAGCTACTCCAGAAGGAAGTGGAATTCAATATGAACGACGAATGTAAGTCCGCCTTTGACAAGCTGAAGCAATTGCTGACATCATCACCCATAATTCAACCACCAAATTGGGAATTGCCATTTGAACTGATGTGCGATGAAAGCGATTACGTGGTATGGGCTGTCTTGGGTCAAAGAGTGGGGAGAGCATCCCATGTAATATACTACGCCTCGAAAACGCTGGACCCGACACAAGCAAATTATTCCACAACCGAGAAAGAGTTTCTAGCCGTGGTCTTTGCACTAGAAAAATTCCGTTCTTACCTACTTGGAACTAAGGTCATTATTTTCTTAGATCACGTTGCCTTGCGATATTTGTTAGCCAAGAAGGAAGCAAAACCGAGACTTATTCGATGGATCTTACTTCTTCAAGAATTCAATGTGGAGATCAAGGACAAGAAAGGGTCCGAAAATTCCGTGGCCGATAACTTGAGCAGGTTAGTCCTAGAAAATGATGGAAAGCCTATGTGTGACAGTTTCCCCAACGAACAACTATTTTCTGCTTCTCGACACTGGGAGGACTGTTAGACACTGGGTGACCCAGTGTCAGATTCTGCAGCACCATGGTATGCCGATTTGGTGAATTTTCTCGTGGCTAATATTTTTCCTACTGGTATGACACGGGCGAAGAGGGATAAACTCAGAAGTGATGCCAAATTTTACATATGGGATGATCCTTATCTATGAAACCATTGTTCAGATCAAATGATTCGAAGATGTGTGCCAGAGGCTGAATTTCACTCAATTCTTGCTTTTTGTCACTCGCATGCATGCGGAGGACACTTCGGGTCAAAGAGAACAGCACATAAGGTTTTGGAGAGTGGTTTCTACTGGCCTTCGCTATTTAGAGATGTTTATGATTTTTGCAAGGCGTGTGATAATTGTCAAAGAACGGGTAATATCTCTAGACGAAATCAAATGCCCCAAAATCCTATTTTGGTATGTGAAATTTTCGATGTCTGGGGCATGGACTTCATTGGACCTTTTCCCTCCTCATATGGGAATCTCTATATCTTACTCTTCGTGGATTACGTATCCAAATGGGTTGAGGCGACCGCCACGCGGACCAATGATTCTAAAGTGGTGGCCAACTTTATAAAATCTAATATTTTCGCTAGATTCGGAATTCCAAAAGCTATAATCAGCGATCGGGGAAAATAGTTCAAAAATCGAATAGTCGAGTCACTCTTGAGAAAATATTGTGTCTTGCATAAAGTGTCCACTTCTTATCACTCGCAATCAAATGGGCAGGCTGAAACGTCCAATAAAGAGATAAAAGCGATCTTGGAAAAGACAGTTCCGCCGAATCGAAAGGATTGGAGCTTACGGCTCGACGACGCGCTCTGGGCCTATAGGACGGTATATAAGACACCAATTGGCATGTCCCTGTATCGTTTAGTTTACGGCAAATCTTGCCATCTTCCCGTCGAACTCGAACACCATGATTTTTGGGCAATCAAGAAATGCAATATGAATTTTGACGAAGCGGGCACCCACCGAAAGTTGCAATTACAAGAACGGGAGGAGATACGAAATGTTGCGTTCGGAAATGCAGCAATTTATAAAGAAAAGACAAAGGCATTCCATGATTCAAGAATAACAAGGAAGAACTTCGTCATAGGCGAAAAAGTGTTACTCTATCACTCTCGACTCAAATTATTTCCGGGCAAATTGCGATCCTGCTAGATTGGTCCGTTCATAATTATCAATATTTTTCCTCATGGAGCGCTTGAAGTTCAAAGTCTAAAGACAAGAAAATTTTTCAAAGTTAATGGTCATCTCCTAAAACCCTATCGCGAAGGATTCACAACGGCCAATACGGAGGAGTGCAAACTTGAGGACCCATCTGCAATTTAAATAGGGAGTTCGTCGATCCAACGACGTAAAAAAAGGCGTTTGTTGGGAGGAAACCCAAATTTTGTTTATTTTATTTTTGTAAGTTTTTCTCTTCTTCGTTTTTTTATTTGCTTGCTAGGAGTCAGTTTTTTTTCCAGTAATCTTTTCTTATAGATTAGAATATTATCTTGCCCTTCTTTTAATTTTTTTTATTGCTCATTTTCCTTTTCAATTTAATTTCCTTTATTATTTTTCCACTACTTAGTTATTAACTTTATTATTATTAGTTGTTACCCTATCCTTAAATCCGTCCCTTTCTCTCCTCTTCTTTCTCTACCCTCGCCCCGCTCGGTCTCCGCCTCAAAATCTAACCTCTATTCCTCTCTCTTCTGTAGACAAAAACCACCCATCGCCGACCGCCATGACAGGAAAAGGGGGAAAGAATATCCACCGGCCACTTAATCGAACCACTCGAAGCGGATGATGGAGAAATAACCTTAGGGCTCTGACCTACTATGACCTCACCGAGCCGGAGCAGCCCGCGGTAAACCCCTCCACCACTGGAAAATGAAAGGGAAGCCGAGCAGTATCTGGCAAACCGCTCACCAAAAAGCTGAGACGGCATCCACCGGGCCAGTCCTCAAAAAGGGCGAAGCACCCACAGAAATCGCCGGTGAACCGTGGCTTGAGGGACGAGCCAACACCGCCGCCATCTCCGCCTTCGTCGAATGCGTCGCCTAGCGAAGAATTGGCCCCCGAGATTATTTACCAGCTACCACCGCCAACCCCTTTATTACTCACGTGGTATGGAGCGGAGCAATTGAGCCCCAGGAACTCCGATGGGACTGGTTCGGAACACTCACCGCCGACTGAACACGAACCAGTAGACGACCCGCAGCCTACAGCCGAACAAGAAAATGAGGCTGATGATGAGCAGCAGCACGACTTCGCACAAGCCGAGAGCCCAGCCCCACCTCCAGTGAGAGAGAAACGCAAGATTCTCCTCGGGCTGCCGAACCGATACGTCGCCTTTGGATCCCCCGAACAGGTTACACGCTACTGAAAACTCACGGAACGAAAGGTAATCCTGTCGGTCTATCTTGATGAAATTATTTTGCGATAATTGGGATTGTATGATGATGTTATGACGTTTCTAAATGTATTGGGATGGGAGAAGTTGGCAACCGGGAATTGGGAAGTTTATGAAAACCTGACCTATGAATTTTTCAGCTCAATTTGGGAAGGGGATTTTGAAAAAAAAAGGGGACTTTTATTTTCGTTTAAATAGTAGAGGTTATAGCTGGGGGGTCGACCAGTTCGGTCGAGCACTTGGGTTGACTGCCAACCCCGAGGATGAAGATGACATGCCACCCAAAAATGCGATTTGGAAAATAATTACAAATGATGCCGGTCCATTTGTCGCGGGAAAAACTAAGGCCGCCGCTATTCGTAACCCGGTGATTCATTACGTTCAACACCTTATGGCATATACGGTCACCGGGAGATATTCAAATCAAAATGTGGTGCCGATTTTTGAGTTGCGGATTATATATGCGATGGTTTTCAGAAAAAAGGTGAAGTGTGTTAAGGATTTATTAATGCTGTTCACTGGGGAAGATGTCACGAAGAACCCAATCGTAATGGGAGATTTTGTCACGGCAATAGATCGGCACGCCGGGCTGATTTCAGCGGTCGATTTCCAGTTGGGGCAGTGGAAAATCGGACAAAACTCTCCTTAGAAAAATGGGCGTTTTGGAAAAAAGTGGAAGAATTTTTAAGTGGCGAATTTCAGCAGACGAGACGATAGCTCTACCTAACACCGATTATACTTTGCCATGGGAGGAGAAAAATTTAAAGATGTTGCACAGGAGCTTCCCAACCATTCCCTCGGACAACTTGGGGGCAAGGGCGCAGGCAGGCGGTGCAAGCACAAGCCGAGCAGGAGATTCAGCTACGGAGGCCGAGTTGAGGCGTCGAATCAAGTAGCTTGAGAGTCGAGCAGGAGATTCGGCTACGGAGGTCGAGCTGAGGCGTCAGATCGAGCAGCTTGAGGAGGGGCAGCGCGCACTTCAAGCCAAGTTGGATCGTTTGACCGATCAGCTGGAAGCTCTTCTCCCTCATTAGTCCGATGATTCCTACTCTAGACTTTTTTTTACTATCTTTTATTTTTCTTTTTCTTTTCTTTATTTTCTTAAGAGCTGTATGCTGAATTTTAAGTTTGGGGAAATAGGAGTCGGAATGATTAATTGAATTTGGAAACTGTGATGTAATATATTTAAAATTGTCTTTAGCTAAATTTGTGTGATCGAATCAAGTTCGTGTATTGGGGACTTAAGTAGGGCCTGACATAGGAAATGAGTGTGATTGACTAGTTTGATTTTAATTAGGGTAGTTCACTAGTCTTGATTTTGGATTTGGATAAAAGTGTGAGGGATTCATGGCACAAGCCCTTTTTTCGTGAGTTTTGATCCGTAGAGCAAATTATACATATACACATATATAAATAATTATACATATACATTCTCACTATTTCTTCTTGTGGGGTCGAGCGTGTTGTGTTCATGCTAGAACTTAATCAATTATACATGTCAAGACTATGTTAGTGTTCTCATACAGTAAAGTGATAAAGGCAATTAGGAATAACCCACTTGGCTTATATTTTTCCACCTCGACATAATCAACATTAGAAGCCCATTTGGACCTAAGCCTTATTCTTTGATCCAACACATTTTATTAGCCATTATCTAATTTTTGGTGAAAATTCATCCGTTTGAACCCTTGGTCAAGATTTGGTTGTGAATTAGGTGTATAACAAGAGGAAGGAAGGACGGGGAATTATCAAAAAGTGGGTGGTGAAGTGAAAAGAAAAGGGAGCTGAAATTAAAATAATAAAGATCGAAAAAAAAGTAGGGGCGGACGTAAAAATACCCCCCTCGAATGTTGTTAAAGCCACTGACCTCAACTGATCTTTCGTGGCTATGCAATTACATGTGCCTAAAAGGGTGCTCAAGGAAAGGATGGTGATTCATTGTTTGTAGGATTTGTTATGCATTTAATTTCATGATTAGTCTCGGCCAACGAATCCTTTATTTATCCTTTTTATCCTACACATACCTAAAGCTCCGTTACAACCATAAAAGCCCTTTGATTATATGCATGAGTTCATCCAAGTAGTTGAGATTTTATTTTTGTGCAAGTATGTGGTAATGACACACCATGTTTTGACGTGAGTGATTGCTTAATAAACCCTATATCTACTTGAGTGTGAGTGACCCCTTATGAGGCCATCGAATCTTCTCTCACTTGATGCCAATGAAGATGTTGATATTGGGTGAAGTACTTCAATTTTCTTCATACTTGTTCCTGATTATTTGTTCTCCCTTGAATATGGCTATCACCTTGGATTTTTCAATACTTGCTTCTTGAATTTATTTCACTCGAATTATGCTTGAGGACAAGCATTGGTTTAAGTTTGAGGAGATTTAATAGGACGAAAATAGTGTGATAAAATTATTGGTAATTATAAGGTTTTAATGAATTTTATGTTGGCACACTTGGTTATTTTCTACCTATTTATATTTTGGATGCAATTTACTTCACTTGACAAATTGTTGTTTAATCTAGGTGTTTGATGGAGTTTTTAAGCTTAAGGAACAATTTGGGCCATCAAACGGACCAAGCCAATGTGATTTGGGTTTAATCAAGAAACTGCACCTCGACACTGGGTGGACCAGTGTCAGTTCGGTGACCCAGTGTCGGCCCTGTTCCGAATATAATCTTACTTGGGCCCAAGAAACGACTCCAATCTGCCCCAATCAGTTCCAAAAGGCATAAAATCGGACCCTAGGCTGGGGAAAGGAATTTTAATTGACTAGAGAAGGAAAGACTCTAAAAGAATAAAAACTCAAGAAGGATATGAAGAAAGGAGATCCAATTAAAGAAGGAAACTAATATATAAGGGACTATTATAAAAGGAGGGGGGTCGGAGATTATCATTATCATTATTATTATTATTATCACGGCTGGAGCAGAGGAACAAGGGAGGACCGAGCCGCCATTCTCACCGAAGAAGACCGAGCCGCCATTCTCACCGAAGAGGACCGAGCCGCCACCGACGTGCGAGGAAGAAGACTACACCGTTTGAATTTCTTTCTTCTTTTGTCCACTATTAATTTGATGTTTTCTAAAGCCAATATGTCCGGCTAATTTTCTATTCTAGTTCTTAGTATAGTTTGAAACCGTATTTGAATTATTCATGTTTTAATCCCGTAGCGTACTCTCAACTCGAAATCTCTTGAATTACTTTTGTGTTATTGGATTCACTACTATGCCATATAATTTCTTGATTTGATTTGACCAACTAGATTAGGGGTTTTATGTCTCATGCTAGAAATTGAGTTGTAATCCGTAATTGTTGCAATTTTAATTTCACAAGTAGCAAACAATTGAATTTTCTCAATTGAGTAACACAAAATCGAGATCCCTTAAGTCGAGCTTATGAACTTAATATCTTGTCTATTTCATTATTTTGGTTTTTAATGCATCTAGCGAGCGAGATTTGAAGAGCTTGTTTTGAATCCATCGCCTAGATAGGTTTAATTAAAGAGCTTGTTTTAGTTAAATAAACTTAAGAAATAGTTGGGGTCAACAGAGCTTGTTGTTGGATTCGGAATAGGAGTTCATGAGATTAGAGAAGAGATAAGCGCTGCATTAAAACTTGAATTAATTCGAAACGGTGGATAACGGCACTAAGAACTAGATTATTCCTTAACTGATATTTTCGAATTTTATTACCGTTGTCTATTTTGATTTAATTTCTTTTAGGCAAGTTAATTGTTAGTAAAAATTAGTAAACTACAATCCCCCCTCGTTTTTATTTTATTTTAATTGCTAAAAGTATTTACCCCTTAAATAGCATGATTGATTTACAGTTCTCCGTGGGATCGACCTTTACTTGCCGATACTACTAGTTAGTAGAAGTAAGCCAAGGAAAAATAAAAATAACTAATTTTGACGCGTCACTACAGCGCGGTCAGAAAGCTCCAAAAGCTTCTCAATCTGGTCGTCGAACTCGAAAGATGTCTCCTGCGCCGGAATGCGACCTGCACATGAAGCAGATGATGAGCGATAGACAAAAAATGAACAGAACAGAAAACACAACACTCACGCATTTTTGCAATAAAGTGCGCAGGGATCCGAAGCTCCGCGTCCACGACGTCGGGCTCGAACTCATCCACCGAGCTCCTCCAAGACCCCCTATGTAAAACCATTGCTCCTTCCAGCTGTATATGGTCTCTGGCACATCCACCACCTCCTTGTGCATGGCATGCCGAGTGTAATACCCGGTTGTAATTCATTCATTATCATTCAGTAATTATCAGTCAGTAATTGCCACTCGGTAATTTTTTCACTCATTAATAATCACTCATCATTCATGATTCATTCATTTGTATTCTTCGTTTGAGTAATTTATCCATGTATTAGTTATCAATCGTCTTCATCTCCGTTTGAGAATCGAGACGAGAGTATTATCATAATCATCGTGATTGGTAGTCCTGTGTTGGAAGTATCACCTATTTCATTTTAGTGGACTTAATTACATTCATACGAGTTTTGTATGTCGGGTCATTCGCCTTTTGTAATGAGAAGACGGAGTTGTCGGATTTTTGTCACTTCCAGCAGTGAGTTACGGCCGTAACTAATCAGGCATTACGGCCGTAACATGCATTTGTTCTTAAGGATGTTTTGGCCGAAGGGATACGGCCGTAAGGATAGGTAGGCTATGGCCGTAACATGCGTTCGTGGTTTTCAGGACATGTCGGACGATGAGGGCTTACGGCCGTAAGGGTTGCGGCATACAGCCGTAAGTTGAGGCAGGTACGGCCATAAGGCTTGGATGGTTATGGCCATATGACTCGAGCAGGGTGCCCGGTCAGTTTGGACGAAGGTTTCATACGCCCGTAAGTCTTGCCGAGTATGGCCGCATCAGTCTAAATACGCCCGTAAGGCATGTGCGGGTACGGCCATATGTCTGTCGGGAGATTTTTCGACGAGGCCGAGTTACGCCCGTAAGGAGGGCTTTGTTACGGCCGTAAGGACGTTGACCTTGGAAGTTACGGCCGTAAGAGAGGTGAGTTACGGCCGTAACTCGGAGCTGTATTTAAAGGATTGAACGGGATTTTTATGCTCATTTCACCACTTCTTCATCTTGGTTCCGAGAGAGAGAGTTGGAGGGAGAGAAATTTCATCATCAAACACTTGTGTGTTCGGATTTCATCGTCTTCATTCGTTTGTGAAGCTTGGATAGCCGATTTAACACGTGTTCATCGGATCAAAGTGTGTGGATCTTCAATGGTAAATTCTTCAACATCTTGGATTTCGATTTTGTGTTGAGATATGATGTTTTGGACGTTATAATCATGTTGTATGAAGAGATATACATATGATTATGAGTTTGTGTGAATATTTATTGGATTATTGAAGGATTATTCAAGAACACTTTGAATATTGAGTTGGATTTGGGGGTTTTCGATTAGTTGTTGTTGAAATCACGAATTGGATATTCATATGAGATTATTGATTGTGTTGAAGATGTTTGTTAGTTTGAAACACTCCTTGGGGATTTGATATTGGTATAATTAAGGATTGGTTGTAAACAATCGAAGAGTGGTTACAGCGTGTTTGATATAATGCCCCAATGAAATTGGTTTAGTCGTATCGACGTTTTGAGTTAGTTATAATCGTGTTTGATTTGTATATTGAACGGATTGTTGGTAATTGTGTTATTCAAGGTTATTCGAGCGACCGACACTTCATTTAGGTCGTTTGTTCGTGGAAGCACATTCTTCACCGGTGTTGAGTAAGTTAATTCTTACTCGGTTAAAAGGATATTCATTCCTTTCGTTATTGTTCAGTCATAATCATAATTCATTCATAATGTATTAACCGTATTGAGACTTGTAATTGTCGAATAATCACTTCATTCATGAGGAACGACGGTTCCAATCATTTCATTGAGCTATCATTCACTTCACTATTATTTCATCTCGGTGAGTCATTCTTTACTTTGTCGGATTGTTATTCATTAATATTCATCATGGTCATTCTCGTTCATATGACCTTCTGGGTTCATATTGCGTGGCCGGGTGGTGATGTGTGAAATTTTTAGTCGGGCATATGATGGTCACGTGTTCGGGTTCACCGACACAATGGACTGTGCACACGGTAACGTACCTCCGTGAGACTAATTAGGTACAAGGGCGGGTGTATTCGGTCACTCGTCTTGTGCACATGCATATACCATTATGGCCGTACTACGATGCCCCTCTTCAGTTTAATTTCATAATTAAGATATATCATGATTGTGTATATTCAACTCTTGAGGATTGTTGTTCTGTGTAACTGACTCCGTTGGGGTACATTGTTTTCAGGTCATGGAAAGGCAAAGGCACGGGAAGAGAACGTTGACGGCGAGGAGTCCCAATGATACTAGTAGCGGGCCCCAGTCCTTTCAGTCATTCATGTTGTCTTCATTTTATTTCCGCTGCAGATTTCCGTTTGGATACTCATTTTCATTCAGTGTGGTATATTTTATCTCCATATAAAATATACATGTATTCTGTATTATCTTGGGTGTGTTGTACTTGAAACTCCTCTTCGGAGTAATTGATGATATAATGTGGTTCGGTACTACAATTATATTATTTCAGTCATTAATTTTCATCCGCCTGGTGGGTCCCAGTCGGGGGTCCGCGGCACTATAATAGTTGCCTAGTTTGGGGTGTTACAGAGTTGGTATCAGAGCGTGGTTTTGAATACTACCTTTCGAGTCATGTCTCATTTGAAATCATCGTTCACCAGACTAGTATCATTGGACTTCCGCATCACGTGTGACCTGTGCAAGAGCCAAGCCCCTCAGACCAAAGGACAGTAAGATTTCTGACGACATGGTATAATTTCTGGTAATAAGAATCACTCATTCATCATTCAACAGTCAACAATTCTCAGTCATCATTTCATTTTTGATCATGTCGATCATGTTAAATCATTAATCACTCAGTTCATTTCATTACTCAGTTGTTGATCGTAAGGATCGTATCATTAATCTTGTTAACTTGTTCAAGATAATCATTTCAAGAATTTCATCACATAATCATGTCACCTCAGTTAATCATTCATGTAATCACTGTGTTAGAGCGCGTATGCTCATTTTTATCATTTCATAACGTAATCATAATGAGGTACTCATGCGAGATCTATAATTATCATTTGGCCTTCCTACTCCAGTATGGAGAGAGCTGTCAAAGGACGCAGGGGGAGAGGCCGGGATGCGGGCCAAAACCCAGGGAATAATCATTCACAGTCAGGAAGTCGTACCCGGGATATAGCTCAATCAGAAGGTGTTCGGGTTGATCCACTCGCTTTTATGCAAGGCATGATGGCCCAGATGCAATTGCTTAATCACCAATGCGCTACTCTGACTGAATTAATCGAGAAAGCTCTTACTGATGAGCTTACTGCTAAGGAAATTGCTGAGCAACAACCTTCATCTGCTAGCAAGAAATCAATGAAGCGTAATCAGTCCGAAGGCGATCAGTCAACCTTCAAGAAGTCTCGTGTGGGCTCTACTTTTTCTGAGCGACCTCCTACGGCACGTAAACCTGCAGAACCTCAGTCCCAAGCGGCCAGTTCGGCCATCACCTGTTTCAACTGTGGAGTGCCGGGTCATTTCAGCACTAGGTGTTCGAGGCAGACTGTCACCTGTTTCAACTGTGGGATTGTCGGGCATAAGGTCCGTTTCTGCCGAAGAGACTCCAAGCATACTCTGGTGGCATCTCAGGCCCCGAATCAATTAGCGGTTCGGAATCAGGCCACTCAGCCTGTGCTGTTTAAGATGACGGGAGCAACTAAAGGCGGAGCTCATACTTATCAAACAGGAGCATCCAGTTCGGGGGCCGGCAAGCCCCGAATTCACGAGATGAAGAGGACCGACAATCTGGAGGCCGGAATGATCTCAGGTATACTCGAAATTCTATCCCAATCTGTGTGTACCCTTTGTGAGACTGGTACATCGCATTCATTCATTTTCGAGTCATGTTTGTGTAGACTACTTCTGGATAGTCCCACTAGTTGTGAGCCTTATGTCATTGGTCTACCAGACAGTAGAAGAATTTTCGGAAATCGTGAGTTTATGAATTGACCGAATTAAGCTTAATGACCGCGATTGGTTGGCGGACCTAGTCGTGGTAGATTTACCTAAGGACGATGTAATATTGGGTATTAATTGGATGGATCGTCATGATGCCATCCTCAACGTTCGTAAGCATATGGTCACTATCATTTCAATCGATGGAGTCGAGTGTGTATTTCGGGAGGTAATCCCAGTTGTTCCGAAAGAATCATTAATATGATGAAAGCAGTGAAATTTCTCAATCAGGGTTGTTCAATCATTCATTGTATCATTGTCATCGATTGACCGTTCTAAGGCAATCGAGATGTTCAATCATTCATTATATCATTGTCATCGATTGACCGTTCTAAGGGAATCAAGATGTTCAATCATTCATTGTATCATTGTCATCGATTGACCATTCTAAGGCAATCGAGATGTTCAATCGTTCATTGTATCATTGTCATCGATTGACCGTTCTAAGGAAATCGAGGTGTTAAATCATTCATTGTATCATTGTCATCGATTGACCATTCTAAGGCAATCGAAGTGTTCAATCATTCATTATATCATTGTCATCGATTGGCCGTTCTAAGGAATCGAGGTGTTCAATCATTCATTATATCATTGTCATCGATTGGCCGTTCTAAGGCAATCGAGGTGTTCAATCATTCATTGTATCATTGTCGTCGATTGGCCATTCTAAGGCAATCGAGGTGTTCAACCATTCATGGTATCATTGTTATCGATTGACGATGTATTCCCAGACAAGCTACCTGGTTTACCTCCACCGAGGGATGTGGAATTCACGATAGAGTTGGAGCCTGGTACGTCCCCATTATCGAAGGCACTGTATCGGATGGCCCCGACCGAAATGCAGGAACTAAAGAATCAATTGGAGGATTTGACCGAGAAGGGTTATATTCGACCGAGTGCATCCCCGTGGGGAGCACCAGAGTTAATTGTCAAGAAGAAGGACGGTTCTTTTCATTTGTATATCGATTATCTCTTAGATCAACTTCAGGGAGCTTCAGTATTTTCCAAGATCGACTTAAGATCTAGATATCATCAGTTGTGAATTTGAGAGTCAGATATCGTAAGGACGGCGTTGCGAACACGCTATGGTCATTATGAGTTTGTGGTAATGCCGTTTGGGTTAACTAATGCACCTGCGGTGTTCATGGAGTTAATGAATCGGGTTTTCATCGACTATTTAGATTAGCTTGTGGTTGTCTTCATTGACGACATTTTGATTTATTCTCATGACCGAGAGGAGCACGAGGCTCACCTTCATCAGGTTCTCGACGTGTTGAGATGAGAGCAACTCTATGGAAAGTTTTCCAAGTGTGAGTTCTGGACGTCTGAGGTGACGTTTCTCGGACATGTAATTTCGTTAGGCGGGGTACGTGTCGATCCTCAGAAGACGGAGGCGATCCGAGATTGGCAACCTCCGAAGAATGTTAAGGAAATCCGAAGCTTTCTCGGATTAGCAGGCCATTACTGGCGAGCTGTGGAAGGATTTTCTAAATCGCTCAACCAATGATGAACCTTTTTCGGAAGGATAAGAATACACATGGTCCGATGCGTGTCAGCAGAGTTTTGAGGAACTCAAGAGTCGTTTAATTTCAGTACCTTTCCTTACCTTACCGCAAGGGACGGAAAGGTTTGTGGTTCATAGTGATGCGTCCGGACACGGTCTCGGATGTGTACTAATGCAGAATGGGAAGGTTATTGCCTATGCTTCGCGGCAACTGAGATCTTACGGGGTCAATTATCCAACCCACAACATGGAGCTAACAGCCGTGGTTTTCGTGTTGAAGATTTGGCGTCATTATCTTTATGGTGTTACCTGTCAGATATTCACCGATCATAAGAGTTTGAAATATATATTTACTCAGAAGGAGTTAAATATGTGACAGAGGCGATGGTTGGAACTAACCAAAGATTATGATATTGAGATCATGTACCACCCGGGTAAGGCGAACGTGGTCGCCGATGCCTTGAGTCGTAAATCCATTCAGGAGCAAATGCTTGCTCGCTTAACAGTTCAGAATGAGCTTCAGCAGGAATTCCTAAGACCCGAGATCGAGGTCTGGTTACAGCTAGTGCAAGGGCAACTTTGCATGTTAGAGATTTCATCTCCACTTGAGGAGGTGATCAGAGTGAATCAGGGTTCAGACCCATTTTTGTCGCGCATCCGAGAGGATGTGGCTCAGGGGAAATTGGTCCACGAGGATGACTTTTGCAATTTAAGAATCGGTTATGCGTACCGGCGGATGACGAGTTGAAAAAACTCGATTTTGGGAGAACCTCATGCTACCCCTTATTCCATTCATCCGGGGTCTAGCAAGATGTACAAAGACTTGAAACAAGATTATTGGTGGAGTAATATGAATCGAAAGGTGACAGAATTTGTTTCGAGATGTTTAACCTGTCAGCAAGTCGAGATAGAGCATCAGCGACCAGCGGGTATGCTGAAACCTCTCCCTATTCCAGAGTGGAAGTGGGGGGATATTTCAATGGACTTCATCACGAGTTTGACGACTAGTCGTCGCGGCATGAATACAATTTGGGTAATTATGAACCGTTTAACTAGGTCAACTCATTTACTTGAGATTAAGGATACGTGGTGTCCCGAGAGACTAGCCCAGTTGTTCATCAAATAGATAGTGTGATTGCGCGGTACTCCTAAGAGTATTGTTTCTGATCGTGATGGACTATTCGTGTCACATTTATGGAAATCAGTTCATCATGCTATGGGAACTCATCTTAATTTCAGCACAGCTTTTCATCCTCAGTCTGACGGACAATCAGAGAGAACTATTCAGACATTGGAGGACATGTTGAGGGCATGTGTCCTCGATTGGAAAGATGATTGGGAAGCCCAGCTACCGTTGATCGAGTTCACGTACAATAATAGTTGGCATGCTTCGATTAAGATGGCACCTTACGAGGCCTTGTACAGTCGTCGTTATCGATCTCCTTTGTGTTGGGATGACTTATCAGAATCAATCGGCACCGAGCCTGGTATGCTTATAGCCGCCCGTGAGAAGGTTAGCTTTGAACAAGAGTCGTTTGTTGGCCGCTCAGAGTCGACAGAATCATACGCAGATAATCGTCGTCGACCATCAGAGTTCGAGACAGGTGACCACGTTTTGGTCAAGCTATCCCCGAGTCGAGGTATCTTCCGTTTCGAGAAGCGGGGAAAGTTGAGTCCGAGATTCATTGGACCGTTTGAGATTTTGGATCGAGTAGGCAGTCTGGCTTATTGATTAGATTTACCTCCGGCGTTGAGCCTAATTCATAATGTGTTTCAGGTCTCTCAGTTGCGGAAGTATGTTGCCGACCCGAGTCACATACTTCAGTTCGATGAAATCGAGATTGCGAATGATCATTCGTATGAGGAGCGTCCTATACGAGTCTTAGAGCGGCGAATCAAACAGTTGAGGAACAAGACGATTCCTTTGCTTAAAATTCAGTGGTCTAGACACGGAATCGAAGAGGCTACTTGGTAACCGAGGATAGTATGCGGGAGAGTTATCCCGAGTTGTTTGACCCTTAGTTTCGTTGACGAAACTCTTTTTAAGGGGGGGTATGTAATACCCGGTTGTAATTCATTCATTATCATTCAGTAATTATCAGTCAGTAATTGCCACTCGGTAATTTCTTCACTCATTAATAATCACTCATCATTCATGATTCATTCACTTGTACTCTTCGTTTCAGTAATTTAGCCGTGTATCAGTTATCGATCGTCATTCATCTCCATTTGAGAATCGAGACGAGAGTATTATCATAATCATCGTGATTGGTAGTCCTGTATTGGAAGTATCACCTATTTCATGTTAGTGGACTTAATTACATTCATACGAGTTTTGTATGTCGGATCATTCGCCTTTTGTAACGAGAAGATAGAGTTGTCAGATTTTTCTCACTTCCAGCAGTGAGTTACGGCCGTAACTAATCAGGTATTACGGCCGTAACATGCATTCATTGGCTTAAGGATGATTTGGCCGAAGGGGAGATACGGTCGTAAGGATAGGCAGGCTACGGCCGTAACATGCGTTTGTGTCCGCCGTCGGTTTGGAGGTTGATAGGGCGAAAATTGTCGCCATTGAGAAACTTCCCCCACCGAAGAATGAAAAAGCAATTAGGAGTTTTCTTGGGCACGTGGGTTTTATAGGAGATTCATAAAAGACTTTTCAAAAATCACTAAACCTTTGAGTAAATTATTAGAAAAAGATACCACTTTCGTTCTTTCTAACGAATGTTTGCAGGCATTTGAGACTCTAAAGAAGGCATTAGTGAGTGCTCCTATCCTCGTGGTACCGGATTGGTCTCAATATTTTGAGATCATGTGTGATGCAAGTGATTATGCGGTCGGAGCTGTGTTGGGACAACGTCGTGAGAAACTCTTTCGGGCTATTTATTATGCAAGCAAAACATTAGACGGAGCCCAACAAAATTACACAACTATGGAGAAATAAATGCTCGCCATGGTATTTGCTTTTGATAAGTTCCGATCATACTTAATTGGGACAAAGACGATAGTA
This sequence comes from Orobanche coerulescens, assembly GCA_033398695.1. NCBI lineage: Eukaryota > Viridiplantae > Streptophyta > Magnoliopsida > Lamiales > Orobanchaceae > Orobanche > Orobanche coerulescens. The sequence continues at coordinate 199,295,547 of CM065803.1, read as the reverse complement.
CACACGGACCACGCAACTATCAAATACTTGTTCGAAGAGAAAGATTCTAAACCTCGCTTAATTCGATGGATTCTTCTTTTACAAGAGTTTGATGTGGAAGTTCGAGACAGCAAAGGTTGTGAGAATGTGGTGGCTGACCACTTATCTCGCCTTGAGTACAAGAAGGAGGAGGAACCCGAGATCGAAGGGATTAAAGAAGAGTTTCCGGACGAGCGACTTTTTATGATAGAAGCTAAATTCCCATGGTTTGCTGACATTGTTAATTTTTTGGTCGCAGGTGTGCTAGCCCCGGATTTATCTCATTATTAAAAGAAGAAATTCCTACATGATATCAAGTTCTATATGTGGGATGATCCACTACTTTTTAAGAGATGTGCCGACATGATAGTGAGGAGATGTGTACCGCAAGAGGAATGGGATGAAATTCTTCAACAATGTCATTCTTCACCAACTGGAGGACATTTCGGAGCAACACGGACTACTGCAAAGGTGTTGCAAAGCGGATTTTATTGGCCTACGTTATACAAAGATTGATATCTATTCATTCAACAATGCGATAGATGCCAACGAGTGAGGAATATTTCAAGACGTCATGAGATGCCCCTGACCAACGTAATTGAGGTTGAACTATTTGACGTTTGGGGTATCGACTTCATGGGTCCATTTTCCTCATCATTCGGGAATAAGTACATTCTACTAGCAGTCGAGTACGTATCTCGATGGGTCGAGGCAATTTCTTCCCCAACAAATGATGCTCAAGTAGTAATGAAATTTTTAAAGAAGAACATCTTTTGCCGATTCGGAACTCCAAGAGCGTTAATCAGTGAACGGGGATCGCATTTTGTCAACAAAATCATGGATAAACTCCTTCAGAAATATGGGGTCCGATCAAAGATATCATTGGCCTATCATCCACAAGCAAATGGACAAGCCGAAGCGGCCAACAAAGAGATTAAATTAATCCTGGAAAAGACGGTGAGTACATCTCGGAAAGATTTGTCATCCAAGCTCGACGATGCACTTTGGGCTTATCATACGGCCTATAAAACTCCTTTGAACATCTCCCTATCAACTGATATTTGGTAAATCATGTCACCTACCTTTGGAATTGGAGCATAAAGCGATATGGGCGGTGAAAAGAATAAATTTGGATTTTGAGGTCATCGGAAAGAAAAGATTGCTTGAGCTAAATGAGTAGGAAGAATCCCGGGATGAATGCTACGAAAACTCTTGAATCTACAAAGAGAGATCTAAAAGATGGCACGACAAGATGATCGTTAAACGTGAATTTATGCCGGGGCAACAAGTACTTCTCTATAATTCAAGATTAAAATTGTTTCCCGAAAAATTAAAATCAAGATGGTCAGGTCCATTCGTGATCAAGAAAGTACTTCCACCCGGAATAGTCGAGCTCATGAGCAGAGACGGAGAGATATTTAAAGTTAACGGACAACGAGTCAAACACTACTATCATCCCAATCAAAAGGAAGCCGTATCCGTAATAATTTTGATCGAGCCATAAAAACTTCCAGTTGAAGATGTCCAGCTGGAGACGTTAAACTTAGCGCTAATTGGGAGGCAACCCAATAGTTTTTATTTTTATGTTTTGATCTTTTTCGCACTTTCTTTGTATTTTTACTTGTTGTATAACTAACCGGTTCAACTATTGGTGTTCAATTCGCAGTAAAAAGACCCGAGGACAAAACTGCACTTTCCAGGCATGTACGACACGGGCCGTGTCATTTGACATGGTCGGGTCGTGCAGGCAGATCATATCTCATTTTTTGTGCAGGTACGACACGGGCCATGTCATTTGACACGGTCGGGTCAGGGATCCAGTCGATTTTCACGTTCCACGCTAGTACGAAACGGGCCGTGTCATATGACATGGTCGAGTCAGGTATCCTGGTGTTTTTTTTTCTTTTCTGGGCTAGTTGAGCACGGGCCGTGTCATTTGACATGGCCGAGTTAGGCGGATAGAGAGTTTTACTAAAATTGAGACAGGTATGACACGGCCGTGTCATTTGACACGGGCCGTGTCAGTGGAGCAGTATAAAAGCTGAAATGGGCCGATTTCAACCATTATCTTCTTCCCCAAATTTCTTTCTTCCCCAAATCCGAAACTCTAACCCTGAATCCCCTACAATCCGTCAAAATCAAGCAAGAATCGTGGTAAATCTTACATAATAACAAGGTGTTCATCATTATTCCACAATCCTAGAGCTTCAAAGGGTAAGGATCGGACGAAAGCATCCCTCTCGTAGATCGTGATTTTCTTCATTTTCTTCATCTTTTCACTCCGAATTCGAGGTATGTTCCCGATTCCAAATGCTTAATTCTTGTTTATAATCGTCCTAAGATTGTTGAATGATGGATTATTGAGTCGATTTCTTTAGGGGAATTTTTCATGAGTAAAAATATGTTGAAATTTTGTTGGTGATTTTCGTGAATTACATGTTGGACATATATGATTGAGAGATTTTATTACATGTTTAAAATTATTGGGATGTAATATACAATGACAATTGGTGTTGAAATTTACGGTTGTGGTATTTTTGAAGAAACACTTATTTTGGGAAAAATGTGCAATTGATAATAAGTTTGGGGGAGCGTATATTATCGATAAATAGTGACTTTGAGCTTTTGTGAAACAAATAATAATCGATGAATCTCTTGCAGAGAAATGGCCAGAGGTCGAGGACGAGGAAATGCCCAACAGGGACGTGGTGCGGCTCAAAGGGGACGAGGAAGACCCACAATGGAAATTGAGCAACCGGCGAGAATACCGACTCAAGAGGCTGTCGAGACGCCCGAGACTTATGGAATTGAACTCCTGCAAAGCCGCCTAGCACGATGGGAGATATTGGGGCAGAAAAAAATGCTCCTTCACTCGATGGTCGGACGAAGAATGCATGACGGCGATGGGAATAAAAGACGATGTCATGAAGCTGCTGGAAAGAATAAGTTGGACGACGCTAATGACACAACATTGGGCCACCTACCGTTGTCTCACATTAGAATTCCTTAGTACGCTTACTGTTAAAAGAGACCCAATCACCCATGAGCCGACCACTTTGGAATTCCGTCTAAACAACAAGAATGAAAAACTATCTCCCGGTGAATTGGATGCTATATACGACACTCGAAGGTACGGAGAATACCGAATCAATCGGTTTGAGTGTGAGACATATTGGCGGGCAATGGTTGAGTATTCAGGGAGCGATGCACGTCCCTACATCCCAAAGTCGGCAAAAGGATCCTCACTTCGCAATCCTATCCTCCACTATCTACACAAGGTAATTGCGAGCACTATCTTCGACCGGAAAGAAACAGGGCCAATCACTCAACGAGAGTTGTACGTTCTATCTCATATACTCGATGGAACGGATCCAGCAACCGGAGCTATTTTAATGGATCATTTTGAGGATGTTGCTACTAAACTGAGAGGGGATATTTGGATAGGGGGTTTAATTACCCCTATCTCACTTCATCTTGATGTATCACTAGAAAACCGAACTCCCCTTCCGGGAAATATGCTCCTATCTGTGCAAGTCATGAAGTTGATGAATATCCTGGACTATGACTCTCGTGTTATATTCATCTAGAATGACGGCGATCATTTCCTACTCCCGAATACAACTTTGACAACTATTGATAGTATTCGGGATTTAGGAAATATACAAATAGCCATGGAGGCGCATAAATTGGCCCGAGAAGCAGCTGGATTGATCTCTCCTAGTGATAGAAACTTTGCTCGGAATGTTCGTCCTAGGCGTACGGAAAATGAGGATAGAACCGAGAGGATGCGAGAATAAGATAGAGCGGAAAGAATGGAGGAGGAATTTGCCTATGAGAGAGGCCCATAAGACGAAATAGAGATGGAAGAGGAAGAAAAAAGAGAGAGGGAACGGCCCGAGTCATCGAGACAGGCCGAATCAAGACATGCCACATCTCGGTCATCACTTAGAGCGGAATTTGAGGCATTCCGAGAGGAGACCCGACAAAAACTTGATGAGATGGGACAGAAACAAGACGAGATGCTGGACTTAATGCGAAAAATGCACGAATGGCATGTCCAACAAGGCCACTACCCTCCACCAAATCAGTAAAACCGGTTGTAAGTATTTCTTGACCCAAAGTTTTTATTGTTTAAATACTATACCCCCTTCGTGTGTATACTCTTTAATTCAAGTTTGGGGGGAGATATTGGGTCAAGAAATACTTATATTGTTTGTTTGTTTTTATTTTGTCTTTTGGATTTTGGTTTGGATTTTGGTGTGATTTTGATTTGCGTTTTTAGTGTGATTTTTTTTGTTTTATTTTGGTGTGTTTTATTTGAACTCGGTGTGTTTGGAGTATGATGAACTTAGATGAAACTCGAAAGAATGAACTCTTGTCTTGGATGCCTTGGGATTTATTTTGTTATTTTGATATGCAAATCGAGGAAAATTTGAAGAGAAAAAAATTGTAGAATAATTAAAAGGGTGTGAAATTGAATAAATAGTATACTACCTTGGAAATATGAGCAATCCTAACTTGTGAGATTTTGAGCCTTTGTGCATCATTAAATATGCAAGTTTCATTGTTGAGTGTACCATTCATATTCTAAGACTCTAGAACTTGCCCTGGTATCTTATTCAAAACTACAAGCGTGTGTGCAAATTAGTGAAAGTGATTTTAGGCGATTTTTTTTATTAGCCCTTTATACCTTTTGGCCAACCCGAAAATTATTTCCCTAGTTAGCCCGATTGAGCTTAAAGTCTATTTCTTGTTAGCCATATTTTGAGCTTTCTGTTCCATTATAAATTCTTTTTCCCTATACTTGAGCTTGTTAGAACAAAAATTGGTAAAAGAATGGAATAATATGTGTGGAGATGAATGGGAAAAGATTATCATGGTTCAAGATGGAGTTGGTTCTAAATGATTTATCAAAATAAACGGTGAGGTGGAAATGCTGTGATGATGATGTTGTCCGCTCTATGAAAAATCACACGGAGTTTACATGAATAAAGGGCAATAAATATGAAGAGGCGAAAATAAAAAATAAATGGAGCGATAAGGGGGAATGAGATTGCGATTTCTACTTTCGAAAAAAGGCGCTTATTGCGATTCAAAGGGTTGAAGTAAGTAAATTCCAGGGGAAATAAATTTTAGAAGTTCAAATTGAGCGAATTGATTACCGAGATGATGTTCTAATTTGCTCAAGTTAAGTCACTTTAAGCTATATTTATCCTACCCCGACCAAAAAGCCTACATTACAACCGATAAAGTCCTTTTTTATTCGCCAAATTTGCATGCACAACCAGTGGTAGAGATGTAGACGATTGGCAAGCCTATGGGGGTTTTTATTTCATTGGATGAGTTTTGAGCGTCACTTATCCCATTATACACTTTGAGAGTGAGGGAATACACTTGACCAGCGAGGTTTGTATTATTCAAGTATTAGCTATAATGTTAAGGAAGCACCCCAGAGATTTACATACTTTATAGAACTCGACTTATTTATTTCTTGAGGCGTATTGAGGAATTTTTAAAATGATCCTTTGAGGTATGTTGAGGGACGAGTTCCCTTAAGAGTGGTTATTTTGAAGTGCATTGCTCGGGACGATCAACGTTCAAGTTTGGGGGATTTTGATAACACTCATTTTTACACATATTTTTGCGAAGATTTTCCGGGTTTTAAGATCCTAAAATGTGTAGAATTGTGTCGTTTGTGCTCATATTATGTTTATTGGACTCGATCACGCTTAGGTACATTTTATTGATTTTATAGGTACTTTATGGACATTGATCAAGCAAGAACGAAGTCTCAAACCCCGATACATATCAAGCAATGCAGAAACGAGAGATCGAGCCTAAAAAGGAGTCAAAACGGACCAACACGGGCTCGGCCGTGTCATTTGACACGGGTCATGTCAATAGCTTGGCCGTGCCATATTGACACGGTCGGGTTTCACGTCCAGGCGATTGTGTCAATTTTAGAGGAGTATGACACGGGTCGTGTCATTTGACACGACCGTGTCACTTGCTCGGCGGTGTCAGCTGACACGGTCGAGTTCCCTGTCCAGCAACCATTGATGTTTCTAGAGCACAATGACACGGTCCGTATCATTTGATACGGGCCGTGTCACTTTTCGATGGAAAAATCACTTTTTGACATTTTTGCAAGATTTGAGCAAGAAAAATGGTATTTTTGGCCTTATAAAAAAGGATCTTGGGCTAGACTTGAAGATATTCTGATTTTGAAGAGTTTTTGAGAGATTGGAGAGAGAAAACAAACACAAGATTGAGAGCTTTTTTGTAATATCCGGATTTATTATTGTGTATTTTATCTGTATTTGAACCCTATATTATTTGGAATTGTGATCTCGATAATTGGAGTATGATGTTTATCACATTTGTATCTTTGTACATAAGTATAACAAACATGCAAAATTTCTCATGCAAACTCGTGATAGCGCACGCTAAGAAAGTAGCTTAACGTGCGTTATCGTCTACAACTATCGCGCGCTACGAATGAGGAATTGTGTGCGCTAGGTAGTCAATTATTGAGCTAAGCGGCTTGCACATGCGCCAGCCGGACGTGGGTCCGTATAAGATTCCCGCGGGCGAACCTGGATAGATTTGAAGTCAACGCTAGTTAGTGTGCGCTAAGGATATGGATATAGCGTGCGCTAATTTACGTACGTACAGAAATGTTATAAATGGGACAGCAACCCATTTTACTTAGTTTACATTTCCTTCGCCTACACTTCGTTCTTGAGAGACCTTAGAGCCTTATATCTTCCTTACACATACATAAACCACCTCTACTTGATCATTGGAGATTGGATATCACTTGTGATTGATCATTGAAGTGGAGTAGCACCTTGGATTGGCATGCAAACAATCAGAGTGGGATTCTACCTTTTTGGCTCAGTGACTTCTTCATCTTAAGGTATGTTAATTCTATCTCCAGCCTTAGATTCGTGTTCTAAAGAATAAGATGATCATGCTATCGAGATATTGAGTTCCATCGATGAATTATTCAAACAAACATCCTGTTTAGAAGTGGGAATGATTATACTTATAATATCATCGTTGGAACATCGTAGTTGGAATTGTTAGTTCACCTTCCAGATGAAGTCTGAATGTGTAAATGGAAATGGAATCTAGTGCATCAACCTGAGATCACGAACTTCACATGAGAATGATAATCGAGTTGGATATAAGAGTTGTGATGATATTCATTTCCTTGAATTCAAACATATTTGAATATGTAAGATCATTCATAAGTTTATGAGCATGACATGTAGATGGATAACGTACGTTAATCACTGAGGAGTTCATAAATTTCATCACCGTTAGAACGGTCTGCTGCCCAGTAGTGAAGCTGCCATGCACGCTTAGCGTGCGCTAAGCTATACAGATTAACGTACGCTATCGGGCATGTTTAGCGTACGCTACGTTTGGTACGTAACGTACGTTAAGTCATCAGGCGAGTCAGTCGGCTGACCAGAGAGGATTGTCGATACATAGTTAGCGTACGCGTTGTTTACGTGCGCTAACGAGCAGGCTTAACGCACGCTACGTAGAATACGTAGCGTACGCTAAGCAGTTCAGGCAGATTACGTTTTATGAACTTTCGGCCGTAAATTGGATTGTTAGACATTCGTACGACGTGAGATAAATTCTATATTAATTCTTTTGTTAAGGTTTGAGTTTGCTACGTGATTAATCGAAGGGGCGACCTTCGAGTGTTTCGTTTTCGTGGAAGTGGTATTCTTGTCTTCGAATCGAGGCAAGTACCTTAATTGTTTTATATATTGATGTTATACATATTGTCGTGCATATATGTCGTTGTTGTATGTCCACCTCGTGTTGGTCCGATGGGATCATCGGGGGATCTATGCTAGCGTGCGCTGGATCATCGGACGGGTTTTTCCACCTCGGGTTGGTTTGACGGAATCATCGGGGGGTCTAGGCAGTGAACACTGGATCATTGGAATTACCTTGTGTATGTTGTGATATCATGTTGTGATATCATGTTGTGATTATCATATGTGTATGTTATTATTGAGTTTCTCGCAGGAGAAGACTCGTTGGTTCTTTTGTCATTTATGTTATTACTATTCTTCGTGAGATGTTGAATAATATATTGTGGTACTTGTACTAGCAATCATTATGCTAACCCCTTCGGGGGTGAACATTTGTTTATGTTCAGGATCCAGGAGAGCAGGGAAACAACCACTGGAGTTGCATGACGACGAGGGTGCAGAGTGATGTTCCGGCCGGGTTTATTTGTTTGTTGTTTGTATCGTTTTAATAAGTACTCGAGTACGTAGTCGTTTATGATGATTTGGATTTGGTGATGTATTAATACTTTTCCGTTGAACATTCGTATTTTCAGTATTGGTCAGAACTGTTGTATCTTATTTCCGTTATTCTCATACGTTGGTATCTGTTAATGTCTTTTCAGTTCTTTAGCCTTGTAAATCCTTATGTAAAGGATTTACGGCGCTGTAATATTCCTGAATATATCGGGGGTGTTACAGAATATGGTATCGGATCTAAGATTATAGATATCTTGGCCATTGGGTTAAAATAGGGGTCATATATGTCTTTTGAGGTAACCGGTCGTGAATAACATCACTGTACTGTCTACATCTTCGTGCGAACAGTGGTTGTAAGTTTCTAAACTCTATCTCATCCTTTACATGTTGTATCTTTTTATACTTGAACATTAGAACGATATTATTTCCTGTATATTGAGTATTTATGCTTACAGTATGTTGAGAGGTGGACGTGGACGTGGTCGTGGTCGCGGACGCGGACGAAGGAATGCAGAAAGAGAAGCTTCGCCTTCTAATCAGGCCAGCCACAGCTCAGGCGAGCCGCAAAGATCTATTAATAATGAACCGGAACCTGCTGTGCCTGAAATCCTTCGTCAGGTGGTGAACCAGATGACTCAGTTCGCCCAGGTCGTGGATCGAATGCAGGTGGCGGTGGGATTACAGCAGAGAGATAGACAGCAAGGGATCCCAGACATGGGAAATCGAGGTGACCGATGGCTGCAAGAGGTGGCGAAGATGCAACCACCCAAATTCGACGGCTTTTTTGAGACTCCCACATGGGACCATTGGTTGAAGGAATTGGAGAAAAATTTTGCCGGAATTAATTGCCCAAACGACCGGAGAGCCTCTATTGCTCAGTACTTTCTGATAGGTGAAGCATCCGAGTGGTGGGAAGCCATCCGGCCTGCAGATCATGATGCTGACTGGACAGAATTTAAATTGATGATGGAAACTCAATACTGCCCTCGCCCTGTGAAGGAAGCCAAAGTTCGGGAGTTTTTCTCCGCTCAGCCGTCAGACGAACCTGTATCCCAGATAATTAAGACGTTTAACCAGTAGCTAGCATTTGTTCAACATCTGGTCAGAACAGATGCAGAAATGATGATCCATTTTGATATGAGAATAAAACCAGAAATCCAGAGGTACATGTCCGGTTTTGAATGTACCACTCTCCGTCAATACCAGGATAAAGCATTGGCGTACGAAATCAAGGAAGCAGCAATGGAGAAGTTTACGGAATCTAAGAAGCAGAAAGTCTCTGGTACTTTTACAGAGCACAAGAGCAGCGGGCCCCGCACGGCCCAATCATCTTTTCATTCTTTCAAGAAACCTCCGCACCCATCTAGGATCGGAAAGAACTTCGGAGCAGCATCAACCATGACAGATGTCACCAGGAAATGCTTTAATTGTGCCCAGACAGGGCACTATCGATGGAATTGCCCCCTACCTGCCGTGACTTGTTTTGATTGTGGACGGGAGGGACATCGTGCGGTGTTCTGTGAAGAGGCTGCAAAGTCTTTTAGAGCCCGTACACATGATCGATTCGAAGGAAGCTAGTATCCAACAGACGCAGCAAAGTGTATAGATGCCTCAGAATTTTGGCCGCGGACGAGGCAGAGGACAGTGGGACCAAAAGGGTACATCGAGTGTCGGATTTGTTCCCCCATGTCTGTACGAGATGAGGAGAACAGACGATCAGGATGCTTCAGTCGCATCATGTACTGTTCAGATCCTTTCCCATCTAGTTTTCGTTTTATTCGATACAGGAGCTACGCATTCATTTATATCCTTATCTTGTGTAAATCGTTTGAATATTTCTGGTTTTCATAATTGTGAACCTTATGTTGTGGGTTTACCGAGTGGAGAGAGGATTGTTGGAAACTTAGAAACTAGAGATTTCCCTGTATCATGTGGAGGTAGAGAGTGGCTCTCAAATCTGATTGTGATAGAAATGCAAGGAGACGACCTGATACTCGGAGACGATTGGCTTAATCAATATGGAGCTATTGTAAACTACCGAAGGAGGAATATATCGCTGATCGCTGACGATGGTTCCGAAATACTATTTGAAGGATGGAAACCAGGAAGCTCAGGAAGGTTGATCAAGGCGATGAAAGCTGTCAAATTGTTGAAACAGGGCTGTACTGGATACTGGTGTTATGAAATGAAGAAAGAAGACGAAATTGTGGAACTTTCATCCATTCCTGTTGTGAACGAGTTTCCAGATGTATTTCCTGACGAGTTACCTGGATTACCTCCACGACAGGATGTAGAATTTGCCATCGAGCTGGAACCTGGAGCTACACAAATTTCTAAGGCGCCGTATCGTATGGCACCCACGGAGATGTATGAACTAAAAAAGAAGCTAGAGGAGTTACTGGACAAAGGCTATATCCATCCAAGCATTTCGCCCTGGGGAGCACCAGTTCTTTTTGTCCGGAAGAAGGATGGATCGCTTCGACTGTGTATTGACTATCGAGAGATGAACAAAATGACGATTAAGAACAAGTATCCGTTGCCACGGATTGATGATTTGTTTGACCAGTTACAAGGAGCAACAGTATTTTCTAAAATCGATCTGAGATTAGGATATCATCAGCTGAGGATTAAGGAATCTGATGTTCCGAAATCGGCATTCAGAACTCGCTACGGACACTATGAGTTTGTAGTGATGCCGTTTGGTCTCACTAACGCACCTGTTGTATTCATGCAATTGATGAACCGAGTGTTCATCGAATATTTGGATAAATTTGTGGTTGTGTCCATTGATGACATTTTAGTTTATTCCAAGAGCACGGAAGAACATGCGCAGCATTTGTGGATTATATTAGAACTTTTGAGAAGCGAGCAATTGTACGCCAAACTTTCTAAGTGTGAATTCTGGCTAAAGGAAGTAATGTTCCTTGGCCATGTGGTATCAGCTAAAGGAGTCCGAGTAGATCCTCAGAAGATCGAAGCGGTTAGGGATTGGAAGCCTCCAAAGAATGTGAAAGAAGTCCGGAGTTTCTTAGGACTTGCTGGGTATTATCGTCGGTTCGTGGAAGGGTTTTCCAAAATTTCCCGCCCACTTACTCGACTACTGCAGAAAACACAAAAGTTTGAGTGGAACAAGTTATACCACAATAGCTTTGATGAATTGAATAAGAGATTGATGACAGCACCGATTTTAACACTTCCACGGGGAACTGGAGGATTCATAGTTTACAGTGATGCTTCGAACCAAGGACTCGGATGTGTATTGATGCAGAATGATAAGGTGATCGCTTATGCGTCACGACAGCTGAAACCTTATGAAGTGAATTACCCAACGCATGATTTGGATCTAGCAGCAGTAGTTTTTGCTTTGAAAATCTGGAGGCATTACCTGTTCGGGACTCACTGTCAGAACTTTACGGATCACAAGAGTCTCAAATACATCTTCAGTCAGAAAGAGTTGAACATGCGGCAAAGGAGATGGCTGGAACTTATTAAGGATTATGACTTGAAGATTCTTTATCATCCACGCAAAGCAAATGTAGTGGCCGATGCACTTAGCCGCAAGCCTATTTCTATCCAGATGCTGGAGACTCTGACCTCCCAGCTCAGCATTCAATGAGAGATGATTCGAGAAGGAATTGAAGTATGGTTACAAAGAGTCCAAGGACAACTGTGCGTGATGGAAATAACTTCATCTTTAACCGAGGAAATCAAATCTAAGCAGGCAGATGATCCTATGATGATTCGGTTACGTGATGAAGTGATCAAGGGGAAGGCCCCCGGATTCATAATTCATGATGATGGAGTTTTGAGATTTCAGAACCGACTCTGCATTTCCGATGTCGATGTTCTGAAATAGACGATTATGAAGGAAGCTCACAGCTCGCCCTATTCTATCCACCCGAGCACCAGTAAGATGTATAAGGACTTGAAGCAGAACTTTTGGTGGGGCAACATGAAGAAAGATGTAGTGGACTATGTTTCGAAATGCTTGACTTGTCAGCAGGTTAAGATCGAGCATCAACGACCTGCTGGAATGCTGAAGCCGCTCCCGATTCCTGAATGGAAGTGGGAGGACATATCGATGGACTTTATCACTAGTATACCGAGAACCAAGAGAGGAATGAACATGATTTGGGTGATAGTTGATCGTTTAACCAAATCATCTCATTTTCTAGGCATTAAGGACACGTGGGGACCAGAGAGGTTGGCACGGATATTTATTTCGGAGATAGTCCGACTGCATAGTACGCCGAAGACCATTATTTCTGACCGAGACGGTCGCTTTGTATCGCATTTTTGGAAAGAAGTTCATAAGGCCTTGGGGACCGAATTGAACTTCAGTACATCTTATCACCCGCAGACTGACGGACAATCCGAGAGGACTATTCAAACGGTGGAATATATGCTAAGGGCTTGTACCTTTGATTAGTCAACCGACTGGGAAATTCATCTACTGTTGATTGAATTTACCTACAACAATAGTTGGCATGCTTCCATTAAGATGGCACCGTTTGAGGCCTTGTACGGGAGGAGATGCAGATCGCCCCTATGTTGGGACGATTCATCAGACTTGATCGGGACAGAACCAGAGTTGATCGTACAGACACGAGAGAAGATAGCCTTGATTCGTGAAAAGTTGTTGACCTCCCAGAATCGACAGAAATCTTATGCAGACGTATGTCGTCGCCCATTGGAGTTCAGTACTGGAGACCACGTACTTTTAAAGGTTTCTCCTACTCGAGGAATCTTTCGTTTTGGAAGGAAAGGAAAGCTGAGTCCAAGATATATCGGACCATTCGAGATCCTCGAGAGAGTTGGAGAGTTGGCATACAGATTGGCATTACCGCCATCATTGAGCCATGTTCATAATGTGTTCCATGTAACGCAGTTACGGAGATATATACCAGATCCTAGTCATGTCATTGATTTCGGCGAAATCGAAGTCGCTCAGGATGGAACGTTTGAAGAAAGACCAGTCAAAATACTCGAGAGTCGAGTTAAGCAGTTGAGGAACAAACCAATCATTTTGGTCAAAGTTCAGTGGTCACGCCACAGAGTGGAAGAAGACACTTGGGAAACGGAAGATAGCATGAAGTCCAAATATCCAGAGTTATTTCCGTCTTGAGTTTCGGGACGAAACTCCTTTTTAGTAGGAGAGTATGTAATATCCGGATTTATTATTGTGTATTTCATCTGTATTTGAACTCTGTATTATTCGGAATTGTGATCTCGATAATTGGAGTATGATGTTTCTCTATTTATATCTTTGTACATAAGTATAACAAACATGCAAAATTTCTCATGCAAACTCATAATAGCGCACGCTAAGAATGTAGCTTAACATGCGTTATCGGCTAAAACTAGCGCACGCTACGAATGAAGAATTGCGTGCGCTAGGCAGTCAATTATTGAGCTAAGTGGCTAGCACATGCGCCAGCCGGACATGGGTCCGGATAATATTCCCGCGGGCAAACCTGGATAGATTTGGAGTCAACGCTAGTTAGCGTGCGCTAAGGATATGGATATAGCGTGCGCTAATTAACATACATACAGAAATGTTATAAATAGGACAGCAACCCATTTTACTTGGTTTACATTTCCTTCGCCTACCCTTCGTTCTTGAGAGACCAGATAGCCTTATATCTTCCTTACACATACATAGACCACCTCTACTTGATCATTGGAGATTGGATATCACTTGTGATTGATCATTGAAGTGGAGTAGCACCTTGGATTGGCATACAAACAACCGGAGTGGGATTCTACCTTTTTGGCTCAGTGACTTCTTCATCTTAAGGTATGTTAATTCTATCTCCAGCCTTAGATTCGTGTTCTAAAGAATAAGATGATCATGCTATCGAGATATTGAGTTCCATTGATGAATTATTCAAACAAACATCCTGTTTAGAAGTGGGAATGATTATACTTATAATATCATCGTTGAAACATCGTAGTTGGAATTGTTAGTTCACCTTCAAGATGAAGTCTGAATGTGTAAATGACAATGGAATCTAGTGCATCAACTTGAGATCACGAACTTCACATGAGAATGATAATCGAGTTGGATATAAGAGTTGTGATGATATTCATTTCCTTGAATTCAAAGATGTTTGAATCCGTAAGATCATTCATAAGTTTATGAGCATGACATGTAGACGGATAACGTACGTTAATCACTGAGGAGTTCGTAAATTTCATCACCGTTAGAACGGCCTCTGCTTGATAGTGAAGTGCCATACGATTAGCGTCGCTAAGCTATGCGGTGCGTCTGCTATCGGGCATGTTTAGCGTCGCTACGTTTGGTACGTAATGCGTTAAGTCATCGAGCGATCGATCGGTGACGAGAAGGAGCCGATACATAGTTAGCGTACGCTAGGCTTTGTTGTTTACGTGTGCTAACGAGCAGGCTTAACGCACGCTACGTAGAATACGTAGCGTACGCTTAGCAGTTCAGGCAGATTACGTTTTATGAACTTTCGGCCGTAAATTGGATTGTTAGACATTCGTACGACGTGAGATAAATTCTATATTATTTCTTTTGTTAAGGTTCGAGCTTTCTACGTGATTGATCGAAGGGGCGACCTTCGAGTGTTTCATTTTCGTGGAAGTAATATTCTTGTCTTCGAATCGAGGAAAGTACCTTAATTGTTTTATATATTGATGTTATACATATTATCGTGCATATATGTCATTGTTGTATGTTAGGAGAAGACTCGTTGGTTCTTTTGCCATTTATGTTATTACTATTCTTCGTGAGATGTTGAATAATATGTTGTGGTACTTGTACTAGCAATCGTTGTGCTAACCCCTTCGGGGGTGAACATTTGTTTATGTTCAGGATCCAGGAGAGCAGGGAAACAACCACTGTAGTTTCATGACGACGAGGGTGCAGAGTGATGTTCCGGCCGGGTTTATTTGTTTGTTGTTTGTATCGTTTGAATAAGTACTCGAGTACGTAGTCGTTTATGATGATTTGGATTTGGTGATGTATTAATACTTTTCCGTTGAACATTCGTATTTTCAGTATTGCTCAGAACTGTTGTATCTTATTTCCGTTATTTTCATACGTTGGTATCTGTTAATGTCTTTTCAGTTCTTCAGCCTTGTAAATCCTTATGTAAAGAATTTACGGCACTGTAATATTCCTGAATATATCGGGGGTGTTACATTTTTCATCCAAAAAGAAGGAGATTTGAAGAAACCAAGGAAGAACACCTCAAGAATATTTGAAGGCTTCAACCGGGATCAATCAAGACACCATCTGAGTTTTATCTTCTTCCTATCTTTTATTCATTTTGTTGTTTTATTTAGCATGAACATGATGAAAATGATGATTATTAACCTTTATTTCATTACCATGTCCGGCTAAACTCGTTAGATTCCGAGTATGGGAGTACGTTGATTTATTATGGTTTTGAGGGATTGATGATTATATATATCTAGTGTGATTTCTTTATCACATACTTGGTTTTGATTCATGTTTAGACACTTGATCAATGTTTTTACATGTTAAACTTAATTGCTCATAATTCGAGAGAAGAGGGCATTAATAGGTTTCGAGTATTTGACGTAGTGAATTACGAGATTGAGAAATCGGTGATGAGCTATGATGGTGTTTAATCTTATGAACATTTTGGAGTTAGATAATTTATAATAGATGGAGGCGTTGTTATAGGTTGTTTAATCTACGTTTTAATGCATCTAGAGAGAGACTTTAGAATATTGTTGTGATTATCATTTTGGAGACGCACTTAGAACTTTTTGGAACCAATCCCGACTAAACTTAGTAATCAACGGAAACCTAGCCTTGGAATCTACCTTTCTAAACTCTTGCAAATCGCTTTATTTCGGATATTTTCAATTGTTTTAATTTATCGTCTTCATTATATTTTATTTCATTAACCATCCATTCACCTTTCGATTGTCTAGATAAAACCGGAATCATTATAATCTAGTACTCAACACAATAAGAATTTTTAGTCTCTGTGGAATACGACCTTGCTCGCCACTTTCTATATTTACTCCGTACACTTGCGGATTGTTTAAAAATATAGCGAACAAGTTTTTGGAGGGCATTAATAGGTTTCGAGTATTTGACGTAGTGAATTACGAGATTGAGAAATCGGTGATGAGCTATGATGGTGTTTAATCTTATGAATATTTTGGAGTTAGATAATTTATAATAGGTGGGGACGTTGTTATAGGTTGTTTAATCTACGTTTTAATGCATCTCGGGAGAGACTTTAGAATATTGTTGTGATTATCATTTTGGAGATGCACTTAGAACTTTTTGGAACCAATCCCGACTAAACTTAGTAATCAACGGAAACCTAGCCTTGGAATCTACCTTTTTAAACTCTTGCAATTCGCTTTATTTCTGATATTTTCAATTGTTTTAATTTATCGTCTTCATTGTATTTTATTTTGTTAACCATCCATTCACCTTTTGATTGTCTAGATAAAACCGGAATCATTATAATCTAGTACTCAACACAATATGAATTTTTAGTCTCTGTGGAATACGACCTTGCTCGCCACTTTCTACATTTACTCCATACACTTGCGGATTGTTTAAAAATATAGCGAACACTTCTCCGCACTTGAGTTCGATTCTTGCGAATCTCATTCGAAACTGTCGTTTCGGGTTTCTCGTAAGTTCATTTAACGTTGTCATACGTGTTGTGAGCTTCGGTTTGATTAACCGTTGTCGTATCGTGATTTTTCGGATTTTTGGGACCGTTTTGTAATTTCCCAAAGTTGTGGATATCCGTCGTCGTACCCATTTCCGAGAATACTGTTGCTGTCCTTCTAAGTCGTTAGCGCATGCTATACTTATTAGTTAGCACGCGCTATGGTAATGTAATACCCGAGATCTTCATTCCGGTTTCGTTGAATTTTCTTCGGTAGAACGGACTGTTGTCGTCCACGTCTTTGGAATCGCATGCTTGTACTATGGTACGTTGAGTTTTGTAACTTGTTCGTTATTGTTTTGGATCATAGACGGTGCGTTCGCGTGATTGAGACATCATCGAGTATCGAGCCGGGCAGTCGGAAGGCTGGCTGGGCAGATTATGGCCGTAAGGACTGGCCGATTACGGTCGTAAGGCATCCGCACATCTTGGCCTGGGAGGACTCGGTTACGGTCGTAAGGTCCATCAGGTTACGTCCGTAAGGCTTGTTACGGCCTCTAAGCGCTGGCCGATTACGGACGTAGTGACTCGACAGATTTCAGTCAGTGGCCCCTGGGAGTTCAGTTACGGCCGTAAGGCTATGCCGATTACGGCCGTAAGGTTGGATTGTTGCATGTGCAAGGCTTTCGGCCATTACATTCACTATCGGCAATTGACCGAGTTACGACCGTAAGCCACTGCCGGTTACGGCCGTAACACTGTCGGCTATATATGGGCCTGGGCTTCGGCCAGGCCTTATTTTTCACCCTTTTCCTCGTTTTTGTGGCGACTGGCGACGGGAGACTCCGGAACTCGAGTTCTTGGCAGGTTCTAATCAATTCCAAGGCGTTTTGGAATATTCTTGTTGATTATATCATCATCCAATCCGTGTTCTTTATCGAATCAAGGTATCTCCTTACTTAGAACCCTAATTGTATGATTTTGGGGGTTTCTTCGTGATTCTTCGATTTAATCCATGGTTTATGAATTGGTTATAGTATTCTTGTTGTCTTGGCCATGATCTTCAGATTTTGTAACTCGTTTCTGATTTTTACCACCCGGAACTTGATTTCCGATTTCCTTGAAGAACCCTCGGATTCTTGTTATTTTTTTGGGTTGATTCGGATGCCGTTTAGCGTTATTGATTTGTAGTGATATTATTTTCATAGTTTTCGTGGAATTGTCAGGGTTTTGGTCAATCTTGTAAGTTCGAAGGCTACCCAACCGTATCCGTTCATTGTTCCATTACTCATGGTATCGAGGCAAGTACCTTGTTCATACATTTCTTGTTTCGTAGATATGGTGATCGGTGATCGTCTAAATGTGTTTATTTGGTTGTTTGAAATGAACTTCCAAAAGATTCGGTTTAGCCTCGTTAAGGGCTCACTTTCAAAACGCGTGTGTTTTGTGAATGGTATGTTTCGTGAATGGTAAAGTGAACCCTATTAATACACTTGGTGTTGTTGTTGTGCTTTGATAATATACATACATATATTATCTCATTCCGGTGTGTTGTGATTTGATACTTGTGTGGTGCTATGTGTTTATTGCCTTTGGGTGAGTTGTTCGGATATCCTTGGCGTGCTATGTTATTTGTGTGAATGTGTGGATATGGTCGAAGGTCTACGGTAACACATGGCATGTGACCATGTGGTCAGGATGCAACAAGTGATTGATCCAACCGCGAGAGCCTAAGACAAGACCTGCGGTGACATATGGTATGTGATCATATGGTCAGGAGACAACAAGTGATTGATCCAACTGTGAGATGACGTGGCATGTGTTCACAGTGTTATGTATATGTATTTTGCTCACCTCGGGAGGGTCCGGCGAGGCTCGAGGGAATCCAATGGTATAGCCCTGGATTCACGAGTTGGTGTGTATATGATTTGTGAATGTATTTTGCTCACCTCGGGAGGGTCCGCCGAGGCCTCGAGGGAATCCAATGGTATAACCCTGGATTCACGAGTTGGTGTTGTATTTGTGTGACCAAGATTTGCGTATCTTGGGTGATTATGTTGTTTTGATTTTATGCCGTCGTGGACACGTGACGTGGGTTTTAACCATGTGAATTGTTGTTGGTTTTATTTGTGAAAACAAAACATTTGGGTTGTGACCCTTGTTGATTTTAGAAAGAGAAGGATCAATAATCCTAAATTGTTTTCTACTAAAACTCCCGATGGCTTATTAAACCATTTTGTAAATTGTTTATCTTGAATTGTGAACTTTATATTTTGGAATGTTTTACCCAAACTCTTGCTTCGGGAAGTATTTTTCGTTGTGTTTGAATCTTTGAGGATTCCTGATTATTGTCATTCTTGGAACTTGAGTTATATGACTCGTATTTTGCACTTTGTACTTGCACTAGCAAAATAGTAGAATTTTGCTAACCCCGAGTAATCGGGGGTGGATGTCTGTATTGCATTCAGGTTTTGGGGAGCATAGCACAGGGTCGGCATGAAGGTTGATGAAAGATGATCGGTACTAATCACATGAGGACCCGTTTATTGTTGTATTGGTTCAGTTGTACGTTATTTCCGCTGTAATATTTTCCCCGTTGTACGGGAGTATTTCGTATTTGACCCCTGAGTGGGCATGTATTGAGATTGAGTTGTATGTTTTTATTGAAAGACCAAATCGGTCTACTGAGTCATTTTAGCCTCAAACGCATTATTGAGATGTTCGATGTTGTTACCAGTCTGGTAGATCCTTGACGAAGGGTTCTACGGTGTGTAATATCCCTGAGCGGATTGGGGGTGTTACAGCCACCACCTCCGCTTCCTCAGATCCCGGTGACCTCGCAACCTCGCTGCCTCCCTCCTCACCACTCCAGTTGACGGGAGTGCCCCCTAGGGACAAATCCGCCACCCCTGCGGTTCAACGACACGGTCAACGCCGCCGCCCTCTCATCCCCCAGATTCGACATCTCGATTATTTGAAAGAAAAGAAAAGAAAGGGAAACAAGAAGAAACTCACCAGATTTTTCTCTGCAAAAAAACTCACGAAAATAGCGAAGGATGAAGAAGAAGAGAGAAACCCTTTATTTATAGGGGGAACCAGGCATTAAATGCTCGATGCGTGGCACGTCGATTCGCACTGAACCTTCGCGAAAACCAAGGGCGCGTGGACGCGTCGCCGAACCGAATCCGGCCACGTGTCCCTCATGACACGAAGACGCGGAAATCAAACCGACACATCTCTCGAAGAGATGTTCCTTCGAGAATCTAATCCTCCCTAACAAGTTGGCTCGGCCTAACTACGAAACGACTCCAGCCCCGGTCACCCGGCACGGCCCTGGACTCGGGGGTCCTTGTTGATAGTCCATCCGTCTTGGCATCCTCGTAAGAGCTCCCCGCTAGCTCAACCGTCCTGATTGAGAGGACCAGAAGACAAAAGAACCGATTTTCAGATAGATCGGCCGAGCAGAGCAACGAGGAGGACCAACCGAGTACGTATCAAATTTACTCCCAGGTCCGTTAAAGATCGGACCGTACAGAAATGTTGGGCCGACCCGATGACCAGACCGGAAGGGCCGATCAGATACAGGATAAACATTCTCCAAATCACCATCATGACAAGACCGATCAGAGCAGCGGGAAACCCGAGAGCCGACCCCAGAGTCGGCCACAGCGGATAAGTATCGCCAAAAGCATGAGGAACAGGCAGACAGGACATGCGGAACAGGCACACAGGACAGCTAATGCATTCTGTCCTCCCTCTTCCCAAAGCAGTCCCCAAAAACCGTCACGTGTCTAAGGCACACTCTCCCTCTAACAAGTGTTCGGACGTATTCCCAAACATTCTCCAACTGTCGCCCGCGGATTGGTCCAGACTTTCTATATATCGAAGGAATGTACAAAAAGAAATGACTTTTGAAATTTGTCAGAACATAGAGAGAGAGAGAGAAAAAAAAAAAGCAAAATAAGATTTGTAATAAAACAAGCAATTAATAAGACCAGGTAAAAAGTTAAGCTCGGCTCTATATCAGAATAATAAAATCACTTAAATTCAGTTGTCTTATTCATTCATATTTTTCTGTTTTCTACGTGGCTTCGACCCACCTAATCCAGGTCAACATGCATCACGTTGGTCAAATCTATCATCAACAATGACCAAGATGGCCAGCAAAAACCTAGGCCACCATTACGCTTTAGCTTCGTTATCGTACTCCATTTCACATCATGAATACCCTTCCCTGAATCGCCAAGCTTGCTGCTGCATATAGTAAGTCGGGATGGAGTTGAGCACAGACTTCGCTAAAATAATCACTACCTGCTATTCATCCAAAAGGCAAGCCTCCTTTGCAATTTATCTACAATAAAACCATAATCTGACGCTTTGACACGGCATTTTGATCATAGGGAATCCTAGATACTTATACAAGAATGTAGTACTTGGAATAGACGGTGTGGCCGATAAGGGTGGCATTTCGGAACCGAAAACCAAAAATCAAATCGAAAAATCCCGAAAAAAGAATCGAAAAATCGAAACTGAAGAAGACCGAACCAAAAATAGAAAAACATAATTGAATCGAACGGGATTGGTTCGGTTCCCAGTTCGGGGACGGACAGAACCGAATCGGACCGAAATGGACCGAAGTCAAAGTCAACATACTAAACCGACGTCGTTTTTGTAATTTTTGTCTGTGTTTGTGATTTTAGTGTAATTTATTTTCCTTTTTTAAGACCTGCATGAGTCCAATGAGGATCGATAATATGCTCATGTAATTTGTGATTTAACTAATTTAAGTTGAGAAAATGAGCTACTGTGATTTGTGTTTGCTATATGTTTTGAGATATTTGTAAATTGCTATGCAACTCTAGCTTTTATCTTGAGCATATATATATATATATATAACTCTTGTTGGCTTGTTAACTTATTCTATTGTATATAATATTTGAATTTATATTTGTGAAGAATCGAAAAAACATCAAACCAAATCAAAATTGGACCGAAATTTATAAAATCGAACTTAACCGAACCGAACTTCAAAAAGAACCGAACCAAACCGAAACTGAATATTTGGTTCGGTTCTCAATTTCGGTTAAAAATCGAACCGAATGAAACCACCCCTAGTGGCTTAGATCAAATTTTTTTTATGTTGAATTGAATCTGCATGAGATTTGAGTTCCGAGTTCTTAATATGATTTTTCGATATTTTCGATTCATGAAACGTATTTACGGTTAATTAGTTAAATTTGGTTCTTAAATTATCTTATTGAACCAAACTGGTTGATTGATTCAATTCTTCTTCGATTCCTGACAAAAAAATTTAAAACTTTTAAGCATCGGTTCTAGTTCGGGTTCTTCATAAGTTCAGTAAGAACCGAATCCATACCGGTCCTAATTTAAATTCCGTCTATGCACTCACGAAGGTAGATGGTGGATGCCGTCAGGTGGACATGACGGGAGTGAAATTTCCACGCCACGAACTCTCACAAAAGAAACGAACCAACTGCCTTGGCGCAGTTGGCCACCTGACCTTCAATTTAGTTGGAGGTCAGGGGTTCAATTCCTAGTGGCAACACTTTGGAATTGAATTTCTCAAGGCCCAATGATCCCTTAGTCTTTGACTAAGGGTTAGGGCCTAGCCATCCGGGGTACGCTGGTGGAACAATTAAATATTGAGGGCTTCAAGCGGCAGTGTGGGAGGCCAGATCTCGGTGGGAACTTGCGGTTGGATTTGGGGGGGTCCAGCATGGAGCAATCACTTGGGGGACGACTCCTTGTGCGCGGTAGTTGAAGATATTTAAGAACCTGGGAGCCAGATACACATCTCGCGATTTAACCCAGAGCGATCTTGCATTTGGGATCGTTATCCCGGCGACTAGTCAGTGTAAGGAAGTTCTGTATCAAAAAAAAAAAAAGAAGAATCCGATCCTGATCGGAACAGGTCCTGCAGGAAATGGAAATTTCTGGTCCCACCCAATGTCATCCTAGCTTCCACTTGATCGGTTTTGTGGTGGCAAATTTGTTTTTATTATAATATCATCAATAATGATATATGAGATCAACAATCAATTATTGGATTGAAATATCTAATATAAAGACAAGTGTGTTGTATAATAAAAAAAATTAATTTGTTGTATAGCATGTAAATTTGAGCTATAAATAAACCTCTTTGGTAGTGCTTTGTAGATATAATTCATTATAATAAAAGCTCAATTTCTTCATCTTCTTTCATTCTCCTTTATGCTTATATTGTAGTAATATATATTACAATATATATAATATATACATTGTGAAGTGATAAAATATCCGATTTTACAACACGTTATCAGCACGAGCTCTACCGATTTAATCCCATTCCGCAGCCGGACTCGATACATTGGTACATCATCTTTAAATTCTAAAGGTATGTAATTAACTTTATTTATATTTAATTTATGTAATAATAATATTTAGATATGGTATTAATCTAATATCATTATTGATGATAATTAATATATTTAAACAAATATAATAATTATGTAAATATCATCAATTTAAATTTATATGCGTAAGGAACTAAGCTCAATCTTATTTTTAAGATGATTCTTGGACTATGTACTAATTATATGTAGGACCTAAATAATAATGAATTTGTGTGAAGCGTAAAAATCTTCACCTATTTTTATTTGAAGAGTTAAAATCTCCCTTTATTAGTGAAGAGTTGAATCTTCATCTATATTTTGTGGAGAATTTCTAATGGAGAAATACAAAATCCCCATTCATAAGACCATGTTAAAGATTTTATAATCGAGTATTGATATTTTTATTTTTAGTAGCCACGAAAGATTTTATAATCGAGTAGTGATATTTTTATTTTTAGTAGTCATGAAAGATTTTATAATCGAGTAGTGATATTTTATTTTTAATAGTCATGAAAGATTTTATAATCGAGTAGTGATATTATTATAACTAACTATATATAATATATTTTATATATATATATATATATATATATATATATGAATTTCCATTCCCCAAACTCTAATTCCCAAAAGTTAATTCATTAAAATATATAAGAACATATTCACCAATTTTAATGATAATTAACAATAAAATAAACTTTTTTTTTCTTCTTTTCTCCAACGGTCATAAACGGCCATATTACAAAAAATCAAATCTATAAATACTCATATTATACTCCACACTTATTAATCATCTCCAAAATATCTACCTATTTTTACAAAATGGGAAAATATTTTATGACTTTCCTCACTCTTATTACATTTTTCAATTTCATCATATGCTACACTCAAGTCGGTTGCTTTAGTGAGACATATGTGATCAACATTATGATGGTCACGATTCTTCTTTTAGTTTTTAGTTGGTTTATTGTGTTTAATATTTAAGCATGAATGGTATTTGTATTGAGTAATAATTTCAATTATACTTTTGTTTAGCTGACATCATTAAATGTAATAGCTATGTGTTAATTATATTTCAATCTTATGTTTTGTAATAGATAACCATGTCCAATCTTAAGCTCGATTTCGCTCATTTGAATCTTAATGGAGACAATTAGCTATCTTGGACAAATGATGGGAAGACAAATCTCAGGTCCAAAGGACTCGAAAATATTCTAACAAATAATGTGCCAGATGCTATGAAAGAAAATAAGGTAGATAAAAAAGAGCTTTCTATGAATAAAGCAAAAGCATTAAAATGCATGAGGCAACATCTTGATGAGGGATTCAAACTAGAGTACATGAATGTGGATGATCCCAAAATTTTATGGGACAATCTTAAGAAAAGATTTGGGTATCAAAAGCAAGTGTTATGGAAATTTTATTGGTCGAGGTCGGGGATGCAGTCGCGGCAACTTTCGTGGTCGAGGTCGAGGTTGAGGCCGTGGCCGTGATTATAGAAATTACTTTTGGCCTTCCAAAAATGAAATGATTAATAAAAACCAACAAGACAAAGGTAAGTATATCCAAGAAGGTTCATCCAATAAAAATGAATATTCTTGTTTCAGATACGGAAAAAAGGGACATTGGGCTAAGACATGTAGAACGTCAGGCCATATTTGTAAAATATATAAGGCATCTCTGAAAAATAAAGAAAAGGAAGTCAATTTTCATGAACATGAACCTGAGAACGACTCAACTTACCTAGAAGCTGCAGATTTTACTGAGGGTACAAACGTGGACATGTACATGGAATAATATATATATATATATATTTATATATATGTATATATATATATATATATATATATAATTTCCATGTTTGTTGCATCTTTATTGTACTTGTTTGTATTCTCATATTTGAATTCTCTTGTTTGAAATGTGTATTGTCTCATTTGAAGTTTGTATGAAGTATTTAATAAATGTTATTATATTAAGCTAACTTACCATCTTTTAGTCTTATATTCTTATTCATTAAGGAGTGTTGGGATAACAAAAACCCTGTATCGATGATGTTGGGATAAACAATCCCGGTATCGATCGTATTGTCAGAATGTTTTGACAATATGCCAAATCCTGAATACCGCCAATAGCTGTATCGAAAAGTTGATCAAGTATCAACATGTATCGAAGACTTCTCGCAGTCCCAACCATACAGTAAATCAATCATACCGCAAAGAGTCCCGCAAAGCTAAAGTATGGAAGCTGTCTCGAAATATCAATACAGCGATCCTTCCATACATCCCTCAAACAGGACAAGAAGGAATCTTCAGTACTCGCTAGAAGTCAAGTCCCATTTGATAAAGAAGTATTTAAATACTAAAGGATAAAGAATTTAAATACTGTAAGTCATCAGAAGATCTTCAAATCCCGCAATACCCGGATCTCAATCAAATATCAAGTTGTCGCAGAATCTTGCTCAACGGATATATTTCAGAGGCTATATATATCTCCAGAGTTTAAAGATCAAGAACAACTGGAAATATACAGAATATTCATGACTTACAAACGAACAAAGCTTACAAAAATATTCAGAGCAAAACATATCTCCCCAAGCTTTCTGCTATTCTGATAGAAGAGATATACAGTGCTCAAACCTTGAACAATACATTATCAGCTTAAAGCCCAGAAAGTCATAGTTGTAGTTCAAACCCTGTTCTATCTTTGAACAAACTCATATCAGCCCTGTGTGGACTGAAGAATCCTTGCTACTCCCGAACTGTGTGTGACGGACTTGCATTTGAAGAAGACGAAGCTTCAGAACTGTGTGTGAAGAAGCCAGTCAAGTGTTATCTCAAACCAATCTGTGTGAACGGTTGAAAGCTAAGATCTTTATATCAATCTGTGTGAACGATATATTGATTAGGTGTTGTTATAATTACGTAGTTGTGTACGCAGTAATTATAATAAACTTTTTACTCCTGTGTGGAGGACCAGTGGACGTAGAGGGGTTTACCTCGAACCACTTTAAATATTGTGTTATTTACCTTCTGCCTTTATTGTTTTATTAACTGTGATTATTTAAGTATACACTGCACACCGAGTTGCTGTATCCTCAGAAACTTACTGTATTAAAGACTTCCGCTACGCACTCAGATTTAAAAACCGTACAGCTTGTTGTTTTAAACACTTTCTACGCTGTATCCAGTATACTTAGTGGCAAAAAAGGAGTTTGAGTATGGAAGGTATTGGAGATATTTGCATCCCGGACAGTGGCACAACTCATACAATCCTCAAAAATAAGAAATATTTTACTGAGGTACAATCTGCAAAAGCAGTAATAAATACAATTTCAGGTCCCGCGGACTTGATTGAAGGAACAGGTAATGCTAAATTCATATTACCAAATGGAACAAAATTTGTCAATAATAATGCTTTATTTTCTCCAAAATCTAAGAGAAACTTGTTGAGCTTTAATGACATATACCGTCAAGGATATGATACTGAAACAGTAACTGAAGGTAATATGAAGTATATGTACATTACTGCTATTATTTTGGGAAAGAAACAAATACTGGAAAAACTACCACAATTATCTCGTGGATTACATTATACACATATTCATGAAACTGAATGTAATTTGATAATAAAAGAGGATCCAAAAATATTGACATTATGGCATGAACGCCTAGGTCATCCTGTCTCCACGATGATTAGTAAAATAATTAATAGTACACATGGTCACCCAATGAAAGGTGTAAAACTCATAAAAATAATAAACTATGTGAAGCTTGTTCTCTTGGAAAGTTTATAACAAGGCATTCACCAGGCAGACTTGAAAAGAAATCACCTACATTTCTCGAAAGAATTCAAGGTAACATATGTGGACCTATTGATCCACCATCAGTACATTTCAGGTATTTTATGATTTTAATTGATGTATCTAGTAGATGGTCAAATGTTTGTTTATTGTCAAGTCGTGATATGGCATTTGCAAGATTTCTTGCACAAATAATCAAACTAAAGGCACAATTTCCTGATTATACTATACGGAATGTGAGACTTGGCAATGCTGGTGAATTCACATCACGAGTATTTAATGATTATTGTATGTCAATTGGAATTACAGTCGAACATCCTTTTCCGCATGTGCATACACAAAATGGTTTGGCTGAATCAGTAATTAAATGCCTTCAATATACTGCTAGACCACTAATAATGAGAACAAAGCTACCAGTTACTGTTTGGGGTCATGCGATTTTACATGCTGCTTCACTAATAAGGTTAAGACCAAGTGTTAATCATAAATATACTCCATATCAACTTGCACTTGGTCAAGAGCCAAATGTTTCCCATCTAAAAATTTTTGGTTGTGCAGCATATGTACCAATAGCTACCCCACAAAGAACAAAAATGGGACCTCAAAGAAGGTTGGGAATATATGTTGGGTATGACTCACCCTCTATTATTAGATATCTTAAACCTCTAACAGGTGATGTTTTTCAAGCAAGATTTGCTGATTGTCATTTTGATGAGACGGGATTCCCAACCTTAGGGGGAGGTAATAAACAGCTGGAAAAGGACATAAAATGGTATGTACCATCATTATTATATTTGGATCCATATACAAAATCATGGGAAGAAAATATAAGAAAAATTGTACATTTACAAGGTTTGGCAAATGAATTGCCAGATACATTTACTGATATGAAAAGAGTGACAAAGTCACATGTGCCAGCTGTTAATACTCCTGCTCGGATTGAAATTCCAAAAGAAAATGAAAATATAAGTATATCTAAAGCACGCTTAAAGCGTGGAAGGCCTGTTGGTTCCAAAGAGAAAAATCCCCGGAAAAGAAAAATAGACAATATAAATGAATGTGCTAAAGAAGCACAAAATGATGAAAAATATGATCATGTTGAAACACAAGCTGAAGCAAATAAGGAGGTCATTGAAAATGAAACTGAAAATGCAAATGATCTCGAGATATCTATTAATTATATTAATACGGGGAATTTATGGAACAGGAGAAATAATCACATTGATGAGATATTTGCATACTCCATTGCGTGCGATATAATAATTGGAGATGATGATCCTGGACCGATATCTATATTCGAATGTCAAAATAGACCTGATTGGACAAAATGGAAAGATGCAATAGATGCCGAACTAAATTCTCTTAGAAAACGAAAAGTGTTTGGACCGATTGTTGTCACACCCAGTAATGTGAAACCTGTTGGGTATAAATGGGTCTTTGTAAGAAAAAAGTGAGAAAAACCAGATTGTAAAATACAAGGCTCGTCTTATTGCACAAGGTTTTTCACAAAGACCTGGGATTGATTATGAGGTAACATATTCCCCTGATATGGATGCCATTACTTTTCGTTATTTAATTAGTTTATCGGTATCTTATAATCTTAATATGCATATCATGGATGTTGTTACAGCATATTTATACGGATCACTTGATACTGATATATATATATATATATATATATATATGTGTGTGTGTGTGTGTGTGTGTGAAAATTTCAGAAGGATTTAAGTTGCCTGAAGCATCGAAACCCAGAGAAATTTATACAACTAAATTGCAGAGATCTTTATATGGGTTGAAACAATCTGGACTCATGTGGTATAACAGATTAAGTGAATATTTGATTAAAGAAGGCTATATGAATAAACCTATTTGCCCTTGTGTTTTTATAAGAAAAACAACATCCGAATTTGTAATCATTGTTGTCTATGTTGATGATTTGAATATCATTGGAACTAATGTAGAAATTTTGGAAGCAATGAATTACTTAAAGAAAGAATTTGAAATGAAATATTTTGGAAAGACAAAATTCTTCCTTGGTCTATAAATGGAACATACTAAAAATGGAATATTAGTACACCAATCAAATTATACAAAAAGGGTATTGAAAAGATTCCACATGGACAAAGCAACACCTTTGAGTACCCCAATGGTCGGCAGAACACTTAATATTGAAAAGGATCCATTCAGACCAAAGGAAGAAAATGAAGAGAAAGTTGGTCCTGAAATACCATACCTTAGCGCAATTGGAGCCCTCATGTATATTGCTAATTGTACACGGCTGGATATAGCTTTTGCAGTAAATTTACTAGCAAGATTCAGTTCATATCCTACAAAGAGGCATTGGAACGGAATAAAACATATATTCAGATATCTACGAGGTACGATTGATCTTGGTTTGTTTTATTCTAACAATGCAAAATCAGTTTTGCTTGGCTATGTAGATGCAGGTCATCTATCTGATCCACATAATTCTAAGTCATAAACTGGATATGTATTCACATATGGAGGCACTGCAATATCCTGGAGATCTCAAAAACAGACAATCGTGACTACTTCCTCAAACTATGCTGAGATAATAGCTCTTCATGAAGCAAATAAAGAATGTAGATGGTTAAGATCAGTAACACAACATATTCAAGAACCATCAGGCTTACCAGTCGATAACGGCCCAACAATAGTATACGAGGACAACTCTGCATGTGTTACTCAAATGAAGAAAGGCTACATCAAAAGTGATAAAACCAAACATATCCCCCCAAAGTTCTTCGCATTCACTCAGGAACTTGAAAGACATAAAGAGATCGATATCCAGCATATTCGATCTTGTGATAATACGGAAGATCTCTTCACAAAATCACTCCCTACGAATGTTTTCAAGAAACACATTCAGAATATTGGAATGCATCATCTTCGAGATCTTTAAAGAAGAACTACCCATGCTGGGTTGAGGGGGAGCATACATCTGTACTCTTTCTCCCTTATTAAGTTTTTATCCCACTGGGTTTTTCTTAATAAGATTTTTACCGAGGCAGCTTGTGATGCTACCCAATAAGATATCATGATATAAGATATTTCAAAGGGGGAGTGTTATAATATCATCAATAATGTATCCTCAGCAACTAACTGTATTAAAGACTTCCGCTACGCACTCAGATTTAAAAACCGTACAGCTTATTGTTTTAAACACTTTTCAAGCTGTATCCAGTATACTTAGTGGCCAACAAGTGGTATCGGAGCGGTTGATTCTAAAAAGAATCAGTCGTATTTTTAACCGAATCAGATCCAAAATCACTTATTTTTATAAAACAGTCTTTTCCATTCCTACATTCTCATATGGATACATCAATGATCAACAAAGTTCCTATGTTCTCTATTAATGAGTTTGATGATTGGAGAATCAGGATGGAGGCTCATCTTGCAGCAATGCACGAAGACATGATTTTTGTTATACAGGATGGCCCCATCAAGATAATGAAGGTAAATCCGGCCGCAAGGATTGAATTCCAAGCCCATGCTGAGATGCTCGAGAAGGAGCGCGATCAATAGACCACAGACGAAAGAAAGCGCGCCAACCACGACAATGTTGCGAAGAATGCGCTGTTTGTCACCCTCGATAAAGGCACATTCTCGAAGGTAAAGAGCTGTAAAACAGCCAAGGATATCTGGGATAAACTCAAGTTGATTTGTAAGGGAACTGAGCTCTCCAAAGAAAATAAAATTTCAAAACTAACTCAGCAATTTGAATCTTTTGAAATGAAACCAACTGAAACGCTTGAGGAACTTGACCTCAGATTCACTGTAATTGTTGGTGAACTTGAAGCTTTGGGCAAAATTTATACTCAAAGGGAGAAAAACCTAAAGATTTTCAGATCTCTCCCTGCTCGATGGGACATTAAGACCACAGCTATGCGTGTGTCATGTAACCTTAGTGAAATATCTACCTTTGATCTCTTTTCTGACTTCAAAGTATTTGAGTACGATATAGACAGGAGAGAGAAAGCTGAAGAATCTCCCGCTAGGACTACAGCCTTAGACGCTGTATCCAACCGTCGACACAGCATGCCCATCCCATCAAAGCCAAATTACAAGAATGCTGACAGCGACGACGATATCCTGTCACAAGATGAAATGGCGCTCTTCATGCACAAGTTCAAAAAGTTCATCAAACAGTCTGGAAAGACTCCCTACAGGCCCAAGCCTGTTCACAAGGTAAGTACTGAAACTTCCTCTGGTGACGCTAACATATGCTATAATTGCAGGAAACCAGGACATTATGCAAACAAATGTCCTCATCACAAAGTTCAAAGGTTGCCGGAAGCTGAGCAACAATAGAGGGATGAACGAAGACGTGCTTGGAAAAACAGGCTCAAGGTACTGATAGGAGAATCAGAAGCCTCCCCCACACCATCCAAATCTGAAGAATGTCTTCAGGTAGTCACTGAAAGTGACTCATCTGACGATGAATTCGAAGATAAGGCATATATGTGCTTTATGGCAAAGGACATTCCGGAAGAAGAAGATAGCGATGATGAGGTAAGCTCAACCTCAATTATTCCAGTAAATGCATCGCATACTTTCGAAAACATGATGAATGAATTTAAAAATATTCTAAAAAAGCCCACGAGACTTTGAAAAATGAAAACATTCAGCTTCAACTTTCTAACATAGAGTTGAAAGAAGAAAACGACTTGCTAAATGTAAATTATGAAAATATGTCTATTGATTGTGAAAACAGCAAGGTCGAGCATGAAAAACTCGTGGAGAGCAATCATCAACTTGTTCATGAACTAAGTGAGACTAAGTCTCAAAATGGAAGCAAGACAAATGATTTTGTTCTACTTCAAGCAAAATTTAATACTCTCGAAAAACGAGAAGATGAACTTGAGACCATTCTAAAATCTTTCGAGAAATCATCTAAAAGAATGGAAGAAATTCTAAGCACTGGGCAACATGCTCATGATAAAATGGCTTAGGATACAGCTCATTTTCCAACAAAGGGAAAACTAGTACTGTGTTCGTCAAGAGTGTGGAACACATTCCTGTATCGAAAGAAACTCCTAGTCCTGTGAAGGAACCTGCTGCACCGCGAAAAGCAAAGGCTGCCATTCCGCCCCCGCAATCCTATTCAAGACAGCAGAATCATAAGCCATTCTAACATGTAAGGCGCACGCAACAGCATGCTCCCCGAGCATATCAACAGCGTCAACAGTCGTTCAGAAAGAAGGTTGTATCCAAATACCAAAGGCCCGCACAGCAGTACTTTCAGTACAGCACGCCTAGGTACTGGATACAGGAGCCTCATTATCCATCAAGAAAGTAGGTGTCCGCACAGCATCGACAACAGCTTTGGGAATCTAACTGGAAACCCAGAAGGCAAGCTGTAAGGCCAAAGAAAGTGGCTCCACCTCCGAGATGGCATACGTACTGGATTAATAATAATAACCCTGATTTTTACATGCATAATGATTATCATGGATACAGTAACTACGTACATGCCCCACGTAGATACTGCAAATTTGTACCAAATGTAACCTACAGTAAACCAATTGCTGTCAGGAAAATTTGGGTACCAAAAGGCACTAACATTCACGGACCCAACAATCAAAGGGGACCTAAATCTACCTAATTTGTGTACTACAGGACATTTTGGAGAAGGACATATGGTAGTTCGACAGTGGATGCTCCCGGCACATGACAGAAGCTATCAGATTTTGTAGAAGGTCGCGGTCCAAAAGTGCACTTCGGTGATAAATCTAAAGGAAGAACAAGAGGAAAAGGAAACCTTCTTGTCGGAAAATCCAAAGTCATCGATGTAGCTCATGTTGAAGGCTTGCAGTACAATCTACTTAGTATTAGCCAGTTCTATGACAAACAGTTCTCGATGAAATTCTATATAGATCACTGTAGAGTCAAGAACATCCTGACCAAAGAAGTTGTCCTCACAGGAAGCAGATCAGGTAATATGTATATTGCTGACTAGATGCCTACAAGCTCCACAATTCCTTGTTTAGTTGCCAAAGGCACTGCAGATCTAAGCTGGCTATGGCACAAGAGGATGTCACACGTCAACTTCAAGACGATCAACAAGCTCTCAAGACAGGGACTGATTAGAGGATTGCCAAATGTATCATTCCAAAAAGACAGTGTCTGTGGACCATGTCAAAAAGGCAAGCAAATCAAGTCCACCCTGAAGAGCAAATCCTACCTTTCAACCCACAGAGTGTTGGAAATGCTACACATGGATCTCTATGGTCCTGTAGACCCGGTAAGTTTAGGAGGTAAGAAATACTATCTCGTTGTTGTTGATGATTACTCCAGGTATGCTTGGACAATTTTCCTAAGCAAGAAGAAGGAAACAACATCAAAGTTGCCTGATCTCCTGAGAAAGCTTCAAAATGAAAAAGGATCGAGTATCGTGTCCATTCGCTCCGACATAGGTACAGAATTTACTAACCTCTTTATAGAGCAATACTGTTCAGAAAATGGGATACAGCACGAATACTCAGCTGCCCATACACCTCAACAAAATGGTGTTGCCGAGCGAAAGAATATGACGCTGAAGGAAGCAACAAGGACAATGATTGTCGCAACTAAGTTGCCATAGAGTTTCTGGGGTGAAGAAACCAATACAACATGCTACACTCAAAACCACTGTATCGTCAACAAGCACCACAACAAAACAGCATATGAGGTATGGAACAACAAAACTCCGTTAGTTTCATATTTTCACATTTTTGGATGAAGGTGCTATGTATTGAATAATGGGAAGGATCAACTTAGAACCTTCGATGAGAAGTCGGATGAAGGAATATTTGTAGGATATTCCTCCGTCATCAAAGCTTACAGAATCTTTAATAAAAGAAAGCTGACGATCGAGGAATCAGTTCATGTAGTGTTCGACGAACCTCACCATGACCCTACAGGAGTAGAAGCTGTTACTCATAACATCCAACAACTTTCCATCATAGATCCACCAACTCCCATAGAACCGGTTGTTGACCTATAAATCAACCCCGCAGCTGTAAGAATCGACGTAGATCAAGCCGATGCTGTACAAGCTGAAGTCGAAACTACAGCAACTCAAGATAGAGTACGGGACCCCGAATTAGAACCCGACCGAAGATGGTTGAGAGATCACCCGCAAGAGCTGATCATTGAAAACATTAAGGCTGGTGTTTCTACCCGTAGGAGAATACAGAGTACACAAGGAAATGTACTGTGTGCACAAGAAGAACCAGATACTGAGATATCACCATTTTCTGAATGGAAATATCAATCCGAGCTTAGAAGACTCAATATGTGCACTATTACTGTATTCTTAGCCCAGTCCGAACTTGTTTCTACCATAGAAGCTCTCAATAATTCTCATTGGATAACATCTATGGAAGAAGAGCTTAACTGTTTCGAAAGAAACAATGTGTGGTATCTTGTACCCAGACGTACGCATCAATCAGTTATTGGAACCAAATGGGTATTTAGAAACAAGAAGGATCGAAATGGACTAATTATAAGGAATAAATCCAGACTAGTCGCACAAGGCTATAGACAGGAAGAAGGCATAGACTACGATGAGACGTTTGCCCCTGTAGCCAGACTAGAGGCCATTAGAATATTTTTAGCCTTTTTCCGCCCATAAGAGCTTCATTGTATACCAAATGGACGTCAAAAGTGTATTCCTAAATGGAGACCTTGCCGAAGAAGTTTATGTTAAACAACCACCAGGGTTTGCCAACACAGACGGCATAGATCTAGTATACAGGCTAAGGAAAGCACTGTATGGACTTAAGCAAGACCCTAGAGCATGGTATGATACCCTGTCTTAGTGTCTAACTGATAATGGATTTGAGAAAGGTGCTATGGACAAGACCTTGTTCAAAATACAGGAAGGCGATGACCTTCTAATGGTTCAAATCTATGTAGATGACATTATATTTGGTTCAACTAACCTTGCTTTATGTCAAAGGTTCTCTCATCTCATGCAAAGTAAGTTTTAAATGAGTGTGATGGGAGAACTTAGTTATTTCCTAGGTTTGTAGGTAAAGCAGTTGCCTATAGGGATATTCATCAACCAGGAAAAACACAGCAAGGAGCTTCTCAACAAATTTGGAATGAATACTTCCAAATCATCGTCAACCCCCATGAGCACTTCCGTGCAAATTAGTGCTGATGAAGCCAGAAAGCCGGTTGACCAATCACTCTACATGAAGCTTATTGGCTCTCTCCTATACCTAACGGATAGCAGGCCCGATATCCAGTTTGTTGTATGAGTGTGTGCGAGATATCAAGTAGCACCCAAAGAATCACACTTCAATACAACTAAACGAGTCCTGAAGTATATTAAAGGAACAGTCGATGTAGGACTATGGTATCCTAAAGAAGGCGAATTCGATTTAGTTGGCTACAGCGACTCGGATCTCGAAGGCTGCAAGCTAGATAGGAAGAGGACAAGTGGAACTTGTCACTTTCTTGGACCTAGACTTGTGTCTTGGTTCAGTAAGAAGCAATTGGCAAACTCACTTTCCACGGGTGAATAAGAATACTATGTTGTTGGTAGTTGCTGTATGCAGATCCTTTGGGTGCAGCAACAGTTGTTAGATTATGGGATTGAAGCCAAGGAAACGCCAATCATGTGCGATAGCACGAGTGCAATTGCAATAACGCACAACCCTGTATTGCACTCGCGCACTAAGCATATCCACATGAAGCATCATTTCATTAGGAATCATGTCGAGAACAAGGATGTTCGGCTGGAAAAAGTTCATACAGATATTCAGTTGGCCGACATTTTCACCAAGCCTCTCGACACAGCAAGATTCAACATGACTCAACAAGAATTGGGATTGCTACAGCCTGACTCCCTCTAAGTATTTACTATTTTTACTCAACAATTGAGGGGGAATGCTATAAGACCTAAGAATACAGTATCCAGCATTAATTATCTGTACACTCAGAGCCTTCAAAGCAGCACTGTAGGGAACAAAGTGATATGAATCATCCTACAGCTGACGTGTGCAATAATTAAGGGGGAATACAGTATGACCCATGAATACATCATTAATCCAAAAGTTGTTGTATGGAATTGAAACCTATATGTACCTTTTAAGGGGGAACGCTGTATCGTCGCGGATACAGCACATACTATGGGAATTCGATTCATTATATATTATAATATTTTATTTTAAAAAAAAAAATCCACGTGCCCTGTTTTCATGTCAAACGTCTTTTACATTAAATGCCTTACACGACATCTGGACAATCGAATCTCAAAAGCCGCGATGTTTTCAAATTGTTTAATATTTAATACCGCCGTTTCAGGCATTAAGGGTAATATGAAATGTCAGAAGTGGGACCCGCTCCTGTTTTAAAATTCAATGGATAAGTGTACCAATTACACTCAGTCCATCGTGACCATTCATTTTAAACACCGGTTCCCATCCCTTAAATCTAACCATTCGTTCTCTGAAAACCCTTCTTCGCCAACTACTATAAAAGGACTGTAAATGCCATTTGAGACTCTTTACGCCTTCTGCATATTTTAAGAGCACTCGAGCATTCAGCCTACAAGATTTTTCTATGTTTACTGCATATTTTTCTTGTATCTTTTTTTACCGTTACTTGAAAAATCATCAATGGCGTCTACCCAGACATCTTCCACCTCTCTCAAGAAGTCACTCAACTTCATCGATGGACGGATCTTCTCTAAATATGTCGTGATGGAACGTGTTCACGCTGAAGGTGATGACGTCGATGCCATGGAGGTCGTCACTACAATAATCCATCAACAAGGCCTCTACCGCCTTGGGAGCCACACCGCCGAGAACTATGACGCTCATCTGGTTGAGAATTTCTACATCAATGTCGTAGTTCGTTTTCTGTCTCTGGCTCAAGGAGGTCATGTCGCTGACATCACAACCGTTATCCACGGAGTGGAGATCCGCGTTGAACAAGAGCTTCTCCAGAACATCTTCAAGATACCTTCTGATGGCCTGACTATGGAAGAACTTGAGACCTTTGGGTCACAAGAACTGCTGACTCAGTACTATGGCTTATTCACCGGTTCAGCAACGGTGGAAGTGGTTCACACCACATGCCATAAGAAGAATTTTTGTTTACCTTTCGTTTACTTACATGATTTTTGCTGCCGTATTATTGAGAATCGTACATGTGCTTTTGAGATGTGCACCAATCTCAGATTCAGGATGATGGTCGCTATAATGACCTGCGAGAAGGTCAATTGGTGTCAGATCATCCTTAAGCATTTGCAGGAAGAAGTGTCTAAACCTGCTTCACATAAGAAATCATTTGGTTTGTTTTTAACCATGTTTTGATGAAGTGCGGACTTCAGGAAACCGCAGAGGCAAAGAAGATCAGTTTACGGATATTCTTAGGAGACGTCAGGCCCACTACCTTCAACCAAAGCGTACTGATTGCCAACAGACCTTTTATCTGGAATTTTCCGCTGTCTGAAGATCCGAGGGACATTTCTTATAAGTCCTAAAGTGTCGAATCTTCGAAGAAGAGAAAAAGATCTCACAGCAAAACACCAGTTGTTGTTGAGAAGCCGAAAAGGAAGCTAAGGAGGCTTATGAAAGTTAAAGCTACAGAACCCTCCGAGGATGCTCCTCTCGTGGCACAACCCACTGATAAACTATCCCAGGGCCCAACCCCTGTGGAAGAGATGCCCGCTACTGTCGATACAGTAGATCCCGAGCCCTTGGCAGCTATGACGGATACTAGGACATCTGCCAACTCAAAAGACTCTGGCGAGTCGGCTGCCTATTTGGAGCCAATAGCTACCTCTCCTATATGGGATTCCACACCCGTTCAGGATCCATCTTCCTTCGGGGTACCATCCCCTGTAAGGAATCCCTCTCCAATACAGGATTCCACAACTGTAGAGGAACCCCTTCCTACAGCAAACCCAGGCATTGTACGGAGTCCCTCCCCGGACACAATCATTTCCAAGACCCTGCTTTCCATGCAGATTGAACAGTCTTTCGAGCGGTTTCTCCAATGGAAGAGCTTTAGACTTGCTCCGTACGAAACTTTGTACAACTGGAGCGAGTGGAGTAACGAAGAAAAATTCGTTTGGAAGTGACGGACACTCAAGAAATTGTTGTCCTGATCCAATGGGACAACTTATTAGTTAAGGACCTTATTTAGAGTCATCTGCTTGATAAGGATGAAGCTCGAAGGAAAGGGAAAGCTTCGTCCATGGAAACTCCCGATAGTCCAAAGTTCGATCCTTATTCCGATGACGACGCACTCCAGGCTGGTCTGCGGATGATTCGAGAGGAAGCCCAAACAAAGAAAGATGAAGGGACATCTACCCATCAGTCGCCCCCTTCGCCACAACAAGACACTGTTCCCGAAAATGAGGATTCAGTCCCTCATGTCGAGGAGGAACAACATGTTTCGCAACAGGCACCCGAGCCTGTCGTTGCCCCCGCCAAAGAAAGATCTAGCGCCATCCAGCAAGAGGAATCAGTACCTCTGCCGAAACAGGCGGATGCTGAGAGACACCAGGAGGAATTGGTCT
Organism: Orobanche coerulescens; assembly: GCA_033398695.1. Lineage (NCBI taxonomy): Eukaryota > Viridiplantae > Streptophyta > Magnoliopsida > Lamiales > Orobanchaceae > Orobanche > Orobanche coerulescens. The sequence goes on along the minus strand of CM065803.1, from coordinate 199,256,875 downwards.
CTCCTGTATCCATGTCTACAGAAACCACTTCGACACATGAGGATGCCGCACCCCCTGCCGCCGAACCCGAAACAGTTACTCCCGCCCCATCAACCGCCTTGGAATCCGACGACGGTACTATACCTGAGGATGTCCAACTCACTTCACGCCCTAATGTGAATTTGAAAAGGTTAAATGGAGTCGAGGACTTTGCCTAGCCAGACTCTCCCAGCACTGAAGCAAGAAAAGAGCGATTACATGCTCTTGGCCACTAAACTGTCTTTATTCATGACGCAGTCAATGCTCTACACTCTGTAGAAAAGGCTCTTGATTGGCTTCACACATCTTCTATTGAAGAAATAACCGGACTAAGGCATGAAGTCTCTCGAGTAGTCGAAGCCTCCACTGTCTTGCCACATGTATTCAAGCAAGCTCTCAGCCAACTGCAAGATAAGCAAGAAAGGATCTTGAGAGAAGAGCAATCAAAACTCCGTGTGTCTGAGGCCAAGACCGCATCTGCTCTGATCGAATCCGGTTCCCAACTGCGAGCCCATGACAAGAATATAAAAGATATGTCCCAGGTGCTCTCCTCCCTTGTTGAGAGAATATCTAATATTGAGACGAAACAGGACGCCGCTTTGCAAATACTGGAACGTCTTGATGATAAGGTGTCATACCTTGATGACACCAAAAAGGGGGAATAAGCAAGAGAAGCTGCTAGGAGAACGAGGTTGGAGCAAGAGAAAGAATTGTTAGCTCCGTCTGAAGACTCCATCACTGCAGACATAGCCCGTATCTCAACGCCGAACGTGAGGATACAGGGAGAAAGACTAGAATTCTAGGATCCTAAGTATCCTTGGAAAAGCCTAGTCCGAAAGCCGCAATCTATGAACCTCCCGGCAGACCGACAGCCTACCGCTGCAGATATCAAGAATTGGAGGAGAAATGAACTGTTAAGATACTTTGTTGTACTTATCAGGGATTCCCCTTTATTCAATAGATGCAGAACGGTACAGGAAGCCGCATAGGAATTCAAGACGAAGCTGGAAGGTGGAACGCTCCCGCTACAGCTGCAGATGAAATCAAAGCACAAAAATGGTGACTTGGTGACCCACCCAGAGGATTGGATTCTTGTCTTCGATAAATCATATGAAGGTTGAGCCATTTATCAGAATCGAGACAAGAAAGCCCATCAATACTGGTGGGAAAACACCAAGAATGACCCAAAAAGACCATGGAGGCATTCACACTATAGGAGTTAAATTCACTTGTATTATAGTTTTTGTAATCTTATCTTCCGAACAGCAAAATTTTGTACTCATCATTTCTACATCAATAAAATTTTTGCCTGTCTTGAAAGATTACAACTCATAATCTACTGTGTTCTTATATATTTACAGTCACTTTATTTATTCTTACTTTATTCATATTATGAAACCCATCTCATACACAAACTGTAAGAACTTGTCTGCGAACAGTTCATAGTTTAAGTTGTATGCATCTAGAAAATAATGTAAGATTGTGCCTGCGCGTCAATCATAAGTTTTCAATGTAACTTTATTTTGATAAAAGCTGAACTTGCCTGCGAGGAGTTCTTAGTGTTAAGCCCAAATGCCGAAGGCCAGAACATTCGAAAGAAGACCAAGAAGTCTGCCCTACTTCAAACCGTTAAGTGTCAAAGTTTTGGCATCATCAAGGATGTTTGGATAACATCATAAGGTTTTAAAAAGAAAGACTCTGAAGGACTTGGCAAATTATCAAAAAGGGGGAAATTGTTGGGATACAAAAACCCTGTATCGATGATGTTGGGATAAACAATCCCTGTATCGATCGTATTGTCAGAATGTTTTGACAATATGCCAAATCCTGAATACCGTTAATAGCTCAAAAAGCTGATCAAGTATTAACCTGTATCGAAGACTTCTCGCAGTCCCAACCATACAGTAAATCTATCATACAGCAAAGAGTCCCGCAAAGCTAAAGTATGGAAGCTGTCTCGAAATATTAATACAGCGATCCTTCCATACAACCCTCAAACCGGACAATAAGGAATATTCAGTACTCGCTAGAAGTCAAGTCCCGTTTGATAAAGAAGTATTTAAATACTAAAGGATAAAGTATTTAAATACTGTAAGTCATCAGAAGATCTTCAAATCCCGCAATATCCGAATCTCAATCAAATATCAAGTTGTCGCAGAATCTTGCTCAACGAATATATTTCAGAGGCTATATATATCTCCAGAGTTTGAAGATCAAGAACAACTGGAAATATACAGAATATTCACGACTTACAAACGAACAAAGCTTACAAGAAATATTCAGAGCAAAACATATCTCCCCAAGCTTTCTGCTATTTTGATAGAAGAGATATACAGTGCTCAAACCTTGAACAACACATTATCAGCTTAAAGCCCAGAAAGTCATAGTTGTTGTTCAAACCCTGTTCTATCTTTGAACAAACTCATATCAGCCCTGTGTGGACTGAAGAATCCTTGCTACTCCTGAACTATGTGTGACGGACTTGCATTTGAAGAAGACGAAGCTTCAGAACTGTGTGTGAAGGAGCCAGTCAAATGTTAGCTCAAACCAATCTGTGTGAACGGTTGTAAGCTAAGATCTTTATATCAATCTGTGTGAACGATATATTGATTAGGTGTTGTTATAATTACGTAGTTTTGTACGCAGTAATTATAATAAACTTTTTACTCCTGTGTGGAGGACCAGTGGACGTAGAGGGGTTTACCTCGAACCACTTTAAATATTGTGTTATTTACCTTCTGCCTTTATTGTTTTATTAACTGTGATTATTTAAGTATACACTGCACACCGAGTTGTTGTATCCTCAGCAACTTACTGTATTAAAGACTTCCGCTACGCAATCAGATTTAAAAACCATACAGCTTGTTGTTTTAAACACTTTTTACGCTGTATCCAGTATACTTAGTGGCCAAAAAGGAGTTTGAGTATGGAAGGTATTAAAGATATTTGCATCCCGGACAGTGGCACAACTCATACAATCCTCAAACATAAGAAATATTTTACTGAGGTACAATCTGCAAAAGCAGTAATAAATACAATTTCAGGTCCCACGGACTTGATTGAAGGAACAGGTAATGCTAAATTCATATTACCAAATGGAACAAAATTTGTCATTAATAATGCTTTATTTTCTCCAAAATCTAAGAGAAAGTTGTTGAGCTTTAATGACATATACCGTCAAGGATATGATACTGAAACAGTAACTGAAGGTAATATGAAATATATGTACATTACTGCTAATATTTTGGGAAAGAAACAAATACTGGAAAAACTACCACAATTATCTCATGGATTACATTATACACATATTCATGAAACTGAATGTAATTTGATAATAAAAGAGGATCCAAAAATATTGACATTATGGCATGAACGCCTAGGTTATCCTGTCTCCACGATGATGAGTAAAATAATTAATAGTACACATGGTCACCCAATGAAAGGTGTAAAACTCATAAAAATAATAAGCTATGTGAAGCTTGTTCTCTTGGAAAGTTTATAACAAGGCATTCACCAGGCAGAATAAATCACCTATATTTCTCGAAAGAATTCAAGGTGACATATGTGGACCTATTGATCCACCATCAGGACCTTTCAGGTATTTTATGATTTTAATTGATGTATCTAGTAGATGGTCAAATGTTTGTTTATTGTCAAGTCGTGATATGGCATTTGCAAGATTTCTTTCACAAATAATCAAACTAAAGGCACAATTTCCTGATTATACTATACGGAATGTGAGACTTGGCAATGCTGGTGAATTCACATCACGAGTATTTAATGATTATTGTATGTCAATTGGAATTACAGTCGAACATCCTTTTCCGCATGTGCATACACAAAATGATTTAGCTGAATCAGTAATTAAACGCCTTCAATATATTGCTAGACCACTAATAATGAGAACAAAGCTACCAGTTACTGTTTGGGGTCATGCGATTTTACATGCTGCTTCACTAATAAGGTTAAGACCAAGTGCTAATCATAAATATACTCCATATCAACTTGCACTTGGTCAAGAGCCAAATGTTTCCCATCTAAAAATTTTTGGTTGTGCAGTATATGTACCAATAGCTACCCCACAAAGAACAAAAATGGGACCTCAAAGAAGGTTGGGAATATATGTTGGGTATGACTCACCCTCTATTATTAGATATCTTAAACCTCTAACAGTTGATGTTTTTCAAGCAAGATTTGCTGATTGTCATTTTGATGAGACAGGATTCCCAACCTCAGGGGGAGGTAATAAACAGCTGGAAAAGGACATAACATGGTATGTACCATCATTATTATATTTGGATCCATATACAAAATTATGGGAAGAAAATATAAGAAAAGTTGTACATTTATAAGGTTTGGCAAATGAATTGCCAGATACATTTACTGATATGAAAAGAGTGACAAAGTCACATGTGCCAGCTGTTAATACTCCTGCTCGGATTGAAATTCCAAAAGAAAATGAAAATATAAGTATATCTAAAGCACGCTTAAAGCGTGGAAGGCCTATTGGTTCCAAAGATAAAAAAACCCCGGAAAAGAAAAATAGCCAATATAAATGAATGTGCTAAAGAAGCATAAAATGATGAAAAATATGATCATGTTGAAACACAAGCTGAGGCAAATAAGGAGGTCATTGAAAATGAAACTGAAAATACAAATGATCTCGAGATATCTATTAATTATATTAATACTGGGAATTTATGGAACAGGAGAAATAATCACATTGATGAGATATTTGCATACTCCATTGCGTGTGATATAATAATTGGAGATGACGATCCTGGACCGATATCTATATTCGAATGTCAAAATAGACCTGATTGGACAAAATGGAAAGATGCAATAGATGCCGAACTAAATTCTCTTAGAAAACGAAAAGTGTTTGGACCGATTGTTGTCACACCCAGTAATGTGAAACCTGTTGGGTATAAATGGGTCTTTGTAAGAAAAAAGTGAGAAAAAACAGATTGTAAAATACAAGGCTCGTCTTGTTGCACAAGGTTTTTCACAAAGACCTGGGATTGATTATGAGGTAACATATTCCCCTGTTATGGATGCCATTACTTTTCGTTATTTAATTAGTTTATCGGTATCTTATAATCTTAATATGCATCTCATGGATGTTGTTACAGCATATTTATACGGATCACTTGATACTGATATATATATATATATATATATATATATATATATATATATATATGAAAATTTCAGAAGGATTTAAGTTGCCTGAAGCATCGAAACCCAGAAAAATTTATACAACTAAATTGCAGAGATCTTTATATGGGTTGAAACAATCTCGACTCATGTGGTATAACAGATTAAGTGAATATCTGATTAAAGAAAGCTATGTGAATAAACCTATTTGCCCTTGTGTTTTTATAAGAAAAACAACATCCGAATTTGTAATCATTGCTGTCTATGTTGATGATTTGAATATCATTGGAACTAATGCAGAAATTTTGGAAGCAATGAATTACTTAAAGAAAGAATTTGAAATGAAAGATTTGGGAAAGACAAAATTCTGCCTTGGTCTACAAATGGAACATACTAAAAATGGAATATTAGTACACCAATCAAATTATACAAAAAGGGTATTGAAAAGATTCCACATGGACAAAGCAACACCTATGAGTACCCCAATGGTCGGCCGAACACTTAATATTGAAAAGGATCCATTCAGACCAAAGGAAGAAAATGAAGAGGAAGTTGGTCCTGAAATACCATACCTTAGTGCAATTGGAGCCCTCATGTATATTGCTACTTGTACACGGCTGGATATAGCTTTTGCAGTAAATTTACTAGCAAGATTCAGTTCATGTCTTACAAAGAGGCATTGGAACGGAATAAAACATATATTCAGATATCTACGAGGTACGATTGATCTTGGTTTGTTTTATTCTAACAATGCAAAACCAGTTTTGCTTGGCTATGCAGATGCAGGTCATCTATCTGATCCACATAATTCTAAGTCACAAACTGGATATGTATTCACATATGGAGGTACTGCAATATCCTGGAGATCTCAAAAACAGACAATCGTGACTACTTCCTCAAACTATGCTGAGATAATAGCTCTTCATGAAGCAAATAAAGAATGTAGATGGTTAAGATCAGTAACACAACATATTCAAGAACCATCAGGCTTGCCAGTCGATAACGACCCAACAATAGTATACGAGGACAACTCTGCATGTGTTACTCAAATGAAGGAAGGCTACATCACAAGTGATAAAACCAAACATATCCCCCCAAAGTTCTTCGCATTCACTCAGGAACTTGAAAGACATAAAGAGATCGATATCCAGCATATTCGATCTTGTGATAATGCGGCAGATCTCTTCACAAAATCACTCCCTACGAATGTTTTCAAGAAACACAATCAGAATATTAGAATGCATCATCTTCGAGATCTTTAAAGAAGAACTACCCATGCTGGGTTGATGGGGAGCATACATCTTTACTCTTTTTCCCTTATTAAGTTTTTATCCCACTGGGTTTTTCTTAATAAGGTTTTTACCGAGGCAGCTTGTGATGCTCCCAAATAAGATATCATGATATAAGATATTTAAAGGGGGAGTGTTATAATATCATCAATAATGATATGCGGGATCAACAATTAATAATTCAATCAATTATTGGATTGAAATATCTAATATAAAGACAAGTGTTGTATAATAAATAATATTAATTTGTTGTATAGCATGTAAATTTGAGCTATAAATAGACCTCTTTGGTAGAGCTTTGTAGATATAATTCATTCTAATAAAAGCTCAATTTCTTCATCTTCTTTCATCCTCCTTTATGCTTATATTGTAGTAATATATATTATGATATATATAATATATACATTGTGAAGTGATAAAATATCCGATTTTACAACAGTTTTAAGCACAACCTACCTAACTAGCATATTTTGGAGGTTTATTTATTGCCATTGTTTACCAGAAACAAAATTAAAAGATTTAATATACAATCTTAATTTTTGGACCCCACTCGCTCTCTACATCCCACCGAGGCCTGTAAACAAGCTTAAATTTTAGGTTTGCAGAGTTCGAGTTCGGCTTGAAGTAATTCGAATTTTAGGTTTGGTTCGGTTTGAATTCGTCGAGCTTAAATTTTAAGATTTGATTCGAGTTCGCTGGATAAATTACACTTTACAGTTCGGTTCGATTTGACTCGTTTTCTCGAACCGTACGAATAAAGTTCGATTCGGCTCGTTTTTAGGGGAGTTAAACCTAAATTCTAGTCGGTTGGGTACTTTGGGCTCGGGTTAATGATATCAAACATATCATGTAGACAAATGGACTCGGAGTTTAAAGTTTGGTCAAAGTCCTTTATATCCTGATTCGAGTCGAACAGTTCAGCTCATTTGGTCAAACTCTATTTTTAAAAATTCGATTCTACGTTCAGTTATGAGTTATCCAAGTCGAATCACGAACTGAATTATTTTGAACCGAACACTGCAAAGCGAGTCAAGCTTTCAGACTCGTCTGGAGCCCTGACTCCAACTGCAAAACCCAAAGTCGGGAGTGTATTCCGAACCGAACAAACCGAAAAGTGACTTTAACGAACGTTCGTTCGTTAAGGATTCGGTTCGTGTTCGTGTTCGATAAAATTGCAAACCACTTGTTCGTGTTCGGGTCGTTAAAATTTCACATATTTCGTGTTCGTTAGCGTTCGATTGTTCGGTTCGTTCTGATCATCGTTTGTTCGTTTGTATTGTAAAATATACAAAAAGACTAAAGTACAAGTAATAATAATTAATTAAATAAATAAAAAGATATATTTAGAAATTAAGTGTTTTGGAATGGTAGGTTTATTTTGTATATATATTTATTAATTATTGTAAGATTATTAATTATATTTATTAATTATTGTAAATTTATTAATAAGTATATAAAAAAACCCTTTGTGCGAAGGGCCGGCCCTGGGCTAAGGCGAGTGAGGCGTGGGCCTAGGGCCTCACATTTTGTAAGGCCACCAAAATTTTAAAAAATTATATATAGGCTTGATAAAAAAAAATGAGTTAACCTAACAGCCATCATAAAATCAGTCCAGCCTAGGTTTTAGACCATTAAACCATTTTAATTGTTATCCCACACAATAGCCGACATTTCAACTAATTTTAATAAAAAATTAATAATTAAACAATATATTAAAAGACCCCAATCTATATATATATATATATGAAAAGTGGTGATGAAAATGAAAGGAGAGACATGCCACATGGGACAAAATCCTAGGTGGCGAATTCCAACAAAAAATAAATGATTTAAAATAATTTCAATTATATTTTGCCACATGAAAATAGTTTGTTGAGTTTTCCATATTTTTAGCCAAAAGCTTACGTGGCACAATCCCGGTGAATTCCAGCAAAAAATAAATGATTTAAAATAATTTCAATTATATTTTGCCACATGAAAATAGTTTGTTGAGTTTTTCATATTTTTAGCCAAAAGCTTACGTGGCACAATCCCGATTCAAATTATATTCTGCCACAATTTTAGTTATTTATAATATTTATCATATTATCCATTAGTTAGTTAGATTTATAAGAGTTTGTAGGGCACCAATAGTCATCATAAATCCCATAAAAATTTAATTGATTTAAAAATATTTCAGCTACAAATAGGGACCCGAGGGCTATATAAACAGAGTGCTATATAAACGATTCGAAATGTTTGATTATCTCAAAATGTTTGATTCGAAAAGAAGGATGATTATCCATAACTACGCAATTATAAATCTGCCACATGAATTATTCATGTGCATTATGGAAAAGCTTGCACGTCAATCAGCCAACGGCTGGGCAAACGCTATCGCCAGGTAATTTGCAGGTTACTTAGGCTCTTCATTCACTGCGCGTTATTGTGTGTATATATATAATTATTATTTTCTAACCACAAACAATACTACGTTTCCCAGCTATCGGCTCTTCTATGAGATGGGTAACACAACAAGCATTTTGCAGCAGCTTAGTTTTGACATGCAACATGATATTTCTCCTCCAATGTTAGATAAACTGGTGGCTTCTAAAAATGCTAAAGCACTGTTCAGAAAATCATTGGTACATTAATATCTAATTAGTTACTAATTATTTTTATCTCATCTTCTCCTAATTTCCAAAGTCCTTTAATGAGCGTACTATTTTCGATGGAAATGGCTACCCGGTGTACAAAAGGCGTAACACTGGTGACACTGTCGACAAGAATGGCAATTTCATTGATAACAGGTATAATTTAAAATCATTTTTTAATGTTCATTGTCGCATTATATTTCACTCACCATGATATAAATTAATTGTCATTTATATTCAAAATAATATGAAGTTTTACTTTTTATTTATAGGTTTATTGTTCCGTACAATCCTTTCATATTGATGAAGTATCAGGCACATATAAACGTTGAATGGTGCAATAAGACAAATTCTGTAAAATATCTGTTCAAGTACGTCAACAAGGGGGTGATAGGATAGGCGCAAAAATAACTGTGGAGAACGAGGTGAAGGATTATGCTGACTGTCAGTACATATCAGCATGTGAGGCTGTGTGGCATATTATGGGATATGATATACACTACAGAGATCCACCCGTAGAGCGTTTATCATTTCACATGGAGGGTGAACAGTCCGTTACATTCAAAGATGGTGACTTGATTACGGATTTATTGGAGAAGCATATTGTTGTAGAGACAAAGTTCCTTAAATGAATGGAATTCAACAAGCATCATCCCGAAGCACGTAAGTATCAATACGCTGAGTTCCCCAGATATTACGTGTGGGATCCTAGAGGTAAAGTGTGGAGAGACAGGAAGAACTTCAACAGGAAAGTTGGAAGAATTTACCATATTCCAATTAAGACTGATCTATTATACTTCATGCGGATTATGTTGAATCACATTAGGGGCGCCACTTGCTTTGAAGATTTGCGGACAGTGAATGGTGTTGTTCACCCTACATACCGTGATGCATGTTACTCTTTGGGATTGCTCGATGACGACAAAGAGTATATTCATGCTATAAAGGAAGCCAGTTTTTGGGGTTCCGGTCATTTCCTTCGACATTTATTCTCCATGCTTATACAGTCTGAGAGTATGTCCAGACCCATTCATGTTTGGGAAAGTACATGGGAGTATCTATCGGATGACATCCAATACTTTATGCGACGAAAGTTGAATAATCCTGGTATAAATTTAAGGAACTTTCTTATGTTGGAAATTTTATATGAACATTTATTTGTTATTTACTATGCTAACTTTATATCTAAATATTTCAATATAGGACTGGAACTGAAATGAAGAACAGTTGAAGAATTTTACTCTTGCTGAGATAGAAGAGTTTCTTTCTAGGAATGGATTTAGCTTGACTCAGATTGAAGGTATGCCCGTTCCCGACAATGTCGTCATAGATAATGGTATGAATAATTTGATTGCCGAAGAAATGTCGTACGATATTGATGAGATGAATGAGTTGCATAGCCGTTTGTATCCATGTCTCACGGACGAGCAAAGAAGTGTGTACGATACCATTATGGATGCAGTCGATTCCGGTAATGGTGGAGTTTTCTTTCTATATGGTTACGGTGGCACAGGAATGACATTTTTGTGGAAGACACTGTGTTCTGCATTACGTGGTAGACGTGATATTGTTTTCCGAGTTGCATCGAGTGGTATAGCTTCTCTACTTCTTCCTGGAGGCCGCACTGCTCACTCTAGGTTTAGTATTCCTTTGCAGGTTGATGAAACAACCATGTATAGTAGGATAACTCCCAATAGCGATCTGACAGGACTTTTGAAGAGTACAAAGCTAATTATATGGGATGAGGCACCCATGACTAATAAGTTTTGCTTTGAGGCATTGGATCGCAGTCTAAGGGGTATGATGAAAGATCATCATGGTGTGGAATCTAACAAGCCGTTTGGTGGATTGGTCATTGTCTTTGGTGGTGATTACAGACAGATATTGCCCGTCATACCAAAGGATAGTAGGCAGGATATAGTCCACGCATCCCTTTGCTCATCTAAGACAATTTGGAGTTCCTGTCGTGTCCTTAAGCTTACGAAGAACATGCGTCTGCAGGTACTTTTCTAAAATTTTGATGCTAGATAATTACTTTTTATATAAATAACTTATTTTAAATGTATATAAATTGTTGACTTTGTCTTTATTAAATTATTAAACCGCGGCTCATATGATGAGACCGAAAGCATCAGGGAGTTTGCTGAGTGGCTGCTGAAGGTTGGAGATGGTGAAATTGGTGTTGATAATGATGGTGAGGTAGAATTCAAACTGCCTGATGATATTCTGATTCGGTCTATTGATGAACCAATTGCTGCAATAGTTAAGAGCACATATCCGAGCATATTAGACCATGTCGGTGATGGTCGGTACTTTCATGATAGGGCTATTCTTGCTCCCACCAATGAGATCGTCCAGGAAGTAAATGATTATATAATGTCTCTTTTACCTGGAGATGCCACGGAATTCATGAGTTCAGATAGCATATGCCCTGACGAAGATGATACCGTCAATAGAGAAGATGTCTATTCTGTCGAGTTCCTGAACACTATAAGGACTTCTGGGATACCAAATCATATAATTCGCCTTAAGGTCGGTTGTCCTATAATGCTTCTTAGAAATATTGACCAGTCTGCCGAACTTTGTAATGGAACTAGATTGATTGTTACTGCGATTGGCAAGCACGTTATTGAGGCTAAGACGATACATGGAAAGAACGTTGGAGTGAAGGTTTTCATACCAAGGATGGTACTTTCACCTTCTGATATTACCAAGTTTCCTATTAGATTTCAACGAAGGCAATTTCCTATATCAGTTTGTTATGCAATGACTATCAATAAGAGTCAGGGACAGTCTTTCTCTCATGTTGGGCTCTAACTCCCAAAGTCTGTTTTTAGCCATGGCCAGCTCTACGTTGCATTTTCCAGAGTAACAAGCAGAAAGGGGCTCAAGGTTTTAGCATTGGATGAGGAAGGCAATCCCACCGACACGATCACCAACATTGTATACAAGGAGGTGTTTTCAAAACTTTGAGGTATGTTTTTATCATATTAATACACTTTATGTCTAAAGTAGCAATATACATTTATTTGATTTTGTTATTGCTTACTGATTTGTGCAGATATCGTTTTGCAGTTGGCGATTATTCAGATGTCTACTATGATTGTACACGTTGACTTTGCATTCTCTTTCATATTTTTCGATGTACTGAACCTTTGATTCTATTTAATATTATTTATTGTGTGGATGATATTTTATTTCACGTATTACTGATTTAAAGAAAATCATGTCGTGGCAACGCCACGGGTTAGTACTAGTATATCTAAAAATGCAAGACGTGTCATACTTTGAAATGAAAATATTTTGTTTAGACTTTTAAATTTTTGCTACTTTACTCTGAATTCTTAACTTTAAAATTAATTTTTTAGGGCCTCAAAAATTTTATCGCCTTAAGCCTCCAAATTCACAGCCGGCCCTGAACTAACGAACATATATTATTTTGTTCGTGTATATAACGAATATATTCGCGAATTGTTCGAATTTGTTCGAACCGAATACGAACTAAACGTTAGACCGAATATTTTCGCGAAATTTTCACAAAAGTTCGGTTCGAAATACAGCCGCGGACCTTCCGAGGCCATTTTCATGTGGTTTGACAGAACTATCTCAACACTCCACGTCTCTCTCTCTCTCTCTCTTCTTTTAATGTCAGATAAATAATCATATACGTATATATCTCTTTCTTCTTCTGTTAAACACCAGAGCTTACCCCTCTGCACAATTTCCATATTTTCGCATTCCCATTTCCTATTGCCCTTTCGAGGATCTTTAATCGAATATCTCTGATTGCTCAGTCGGAGAAGAAATTGGTTACCTATAGCTTTCTGTCGCCTTCGCTAACAGTTTTCGCCATTAAAACCCAGCTGGAAAGCTGTTAACAATCACCACCTTTCTTAGTTAAAATACTCGGCCCTTAAAAGTTTATAACACACTTTCGTGGTGGATATGGGGAATTGCCAGGCGGCGGAGCCGGCGACGGTGGTGGTGCAGCATCCCGGAGGAAAGGTGGACAGGATTTACTGGTCTGTGTGCGCAAACGAGATCATGAACTCTAACCCAGGCCACTACGTGGCGCAGGTTGTCGCCGCTCAGAAGGTGGAGAATGGGGCGGCGCCAGTGAAGCAGGTTAAGGTTCTCCGGCCGGATGATACTTTGGTTATTGGGCAGGTTTATCGACTCATCAGCTTTGAAGGTACAACTTAAAACCTTTTTTAACGCTAATGAGATGAATAATTTTACGAGATTATTATTTAAATAAAAAACTAGTTTAGTTGCTTCTAATAAAAATACTGTTGATTTTTTTATTCTAATTTTTCTGGAGGATTATAATATTCTTAAATCCGACTTCTATTAAACTTATTTTATACTACTATTAATTAATTAATGTATGAATTAATTATCAAACATATCATTTGTTTGGCGCTAAAATATCAGTTTAATCACTTTTTAATTATAGGACTCTTGTTATTAATTTCTTTAAAATGGTAAACTCCATCTGAGTTAATCTACAAATTAACAGTCAACATCTAAATAGGCTGAGTTTACCATTTAATTTTTGGATTGATTTAGACTGAGTTTACCATTTAAAAAAAATAGTAACCTAATTGAGTCTAAAAAATAAAAGTGACAAAATTGATACTTTTAGCTCAACGAATGATGTGTTCGATAATTAACCAATTAATTTAGTGTAGGTTTGAAAGAAAATAAAGTTGTTTTAGAGCAACCTCAACCTACACTTTTCTTACCTATATTTGTCCTAGATGTATATATTTTAGGGGTTTATCTTTAAAAATGGTACTTTAATGGGACTCCCTATTCCCTAAATTTTAGGGAAGAGAAAATCAAACCCCTTATTTAGGAAAGAGAAAATCAAACCCCTAGAATGCCACCTCACAATCGCTTCATTATAATATAATATATTATTCCATCACTCTCACTCCTTTATATTAACTAAAATATTGATTAAATATTAATTTTTAAATTATAGATAACGGATATAGGTAATATCATTGAAGCAAAATAACTTTTTGATTCCCTATATTTTAGGTAATCATTATTTAATTATATCTTAGGAAAGCAAAATAAAGGTTCTCGTTGGAGATGTTCTTATAAGTTTGTTTTATTTTCTTCGAGCTTATATAAAAAGCATTATTACATACGCCATAAATTAGCATGTAAACTAGTTTGTTGAATAGTATGCTGAGTGATATCTAGCTTATCAGTCAATAACTAACTTATGGATTAGATCGACAAACACATCCTTAATTTGTTGCTATTTGCATTGTTTTTGTGCAGATGTATTGAAAGAGTTTGCCGCAAAAAAGTGCGTCAAATTAGGCAGAATGTTGAAGGAGAGAGGAGACTTCGACATGGAGAAAAAGAAGTATCACTCAGGATGGGAACAATGTTCAAATTCACAATCAGCTTCGATTAATAAGGTAAAAAAAACTCCATCTCAATCCTTATTTATTGAATTATCCAACAAGTAAAAATAGTAAAGTATGCAAAATTAGAGTTAAGTAATATTTATTGAATTATCCAACAACTAAAATACTTATAGTGTTTGAGGAGAAAGAAAGTAAAGAAATCAATCAGATTGATATGATGAATAGATGGCGCTTTATTTGGCATTACAACGAGAGTCTTCCATACATGTGATTCCTGTTAAGGTAAGACATCTAACACGATCCTACTACCTCCCAAGAGTCTAACCTTCCATAACTCTATCCCCCTACAATCAGTATTAGGTAAGACACCAATAAGGAAAGGATTTCCCGGAACACTCCCCCTGTGTCGAACACTAATACTAACATGGTGCATAAGGTGTTGCCTCGGTAAAAAACCTTTCCAAGTCAAATAAAATCCCGTGGGAAAAACAAAGACTTGGTGAGGAAAAAGAGCACAACGCACCAACTACAAATGACAGAATCATGTGAAGTATACTCCCCCTGAGGTATACATGACAGCTCATTCCATCGAGCTATCATTAGTTGAGCTCGGATAATCGACACATGCCGATGCCTCTCACATGTTTCTCAAATGTAGATTTCGGCAGAGACTTAGTGAACAAGTCTGCGATATTCTCATCGGAACTCACTTGTTTCACTTCGATATTCAGCAATTTCTGCTGCTGATGATTATAAAAGATCTTCGGCGCAATATGCTTGGTATTGTCACCCTTTATGAAACCTAACTTCATCTGCTCAATGCATGCCGCATTGTCCTCAAAGATGCAAGTAGGGGTTGCTGTAGTGGGATATAATCCACACGTTCCTCGTATATGGTCTATGACTGACCGGAGCCAAATGCACTCCCTTACGGATTCGTGCAATGCAATTATCTCTGCATGGTTCGAGGAAGTAGCAACCAGGGTCTGCTTGGTAGATCGCCAAGATATTGCCGTATTCCCAATGGTGAACACATAACCAGTTTGGGAACGTCCTTTATGCGGGTCAGAGAGATAACCGGCATCAGAAAATCCAACTAACGTGTCGTTAGGATTCTCTGCATAAGGGGTAAGCTTGCTCGCATTATCACTTCTAGTAGTCAAGCTACCATGCTCAGCTGCAATATCAGAGGAAGATCGACGGTCGGTATGCATCGTCTTAACCTCAACAATTCCTTTTGGAATTCGCTCTCTCTTGCGTAGGGAAAGAACAATCCAAGATCACTGGAGCCTTTCAAGTATCGAAAGATGTGTTTTACCCCATTCCAATGCCTTATCGTGGGAGCGGAGCTAAATCTCGCTAATAGATTCACAGAGAATGCGATGTCTGGACGAGTACATTGAGCCAGATACAGCAACGCACCGATTGTGCTAAGGTACGGTGTTTCTGCTCCAAGGACCTCTTCATCCTCCTCTTTGGGACGAAACGGATCCTTGTTCATTTCCAGACTTCGACCAATCATGGGGGTAGCAAGAGGATGTGCCTTGTCCATACTAAATCGCCTGAGCATTTTGTGGACATAGGCAGACTGATGAATGAGTATGCCATCATCTCGATGTTCTAGCTCTAAGCCCAAGCAGAATCGAGTCCTCCCCAGATCTTTCATCTCGAATTCGGATTTAAGGTAGCGGGCCGTTTCATTGACCTCATCTATGGTACCGATAACATTCATGTCATCTACATAGACGGCTACAATCACGAATCCTGTATCTATTCTTTTCACGAAAATGCATGGACAGATGTCACTGTTCTCGTATCCCTTCCCAACCAAGTATTCACGTAGGCGGTTGTACCACATCCTTCCGGATTGTTTCAACCCATACAGTGAACGACGCAATTTCACAACGTAAGCGCTCCGTGGTTTAGAGCTACTTGATTTGAGCAATGAAATCCCTTCGGGGACTTTCATATAAATATCCGTATCTAGATCCCCATAAAGATACGCTGTAACCACATCCATAAGATGCATATTCAGTTTTTCGGACACTACCAAACTGACTAAGTAGCGGAAAGTGATGATGTCCATAACGGGAGAATACGTCTCCTCGTAGTCAATGCCAGGGCGCTGCGAGAAGCCTTGGGCAACTAGTCTCGCTTTGTAACGCATGACCTCATCCTTATCATTACGTTTACGAACAAAGACCCACTTATATCCAACTGGTTTAACGCCCACGGGTATTGGCTCGATACGGTCAAATACCTCACGTTTAGCCATTGAGTCTAGTTCAGCCTGCATTGCATCTTTCCATTTCGGCCAATCGGCTCGTTGTTGACATTCAGCAACCGAGCGCGGCTCAGCATCGTCGTCTTCAATAATTTCTTGAGCGACGGAGTAGGCAAAAGCATCATCGACTAGCGTGGACGACCTGTCCAATAGTATGTATTCACTCGTACATTGCATCGAGATTTCTTTATTTTCTGACATCAACAAAGTTTCTGACGCGTCCGTCGATTGTTCCATTGTTGATTCGAGTGTAACACCCCCAAAACCGTATGGGAATATTACACGCCGTAAACCCTTTCCGCAAGGATCTACCAAAGCAACGTCCATAAACAACCAAATGCTTGCCCGGCCAGTGGTCAAACAATATAATAATACGCACTGTTAAGGTCACTTACACATAAACACACAGACCGATGAGGTCACACAACTCTATCAACAGGATCGACTAACAACATTACCCACACAGGGTCGAAATACAATACAATAAGACCGAATCAACTCTAACAATACAACTAAACTCTACCAACTCTCAACTCTTGATTAGTATCGCACTCGTCATCCCCTTGTGCTAATCCTGTGACTACTCCCCTGAACTCTGCATGTACCGGACGCAGTAGCAGACATCCACCCCCGAATACTCGGGGGTTAGTAAAACTCCACCGTTTTACTAGTGCAAGTATCAAACCATACGAAATGTAACAAGCAAATAGCAACTACGAATTTAATACGTAAATCAATTATCAAAATGTTCCTAGAAGTTTTAGAATTTCGAACTCAAGTAAGAGATATTTGAAAAGGAACACATCATCTCGGGATTTTTACAGCATAAATTCTTTTGGACCTCGAGTCCCAATTTACAAAACCTTTTCGTAAACATTAGGGCCTTAGCCCGATTCTCGTTTCAAAGCATACTAAATAATATATCATTATGAGTCCGAGATCCATATTTAAAATGTTACCCGAACAATCACTGCTACACGATCATTGGTCGTACACATCATGTACCGAACTCCGGAGGCCTCAACGGACCTTACCCGGGCCACACACACTGTTCGTACACATCATGTACCGAACTCCGGAGGCCTCAACGGACCCTACCCGGCCACACACACTGTTCGTACACATCATGTACCGAACTCCGGAGGCCTCAACGGACCCTACCCGGCCACAACATCGTTCGTACACATCATGTACCGAACTCCAGAGGCCTCGTCAGACCCTACCTGGATCACACACCTTGTCCGTACACGTCATGTACCGTACTCCAGAGGCCTCGTCAGACCCTACCTGGATCACACACCTTGTTCGTACACATCATGTACCGAACTCCAGAGGCCTCGTCAGACCCTACCTGGAACACACACATATCGACACGACACAATTCATAATCATTAAATGTCAATCCGTTCCACATTACACCGAAATGTACAATCAAGTATGTAAACCAAAACAACACAAACATCATGATCATCACAACGACTCTTAACCAACATAACACACATTCGGTACACAATACATTGAACAAACACATGTACAACCATCTCATATGTACATCGCAATCCTGCACAAATGGCACAACGCCTAACGCGTATACCAATATATCACTATTATCACAAAGCCTTCAAATTTCGGAAAACACAACCAACTCAAACGGAACATATTTACGGAGGCAAGCAAAATCGTCATACATATCATACGTAATTACTATTCACAAGATACAAGTCGTATAATAAGATACTTTGTTGTTGCCCAAAATATTTATCCGAAGATTAATACTGCTGGAAGACGGACAACAAACAAATGCGGGAGCACTTCCGAGAGAAGATAAATAATACAAGATTTGCCGGGTTTGTTAGGCCCGGGCTTGAATGCTCTCGCGAGATGTTATTAATACAAATATTCGTGGATACAAGTATTAATGAGAGAAATCTAAATACAATGAGTGTAAAAAGACTCTGTTAATCCGGCTCTTGAGCGAAGCTCGGTGTTCTTCGTCCCGCCGGTAATCTGCTCGAGGAGAAAAGGCCGGGAGAAGTAAGACCGAAAGAAAGCTGTTGCCAAGAGTTGGATGTTAGCCAAGTGCTAGTATGGTTTCTGTATTGAGTGCTTGAATCGTGAAGTTGCAGAGTGTTTAGAGAGTCAAAATCTCGGTCTCGTGCAGAAGAGTTTCGGTCCCTTTACAAGTGAAGGCTGCCTTGTATATATAGAGGCTGAGAGGCCCTGTCCCCTAGTGGGCGATCGCCTTTCGGCATTTAATGTAACGGGGCGATCGTCCTAAAGGGCACGTGGGCTGCCTGCCAAAAGTCCAAAGCCACAGCTGGTGGCCAGCCGTGCGGTCCAATGAGGATCCAGCACGCGTCCTGGCATCTTACACAGAGGTCCCACTTTGCTACTTTCGCGGATTTTGTCGGGGTAGGTGACAGCCGTAGTCACATGTCTTGTCCGCCAACTCCTTTCGCAGTCCAGGCCATGCCGGTAGGTGAGGTAGGTGACAGGTTTGTCGCCGCCTTTGGGATCTGCACGCGTGGGTCTTCGCTTTGCTCGGCTTGGCCGACCTGGATGGCCATCGCCGCCACCGAGGGTTGGCAATGGTCGGTCACCAAGGGTCGATCGGCAGATGCCCAGAGAGGTCGGTCACCAAGGGTCGATCGGCAGATGCCGAGAGGATCGTCCGCTAGTCGATCGCCAGAGTTCGGTCGCCGAGTGCCGAGTGATGATCGATTCGAGGTCGATCGCTCGCACGGGACTTGTCCTGGGACCTTCCTTTCGCCGATTTAGCCGTCCATTGGGTTGAGGCTCGGTCGCCTGGTCGCTGCTCGGCAGACCTGCCTTGGCCGCTCGGCAGTAAGTCGGTCGCTCGACCTCGGAGGCGATCGCCGGTCGGAAGGTGTTAAATCTTGACACAACAATTGCCCCCCAGCTTGCTCCTATGTTGAAGACATGGGGCGATGTGGTTCTTGCTGGCGACCTTGCTGAGCTGACTTACGATTTCGGACTTGGGCTTTCATGGTCGATTGGCTTAGCTATCTTTCGGTCTTGTACCTGCAAAAAACAACATTGGCCGATCCCCCATGGAAACTCGGTGGTTTCGCTTTGTTTGAGGTATCGTGCACAGTCGCGGAGATCGATGGACCGACCCCATGACCGTGTCTTGGTGCGCGAAGACAATGAGTGTCTCGTGACTCACTTTATTATGAGGGTCCTCTGTTAGCCGCGCCGCCTTGTTTTTAAACGAAAGGCGTGCGGTCTCGGTCTAGAGGAGTCCTTGCGCGGGGCAGCGTCGGATGAATCAACTCCACGCCCGCGGCTTGTTAGCTCTGCTTCCACCTCGGCCAGCCATGGAGATGGCCGACCTCGACGGTGTACGTTGAGACGGGGTTGTGGCACGTCGCATTGTCCGGGCTCACCATGTCAGATGATGAACCTTTGAGGGCGAGCGATCGTGTCCACTGTTTAATGTTGGAGAGCCCTCAGACTACGCCGGCCTCGTATTTAAACGAAGGGCGGGCGATCTTGGCCGAAAGGGACCTTGCATGGCCGGCAATGGTTCCATCGACCGCCAGACCATGGCTTTATGATGTGCGGTGGAGGCGATCTTATGCCTTTAGTCCGTCATGTTATATCTTTGGATCAGATGGCGATCGTGTCCTCCGAATCATGGATGATGTAGCGTGATGATCGGCGATCGGAAGGTGGCGATCGTCGCTCCGCCGATCGCTTTATTCGTAGGTCGATATTGGCGACGATCGGCGAGATCGCTGCCCGGTGCCGATCGCGCCGCTCAGTGCTAAGAAGAAACCTTTGCTGGCCGGAAAATCTGCGGCTCTAGCCCTAAGGCCGCGTAGGTCGTAGGTTGGGTCTTCGTAAGATGCCCGAACATAGGCGAAAAACCCCAAATCCTCCTAGACCGCAGAGGGCGGTCTCATCGCTACGGCTCGCCGTTGAGGATGATCACGTCTACCCGGTCGATGTAGTACGAGTCGGACTATTATTCTACCATATTGATTTGCATCATGCGAAGGGGACCTTCGGGCCGGACGACCCTGGTGGCGAAGTACTCAGTGAAGCCGTGCGCCAGCTCGTTAAAGGAGCCAATGGACCGAGGTGGCAATGAAGTGTACCACCGGTGGGCGAGGTCGTCCAGCGTCAGAGGGAACATTCGGCACCTGGTCGCGTCAGATGCCCCACACCCGGTCATGTAGATGTTGAACTTCCTCAGGTGCACTTGGGGGTCCGATCGCCCCTCGTACACGGGTGTTTGCGGGGGAGCGATCCTGTGCTGCACGGGGGCGAGCTCGATGTCGATCGCGAGTGGCTCGCTTGGCCCGGCGATCGTCTTCTTGGCGCCTGCCCTGGATTCCAGGAGCGCCTTCATGTCGTTGAGTTGACGTTGCATCGCAGCCATCGCCGTGGCTTGGTCGCTTGTCGATCGGCTTTGGGAGCAGGAGCCTAGGCGATCGTGTACCGATCTCCGGGCTCCGCTACCGCCGACCTCGGCAATTTGGCGAGGGGGAGCCAGACGGCTAGGCTGCCTTCTGGGAGTCGGGTAGGCCGAGCTCCTGGTGACGGACTCAAACTCCGTCGTCTCGTAGCTGGGGCCGGACTGCCCCGGCAGCCAGGTCGGGTCACTGCCCAGGCGATCGAAGACAGAGGTGCCCCGGCTGGCGAGCGCCTCTTCCTGCGGACGGAAGCCTCCTGGCGATTGCTCGGCCAGTAGTGCCTTGAGCTTCGCTGATCTCCGGCGAGAGACCGGGGCGTAGCCGGAGGCGCGTCGAGAGCACTCCGTCGCTCATGTAGACGGCCAGGCCCCTTCGATCTTCCTTGGTTCGAACCGATCGAGCGAGAGGTTGGGCCGCCGCCCGTGGACGGATCGAGCGTCTCGATCATGGCGGCTACCTTCCACCATCGGGCCGTGGCTCGGACCGGGACGGAACAGGTTTGGCCGGCCGCCGGCTTTCGACGCGGATGCTAAGACATGATTTCGAAGGATTTCTTTGAAGTGCGGTAAGTGTCACTTCAGTATCCGCCCGAGAACAAGTGAGTGTTCTTCGACTAGAGGTGTAAAAAATCGAGGGTTGGATCCCCTTCCTCTAGCGCCAATTGTTGTTGCCCAAAATATTTATCCGAAGATTAATACTGCTGGAAGACGGACAACAAACAAATGCGGGAGCACTTCCGAGAGAAGATAAATAATACAAGATTTGCCGGGTTTGTTAGGCCCGGGCTTGAATGCTCTCGCGAGATGTTATTAATACAAATATTCGTGGATACAAGTATTAATGAGAGAAATCTAAATGCAATGAGTGTAAAAAGACTCTGTTAATCCGGCTCTTGAGCGAAGCTCGGTGTTCTTCGTCCCGCCGGTAATCTGCTCGAGGAGAAAAGGCCGGGAGAAGTAAGACCGAAAGAAAGCTGTTGCCAAGAGTTGGATGTTAGCCAAGTGCTAGTATGGTTTCTGTATTGAGTGCTTGAATCGTGAAGTTGCAGAGTGTTTAGAGAGTCAAAATCTCGGTCTCGTGCAGAAGAGTTTCGGTCCCTTTACAAGTGAAGGCTGCCTTGTATATATAGAGGCTGAGAGGCCCTGTCCCCTAGTGGGCGATCGCCTTTCGGCATTTAATGTAACGGGGCGATCGTCCTAAAGGGCACGTGGCCGCCCGCCAAAGTCCAAAGCCACACTGGTGGCTACCAAGCGGTCCAATGAGGATCCAGCACGCGTCCGGAAGTACTGTCACAGGAGGTCCCACTTTGCTACTTTCGGCGGATTTTGTCAGGGTAGGTGACAGGCTGTAGTCACATGTCTTGTCCGCCAACTCCTTTCGCAGGTCTGGGCCATGCTGGTAGGTGAGGTAGGTGACAGGTTTGTCAGCGCCTTTTGGGGATCTGCACGTGGGTGCTGTCCTGCTTTGCTCGGCCTTGGCCGACTGGATGGCCATCGGCCAGTCACTGAGGGTTGGCAATGGTCGGTCACCAAGGGTCGATCGACAGATGCCCAGAGAGGTCGGTCACCAAGGGTCGATCGGCAGATGCCCGGAGAGGATCGTCCGCTAGTCGATCGCCAGGAGTCGGTCGCCGAGTGCCGAGTGATGATCGTATCTGAGGTCGATCGCTCGGTACCGGGACTTGTCCTGGGACCTTCCTTTGGCCGATTTAGCTGGTCCGCTGGGTTGAGGCTCGGCCGCTCGTCGCCGCCGCAGACTCGCCGCCGGGCAGCAGCCTGGCCGCCGACCTGAGGCGATCACGGCCTAAGGTGTTAAATCTTGACACAACATACTTGCCTTAATAACCGCTACCAAACGCTCCGAAGAACACGGTTCGACCGGGAAGCTCGGCCCCGAAGAAGACAACGAACGGAAGGGTTCCGACTCGAGTTCTTCACAAGAATTCGACCCTAACAACATATAATCAATAAATCATCGATCATACGAGGAAGAATAATCGTAGAACGCCCGAAAACCCCTCTATGACATTTTATCGGACACCTTCAAGGCGTCGATCAAGAACTAGACCAAAACAACGAATCGATACGATCCAATCATGGAATAACAAGGGAAATGATATAATACATCTAAATAATCATCAATCCATCATAATCCTAAGTTAAATCGGATTAAACGGATGAAAACAACCAAAACACCAAAATTCCCCAAAACTAGATTTCTAGGAAATCTGACCTGATTCGGTAGATCGGAGGATGTTATAGGATTGATGATTGATGATATGAACTCCAAGACTTCAAGGATTTATTGTCCAACAACATCTCTCTATGATCAATACACCCCAGCCGCGGAAGAGAAGAAAACCGAGTGAAAATGGCTGAAGAAAACGTGCAGTGGCCATAATAAAGTGCGCAGTGTGCCGCGGCCCACGGAGTGTGCCGCGGCACAGCCCAAAAATGGCTCCCAGTGGTCGGCGGTGCCGCGGCTCGGCCGGAGTGTGCCGCGGCACCCGCATGCCTGGGCCGAAAAATGCCACAGAGTGTGCCGCGGCCCCGCTAACATGTGCCGCGGCCCACTGATCGCTCGCCAGAATCGCTGAGCACCGCCGGCCGTGACTCGCCGTAAGCTGCCGAGCACTACCGCCGTGACTCGGCCTGGCCTGTGTTGCCGACCATGACTCGCCGGGCCAACTCCGACGGCCCGAACGACCCCGAAACCCGAACCCGAATACGAATCGATGATACGGTTACGACGTACTCGCAAAGACGAATATAAGGGCTAAGAGAACACACAATTCCGACCACCCGAAGGCTCGGAATTCAACAACGGAAGTAATTACCCAAAACTTTGGGAAATTACGAAAATGGCCCAAAACGTCCGAAAATCACGATACGCGATCGAAACACCAAACCAAAGCTCGCAACATGAATAATAACATTAAATGAACTTACGAGAAACTCGAAACAATAGTTTCGGACGAGATTCGCAAGAATCAAACTCAAGTGCGGAAAAGTCGCTAAAAAGCTCGGAACTCAGCAAAACGATACCGAAACCAACTCGGATGACAAAAAGTGCAGAATTAATCATTCTCGAAATGACGAAACGGTCATGAGTGAGTCTTCAAAACGGACTCCGGACGAAAAAAGAAATTTACCGAAAATCAAAAATTGCGGATATTACATTCTACCCTCCTTAAAAGAAGTTTCGTCCCGAAACTTAAAACAAGTAGGGAGAAGCAATATCCCGCCAGAAAAACTCAACGAGATACGCAAGGAAACACGTAACTTACGCCCATCGGCGAAACGTTACAAGCAACGCAAAGGAATATACGGCGTGAAAACACGCTCCACGACGACCAACACAACGTCGCCGTTAAGGATATAATAAAACCAACAAGTGACAAGCGTCATCAAATGGATAATACAATCAAGTAAATTGTCCGAACAATCACGAAACACAATGAACGAAAATCAATACGATTGACCAACCCAACGGTTCATCAATCCAAACGCGAGCCAAACGCTGAAGAAATACGAAATTCCACCGCCCAAGGGTTGGAAGATCGAAACGAGACTAATTTCTCGAACTTAAGGGAATTACGAAGGAGTCTGAACGTTCAACAATCACGAAACGAGATCAACAAAAAAAACGAACAATCAATGATCAACCACAACGATCGAGTCAACAAAAATCGAATAATCACGTTCGGATCACGAAGAACAATAAGGTTCAACCGACAAACTCCGAAGTTCACATCTCGACTCGAGACAAAACATGACCCTTGAAAACAACAAGATGCGCACACACATAAGATCCACAGAAAGGGAATAGCAATTGAAAAATCACAACGACAAACGAGTTATTCAAACAATACCACACTCGTTCGATCAACAAAAGCAAGGCGGGACAAGCTCGAAAATATCAACGAACATAAACGAGTCGACAGAGTCGAAAATACAGAGGTTCAAAATCCGATCCACTTCAATAAAAGAACTAATAAAACCAGATGATGTCACTTCCGAACAAGGTTCACAAGAATCGAACCGAACTCGAAAAGTCACAACGATAACCAGATCGACCCACAACAAGATCACACTGCTCGAACGATGAAACCTAATACGTAACAAGTCTGTAAAGTATCAACGAACACGAGCGAGCCGATAGAATTGAGAAAGAGAAAATGCAGGAGCCAAAAATAATACGGGTATTATATTCGACCTCTTCTAAAAGAAGTGTAGTTCCCGAAACTCACAACACGAAATCAAGGTGACAACACAACAAGCAACCGACAGGAACATCTTTCAAAGGCCTCTCAAATCCGATCCTGATAACTTGTGCTGAAGCGCGAACTCCGAAAGTCTCGGTAGCCAATTCGCAAAACTGAATTCGGTGTCCCTCGAGTACGCACTTGAAATGTGTTACCGTCGAGAAGGACAATTTACACGTGCATGCCCCTGGCACACCACGGTTGAAACGCCTCGGCTCGGCATACCGAAAATACAATGGGGTATAACGTCGCAAAACAACATAGCGAAGATGCATATTCAGTTTTTCGGACACTACCAAACTGACTAAGTAGCGGAAAGTGATGATGTCCATAACGGGAGAATACGTCTCCTCGTAGTCAATGCCAGGGCGCTGCGAGAAGCCTTGGGCAACTAGTCTCGCTTTGTAACGCATGACCTCATCCTTATCATTACGTTTACGAACAAAGACCCACTTATATCCAACTGGTTTAACGCCCACGGGTATTGGCTCGATACGGTCAAATACCTCACGTTTAGCCATTGAGTCTAGTTCAGCCTGCATTGCATCTTTCCATTTCGGCCAATCGGCTCGTTGTTGACATTCAGCAACCGAGCGCGGCTCAGCATCGTCGTCTTCAATAATTTCTTGAGCGACGGAGTAGGCAAAAGCATCATCGACTAGCGTGGACGACCTGTCCAATAGTATGTATTCACTCGTACATTGCATCGAGATTTCTTTATTTTCTGACATCAACAAAGTTTCTGACGCGTCCGTCGATTGTTCCATTGTTGATTCGAGTGTAACACCCCCAAAACCGTATGGGAATATTACACGCCGTAAACCCTTTCCGCAAGGATCTACCAGGCTAAACGTCCATAAACAACCAAATGCTTGCCCGGCCAGGGTCAAACAATATAATAATACTGCACTGCTAAGGTCACTTACACATAAACACACAGACCGATGAGGTCACACAACTCTATCAACAGGACTGACTAACAACATTACCCACACAGGGGTCGAAATACAATACAGCGGAAGACTGAATCAACTCTAACAATACAACTAAACTCTACCAACTCTCAACTCTTGATTAGTATCGCAGCTCGTCATCCCCTTGTGCTAATCCTGTGACTACTCCCCTGAACCTGCATGTACCTGGACGCAGAACAGACATCCACCCCCCGAATACTCGGGGGTTAGTAAAACTCCACTGTTTTACTAGTGCAAGTATCAAACCATACGAAATGTAACAAGCAAATAGCAACTACGAATTTAATACGTAAATCAATTATCAAAATGTTCCCGAGAAGTTTTAGAATTTCGAACTCAAGTAAGAGATATTTGAAAAGGAACACATCATCTCGGGGATTTTTAAAGCAGAAATTCTTTTGGACCTCGAGTCCCAATTTACAAAACCTTTTCGTAAACATTAGGGCCTTAGCCCGATTCTCGTTTCAAAGCATACTAAATAATATATCATTATGAGTCCGAGATCCATATTTAAAATGTTACCCGAACAATCACTGCTACACGATCATTGATCGTACACATCATGTACCGAACTCCGGAGGCCTCAACGGACCTTACCCGGGCCACACACACTGTTCGTACACATCATGTACCGAGCTCAGGAGGCCTCAACGGACCCTACCCGGCCACACACACTGTTCGTACACATCATGTACCGAACTCCGGAGGCCTCAACGGACCCTACCCGGCCACAACATCGTTCGTACACATCATGTACCGAACTCCAGAGGCCTCGTCAGACCCTACCTGGATCACACACCTTGTCCGTACACGTCATGTACCGGACTCCAGAGGCCTCGTCAGACCCTACCTGGATCACACACCTTGTTCGTACACATCATGTACCGAACTCCAGAGGCCTCGTCAGACCCTACCTGGAACACACACACATCGACACGACACAATTCATAATCATTAAATGTCAATCCGTTCCACATTACACCGAAATGTACAATCAAGTATGTAAACCAAAACAACACAAACATCATGATCATCACAACGACTCTTAACCAACATAACACACATTCGGTACACAATACATTGAACAAACACGTGTACAACCATCTCATATGTACATCGCAATCCTGCACAAATGGCACAACGCCTAACGCGTATACCAATATATCACTATTATCACAAAGCCTTCAAATTTCGGAAAACACAACCAACTCAAACGGAACATATTTACGGAGGCAAGCAAAATCGTCATACATATCATACGTAATTACTATTCACAAGATACAAGTCGTATAATAAGATACTTGCCTTAATAACCGCTACCAAACGCTCCGAAGAACACGGTTCGACCGGGAAGCTCGGCCCCGAAGAAGACAACGAACGGAAGGGTTCCGACTCTAGTTCTTCACAAGAATTCGACCCTAACAACATATAATCAATAAATCATCGATCATACGAGGAAGAATAATCGTAGAACGCCCGAAAACCCCTCTATGACATTTTATCGGACACCTTCAAGGCGTCGATCAAGAACTCGACCAAAACAATGAATCGATACGATCCAATCATGGAATAACAAGGGAAATGATATAATACATCTAAATAATCATCAATCCATCATAATCCTAAGTTAAATCGGATTAAACGGATGAAAACAACCAAAACACCAAAATTCCCCAAAACTAGATTTCTAGGAAATCTGACCTGATTCGGTAGATCGGAGGATGTTATAGGATTGATGATTGATGATATGAACTCCAAGACTTCAAGGATTTATTGTCCAACAACATCTCTCTATGATCAATACACCTACCGCTAAGAGAAGAAAACCGAGTGAAAATGGTCAAGAAAACGTCGCAGGGCCATAAATAGCCGCGCAGCAGGTGCCGCGGCGGCCGAGTGTGCCGCGCACGAGCCCAAAAATGGCTCCCGGTGGTCGGCGGTTGCCGCGGCTCGGCCGGAGTGTGCCGCGGCACCGTGATCGGTTTGGCCGAAAAATGCCACAGAGTGTGCCGCGGCCCCGCTAACATGTGCCGCGCCCACGGACCGCTCGGCCAGAACCGCTGAGCACCGCCGGCCGTGACTCGGCCAGAGCCGCGAGCACTACGGCCGTGACTCGCCTGGGCCCAGGTTGGCCATGACTCGGCCGGCTAACTCGACGGCCCGAACGACCCAAACCCGAACCCGAATACGAATCGATGATACGGTTACGACGTACTCGCAAAGACGAATCTAAGGGCTAAGAGAACACACAATTCACCACCAAGGCTCGGAATACAACAACTAAGTAATTACCCAAAACTTTGGGAAATTACGAAAATGGCCCAAAACGTCCGAAAATCACGATACGCGATCGAAACACCAAACCAAAGCTCGCAACATGAATAATAACATTAAATGAACTTACGAGAAACTCAAACAATAGTTTCGGACGAGATTCGCAAGAATCGAACTCAAGTGCGGAAAAGTCGCTAAAAAGCTCTAACTCAAGAAACGATACCGAAACGAACTCGGATGACAAAAAGTGCGTAATTAATCATTCTTGAAATGACGAAACGGTCATGAGTGAGTCTTCAAAACGGACTCTGACGAAAAAGAAATTTACCGAAAATCGAAAATTGCGGATATTACATTCTACCCTCCTTAAAAGAAGTTTCGTCCCGAAACTTAAAACAAGTAGGGAGAAGCAATATCCCGCCAGAAAAACTCAACGAGATACGCAAGGAAACACGTAACTTATGCCCATCGGCGAAACGTTACAAGCAACGCAAAGGAATATACGGCGTGAAAACACGCTCCACGACGACCAACACAACGTCGCCGTTAGGGATATAATAAAACCAACAAGTGACAAGCGTCATCAAATGGATAATACAATCAAGTAAATTATCCGAACAATCACGAAACACAATGAACGAAAATCAATACGATTGACCAACCCAACGGTTCATCAATCCAAACGCGAGCCAAACGCTGAAGAAATACGAAATTCCACCGCCCAAGGGTTGGAAGATCGAAACGAGACTAATTTCTCGAACTTAAGGGAATTACGAAGGAGTCTGAACGTTCAACAATCACGAAACGAGATCAACAAAAAAAACGAACAATCAATGATCAACCACAACGATCGAGTCAACAAAAATCGAATAATCACGTTCGGATCACGAAGAACAATAAGGTTCAACCGACAAACTCCGAAGTTCACATCTCGACTCGAGACAAAACATGACCCGGTGAAAACAACAAGATGCGCACACACATAAGATCCACAGGAAAGGGAATAGCAATTGAAAAATCACAACGACAAACGAGTTATTCCGAAACAATACCACACTCGTTCGATCAACAAAAGCAAGGGGCAGGACAAGGTCAGAAAATGTCAACGAACATAAACGAGTCGACAGAGTCGAAAATACAGAGGTTCAAAATCCGATCCACTTCGAATAAAAGAACTAATAAAACCAGATGATGTCACTTCCGAACAAGGTTCACAAGAATCGAACCGAACTCGAAAAAGTCACAGCGATAACCAGATCGACCCACAACAAGATCACAGCTCGTTCGAACGATGAAACCGGAATACAGAACAAGTTCAGAAAGTATCAACGAACACGAGCGAGCCGATAGAATTGAGAAAGAGAAAATGCAGGAGCCAAAAATAATACGGGTATTATATTCGACCTCTTC
The DNA here is from genome assembly GCA_033398695.1 of Orobanche coerulescens. Taxonomy (NCBI): domain Eukaryota; kingdom Viridiplantae; phylum Streptophyta; class Magnoliopsida; order Lamiales; family Orobanchaceae; genus Orobanche; species Orobanche coerulescens. The sequence continues at coordinate 199,226,746 of CM065803.1, read as the reverse complement.
TAAAAGAAGTGTAGTTCCCGAAACTCACAACACGAAATCAAGGTGACAACACAACAAGCAACCGACAGGAACATCTTTCAAAGGCCTCTCAAATCCGATCCTGATAACTTGTGCTGAAGCGCGAACTCCGAAAGTCTCGGTAGCCACCCGCAAATCAATTCGGTGTCCTCGAGTACGCACTTGAAATGTGTTACCGTCGAGAAGGACAATTTACACGTGCATGCCCCTGGCACACCACGGTTGAAACGCCTCGGCTCGGCATACCGAAAATACAATGGGGTATAACGTCGCAAAACAACATAGCGGAGATGCCAACTCGGCACAACAAAGAATCATAACACATATCATATACAACGATTACCATCGTAAAGTAGTACACACACAAACACTACAGCAATGATGGTATCGTTCGGCGACCTTAACAGCCCGAACAATAACTAGCACACAATTACAAACATCATGAAACAATCACACATGTACACAAACGTACAAACCCAAGCTTTAACAGCTCACACAGGTGCGATAACACGCAAGCCGCCACGAAATGACAACATTAAAAATCGTCATCACACCTCCCACAAAGGGCTAACAAAACATATGCGTGGCGAACGACTCAACGTTCACCACCAATTCAATCACAATTCGGAGGGCTAACACCCTAACAACAATACCAACATCATACACACCTTCTCCGACCAAAAGCAGGAAATGATGGGTTTTTTAAAAAAAAAAAACGAAAACCACCTTTTGAAAATAATTTAGGAAAAACACCGGTTGATCTTGAGTATCACGTTTCAAAAAAAATACAAACGGGAAACATCGTTATCGAGACTTTGGAGAACCATTTCGCATTTGATAAAAATGAGGACACTTTCTTTTCGTGAAAAACTTTCGGAAATATTCGACCTTCGGGTCTAAGTAAAAGTGTTTCTAAAACATTGAAAATATCTCAAAACATTTTGGTCCTCGAGGTAGAAGAATTTTGAAACATATTGTGGCACCTTGGATGTACCAAGAGAAAATAATTCATTTTAAACTTACGTCTCGAAATTTATTTCTAGGATACTCAAGGTTTTCAAAGATAATTCAATGGGATAGAATGCCCAAAAATCTCAGGTAATTACACAGAACATTATAGCGCTGTGGGTCCCGCGCCGGAACCCACCAGGATAAAACCATTTACAAAAATGCCAAAAAGGACCGATGACAGTAGTATTTCAAAAACTCACAAAAGCCATTTACAAAATACTAAATACCGTCATAAGAATTTCACCAAAACGATCAAGGCCATAACGCCAAAAACTCGATTAAGGGAATCGATTTTCAAAATAAAACTCAGTCGGTAAAATACCGAAAGCCATTACAAAATAACTCACGCAGCGGAAAAAAAAATACAGTCCAACATGCACAATCCAATTGAATACGTATCACAGCATCTAGTTTAAAAATATAACAAAACCGTTCCTCGGAGTTTCTCACGAACTCAATCGTCGATACCTTATTCGAAACCCAACAAGGTTCTCAATTTTCACACTATACCACCCCTCACAGTGGTTCAAAGGTAAAGCAACAATAGGCCCAGTTTTATACATATATTATATGTCACACGTATTAAATACAACTATATTCACAACACCGTGCAAATAAAATTATGCACCGCAATTAACTCATTTAGATACAATCATGATACACAGGTACTTCGCATAAAAGAGGAGACTTACGTCCACAGGCCGCACGGAGACGACGGTCGCCCACGATACTAATCTCATCCGCCAACATATCCAACGCGTTGTGACTACGCACAACTCAACTTGTCACCTAACGACTCGAACGACAAGACAACACATTACTCGACAAATCACGACTCGACTCGACCCGACAACCTAGGTTTCCGCAACCTAAGCTCCGATACCATAAATGTAACACCCCCAAAACCGTATGGGAATATTACACGCCGTAAACCCTTTCCGCAAGGATCTACCAGGCTAAACGTCCATAAACAACCAAATGCTTGCCGGCCGTGGTCAAACAATATAATAATACTGCACTGTTAAGGTCACTTACACATAAACACAATGCACAGATGAGGTCACACAACTCTATCAACAGATCGACTAACAACATTACCCACACAGGGGTCGAAATACAATACAATAAGACCGAATCAACTCTAACAATACAACTAAACTCTACCAACTCTCAACTCTTGATTAGTATCGCACTCGTCATCCCCTTGTGCTAATCCCGTGATCGCCTCGAACTCGCATGTACCGGACGCAGAGCAGACATCCACCCCCGAATACTGGGGTTAGTAAACTCCACTGTTTTACTAGTGCAAGTATCAAACCATACGAAATGTAACAAGCAAATAGCAACTACGAATTTAATACGTAAATCAATTATCAAAATGTTCCCGAGAAGTTTTAGAATTTTGAACTCAAGTAAGAGATATTTGAAAAGGAACACATCATCTCGGGGATTTTTAAAGCAGAAATTCTTTTGGACCTCGAGTCCCAATTTACAAAACCTTTTCGTAAACATTAGGGCCTTAGCCCGATTCTCGTTTCAAAGCATACTAAATAATATATCATTATGAGTCTGAGATCCATATTTAAAATGTTACCCAACAATTATCAAGTACACGATCATTGTTCGTACACATCATGTACCGAACTCAGGAGGCCTCAACGGACCTTACCTGCCACACACACACTGCTCGTACACATCATGTACCGAACTCCGAGGCCTCAACGGACCCTACCCGGCCACACACACCTGCTCGTACACATCATGTACCGAACTCCGAGGCCTCAACGGACCCTACCCGGCCACAACATCGTTCGTACACATCATGTACCGAACTCCGCAGGCCTCGCTGACCCTACCTGGATCACACACCTTGTCCGTACACGTCATGTACCGGACTCCAGAGGCCTCGTCAGACCCTACCTGGATCACACACCTTGTTCGTACACATCATGTACCGAACTCCAGAGGCCTCGTCAGACCCTACCTGGAACACACACACATCGACACGACACAATTCATAATCATTAAATGTCAATCCGTTCCACATTACACCGAAATGTACAATCAAGTATGTAAACCAAAACAACACAAACATCATGATCATCACAACGACTCTTAACCAACATAACACACATTCGGTACACAATACATTGAACAAACACGTGTACAACCATCTCATATGTACATCGCAATCCTGCACAAATGGCACAACGCCTAACGCGTATACCAATATATCACTATTATCACAAAGCCTTCAAATTTCGGAAAACACAACCAACTCAAACGGAACATATTTACGGAGGCAAGCAAAATCGTCATACATATCATACGTAATTACTATTCACAAGATACAAGTCGTATAATAAGATACTTGCCTTAATAACCGCTACCAAACGCTCCGAAGAACACGGTTCGGCCGGAAGCTCGGCCCCGAAGAAGACAACGAACGGAAGGGTTCCGACTCGAGTTCTTCACAAGAATTCGACCCTAACAACATATAATCAATAAATCATCGATCATACGAGGAAGAATAATCGTAGAACGCCCGAAAACCCCTCTATGACATTTTATCGGACACCTTCAAGGCGTCGATCAAGAACTCGACCAAAACAACGAATCGATACGATCCAACCATGGAATAACAAGGGAAATGATATAATACATCTAAATAATCATCAATCCATCATAATCCTAAGTTAAATCGGATTAAACGGATGAAAACAACCAAAACACCAAAATTCCCCAAAACTAGATTTCTAGGTAATCTGACCTGATTCGGTAGATCGGAGGATGTTATAGGATTGATTATTGATGATATGAACTCCAAGACTTCAAGGATTTATTGTCCAACAACATCTCTCTATGATCAATACACCCCCAGCCGCGGAAGAGAAGAAAACCGAGTGAAAATGGTCAAGAAAACGTCTGCGGGGCCATAAAATAGTGCCAGCTGCCGCGGCCGTGAGTGTGCCGCGGCACGAGCCCAAAATGGCTCCCAGTGGTGGCGGTTGCAGCTTGGCTCGGCCGGAGTGTGCCGCGGCACCGATGATCGGTTTGGCCGAAAAAATGCCACAGAGTGTGCCGCGGCCCTGCCAGCATGTGCCGCGGCCCACGGACTGCTCGGCCAGGAACTGCCGAGCACTGCCGGCCGTGACTCGGCCAGAAGCTGCCGAGCACTACCGGCCGTGACTCGGCCAGTGCCGGCCTGGTGTCACGGGCTTAGAGTTCGCTATGCTCCTAAGCGTCGTGCGGCCTAGCAACCCTCTTTCTAGTCAGCCTTAAACTCTCCGAATTTGGCTAAGTATGAAAGTTGGCACAACGAAAGAGAGGCAATGGGTTGAGGAAAGTTTTCTTCCACTAAGTTGTAAAGAGTTACAAGTATGTCTCTTACAATGCTTTCCCAAGGATGGCTGCAAATGAGCCCCAAGTTCCCTATTTATACTACTCCCTATGTCTAGAAACTTCCTCCACCTCCTCATTTGTAGGCTTCTAGATCCTCCTACACTATTACAATTTCTAGAGTATTCTAAGTACAATACAAACCTTTGTACAATGTCTAGAAAGCTCTACTATCTTACAAGTCTTTTGACTCATTCAAGAGTCTCCAGCACCTTCCACATGTTTCCGGATCTCCCTGGCTCGTTCGGCCCGACCCGGCCCGCTCGGCCCGACTCGGCCCGTTTCCATGTTGTTGTGTCAAGATTTAACACCTTCCGACCGGCGATCGCCTCAGAGGCCGAGCGACCGACTTACAGGCCGAGCGACCGACTTACTGCCGAGCGACCAAGGCAAGCCTGCCGATCGGCGACCAGGCGACCGAGCCTCAACCCAGCGGACCAGCTAAATCGGCCAAAGGAAGGTCCCAGGACAAGTCCCGGTGCCGAGCGATCGACCTCAGATACGATCATCACTCGGCACTCGGCGACCGACTCCTGGCGATCGACTTATGGACGATCCTGGCATCTGCCGATCGACCCTTGGTGATCGACCTCTCTGGGCATCCGCCGATCGACCCTTGGTGACCGACCAGTGCCGACCCTTCAGTGAATGGCCGAGAACGATCCTCGGATGATCAGCTAGAGACGATCGCCTCATGTCGATCTCCACCGATGACCATCCAGTCGGCCAAGGCCAAGTCTCAAAGCTGACCCCACGTACAGATCCACAAAAGGCGCTGACAAACCTGTCTCCTACCTCACCTACCGGATGGCCTGCACTCACAAAGGAGTTGGCGGACAGACATGTGACTACAAACTGTCACCTACTCGACAAGGTCCGCCGAAAGCAACAACGTGGGACCTCCTGTGACAGTGCTTAGGACGCGTGCCGGATCCTCATTGGACCGCACGGTGACCACCACCGTAGCTTTGGACTTTTGGCAGCGGCCACGTGCCCTTAGGACGATCGCCTGCTACATTAAATGCCGAAAGGCGATCGCCCACTAGGGGACAGGCCTCACCTCTATATATACAAGGCGGCCTTCACTTGTAAAAGGGACCGAAACTCGCAACTTCACGATTCAAAGCACTCAATACGTAAACAATACTTGCACTTGGCTAACATCCAACTCTTGGCAACAGCCTTTCTTTCGGTCTTACTTCTCCTACTTATCTCATCCAGCAGATATCCCATGGGACGAAGAACACCTAGCTTCGCTCAAGAGCCTGACAATGAGTCTTTTACACTCATTGTATTTAGATTTCTCTCTTTAATACTTGTATCCACGAATATTTGTATTAATAACATCTCGCGAGAGCATTCAAGCCCGCCTAACAAACCCTAAGAAATCTTGTTTTATTTATCTTCTCTCTAAGTGCTCCCGCATTTGTTTGTTGTCCGTCTTCCACAGATTAATCTTCGGATAAATATTTTGGGCAACAACAATCAAGCGCTAGAGGAAGGGGAATCCAACCTCGATTTTTTACACCTACCGTCCCAAGAACACTCACGTGTTCTGGGCGGATATTTGAAGTGACACTCACCGCACTTCAAAAGAAATCCTTCAAAACATGTCTTCCGCCTCCGCGTCGAAGAAAGCCACGCCGCCCGGCACTTCTGCTCCGTCCTGGCCCGAGCCGCGCACTGATGGTGGAAGGTAGCCGCCGCGGCCGGAGGCGCGACCACGCCCCGGGAAGGCGGCCCGAGCCTCTCGCTCGATCGGTTCGAACCAAGGAACAGATCGAAGGCCCCGCCGCCCTTCAGAGCGACGGCGCTCTCGACGCGCCTCCGCCACGCCCCGGCCTCTCGCCGGAGATCAAGCGAAGCTCAAGGCTCTATCGCCGAGCGTTCGCCAGAGGCTCCCGTCCGCAGAAGAGGCGCTCGCGCCTGGCACCTCTGTCTTCGATCGCTGGCGCCGACCCGACACAGCGACCGGGCACAGCCCGGCTACGAGACGACGGAGTTTGAGTCCGTCACGGGAGCTCGGCCTACCCGACTCCCGAAGGCGCCCAGCCGGCTCCCCCTCGCCGAATTGCCGAGGTCGGGCGCAATGAGCCCGGAGATCGTACACGATCGCCTCGGCCTCGCTCCCAAAGCCGATCGACAAGCGACCAAGCCACGGCGATGGCCGCAATGCAACGTCAACTTAACGACATGAAGGCGCCTGGAATCCGTGGCAGCGCCAAGAAGACGATCGCCGGCCAAGCGAGCCGCTCGCGATCGACATCGAGCTCGCCCCGTGCAAGATAGGATCGCTCCCGCAAACACCCATGTACGTGGGGCGATCGGACCCCAAGTGCACCCGAGGAGGTTCAACATCTACATGACCGGTGTGGGGCATCGGACGCGACAGTGCCGAATGTTCCCTCCGACGCCGGACGACCTCGCCCACCTGGTATACTTCATTGCCACCTCGGTCCGCTGGCTCCTTCAACGAAGCCGGCGCACGGCTTATCCCAGTACTTCGCCACCAGGTCGTCCGGCCTGAAGGTCCCCTTCGCATGATGCAAATCAAGCAGGGAGAAGAAGAGTCCGACTCGGACTACATCGACCGGGTAGACGTAATCATCCTCAATGGCGAGCCCATAAGCGATGAGACCGCCCTCTACGCGGTCCTAGGAGGTTTTCAGGGTTTTTCGCCTATGTTCAGGCATCTTACAAAGACCCAACCTACGACCTACGCAGCCTTCCGGGCAAGAGCCGCAGATTTTCTGGCCAGGCAAAGGTTTCTTCTTAGCCTGTGAGCAGCGCGATCGGCACCCGGACGACGATCTCCCACCCGATCGCCAATATCGACCTACGAATAAAGCGATCGGCAGCCGAGCGACGATCGACAGTCTTCCAGCCCGATCGCCGATCATCACGCTACAGCATCCGCAGTTCGGAGGACACGATCGCCATCTACATCCAAAGATATAACATGACGGACTAAGTCATAAGATCGCCTCCAACGAACATCAGAAAGCCATGGCCCCGGGCAAATGGAACCGGCCGCTTGCCATGCAAGGTCCTTTCGCCAAGATCGCCCGCCCTTCGTTTAAATACGAGGCCGGCGTAGTCGAGGGCCCTCCAACATTAATCAGTGGACTCATTCCACAACCCCGTCTCAACGTACACCGTCGAGGTCGGCCATCTCCATGGTGGCCGAGGTGGAAGCAGAGCTAACAAGCCGCGGGCGTGGAGTTGATTCATCCGACGCCGCCTCGCGCAAGGACTCCTCTAGACCGAGACCGCACGCCTTTCGTTTAAAAACAAGGCGAGGCGCAGCTGAGAGGACCCTCATAATAAAGTGAGTCACGAGGCACTCATTGTCTTTGTGCACCAAGACACGGTCATGGGGTCGGTCCATCGATCTCGCGACCGTGCACGATTCCTCAAGCAAGCGAAACCACCAAGTTTCCGTGGGGATCGGCCAATGTTGTTTTTTGCAGGTACAAGACCGAAAGATAGCTAAGCCAATCGACTATGTTAGCCCAAGTCCGAGTCCTAAGTCAGCTCAGCAAGGTCGCCCGTCCTCATCCAGACGCGATCGCCAGCAAGAACCACCTCGCCCCATGTCTGCAACATAGGAGCAAGCTGGGGGGCAATTGTTGTGTCAAGATTTAACACCTTCCGACCGGCGATCGCCTCAGAGGCCGAGCGACCGACTTACAGGCCGAGCGACCGACTTACTGCCGAGCGGCCAAGGCAAGCCTGCCGATCGGCGACGAGCGGCCGAGCCTCAACCCAATGGACCGGCTAAATCGGCGAAGGAAGGTCCCAGACAAGTCCGGTGCGAGCGATCGACCTCGAGATCGATCATCACTCGGCACTCGGCGACCGACTCTGGCGATCGACTTATGGACGATCTGGCATCTGCCGATCGACCCTTGGTGATCGACCTCTCAGGCATCCGCCGATCGACCCTTGGTGACCAGGCCGGTGCGACCCTTGATGAATGGCCGAGAACGATCCTCGGATGATCAGCTAGAGACGATCGCCTCATGTCGATCTCCACCGATGACCATCCAGTCGGCCAAGGCCAAGTCTCAAAGCTGACCCCACGTACAGATCCACAAAAGGCGCTGACAAACCTGTCTCCTACCTCACCTACCAGCATGGCCCAGACCTGCGAAAGGAGTTGGCGGACAGGACATGTGACTACAGCCTGTCACCTACTCTGACAAGGTCCGCCGAAAGCAACAACGTGGGACCTCCTGTGATTGATGCTTAGGACGCGTCTTTGGATCCTCATTGGACCGCACGGCTGACCACCAGCTGTAGCTTTGGACTTTTGGCAGGCAGCCCACGTGCCCTTAGGACGATCGCCCCGTTACATTAAATGCCGAAAGGCGATCGCCCACTAGGGGACAGGGCCCCTCAGCCTCTATATATACAAGGCAGCCTTCACTTGTAAAAGGGACCGAAACTCTGCAACTTCACGATTCAAAGCACTCAATACAGAAACAATACTTGCACTTGGCTAACATCCAACTCTTGGCAACAGCTTTCTTTCGGTCTTACTTCTCCCGGCCTATCTCATCCAGATATGCTCCGTGGGGGCCTTGAGAACACCTAGCTTCGCTCAAGAGCCGGATTAACAGAGTCTTTTTACACTCATTGTATTTAGATTTCTCTCTTTAATACTTGTATCCACGAATATTTGTATTAATAACATCTCGCGAGAGCATTCAAGCCCGGGCCTAACAAACCCGGCAAATCTTGTTTTATTTATCTTCTCTCGGAAGTGCTCCCGCATTTGTTTGTTGTCCGTCTTCCAGCAGTATTAATCTTCGGATAAATATTTTGGGCAACAACACATGTAACCCGACCCGATCCGGCCCGGCCTTCCACACATGCCTCCGGATTAATCTTCGATGTTCTGGACCATCCCGGTCCGTTTCTGGAATGTTCCGAGTATAATTTCCGTACAGTGGACTCCTCAGCTTTCCAATGTCCACTGCCATCACAAGGCATTATCCCGCTAAGCCTATTATAGGGGGGGTGCTCCGTGCATCCCTCGCGCGCCGCCCGCGCGCGCGCCCAGCGCCTCGCGCGCACCCCTCGCGGGTGTCCGTCGCCCGTGTCCGAGTCTCGGCCCTCGGAAGTGCCTCGTCTCGTCATCTTGTCCCTCGTTGTCCCGAAGCGGCGTGCCTGTCCGCTGCACTCGTTCGTTCGGTTCCTGGCGTGCCTTGTCCAGCCGCCCAGGTTGTCCCGCATCAGGCCTGATGGCCTTGTCCCTCGGTCGGGCACTCTGTGGCCCGGTTGGCCTGCTTGCTCGGCCATACATCCACGCATGCCGCGCCACTCGGCTAAGTCCCTCAGTAGGTTGTGCCGATCCACACGGCCTAGTTGTCCCGAACGTGCCCCGTGCACGTTGATCTGCTGAACCTCGCACCCCTCTGTGCGGGTCTGTCCGAGCATCCTGTCGGTCATTTCTCTCGGGGCGTGACACTCTCCCCCGCCTGTTCCGTCGACGTCCCCGTCGACGCGTGCTGCCACTCGGTGCCTCGATGTACCGCATTGATCCCAGACAGTACATCGGCATTTCCTCTTCGGTCAACTTTTTCTGAAATCGAAGTGTCGTCATCGCTGCGTACGGGACTTGTTCCACAGTCAAGGGGATAATGATGGGTTTGTTCTGACCGTTCGCCCATAGTGTCTTTGCTTTTGGGAAAAAGGCAAAATTGTTCTTCTCCAGAAAGTCCATTCCCAAAATGAGATCCCGATCGTCCATCGTGGTGACTTTGAAGTGTACTCGGCCTTCCCAGTCTCCAAGCACGATTCGCACTCCGTTTGCTGCCCCTGTGACCGGTACTGCTGGTCCGTTGTTAGACTTCATCCAGCCCTTGCATGGCTGCACAAGTAGTCCCAATCTTCTGGCTTCAGCCTCAGTGATATAGTTGTAGTCGGCTCCCGTGTCGACCAAGGCCTTGATGGGTTGGTGGTTGATGGTTCCTTCTACGAACATCAACTTGCTTCCTCGTGGTCCCTCGCCGCCCGCACCGACGGCTGCATTAAGTTGTGGGATCGTGCTTACCTGGTGCACGTCCGTGTGATCAGTCGTTGGCCCCTCACATTCGGCCATGGCGTTGAGCTTCCCCATTTTCGGACAGTCCTTCATCCGATGAGCTCCGCCGCACATAAAGCATCCTCGTTGGTCGGGAGCGCCCTGCGTTCACCGAGTTGTATGGCTTGTCGCGTCGTGTTGCGGTCTCGTCCCGAATCTTCCACGTGATGGTTGGGGTGGTTCTTTGTCTTGACGTGCGGGTGTCTCCCCCGCCTTTGGCTTGACCCTCAGCTCGCGGCTCTTTTCTCTTCTCGAATTCGGCTAGGGACTCGGCCGCTTTGATTGCTTCATTGACAGATTACACCTCGCGGCTTTGTACTCTGTCCCGACCCTGACTTCGGTAGTCCATCCAGAAGAAAAATAGTCGATCATCCTCGGTCATGTCCTAACTGAGCATGATCGATGTAAAGTCCCGAACATAGTCCCGAATGGTAGTCTTATGCTTGAGCTCGCGGAGTTTCTTCCTTGCCTCATAGCATGTGTTCTCGGGATAGAATTGTGCCTTGAGTTCCGACACGAACTCGTCCCAAGTCCCGATCGGTTGGCAAGTTCCTTTCGTAACACCGGCCTGTCGATGACGCCACCACAGTGCTGCATCGTCGGCAAGATATAGTGCGACTGCCGTACCTTGGCCTTCTCGTCCGTCAGTCCCGGACCATCAAAGTAAAGTTCCATTCGCCACAGAACTCCTCGATTGACTTGGCATCTCTCTTGCCAATGAACTCCTTGGGTTTGGGGACCTCAACCCTTGGTCCCTCGAACCTCGCCCCGCCAAATGTCTTTGTTCATTTCGGCCCACCATTCGAGTTGGTGCCCGAGTTGCTTGCCCGAGATTTTATCACAAAAATCTTCAAAGCGTTTGGCACTTACCTCGCAAAATTCGGCATCTTTGCGTATCTCCGTGATCTTTGGCCGCCACATGATCCTCGATCGTTGCTAGCTCCTTGCGCAACGAGAGTTGTTCCCTCTTGAAGGTCTCGAGCTGGCCCAACGTGTGCCCTTCCAGTTGGCCAACAGCTTTCTCGAGAGTACCTACGCGTTCCTCCGTGCTCAATTGGGTGTTAGTGATGCGCTGCCCAAGAGCTTCGATGTCGTCCTCGATGTCGGGTAGGCGGTTTGCTAAGGTGAGTATGATCTTTCGGATGTCTTCATCCTCAAGAAGTCGGCTTCGTGCCGGGTTCTCCTCGTGTTGCGGCGGCACCACACCGCGCGCCTTGCTCTTGCCACGCTTGGCTTTCCCTTCGGCTGGGACTTCTCCACGTCCCTGGACCTTGTCAGCCTCTCTGACTCGTCCGTCCTCCACATTGATGCCTGCCTCGATCTGTCCGTCGGCCATGATGCCTGCTGATCGTTAGCGTCGACTCCCACAGTCTTGCACACCTCCTTGTGTGGCTAACGATGTCTCCGATACCACTTGTCACGGGCTTAGAGTTCGCTATGCTCCTAAGCGTCGTGCGGCCTAGCAACCCTCTTGCTAGTCAGCCTTAAACTCTCCGAATTTGGCTAAGTATGAAAGTTGGCACAACGAAAGAGAGGCAATGGGTTGAGGAAAGTTTTCTTCCACTAAGTTGTAAAGAGTTACAAGTATGTCTCTTACAATGGTTTCCCAAGGATGGCTGCAAATGAGCCCCAAGTTCCCTATTTATACTACTCCCTATGTCTAGAAACTTCCTCCACCTCCTCATTTGGAGGCTTCTAGATCCTCCTACACTATTACAATTTCTAGAGTATTCTAAGTCCAATACAAACCTTTGTACAATGTCTAGAAAGCTCTACTATCTTACAAGTCTTTTGACTCATTCAAGAGTCTCGGACCTTCCACATGTTTAGGATCTCACAGCTCGTTCGGCCGACCGTCCCGCTCGGCCCGACTCGGCCCGTTCCATGTAACGACCCGATCCGGCCCGGCCTTCCACACATGCCTCGGATTAATCTTGATGTTCGACCATCCCGTCCGTTTACGGAATGTTAAGTATAATTTCCGTCTGATGGACTCCTCGGCTTTCCAATGTCCATCGCCATCACAAGGCATTATCGCTAAGCCTATTATAGGGGTGCTCGTGCATCCCTCGCGCGCCGCCCGCGCAGCGTTTGCGCGCACCCCTCGCGGTGTCGTCGCCGCCGTGTCAGTCTCGGCCCTCGGAAGTGCCTCGTCTCGTCATCTTGTCCCTCGTTGTCCGGCGGCGTGCACATTGCACTCGTCCGTTCGGTTCTGGCGTGCCTTGTCCAGCCGCCCGTGTTGTCCGCATCAGGCCTGATGGCCTTGTCCCTCGGTCGGGCACTCTGTGGCCCGGTTGGCCTGCTTGCTCGGCCATACATCCACGCATGCCGCGCCACTCGGCTAAGTCCCTCAGTCGGTTGTGCCGATCCACACGGCCTAGTTGTCCCGAACGTGCCCCGTGCACGTTGATCTGCTGAACCTCGCACCCCTATGTGCGGGTCTGTCCGAGCATCCTGTCGGTCATTTCTCTCGGGGCGTGACACTGGGCCCAGGTTGCCCGGCCATGACTCGGCCGGGGCCAACTCAAGCGGCCGACGACCCGAAACTCGGGCCGAATACGAATCGATGATACGGTTCTGACGTACTCGCAAAGACGAATCTAAGGGCTAAGAGAACACACAATTAGACCACCGAAGGCTCGGAATTCAACGAGTAATTACCCAAAACTTTGGGAAATTACGAAAATGGCCCAAAACGTCCGAAAATCGCGATACGCGATCGAAACACCAAACCAAAGCTCGCAACATGAATAATAACATTAAATGAACTTACGAGAAACTCGAAACAACAGTTTCGGACGAGATTCGCAAGAATCGAACTCAAGTGCGGAAAAGTCGCTAAAAAGCTCGGAACTCAGCAAAACGATACCGAAACGAACTCGGATGACAAAAAGTGCAGAATTAATCATTCTCGAAATGACGAAACGGTCATGAGTGAGTCGTCAAAACGGACTCCGGACGAAAAAAGAAATTTACCGAAAATCGAAAATTGCGGATATTACATCGAGGACATATCCGTAGTCAGAGATAATCTCGTGTGACGGAGTCACTGTGTCGATGACGAGAGGATTTTGTGCCTCCGTTCCTCTTCTCTTTCGAGGTTCGGTATCCTTTCTACCCACTGGCCTCCCCCTCTTTCGAGTAGGGATAAGAGCGATCAAGCGTAGTCCCACCACTAAGGTTGGCCAGGGGCATCATTCCTTTGGGCGGTGAACCTTGCCCTATAAGGACTTCTAACCTTGCAGAACATTCGCGGCGGGAATGGTAGATCTTGTCACTTTCGCAGATCGGTAAAGGCGCCGGGCATCGAATCCGCAACTTTACGAAGGCGAGAATACATTGTACTTCTAGCTCGGATTGAGGCATGCGGGGATCTTGATGAGGCAAGGAGGAGCACACCGCACAATTTCTGGCGTTTCAACCGAATCGTTCGATTCCTCTCTCCCACTAACGACGGGAAGTTTGTCTCATCAAAGTGACAATCTGCAAATCTTGCAGTAAACAGGTCTCCTGTCAAAGGTTCCAAATAGCGGACAATTTTAGGCGATTCATAGCCAACATATATACCTAATCGTCTTTGCGGGCCCATTTTAGTACGCTGTGGAGGCGTAATTGGCACATAGACTGCACAACCAAAAATGCGTAAGTGTGAAATATCAGGCTCATATCCAGCTACCAACTGGTACGCACTAAACGGTTGATTGGCAGTGGGTCGAAAGCAAATTAGTATAGCCGCATGCAAAATTGCATAACCCCAGGCAGAAATCGGCAAGTTGGTGCGCAATACCAATGCTCGGGCGATAAGCTGTAATCGCTTAATCATAGCCTCAGCAAGGCCATTTTGCGAATGAATATGGGGGACGGGATGTTCAACTTCAATCCCTATCGACATGCAATAGTCGTCAAAAGACTTTGACGTAAACTCACCAGTATTGTCCAATCTTAATGACGAGATTGGAAAGTCGGGGTGGTTATCCCGTAACTTGATGATTTGTGCTAGGAGTTTAGCAAATGCAGCGTTTCTCGTGGATAGCAGAGCGACGTGTGACCATCGCGTCGATGCATCAACCAGAACCATAAAATATCTGAATGGTCCGCACTCTGGCTGAATAGGTCCACATATGTCCCCTTGAATTCTTTGTAAGAAGCGAATGTTTTGTGTTGAGTCTTTAGCAAAGGACGGAGATGGTATCAACTTTGCTAGTGAACAGGCTTTGCAAAACGATTTATGGGCATTAGAAATTGCCACGGAAGCCTCGGGATTTACAAGAGATGCACCGTCAACCTTATCAGGGCGTGCGATCTTTAGTCCCGGTGATATGGTATCAAGCTAACTCACATCAATGTCGATATCGAGTGGTGCTTCCAATCGTTTTCTGGACTTGAAAAACGGATGACCATGTGAGTTTTTCAAAATGCGAATCATCATGTCGCTTCCAGGGTGACCGAGTCGGTCATGCCATAGTTGGTATGCTTCGGAATCACACAGTTCGTGACTCACAGCATAGGATTCAATAACCCTTATTGTAGTCTGGTATAAACCACTACTTAGACTCATAAGTTTCTCGAGAACGCGGCGTCTTCCGCATTCTGCCAGAGTAATACACAAAAATTCTGTTCCATTCTCACAATGTGTATCAAGGTGATAACCGTTGGCACAGATGTCCCTAAAACTTAGCAAGGTTCGGTTTGCTCTTGGGGCATAGAGAGCATTTGTGACATTAATATGCGTACCATTAGGTAGCAAGAAATGAGCAGGTCCCCTCTCTTGAATTACTTGGGAGGAACCAATCATTGTTGTCACTGAGGATATATATGGCACAATATCTTTAAATAATTGCCTATTTCGAAGAATAGTGTGGGTTGTTCCACTATCAGCAAGGCACTCAATTTCGCCACGAGACATCTACAATAAGACATGAAACTCGATTAGTATTATGATGAAATACATAGCGAAAACTCATTAACTTCGAGTTTGGGGAAATTCGACCAAGTTGGTTAGGATCAAAGTTAGCACAATCGCTGGAAATAATTTCCGCGCATCTTGACCTTTGTTCACTAAAACAGCAATAACTTCTTCGTTAAGAAGGTTATGGACGAACGGTCAGTTGTTCAGGAAACTAGACTTACGTATCTTTCTGTCCATAGGTCGTGCACTTTCTGTATCATTAAACTCAGATCTCAGTGCTCGTTTCAAGTTGCTATTTTGGTATTTCCCTATTGTTGAGTGATAGAGCAAGGTTGGAGCCTTTTTCAAAGGCATTATTGTTGATACAATACTATGGCAATATGGCCATAGGAGCGTTTAAATACTTCAAAACGCATCGTGGTGTTCGATTTATATCTCGACTAATGATCCTTTCGGTAACTCCAACTTGGTAGACTTGCAGAGAAAGTAGGAATGTCGGTACAGCTAACGCTGTTTAAAAACCACTGATTTCGTTTGAACTTTCAAAGCATAAACAAATACCAATGAGGATGCGCCTAGTCTTGATCAAAAGTTTTGATGAAATCAACCAATGTATCAATTTAACCAAGCAATTCATTGCTAGCAATTATTTTCTGATAAACCAAACATTCTTTCGAAGAGAAAAATAAAATTCGTTTTTGCACAATCACAGCAATTAAAAGAATTTTATTCATCATGGACAACTTTATTACATTCATAGAAAATCCAAAGTAGTTCTCGAAAACTAGAAACAAGACCAGACATAACCAAAGCGTAAAACTAGTCAAAATACAATGATCTAGTCAAAGTCGGCAACATCCATATGTTGGTCTTTGCCCGCAATGGTGAGAGGAGGGATCTCGGTCGGGATCTCAATATGGTTCACCTCCGTATTCTCATTATCTTCTTCCATGTAATTTGACTCTTGAGTCAAGTACTGTTTATAGTGCTTGTAGTAAGTTTGGATGTTCTTTGGCGCCTTGCAATTGCGGTAAGTATGCTTCTTCGATCCGCAAGTATAGCAATTCTGGCCTTCCTTTGGAGCGGTTCCATTCCCGGCGGCAGGAGGCAGTCCACGTGGTTGGGTTCCACTGGGTCCCGTGGCCGAGCCACCTTACCTCTTCCACACATTGGAACGACGACCTCGTCTTTTCCCTTGCTTGCTCGAGTCATGCACCCGTGGTGCTTGCAAAAACTGAGTAGCGTTGCCTTTTCTATTTTGTCGTGGTGCCTTCCTGTGGGTAGCCTGATTCACTTCCAGAATCGGCTTCGTACCAGCTGGGCGCGCATTGCTATTGAGAATAATCTCATGGTGCTTTCTTTTTTTGCGAGGTGTGAGATAAGGTCACTAAAATTTTTAATTCTCCCTTCCTCATAGGCAGCGCGCAGCTGATGAGCAATTACACTTTCTCCCACGGGAAACGTGTTAAGAGTCTTCTCGATCAAATCTTGATCAGACTTCTTGACACCACAAAAACCAAGATCAGCGCGAAGATCGAGGATGGCTTGGTTATAGGCCTCCACATTCGCATAATCCAAAAATCGAATTTGCTCCCACTGAAGTTGCAATTCGGGGAAGCGCTGATCATGCACATTATTAAATCGTTGTTCGAGTGTATCCCATAGTTCTTTGGGGGTTTGCAAATTCATATAACACTTTTTCAACAACGGATGTATATGTCTACGCAAGTACATCAGTGCATTAGCCTTGGTTTCCTCGCTCGGTTCTTGAGCGGTAGGCTCGTTAGAGGGAAAGATGGTGGTGGTAAACCTCTTACCGACGAACGCCAAACGAACGTCTGAGACCCACCTATGGTACTCCTTACCAGCATGGTCAAGGATGTCGAACTCCGGATGAACATTGGAGCTTTGTGCCATCTACAAGATATAAACAAGTGGAAGTTAGTCTTGTTGGATTTTCAGTGACAATGTAAACGGTCACAATCGATGCTTTTAAAAGCGTGTAACATAACCGTTACTCGATTTACTTCCCTTAATTGTTGTTTAGTAAAGTCGACAAAAAAACGGCGATATCAGATCGCACCCAGATACGTGGTGTATGCAACAACCACAAGTATCGACTTTCAACAATTCCTGACTCCCCCAGGACCGTCACACAGTTTTCTTCGAGACGCAGAGATACCGACTTCTCTCGCGGTCTCATCCACCGCAAAGTAGCGTGGAGATAAAGAACCCAAGAACCTATGTCCCCAAAAGAAAAATTCCCAAAAGGAGAGAATTGAAATAGGGACAAGTCAGATAATTACCTCGATTATAAAATTAGGCACGTGTTGAATTTGTGGTGTGCTTCGATCTACCGGTTGGTACTCGATGTGACGACGTGAAACCGGAGGCGCAATTTTGGCGGCTTCCGAAGATTAGTTGATGTTCGGGTTTTGGTCCGAGAGTCAGAACCGGGTCGGACTTGGCTGGGCTGGAGCTGGCCGGCGGCGGTGGTCAGCCAGTGATGGCGCGGTGATGGCGTGGCGTTAGGCGGTGGGCAAGGCGTCAGTAGGCGGCAGTGGAAGCGGTGGCGCGGTGGGCGGCGCGGCATTGGCGGTGGCCCAGGCGCGGCGTTGGCGGTGGCAAGCGGCGGTTGCAGCGGCGGCGCAGTTGCGGCGAAGCAGTGCGGCAGTGGTGTGGCGGGCGGCAATGGCGGCAGCAGCAGTGGCGATTTTTCTTCTCTTTTTTTTCGTTCGAGCTACGTGCTGATAACGTGTTTGAGGAGAAAGTAGAAGACAGCAAATCAATTGTATTGATAACAATGAATAGAGGGGCCTTTATATAGGCATTACAATGAGAGTCCTTCCATACATAGGATTCCTAGTTAAGGTAAGACATCTAACAGGATCCTACTACCTCTGGAAGAGTCTAGAACCTTCCATAACTCTATCCCCCTACAACCAGTATTAGGTAAGACACCAATAAGGAAAGAATTTCTCGGAACATGTAGGAATTTATTGAATTATCCAACCAAGAAAACGTTTCGTTGTAGGAATATGATAGTGTAGAATTTTCTAGAGTATCGGTCTGATGGTGTAACCTGATGGGCTCACCCGTCTTTGTGGGAGCGAGTTAATGGAATGACCTGATGGGTTTATCCAGTTCATGGAGTCGAGTTGTCATGGTATAGTCATATTCGGTGGCATAATCAGGAGTTTAAATTATTCAGGACTCAAATATTTAACAGCAAAAATTATCCGGGATTTAAAAATTTTCTTTTCGTTTTTTCTAAATACCCGAGGAAAAATAAATTATTGATTTTTTTGAGTCTAGCCGTGGCTCTAGCCTCCCTTAGCCTCCGTAGCCCCCGAGTCCGCCCTTGGTCATATCCCAAGGTATGAGCTGGATAATATATTTAGTCGGGTTCTCCTAATTCGATCTAATTCGATGTTGTGAGGTGAACCACATCAAAAATTAACATGTGCATTTGATGTCATATCAATTTTTTTTTTGGTTAAAGTCATATCAACTTCAAACATATTCTTGAAAAAATACAATTTAAGAATAATTTTTCTTGTTTATCTCTAAGTGTGTTTATAACTTAACTACGATTTGATGATTACAATTTACAATAAAGAATAATGGTCTATAAGAAAAGTAAAAAATAATCATGGAAGTGGACTATCGGACAGAAAAGAAGAAAGGGAAAAAATTTGTATTGTCCTTTTATATTTAATTTTAACAACTCTTTTAGGACTCATTTGGTAGCCTAATCAAGATATATCAAGTTAAGTTAAAATTAACATGGATGGTTAGGATATAATGAGAAAAGAAGATATAATATTATATAGGTTACATATTTGGTACACCAAATTAAAATCTAGATAAAATTATGAATTTACTATTTTAATCTTATGATAATTTAGATATGACAAATATACCTAATCATTTTCTCCCTTTTTCTTCTACCATCCAACCCCACCGCATCCACCATGGCCAGAAATTGCAGATGAGTTGGAAATGGCGGTGGCTCAACAACCCAATTTCTCAAAATTCTGAAGCGCTGGAGTCGATGACTGGAGTCGGGGCGTGAGGGCGGCTGAAGACGATGATTGGAGTCGGGGCGTGAGGGCGACATAGAGAGAGAGAGTAAAAAGCTGCGCGGCGGCGGTGCCGCCGGAGATGATGACTGAAGCGCTGGAGTCGATGACTGTAGTCGGGGCGTGAGAGCGGCTGAAGACGATGACTGGAGTCGGGGCGTGAGGGCGACATAGACAGAGAGAGGAGTGGTATTTTTGTAAAAAGCTAAAATAATCACCCAAGTTAATTATAATCGGACCCTCTCGGTGAGATTAAAATCCAAGCGAAACAGTAGAAATAAGATAGGGCCTTCTTTTTATCCGGGCCAAGTAGATTTAAATGTGGCCTACCAAACAACAAGTTTAGCCCAAATTATTTTTTCTAACCTGACCAAACCAACCTATCAAACAGGCCCTTATTATCTAAATTATCAGATTTGGCCTTTACTCGAAGATATTCGAGTCACTTATTCGAGTAACACATTCGAGTCACCTACTCGATTAACACAAAACACATTCGAGTCACATATTCGAGTCATCGAAATTGCAATCGAGTCACTTAATTATACCCGAATCACCTAAATTAGAGTGACTCGAATACATTTGAGTCACCTATTCGAGTGACTCAAAACCTATTCGAGTGACTTGAAACCTAGTCGAGTGACTCATATACATTCGAGTCACCTTCGAGTGACTCGAAACCTATTCGAGTGACTCGAATAAGTGACTCAAATGTATATTAGGTGATTTGGATGTAATTAAGTGACCCGAATATGTGACTCGAATGGAATTTAGATGACTCGAGTAGATCATTCGAACGTGTTTTGTGTTAATCGAGTAGGTGACTCGAAGGTGTTACTCGAATAGGTTACTCGAAGACATTCGAGTAAAAGTTAACCCTGATGATTTAGGTATAAAAAGAGTTGGTGTTAAATTTGGGACAAAAAAGAATTCTACTATATTCAAAAGGGCACAATGGAGTATTCCCACCCGAAAAAAACAACAAACTATCTTTATGGCCATAAATGATGTAATTTAAAAAGCAAGTTGTTGCCGCTGTAATTATGAATTTAAATAGATTTATGAATTTAAATAGATTTGTATTGAATATATATTATTTCTTGAAATATTTTTAAGATGTAAGATGTTAATTTTCAGTAATTTTTTATGCAATAACTTCTGAAAGCAATCATAATGATGCTTTCAAAATCTGCTGTCAATGACCATAAATTCTAAAAAAATTGCTTTATTTTATCAACCAAATACTTTTAAATTTAAAAATTTATAAAAAAGGTGATTATTTTTAAGTTAAGCAGTACGGACACCAAACGGCCCTTACACTAAAAATTAACATGCCGCCATCTATCACAGCCTCTCTTAGTCTCGCGAATGCCTAAATCCGAAAATCCCTGAATCGGTGAAACCTAACTCTTCAAATCGTACTCCCAAATAACCTTGCTACCTTTCACATGGCTCACTCATAATATCCTCTCAAAAATAAAATTCTTTATCATAGATTTGTTCCCCAAAAATAGGTGCGGTCGAAAATAAACTAGCATGCCTTTTTTATTATATCAAATATTTTGGCTACAAAATCTCGACCAAATATTTGAAAGAAAAATAGTTTTTCATATATTTTTTGCATTTAAATCCTTATATTATATTGCAAAAATATACTCCCATATCTCCATCCAAAATAGCATAAGGGTATATTAGTCAATACATAAAATATAATTGTGGAAAAATAAATTAGGGATATTATGGCATAGAGACATTATGTCAAAAAATCTTTTTCCTTATATTTAATATATATTATTTCTTAA
Source organism: Orobanche coerulescens (assembly GCA_033398695.1). NCBI lineage: Eukaryota > Viridiplantae > Streptophyta > Magnoliopsida > Lamiales > Orobanchaceae > Orobanche > Orobanche coerulescens. The sequence goes on along the minus strand of CM065803.1, from coordinate 199,205,437 downwards.
AATACTTTTAAGATGTAAGATGTTAATTTTCAGTATTTTTGATGATGCAATTTCTAAAAGCAATAATAATGATGCTCTCAAAATTTGCTGTTACTGACCCATAAGTTCTAGAAAAATTGCTTTATTTTATGTACCAAATACTATTAAATTTAAAAATTCATAAAAAATGATTATTTTTAAAGTTAAGCAGTACGGATACCAAACGGCCTTTGCACTAAAAATTATTAAAAATTTATAGTAGGACGGAGAGAGTATATGTATGTTGTTAATTTCACCCGATCGTGAAAAATAAAAATGATTATTGACTATCTCGAAATAGGAAACATGCATGAGCATGACACAGGGTTTAGAACTTTGTTCGACATGGCGGAGACGGATTAGGGAAAACGATATTTCTTACTGTCCAAAGTTTTTTCAATAACAAAAATGACATAATTTTTCCAAAGTTTTTTCAATAACTGTCCAAAGCTTGTTAAGGAAGCTTTTTGGGTCTGTTTAGATGAGTTGGTCGGGTGTATTCCGGACGATCAATTTATTATTTTGGGAGGCGATTTCAATGGGCACATTGGTGAGGGGGTGGATGGTTACCATAGTGCGCATAGGGGTTTCGGCTTCGGAGTTAGGAATGCAGGAGGTTCCGCACTGTTGGAGTTTGCCACTGCGCATGAGTTGGTAATTGCTAACTCTGTTTTTCAGAAGAGAGCTGAGCACCTCATCACCTTCAGTAGTGGGGGCACAACACGTAAATTGACTACCTTCTTTTGCGCAGTCGTGATGCTGGGGCGTGCGTGGACTGCAAGGTGTTCCGGAGCGAGGCATGTGCTTCTCAACACCGGCTGCTGGCTATGGATTTATCCATGGGAGGTCGTATTGTTAGCAGGGTTAGAGAAGCTAGACCTAGGATTCTCTGGAAGGATCTGAAGGGTGAGAACGCGACAGTATTCAAGGAGTCTCTGACCCACGAAGGAGGTTTTTTGCGTGAGGGCGATGCTAGCCTTATGTGGACCAGCATGGCCAATGCTATTCGGAGAGTGGGCGAGAAGGTGGTAGGGGTTTCTTCGGGCAGGTCTAGTAGACCTAGGGAGGCTTGGTGGTGGAATGAGGAGGTCCAAAACAAGGTTAAGGCAAAACAAGCGCTATTTAAGGAGCTTTTGTCGGTTAGTGCTGGGGAGGAGAGATTCTTGAAGATTGTAGCGTACAAGGTGGCGAAAAGAGAGGCTGAGAAGGCAGTGGCTAAGGCTAAATGTGAGGCTTACGAGGAGATGTACAAGCGCCTAGACACCAAAGAAGGAGCGACTGCTATTTTTAAACTAGCGAAAGCTAGGGAAAGAGGGCGGCGCGACCTGGGTCCCGTTAAGTTTATTAAGGATGATTTGGGTCAAGTGTTAGTGAACGATGTGGCTATTAAGGAGCGGTGGAATAGGTATTTTTTCGAACTTTTCAATGAGGCTAGAGGTAGTGACTCGGTGGTGCAAGAAGTTAGTCTATCTTCTGCTCGTTCGTTTAGTTCCTGTGAGAGCATCAGCAAGGAGGAAGTAAAGGGTGCCCTAATGAATATGGGTAGAACTAAGGCTGTAGGCCCGAATCAGATCCCTATTGAGGTGTGGCTTTGTCTGGGGGAAGTCGGAGTTCAGTGGCTAGCATAGCTGTTCAACATCCTCCTCAGAGGCTCTAAGATGCCGACAGAGTGGAGGCATAGTATTGTCGTGCCTTTTTTCAAGAACAAAGGCGATGCTCAGAGTTGCTGTAACTATAGGGGTATTAAACTCCTCAGTCATACTATGAAACTTTGGGAAAGAGTGGTGGAATGCAGGGTTAGAAGAGAAGTTGAGATCTCATAGAACCAATTTGGCTTCATGCCGTGGAGGTCCACGACTGAGGCCATTCATCTCGTCAGACGCCTTATGGAGAAGTTTAGAGAGCGGCGTAAGGACCTCCATATGATGTTCATAGATCTAAAGAAGGCTTATGATATCATTCCACGCGATGTTATTTGGAGGAGCCTAGTAGAGAGGAGGGTGTCGTTGCCGTTCGTTAGGGCGATCCAAGACATGTACTCCCAAGTTAGGACGTGCGTTAGGACCCCAGTTGGTGACACCCAGTATTTTCCGGTTGAGATAGGGCTACATCAGGGGTCGGCGCTAAGCCCTATTCTCTTCGCTCTAATCCTTGACGTCATTTCGCGAGGGATTCAAGATGGCATCCCGTGGTGCATGCTTTTTGCTGACGACATTGTGTTAGTGTCGGAGTCGAAGAGGGAGGTGAACTCGAAGTTCGAGCTTTGGAGGGCTAAGTTAGAATCCCAGGGCTTGCGTGTGAGTCCGTCTAAGACCGAATATCTCTGGTGTAACTTTAGTGGTGAGGCCAATGAGGAAGATGTTGAGGTAATGATTGCGGATCAGATCGTACCCCGTACGGATAAGTTCAAGTATTTGGGTTCGATCATTCAGAAGGAAGGTGACTGTGAAGATGATGTCACACATCGCATCAAGGCGGGGTGGCTTAGGTGGAGAGCAGCGACAGGGGTCCTGTGCGACAAGAAAGTCCCTCTAAAGTTGAAGGGTAAATTTTATAGAGCGGCAATCCGACCTGCAATGTTATATGGCTCCGAATGTTGGGCGATGAAGAAATCGTTTGAGAGCAAGTTGGAAGTGGCTGAAACGAGAATGTTACGTTGGTCGTGTGGTCGCACAATGTTAGATAGAATTGCGAACGGGGTTTTCAGGAACGCGTTGGAAGTGGTGCCCATTTCAGCGAAAGTTAGGGAAGGGAGATTGAGATGGTTTGGCCACGTCCGCAGGAGGCAGGCATCTGCTCCGGTGAGGATGGTCGAGAGTTTAATGGTTGTCGGGGAAAGGAGGAGAGGCAGAACGAGGAGGACGTAGGAGGAGCAACTGAGATTAGATTTGAAGGCCTTAAACCTTTCCGAGACCATGACTGTTTATAGGTGCGCTTGGAGGCGCCAGATCAGAGTTGTGGATTCTTTTGTAGGGAGCGGTGCTGTAGTTGAGAGCCTCAAGGTTGGGTTGTCTCGGTTAGCTTTGACATAGAGCATTGCATTTTTACTTTTATTGTATATTTTATCCTATTGTCTTTGCGTGTGGTGTATTTTTGAAAAGGAGCTGTGCGCAGAGCCAACCTCTCTTTTGTTAGAGCTGCGTTCATCGGGAGTGAAGTAGCCAAATTCCGCTTAGGTAAGTCCCATGTGGATCAAGCCATGGGCTCAGGTATGGTCTCGAGCGTTTTCGAATCATATGTTTTCCTTTGTATTTATCACACAAGATTCTGTTGTGCACTAAGCTGGGGGTCTTCACGGAAACAGCATCCCTACCGTAATAAGTAGGGGCATGGTCTACGTACATCTTACCCTCCCCTTGTAATGCCCGAATAAATGGTGTATTTACCTTGTACTCGACCTTGTATTATTTCGACTTCGTGATGTTATAAATCGTAGATTGGTTTCCCGTATTTGTGCCCTTATGTTTTTATATATCTTTAAGCATTGCATGCATGATTCTGCACGTACTAACGTACGTTAACAGGCGTTCATAACGTACGCTAAGGATGCAGCGTTACGTACGTTATCTGATGTTCTTAACGTACGTAAGCTAAGTCAACTTGGGTTCGGATAAGGGTCGGCTTGTGGGGGCCGAAGAGAGGGCCGGGGAAGATTCGTGTGATTCCCGCATGAACCTGGACATAGGTGTTACGTACGCTATGGTGCATGTGTTACGTACGCTAAAGACATGAGTATTACGTACGTAAAACCCGTGTGATTACGTACGTAAGGAAATGGCGAAATCAGGCCAGTGAACTCTGGTCAGACGGTTGCGTACGCTAAGGCTAGGGTATAACGTACGTTAAGCTTGTTACGTACGTAAGGGGTTATTGCATAACGTACGTAATACTTAGAAATCTATTTATAGAACATGACCCTCACTTCATTTCCCACTTTTGCCTTGGCCGATTTTTGTGTTCTTGAGACTATCCTTCACCTCATATCCCTCATATCATCATTTACCTCCGAATTTGGGAAGCTTAGACCGGGTGAGTTGGTGATCAAGCTTCCGGTGAAGAGTTTATTGAAGATTTTCTTATTCTTACATCTCTTAAGGTATGTTACGATTCACCAAGCTAAAGTTTACATTCTTAGCTATGCTTTGAGCTTGTTTTGGAAATCATTGGACTAGATAATGATCTTTTGAGTCCAGCACCATGTTTTGAAGTTTAGAACCCGATTATACCTTATCTTTCTTTCATTACGTAGAGTCTTGATTTAGCCTCGGTGGATGAAAACCTTAACTTGTAGCATCCCTAATTCGTGGGAGTAATAAGCATGATTTCAGTTATATTCTCTGATCCCTTTTTATGTTCCATTGGAGAAATTCATATATGTTAGAAGAAATTGTTATGACAATGTCCTCCATGTTCTTGAGGTATTGTATATCGACCAGGTCCTTGAACTTAAACCGAATCACCGTAGTGTCGTTTTCCTTGCGTAATATTCAAGCATGCTTGTCGTCTTGAGTGATATTGGGGGTCGAATCATCTTGGCCGATCATATGGGGATTTGACATTCATTTCCTTATTTAACACGAAACCCTCAACACCTTGTGAAACAATGAACTTTTAAACAACGGTACTTCATATTCGAAATGATCGTTCAGCCCTTATAGAGTGCCTTATCGTCCCTGGTTCAGTTCTTACTTAGTGTTCTAACCGTGAACCAACCTAGTGTCACTACTTTACGATCTTAATATTAGTATTCGGTGAGCGTATGTTAGTATCGAGTGGTATGTTAAGTTCCTTGTATCTCTTTTTGAACAAGGTGCGAGCCTTGCATAGGGGTCGATCGTGGGGCGGTGACATACGGACGCGTGACGTTTGTTGGAGTATTTCATTCTTGCCATTTCCGAGGCAAGTATCATATGTCGAGTTCGATTTATTTTGAAACTTTGATCATGCTTGTGGTTTTGAATATGAGATGTATTTCTGAAATTTCTAGTGGTATTCGTTGTTATTTGTTCGTATTTGAAATGCATATATGTATGCATAGATGATTGATTTATGGTATAAATGATCTATGGGGATCATGAGGATCTATGCTGAGGGCGCTGGATCGAATGCCCACCATGCGTTGGTCCGACGGGATCATCATGGGGATCTATGCTGAGGGCGCTGGATCGCTGGACGGGTTTTTCACCATGCGTTGGTCCGACGGGATCATCATGGGGATCTATACCAAGGGCGCTGGATCGCTGGATTACCCTGTACTATGTTGATGGAATCATGAGGATTCGCATCGTTGGATTCCGATGACGGAAGTCCGTTTTGCTTGTTTATGATGCATTGATGATTTATGTATTATGATACTTGTACTAGCATTGTTTTGCTAACCCCTTCGGGGGTGGACATTGTTTTGATGTTCAGGTAGCCGAGGAGCGGGGAAGCAACCACAGTACCGACAGGACGATAAAATGGCTCAGTGATGTGGTCGAGGTTTATTTTGTTTTTGGGATTTGTCTTCTTGGTTTATCTTAGTACTCGAGTACGTGTGTTTTAATAATGTCATGTTCGATATGGTTGTAAAAGTTAACTCTTTGGATCAGTTGAATAAGTTCTATGTTTTGAATTTCAGTTGTACAAGTTGGGTCATATTTACTTTTCTTTTAATTAGCCTTGTAAATCCTTACTTAAAGGGTTTACGGCGCTGTAATTATTCCGAATGTATCGGGGTGTTACAGAATATGGTATCGGAGCTAAGATTCATGGATATCTTGGCAGTCGGGTTAGTTGGGTCTGTTTACGTTATTTGATTATTGGTCGTTTGTAACATCACTGCTGAGCCAGCATCGTCGTGTGGACCGTGGTTGTAAGTTTCCTAATCTCAAATACTACCGTTTTATTTAATTCATGTTTTGTGAACGTTGATAGACGTACTTTTAGAAAGTTTGCCCTGGATATTGAGTATTTGTGTTTACAGTATGTTGAGAGGAGGTCGTGGACGTGGACGCGGACGTGGAAATGCGAGACAAGAAGAGTCGGTGTCTACCCCAGAGATAACCGCTAGTCGAATGGATTCCCATTCCGGGGGACAGCAGGGGTCGGCAAATAATAATGCAGATCCTAACGTGCCGGGAGTGCTTCAGCAGGTGGTTGCCCAGATAAACCAGTTTGCTCAAGTTGTGGATCGCATGCAGACGGCAATGGGACAGCAGCATAACGTGGATAATCGAGGAGATAGATGGCTTACCGAGGTGATCAAATTGCATCCTCCGAAATTTGATGGTTCGGCTGAGACGCTTTCTTGGGATCACTGGCTGAAGGAGTTAGAGAAGATTTTTGCGGGGATTAACTGTCCCAACGACAGAAAGGTTCCGGTCGCCCAGTATCTTCTGACAGGGGAGGCTTTCGACTGGTGGGAGGCCATTCGACCGGAGGAGCACAATGTTGACTGGACGGAATTCAAATTGATGATGGAAGCGTAGTATTGTCCTCGCCCAGTTAGAGAAGCCCGAGTTCGGGAGTTTTTCTCACCACAAAATTCAGAAGCATCTGTGACGGACGTGATTAAGACCTTTAATCACCAGCTGACTTATGTGCGCCACTTGGTCAGGACCGAGGCGGAAAGGATTTTCCATTTAGACATGCGAATGAAGCCGGAAATTCAGCAATATATGTCCGGATTTGAATATACCACCTTGCGACAGTATCAGGACAAGGCGTTGGCCTATGATATGAAGGAGGCAGCAGTAGAGAAATCGACGGAAGCAAAGAAACAGAAGGTGTCTGGCAACTTCACAGAGAATAAGAGTAGCGGGCCTCGCAGGGGTCAGTCCTCTTATCATCCATCCAGGAGACCTCCGCATCCTTCTCGAGGTGGAAAGAAGTTTCGGGCAGCACCAGCTGTTTCAGACGCAGGGAAGAAGTGTTATAACTGTGGCAAAGCGGGACATGTTCGACGTGATTGTTTCGCGCCTGCTGTGACCTGTTTCGAGTGTGGACAAGAAGGACATCGCGCAACTTTTTGTGGGAATGCTACCCGATCTTTTGGTACTCGCACTCCTGTACCGGTTCCGAAGGACACTAGTGTAAACCAGACGCAACAGAGCGGTTTCCCGCAGCAGAATGTTGGGAAAAGAGAGGCATCCAGCGCTGGGTCCGTTCCTCCGCGTATTTACGAGATGAAGAAGGATGATCAGAACACTACCGCTGCATCGTGCACGATTCTGATCCTTTTGCAACTAGTTAGTGTCTTGTTCGATTCGGAGCTACGCATTCTTTTATATCTTTGAACCGTTAATCGTTTGAAAATCTCGTGCTTGTTTGATTGTGAACCTTATGTTGTGGGATTACCGAGCGGAGAGAAAATTGTGGGAACCCTAGAAGCTAGGGATTTTCCAAAGAACTATAGGAAGGAGAGATTGGCTATCGAACCTTATCGTGGTTGACATCTACGGTGACGATTTAATTCTCGGAGACGATTGGCTCAACCGTTATGGAGCTATTCTCAATTATCGAGAGAGAGTCATTTCTATCATTGCCGATGACGGATCGAACACTTATTCCGAGGATGGAGACCAGAAGCTCGGGAAAATTGATCAAAGCAATGAAAGCCGTGAAATTATCAAGGGGGATGTCACGGACTTTGGTGCTATGCCATGAGGAAAGAGGAAGGAGTAGAGCTCGTCTATTTCGATTGTGAATGAGTTCTCGGATGTATTTCTGACGAACTACAGGTTACCTCCGCAGAGAGAAGTGGAATTCACTATCGAATTAGAGCACGGAGCGGCTCCTATTTCGAGCACCATACCGCATGGCGTCAACCGAGATGTATGAACTAAAGAAGCAATTGGAAGAATTATTACGAAGGGTTATATTCAACCTAGCGTTTCTCCTTGAGGAGCGCCGTTCTCTTTGTCCGAAGAAAGATGGATCCCTCCGATTATGTATTGATTACAGGAATTAAACAAGGTGACGATCAAGAACAAGTATCCGATACCTCGGATAGGCGACTTGTTCGATCAATTGCAAGGGCAAGGGTATTCTCGAAGATTGACTTGCGATCGGGATACCATCGATTGAGAATTAAGGAATCGGATATACCAAAATCGCTTTGAGATCGATGCGAGCACTATGAATTTGTAATGATGCCATTTGGACTTACCAATGCTCTGCGTATTTATGCAATTGATGAATCGGGTATTCTTAGAATACTTGGATAAATTTGTGGTCGTTTTCATCGATGACATCTTGATATATTCGAAAGACACGGAGAGCACGCCGAGCATTTGCGTGTGGTTTTGAGCATCTTGAGGAAGGAGCAGTGTATGCAAAGCTTTCCAAATGCGAGTTACGGCTTAGGAAGTAACTTTCCTTGGACATGTGATATCGGTGTGGAGTTCGAGTGGACCGAAGAAAGTCGAAGCAATCTTGGAATGGGAAGCTCTATTAACGTGAAAGAAGTCCGAGTTTCTTAGGACTTGCCGATATTATCGCCGTTTTGTTGAGGGATTTTCCAAAATTGCTCGTCCGCTCACTCAACTATTGCGAGAAAACTCAAAAGTTCACGTGGGATGAGAAATGCAGTGGTTTTAACGAACTTAAGAAGAGACAGCGGACACCTATATTAGCGTTACCAAGTGGGACGGATGGATTCATGGTATACAGCGATGCTTCAAATCGTGGTGCAGGATGTGTGTTGATGCAGAGGGATAAGGTGATCGCCTACGCTTCTCGGCAGCTGAAACCGTACGAAGTTAATTACCCGACTCATGATCTGGAGCTAGCAGCCGTGGTCTTTGCCCTAAAAATTTGGCGACATTACTTGTATGGCACTCGTTGTCAGATCTTCACCGATCACAAGAGCCTCAAATACATTTTCATCAAAGAATTAAACATGAGGCAGAGAAGGTGGCTGGAATTGATCAAGGATTACGACTTGGAAATTCTCTATCATCCAGGTAAAGCAAACGTAGTAGCCGATGCATTGAGCCGTAAACCTGTTTCTCTTCGAGTGTTGGAAGCATTTACATCCCAAACCAGCATTCGACGGGAACTGATCCGCGAAGCAATTGAAGTATGGGCACCAGGAATCCAAGGGCAACTTTATGTAATGGAACTGACTTCATCACTAGTCGAGGAGATCAAGTCTAAGCAGTTGGACGATTCTCTGATCCTTCGATTATGTGATGAAGTAAAGAAAGGAAAAGCCCCAGGATTTGTGTTACAAGACGATGGAGTTCTGAGATTTCAGAATCGACTTTGCGTTCCCGATGATGGTGATTTGAGACGGACTATTCTGAAGGAAGCTCACAGCGCGCCATATTCCATTCACCCAGGCAGTAGTAAGATGTATAAGGATCTTAAACAAAACTTCTGGTGGGGGAATATGAAGAAGGACGTAGCAGAGTACGTTTCGAAGTGTTTGACGTGTCAGCAGGTTAAGATTGAACATCAGCGACCTGCCGGAATGTTAAATCCGCTTTCGATCCCTGAGTGGAAGTGGGAGGATATCTCGATGGATTTCATCACCAGTATGCCAAGGACAAAAACGGGAATTAACATGATTTGGGTTATAGTTGATCGACTAACCAAGTCGGCTCATTTCCTAGGAATTAAAGATACATGGGGACCCGAGAGATTGGCGCGAGTATTTATTGCGGAGATAGTCAGATTGCATGGGACGCCGAAGACCATTATTTCGGATCGAGATGGTCGCTTCGTGTCGCACTTCTGGAAGGCAGTTCACAGGGCTTTGGGGACCGAGCTAAACTTTAGCACGGCTTATCATCCTCAGACGTACGGTCAGTCCGAAAGGACTATACAAACCGTAGAAGACATGCTTAGATTGGTCAACTGATTGGGAAGTCCATTTGCCATTGATCGAATTCACCTACAATAACAGTTGGCATGCTTCTATTAAGATGGCACCGTTTGAAGCTTTGTACGGGAGGAGATGTCGATCACCCCTGTGCTGGGATGATTCTTCGGATTTGATCGGGACGGAACTGGAATTGATAGTTCAGACTCAAGAGAAGATAGCTTTGATTAGAGAGAGACTGTTGACTGCCCAGAGTCAACAGAAGTCTTATGCGGACGTACGTCGTCGCCCTCTGGAGTTCGACATTGGGAACCACGTACTATTGAAGGTGTCTCCTACACGGGGAATTTTCCGTTTTGGGAGGAAAGGCAAGCTAAGTCCGAGATATATCGGACCATTTGAGATCCTCGAGAGAGTTGGGGATTTAGCATACAGGTTGGCCTTACCGCCATCGCTGAGTCACGTTCACAACGTGTTTCACGTATCCCAATTGTGGAAGTATGTACCAGATCCCAGTCATATTATTGATTTCGACGAGATCGAGATAGCTAATGACGGCACCTTCGAAGAGAGACCAATAAAGATACTCGAGAGTCGAGTCAAGCAGTTGAGGAATAAACCGATCTCCTTGGTAAAAGTTCAGTGGTCTCGACATGGAGTCGAAGAAGCAACTTGGGAGATGGAGGAGAGTATGAAGTCGAGATACCCGGAATTATTTTCGTCTTAAGTTTCGGGCCGAAACTTCTTTTTAGAGGGGTAGTATGTAATGCCCAAATAACTGGTGTATTTACCTTGTACTCGACCTTGTATTATTTCGACTTCGTGATGTTATAAATCGTAGATTGGTTTCCCGTATTTGTGCCCTTATGTTTTTATATATCTTTAAGCATTGCATGCATGATTCTGCACGTACTAACGTATGTTAACAGGCGTTCATAACGTACGCTAAGGCTGCAGCGTTACGTACGTTATCTGATGTTCTTAACGTACGTAAGCTAAGTCAACTTGGGTTCGGATAAGGGTCGGCTTGTGGGGGCCGAAGAGAGGGCCGGGGAAGATTCGCGTGATTCCCGCATGAACCTGGACATAGGTGTTACGTACGCTATGGTGCATGTGTTACGTACGCTAAAGACATGAGTATTACGTACGTAAAACCCGTGTGATTACGTACGTAAGGAAATGGCGAAATCAGGCCAGTGAACTCTGGTCAGACGGTTGCGTACGCTAAGGCTAGGGTATAACGTACGTTAAGCTTGTTACGTACGTAAGGGGTTATTGCATAACGTACGTAATACTTAGAAATCTATTTATAGAACATGACCCTCACTTTATTTCCCACTTTTGCCTTGGCCGATTTTTGTGTTCTTGAGACTATCCTTCACCTCATATCCCTCATATCATCATTTACCTCCGAATTTGGGAAGCTTAGACCGGGTGAGTTGGTGATCAAGCTTCCGGTGAAGAGTTTATTGAAGATTTTCTTATTCTTACATCTCTTAAGGTATGTTAAGATTCACCAAGCTAAAGTTTACATTCTTAGCTATGCTTTGAGCTTGTTTTGGAAATCATTGGACTAGATAATGATCTTTTGAGTCCAAAGACCATGTTTTGAAGTTTAGAACCCGATTATACCTTATCTTTCTTTCATTACGTAGAGTCTTGATTTAGCCTCGGTGGATGAAAACCTTAACTTGTAGCATCCCTAATTCGTGGGAGCAATAAGCATGATTTCAGTTATATTCTCTGATCCCTTTTTATGTTCCATTGGAGAAATTCATATATGTTAGAAGAAATTGTTATGACAATGTCCTCCATGTTCTTGAGGTATTGTATATCGACCAGGTCCTTGAACTTAAACCGAATCACCGTAGTGTCGTTTTCCTTGCGTAATATTCAAGCATGCTTGTCGTCTTGAGTAATATTGGGGGTCGAATCATCTTGGCCGATCATATGGGGATTTGACATTCATTTCCTTATTTAACACGAAACCCTCAACACCTTGTGAAACAATGAACTTTTAAACAACGGTACTTCATATTCGAAATGATCGTTCAGCCCTTATAGAGTGCCTTATCGTCCCCGGTTCAGTTCTTACTTAGTGTTCTAACCGTGAACCAACCTAGTGTCACTACTTTACGATCTTAATATTAGTATTCGGTGAGCGTATGTTAGTATCGAGTGGTATGTTAAGTTCCTTGTATCTCTTTTTGAACAAGGTGCGAGCCTTGCATAGGGGTCGATCGTGGGGCGGTGACATACGGACGCGTGACGTTTGTTGGAGTATTTCATTCTTGCCATTTCCGAGGCAAGTATCATATGTCAAGTTCGATTTATTTTGAAACTTTGATCATGCTTGTGGTTTTGAATATGAGATGTATTTCTGAAATTTCTAGTGGTATTCGTTGTTATTTGTTCGTATTTGAAATTCATATATGTATGCATAGATGATTGATTTATGGTATAAATGATCTACGGGGATCATGAGGATCTATCTTGAGGCCGGATCGAATGTCCACCATGCGTTGGTCCGGGATCATCATGAGGATCTATCTTGAGGCCGGATCGGCTGGGCCAGGTTTTCCACCATGCGTTGGTCCGACGGGATCATCATGGGGATCTATACCAAGGGCGCTGGATCGCTGGATTACCCTGTACTATGTTGATGGAATCATGAGGATTCGCATCGTTGGATTCCGATGACGGAAGTCCGTTTTGCTTGTTTATGATGCATTGATAATTTATGTATTATGATACTTGTACTAGCATTGTTTTGCTAACCACTTCGGGGGTGGACATTGTTTTGATGTTCAGGTAGCGAGAGCGGGAAGCAACCACAACGGAGACGATAAAATGGCTCAGTGATGTGGTCGAGGTTTATTTTGTTTTTGGGATTTGTCTTCTTGGTTTATCTTAGTACTCGAGTACGTGTGTTTTAATAATGTCATGTTCGATATGGTTGTATAAGTTAACTCTTTGGATCAGTTGAATAAGTTCTATGTTTTGAATTTCAGTTGTACAAGTTGGGTCATATTTACTTTTCTTTTAATTAGCCTTGTAAATCCTTACTTAAAGGGTTTACGGCGCTGTAATTATTCCGAATATCTCGGGGTGTTACACCCCTGACCCTGCTCTGAGCGGGATATACTGGGTATATTTGGTTTGGTTTGGTTTAGCTAGTTCACTTCAGCATTTTATGACTAGGGCATGTTCCGTAGTTATTTTGGGAGTAGTTTTTTTTTAATATTTTAACTACTAAGTACGAATAAATGTGTTTGGAAAAGTAGTGGTAAATAGTAATTTTCAACTTTTGAACTAATGTTTTTCAAAAAAGATAACAAAACTTGTTAGCTCAAATTTATTGAATTTAGTCGAAAATACTGTTTTATATATTTATTTTAGTATTTTAAAAGTTAGTTTGTGTCGAATGCCTATAATAAATAGCATGTTTGAAAGTTAATCTAACAATTACTAGTTGATAGCTAACAGCTACATAACAATTGATAATTACTGCAAAATTAATGACCAACATCCGCAATTAATTTTTTTCAAACATGCTGTAAACTTAAGTCAGACGGATGAAGGTACTCGTTGTAATAGAAATGAGAATTAATTTTTTATGAACGAAATATGAATAATATATTTATTACATGACGTTTTCACTTTTTAAATATTTCAAAAATAAACGATGTTCCAGATTCTTTTATCCCTTTTATTCCTTTTATACCCCTGTCTTACTTTTGCTCTTCATTTAATTTCCATTCCAATTCCTAGGGCTTGATTGGATGGCGGGTTTAGAGGGGTTAGTAAGGAAAGGGTTAGTGCGGGTTTCTGAAAACCCTTGTTTGGGAGAGGGAGGGGTTAGTAAGGGTTACTAGAAACCCTTGTTTGGGAGAAAAAATTAGAAGGGTAAAGGTATGAAGGGGCTAGCAAGGATTTGAAAATGTATGTTTTATATAGATTTTGCTCTAATTCCCAACCCACCAATTTGGTGGGTTTGGCAGGGTTAGAAATTCCCCTTCCTTCCCTTTCCTTTTCCCTTCCTTCCCTTTCCTACCGTTCCCAATCCTTCCTTTATTTGCTCTTCCCTACTCTCTATATTGTATTTTTTATACAGGAAGTTTGACCCCCTATAATTTTGGGGAGCATTTCATTTTTGGATCTAGGACCAAGAAATTCAAGAGATGAGATTAAGGATACCGACCAGAAAGACTAACCCAATTCATAATGATGTATCGGCAAATACAATATTTGTGTTACTTGACCAACTATCAGGAGAAGCAAATACGACGAGTATGCTAATCAATAAGATTGATGAAGTAGCAATAAAAGCAGTTAATTGGAAAACAAGAGTCATGTTTTTTCTACTCCAAGATACCAACAAAGACACTATACCATTTGATACCTCTATCAGCCAAGGGTTGGGAACGGTAGGAAAGGGAAGGAAGGGGAAGGGCAGGGGAAGGAAGGGTAATTTTTAACCCTCCCAAACCCACCAAATTGGTGGGTTGGAAATTAGAACAAAATTTATATAAAACATACATTTTCAAACCCGTGCTAGCCCCTTCATACCCTTACCCTTCTAATTTTTTTGTCTTTCAAACAAAAGTTTCTAGTAACCCTTACTAATCCTTTCGTCTCCCAAATAAGGGTTTCCAGAAACCCCTACTAACCCTTCCCTTACTAACCCTCTAAACCCCCATCCAATCAAGCCTTGGTATATCCGGTAGAAGTTCAGGAAATTACATTCTGTCCCACTTAAAATAAGTTTCGTCCTCGAAACTTGCAATCCAGTCACAATAAAAAATCCAACCACCATATCCAAAATCATCACGCAACGATCAACCATTACCAAAAGCTAAAAACCAAAATAGTATACTTACAAATACATGAAGTCGATGATCTCCTGTGATACTAGCAAATGACTCCCCTTCAAAGCCTCAATACGCTTACAATCACAATTTTGCGAATTTCAACAATATATATCGTTGTAACTCAATTATGGAATAATCTGTCCGTGTCAAAGTCTGTCTGCCTGATCGCACAATCAAGTATCAATCCTGATAAAAACCAATAATACACAATACATCTGTGAAACAACTGTCCAAAACAATGGCAACGAATCCCGAAACATCGACACAAAGTCCGAATGCTCATACGATCAATATCAATGATCAACCAATAAATTAACTGAGAATATCATTGACATGATAAACTCCAATACGACCAGCCAAAGGTCAAAACACAACCGAGAATACCCTCACACGGTAAGCTCCAACACGATTAACATAGAACCACAGGGACAGATATATGAAAGAATAAAATTCTCAAAACGTTACATAAATCACATACAGTGGATCTCAAAGAAACACGCCCAACTGTTGAAAATACTCCTCGGCGTATGAACAACCAGTCGGCGAACATACCTAATCCTACATGGAGTGGGAACTGTAACACCCCAAATCTCGTAAGGGACATTACACGCCGTAGAACCTTCAATAGGTCTACCAGGCTAACACATGACACATAATCCACAAAAGAAATCCCGTAGGACACACTAATAATAGTAAAATAGGGTTGTGGCCTCGCCAAAACATTTTAATCAAACATCATACAGTATAAGTCGACACAAGTTCATTGCCCACGCAGGGGACTTTAACCATATTCGTAAAACAACCAGTCTAACTCCAACACCCAAATAAATACAATAACAAAACATCTAACATAGACTCGAGCCTCATCATCATGCTGGGCCATCCATTGCATGCGTATCCCATGCTAGCTCCTCAGCTCGCCCGGTACCTGAAATGCATAAGACGCATTTCCCCCACTTAAGGGGTTAGCATTAGAATAGGTAGTGCAAGTAAACAATTACACTACATTATATATACAGATACGATTCAACACAGTTACTCATTTAGAAAGCATTTGAAAACAATATTCAGGAATATCACTTATTGCGTCAAACATCATTTTTATGACATTACATCAACTCATTTCATCACAACATTAACCATACTTGGTAACCCGCGGTCGTACCCATTAGTATCGACCCCCAGAGGCCACGTCGGACCGTCCCTGGGTGGGAAACCACTTCCGCTGCCGTACCCATTAGTATCAGCCCCCAGAGGCCCCGTCGAACCGTCCCTAGGTGGAAGAACATCAACACACACGCACAGTATCACAATTCATGATCGCATCGAAACCGTAAACCACATAACGAAATGTAATATATGTACTTGCCTTGAATAAAATGACGTGAAGGAAATGACGAAAGGAAAGGTTTCGGTCCGAATAATCTTCACAAATCCGCTCCTATCACCCGTTGGGACAATTCGTCGGTCACTAAGAAGTCATAACTGATTCTAATCTATTAACAGTGAAAACCTTGAAGTTTAATCCGTTAATCTATAATGAAAGCAAGGGATTACGATTACACAATCGTAATTTAACAACTTATCGAAGCTAAATCGGGTTCAAAGGGTAAAATCATGCCAAAATCCCGAAATCCCCCAAATACTAGGGTTCTAAGAATATACCTTGATTTGAAGATGAACAATGGATGATTTGATGCTAGAATGATGATATGATGCCTGGATATACCTCCCCAACAGAGCTTGGGTGAAATCGGACGAATCCTATATTTGGAAGTCACTCCCGTCGTGAAGAGAAGAAGAGAGGGATGAAAAATGGAGGAGAAAATCGCTGTCCAGTTTAATATACTAGGCAGTGTTACGGCCGTAAAATGTGCACCATTACAGCCGTAATGGTGCTCCAAAACCCGCTGGACTAATTTCACGCCATCATTACGTCTGTTACGAAGGTGGCATTACGGACGTAATGCATGGAAACTTACGGCCGTAACTTGGCCCTGAAAGTTGGTCAGACCTGCATTCTGAAAAATAACGGTTCGACAACCACCGGAGATGAAAATACAAGGGTAAGTCCACCGGATATACTAAAGTTCCCTACTGACGAGTTAAGCATAACAACCACCACATGCCTCTGACCACCTGAAGGTCGGAATAAACGAGTATTAACATCAACACTCGAAATAATAAGAATTTATAAAAATGACCCAAACATTCGGAAATCTAAACTCGAGGCCTGAACGATAACTCAGAAAGTTGTAACATATCCAGAATCATTAAAGGAACTTGAAGAAGCAATGAAATGTCAGTATAGAACGAGATTTACGAGAATCGAGCCTCAATGCGGAAAAGTTACACAATAAGTAAAATCTCATCAAAACAAATCCAAAACTTGTCCGGATGGTCATTGATACAGAACAAAATAGTTTCAGGATTCCAAAACAATAACAAGCGAGTCGTGCAAAATGAAAATACACTAAAAATAGAAATTACTAAAAATGGAGAGTGCGGATATTACATTCTCTCCCCTAAAATTATGTTTCGTCCCGAAACTTGCTGTTGTTACCCAAAATATTATCCGGAGATGATATTGCTGGAATGGATGAGTAACAAACAAAATGCGAGAGCACGTTCGTAGGGAAGTAAATAACACAAGATTTGTCGGGTTTGTTAGGCCCGGGCTTGAATGCTCTCGCGAAATGTGATTAATATGAATACGTTGGAGTACAAATATTAATGTAAGAGTACAATTACAATGAGTGTAAAAGACCCTAGTTATCTAGCTCTTGAGCGCTGATGGTTGCCGGAAGAACCAGAGTTGAAGCTCTGTGAGTTCTTGTTCTCGTTTCTGCCGACCGTCTTTGGGTTAAGAGGTTTTCAGAGTGAGAGACAGAAAGATGTCCGAAGTTTATAGTGTGGCCAAGATAGAGAAGCAAAGCCAAGATCCTCCTTTTCCGAAAGCTAGAAATCCTCTATTTATAGGAGGAGCTGGGATGTCTTCCTCCTGACGGGCGATCGTCTTTCCTGTATTAAAATAAGGGGGCGATCGTCTGTAGCACATGAGTTGGTTGCCTTAAAGTCCGCGGCTGCTACTGGCAGCCAGCTGTGTGAACCAATGAGAGGACAACACGCGTCTCTTGTCGTTGTCTTGGGAGGTCTCACCTTGGACCTTTCGGCGGGTCTGTCGGTAGGTGAGAAGATGGTGACAGACTGGGGTCAAAGGGCCTTATCCTACGGCGCCCTTTCCGGATCTGCACGTGGGTCTTTATTCCGAGTTTCGGCCTTCGCAGACTTGGCGGATGTTGACTTCACGTGGCATGAGGCGGTCGTCCCTGATCGGGCACTCGGGCAGTGCTAGTTGCTTGAGGCGATCGCCTTGGCAGTCGATCGCTCGGCGCAGGGTCCTGTTCTGGGTCCTTCGATCGGCAAGTCTGCCTTGGTCTATTTGACTCTGGTTCGGTCGCCCGGTCTTTGTGTCGATCGCCTGTTGAGGTGTATAAATCTCGACACAACAGTTGCCCCTCAGCTTGCTCCGATGTTGAAGACATGGGGTGAGGTGGTTCCACTGGCGATCGTTTAGGATAAAGACGGGCGATCCGTTGAGCGGACTTTGGTCTCGGATTTGGGGTACCTGATCGTTTGGCGAGCTATCTTCGGTCTTGTTCTTGTGATCTTCAATTTTGCAGATCCCTCGTGGAAGGCCGATTGTTTCGACCTAGAGGAACCGTGCACAGTCGCGGAGTTCGATGGACCGACCTCCATGATCGTGTCTTGTGCGCGAGGGACATTCCACATGTAGGTTTGTATCGTGACTCACTTTATTGTGAGGGTCCTCCGTTAGGTTGCGCCCGCCTCGTATTTAAACGAAGGGCGAGCGGTCTTGGTCTGGAGGAGTCCTTGCGCGGGGCGTCGTCGGATTAATCGACTCCACGTCCGCGGCTTGTTAGCACTTTTCTACCTCGGATCGTCATGTTAGATGGCAATCCTCGACGGTATACGTTGTGACGGGGGTAGGGACGCGTCGCATTGTCCGGGTCCACCATGTTAGATGATGAACCTTTGAGGGCTGACGAGCGTGTCCACAGATTAGTTTGGAGGGTCCTTCGGCTACGCCTGCCTCGTATTTAAACGAAGGGCAAGCGATCGCAGCCCAAAGGAACCTTGCATGGACGAAGCTGTCGGTTCCATCGACCTCGAGGACCATGGCTGCACTCTTCTACCTCGGATCGTCAGGTTAGATGGCGATCCTCGACGGTATACGTTGTACTGAGAGAGGCGATCTCGTGCCTAGGTCCATCATGTTAGATGATAAACTTTAGATGGCGAGCGAGTTCTCCATTTTTGGAGATGTTGCTTGGGCAGTAGCCTTTCGTTTGACATGGTGGAAACAGGGGAAATGCCTCCGAAGTTTCCACCTCTTGATTGAAGCATAAAGATATGTCCGCCAGGGTTGATCGGGAGGATCGACTCGTATGAATCCTCTGGCTCGCCGTGTTTGATTCTAGCGATCGGACTGGGAGACTGGCGATCGTCGTTCTGACGCCGATCGCAGCACTTGATCCTTTTCGCCCGGGGTTCCGGCTAAGTTACTAGACTGTCCAACTTTCCCTCCTCGAACAATCTCCAGAGTTGTCTGAGGAGGTCGCGGCATTGATCGGTGTTGTGGCCGGGACTCTTGTGGTAAGCACAAAATTTGTTGCGGTCTAGATGATCGTGGTCCCTTACCGCCCTCGGCTTGTTTAGCCGCTGCGCCCCTAGATGGCGTAGAAAATATGAGCTGGAGATAGATTGAGGTTGTGGTAGAGATGGGCTTCCACATCCTCGAAGGTCCTGAAATCACTGGGTGGCTTGGCGACCGCCTTGTTGGAATTGGCGATCGCCGTCTCTGCCCCCTCGTCTTGGCGAAGGGCGATCAACCTCCGCCTGGTCAAAAAGTTTGTGGCCTTGGCGCGGAAGATCGCGTAGGTTGGGGGTATATCCTTCGTAAGGTGCCTGAACATGGGCGAAAGATCATTGATTCCCCCTAGGACCGAGTAGAGGGCGATCTTCTCGTCGCTTACGGGCTCTCCGTTGAGGATTATCTCATCCACCCGGTCGATGTAGTCTGCATCGGGCTCGTCTTCCCCCTGCCTGATTTTCATTATGCGGTGGGGATCTTATGGTCGAGCGACCTTGGCGGCGAAGTACGTTGTGAAGTCGTTCGCCAGTTGTTCAAAGGAACTGATTGATCGTGGTGGCAGTGAGATGTACCACCTATAGGAAAGTTCGCCCAATGTTAACGGGAACATTCGGCACCTGGTCGCGTCTGATGCCTCGCATACGGTCATTTAGATCCGGAACTTGCTCAGGTGAGTCTCGGGGTCCGATCTCCTCTCGTACAAAGGTGTTTGAGGAGGAGTGATCCTTAGCTGCACGGGGGCGAGTTCGATCTGGACTGCGAGCGGCTCACTCGGCTCGGCGATCATTCTCTTGGTGCCCGCCCCAGTTTCTAGGAGCGCCTTCATGCCATCGATCTGGTGTTTACAATGCGTCAATCGCCGTAGCTTGGTCGCTCGTGGTTTGGCTCTCGGAGCGGGAGCTGAGGCGATCGTGTACCGATCTCCTGGCTCCGCGGTAGGGGATGAGGTCATCGCCGCCGATATTGGTTCTTCGGCGAGGGGGAGCCAATGACCGACCTGCCTTTTGGGAGTTGGGTATGCGGAACTCCTGGTGACGGATTCGTGCTTCTTCGTCTCATGGCTGGGGCCAGAATGCCCCAGTCTCCATGATGGGTCGCTTCCTAGGCGGCTGAAAATGGAACCGTCCCGCCTCGCGAGTGCTTCTTATCGTGAATCGGTGCTTCCTGACGATTGCTCGATAAGTAACCCCCTGAGCTTCCGTTTTCCCGTGCGGCGGATGGCTGATGGGGTAATTACGGGCGTACCGCATGCTCTTCGTCGCTCCCGTAGGATGGCCATGGCCTCCTCGATCTGTTCCGCTGTTTGGAACTGATCGAGCGAGAGGCTAGGGCCGTCCCTCAGGGGCGGGATCGAGATTCTCGCGCCGCCGTGGGTTGGGGCTCGGATTGAGCCGGAATAAGGCGTCCGACGGATCAGAGAGTGGATCTCTTCGATGTGGTGGCAGACGTCATGAATCTGAAAGTTTTTCTTTGAAGAACAGTAAGTGTTTCTTCAAGTATATGCTCTGGAGAACAGTGATTGTTCTTCGAAATGGTCGGAATAAAAATGAAGGTAGATCCCCTTCTTCTAGCGCTAATTGTTGTTACCCAAAATATTATCCGGAGATGATATTGCTGGAATGGATGAGTAACAAATAAAATGCGAGAGCACGTCCGTAGGGAAGTAAATAACACAAGATTTATCGGGTTTGTTAGGCCCGGGCTTGAATGCTCTCGCGAGAGGTGATTAATACGAATACGTTGGAGTACAAATATTAATGTAAGAGTACAATTACAATGAGTGTAAAATACCCTAGTTACCTAGCTCTTGAGCGCTGATGATTGCCGTAAGAACCAGAGTTGAAGCTCTGTGAGTTCTTATTCTCGTTTCTACCGACCGTCTTTGGGTTAAGAGGTTTTCAGAGTGAGAGACAGAAAGATGTCCGAAGTTTATAGCGTGGCCAAGATAGAGAAGCAAAGCCAAGAGCCTCCTTTTCCGAAAGCTGGAAATCCTCTATTTATAGGAGGAGCTGGGATGTCTTCCTCCTGACGGGCGATCGCCTTTCCAGTATTAAAATAAGGGGGCGATCGTCTGTAGCACATGGGTTGGTTGCCTAAAGTTTGCGGCTGCTGCTGGCAGCCAGCTATGTGAACCAATGAGAGGACAACACGCATCTCTTGTCGCTGTCTCGGGAGGTCCCACCTTGGACCTTTCGGCGGGTCTGTCGGTAGGTGAGAAGATGGTGACAGGCTGGGGTCAAAGGGCCTTATCCTGCGGCGCCTTTTCCGGATCTGCACGTGGGTTTCTATTCCAAGTTTCGGCCTTCGCAGACTTAGCGGATGTTGACTTCACGTGGCATGAGGCGGTCGTCCCTGATCGGGCACTCGGAACTACCGTTAGTTGTCGGGAGGCAATTGCCTTGGCAGTCGATCGCTCGGCACAGGGTCCTGTTCTGGGTCCTTCGATCGGCAAGTCTGCCTTGGTCTATTTGACTCTGGTTCGGTCGCTCGGTCTTTGTGCCGATCGCCTGTTGAGGTGTATAAATCTCGACACAACACCTACAAAGTGAATAACTCAGGGTATCTCGACTTCATATTCTCTTTCGTCTCCCACGTGGCTTCCTCTGATCCATGTCTCGACCATTGCACTTTAACCAAAGGAATGGTTTTGTGCCTAAGTTGCTTCACACGACGCTCCAAAATCTAAATCGGTCTCTCTTCAAAGGTAATGTCGGGACCCAACTCAATCTCTCCAAAATCAATAATATGGCTAGGGTCCGGTACATACTTCCTAAGCTGGGAAACATGAAACACGTTATGCACGTGACTTAAGGACGACGGCAGTCCTAACCGATATGAAAGCTCTCCAACTCTCTCTAAAATCTCAAATGGTCCAATATATCTCGGACTAAATTTACCCTTCCGTCCGAAGCGGTAAACTCCCCGTGTCGATGACACCTTAAGCAAAACATGGTCTCCCACCTCAAACTCCAACGGTCGGCGATGCATGTTGGCATAAGACTTCTGTCGGCTTTGGGCCGTTAACAACCTATCACGAATCAAAGCAATCTTCTCTCTCGTCTCAACCATATCTGGTTCAATGTCAGTCAACTCGAATGCATCATCCCAACACAACGGCGATCTGCACCTCCTTCCATACAATGCCTCAAATGGTACCATTTTAATCGAGGCGTGCCAACTATTGTTGTACGTGAACTCGATCAATGGCAAGTGCGACTCCCAATCATCTTTCCAGTCTAAAGCACAGGCTCTCAACATATCCTCCAGCGTCTGTATCTTCTGCTCCGACTGTCCGTCTATCTGAGGATGGTAGGATGTACTGAGTCTCAACTCAGTTCCCAAAGCTCGATGAACAGCCTGCCAAAAATGTGATATAAACAAGCCATCTCGATCCGAAACAATACTCTTAGGAGCCCCATGCAACCTCACTATCTCTGCAATAAACACTCGTGCTAGTCTCTCCGGCCCCCAAGTATCCTTAATGCCCAGAAAATGAGTTGATTTGGTTAATCGATCAATAATAACCCAAATCATGTTCATTCCAGTCCTAGGCATACTGGTAACGAAATCCATGGAAATTACCTCCCACTTCCACTCCGGAATGGGAAGTGGTCGTAATAACCCTGAGGGTCGCTGATGCTCGATCTTAACCTGCTGACAGGTCAAACACTTCGTCACAAACTCGCTAACGTCCGTCTTCAAATTGCTCCACCAGTAGTTACTCCTTACATCCTTGTACATTTTGCTCGTACCAGGATGTATGGAATAAGGCGTAGTACGAGCTTCACTCAAGATCTTCTGTCTCAACTCAATATCACTCGGTACACATAATCTTCCGCGAAATCTCAAAATTCCATCATCCTGAACCACAAATCCAGGGGCTTTCCCCTTCTTCACGTCCTCCCTCAACTGGACTAAAAATGGATCATCATACTGTCTCGCCATGATATCATCAACCAAAGACGAAGTGATTTCTAACGCACATAACTGACACTGACCTCTCTGAACCCAAACTTCGATATCCTGACAAATCAAATCCCACTGGATCCTACTTTGAGGCGTAAGTACCTCTAACATATGTAGCGCCATCGTCTTACGACTCAACGCATCTGCCACAACATTGGCCTTGCCCGGATGATAAAGAATCACGAGATCGTAATCTTTAATTAACTCCAACCACCTACGCTGTCTCATGATCAACTCTTTCTGACTGAAGATATATTTCAGACTATTGTGATCCGTATAAATCTTACATGACGACCCATAGCGATAATGTCTCCAGGTTTTTAAAGCGAAGACGACCGCAACTAACTCTAAATCATGTGTAGGGTAATTTGCTTCGTAAGGTTTCAACTGATGGGACGCATAAGCAATAACCCTATCTATTTGCATCAAAACACATCCGAGCCCGAGGCCCGAAGCATCACTATACACCACAAATTCCTCGTTCCCCTGAGGCAAAGCTAAAACTGGTACGGTAGTCAACCGTCTCTTCAACTCATCAAAGTTATTATGTCTATCTGCGTCCCACTCGAACTTCTGAGTCTTCTGGAGTAACTGAGTGAGTGGTCTAGCGATCTTAGAAAATCCTTCAACAAACCTACGGTAATAGCCCGCAAGTCCCAGAAAATTCTCACCTCCTTCACATTCTTAGGCGGTTCCCATGCCATCACTACCTCTATCTTCTGTGGATCTACCTGAACTCCCCTCCGCTGAAATCACATGCCCAAGGAATATCACTTCCTTGAGCCAAAACTCACACTTAGAGAACTTCGCGTACAACTGTTCAGCTCTCAAAATGTTTAACACAATCCGGAGATGTAAAGCGTGCTCCTCCTGACTCTAGGAATAGATAAGAATGTCGTTGATAAAGACGACTACGAAATTGTCCAGATACTCAATAAAAACTTTGTTCATCAACTGCATGAACACTGCTGGGCCATTGGTTAGCCCGAAAGGCATAACCACAAACTCGTAATGGCCATATCTCGTCCGAAAAGCAGCTTTCGGTATATCACTATCCCGAATCCTCAACTGGTAGTAGCCCGATCATAAATCAATCTTCGAAAAGACTGTCGCTCCCTGAAGCTGATCAAACAAGTCGTCAATCCACGAAGCGATCCATCCTTCTTCTTAACAAAAGTGTTGGAGCAATTTCGGTATTATGCGCCGTGTTGCGGAAGCGTAAATTAAATGTGCGGAAAATAAATCGGCACATAGATTTATAGAGGTTCGGCCAAACGTGCCTACGTCCTCTATCGTTATCTTTTTCTATAGGTTGAAGATATAAACCTCTGCACCTCTCTTCTATCAGTCGAGGGATTACCATTACAAACTCGTCTTCTATCGGTCCAAGTAAACCGTTCTCTTACTTGTCTTTTTGTCGGTCCAAGTTAAACCTTTATTCTTTTCTATTGGACAAGGAATCAACCACTCTAGCTTTCTATCGGTACTATATAAACCTCACTAAGATAGCGATTGCGATTCTAACGGATCCTTGATCCTAATAACACCGAATCCAATCGTATCTTTTCTTTTACCTATCGTGTATGTGTTGAATGTATAAACACTCAAACTATCAATATAAGCACAATATCACAACAACAATATAATGAATATGAATATCAGATCAATGTCTTGATTGCTTGAAGTTGTTGTAGGATGAATACCATTTGAAGTGGTATTTATAGCCTTCTCATTCAAACTAGCCGTTGGCCTGTTTTGACTTATTAGCCTGTGCTAGTCTTCTTCATTAGCGTGCGCTATCGCTTGTTGTGTGCGCTAATGTCTATCTGCGTGTGTTAACTTCTTGTAACTTCAGTCCAGTGGCTACTATCCATAACAGTTAGCGTGCGCTAATATTTCCTTGTAGCTTGCGCTAATCTTACATCATTTCATGCATCATATATCTGTCTATACTTTTTGACTTTGCTTCAGAATATTTCCAACGAATTGATTGACTTGATTTCAAACACATTAGCGTGCGCTATTCCTCATCCTTAGTGTGCGCTATGATTTCGTCATTGCTTACTTCATTCTGTGTTTGAATGTCTTCACAACGGTAAAATGCCTTCGATAGCGTGCGTTAATGTTCATTAGTAGCGTGCGCTATCTTGACCAGATGACTTGTCTTCAGGTAACTTCGAACTCGTCTGTTCTGCAGCCGGGTATCGTTAGCGTGCGCTAACGTTTATGTCTATCGTGCGCTAGCTTTGTTATTTGTTCAGCTTTTTGTGGCTTCGTCTGCTTCGTCGTTTTGCTTCGCCTCTTTTGTTGTTTTGTTTTGTTTAGCAACTTAATCATCAAAACTCTGTTTATGAATATGTGGAATAAATATTCCAACAATCGCCCCCTTTTTTATGATTACAAAACAATCCTTGAATTGGATAAAACCTGCAAAATAATAATATATATTTGTACGTTTCAATGTTTTCGGCTTTGATCGTTTCGTTAATTTCTCCAATCTTTTTCTTTTTCTGTCATTTTCGACTTCTTCGTTTCTTATTTTTCAACTCCTTCGTTTCTCCCCCTTTTTGTATGCTTTCTTCTCCTTTTCGACTTCTTCGATTTTTATTATTTTCTCCTCCTTTTTGCTTTTTATTTTTCTCGTCATATCATTCATGACGCTTTTTATCCGATTCAACTCCGTCTCCCCCTTTTTGTATTCAGCAAAAAGTGTAAAAAATATAGCAATTGAATAGAGGATACCAATTATTCAATATGCATGATACCAATTGATGAATATAATTATGCATGAATAGGAAATAACTCCCCCTGAAAATATTATCTCCCCCTTTGTAAAATATCAATTGTTAAAAATTAATTTTTGGGGATCCAACCGAAAGTCGGTTTTTGTTTTGAGACATAGACGATATTAGGAATAAATGTTCCTTTGGGAATCCAAATTTTCTTAGTTTTTATCGTCCGTCTTTGGCTTTTGCAATTCGAAATGTGATGCCCGATTTTCAAACATTTTTCACATCGGGGTATTTTAAAATTTATGGATTCACAAGCAGTTAACGCACGCAAATAGACATTAGCGCACGCAACAAGAGATAGCACACGCTGATGAAGAAGACTAGCGCAGGCTAATAAGTCAAAACAGGCCAACGACTAGTTTGATGGAGAAGGCTATAAATACCACTTCAAATGGTATTCATCCTACAACAACTTCAAGCAATCAAGACATTGATATGATATTCATATTCATTATATTGTTGTTGTGATATTGTGCTTATATTGATAGTTTGAGTGTCTATATATTCAACACATACACGAGAGGTAAAAGAAAAGATACGATTGGATTCGGTGTTATTAGGATCAAGGATCCGGCATTGTTAGAATTGCAATCGCTATCTTACTGAGGTTTATCTAGTACCAATAGAAAGCTAGAGTGGTTGATTCTTTGTCCAATAGAAAAGGAAAACGGTTTAACTTGGACCGACACAAATACAAGTAAGAGAACGGTTTACTCGGACCGATAGTAGACGAGCTTGTAACGGTAATCCCTCGACCGATAGAAGAGAGGTGTAGAGGTTTATATCTTCAACCTATAGAATAGGATAACGAGAGAGGGCGTAGGCACATTTGGCCGAACCTCTATAAATCCGTGTGTCGATTTATTTTCCGCACATTTAATTTACGCTTCCGCAACACGGCGCATAATATCGAAATTGCTCCAACAATTGGTATCGGAGCGGTACCTCCAATAAGTGGCTTAACATTCGAGGAGTCGATCCAAATGGCGTTTCAACTTGTCCCGGTCGAACGTCTTGCTCTTAATCGACCACCATTTTTCGACGGATCAAACTTCATGACATTGAAGAAAAAGATGTCGATATTCATCCGAGCATATGACATCGAGCTTTAGACAATAATATGTCTTGGTCCGAAAATTCCAACGGTACGCTCAAAACTTTCGAAGAATATGACGATTCCGATTGGAAAAATGACCATTACAATTGTAAGGCAACTCAACTCCTATATTGTGCCTTAAATCCGG
This sequence comes from Orobanche coerulescens, assembly GCA_033398695.1. Lineage (NCBI taxonomy): Eukaryota > Viridiplantae > Streptophyta > Magnoliopsida > Lamiales > Orobanchaceae > Orobanche > Orobanche coerulescens. The sequence goes on along the minus strand of CM065803.1, from coordinate 199,178,066 downwards.
AAAAACACAACCGGATATCATCGTGTGATAGTGCCAAAGAAATTTGGAAAATGCTTGAGGTAACACACGAAGGTACGTCTCAAGTCAAGGAGACGAAAATAAACATGCTCCTTCACGAATACGAACTATTTCAAATGAAGGACGATGAATCCATCACGATCATGCTCGACCGATTTTCGTTCATCACAAATGGATTAGCATGTTTTGGAAAATCACTTTCGAGTAGTGAGAAAGTAAAGAAGAATCTCCGATCACTACCTCGAGAATGGGACGGTACGGTGATGGCAATAATGGAATCTAAAGATCTAAACAATCTTGATTTTAGTGCTTTCGTTGGTTCACTTATCAACTACGAGATAGTACTTAAATCTCGGAATGCCAAACCGAAACCGAAGGAAAGATCAATAGCCATGAAGGCTAAGATGTCTAGAAAGGAAGAAATCCCGGTGGATGAAAGCGACGAAGAATTGGCATATTATGCCAAAAATATTAATAAGTTCCAACACTTATTAAACCGGAGAAAGAAAGACATCAAATCGGGCGAATATAAGAAATTCGACAATAATTGTCGAGTATGTGGTAAACCAGGCCATTTCGCAAAGAATTTCCAAGAAGCAAATCCGAAGAAGGTACTCGTTGCAACATGGAGTGACGAAAATATTGATGATGATTTCATTGATCAAAATAACCTTATATTCATGGCCCGGAGTTCATTCGACGATAGCGACGTTGAAAGCCAAGTAAGTAACTCTTACGATGAACTTTTTAAAGCATTCGAGTTATTACATACGGACTATCAAAATGCTTTAAATGAGATTAAATCCATTGAATCTAAAAATAAATCATTGGAAATTGAAAATTCCAAAATTCTTGAAAAAGGGAAATTTGTTGAAATCGATCATTCAAAATGTGTTGAAAATGAAAATATTTTAAAGGATGATCTTGTTAAAGTTCAAACCGAGCTCAAAAATTTAACGAAGAAATTCTCGTGTGGAAACGAGAAATTTGAACAAATGCTCTCGGTGCAAAAGTTTACGTTAAATAAACAGGGGTTGGGATACAAACCACGTCCACCAGATGACTTGTCTTCAGGTAACTTCGAACTCGTCTGTTTTGCAGTAGGGTATCGTTAGCGTGCGCTAATGTTTATGTATAGCGTGCGCTAGCTTTGTAATTTGTTCAGCTTTTTGCGTCTTCGTCTGCTTCGTCGTTTTGCTTCGCCTCTTTGTTGTTTTGTTTTGTTTAGCAACTTAATCATCAAAACTCTATTTATGAATATGTGGAATAAATATTCCAACAAAAAGCACAGGCGCACCCCAAGGCGATGCGCTCGGTCGAATATACCCTTTATCTAGCAACTCCCCCAACTGCTTTTTCAACTCTAACATCTCTGACGGTGCCATACGGTACGGCACTCGAGAAACAGGAGCCGCGTTCGGCTCTAGATCGATAGGGAACTCAACTTCCCGCTGCGGTGGTAATCCTGGCAAGTCATCTGAAAATACGTCAGGATACTCGTTCACAACTGGAATCGACGACATGTTAACTCCACCATCTTCCGTTTTCAATGCGTAACACCAGTAGCCTACACAACCCTGGTTCAGAAGTTTCATCGCCTTCAAGGCACTAATCACATTTCCTGATCTACCCGGCTTACAACCGACGAGAGTATGCTCTGTGCCATCCTCGGCCACTATCGAGATAGTACGAGTCCGATAGTTCATGATGGCACCGTGACGATCCAACCAATCGTCCCCGAATATCAAATCCTCACCCTTAAGGTCTACAACAATGAGGTTCTCGGGCCAATCCTGGCTCCCAATTCTCACTGAACAATCTTAACTTCCCGGTTCCCAACAATACGATCCCCACATACCCACTACGAACGGTTCACACTCGAACAAGCAGTCAATACCGATACGACATATACAATCCGAAGCAATAAAAGAGTGAGTAGGACCGGAATCAAAAAGCACCGAAACTGGATGAGAAGGGATCTGAGTGGTAGCTGATGCCACTGGGACGCCTGTCTCCTCCGCACGTCTCATCTGATACAAACGAGGGTGTACTGATCCCGAACTAGATACTGCTCGGCGGTCCGGCTGGCCCTGACCCCTCACGACCTGAACTCTGAGGGGTCTAAGTGACTGGTGTCCTCTGGTCAACACTGTTTTCCTTATGTACTGAGGTGGAAGTCGGAGCTCTGGATGCTCTGGTAGCCCTCTCACAGTTGGCTGCCCGATGTCCACTATGCCCGCATGTGAAGCAATTAACTAACGAATAAGGATAATCTTTCACTGCATGCTCGGGACGATTGCAGTTAAAGCAAACTCTACCACTAGGGACTGAGGATTGAACCGGATGGTTACTCTAGAAACCTCCGGCCTGAGGGAACGATCTCTTCCAAGATGCAGGAGTAGAGTGAGACTTCGAAAATCGACCACCCTTACCAGCTAAAAAATTGCCAGTAGTCTTCTGTTTCTTTGCCTCGGAACCCAACTCTGACTCCGGGACTGCCATCTCAATCGCTAGAGCGTGATCCTGGTACTCCTTCAATGTGGCACACATGAGTGGTTCCATGCTCTGTCTGATATGCGGCTTCATGCGCATATTAAAGTAGCGAATCTTATCAGTCTCGGTCCTCACTTGCGCTTTCACATATCCCAACTGCTGGTTATAAGTTCTGATGGCCTGAGAGATCGGTATATCCTGAGGCGTAGTGGTAAAGAACTCCACGATCCTATGCTCTCGAACCGGAGGTAGGCAGTACTCCGCTTTTATAGCGGTCTTAAACTCCTCCCAGGTAGCTAAACGGTCCCTGGGCATCACAGCTTCCCACCACTCTGCAGCTTCCTTATCCAGGAGGTACTGAAAAATTGGTACCCTCCTGTCGTCAGGACAAGCCACGGCATCAAGCATCCTGCTCATCTGAAAAAGCCAATTCTGCCAACCCAGGGAGTCGATAAAACCAGTGAAGCGAGCGGGGTGCATCTTGGTTACTTTCTGAAGCCATTTACTAGCTTCATCTTCTGGAGTCAGGGGCGGATTCTGACGTCCACCCTGTGCTATCTGGGAGAGTTGAGCTACCAACTGATGAAGTACAGTAGCTCCAATGTCGGCATTAATACTCGACGGCTGATCCTGACTGACTAACAAATTATGTTGTCCGTCAGAACTTAAGAGTAGAGTATTCGGCACTGAATGAGAGGCCGAATCTGTAGAGGACTGAGAAAGCGGAACTTCCTCACTACTAGCACCACGACCACGGCCTCAGTCGCGTCCCTTAGCTGGTCTACCGCGACCTCTCAACATACTGAAGAAAAGAATTGAAAAGAACAAGATCAGAAAAATTCACAGTTTACAAAGTTGGTACCACAACTCACAATTCCAATCTACACAAGGGAAATGAATTGCAGAAATATAGGAGTTCGAGGAGACTTACAGCCACGGGTCGCACGAAGAGATGGTAGCACGATGATGTCGGGATCAACAACTGACTCTTACGACACGACTGACAGACCCAAAATTAACCAACAGCCTAGGCATTCATAACCTAAGATTCTGATACCATAAATGTAACACCCCAGATCTCGTAAGGGACATTACACGCCGTAGAACCTTCAATAGGTTTACTAGGCTAACACATGAAATATAATCCACAAAAGAAATCCCGTAGGACACATTAATAATAGTAAAATAGGGCCGTAGCCTCGGCCAAAACATTTTAATCAAAGTCGACACAAGTTCATTGCCCACGCAGGGGACTTTAACCATATTCGTAAAACAACAGTCTAACTCCAACACCCAAATAAATACAATAACAAAACATCTAACATAGACTCGAGCCTCATCATCATGCTGGGCCATCCATTGCACGCGTATCCTGTGCTGGCTCCTCAGCTCGCCCGGTACCTGAAATGCATAAGACGCATTTCCCCCATTTAAGGGGTTAGCATTCGAATAGCTAGTCCTAGCACATAGTTACACTACATTATATATACAGATACGATTCAACACAGTTACTCATTTAGAAAGCATTTGAAAACAATATTCTCGAATATCACTTATTGCGTCAAACATCATTTTTATGACATTACATCAACTCATTTCATCACAACATTAACCATACTTGGTAACCCGCGGCCGTACCCATTACTATCGACCCCTAGAGGCCCCGTCGGACCGTCCCTCGGTGGGAAACTGCTTCCACGGACGTACCCATTAGTATCGTCCCCCAGAGGCCCCGTCGGACCATCCCTGGGTGGAAGAACATCAACACACACGCACAGTATCACAGTTCATGATCGCATCGAAACCGTAAACCACATAACAAAATGTATTACATGTACTTGCCTTGAATAAAATGGCATGAAGGAAATGGCGAAATGAAAGGTTTCGATCCGAATAATCTTCATAAATCCGCTCCTATCACAATAATGATATACAAACAATCTCAATATTGCGGAAACGTAGGAATGCATCCTAGTTCTACCCGTTGGGACAATTCATCGGTCACTACGAAGTCATAACCGATTCTAATCTATTAACAGTGAAAACCTTAAAGTTTAATCCGTTAATCTATAATGAAAGCAAGGGATTACGATTACATAATCGTAATCTAACAACTTATCGAAGCTAAATCGGGTTCAAAAGGTAAAATCATGCCAAAATCCCGAAATCCCCCAAGTACAAGGGTTCTAAGAATATACCTCGATTTGAAGATGAACAACAGATGATTTGACCCTATATTTGGAAGTCACTCCCGTCGCGAAGAGAAGAAGATAGGGATGAAAAATGGAGGAGAAAACCGCTGCTCAGTTTAATATACTGGGCAGTGTTACGTCCGTAACATGTGCACCATTACGGCCGTAATGGTGCTCCAGAACCCGCTGGACCAATTTCACACCATCATTACGGCCGTTACGAAGGTGGCATTACGGCCGTAATGCATGGAGACTTACGGCCGTAATACATGCGACCTTACGGCCGTAACTTGGCCCTGAAAGTTGGTCAGACCTGCATTCTGAAAAATAACGGCTCGAAAACCACCGGAGATGAAAATACAAGGGTAAGTCCACCGGATATACTAAAGTTCCCTACTGACGAGTTAAGCATAACAACCAACACATGCCTCCGACCAACCGAAGGTCGGAATAAACGAGTATTAACATCAACACTCGAAATAATAAATTTACAAAAATGACCCAAACATTCGGAAATCTAAAATCGAGGCCTGAACGACAACTCAGAAAGTTGTAACATATCCAGAATTATTAAAGGAACTTGAAGAAGTAATGAAACGTCAGTATAGAACGAGATTTACGAGAATCGAGCCTCAATGCGGAAAAGCTACACAATAAGTTAAATCTCATCAAAACAATTCTGAAACTTGTCCGGATGGTTATGGATACAGAACAAAATAGTTTCAGAATTTCAAAACAATAACAAGCGAGTCGTCCAAAATGAAAATACACTAAAAATAGAAATTACTAAAAATAGAAAGTATGGATATTACAGGAACAACCAATCAATACCCAAAACAACCATCCTGGGGTTACCATCCCCAATTCTACACTTAATAAGAAATCACTCAAAATGCCACATGCGAAGAAAAATTCAGTTGGCTCAAAAGTCAAAAATCACGATAGAAAAATCACGCTACTATCACATCAATGGATCATATAGCACATATGCCCCGATTTCACAAAACTCGAAGTCCCAAAATCATATTATGTACTGAATCTACAACACGTGACATACTTACTGATCAACCAACCGGTCATCCCTAGATAACCAAACTACCATAGTGAATTTGAATCTCTTTCGTACCATACTGATTTATTATCCAGTTTGTGAGTCTCACTCAGAACTTCATCATGATATGCATTATGCACTATGTTTGTACGTATACCAATCACATTTTCAAAACAGTTTGAAATCACATAATCTTGTCAATAAAAATCCATTTCCAAAAGTTCTTTTAAGAATTTCAAAACCCAAAGCATGTATACGTATATATTTGTGAGACTAATATTAATTTTCGAAAAGTTAAACCGGCTCGCTTATGTCAAGTTCTCGATGATAATTCTTTTTGAATACACACGATTTCGAAGTTTTCAAAATAAAAACTATGCAAATGACTGGCTACATTCATGCTCTTGTGTACAAATTCGGCTCGTCACCAATTCCACTGACATTCGGTCGAAAAAAAATCACACGATAGAATCCAAAATCCTTATTGGATAGACTTTGGTAAAATCTCTTTTTCCACAGATAACTCGTAACATCGACCATTATTCCATTCTGCAACACTTCAACTATGCCATGATGAAACATGTTTTTAAAGACAACATTATTGTCTCTCAAAATAAATTTAAGAAAATACATTTTCATGACAGCGAGCAAAATAATTTATTCAAAATATATCATTTTGAAAAGTATCATTTCCAGATGTTCAAAAACAGTTTCATATATCTCAAAATGAACTAGCGTGATTGCATGTTCCTCTCAATAATTCACAACATTCTCCCAAATACACAACTCCGTTTTTCCAAGTTTAACCGATATTGAGATTTTCCATAATCATAGCTTCTCAAGACCATCGGCTTTGTCCCAACTATTATATTCGGCTACCTCATACTGTAACACACAATAATTTTCCGAATGTTTCTCAAAGTACATCAATTTATAACTGAGAATAACCTCAATGCAATTCAAAAATCCAAATACTTACTGATCGTGAAGCTGACGATTCCCCGTGATACTGACACATACCTCAACTCTAGAAAATACTCGATACATATATTTTCAAAACATACATTTTGCAAAATCAGTTCAACTCGAGAACACAACATATCTCTTCCCGAAAAAACACGTTAGTACCATTTGGATAAGTTTAAAACAATCACAGTACCACACTAGTAAACCACATAACACACAAGCCCGAATGAACAACAAAAACCAAGGGCTCTAATATTCGTCAACCGACAACTCGAATGACGTGACAAAAACACGACTCGACTCGACCCGACAGCCTAGGTCATCACAACCTAATCTCCGATACCATATTCTGTAACACCCCCAGAGCCATCCAGGAGTATTACAGCACCGTGGGCCCTGAAAAGGAACCCACAAGGCTAAAAGATATTTTTACAAATACTTCAAATACGCCTAAGCAGCGATGACGGTAATATACTTTTTAAAAATATTCAAAGACTCTATGAAATCCATTTATCAATACCGTCATAAAATCTCATTTGAAAGTACAAGGTTGAAATGCCAAAACTCATCAATCTAAAAGTATATGTTAAGCCATCGCTTACACGTACCTACAAAATGGTTTAGAAGATGATTTTCCAAAATGAACCCAAATTCGCAAAATACTAACAACCCATTTTAAAACACACTTGCAGCGGATATAACAAATAACTAAAAATACTTTTGCAGCGGAAAAACGACAACTAGTCAAAGTGCTCAATTCACAAACACACGCCATAGCCAGTATCCTCCGGGAAGCTCATCTCTTCATGACCGCTACAAGCTCAAACTCCGAGTACTTAAAACTAAAGCCCACGACGGGGTCAGCCATAATACTCAACAATGATAACGATCACATCACATCAATAATTACATACCAATGAAATTACAAAGTAAGAATACGACCAATATAATCTTACCGCCATAACTTTACCAACTCGTGATAATCCTCATCAAAATAATCCTTACCATATTCCACATCTCGTATTCTCAAAAAACACACTGAATCGTACACAGACATTTGTACTGTATCCCAGAAAATACCCAAGATTCTCAAAACATCATCATAACTCACTGTTACGAAATATACTAACTCTGTCCAACCCAATCCATCAGATAATATCATCAAATCTCATCATGATAATCGACTGCCAATCAACAGACAAGTACCAAGAAGAAAATATGGAACGTACCTCAAGATACGCAATGCCACGACGAATCATGTCAGTCTAATCCGAGATCAGATCAACACAATATACGGACATGGTCCTAACACAATACCTACAAATGCATACTCACGTGACAACATCAATATGCTCACAACAATAACAACAATGTATACTTATGGTAATCCAACGATCCAACGCACACAGTATAGATTCCCACGATGATCCTATTAGATCAACACGTGGTGGATAACCCACAATATACATATACACAACAACAACACATGGTAATCCAACGATCCAGTGCACACAGCACAAATTCCTATGGTGATTCCGTCGGACCAACACATGGTGGAAGTACCCGTCCAACGATCCAGCGCACACAGCTATAGATTCCCATGATGATCCCGTCGGACCAACACATGGTGGACGAAACAATAACAACACATATGCACGACACATAACAACATAACTGACATGCCTGACAACAACAATACATGAATGTATCACAACATGATTGACACTAAATGACATAAATGATTAGAGTATTTGCCCCGAGTCCTTCGATAGCAATCTCGATGTCAAAAACCATCACCGACGATTATTCTCAATGTTCGACGATCCAAAATACCACGGACTATAGATAACTCATATCCTTGTCTTTACCAAAATGTATCCTAGATACCCAAGTATATCAATAACAAATGTAAATCATATACATTATGATTAAATTCTCAAAATCAGAAAACAACGTACAATCCCAAATCTCCAGAGTTCACAATTATAATCATTGCTATACGAATTATAAATGAATGAAACTGAAAACATTCATTAAATATTATAAACTGACCAAGTAATAACTTGCTTCGATACAGATACGATGATATTGAAGTCGTTACCAATTTCCTTGCCTTCGTATACAAGCTCCTCGGCCCCGGTCAAAGCAATTCCCGAACATACTCGAACTCGACCGCAACATATTATTCTAGTCAACGATCAATTGTCACAACCTATTGAAGCAGTCAATAAACAAAAATCCGATAACAATCAATAACCGACATAGACAACCAATCAAACTCAGCGGTACAAAGATACCTCGATCATATACAAAACCAAATAATCCAACTCAACAAATATGAACTCATATCCACAATACAAACCGAAACTCGATGATTATAACTAACAATCAATATAACAGATCAACAAACCCAATGGTTCCACAATATCCCGATTAAACACAGATCCGAACAACCCGAATCAATTAATCACGAATCCATAACCACAATACGATTCCATAATTCGATAATCATAGCAACGATCAACTTATCCCAATAACAAGGATTACATAAGATACTCTATTCCGAATTCAACCTCCTAGATGAATTGACAAGATTCCTCCTTGTTCATAATTGTAAATTCACAGTAAAATAATACGACCGACATAATCGACAATCCGAACTATCCAAATAGTTCAATACCATTGATAATCATGTTCCAAGATTAACCATAATCTTTCTGGATTCATCCTCATTATCATGATTCATATTTCATCAAGAACATATGAAATCAACTACTACAATCAATATAATATTGGTTTTAATTATTAAATCCATGTTTATAATAAAAACCATTATATATCCTATCACATATATACCAAGAACACCATGATTCCATAATCATGTTCATAACAAACAACATATTGAAGAGATATCATCATATTCTTCAACATACAATCCACATAACCTAAAGAATCACAACAACACCACCATAACCATCATCATACGAAGAAAATATCAACAACAACATCAAAATTCGAAATTAAAGAGAGGAGCTATCCAACATACCTCTTGAAGAAGAACCACAACAATCAAACGCTTCAAGAAACATCAAGGATTCCAAACCTCAAGTTTTTAATCGAACCATCAAGGTCTCAACCAAGGTAGAATTGTCTGGAATAGGCTTAGAAGTGAAAATAGGCTTAGAAGTGAAGAGGGACGAAGTTTGGGAGGAAGATATCTGTTTCTTCTCGTGAAGAAATGAAAGACCGATCCTTATTTTATAACCTGCACAGATCATTACGTACGTCAACACCCAACACTAACGCACGTAAGACCTACTAACGTACGCTACATATCCTACATAGCGTACGTAATCATCATCCAGAGCTCATTGCCTTATTTTATTCGATACCTTACGTACGTAAGGCCCATGCCATAGCGTACGTAATATTGTCGTTGACTTGGTACAGTAATATACCCATTTAAAGCACGTAATGAGCAATCTGTTGCGTACGTTAACCTCTTCATTGACTTGCCTTTTGCACGCCAGCCGAAAGTTGCCGACCACGGGACCCACTTGTCGGTCATAGCCTGATCTTGTCCGATTCTCTTCATAGCATATGTTATGTACTCTACGTAACGTACGTTACGCTTGCTTATTTACATACGCAAGCTCCTACGCTTAACGTACATAATGGCTTTTATACTTAGCCATTTACAACTGCTCCTGTCTATCATCTCAATATTCCGAATACGTATACACGACATACTGAATACATATACTCGTCCCACTAACATTCTCATATGATAAACCTGATACACGATATCCTCAAATATAATTGTCGGCCAATTATGTCAATTGTACCAATACAACCGTCTTAGTCTTTTAATTATTATATCCATACTGTACAAATTCTACACCGTGCAATATAACTCGGATAAAATAATATTAAACAACTATAGTAGAAATTCAGGATATTACATATATAACCCTAACTCTAATTCGAGCTTGGTAATTTTCGAGCTCACGAGCGGAGTAGTAATTTTCGAGCTCACGAGACGAGCTCGAATAGGAAAAAATTAAAGAAATTGAAGCTCACGAGCCGAGCTCGAATAGAAAAATTTCGAGCACGAGCTCGAGTGGTGAAGCTCGGTCGAGCTCGAGCTCGAGTTTGAGCCACTATATTTTAATACTTAACGAGCCGAGCTTTGTGAAAGCTCGACTCGGCTCAACTCGTTTACAGACCTATCGTATGTCCCGCAACATCATGTAATGTACAAGATACACAGTAACTATAATTAGTAATATTATTACAATTGATTTATAGCATAATCACAACCATATCTTATATACTAAAAGATTGAGTCCTAATATTAAATGTTTAGTTTTAATGATTCACGTTATTAATTCAAAGGTTAAGTTTTAGGTGTGTAAAAGCTTGTGTTTAAATACAACAATCGAATTGTAAGGATTTCTAAAGTCATGAACTGAAGTATTAACCACACAAAGCATATTTATTGTTTAACTCTTTCAACTTCTTCTTTAAGGTATTTATACTCCCTTATAAAAAGTACAAAAACACACTCTTCAGACAACCGAACCTAACTCATACATAACCAACCCAAAGTCACACACAACACAAAAAACACAATTTTTTTCAGTTTGTCTTCTCTAAAATGTTCGCCCTCTCTTCTTTATCTCATATTCAGAAAGTCAATCACACATCAACTCACCCACTCACAAAACAGGTCACGCCCACCACCTCCAGCAGGCTCACAGCAGATTATTCCGTCGCCACAGCCACCGGAACCGCTGCCAACATCAACTGTTTCCGCCGCCGACACCACCGAATCTTAATTTAATAGGTGGTGTTTCGAGATTAGGTGATTTCGTTGTTGTTTTAGTGGTTCTGATGGTGATTTTGTGACTTTGGTGGTATTTTCGAGCTATTTTGTGGCCGAGTCATGGGTGGTTCCGTTGTTGATTTAGTTGTACTTGCTAGATTTAATTGTATCTGGTCGGATTCATGTGTAGTTTTAAGGTTTGGTTGTTTCAGTGTTTGCTTTTTTGTGGTTCGTGATCCCGTTAACACCGTTAAAGTGTTGATGGTGTTTTTAGTTTGATTGGTTTGTGTTTGTTTAGTTAGATATCTTGATGAACTTTTCTATGATCTTTATTAATTTACAGGACTTGGTGGTTTTTAACTTTCGGGTTACGTTAAGATCTGTCTTTTGAGATTTGTTTTTCGATCTCTCTTTTTCGAGATGTATCTTTTGGCTAATAGTGATAAATTTGAGTTGTATATTGGCGGGGCGCACTACAACAACTGAGCCAAAATAGAAAAGCTTTTAAGAAGTGTGAGTTTTTATATGTTTTGATTTTTCTATGATGTTCTTGAAACACTTTTTTTATTGAAGGTATTGGCTCCTTAAGACTTTTATTGATATTGAACAAGGAAGCAAAAGAAACGCATAGAAAAGTGAAATGACAGAGAAATGCAAAAAGCAATACTGCTATTATGACAGGCTTGAATATCCAAAAAAATTGTTCACACTTTATATTAATTTGAAGGATAGTAAATTCAAGTCTGTCGATTAAAAATTGGCTAGGCAATGCAAACGTGATAAACATTAAAAAGAAATTTGATTAGTCTTCCAAAGTTCCAATGACAAAACTAGATATTTGCATCCATACATATCCGAGGAAAATAATGATGGTTTTAACTAATTTTTAAATTTACAAATTTAAGATTTTGAGGTTATGCAATTTTGAGAACACGTTGAATTCCGCTTACATGAAACAAAATAACATTATTAATATATGTTGTGTCAAGAATTATACGTCTCAACAGGCAATCGCCTCAGAGACCGGGCGACCGAGCCAGAGCCCAACGGCCAAGGCAGATTGGCCGATCGATATCTAAGGCGATCGTCTCTCGGTACTTGGCGATTGTTGCGATATTTCTTACACGCAAGTGCACGTCATCGTTTACAAGTAATAAAGTGATAAGTAGAGTATCGTTCCCACGAGGATTGAATCTCTAACTACCGATTTTTTCGTATTCCAATTTTATTTGAACAATCGAATTTGGGTTTGTGTAATTAATAACTAAAGAAATCACTAAAAGACTAGTAGAAAACGATAGCTTGAATAAAAGAAATCAAATGATGAATAAGTCTAGGGTTCTGAATCCACCTCAGTTTATCCGAATTTACTCTCGATTATCAGTAATAAGTAATTTTCCCAATTTATTGAAGGCGGAGATTGCTAATATATTCTACCGCCTCTGCTGAGGTCAATAGATTTATCTAAAGGCGACTAACGCACTCTATCCCTAGGTGAATTAATTCGTCAATAGGCAAAAAGCATGAAATCTCCCAAAGGCCACGTAGTTCCTATGAGTATATTCCTATCTCACAGAATAAAACGGTCCTCACCAATAGTTCCTCACCAAATCTCCTCTCCCGATTCGAAGTGAATGATTATATCAATACAACTATTGGCCAGATAATTGCAAGCATTAAACACAATTGGGAAAACTCAATAAAAAGGTAATTAATTGGATAATCTCAATCAATTCGTCAAAACAAAGGTTTCATCAAAACCCTAGATTAGGGCTTTAGCCTGACATACTAATAATTGAAAATACAGAATAAATAAATGAAAGCATAAAATTCAAACGCAGATGAAGCTCGGATTCCTCCATTCTTCAGCTTCCGCCCTCTGCCCTTGAAGTCTTCTGCTTCCCTCTTCTTCTGCCGTCTCCAAGCTTAAGCTCTCAAAGATTCAAGATCCAAAGATTCATTAATTAGGGTCTTAAACCCTATTTATAGCTCAGCACATCCACAAATCGCGTCCGTATCGGCCGAAATCAAGCCAAACGGCCCATAATCCGCGCGGACATACAAAAACCGCCAAGTGTGCCGCGGCTCACTAAACCTGTGCCGCGGCACAGAGCCTTCACTGAAACACAGGCGTCATCAATTTCTATGTGCGGCTCACAGGCGTGCCGCGGCTCACTGGGCAGGCGTGCCGCACAGAGTCTGATTTACTCGGCCTTGGTGGGTGTCTTCTGTGCCGCGGCTCGACTTCCTTGTGCCGCGCTCGAGTCCAGATTTGCTGCCGCTTTTCCTCGTTTTAGCTTCCGGACTTCAATTTCCTGTCAATCATACAAAAATAAGGCATTAAAGGCTCATTTAGACAATTTCACTCACCAAAATACTACAAAATAATGATAAATAAGCATATAAAAATACGCCTAACAAATACCCCCAAACTTAAGCCTTTGCTTGTCCTCAAGCAAAAAGAATTAAATTCAATAAAAGAATGTCGTGAATCATCGTGCAACTCATAGTGTTCAACCTAATCAATACTATCCTGTAATTCTCTCTAAATAATACGAGTGTCATAAAAGCGAGCTGCACTCAGAATAATGATTCTGCAAAGTAATCAACTTCTGTCCTAATCACTCGTTCATGAAGAAAATCCAGCTCAAAGATTAACAAAACGTGAGTCAAATCGACCGTCAATATGAAAGGCTAAAATAAACAAGCTAGTTCGTCCCGTTCCATAGTCTAGTGGCACAATTTTCGCGAGTTTCATAACAAATAAACCTCGGACAGTATTCCCTTATATATATGTTCAAGAATTTGATTCGAGTTGACCACTAGGTTAGGATCTCGGGATATTTCATCGAGATAATCCTAGGGTGGAACTTCCATTCTCATGTATTTGGAAAACCGTTTGACGTAAAAGACACTCATGGGGCACATGGATGCTTCTAGTTACTAAGCTCCCGTCTACAGCGGAGAAACAACTCGAATATATAATTTCCGCATGTCCGAATCAAGGTTGCCATTTTACGCGAGAGTAAACAGCGGGTCACGCGAATACCCCCGGTTACTAGGCTCCCTATCATTGGCACATGTGAAATATCTAAATCACTAGTCTAATCAGGGTCGTCGTTTTACGCGAGAGCAAACAACGGGTCACGCGAATACCCCCGGTTACTAGACTTCCCATCATAGAACACATTATCTCGACTTTTGGGAAAAACTGACCGACTCTAAACTCAATCTAAGTGCCAACATGACTAAAGAAACAGTACGACTCACTATCCGGAAAATGTAGCCAAACGTATTGACGGTGATTTTAAAACAAGTATGTATCGTCTCTTATCTGCCAAGACCTCTACAATCATGAAAGATTTTGGACCTAAATGAATACTAAGCAGAACAGAAATAACTGACTACAACTCGACTAGAACTCGACCGCTTCTTCAGAGAGAAAAATAGTGTCGTAACATCAGTATCACACAAATAGAAGCACGACAAATTCACGAATAAAGAAAAACTAAGACAAGCAAGGCTATCTAAAAAAAAATTTACGCAAAGTAATGAAAAGTGCAACGAAAAAAAGTACAGCACTGAAATAAAGTACAACAATGAATGTAGCAACTGAAAGTACATCCCCCCCCCCCCAAACTTAGGACGTACATTGACCTCAATAGACCAAAAATGATATGCAATAAAAGTAAAAGGTCAAGTACTCCTCTCCAGTCTGCTCAGGAGCTGGTGCCGGCATCGTCCGGTGAGGAGGCACGCTTCTTGACTACATCATGCGGAGTGTGAATAAATGAGCTTGCATCATCAAGTAGGAAGTTAAGTACGAGCTCTCAAGTTTAACATGATGTAAGGGTTGGGGATAATGTAATTCGATAACACGATTCATTGCATATAATGTTGAGAATGCCTAGCTTACCAATTTTCCATTGCTGCAATTTATCAAACACCTTGTGTGCACAAGTTAAAATGAAGAACAAGAATGTTGATGGATAATTCCAAATCCCAAAAATAATAACACAGATTATAACCCTGAATCACGACAACTATCATCAACAATTCGTTCATAAATATCAATTCCATCACAATATCAAATTCCCCATATTCCAACTCCATTTTAGAAACAACAATGAAGAACAACTAGCAATATAAAACACCAAATCTTTTCACATCAAGAATCACTTATGATTTAGAAATCAAAAATTACCTGGAGAATTTGAGAAGGAGATTAATAGAATGGAATCAACTAACCTCATTATGTGAAGGAAGGAAGGAAGGGAAGAGAAGGAGGAAGATACCTTGTTCAGGCCGATCGATTGAATGAGCCCAACCTGGTTGCTCTTATTTTGCGACGGGGGCCGCGGCAAGAAAAGTGAGCCGCGCCCAAAATACTGAGGACTGGGACGTTTTGTAATGTCGTCGGGTGCCGCGGCTCAGTTTTCGTGTGCCGCGGCTCAGTGTGTTAGTGTGCCGCGGCTCAGGTTTAGTGTGCCGCGGCACAAAGTACAGGCTCCCTCGGAGTTTCTTGGCCATTTAGTGTGCCGCGGCTCAGTAAGATCATGCCGCGGCACAGGGTACAGTTGGTTTAGCCTCCCCTTACGATTGATGTGTGCCGCGGTTCACAATACCTGTGCCGCGGCTCAGACTTCAGTTCCTTCCCTGGGACTTTTCTGCACAGAATTTTGAGCAGAACTCGTTAAAAGCGAGGGGCAGAAGCAAATTGAAGCACAAAAATGAAGGAAAAATAAAAATCAAAAATGCAAGAAAGATAAAGGAATGCAAAAATATACAACTACGAACTCGGGTTGCCTCCCAAGAAGCGCTAAGTTTATAGTCTTCAACCGGACCTATTGGGAAACATTAGTTCGCTTTTCGCAAACTCCATTTGGTTTCCGCCCCGTTCATCGAACCGTTCATATTTTTGTTAAAATTATGACCATTGGTCGTTAGCGATTCGACTTTCGGTTCGGTCATCAAATTTTGTTTGCGAAAAGGTTTCGACGTGAATAACTTCCCGAAACACCCGGTTTTTCCATGACTAATTTTCCGCTGGGCTTTCGGCTTACTCTCCTCCTTCACAAACGCACTCAAGACTGCAGCAGATTTGTCCTCATGCTCGAGGAACGCCACTCGTTCTACATCCTTCTTAAGACTTGGATCATTTAACACAAAATCTGAATTTTCCAAACGACGATTTTTTCGGTGCTTTCCTCTTTCAACAACATCCACACTTTCAATTTGTGACCTTTTATCAACACTTCCGGGACATGGAAACGATTTGAATACTTGAAAAGTAACTTGCTCGTCTTGGACCCTCAGAGTTAACTCCCCTTTTTCCACGTCTATAAGGGTTCGGCCCGTCGCTAGAAATGGTCGTCCCAAGATGATTGGAATATCTTCATCTTCCTCCATGTCGAGTACGATGAAATCGGCCGGAAAGATGAACTTATCAACCTTGACTAATACATCCTCGATCACTCCCCTCGGATACTTTATCGATCGATCCGCCAATTGTAAGGAGACTGTTGTTGGCTTGGCTTCCCCAATATTCAGCTTTTTGAAAATCGACAGAGGCATGAGGTTGATACTAGCACCAAGATCGCATAGTGCCTTATTAAACGAAAGATTCCCCATGGTGCACGGTATGTTGAAGCTTCCCGGATCTTTCAATTTAGGTGGGAGCTTCTTTTGAAGAATTGCACTGCACTCCTCTGTCAAGGCGACCGTTTCAAACTCCTCAAGCTTTCTTTTCTTCGATAATATCTCTTTCATGAACTTGACGTAACTCGGCATCTGTTCCAATGCGTCGGCGAACGGAATGTTTATGTGAAGCTTTTTAAACACATCAAGGAACTTAGAAAATTGTTTGTCCGCCCTTCTTTGCTGTAATCTCTGCGAAAACGGGACGGGGGACACACATGTCTTCGAGTTATCCGGCAAATTTATTGAAGGTTTCAAATCCTTCGACTCCTCTGGCTTTAAATCCTTCTCTTCCTCAATTTCCTTCTTCTTTTCACACCGCTCGAGCTGATTCAGCACCTCTTTCCCGCTTCTCAAGCTGATTGCGTTTAGACTCTCTCTAGGATTTGTCTCTGTTGTACTCGGCAATGCTCCCTCCGGGCGAGCTGTCAGTACATTAGCAATTTGGCCCAGCTGGACCTCCAAATTCCGAATGGAAGCGGAATGATTTTGTAATGTTGCTTCAGTACGAGTCATAAATTGACTCGTATTTGCCGCCAATTTTGCAAGTGCTTCCTCGAGAGACACTTTGGGAGCGGGAGTGGGCTGCTGTTGATTCTGGGCGAACGGGGGCTGGTGTGAGTTCTGTCCGTTTCTCCATGAAAAGTTGGGATGATTGCGCCACCCCGGATTATAAGTGTTGGAGTACGGGTTATTCGGACGATTCCCATTTCCCACGAATTGAGCCTGCACCATCTGATGTTGCTCGAACGGGTTTCCAACTTGACACTCCGCGCTCGGGTGTGATCCGTTACACCAATTGCATGTCTTAATGGTAACGGGGGAAGGTGCGTGCGAAAATGCCTGGAGCTGTTGGGTCAAAGCGGCGACTTGAGCTGACAAAGTGGAAATCGGGTCATTACTTGAAACTTCCATGACTCTCTTCGGTGTCAATATTTCCGATGGCCATTGGTACGCATTAGCGGCCATATCTTCCAAAAGCACGTGTGCCTCGGCCATAGACTTTCCCATCAAGGCCCCGCCAGAGGCCGCATCCACGAGAGTGCGTGTAGAAGCACTCAAACCATTATAGAACGTATGAAGCTGAAGCCAATCAGGAAGGCCGTGATGAGGGCATCTTCGTAGCAAATCTTTATATCGCTCCCATGCCTCGTGGAGCGATTCCATATCGTACTGACCAAAGGTGGTTATTTCGTTTCTCAACCTCGCCGTCTTAGCAGGTGGGAAGAATTTGGCAAGGAAAGCTTGCGCTAACCCCCCCCCCCATGTTGTAATAGATCCCGGCGGTAAGGAATTTAACCAGAATTTTGCTTTATCCCTCAAAGAGAAAGGGAAAAGCCTCAATCGGATGGCATCGTCGGTGACACCATTAGTTTTGAACGTGTCGCATATCTCAAGAAAAGAAGCAATATGGACATCGGGTCGTCATTCGGCAGTCCGCAGAATTGGCTCGCCTGCACCATCTGAATAATAGCAGGCTTGATCTCAAAATTATTGGCTTGGATAGTGGGACGTCGAATTCCCGAAAAATTAGCATTGATCTGCGGCATGGCATAATCTCGAAGAGCTAGTTCCGGTTGAACTTGCCGCACTTGGTTATCTCCTCCTTGGACTTCGATATTCTCGGCCATGTTGACCGTCGTCTGCAACTCTCTTTTCTCCTTTTTGTTCCTTCTTAGAGTGCGCTCGAGTTCGGTATTCAAAGGTAGTAGGCCTTCGTTACCGAGTTTTCTCATGCACTACACGAAAGGTCCTGAAAGGAAAAACAAATAAACGAAATTAAATACACAAAAAAATAAAAATAAAACGTTCAAATTAAGACTGAAAATAATTAAATCGATATTAGAAAATTTCAATCCCCGGCAACGGCGCCAAAAACTTGTTGCGATATTTCTTACACGCAAGTGCACGTCATCGTTTACAAGTAATAAAGTGATAAGTAGAGTATCGTTCCCACGAGGATTGAATCTCTAACTACCGATTTTTTCGTATTCCAATTTTATTTGAACAATCGAATTTGGGTTTGTGTAATTAATAACTAAAGGAATCACTAAAAGACTAGTAGAAAACGATAGCTTGAATAAAAGAAATCAAATGATGAATAAGTCTAGGGTTCTGAATCCACCTCAGTTTATCCGAATTTACTCTCGATTATCCGTAATAAGTAATTTTCCCAATTTATTGAAGGCGGAGATTACTAATATATTCTACCGCCTCTCCCGAGGTCAATAGATTTATCTAAAGGCGACTAACGCACTCTATCCCTAGGTGAATTAATTCGTCAATAGACAAAAAGCATGAAATCTCCCAAAGGCCACGTAGTTCCTATGAGTATATTCCTATCTCACAGAATAAAACGGTCCTCACCAATAGTTCCTCACCAAATCTCCTCTCCCGATTCGAAGTGAATGATTATATCAATACAACTATTGGCCAGATAATTGCAAGCATTAAACACAATTGGGAAAACTCAATAAAAAGGTAATTAATTGGATAATCTCAATCAATTCGTCAAAACAAAGGTTTCATCAAAACCCTAGATTAGGGCTTTAGCCTGACATACTAATAATTGAAAATACAGAATAAATAAATGAAAGCATAAAATTCAAACGCAGATGAAGCTCAGATTCCTCCGTTCTTCAGCTTCCGCCCTCTGTCCTTGAAGTCTTCTGCTTCCCTCTTCTTCTGCCGTCTCCAAGCTTAAGCTCTCAAAGATTCAAGATCCAAAGATTCATTAATTAGGGTCTTAAACCCTATTTATAGCTCAGCACATCCACAAATCGCGTCCGTATCAGTCGGTCGAAAACTGGCTTCGAAACGGCCCAAAATCCGCGCGGACATACAGAAACCGCCAAGTGTGCCGCGGCTCACTAAACCTGTGCCTCGGCACAGAGCCTTCAGCTGGAAACCTGGGCGTCATCAATTTCTACTGTGCCGCGGCTCACCTGGGCTGTGCCGCGGCACAGAGTACAGTTTACTCGGCCTTCGGTTGGGTGTCTTCCTGTGCCGCGGCTCAGCTTCCTTGTGTCGCGGCTCAGAGTCCAGATTTGCCGTTTTCGCCCGTTTTTCCTCATTTTAGCTTCCGGACTTCAATTTCCTGTCAATCATACAAAAATAAGGCATTAAAGGCTCATTTAGACAATTTCACTCACCAAAATACTACAAAATAATGATAAATAAGCGTATAAAAATACGCCTAACAGCGATCGACCCCTGGTGACCGACCAATGACGTGTAGGTCACAAGTCGTCCAAGAATAAGTGTAGGGGGGGTGAATAGACTTATTGAAACTCTTTAACTCTTTTTCTCAAAGAGTAAGTTTCTTCAGCTGATAGATAAGCAAATGACTTGGAGTCGTTTGTTCTTAATACGTGCGGAAGTCAGCTGATGACGAATACAGAACAACTAATGAAACACTTAGTAATGAATGCAGCAGTTAAAGTATGATGCTATAAAATAGTAAAGTATGCAGGCAATTATAGTGGTCTCAGGGGTGGGGTAATCCTCTACTAATCCACTTTTCTCCAAACCAGTTGGAGATGAATTCACTATAATTTTCAACCAGTGATAAATATTACAGTGATTCAACCAAACTACAACAGCTTCCAACCAGTGGAAATTCGTGCCGTTGTAACACACATGACTGTCTTGCACCTCTTGATCCTCGATCCTTAGATGCCTTTACAGTCTCGAACTTCAACCAGTGAAGTACCCCGAACTCAGGATTTAAGACACGAGTTTTTGTCTTCTCCAACTAAGAGCTTCTTCAAGTATGAACTTTTTAGAACCGCTCTTTTCACGATGCTGTATTTCGCTTTTAGATTGCTTGAATGCTTTGATCGCTTGAAAGTATGTTCGCACCGGTAGTTGCTCAACTTCAAATCTTTGGATATATATAGGTGTTGATCCATGAGCATTCCTTCATAGCCGTTGCAAATCAGAATAAATCAAATCGTTGGAGGGAGACTTCTTTGTTTATTCTTTTCTGAACGTTGCAAGGCTGGATTCCCATATTTTAATCTATCTTCCGACCGTTGTGAAGACTCTGCATGTGATGCGCAGAATCTTTTGAATATAATACGATTAAAGTCTTCAAGGTGGGTCTAGATGAATTATTTAATTCATCTCTTTTGCGGGAATCTCTCCAATTTGTCTCTTCACGTTGCATGTGACTTTCCGTAATATTTGACTTTTCAACGCATGCTGACGTGGAATTGGAGTACTTGGCTGATCTCGACTAGGCTGATGTGCAGTTATCTTCTCTGCAGTCTGGACCTATCTAATGTTCACTGTTTAGGACTTGTCTGATCAGATGACTTGTCTGAGGTATCTTGACTGCAGTCTGGTCAAACATTTTTGTTGACCAAAACTACTCTGACTTGACTCGGCTGTACCTCTCTGATGAACTCAGCTAATTTTTAGTACTTAGCCGATTTTTAGCCTAACTTATTTTGGCCTATAGAAGATACTCATTTGGTTCTTCTTTACATTTTTCCAAGTTTTACACTTAACATTATTTGGCCTATGGAAGATACTCATTTGCCTATGGAAGATACTCATTTGGTTCTTCCTTACATTTTTGCCAAGTAATAAACATTTGAATTTATATTAATGACATCATCAAAATCTAACAATTATTCCTAACATGACGACCACTTCATGCCACGCAAATCCAACGATCGTCTAGTCGGCAAAGGCCTAAGCTCGGGACAGAAACCCACGTGCAGATCCGGAAAAGGCTCCGCAGAGCATGGATCGTTGACCACATCCTGTCAGCATCTTTTCACCAACCGACAGACCCGCCGAAAGGTGCACAGTGGGACCGTCCGTGACAGAAACTCAGGACGCGTGCTGGCTCCTCATTGGACCGCACAGCTGGCTGCCATCAGCAGCCGCAGGCTTTAAGGCAGACAGCCCATGTGACATAAAGACGATCGCCCCTTATTATATTACCTAAAAGGCGATCGCCCGCCAGTAAACAGGGCATCTCAGCTCTTATAAATAGAAGGCTTCCTGCACTTGGACCCTTCTTCTGGGTTTTTCCCACAACTTGGCTTTCTTACTCTTGGCAACAGCTATCTCTCGGCCTCTCTTCTCTCTCAGCACCTCTTACACAAAAGTCAGTCGGCAGAGACGAAACACGCAGAGCTTCGCTCAAGAGCTAGATAAATATGATCTTTTACACTCATTGTAATGGCATTCTTACATTAATACTTGTATCCCCGAATATTTGTATTAATAACATCTCGAGAGAGCATTCAAGCCCGGGATTAACAACCCCGACAAATCTTGTGTTTTTCCATTCCCTTGGACATGCTCTCGCAATTTGCTGTTGCTCGACCATTCCAGCAATATCTATCTTCGGATAATATTTCGGGCAACAACAACTGGCGCTAGAAGGAGGGCAAATCTAACCCTCATTTTTATTCCTACCGTCTCGAAGACCACTCACTGTTCTCCAGGGCATATACCTGAAGAAACACTCACTGTTCTTCAGAGAAAGCTTTCAGAATCATGACTTCTGTCTCTGCATCGAAGAAAGCCGCTGGCCGATCCGCCAGACGCCTCATTCCGTCTCAATCCGAGCCACAGCCTATGGCGGAGGGAAGCCGCCGCAGTCCGAGACTCTCGATCCCGCCCCTGAGGGACGGCCCAAGCCTCTCGCTCGATCAGTTCAAAACGCGAAACATATCGAAAAGGCCTTGACCATCCTGCAGGAGCGACGGAGAGCTTTCGACGCGCCGCCCGCTATAACCCCCTCGGCCATCCGCCGCATGACCAAACAGAAGTTCAAGGCGGTACTGATCGAGCGATCGCCAGAAGGCTCCCATTCGCAAGAAGAGGCACTCGCAAGCCAGGGCACCTCTGTTTTCAGCCGCCTAAGCAGCGACCCGTCATGGCGACCGGGGCAGTCCGGCCCCAGCCACGAGACGACGGAGCTCGAGTCCGTCACTAGGAGTTCGGCATATCCGACTCCCAGAAGGCAGGCCAGCCATCTGGCTCCTACTCGCCAAAGAACCGAGGTCGGCAACAGCGGAGTCAGGAGATCGATACACGATCGCCTCGGCTCCCGCTCCGAAAGCCGACCCACGAGCGACCAAGCTACAGCAATGGCCGTGATGCAACGCCAGCTCGACGACATGAAGGCGCTCCTAGAATTTGGGGCAGGCGCCAAGAGAAAGATCGCCGGGCCGCGCGAGCCACTCGCGGTCCACATCGAGCTCGCCCCCGTGCAGCGTACGATCGCTCCTCCGCAAACACCTTTGTACGAGGGGAGGTCGGGCCCCGAAACTCACCTGAGCAAGTTCCGGATATACATGACCGGGTGTGGGGCATCAGGCACAACCAGATGCCGAATGTTCCCACTGACGCTGGACGACCTTACCCACAGGTGGTACGCCTCATTGCCGCCGCAATCCATCAATTCCTTTGATCAACTGGCGAACAGCTTCACAGCTTACTTCGCCGCCAAGGTCGCTCGGTCGGAAGCTCCCCATCGCATGATGCATATTAGGAAGGGGGACGAGGAGTCCGACGCATGCTACATCGACCGGGTAGACGAGATCATCCTCAACGGCACGCCCGTAAGCAATGAGATCGCCCTCTACTCGGTCTTAGGGGGGATTCCATGGTCTTTCGCCTATGTTCAGGCATCTTACGAAGAACCATCCCCCAACCTACGCGATCTTCCACGCTAAAGCCGCAGACTTTCTGGCCAGGCAAAGGTTTCTTCTCAACCTCTGAGCAGCGCGATCGGCGACCGAATGACGATCACCAGTCTTCCAACCCGATCGCCAAAGTCAAGCAACATCACCAAAACTGGAGGACTCGCTCGCCATCTACAGTTCGTCATCTAACATGTTGGACTAAGGCACGAGATCGCCTCTCCCACACAACGTACACCGTCGAAGGTCGGCATTTGACATGACGATCCGAGGTGGAAGAGTGTAGCCATGGTCCTGGTGGTCGATGGAACCAACTGCTTAGGCCATGCAAGGTTCCTTTGTGCTGAGATCGCTCGCCCTTCGTTTAAATACGAGGCGGGCGTAGTCGAAGGACCTTCCAAGCGAATCAGTGGACACGATCGCCCGCCCTCAAGGGTTCATCATCTAACATGGTGAACCCGGACAATGCGACGCGTCACTACCCCGTCTCAACGTATACCGTCGAGGATTGCCATCTAACATGATGATCCGAGATAGAAAAGAGCTAACTAGCCGCGGACGTGGAGTCGATTAATCCGACGACGCCCCGCGCAAGGACTTCTCCAGACCAAGACCGCATGCCCTTCGTTTAAATACGAGGCGAGGCGCAGCCTTACGGAGGACCCTCACAATAAAATGAGTCACGAGACAGACAATGTCGCTCGCGCACAAGAAATGGTCATGGAGTCGGTCCATCGAACTCCGCGACTGTGCACGGTTCCTCAACGACGAAACTATCAAGTTTCTACGAGGGATCGGCAAAATTGTTTATTGCAGGTACAAGACCGAAGATAGCTAGCCAATCGACCAGATCGCCCAAGTCTGAGAACAAAGTCCGCTCAACGGGTCGCCCGTCTTCATCCTACACGATCGCCAGCAAGAACCACCTCGCCCCATGTCTTCAACATCGGAGCAAGCTGGGGGGCAATTGTTGTGTCGAGAATTATACGTCTCAACAGGCGATCGCCTCAGAGACCGGGCGACCGAGTCAGAGCCCAACGGCCAAGGCAGATTGGCCGATCGACATCTAAGGCGATCGTCTTTCGGTACTTGGCGATCGATCCCTGGTGACCGACCAATGACGACCACTTCATGCCACGCAAATCCAACGATCGTCCAGTCGGCAAAGGCCTAAGCTCGGGACAGAAACCCACATGCAGATCCGGAAAAGGCGCCGCAGAGCATGGATCGTTGACCACAGCCTGTCAGCATCTTTTCACAAACCGACAGACCCGCCGAAAGGTGCACAGTGGGACCGCCCGTGACAGCAACTCTGGACGCGTGTCGGCTCCTCATTGGACGACACAGCTGGCTTCCAGCAGCAGCCGCAGGCTTTAAGGCAGACAGTCCATGTGACATAAAGACGATCGCCCCTTATTATATTACCTAAAAGGCGATCGCCCGCCAGTAAACAGGGCATCTCAGCTCCTATAAATAGAAGGCTTCCTGCACTTGGACCCTTCTTCTGGGTTTTTCCCACAACTTGGCTTTCTTACTCTTGGCAACAGCTATCTCTCGGCCTCTCTTCTCTCTCAGCACCTCTTACACGAAAGACGGTCGACAGAGACGAAACACGCAGAGCTTCGCTCAAGAGCTAGATAAATAGGATCTTTTACACTCATTGTAATGGCATTCTTACATTAATACTTGTATCCCCGAATATTTGTATTAATAACATCTCGCGAGAGCATTCAAGCCCGGGATTAACAACCCCGGCAAATCTTGTGTTTTTCCATTCCCTCGGACGTGCTCTCGCAATTTGCTGTTGCTCGACCATTCCAGCAATATCTATCTTCGGATAATATTTCGAGCAACAACAATATATAATAAAATCATAATATTTGTCTTCAGGATTGTTAAGTATAAAAATGTGTGAGAAAAATTAATTCAAATACGTGGCATCGTATGCGTAATAAGTGTTTGGTTAAATGGCAACAAATCATATCATTTTAGATGATCGTACATATTTGGTAATCTGACTATATAGATATCAATTTGATATCGTTCGTATTGGTTTCTATAAACACGAAACAATGTTTTGCTTCAGTGAGATATTATCCATCTTATGAAATGCATGTGTAATTTTTGATGGTGTTAGTATCATGGATAAATATGTTGCACATTTTGAGTACAAGCCATTTTAACTCGTTAGCAACCCAGCCTACGCCATACATGATATAAAAATACATAATTTAAAAATACGACGTTTTAGCTTAGAATAATTTCACTTAAAAAATAAAAACTGTGAATCACTCGGGCCTTAAAATAATATATAATATAAACATGATATGCAAGATTGATATATTATCGGAAAGAAAAATACTCGTGCATCACACGTTTCAATTAGATGCACCATCATATTTATACTTCAACAATTTACGTTGAACATTACGTAATGAACAATTTTATACAAAGTGTGTACATCGCACGGGTCTGAACGCCTCGTATAATATGGTTACAATAAAAATATGACACATCAACATAATTGCAACTGAAGTATAACATAATCACTAGGGGTGGACTCGGTTCCATTAGGTTCGATTTTTGATCGAAACCGAGAATCGAACCAAATATTCGGTTTCGGTTTGGTTCGGTTCTTTTTGAAGTTCGGTTCGGTTAAGTTCGGTTTTATAAATATTCGGTTCGGCTTCGGTTTGGTTGGATGTTTTTTCGGTTCTTCACAATATAAATTCAAATATTATATGCAATAGAATAAGTTATATATAACAATAAGCCAACAAGAGTTATATATTTGTTCAAGATAAAAGCTAGAGTTGCATAGCAATTTCCAAATATCTCAAAATATATAACATTCGTAAATCACAGTAGCTCATTCTCTCAACCTAAATTAATTGAATCACAAATTACATGAGCATATTATCGGTCCTCTTTGGATCCATGAGTGTCTTACAAAAGGAAAACGAATTATACTAAAATTCGAAACACACCAAAATAACAAAAACAAGGTCATTTTAGTATGTTGAAATTTGACTTTGGTCCATTTCGGTCCGGTTCGGTTCCGCCCGACCCCGAACCGAGAACCGAACCAAATTAGTTCGGTTCGGTTCTGTTTTTTTGTTTTTCGGTTCGGTCTTCTTCGGTTTCGGTTTTTCGGTTCTTTTTTCGGGGGTTTTCGATTCGATTTTCGATTTTCGGTTCCGAAATGTCACCCCTAATAATCACAACTAATATATCACACATGATACATTATATTGCACGATGTATTTTTCTCGACTCTACTCCTTTATGTAAAATAATGCATTTGGTAACTTTTTTACCCCCAAATTAATGCTCCCTCTAGATCGGGGGTGAGCTCGAGCCTCTTTGGGGGTACTCAGGACAGGGAACGATCCCCCTCGTGTGCGTGTGTAGGAAACAAAAAAAAATGAATGCTCCCTCTGTCCCGCTTAAAATTTGACAAATAATGTAGATTTGGTATATTTTAGGTAATGATTTGTGTAAGTAACGGTGATAAGTGTTGATGAATATTAAAAAATAAAAAATATTGATAATGAGTGTATAGTGGAGAGTAAAAGAAATAAAAGATACTTACTTCGTCCCATGAGAGTGTGCTCACTCTTTACAGGCACGAGTTTTAATAAAAGTCAGGTAGTGGTGGATTTGAGTGAAGAATGAGTCCCACTTTTTGTTGTATGAGTATGTTAATTATTGTTGTTGATTAATTAAATGATAAAGGGTATGAGTCATCTTTGGTATTGTTGTAATAGTGGAAAAGATGGAGTAAAAGTATAAGAGATATTTTCTAAAAATGAAATGGACATACTCGACGGATGAAAATGACAAATTTAACACACTATTGTGGGACGAATGGAGTAGTTGTTTGATTTAATTGTATAAGATGATTAATATAAGTTTTTTAAAAAATATATAAAAAATAATTATAAAATTTTTGAGTGGAAAGGAAATAACAAATTGGGCCCGATTCACCGAACAATGATAAAAGTACAAGAAATTTCGTCATCTGATCTCATCAACCGATAAAAGTGCCACGTAATTAAGTATATTAATGTACTCATGCCACACTATTAAATACGGTTGGGTCCATGGTACACCCACATGTAGTGCATCCCCTGCCGAGTGCACTACACGTAGCGTGCATGGACGGTGCAGATCGATGCTCCATCTAATGCATCAATCTGCACCGTCCATGCACGTCACATGTAGTGTATCCGGCAGAGAATGCACTACATGGAGGTGTGCATGGACGGTACCATTAAATACTACCATCAAACAACTCTATATTAGGACATAGTACGGTATATTTATTTGTATATTCATGCTTTCAAAATTAAAAACCAAACCAAACCAAACATACCCAGTATATCCCGCTCAGAGCAGGGTCTGGGGAGGGTAAGATGTACGCAGACCATGCCCCTACTTATTACGGTAGGGAGGCTGTTTCCGTGAAGACCCCCAGCTTAGTGCACAGCAGAATCTTGTGTGATAAATACAAAGGAAAACATATGATTCGAAAAAGCTCGAGACCATACCTGAGCCCATGGCTTGATCCACATGGGACTTACCTAAGCGGAATTTGGCTACTTCACTCCCGATGAACGCTGCTCTAACAAAAGAGAGGTTGGCTCTGCGCACATCTCCATGTCAAAAATATGTTGGAATATTTATTCCACACTTTATTTAATTTATGTTTTGATGATTAAAGTTGCTAAACAACAAAACAACATCGAGGCGAAGCAAAACGACGAAGCAGACGAAGACGCAAAAAGTTGCAATCTGGACTACATTAGCGCACGCTAATACGTATACGTTAGCGCACGCTAACGAGGAGTAATATGCATTCCAGTCAAGTTTCGAAGTAAGCTGTAGAAAAGTCATCTGGTGAGATAGCGCACGCTACACCATAGCATTAACGCACGCTATCGAAGTCTTGTTACCGTTGTGAAGGAATTCAAATACAGAATGACGTATGCAATGAAATCAGCACTAGCGCACGCTACAATGAAGGATTAGCGCACGCTAAGAAGTTTGAATCAAGTCAATCCGAACGTTGGAAAGATTCGGCGGAAAGTCAAGCATCAAACGGATAGTTTGACAAGTAAAGGCAACGGATATATTACGTTAATGCACGCTACTCAATCATGGTTAACGTACGCTAAGCAAGTGAGATAACGTACGGTATAACGTACGCTAAAGAAGAAACGAAGCTACTGGACTGAAATATAAAGTGATTAACGCACGCTACATGAAAGCCTTTACGTGCGCTAGAGCAAAAATGTGTGATAGCGCACGCTAAGAAGGAAGAGCTAGCGCACGCTAGCTAGTCAACTGGCAGCAACGGCTAGTAAGGAGGAAGAAGGCTATAAATACCAAGGAGTTGGTATTATTCCATACTACAACATTGAGCAAAGCATACATACGTGTTATATCATTGTAAACATTATAGTTGTTGTTCTTGAGCTTAATTAAGAGTGATTGAGTGTTATACACAAGATCATACACGAGCGAGAAAAAGAAAAGATACGATTTGATTCGGTGCTATTAGGATCAAGGATCCGGCATTGTTAGAATCACAATCGCTATCTTAGTGAGGTTTATCTAGTACCGATAGTAAGCTAGAGTGGTTGATTCCTTATCCAATAGAAAAGGAAAAACGATTTTACTCGTACCGATAGAAGACGAGCTTGTAACGGTAATCCCTCGACCGATAGAAGAGAGGCGTAGAGGTTTTGATCTTAAGCCTAAGGAAAAAGATACATCAAGAGAGGACGTAGGCTTCGTTAATAGCCGAACCTCTATAAATCCTTGTGTGATTTATTTTCCGCAATTTATTTTCGCTTCCGCACAAAACGGCGCAAATATCCGATAATATACCAACAATTGGTATCGGAGCGGTACTCCAATACGCGGCTTAACATCCGAGGAGAAGATCCAAAATGGCGTTTCAAATCTCTCCAGCCGAAGGCCTTGCTCTCAACCGACCACCATTTTTTGATGGTGCGAATTTCATGACTTGGAAGAAGAAGATGTCGATATTCATTCGAGCTTACGACATCGAACTTTGGAAGGTGATTTGTCTTGGTCCAAAAATTCCAACGAATTCCAACGGTACGCTTAAAACTTTTGAAGAATATGACGACTCCGATTGGAAAAACGATCATTTCAATTGTAAGGCAACTCAACTTCTTTATTGTGCCTTAAATCCGGAAGAACACAACCGGATATCATCGTGTGATAGTGCCAAAGAAATCTGGAAAATGCTTGAGGTAACACACGAAGGTACGTCTCAAGTCAAAGAGACGAAGATAAACTTGCTCCTTCACGATTATGAATTATTCCAAATGAAGGACGACGAATCCATCTCGATTATGCTTGACCGATTTTCGGTCATCACCAATGGATTAGCATGTTTCGGAAAACCACTTTCGAGTAGTGAGAAAGTAAAGAAAATTCTCCGATCACTACCTCGAGAATGGGACGGTACGGTTACGGCAATAATGGAATCCAAAGATTTAAATACTCTCGATTTTAGTGCTCTCGTTGGTTCTCTTATCAACTACGAGATTGTCCTAAAATCTCGGAATGCCAAACCGAAACCGAAGGAGAGGTCGATAGCCTTCAAGGCTAAAATGTCGAAAAAGAAAGAAGAAACCCCGGTGGACGAAAGCGACGAAGAAATGGCATATTATGCCAAAAATATTAATAAGTTCCAACACTTATTAAACCGGAGGAAGAAGGACATTCAAGCGGGCGAACCTAAGAAATTCGACAACACTTGTCGATTATGTGGCAAACCAGGCCACTTTGCTAAGAATTGTCGAGTAAAGCAAAAGGAGGTTCTAATCGCAACATGGAGCGACGAAGATCCCGATGAAGACTTTCTTGAACAAAATAATCTAGCGCTCATGGCCCGGAGTTCATTCGACGATAGCGACGTCGAAAGCCAAGTAAGTAATTCTTACGACGAACTTTTTGAAGCATTCGAGTTATTACATACGGACTATCAAAATGCTTTAAATGAAATTAAATCCCTCAAGTCTAAATATAAAACTTTGGAAATTGAAAATTCCAAAATACTTGAAAAAGGGAAATTTGTTGAAATCGATCATTCGAAATGCCTTGAAAATGAAAATATTTTGAAAAATGATCTTTTAAAAGTTTAAGATGAAAAATGATCTTTTAAAAGTTGAACAAATGTTATGTGTTCAAAAATATACTTTAAATAAAGAGGGGTTAGGATTCAAATCGCGTTCGAAAAACGAATCCGTCAATTACAAGATACCCCACTGCGAAAAGTGTTTAAAAATCGGGCATCACGTTTCAAATTGCAAAAGCCCTCGCCGGACGATAAAAATTAAGAAAATTTGGGTTCCTAAAGGAACAATCATTTCAAATATCGTCTACGTTTCAAAAGAAAAACCAACTATCGGTTGGATCCCCAAAAATAAATTTTAACAAGTGATATTTTACAAAAGGGGGAGAATGAATATTTTTTGAGGGAAAATAATATTTTTAGGGGGAGTTTATACCCTTATGCATAAATTGGTATCATGCATATTTATATTTCATCTGGTATCCTTTATATTTTTGTTACTTTTTTTATGAAGACAAAAAGGGGGAGAAGGAGATGAATTGAGATAAAAATGAGAAAAATCGAAGAAGTCGAAAAGAAAAGAAAAGCATACAAATAGGGGGAGTTGAAAAATAAAAAAAAAACGAAGGAGTTGAAAAATAAAGGAGATGTCGAAAAGAAAAGAGAATTGGAGAAACTAACGAAACGATCAAAGCCGAAAATTTTGATTCGTATAAATATACATATATTATTTTACAGATTTTATTCAATTCAAGAGTTGTTTTGTAATCATCAAAAAGGGGGAGATTGTTGGAATATTTATTCCACACTTTATTTAATTTATGTTTTGATGATTAAAGTTGCTAAACAACAAAACAACATCGAGGCGAAGCAAAACGACGAAGCAGACGAAGACGCAAAAAGTTGCAATCTGGACTACATTAGCGCACGCTAATACGTATATGTTAGCGCACGCTAACGAGGAGTAATATGCATTCCAGTCAAGTTTCGAAGTAAGCTGCAGAAAAGTCATCTGGTGAGATAGCGCACGCTACACCATAGCATTAACGCACGCTAAGTCTTGTTACCGTTGTGAAGGAATTCAAATACAGAATGACGTATGCAATGAAATCAGCACTAGCGCACGCTACAATGAAGGATTAGCGCACGCTAAGAAGTTTGAATCAAGTCAATCCGAACGTTGGAAAGATTCGGCGGAAAGTCAAGCATCAAACGGATAGTTTGACAAGTAAAGGCAACGGATATATTACGTTAACGCACGCTACTCAATCATGGTTAACGTACGCTAAGCAAGTGAGATAACGTACGGTATAACGTACGCTAAAGAAGAAACGAAGCTACTGGACTGAAATATAAAGTGATTAACGCACGCTACATGAAAGCCTTTACGTACGCTAGAGCAAAAATGTGCGATAGCGCACGCTAAGAAGGAAGAGCTAGCGCACGCTAGCTAGTCAACTGGCAGCAACGGCTAGTAAGGAGGAAGAAGGCTATAAATACAAAGGAGTTGGTATTATTCCATACTACAACATTGAGCAAAGCATACATACGTGTTATATCATTGTAAACATTATAGTTGTTGTTCTTGAGCTTAGTTAAGAGTGATTGAGTGTTATACACAAGATCATACACGAGCGAGAAAAAGAAAAGATACGATTTGATTCGGTGCTATTAGGATCAAGGATCCGGCATTGTTAGAATCACAATCGCTATCTTAGTGAGGTTTATCTAGTACCGATAGAAAGCTAGAGTGGTTGATTCCTTATCCAATAGAAAAGGAAAAACGGTTTTACTCGGACCGATAGAAGACGAGCTTGTAACGGTAATCCCTCGACCGATAGAAGAGAGGCGTAGAGGTTTTGATCTTAAGCCTAAGGAAAAAGATACATCAAGAGAGGACGTAGGCTTCGTTAATAGCCGAACCTCTATAAATCCTTGTGTGATTTATTTTCCGCAATTTATTTTCGCTTCCGCACAAAACGGCGCAAATATCCGATAATATACCAACAAAATACACCACACGCAAAGACAATAGGATAAAATATACAATAAAAGTAAAAATGAAATGCTCTAGGTCAAAGATAACCGAGACAACCCAACCCTGAGGCTCTCAACTACAGCACCGCTCCCTTCAAAAGAATCCACAACTCTGATCTGGCGCCTCCAAGCGCACCTATCAACAGTCATGGTCTCGGAAAGGTTTAAGGCCTTCAAATCTAATCTCATTTGCTCCTCCCACGTCCTCCTCGGTCTGCCTCTCCTCCTCTCCCCGACAACCATTAAAATCTCGACCCTCCTCACCGGAGCAGATGCCTGCCTCCTGCGGATGTGGCCAAACCATCTCAATCCCCCTTCCCTAACTTTCGCTGAAATGGGCACCACTTCCAGCGCGTTCCTGAAAACCTCATTCGCAATTCTATCTAACATTGTGCGACCACACGACCAACGTAACATTCTCATTTCGGAAACTTCCAACTTGCTCTCAAGCGACTTCTTCATCGCCCAACATTCGGAGCCATACAACATTGGAGGCCGGATTTACCCTTCAACTTTAGAGGGACTTTCTTGTCGCACAGGACCCCTGTCGCTGCTCTCCACCTTAGCCACCCCGCCTTGATGCGATGCGTGACATCATCTTCACACTCACCTTCCTTCTGAATGATCGAACCCAAATACTTGAACTTATCCGTACGGGGTACGATCTGATCCGCAATCTTTACCTCAACATCTTCCTCGTTGGCCTCACCACTAAAGTTACACCAGAGATACTCGGTCTTAGACCGGATCACACGCAAGCCCTGGGATTCTAACTTATCCCTCCAAAGCTCCAACTTCGAGTTCACCTCCCTCCTCGACTCCGCCACTAACACAATATCGTCAGCAAAAAGCATGCACCACGGGATGCCATCTTGAATCCCTCGTGAAATGACGTCAAGGATTAGAGCGAAGAGAAGAGGGCTTAGCGCCGACCCCTGGTGTAGCCCTATCTCAACCGGAAAATACTGGGTGTCACCAACTGGGGTCCTAACGCACGTCCTAGCTTGGGAGTACATGTCTTGGATCGCCCTAACGAACGGCAACGACACCCTCCTCTCTACTAGGCTCCTCCAAATAACATCGCGCGGGATGCTATCATAAGCCTTCTCTAGATCTATGAACACCATATGGAGGTCCTTACGCCACTCTCTAAACTTCTCCATAAGGCGTCTGACGAGATGAATGGCCTCAGTCGTGGACCTCCCCGGCATGAATCCAAATTGGTTCTCTGAGATCTCCACTTCTCTTCTAACCCTGCATTCCACCACTCTTTCCCAAAGTTTCATAGTATGACTGAGTTTAATACCCCTATAGTTACTACAACTCTGAGCATCGCCTTTGTTCTTGAAAAAAGGCACGACAATACTATGCCTCCACTCTGTCGGCATCTCAGAGCCTTTGAGGAGGATGTTGAACAGCTCTGCTGGCTACTGAACACCAACTTCCCCCAGACAAAGCCACACCTCAATAGGGATCTGATCCGGGCCTACAGCCTTAGCTCTACCCATTTTCATTAGGGCACCCTTTACTTCCTCCTTGCTGATGCTCTCACAGGAACTAAACGAACGAACAGAAGATAGACTAACTCCTTGCACTACCGAGTCACTACCTCTCGCCTCATTGAAAAGTTCGAAAAAATACCTATTCCACCGCTCCTTAATAGCCACATCGTTCACTAGCACTTGACCCAAATCATCCTTAATAAACTTAACGGGACCCAGGTCGCGCCGCCCTCTTTCCCTAGCTTTCGCTAGTTTAAAAATAGCAGTCGCTCCTTCTTTGGTGTCTAGGCGCTTGTACATCTCCTCGTAAGCCTCACATTTAGCCTTAGCCACTGCCTTCTTAGCCTCTCTTTTCGCCACCTTGTACGCTACAATCTTCAAGATTCTCCTCTCCATGTTTTCAAAATTAGGCATTGCTAATTTGTGTACATAATTTACACCTGGAATTTATGTTAATGACGTCGGTCTTACCGTGAGATTGATTCAATCCGACATAATTTGGTATTATTGTTACTTAAAAAGATAGTTGCATTGGAGATGTAAAAATATCAATTTTGAATTTAAATAGATTTGTATTTGGTGAATACTCATTCCGTCCTTATAAATGTGCTCATTTTGCCATTTTAATCCGTCCTTCAAATGTGTCGACTTTCTATTTTTGGAAAACTACCCCAACACCAATTCATAATATTTTATCTCAATTTATCGATCATTTTTCATTCATCTACACATTTACCTAATATTTATTAAGACCCGTGCCCAAAAAATGTGAACACACTTATAAGAGATGGAGAGAATATTATTTTTAAAGTACTTTTATGGTGGCAAATATAAATTCTCAATGTTTTTTATGACAAGTGACAACAACATTTAAATCCAATTTTAATATTGCTTCCATAATTTCTTATCAGTAACTCGTAAATTTAAAAGAAAACTTACATTTTTTTCATCATTGAAATACTACCAAATTTAGGAATTTACCAAAAAGATAATTATCTTAAATTTAAACAATATCAAATGGGACCGATATCTCACATAAATCTGCTCTATCCTCGAAATGGTAATTTCATCATTGTTCTTTGGTAGATAAATAAAATGAGTACATTTCCTTTTGAATTGTTATTATTATTCATCTTTGTCCGACGGTGTTTACCAATGATAGAGGGGCCTTTATATAGGCATTACAATGAGAGTCCTTCCATACATAGGATTCCTAGATAAGGTAAGACATCTAATAGGATCCTACTACCTCTAGAAGGATTTAGAACCTTCCATCTATGTATCTACAATCAGTATTAGGTAAGACACATCACGGGAATAATAATTCCCGGAACACTCCCCCTGTGTCGAGCACTAATACAACAATGGTGCAGAAGATATTGCCTTCGTAAAAACCTATTCCAAGCCAAAATAAAACCCCATGAGAAAAATAAAGGCTTGATGAGGAAAAGATTGCAACGCACCAACACAACATGTCATGTATAGTCCCCTTGATGTATACATAACGACTCCCCCTGATGAGTACCTCAAATCATAGGAGTCAGATGCCAAGTTGCCCTCACAACTATACCAAGGAAAAACCCAGTGGGAAAAATACCTCTTGGTCTAAGTTGAACAGAAGTACAACGCATCATTGTCTGGATGTTCTCATAAGTCGCCTCGTTAAAAACCTTACCAAGTGAAAACCCAATGGGAAAAACAAGCCTTGGTCTAAGGACAAAAAGAGCGCGACACATCCAAAGTGGAGAGTCACTAAAGACTTATCAAGTTTTCCAAAGTCTTGACCTCTATGCACCAAATCAGTCATAACTTCTTCGATTCAATAGGTATCAACGAGATCAGAAACTTATGAAAACTAGACACCCATAGCTTTTCATTCACATACAGTACGTAACCTAGATCGACCTGAGCAGATCACAAAGCTCTATCGAAGTTGACTCAGCAAATTACCGGACACATCCTGTCCTACTTTGCAACAATAGTCATATGTCACTCAACATGATGGATGTGATCAAATGGTTGGTTTCCTTGGAAAGTAGACACAAACCTTTCCAATGGTACCAATTTCACCATTTTCCATCAAGTGAGCTGCCATGTAGGTCATATGGGAGATAGCCCAACACATTCTGGGCAGCTTCGGGTATCAATTTTCAAGTGTCCTTTTTATCGAGATAGAGCGAGCTTCAAGCTTCTTGTCAATCACAGACATTGCGTGAGCGCATCCTAGGCCATCATCACAGTGGCTTTACCGGATTATTACGAATGAGTACATCGAGTCAAACATGAGTACATAATACCGTACTTTTCTCTTAAGACTGCATCATCACTTAAGTGAGCCAAGTCTTATGATGACTTCGACTAATCATTGGGAATCATATAGGCATTACTTTATCGTCTCTTAGGGAAACCGTCCCTTAGATTGCCTTAAACCGATTGATGAATACGCATCATCAAGTGTCCCAAGATCCTTTCATTCTTAACTTTGGATTTAGCGGAATCTCTTAGTCTCACAAGAGTACATCACTATAAACCCTTAGTTTTACACGCAAAAGCTTCATATCTCTTCC
The DNA here is from genome assembly GCA_033398695.1 of Orobanche coerulescens. NCBI lineage: Eukaryota > Viridiplantae > Streptophyta > Magnoliopsida > Lamiales > Orobanchaceae > Orobanche > Orobanche coerulescens. Next base: position 199,140,942 of record CM065803.1, on the reverse strand, counting down.
AAATCAAGTATATACTTAGTATGCGTCCCCGACAATCACTTGTCGACGCGCTCCGTGGTCAGGAGCCACTTGATTTGAGTCTGATCCACCACGAGATCCTTTTTATCACTTAACTTAGTTCCCCACTAAGATAAGATTTAACCACAAGCTGCACGTCAGTTTTTGGGAAACTATCTAACTGAAAAGATAGTGGATGATATAACATCCATTGCGATAGCACAACTAAGTTTCGTGTCATCGTAGTCGATTCCAGTGCGTTCATGAGAAACCTCGCGCCATGAGGTGAGTTTAACTCTTTCTCTCACTCGCTTTAACAAAGTATACGGATAGGTCTTATCTTTGGAGTGTCGGTACCACTTCAACAAAGGGCTATCACTTTGTCCATACTGGAGTCGCATATGTTTCCATTTTAGGCCAAGGCTACAACGTTGTAGATTTTCAACGAAGTATGGTTCGATTAAACTCACATTCCACGTCCTCATGAACCGGCTTTATTCATAGAGTACTCTTTATGGATTGACATTCATTGAGGCGTCCCCCAATGATGACTATAATCCAGAATCACATGAGACGGATGAGTTCATTTGATCATATGATCAAGTTTTCATGTACCAAACTCGCATACATTCTTAGCGAGAGTATTTATCGAACCAAGTGGCATCCCAATACTCGATGAGATTCACGGCCTAGTAACACCATCTACCACAATTTGTGGTGTTACCATATCACCATTTATAGGTGACGAACGTCCATAATCGGACACAATCCTTGCAGACATGTTTGCAGCATGTATTTAATCTCGTCACTTTAGGGAACTTGGTGAGGCACAGTAGGGACAAACTACGACAATTCCAAGTCGTTCTACTCGAACATGATCGTTCGCATCTCCCCCTAACGACGGGAAGACTGGCTCATCAAAGTGACTTACGAGATCGTCTGCCAAGGTACATTTTAAGCGGACTATGAGTGAAAGCGCATGTCATATTCATCATTTATAACCCGTCATAATGCGTTGTGGTGACGCACTTTGGCACATGAACATGTGGACGATAAAGGTTTTCAGTGTTAACACAATCCAGTTAACAAAATGCATATTGTTACACTCGTAACTAAGCATTTGAATGATGATAGGTATAGGTGAATATGACATGTTGACCTATGCTACATAGCCGTAGCTACTGGTCTTGAGAATCCAACAAAACTGCCAACATGCACCACCGGGATCGAACATAAAGAAACGATTGAACCGATGATAGGCCGTTGGTTTTATCGAACCTCTAGTGCTTTCTTGAAGAGTTCACTCCCTTCACCAGCCCCAAACACCTCAAAATTTCGTGAGCATGTATAAACGGGTGTTTAGGATTCCAAAACCATCAACCTTGTGGTCAAAAACCGATCGAAATGACATCGACCTAGTCGTTAGGACGGCTGGTGGTATGTGAAAACTTCATTTAAGTGGTTCACCTCCTTTCAAGTCTCCAAATGGCACCAAAATTTGTGAGAAGGTAGCCTTGGATGTTAGGAAGTACTAGTTAAAATTTCACTTTAAGACTTGGTCTAAAAAGTGGGTGAACCGACCTTTACAATGACTGGTCCGCAAGTTGGACAACCATAACTCAGGTTTCATCAACTTATCAATCATTGTCAAAGGAACAACATAACATATAAATGTTATTACTTGAGTACGACCATTTGTGAACACCATCATAGCATCATAAGCCACCCAGGCTAATACTTATGATCATGTATGTATAAGGACTCGGTGAAAAGGGAGGACTCAGCACCATGCTTATGCGAGTCGCTACATTATTCTCTTTAGCATAGGAGGGTGTCGTCTCCTAATCGTGCCAAAGAATAGGCTTTAATAAATGAACATGGCTAAGAAGGATCATCGGGGGGGTCTTTGGCGTCACACATGCTTATGAAAGCAAGACGCGGATGACATAAATATCATCATCGGTCATGAGCCCCGCTCACGACTCCACCAATGTACTTTGGTGTCTTTGATCCAACTAGTTTCTTTGTTCAAAGAAAATGATGTCCATGACAATACCGTGGTATATGGATCATCAAACTGTCCAAACTCCGGACTATTAAAGCCTAAATGTGTCAATGTCCCAATACATCTTCTGGTTACCAAAACCGATGCAAGCGGACCATATTGACTCATGAATATTTTTCTTTTCACATATCCAATACAAGTGATGCATAAGATTTTATTCTCACAAATCACAATGAGATGCTATGAGTGATACACTTTGGCATATATATCATCGAGTCATAACATGGTTAAATTGTTACGGAACATATGTGACTAGAAAACGCCATTCGGCATTCAACAACTTGAGCATCATACCGCTCATTGATTGTGATGACCTACTCATCATAGTCACAATGGATTTATAAACCGAAATCAAAAAATATCATGTTCCTTGAAAATAGCTTAATACGCACTCAATTTCGCTTGCAAAATTTCATAATCATGAGCATAGCGAATACTCTAACAACATAGAGATTTTATGCTTGATATGATCAAAATGATCTATCATATTGAGTGCATAACATGGCAAGGTTATATGCCTAAGGAGCAAAATTACGACACAAGCATGGTGTAACACTACCATGCACACGCTCGACCTTCTTACAAGGGTGCGTATTTTGGCCTTTCCCAATGAAACTGTTTTTCAACATTTGAAAGATGATAGTTTAGCGTACAACGCATACCAAAAACTGCATCATCTATGGCAAATTCGGCCAGAAAGAGGTTGAAAAATGTGTCGTAAGACCTCTTGAAAATTCAAGATGGGAACCAAGTTGGTTGGGACAAAAGTTAGCACAATCGCTGGAAATAAAATTTCGCGCAACTTGACCTTTGTTCACTAAAACAGCGATAACTCCCTTGTTAGGAAGGCTATGGACGAACGGTCAGATGTTCTGGAAACTAGACTTCCGTATCTTTCTATCCATATATTGTGCACCACACGGATCATTAAACTCAGATCACAGTGCATATTTTAATTGGCTGTTTAGTTTTTCCCAAGTTTAGTGAGAAACCAAGGTTGAGACCATATCCAATGGCATAAGTGTTGATGCAAAAACATGGCAATGACAACCATATGTGCGTTTAAACGCAGCAGGGTGTTCGATTTCTTATCTTCGACTAATGATCCTTTCGGTAACTCCAACTTGGTAGACTTGCAGAGAAAGTAGGAATGTCGGTGCATACTAAGGCTGTTTAAAAACCACTGATTCCGTTTGAACTTTCAAAGCATAAACAAATACCAAGGAGGATGCGCCTAGTCATGATCAAAAGTGCAGAAAAAATCCACCAAAGTGCATCAATCAACCAAGTATTTTAATTCTCAATTTGCAAGTATACGTCATAATAGCCATGTTATATAGATACAACGCGGTGCATCATAATTAAGCATTTTGAACCATGAGACATAATGAATATACCATAACCAACTTGTCTTGACCATCCAATAAGATCGACTAAACATAGTCAAATATATAAGGCATATGCCTTTACAAATACTCGAAAAAGTATTCGGACCTATAGTCATACGAACTATAATCGAGGTCAACGAATTCATGTATTTACCGCAATATGCCATTGCCTTACATGTTGAAACTCATGAGAATTACTCGTACATTCTTTCATATATCATGTTGCAAGGAGACGATACATGTCTACACCCACATGCAATATTTTATTTTAATAAGATGAAAGATGGAGTTTTCCAAGTATGGGATTGGGTCAAGACCAAGTGGTGGTCGCTCAATTCAACGTGACAATTCCGTCACAAATTGATTTTAACCACGACATATCCGTCGCAATCGATGTTTGTCCCATTTGTATGTCACAAATCCGTGACTAATCATGAACGAGTCATAACTTTATCGTTACCGACAATGTTCATTTTTTTTTCAATTGTTGGTTTAAAATCGACAAAACGGCGACATCAAATCGCACCCAAAACGTGGTGTATGCAACAACCACAAATATCGACTTTCAACAATTATCTGTGACTCCCCAGATCACACGCTTTACTTCGACATCCGAGAGTGATACCACCTCTCATTGTCTCATCCACCGCAAAGTAGCGTGGGAGATAAAGAACCCAAATACCCAATTCCCCAAAAAAATTCCCAAAAGAGAGGAATTGAAAAACGAGAACTTTAATAAAGTCTTACGGGTACTTGGTTTCATATATGCTTTGATCCTTGAACGGGAGATTCTCTCCATATGAGCAACATATTTCCGTGGGTACTGCGTTCTATATTTATTTTGATCCTTGAACGGGATAAATATGGCTTTTTCTCCATAGCGTGCACATCATCATGAGCGACGTATTTTCCTATATACACGTAAAACATAAACATGTAAGATTCATAAGTGTACAAATTAATGAACAAATGAATCATTGAGTAGGAAAAAAATGGAGAGTTGAGAAACGCCCGGATAGGGCTACTGGGCTCAATAATTCGGCCGAAAAGGACTCGAGCGCGCGATGCAGCTCGGTATTGGATGAGGTCGGATCTCCAAATTTCTTCGTAAAAATCTGCTTCTGTTCGGCAGTAGATTCAGTAACAAATATTACACAGAATCCGATCTCCACCGTTGAATATACAGATATTTGTGTTGGGAAGTTGCTGCCAAAATTTCACACCGATCCGACGGTTAACGAAACGGAAAACGTGATTTTAAATCGCGCTGTGCGAGAAAATTCACGCGCGGAAATTCTCGCTCTCGCTTTTTTTTCGATTTTGATAGGTTTTGTCTTGATTGCACTAGGTTTTCAAGCATTAAATATCACGTGCATAAAACCGTTTGGACGATCCGGCGGTGCTTCGATCGGATCGGGTCGGCAACCGGTCGTACAAACCGGGACGGGCCAAACACGGACTTGGTTGCAGTCGGACCTGGAAGATAAGCTGGCCGGGATCTGGGGAAGACGACCGGTGTAGATTTGGATTGGACTGCTGTGCACGGCGGATCGCGGTTGGAATTTAGGCCGATCGGGGCTGGATGACTGGACGACGAAGCTCTCAGGAAGATCGAAAAAACCGAAAGCGGGGCGACGATCTGGACGGGCGACGATCTGCGCTTGAGCAGCGGGCGAAAAAACCGAGCAGGGGGCGGGGGCGAGTTGCGCAGGGGAAGAACGACGGGAGCCGGAGGAGTAGGATCTGGTGGTGCAGACGGTTGCGGGCGATGACGTCTGGTTCGGATCTGGTGTAGGTGGGCGGCGATGGTGTCCACTGCGGCGGAGATGGGAATTAGGGTTTCCGATTTTTTTTTTTTTTTTTTTCGGAATTTCTGAATTTCGGACGAATTTTTTTCTACTCAGTTGAGATACTACGTGCTGATAACGTGTTTGAGGAGAAAGTAAAAGACAACAAATCAATTCATTCATAACAATGATATAGGGGCCTTTATATAGGCATTACAATGAGAGTCCTTCCATACATAGGATTCCTAGATAAGGTAAGACATCTAATAGGATCCTACTACCTCTAGAAGGATTTAGAACCTTCCATCTATGTATCTACAATCAGTATTAGGTAAGACACATCACGGGAATAATAATTCCCGGAACAATTCTTTTATAATTGCAACATTTGAAATTTTACGTTTGTCAATACATAACTTTGAGTAATAATATCTTTAATTGTGTATTTATAAAAATTTTAAAAAATTAATATTTAGAGAGTATATTCGGAGATGGGTTTAACAAGATCTTACATGATTATTTTTTTCCATACGTATCAATCACAAACGATGGTCAAAAGAGAGTGTATGAATAGTGTAAAAATCAACATGTTACAATAATAAGAGAACGGGAAAATATTTACTATAGTAGCTTCTTCGTTTTACCTTTGGGTACTTAAAACTAGAGGTGTTCAAAATTGGATATTCGAAATTTGGGATATTCGAAATTTCGGATAGTGAATATTGGTATCCGAACGACTATCCGAAATTTCGGATACGAATTCGGATATCCAAAATATTATTATTTCAAAAAAATTTAAAAAATTTCTTTAAAAATATTAAATTGTTAATAAATTAAAAAACATTATTATAGATTAGAAAACAACATTATAGAAAATGTTAAGATTTGTTATGGAACTAAACTTACACTTATGGAACTAATAGATATTTTATATTTTGAAATAATAATGTAAAAATAAAAATTATATATTTCGGATATCGGATATTTCGGATATCCGAAAATTCGGATATTTTCAGAACAAATTTTTGGATTTTCGGATCGGATTTCGGATACCGGATATTTTTTAACAACCCTACCCTACTTAAAACTGGGCCATTTTTGTAAATAGGCTGAACTACAGGATTTTTTTTGAGAAATGATAGGGCAACACCCTGAATGACACCCCCAAATACATCCACGCTTTATGAGTGTTGTACCGCGTGCTTTACTATTAATTTTATTATGAATATTTTATCTGTAAAGCATGAGGTACAACACCCATAAAATACGGGGTGTATGGGGCGTGGTTCAGGGTGATCTCTATCACCCCTCTCTCTCTCTCTTTTTTTTTTTTTTGTAATTAACCCTATTCAGATTAAATTTTATCGTGCTTGTCATCACAAGACAAGAACTTACTATTCATCGTTTACAAATCCAAACTTAAATCGGAAACTCATACTATCATTGGTCCTTATTTGGATTTTTTTTCAGATGGGAAGCAGCACCCGAGGTGTGGGAAGGCATCATGGCGGCGGCGGCGGCGGCGGGCAGTGGAGACCAGCCTTGCAAAGTATATCGGAGCTTGGAGGAACTTGAACAGTTGGCAAAAAAATCCGTCTTCAATAAACCAGTACACCTATATATATAGGCGACATGTATAAATACATACTTCTTCTTTTATGTGGGTTTGAGGAACCGAGGAGGTAGATCAGTGGGATTAATCCATCTAAGGACACTTCGCGCATGTTTAAGAGAACTTATGGAGAAAGCGGTCCGGGGCGAGGGATTTCACTTATGGAGAAAGAATGTAATTATAAGATGGAATTTTATTGCGATGGAATTTTATTCGGAAACTGCTTTTCTTTAACTGTGTTCCCGAATTTTACTAAAGAAAAAAAAAAAAGTTAGGAGATAAAGGAAAGTGAAAAGAAATTATATTTTGTATTCTCGAGTTGGAAGGAAGTGAAAATTTTCCTTTCATTTCTTTTCGTTTTATTTTATTAAAAAACTCAGGAACAACAAATAATTTTTCTTTCTTCTTATTTCCATACATTTCTCTTTTTTTCTCTCGTTAATTTAAACTCGGGAACAGAGGGTTAGAGAAAGTGCTTTTAAGTGAAGTTGTTTTGGTAAAAGTCTATACGGAGACCTGCTTAAGTGGTAATAGTTGATTTTGCCGTTTTACGTATAATATTATTTTTTGCCACAAGTTTAGCAACAATTCTTTTGCTATCCAATTATCGGATTTGACATTTACTCTAATATATTGGAGTCATATATTGTACATTTGAGTAACAGAAGTTCGAGGCAACTTGCAAAAATATACAATATAGTTTTTAGGTAACACGAATTACAAAATTGAGTAACATGGTTGACTTATCGGGTAAATCGCAAACAAAATCGAGTATGAGATCGAGTAACACGAGTACGATAACACGAAAGGTAACTCGAGTAAGACTTCGAGTGAGACATACGGGTTACTCGAATGGATACGAGTTACTCGAATGGGGTGAGTAACTCGTTAAGTATCGACGTGCATTCGACTTCCCAATCATTCGAACAAGAAGCATACGAGTTTCACGAGAAAAAAATCGACACTAAATCTAATAAAACTTTTACGTCCCAAATTTGGAAAAAAGGAATATAATTTTATCAATATGTTCTGTTACTCGATTTCTAAACTCGAACTACAGTTTAGGATTAATCGATTTAATGTGACTCGAATTACCTGTATTACTCGAATTTACCGTGACTCGATTTGTAAACTCAAACTAAAGTTTAGGATTACTCGATTTGTGCGTTTCAATGTCACTCGACTCGCGGCGTTTCAATGTTACCCGAATATATCAGTCTTACTCGAATAAGCTTATTGTTACTCGAATAGGTAGTTATTGTTTTTTCACAATATTACCTAACAATAAATGTTATTGTTTTCTATTTAGAAACGCATATAATTAGTTCTTTTCTGTATTAGTAGTTATTATTTTATGTTAGTCGGATAATATGTTTAGTTACTTTATTTTGTTTTTTCTGTTTGTATTATTCGAATATAGTTTATATGTTACCCAAATTAGAAAAATTGACCAATTAGGATTTCTCAAATTGATTTAGATGACTAATGTTCTTCCACAATTAGAATGACTCAAATTGATTTAAGATGACTCGAGTTGAATTAGAATGACTCGAATTAGGATGACTCGGATTGTATTAGGGTGTCTTGAATTAAATCAGATGATTGGAATTGAATTAGGATATCTCAAGTTGAATCAAAATAACTCGATGTAAATAAACCGAATAAATTTGACTGTTACTCGAATTACCCAAGTTACTTTTTTGTGATTATATATTACCCGAATACACCCTATCGAAGCTAAAATTGAAGATATATTTTAATCGTCGGGTTGTTTGGAAGAGGCCGAATATGTGGGGTTCGAGATGCTCGATAAATAGGTTTGTTAGATTAGGGATGTTAAAGACTATCATTGCTGAGTTGCGGAGTGTAGGTGATGATACTATTAGGGAGTTTAGAGAGTCGTGTCTTGGACATTTTATCCGGGAGGAGTGGGGGGTGTCTCTAATGACGCATTGCATGCCTTAGTTCTGGTTTAGGATAGGTCATCGCTCGATTCGTTTTTCTAGATATGAGTATTTGCTAGTTACCGGCTTGCGATTCGGCGATTCCGACTTTGATGTACACGAGGACGATGTTCCACCGGAGGGAAAACGATCGGTATCCTTTGCTCAGTCGTGGGGGCAGATGTTAGACCGTATCCGTGATAAATTTGCTGCTGGATATTCTAGGGAACAGTCGGGTGATGCGCTGAAGGTCAGTGAGGTACTTTCCGTCTGCTATTTGATATTCGGCGTGGATGGTGGGAAGCGCATTGCTGACCGGTGGTTGTGGACATTGGTTGAGGACCAAACTCGGTGTGAGAGCTTTCCATCTGGCTTATATTCATACCATATATTGGTTACGTACTTGAGCGATGTCCCTACTGAGGTCCCCGCTGGTCTAAATCCTAGTTACCTTTTTTATGGTAACATATACGTTATTATTGGTACGTCATCATATTCATTAGTATATATTAAAATGATCAATAAATATTGTTGTTATTATTTCTTATGTTGGGATTCAATTATTGTTTTCATATATGGGCTTGAGAGACTCTACCTTCGTTAGGTGCCATATGTGGGACCAGGCTTAGAACTTCTTTCAACCAACGACCTAGTTGTACACGTTGGAAGTTGAAGAAGCTGGGTCACATTGCTTTTACCACATTATTCTATCAGGAGGTAATCAATTATAGATTTTCAATACGTCAATACTCTTGTAGATGTTTAAGATAACAATTTCTGAAAATATATCTTTGAATTGCATTTACATTGACAATTTTGAGGTGTCAGCTCTGACACCTGAGGAGGAGTAGGAGCTATATATGCAGTCCATTGATGATGATGCGAGCGAGCGGGTGCAATATATGCTCAAGATGGCCATAAGCAAGAACGGGAAGGGGAGGTGGAAGGAGAAGGGGAAGGGGAGGCCTCGTGATGATTATGATTCTGCTGGTGATCCAGATGTATCCTTTGTCCTTAGCATGACAAGTCGATACCAATCAAATCCAGGTGAAAGTCACTGGACAGCAGTGAAACCATCCTAAAGTACTTAAGAAGAATTAAAAATGTGTTCCTAATTTATGGAGGTATGAGAAACGAGCTGGATGTAAATAGTTACGTTGATGCGAGTTTCGAATCCGATAGGGACGATTTTAAATCGCAAACAGTTATGTATTTGTATTGGATGGAGGTTCCGTGAATTGGAAGAGTTCCAAGCAAAGCACGATTGTTGATTCTGTACCATAAGTTGAGTACCGAGCAGCATTGGATGCAACTAATGAAGTCGTACGGATCAAGAAGTTCGTTACTAAACTAGAAGTTATTTTTACAAGCTAAAGAGCCTAGGTCCCATCATAATTCCAAATATATACTCAGGATCATCTAGTTAGAGAGATCGTCAGACGATGAGATATTACAATATGCAAAGTAGCAATAGAAAATAATGTTGCTGATCCACTTACCAAGCTTCTCTCACAAAGAAAATATGAAGATCATGCTACATCAGTAGGCCTAAGAGTCATGAATGAATGGTCCTAGTGCAAGTGGGAGATTGTTGGAAATAGTGCTCTAGGACATTCGATGTGCCTAGGTTTCTAATTGTCACATTTAAATAAAGTTATTTAATAACATCTATTTCTCATTAATTATAATAATATGTGCATATTTTAATATAATAATAAGAGTAAAGTGCATTTTGTGTACCTGAACTTTACTCAAAACACCACTTGAAATACTGAATTTTAATATTTATCACTTTACTTAAACTTCGTGTACTGCCGTCTATCTGTTACTGACACAGTTAAAAGTTAAGGAGTAAAGATGTCTATTAAAAAAATGGAGGGAGCGGCGGCGAATTCTCCATCTGGGTTCCAACAAAAGACCTGAAAAACGCATTTCGATGAACAACACCGTCGTCCTTATCTTCTCTCAGAGCACTGGGTACCTTCGTGCCATGGCTTGGTGCCATGGCACAAAAGTTGGTGCCACGTCAGCAAAAATCTCTATGGCACCAGAAATCCTATGGCACCACATTTCAGGGGTATCCGTTGGCACCAGAGATTCTGGTGCCGTCGGCCTTTTTTTTTTCTTTTACCTAAAATTAAACATACACAATATTAACTAAAATAAACTTCATTAATTAAAAATAAAACAAACATTACATTAAAAAAACAAACATTACATTTAAAAAAAATTACATAAAAATAGAAACCTAATTATACAAGTTCCATAAATGATCCACAAGGTCTTGTCGAAGCTCGTCGTGCACTTTACTATCTCGGAGCACTTTCTTGAACCCTTTTGAAGTTCAAATACTTCTCAGTCCTTGCAACACTAAACGATTTCACAAACACGGACCATGTCGGATAAATGCCGTCGGCTAAATAATAACCTTTGTTATACGTATGTCCGTTAACTTCAAATGGACATAACGGAGTCAGAGCAAGTTCAAAGATCAAATAACGGTGAACCATATAACACATTAAGATCATTATTTGTCCCTGGAACCCCAAAATATGCATGCCAAATCCATAATCTTTGATCCGCAACCGCTTCCAACATAAGAGTTGGGTATTTATGATCACGTCTTTTGAATTGAGCTTGTAAGGCCTTTGGACAACTTTTCCAATCCCAATGCATACAATCAATACTCCCGAGCATTCCCGGGAGTTGATGTTTTTCTTCATGCAATGCATATATTTTTTCAATGTCATCTGCATTGGGCTGCCTTAAGTATTTTTCGCCGTATAAAACATGTATGCATTTACAAAATGCATCTAAACATTTTCGGGAACAACGTTTACCAATTTGCAAATATTCATCTAATGCATCAGGTGCAGTGCCGTACGCCAATTGGCGGATGGCGGATGTGCACTTCAAAATAGGACCAATACTAAAACGACCGCATGCATCAAGACGTGGTCTAAAAAAATTAAAGTACTCGGGAAGAGGTTGAACATCATAGCTTAAAATGTCGTTGAGAATTCTATTAAAAAGTCTGGAACTCATACGATACCTTCGCCTAAAATTATCTTCGGGATATTTAGGATCGTTTTCATCGTCGCCAAAATAGTCTTCGATTAAACGTTGTTCCGCATCTTCCCGTTCGCGTGGTATGTATGCCCTTGTTCTCTTTTCGTGCGAACCGGATCCCCCCGCTTCTTGATTATGCAAAGCTAAAAATTGTTCGTACGCCGCATAACTTTGAATATATCGCTCTCGATCATCATTAAAAAAAACATCATAATGAGGGTCGTACATAGGATCATTGGGATCATTATTTGGATTCATTTTTGAAAGAAAATTTGTAATTGGAAGAGGTGTGTAAAATATGGGGAGTTAGTAAGGTTTTTATAGATTTTTGGTTGCTTTGAAAATGAAATATAGCAACATTATACAATTATAGCCGTTTGTCACTTTGTCCCATTTTCCAAAATATAGCCGTTTGACATAACGTTCGGATTCAATTGCAAAAGAAAAAAAAATACTCATGGCGTGGGCTGGCCACCACGGCGCAACGGCCGACGGCGCCACCCACGGTGTCGTGCGCCAAGAAGATTTCTGGGCTGGTGGTTTGGCGCAACACTAAAACGCAGTGGTACCCTGTGCTCTCAGAGGGAGCGCATGAACCCTCGGAGGGCCTCTTCCCTTATTCTTGTCCTTCGGCCTGGCCCGTACACGCAACATATCCACGAAATTAGTGAAAGATAATCAAATAAATATATAATAAAAATAGAGGAAAGTATTAACAACCCACATTTCCTAAGGAGTGCTTGAAACGCTTTCCCTTGGCAGTTTTCTTGTCCCCTCTGCCGCAGTAAACTGAATAAAAACAAACCCTAACATCAGAAATTAACACATGGGAAAACAGATGTAGAAAGACTCACGAAAATACGCGCGTGTGTAGAGGTGGAAATTGAAGTTGCGGAACATGGAAGCATAAGAGGGGTTAGAATAAGGGTTCAAAATTTCGAAAAGGAAAGAGAAAGGGGGAAGGATGTGGAAGCCATGGGAAGAGCTCCAAGCAAGAGATGAGCCAGGGGGGGGGGGGGGGGCGAACAATGAATTCGTGGCTGCTGGAAAAGAATTTTTGGTTTGGGATTAATCGTGTTGGCAAATAGTTTTTTTTTTCTTTTTGAATAGACCCTTTTACCTTTGAACTTTTAAGTACAGTGAATGCTCAGTATTTCATTATTTCAAATGATAGATATTAAAATTTAATATTTCAAGTGATGTCTTGAGTAAAGTTTAAGTACACTAAGTGCACTTTACTCTTATAATAATTGAATAATAGTTATTAATGAACAATGAGATTATTTATATGTCCCTAGTTCAATCACGTAGGGTGGAGACTCAAGTGATTAATATACTATGATAAGTTTGATTGATAATCATTGGATGGTTATGCGTATGGTACGGATCAAACTTATGGGTATTGGTTGGAGAACGAAATACTGGACAGACCCGCATTGAGATCACTGCATGAAAATGTCATAAGTGAATCTCAATGTAACAGTATGTCAATAAATTTTTGAACCTGATATTATCATACAGTCCAACATGATAACTACTATGTCTTGACGTAATCCAACGTCATTTGAAACATCACTACGCCACAAATGGCCTTCAGCAACGTTTATTTCGATGTTACAAACAAAAGTGTTAGCATAGATGCCTTAAAATTGATCTACGCTAACACTTGTTTTTATTGTTACAGTTGATAGTAACCGGTGTTGCCATAGTATCTAGGGTAACACCAAATTAGGTGTTACCGTTGATCTTTAAAAAAAGCGTTACAAGGGAAGAAAAAAATAGGCGGAAAATAAGGAAAAAACTGTAAAAATTGTAACGACCCGATTTTTCTATAGTATTTTATGAATATATTTTTATAATAAGGAAAGCCTGTAAAAATTTAAAGTCGTTACACTAGTAGAATAAACATCAAAGAATTCGGTACGTCTCACTTTTGTAATGTATATTAGTAAAGTAAAAAAAAACATTCTTTGCAAAGATTTCTTGACACTTAGTTTCGACACTTTATCAAAAGTTTGATGAATTTACATTTGACTCATTTTTGTTTTTAACATAATTGTGTCATAAGATACTGACACTTAAGTATCAGTAATTTGAGTATCGGAATTTACAGACACTTGAATATCAATAATAAAAAAATTACAATAACCTATAATAATGAATTCATTAATTTTTTTTATTTAATTTTATTCGAATATTAAATAGCTATCTATACCCTAATTCTTCACTGTTCGTGAGTTCTGGTTTCTTCCCTTTCTTCCCGCAGCCTTGCCCCTTTCTCGAATCCTTTCTTCCTCATCGTACACCTAGTAACCACCATTTATTTTCCTTCATGTTATTGGAGAAACCTGCTTCGGAGAATCTCTAGCCGTGCGTCAACACTACCGCGAAGGTCTGCCATGTTATTAACACTACCGCCACGCCAAGGACTTCTGTTTGAGCAGCCGCGATGAGAAAAAAATTGATTCTCAAATTAGGGTTTTACACAGACCTCGGCGTTTTCTCCATCAAACCTCGTCCTAGATCCCTAACGTTCTCTCAGCTCAGCATCCATGGGGTATGCATGTACATCTTGTTCTGTGTTATTATTGTTATTTGTTGTGAAATCTATTTGTTATTTCATAATCTATCTAATGAATTTCCTGGGATAGAGGGGGCGGGGGTGGGAACTTAATGCCTCTTGTGTTTGGAAAGCTGTGGATAAAGTTCCTATTGTTGGATAGTAATAAGGAATGACAAACATTATCTGTGATTGTCTTTGGGGTGGTTGGGGGGGGTTGGATCTGTTATTCTCTGGAGTAGGTAGTGCACCAATAACACTGCTTTCAATTGGTTCACTTGTTATCAGTAATTGTATTGTCCAAATGCACCCTCTAAACGCCTTCTATTGCTCAAAGAGTGGAATTAGTTGAAGGAGCTTTTACATGCTAAAGTGTCTGCTATATCCGCTATTTGTTGATATGGTAATTTACTCTACATACCTGACGCCACGAGAGACGCTGGGCTGTGAATTCAGAATGATTTACGGGATGTCATTGCGTTTTGTGTAAAACAACCCTATTTTCTTGTTAAATACTTTTCATTAGTTCCATATCTAATGACTAATGAGGTACATATGTCAATGGCGATTACAAGCTCGATTACTTTTATCTTTACCAAGACATTGTTGCTCGGGTTTAAGCATCGAGGCTCTTTTGTTATTCATTGTCCACATGTATTGTGTTAAGTCGTGGTGTTTTTGTATTTTCGAGGATCTTTCAACCATTTATGCTTGTCAACTGATATTCTAAGAAAAATGGTGTTTGTGGGATACTAGCTAAGTTTGTACATGCTCTATTTTTGTTCTGTCATATAAAGGCGGTGATCGTACTTTACACTTTCACTCTTTAAAGTAATTAAATGGTCGGCGGTTTATGGTGTTGCTCATTAGCTTAAGTAGTTGGGCAAATTCTTGAGGAGAAGAAAAATATAATTAAAAAGAAGTCTTCTGTCGGATCATTTATGAAGTAAATGAGAGCGGAACTCCGAGGTAGACGAGTATTGTTCATTTGATGTTTTGTTCATCCCCCTCCTTATGTGCAAAGCACCATCTTTATAAATGCATGCCAACATTTTTTATTTTTTCGTAAATTCCAGTTAACGAAAAACCACCGTGCTATATCTTGTTCATTTTGGCTTATGCGCCTTGTGTTAACTCTCTCTTACACCGTTCACTTTGATGATCAGTTTACAATGGAGTTGGCTGGCACTGCAGATAGACACATGCCCAAAAGCTACTCAATGAACATGTCCACCGATTTTATTCCTATGTCTGTCTTTGCCGAGTCATCTCAAGGTTGGTGCAACTGTTTGTTACACAATTATCGCATTAACAAAATATTTATTATTTATTGGCTATCCGACGTTTCATTCAGGAGGGCCGGGGACAATACATTTACAACGCATTCTACCTTTTCTTGTTTTATCAATGAACCTTAGCCTTGAAATTCCTCTGTTATCATCTTGATAAAAGCTGTTATTGTTAGTTAACCAAGATGCGAATATTCCAGATTTCATATGAATTCATGGACTTTTGCAAGTGATCGAAGTGCTCGAGATAAAATGGTACCGCAAATCCAACGATTGATGAAAACGTTTTCCAATTGGGAATTAGTATTTAGTAAACATTGAAATTCTTATGGAGTGCTTTTTGTCACTGGGAACCGAGGTCTAAATGATATCTAAACCATCTTGCCTTCATGAATCCAAAAACGAGATGACCTTCTAAACAAAAATGAAGTGGTGCTATTCCATGAAACTTTTCTTTACACTTTTACCAGTTACTATTCGTGTCGTTACTAAAAGTTATTTTCTCATGGTTCTGTTCCATTCTCTCTTTATTGAGACAGTTATGGGTCAGTGATTGTTCAAATAGATTACTATGCATATATAATGTCTAAGCATATGTATGCGAATATGGAAACCGGTGATTACTAACGTGCACTTTTCATGGAAAATATTTTGAAACATATAAGAATGAGCTTCATGAATTACCTTGTCATATGTTCCTTCTGGTTTTGAATGGTACTTTGCTGTTACTTAACAGAATTTCTAAAGCTGTATAGTTCTCAGAATTTTGGTACTATGCATATATTATTGTTATTGTTTGTATTTTATGGTCCAAAACGTGTTGCCAAATTAGGTGTAAGCGTGTTCTCGTTTTATTATTCTCAACAGGCTTGCTTCACATGCGTGCTTGAAACGTGGCTTCATTGTATCTTCTTCATCGATATTGCAAATTCGACCCCACGGTTTATTCTCTGCTCCATCTCTGTATTTCTCCCCCCTCACTTTTCTTTCCCCCAAAATCATACACGTACATTTCCATGATGGGTTCAAAGGGACTAAGCGATGCATCAAAGATAGCCATCTTGAATGCAAATTACATGGCTAAGCGTTTGGAGGTCCATCTTGTCTGTTCAATATGTATGTTTTTATAACTCATACATGCATACACATGTTTAATTCATTGTTGATAAACAAAGCATCAACCATCTTGTCGGTTATTGTTTTAGTGTTTAATTTTCTATTTGTTTGGCTGGCTTTAAACCATCTTGCCAATGTAGTTTTCTTCCTGCTAGGTCTAGTCAAGCTGAAGTTGTTATTGCCATTTGACTAGTATTTATATATAGGAGAAAAGCTTGACAGTTTTTGTAGGTACCCATACATGGTGTCATTTTAAATTCGATCGATCCTGGCTTTGTATTGCTTAGTTCATTTTTATGCCATTACAAATGATGAATTAGCAAACATTGAGAGATTATACAAGTTTTTGACGTTCAAGTCAATTGTGTTCTTAACTTGGTGGCAAGGTGTTGCAATAGATCTTCTTTATGATATTGCTTTATTTAAAAGTCCAATCGCTCGATCCACTGCAGATTTAAGTCAAGCGTTCAGGACTTCATTATTTGTATTGAGGTAATTGTTTCATTAATATATCTATTTTCTTCTTTTTTAAATATAAATTTTCCTGTTCTTTGCACTTTTAAATATATCTATCTATTTCACAAATGGTGAAGTTGCTTATCAATTGAGATCCATGGTTTCGACAGACTTGTAAATGGACCGGACCGGCTTGAGCTAGGTTTACAGTGGCCGTGCCGGCGATTACTATGGGAAGCTTGATGGTGAGAATTAGAAACGATCTCTTGGCCTTCTTGAGTTTTCGTCTTTCCTCATGTCTTGTTATGTCATATGATATAGGGAAGAGTGTGCAAAATGAGAGGCGGGTTTCCCTTGACAAGGCAGACAGGTGCTCTCTTGAAGAACCGATTTGCAGACACAATCCTAAAAGCTAAAGAGAAGGCTCTACTTAGTCAGGTTTATTACATTTTTTTGGTCGCACCTGATACCTTTTGCTTTGGTCAATCTTTAACAGTCTCATCCCACCTGATTGCGTGTTTCATCTAACTGTCAGGATGACAAAGCAGATCTAGAGAAATTGCAACGTGAAAAAGAGGAAATTGAGATGCACAAAAGGAGAGGTACATATAAACTTTTTTTCCGGAGGTTTGTAGTGAAGCAATTTATTTGTTGAAAAAAGAAAAAGAAAATTGTAACAATTTACTATCAATGATCAGAGAAAGCCAGGTTGCAATCCGAAGGCCGCCAAGGCGAGCCAAGTAGAAGCTGCAGTGAAGCAAAAAGAGGAGAGAGCTCGAGAGGGAAGCGGCTCGAGAAGCGTTGCTTAAGGTAAAATTAAGATGCCCACGTTACAGGGCATTTACGTCCTTTTCGACCTTACTCACTTCACTTGGTGTTCATCTGTAGATAGAGAAGACTCCGAGATCAATGAAAATTCAAGGTGACACAGTGGATACTTTTCATGAAATTTTTCTTGAGCACATTATAAGACTGACAGTGGATATTTTTCACCATGCATAAACAATGAATGTATCTTGAGCTTTTGAAACTTTGGTGACTGCTTCATATTTGTGAACATGTTACTTAATATAACATTAGTTACTCTTTTTTTTTCCTATCATACAGTTCTACACGTTCCTTGAAACTACTCTTGTTACTTTATCGTCACTGCCACATTTTATTGCTTTCTTTAGCGACGGCAAAATCCCTGGGACTCCAGGAAGTCTTGCAACAGCTTTTCTTGCCTTTGGTAGAAGTCTTGCAACAACTTTTCTTGCCTTTGGTACAGTAATATTTCCATTTGCTTAGCCTTCCTGGTCCTTTTCTGTGCTCGGCTCATAAATATCTAATTGTTGCAGTATTAAATTTGGCATTTGCTTTGATTGTTATGGGATTCCACATTATGCACATATCATTGGTGGCTGCCAATACCACGCAAATATTATAAATGGGTTAACTACGAAGAGTATCCTTAGGCCTTGAGGCTCGACCTAATTACAAAAAAAACACTCAAAATTACAAATAATATCCTTGGGCCATGGTACGTAAAACACATTAACAATATTCATTTGTAGATGTGTATACTGTGTAATATTATTATTTTCAATTAAATTGATTAATTTATATATTATTTTTAAGCTCAATTTTTTTTTGATATTGCAGGCACCCACTGGAGGTATACCAGCGCCTGATAACTCTCGACCGTTGGGTACTATTTCTGCTGCACCATGGGGCTCAGCGCTTATTTTGCCAATATCATTCACGTGCATTTTTCATGTGTTTTAGATTCTGTTTATCAAACAGACCCTGAGCGGCAATTTTTTTCTACTGCAGGTTTTGAATGTGTTGTTGAGATTAGCATGGATACAAACTGTGATGAGTATCACTATTTTTTGTAACGGGTGGATATACTCGGCCCTTTGGTGATTCGAATCATTGCGATAGGATCCTTAGCATCCTTATATTCATTTTGGATTTCTGTTGTTATTTCAGATGGTATATGTATTTGGATGGTTGTTTGATAACCTTTTATGTATTGGGATGTTTGAATTTATTTTTAATGGGTAACTCTATTTTTAAATACCATATGTTGATTTTTAGCATTTAGAGTGTTGGTAAAAGGCCTGCGAAAATGTAGCCATTGACCCCAAAAATATACTCTTTACGTGTTGGCGAAAGAATAACATAGTGTAGCCGAAGATATTAAATTGTTTAAGAAACAAGTGTAGCCATAATGATAATGGGTGTTGCCAACAATATCGAAGTGTGTCACAATTTTATGTTACAGTAGTACTAAACAGGTGTAGCCATAGGTCTACGGTTATACTTTTAATGGTGTCACCACATAGATAACGGTGTTGGCGTAGGTCTACAATAACACCTCTCAAGGTGTAGGAACAGAACCAAAAAGTGTTGGCATAGGGGTCTACAGCTACACCTTTCCGTAGTGTTACGAGAAACTATAAAAGTGTTAGCGTAGACCCCTATGGTAGCGGCCATTTTTGTAACACCCTCAAATTTGGTCAAAGTGTAGCCGTAGCCTGTTTTTTTTCTTTTACCAACACTTTTTGGGCTGTGAACACACTTTTTTAGGTGTGACTGAAGCCCATATATGGCGTAGTGCATGGTGATCATAAAGGTCAGCGATCAAGATTAGTGGGAGTCATGTAGAAGGCAATGACTAATCAAGATGGAGATTTGTCGCTCTCTTTCGGGAAAGAGATATCTGTTGATCCCTCGATAAGTAGGAGTGGAGGAGGAGCATGGTCATGCTCAAATGAAGAGTCATTTGATTCAATCACTATACTTAAGATCGAGAAAGCATTTGAACATAATAAGTATGACAGTTTCCATGACTTAGTTCAAATATGATATCGCGCGACAAAGGAATTTGACACGTTAAATGGTTTAATGGACTATAAATTTCTATTATTTAGATAGTCATAATGTCTTGCTAGAGACCGCTTATGATTTATTATTTAATAAGATATTAAATAATTGTCAACATAACATAAGTCTTTTGGGTCACACATACGACAATTAAAGACAAGCAATAATAATTAATTGGTATAATATTGGATAATAATCAATAATATATAATATAGAATATTATAAATTGTATTATTTAATTATATCAACTGAAAATGGTAAATATAATATTGGATATCGTATTTATTTAAGGATTACTAATAAGTAATATATAATATGAGATATTACATATATTGTATTATTTAATAAGTTGAGAGGTAACTAAGTAAATACTAGAGTTTTGACTCTAGGGTTTACTTAATATAAATAAGGGATATATGACAAGGAGTTGTCATAGAAAACAACAAGAAAAAGCGACCCTCAACAAGCAAAAATCAAACGCCCCCTTCTTCAGCTGAAGAAGTCCCGATTCGTCCATTCCGTGTTATTCCCTTAGTTGATCTTGATCAACAACACACTTCTTCTAACAAAGAATCATCTGTTGTACTATTTGTCAATATTATTCGTATGGATCTGACAATTAGGCTTGTGCAATTGTTCGTGTGTGATCACCAAAAGGGGAAGTGACTTTCAGTTTTTGGTATGTATCTAGATCTATTCATCGATTAAGGTAATTCGATGAACCTTTATTATATCAATTAAATTATTGCCACTACAAAAAAAAACAGTATTTACCGACGCCATAATCCGTCGGCAAAATAAGCAGGGGTCGTCGGTAAACTAAATACCGACGCCATTACCGACGCCAAAAGGGCGTTGAAAAACTGCTCGACGGTAAAAAATTACCGACGCCATTTCTTGGCGTTGTTAAATTGCCGACGGCTTCTCGACGCCGTTGGCGTCGGTCAATCCCCGGGTGACCTGAAACTGGGACGGTTTTGCCGACGGATACCGACGCCACTACCGACGCCGCGGCCGACGGGTTTTACGACGCCTTTTTGCCGTCGTTAGTTTTGCAATAACGACGCCGGGTCTGTCGTTGTTAAACTGAACAATGACGACGCCTTTGCCGCCGGAATGTAGCCATCGCTAATTTACAAATGCCGACGGCCTCGCTGCCGTTGGTAAAATTTTAAATCCCGACGCATTTTACCGATGGTAAAAAGGCGTCGGTAATTTTCCAACAACAGTTTTGCCGTCGGTAATGCCGTCGGTATTTTTTGTTTTTGACAAATTTTCTGAATTTTTAATTATTTCCATTACCTGCTTTCAATTTCTGAATAATAAAACAAACTAGTCATAAATACCAAAAACGTCTCAATGTTACACAATCGTCATAGTTGTATCATCGTACACAATCAAGAGTTATCATCATTTCATCGTACAGTAAAAAAAGAAACAAGTAATCTAAATCAAGGTGAAGTAGAAGGGCGACTCGGAGGTGGAAGATTTTGTTGTGTCAGCATTTCTTGAATAGTTTGCAACTGTTCCTCAAGGCGCTGTCTCTTCACGCGCTCTTCTTCAATCACCTTTGCCTCCTCTTCTCTCAGTCTGCGCTCCTCTATCAGCTGCTCCTCTAAGGATGTGAATCGAGTGTGGATCTGTTCAGATGCGTGAAACTGTGAGGTCGTTGATCCACCGCCGCTAGAGCCTGTGCTTATGATGCTGGGAGCTAGACTGCCAGTGCCATACATCCTGTTTTTCTTGACATATTCTTTGGCGGCCTCCTTCTCCTGCAGTACAGTCTTATAGATCATATTCAAATCTGCTCCCTCTCCTTGCTCTGCAGCAAGCTCCTTAACCCTAGCCTGAGAAGAAAAACATGCCCAATATTCTAATTACATTGCAAGGAGAAAAGCCTAGTTTTCCTTTTTGTAGCTAGCAGAAATGGATAAGAAAAACTCGCATAACCACACCTGACTCGCAGTAAGATCAATAAAAAATAAAAGAATACTTCCAAATAACACATTTTTGGATTAGATTACAGAGTCTGCATTCTAAAATGCATAGTTGACCATGGCAATAAAATCTGATATTCATTTTATTTTCACACCAATAATATAAAATCTGACATTCATTTGGTTAAATAAAAAAAGGCTATGGTTAAGATTAGTATTTCTGTGTTCAAACAAGCTCATACCATCAGAAGATTGAATGAACAAAGTAATCAGCTAGAACAAGCTTGCACAAGTTCAAAATGAACACAGTTAAGGTTGTTCAAGCTAAGATGAGTTTTCCATAAACAATAACTAGCATCAATAAGCAAATAAGTCAAAACCAAGGCAAACATATACAAACACAGTCACAAGCAAACTTACACAAGCTAACAACATCAATCAATAACTTATGACCAAGCAGGAACAATAAAATGAAAAAACTCCGTGTATACTGATGAACCAGTATAGATACTAACCCAGGCAACTAGAAAGCCTAAAATAAGCTAGCAAATAAGCAAATAAGCACAAACAAATCACACATAGGCTGAGACAGTACAGCAAGCTTCCCAAAACAACAAATATGAAATTAAAATCTATAGAGATGAGCAAGATGTGATCTAATGAAAAACGGGTCAAAGCAAAAATGCCCTGGTGCAGGGCATTTTCTTTCCAAATAGGTCACTTCAGGCCTAGATTAAGCTACTAAGAAAAATTATTAAAAATAAAATAAAAATACTAGCTTAAAAATGAGCAACAAAATTCTAAAACAAATGCTGAAGGTGCTTGTGCTGATATGCATGTGGATATGGATTTTGGGATTGATAGTGATGATAATGTGGATTATTTAGTTGCTGACAAGGGGGGTTATGTGGATAAAAACAATGATTAAATATTTCAATTAAAGATCTATATATTATTTTAGAACAAGTTTTATTAATATAATTAATTGTTTTGTTACTTTATTAAATAAATATATATAAATTAAATATGTTTGGGTCAAAACCGAATTTGACCGAACTAATCCGAAACCGAAACATTTGGGGAGGGTTTGGGTTTTGAGTTTTGAAAACCGAAACTGACCGAAACCGAAACCAAATTTTAAAGTTTGGGGAGGGTTTGAGTTTCGAAAATTTTACCCCGACCGAAACCGAAAATACCCCTAGAAACTAATACTAGTTTGGGAGAAAGTGCTGCTACTAGTAACGTTGAAGAAATGGCTAAGGTGGTACAACAAGATGTTTCTGCTGCTACAACAAATCAAGTTTCTACCGCTGTAGTTTCTACTGATGAAGAGGTTGCAAAGAGAGTTGATGAAGCTGAAATAGCTAACTTTATGGATGAGAAAAGGAGAGATACAGTGTCTGAATTTGAAACAGATGAGCAAGTAGCATTCAGACTTGAAGAAGAGGAGGAAAAAAGAGCTCATGGAGAGCGAATGCAAGCTTTTATTGATGCGGATGAAGTTCTACAGGCTAGAATTCAAGAACTTTACAAAGATGAGACTGTAAATGCGGCTCACAAAGTACAAAGACTTGCTGATTTGATATACATACAACATCAAGGTATACATACAGCATACTTGCTAATTTGATATACATACTTGCTGATTTGATATACATACAACATCAAAGTCAGAAGAGGAAAAGAGATCCCACAAGGCCTCATCTAATCAGTGAAATGAAGATATACATACAGCATCAAGGTATGTATAAAGCTGCTCAACTCAGGGGAATGACATATGAAGAAATTGAACGTCTATACTACCGAATCAAGAGATATGTTGAAAAGTTTATCCCCATGGGTACAGAAAAAACACCATCAAAGAAACAAAAGATCATTGAAGACAAACCTGCTGAGAAGAAGAATGATTCACAAAGAAAAAAAGACAGCTCTTTGACAATCAAAACAACAAGTGTGAATCGAATGTATTCCAAAATACCATAGATGAATCGAATGCATATATACTTACATCAATATCCGCATCCTTCTGTGTCATAAAAGTTCCATCTTTTTTCATGTGGATAGCCCGAAAAGAGGCATAAACACACTGCTCTAATGGAAAATTGTTCTTCGTTGCCTATTTATTAAAAAAACTTCGAAATTATTACGATGCACACTTACATATACAAGCAAAAATAATTAGATAATTACTAACCAACTCTCGAGCAAGTACGCTAACAGACTTAGAGCCTCCATTGTGCTTGCTTATCCCGGTACCAGGGCCATCCACTTCAGCCATTCGGTTGCCTCTCGCCCTCATAGATACATCTCTCACCTCGGGAGTATCACAGTAAGCACACAAACCTTCCCACCAATCAGTAGGGATGTGTTTCGGCCTCCCTTGATCCCTTTTCTTTTTTGCATCACTTAGGAAATTGCTGAACCTAACCCGTGCACGAGACTCCCAAAAATCATAGACTTCTTGTTCCCACTCAACAGGCCAAGTGAAAAATTTCTATGAAATATTGCATATCAAGTTAATAAAACTAACTTTCCAATTGAATATAATTAGTTTACATAATGATTACAAATTACCTTAAAGAAGGTATAGTACTGGGCCTTTACGCTATTAGGAGTATCTTTCCAGTTGAAGCCTGTCGGATTGGGAACTCTTTTAAAACTCCTCGTGCACACCCTGGAAATCTGGGGATGAATCACTATCTCTCTGTAACCAAAACCAAATTAATCATTTAGATCATCATAATACTTAGTTATAGTATTTAATCAACATTCAGAATTATCTGAATGTTCATATCCGTATGGTAGGTGACTGGACAAAAGAACTAAAGTGTGTGTTTACTAAAGATAATAGCTCAAAATGTGTGATCGATCGGGCTAAATTTGGAGCAACGGGAAATGTTATTCAGAGAGGGTTGATTTTATGGATTTTTTTTGTTTTGTTTTTTTATTTCCTCATTGTGAATTCTTTGTTTGGTTGACTTGTAAGAAGCTTAGTTTGGTTTGATTTGGGGATTTTTCATGATGTGGGTCCCGTTTTAATTCTTCTTGATTATTGTTGAATTGGGTATTCTTATAATATACTCTCTGTGTGTGTGTGAAATTCAATTTGTCTGCTGTTATTGTAGATTTTTTAGTTCATTTTACAGAGTTGTTATCTGCTAATAAAATACTTGGGCCTTTTCCGTAATTGGTACAACATTCGACTCATGGCAGAGATTTTTAAATGGGAGAAAATTGAACGAATTTTGTTTAATTTCTAAGATGATGGAAACTACTTAGGAAAGACATTGTAATGGTGCTTACTGCTTTTGGTGTTGTATTTTACCTTAGGGAGAAAGAGGATCTTGGGT
Organism: Orobanche coerulescens; assembly: GCA_033398695.1. NCBI lineage: Eukaryota > Viridiplantae > Streptophyta > Magnoliopsida > Lamiales > Orobanchaceae > Orobanche > Orobanche coerulescens. The sequence goes on along the minus strand of CM065803.1, from coordinate 199,115,502 downwards.
GCATTACTTTCTTTTCAACACACACACACACACACACACACACACACACATATGAAGTAGTAGTATATATCTTGGTTCGGATTTGGTGAGTTTTTTCTCTGGTGTGAGAACTAACCACACTGCTATAATATGTTATATGTGGTGCTATTGAACAGTTATGCACACACATTGCTAATAAGAAAGGCGGTGGCAATTCTGTAAATATATAATAGCAGTCTGTGAAAGTGGCCGATAACATCACCATAACGTATTATAGTGGTGTGCTTAGTTTCTCAGGTCAGGAATAATTTCTCGTTTAGAATAGTAGACAATGTTGTCTGAATGAAACTCGTGGAGTTTTATATATAATCTGCACTACAGAGTACTGAACTTTGTTTCCATTTACCATATTTATTTTTCTTCATAAATCTAATCCAACTCTGAAAGTTTTATTTGTAAATGTACGAATCAAACTAGTTTCTAGCAACGTTTCGGACTGTTAGCTGTCCAATTCGTATAATTGTGTCTAAGCTACTTTTTGCTGCCCATGACTTTGAGACTTTTGAGTCCTTTAAAATTATGCTGCCGGAAAATTTCGGACTGTGTCTAAGCTACTTGGTGTTAATTTGGTTTGACACTTTTTAGTCCTATTGTTTGCAGTTAGAAAATTACAAATATCCTCTCGATATATGTATTTACCTAACAAAAACGCCCACCCCACCCCACCCCTCTTGGGGAAGCAATTTTTAAAACAGAAGCAACTGTGAAGGTGGTATTTGCAAATTTGTAAGATTACTTTTCTTTTTGTAATTATTCGGAAATACTTTTATACCAATTAAACAGTAAATAACTAACCCGATTTTAGTATCTCTTTCAAGAGCAATCTTTCTACAGGCAATCAACAATTTGCTGGATTCAATTTTTTTTCTCGGTGAAACACACACACACACACACACACACACACATATATATATATATATGTATATATATATGTATGTATATATATACATATATATATATATATATGTATGTATATCTTACAGCAGCAGTAAAAAAGGTCTTGTGCTTTTCATATCGATTCTTGGTCTAGTGCATATACAATTGCGACAATACATCAAATAAAAATATACATAAAATCATCAAGGCAACATCGTATAAATAAAGATCGAAAGAAGAGGAAGAGTAAACCAAATTGTCCACAATCTAAATCAAATTTTCAAGTGCACTTCATATAACAATCTAAAACAGAATATTCATTAGCTTGAAAATCACATTATTGACATGATCGTAACGACTATAACATATGATCAGAATCATCATCATCATTACTATCTTCCTCATCTGACGTTATTATATATCCATCATCTGATGCCTCATCCACATCATCAATATCAATAAGTACACCTCGTGGATGCGATATTGATATCTCATCATCTACAGTAGCTTGACTACCTCTAGTCCTCATGACCGCGGCATCCTCTTGAAACGGTTGATGTAATGACGAGGCAGATGGTTCACAAGCTACTTCAACTCTAGATCTAGGTGTGACCTTGCACACTCTCCACCAATCCTTCTTAGCTTGATTCATACTAGGATAGGAAGCATAATACACTTGAGTAGCTTGATTTGCTAACACAAAAGGTTCGTACTTCTTGTATTTACGGGTGTGGTTTACTGAAACCAAATTGAAATCTGTATTCACCGAAGTCCCTAGAGGTGATAAGTCAAACCACTCACACTTGAATAACACAATTGTTTTAGTAGGTTCACCATTATACTCTACCACACACACCTCCATTAATCGCCCGCAAAAATCTTACTCATCACTATTATAAACCTCGCCCTTTATGCAGACACCACTATTCATAGTACTTTTATCTGACCCATGGTCAACAGTGTGGAACCTGTATCCATTAACTAAACACCCAGAATAAATTTGAATCCCGTACAATGGCCCTTCTGCAAGGTCCTTAATGCATTAGCTTGCATTACTTGAAGGATCATTAACCTATGACAATTATTAAGTATGTTAGTTATGTAACTTTCTACATATGAAATTAGTCTATAAATAATTTGATATGAGACCCCACACTTACATATGTTTTGAACCAACTTGCAAACTCCTTTTCAACTCTTGTTTGTAAGTCATTTTCCGTTATCTTCGGATTAGTTGCTCGAATTTGATCTTCAAACAATCTTCAAAAAAAACACGAGTTATTATATATTTAATGAATGAATATATTCTTCATTAAATAAAATATCACGAGGGTACTCACGTCAAGTATGTCTCTGAAACCTCGGCACAATTGGATAAAATATATATATGTGCTGCATTATACTCTTTTGAATAATAATATAGTAAAGGCATTTTGCCAATAGTACGGCCATACTATTTGAAAATTGAGAGCATATTCGTATCATCATTTTCATCGGCTCCCCCCTCATCATTTCGAGGCACACTTCTAATCTTCGTAGTCACCCAATCTTCAAAGTAGTATGAGCTAAATGTTGATGCCTCTTTCATTAAGTAGGCATTGGTGATGGATCCTTCAACTTTGGCTTTGTTCTTTAGAAAATCTTTCAATGTCTTCATATACCTCTCAAATGGATACATCCATCAATATTATCTTGGACGACAATTCGGGCTTCGTCGGCGGATGGATAACAAGATGCTCCATTGAATCAAAGAAGCTAGGCGGAAATATACGCTCAAGTTTGCACAAAGTAACTGGAATTGTTTCATGAAGTCTACACATGTCCTCTATTTTTATTGTCCGAGATGTCAAGTCTTTAAAGAAGATACTCAACTCTGTAATTGCCTTCCAAACAGCTTGAAGAAGAAGTTCACGAAACGCAATAGGTAACAAGCGTTGCATGAACACATGGCAGTCATGACTTTTCATCCCTCTCATCTTTAGTTGTTTCTTATCCACGCATCTACTAATATTGGACATGTAGCCATCAGGAAATTTAAGACGAGATATCCATTCACATAGTACTCTCTTTTCATCTCTGTCAAGTGAGTAACAAGCTTTCGAATACTTTCCTATCGTCTCATTTTTCTTCAATTCGTGTCGATGCGGAAGCAATTGAAACTCGTCTCTAGACTTGGTGGTATCCTTGGTCTTTCCCGGCACATTAAGCACAGTGTTGGACACATTGTCAAACACATTTTTTTCAATGTGCATGACATCCAAATTGTGACGAATCAGAAGTTCTTTCCAATATGGGAGCTCCCAAAAGATGCTTCTTTTCTTCCACCCGCTCCTAGAATTCTTGGATATCTCTTTGTTTGTGTCATTGTAGTCCTCTGTCACTTTCACAAGACCCAGTGCCTATATTTGATTCAATATCTCAGCGCCCGACCTTTTCTCAGGTGTAGGTACTGCACATGTCATATTCTTTCTAAATGCTCGTCGGTTCCTCCTAAACATGTGATCCGGCTCCAAGAATTTCCGACTACAATCAAACCATGTTTGTTTACCACTCTTAGGAAGAGTAAACACTTCTGTCTCATCCATGCAATGAGGGCATGCCAATCTTCCAGCAGTACTCCATCCAGACAATATTGAATACGCTGGAAAATCACTAATAGTCCACAACAACAGTGCTCGCATTTGAAAATTTTGCTTCAGTGAGATGTCAAATGTTGGAACACCCTCTTCCCACAAATTCACCAACTCCTTTATGAGCGGCTGAAGAAACACATCCAATTGCATCTTAGGATTGCGTGGCCACAGACTAAGATTGTTAGGAACATGAATTGTTCCTTCATACGAGCAAGGTGGTAAGTTATATGGTGTGACTATAATCGGCCACGATGAATATTGTCGCCTGATTGTGCAAAGGTGCAAAACCATCGGTCGAAAGACCTAATCTCACATTTATAGCCTCATGACAAAATCTGGATAAATAGTGTCAAGGTGCTTCCATGCTGGAGAGTCTGCAGGATGACGCATAATTCCATCATTTGAACCAGAACATGAAGCATGCCACCTCATATCTGCCGCGATAGCATTTGACATGTATAGCCTTTGCAATCGGGGAATAAGAGGAAAGTAGTACATCTTCATGGCTGCCACTTTTTTCCTCCTACGGCTTTCTGAGGCACGACACATATCTTTGTAGCGTGATGTACCACAGAATATACAACTCTCAGTCTTTGTAATGGTCCAAATAAAGCATGCAGCTGTTTGGACAACAATCAATCTTCTCTACAGGTAATCCCAACCCACACAATAATTTCTTTGTACTATAGAAGTTATCGGGACATAGATTCCCTTTTGGATGACTGTCTTTCATGAACTCTGCAAACTGATTAAAACACTTTTCTGATAAGTGGTTCTCTGCTTTCAAACTCATGAAACGAGTTATATAAGACAATTGGGAGTAATTAGCACAACCAGGCCACAACTCTTTGTCTCCAGCATTCAACATGTCATATATTCGTTTTGCTTTAGGATTTGGTGGTTCTTCCACATTCTCAACATTAAATTCTGGCCCGACATGCTCCATGACCATCGTACGGTACGAATTGGATCCCAACTCGTTGGTATCCATATTCACATCTTCATCCATATCTTCACATCCCTCATCCATTTCAATTTTGCCGTGAAAAATCCAAGTTTTATACTCCCTAATGAACCCAAATTTCCCAATGTGATACTTAACTTTTTCTGTATCATGAAATTGTATATTATCACATTTTTTACATGGACATCTTATTTGGTCACCCGACATGCAGTGCGGCTGACTACTTGCATACTCGATAAAGTTGTTAAGTCCAGAGAGGAATGCGGGATTCAAGAGCCATCAAGTTTCCTGATACATCCGATCCACGGTTGTCACCCATTCTAAAAATTGTAACAAAATAATAAACAAAAAAGATAACATATGAGTATAGCTATACATGTACATATACATAATATATGAGTAAATCTCTGAGTGAAATAATGATATTTTGCTTATGGTAGGGATAGAAGAAACTATGCTCTTGTTCTACTATTGTTACTTATGATTATGATATTTTACAAAGTAAAGAAATCAACTGAGTGAAATAATATTTTCATCTTTTTTACTACAGCAAAAAATGATCATAGAGCTTATGGGCTTGCCAAGCTTCTATCTCTAGAGAAATCTGTTCAAGCTGCTATTTACACAATGCACCAACAGTTGCAAATGGCCAATACTTCTTCTAAGATGGACATTTCAGTATGAGGTCAAAGAAAAACTATTAGGCCAGAGACCTTGAAAAAAATTATCATTGATTGGGGATAGAGGTTTATGGACTTATAATCTAAGGATGATAATAGTGGTGTTAATAAAGAAAAGAAAAAAAAAATGTAATTGATCAATGGCTGTACCCCCTTCCCCTAGTCTAAGAGTTGGTTTTTTTTGCTTTCGCTCTTTTTTATAGTAGGAAAAAACACAACAGTCCTACTGTTTTTTTATCATATTTTTTGACATGGAACCAGTGTTAGGTATACTTTTGTAAGGGGATACAACATGTGATGATTTACGTATGAATGAATTCATGTTGTTTGCAAATTGTGATATGTTACTGTTTGCAATTTTATTATATTGCTAGTTGTTGGTTTGTATTGCAATTTTTTTTTTTTGTTTTTTGAAGGAATATAGCATTTGCATCTGAACAAGTAAATGACATTTGTCTTTTGCCAAGACAAACAAAACAAAAGTAGCATTTTAAATTTGGCATAAGTGAAAAAAAAACTGAGTGCTCACATTTTAACTAAACAAACTAAATAGAGTTCAAAGTAGCATTTTTCAAATCACAAAAGGCATCATATTTGAACTATACGACCTGAAGTTAAACAAACTAAATAAAGTACAAAGAAACCAAATCTATCATCTTATTATTGACGCTTGAACTATACACAGTGCATTAACCAACCAACAAATGATCAACATTGCAAATAACTTCAAGATCATTTTGCGATACGAGAGTAGTGTAGCATTTCCTTTCTTCTACTTAAGCTTCATGTTCTCAAACTTGAGTGTTCTGTTTTCATCCACCAACACATCATTCACACACTACAAATGACTTGTAATTCCTACAAAGTTGTCAATTACGGACTCGAGATTTCTTTTCTCCATCTCCATTTGTTTAAAATTTTCAACAATTTACACATTATTGGATGGATTCATCTAAATAATCTTCAATGCCCTACATAAAATACATGAAGAAGATGAAATTGACAAACAACCCAAACCAAACACATTCTAGATAAAAATCAATCCAAACTCAAGCTTCTGAAAAACTAACAATTACATTCAATTGATAAAACTTACCGAATAACTTTTGCACCAAAAATGTTCTATATATTTACTCCACACGATGAAAATCCATCTTTATTACATGAAATTAGAGGGAAAGAAAGGAATCTAGAAAGAGAAAGTCACAAATCACCAATTAGATTACATAAAATCATTTCTTCTGAGTGGTAGATCGACTTTACCGGCGGCAGATCGAATTGGCAAGAAAAATTAGGGCTGAGTGGTAGCATGAAAATAGAGAGAGAGAGAGAGAGAGAGAGACTCACCCAGATGGATGCTGAGTAGAATCTTGCTCCGATCGACGGCAACAGATAGATTTGGGGGGATTTTAGGTCGCCGGAGAGAGAGTCGTTTTTGAGGAACACGCAGCAGAATGGGTTTCTGGTGCAGAGTATGTGTTAAAATTTAGGTCGAATCAGAATAGGCAGAGGGCCGAGTATGTATTAAAATTTACCGACGCCAACGGGCCGTCGGTAATGGCCTTGTAAAATCTGACAGATAGCTTGGCGTCGGTAAAGACGTTGTTGAATTTAACAAATACCGACGGCGGGAGTGGCATCGTTAATTCATGTAAGTCACGTAATTGTGTAAAATAATCATGCCATTTAACGACGGCAAAAGCACCGTCGGTATAATTCCGACGACTACCGGCGTCGGTACTGGCGTCGGCAAATTTCACGGGAAGACACCCGCGCTATGGCGTCGTTAAAGCCGTCGGGGATCCTTCAAATTCACGGGTGTCGGTAACGGCGTCGTTAAATGTCAAAAAATACCAACGCCTTTACTGGCGTCGGTAAATGGCGTCAGTAAATACTGTATTTTTTGTAGTGTGCATGAAGATCTTTCTAGTGGGTTTTTTATTTTTTTTTATTCCGCTGTGTTTTACTCAAGCTCGATGTACTAGATACATGAAAAACCCAATACGATATTGTCTCACATCACATCCCTATACGATTCAATAAATGTAATACTCATTTCGTCCTACTTTAAGTGATACGTTTTGATTATTAAGATTAATAATTTCAAGTTTAACTACGAATTAATCTCAAATTATAATGGTACAATATTTAATAAAATTATATTATGAAATTTTACAATCTAAGGTTTAATAATATAATTTCATTAAATATTTTACCATTATAGTTTGATATTAATTTATAGTCAAACCAAAAAATTATTGACGAAAAAAAAATCAAAATCCAATTAAAGTGGAATGGAGGAGTATTTTATTCGTTCTGCTTAAATATTTACATATTAATAAAAAAATTAGTTTTTTAAAATTATATATTTATCACGTTTATACAATAAAATCTAACATCGCACTACTATTATTTTATTCATATCATATACTTATCATTAATATATTTTACTTTTAATTTTAATTATACACTCATCATTAATATTTATACAATTCAATAATTATTATACTTCGTTCTTCTTCTCAGGCGGATGCTTTTTTCTTAACCACTGGTCCTCCGACGTCGGCCCTCCATGTTGGAATTTTGGCTATAATAAAAGAGAGTTTTTGAAGACATCCCACATCGGTAAGGAAGTTTGGGTGATCTCCAAGCCTATATAAAAAGACCAAGGCTTAGGTTTCTAAGTGCCCCAACCAATACACTTGAAGTGTTTGGTTCTTTCTTTCTCTTTTGTGTTTAGAGCATGAAAGATGGGAGTTAAATCTTCGGAGAGTGTGGATGTAATTGGGGGGTTGGCTTGAGAGATTAGTCTATGTGATTTTAACAATTTGTCATATAGTGGAGTTTTCTCTCTGGAGGCCCGTGGTTTTTCTCCGATTTTAGAGTTTCCACGTATATTCTTGTGTTGTGGATTATTATTATTTTTCATGTTATTCTCGGTTATTTCTGTTCATCCCTAATGGATGAATGTGGGATCTGATTTTTTTCCAACACTAATTGCTTTAGCTATTTTGGTTTGCTTTAGCCATTTTTGTCCCGTAGAGAATAGATCCCTGCTGTGAGTGAGTTGGTATGGATTTTCAGTAAGCTATGGAGATCCAATGTTTAATCCCAAGAACTTGTACACAGGGGTATAGACCAATCGTAAGTTGTAAGGTGATTGAGGTGGAAACACTCCGACAGTGCGGGTTCGAATCCGTGTGGTGACAATACTTTGCTGAAATATTGTAAAGTTTTTTGTTGGGTTCGTGTCTCGTTGATCCTCTTCCTTGTAGGACTGCCATTAATACACATCAGTCGATTTAACACCCGACTGATCACGAAATCTCTGATACAGGTGGGGAGTTTCTCGTCGTTCCCTAATAAAAAAAAAGAGCGGGAGCCAACTTTTCCACAAAATCAGGTTGTATTCACTTCACTTTAGCCCACTGCCACCAACCCCACACATATTTTGACACGTAAATGTCGTTGAAATCAATAGGTCTTCCAATGGAGGAAGACATACTCATTGCTCTCAATATATATATATATATATATATAATTAAAATCAACCAACTCGACAAATTAGACAATATGGTGAATTAATTTAACTATCTTGATTTTATATTAAATTTACATTTTAAAAAAACATCATTACAACTGAATTAATTAAATCACATTTCATCCAAATCAATCAATATTAAACACCAACTATTATATATTTTAAAAGAAATCTATATATAAAAAGAACATTCATATTGGTGAGATTCGAAGTCAAGATCATGATAATCTTAAATTATAGATTTGTCATCAATTTATTATCCATTTTATTATTGTTAGTAAATATTTCTGAAGAAAAAGTTCCCTTTTCAAAATCAACGTCAATATCAAATATAATTTTTTAAGTACTTTTAAAAAATCAATAATTTATGTCATGTAAATTATAATACTAATTGATTGGAAACAAAAGATATATAAAAAATATAAATAAAAAAATTGTACTTTAACTAAACAAGACTCACATATGATGGAGAGAATATTATTTTTTCGATCTAATTGATTGAAGTGATAGAAAGACAAGCAGTAAAAAAATACTCGTTCCATCCACCAATTAAATTGTTTTTTTGTCATTTTCATCTCTCCATTAATTTTCTTAACATTTACTTTATTTTGTTTTTGTCAATAATTTTATCTTTATTTTATCGAGACTCGCCTCGAATTCATCCCAACTCCCCCAGCTCACCGAATTCGCCAATTTTTATTAAAATTTATGTCGGACAATTATGTGATGGTAATTGGTGGTCGAAGTGAGTACTAAAGATAGAGAAAAAAACCAAGAAAAAAATGTAGATGTCGTAAACTATAAGGAAATTAATGTAATGTATGGTAAAAAACAGATATTTAAATTTAACAAAATAGCTTTTATATCTTATATTTTAGAGATTAGATAGAGACTGGTGCTGATGCTAAGCAATCAAGTAAAGAGCTTACACCAGTAAAAAAAAATAAAAAGTCCCTTTTTTTCCCTTAGGAAAGAAGGAAATTATTTTTTTTTTCTTTTCGATTCCTAAAGAATTTAATAAATATGTGCATGGCGCACTCAAAATCACTGATTTCTCTTCTGCCGGAGCACCATGCAGATCTCAGAAGGGGTGGTCCGAGGGGCAGAATTGGGTTTTCACACGATGACTTGGACAGGAGGAAGAACATGATGAGAGCTAATTACCTTACTCCGGTGAGGTGTTGCTCTGTTGACAGCCATATCACAAGTGGCGGCAGTGCAGTGAGCGGTGGTACCTTGGTGGAGGCCATGAGGGAGGCTCAGCCGTACCTCGTGCTGCATAGGGGTTGTACATTTGTGGTGGTGGTGTGCTGCGAAATTGTTGATAGTCCCCATTTACCCTCCATTCTTGAGGTAAGAGATTTGAGGTAATTTTTTTATTTAAAAAAAAAAAGAATTTTTAAATTACAAGGGCTTGAATTTGATTCAACTTTTGGGGTGTTCGTAAGTTAGAGGTTTGAGAAAGGTTTAGAGGTTTGAGCAAAGTCAGAAATTTGATCGGATGAAACCTCTAATATTAGTGTTTGGTAGTTAGCGGATTGAAATATCTTTTTAGATCCAAAAAGTTAATTTTCAAAAAGCTACTTAGATGAGCTTTTTCAATTAGAGGATTGTAATTTGTCTAGTTGATATACAAAAAGCTATTCAACCAGCTAATTACCAAACAATTTCATATAAAACAGCTGATTGAACCCACTAGTCAAAACAACTAACCCAATCCGTTAGTTAAAACAGCTAACTCAATCAGCTAACTGTTAATTGCAAAACAGTGACTTTATGTTTTATCGAGTGTAGCTCATTTCATTGGTCATCTAAAGCATTTGTATCAGTTTTAATTAAAATTTGAGGATTGGGGATAGGAGTGAAGGGTTGAGTTCGTTTAGGGACCTTTCTTCGCGTACAAATCTATGAATCTGTTAAATAAACGTGAATATGTGATGCTATTATCAATTTGTTTAAGATATTGTGATATACTTAGGGACGTATGTTAATAGCACATCTAAAATGTATAACGACATATTTACATAAATTAATAATAACATTACATATACATATTTAATAGCTGATTTCTAATTTCATATGAGAAAAAAAGACGAAATCAATACGACATCTGCTAACAAAGATGGTTTAGTAGGTATTTTCTGTACATATTAAGAAGATGGTAAAATTTTACATTACTTTCCATATATATACTCATATATTATCGGTTGATTAACAATCACTTGAATGCATATGTAGTTGAAGTGATATTTAGTAAGAGCATTTGTGAAAATGAACAATTAATGATATACTTATAAAAAGTTGTCAGCTTTTTTAAGACACGAGGCATTCAAACCCGTGCGATGCACATGTCTTATTTTTTTTGCTTATGTCTAAAACCCAACTTTTTTAAACAAAAATTGATTAGCTTGTCCATTAATGAGCATTATAAAGACCAATCTACTAAACATGTGAGTCGGTTTTGTTCACTTGTTAAAAGAGATAATAGCTCCTCATAGGTAAAACTGGGGCGTCAAGTTAAGCCGACAACACTTATTTGATTGTTATATAAAAACTAACATACTAAATCCATATAATCTACAATAATACTTGACTCATTTCGAATAAGTCACATCAAATATTGTACTACTTGAGAATATGGTTTCGTCATAATCTTCTTGTCCGTCATTGCTTGTAGCTTAGCTGACGAATGGTTTCTCTTCATATTCGGTATGCGACGATGTTCAAGTGGTAGGAGTTTTTATCTTGTTTTCGTTTGGATTAATATATCGTTTGACATGTAAACAAAACTATTTATATTAACAATATGTAGAATGTAACCCTCTATAATAATATGAATGGTCTCTCCTAATTACTTAGTTTTGATCATAAATCTACTAATTAAGAAAGATACTTAATGTATGTGTCCAAATAAATTTGCAATCGTTTGATACTTTGATGCTTGAATGCAGATGTGTGTAGAAGTTTTTAGAAAATTAATTTATTGTTATAGTTTTAACAAATATTACAAAACTTATAAAAATTTACGCTAATCATTAACACTAACATTAATTACTGGGACTCAATCTCGACCTTCGAACCTACAAACGCAATTTCACTAAAGGCATTCCCTGGTAGAAAGCATGAAAATGGGTTACAATACGGGTGTTCACCCGTCAACATTTGCTAAAAACTTGCTTTCAATAATCAAAATAATAGTTTGCACAACATAATTTTTGGAAGATGTAGAACCAGTGCTACTTGCTTCACTTCATTTTGCTATTGCAAAAAACTAATATTCATAATATAACCATTAAATATGTTCGATCAAAGCACACAAAGCCAATGATTCCACATGTCACGTGTTGTAACAACAGACAAACAAAAATACAATACTCAAACCAATAAACCCTTTTTAGCTCCAACATTTTGCCTTTAGTGCGTATTGTAGTAGCACCCTTGCGGTTCATATTTATTATTAATTAATAAACATCAAGAATATATGGAAGACATCACAACCAAGATCTTGTAGCTATAAACTATCAAGCTCTATTAACAAACAACTACATCTCATTTGCTGCTATATGATCTCAATGAATTTATTTCTCTCAATTAAAAAACAAAAAACATATACGCCGAAAGTCAAAAGTCCAATTTACCAACAAACAAAACAAAGATACATTACCCATTATAACAAAATCTAAACTTTTTTCACTTCCACAACTCCTAAACGCACATACAACCCATAAACAGAATATACCTTAATTAGCACCAGACCTCATTACCGCATCCAACACAACACCCGCTTGCTCTTTCAAAAACTCAGCTTTCCTCACGAAATGCTCGAGTTCTTGCACCTTAAGCTCCTTCCACTTTTCCTCCATCTCAGCCTTCTTCGCTCCCGTTAGCAACTCCAAACCCTTACTAATTATCCCTTCATCCCTAACCATCAACCCCATAGAACCAAGCTACTCCTGATCACGGCAATACCACACGGGCTGTACCATCTTCGGCGTATCATTTATTAATTGGGTGGTCGAAGTGGGCCTGGTGGTTTCTTTTGCGTGGCCATCGATGGCTGGCCGAAGATGGACGGTGTTGGAATCCCGACGATATTTTAGACGTCTTACTTGTGGCACATCACCGTGTGTATAAATGAGTTAATCGGCAATTTCTTTGTAGCACTTTTTATAGATGCGATTAGTGGATAGAGACTTAAATGTCAGTTATGAAATGAGATGGAACTTGAAGGGTTGCGGTAATTCTTTAAATGAGTCATCAAATGTGATGAAGTTGAAAGGGGTGCAAAAATTCTTAAATACCGTATGAGTTTAGTGCTCGTATATTTGTGGTTGTACTCAATTCACATTTATGTCAGAGATTTAAATGTCAGTTATGAAATGAGATGGAACTTGAAGGGTTGCGGTAATTCTTTAAATATAAATTAATTGTCAATAGTAGTATCAATTAAAAGTGAGTCATCAAATGTGATGAAGTTGAAAGGGGTGCAAAAATTCTTAAATACCGTATGAGTTTAGTGCTCATATATTTGGGCTTGCACTCAATTCACATTTATATCGAAAAACTCCACAATTAATTATTGGACTTAATCTTTATATATATATAAGAAATATACATAAAAGATATAGTGGACTAATTTTATGTGACTAAGGGAGTAATTAACGGTTAGGACTCAATTATCAATTTCATAAAAGTGCATAATCCAATATTTTCTATTGATCTATGTTAAAGATGTCATTTATGGACGTCGAACATACATGGTCGGAGTTAGTTACAAACAAATTAATAATAGACCTCATATGCCAATGCCACCCAACTAGTATCAACTCAATACCAAAATAACCAAGTCAGTAGTATAACCGTGCATTTGGCAAAAATAAACTACTTTATGTTTTGAGTTTCTTTAAAAAACTGTGTTTGGTACGTCATAAATTAATTTATATCGACCAGCAATTACCTTATCAATTTAGACCGCAAAATATACCATAAATGTCTAGCTCAATGTCAAAAAGACCACTCGATAGCATGAGAGAACTAAGCTATGATGCCGACAGCAACGAAAGTCATGAAACGGGCAAATGGGTGATTCTTGCGACGACCCTCCTCCATCGCTAAAGCTTTGATTTTCAAGTATATTATGTTCATTTTCCTTAATGTTTTTTGTCGGTGATTAGTGATCTGCTTAAACCTTAAAGCCCAGGGACAGGGATAATGTGGTAATTTAAAATTCTTTATGAATATTTGATGATTTTTTTACCTTTTATTATTTAAACGTCAACAGATTTATGTACTATATACTACTATGAAAACAGATAATTTTAAGAGATAAAGTTCACATAATTTTATAGTGTATCCGTCCACCAAAATTGTATCACAATTGATCTTTTTGAATAAACTTTGACCATCAACTATAAACTATATAAAAATATTATAGCTGTGTAAGTAAAGATTGGATTTATCGTTTGTGTTTTCAAAATATTATTTTTTTTATAAACTTTATTCACATATAACTACAATTGTTAATACTCAAAGTTGTACTTTAACACCATTAAAATCAAATGTGACACTTTTAGTGGAGGGGAGTATATAATTTCGATAATTAAGATCCTTAATTATTTCTTTACAAAATTTATAAAAATAATATTTCAATAGTATAAATTAAGTTAGATTCAGCAATATCTTACATATTAACATTTATATTTATATTAGTAAAAAATACAATCAGGGGTTAGTTCTTCCCCGATCCCAAAAAAATAGGAGTATTTATTTTAGGTACTCTACACTTTTTTAAGTTTTAGTCACGCTGATAAAGGTACAGTTTCTTTTAAATCATATATTTTCGTTTCTTATTTTATTTTTTATCCGATCAATTAATTTTCATATTTTTTATGGCACAAATATTTCGTTCGAAATAATTTTTGTTTTTTTGAAATAAACTTTTTTACGTGACAATTTGATTTATGTCATGAATAGAATATATATATATATATATATACTTAATATTAAAATAAAGTCGCAAAAGAATCTAAAGAGATATGTGTCGTCTCTATGTTAATTGTTATTTTAAAAATCTTAATAAAATAGCTCGGGGGTTATTTCATTATATAGCAATTAAAAATTTCCTCTCATTTTATTCTTTTCATTTTTAACCTAATAATTTAAAAAATTATAATTTTTTCGTATCAATTTTATTTTTGATAAAAAAATATATCGAATTAATTCTAACTTCGTGCTCTTTAATTTGATATCCATATAGTATATATATAAAAAATAATTTAAATATAATTATGATATATTTAGATGATTAAAATATATCCATATGAAAATATAAGAATATTGAAGAAAAATATAATTTTAGATTATTTTCATAGTTTTGTATTTTAACAATTATTTGACTTTTCAGAATTATTTTGTTCTGATTATAAAACATTATTGATTCTCACTTAAATTAATGCCAAATCATATAAAAAATTATATTAATAAGAATATGAATTGTATATTTTTAATGAAAATTGATAGTAATAAACATAATTTAATTTATTATTTATAAAATTAGATATAAGACTTATATTGTCCTATACGAAAAAATAAACGCATGTGATTAATTAAATTACAGTTTTTCTATCATGTGTCTGTAGATCACATGATAAAAATTTATAATAAGTATAATATTATTGAAATTCAATTACGTATTATATTTTATAATAATTAAAATTTTATTGAAATTCAATCACAAATTATTAATATAATAAAATATTTGATATTTTAGTAAGTATATATATAA
The DNA here is from genome assembly GCA_033398695.1 of Orobanche coerulescens. Lineage (NCBI taxonomy): Eukaryota > Viridiplantae > Streptophyta > Magnoliopsida > Lamiales > Orobanchaceae > Orobanche > Orobanche coerulescens. Next base: position 199,099,985 of record CM065803.1, on the reverse strand, counting down.
AATAAAGTCTCGTGGGGGACAGAGACAGCTGAACTGTACAGTGTATACTTCAATGGGCCCGGTTGCAACACAAAGGTGCTCATTCAACTCACCCACGGCCACTGGCCGGGCCACGCCGCCACGGACACCAACAAGTAAAATTACACCAGGAGACTCAATTTTCATGGCGGCTGCTATATTGAGCCCTTACACCCCATTACGAAACTATTACTACCAAGGCAAATCCATTTTCTTCCCGCGCTCTTTTTTGGGGTCGACAATCAACAAGACTCGGACGACCGGAAAGTCCGCCGGCATTCAATTGGTGGTAGAATCCGCGCATTCCGAGTGTAGCAATGGCTTCGGAAAGAAAATCAATGTGTTAGGGGAAACTGAGAGCGCCGGTGTCGAAGCGAGTAGCGCCGTTAAGGATGAGCTGTTCGTGCGTTTCTTTCGGGAGGCGTGGCCATATTTTCTGGCGCATAGAGGCAGCACTTTCGTTGTCTTGATATCAGCTGAGATCATCGATAGCCCTAATTTGGATCCTGTACTCATGGCATGTTTTTTTTTTAATCTTGCATTTCTATCATTATTTGTAGTAGTCTGTGTTTTGTTGTTTGTGAGCACCAATTAGCAGCAGAAATGACTAATTAAAGGATTTGAAGTTGGAATTCATGTTGTGTAGGATATCTCTCTACTTCATGGGCTGGGAATCAAGTTTGTTCTTGTACCGGGGACACATGTTCAAATCGACAGGCTTCTGGCTGAAAGGGGTGAGAATAATTTCAACATTGTTAGGTGTCTAGTTTACATTACTCATTTTCTTAAGATTAGTCGATTCTTGTCCCTTGTATGCTTTACTTAGTGTATGATTATGCATATCTCGTGTCTCAGGATCTGAACCCAAATATGTTGGGAGCTATAGAGTAACAGACCCTGATTCTCTTAGTGCTGCAATGAATGCAGCAGGGAGGATTCGTATCATGATCGAGGCAAAGCTATCGCCTGGGCCTTCCTTAAGTGGCATTCGTCGGCATGGAGACAATAGTCGTTGGTATGATGGTGTCAGTGTTGCTAGTGGTAATTTTTTGGCAGCTAAGGTGAGGAAAACCTCTTTCTTGAGATTGCTGTCAAATTACAGTTGTGTCTATATTGTTCTTGGTTGGTATCCTTCATTTTTCTTGTCATCATATTTCTTTCTTTTTCTTTTTGTTGGCAGAGAAGAGGAGTGGTAGAAGGCATTGATTATGGATGGACCGGTGAAGTTAAGAAGATAGATGTTTCTCGCATCCGCGAGAGGCTGGATCAAGATTGCATAGTGCTGTTAAGCAATCTGGGTTGTTCGAGTTCTGGAGAAGTATTAAATTGCAAGTATGCTAAATGTATTTTTATAGGTATTTTTGTGTCTGGATAATATTTTATTGTAGATGATTTAGATACACTTCTGAAAATGTCAGTCATGGAGCATGTTGATTTTTTCCCATAGTTAAATAGTCTTCTATCAATGTTATTCAACGGTTTATGTAGATATTTTGATAATTACTTGTTGAAACAAATTTTCTTCGGTGTGTTTCCTCTTAACGACACCCATGAATGCGCTATAGCCTATACGTGTTTTTTGTGAAACTCTCTCCCCAACCTTTTATTGAATTCTTTCGTAAATTACAAATTGCCTTTGAGTTTACCTTATCCTGCAAACTTACGGAAGGAACACCACCCTTGAAAGAACCACCGTCTTGTGGGTATTAAGTTTTTTTTTTTTGGAATTTTGAAAGAGACGATTCTTTTTTTGTAATTATGAACCTTAAGTGTTTTTTTGTTTTTATTATCCAGATTTAGTTGACTTTTATGAGTTATTGAATCTTACTATTGTACTAATTGTAGATTATAAAATCTCTTTATGATGATCAGCGAGGTTCTCGTTTCTCTCCATGCAGCACCTATGAAGTTGCTACAGCATGCGCCTTGGCTCTTGGTGCAGAGAAACTCATTTGCATCATAGATGGGCCAATTCTAGATGAATGTGGGAGACTCATTCGGTTTTTATCTCTTCAAGATGCGGACATGTTAGTCCGTAAGCGAGCTAAACAAAGCGAAACAGCTGCTAATTATGTAAAAGCTGTTGCTCAAGAAGACCTTGTAGTGTATGATGATTCAAAGGATATGGCCCCTTCTCCAAACGGAGGTGAAGCTTTTGCTCGGGCTCCGAATTTTCAAAATGGTGTTGGCTTTGACAATGGGAATGGACTTTGGTCCAGCGAGCAAGGTTTTGCCATTGGAGGTCAAGAAAGGCTTAGTCGATTGAATGGTTACCTGTCAGAATTAGCTGCTGCAGCTTTTGTGTGCAGGGTAAGTCTTTACCTCATAAGTAAAATATTTATTTATTTTGGTAAACTAAACATATTTCGTGGATTATTGATCGTTGTTTGGTTGCTTTTGTTTGTTGTAGCTAAAAACTTGTTCGAAATTGCTAAATGGATATTCTCTTGTTACATTGTTCGAAGTTTGTGGTACTACATTGTTTACTGTTGACGTCTTTCCCCATTTTTTGTTCTAAATTTGGGTCTTAGTGTCAACTTATCATGCCATCTGTCATCTTAAGGTCCTTGGATTTGTTTCTTTATGTTTGATTTTTTTTTTTCTTGCAAATACTAATGATATTTTTTCCATCCTTATACTGTTATTTTGTTTTGTTTTGTCAGGGTGGTGTTCAGAGAGTGCATCTACTAGATGGCACTGTGGGTGGAGTTTTACTGAAGGAGTTATTTCAAAGAGACGGAGTGGGTACTATGGTGGCCAGGTACGTCACCTCTTTAGCAGATATATGAAACTATTTTCAGGCTATGTTTTTTCCAGCAGATGCTGTAATCAGTAGCCCTTGTGTCTGAATATTTTTAGTGTTCCAAGTGTGTGGCAATTCATTTTTTAGTGTCCATGCCTCCCTATACGTTATTTGAGAGTCTAATTTAACACATGTCAATCAGTTAGGCTATCAATAGTTCATTATCCAATTAAACTCCACCTAATATCCTACAAGTCTTTTTTGTTAAATTAAATCATTTAACACATGCCAATCAATTAGGTTATCAATAATTTATTGTCCAATTAAATCATTCCCTACTCCAACTAAGGGCGTGTTCTCTTCGGCAAAATTCAATCGAATTGAATCGAATCGAATCAAAACTAAATCAATCGAATCAATTGAATCAAAAAATTGAACGAATCAACTAATAATTTAAAAATGAGTAATAATAGTAATAATATAAATGATATTATTATTAATAGAAATAATAAATGATTATAAATAATAAGCTAATATAATAATACCTATTAACAATAGAAATATTTTAAAAAATATATTATTAATATAATAATAATAATATCAATTAAATGATTAAATAATAATTAATAATCCTAAAATAAAATAAAACTGAATCGAATCAATCAAAATCGAATCAATTGAATTGAAAAAATCAATCAATCGAATCAACAAAATCAATTGAATCAATCAATTGAATCGAATCAAAATAAGTCGAGAGAATGTACCTTAATTTCCTACATGTTTTTTTTTTTTTTTTTTTTTTTAAATTAAATCATTTCTTCCAAATAAAATTTTCATATCAATTTTTATGCATTCACTTTAAATTTTAGATCTATATATTATTTGTGAGGTCTAATTTAACACATGTCAATTAATTAGGTTATCAATATATAATTTATTATCAAGTTAAAATCATTCTCTTCTCCAACTTATATCCTACATATTTTTTTTCTTCAAATTAAATCATTTAAAACATGTCAATCAATTAGGCTATCAATAGTTTTTATCCAATTAAAATCATTCCATACTCCAACTAATATCCGACATATATGTTTCTTTCAATCAAATCATTCTTTCCAAATAGATATTTTTCCATAACAAATGTCAGTCAATTAGGCTGTTAATACCTTATTATCCAATTAAAATCATTCCTTACCACAGTTAATATTATATATGTCTTTTTTAAAAAAGAAATCAATTATTCATTCCAAATAAATATTTTGTTCGTATCATATTTTATGAATTGAAATTAAACATATAGGCATGTAAATTATTAAGACTTACCTCTAAAACTTTCATGTTTTTTTTTTTCATATCAAATTATTTCTTCCAAATAAATATTTTTTGGTATCAATTTTTATGATTTGAAAGTAATTTTTATATGAGTAGCGTAAATTTATTAAGACTTACATCTAAAGCTTTCAAATTATTATAAAACTAGATCATTATTTCCAAATAAATATTTTTTCATATCAATTTTTATGAATTTATTATCCAAATAACATCATTCCCCGTACTGTAAAATAGCAGGCGGTTTAAAATGTCGATTTCTACTCGCCCACAACATATTCGCGAGGGCTAGTGTGTTTTCATTTCCTCCCACCGTGCATCGTCCGCATCGACCCACCTCGCACAACAACTAAGAGGAAAAAACACTTAAAAATATGTCAATATTGTACTCTCCCTGCCCCGTCCAAGCACACCCCGTGAAACTGCAGTGCATTACGGTTTTCAATCATGTTAATGACCCGCCCACTAGGTAATTTTGGGAACAGGTTGGCTTTAAGTTTCGAAGAAGATAGTTTTACATGATGATTTGTTTTGAAATGACGATAATAAGAGTCGGAGTAAAAGCTATCGAATGTTGGATTATATATTCCAAACCTAATATTTAGAAACAGTCATATTCACGTAGCGATATCAAGAGTAAAGGGTAAGAAAATGTTAGAAGATTCTTTACATGCAACAAGAGAAAAAAAATTGTAATAAAACCGTAAATATCATGTATAAAGAAGTGTTTTCAAGTAGAGCTGGGATAGTTCGGTTTCTTGAAAAAAAAAGTAAGGAACCGAAGTTCCAAATGTGTTATGTAATTCGGGTTCGGTTCCTGACTTTTTTCTCCAGGAACAGAATTTCTAGGAACCGAAGTAATTTTACCAAAAAAACGAAAAAACCGAACCGAAATTTACAGTTCAAAATTTTCAGAAATAACCGGAAAACTCGAAATTTTTTCTGTTACTTCAGTTAATTTGGTTATGTTGATATTATTACCTTTGTTTTTCTTTTTCAAGAGAAAAGAACAATTAACTCAAAGAGACAGTTCTCATACAACTCCTTACATATCATCCAAAAAGGAAGAGAAAGAAGAAGAAATTTGAGCAAAGTTAATTAGCAGTAAACTTGAGCTTAAATCAAATTACAGTAAAGTATGAAATTGGGAGAAACAAAGATAATCATAAACTCGATTGTTTTTTGTTTGTTAGGTTAGTTTTTTTTTTAGTTTATATAGTGTATAGAAAGTAGAAACATCTAAAATAAAATAACTATGGGTAGTACGGTTAGTATGGGTTTTAATTGTGTTCGGGTATAATGGGTTTTAATTTTTTGTTCGGTTATTATCACTAATTTCGGGTAGTACGGTTATTGAAATTTTGAAATTACAATAACCGAACCCGAACCCGAAATTTATTGCAGGACCTGAACCCGAAATTTATAAATAATTTTTTTTCTTAAAACCCGAACCGAACCGAACCGAAATGTCAATTTCGGTTCGGATCTTCGGTTATTCGGGTCCTAAGTCCCAGTCTTATTTTCAAGTATATTATAGAAATAATTAAACTTTGTATTTTATTATTGAAGAATATCGTGTGAAAGTAGTCATGTAGAATATTGAGAATAATTTTATTATTGAATAAGAATACTTGCATATTCCACCCCTGCTAAATGGCTCCAAATCAGATTAGTACCACAGTTTGAATAATTACAAATTCGTTCAAAAGTCAACGCCGGAGCTGAGATTGGGGTGTGAATATAATTGTTCAATTCAAACAAGCATTCATGTTAGCAAGCAGTTTGAACAATTACAAATTCGTCCAAAATTCGACACCGGAGGTGAAATTTGGGTGTGAATGTAATTGTTCAAACGGTAGGTACTAATATATAATTGGACCAAACAATAAGGGTATTTTATGTAATTCGCCCGAATTGAATATTTCATGATTTTTTATTAAAACAAGGAGCACGGTCATCATCCAGTGGACAAGTCCACGAGTTTTGCACTAGTTCAAAGTAATGGATAGGTTGGACCCTGAAGTATTCCATATTATTTATGAATTTATATTACAATCTCTGTAGGTTAGCCTGTTTTTTTCTACCATGTAGTGTCCTCCTTTTCCAGAAAAAAAGAAAAAGAATTAGGGGTAAATACAAAATACTACTCTGTTAGTCTAATTACAAAGAGGACAAGTTATCTTCTAAAATTTCAACTACCCCCTTGATGTATTATACATACCCCTTTGAGCTTGGATGTTTGTATTGCAAAACTCCCCTCATTAGGCGCAATTTTGTGAAAACTAAGTTTTTAGTAATTAGAATAAGTCCCAAGTGCCGAATTTGTTACTATCCCAAGAATTTACTATTATGATAGACCTAAGATTGCGTTTGTTGCTTGACCCAATAAATAGCTTGTAACAAGATAGCAAAGATATTTTCGCATAACATATTTTTCTTCTCTCTTTTTCCTTTTTCGGAATTCAACAATACACACGTAAATTTTTAGAAGAAAATGTGTAGTGAGGGAAATTGCTAAATATTTAGTTGTCCATTTATTGCCGATATAAGGTGCATTTGTTTGGTTGTCAGCGATCTTTATGAGGGGATGAGGATGGCTAGGGCCACAGACATCAATGGGATCAAACAACTATTGTTACCATTAGAGGAGTCCGGCACATTGATAAAGAGGACCGAGAAAGAGGTATATACGAGTTGTACCTGTTGTTCATACTTGACTTGTATTACATATTATCTTTTGTGGAGTAGTTTTTATCTTCGTTTCTGTTCTTTGCAGCTAATTCAAGCGCTAGATTCTTTCATAGTTGTTGAGAGAGAAGGTCAAATTATAGCTTGTGCAGCTCTTTTTCCCTCTTTTAGAGCAAAGTGTGGAGAGGTAGCTGCTATTGCCGTTTCCCCTGAATGCCGTGGGCAGGGACAGGGGGATAAGTTACTTGGTATGCTAAAAGATCTTTCATGTTTTTGTTTGTTCAATTGCGCCTTTTATTGAATTTGTTACGTCTTGAAGTCCATAGGGAATCTCATGGGCATCTGCTGAACTGATTCTCATTCTATTTTTTTTTTAAATATAATTTGACCTATTATTCGAAAACAACTTCTGCCTCTAGAAGACGTGATTTTATTGCAGCACGAGAAGTTGTTGAGAAATCAAAAGTTGGTCGTGTATGCAGATATAAGTTGAAAATTGATTAATTTAAAGGGAGTTTTTGGTGGAGAAGTTGGAAATGTTTTGTTTGTGTGTAAAAGTTAATGCGGAAGTAGAATCGGAATCTAAAGCACCTCTCCCACTCCTTTTCAATTTTGATCAAACAAAGCAGAATCAGAACTAGAAGTTGGCATTTTGCAAGACGAGAGCTTGTGTGAGATCGTCTTGTGGGATACTTTCCGGGGGACAAATTTGACTGAAATGTCTCACAGGACTGTCGAAATATCAACATGGCCAAGAATGGCGAAAATACATTTTTTTTAGTTTGTTATTTTTATTTTTACGATTTGTTATTCAGTTTTTTAGTTCTCTTAATATTTTGACATTATTCAAAAATATTTTCTTATTTGAAAATTTTGAATTTTAGTGGACTGTCTTGCGGATCAAGATCCGTAAAACGTGTCATGCAAGACCTACTCAATTTGCAAATGACAACTTATCTATTTACGAATAGATGATGACTTCTAAATTCTGAAACGTGCGCAGATTATATCGAGAAGAAGGCATCTTCCCTTGGGCTGCAAATGCTTTTTCTACTCACAACTCGTACGGCGGATTGGTACGTCATTCCAACTCCACTACTTCTTATCAAATCACAAATCTATTTCCAGTTCTATTATCTGAAAATTGACCAGTACATATATATATGCTTCCATTTTTCTTCATCAGGTTTGTAAGGCGTGGATTCATGGAGTGTTCCATTGAATGCCTACCAGAGGAGAGGAGGAAGAAAATTAATATTTCTCGTAGATCAAAGTATTACATGAAACGGCTTCTACCCGATAGGAGTGGTATTCGTCTGGACAGCAGCAGTTTTGCTTGACGTGATGATAAGTCCTTTTCTTCTCTCTCTCTGTCTCTGTTCGTGATGAGAAAATCTTTTTCAAAACCCAATCTAATCTAATAGATTATATATTTAAGCCATTGTTCCATTGTTTAACGAAGGTACAATTTGTTTTAAATCATCTATTCTCACTCATTTTGTTAAGAAAAATCAATCATCTAATATTGTATTATATATAACAAAAACTTTAAATTTAAGAAATATTATATACATTTTAATTAGATATTGTAATTATTTTTTTTTTCATTTTCGGAAACAAATTATTTTCTACTTCTGTTTGATGTTTTCATAAAATTGAAAATGTGTTCGGTTTTTATTATTTTGAAAACTATTATTGAAAAGAGAACTAAGATTTCTATGGTCGGACAGTCAAAGACATATCTTAAAAATATGTCGCTTCGTTGAGCATCGTCATATTGTTAAACAAAAATCGGAGGCTCATTCCATTCGTGTTGAGAGTCTGAGACTTCTTCAAAATATAACTGTTGAGAGTAATTTATTGCGATTTTTTTAAAAGTAATGAAATGCACGGTATCACCATCGTCTCTGTTGAAAGGGCAATAACCGTTCCTATCAATTTTGGTACAAATCTAATGATGCGATTGTAAAATATGCAGTCCATGGCCTATGTACAAATTACCACCACAAATCGACAAGTCTCGATCCTTTTTATTTAACTTGCAACAGTATACGAGTATACGAGAGGTTACTTGTTAGTCAGTGAAGTCTGCGTGACAACAAAAAAAAAATTTGGTATCATGTTTATTATCAACCGTTATCAACCGAACTTGTTGGTTATCAATAGTGTTGGTTACCGAACTATTTGGTTAGTTCTGGTAATGATGATTTTGAGCTACCGAAATAAATTGGTATGGTAATTATAAAGGTCCAAAAGTTTGGTAATCGTACCAACCCAGCCCTAAAAAAACCACTAGAACGAAAAATTAAAATCCGAAAGCCTTCCATATTTCGATGTTCTTCAATTTTCTGTACAAATCTTTGGATTTTTGGCAATTAGTCACATGTATTTTTCAAAATAAGTTGATTTACCCTCTGTAATTTAAATTGGTTTATTTCTATCCATGTGTTTTTTAAAAATAAGCACATGAACCACTTGTGTAATTTGAACAGACACTTCTGTTTTTTAAAAACAAGCATATTAACCACTTGTGTAATTTGAATATACTCAAATGAGTAATTTGCATTATCTGAATAAACACAAGGGCTTAATCGGCACTAAAATTTAAAACACGGCGATAATGGGCATTGAGCTTATTTTTAGTAGCACATGGATGAACCGTTTATCTTAAAGAACATATGGGATAATCTGCCATTCACCCCAAATCTTGAGAACAATTTCGGAAACTATTCTTAAATTTATTTCGATCGAACGCATATTCTACGACTACGTCTTCAACAAAAAAAACAAAAAAATTGCTGAACATACAGGGCCGGCCCAACCATTGAGTTCAAAAATAAGGTCCTTTAATATTTTATAAAAATATTATATTTTATCTAAATTTTTTCAATCTTCTTGTAATAAAAAGTCATTTATCAAGTTACATTGAAAATGAAATTTTGTGGGAATTTTAAATAATATATTATTTTTCGAGCTTTTTGTGATGCGCAAAATATCAACGTCGTAAGTAAATTTTATTAATAAACTATTTTTATATACAGAATTTTAAAAAAAAATTACTAGAAAAATAATTTTGCATTTTATACGAATAAAATCATCTTAATATAATTATTTAAAAATAAATAATATTTTTTTGGGTACTAAAAAAAAGTTTAGAAACTAAACTAATATATATTGTCATTTGTGGGAATCAATTTTTTAATACCAAAGCATAAAATTGATAAGTTCTATATCCTCATTCATAAAATTATAAGTTTTTGGTACAATTTTGATTAAAAAGACTAAAATGTCCTCTCTTTTGTTGTATTGTTGACTTCTCACTTTTTTTTATTTATTTAATTTAAACTACTTTTTTTCTTTTTTTTCTTTTTTACTTTCCTCCGATCGATATTAATGTCCAACAACCAAAATTTAACTACAAACATATACATCAAAACAACACAACCATTTTATTTTTGACAAAGGGTCTCTCAAAAAATCTTATAGAAATCACAAGATTGTTCGAAAATAAAAGTTGACGTTGAAATAGGACTTCATTTGTCGTGCTTCTGAGTTCATAAAGAAGGTATGCATCATTATTTGAACGATGAAAAAAAAAATCCAGATCTGTTCTTACGGACACGATCGTGCGCAACGACCTTAACATCGTGCGCAACACTAACGTGTACACGATCGTCTAAAATCGTGTGCAGCGATCGTGTTCATGGACAGAAACTTGCACACGATCACTGCACACGGTAGTATACGACCGTGTGCATTGATCGTGTCCAAGGCAGACAGTTTTATAATATTGTTCGCTCATTTTTCTGAATTGTTATTCATCTTTTTGTAATCAGATGTCGTGGCAGCGTATTTTGATACATCACGGTGGTCATTGGGAGCGATCGACATATGTAGACGGTGATTCCTTTTTTGTCTATATCGACACGAGCAAAGTTAGTCGTGCAAACCTCGTGGGGGTTATCAGAGAGGGTTTGGGTGGTCCAAATGAGTCCGATTACAAATTATGGTACTTGACACACATGGCCAAAGGAAACAAAGTAAAAGTCCTATTACGGGGCGATACCGAGATACTTCGATTACTAGTAGAATACAAGGAGGATCCTGAGGTCTATGTTGAGAACAACAGCTCCTCCACTCCCGAGGTTAATATGGGATGTAGCAGCTCGAGAGTAGAGCCCGACAACATAAATTATGACATGCCTTCCAAAGAGTATCAATACGAGGAAGATGAGGAAGACGAGAAAGATGAGGAGGTGCATACATCCGAAGATGAAGATTGTTGTAAAGACTTGCTTGAGTCACTATCTGCGGAATTTCTTGCTTGGGTTCGCCAACCGGCACAAATGGATAGGATTATGAGTCATCGGAACTTCTCATCCGACCATCAATCTGCGAGCGAGCATGAGCATCTACAATCAATGCGTAACTGGATCATTCCATTTCCGGACCCCGGTAGTGCCGGGACTTTGGGTTGGGTCGAGCAGCCACCTAAGCACGGCCGTCAGCTAGAGGTGGGGTCCACCTTTCGTTCGAAGACAGAGTTGAGGATAACTGTAGGAATGTATCATTTGGAAAACATGCTACAGTGTATCACTAATCGTTCCGCCGATAAACGTATCGTGTTTGTCTGTAAGAGTGGGCGAAAAAATTGTTAGTTTAGGTTGTGTGCTATTGAGGGTGCAACTATTTGGAGAATTACTAAGTTGACATTGGAGCACAGCTGTCACCCTGATTTGAACCGTGCTGCCGCACGATCGGTCACTTCTGAGGTTGCCGCCCATTATTTTGCTAAAAGATTGGCCAAGTGCGGGGTCACTTTGAGGCAAAGGAGATGATTGCGAGAGATGTGTAGGGAGTACGGCATTGACATGCTATACGCTTTGCTCTCCGACGAGGAATATAGCGATAGAGAATACATATGGCGGCTTTGATGAGTCGTATCGAGGCTCCCATCTTATCCGTATTTGTTAAACAGCGTAATCCAGGGGACAATTTATGATCTTGCAGACGACTCGTGAGGGAGTGTTTCGCCACATGTTCGTTGCACTCGGACAGAGTATTAGGGCATTTGATACGTGCCTTCGACCGGTGATTATAGTTGATGGGACCCACCTAAAGGGAAGGAATAAAGGAACTCTATTTGCGGCCATCACATTTGACGGGAACGAGCAAGTATTTCCTCTTCTTTGTTGGTCTCGGTCGATAGAGAACGACGAGTCATGGACTTAATTTACGTATAACTCGCAGATGCTACAATCCGATGGAAGATTTCGATTGTGAGTGACCAACATAAGAGCATTGAATCTTTGTTCGATCCGTCTATTCGAATGCATTCCACGGGTTTTGCTATCACCATCTTGCAAAAATCGACCTCCTACGGTGCGCATGCTATAGGACTCTTTAGAATCGCCGCCTACATCGAGAAGAAGTTTTGAAAACTACTTTTCAAACTACATATCGAAAGCCCTAATGGGCGCACATGCGCCTTTCAAATGGGCCGGAGAGGTGGGCTAGGTCGAAGTGTCCTGCGATGCTATAACTTCTTGACATCCAATCTTTGTTGAATGCTTTAATAATCATATGTTGTGGGCGAGGCGTTTACCTGTTTGCTCGTTACTTGAGATATTTCGCCTAATTTTAGAGAATTGGTTTGATGAGAAGCGGGGAGAAGCTACGTCAAGAGACCATGAGTTGACAATGCACACTTTTGAAAAGCTTTCTAACTCTGTGCAAGTCAGTCTGACTCTTACCGTTCGAGCTACCACCCCACTTGTTTATAAAGTCGAAGAAAACAAAGTTTCTTATGAGGTCGACCTTCGAACATGGACATGTTGTTGTCGTGAGTTTGATTTGGATCAGATTCCATGTCGTCATGCCGTTGCCGCTATAAGGTACATGTCTATGCTGTTGTGTGCACGATCGTTACCCACGATGGGCACGATCGTTACCCACGATGGGCACGATCGTAACCCACGATGGGCACGATCGTAACCCAATGGTCACGATCGTAACCCACGATGGTCACGATCGTAACCCACGATGGGCACGATCATAACCCACGATGGGCACGATCGTAACCAACGATGGGCACGATCGTAACCCCACGGTCGCCATGACCGTAACCCACGATTGCCCTTATCGTAACCTACGATGGGACACACGATGGGCATGATCGTAACCCAATGGGCACGATCATACCCCAATGGGCACGATCGTACCCCAATGGGCACGATCGTAACCCCACGATCGCCGTGATCGTAACACACGATCGGCACGATCGTGTTTTGCCATCGTGTGCAAAACAGGGATGGTCTGGATTTATCACCTCATCAATATCAAAAATACATTATCCTATACAACATCCTTGACATAATTGCTTATTGTAACAGGCGCGCCGGTAATGGTTTGTCCGTGTATGATTTTGTTAGTCGTTATTTCAAGCAAGAAGGCCTTAGAGAGACTTATAAGGAGCATATTAGTCCCATCCACATCCTGATGAGTGGAATGTCCCACCGGAGATCTCATCCATCATTTGCATACCTCCAGAGGGGGTACGACAAGCCGGCCGACCAAGGATGAGTCGCGCACGGTCCGCTGTTGAAAATTTGCCCGCAGGTGGACGGCCTCAGGTGTGCGGTAGGTGTAAAGGAACCGACCACAATAGAAAATCTTGCAAAGCATTCATTCCCATAGGTGGTGTGGATTTGAATATCCCTGAAGAAACTCAAGGAATCGATGAACAAACGAGGCAAAGGCGCCGACAGAAGAAGAGGTGTAGCATTTGCCGTAATGATGACCATGACATAAGGGGATGTCCATACCGTGAAACTTAAATTGCTTATGTATTTTTATATTTTGTGACTTACTAGCAACAATCATGTGCTGATATTTTGATCCTCGATGGACCATGTATTGATTCAGTATTCTGATTATTAGTTGAAATGCATAATTTTGTGTCTATTTTCTTTACCTTTGAATTGAAATTTAAGTGTTCAGTTATGTAAAGCAAATAAAGGTGATTATGGAGCCAAACATTAACCATAACAAAGTATCTCACTTCAAAGAGCAATAGTTTACAGTTCCAAAGCATATAACTTTACAAAACAAAATTTAATCACCATCACACAAAAATATCTAATAATAACATAAAAAAAACAATCAATTGGATCCCTTTTCCCCCATCTGCTGCTGTATCTTTAGTCTTGTATCACCGTCTTCATGAACTTCCTCTTCCAAAATAACTTTTTTGCTTTTATTCTCAGAAATCTCCAAATCATTATCATCATCACCATCCAGTATGACTGGAGTGCTCGCAGTGTTTTTAAATAGGCCCTGTTTCATGGAACACATTAATTTGCAATGATAGTCACTACACATACAACATAATCAAAAAACTTACTGTGAGCATTGAGTATCTTCCTCTAGGCCTAGTTCTGTATGGTGGGTTAGGAGGAGGTATTCTCCTTCTTCTTTTTGGTGGTGGTGCTTCGCTTCCACCTAAATCGCTTTCTCGTAATCGGCCGCTCATTTTGCGTATTTGATTTTAATGAATTTTAACTGATGTTAATTGATTAGGGTTTGTAGTGAAAAAGGGGGGGGGGGGGGGGGACCCACCCACGATGGAATTTTATAATAAAGGGGGGGGACCGACCCACGATGGGATTTTATAATAAAATAATTTGACCTTTGAAGTAAACACGATCGTGCACACGATCGCCGCGATCGTTTGTTCCAATCGTGTGACACGTTGGCAACCAGGTGTCGCGTTGTCTTTGGTGTCAAATTGGCGCTGTATCCACGTATGCACACGATCGTGTACACGGTCGTGTCCACGATGGAACACACGATCGTGTGCACAAGAACATCAAGAATTTTCACCAATTTCTCAAATTACCCGTCAATTTAGGTGTTGTTACTTATATATTAACAATTATTTGTTAATGATAAACTTATTTAAAAAGTTATTGATTGAATTAACATAATATATTGCATATCATGTGTCGTCCATTTGTTCTCAGTGTATTAGTTCGTACGGATAAGTTCAATCATCTGGATGAAATACCTCGTATACTAATGAATTACAACGAAATGACAAATAGGAGTTTGTATAAGAAGCTTTATAGTAATTAATGTTTGAACAAGCGATGTTTGAATCACAAAACATCATTCTAGATAACACAATAGTTCAAATTTGCAAAAACACCAAAAGTTCATATGCACACGATCGTGTACACGGTCGTGTCCACGATGAAACACATGATCGTGTGCACAAGAACATCAAGAATTTTCACCAATTTCTCAAATTACTCGTCAATTTAGGTGTTGTTACTTATATATTAACAATTATTTGTTAATGATACACTTATTTAAAAAGTTATTGATTGAATTAACATAATATATTGCATATCATGTGTCGTCCATTTGTTCTCAGTGTATTAGTTCGTACGGATAAGTTCAATCATCTGGATGAAATACCTCGTATACTAATGAATTACAACGAAATGACAAATAGGAGTTTGTATAAGAAGCTTTATAGTAATTAATGTTTGAACAAGCGATGTTTGAATCACAAAACATCATTCTAGATAACATAATAGTTCAAATTTGCAAAAACACCAAAAGTTCATATGCACACGATCGTGTACACGGTCGTGTCCACGATGGAACACACGATCGTGTGCACAAGAACATCAAGAATTTTCACCAATTTCTCAAATTACTCGTCAATTTAGGTGTTGTTACTTATATATTAACAATTATTTGTTAATGATACACTTACTTAAAAAGTTATTGATTGAATTAACATAATATATTGCATATCATGTGTCGTCCATTTGTTCTCAGTGTATTAGTTAAATGCGGATAAGTTCAATCATCTGGATGAAATACCTCATATACTAATGAATTACAACGAAATGACAAATAGGAGTTTGTATAAGAAGCTTTATAGTAATTAATGTTTGAACAAGCGATGTTTGAATCACAAAATATCATTCTAGATAACACAATAGTTCAAATTTGCAAAAAACCAAAAGTTCATATGCACACGATCGTGTACGCGGTCGTGTCCACGATGGAACACACGATCGTGTGCACAAGAACATCAAGAATTTTCACCAATTTCTCAAATTACTCGTCAATTTAGGTGTTGTTACTTATATATTAACAATTATTTGTTAACGATACACTTATTTAAAAAGTTATTGATTGAATTAACATAATATATTGCATATCATGTGTCGTCCATTTGTTCTCAGTGTATTAGTTCGTACGGATAAGTTCAATCATCTGGATGAAATACCTCATATACTAATGAATTACAACGAAATGACAAATAGGAGTTTGTATAAGAAGCTTTATAGTAATTAATGTTTGAACAAGCGATGATTGAATCACAAAACATCATTCTAGATAACACAATAGTTCAAATTTGCAAAAACACCAAAAGTTCATATGCACACGATCGTGTACACGGTCGTGTCCACGATGGAACACATGATCGTGTGCACGGCCGTGCCCACGATGGTACTCACGGTCGTGTGCACACGGTCATGCCAGCCATCGTGTGCACACGACAGCATCAACCCATGACCGTGGGTAGGTTGCACACGATCGTAACACACGATGACCACGATCGTGTGCATCCATCGTGTGTAACACAGAGCCAAAACATAAAGATTTAACAACACAACACGATCGTGACCCACGATGGTCACGATCGTGTTCATCCATCGTGTGTAACACAGAGCCAACACATAAAGATTTAACAACACTGACACATTCATATTGCCAAAACTGTCTAAATACAACATTAATATTTAACAACACACCATAAACCATTCTACATGTCTAAAGACAACATAAAGATTTTAGCAGCTAAACCATATCGATATTTCTTAATATATTTTTCATTAAGTTCCTTGATTTGGTGCCTTGCTCCTGGGTTTGCAGAGACGAGTCGATCCAAGTACATGCACGCGAAGGGGCCACAATTGTGATTGTCGTTTTGTATGAACTGTAGCTCTCGTGGCATAATTTTGAAACTCATCTCCGTGTCATACTTCTTCTTCGATTGGTTGTTCATCCAATACCCGGATTGAGCTAGCACACGAGGCATCAGACGCATAATCGGTCGCAGTTGGTTGAATCGGTATCGACCATCTTCGTGGTGGTGTGACAGGGAATCGTACAACTCCACGGTCCATGCTATGATGTCAATCTTGATAGTCACCCAGTGGCTCTAGTCGAGGCAACAAATGGCAATGATCTGTTGAAACAAAATATGTAATCATATAAGATCATCACATCAAACATAACGAATCATTTATAAATATAAATTTCAAATGGCAACAAATCGTCAATTATTTATAAATATAAATTTCAAACTTACTTCGTTGCAATTTAACCATGGAACCGCATGTGGTGTATCAAGGCCTGTCATGTAGTCCTCGATGCATTTAGGAATTTTCCACTCCTTGTAAACCGGCTTCCCCGTCACCTTGATACCAAGTGGATCATCCGGATGGAGTCTTACAAACTCGTTGGCCAAAACTAACTACAAAAAGCCAAACCACAAAATTAAAAAAAATCGATATCACACCAATGATATACAAGTGAGTAGGTTATAGAACTTACGTAAAATAGGGAGCCGGCAAGTACAGTGCCAACTCTACCGACACCAACACTACGGACTCCCCTCCGAAGCCTCGCTCGAGTCGCAAGCACATAACGCCTATCACCTCGGCATCAAAGTCTTCACGGCTAGACTCTATCCGGTCAAATAACGCCTGGGTGAGAGCATGCCCAGTCTCCAAACACCGGACAATAGCATCACGTGGCTGCTCCCTCCTAAACTGTAGGTACAACTTCTTCAGAGCCTCGCTATCTCTTGGAGGCGCAACCGAGAAAAGGCTCCCGAAGAGCGTGGATGGTCGACTCACTCGCGGTGGAAGACTACGCTCACCCAAATCTGCGTTCGGCACTCTCACCATCTTCGTCACCCTCGGCATCCCTCTCACAACTATAACGATCGAGAGTCATGCAGTAGCCGCTCGATCTCAAAAGCCGCTCGATCGAAATGGAGGTTCTTTGCTCGGGACCACCACCCTCACTTGAAACATCGCACCGTAATGATGCTCGTCACGAAACCGGTCGAACATCGTCCCATACTTGAAACGACGCCTCAAATGGCTCATGCGATGCTCCTAATCAAGGGGCCGTGAGTCCGCTCAACGTAATGATGAATCGATAATGGTGACCGTGGTCTTTGGACCTCGTAATGGTGGGTAGGCGGATGCCGAGAATGGTGACTCGGTGTGGCCCGAGAATGGTGACTCGGTGACGCCGAGAATGATGACTAAGCCGACGATGAGAATGGTGACTGTGTCTTTGCGCCGAGACCGAGTGACGTGGAGGGTCGGGAATCCTCCGCCGGGCGCCGCTATGATGCGTAATGACGAGGCCTATCATGGCTCCCAGTGAGTAGTGTCTGGGCTCCTAGAACGTCTATGCATAGGTCCGAAGAAATCCACGATCCCGAGAAAGCACCGGCGAGAAACTCGAGCAATAAATCCGGACTCAGAATCGTCGTACAAGATCGCCTTCAAACGGCGATCGAAGTACTCATCCCTACTCGTGTCCTGGGTGTGGTCCGGACAAGGAAGTCCGTGGACACAACACACCCTCTCTGGCTGCCTCTCCCGGTCCGATGTCTCTACACCATCTACTGGTGGGGTACTCTGCCGGCGTCGCTTCGACACTTTATGTGCCGACTCATATGTAATCAATTTTCCAGCAGCCTTCTTCAACCTATCCATAACTTTCTTCCTCGGGATCGGCGCAGGCTCATCCTCCTTATTCTTCACACTATTCTTACAGCTTAATGAACTTAACGCCATATGGCGAGCCATTCTCAAAGCTCAGTTTTTAGTACTCAGCCTCATCCTCCTCCAAATGCGGTAAAGAGGGAAGTACTCTGTGCTGCAAAATTAGTCATTAAATAATACCATTAGATGGGCAATCACATAACATTTAAGAGATGAAGTCAGGAGAAAATACGTTTACAAATTTATGTACCTTATCGTCGAAGAAATGAGTGAAATCACAAAACATCTTCCTCGTAGTCCACATCAAACACCGGGGGACTTGGACAGTTTTATCTCGAATACCACACAATGCTCCCAATGCAGGAATCATCTCATACGACCATATTTGTAAAGCCCAAACAGGACCATAGAAGTGATAGTCCTTGTGCTCTTGTCCCTCCTTCATGGCAACGTTGCCTATGTAGTAAGATAAAACCCCAAAGGCATAAGAACCCCAAGGAAACATATCCCACTGCTCGAAATCATCCACTAATGCCCATGCCCATGCCCATGTCTCGACCATCATGTCGTCACGGCATAAGATAAAGTAGTAGTATATAAGCAAATTGGCAATCTTGACATAATCTCTTATGTCTCTACCAAAATCTCGAGCATTGAACCTCTTCCGCAGAACACTAACCTTAATATTTTTTGCCATGGAGTATTCTGTGGAAAATACCGTCAGACGGAAGGAGATGGTCGTCCTGAGGATGGAAGGTAGAGTTTCCAAAATGTAGTCCCGTGATCATGGCAAAGTCACGGGCCGTAAAACGAATGGTCCTCCCGCAAACCTGGAACCACGACTCATCCGGGGGGATTTGATCACCCTCCAATTGACGGGCAATCAAGTGATGCAGGGCAGTATTTGAACTCCCATTCCTCCTAACTTTAATCAAGCGCCCCAGGACCCCCTCAGTCAAGCTCTCGATAGCTCGATCAGCAACTGCGGAATTGCGGCCCATACTTCTTAATGTCTCAATGATCTCTTTAAATACCGCCTCCCGTATGTAAAGATTCACTTGACGTGTAACAAAACGCAATGTAGGTCTCTTCCATACGCAACCAGTCTGCAATATGGACATACAACTCATAAGAATATGATAGAATGCTCAAGAGAACGAAAAAAAAATTCTGCCTTGCACACGATCGCAGGCACACGACGATGCCCGTCATGTGAAGACCATCCTGTGCCACACGACGGTTCACACGACGGGCAACGATCGTGTGCCTGCGATCGTGTGCAAGGCAGAGCTTTTGGTCTTCTAGCACACAACGGCACACACGATCGGCGGCCGTCGTGTGTAACCATCGTGCCCACGAAAGACCATCGTGTACACGATGGTCTCATCTTCTTCAAAGACGATCGTGGGAAGATGAACAACCGTCGTGGCACGATCGTGTGTGAATGAAAATACACTAACCGCGGCTCATTGACGAATTGCTCTTCGATGGAGTGTCACTAGCGGAACTTCCGCGTCTTGATTCTCTCGTGGTAGTCGGAGGTCGACATTTTCCGCCGGCCGAAGGGTTTCACGACGGAGAGTTTTTTTGCAGAGAGGAGGAGAGTTTTTTTGCAGAGGAAAATATTGAGTTGTGGGACCGTTTTTTTATTGTTGTTTCGTTTTAATAATCTTCCTTTTTCTTTTTTATGTTTTTTTTTTCTTTTAGTGGTAGACTTTAAGGGTAATAAAGTCTTTTAACACATTTTGGTATAAAAAACTTATAGTTTTATGAATGGTAATATATAACTTGTTACTTTTATGCTTTGGTACTAAAAAAGAAAGAACCCTTGTCATTTTTTATGGACCAATGTAAATAATGAATTTTATATTTCTTTTGACAAAATAATCAGTGACATATTGGATCAATAAGTAATCGAATAATTCAAAAAGAATATCAAAATATTGCTTCCAAAAATACATTGTGGAAAATGAGGCTCTTGCCTACCAAGAAGTTACCTTAACTTTAGTGATGTAATCCGAATTTTTTTTACGTGATAATTAATTTGAGGTTATTTTTTGTAAAGTAAAATATAAGGCCCAAGCCGTTGCTTTGTTGGCTTGGGCCTTGGGCTGGCTCTGTGAACATACAATATACAACAAACATGAAAGTAGGGTAAATGTTTCTCAACTTCATTGATTTCAGAACTATTTAGAGTAACTATTATCTCCTCCAGCAAACAGGATACAAGGATGATAATGCAACGATGAAGACGGAAATAGCTAACTGAAATAATATAGTAATTATTTCTCGTCGTCCTTAGGAGGGCCCTTCCATTTGAAGTTGTCTGCATATGACTTTACCTGCAAGCAAGTAAATAAAGAAGCAAGTAGAAAAATAACTATCAGGCCCTTACGCTGTTATCACTTAAAACTGCAACTAGACAAGAGATTCATCCAATAGCCAGAAAGTCACTGAATTAGTGAAACAAGAGTACTATACAAACCTTTGGCAACGGCGTGTGGTGCTTCTTCACCTGAAAGTGACGGTAATACGAAAAACATAAGCACACTTGGTTGCACGATCCAAAGCCGAACTAGTATTACTAGCAATGCACAAGCAAATGCTGATGAGAAACGCCCTCGTAAATTATTACTTCTCAATTGCATTTAAAACGATCTAGAGCAATCGTATCATGCATTCATGAATGTTGTTTGCCTTCCAAGCTATCACATCATCTCTCTCCTCTTTTTATCTTTAAATAACAGTTAAATACTATAATAATTCAACATTATCTCTCTCTGTCTCCTCTTCTTATCTTTAAACAATACAATACATACTATATAATAATAATACATCATCAACAATTTCATGTATAGACAGAATATACTCATGCCCACCAAATGCAACTTTAACGGTGCAACTTTAGCGAGGACCAAGTCAACTATGATTTTACTCTAACCACTCTTCTTATGCCTCGATCTAAATTGAGTCTGTTAACAAAGAGTTCGGGTGCCTCGATTTTGTTAAACCCGAAAAATACATTAATGCTAATAAGCAATAGCTTGAACACAGCTCATCCTCTTAGACAAAAACAACAAGAACTAAGAAAATCTTGTTCAGTAGGAGTACAAAATAGAAAAATAACGTACCGTATAATCCCAACCATGCCTCTCTGCGAATGCTATTGCAGCTTCTTTACTGTCAAAACTCAATCCTGCATCCCCAACATTGGCATATGGGTCTCCAGTGGATGTCCAACCCATTAAAGGGTTTTCCCATCTACATGTTACCAACAATATATGCTTATGGAGAAGACCATGGAGAAAAACTAGAACGGTCAACAAGAGAGAGTCTGGCTAGCGATAGAACCAGAAGAAAATCAAAATCAGGTGTCCTTCCTCTTATCCTTGCTTATTGAAAAAAAAAAGAGGAAATAGAATAGTACTACTAGTTAGGGAGGAAAGCATGCAGAAAAGAACGATGTGACAAATATTACGGACTAAATAAGAAGGGGGATTATTTTCTAATGAATTCTCTCTGAAAAGAAGTCGTCCCTGATAACTGAAACACCATGATAACACAATAAACTATTATGACTGCAGATGAAGACTTCATTAATTTCATATTCTTCTCATTCTCAAAGTTTATGTATTCTTACCTTCCCAAATCTTAAATTAGAATAGACAAAATCATCAAATACTTTGATATGTACATAACATAAACTGAACAAATAAGATCAGAATTTATTTACATAGAATCGTGATATGATGATATCTATCATATCGGAAAAGGGAACACACTTCTGCCTCCCGCTTCTGCCAAAATGAAAGGAGGTGGGAGACGAACAGGGCAACTGAAACTGAAATGATAAGTAGGGAAATGTTATGTTACCGCTATCTGAGGCTTATTGGAACCAATTAATTTGAGAAAAAGAAAAATCTGCACAAGCTTCGAAGTCTTGAATTGATGAGTAATAGTAATATTACCCAATTGGCTGCAAAAAGAAAGAAGCATCCCCTTTCTCTTGCTTAAAATAGCTTAAACATTCACACTTTCCGGAGTTTTGGGGGGGGTGTTAGCTTCTCAGGTATCACATGCCATAATGAACGTGGATTCAGTAACATATTGGAAAACACCATCGTTGAATTCAACTTGAATACGCCAACAAGAATACGTCTATTGTACCTAGTGGAAAGGAAAAGGGAGGAGAAGAGGAGAAAGACATACTTCTGTGTGGACATAAAATTGATTTTCCAACGGCCAACCTTTCCCGATCCTTGTTGAGAAGCCGTTCGAGCAGGTGAAAAAATCAGAACCTAATGAAACCCAAACTATGATGCTTATTGCATCACA
Organism: Orobanche coerulescens; assembly: GCA_033398695.1. Classification (NCBI taxonomy): domain Eukaryota; kingdom Viridiplantae; phylum Streptophyta; class Magnoliopsida; order Lamiales; family Orobanchaceae; genus Orobanche; species Orobanche coerulescens. The sequence goes on along the minus strand of CM065803.1, from coordinate 199,077,044 downwards.
AAAAGAGTATAATGCTTACATATATATAGGTATCCTACAACTAAAATAAATTATCTCCATAACCTGGTAAATCAAAAGGCAAAAGCTTTTTTAGGTAGACATCAAGGTAATGGTAATTAGACAGTAAAAAGGAATCTACGGAAACACAAACCCTATCATGAGAAAAATCGACTGCAGAAGGGGGAGAAATTAAAATCTCATGATTTTAAACATAATGAATTTCCAGCTAAATCTGATCGAGCCATAGATACCCAAATCACAGGAATTAATTTCACAAGCTCTTAACCACGATTAATTAAAGTCAGTTTCAAATTAAAGGGAGAACATAACTATTTCTTTTTAATAAGTCGAAAAAAAAAACTTAATTGAGCTTGAAATCGACAAAATTCATAATAATATCAAACGACCCAAAAAGAAAAACCGCAAGTATACTACCCGTCGGCGAAGATGCTCTTGAGGGATGCCGGAAACCATGCCAATCTCTCCAGATTTCACCTCCATCAAAGAATCCTCCGTAGAGAACGCTCTCGAAAGTGGAGCCAAAGCCGACCGATGAGCCTTGCCGGAATTGACCGCTAGACGTTGCAGTAAGCTTGCCATTGTCGGCGATTGATTTTGTCCAACGTTTTTGTTTTTCTTCTTTCATAGCCACGCACGGAGGTTTGGAGTCTAGCGCCTTTATCGAGCTACCCGCTCCCCTCAGCGGGTGACGTCCATATACACCCTTATATGGTACATCCCCTGTCGGATGCACTACACGTGATGTGTATGGATATTGCAGATTGATGCACTAGATGGATCATTGATCTGCACCGTCCATACACGCCACGTGTAGTGCATCCGGCAGGAGATGCATTACATGGGGTGTACCGTGGATCCAACCCCCTCAGCGGTCCGGCTCAAATATTTAATTTCGAGAGATTGTCCGATTTTTTTTAATAAATCGGCCATAATCATGACTTGCAGCTGATAGTCAAAACGGGCCCGTTGTGTGTAGGAGTGTATTTCAAAGCGAACGAACCGAAAGTGGAACGTTCGTTCGTTAAGGGTTCGGTCCGTTTAATTTGTGTTTGCATCCGATAAAAATGCAAATAATTTGTTCGTGTTCGATTCATTTTGATCGTTTATTTGTTCGTTTGTGTTCCAAAATATTAAAAAAAAGCCCAAGTACAATCAATAATAACCCAAACAGTAAAAAAGAGAGGATATATTTAGAAATTATTGATTTTGGAATAGTATGTTTTATTTTATATATATATTTACTAATTATTATAAAATTATTAATTATTTTTATTAATTATTGTAAAATTATTAATAAATATATAAAGAATCTTTGTGCGCGAAATAACGAATATATATTATCTTGTTCGTGTCGGTTCGTGTTAACGAATATATTCGCGGACTGTTCAAGTTTGATCGAACCGAGAACGCACTGAACGTTGATCGAATATTTTCGTGACTTTTCATGAATGCTGAGTTCATTTACACCTCTAGTCGTGTGAGTGCACACCCACTTATTAAATAGACTATATTCAGTATTATCATTTCAATCCGATTTGAATAAACCGGTTATAATCATCACTTGTTGCCGAGCTATCCGATACTAAAATTCTATATTAAAAAAACAAAATAGTCGATACTCATTTCATCCCACTTAAATCAAACAATACGTTAAATAATAAATAAACAAATATTTATTTATAATGGAGAAACAATACTTTAAATATTTATGCACTCGACGAAAACCACAAGATGACACACCACACAGTATATAATGGAGAAGCAATTCCACGTAATCATCATCGTGAAGAAAAATATCCAGCACAAAACGGTAAATAATTCCAGACAATAGAAACAAAATTCTCGGATATTACATTCTACTCCACTAAAATAGCCATCTCGATCGCTAAAAAATTAGCCACATTCTTCTGACATTACATCTTCTATCTCTTACCTTATGAACCACCTTCTGTCACAAAAATAGTCATCTCCATCGCTAAGGCTCGTTCCTGATACTCTTTCAAAGTAGTACACATGAGAGGAGCCATGCTCTGCCGTATATGGAGTTTCATGCGCATATCAAAGTATAATCTTGTCCGCTTCACTTCTCACTTGCTCCCGAACATAACACAACTGTTGATTATAATCGACTATAGCCTGGATTATCGACACATCCTGGGGTGTAGCCGAGAAAAGCTCAACAATCCTGCGGTCTCGGACAGGCAACGAACAATACTCTGCCTCCATGGCAGTCTTGAACTCAGCCCAAGTGGATGTACATTCTCTAGCCGCTACGAACTCCCACCAGTTTGCAGCTTCCTTATCGAGGAGGTGCGGAGCAATGGGTACCCTCCTCTCATCAGGACAAGCTACAACATCAAACGTCCTCCCCAACTGAAAGAGACAGTTCTTTCAACCTAAAGAATCAGAGGAACCTACAAAATGAGGCGGGTGCATTCTCATCACGTCTCATAGCCACTTACTAGCTCCATTATTCACGTCTGGGAGTTCATTTTGATGCGCACCCTGATTCATCTGTGCCAATTTGGTTGCCACCCACTGAAGAATGGTGGTGACTCCCACATCAACATTACCTCGTGTTGCTTGCTTCTCACCACACGACTGGTCTTCACGACCATCGGTACTAGACTGACCAGGGCTCGACAATGAACGAGTCAGCTCACCACGCTTACGGTTACTACCACGACCACGCTTACGGTTACCACCACGACCTCAGCCTCCACATCGACCTCTCGGCATACTAACAGACAACCGCTCAGTACAATGAAACACAACACGGCAAAATAATATACCAAAGTGCCAACTCAGCGCAACATATCAACATAAGGCAACAAAAAGTAACACCACAAAAATATACATTTAGGATAATTACACGAATACAAGAACTACGACCGCAATAGATGGAGCTTACGGTCGTAACTGACAGACCATACGTTAATATCAACAGAATACTTACGACCATTACTGGGTACAACCACGACCGTAACACACTACACATCATGGTAGCCAATCATTGGTAACAGTCTTTTAAGATTCCGCGAGACATTTATTTAAATAATAGTATTTTCAAATCCCTGAGTTCGTATAATTTTTCGAAATAAGATTTGAAAATACTTTTGATATCTCAGTTAGTTTTTCCAAAACTATAAACCATATATCATAAACGTCTCACTTTGAAATCATTTGCAAAACACTATTCCGGAATATCAAATTTCCTCGAAAACAACATCATCAAGATAAGATGTCACCACACAACATCATCACAAATAACTACACATATGGTATTCCGCAGCTATGCCCCTTAGCATCGACCCTCAGAGGTTCCGCTGAATCGTCCCCGGATGGGAAACCATGTCCATGATCTAGCGCCCTTAGCATAGATTCCCAGAGGTCCCTTTGAACCATCACCGAGTGGACAAACCATACATACTCGCACTAAACATTTCCACGGATCATCAATCACATCGAATAACATCATACCAGCTACAAAATAAATTCAAACCATGTAACATGTCATTTGGGTACATAACCAAAATTCCCCAACAAGAATGGTAATTTGACAAATATGTATAAACGACTTAGCCCTTACACGCAAACACTTTAGTCTAAACTCTATCGGCATCGCCTGAAGCGATACATCCACACTATACACACATTGTATCTTGACTCAATTATAAGAAATATAACTCCAAAAATGGGAGTCATTTTGCAAATCATACAATTTTCCAAAATCTGAACTTAAAATTTTATGATGGTGAAGCGCTTTTCTTTAAACACCGGGGAACTATCATCATTTCACCAGGATAAACGTTGTCATTAGTTAAAATAAGAGTTTTCATCTTTCACAACAACTTTTTTTTTTGAAAATAAAAATCATATTTTTATTTTAAAATACAAAATTTTTTATGGTGTGAAAGATTTAAAATAGTACACTCGAGTTATTCGAAAATAAGACTGATCGGCTAAAATTATTTCTAAAATCCTTTCAAACATGACAAAAGAACAATGACGGCAATATTTTACAAAATATCCAAAACACTCCAAAACACAGTTTTTAAATACCGTTATACAGTTCCATTTGAAAATACAAGGCCGGCTCGCCAAAATTCAAAGAATTTTCAAAATTCACACTGAACCACCGCTTAACCGCACCGTCAAAACATTTTAGAAAGTTTATTTTCCACAACCATACTCAAGTCTATGAAATTTCAGAAAACTATTTTCAAACACGCACACAAGTTTGTAGCAAGTAACAACAATTATCCAGAAACAATCAACTCTCAAATATATTTTTATCCGACATTCAAAACTATCAGTTTAACAAACATAACTCATGAACACCGAATTAAACACACATCAAAAGCATCTATCTGAGTTCTCAACAAACTCTAATGCTGATACGCTTTCTGGAACACATCAATGTTCAGAAATTCATAACACACTACACCACTCAGAGTTTAAACCATCAATATACTCTGATCCTTTCACGCACAATATACCACAAGTGTCAACATAGGTTTCATCTCACATCATGTACATAACAAAGTCATGAAATACAAGATAAAATATATAAAAGAGGAGACTTACATCCACAGGTCGAACAAAGATGACGGTCGCCCACGATACTAATCTCAACTGACAACATGAACGACACGAGGTGACAACGCAAACTCAACTTGTCAACCGACAACTCGAAAAATGTGACAAAAGCACGAGTCGACACGACCCAACCCGACAGCCTAGGTTTCACAATCTAAGCTCTGATACCATAAATGTAACACACTCATAAATATACCGGGAATGTCACACGCTGTAAACCCTTCTCACAAGGATCTACAAGGCTAGAAACTATCATACAACCAAATGTTTTACCGGCCGAGGTCAAACTACATAACGACATGGACTGATAAGGTCACACGACTAAATCAAACCGAATTAAAATTCCTCACAACACATACCCCACTGGGGACAAAATACAATGCAGTAGAACTAGGATACAACTCAACAATATGACGAAATAAGACTGAACTCTCTCACTCTTTATTAGTATCGTAGCTCATCATCTTCCATGTCGACCTTGTGACTGCTCCCTCAAACTCAACATACCTGAAATTCATAAAATGCATTTCCCCCATTTAAAGTGTTAGCAAATCGAATTTGCTAGTACAAGTATCTTAACCATACACGATGTAGCAAGCAAACATTAATCACGAATGATATAAGTGGGAGTATTAACGCGATTACATGTTACACTTTGCTCATTAATCCGTTTATAAACGCCGTTTGTCGGTTTGTTTATTTGTTATACAATATGAAATCATACACAACCTAAAACTAACAACATGCAGTTCATGGACCATTCCTAGAACAAAAACGTCGTAATCTAATTACATGTCTTCGGTCTTGAATCTCGTCTTCTTGAGCGGATCTTCCTCCGGTCTTCGTCATTACATATAAATTTTACATTTGAAAAATTGCATCCTATACAAATTTTCTAGTAAAATAAATAGGCCGAACAAAACAAACGATTCAAAACTAAGTTCATGAACTACATCCCCATTCAAAATTAATGCAACAATCACATTAAATAAACGGTAATTATGATTAATCTAAATATTGATCTAATCAACAAAAATTAATCCAACAATTAGAATTAATCCAATTAATTCACGTAATCATTAATTTTAATTTGTTCCGGACAAAATAAATATTTCACTAAATTAATTCTCTTAAAAATAAAATTACCATAATTATACTTTAGTCAAATTAAATTCAATTTAATTTGCGGGAAATTAATTTACCGAACGAAATATAAAAACAGAGTCGGAAAACACAAGGCCCGGGCCAAGCCCATGTCTTTAGGCCGCCAAATTTGACCAAATAGCCGACTTGTCACGGCGGCCTGGAATTTCTAAGAATTTCGAGCCAATGTCCGCCATTTTTCTAGTTCCTTTTTCGTCCCGAATCCAAAAATAATATTTTTCTAATTTTTATATTACACAATAAAATCAGTTTTTCAAAAGAAAAATAGATTTATATTGTAACATAAAATCATGAAAAATAATTTTTAGATGAATAATTAAACATCAACAACTAAAACAATTATGATTCTAAATCATAAAAAATAACCAAGCATTCCAAATGCAAATACCGAATATACGACCGCATAGACCTCGCTCCGATACCACTGTTGGGATTGGGTGATAAAAATCGAGATACGCAGCGGAAAATAAACCGGTCCAACCGGATAAAACCAAACCTCAAAACAGACCGATCAAGCATCGTATAAACGAATATAAAAATAATGAAGATAAAATTTTGATATCATACCCTCGTTGATCTTTGATAATATCTTCTTGATTCCGAGCACAACACGAATCCAATCGAACTAGCTTTTGGAAATTCCCGAGCATCGAAATCACCGTGCCTCTACGTATCATGTGCCGAAAGATGACCGAAAAATATTTTATATTTTCTTGTTCTCTGAGAACACGACTAGAATATATTTTTACAAACACTCTAAGTGATATAAACTATTTTTCTCTCAATTTTTCTCTTCATTTTTTCTCTTAGAAATGATGAAGCAAAAAATGAAAACTTCTCTCCAACTCTTAGCAAACTTACCGCTGATCCCTCACTACTCAAGGAATGAAAGATGGTGTTGTTTATAATACACAAATCATACACCTCAATTATTCAAAGAATCAAAATAGTATTAACTATACACCATATATAATTAAAGTCCCCACATCAAATAAATAAATCAAGTCAAAATTGATGATAATACACCATGTGAGGTGGGGGGGGGGGGGGCAAGGGAGGAGAAAAATTGGTTGGTTCATTTCGGTCCGTGAAACGAACCATCGTGTATCTAATCCGATAGATAAACTTTGGTACGTTTTAATATTAATCCAATTAATTAATTATATTAACAAAATAATTTCTCTAAAAAATCATATGTATAAATTAATTACCCAGTAATTTATTTAATTCACGAGACGGATTTAATTTATCAAATAAATTAAATTAGACATCCAATGTCCAATATTAACCAAGAGAGAATAAGCTAAATATAATCCGTCATCAATTCCTGTACGTTCATCTTAGTTAGCATTGGGAGGATCCAATTAGTGTTAGCACCACTTAGTCAGTCTCATGGCCCACACCGTAACCTAACTGAGAACGAATGATAGGATCATTCCAAAATCATTATGTCGTGAATACCGTATACGTATAAACCCTTCAATCATATGTCCCGGTCAAGTATTAGGGTCACGGTAAAGTTAAACCCTACTGTAACTTGACTCTATGCTTCCTGTTAATGCAAACCGAGATCATCGAGCTCTCGTGTATCAAATACAACTAGCTCTAAATGCTTTGGCCAAAGACTTATGATCTCATTTACCATTAACCGCATAGGACATTTACCTGCTCACTTACAGGAGAAAGAATAGCAAAAACAGAGAGAATGGCACACTTGAAACCAAACCAGTACAGTCTATCACCAAAGATGTAATCAAGGATTGTGTTATCAACAAGGTATGTGTGCAATGTAATTCCACACTTGACATTCATAAAATTTTCAGTTCATATCTTCACATTTTTTTATGCACATAACAGATCTTACCAGCCATAAGGGCCAAGTGGCCTGTTAATGGTTGCCAAAAGATCTTTATTCAGCAAGATAATGCAAGACCTAATATCGAGGATTCATATCTTGATTTTAGGGCTGCAGCAACTATAGATGGGTTTGATATGAGAATAGTGCATCAACCCCCCAATTCACCTGATACAATTGTCCTTGATGTTGGGATTCGGGGATAAAAATCGAGATACGCAGCGGAAAATAAACCGCTCCAACCGGATAAAACCAAACCCCAAAAACGGACCGATCAAGCATCGTATAAACGAATATAAAAATAATGAAGAAAAAATTTAAATATCATACCCTCGTTGACCTTTGATAATATTTTATTGATTCCGAGCACAACACAAATTCAATCGAACGAGCTTTTAGAAATTCTCGAGCACCGAAATCACCGTGCCTCTACGTATCACGCGCCGGAAGATGACCGAAAAATATTTTATATTTTCTTGTTCTCTCATAACACGGCTAGAAGAAAATATATTAAGCTTACTTATAATTTTACAAAAACTCTAAGTGATGTAAACTATTTTTCTCTCAATTTTTCTCTTCACTTTTTCTCTTAGAAATGATGAAGCAAAAAATGAAAACTTCTCTCCAACTCTTAGCAAACTTACGGCTGATCCCTCACTACTCAAGGAATGAAAGATGGTGTTGTTTATAATACACATATCACACACCTCAATTATTCCAAGAATCAAAATAGTATTAATTATACACCATGTATAATTAAAGTCCCCGCATCAAATAAATAAATCATCAAGTCAAAATTGATGATAATACACCATGTGAGGTGGGGGGGGGGGGCAAGGGAGGAGAAAAATTGGTTGGTTCATTTCGGTCCGTGAAACGAACCATCGTGTATCTAATCCGATAGATAAACTTTGGTACGTTTTAATATTAATACAATTAATTAATTACCCAGTAATCAATTTAATTTACGAGACCGATTTAATTTATCAAATAAACTAAATTAGACATCCAATGTCCAATATTAACCAAGAGAGAGTAAGCTAAATATAATCCGTCGTCAATTCCTATACCGCGACTCTCTAGGTTCGTCTTAGTTAGCATTGGGAGGAACCAATGAGTGTTAGCACCACTTAGCCAGTCTCGTGGCCTACACCGTAACCTAACTGAGAACGAATGATAGGATCATTCCAAAACCATTATGTCGTGAATACCGTATATGTATAAACCCTTCAATCATATGCCCCGGTCAAGTATTAGGGTCACGGTAAAGTCAAACCCTACTGTAACTTGACTCTATGCTTTCTGTTAATGCAAACCGAGATCATCGAGCTCTCGTGTATTAAATACAACTAGCTCTAAATGCTTTGGCCAAAGACTTATGATCTCATTTGCCATTAACCGCATAGGACATTTACCTGCTCACTTACAGGAGAAAGAATTATATCCCGGTATTCAGTAGAGACTGCTACTTGCCCACTAAGTTGCATTTCAAGGTTGACCCCACCCATCGGCGATTGGATCGAACTACTCTAATGACTAGCTTAATGTCACAAGCACATCTCCTACTGAAACCTCAAGTCAAAGGTCCACGTATACGTGTCACAACCTTTCAATTCAGTCATTGACAAACCCTGAGTGATATCCATGTGACCAAATCGAGGTGAGTCGTGTTCGAGTATACTAATCTCATTAGCATACCTATAACGTGTGCTCCCACTAACTCTTAGTGAAGACAAGCACTCTACATGTCAAAGTACACGTTATATAAATCTTGGCTAAACTTAATGCCCAATTAAGTTTTATCGACTTGCGAACTTAGTTAAGCATTCGAGCTCTAAACACTTCCAGTGCCTATATCCTTATCTCCATAAGGAGTAGAAAATTTGCTTTCAAATGCAAGGACTATTATTTTATATACCAAATCACAATGCCAGTGATATACAATAATATAGAAATAATAATTGTCTTATTAAAAATATTCATAATTACAATACACATGCTCTCACTCTCTCATCCTCTGAGTGGCATTCGAGGGCATATTCCTAACACTTGATTTGGGGTGGTTTCACTCTATTCAAAGTTTACAAGTTCAGTCAGCAACCTACAATGTTGACCAATTGGTTGCTGCTGTTGTTGAATCATATCAGCAACTATCACCATTTAAGTTGAATAAAGTGTCCTTAAGTTTGCAAACATGTATGGTTGAGATCATGCAAGGGAGGGGACACAACAGATACAAAATCCCCCATATGAGAAAGGATGCTTTGATGAGACTTAATGAACTTCCTACAGACTTAGAAGTTCCAATCAGTTTGATTGATGAATGCACATGACTTAGTTGCATGCAAATGATTCCATCAACAATGTGGAATTGTTGATGGGGCAGTTGGGATATCCATTTTACCAACAGGGGCTAATGGAGCAGTTAGGCTTCATGCATATTGTTGAAGATTGAAAAGATGCAGATAAAGTAAGAATGAGAAGATGCAAATTGTTAAAGGAGAAGATGCAGATTTTTGAAGGTGGATTTTTAAAGATGGAGCAGATGCAGTAAGTAAGAATCTAAGTACAGTTTTTGAGTTTTATTTCTATAAAACATGAGTGCATTCAGTTTGGCAAAATGTTTAAGGTGTAAAAGTCTTCAATTTTTTGTAATCATTTTGAATCATGAGAGATAACAAAAATCTCACATATGGAGGTCGAAAGAACGAGGGTAGGGGACTCTTCAACAGCTGCAGAGTGTGCAGATTAAAAGGATCTTCCCAACCTCGGAGCTTTGCTATATCCACCAGATCTAAGTCAGAATCATCACCTTCGGGGGGCTCCTCCACAAAAGACACCGAAGAATTCCACGGCGCCGGCAGATCGGGGAGGATGAATGACTCGTCGCTTTCCACAGGAGATGGATTTGGAACAGGAGTAAAAGGTCAGTAGGGTAGAGATGGAAGACAATCGAGGGAGTCGAGGGAGTAGTCGGCCGGTGAGGTAGGGCTTGATGCCATCTAAATCAGAAATACAGAGTGAGAGAGAGAGAGAGATGGATTTTGGGCTCTCTAATCAAGTCAACAATTGGATTAGAGGGAGCACTAATCCTTACCAAATGAGGAAATGGGCCAACAATAAAAAAACAGCCCAAAGAGGGAAAGTGGCCAACAATTAAAAAATGGAGGGAGTATATAATAGTGTTGTGTCTTCAGACACTGCTTTAACTCTCTCTCTTTTTAAATGATATTTTCTTAATTTTCGGTTCTTATTTATCTAATATCTTGAATTTCATATTCAGATACTGATATATAAATTATAAACATGTTTTGTAGATTCTATAATTTTCAAATTTATACATAAAAATTAATTTTTAATCTTTTGTCCTTTACCCTATTTATTCTTAATTTTTATTTTGTTATTTTCAGATTCTTATTGAGATGGATCCAATTATTATAGCACCTTTATTTGATTATTTAAAATATTTTATAAGAATAAGGTCAAGTAATTAACGGGTATTGAAACAGAAATAGGTAATAAAGTCATATTTCAATTGAGTTTGGGATGGATATAAGTATATAATATTTGAATGTGCTTGAGTGGTACCATACCCTCATTTTTTTCAGGCATTAGTGCATTACTATATGAGTTTGGAATGAAAATAAATAGTAAAATTACATTTTAATCGGGTTTGAGAAAAGTATGAGTATATGCTGAACTACGTGACATTTTTTAATTTTTGTATTTTTGTTTATCCAAAACCTTCTATCCCACATCGGTCTTGAATGAGCCTCCACCGATTGGAGAACTAAATAAATATACTTATGTTTCAGGAGAAAGTAAAAGACAGTAAATATGAGTCAATCAATTGTATTCATAACACTGATAGAGGGCCTTTATATAGGCATTACAATGAGAGTCCTTCCATACATAGGATTCCTAGATAAGGTAAGACATCTAATAGGATCCTACTACCTCTAGAAGGATCTAGAACCTTCCTTCTTTGTGTCCCCTACAACCAGTATTAGGTAAGACACCAATAAAGGAAGGATATCCCGGAACACTCTCCCTGTGTCGAGCACTGATACTATCATGGTGCATAAGAGGTTGCCTCGGTAAAAAACCTTTCCAAGTCAAACAAAACCCCATGGGAAAAACAAAGACTTGGTGAGGAAAAAGAGTACAACGCACCAACTACAGATGTCAGAATCATGTGAAGTATACTCCCCCTGAGGTATACATGACAGCTCATCCCAACGAGCTATCATTAGTTGAGCTCGGATAATCGACACATGCCAATGCTTCTCACAAGTTTCTCAAATGTAGATTTTAGCAGAGACTTAGTGAACAAGTCTGCGATATTCTCATCGGAACTCACTTGTTTCACTTCGATATTCAGCATTTTCTGCTGTTGCTGATTATAAAAGAACTTCGGCGCGATATGCTTGGTATTGTCACCCTTAATGAAACCTAACTTCATCTGCTCAATGCATGCCGCATTGTCCTCAAAGATGCAAGTAGGGGTTGCTGTAGTGGGCTCTAATCCACAAGTTCCTTGTATATGGTCTATGACTGACCGAAGCCAAATGCACTCCCTTATGGATTCGTGTAATGCAATTATCTCTGCATGGTTCGAGGAAGTAGCAACGAGGGTCTGCTTGGTAGATCGCCAAGATATCGCCGTATTCCTAATGGTGAACACATAACCAGTTTGGGAACGTCCTTTATGCAGGTCAGAGAGATAAGAGGCATCAGCAAATCCAACTAACATTTTGTTAGGATTCTCTGCATAGGGGGTAAGCTTGCTCGCATTAGCACTTCTGGTAGTCAAGCTGCCATGCTTAGCTGCAATATCATAGGAAGATCGACGGTCGGTATGCATCTTCTTAACCTCAACAATTCCTTTCGGAATACCGCTCTCTCTTGCGTAGGGAAAGAACAATCCAAGATCACTGGAGCCTTTCAAGTATCGAAAGATGTGTTTTACTCCATTCCAATGCCTTATCGTGGGAGCGGAGCTAAATCTCGCAGATTTACAGAGAATGCGATGTCTGGGCAAGTATATTGAGCCAGATACAACAACGCACCGATTGCGCTAAGGTACGATGTTTCTGCTCTAAGGACCTCTTCATCCTCCTCTTTAGGACGAAACGGATCCTTGTTCATTTCCAGACTTCGACCAACCATGGGGGTAGCAAGAGGATGTGCCTTGTCCAAACTAAATCGCCTGAGCATTTTCTGGACATAGGCAGATTGATGAATGAGTATACCATCATCTCGATGTTCTAGCTCTAAGCCGAAGCAGAATCGATTCCTCCCCAGGTCTTTCATCTCGAATTTGGATTTAAGGTAGCGGGCCGTTTCATTGACCTCATCTATGGTACCGATAACATTCATATCATCTACATAGACGGCTACAATCACGAATCCTGTATCTATTCTTTTCACAAAATACATGGGCAGATATCACTGTTCTCGTATCCCTTCCCAACCAAGTATTCACGTAGGCGGCTGTACCACATCCTTCCGGATTGTTTCAACTCATACAGTGAACGATGCAGTTTCACAGCGTAAGCGCTCTGCGGCATAGAGCTACTTGATTTGGGTAACAAAATCCCTTTGGGGACTTTCATATAAATATCCGTATCTAGATCCCCATAAAGATATGCTGTAACCACATCCATAAGCTGTATATTCAGTTTTTCGGACACTACCAAACTGACTAAGTAGCAGAAAGTGATGATGTCCATAATGGGAGAATATTTCTCCTCGTAATCAATGCAGGGCGCTGCGAGAAGCCTTGGGCAACTAGTCTCTCTTTGTAACGCATGACCTCATTCTTATCATTGCGTTTACGAACAAAGACCCACTTATGTCCAACTGGTTTAACGCCCAGGGGTACTGGCTCGATTCGGCCAAATACCTCACGTTTAGCCATTGAGTCTAGTTCAGCTTGCATTGCATCTTTCCATTTTGGCCAATCGGCTCGTCATTGACATTCAGCAACCGAGCGCGGCTCAGCATCGCCGTCTTCAATAATTTCTTGAGCGACGGAGTAGGCAAAAGCATCATTGACTAGCGTGGACGACCTGTCCAATAGTACGTATTCACTCATACATTGCATCGAGATTTCTTTATTCTCTGACATCAACAAAGTTTCAGACGCATCCGTCGATTGTTCCATTGTTGATTCGAGGACATATTCGTAGTCAGAGATAATCTCGTGTGACGGAGTCACTGTGTCGATAATGAGAGGATTTTGTGCCTCCGTTCCTCTTCTCTTTCGAGGTTCGGTATCCTTTATACCCACTGGCCTCCCCCTCTTTCGAGCAGGGATAAGAGCAGCCGAAGTAGCCGTACCACCACTAAGGTCGATGCCGGGGGCATCATTCCTTTGGGAGGCTGAACCTTGCCCTATAACTGGGACTTATAACCTTGCAGGAATATTCGCAGCGGGAATGGTAGATCTTGTCACTTTCGCAGTATCAGTAAAGCTGTCGGGCATCAAATCCGCAACTTTCTGAAGACTGAGAATACGTTGCACTTACAGCTCGGATTGAGCCGTGCGGGGATCTTGATGAGGTAAGGAGGGAGCACACCAGAAAATTTCCTGGCGTTCAACCGAAATCGTTCAATTCCTCTCTCCCCTAACGACGGGAAGTTTGTCTCATCAAAGTGACAGTCTGCAAATCTTGCAGTAAATAGATCTCCTGTCAAAGGTTCCAAATAGCGGATAATTTTAGGCGATTCATAGCCAACGTATATACCTAATCGTCTTTGCGGACCCATTTTAGTACGCTTTGGAGGTGTAATTAGCACATAGACTGCACAACCAAAAATGCGTAAGTGTGAAATATCAGGCTCATATCTAGTTACCAACTGGTACGCACTAAACGGTTGATTGGTATTGGGTCGAAAGCGAATAAGTATATCCGCATGCAAAATTGCATAACCCCAGGCAGAAATCGGCAAATTGGTGCTGTAATATCCGCAATTTTCGATTTTCGGTAAATTTCTTTTTTCGGCCGAAGTCCGTTTTGACGACTCGCTCATGACCGTTTCGTCATTCTGAGAATGATTAATTCTACACTTTTTGACTTCCGAGTTCGTTTCGGAATTGTTTTGTTGAGTTCCGTGCTTTTTAACGACTTTTCCGCACTTGAGTTCGGTTCTTGTGAATCTCGTTCGAAACTGCTGTTTCGAGTTTCCCGTAAGTCCGTTTAACTTTGTTAGACGTGTTGTGAACTTCGGTTTGGTTAATCGATCACGTATCGTGATTTCCGGGCGTTTTGGGCCATTTTGTAATTTCTTGAAAGTTACGGGTATCCGTATCTGGAATTGTTGTCTCGACCCGTTTCTTGGTCGCGCATGATTAATTATGGTATTATGTTTTCATTTCGGGCCGTTGATGTTGTCCGCGAACTTTTCGTCGTGTTCGTTCCGTATGTTTTCGGAAATCGGAGCCCTGGTGGTCGGGTATTGGCCGGACGGCTATGGATCGCCGGACGATTGGGCACCGCCGGACAAAGTGCGCGAGAACGGGCGTAGCGTACGCCATCTTGTCGGAAGGCTGCGCTAACCGGCAGTGTAGCGCACGCTATCGGGTGGCCTAGCGCACGCCATCGGCCCGGGCGGAGGGATTACGAGATTCTCGACTCGGCCAGATCGGCAGTAGCGCACGCCATCGCCGGCCGAGCGCACGCTAACCGGAAGGTAGCGCCGCCACGGCCGACTGCGTCGTTACTCAGGTAGTTTGTTAGTCCAGCTGGCTACCGGACAGCCGGGCTAGCGCGCGAAGCTTCCGGCCGTAGCGCACGCTAGCGGTCAAGCGACGAGTCATGGTCGGCGGACTGGTCGGTGGTGCCAGTCATGCGGGCCATGGCCGAGAGTGCTCGGCCGGATCGACGATAGCGCACGCTAGTCCGGGAAGGCTAGCGCACGCTAGTTCCTACCAAGATATATATGATGCACTCACCACTTTTCCCTTCGTTTTTCATTTCCTTCCTTCTCCGTCCGCGGCTGGCGATTCATGGGCGACGAAGCCATGTTGTTTAACAACAAATCCATGAAGTTCTTGAGTTCATAACATCAATCAATCATCCGTTATCATCCTTTGATCCAGCGAATCAAGGTAATCTTCCTTAGAACCCTAATTTCGTGAATTTGGGGGGTTTTTGCATTTTTCGTCCGATTCGTTCCGTGTTGTTGATTAATTCATGATGGGTATGATTAATCTTAGTAGTATTCTTGTGTTTAACATCATTTAATCCATTGTTCTTCGTCGAATCAAAGTATATTTCTTGATTTCCTTCGAACTGACTTTTTGGGGGATTTGTCCCCGATCTCGTTTTTCATCCGTTTTCGATGGATCGATTATGGTTAAATGATGTTGTTAAACATATTCTATGGATTGTATATCCATATTTCAACTTGGAATTCCGTTTTCGTGATTTGACGGAACGAATCGTGTTCTTGGCCGTTTTGGGGGAAATCCTTGAACTTTCGTCATTCGTTCTTTGAATTCAACGGCTTTGAGTCGTGTTATGGAATTCATTTCATTGTTATTATTGTCCTTCGTAGTTTATGACGTGAGTTGGCGATCGGTGGAGTCGGCGGGTTCGTAATCGGTTCGTGTCAACCTACTTTGGTCGATTCTCCGCGTTGTTCTTATTCGAGGCAAGTACCTTGTGCATACTTTTCTTGTTTTGTGGATATGATGATTGGTCATCGTCTTGGTTTATTTGTTTGTTTGAAATGAGTTTTCAAAAGATTTGGTTAGCCTTGTTAAAGGCCCTCTTTCAAAACCGTGAGTGTTTTGTGATTGGTGTGATTCGTGAACGAGTATGTGAATCTTATGGATATGTTTGGTGTTGGTGATGCACTTGGTATTTGCGTGTGGATGTATATTGTTTCATTTCGGTGCATTGTGGTTTGACGTGTTGTTTTACTGAGTGTTTGATGCCTCTGGGTGAATTGTTTGGATATCCTTGGTGTGATATGTTACTCGTGCTTGAGATTATTTCGCTAGCCAGCTCGGGGGGTCCGACGGGATCACGGAGTGGGATTCGTGGCTTCGTCCCGGTCCTAGGTGACGTGTGGTGCTTGAGTATTTTGCTAGCCAGCTCGGGGGGTCCGACGGGATCACAGAGTGGGATTTGTGGCTTCGTCCCGGTCCTAGGCGATGCGTGTACATGTTTTGTGAATGTGTTTGCTCACCTCGGGAGGGTTCGACGGGACCACGGAGGGAATTCCAATGGCTTCGACCTGGGTTCACGAGTGAAACTTCACCGCTACGTGTGTATATTTTGTGATTTTTTTCGCTCACCTCGGGAGGGTCCGATGGGATCACGGAGGGAATTCCATTGGCTTCGACCTGGATTCACGAGTGCGGTTGCTTATGTTTTGTGAATGTGTTTGCTCACCTCGGGAGGGTTCGACGGGGCCACGGAGGGAATTCCATTGGCTTCGACCTGGATTCACGAGTGAAACTTCACGGGTGCGTGTGTATTTTATGTCCGTCGAGGACGCATGACGTGGGTTTTTAACCTTGTGTATTATGGTTGGTTTTATTTGCGAAAACAAAACCTTTGGGCTGTGACCCTGTTAATTTTTGGAAAGCGAAGGATTCGGTAATCCTAAATTGTCTCCTACTAAAACTCTCGATGGCAATTCAAACTGTTTTATAAATAGTTTTCCCTTGATTTGTGACCTTTCGGTTTTAGAATGTTTTACCAAACTCTTGCCTCGGGAAGTACTTTTCGTCACGTTTGGATTTTTAAGGATTCCTGGTTATTGTTATTCGTGAAATGTGAATTGTATGGCTCGTATTTGCACTTTGTTCTTGCACTAGCAAAACAGTGGAGTTTTGCTAACCCCCGAGTATTCGGGGGGTGGATGTCTATTTTTGCATTCAGGTTTTGGAGCATAGCACAGGGTTGGCACGAAGGAGGATGAAAGATGAACGATACTAATCACACGAGGATCCGTTGATGTCGTATTGGTCTAGTTGTATTTTCTTTTCTGCTGCAGTATCTTTTCCCCGTTGTACGGGAGCTTATTGTATTTTGACCCCTGCGTGGGTAAGTGTTTGAAATAGAGTTGTATGTTATTGTTGAAAGACCAAATCGGTCTACTGAGTCATTTTAGCCTTAAAGGCGATGTTTAGATGTTTGATTTTAGTTATCAGCCTGGTAGATTCTCGAGGAGAGGGTCTACGGCGTGTAATATCCCTGAGTGGATTGAGGGTGTTACAGAATGGTATCGGAGACTAGGTTGTGGAAACCTAGGCTGTCGGGTCAGTAGTGTCTGTTGAGTTTTGTTTCGTCGGATTTTATCTGACGGAGTCGTGTCGCGACGCGTCGTTTGAGTTTGTTGGTCGTGATTAGTATCGTGGGGCGATCATCATCTTCGTGCGACTTGTGGCTGTAAGTCTCCCTTCTTTGTGTTGTGCCTCGTGTGACACGAGCTATTTTTAAGATTTATTTGTTAAGTGACGGAATCCTCTTATGGATTTTGATTTCTTGATATGTGGTTATTTGACCCTCATATTTCGTTTATGTGTGGAGTAGTGTTGCTGGATTGTGCATGTTTGACTTTATTTCTTTTATCCGCTGCGTGAGTTCTTTTGTAATAGCTTTCGGTATTTTACCGACTGAGTTTTATTTCGAAAATCAATTCCATTAACCGAGTTTTTGATATTATGGTCTTGATCATTTTAGCGAAATTCTTATGACGGTATTTAACATTTTGTAAATGGATTTTGTAAGTCTTTGAAACATTACCGTCATCGGCCTTTTTGGCGTTTTTGTAAATGGTTTTTAGCCTGGTGGGTTCCGACGCGGGATCCACGGCGCTATAAAGTTTTGTGTAATTACCTGAAATTTTTGGGCATTCTAGCCCATTGAATTATCTTTGAAAACCTTGAGTATCTTAGAAAATAAATTTTGAGACGTACTTTTAAAATGAATTATTTTCTCGTGGTACTTCCAAGGTGCCACAACATGTTTCAAAATTCTTCTACCTCGAGGACCAAAATGCTTTGAGATATTTTCAATGTTTTAGAAACACTTTTATTTAGACCCGAGGGTCGAATATTTTGAAAGTTTTCACTAAGAGAAAGTGTCCTCATTTTTATCAAATGCGAAAGGTTCTCCAAAGTCTCGATAACGATGTTTTACGTTTGTACTTTTTTGAAAGGTGATACTCAAGATGAACCAGTGTTCTTCTAAATTATTTTCAAAATGAGGTTTTCATTTTTAAAACCTATCCATTCTCATTTGAGGGCTGGGTATGTATGTATGATGTTCGCATTGTCATTTTGATATTTGCTCCTGAGTATGATCGAATTGGTGGTGTGAGCGTTGAGTCGTTTTCCACACATTTTTTGTGTTAGCCCTCTGTGAGAGACGGGATGTTGGTGTTGAATGTTGTCACCTCGTGGTGATTTCTGCGTTGTCGCGCATGTGCGAGCTATTAGAGCTTGGTTTTGTATGACCGTGTGCATCGGTGATGGTTCCGTTATGTGTCGGTTGTTTAATGTCTTGTTACCTTGCTCCCGTTTTTATGAATTTCGTGGACGAGGTCGGAGGTAACACCCGTACTGTTTTGACTTCGGTATTTTCTCTTCCTCTAGTCTATCGATTCGCTCATGTTCGTTGATACTTTATGAACTTGTTCTGTATTTCGGTTTCATCGTCCGAACGAGCTGTGATCTTATTGTGGGTCGATCTGGTTATCGATGTGACTTTTTCGGGTTCAGTTCGAATCTTGTGAACCTTGTTCGGGAGTGACATCATCGGGTTCGATTAGTTCTTTTATTCGAAGTGGATCGGATTTGGAACTCTTGTGTTTTTGACTCAGTCGACTCATTATGTTCGTTGACATTTCTGAGCTTGTCCTGCCCCTTGCTTTTGTTGATCGAACGAGTGTGGTATTGTTTTGGAATAACTCGTTTGTCGCTGTGACTTTTCAATCGCTATTCCCTTTCTTGTGGATCTTATGGGAATGCAGGTCTTGTAGTTCTCACTAGATCATCCTGGGAGTTGTTGTTTGAATTTTATTATCCTTCGTGTTTCGGACATGATTGTTCGATCTTTGTTGTCTCGATCGTTTGCTTGTTCGGTTTTTGTTCTCGTTTCGTGATTGTTGAGCATTCAGGCTCCTTCATAATTCCCTTAAGTTCGGGAAATTAGTCTCTTTTTCGATCTTCCAACCCTTGGGCGGTGGGATTCCGCATTTGTTCAGCGGTTGGCTCGCGTTTTGATTGATGTACCGTTGGGTTGGTCAATCATATTGATTTTCGTTCGTTGTGTTTTGTGATTGTCGGATAATTGACTTGGCTATATTATCCGTTTGATGACGCTTGTCATTTGTTGGTTTTATTATATCCCTAGCCGCGACGTTGTGTTGGTCGCCGTGGAGCGTGTTTTCACGCCGTATATTCCTTTGCACTGTTTGTAACATTTCGCCGTTGGGCGTTAGTTACGCATTCTTGTGTATCTCGTTGAGTTTTTCCTGGCGGAATATTTCTTCTCCCTACTTGTTTTAAGTTTCGGGACGAAACTTCTTTTAAGGAGGGTAGAATGTAATATCCGCAATTTTCGATTTTCGGTAAAAAAAATTTTTCGGCCGAAGTCCGTTTTGACGACTCGCTCATGACCGTTTCGTCATTCTGAGAATGATTAATTCTACACTTTTTGACTTCCGAGTTCGTTTCGGAGTCGTTTTGTTGAGTTCCGTGCTTTTTAATGACTTTTCCGCACTTGAGTTCGGTTCTTGCGAATCTCGTTCAAAACTGTTGTTTCGAGTTTCCCGTAAGTCCTTTTAACTTTGTTAGACGTGTTGTGAACTTCGGTTTGGTTATTCGATCAAGTATCGTGATTTTCGGGCGTTTTGGGCCATTTTGTAATTTCTTGAAAGTTACGGGTATCCGTATCTGGAATTGTTGTCTCGACCCGTTTCTTGGTCGCACATGATTAATTATGGTATTATGTTTTCATTTCGGGCCGTTGATGTTGTCCGCGAACTTTTCGTCGTGTTCGCCCGTGACGCTTTCTAAATCGGTCGCCGAGCCCCGTGGTCGGGTATCGCCGACGGCTATGGATCGCCGGACGACAGGGCACCGCCGGACAGTGCGGCAGAACCGGCGTAGCGCACGCCATCGCCGGAAGGTCGCGCGCTAACCGGCAGGTGTAGCGCACGCTATCGGGTGGCCTAGCGCACGCTATCGGGCCTGGGCAGAGGGATTCTGAGGTTCTGGACTCGGTCAGGATCGGCAGGTAGCGCACGCTACTGTCGGTCGTAGCGCACGCTAACCGGCAGGGGTAGCGCACGCTGCCGGCCGACCTGCGTACGTTACCTGGGTAAGTTTGTTAGTCTAATGGCTACTGGACAGGTCGGCTAGCGCGCGCAGGCTTCCGGCCGTAGCGCACGCTAGCGGGGGTCGGGCGGACGAGTCATGCTCGGCAGAATTGGTCGGTGGTGCCAGGTCATGCGGGCCATGTCCGAGAGTGCTCGGCCGGTACTGGCCGATAGCGCACGCTAGTCCGGGAAGGCTAGCGCACGCTAGTTCCAGCCCAGTATATATATGACAGACCAGCCACTTTTCCCTTCGTTTTTCATTTCCTTCCTTCTCCGTCCGCGGCTGGCGATTCATGAGCGACGAAGCCATGTTGTTTAACAACAAATCCATGAAGTTCTTGAGTTCATAACATCAATCAATCATCCGTTATCATCCTTTGATCCAGCGAATCAAGGTAATCTTCCTTAGAACCCTAATTTCGTGAATTTGGGGTTTTTTGCATTTTTCGGCCGATTCGTTCCGTGTTGTTGATTAATTCATGATGGGTATGATTAATCTTTGTAGTATTCTTGTGTTTAACATCATTTAATCCATTGTTCTTCGTCGAATCGAAGTATATTTCTTGATTTCCTTCGAATTGACTTTTTGGGGGATTTGTCCCCGATCTCGTTTTTCATCCGTTTTCGATGGATCGATTATGGTTAAATGATGTTGTTAAACATATTCTATGGATTGTATATCCATATTTCAACTTGGAATTCCGTTTTCGTGATTTGACGGAACGAATCGTGTTCTTGGCCGTTTTGGGGGAAATCCTTGAACTTTCGTCATTCGTTCTTTGAATTCAATGGCTTTGAGTCGTGTTATGGAATTCATTTCATTGTTATTATTGTCCTTCGTAGTTTATGACGTGAGTTGGCGATCGGTGGAGTCGGCGGGTTCGTAATCGGTTCGTGTCAACCTACTTTGGTCGATTCTCCGCGTTGTTCTTATTCGAGGCAAGTACCTTGTCCATACTTTTCTTGTTTTGTGGATATGATGATTGGTGATCGTCTTGGTTTATTTGTTTGTTTGAAATGAGTTTTCAAAAGATTTGGTTAGCCTTGTTAAAGGCCCTCTTTCAAAACCGTGAGTGTTTTGTGATTGGTGTGATTCGTGAACGAGTATGTGAATCTTATGGATATGTTTGGTGTTGGTGATGCACTTGGTATTTGCGTGTGGATGTATATTGTTTCATTTCGGTGCATTGTGGTTTGACGTGTTGTTTTACTGAGTGTTTGATGCCTCTGGGTGAATTGTTTGGATATCCTTGGTGTGATATGTTACTCGTGCTTGAGATTATTTCGCTAGCCACTGGGGTCCGACGGATCACGGAGTGGGATTCGTGGCTTCGTCCCGGTCTGGCGACGTGTGGTGCTTGAGTATTTCGCTAGCCACCGGGGTCCGACGGGATCACGGAGTGGGATTTGTGGCTTCGTCCCTGGCCCCAGCGATGCGTGTACATGTTTTGTGAATGTGTTTGCTCACCTCGGGAGGGTTCGACGGGACCACGGAGGGAATTCCAATGGCTTCGACCTGGGTTCACGAGTGAAACTTCACCGCTACGTGTGTATATTTTGTGATTGTTTTTCGCTCACCTCGGGAGGGTCCGATGGGATCACGGAGGGAATTCCATCGCTTCGACTGGATTCACGAGTGCGGTTGCTTATGTTTTGTGAATGTGTTTGCTCACCTCGGGAGGGTTCGACGGGGCCACGAGGGAATTCCATCGCTTCGATCCGGATTCACGAGTGAAACTTCACGGGTGCGTGTGTATTTTATGTCCGCCGAGGACGCATGACGTGGTTTTTAACCTTGTGTATTATGGTTGGTTTTATTTGCGAAAACAAAACCTTTGGGTCGGACTCGTTAATTTTTGGAAAGCGAAGGATTCGGTAATCCTAAATTGTCTCCTACTAAAACTCTCGATGGCAATTCAAACTGTTTTATAAATAGTTTTCCCTTGATTTGTGACCTTTCGGTTTTAGAATGTTTTACCAAACTCTTGCCTCGGGAAGTACTTTTCGTCACGTTTGGATTTTTTTAAGGATTCCTGGTTATTGTTATTCGTGCAATGTGAATTGTATGGCTCGTATTTGCACTTTGTTCTTGCACTAGAAAAACAGTGGAGTTTTGCTAACCCCCGAGTATTCGGGGGGTGGATGTCTATTTTTGCATTCAGGTTTTGGAGCATAGCACAGGGTTGGCACGAAGGATGATGAAAGATGAATGATACTAATCACACGAGGATCCGTTGATGTCGTATTGGTCTAGTTGTATTTTCTTTTCCGCTGCAGTATCTTTTCCCCGTTGTACGGGAGCTTATTGTATTTTGACCCCTGCGTGGGTAAGTGTTTGAAATAGAGTTGTATGTTATTGTTGAAAGACCAAATCGGTCTACTGAGTCATTTTAGCCTTAAAGGCGATGTTTAGATGTTTGATTTTAGTTATCAGCCTGGTAGATTCTCGAGGAGAGGGTCTACGGCGTGTAATATCCCTGAGTGGATTGGGGGTGTTACAGGTGCGCAATACCAATGCTCGGGCGATAAGCTATAACCGCTTAATCATAGCCTCAGCAAGGCCATTCTGCGAATGAATATGGGGGACGGGATGTTCAACTTCAATACCAATCGACATGCAATAGTCGTCAAAATACTTTGACGTAAACTCACTAGCGTTGTCCAATCTTAATGACGAGATTGGAAAGTCGGGGTGGTTAGCCCGTAACTTGATGATTTGTGCTAGGAGTTTAGCAAATGTAGCATTTCTTGTGGATAGCAGAGCGACATGTGACCATCGCGTCGATGCATCAACCAGAACCATAAAGTATCTGAATGGTCCGCACTCTGGTTGAATAGGTCCACAAATGTCCCCTTGAATTCTTTGTAAGAAGCGAATATTTTGTGTTGAGTCTTTAGCAAAGGACGAAGAAGGTATCAACTTTGCTAGTGAACAGGCTTTACAAAACGATTTATGGGCATTGAAAATTGCCACGAAAGCCTCGGGATTTACAAAAGATGCACCGTCAACCTTATCAGGGCGTGCGATCTTTAATCCCGGTGATACGGTATCAGACTCACTCACATTAATGCTGATATCGAGTGGTGCTTCCAATCATTTTCTGGACTTGAAAAACGGATGACTGTGTGAGCTTTTCAAAATGCGAATCATCATATCACGTCCAGGGTGACCGAGTCGGTCATGCCATAGTTAGTATGCTTCGGAATCACAAAGTTCGTGACTCACAGCGTAGGATTCAATAACCTTTATTGTAGTCTGGTATAAACCACTACTTAGACTCATAATTTTCTCGAGAACGTGGCGTCTTCCGCATTCTGCCAGAGTAACACACAAAAATTCTATCCCATTCTCACAGTGTGTATCAAGGTGATAACCGTTGGCACTGATGTCCCTAAAACTTAACAAGGTTTGGTTTGCTCTTGGGGCATAGAGAGCATTTGTGACATTAATATGCGTACCATTAGGTAGCAAGAAATGAGCAGGTCCCCTCCCTTGAATTACTTGGGAGGAACCAATCATTGTTGTCACTGAGGATATATAAGGCACAATATCCTTAAATAATTGCCTATTCCGAAGAATAGTGTGGGTTGTTCCACTATCAGCAAGGCACTCAATTTCGCCATGAGACATCTACAATAAGATATGAAACTCGATTAGTCTTGTGATTAAAGACATAGCAAAAACTCATTAACTTCGAGTTTGGGGAAATTCAACCAAGTTGGTTAGGATCAAAGTTAGCACAATCGCTGGAAATAATTTCCACTTAGCTTGACCTTTGTTCAATAAAACAGCAATAACTTCTTCGTTAAGAAGACTATGAACGAACGGTCAGTTCTTATGGAAACTAGACTTCCGTATCTTTCTGTCCATAGGTCGTGCACTTTCTGGATCATTAAACTCAGATCTCAGTGCTCGTTTCAAGTTGCTATTTTGGTATTTCCCTATTGTTGAGTGCTAGAGCAAGGTTGAAACCTTTTTCAAAGGCATTATTGTTGATACAATACTATGGCAATATGGCCATAGGAGCGTTTAAACACTTCAAAACGCATCGGGGTGTTCGATTTATATCTCAACTAATGATCCTTTCGGTAACTCCAACTTGGTAGACTTGTAGAGAAAGTAGGAATGTCGGTACAACTAAGGCTGTTTAAAAACCAGTGATTCCGTTTGAACTTTCAAAGCATAAACAAATACCAAGGAGGATGCGCCTAGTCTTAATCAAAAGTTTTGATGAAATCCACCAAGGTATCAAATTAACCAAGCAATTCTTTACTGAGCAATTATTTTGTGATAAACTAAATATGCTTTTGAAGGGAAAAATAAAATTCGTTTTTGCACAATCACAGCAAATTTATTACATTAATAGAAAATCTCAAAGTAGTTCTCGAAAGAAAACTAGAAACAAGACAAAACATAACCAAAGCGTAAAAACTAGTCAAACTACAATGATCTAGTCAAAGTCAGCAATATCCAAATGTTGGTATTTGTCCGCAATGGTGAGAGGAGGGATCTCAATATGGTTCACCTCCGTATTCTCATTATCTTCCTCCATGTAATTCGACTCTTGAGTCAAGTACTGTTTATAGTGCTTGTAGTAGGCTTGGATGTTCTTTGGCGCCTTGAAATTACGGTAAGTATGCTTCTTTGAGCCGCAAGTATAGCAATTCCGGCCTTCCTTTGGAGTGGTTCCAATCCCAGCGGCAGGAGGCGGTCCACGTGGTTGGGCTCCACTAGGACCCGTGGCCGAGCCACTTTGCCTCTTCCACACATTGGAACGACGACCTCGTCTTTTCCCTCACTTGCTCGAGTCATGCACCCGTGGTGCTTGCAAAAACTGAGTAGCGTTGCCTTTTCTATTTTGTCGTGGTACCTTCCTGTGGGTAGCCTAATTCACCTTAATAGGATCCTACTACCTCTAGAAGGATCTAGAACCTTCCTTCTTTGTATCCCCCTACAACCAGTATTAGGTAAGACACCAATAAGGGAAGGATATCCCGGAACAACTTAAAATTAATATGTTTTTACCACTCCACAATTATTTTGAACCACCAGTTTAATTTGACCATTTATTGAGCTGGCTAGGTATAATTTTATTTTTTATTAAAAACATAATTTAGCCAATTATGAATTTCACTAAATAAAATAATTCTATTTTTATTAATTTGACCACTTTATTATGTCTAACAATTTGAGCAAAATTAACCTCTCATTATTTAAAGTCAGACATAATAATTTAATTTGACAAATTATTAAGTTGGTCAAATATACAGTTTTATTTTCAAAAAATTTAAGACTATTTGAATAAGACAACATCAGTTGGAGAACCTAAATAAATACTTAGTATCGATATATAGTTTACCACCCATAATTATTTTGTACCACCAATTTAATTTGTCCAGTTATCAAGTTGGCAAATGAAATATTTTATTTTTATTAGAAGATTCAATTCAATTAATAGTAATTTGGCATAATATTAAAGTGGTCAAATAAATAGTTTTATTCTTGTCAGAAAGTTAGTTTGTCAATATATTGATCAATTATTAAGTTGAATAAACAAATAATTATATTTTTATTAGAAAATAGGTAATCAGTAATCTCACACGTGTGTGTATTATTTTTAATTTATCAACAATTTAAAATCCCACATTGATATTTATGATTATCAAATTTTGAACATATTCGAGTATAGAAATTCTATACTGATCGAATTTCATATCAGTTTCAAATGAGATTCCACCAATTGAACAATCTAAAATACATACAATCAATGTGTATATTTTATACCACAATTATTTTGCTCCAATTTGATTTGACCAGTTATTAAATTAGCCAAACATATGGTTCCAATTTTGTTTTTATTGAAAAACTTAATTACACCACAAACTCACATTTGGATAATTTGATGTAGCATGAAAATTCTCGATAAATTAAATATTGTATTTTACCGCATAAGAAAAATTAAAGAAGCCATATTTTATTATCATTTTTTCAACGTAAAGATTTTTTATTTTGAAACTTCTATGGCCTAAAATATGTACGTATCTTCTTTTAATATGTAAGTTATATATTCATAAATACGAGGCATCATGGCCCGTGCGATGCACGGGCTTTGTTCACCATGATTAAATCATACTTGTATTTTAGGTAAAAAGTATTCGGGTTATGTTGATACGTTGATTTCTTTTGTATACAACATTTAAATGCATCAGTTTACTCATTACAGTCCGTTATCTTCTGATAGACAATACATCTCAACAAAGTTATAACTCACAACTTTGAAACGACAGTTTATTCTCCGAGCTCTTAGTTTAAGCAAGATTTTGTCCAATACCTGAAATATTAATTTTCATACAACAATCATAGGCAATACTAATAGCGATATAACTCTTCATTTAGAAAAAGTATATATATAGTATGGCTCGAGTATGATTTATATATCCTTTTTTGTAATAATCATACCTAATTCTTCAAGCTCTGTTCTCAGATACTCTTTACCATCAACTATTATGTGACTTCGGCTTACTTATTCAATAAATTCTAAAATAGTATAGCTAACACGACATTATATCTCTAGATATATGGTTATCCCATAGTATTTAAATATGAGTTATCCCTGTTTTGTAATATCGTACCTAAATCTCAACCTCTTGTGTACTCTTTTAGTCCTCAGTTATTATGTGACTTCGACTTACCTGATTCAATTAATATCTAAAAGATGTATCTAACACGCCATTCTATCCCGAGATTTGTGGTTCTCTAGAATATTTAAATATGAGTTATCCTTATTTTGTAATAATCATAACTAAATATGAGTTACAATAAAAAGATATCTAACACGACATTTTATCTCGAGATTTGCATACAAATTTTTACCCACTTTTGGATAAAATCTATTTATATACTCCCTCCTTATATTATTTGTTCAAAACATTACAAAATTAGTAAAAAGTTACTTGTATAAAATATAATCATATTTACATATTGTTACAAAAATATACAGTACCATCTTGCTTAAAAAACATCATTTAGAAGCTCCAGGTATATATTGATATAAGTATAAGTTTTTTTTTATGGGCATACAACAAATCATATTTTGTGTCGTACCAATTTTTCTTAAGGCAAAAAGATAAGATTTTTTATATGCAAATTTTCTAATTTTTTTTACATATAACTTTATATATAACTGTTTACAGGTATATATTGATACTCATCATTTTATGATTTTGTATATATAAATAAAAAGTGTACATTTTAATTGTAATACCCGGTTGTAATTCAGTAATTATCATTCAGTAATTTCACTCATTAATGATCATTTGTCACTCATATTCAATCATGGTATTCACCGCTCGCAGTAATCAGACGTGTATCAATCGCCGCTCATCACTAATATAATTGGAGTTCCGTGCCGTGTTTATCATCTTTGTCATTTTTCATTGTGATCGGCGTGAGGAGTAGCGCACGCTACGTACTCTTTCTAGCGCACGCTAATTGAGCATGTGTAGCGACGCTACCACTCAAAGATTAGCGCACGCTAATGTTACTGGCCGCACCCGTAAGGTACCGGACCGCAGTGAGTTATAAGCAGCGCACGCCACGAGTGGTAAGTAGCGCGCTAGTGGGTTGTAGTAGCGCACGCTAATAATTGGCCAGAGCGCGCTAAAGACGGATCGGGTTGAGTCCAAAGGCTACCGGATCGCATCGATTAATTCATAGCGCACGCTATGAGTGATTTTAGCGACGCAAATGGTGTAGTAGCGCACGCTAAATATTGGTTGTAGCGCACGCTACCGAGGCCGATCGCAGGACGACGGTTTTCGGATTCCGATCGGGCATCTAATAATTCGTTAGCGCACGCTAACCATGGGTATTAACGCACGCTAATGGTATGGTTGTAGCGCACGCTACAAAAGGTACGTAGCGCACGCTACCGTGTTCGGACAAAGGTACCGGACTACCCAAAACACCCGTTAGCGCACGCTAAGAGCCGGGCTAGTGCGCGCTAAACCGGGATTGCTATAAATAGATGTCAGCCCTTAATCCGTCATTTATCATTTCTCTTCGTTTTTTCGGCGGTTTCGGGCATTCTCGCGATTGGAGAGTGTTCTTCGGGGAGTAATCATCAAACATCATCTTCAAGCTTATCTTTTGGATTAATCATCACTTCATCACTCCTTAACATCAAATCTAAGGTATTAATCTCTTGGATCTAGAATTTCGGATTTTTGGTTTTTTCCTTCCGATTTCTTCGTGTAAGCTTGGATTATCATTGGAATATGTTAGATATGGATTATCTACCTTGGATAAATATATTCCTACGGATTTAATGGCTATTTTTGGAATTATTTCAAGAACCCTTGGGGTTGACTTCGGTTAATTGGGGATTTTCCGATTGATGTGGTTGTAATCTTGAATTGTGGATTCCTATTGGATTATTGATATCATTGAAGTGTTTTGTTGGTTCGAAATACTCATTTTGGTGTTGGTTTCGATAAATTCGGGATTGGATATTTCCGAAGTTGTGTGGTTGGTTACGTATTCGTTAGAATGCCCCTATGAGTTTGATTTTCGTTGTATCGACTTTTGGGTTGGTCGTGTTTTGTTGCTTGACACGTGTATTGATCGGTTGTTGGTAATTATTGCTATTCAAGGTTGTTCGAGCGACCGGTATCTCTATTAGGACGTTGTTCGTGGAAGGACATTGTCATCGGTATTGAGTAAGTTAACTCTTACTCGGTTAAAAGGATACTCATTCCTTTTGTTGTTGATTGTTCATAATCATAACTCATTCATCATGGTATTAATCATATTGAGACTTGTAATTATCGAATAATCATTTCATTCACGAGGAACGACGGTTCCAAATCATTTCATTGGGTTATCAATCAAGTCACTATTATTTTCACCTCGGTGAGTCATCTTGGCCTTGTCGAATTATTATTCATTGGTATTCATTGTGGTCATTCTCGTTCATATGACCTTCTGGGTTCATATCAGGTGGCCAAAGTGGATGTGTGGAAATTTTAGTCGGGCACACGATGGTCATGTTTTGGGTTCACCGATACATCGGGACTGCACACGGTAACGCTTACCTCCGTGAGACTAATTAGGTACAAGGACGGGTGTGTCCGGCCATTCGTCTTGTACACTTGCACAGACATTACGCGTACTATGATACTCCTCTTCGCCGTAATTCATAACTAAGGATATTTCATAACTTCGCTTAATTCATGATTGTGTAATTTCAACCCTTGAGGATTGTTGTTCACAGAATCGACTTGGGGATTTTTGTTTTCAGGTCACGGCAAGGCAAAGGCACGGGAAGAGCATGTTGACGGCGAGGAGTCCCAGTGATACTAGTAGAGGGCCCCAGTCATTCCGTTTGTTTCAGTCATTTCCGTCATTTGTATTTTCCGAAGCAAATTCCGTTTGAGATGTTTAATTGTTCAGGGTGGTGTATTTTATCTCCATATAAAATATACTAGTATTCGGTTTTGTCCTGGTGTGTTGTACTTAAACTCCTCATCGGAGTACTTGGTAATATAATGTGGTTCGGTACTACAATTATATTATTTAATTCATCATTTTCATTTGCTCGGTGGGTCCTATGGGATTCACAGACCGTAATATCCGCCTAGTTTGGGGTGTTACAGAGTTGGTATCGAGCGTGGTTTTGAATACTACCCTCCAAGTCATGTCTCATTTGAAATCATCGTCATCGGACTAAGATTATCGACTTTCGCGTCACGTGTGACTCAGGCAAATGCCGAGCCAATCGGACCAAGAACTGTAAGATTTCTAACGCCATGGTATAATTTCTCGCAAGAATCATTCATTCATAATTCATCAGTTAACAATCCTCAACCATCATTTTCATTTGACACTGACGGTCATGTTAACTCGTTAATAACTCAATTCATTTCATTGTTCATTGTTGATCGTGAAGATCGAATCATTAATCATGTAACTTGTTCAAGATAATCATTTCGTAATTTCATCCGATAATCATGTCACGCCGCTAATCATTCATGTAATCACTGTGTTAGAGCGCGTATGCTCATTTTCATCATCTCATGTCATAATCATAACGTGATATTCATGCAGGAAATATAATCATCATGTGACTTTCCTACTTCAGTATGGAGAGAGCAAGAAGAGGACGTGGAGGACGAGGCCGTGGAGCGGGCCGAATCCCGAGAGCTCGTGTGAATAGACGTGCAAACGCGAGAAATAATGCTAATTCATCGAGCAGCGACGCTGCCACTCATTCACCTGGACGCGATCATTCACTAACGGGGAGTCGTACCCGGGACACGGCTCAGTCAGAAGGTGTCCGGGTTGACCCACTCGCTTTTATGCAGGGCATGATGGCCCAAATGACCCAGATGGCACAGCTTATGGAGACGATGCATAACTCCGTCAATCTAAATCAATAGGCTCCTCCGCCGCCACCTCAGAGGCAAGAGAGGAATGTGAGCAATATCATCGATTTACATCTTCGCGCAGGCCACCTACTTTTGAGGGCCTGCCTGAGCCGCGGATATCATTCATTGGCTCGAGCATTTCGAGAAGTTGTTTGCTATGGTAGAGTGTCCAAGGACACAAAGTTTCATGCGGCTTACTACCCGGGTAAGAGCGCACACTCTTGGTGGTTGTCGTTGAAGCCCACCGAAGGATCATGTACTTGGGATCGGTTCAAAACTCTCATGATGGAGAGGTATTATCCGGCCCCGCCGTAGAGGCCAAACTGCCGAATTACTCACCCCGACCCTTCAAGAGACGAGGATGTTCTCGCCATTGCCGAGAAATTTCGTGAACTTCTTCCGTCGCCTCATCTATCATTCATTCCGAGGCAGATAAGATTAAGTATTTCAAGAAGAGGTGAAACCCCGTATGAGACTACGGTTGCTTAATCATAATTGCACCACGTTGGTCAATTCATTGAGAAAGCTCTTACCTATGAGCTTATCACTAAAGAGATTGCTAAGCAAAGAACCTTCGTCTACTAGCAAGAAATCGAAGAATCGTAATCACCAAGGCGGTCGACAACCTTCAAGAAACCCCGTATGGCTCGCTTTTTCGAGCGACCTCCGTGTCGTCTAAACCCGTGGAATCTCGGCCTCGAGCGCGCCTTCGCCATCACCTATTTTAATCGTGTGGATCTTGGTCATCTAAGTACCAAGTGTCCGAGACAGACTATCACGTGTCATAAATGTGGGATTGCTGCGCAAAATGCCCGTATTTTCCGTAGCGACACCAAACCTACTCGACGTCATCTCGTGCCCCTAAGCGCCACTGCTCGTAATCAAAGGCCACTTCAATCGGCGCTGCTTAAAACGGCAGAGCGACTAAAGGTGGAGCCTATAGCCAGCAGACGGGAGCGTCCGGTGCCGGGACTAGCAAGCCCCGGATTTATGAGATGAAGAAGACCGATGATCTAGAGGCCCGAATGATCTCAGGTACACTCGATATTCTATCTCAATCTGTGTGCACCCTTTTTGATACTGGTGCATCGCATTCATTCATTTACGAGTCATGTTTGAGTAGACTACGTCTGGGTAGTGCTACTAGTTGTGAGCCTTATGTTATTGGCCTACCTGATGGTAGGCGAATTATCGGTAACCGTGAGATTCAGAATTGTCCGATCTGGGCCATGGTCGTGTCCGCCAGGACCTAATCGTAGTAGATTTGCCGAGGGACGACGTCATTTTGGGTATTGATTGGATGGATCGTCATGATGCCATCATTAGTGTCCGTAAGCGTATGATCACTATCATTTCAGACGATGGGGTTGAATGTGTGCTTCAGGGAGGTAATCCCTACTGCTCGTAAGGTCATTAATTTGATGAAAGCGGTGAGATTACTCAATCGGGGTGTGTTGGTTATTGGTGCTATATGACCAAAACCGAGAAATCATCGAATGTTGACGGACATTCCGGTAGTGAGGGATTATGCCGATGTTTTTCCGCATTTGTTACAGTTTGCCTCCACAGAGGGATGTGGAATTCACGATTGAGTTGGAGCCCAGCACGCCCCCGATATCGAAGGCACCGCACGGATGGCCCCGACCAAATGCAGAATTAAAGAACCAACTTGAGGAGTTGTTCGAGAAGGGTTATATTCGACCGAGCGCGTCCCCGTGAGGAGCACCGGTGTTATTTGTCAAGAAGAAGGATGGTTCTTTTCGCTTGTGTATCGATTATCGGAGTCAACATGGTGACAATCAAGAATAAGTATCCCTTACCCCGTATTGATGATCTCTTAGATCAACTTCGTGGAGCTTCAAGATTTTCCAAGATCGACTTAAGATCTGGATATCATCGATTCGGATTCGAGAGTCGGATATCGCGAGGACGACGTTCGAACACGCTATGGTCATTATGAGTTTGTCGTTATGCCGCTTGGATTGACTAATGCACTGCGGTATTCATGGAGTTAATGAATCGGGTTTTCATCGACTTTTGGATCACTTTGTTGTTATCTTCATCGATGACATTTTG
The DNA here is from genome assembly GCA_033398695.1 of Orobanche coerulescens. Lineage (NCBI taxonomy): Eukaryota > Viridiplantae > Streptophyta > Magnoliopsida > Lamiales > Orobanchaceae > Orobanche > Orobanche coerulescens. The sequence continues at coordinate 199,043,563 of CM065803.1, read as the reverse complement.
ATTTATTCTCGGCCGAGAGGAACACGAGTTTCACCTTCATCAAGTGCTCGACGTCCGAGACGAGAACAACTTTATGGGAAGTTTTCCAAATGTGAGTTCGGATGTCCGGTGACGCTTTCTGACACGTAATTTCTTCAGACGGAGTTCGTGTCGATCCTCGAAGATGGAGGCTATTCGAGATCGATACCTCCGAAGAATGTTAAGGAAATCCAAGTTTCCTCGGATTAGCGGGTTATTATCGGTGATTTGTGGAGGGATTTTCTAAAATCGCTCAACCTTGACGAGCCTTTTACTAAGGATAAGAAATACACGTGGTCCGACGCGTGTCAACGGAGTTTTGAGGAACTCAAGAGCCTAAGTAATGTCAAGACTGTACTTTCCTTGCCGCAGGGACAAGGATTTGTGGTTTATAGTGATGCGTCGGACAGGTCTCGGATGTGTGCTCATGCAGAATGGAAAGGTTATTGCCTATGCTTCATGGCATTGAGACCTTACGAGGTTAATTATCCGACACACGACTGGAGCTAGCACCGTGGTGTTCGCTTTGAAGATTTGGCGTCATTATCTTTATGGCGTTACTCGCCGATATTCACCGATCATAAGAGTTTAAAGTATATATTTACTCGTAGGAGTTAAATATGCGATAGAGACGGTGGTTGGAATTAATCAAAGATTATGATATTGAGATCCTTTACCACTCGGCAAGGCGAACGTTGTCGCCGACGCCTTGAGTCGTAAGTCCGCTCAGAGCAGATGCTTGCTCGTTTAACAGATTCGAAGGAGCCAGCAGAATTCCTTAGACCCGAGATCGAGGTCCGGCTTCGCGAGTTCGTGGACACTTTGTATGTGGAGATCTCATCGTCACTTGAGGAGGCAATCAGGGAGAATCGTGGTTCGACCCATCATTGTTACGCATCCGTGAGGATGTGGTTCGTGGAAAGCCCCTGGATTCGTGGTCCACGAGGATGGACTTTTGCGATTTAAGAATCGGTTGTGCGTACCAATGAATGACGAGTTGAAAAACTCGATTTTGAAAGAAGCTCATGCTACCCCTTATTCTGTTCATCCGGTCCAAAGAAGATGTACAAGGACTTGAAACAAAATTACTAGTGGAGTAATATGAAGCGAGAAGTCGCAGAATTTGTTTCGAGATGCTTAACTCAACAAGTTAAGATTGAACATCGCCGATCGACGGTATGTTGAAACCTCTCCCTATTCCGTAATGGAAGGGAAGACATTTCTATGGATTTCATCACGAGTTTGCCGACGAGTCGCCGTGGCATGAATACGATCCGGTAATTGTGGACCGCTTAACTAAATCAGCTCATTTTCTTGAGATTAAGGATACTTGGGGTCCCGAGAGACTTGCCCAGTTATTCATCAAAGAGATAGTGAGACTGCACGGTACTCCTAAAAGTATCGTTTCCGATCGTGACGGACGGTTTGTGTCGCATTTTTGGAAATCAGTTCATCGCGCTATGGGAACTCAACTTAATCTCAGTACCGCTTTTCATCCTCAGTCCGACGGACAATCAGAGAGAACCATTCAAACATTAGAGGACATGTTGAGGGCATGCGTCCTCGATTGGAAAGACGATTGGGAAGGCCAACTACCATTGATCGAATTCACGTATAATAATAGTTGGCATGCTTTGATTAAGATGGCACCTTACGAGGCCTTGTACGGTCGTCGTTGTCGATCTCCTTTGTGTTGGGATGACCTATCAGAATCAATCGGCACCGAGCCCGATATGCTTATAGCCGCCCGTGAGAAGACAGCTCTGATCAGGAGTCGTTTGTTGACCGCTCAGAGTCGATAGAAATCATATGAAGATAACCGTCGTCGACCATTAGAGTTCGAGGCATGTGACCACGTGTTGGTCAAGGTATCCCCGAGTCGTGGGATCTTCCGTTTTGGGAAAAGGGGTAAATTGAGTCCGAGACTCATTGGACCGTTTGAGATTCTGGATCGAGTAGGCGAGTTAGCTTACCGATTGGCTTTACCTCCGGCGTTGAGCCGAATTCATAATGTGTTTCACGTCTCTCAGTTGCGGAAGTATGTTGCCGACCCGAGTCACATACTTCAGTTCGACGAAATCGAGATCGCCGACGACCATTCATATGAGGAGCGTCCTATACGAGTTTTAGAGCGGCGAATCAAACAGTTGCGGAATAAGACGATTCCTTTGGTTAAGATTCAGTGGTCTAGGCACGGAGTCGAAGAGGCTACTTGGGAAACCGAGGATAGTATGCGAGAGAGTTATCCCGAGTTGTTTGACCCTTAGTTTCGGGGACGAAACTCTTTTAAGGGGGGGTGTATGTAATACCCGGTTGTAATTCAGTAATTATCATTCAGTATTTATCATTCAGTAATTTCACTCATTAATGATCATTTGTCACTCATATTCAATCATGGTATTCACCGTTCAGAGTAATTGTATCGTGTATCAATCGTCGTTCATCACTAATATAATTGGAGTTCCGTGCCGTGTTTATCATCTTTGTCATTTTTCATTGTGGACTGTGCGTGAGGAGTAGCGCACGCTACGTACTCTTTCTACCGCACGCTAATCGAGTACAGGTAGCGCATGCTACCACTCAGTATTAGCGCACGCTAATGTTACCCTGGCTGCAGTCCAGAAGGTACTGGACTGCAGATGAATTATAAGTAGCGCACGCTACGAGTGGTAAGTAGCGCGCGCTAGTGGGTTGTAATAGCGCACGCTAATAATTGCTGTAGCGCGCGCTAAAGACGGATCAGGTTGAGTCCAGTGGCTACTGGACTGCACTGGATTAATTCATAGCGCACGCTATGAGTGATTTTTAGCGTACGCAAATGGTGTAGTAGCGCACGCTAAATATTGGTTGTAGCGCACGCTACCGAGGTCAGATCAGAGGACAGACGGTTTCTGGATTCCAGTACTGGGCATCTAATAATTCGTTAGCGCACGTTAACCATGGGTATTAACGCACACTAATGGTATGGTTGTAGCGCACACTACAAAAGGTACGTAGCGCACGCTACCGTGTTCGGACAGTGGGTACTGGACTACCCAAAACACCCGTTAGCGCACGCTAAGAGCTGGGGCTAGCGCGCGCTAAACTGGGATTGCTATAAATAGGACAGTTCAGCCCTTAATCCGTCATTTATCATTTCTCTTCGTTTTTTCGGCGGTTTCGGGCGATTCTGGGCGATTTGGAGAGTGTTCTTCGGGGAGTAATCATCAAACATCATCTTCAAGCTTATCTTTTGGATTAATCATCACTTCATCACTCCTTAACATCAAATCTAAGGTATTAATCTCTTGGATCTAGAATTTCGGATTTTTGGTTTTTTCCTTCCGATTTCTTCGTGTAAGCTTGGATTATCATTGGAATATGTTAGATATGGATTATCTACCTTGGATAAATATATTCCTACGGATTTAATGGCTATTTTTGGAATTATTTCAAGAACCCTTGGGGTTGACTTTCGTTAATCGGGATTTTCCGATTGATGTGGTTGTAATCTTGAATTGTGGATTCCTATTGGATTATTGATATCATTGAAGTGTTTTGTTGGTTCAAATACTCATTTTGGTGTTGGTTTCGATAAATTCGGATCGATATTTCCGAAGTTGTGTGGTTGGTTACGTATTCGTTAGAATGCCCCTATGAGTTTGATTTTCGTTGTATCGACTTTTGGGTTGGTCGTGTTTTGTTGCTTGACACGTGTATTGATCGGTTGTTGGTAATTATTGCTATTCAAGGTTGTTCGAGCGACCGGTATCTCGATTAGGACGTTGTTCGTGGAAGGACATTGTCATCGGTATTGAGTAAGTTAACTCTTACTCGGTTAAAAGGATACTCATTCCTTTTGTTGTTGATTGTTCATAATCATAACTCATTCATCATGGTATTAATCATATTGAGACTTGTAATTATCGAATAATCATTTCATTCACGAGGAACGACGGTTCCAAATCATTTCATTGGGTTATCAATCAAGTCACTATTATTTTCACCTCGGTGAGTCATCTTGGCCTTGTCGAATTATTATTCATTGGTATTCATTGTGGTCATTCTCGTTCATATGACCTTCTGGGTTCATATTGCGTGGCGGGGTGTGGCTGTGTGGAATTTTTAGTCGGGCACACGATGGTCATGTTTTGGGTTCACCGATACATTGGACCGTGCACACGGTAATGCTTACCTCCGTGAGACTAATTAGGTACAAGGACGGGTGTGTCCGGTCATTCGTCTTGTACACTTGTACAGGACATTACGGGCGTACTATGATACTCCTCTTCAGCGTAATTCATAACTAAGGATATTTCATAACTTCAGTCCCCGTTGGGGAATTTTTGTTTTCAGGTCACGGCAAGGCAAAGGCACGGGAAGAGCATGTTGACGGCGAGGAGTCCCAGTGATACTAGTAGAGGGCCCCAGTCATTCCGTTTGTTTCAGTCATTTCAGTCATTTCCGTCATTTGTATTTTCCGCTGCAAATTCCGTTTGAGATGTTTAATTGTTCAGGGTGGTGTATTTTATCTCCATATACAATATACTAGTATTCGGTTTTGTCCTGGTGTGTTGTACTTAAACTCCTCATCGGAGTACTTGGTAATATAATGTGGTTCGGTACTACAATTATATTATTTAATTCATCATTTTCATTTGCCTGGTGGGTCCCAGTCGGGGATTCACGGCACTGTAATATCCGCCTAGTTTGGGGTGTTACATTAATAAGAATAAATGTTTATATACACCCACACAAATTCGTATCATATTTAGAAAAATAGAGAAAATCCATAAATTCTAAAACTTTATACAAAATTATACACACAAATTTAAATTGTTTAAAAAATTAAGAAGAAAAAAGGTTAGATTTTCTCAAATATACTAAAGCAATCCTGTTTTTACATAAAAATAATAATAATAATAAAAATAAATAAATAAAAAATTAGAGAAAAAACTATATTAGAAAAGATATAAGAAACATGGATAGAAAAAGAAACTATTACCTCAACGATTTATCCACTGAACCTAAAAGAAAGAATTAAGAACATTGATAAAGATCATGAATATGGATATCAAGAACAAATTTGTTAAATAAAATCAGGTGAACAAATATGAAGAAAAAGAAATACACATAGAAAACACATATATAAAGGATGAAGAAAATATTACCAAAAAATCATCCATCTTCCTATTAGTGTCCACCATAGCACCACTACTTCTTCCATGAAGATACCTAGAACAATAAACCTCAAATTATAAATAAAAAATATGCATAAAAATCAATATATGAAATCATATGAAAACTCACTAATGTATAGTTTGGATGTTAGCACCAAAATCCTCTCACGAATTAAAGCAGTTCTAAGCAATAAATAATTTAAATCACCAATGATTTTGAGAAAGAGAAGAGGCAGATGTTAGGTTGGTGTGTGTAAAAAGGAGATGTTGGGTTTTATAAAAGCAAAGGGAGGAAATAATGTGTGGTTGTCATTGTGTTGAAGCACTATTTCACCACTGTTATTGCTAGGATCCAATGAATATGAATAATAAATTGATACATTTAATGGTGAGCAAATGAAAGGAGCTGGCATGGTAACTTGAAAAGGTTTGGTGATCGTAGTTTCATTCCTAGCATTTAAAGGTGATTAATATGACAATTTTTTAGCATGATGGAAAGTCATATACCACGTAAGACTGGAAAGAGACATTTAATCAGATATTTAACTATCATAAGATAGATTAATGCCCTTTTATGTCATGAAACTCATTTTTTTTATATATAAATTATTTTAGCTCTCTCCTACATAATATTTTCTCAAGCTTTGATTAATATTTATTTCAAATCTTGAATCCCATATCTCGAGTCCACATTTGGGTATTTGTACAAATTCTACAGGGGCCCCGTAGATTGTATAATTGTAAAATTTGTAGTTGGAATTTAATTTTTAATCTTTTATCATTCATACTTTTATTGTTAATATTCACTATGTAATGTTCGGGGTTTTATTGAGAGAAATACGAGTTTTATTCTAAATTTAAATAGTTCAAATAATAATATACGGGTTTAGGCCAGAAACAAGTAATAAAGTCATCTTTTGATCGGGTTTGGGAGAGATACGAATATAAATTTTTTAAATGGTCCGGGTGGCTGACCCATATGCTCATCATTCCGACTGTTGCTATATTGATTTGGAACGAAAACAATTAGTAAAATCACCTTCTAATCGAGTTTGAGACAGATACCAGAATATAAATTCTAAAAGGTTGTCCGAGCAGCTGAATAGAATATAAATTCTAAAAGGTTGTCCGAGCAGCTGAATTGTAGCCCCATCGTTTTGCTTCGTTGCCGTGTTCCACCACAATATTAAATTTTTCTAAATTTGTACTTTTAAATTACAACATTAAGTGATTGTCTGTTCAGTTTCAACTCGCATCACTCTAGTTTTATTTTAAAAATAAACCCTTCTATTGGATAAATCATGCTTTAAAAGTGGACTCTTCAAGTGGAATGGGGCGAATATAAAGGAACGGCCAAGTGGGAGTTCGACTAAGTTCAAAGTAAATGCACATAACTGTATCATGAATATATCTTAAAGGTAATTCATTTTTTTTTTCTTAAAAGATAACACATCTTATACATGGTAAAGAAAATCAATATACAAACTCCATACGTTAGTTTTGTTTCAATTTAGTAAACCAAACTATGAAGTGATTTGAAGAATCAAGACTGGATACAGATTGAGGAATCTTTAATACATACCATTAACTTACACTTAGGCACATCCGCGAGGGGCGAGGTGCAAATATAATTTATTTGTTGGCGCAGTTGATTGATCAATCAACTACAAACTCCAACCGACCGCAAACGGCTTGACTAATAAGAAGAGTGAGTAACCAGTTAAAACGGTGAAATTACCAGTAAATTATGCCTCCAGATAACCTTTTCTCTCCAAGTATGAAATCACTTTTTCAGCCTCAACAGTTGGAGTATCACAAATTCCGTCTCTTTGTTGCAACACTATCTGGGAAAGTGTACAGCATCAACAGTTTAGTGCAATGAAAATAAACCTCAAGAGGGAGGGAGGGAGAGAGAAAGACTCAATTAATCAGCTCAATGCCATGTTATTTAGCTTGAAAAAAGGAATAAGATATCTCATACAACATGGCCATATACGAACGTGTCAACCTAAAAGTCTTAAAAGACATTCCTTACTGCATCATATGAATATTTACCTCAGAGTTTAATGGTGGCTCATATGGATCGTCAACACCTGTGAAACCTGTAAAACACAAACAAAAGATGTCAGATTCCTTTCGGTTGAAAATTAGAAATGCATCGAGTCCCAGAGAAACATTGTGATGAAGAATCAAATAGTTAACATTGCCCCAGATTTTAGCCATTTACCTTTTTGCCAAATATGGAGTCTGATTCTTTTTATTTTTATTTTTGTTCTATTTATTATTATTATTATTATTATTATTATTATTATTATTTTTTTTTTTTTTTATTATTATTAATCTTATTTTTTTTTTTATTATTATTATTATTATTATTATTATTATTATTATTATTATTATTATTTTTTCTCGCTAGAGTCGACTTGATTTTCTTTGCACTTCGTATTTTCATTTGTTCTTTTTGACTATTAATTGATTTTCTTTTTTTGCCGTTGACGGATTGTTAGCCGACCCAAATCATTTTGGGATTAAAGCTCATATGTTGGTGTTGGTGTTGGTGTGTGTGTGTGTGTTGGAGGGAAGGTTTAGCCCTTGTTTGCTGAATTATCCATATTACCATTACTTTTCATTTTTCGTCGAGAGCAATCTCGACGCAGAAGTAGAAATCTCAACGCTAGGATTGCTTTCTCAATGTTGAGATTGAATCTCGGCATCTCGACAGCAACCCTGGCATCCAGACAGTCAATCTCACCACCGAGACAACAATGATGCGGAGAAATGTACCATGATGTTTTTTTAGAAAAAATTGGTCAAATACGAAAAGTTAAAATTTCCAAAAAGAGGGCTAAAAAATCATCTTTTGTCAATGTAAGGGGTAGAAAGCCCTATTAAGACAATAATTAATTATGCACTATATGTATTAAGTCGGAACAAATGCAAGCCAACCCAATCTGATGGATACCAGAGGAAGACAACAAAATAGCCTCGCATGAATAAGGTACCGAAAGGGATTTCACTATATCGTTTGACTTTTAGAGAGCCGAGTGCAATAACTAATAAGAGGGTCTACTTAGATGTCTAGAACTATTAGCTGAGCCTATCTGAGTGTTAGATCACAAACTCAATTAATGACTACTTATCTTCTCTGCCTAACAAATTTGGTTTTAGTATCATCAGCATTGGCCAAACCTTTAATGATGGCCATCCTCACCTATGACCTACCAATAGTTCTTTAGGAAATAAATCTTCATTGTGGGTAACCACACCTCAACATCTATGATTCTATAATAACTAGATATGGGTTAAACCACATTAATACATGCATATAAATGCGATCTACAACTCACAACTAAAATCCTACACGCTATTGAATATGGTTCTTGAACAGAAAATGTCGAAAGACAAGTGTTTGTATATGATAAAAAAGATAAACTAGTTGATTAATAAATTTATTTTTTTCATGGTAACGGTGTAATTTTTGGCAACTTGAGGACAAAACTGACAATTTACCCAGCTTTGGCAATCTTCCCTATAGAAAAGCCTCTTATATCCAGCCTTTTCCAAATCAGCTTTTTGGACCCGAAAGGCTGATCTCAACCAATGCTTACCAAACGATTCAATTAGAAAATTGATATATAACTTCCAAAATTACGAAAAATACCCACGGGGTCTGATTAAGTGTTAAAATTACGAGGCTAAAATATTTTTATTAGTGTCGAGGGAAGTTTTAAAGAAAAAAATTTGCATGAAGGGGGTAAATGTAAGAAAATAAAATATCGGGTATTTTTGTGATTCTGAAAGTTATTTTTTTAGTAATTAGATCAAAAACTCAAGGGTACCTTCTGTAAATATCCGTAAATATTATGTCCTGAAACTAAAGCAGCGTAAATGATGATGGATGGTTTGAAGAGATAGTGATGTCGGGGTCTTTTAAGTAATGTAACTTCTCTGTGCCCATCAATAGGCATCTAAGATACTACAGCATGCCGGTGGATGAAAATTGCAGAAAGGGAGAAAGAAGAAAAATAAACCGTTTTTTAGAATCTCAGTCCTCACATGAGCCATGCAACAAACCTTTGATTTTTCCAGCTCGTGCAAGCTTGTATAGTCCCTTTGGATCCCTTGTCTCGCAGAGTTCTAGAGGCACGTCCATATACACCTGTATATTTCATTAACTTTCAGTTGAATTTTGGACACAGGTTGTAGAATTCAATTTGAGAGCTTTGCTTCTCCACATGCTATAACACATATTTAATTTCCGAAGGCAGAAAAATGAAACCTCAATAAAATCTCCTGGAGGCAGTAAATCACGACATGCATCTCGTTCCTTCCTGAATGGTGATATTAGACTAGCAATGCAAATGACTCCAGCATCTGCAAAGAGCTTTGCAACTTCTCCTGATAAAAAATATGTATATAAGTTGTTGTAACATAACAGAATGAGTCCAATTAGACTGACCAAGGCAACTCATATATTGAGACAAGAAACCGACCTATCCTTCTAATATTCTCAGCTCGATCTTCAGCTTTGAAACTAAGATCACGGTTCAAACCATGCCTACAGTTATCCCCATCAAGTATATACGTGAGCTTTCCTTTGGCGTGTAAGGCACGACTTAAAGCGCATGCCACAGTGCTCTTTCCTGACGTAAAAGTATTAACGAATTAATAAGATAACAAACCTTCTCCACTGCCAAAATCTCAAACAAAGGCCATATTATGGTGAAAGGGAAAACGTGTCACAAATGGTGGCGAAAAGCAAAGTGAAAAAAAAAAAAGCAAAGACCAGAGTCTGAAAAAGCGATTTCAATGACGAAAAGGAAAATACAATGAATTAATCGGTTTTCTAGTTTTCCTCTTTCGAGGTTTTCAGAAATTCTATAGAGACTGAACCGTGCAGCAAAGTCAAAAACTCCATATTAGAGCTCCATATTACGACCATATTACGGTAGAGGAAACGGAAGTGTCACGAACAATGATCTGAGACTATAACAGGGTCTACATAAGCACGGTCCCAAATTGAAGCGACTTACTGATTACATTACAAAGGCTTAATTAATGCAGAAAATAATAGAATTTGCAAGCACCTCTTGATCACATATAACATAAAACTTTAAAAAAACACATTAACAAAGACAAATAGATCTTAGCACTATGACACCTTATGATGATTAAATGCACAACTAATTATAATGTATATCATCATAAGAGTTGCGGTCCATAACACGAACCTGATCCACTAAGCCCAGTGATCCAAATAACACAGCCCTTCTGGTTCAGCAATTCCTGTCTATCGCTCTTTTCTACAGAACACTTGTGCCACAAAATGTTTGACGAATTTCCAACTGTAGACGTCTGAAATGTGGTTTCCCCTAGTTTGATTTGAGCACATTAGACTGCTAACTAATCCCAAAATTTAATCATTTCTTAGCTGTTAGCACCCACACGATGCAAGGGGAACGATGAAATGAGATAACGAGCGCAGAAACACAACCCAAATACCTGAAAAACCGCTGCAATTGTCGGTGAGAACATCGCCGGCTGAAATTCGTCGTGATTGTTTTGCCGGGTGCGTCGTCGTTTCGGAAGCTTCCATTGCCTTAATTGGCGCCACGAAGGTCGATCTCGCTACGCCACCAGCAGTCGCCGATTTTTGACCTCTGCCGGGAAAAACTGCCGCTTTCGTTGACGTCGATTTGGCGCAAAGAGCCTCCGAAAAGTCTAATCCCGAGGATTTACAGAAATTCAACGTCTTATTGCCAATCGCTGCCATCTTATTGCATTAATTATTTAATTATTATTCCTCAAATTTCCAAAACATTACAGTTAGCTAATTCCTTCACCACGAAAAAAAAATCAAAATTTTTTTCGCTGATGAACTTTACAACGAAGAAGAAGAAGAAACGTCATTAATTTATTGTGATAATGCAACGAAACAATACATGTGATGATGAAAGACGCTTGGAATGATGGAGATAGATAACCATTTCAATGCTCACGAACTGTCTGCTAAAAAGTTCGAGAAACAAGAACACGAAAAAGATTAAATTATTTTGATAGTAAATACCGCTGGAAATCTGGAATGATTTCAGAAGAGAATGGTAATGATGTTAAGAATGCATGTGCAGGACACATAGGACACGCACCGATGGTCGAGAGGATTTTATTACTCCCACACCACGAGCACGGATCGCCATTTCTTCTCGATTTTCCTATTGATATTTATCACGTGGTGGAGTAGTTCTTTGCTAATTTTCTCTCTCGATTGACTATCGTGGAAATACCTTTAATGGTGAAATCAAGAAACCAATTGCATTATTAATTAATTTCATTGTCGTTGAAGGGAAAATAACCGAGACAGAAAGTAGGGCAAAAAATTGTTGTATTATTCCATTGATAACATCCCTTTAAATAGGGAGAAATACATACAATCAGGCCTTAGCCAAACCCTAACTAGGAAAGCCCATAAACTAACAGACTTAGTGTAACACCCCCGATATATTCAGGAATATTACAGCGCCGTAAATCCTTTACATAAGGATTTACAAGGCTGAAGAATTGAACAGACATTAAAAGGTATTAACGAATGGAAATAACGGAATTAAGATACAACAAATTCGACCAAATCCGAAAGTACAATTGTTCAACTAGAACTTAATAATACATCACCAAATTCAAATCCAAAGATAAATGACTTCGTACGAGTACTTATTGAAATAACCAATAAACAACAGACAAATAAACCCTACGACATCACTCCGCACCCTCGTCATGCCATGCCTCCAAAGGGTTGTTTTCCCGCTCTCCCGGATCCCGAACATAAACAAAATGTTCACCCCTCAAGGGGTTAGCACAACGATGCTAAGATAAGTACCACAACATATTATTCAACGTCACACGCAGAATAATAATAATAACGTAAATGATAAAATGTCAACGAGTCTTCTCCTGTGAGAAACTCAAACATAACATACACAATTGATAATCACAACATGATATCATAACATACACATGGTAATTCCGTCGATCCAGCGTTCACTGCCTAGAACCCACGATGATCCCGTCAGACCAACCCGTGGTGGAAAAACCCGTCCGATGATCCAAACAAGACGCTAGCATAGATCCCCCGATGATCCCGTCGGACCAACACGAGGTGGACATACAACAACGCCATACATGCACGACAATATGTATAACATCAATACATAAAACAAATAAAGTACTTGCCTCGATTTTGAAGACAAGAACAATACTTCCACGAAAACGAACACTCGAAGGTCGTCCTCCTCAATCAATCACGTAACAAGATCAAACCTTAACAAAAGAAATGATATAGGATTTATCTCACGTCGCATTTAATGTTTACCAATTCGATTTACGGCCAAAAGTTCATAAAATGTAATCACTGAATCGCTTAGCGCACGTTAAGTACTGTAGCGTGCGTTAAGTCCGCTTCGATAGCGCACGCAAACAACAAAGCCTAGCGACGCTAACTATGCATGGTCGATTTCACCGATCGGGCCGATCGACTGCTCGATGGCCTAGCGTACGTTACGTACCAAACGTAGCGTACGCTAACTCGTGTTCGATAGCGCACGTTAATCTTTATAGCTTAGCGTGCGCTATCTGTGCATGGCAGTTTACTACTGGGCAGTAAACTGTTCTCATCATGACCAAAACAATGAAATCTTCCGTGATAATTCATGTTACTTCCATGTATATCATGTACATACGATTATGAATGATCTTACGGATAACAACAACTTCGGATTCAAGGATATGCATACCATTATAAAACCATATTCCATTTCGACTACAATTCTTCATATGACGATTCGAAAGGCTTAACGGTTGATATCAACATCTTATATCCATCGAAATTATCATGCCGTAGTTGTTTAACATTCCATCCATACTAGATAAATCCTTCCATGATCAATCCCTTAGATTCATCTAACAATAATGATGTTAAAGTCAAGTCCATGATTATTATGAAATCATCTATTGGATTCGGATTACCAATGATAGAAGCTTCCTTTACTTGTTCAATGTAATAAGATTCGAATCATGATGATCATAATCAAGGTACTTAAGGCTTATTCATCTCAATATTCCAAACATGATGTAATTTGGATAATTCACTTATGAAAATCAATATCTCGTTAATATGATCATCCAATTCTTTAGAATCCAACTCTAAGTCTGGAGATAGGTTGAACATACCTTAATATGATGAAAATCACTGAACCGTAAGGTAGAATCCGACTCCGGTTGGTTGTATGCCACTCCAAAGTGCTATTCCACTCCAAAGATCACTCACAAGTGATAACCAATATACAAGGATCAATAAGATGTGTTCTAAGTGTGTAGAAGGATTAATATAGCTCTCTGACCTCTCAAGAATGAAGAATGGACGAGTGAAATGTGAGCCAAAACGGGTTGTTGTCCCATTTATAATATTCTGCATTTTAACAAGTTAGCGCACGCTACTAAGCTCTACATAGCGCGCGCTAATAATAGTTGACTTCAGAACTGTCCAGGTTCATCCGCGGGAATCTTATCCGGACCCATGTCCCGGCTGGCGCATATGCTAGCCGTCCCGCTCAATCATTGAGTTCTTAGCGCACGCAACTCCTACATGCATAGCGTGCGCTAGTAGTAGCCTGATAGCGCGCGTTAAGCTACATTCTTAGCGTGCGCTATCACGAGTTTGCATGAGAAAATTTGCATGTTTCTATACTTATGTACAATGATATCAATGCAATAAATATCATACTCCAATAATCAAAACCACAAATCCGAATAATACAGGGTTTGAATACAGATGAAATACACCGTAATAAATCCGGATATTACATACTCTCCTACTAAAAAGGAGTTTCGTCCCGAAACTCAAGACGAAAATAACTCGGGATATCTAGACTTCATATCAGCTTCCGTTTCCCAGGTGGCTTCTTCCATTCCGTGACATGACCATTGAACTTTGACCAAAACGATTGGTTTGTTCCTCAACTGCTTAACTCGGCTCTCGAGTATCTTGACTGGTCTTTCTTCAAACGTCCCATCCTGCGCGACTTCGATCTCGCCGAAATCAATGACATGACTGGGATCTGGTATATACCTCCATAACTGGGATACGTGGAACACGTTATGAACATGGCACAATGACGGCGACAATGCCAATCTGTATGCCAACTCCCCAACTCTCTCAAGGATCTCAAATGGTCCGATATATCTCGGAATCAGCTTTCCTTTCCTTCCGAAACGAAATATTCCTCGAGTAGAGAAACCTTCAAAAGTACGTGGTCTCCAGTACTGAACTCCAATGGGCGACGACGTACGTCTGCGTAAGATTTCTGGCGACTCTGGGCGGTCAACAGCCTTTCATGAATCAAGGCTATCTTTTCTCGAGTCTGTACGATCAACTCAGGTTCTGTTCCGATCAAGTCTGACGAATCATCCCAACATAGGGGCGATCTACATCTCCTCTCGTATAATGCCTCAAACGATGCCATCTTAGTGGAAGCATGCCAACTATTGTTGTAGGTAAATTCAATCAATGATAGATGAACTTCCCAATCGTTTGACCAATCTAAGGCACAGGCCCTTAGCATGTCTTCCACCGTTTGTATAGTCCTCTCGGATTGTCCGTCAGTCTGCGGATGATAAGCTGTGCTGAAGTTCAATTCGGTCCCCAAGGCCTTATGAACTGCTTTCCAGAAGTGAGACACAAAACGACCGTCTCGATCAGAAACAATGGTCTTCGGCGTACCATGCAATCGAACTATTTCCGAAATAAATACTCGTACAACCTCTCTCGGTCCCCACGTATCCTTAATGCCTAGGAAATGAGCTGATTTGGTTAAACGATCAACTATCACCCAAATCATGTTCATTCCTGTCCTGGTTCTCGGCATATTAGTGATAAAGTCCATCGATATGTCCTCCCACTTCCATTCAGGAATTGGGAGCGGCTTCAACATTCTACAGCCGTTGATGCTCGATCTTAACTCACGACAAGTCAAGCATTTCGAAACATAGTCCGCTACATCTTTCTTCATGTTGCCCCTACCAGAAATTCTGCTTCAAGTCCTTATACATTTTACTGGTGCCCGGGTGGATAGAATAGGGCGAACTGTGAGCTTCCTTCATAATTGTCTATTTCATAACATCATCATCGGGAACGCAGAGTCGGTTCTGAAATCTCAAAACATCATGAATTATGAATCCGGGAGCCTTTCCTTTGATCACTTCATCACGTAACCGAATCATCAGAGGATCATCTGCCTGTCTATATTTGATTCCTTCGGTTAATGATGAAGTTATCTCCATCACGCACAGTTGTCCTTGGACTCTTTGTAACCACACTTCAATTCCTTCACGAATCATCTCTCGTTGAAGACTAAGTTGGGAGGTCAGCGTCTCTAGCATCTGAATAGAAACAGGCTTGCGGCTAAGTGCATCGGCCACTACATTTGCTTTGCCTGGATGATACAAAATCTCCAAGTCATAGTCCTTGATCAGCTCTAACCATCTTCTTTGCCGCATGTTCAACTCTTTCTGACTGAAGATGTATTTGAGACTCTTGTGATCCGTAAAGATCTGGCAGTGAGCCCCGTACAGATAATGCCTCCAGATCTTCAAAGCAAAAACTACTGCTGCTAGCTCCAAATCATGTGTTGGGTAATTCACTTCATAAGGTTTCAGCTGTCGCGACGCATAAGCGATCACCTTATCATTCTGCATCAATACGCACCCAAGTCCTTGGTTCGAAGCATCACTGTAAACTATAAATCCTCCAGTTCCCTGTGGAAGTGATAGAATTGGTGCCGTCGTCAATCTCTTCTTCAACTCATCAAAGCTAATCTGACATAACTCATTCCACTCAAACTTTTGAGTTTTCTGTATGAGTCGAGTAAGTGGGCGGGAGATTTTAGAAAACCCTTCCACAAATCGACGATAATATCCAGCAAGTCCTAAGAAGCTTCGGACTTCTTTCACGTTCTTTGGAGGCTTCCAATCCATAATTGCTTCGATCTTCTGAGGATCTACTCGGACTCCTTCAGCTGACACCACATGGCCGAGGAACATTACTTCCTTTAGCCAGAATTCACACTTCGAAAGTTTGGCGTACAATTGCTCTCTTCTCAAAAGTTCCAATACAATCCGCAAATGCTGCGCATGTTCTTCCGGGCTCTTAGAATACACCAGAATGTCATCAATGAACACGACCACAAATTTATCCAAAAATTCGATGAACACTCGGTTCATCAATTGCATAAATACAGCAGGTGCGTTAGTGAGACCAAACGGCATCACTACAAACTCATAATGTCCGTAGCGAGTTCTGAACGCTGATTTCAGAACATCAGATTCCTTAATCCTCAGCTGATGATACCCTGATCTCAGATTGATTTTAGAAAATACTGTTTCCCCTTGCAACTGGTCAAACAGATCATTAATCCGTGGCAACGGATACTTGTTCTTAATCGTCATCTTGTTCAGCTCTCGATAGTCAATACACAGTCGAAGCGATCCATCCTTCTTTTGGACAAAAAGAACTGGCGCTCCCCAGGGCGAAACGCTTAGCTGAATATAGCCTTTGTCCAGTAACTCCTCCAGTTGCTTCTTCAGTTCGTACATCTCAGTAGGTGCCATACGATACGGCGCCTTAGAAATTGGTGTAGCTCCGGGTTCCAGCTCAATGGTAAATTCTACATCCCTTCGTGGAGGTAGTCCAGGTAATTCGTCAGGAAATACATCTGGAAATTCGTTCACAACAGGAATGGATAAAAGTTCCATAATTTCGTCTTCTTTCTTCATTGCATAACACCAGTACCCGATACAGCCCTGTTTCAACAATTTGACAACTTTCATCGCCTTGATCAATTTTCCTGAGCTTCCCGGTTTCCATCCCTCAAACAGAATTTCGGAACCATCGTCAGTGATCAGCGAGATATTCCTCCTTCGGTAGTTTACAATTGCTCCATATCGATTAAGCCAATCGTCTCCGAGTATCAGGTCGTCTCCTTGCATTTCTATCACGATCAGATTTGAGAGCCACTCTCTGCCTCCAAATGATACAGGGAAATTTCTAGTTTCTAAGTTTCCGACAATCCTTTCTCCACTCGGTAAACCAACAACATAAGGTTCACAAGTATGAAAACCGGAAATATTCAAACGATTTACACAAGACAAAGATATAAAAGAATGCGTAGCTCCTGTATCGAATAAAACGCTAACTGGATGGGAAAGGATCTGGACAGTACCTGATGCGACAGCAGCATCCTGATCATCTGTCCTCCTCATCTTGTACAAACGTGGGGGAGCAGATCCGGCACTCGATGTCCCCTTTCGGTCCCATTGTCCTCTGCCTCGTCCGCGGCCAAAATTCCGAGGCATCTGAACACTTTGCTGCGTCTGTTGGATACTGGCTTCCTTCTGGACTGGCTGTGGTGTACGGGCTCTAAAAGACTTTGCAGCCTCTTCACAAAACACTGCCCGATGTCCCTCTCATCCACAATCAAAACAAGTTACGGCAGGAAGGGGGCAATTCCGTCGATAGTGCCCCGTCTGGGCGCAGTTAAAGCATTTCCTGGTAACATCAGTAATAGTTGATGTCGCTCCGAAATTCTTTCCGCTCCTAACTGGGTGTGGAGGTTTCTTGAAAGAGTGAAAGGATGACTGGGCCTTACGGGGCCCGCTGTTCTTGTGCTCTGTAAAAGTACCAGAGACTTTCTGTTTCTTAGATTCCGAAAATTTCTCCATAGCTGCTTCCTTGATCTCATACGCCAACGCCTTATCCTGGTATTGACGGAGTGTGGTACATTCAAAACCGGACATGTACGTCTGGATTTCTGGTTTCATCCTCATATCGAAATGGATCATCATTTCTGCATCTGCTACGACCGGATGTCGAACAAATACCATTTCCGTTAAACGTCTTAATTGCAGGATACGGCACATCGTAAGGCCGAGCGAGAAAAACTCCCGAACTTTGGCTTCCCTCACAGGACGAGGGCAATCGAGCTTCCATCATCAATCTAAACTCTGTACAATCAGCATCATGGTCTACAGGCCGGATGGCTTCCCACCATTCGGACGCTTCCTATCGTAAAATATTGAGCGATAGAGGCTCTCCTTGCTTTGGGCGCTTAATTCCGGCAAAGATTTTCTCCAGTTCCTTCAACCAATGGTCCTGTGTGGGAGTCTCGTAAATCTTGTCTAATTTGGGTGGTTGCATCTTCGCCACCTCTTGCACCCACCGGTCACCTCGATTTCCCATGTCCAGGATCCCTTTGCCTCTCCCTGCTGTAGTCCCACCGCCACTTGCATTCGGTCCACGACTTGGGCGAACTGAGTCATCTGGTTCACCACTTGACGAAGGATCTCTGGTACAGCAGGATCTGGTTCGTTATTAATAGATTGTTGCGGCTCGCCTGAGCTATGACTGGCCTGATTAGAAGGCGACACTTCCCTTTCAGCATTTCTTCGTCCGCGTCCACGACCGCGACCACGTCCACGTCCGCCTCTCAACATACTGTAAGCATAAATACTCAATATACAGGAAACAACATCATTATAATATTCGAGTATAAAGAGACATAACATGTAAAGAACGAGATAGAGTTTAGGAACTTACAACCACCGTTCGTATGAAGACGTAGGCAGTGCAGTGATGTCATTCACGGCTGGTTACCTCAAAAGACATAAATGACCCCTATTTTAACCCAACGGCCAAGATATCCATAATCTTAGCTCCGATACCATATTCTGTAACACCCCCGATATATTCAGGAATATTACAGCGCCGTAAATCCTTTACATAAGGATTTACAAGGTCAAGAATTGAATGTACATTAAAAGGTATTAACGAATGGAAATAACTAATTAAGATACAACAAATGATCTGACCAAATACTGAAAGTACAATTGTTCAACGGGAACTTAATAATACATCACCAAATTCAAATCCAGCATAAATGACTTCGTACTCGAGTACTTATTGAAATAACCAATAAACAACAGACAAATAAACCCGGCCGGGACATCACTCCACACCCTCGTCGTCATGCAGCTCCAGTGGTTGTTTTCCCGCTCTCCTGGATCCTAAACATAAACAAAATGTTCACCCCCGAAGGGGTTAGAACAACGATGCTAGTACAAGTACCACAACATATTATTCAACGTCACACGCAGAATAATAATAATAACGTAAATGATAAAATGTCAACGAGTCTTCTCCTGTGAGAAACTCAAACATAACATACACAATTGATAATCACAACATGATATCATAACATACACATGGTAATTCCGTCGATCCAGCGTTCACTGCCTAGAACCCACGATGATCCCGTCAGACCAACCCGTGGTGGAAAAACCCGTCCGATGATCCAGCGCACGCTAGCATAGATCCCCCGATGATCCCGTCGGACCAACACGAGGTGTACATACAACAACGCCATACATGCACGACAATATGTATAACATCAATACATAAAACAAATAAAGTACTTGCCTCGATTTTGGAGACAAGAACAATACTTCCACGAAAACGAACACTCGAAGGTCGTCCTCCTCAATCAATCACGTAACAAGATCAAACCTTAACAAAAGAAATGATATAGGATTTATCTCACATCGTACGAATGTTTAACAATTCGATTTACGGCCAAAAGTTCATAAAATGTAATCACTGAGGCTTAGCGCACGCTAAGTACTCTGTGTAGCGTGCGTTAAGTCTGCTCGATAGCGCACGCAAACAACAAAGCCTAGCGTACGCTAACTATGCATGGTCAGTACTTCACTGATCAGTCGACTGACTCGTATGATGGCCTAGCGTACGTTACGTACCAAACGTAGCGTACGCTAACTCGTGTTCGATAGCGCACGTTAATCTTTATAGCTTAGCGTGCGCTATCTGTGCATGGCAGTTTACTGTTGGGCAGTAAACTGTTCTCATCATGACCAAAACAATGAAATCTTCCATGATAATTCATGTTACTTCCATGAATATCATGTACATACGATTATGAATGATCTTACGGATAACAACAACTTCGGATTCAAGGATATGCATACCATTATAAAACCATATTCCATTTCGACTACAATTCTTCATATGACGATTTGAAAGGCTTAACGGTTGATATCAACATCTTATATCCATCGAAATTATCATGCCGTAGTTGTTTAACATTCCATCCATACTAGATAAATCCTTCCATGATCAATCCCTTAGATTCATCTAACAATAATGATGTTAAAGTCAAGTCCATGATTGTTATGAAATCATCTATTAGATTCGGATTACCAATGATAGAAGCTTCCTTTACTTGTTCAATGTAATAAGATTCGAATCATGATAATCATAATGAAGGTACTTAAGGCTTATTCATCTCAATATTCCAAACATGATGTACTTTGGATAATTCACTTATGAAAATCAATATCTCGTTAATATGATCATCCAATTCTTTAGAATCCAACTCTAAGTCTGGAGATAGGTTGAACATACCTTAATATGATGAAAATCACTGAACCGTAAGGTAGAATCCGACTCCAGTTGGTTGTATGCCACTCCAAAGTGCTATTCCACTCCAAAGATCACTCACAAGTGATAACCAATATACAAGGATCAATAAGATGTGTTCTAAGTGTGTAGAAGGATTAATATAGCTCTCTGGCCTCTCAAGAATGAAGAATGGACGAGTGAAATGTGAGCCAAAACGGGTTGTTGTCCCATTTATAATATTCTGCATTTTAACAAGTTAGCGCACGCTACTAAGCTCTCCTTAGCGCGCGCTAATAATAGTTGACTTCAGAACTGTCCAGGTTCATCCGCGGGAATCTTATCCGGACCCATGTCCCGGCTGGCGCATATGCTAGCCGTCCCGCTCAATCATTGAGTTCTTAGCGCACGCAACTCCTACATGCATAGCGTGCGCTAGTAGTAGCCTGATAGCGCGCGTTAAGCTACATTCTTAGCGTGCGCTATCACGAGTTTGCATGAGAAATTTTGCATGTTTCTATACTTATGTACAATGATATCAATGCAATAAATATCATACTCCAATAATCAAAACCACAAATCCGAATAATACAGGGTTTGAATACAGATGAAATACACCGTAATAAATCCGGATATTACATACTCTCCTACTAAAAAGGAGTTTCGTCCCGAAACTCAAGATGAAAATAACTCGGGATATCTAGACTTCATATCAGCTTCCGTTTCCCAGGTGGCTTCTTCCATTCCGTGACATGACCATTGAACTTTGACCAAAATGATTGGTTTGTTCCTCAACTGCTTAACTCGGCTCTCGAGTATCTTGACCGGTCTTTCTTCAAACGTCCCATCCTGCGCGACTTCGATCTCGCCGAAATCAATGACATGACTGGGATCTGGTATATACTTCCGTAACTGGGATACGTGGAACACGTTATGAACATGGCACAATGACGGCGGCAATGCCAATCTGTATGCCAACTCCCCAACTCTCTCAAGGATCTCAAATGGTCCGATATATCTCGGACTCAACTTCCCTTTCCTTCCGAAATGAAAGATTCCTCGAGTAGGAGAAACCTTCAAAAGTACGTGGTCTCGAGTACTGAACTCCAATGGGCGACGACGTACGTCTGCGTAAGATTTCTGGCGACTCTGGGCGGTCAACAGCCTTTCACGAATCAAGGCTATCTTTTCTCGAGTCTGTACGATCAACTCAGGTTCTGTTCCGATTGTAATATCCGAATTTATTACAGTATATTTCATCTGTATTCAAACCATGTATTATTCGGATTGGTGATTTTGATTATTGGAGTATGATATTTCGTGCATTGATATCATTATACATAAGTATAGAAACTTGCAAAATTGCTCAAGTAACCTCGTGATAGCGCACGCTAAGAATGTATCTTAACGCGCGCTATCGGGCCATTATTAGCGCACGCTATGAGGATAGGAGTTGCGTGCGCTAAGAACTCAATTATTGAGCGGGACGGCTAACACATGCGCCAGCCGGGACATGGGTCCGGATAAGATTCCCGCTGACGCACCCGGACAAAATCTGAAGTCAACCATTATTAGCGCACGCTAAGGGATGCTTAGTAGCGTGCGCTAACTTGTCAATAATGCAGAATATTATAAATGGGACAACAACCGTTTTGGCTTTCATTTCTTTCGCCCATTCCTCAACCTTGAGAGTTCGTAGAGCCGTAGTAATACTCCTATACACTTAGAACACATATTGTTGGTGTTATACATTGGTTATCACTGGGAATGTTCATGGAAGTGGAATAGCACCTTGGAGTGGCATACAACCAACCGGAGTGGGATTCTACCTTACGGTTGATGATTTTCGTCATTTTAAGGTATGTTCAATCTATCTCCAAACTTAGAGTTGGATTCTAACGATTTGGATGATCATGTTAACAAGATATGGATTTTCATAGATGAATTATCCAAGTATATCATGTTTGGAATAGTGAGATGAATAAGCCTTAAATACCTTGATTATAATCATCATGATTCGAATCTTATTACACTGAATATGTGAAGAGAAGCTTCTACCATTGGTAAACCGAATCTAATAGATGGTTTCATAGTAATCTTGGACTAGACGTTAACATCCTTATTGTTAGATAAATCTAAAGGTTTGATCATGGAAGGATTTATCTAGTATATATAGGACGTTTATCAACTTCAGTATGATAATATGGATTGATGTAGAGGTGTTGTTATCAACCGTTAAGCTTTTCGAATTGTCGTATGAAGATTTGAAGTCGGAATGGAATATGGTTTTATATTGGTATGCATATCCTTGAATCCGAAGTTGTCTTTATCCGTAAAATCATTCATAAGAGTATGAACTTGGTATTCATGGAAGTAACATGAATTATCACGAAAGATTTCATTGTTTCGATCATGGCAAGAATAAGCCATCGCCGATGAAATCGCCATGCGTAAATAGCGCACACTATGCTATGCGTTTAACGTGCGCAATCGATCACTAGTTAGCGTGCGCTACGTTCGTGCGTAACGACGCTAGACCATCGACGAAGTCAAGGGTCGGTGGTGAAGTACCGACCATGCATCGTTAGCTTGCGGTAGGCTTTTTTGTGTGCGTGCGCTATCGGGCGGACTTAACGCACGCTACACAGAGTACTTAGCGTGCGCTAAGCGGTCAGGCGTAATGCATTTTATGAACTTTTGGCCGTGAATCGAATTGTTAAATATTCATACGACGTGAGATAAATCCTATATCATTTCTTTTGTTAAGGTTTGGTCTCGTTACATGATTGATTGAGGAGGACGACCGCCGAGTGTTCATTTCCGTGGAAGTATTGTTATTGTCTTCAAATCGAGGCAAGTACCTTAATTGTTTTATGTATTGTTGTTATACATATTGTCGTGCATGTATGTCGTTATTGTATGTCCACTCGTGTTGGTCCGACGATCATCGGGGATCTATGCTAGCGCATACCGGATCATCGGACGGGTTTTTCACCACGGGTTGGTCCGACGATCATCGTGGGTTCTAGGCGATGAACGCTGGATCGATGGAATTACCATGTGTATGTATTGATATCATGATGTGATTATCGATTGTGTATGTTATGTTTGAGTTTCTCGTAGGAGAAGACTCGTTGGTATTTTGTCGTTTACGTTATTATTATTCTTCGTGAGATATGAATAATATGTTGTGGTACTTGTACTAGCATCGTTGTGCTAACCCCTTCGGGGGTGAACATTTTGTTTGTGTTCGGGATCCGTGAGAGCGGGAAACAACCACTGGAACTGTATGACGACGAGGGTGCAGAGTGATGTCCCGACCGGGTTTATTTATCTGTTGTTTATTCGTTATTTCAATAAGTACTCGAGTACGAAGTCGTTTGTGATGATTTGAATTTGGTGATGTATTATTGAGGTCTGTTGAACAATTGTACTATTTCTGTTTTTGGTCAGAACTGATGTACTGTAATTCCGTTATTTCCATTCGTCAATCCCCTTTTATACTTGTTCAATTCTTCAGCCTTGTAAATCCTTATGTAAAGGATTTACGGCGCTGTAATATTCCCGAATATATCGGGGGTGTTACAGAATATGGTATCAGAGCTTAGATTATGGATATCTTGGCCGTTGGGTTAAAATAGGGGTCATTTATGTCTTTTGGGGTAACCGGCCGTGAATGACATCACCGCACCGCCACGTCTTCATGCGAACAAAGTGGTTGTAAGTTCCTAAACTCTATCTTGTTCTTTACATGTTGTGTCTCTTTATACTCGAATATTAGAACGATGTTGTTTCCGTATATTGAGTATTTATGCTTACTGATGTTGAGAGGCGGACGTGGACGTGGTCGCGGCCGTGGACGCGACGGAGAAATGCCGAAAGGAAAGCGTCGCCTTCCGACTGTGCCAGCCATAGCTCAAAGCAGCCGCAACAATCATAATAATGAACTGCAGACCTGCATTGTAGAGATCCTTCGTCAAGTGGTGAACCAGATGACTCAGTTCGCCCAGGTTGTGGACCGAATGCAAGTGGCGGTGGGACTACAGCAGGGAGAGAGACAGCAAGGGATCCCAGACATGGGAAATCGAGGTGACCGGTGGCTGCAAGAGGTGGCAAAGATGCAACCACCCAAATTCGACGGTATTTCTGAGACTCCCACCTGGGATCATTGGTTGAAGGAGCTGGAGAAAATATTTCCGGAATTAATCGCCAGACGACCGGAGAGCCTCTATCGCTCAATATTTTCTCGATAGGGAAGCGTCCGAATGGTGGGAAGCCATCCGGCCTGTAGACCATGATGCCGATTGGACAGAGTTTAGATTGATGATGGAAGCTCGATTGCCTCGTCCCGTGAGGGAAGCCAAAGTTCGGGAGTTTTTCTCCGCTCCTTTCCGATGTGCCGTATCCCAGCGATCAAGACGTTTAACCAAAGAAATGGCATTTGTTCGACATCCGGTCGTAATGCATGCGTAAATGATGATCCATTTCGATATGAGGATGAAACCTGAAGTTCGGAGGTACATGTCCGATTCGAATGTACCACACTCCGCCAATACCAGGATAAGGCGTTGGCATATGAGATCAAGGAAGCGACCATGGAGAAATTTGCGAAACCAAGAAACAGAAAGTCTCTGTACTTTTACGAGCACAAGAACAAATGGGCCCGTAAGGCCCATCATCCTTTCACTCTTTCAAGAAACCTCCGCACTACCTAGGAGCGGAAAGAACTTCGGGCGACATCAACTATTACCGATGTTACCAGAAATGCTTTAATCGCCGAGACGGCACTATCGACGGAATTGCCCCTTCCGCTGTGACTTGTTTTGATTGTGGACGAGAGGGACATCGGGCGGTGTTTTGTGAAGAGGCTGCAAAGTCTTTCGAGCCCGTACACCACAACCACCCGTAAGGAGGCCAAGATTCCACAGACGCAGAAAGTGTTCGATGCCTCGGAATTTGGCCGCGGCGAGGCAGAGGACAATGGGACCGAAAGGGGACATCGAGGCCGGATCTGCTCCCCACGTCAGACGAGATGAGGAGGACAGACGACCAAGATGTCATTGCCGCATCGTGCACTGTCCGCATCCTTTCCCAGCCAGTTAGCGTTTTATTCGATACAGGAGCTACACATTCTTTCATATCTTTGTCTTGTGTAAATCGTTTGAATATTTCCGGTTTTCATGCTTGTGAACCTTATGTTGTTGGTTTACCGAGTGGAGAGAGGATTGTCGGAAATTTAGAAACTAGAAATTTCCCTGTATCATTTGGAGGCAGAGAATGGCTCTCAAATCTGATCGTGATAGAAATGTAAGGAGATGACCTGATACTCGGAGACGATTGGCTTAATCGGTATGGAGCAATTGTGAACTACCGAAGGAGGAATATCTCGCTGATCGCTGACGATGGTTCCGAGATTCTGTTTGAGGGATGGAAACCGGGAAGCTCAGGAAAATTGATCAAGGCGATAAAAGTCACAAATTGTTGAAACAGTAATGCATCTGCATCGTGTTACGCAATGAAGAAAGAAGAAGAAATTGTGGAACTTTCATCTATTCCTGTTGTGAACGAATTTCCAGATGTATTTCCCGATGAATTACAGGCTACCTCCACGAAGGGATGTAGAATTTACTATTCAACCGGAACCTGGAGCGACACCAATTTCTAAGGCGCCGTATCGTATGGCACCTACCGAGATGTACGAATCAAGAAGCACTGGAGGAGTTATGGACAAGGGCTATATTCACCAAGTGTTTCACCTCGGGAGAGCCGCTTCTTTTGTCCGAAAGAAGGATGGATCGCTCCGACTGTATTGACTATCGAGAGCCGAACAAGATGACGATTAAGAACAAGTATCCGTTGCCGTGATTGATGATCTGCTTGACCACCGCAAGGGGCAACGGTATTTTCTAAAATTGATCCGAGATCGTGATACCATCAACCGAGGATTAAGGAGTCTCGATGTTCCAAATCAGCTCGTAACTCGCTACGGGCATTATGAGTTTGTAGTGATGCCGTTTGGTCTCACTAACGCACTTCTTTGTATTTATGCAATTGATGAACAGTGTTCATTGAATTTTTGGACAAATTTGTGGTCGTATTTATTGATGACATTCTCGTGTATTCTAAGAGTCCTAAGAACATGCGCAGATTTGCGGATCAGATTGGAGCTTTTGAGAAACGAGCAATTGTACGCCAAACTTTCTAAGTGTGAATTCGGCTAAAGGAAGTAATGTTCCTCGGCCATGTGGTGTCGGCTAAAGGAGTCCGAGTAGATCCTCAAGATCGAAGCAATATTGGATTGGAAGCCTCCAAAGAACGTGAAAGAGGTCCAAGCTTCTAGACTTGGCCGGATACTATCGTCGATTCGTGGAAGGGTTTTCTAAAGTCTCCCGCCCACTTACTCGACTTTCAGAAAACTCAAAAGTTTGAGTGGAATGAATTATGTCGATTAGCTTTGATGAATTGAAGAAGAGATTGACGACGACCGATTCTATCACTTCCGCAGGAACCAAGGATTCATAGTTTACAAATGATGCTTCAACCAAGGACTTGGGTGCGTGTTGATGCGTAATGATAAGGTGATCGCTTATGCGTCGCGACAATCGAAACCTTATGAAGTGAATTACCCGACACATGATTTGGAGCTAGCAAGGTGGTTTTTGCCTTGAAGATCTGGAGGCATTATCTCAGACGGACTCACCGTCGATCTTTACGGATCATAAGAGTCTCAAGTACATATTTAGTCAGAAAGAGTTGAACATGCGGCAAAGAAGATGGTTGGAACTGATTAAGGACTATGACTTGGAGATTTTATATCATCCAGGCAAAGCGAATGTAGTAGCCGATGCACTTAGCCGTAAGCCTGTCTCTATTCAGATGCTGGAGACGCTGACCTCCCAACTTAGCCTACAGCGAGAGATGATTCGTGAAGGAATTGAAGTATGGTTACAAATGTAACACCCCCAATCCGCTCAGGGATATTACACGCCGTAGAACCTTTCCTCAAGGATCTACCAGGCTGGTAACGACATTTAACATCTCGACAATGCCTTCGAGGCTACAATGACTCAGTAGACCGATTTGGTCTTTCCACAAATACATACAACTCAAATACAACTCATGCCCACGCAGGGGACAAAATACAACTACACCTGCATAACGGAACGATACAAAGAAATGAAAATAAAGTACAACTGAACCAACACACGATGTACGGTTCCTCATGTGATTAGTATCGATCATCTTTCATCATCCTTCGTGCCGACCCTGTGTTATGCTCCAAAACCTGAATGCAAAAACAGACATCCACCCCCCGAATACTCGGGGTTAGCAAAACTCCACTGTTTTGCTAGTGCAAATACAAAGTGCAAATACGAGCCATACAATTCACATTCCACGAATAACAATAACCGAGGATCCTCAAAGATCCAAACGAAACGAAAAGTACTTCCCGAGGCAAGGGTTTGAGAAAACATTTCAAAAACGAAATATCATAAATCAATGGAAGTAATTTATAAAACAGTTTAGAATGCCATCGAGAGTTTTAATAGAAAACAATTTAGGATTATCAAATCCTACTTTTCAAAATCCAAAGACAAAAAGGGTCACCGCCCAAGGGTTTACTTTCTGAAAAATGACATTAACCAACCGTTGGGATTTTAGCCCCAAATCCGTAAAACGACTTTTACAAAACCATTGGGATTTTAGCCCCAAATCTCATCAACTCACAGTACACAAGAACGACCAGGAGGTTCGTATCCCAACATCAAAATCCACAAATAAAGGATTTAAAACAAACAACAAAATACTCCAGTGCCATCCTAGCCAAGTAAGCCAAACGAACACTTACCTCTTACACACTTAGTCAATGCATGCAATCATGAAAACCGTTCGAAAGCACTCATTTCCTAAATGCCAATATCAAATCACATTAGCAAAAATGCACCACAATTAACCGTCGATCCACACCTCCGTGGACCCCTACCGAGACCCCGTCGGATCTAACCCGTAGTGGTTAAAAGCAAAGCTCGCGGTCCACAGCTTCGTGGAACCCTACCGAGACCCCGTCGAGTCTAACCCGTAGTGAGCATACACACACACACGTTACTCATGCAACACTAATATGCTAAGAATGTAAGTTCATTAAGAATACTCACTAGAGATGGCCATTAACTCGACACCATTATCAAACTCTTCAAAATTTCGATAACAAGATTAAATAAGGAAATACACGATTCCATAACTTAAACAATATGAGTATCATCATAAAATCCTTCGACGTTCAAAATAATCAAATCATAATCAATTCTCAAAACACCGTTCACAAAACACACGCGTTTTGAAAGAAAGCCTTTAACGAGGCCAAACCGAAATCCTTTTGAAACTTCATTTCAAATAACCAAACAAACACATCAAGACGACCACCGATCATCATATACATAAAACGAGAAAAGTATGGGCAAGGTACTTGCCTCGATACCACGAGCACTGAACCACGAACGGATACGGCTCAACCGGAAGCTTGATGCGCCCGATGCTAACGAAAAGGAAGACGACAATGAACGGAACGGAAGAATCAAGCACGACCGTGAGGAACCGACGAAAATGAACCTAACGATTCGAATAGCACAATCACAACCACTTCTAAACGATTATGGAAATGGAATACACCCGGAACCCCGCCTAAGATTCATGTATATTCATACCGAAAACAACAACGAGGGCGGACCACAACCAAACCCTCTCGATTCCGTAAAAATCCACAAAATATCCATGAATCCGTAGGGAAACTAAAGATACTAACAAGATTAATCATATTCATCATGAATCCATCAACGAAACGGAAAGAATCGGACAAAACCCCAAAATCCCCAATTATCCAAAAAGGTAGGGTTTCAAGAGATATTACCTTGAGTGATTCAAGTGTTAAGATCCGTAGAACACGCGTTAGATTGATTATCCGAGCCTCACAACCGAAAAGAAATGATGAAAATCGACCCCCGGATGAAGAACTCTCCCCCTCTATACTTCTCTCTCGCGACGCAGTGGAAAAATGGGGAAGGAAATGAGCTTCACGCTCAAAACAACACATTTATAGTGTATCACAGCAGAACCTATCGGCCAGCCTATCGGCCGATAGGCCCAACCGATACCCATACGGAATGCCGGCAGTAGAGTCTATCGACCCCCCCTATCGGCCGAAAGGCTCCTGGAAGTTCGAAGGTGAAGAAATTTACCTATCGGCCAGCCTATCGGCCGAAAGGCTCCTGGAAGTGCTCGGCCAAAAACTGAAACGACCATAACTCTCTCGTCCGGACTCCGATTGACTCACCGTTTGAACCATTGGAAAGCTAACTCGATGTTCTATAATATTGCAAAGATTTATAATTTTTGGAGTCACCAAAAATTAATGGTGATCTAACAAAGACGAACTCATACTTAGAAAAGTCGTTTAGTAATCCTGAATTCAACAAAACGACACCGAAACCCGAACCTGAATACGAACCGAAGATACGGTTACGAAGTACTCACAAAGACGAATCTAAGAGCTAGTATGACACACGATTCCGACCACCCGAAGGCTCGAAATTGACAACGGAAGGTAATTACCCCAAACTTTGGGAAATTACGAAAATGGCCCAATGCCCGAAAATCACGATACGTGATTGAATAACCAAACCGAAGTTCACAACACGTCCAACAAAGATAAACGGACTTGCGGGAAACTCGAAACAACGATTTCGGATGAGATTCGCAAGAATCGAACTCAAGTGCGGAAAAGTCGCTAAAAGCACAGAACTCAACGAAACGACACCGAAACGAACTCGGATGTCAAAAGTGTAGAATTAATCATTCTCGAATGACGAAGCGGTCATGAGCGAGTCGTCAAAACGAACTCCGACCGAAAAAAGAAATTAATGGAAATCGAAAATTGCGGATATTACATTCTACCCTCCTTAAAAGAAGTTTCGTCCCGAAACTTAAAACAAGTAGGGAGAAGAAATATTCCGCCAGAAAACTCAACGAGACACACAAGAATGCGTAACTAATGCCCAACGGCGAAATGTTACAAACAACGCAAAGGAATATACGGCGTGTAAACACGCTCCACTTGACCAACACAACGTCGCCGTTAGGGATATAATAAAACCGACAAGTGACAAGCGTCATCAAACGGATACTATAGTCAAGTCAATTATCCGATAATCACAAAACACAACGAACGAAAATCAATATGATTGACCAACCCAACGGTACATCAATCAAAACGCGAGTCAACCGAACAAACACGGAATCCCATCGCCTAAGGGATGGAAGATTGAAAACGAAACTAATTTCCCGAACTAAAGGGAATTACGAAGGAGCCTGAACGTTCAACAATCACGAAACGAGAACAAAAACCGAACAAACAAACGATCGAGACAACAAAAATCGAAGAATCATGTTCGCATCACGAAGAACAATAAAGTTCAACAATAACTCCCGTGATGATCCGTGAGAACTACAAGACATGCATTCCCATAAGATCCACAGAAAGGGAATAGCGATTGAAAAGTCACAACGACAAATAAGTTATTCCGAAATGATATCACACTCGTTCGATAAACAAAAACAAGGGCAGGACAAGCTCAGAAATGTCAACGAACATAAATGAGTCGACAGAGTCGAAAACACAAGAGTTCCAAAGCCGATCCACTTCGAATAAAAGAACTAGTAGAACCAGATGATGTCACTCCCAAACAAGGTTCACAAGAATCGAACTGAACCCGAAAAAGTAACATCGATAACCAGATCGACCCACAACAAGATCACAGCTCGTTCGGACGATGAAACCGAAATATAGAACAAGTTCATAAAGTACCAACGATCATGAACGAATCGATAGACTGGGGAAAGAGAAAATACAGAAGTCGAAATAGTACGGGCATTACCTCCGACCTCGTCCACGAAATTCACAAAAACGGGAGCAAGGTAACAAGACATTAAACAATCGACGCATAACGGAACCATCACCGATGCACACGGTCATACCAAATCAAGCTCTAATAGCTCGCACATGCGCGACAACGCAGAAATTGCCATGAGGCGACAACATTCAATACCAACACTCCGCTTCTCACAGGGGCTAGCACAACCAATGTGTGGAAAGCGTCTCAACGCTCACACCGCCAATTCGGTCATACTCGGGAGAAAGTATCAAAAGGACAACGCGAACATCACACATACATACCACCTCAAACGGAATGGATAGGTTTTAAAACGAAAACCTCATTTTGAAAATAATTTAGAAGAACACCGATTGATCTTGAGTATCATCTTTCAAAAAAGTACAAACGTGAAACATCGTTATCGAGACATTGGGAACCATTTTGCATTTGATAAAAATGAGGACATTTTCTCTTAGTGAAAACTTTCAAAATATTCGACCCTCGGGTCTAAATAAAAGTGTTGAAAATATCTCAAAACATTTTGGTCCTCGAGGTAGAAAATTTTTGAAATACATTGTGGCATCTAGGATGTACCACAAGAAAATAACTCATTTGAAAAGTATGTCTCAAATTTATTTTTCTAAGATACTCAAGGTTTTCAAAATCCAATAGCGAATGCCCAAAACTCACACATACCGACGTTCAATAAAACAACTCCTAGCACACGCATCAAAACGTTTAAAATCAAGACAATACATGTCTTTAAACGAAAATAAACGATAAAATACCACATTCAGAACAAAACCACTGATAAAATACCCTCCCGCACTGGCTAGTGAACAAGCCGAACGCGTATAAGCACAAAGCTTCCACAAGAGACTTGTAAAACGTGCAAATCGATTCGAAAATCATCAACAACGGAGAAAAAAAAAACAACAATAAAAAGACATCACAAACGACGACATTCCTCGTATAAATCAAATACGAGAGTCGACTAAATACATATCGTGAAATCAAAATTCACATAAGGATTCCACCACTTAACAAATAATCATAAAAATAGCTCGTGTCACACGAGGCACAACACAAAGAAGGGAGACTTACTTCCACAGGTCGCACGAAGATGATGATCGCCCCACGATACTAATCACGACCAACAAACTCAAACGACGCGTCGCGACACGACTCACCGGATAAAAATACAACGAAACAAGACTCAAACAACACGACTTGACCCGACCTAGGTTTCCTCAACCTAAGCTCTGATACCATTTATGTAACACCCCCAATCCTCTCAGGGTTATTACACGCCGTAGTACCTTTCCTCAATGATCTACCAGCCGGTAACGACATTTAACATCTCGACAATGCCTTCGAGGCTACAATGACTCAAGAGACCGATTTGGTCTTTCCACAAATACATACAACTCAAATACAACTCATGCCCACGCAGGGACAAAATACAACTACACCTGCATAACGGGAACGATACAAAGAAATGAAAATAAAGTACAATCAACCAACACACGATGTACGGTTCCTCATGTGATTAGTATCGATCATCTTTCATCATCCTTCGTGCCGACCCGTGTTATGCTCCAAAACCCGAATGCAAAACAGACATCCACCCCCGAATACTGGGGTTAGCAAACTCCACCGTTTTGCTAGTGCAAATACAAAGTGCAAATACGAGCCATACAATTCACATTCCACGAATAACAATAACCGAGGATCCTCAAAGATCCAAACGAAACGAAAAGTACTTCCCGAGGCAAGGGTTTGAGAAAACATTTCAAAAACGAAATATCATAAATCAATGGAAGTAATTTATAAAACAGTTTAGAATGCCATCGAGAGTTTTAATAGAAAACAATTTAGGATTATCAAATCCTACTTTTCAAAACCAAAAGACAAAAGGGGTCACCGACCCAAAGGTTTACTTTCTGAAAAATGACATTAACCAACCATTGGGATTTTAGCCACAAATCCGTAAAACGACTTTTACAAAACCATTGGGATTTTATCACCAAATCTCATCAACTCACGGTACACAAGAACGACCAGAGGTTCGTATCCCAACATCAAAATCCACAAATAAAGGATTTAAAACAAACAACAAAATACTCCAGTGCCATCCTAGCCAAGTAAGCCAAACGAACACTTACCTCTTACACACTTAGTCAATGCATGCAATCATGAAAACCGTTCGAAAGCACTCATTTCCGGAAATGCCAATATCAAATCACATTAGCAAAAATGCACCACAATTAACCGTCGATCCACACCTCCGTGGACCCTACCGAGACCCGTCGGATCTAACCCGTAGTGGTTAAAAGCAAAGCTCGCGGTCCACAGCTTCGTGGAACCCTACCGAGACCCGTCGAGTCTAACCCGTAGTGAGCATACACACACACGTTACTCATGCAACACTAATATGCTAAGAATGTAAGTTCATTAAGAATACTCACTAGAGATGGCCATTAACTCGACACCATTATCAAACTCTTCAAAATTTCGATAACAAGATTAAATAAGGAAATACACGATTCCATAACTTAAACAATATGAGTATCATCATAAAATCCTTCGACGTTCAAAATAATCAAATCATAATCAATTCTCAAAACACCGTTCACAAAACACACGCGTTTTGAAAGAAAGCCTTTAACGAGGCCAAATCCTTTTGAAACTTCATTTCAAATAACCAAACAAACACATCAAGACGACCACCGATCATCATATACATAAAGCGAGAAAAGTATGGGCAAGGTACTTGCCTCGATACCACGAGCACCGAACCACGACGGATACGGCTCAACGGAAGCTTGATGCGCCCGATGCTAACGAAAAGGAAGACGACAATGAACGGAACGGAAGAATCAAGCACGACCGTGAGGAACCGAGCGAAAATGAACCTAACGATTCGAATAGCACAATCACAACCACTTCTAAACGATTATGGAAATGGAATACACCGGAACCCGCCTACGATTCATGTATATTCATACCGAAAACAACAACGAGGCGGACCACAACCAAACCCTCTCGATTCCGTAAAAATCCACAAAATATCCATGAATCCGTAGGGAAACTAAAGATACTAACAAGATTAATCATATTCATCATGAATCCATCAACGAAATGGAAAGAATCGGACAAAACCCCAAAATCCCCAATTATCCAAAAAGGTAGGGTTTCAAGAGATATTACCTTGAGTGATTCAAGTGTTAAGATCCGTAGAACACGCGTTAGATTGATTATCCGAGCCTCACAACCGAAAAGAAATGATGAAAATCGACCCCCGGATGAAGAACTCTCCCCCTCTATACTTCTCTCTCGCGACGCAGTGGAAAAATGGGGAAGGAAATGAGCTTCACGCTCAAAACAACACATTTATAGTGTATCACAATGAGAACCTATCGGCGGCCTATCGGCCGATAGCCCAACCGATACCCATACGGAATGCCGGTAGAGTCTATCGACCCCCTATCGGCCGAAAGGCTCTGGAAGTTCGAAGGTGAAGAAATTTACCTATCGGCGGCTATCGGCGAAAGGCTCTGAAGTGCTCGGCAAATCAAACGACCATAACTCTCTCGTCCGGACTCCGATTGACTCACCGTTTGAACCATTGGAAAGCTAACTCGATGTTCTATAATATTGAAAAGATTTATAATTTTTGGAGTCACCAAAAATTAATGGTGATCTAACAAAGACGAACTCATACTTAGAAAAGTCGTTTAGTAATCCTGAATTCAACAAAACGACACCGAAACCCGAACCTGAATACGAACCGAAGATACGGTTACGAAGTACTCACAAAGACGAATCTAAGAGCTAGTAGGACACACGATTCCGACCACCCGAAGGCTCGAAATTCGACAACGGTAGGTAATTACCCCAAACTTTGGGAAATTACGAAAATGGCCCAAATGCCCGAAAATCACGATACGTGATTGAATAACCAAACCGAAGTTCACAACACGTCCAACAAAGATAAACGGACTTGCGGGAAACTCGAAACAACAGTTTCGGATGAGATTCGCAAGAATCGAACTCAAGTGCGGAAAAGTCGCTAAAAAGCACAGAACTCAACGAAACGACACCGAAACGAACTCGGATGTCAAAAAGTGTAGAATTAATCATTCTCAGAATGACGAAACGGTCATGAGCGAGTCATCAAAACGGACTCCGACCGAAAAAAAGAAATTACCGGAAATCGAAAATTGCGGATATTACAACAAAGAGTCCAAGGACAACTGTGCGTGATGGAGATAACTGTAACACCCCAAACTAGGCGGATATTACAGTGCCGTAAATCCCCAACTGGGACCCACCAGGCAAATGAAAATGAATGAATTACACAAGATAAATGTAGTACCGAACTACATTACAACAATAATTACTCCGATGAGGAGTTTAATTACAACACACCAGGACAATACCGAATACTAGTGTATTTTATATGAAGATAAAATACACAACACTGAATGAAACGGAGTATTCAAATGAAAGTCTGCAGCGGAAAAATAAAGGACAATAACATGAATAATCAAAGATCGGGGCCCCTACTAGTATCACTAGGACTCCTCGACATCAACATGCTATTCCGTGCGTTTGCCTTGCCATGACACGAAAAACAAAATCCCGGGGGTCGATTAAACAGAACAACAATCCTCAAGGGTTGAAAATACACAAACATGATTTAATCAAGTTATGAAATATCCTTAGTTATGAATTACGCCAAGAAGAGTATCATAGTACGCCCGTAGTGTTACTGCAAGTGTACAAGACGAATGACCGGACACACCCGTCCTTGTACCTAATTAGTCTCACGGAGGTAATGCATTACCGTGTGCACGACCCAATGTATCACTCCCAATACATGGCCATAACGTGCCCGACTAAAAATTCCACACATCCGCACCCGGCCACGCAATATGAACCTGAAGGTCATATGAACGAGAATGACCGTAATGAATATCAAAGAATAAATAATAATCTGACAAAGTTAAGAATGACTCACCGAGATGAGAGTAATAATGAAGTGATGGATAGTTTTAATGGAATGGTTGGAACTGCCGTTCCCGTTAATGATGTGATTGTTCAACAATTACAAGTCTCAATATGATTAATACAATGATGAATGAGTTATGATTATGAATGATCAACAACAAAAGGTATGAATATCCTTTTAACCGAGTAAGAATTAACTTACACAACACCGGCGACAATTATCCTTCCACGAACAACGTCCTAATTGAGATATCGGTCGCTCGAACAACCTTAAATAATAAAATTACCAACAATCCGTTCAATATACGAATCAAACACGAATATAACGAACTCAAAACGTCGATACGATTAAACCAAATCCATAGAGGCATTAAATCAAACACGTTGTATCCAAACTCCGATTATTTACAATCAAACCTCAATATACCAATATCAAAATCTCCAAGAAGTGTTTCAAACCAACAAAACATCTCCAATACGATCAATAATCCGTTATGAATATCCGAAAACGTGATTATAACAACAATTAGTCGAAAATCCCCAATTCCAACTCGATATTCAAAGTGTTCTTGAATAATCCCTCAATAATCCAATGAATCCTTATACAAACTCATAATCATATACATATCTCTTCATATAACATGATTATAACGTCCAAAACATCATATCTCAACACAAAATCGAAGTCCAAAGTGTTGAAGGAATTACCTCTTGAAGATACAAGTACTTTAATCCGAAGAACACGCGTTAGATTGATTATCCGGGCTTCACGATCGAAAGGAGATGAAGAAAATCAAACACCCAAATGATTTGTGAAGGAAAAACCCTCCCTCAAGCCTTATCTCTCGGTTGAAGGTGAAGAAAAGGAAGAAAAATGGGCTGAAATGCTGAAAAAATGAATTTATAGGGGTTGACTACCCTGCCCGGACACGGCCGTGCGATCGGCACGGTCGTGTCTACGATTGGCGGCAGTGGCGGCGAGGGACTCGGCCGTGTCCTGCTTGACACGGTCGCGAAGAGGGCCTTCCGATGACCCGTCCGGCGACTTCGGCATGACTCGACCGTGCGGGCGACACGGTCGGGCGTCTTGGCGACGATCTTGGCTTATCCGGAAGGTTCGACTCGGCCGTGCAGCGACACGGTCGGGTCTGAGGCGTACACTTCGGCATCTTCCGGACGAAATCGGCACGGGCCGTGTCGGACGACACGGCCGAGTTCGTTCGGCATGATCGCCAATCTTGAAAAATGAGCGATTGAGCTAAAACGACCATAACTCTCTCGTCCGACTCCGATTGACTCACCGTTTGAACCATTGGAAAGCTAACTCGATGCTCTATAATATTGCAAAGATTTAGAATTTTTGGAATTACCAAAAATTAATGGTGATCTAACAAAGTCGAACTCATATGAGGAAAGTTGAAACAATGAACAATAACGATACACAACTCGAAGTTTTTCCGAACGGTGAACACGGTGAAAGAACATGATTGATGAATGATTATAATTGAGTGAAAATACACTGAGTGACAATTACAGATCGATAATTACCGAATGATAATGATCAATTACAACCGGTTATTACATACACCCTCCCTTAAAAGAGTTTCGTCCCCGAAACTAAGGGTCAAACAACTCGGGATAACTCTCCCGCATACTATCCTCAGTTTCCCAAGTAGCCTCTTCGACTCCGTGTCTAGACCACTTAATCTTGACCAAAGGAATCGACTTATTCTTCAACTGTTTGATTCGCCGCTCTAACACTCGTACAGGACGCTCCTCGTACGAATGATCATCCGCGATCTCGATTTCGTGGGCCGAAGTATGTGACTCGGGTCGGCAACATACTTCTGCAACTGAGAGACGTGAAACACATTATGAATCCTGCTCAAAGCCGGAGGTAAAGCCAATCGATAAGCTAACTCGCCTACTCGATCCAAAATTTCAAACGGTCCAATGAATCTTGGGCTCAACTTCCCCCGTTTTCCGAAACGGAAAAATACTTCGACTCGGGGAAACCTTGACCAAAACATGGTCACCCGTCTCGAACTCTAGTGGTCGACGACGATTATCCGCATACGATTTCTGTCGACTATGAGCTGTCAACATACGACTCTTGATCATAGCTACCTTCTCCCGGACGACTATAAGTATATCGGGCTCGGTGCCGATTGATTCTGACAAGTCATCCTAACACAAAGGATATCGACAAAGACGACCGTACAAGGCCTCGTAAGGTGCCATCTTAATGGAAGCATGCCAACTATTATTATACGTGAACTCGATCAACGGTAGTTGGGCTTCCCAATCGTCCTTCCAATCGAGGACGCAAGCTCTCAACATGTATTCTAATGTCTGAATAGTCCTCTCTGATTGTCCGTCGGACTGAGGATGAAAGGTAGTACTGAGATTAAGCTGAGTTCCCATAGCACGATGAACTGATTTCCAAAAATGAGACACAAATCGACCGTCACGATCGGAAACGATACTCTTAGGAGTACCGTGCAGTCTTACTATCTCCTTGATGAATAACTGGGCCAGTCTCTCGGGACCCCACGTATCCTTGATCTCAAGGAAATGAGCTGATTTAGTTAAGCGGTCCACAATCACCCAGATCGTATTCATGCCACGATGACTCGTCGGCAAACTCGTAATGAAATCCATGGAAATGTCTTCCCACTTCCACTCTAGAATAGGGAGAGGTTTCAGCATACCCGCCGGTCGCTGATGTTCAATCTTGACTTGTTGGCAAGTTAAGCATCTCGAAACAAATTCCGCGACTTCTCGCTTCATATTACTCCACCAGTAATTTTGTTTCAAGTCCTTGTACATCTTCTTTGGACCGGATGAACAGAATAAGGGGTAG
Organism: Orobanche coerulescens; assembly: GCA_033398695.1. NCBI lineage: Eukaryota > Viridiplantae > Streptophyta > Magnoliopsida > Lamiales > Orobanchaceae > Orobanche > Orobanche coerulescens. Next base: position 199,004,068 of record CM065803.1, on the reverse strand, counting down.
CATGAGCTTCTCTCAAAATCGAGTTTTTCAACTCATCATTCGCCGGTACACACATCCGATTCTTAAATCTCAAAAGTCCATCCTCGTGGATCATGAATCCAGGGGCTTTCCCCTGAGCCACATCTTCACGTATGCGCAACAATGAAGGGTATGAACTCTGATTCTCTCTGATTACCTCCTCAAGTGACGATGAAATCTCTAACATACAAAGCTGTCCCTGAATTGAAGCGGACTTCGATCTCGGGTCTAAGGAATTCTACTGAAGCTCCTACGAATCGTTAAACGAGCAAGCATTTGCTCTTGAACGGACTTACGACTCAAAGCGTCGCGACAACGTTCGCCTTGCCGGGTGGTAAAGGATCTCGATATCAAAATCTTTGATTAGTTCCAACCACCGCCTCATGCATATTTAACTCCTTGTGAGTAAATATATCCTTCAACTCTTGTGATTGGTGAATAATCAAAGGTGACGCCATAAAGGTAACGACGCCAAATTTTCAGCGAACACCACTTTGCTAGTTCAGTCGTGGGTTGGATAATTAACCACTAATCCGAGGAAACATCGGATTTAATTAATATCTTTCGGAGGTTGCTAATCTCGGATAGTCTCCGTCTTCTGAGGGTCGACACGAACTCTGTCAGATGAAATTACATGCCCGAGAAAAGTCACTTCGGACATCCAGAACTCACATTAAGAAAACTTCCATAAAATTGCTCGCGTCTCAACACGTCGAGAACCTGAAGAAGATGAACCTCGTGTTCCTCTCGGCTAAGAGAATAAATCAAAATGTCGTCGATGAAGACAACAACAACTTATCTAAAAAGTCGATGAAAACCCGATTCATTAACTCCATGATTACTGCAGGAGCAATAGTTAGCCCGAACGGCATAACTACGAACTCATAATGACCATAGCGTATATGAAACGCTGTCCTTGCGATATCCGACTCTCGAAACCGCAACTGTTGATATCTAGATCTTAAGTCGATCCTGGAAAATACTGAGGCTCCCTGAAGTTGATCTAAAAGATCATCAATACGGGGTAAGGGATACTACTCTTGATCATCACCCTGATCAACTCTTGGTAATTAATACACACACGAGACGAGCCATCCTTCTCCTTCACAGATCACACTGGTGCTCCTCACGGGGACGCAATCGGTCGAAGATGACCTTTCTCGAACTATTCCACAAGTTGAATCTTCAACTCCTTCATTCTGGTCGGGGTCATCCGATACGGTGCCTTCGATAAAGGGAACGTACCGGCTCCAACTCACTCCTGAATTCCCCTACTCTATGTGAAGGCAACTAGATAACTCGTCTGGAAATACATCGTCAATCGATGACAATGATATCATGAATGATTGAACATTTCGATTGCCCTAGAATGGTCAATCGATAAAAAGAGATACCAATAATGATTGAACAACTCGATTGCCTTAGAAAGGCCAATCGATGAAGATAATACAATGAATGTTTGAATAACTCGATTGCCCTAGAAAGGCCAATCGATGAAAATGATACAATGAATTATTGAATAACTCGATTGCCTTAGAAAGGCCAATCGATGAAAATGATACAATGAATGATTGAATGAATCGATTGTCTTAGAAAAGCCAATCGATGGAAATGATACAATGAATGATTGAATAGTTCGATTGCGGAATTTCTCTGCTTTCGTCATAATAGAAATTCTACTGGAACAACGGGGATTACTTCCCTGAAGCACACATTCGACAACCAACGACGGAAAGATAGCGACCAAACGCTAACAAATACTGAGGATAGTATCAAGACGGTTAAACCAACTAATACCGAAATTACATCGTCCTAAGATAAATTTACCACGATTAGGTCCACCAACCAATCGCGGTTACTAAGCTTACTTAGGTATGATTCCGAAAATTCTTCCATCATCAGGTAGACCGATGGTATGAGGTCCACAAGCAATAGGACTATCCCGAAATAAGTCTATTCAAGCATGATTCGAAAATGAATGAATGCGGTGTACCAGCATCAAAAGGTACACACAAGTTGAAATAAAATTACGAGTATACCTGAAATCATTCGGACCACCGGATCGTCGATCCTCCTCATCATATGAATCTGGGACTTGTAACACCCCGAGATATTCGGAATAATTACAGCGCCGTAAACCCTTTAGGTAAGGATTTACAAGGCTAATTTTAAAAAGAGTGTAAATATAAACCAATCGCACAACTGAAGTTCAAAGACATATTTGAATCAACCGATCAAAGAGTTAATTTATACAACCATATCGAAAAGATATTACTAAAACAGACGTACTCGAGTACTGAACGAAACAAGAAAACAACTCTCGACAACAATAACATCAATCACATCACTGAGCCATCTCATCGTCCCGTTTGCATCGTGGCTGCCTCCCCGCTCCTCGGCTACCTGAACATCAAAACAATGTCCACCCCCGAAGGGGTTAGCAAAACGATGCTAGTACAAGTATCATAATACAATAAATCATCGATGCATCATAAAACATGCAAAACGGACTTCCGCTACCGGAATCCAACGATGCGAATCCTCACGATCCCATCAATACAATACAGGGTAATCCAGCGATCCAGCGCCCTTGGTATAGATCCCCATGATGATCCCGTCGGACCAACGCATGGTGGAAAACCCGTACAATGATCCAGCGCCCTTCGGATAGATCCCCATGATGATCCCGTCGGACCAACGCATGGTGGACATTCGATCCAGCGCCCTCGGATAGATCCTCATGACCCCCTCGGATCATTTATTCCATAATCAATCAATTATGCATACACATATGCATTTCAATATGTTCATCAATACGAACAAACAACAACGAATATCACGCGAATTTCCTGAAATACATCTCATATACAAAATATGAACAATACCACAAGCATAATAAATCAAACTCGACATATGATACTTGCCTCGAAAATGGCAAGACGAAATACTTCAAGGATCTCGACACACTCGAAGGCCGCCTCCTTCGATCAACGTAACAAGCTCGAACCTTAACAAAAGGAACGATATACAAATCATCTCAAGTCGAGCGATGGCCTAACAATTCGGTCTATGGCCGAAAAGCTCAAAATAAACAAGCTGTCTGGATTGCTTAGCGCGCGCTACGTACTCTACGTAACGTGCGCTAAGACGGACTGTTAGCGTACGCTATCGTATAAGACTAGCGTGCGCTAGCCACGGTCTGGCAGTCTGACTCGGCTGGTCTCATAACGTACGCTACGTACGTTTCGGGCGATCGACCGGCCGATAGCGCACGTTAACTCACATGTGTTAGCGTGCGCTAATACCGCATGGCGAATCTTCAATCCAAAACTAGGTTGAATGGTGAAGAACTCATGAATTCTACCGTGATAATACAAGTTATCTTCGGGCAAATCATGCTAATAAGGTTTGTGGAAGATTTATGATCGTGAAATACAAATATACGGATAGCCAACTCAACATCATAATTCATCTACGATCTCCAAGAAATAATCTAAGCTCCATTTGTTCTACGTTCCAAAACACATGATTCCATCGTGTAAAACGTATCAACTGGGTAAATATCCGATTATTGATCCTAACTTGATTTGAACATGCTTAGGAGTCCTTATAAGATGGTTCAAAGGTTCATACGATGAATAAGTGTCGAAACATCGAAAATATCCTTCTAACATGTGAAGACCGATCATAAACAAAATAACTGGCTATCTAAACATGATCAGACGTCCTTAAGAACATTACTAACATCAGTGAAGAATCACCTACCTCAAAGTAGTGAAGAATACGGAGGAAAAATGAAGCGATCCAACACCGAAGGCTTGAACACCAATCTCCAATGATATACGATCTTCAATCTCGAACTAGGAGGTTGATATGAAGTGTTTGGGACGAAGTGAGTTATGTTCTAAGTGTAAGAGTTCGGGTTATGGGAGGAGAAAAACTGAAATCTCGAATAGGATGATGTCCTATTTATAATAAATGGCTATTAGCGCGCGCTAGACCCTATTCGTAGCGTGCGCTAACGGCTCACGCCTAAATCAGACTCGGCACTTAGCGTGCGCTACACATCGACCAAGGCGTGCGCTAAAGGCGTTGACTCGGCTTTTCCCGAAGCCGTGCAGTACATCCGACACAATCCGGCGAGGTCCCCGGCAGATCTCACCTACCGCACGTCCCAATCAATTTGACCACGCATAGCGTGCGCTAATTACATTCTGTAGCGTGCGCTATGAAACCATGTTAGCGTACGCTACCCTTAGCCTGTAGCGTGCGCTACATGCACAGAATTTCAACCTTACAAATCACAACCATGAAATTAAACGCTCGGTAACATCGGATTATGAAATACGGAGAATAATACTCAGAAAAAGTATGATCATTACAATATCACAAGTTCCAATTACATAACAAAGATCTCGGGCATTACATCCTTCCTCCCTAAAAAGAAGTTTCGTCCCGAAACTTATGATGAAAACAACTCCGGATATTTAGCCTTCATACCGTCCTCCGTTTCCCAAGTGGCCTCTTCGACTCCATGTCGTGACCATTGTACTTTAACCAAGTGTATCGGTTTATTTCTCAACTGTTTGATCCGGCTCTCAAGTATCTTGATTGGTCTCTCTTCGAAGGTGCCATCATTAGCTATCTCGATCTCGTCGAAATCAATGACGTGGTCGGGTCCGTACATACTTCGCATTGGGATACGTGAAACACATTGAGAACATGACTCAGCGATGGAGGGAATGCAAAACTGTATGCTAAATCTCCCACACAATCGAGGATCTCGAAGGTCCGATATATCTCGGACTAAGCTTGCCTCTTCTCCCAAAACGGAAAATCCTCGTGTAGGAGACACCTTCAATAGTATGTGGTCTCCAGCGTCGAACTCTAGAGGCGGCGACGCGTACATCGGCATAAGACTTCGTCGACTGCAGGCGGTCAGCAGCCTCTCTCGAATCAAGGCTATCTTCTCTTGAGTCCGAATAATCAATTCGGTTCCGTCCCGATCAAATCCAAGAATCATCCCGGACAGGGTGATCGGCATCTTCTCCGCATAATGCTTCAAATGGTGCCATCTTAATAGAAGCATGCCAACTGTTATTATAAGTGAACTCGATCAAGGGCAAGTGAACTTCCCAATCAGTCGACCAATCTAATGCACAAGCTCTAAGCATGTCCTCTACTGTCTGAATAGTCCTTTCGGACTGACCGTCCGTTTGGGGATGATAAGTGGTACTAAAGTTTAGCTCGGTCCCCACAGCCCTGTGAATCGCTTTCCAAGTGTGACACGAAACGACCATCTCGATCCGAAATAATGGTCTTCGGCGTCCCGTGCAATCGGACTATCTCCGCAATAAATATTCGTGCCAATCTCTCGGGTCCCCATGTATCTTTGATTCCTAGGAAATGAGCCGACTTGGTTAGTCGATCAACTACCACCCAAATCATGTTCATTCCCGTTCTAGTCCTTGGCATACTAGTGATGAAATCCATCGAGATATCCTCCCACTTCCATTCAGGGATCGGAAGTGGCTTTAACATTCCGGCAGGTCGTTGATGTTCAATCTTAACCTGTTGACAAGTCAAACACTTCGAAACGTACTCCGCTACGTCCTTCTTCATATTTCCCCACCAGAAGTTTTGCTTTAAATCCTTATACATCTTATCGCCGGTGAATAGAATAGGCGCGCCGTGAGCTTCCTTCGTAATAGTCCTTCTCAAATCATCATCATCGGGAACGCAAAGTCGACTCAAATCTCGTAATTCCATCATCTTGTATCACGAATCCCGGGCTTTTCCTTTCTTTACTTCGTCACATAATCGAAGGATCGGAGAATCGCTCAATTGTTTAAACTTGATCTCCTCGACTAGTGATGAAGTCGGTTCCATCACATAAAGTTGCCCTTCGATTCCCGGTGCCCATACTTCAATCCTCGCGGATCGGCCTCGTTGAATACCGGTTCGGGACGTAAGTGCTTCCAACACTCGAAGAGAAACAGGTTTACGGCTCAAAGCATCAGCTACTACGTTTGCTTTCCCCGGATGATAGAGAATCTCCAAGTCGTAATCCTTGATCAATTCCAGCCACCTTCTCTGCCTCATGTTTAACTCTTTCTGACTGAAAATGTACTTGAGGCTCTTATGATCTGTAAAGATCCGACAATGAGTGCCATACAAATAATGTCGCCAGATTTTCAAGGCAAAGACCACAGCTGCTAGCTCCAGATCATGAGTCGGATAATTAACTTCGTACGGTTTCAATTGCCGAGAAGCATAAGCAATCACTTTATCCTTCTGCATCAACACACATCCCAAACCCTGATTTGAAGCATCGCTGTATACCATAAATCCGCTTCCTTCTCGCGGCGCTAATATCGGTCTGTCGTCACCTCCTTTTAAGTTCGTCAAAACTAGCCTGCACTCCTCATTCCACATGAACTTTTGAGTTTTCAGAATTTGAGTGAGCGGACGAGCAATTTTGGAAAATCCTCTACAAAGCGGCGATAATATCCAGCAAGTCCTAAGAAGCTTCTGACTTCTTTCACGTTTTAGAGCTTCCCACTCCAAGATTGCTTCGACTTTCTTCGGTCCACCAACTCCGTCGGATGATATCACATGCCCAAGGAAGGTTACTTCCTTAAGCCAAAATTCGCATTTAGAAAGCTTAGCATACAGCTGTTCCTTTCTCAAGATGCTCAAAACTACACGTAAATGTTCAGCATGTTCCTCTGCGTCCCTCGAATATATCAAGATATCGTCAATGAAAACGACCACAAATTTATCCAAGTACTCCAAGAATACCCGATTCATCAATTGCATGAATACCGCAGGAGCATTGGTAAGTCCAAATGGCATCACTACAAATTCATAATGCCCATACCGGGATCTCAAAGCGATTTCGGTATATCCGATTCCTTAATTATAAACTGATGGTATCCCGTTCTCAAGTCAATCTTCGAGAATACACTTGCCCCTTGCAGTTGTTCAAACAAGTCGTAGATCCGAGGTATAGGATACTTATTCTTGATCGTCATCTTATTAAGCTCCTCGTAATCAATACATCGGAGGGATCCGTCTTTCTTAGGACAAAGAGAACGGCGCTCCCCAAGGAGAAACGCTTGGTTGAATATAACCCTTCGCAATAATTCCTCCAGCTTGTTTCTTGAGTTCATACATCTCGGTTGGCGCCATGCGGTATGGTGCTCTGAAATAGGAGCCTCCGTGCTCTAGTTCAATAGTGAATTCCACTTCTCTCTGCGGAGGTAACCTGTAGTTCGTCAGGAAATACATCGGAGAACTCATTCACCACTGAAATGGACGAGAGCTCTACTCCTTCCTCTTTCCTCATGGCATAGCACCAAAGTCCGTGACATCCTTGCTTCAGTAATTTCACAGCTTTCATTGCCTTGATCAATTTCCCCGAGCTTCCCGGTCTCCATCCTCGGAATAAGTGTTCAGATCCGTCATCAGCAATGATGGAAATGACTCTCTCTCGGTAATTCAGCACAGCTCCATAACGGTTGAGCCAATCATCTCCGAGAATTAAATCGTCACCGCAGATGTCAACCACAATAAGATTCGATGGCCAATCTCTTCCTTCTATAGATACTGGGAAATCCTTAGCTTCTAAGGTTCCCACAATTTTCTCTCCGCTCGGTAATCCCACAACATAAGGTTCACAATTATACAAGCACGAGATGTTCAAACGATTAACACAGTTCAAAGATATAAAAGAATGCGTAGCTCCTGAATCGAACAAGACACTAACTGGTTGCAAAAGGATCTGAATCGCACTGATGCAACAAATGTGTTCGATCATCGATTTCCTCATTTCGTACAGACGTGGAGGAACGGACCCAGCACTGGATGCCTCTCTCTTTCCAGCGTTCTGCTGCTGAAATCCACTTTGCTGCGTCTGATTCACACTTGTCTCCTTCGAATCGAGCCGGAGCGCGAGTACCAAAAGATCGGGTCACATTCCCACAAAATGTTGCGCGATGTCCTTCCTGTCCACACTCGAAACAGTCACAGAAAGCGCGAAAAAATCACGTAGAACATGTCCCGCCTTTCCACAGTTGTAACACTTCTTCCCTGTGTCGGAAGCTTGATCGGTCTTGCCGGAACTTCTTTCCTCCTCGACTAGGATGCGGAGGTCTCTGGATGAGTGAAAAGAGGGCCCGACCGGCGGGGCCCACTATTCTTATTCTCCGTGAAGTTGCCCGACACCTTCGTTTCTTTGCTTCCGCCGATTTCTCTACCGCCGCTTCCTTCATATCGTAGGCCAACGCCTTGTCCCGATATTGCCTCAAGGTGGTACAATCAAATCCGGACATATATTGCTGAATTTCCGCTTCATTCGCAGTCAAAATGGAAAATCCTTTCCGCCTCGGTCTGACAGTGGCGCACATAAGTCACCGGTGATTAAAAGTCTTAATCACTTCCGTCACAGATGCTTCCGAATTTTGTGGTGAGAAAACTCCCGAACTCGGGCCTCTCTAATCGGGCGAGGACAATCCGTGCCTCCATCATCAACTTGAATTCTGTCCGGTCAAGATTATGCTCCTCTGGTCGAATGGCCTCCCACCGCCGAAAGCCTCCCGGTCAAAAGATCTTGGCGACGGAACCTTCCTATCGTTGGGACAGTTAATCCCGCAAAATCTTCTCTAATTCCTTCACCAATGATCCCACGAAAGCGTCTCGGTGGAACCGTCAAATTTCGGAGGATGCAATTTGACCACCTCGGTAAGCCATTTATCTCCCGATTATCCACGTTATTCTCATTGTCCCATTGCCGTCTGCATGCGATCCACAACTTGAGCAAACCGGTTTATCTGGGCAACCACTGCTGAAGCACTCCCGCACGTTAGGATCTGCATTATTATTTGCCGATCCCTCGTCCCCCTAATGTGAATCTGCTTGACTAGCGGTTATCTCTGGGTAGATACAGACTCTTCTTGACACGCAATACCACGACCGCGTCCACGACCGCGTCCGCGTCCACGACCTCCTCTCAACATACTGTAAACATAAATACTCAATATCTGGGACAAACTTTCTCAAAGTACATTCATTAATGTTTACAAGACGTGAATTAAACAAAACAGTAGTATTCGAGATTAGGAAACTTACAACCACAGTCCAATTGACGATGCTGGCTCAGCAGTGATGTTACGAACGACCAATAATCAATAACGTAAACAGACCCAACTAACCCGACTGCCAAGATATCCATAAATCTTAGCTCCGATACCATATTCTGTAACACCCCGAGATATTCGGAATAATTACAGCGCCGTAAACCCTTTAGGTAAGGATTTACAAGGCTAATTTTAAAAAGAGTGTAAATATAAACCAATCGCACAACTGAAGTTCAAAGACATATTTGAATCAACCGATCAAAGAGTTAATTTATACAACCATATCGAAAAGATATTACTAAAACAGACGTACTCGAGTACTGAACGAAACAAGAAAACAACTCTCGACAACAATAACATCAATCACATCACTGAGCCATCTCATCGTCCTGTCGGTACTGTGGCTGCCTCCCCGCTCCTCGGCTACCTGAACATCAAAACAATGTCCACCCCCGAAGGGGTTAGCAAAACGATGCTAGTACAAGTATCATAATACAATAAATCATCGATGCATCATAAAACATGCAAAACGGACTTCCGCTACCGGAATCCAACGATGCGAATCCTCACGATCCCATCAATACAATACAGGGTAATCCAGCGATCCAGCGCCCTTGGTATAGATCCCCATGATGATCCCGTCGGACCAACGCATGGTGGAAAACCCGTCCAGCGATCCAGCGCCCTCAAGATAGATCCCCATGATGATCCCGTCGGACCAACGCATGGTGGACATTCGATCCAGCGCCCTCAAGATAGATCCTCATGACCCCTCGGATCATTTATACCATAATCAATCAATTATGCATACACATATGCATTTCAATATGTTCATCAATACGAACAAACAACAACGAATATCACGCGAATTTCCGTAAATACATCTCATATACAAAATATGAACAATACCACAAGCATAATAAATCAAACTCGACATATGATACTTGCCTCGAAAATGGCAAGACGAAATACTTCAAGGATCTCGACACACTCAAGGCCGCCTCCTTCGATCAACGTAACAAGCTCGAACCTTAACAAAAGGAACGATATACAAATCATCTCAAGTCGAGCGATGGCCTAACAATTCGGTCTATGGCCGAAAAGCTCAAAATAAATAAGTCGTCTGGATTGCTTAGCGCGCGCTACGTACTCTACGTAACGTGCGCTAAGACGGATCATAGCGTACGCTATCGTATAAGACTAGCGTCGCTAGCCACGGTCTGGCGATCGACTCGGCTGGTCTCATAACGTACGCTACGACGTTTCGGCCCGATAGCGCACGTTAACTCACATGTGTTAGCGTGCGCTAATACGCATGGCGTAATCTTAAATCAAAACTAGGTTGAATGGTGAAGAACTCATGAATTCTACCGTGATAATACAAGTTATCTTCGGGCAAATCATGCTAATAAGGTTTGTGGAATATTTATGATCGTGAAATACAAATATACGGATAGCCAACTCAACATCATAATTCATCTACGATCTCCAAGAAATAATCTAAGCTCCATTTGTTCTACGTTCCAAAACACATGATTCCATCGTGTAAAACGTATCAACTGGGTAAATATCCGATTATTGATCCTAACTTGATTTGAACATGCTTAGGAGTCCTTATAAGATGGTTCAAAGGTTCATACGATGAATAAGTGTCGAAACATCGAAAATATCCTTCTAACATGTGAAGACCGATCATAAACAAAATAACTGGCTATCTAAACATGATCGACGTCCTTAAGAACATTACTAACATCGGTGAAGAATCACCTACCTCAAAGTAGTGAAGAATACGGAGGAAAAATGAAGCGATCCAACACCGAAGCTTGAACACCAATCTCCAATGATATACGATCTTCAATCTCGAACTAGGAGGTTGATATGAAGTGTTTGGGACGAAGTGAGTTATGTTCTAAGTGTAAGAGTTCGGGTTATGGGAGGAGAAAAATCAAATCTCGAATAGGATGATGTCCTATTTATAATAAATGGCTATTAGCGCGCGCTAGACCCTATTCGTAGCGTGCGCTAACGGCTCACAGCCTAAATCAGACTCGGCACTTAGCGTGCGCTACGCATCGACATGGCGTGCGCTAAGGCGTTGACTCGGCTTTTCCCGAAGCCGTCAGTACATCCGACACAATCCGGCGGGGTCCCCGGCAGATCTCACCTACCGCACGTCCCAATCAATTTGACCACGCATAGCATGCGCTAATTACATTCTGTAGCGTGCGCTAGGAAACCATGTTAGCGTACGCTACCCTTAGCCTGTAGCGTGCGCTACATGCACAGAATTTCAACCTTACAAATCACAACCATGAAATTAAACGCTCGGCAACATCGGATTATGAAATACGGAGAATAATACTCAGACAAAAGTATGATCATTACAATATCACAAGTTCCAATTACATAACAAAGATCTCGGGCATTACAGGACTTGCCGGTCCCCGAACCGGACGCTCCCGTCTGATAAATACGAGCTCCAACTCTATTTGCTTCCATTATCTTAAACGACGATGACAAAGCGATCGATTCTCAACGCTGTTGCTTCGGGGCTCGAGATGCCGCGAGCCGACTTGGAGTCCTTTCGGCAAAAACGGGCCTTATGCCCAAAATTCCCACAATTATAGCACGTGATAGACGGTTTGAGACACTCGGTGCTGAAATGACCCGGCGTTCCACAATTGAAACAGTGATGGCGAATCGCCGCTCGGGAATGAGATCCCGCACGATTATGCGCCGTAGGAGGTCGCTCAGAAACGATAGGACTCACACGAGGCTTCTTGAAGGTTGACTGACCGCCTTCGGATTGATTACGCTTCGTTGATTTCTTGCTGACAAATGAAGGTTGTTGTTCAGCACTTTCCTTAGCAGCTGGCTCATACGGGAGAGTTCTCTCGATTAATCCAGTCAGAGTGGCGCAATGATGATTGAGCAACTGCACATGGGTCATCATGGCCTGCATAAAAGTGAGTGGATCAATCCGAACATCTTCTGATCGAGCCGAGTCCTGGGCACGATTTCTCGGCAGCGAGTGATTATTTCTCGGGTTTCGGTTCGCACCGCGGCCTCTCCCCGTGCATCTCCTGACAGTTCTCTCCATACTGAAGTAGGAAGGTCGCATAATGATTATATTTCCCGCATGATTAGCACGTTACGATTATGTTATGAGATGATGAAAATGAGTATACATGCTCTAACTTAGTGATTATATGTATGATTTACTGAAGTTACATGATTATCTGATGAAATTCTTAAAATGATTATCTTGAATAACTTAACAAGATTGATAATATGATCATCCAGATTGACAACTTAGTAATGAAATGAATTGAGTAATTAATGAGTTAACATGATCGTCCTGATCATTAACTGAGTATTGGAATGAATTAAGTGATTAATGAGTTAATATGATCGTCCTGATCATTAACTGAGTATTGAAATGAATTAAGTGATTAATGAGTTAATATGATCGTCCTGATCATTAACTGAGTATTGAAATGAATTAAGTGATTAATGAGTTAATATGATCGTCCTGATCATAATGAATGATGATGTTTGAGGATTGTTAATTGATGAATGATGAATGAATGACTATTTCCAGAAATAATACCATGGCGATAGAAAACTTACGCTTCTTAGGTCTGATTGGCTCGGCATTTGCACAGGTCACACGTGACGCGAAAGTCCAATGATACTAGTCTGATGACGATGATTTCAAATAAGACATGACTCGGAAGGTAGTATTCAAAACCACGCTCCGATACCAACTCTGTAACACCCCAAACTAGGCGGATATTACAGTGCCGTAAATCCCCAACTGGGACCCACCAGGCAAATGAAAATGAATGAATTACACAAGATAAATGTAGTACCGAACTACATTACAACAATAATTACTCCGATGAGGAGTTTAATTACAACACACCAGGACAATACCGAATACTAGTGTATTTTATATGAAGATAAAATACACAACACTGAATGAAACGGAGTATTCAAATGAAAGTCTGCAGCGGAAAAATAAAGGACAATAACATGAATAATCAAAGATCGGGGCCCCTACTAGTATCACTAGGACTCCTCGACATCAACATGCTATTTCCGTGCGTTTGCCTTGCCATGACTAAAAACAAAATCCACCGGGGTCGGTTAAACAGAACAACAATCCTCAAGGGTTGAAAATACACAAACATGATTTAATCAAGTTATGAAATATCCTTAGTTATGAATTACGCCAAGAAGAGTATCATAGTACGCCCGTAGTGTTACGTGCAAGTGTACAAGACGAATGACCGGACACACCCGTCCTTGTACCTAATTAGTCTCACTGAGGTAATCTGCTACCGTGTGCACACCCAATGTATCACTCCCAATACATGGCCATAACGTGCCCGACTAAAAATTCCACACATCCGCACCCGGCCACGCAATATGAACCCTGAAGGTCATATGAACGAGAATGACCGTAATGAATATCAAAGAAAAATAATAATCGACAAAGTTAAGAATGACTCACCGAGATGAGAGTAATAATGAAGTGATGGATAGTTTTAATGGAATGGTTGGAACCGCTGCCTCAAGTAATGATGTGATTGTTCAACAATTACAAGTCTCAATATGATTAATACAATGATGAATGAGTTATGATTATGAATGATCAACAACAAAAGGTATGAATATCCTTTTAACCGAGTAAGAATTAACTTACACAACACCGGCGACAATTATCCTTCCACGAACAACGTCCTAATTGAGATATCGGTCGCCGAACAACCTTAAATAATACAATTACCAACAATCCGCTCAATATACGAATCAAACACGAATATAACGAACTCAAAACGTCGATACGATTAAACCAAGTCCATAGAGGCATTAAATCAAACACGTTGTATCCAAACTCCGATTGTTTACAATCAAACCTCAATATACCAATATCAAAATCTCCAAGAAGTGTTTCAAACCAACAAAACATCTCCAATACGATCAATAATCCGTTATGAATATCCGAAAACGTGATTATAACAACAATTAGTCGAAAATCCCCAATTCCAACTCGATATTCAAAGTGTTCTTGAATAATCCTCAATAATCCAATGAATCCTTATACAAACTCATAATCATATACATATCTCTTCATATAACATGATTATAACGTCCAAAACATCATATCTCAACATAAAATCGAAGTCCAAAGTGTTGAAGGAATTACCTCTTGAAGATACAAGTACTTTAATCCGAAGAACACGCGTTAGATTGATTATCCTAAGCTTCACGATCGAAAGGAGATGAAGAAAATCAAACACCCAAATGATTTGTGAAGGAAAACCCTCCCTCAAGCCTTATCTCTCGGTTGAAGGTGAAGAAAAGGAAGAAAAATGGGCTGAAATGCTGAAAAATGAATTTATAGGGTTGACTACCTGCCGGACACGGCCGTGCCGATCGGGCACGGTCGTGTCGCACAGATTGGCCGACACTGGCCGACAGGACTCGACCGTGTCCTCGCTTGACACGGTCGCGCGCGAGGGCCTTCCGACAGTGACCCGTCCGACAACTCGGCATGACTCGACGTGCGCTGCATTTACACGGCCGGGCGTGGCCGGGCGATTTATACGCTTATCCTAAGGGTTCGACTGCCGCGCTGCATTGACACGGTCGGGTCCTAAGGCAGACACTTCGGCATCTTCCGGACGAGTACGGCACGGGCCGTGTCGGACGACACGGCCGAGTTCGTTCGGCAGTGATCGGCCAATACTGAAAAATGAGCAGTTGAGCTAAAACGACCATAACTCTCTCGTCCGGACTCCGATTGACTCACCGTTCGAACCATTGGAAAGCTAACTCGATGCTCTATAATATTGAAAAGATTTAGAATTTTTGGAATTACCAAAAATTAATGGTGATCTAACAAAGTCGAATTCATATGAGGAAAATTGAAACAATGAACAATAACGATACACAACTCGAAGTTTTTCCGAACGGTGAACACGGTGAAAGAACATGATTGATGAATGATTATAATTGAGTGAAAATACACTGAGTGACAATTACATACTGATAATTACTGAATGATAATGACTGAATTACAACCGGGTATTACAATAACTTCATCTTTAACCGATGAAATCAAATCTAGACAGGCAGATGATCCTCTGATGATTCAGTTACATGATGAAGTGATCAAAGGAAAGGCCCCCGGATTCATAATTCATGACGATGGAGTTTTGAGATTTCAGAACCGACTCTGCGTTCCCGATGTTGATGTTCAAATGCACGATTATGAAGGAAGCTCATAGTTCGCCCTATTCTATCCACCCGGCACCAAGAAATGTATAAGGACTTGAAGCGAAACTTCGTGGGGCAACATGAAGAAGGACGTAGCAGACTATGTTTCAAATGCTTGACTTGTCAAGGTTAAGATCGAGCATCAACGGCCTCTGAATGTTGAAGCCACTCCCGATTCTGAATGGAAGTGGGAGGACATATCGATGGACTTTATCACTAATATGCCAAAACTGGGACAGAATGAACATGATTTGGGTAATAGTTGATCGTTTAACCAAATCGGCTCATTTTCTAGGCATTAAGGATACGTGGGGACCAGAGAGGTTGGCACGAGTATTTATTTCGGAGATAGTTCGATTGCATGGTACGCCGAAGACCATTGTTTCTGATCGAGACGGCCGCTTTGTGTCTCACTTTGGAAAGCAACATAAGGCCTTGGGGACCGAATTGAACTTCAAAGATGACTTATCACCCGCAGATCGACGGACAATCCGAGAGAACTATACAAACGGTGGAAGACATGCTAAGGGCCTGTGCCTTAGATTGGTCAAACGATTGGGAAGTTCATCTACCGTTGATTGAATTTACCTACAACAATAGTTGGCATGCTTCTATTAAGATGGCACCGTTTGAGGCATTATACAGAGGGAGATGCAGATCGCCCATATCCGGGATGATTCATCGGACTTGATCGAATGTAACCAGAGTTGATCGAGCGGACTCGAGAGAAGATAGCCTTAATTCGTGAGAGGTCGCTGACCGCCCAGTCGCCAGAAATCCTATGCGGACGCACGCCGCGCCATTGGAGTTCAAGATCGAGATCACGTACTTTTGAAGGTTTCTCCTACTCGGGAATCTTTCGTTTCTAAGGAAAGGAAAGCCGAGTCCGAGATATATCGGACCATTTGAGATCCTCGAGAGAGTTGGGAGTTGGCATACAGATTAGCATTGCCGCCGTCATTGTGCCATGTTCATAACGTGTTCCACGTATCCCAGCTATGAGGTATATACCGGATCCCACCATATCATTGATTTCGCGAGATCGAAGTCGAACAGATGGGACGTTTGAAGAAAGACGGTCAAGATACTCGAGTCGAGTTAAGCAACCGAGGAACAAATCAATCGCTTTGGTCAAAGTTCGTGGTCACGCCATGGAACGGAAGAAGCCACCGGGAAACGGCGATATGAAGTCTAGATATCCCGAGTTATTTTCGTCTTGAGTTTCGGGACGAAACTCCTTTTTAGTAGGAGAGTATGTAATATCCGGATTTATTACAGTATATTTCATCTGTATTCAAACCATGTATTATTCGGATTGGTGATTTTGATTATTGGAGTATGATATTTCGTGCATTGATATCATTATACATAAGTATAGAAACTTGCAAAATTGCTCAAGTAACCTCGTGATAGCGCACGCTAAGAATGTATCTTAACGCGCGCTATCGGGCCATTATTAGCGCACGCTATGAGGATAGGAGTTGCATGCGCTAAGAACTCAATTATTGAGCGGGACGGCTAACACATGCGCCAGCCGGGACATGGGTCCGGATAAGATTCCCGCTGACGCACCCGGACAAAATCTGAAGTCAACCATTATTAGCGCACGCTAAGGGATTCTTAGTAGCGTGCGCTAACTTGTCAATAATGCAGAATATTATAAATGGGACAACAACTGTTTTGGCTTTCATTTCTTTCGCCCATTCCTCAACCTTGAGAGTTCAGAGAGCTGTAGTAATACTCCTATACACTTAGAACACATATTGTTGGTGTTATACATTGGTTATCACTTGGGAATGTTCATGGAAGTGGAATAGCACCTTGGAGTGGCATACAACCAACCGGAGTGGGATTCTACCTTACGGTTCAGTGATTTTTGTCATTTTAAGGTATGTTCAATCTATCTCCAAACTTAGAGTTGGATTCTAACGATTTGGATGATCATGTTAACAAGATATGGATTTTCATAGATGAATTATCCAAGTATATCATGTTTGGAATAGTGAGATGAATAAGCCTTAAATACCTTGATTATAATCATCATGATTCGAATCTTATTACACTGAATATGTGAAGAGAAGCTTCTACCATTGGTAAACCGAATCTAATAGATGGTTTCATAGTAATCTTGGACTAGACGTTAACATCCTTATTGTTAGATAAATCTAAAGGTTTGATCATGGAAGGATTTATCTAGTATATATAGGACGTTTATCAACTTCAGTATGATAATATGGATTGATGTAGAGGTGTTGTTATCAACCGTTAAGCTTTTCGAATTATCGTATGAAGATTTGAAGTCGGAATGGAATATGGTTTTATATTGGTATGCATATCCTTGAATCCGAAGTTGTCTTTATCCGTAAAATCATTCATAAGAGTATGAACTTGGTATTCATGGAAGTAACATGAATTATCACGAAAGATTTCATTGTTTCGATCATGGCAAGAACAGTTTACTGCTCAGCAGTAAACTGCCATGCAGAAATAGCGCACGCTATGCTATGCAGTTTAACGTGTGCTATCGATCACTAGTTAGCGTGCGCTACGTTCGGTACGTAACGTACGCTAGACCATCAGACGAGTCAGTAGGCTGGTCAGTGAAGTACTGACCATGCATCGTTAGCGTGCGCTAGGCTTTGTTGTTTGCGTGCGCTATCGGGCAGACTTAACGCACGCTACACAGAGTACTTAGCATGCGCTAAGAAGTTCGGGCAGAATGCATTTTATGAACTTTTGGCCGTGAATCGAATTGTTAAATATTCATACGACGTGAGATAAATCCTATATCATTTCTTTTGTTAAGGTTTGGTCTCGTTACATGATTGATTGAGGAGGACGACCGTCGAGTGTTCATTTTCGTGGAAGTATTGTTATTGTCTTCAAATCGAGGCAAGTACCTTAATTGTTTTATGTATTGTTGTTATACATATTGTCGTGCATGTATGTCGTTATTGTATGTCCACCTCGTGTTGGTCCGACGGGATCATCGTGGGATCTATGCTAGCGTGCGCTGGATCATCGGACGGGTTCTTCCACCACGGGTTGGTCTGACGGGATCATCGTGGGTTCTAGGCAGTGAACGCTGGATCGATGGAATTACCATGTGTATGTATTGATATCATGATGTGATTATCAGTTGTGTATGTTATGTTTGAGTTTCTCGTAGGAGAAGACTCGTTGGTATTTTGTCGTTTACGTTATTATTATTCTTCGTGAGATATGAATAATATGTTGTGGTACTTGTACTAGCATCGTTGTGCTAACCCCTTCGGGGGTGAACATTTTGTTTGTGTTCAGGATCCAGGAGAGCGGGAAACAACCACTGGAACTGTATGACGACGAGGGTGCAGAGTGATGTCCCGACCGGGTTTATTTATCTGTTGTTTATTCGTTATTTCAATAAGTACTCGAGTACGAAGTCGTTTGTGATGATTTGAATTTGGTGATGTATTATTGAGGTCTGTTGAACAATTGTACTATTTCTGTTTTTGGTCAGAACTGATGTACTGTAATTCCGTTATTTCCATTCGTCAATACCCTTTTATACTTGTTCAATTCTTCAGCCTTGTAAATCCTTATGTAAAGGATTTACGGCGCTGTAATATTCCCGAATATATCGGGGGTGTTACACCGATCAAGTCTGACGAATCATCCCAACATAGGGGCGATCTACATCTCCTCCCGTATAATGCCTCAAACGGTGCCATCTTAATGGAAGCATGCCAACTATTGTTGTAGGTAAATTCAATCAATGGTAGATGAACTTCCCAATCGTTTGACCAATCTAAGGCACAGGCCCTTAGCATGTCTTCCACCGTTTGTATAGTCCTCTCGGATTGTCCGTCAGTCTGCGGATGATAAGCTGTGCTGAAGTTCAATTCGGTCCCCAAGGCCTTATGAACTGCTTTCCAGAAGTGAGACACAAAACGACCGTCTCAATCAGAAATAATGGTCTTCGGCGTACCATGCAATCGAACTATTTCCGAAATAAATACTCGTGCCAACCTCTCTGGTCCCCACGTATCCTTAATGCCTAGGAAATGAGCTGATTTGGTTAAATGATGAACTATCACCCAAATCATGTTCATTCCTATCCTGGTTCTCGGCATATTAGTGATAAAGTCCATCGATATGTCCTCCCACTTCCATTCAGGAATTGGGAGCGGCTTCAACATTCCGGCAGGCCATTGATGCTCGATCTTAACCTGCTGACAAGTCAAGCATTTCGAAACATAGTCCGCTACATCTTTCTTCATGTTGCCCCTACCAGAAATTCTGCTTCAAGTCCTTATACATTTTACTGGTGCCCGGGTGGATAGAATAGGGCGAACTGTGAGCTTCCTTCATAATTGTCTGTTTCAGAACATCATCATCGGGAACGCAGAGTCGGTTCTGAAATCTCAAAACTCCATCATCATGAATTATGAATCCGGGGGCCTTTCCTTTGATCACTTCATCACGTAACCGAATCATCATAGGATCATCTGCCTGTCTAATTGATTCCTTCGGTTAATGATGAAGTTATCTCCATCACGCACAGTTGTCCTTGGACTTTTTGTAACCACACTTCAATTCCTTCACGAATCATCTCTCGTTGAAGACTAAGTTGGGAGGTCAGCGTCTCCAGCATCTGAATAGAAACAGGCTTGCGGCTAAGTGCATCGGCCACTACATTTGCTTTGCCTGGATGATACAAAATCTCCAAGTCATAGTCCTTGATCAGCTCTAACCATCTTCTTTGCCGCATGTTCAACTCTTTCTGACTGAATATGTACTTGAGACTCTTATGATCCGTAAAGATCTGACAGTGAGTCCCGTACAGATAATGCCTCCAGATCTTCAAAGCAAAAACTACTGCTGCTAGCTCCAAATCATGTGTTGGGTAATTCACTTCATAAGGTTTCAGCTGTCGCGACGCATAAGCGATCACCTTATCATTCTACATCAATACGCACCCAAGTCCTTGGTTCGAAGCATCACTGTAAACTATAAATCCTCCAGCTCCCTGTGGAAGTGATAGAATCGGTGCCGTCGTCAATCTCTTCTTCAACTCATCAAAGCTAATCTGACACAACTCATTCCACTCAAACTTTTGAGTTTTCTGTAGGAGTCGAGTAAGTGGGCGGGAGATTTTAGAAAACCCTTCCACAAATCGACGATAATATCCAGCAAGTCCTAAGAAGCTTCAGACTTCTTTCACGTTCTTTGGAGGCTTCCAATCCATAATTTCTTCGATCTTCTGAGGATCTACTCGGACTCCTTCAGCTGACACCACATGGCCGAGGAACATTACTTCCTTTAGCCAGAATTCACACTTCGAAAGTTTGGCGTACAATTGCTCTCTTCTCAAAAGTTCCAATACAATCCGCAAATGCTGCGCATGTTCTTCCGGGCTCTTAGAATACACCAGAATGTCATCAATGAACACGACCACAAATTTATCCAAAAATTCGATGAACACTCGGTTCATCAATTGCATAAATACAAGAAAGTTAGTGAGACCAAACGGCATCACTACAAACTCATAATGTCCGTAGCGAGTTCTGAACGCTGATTTCAGAACATCAGATTCCTTAATCCTCAGCTGATGATACCCTGATCTCAGATCGATTTTAGAAAATACTGTTGCCCCTTGCAACTGGTCAAACAGATCATCAATCCGTGGCAACGGATACTTGTTCTTAATCGTCATCTTGTTCAGCTCTCGATAGTCAATACACAGTCGAAGCAATCCATCCTTCTTTCGGACAAAAGAATGGCGCTCCTGCATAAACGCTTGAATATAGCCTTTGTCCAAGAACTCCTCCAGCTTGCTTCTTCGCCAGACATCTCAGTAGGTGCCATACGATACGGCACCTTAGAAATTGGTGTAGCTCCGGGTTCCAGCTCAATGGTAAATTCTACATCCCTTCGTGGAGGTAGTCTAGGTAATTCGTCAGGAAATACATCTGGAAATTCATTCACAACAGGAATGGATGAAAGTTCCATAATTTCGTCTTCTTTCTTCATTGCATAACACCAGTACCCGATACAGGCCTGTTTCAACAATTTGACAACTTTCATCGCCTTGATCAATTTTCCTGAGCTTCCCGATTTCCATCCCTCAAACAGAATTTCGGAACCATCGTCAGCGATCAGAGAGATATTCCTCCTTCGGTAGTTTACAATTGCTCCATATCGATTAAGCCAATTGTCTTCGAGTATCAGGTCGTCTCCTTGCATTTCTATCACGATCAGATTTGAGAGCCACTCTCTTCCTCCAAATGATACAGGGAAATTTCTAGTTTCTAAGTTTCCGACAATCCTTTCTCCACTCGGTAAACCAACAACATAAGGTTCACAAGTATGAAAACCGGAAATATTCAAACGATTTACACAAGACAAAGATATAAAAGAATGCGTAGCTCCTGTATCGAATAAAACGCTAACTGGCTGGGAAAGGATCTGGACAGTACCTGATGCGACAGCAGCATCCTGATCATCTGTCCTCCTCATCTCGTACAAACGTGGGGGAGCAGATCCGGCACTCGATGTTCCCTTTCGGTCCCATTGTCCTCTGCCTCGTCTGCGGCCAAAATTCTGAGGCATCTGAACACTTTGCCGCCTGCTGATATCGGCTTCCTTCGATCGGGCTGTGGTGTACGGGCTCTAAAAGACTTTGCAGCCTCTTCACAAAACACTGCCCGATGTCCCTCTCGTCCACAATCAAAACAAGTTACGGCAGGAAGGGGGCAATTCCGTCGATAGTGCCCCGTCTGGGCGTAGTTAAAGCATTTCCTGGTAACATCAGTAATAGTTGATGTCGCTCCGAAATTCTTTCCGCTCCTAACTGGGTGCGGAGGTTTCTTGAAAGAGTGAAAGGATGATTGGGCCTTACGGGGCCCGCTGTTCTTGTGCTCTGTAAAAGTACCAGAGACTTTCTGTTTCTTAGATTCCGAAAATTTCCCCATAGCTGCTTCCTTGATCTCATACGCCAACGCCTTATCCTGGTATTGACGGAGTGTGGTACATTCAAAACCGTACATGTACGTCTGGATTTCTGGTTTCATCCTCATATCGAAATGGATCATCATTTCTGCATCTGTTCTGACCAGATGTCGAACAAATGCCACCGGGTTAAACGCCTTAATTGCAGGATACCGCACATCGTAAGGCCGAGCAGAAAAACTCCCGAACTTTGGCTTCCCTCACAGACAAGGGCAATACCGAGCTTCCATCATCAATCTAAACTCTGTCCAATCGATCATGGTCTACAGCCGGATGGCTTCCCACCATTCGGACGCTTCCCTATCGAGAAAATATTGAGCGATAGAGGCTCTCCTATTGCCGTCAGGCGCTTAATTCCGCAAAGATTTTCTCCAGTTCCTTCAACCAATGGTCCTGTGGGAGTCTCGAAATACCGTCGAATTTGGGTGGTTGCATCTTCGCCACCTCTTGCAGCCCACCGGTCACCTCGATTTCCCATGTCCTGGGATCCCATGTCATCTCTCTCCCTACCGTAGTCCCACCGCCACTTGCATTCGGTCCACGACTTGGCGAACCGAGTCATCTCGGTTCACCACTTGACGAAGGATCTCTGGTACAGCAGGATCTGGTTCGTTATTAATAGATTGTTGCGGCTCGCCTGAGCTATGACTGGCCTGATTAGAAGGCGACGCTTCCCTTTCAGCATTTCTTCGTCCGCGTCCACGACCGCGACCACGTCCACGTCCGCCTCTCAACATATTGTATGCATAAATACTCAATATACAGGAAACAACATCGTTCTAATATTCGAGTATAAAGGGACATAACATGTAAAGAACGAGATAGAGTTTAGGAACTTACAACCACCGTTCGTATAAAGACGTAGGCAGTGCAGTGATGTCATTCACGGCTGGTTACCTCAAAAGACATAAATGACCCCTATTTTAACTCAACGGCCAAGATATCCATAATCTTAGCTCCGATACCATATTCTGTAACACCCCCGATATATTCAAGAATATTACAGCGCCGTAAATCCTTTACATAAGGATTTACAAGGCTGAAGAATTGAACAGACATTAAAAGGTATTAACGAATGGAAATAACGGAATTAAGATACAACAGTCCTGACCAAATACTGAAAGTACAATTGTTCAACGGGAACTTAATAATACATCACCAAATTCAAATCCAGCATAAATGACTTCGTACTCGAGTACTTATTGAAATAACCAATAAACAACAGACAAATAAACCCGGCCGGGACATCACTCCGCACCCTCGTTGTCATGCAGCTCCAGTGGTTGTTTTCCCGCTCTCCTGAACATAAACAAAATGTTCACCCCCGAAGGGGTTAGCACAACGATGTTAGTACAAGTACCACAACATATTATTCAACGTCACACGCAGAATAATAATAATAACGTAAATGATAAAATCTCAACGAGTCTTCTCCTGTGAGAAACTCAAACATAACATACACAATTGATAATCACAACATGATATCATAACATACACATGGTAATTCCGTCGATCCAGCGTTCACTGCCTAGAACCCACAATGATCCCGTCAGACCAACCCGTGGTGGAAAAACCCGTCCGATGATCCAGCGCACGCTAGCATAGATCCCCCGATGATCCCCTCGGACCAACACGAGGTGGACATACAACAACGACATACATGCACGACATTATGTATAACATCAATACATAAAACAAATAAAGTACTTGCCTCGATTTTGAAGACAAGAACAATACTTCCACGAAAACGAACACTCGAAGGTCGTCCTCCTCAATCAATCACGTAACAAGATCAAACCTTAACAAAAGAAATGATATAGGATTTATCTCACGTCGTACGAATGTTTAACAATTCGATTTACGGCCAAAAATTGATAAAATGTAATCTGCCTGAACTGCTTAGCGCACGCTAAGTACTCTGTGTAGCGTGCGTTAAGTCTGCTCGATAGCGCATGCAAACAACAAAGCCTAGCGTACGCTAACTATGCATGGTTAGTACTTCACTGATCAGTCGACTGACTCGTCTGATGGCCTAGCGTACGCTACGTACCAAACGTAACGTACGCTAACTCGTGTTCGATAGCGCACGTTAATCTTTATAGCTTAGCGTGCGCTATCTGTGCATGGCAGTTTACTGCTGGGCAGTAAACTGTTCTCATCATGACCAAAACAATGAAATCTTCCGTGATAATTCATGTTACTTCCATGAATATCATGTACATACGATTATGAATGATCTTACGGATAACAACAACTTCGGATTCAAGGATATGCATACCATTATAAAACCATATTCCATTTCGACTACAATTCTTCATATGACGATTCGAAAGGCTTAACGGTTGATATCAACATCTTATATCCATCGAAATTATCATGCCGTAGTTGTTTAACATTCCATCCATCCTAGATAAATTCTTCCATGATCAATCCCTTAGATTCATCTAACAATAATGATGTTAAAGTCAAGTCCATGATTGTTATGAAATCATCTATTAGATTCGGATTACCAATGATAGAAGCTTCCTTTACTTGTTCAATGTAATAAGATTCGAATCATGATGATCATAATCAAGGTACTTAAGGCTTATTCATCTCAATATTCCAAACATGATGTACTTTGGATAATTCACTTATGAAAATCAATATCTCGTTAATATGATCATCCAATTCTTTAGAATCCAACTCTAAGTCTGGAGATAGGTTGAACATACCTTAATATAATGAAAATCACTGAACCGTAAGGTAGAATCCGACTCCGGTTGGTTGTATGCCACTCCAAAGTGCTATTCCACTCCAAAGATCACTCACAAGTGATAACCAATATACAAGGATCAATAAGATGTGTTCTAAGTGTGTAGAAGGATTAATATAGCTCTCTGGCCTCTCAAGAATGAAGAATGGACGAGTGAAATGTGAGCCAAAACGGGTTGTTGTCCCATTTATAATATTCTGCATTTTAACAAGTTAGCGCACGCTACTAAGCTCTCCTTAGCGCGCGCTAATAATAGTTGACTTCAGAACTGTCCAGGTTCATCCGCGGGAATCTTATCCGGACCCATGTCCCGGCTGGCGCATATGCTAGCCGTCCCACTCAATCATTGAGTTCTTAGCGCACGCAACTCCTACATGCATAGCGTGCGCTAGTAGTAGCCTGATAGTGCGCGTTAAGCTACATTCTTAGCGTGCGCTATCACGAGTTTGCATGAGAAATTTTGCATGTTTCTATACTTATGTACAATGATATCAATGCAATAAATATCATACTCCAATAATCAAAACCCCAAATCCGAATAATACAGGGTTTGAATACAGATGAAATACACCGTAATAAATCCGGATATTACACTTAGGCACACAATGGGTATTATTCCTTTAACACTCCCCCTTGTGCCTAGTCTACAAGCGCATGCCATGTTGCCTCGTTAAAACCTCGTCAAGCAAAAACCCAGTGGGAAAAATGTCTTGATCATAGGGAAAAGAGTAGAGCATCTAGACACATCAAGTTTAGACTTCGTCCTTTGAATCTATCCTCTCATATGATCGTTACATTTGATAATAGCACTACTAAGGTGACCATTCCATCGATCCCTAAAATCGTACATCTTGTTACCTCGTTAAAAACCTTTCTAAGTGATAAAAACCATGTGGGAAAAATGATCCTTGGAAGGAAAAGATTGTAACGTATGGTGTGGATGTAAGACTCCTCCTCAAGTCTACATCTCCCCCTGATTTGTACATCAATCAAGTAGTCGTTGCCTCATTAAAAACTTCGCCAAGTAACAAAACCCAATGGGAGAAAATGAACCTTGGTCAAAGAAAAGAGTACAACACATGTGATTAAGTTTCTTTATAAATCACCATTTCCTTGTGATCTTTACATCAATCTCGGAAGTTGGAAAACTCTACAGCTCCCCCTAATGCTTACATTCATATATCGTTGCCTCGTTAAAAACCTTGCCAAGTAACAAAACCCAGTGGGAAAAATAAACCTTGGTATAAGGAAAAGAGTGCAACCTATGTGAGTATGTTACGTTATATCTCACATATTTCCCATTATGATCATTCCATCAATCAAGGGAATTTACAAGTTACATTATGTTCATAAATGTAAGTATGCTCATCAGTGGTAGTACTTAACCGCTAGTTCCTCACACGTGTAGAATGATAGTTCTTAATCATGTACACTCACGGATTGATTCATGCAAAGCAATAACCTTGTCGTGATTCGAGGAGGTAGCCAAAACGGGTTTGCTTAGTCGATTTCCAAGACATGAGCAATTCATACCAACACATACTTTGTGGTAGTTGCTTCGGCACCAGCATTTACTTTAGCATTTGCCTTTTCGTAAGCAGCTTCCTTTGCCTACTTGTAGGGAAAGAATAGTCCCAAGTCAATGGTTTCTTTTAAGTATCAGAAGATATTCTTGATACCATTCCATTGATGTTGCGTCGATGCTGAACTAAATCTAGTCAGCGAATTAACTGAGGAGTGATAGCAGGTCGTGTACATTAAGCTAAGTACAATAATACGCGATTACACTCAAGTAGGGAATTTCAGCTCCCAAAGCTCTTCGTCATTTTTGTTTAGACGAAATGGATCTTTCCTTTGCATCCAAATGTCCGACCTATCATGGGGTGCTAGTCGGGTTTACCTTGTCCATGTTAAAGTACCTAAGAAACTTCTGGAAATAGGAAGACCGGTGGAATGAATTCCACAAACTCGATGTCTATGTCAATGCCTCGACAGAACCGAGTTTTCCCAAGATCTTTCATCTCAAACTCAATTTTCAAGTATCCGGTGGTTTCTCTTATTTCATCAAGACCGATTATGTTCACGTCATCGGCGTACATTGCGATGATCGTGAATCCGAAACTTATTTGTGAAGACGCAGGGACACAGTTCATCGTTCTTTTATCCCTTCCCAATCAAGTAATCACTTAGACGGTTATACCACATCCTTAAGGATTGCTTTAAAACCGTAAAGTTGAGCGTTTCAATCAAATTGCATACGCACTCTGTGGTCTAGAGTCACTTGATTTGGGTAATGAAATGCCATCGGGCACTTCCATATATATCTCCGTATCTAGATCCCCATAGAGATACGTAGTAACCACATCCATTTAGCTGCATTTCCAGTCCCTCGGAAATTACTACGCTAATCAAATAGCGGAACGTATACGTGGGAGTACATTTCCTCGTAATCAATTCCAGGGCATTGTGAGAAGCATTACTTCGTGAAACCTTGTACATTAGGACTCTACTATTCTCACTATGATTTACGACAAAGGTTCGGTTATGTCCTTCCGGCTTTACACTTGGTTAGGTTAGCACTACCTACACCAAATACCTGTCTCTTTGTCGGAGAATCTAGTTCTACCTGGAATATTTTTCTTATAGGCCAATCAGCTCTATGTTGATTTCATCCAACTGAGCGAGGTTCGCCATCATCGTACTTTATGATTCATGACATGTCATCAAAGTGGATGGTTGATCAGGCCACACCCTCATAATTTCATCGAGATTCTTGATTTTCTGAATCATATCTTCGGGGCGTCCCCCTCGTCATGATTCATGGACATAATAAAATCAAGCATGATCTCATGAAACGAGTTCATTGATGGTTAACATGTAATTTGTGCCATACTCTACCTCTTACTTGGGTGAGTATTTAGTCGAACCATGTGGCTTCCACCCCTTTCCTTCGCAGGGAGCCACGGCCTCAACCACACCTCCACCAGGTGCATTTGCATCACCCGGTTCATTGGTGATGTGCCCATTGCAGGGGACTTCTAACCTTACAGGCACATTTGCAGCTGTAATGTGAGATCTTGTCACTTGAACGATATCAGTAAATGCACCAGGCATCGAATCTGCTACATCCTGAAGATCGAGTATTCTTTGTGCTTCACGGTAACATTGTGAAGTTCGGGGATCATAATGAGATAAAGTGGGGACACACCACGACAATTCCTGTCATTCCCCAAGAAATTACATTCCCTAACGATGGGAAGGTTGTCTCATTAAAGTGACAATCCGCAAATCGTGCGGTAAAGAGATCACTGTGAAGGTTCTAAATAGCGGATAAACGTCTGGAGATTCTTATCCAACGTGAATACTTAATCGTTTCTAAAGACCAATGCGTTGTGGGGCGCAGAAGGCACATATAATGCGTAACCAAATATGCGCAATTGGCACTCAAGTCCGTCTGGGTCCAAAATACAAAAATCAGGCTATCCAGTTACCAACTGGTACGCATAAACTAATTGGTTAGTAGAGGGTCTAAGAATGAACGATTTAAGTAAAGTTGCGTGCAATATTGCATAATCCCAAGCAAATATATGCAAATTGGTGCGCATAACCAATTACATAATCACCATACATATTCTTTCGACGGTGGTTTATATAAGACCTTTGTATATGCACATGGGACGAGATACTATTCATTAATCTCTATCATGCAATAAACATCAAGTACTTTTTGATGTGAACTCTCCAACATCATCGAGTCCTTTAGATGTGATAAGGGAGGTGAGTCCTTATAAATTATCTTGGAAGTTCTGCAGCAGTTTGAGTGGATAGGAGAGCGACATGTGACCAATATGTCGGAGAATCCATCAAAACCATTAATACGTAAATGGTCCGCATATTAGGTGGATGGATCCACAAATTTCTCCTTATATTCAGCGTAAGAATGAAATGCTTGCTTATGTTTCTTTAGTGTAGGAAGGTCTCGCTCCTACTGTGGCTAAAGAACAGGCTTTGCAACACTAAGTGGTGGGCATTTGATATGCATCTGGTTCTTTGGATGACATAACACGATTAATGTCAACATTGTTTTTTATGTCGAGTTGTTGCCCATTTTCACTCGAAAAGTAATGATGTACGTACAAGTTCTTTAGTATATGGATCATTATACTTCGACCAGGATGATCTAGTCTATCGTGCCCAAGCCTATATGAGTCTATGTCCCAAAGTACATTGTTGGTGACAACATAGGATTTTAAAAACCTAATAATAGTGAGGTACAGTCCACTAGATTGACTCATGAGTTATTCTAAAATGCGTATACGTCCACATTCATTAGAATAAAAGAAACTCTATTCTATTCTCACAGTGGGTTTCAATATGGAAACCATTGCTACGTATATTATTGAAGTCAAGTAAGGTTCGAAGGGCTCTAGGTGCATACAGAGTATTGGTAACTTGTAATTGAGTGCCATTTAGGCATCAAAAATTGAGCATTACCTCGCCCTTTGATGAGTTGGGATGACCCAATCATCGTAGTTACCGAGGTTTGGCAGGCGACTTATTCAATGAATAGAAGCCTAATTCTAAGAACATTCAAGTTCTACTCGATTCATTCCTTAGAAGAGAGAGAAATTTCGAACCATAAGCATTCAAGCATTATTCAGTACTTCGAAATAAAGCTAAGAATCTAACGTAAGCAATATTAATATCTTGTTCGTGAAACAACATTGCATCACGCCATTATTGAAAAGAAAACACCAACACAGTCATCTTGAGGCAACTATACCAAATGTAAACGAGAAAGTAAACATAATACTAAGATTCAGTCTATAGACTGTGGCTCGTATGACTCAATTCGACAATCGGTGACTGTGAAATTGACATAGGGGGACATTCCTCCATATTGTGAGTTCTCCTTTCTTTGGACTCTCTATATTTCTTGTAGTGAGATGCGACTTGCTTGCTTGCATGGCAGTTCTTGTACCATGTCCAGCATCTCCACAATGATAGCACGGTTCATTGCCAACTCGAGCCTTAGAGGCGACAGGATGGGTAAGTGCTTTTTGGTTCCCTTGGCTAGTAGAGCCGGGAGCACCAAATCTTCGCATTACATTAGAAGAACCCCCACGTCCTTGACCACGAAGCCTATCATGTCCGGTCCCCTATTCATTGGGGTAGTTTCCATCATTCACTTTGCCATAATTGGCCTTGGGAATTTTCTTTGTCCCAATCGGCCTGACATTACTGCTCACTAACACTTCGTTATGCCTCTCAGCTACTTGTAGTAGGTTGATTAGCTTACTGAAGGTAGTGATGTTTTTATTATCATACTCCAGCCTATACTGGTTCGCTAGTATAAGAGCGGAAGCGGGAAGATGAAAAAAAGTTTTCTGGATCATGTCGTCTTCTGTGATGTCCTTCCCACAGAAATTTAGGTGTGCCTTGAGGCGGAGAATATCTTTGTTGAAGTCGTTGATCCGTTTATAATCAAGCAAGCGGATTTCATTCCACTGCACGGTCAACTCTGGGAGCAAAGTTTGTCAATGTTCCCAAATTGGCCCTTAAGGGCATTCCACAGTTCTTTAGGGAATTTCAAATGTAGATATTCCTATCTCAGGCTGGGTTCGATGTGCCACCTAAGGAATATAAGTGTACTCGCTTTGATCTTATCAGACGGTACTTGGTCTGTGGTGTTAAGGAGCGTACCACTATATTCTTTAGTGATAAATGTGGTCTTGATGTAGGAGACCCATCTATGGTACTCAAGCTCTTTTGAGTCCAATATGTCAAATTTGAGACGAGTTGGATAAGCTATCTTAATACAAGAAAAAGGAAAATGATTTTTCACAGTTTACCATGAGTACTTTTCATGATAAATTTTCAATAATGAGAGCGTTATTATTTTTCGGAACCAAGATATGGTCAATAAATTACTTTCGATGCTATTGGAGTTTTTACCGATGAAATTACTTTATCACGGTTCGAGTTGATATAGATAGTAAAAATAAGTCCTCTAGGTTCTACTAATGATGAACTTAATATACATGCCATAACTAACAATGCATGCAATATATATATATATATATATATAATTATAGATATAATCACATAGCCCTATGAATATATCTATACACATATAAATGCAGTCAAAGAGGTATCTTATGCCACAATAATTTTTAATTCAACGTGAATTTAATTTAATTCAAGTTGCTTTAAGCAATTCGCTTTAATTTAATTAAAGTTATTAATGTATCATGCTTTAATTGGTTTAATTAAGCATAAATAAATTTACGAAATATAAATATGTAATTAAAATAATCAAAGCATGTAAAATTGCACGTTGCAGATAGTAGGGTTCGGATTTGTGTACCTTATGGGAAAGACACGGTTCTTTCCTAGGGCATACCTTCAATTTCTCTTGGATAAAATCGTGTTCCTCATTCCGATTGTCCTCGTCGTCTGAATCGCTCTCTGAATCGTCTCAATTTCTCTTATACGAAAGACATGATTCTTTCCTAAGGCATACCGTCAATTTGTTTGGATCAAAATGTATTCTTCGCTCCAATCGTCCGCTTGAATCCACGGTGAAGTTAAAGGATTTCTGGTCTTCCGAGTGGTCCACCAACTTTTTTCGATTCAAAAGATTTGCTGCTAGGGAAGAGTAACAGACATAGAGGAAATCAACTTGCTAGGAGTGACAGACATAGATTTGCTACTCTGGTCTTCCGACTGATTGATTTCTCGAGTGGTGGTAAGAAGGGGCTTTTTTTTTTCGCACACAAAAATGCCAATCGTTATCCTGGAACCTTAGCCCAAGTAGAGATGTTATTGAAGCACAGCGCACTCCGGCTCGAGAAAA
Source organism: Orobanche coerulescens (assembly GCA_033398695.1). Classification (NCBI taxonomy): domain Eukaryota; kingdom Viridiplantae; phylum Streptophyta; class Magnoliopsida; order Lamiales; family Orobanchaceae; genus Orobanche; species Orobanche coerulescens. Next base: position 198,972,027 of record CM065803.1, on the reverse strand, counting down.
AACCTCCAAAACAAAGGATCCTTGCTTGGGCTGCGCGAGGTTGGGTGTTGCGTCGCGTGCGGAGGGCTTGTGGTGGGGAAAAACGGCTGATCGGAGTGGGTGTGGGGAGAAACGGCTGTGTCGGGGTGAGGGAGGAGACCCGGTTTGTCTGGAGATGACGGGTTTGTGTGGCGGTGGGGTTGCAGGCTGTGGCGGCGGCTAGGGTTTTGGCCGCGGGATTTTCAGAAAAAAACGGAACGGGATTTTACAGAAAAACGGGAGCCATTTTTTTTTGCTCAGTGGATGGCTTCTGTCCTGTAGGTTGGAATCGGAGCGGACGGGTCTGGTCTCGTGGCGGCCGATCTGGACTGAATCGCGGGTTGGTGGCCGGTGGCAGATCATTGAGGACGGGCAGCGGCGTCAGACGCGGCGGCGATCGGGGAAGAAGATGGCCTATGGCGGCTAGGGTTTCTGGGAAAATCCGATTTTTCCATTTTTTTCAGAAATTCGGACAGAATTTTGCAGAAAATTGGTAGGAAAAACATTTCTTGCTCAGCTGGGAACTACGTGCTGATAACGTGTTGAAGGAAAAATAACCGAGACAGAAAGTAGGGCAAAAAATTGTTGTTGTATTATTCCATTGATAACATCCCTTTAAATAGGGAGAAATACATACAATCAGGCCTTAGCCAAACCCTAACTAGGAAAACCCATAAACTAACAGACTTAGGCACACAATGGGTATTATTCCTTTAACAATTGCATATTTATTATTATTTGTTGCATCAAGCTGGTCGCTAGTATATGCAACAAATAATACAATAAAAATACATAAATGCATATAATTCTATTCATCTACAGCCGTAAGATCACTAATATCAATTGCTTACAAAAATTTCTAGATTTTACAAGGTAATTAGTTTTCATATGATCTATTTCCTATATATATATATATATATATATATATATATATAGTGGCGCGTTCTATGCAGTACCAATATTAGATGCAGTACTTTATAGTACTAATTTATGCATGAGTTTTGTACTAATTATGCATGAAATATATGCATTTCGTGCATCAAAATTTCAATGCATTAAAATATGCAATATATGCATCAAAATATCGATGCATTAAAATATTAGATTATATGCATCAAATATATTGCATATTTTAATGCATTGAAATTTTGATGCACGAAATGCATATATTTCATGCATAATTACTACAAAACTCATGCATAAATTAGTACTGTAAAGTACTGCATCTAATATTGGTACTGCATAGAACACGCCCCTATATATATATATATATATATATATATATATATATATATATAGTGCGAGAACTGCGAGAACCATCTTTTGTACTCCTAATAATACATAATGTACATCATGCCAATGCATACAACCCCTACTGATCATAACCCCTACTATATAGTAGGGGTTATATATATAGTAGGGGTTATCATCAGTAGGGGCTATTATAGTAGGGGTTATCATCACTAGGGGTTATCTCCCGTAATAAAAATTGTATTTTACTATAATACCCTTTTGAATTAATAATATTTTTTAATATTTAAAAAAATCTCATTGGTTTAGAGGAGTTCTCGCAGTTCTCGCACTTAAGAGAGTTCTGAAAATAAAGCTCCCCTATATATATATATATATATATATATATAATTGAGTTCCATGTATTAACGTGGGCATTTATGTCATAAGCTAGAGTCATTCATATCAACGAGGCGTTCAGACCCGTGCGATGCATACAGTTTGTATAAAATTATTCTGTATGTAATGTTTAGCGTAAATCGTTGAAGTATAAATCTAATTGTGTATTCGCAAAGCATGTAATGTTCAGCCCGATGGCAATATGTGGAAGTCAATACTAATATGTAATTAGTGTCGCCAGTCTGACGCGTGAATAAATCTGTAGTTCTAAGCAGATAGCATACATTGTTTCAAACGCCTTGTCGTGATGACAATACGTGGAAGTTAATGTTGATCCGTAATAAGTGTCGTGACAAAATCCATAATATTAGCAAAGAGCATAGATCCTATAATGTAACTTACCCTATAATTAATGAGAAAACTTTCTCTAGCCGTTCTGGATCAAAGCAACATAAACTCAAGCAAATTACACAACATGTCAGTATTTATATAAAAATTCAGAACAATCAAACCATAATGTCAAGAAAACTACTAAAAATAAGGTTTCCACCATCTGTGAAACATTCAACAACTAAAAATCTTCTCAAAACTATGTATATGTCTATAATAAAAAAAGCACTAACACAAATGAATCGATCTTATCATACTGGCATATTTAAACTTCTCTTCAGACGTCGGATGTATAATCCATGACTCTAAAGCTTGCTTCACGATATCACCATCAACTGAACTAACCTTCATGACTCATGAGTGATACCTTCATTAATGTTGATCTTTTTGCTTGCAATTTATCAAACGACACCGCAAGAGTACTATCTTTCCTATGATACGTACACCTGAATGATCCTGGATGTACTGGTTTTATACACAAAAGCATAAACGCTTTTAAGGCATTCAAAATATTTTTGGGCATATTAATTAACACTATTTATTTAAACAAAATCAACTTATCAACTTATAATACATAATATATACATGAATGTTAACTGATGCAGTAAGATGGCAGGAAATCAAAGAGGCATGAATGTTAACTGATGCAATAAGTTGGCAGGAAATCAAAGAGACAAAAAAAGTGGTAATGATATTTATGATTCAAATCAAATTGATCATCTTTAAGGCTTAACATTAATGAAGATGACTCAATCTTTTAGTATATGAGATTGAAATATTGCTAATCTCTAAAGCTTTTTTTAAAAGCTTTAAAGAGCTTTTACAAACCACAATTAAAAAAATTGCAAGAATAAAAAACGTATGCATACCTGTTCATTGCCATAAGCTAAATTAATTCAACCAACTAAAACATGTCAAAGCCTCATTAATAAATTTTAAGAATTTCTATAGTCATACCACACAAAGCATGCTTATTGTTTAACTCTTTCAACTTCTTCTTTGAGGTATTTATACTCTTTTATAAACAAACTCAAAAGTCACACAACTCACCCACAAAACAGGTCACACCCACCACCTCCACTAAAGCAGATTATTCTGCCGCCAAAGCCACCAGAACCGATGCCAACATCAACTGCTTCCGCCGCCGACATCACCGAATATTAATTCAATAGGTGGTATTTCGATCTTGGGTGGTTTCGTTGTTGTTTTAGTGGTTCCATCACCGACATACCAGTAATATCCGCCTGAACTCTCGTCTTTACTGTTGTATTTTTTTAGATAATTTGAGTATTGTTGTACCATATCCGTAGATATTATTATTAGTATATTATTGAGATATGTTAAACCAAATTGTTTATCTTTGTCGTTCACACTATAGTTGATTGTTAGATGTTGTTTGGAGGATTCCATTTTTTTGACTATGTGTTGCCCTTAGCGTACGCTACAATGTTATACTTACGTACGCTACGTGTGTAATATTACGTACGTAACGTTCCTATGTTAACGTACGTAATGTAATGTAGCAGACAGCATCTCGCCTTTCGGCGGGTGGGTCCAGATGTGGACAGTGGTCGATGATCCAATCGTGACAGCCTAGTCAACGGCCATTACGTACGTAATGGCTATGCGTTAGCGTACGTAATGGACATGAGTCTTACGTACGTTAATTGGCAACGTACGTAATATTATATGTGATTTGATACAGGAGCCTATAGGGATTCGTTGCATACGTAATGCCCGTAGGGTTACGTACGTAATGTGCCTAACGTACGTTAAGCGTTGGCTATTGCGTACGCAATGTTAATGCAGACTATAAAGGCATGGGTTGCCTTTCATTTCTGCACGAACCTATCTCATTCTGTCTCTCAGAACCGACCCCTGCCCTGTTAAATCATATTTTGCCCCTCCAAACTTGTGTTAGAGCTTCATCACTTAGATTCGGAGCTTATTGATTGGAAGTTTGGGGAGTATTCTTGTAGTTGGATTGCATTCTTGTGGCTTTGGTAGTTGTTCTTCATTTCTTGAGGTATGTTATACACTTATGCTCTATACATTCGTAGGAATTATGGTATTGATATGGAATATTATACCTAGAATGGAATTAATCAAAGAAAACATGTTTGTAGTTAAGCTTTTTAACACTTACTGATGAATATTGTAATTAAGAGTTTGGAATGAGGTGTTCTTGATGTTTTAATGGTAATGATCATGTTTATTAGAATCCTACTCTTCCTGCTAGATTATTAATATCATTAAGACAATAATCCTTAGTTTCATCATAGTTAAGTATAATCAATGGAATTGTTGACATAAAGTGTATTAGAACACCTTGATGAATGTTAGAAATTGAAGTGTTGTTCTTGAACCTAAACTTCAACTTCGTTTCTGTTTTTGGTTTAGCCAAGCCTTTGTAAGGTGATAAAAGATGATGTTGAAGACAACCAAAACTCTTATACATTCATGATAATCGATCGTATTAATGCCTTAGGAATATATTGAACATCATAATAAGTTGATAATGTTCTTAGGAAGATATTGTTGATCATTGGTGATGTTCTTGGAAAGTTAAAAGATATAAGATGATATGAACGATGATAAATTCTTATTCATAAAGAATCATGCGAGTATTTGAGAATATCTTGTAAACCGATCATAAGAATGAATTGAGGTTAATAGAGACTTGGAATAGAATTTTGATATCTTGAGATAGTTGAACTATTCAAATTGAATTTAGGGTTTCGTCTCACCGAATTCGATATCGATGATTATATGGATGTGTTATTGAGTGAAATATATTTCATTCAAGGTCAATTCTTTGAGTAACCAATATTAGTCGAGGACCGTCCGTTCATTCAACAAGGGAGGATTATTCTCGTCTCCGTATTAAGGCAAGTTATCTTGCTTGGTTATAATGATGATTGAATTCTTTTTATGGTTATACGTTTCATGTATATGAAACAATTATGAATCTGTGATTCGTAGTTTGGTATTGTTCTTTATGATGTTCCGTTTTGCATCACGGGATTGTATTCCCAACTTCATCACCTTTGAATCGTTGATCTCGTTGATCCTTATTGTCACTTCGGTGAGTTTCTTGATCCTTAATCGGATATGTGATTTGTTGAATTCGTTGTCATGTTGTATCATGACATATCTGGAATCATATCTGCGTGCCGATTGGTTATTGTGTAAGATTTTTATCCAGGCACATATATAGTCATACGTGGATATTTTCCGTATTGGACTGTGCACACGAGACGTAGTTCGTGAGGCTAATTAGGTACATTGTCACACGTATATTCTGGATTCCGTATACGGGGTGGACATGTACACGGACACATTTCCGGATCGGGTGTACTGTGATGTCCATCTTGAGCCATATTGTTTGATCATTCATAGTCCATGTATGATTGGATATATTCGACGGTTTGTGACTGATTGTTCATACGCCTGAGGTGTATGTTCAATAGTTGAGATGTTTTCTTTGAGATCTAATATATATATGAATTTTATAATGTCTGGAGAATCATTTATCATGTATATCTGACCCTGTGTTTCGGGCGAAATACTTGTGTTGTATTTTAGGTCGTGGCAAAGGTAAGGCACGGGAATAGCATGGTGACGGCGAAGGGTTCGAAGGATACTAGTTCGGGGGGCCCAAGTCTTTTGTTGTCCGGTTTTGTTTAAACCGTGTAATGTTATCTTTCCACTTCATTTAATCTATTGGTTGATTGTATTGTTTATTAAGGTATATGTAATACCCGGTTGTAATTCAGTCATTTTTATTCAGTAATTATCAATCAGTAATTGTCACTCAGTGATTTTCATTCGTTAATAATCATTCATCATTCATACTCATTCAATGGTGTTCACCGTTCGGCGTAATATTTGTCATACTCGTACTTTTGCCCCCGTACTTCTCGAATTCTGTGATTTTTGTACTTGGTGCATCGTTATAGGCTGAACTGCTTGTCGAGGAGGGCTGCACGAGCAGGCCGCACGAGCATCTGGTCGTGCGCGGCTCTCGTGCGTTGCGGCTGGACTGGGCAGGAGACCCAGCGGTCGAGTCAGTGCCGCACGAACAGGCCACACGAGCAACTACTCATGCGCGGCGCTCGTGTGTTGTGGCTGGACTGGGCAGGAGGCCCAGTGGTCGAGTCATTGCCGCACGAGCAGGACACACGAGCAACTGCTCGGGCGTGGTGCTCATGTGTTGCGGCTGTACTGGGCAGGAGGCCCAATGGTCGAGTTATTGCCGCACGAGCAGGCCACACGAGCAACTGCTCGACTGAGGCGTTACCTTTATGGCATTACTTTTCAGATATACACTCATCATAAGAGCTTGAAGTATATATTTACTCAGAAGGAGTTAAATATGCGACAGAGGCGGTGGTTGGAACTAATCAAAGATTATGATATCGAGATCCTGTACCACCCGGGTAAGGCAAACGTGGTTGCCGATGCATTGAGTCATAAGTCCGTTCAGGAGCAAATGCTTGCTTGTTTAACAGTTCAGAAGGAGCTTCAGCAGGAATTTATTAGACCCGAGATCGAGGTCTGGCTTCAGCGAGTGCAAGGGCAACTTTGCATGTTAGAGATTTCATCGCCACTTGAGGAGGCAATCAGAGAGAATCAGGGTTCAGACCCATCATTGTTACGCATCCGTGAGGATGTGGCTCAGGGGAAAGCCCCTGGATTTGTGGTCCACGAGGATGGACTTTTGCGATTTAAAAATCGGTTGTGCGTACCGGCGAATGACGAGTTGAAAAACTCGATTTTGAGAGAAGCTCATGCTACCCCTTATTCCGTTCATCCGGGGTCTAGAAAGATGTACAAGGACTTGAAACAAAATTACTGGTGGAGTAATATGAAGCGAGAACTCGTAGAATTTGTTTCGAGATGCTTAACCTGTCAGCAAGTCAAGATTGAACATCAGCGACCGGCGGGTATGCTGAAACCTCTCCCTATTCCAGAGTGGAAGTGGGAAGACATTTCTATGGATTTTATCACGAGTTTGCCGGCGAGTCGTCGTGGCATGAATACAATCTGGGTAATTGTGGACCGTTTGACTAAATCGGCTCATTTCCTTGAGATTAAGGATACGTGGGGTCCCGAGAGACTTGCCCAGTTGTTCATCAAAGTGATAGTGAGACTACACGGTACTCCTAAAAGTATCGTTTCTGATCATGACAGATGGTTCGTGTCTCATTTTTGGAAATCAGTTCATCGTGCTATGGGAACTCAGCTTAATCTCAGTGCCGCTTTTCATCTTCAGTCCAACGGACAATCAGAGAAGACTATTCAGACCTTAGAGGACATGTTGAGGGCATGTGTTCTCGATTGGAAAGATGATTGGGGTAACACCCTGAGATATTCGGAGTATATTACAGCGCCGTGGACCCCTACATAGGACCCACTAGGCTACAACAAGCAAACACCACTCGACTAACCATCTCGGTTAGCGAGGATACACATTCAAATAATACAACACATGAAAATACACCCGGAGCAACCGGCGAAATAAGCAACAACCGACAATGTAGCAATTTAAAATAATACAAAACGGAGTTTGAAATGAAAAGCCTAAGTACTCGCTAGTACAGTCTATCAGTTTATAAATATAGTAAACAACCATATCGAAATGGACAAAAGAAATAAGTAGACCCAAATGCACATGTCAACGACCCTGGCCAACATCCTCGTACTGTCCCAGCGCTCGCTCGTCCGGATGATCATAGCCTGAAATCCATAACAAGAATTTCCCCACAACGGGTCCCCAGAGGGGTTAGCAATTACGCTAGTACAAGTAATCAAGGCAAATCAATCGCTTACACATTTCATAGTACATGCACCAATATCATTTCAAAAACCAAAACCAGACATGTCTTTTCCGGAAACAAACAGTCACAATTAATTTGCCTAGGACCGGGACGAAGCCACGAATCCCACTCGAGGCCTCTAAGGACCCTCCCGAGCTGGCCACATTCATAAACAAATCAAGCACCACACGTCACCTAGGACCGTGACGAAGCCACGAATCCCACTCGAGGCCTCTAAGGACCCTCCCGAGCTGGCTAGCGAATCAAACTCATGAATCCAGGACGAAGCCATAGATTCCCTCGAGGCCCCGTCGGACCCTCCCGAGGTGAGTAAAACACACACAATATACATTACCATTTCACGTTAAGCATAAAGGTTTCCAAGAATTACTTGCCTTGAATAATAGACGACGCAACGAACGGAAGGAAAAACACCGATGACTGTTAGGAGCCGATAATCACGAACCTAACGATACGAAGAACACAATCACAACCAATCCTAAATGAATACGGAATTGGAATATACCCGAAAACCCACCTACGATTCATGTATATCCGTTTAACAACAACGACGAGGGCGGACCACAACCAAACCCTCTCGATACGCAACAACCACGAAATATACCATGAATCCGTAGGAAAACCAATAATACCAATAAGATTAATCATATTCATCATGAATTAATCTATCATACGGAACAAATCGGACGAAGCATGAAACCACCCCTTAATTTACTCAAAACAAGATTTTAGGAGTTTACCTCGAATACTGACGAAGAACACGATTAGAGGTTGATAATATAATCCAAAAACTCGAAGAAGATGATGGCTCGGAGTTGCTAAGCTTCAAATCGCCGGAAAACACCAAGGAAATCGCCCACAAGTCGGAGGAGGGGTGAGGGATGATAAATGACCGAAATCGGTCAACTCCTGGGTTTATAAACCCAGGCCTCGTTACGTACGTTAGCCACCACATGCTAACGTACGTAAGTTGTATTACGTACGTAAGCCGTAAGGGCCTTACGTACGTAACCAAAAAGGCAGAAATGCCTGTACCGATTTACACTAGGACGTTACGTACGTAACCAAAAAGGTGTTACGTACGTAACCTTCCTTTCTGGAGAGTACAGGCCAGAAATGGATGAGGAAGGTACCGAAATAGAATCGAAATACAACGGTGAACAATTCACGATGGTATGTATGTAAGGGACCTGAAACGACGAACTTAAGTGCTGAAGGGAAGCATATTCCCGACTACTCAAAGGTTCAGAAAAACAACAACAAACGTAATTTTCCCAAAAGTTTGGGAAATTCACAAAACGGCCCAAAACATCCGAAATGTATAATACATGGTCGAAACACTAAACAAAAGTTCACAACATGCATAAAAACATGGGATGGATCCTCGGCAACCCCGAAACGGCGATTCCACACGACGATTTACGAGAATACCCGAAATAACGACGAAAACAACATGAAACACCAAAATGAGTAAAATGAGTCCGAAACAAGCTCGAACGACAAAAAGTCCAATATTAAATATCCTCAAGATGTCAATACGGTTACAAGCGAGCTGCCAAAAATGAAAATACCTCAAAATAAGAATATTAAGAGGAAGGAAAAATGCGGATATTACAAAGCCCAACCACCATTGATCGAGTTCACGTACAATAATAGTTGGCATGCTTCGATTAAGATGGCACCTTATGAGGCCTTGTACGGTCGTCGTTGTCGATCTCCTTTGTGTTGAGACGACTTATCAGAATCAATCGGCACCGAGCCCGATATTCTTATTGCCGCCCGTGAGAAGGTAGCTTTTATCAGGAGTCGTTTGTTGACCGCTCAGAGTCGACAGAAATCTTATGCAGATAATCGTCGTCTACCATTAGAGTTCGAGACAGGTGACCATGTTTTGGTCAAAGTATCCCCGAGTCGTGGTATCTTCCATTTTGGGAAGAGGGGAAAGTTGAGTCCGAGATTCATTGGACCGTTTGAGATTTTGGATCGAGTAGGCGAGTTAGCTTATCGATTGGCTTTACCTCCGGCGTTGAGCCGAATTCATAATGTGTTTCACGTCTCTCAATTGCGGAAGTATGTTGTCGACCCGAGCCACATACTTCGGTTTGACGAAATCGAGATCGCCGATAATCATTCATATGAGGAGCATCCTATACGAGTATTAGAGCGGCGAATCAAACAATTGAGGAACAAGACGATTCCTTTGGTAAAGATCCAGTAGTCTAGACACGGAGTCGAAGAGGATACTTGGTAAACCGAAGATAGTATGCGGGAGAGTTATCCCGAGATGTTTGACCCTTAGTTTCGAGGACGAAACTCTTTTTAAGGGGGGGGGGAGTATGTAATACCCAGTTGTAATTCAGTCATTTTTATTCAGTAATTATCAATCAGTAATTGTCACTCATTGATTTTCATTCATTAATAATCATTCATCATTCATACTCATTCAATGGTGTTCACCGTTCGGCGTAATATTTGTCATACTCGTACTTTTGCCCCCGTACTTCTCGAATTCTGTGATTTTTGTACTCGGTGCATCGTTATAGGCTGAACTGCTTGTCGAGCAGGGCCGCACGAGCAGGCCGCACGAGCATCTGGTCGTGCGCGGCGCTCGTGCGTTGCGGCTGGACTGGGCAGGAGACCCAGCGGTCGAGTCAGTGCCGCACGAGCAGGCCACACAAGCAACTGCTCGTGCGCGGCGCTCGTGTGTTGCGGCTGGACTGGGTAGGAGGCCCAGTGGTCGAGTCATTGCCGCACGAGCAGGCCACACGAGCAACTGCTCGGGCGTGGTGCTCGTGTGTTGCGGCTGTACTGGGCAGGAGGCCCAGTGGTCGAGTCATTGCCGCACGAGCAGGCCACACGAGCAACTGCTCGGGCGTGGTGCTCGTGTGTTGCGCATCTTGGGCGTGAGACCCAACGTTAGTCGGGGCCGTGCAGCGAGCCGCACGAGTTCTTGCTGCGTCTGCGCGCTCGTGCGCTAAGAGCAGCAGCCGGCAGAAGCCTCACGTACGACCGGACGCACGGATACTTGGTCGTGCGGGTTGGTCGTGCGTCCCTGTGACCTATATAAGTGGACCGACGGGTCTCATTTTCACCATTTCTTCATCCTACTTCCGTGAGAGAGGGTTTGTGGGAGAAATTTTCATCATCAATCATTTGAGTACTCGATTTTCATCATTTCCATTCGATCGTGAAGCTCGGATAGTCGATCTAACGCGTGTTTTTCGGATCAAAGTGCTTGGATCTTCAAGAGGTAATTTTTCCAACATCTTGGATTTCGATTTTGTGTTGAGATATGATGTTTTGGATGTTAAAATCATGTTGTATGAATTGATTTACGCATGATTATGGATATGTATGATTATTCATTGGATTATTGAAGGATTATTCAAGAACACTTTGAATATTAAGTTGGATTTGGGGGTTTTCGATTAATTGTTGTTGTAATCACGAATTTGGATATTCATATTGGATTATTGATTGTATTGAAGATGTTTTTTTGGTTTGAAACACTTCTTGGGGATTTGATGTTGGTATAATTGAGGATTGATTGCAAACAATCGAAGGTTGATTACAACGTGTTTGATTTAATGCCCCAATGAACTTGGTTTAGTCGTATCGACATCTTGAGTTCGTTATATTTGTGTTCGATTAGTATGTTGAAGGGATTGTTGGTAATTGTGTTATTCAAGGTTATTCGAGCGACCGACATTTCTTTTAGGACGTTTGTTCGTGGAAGGACATTGTTCACCGGTGTTGTGTAAGTTAATTCTTACTCGGTTAAAAGGATTTTCATTCCTTTTCGTTGTTTTTAATTCATAATCATAATTCATTCATAATATATTAACCGTATTGAGACTTGTAATTTTCAATTAATCACTTCATTCACGAGGAACGACGGTTCCAATCATTTCATTGAGCTGTCATTCATTTCACTATCATTTCATCTCGGTGAGTCATTTTTGACTTTGTCGGATTGTCATTCATTATTATTCTTCATGGTCATTCTTGTTCATATGACCTTCTGGGTTCATATTGCGCGGACGAGTGTGGATGTGTGGGATTTTTAGTCGGGCACGTGATGGTCATGTGTTGGGTTCACCGACACATTGTACTGTGCACACGGTAATATACCTCCGTGAGACTAATTAGGTACAATGGCGGGTGTGTCCGGACATCAGTCTTGTGCACATGCACATTCCATTACGGGTGTACTATGATGCCTCTCTTCAGCTTCATTTCATAATTAAGATATATCATGATTGTGTTTATTCAACTCTTGAGGATTGTTGTTCTGTGTAACTGACCCCGTTGGGGGATTTTGTTTTCAGGTCACGGCAAGACAAAGGCACGGGAAGAGCATGTTGACGGCGGGAGTCCCAGTGATACTAGTAGGGCCCCCCAGTCATTTCAGTCATTCTTATTTCTCTTCATTTCTAATTCCGCTGCAAATTCCGTTTGAGTTGTTTATTTATTCGGGGTGGTGTATTTTATCTTCATATAAAATATAGTAGTATTCTGTATTGTCCTGATGTATTGTACTTAAGCTCCTCATCGGAGTATTTGGTAATATAATGTGGTTCGGTACTATAATTATATTATATAATTCATCAGTTTTCATTCGCCTGGTGGGTCCTAGTTGGGGGTCCACGACACTATAATATCCGCCTAGTTTGGGGTGTTACAGAGTTGTTATCAGAGCGTGGTTTTGAATACTACCTTTCGAGTCATGTCTCATTTGAAATCATCGTCATCGGACTAGTATCATTAGACTTTCGCGTCACGTGTGACCTGTGCAGATGACGAGCCAATCGACCGAAAGAACCGTAAGATTTCTAACACCATGGTATAATTTCTGGCAATAAGAATCATTCATTCATCATTCATCAGTCAACAATCCTCATCATCACTCATTTTGATCAGGACGATCATGTTAACTCATTAATCACTCAGTTCATTTCACAGTTCAGTTGTTGATCTTGAGGATCATATCACTAATCTTGTTAACTTGTTCAAGATATCATTTCAAGAATTTCATCAGATAATCATGTCACCTCAGTTAATCATTCACGTAATCACTGTGCTAGAGCGCGTATGCTCATTTTCATCATTTCATGACGTAATCATAATGTGATATTCATGGGAGAGATATAATCATCATGTGACTTTCCTACTTCAGTATGGAGAGAGCAGGCAGAGCACCCAGAGGACGAGGCCGCGGTGCGGGCCGAAACCCGAGAGCTCGTGTGAATACACGTGCGGACGCGAGTAATAATGCTAACTCATCAAGCAGCGACGCTGCCACTCATTTACCTGGACGTGATCATTCACTATCGGGGAGTCGTACCCGGGACACAGCTCAGTCAGAAGGTGTTCGGGTTGACCCACTCGCTTTTATGCAGGGCATGATGGCCCAGATGACTCAGATGGCACGCCTCATGGAGACGATGCAGAACTCAGCTACTCAAAATCAACAGGCTCGTCCGCCGCCACCTCAGAGACAAGAGAGAAGTGTGGGCAGTATCATCGGCGACATCTCTCGCGCAGGCCACCTACTTTTGAGGGCTCATCCGAGCCGCGGATATTGTTCATTGGCTCGAGCATTTCGAGAAGTTGTTTGCTATGGTAGAGTGTCCCGATGGACACAAAGTTTCAGTTGCGGCTTACTATCTGGGTAAGAGCTCTCATTCATGGTGTTTATCGTTGAAGCCCACCGACGGATCATGTACTTGGGATCAATTCAAGACTCTCATGATGGAGAGGTATTATCCACCGAGAGAGGCCAAACCGCCGTAATTACTCACTCCCGACCCCTCAGCAGACGAGGATGTTCTCGCCATTGCCGAGAAATTTCAGGAACTTCTTCCGTTCGCCTCATCTATCATTCACTCCGAGGCGGATAAGATTAAGTATTTCAGCAAGAGGCTGAAACCCCGTATGCGGATGCAGTTACTTTATCATAATTGCACCACTCTGGCCGAATTCATCGAGAAAGCTCTTACCTATGATCTTACTGCTAAGGAGATTGCTAAGCAGCAACCTTCATCTGCTGGCAAGAAGTCTAAGAATCCTAATCAGTCTGATGGCAGTCAGGCTACTTTCAAGAAACCTCGTGCGGGCTCTACTTTTTCTGAACGACCTCCTGTGGCGCCCAGACCGGCAAAATTGCAGTCCTGAGCAGCCAGTTCGGCCATCACCTGTTTTAACTGTGGGGATCTTGGTCATGTCAGCACCAAGTGTCCGAGGCAGACTGTCACGTGTCATAACTGTGGAATTGCTGGGCATAAGGCCCATTTTTGCCGAAGGGACTCCGAACCTACTCTGGCGTCATCTCAGGCCCCGGCCACTGCTCATAATCGTGCCACTACCAAGGCTGCTCAAGACGATGGGATCAAACAAAGGCGGAGCCAAGAGCTATCAGAGGGGAGCGTCCGGTTCGGGGGTGGCAAGCCCCAAATTTATGAGATGAAGAAGACCGACGATCCGGAGGCCCGAATGATCTCAAGTACACTCGATATTCTATCTCAACCTGTGTGTACCCTTTTTGATACTGGTGCATCGCATTCATTCATTTCCGAGTCATGTTTGAGTAGACTATGTCTGGGTAGTGCTACTAGTTGTGAACCTTATGTCATTGGTCTACCTGATGGTAGAAGAATTATCGGGAATCATGAGATTCAGAATTGTCCGATTCAGCTTCATGACCGTGTATGGCTAGCGGACCTAATTGTAGTAGATTTGCCGAGAGACGACATCATCTTGGGTATTAATTGGATGGATCGTCACGATGCCATCATTAGTGTCCGTAAGCGTATGGTCACTATCATTTCAGACGATGGGGTCGAATGTGTTTTTCAGGGAGGCAATCCCGGCTGTTCTGGTAAGGTCATTAACTTGATGAAAGCAGTGAAATTACTCAGTCAGGGGTGTGTTGGTTATTGGTGCTATATGACCAAAACCGAGAAATCACCAATAATGTTGACGGATATTCCGGTAGTGAGAGAATATGCCGATGTATTTCCAGACGAGTTACCTGGTTTGCCTCCACAGAGAGATGTGGAATTCACGATTGAGTTGGAGCCCGGTACGTCCCCGTTATCGAAGGCACCGTACCGGATGGCCCCGACCGAAAATCAGGAGTTGAAGAATCAACTTGAGGAATTGTTCGAGAAAGGTTATATCCGACCGAGTGCGCCCCCGTGGGGAGCACCAGTATTGTTTGTCAAGAAGAAGGATGGTTCATTTCGCTTGTGTATTGATTATCGGGAGTTGAATAGGGTAAAGATCAAGAATAAGTATCCTCTACCCCGTATTGATGATCTCTTAGATCAGCTTCAGGGAGCTTCAGTATTTTCCAAGATCGACTTAAGATCTGGATATCATCAGTTGCGAATTCGAGAGTTGGATATCGCAAGGACAGCGTTTCGTACACGCTATGGTCATTATGAGTTCGTGGTAATGCCGTTTGGGTTAACTAATGCACCTGCGGTATTCATGGAGTTAATGAATCGGGTTTTCATCGACTTTTTGGATCAGTTTGTGGTTGTCTTCATTGATGACATTTTGATTTATTCTCGTGACCGAGAGGAGCACGAAGTTCACCTTCATTAGGTTCTCGACGTGTTGAGACGAGAGCAACTTTATGGAAAGTTTTCCAAATGTAAGTTCTGGATGTCTGAAGTGACGTTTCTCGGGCATGTAATTTCATCAGACGGAGTGCGTGTGGATCCTCAGAAGACGGAGGCTATCCAAGATTGGTTACCTCGTAAGAATGTTAAGGAAATCCAAGCTTTCTCGGATTAGCGGTTATTATCGGCGGTTTGTGGAAGGATTTTCTAAAATCGCTCAACCATTGACAAACCTTTGCGAAACGATAAGAAATACACGTGGTCCGACGCGTGTCAACGGAGTTTTGAGTAACTCATGAGACGGTTAAGTTCAAGACTGTACTTTCCTTGCCATAAGGGACGGAAGGATTCGTGGTTTATAGTGACACGTCGGACACGGTCTCGGATGTGTATTAATGCGAATGGGAAAGTTATTGCTTATGCTTCACGGCAATTGAGACCTTACGAGGTTAATTATCCCACCCACGACACAGGAGCTAGCAATAGTGGTGTTCGCATTGAAAATTTGGCGTCATTACCTTTATGGCATTACTTGTCAGATATACACTGATCATAAGAGCTTGAAGTATATATTTACTCAGAAGGAGTTAAATATGCGACATAGGTGGTGGTTGGAACTAATAAAAGATTATGATATCGAGATTCTATACCACCCGGGTAAGGCAAACGTGGTTGCCGATGCATTGAGTTGTAAGTCCGTTCAGGAACAAATGCTTGCTCATTTAACAGTTCAGAAGGAGCTTCAGCAGGAATTTCTTAGACCCGAGATCAAGGTCTGGCTTCAGCGAGTGCAAGGGAAACTTTGCATGTTAGAGATTTCATCGCCACTTGAGGAGGCAATCAGAGAGAATCAGGGTTCAGACCCATCATTGTTACGCATCCGTGAGGATGTGGCTCAGGGGAAAGCCCCTGGATTTGTGGTCCACGAGGATGGACTTTTGCGATTTAAGAATCGGTTGTGCGTACCGGCGAATGACGAGTTGAAAAACTCGATTTTGAGAAAAGCTCATGCTACCCCTTATTCCGTTCATCCGGGGTCTAGAAAGATGTACAAGGACATGAAACAAAATTACTGGTGGAGTAATATGAAGCGAGAAGTCGCATAATTTGTTTCGAGATGCTTAACCTGTCAGCAAGTCAAGATTGAACATCAGCGACCGGCGGGTATGCTGAAACCTCTCCCTATTCCAGAGTGGAAGTGGGAAGACATTTCTATGGATTTCATCATGAGTTTGCCGACGAGTCATCGTGGCATGAATACAACTGGGTAATTGTGGACCGTTTGACTAAATCGGCTCATTTCCTTGAGATTAAGGATACGTGGGGTCCCGAGAGACTTGCCCAGTTGTTCATCAAAGAGATAGTGAGACTACACGGTACTCCTAAAAGTATCATTTCCGATCGTGACGGACGGTTCGTGTCTCATTTTTGGAAATCAGTTCATCGTGCTATGGGAACTCAGCTTAATCTCAGTACCGCTTTTCATCCTCAGTCCGATAGACAATCAGAGAGGACTATTCAGACCTTAGAGGACATGTTGAGGGCATGTGCTCTCAATTGGAAAGATGATTGGGAAGCCCAACTACCGTTGATCGAGTTCACGTACAATAATAGTTGGCATGTTTCGATTAAGATGGCACCTTACGAGGCCTTGTACGGTCATCATTGTCGATCTCCTTTGTGTTGGGACGACTTATCAGAATTAATCGGCACCGAGCCCGATATTCTTATAGCCGCCCGTGAGAAGGTAGCTTTGATCAGGAGTCGTTTGTTGACCGCTCAGAGTCGACAGAAATCTTATGCAGATAATCGTCGTCGACCATTAGAGTTCGAGACAGGTGACCATGTTTTGGTCAAAGTATCCCCGAGTCGTGGTATCTTCCGTTTTGGGAAGAGGGGAAAGTTGAGTCCGAGATTCATTGGACCGTTTGAGATTTTGGATCGAGTAGGCGAGTTAGCTTATCGATTGGCTTTACCTCCAGCGTTGAGCCGAATTCATAATGTGTTTCACGTCTCTCAATAGCGGAAGTATGTTGCCGACCCGAGCCACATACGTCGGTTTGACGAAATCGAGATCGCCGATGATCATTCATATGAGGAGTGTCCTATACGAGTATTAGAGCAGCAAATCAAACAGTTGAGGAACAAGACGATTCCTTTGGTAAAGATCTAGTGGTCTAGACACGGAGTCGAAGAGGCTACTTGGGAAACCGAATATAGTATGCGGGAGAGTTATCCCGAGATGTTTGACCCTTAGTTTCGAGGACGAAACTCTTTTTAAGGGGGGGAGTATGTAATACCCGGTTGTAATTCAGTCATTTTTATTCAGTAATTATCAATCAGTAATTGTCACTCATTGATTTTCATTCATTAATAATCATTCATCATTCATACTCATTCAATGGTGTTCACCGTTCGGCGTAATATTTGTCATACTCGTACTTTTGCCCCCGTACTTCTCGAATTCTGTGATTTTTGTACTCGGTGCATCGTTATAGGCTGAACTGCTTGTCGAGCAGGGCCGCACGAGCAGGCCGCACGAGCATCTGGTCGTGCGCGGCGCTCGTGCGTTGCGGGGCCGGATCGGGCGAGACCAGTCGAAGTCGGTGCCGTCTGGCGAGCCACACAAGCAATCGCCAGGCGCGCGCTCGTGTGTTGCCGGATCGGGTAGGAGGCCCAGTGGTCGAGTCATGTCCGCACGAGCAGGCCACACGAGCAACTGCTCGGGCGTGGTGCTCGTGTCTTGGGGCTGTACTGGGCAGGAGGCCCAGTGGTCGAGTCATTGCCGCACGAGCAGGCCACACGAGCAACTGCTCGGGCGTGGTGCTCGTGTGTTGCGGTATCTTGGACAGAGGCCAGCTCGAGTTAGGGTCGCACGAGTAGGCCGCACGAGTTGCCGCCGTGCGCTAAGAGCGAAATGGCGAAGCCTCACGCACGACGGGACGGACACTTGGTCGTGCGGGTTGGTCGTGCGTCCCTGTGACCTATATAAGTGGACCAACGGGTTTTTCTCATTTTCACCATTTCTTCATCCTACTTCCGTGAGAGAGGGTTTGTGGGAGAAAGTTTCATCATCAATCATTTGAGTACTCGATTTTCATCATTTCCATTCGATCGTGAAGCTCGGATAGTCGATCTAACGCGTGTTCTTTGGATCAAAGTGCTTGGATCTTCAAGAGGTAATTTTTCCAACATCTTGGATTTCGATTTTGTGTTGAGATATGATGTTTTGGACGTTAAAATCATGTTGTATGACGTGATGTACGCATGATTATGGATATGTATGATTATTCATTGGATTATTGAAGGATTATTCAAGAACATTTTGAATATTAAGTTGGATTTGGGGTTTTTTGATTGATTGTTGTTGTAATCACGAATTTGGATATTCATATTGGATTATTGATCGTATTGAAGATGTTTTGTTGGTTTGAAACACTTCTTGGGGATTTGATGTTGGTGTAATTGAGGATTGATTGTAAACAATGGAAGGTTGGTTACAACGTGTTTGATTTAATGCCCCAATGAACTTGGTTTAGTCGTATCGACGTCTTGAGTTCGTTATATTCGTGTTCGATTAGTATGTTGAACGGATTGTTGGTAATTGTGTTATTCAAGGTTGTTCGAGCGACCGACATTTCTTTTAGGACGTTTGTTCGTGGAAGGACATTGTTCACCGGTGTTGTGTAAGTTAATTCTTACTCGGTTAAAAGGATTTTCATTCCTTTCGTTGTTGTTCATTCATAATCATAATTCATTCATAATGTATTAACCGTATTGAGACTTGTAATTGTCAATTAATCACTTCATTCACGAGGAACGACGGTTCCAATCATTTCATTGAGCTGTCATTCATTTCACTATCATTTCATCTCGGTGAGTCATTTTTGACTTTGTCGGATTGTCATTCATTATTATTCTTCATGGTCATTCTTGTTCATATGACCTTCTGGGTTCATATTGCGCGGACGAGTGTGGATGTGTGGGATTTTTAGTCGGGCACGTGATGGTCATGTGTTGGGTTCACCGACACATTGGACTGTGCACACGGTAATATACCTCCGTGAGACTAATTAGGTACAATGGCGGGTGTGTCCGGACATCAGTCTTGTGCACATGCACATTCCATTACGGGTGTACTATGATGCCTCTCTTCAGCTTCATTTCATAATTAAGATATATCATGATTGTGTTTATTCAACTCTTGAGGATTGTTGTTCTGTGTAACTGACCCCGTTGGGGGATTTTGTTTTCAGGTCACGGCAAGACAAAGGCACGGGAAGAGCATGTTGACGGCGGGAGTCCCAGTGATACTAGTAGGGCCCCCCAGTCATTTCAGTCATTCTTATTTCTCTTCATTTCTAATTCCGCTGCAAATTCCGTTTGAGTTGTTTATTTATTCGGGGTGGTGTATTTTATCTTCATATAAAATATAGTAGTATTCTGTATTGTCCTGATGTATTGTACTTAAGCTCCTCATCGGAGTATTTGGTAATATAATGTGGTTCGGTACTATAATTATATTATATAATTCATCAGTTTTCATTCGCCTGGTGGGTCCTAGTTGGGGGTCCACGACACTATAATATCCGCCTAGTTTGGGGTGTTACAGAGTTGTTATCAGAGCGTGGTTTTGAATACTACCTTTCGAGTCATGTCTCATTTGAAATCATCGTCATCGGACTAGTATCATTAGACTTTCGCGTCACGTGTGACCTGTGCAGATGACGAGCCAATCAGACCGAAAGAACTGTAAGATTTCTAACACCATGGTATAATTTCTGGCAATAAGAATCATTCATTCATCATTCATCAGTCAACAATCCTCATCATCACTCATTTTGATCAGGACGATCATGTTAACTCATTAATCACTCAGTTCATTTCACAGTTCAGTTGTTGATCTTGAGGATCATATCACTAATCTTGTTAACTTGTTCAAGATATCATTTCAAGAATTTCATCAGATAATCATGTCACCTCAGTTAATCATTCACGTAATCACTGTGCTAGAGCGCGTATGCTCATTTTCATCATTTCATGACGTAATCATAATGTGATATTCATGGGAGAGATATAATCATCATGTGACTTTCCTACTTCAGTATGGAGAGAGCAGGCAGAGCACCCAGAGGACGAGGCCGCGGTGCGGGCCGAAACCCGAGAGCTCGTGTGAATACACGTGCGGACGCGAGTAATAATGCTAACTCATCAAGCAGCGACGCTGCCACTCATTTACCTGGACGTGATCATTCACTATCGGGGAGTCGTACCCGGGACACAGCTCAGTCAGAAGGTGTTCGGGTTGACCCACTCGCTTTTATGCAGGGCATGATGGCCCAGATGACTCAGATGGCACGCCTCATGGAGACGATGCAGAACTCAGCTACTCAAAATCAACAGGCTCGTCCGCCGCCACCTCAGAGACAAGAGAGAAGTGTGGGCAGTATCATCGGCGACATCTCTCGCCAGAGGCCACCTACTTTTGAGGGCTCATCTGAGCCGGCGGATATTGTTCATTGGCTCGAGCATTTCGAGAAGTTGTTTGCTATGGTAGAGTGTCCCGATGGACACAAAGTTTCAGTTGCGGCTTACTATCTGGGTAAGAGCTCTCATTCATGGTGTTTATCGTTGAAGCCCACCGACGGATCATGTACTTGGGATCAATTCAAGACTCTCATGATGGAGAGGTATTATCCAGCCCCACTGAGAGAGGCCAAACTGTCAGAATTACTCACTCCCGACCCCTCAGCAGACGAGGATGTTCTCGCCATTGCCGAGAAATTTCAGGAACTTCTTCCGTTCGCCTCATCTATCATTCACTCCGAGGCGGATAAGATTAAGTATTTCAGCAAGAGGCTGAAACCCCGTATGCGGATGCAGTTACTTTATCATAATTGCACCACTCTGGCCGAATTCATCGAGAAAGCTCTTACCTATGATCTTACTGCTAAGGAGATTGCTAAGCAGCAACCTTCATCTGCTGGCAAGAAGTCTAAGAATCCTAATCGACCGATGGCAAAAGTACTTTCAAGAAACCTCGTATGGCTCTACTTTTTTCCGAACGACTCCTGTGGCGCCTGCATCGCAATTGCGATCTGAGCAGCCAGTTCGGCCATCACCTGTTTTAACTGTGGGGATCTTGGTCATGTCAGCACCAAGTGTCCGAGGCAGACTGTCACGTGTCATAACTGTGGAATTGCTGGGCATAAGGCCCATTTTTGCCGAAGGGACTCCGAACCTACTCTGGCGTCATCTCAGGCCCCGAAGCAGTCAGCTGTTCATAATCAGGCCACTCAGTCTGCGTCGTTCAAGACGATGGGATCAAACAAAGGCGGATCCAAGAGCTATCAGAGGGGAGCGTCCGGTTCGGGGGTGGCAAGCCCCAAATTTATGAGATGAAGAAGACCGACGATCCGGAGGCCCGAATGATCTCAAGTACACTCGATATTCTATCTCAACCTGTGTGTACCCTTTTTGATACTGGTGCATCGCATTCATTCATTTCCGAGTCATGTTTGAGTAGACTATGTCTGGGTAGTGCTACTAGTTGTGAACCTTATGTCATTGGTCTACCTGATGGTAGAAGAATTATCGGGAATCATGAGATTTAGAATTGTCCGATTCAGCTTCATGACCGTGTATGGCTAGCGGACCTAATTGTAGTAGATTTGCCGAGAGACGACATCATCTTGGGTATTAATTGGATGGATCGTCACGATGCCATCATTAGTGTCCGTAAGCGTATGGTCACTATCATTTCAGACGATGGGGTCGAATGTGTTTTTCAGGGAGGCAATCCCGGCTGTTCTGGTAAGGTCATTAACTTGATGAAAGCAGTGAAATTACTCAGTCAAGGGTGTGTTGGTTATTGGTGCTATATGACCAAAACTGAGAAATCACCAATAATGTTGACGGATATTCCGGTAGTGAGAGAATATGCCGATGTATTTCCAGACGAGTTACCTGGTTTGCCTCCACAGAGAGATGTGGAATTCACGATTGAGTTGGAGCCCGGTACATCCCCGATATCGAAGGCACCGTACCGGATGGCCCCGACCGAAAATCAGGAGTTGAAGAATCAACTTGAGGAATTGTTCGAGAAAGGTTATATCCGACCGAGTGCGCCCCCGTGGGGAGCACCAGTATTGTTTGTCAAGAAGAAGGATGGTTCATTTCGCTTGTGTATTGATTATCGGGAGTTGAATAGGGTAAAGATCAAGAATAAGTATCCTCTACCCCGTATTGATGATCTCTTAGATCAGCTTCAGGGAGCTTCAGTATTTTCCAAGATCGACTTAAGATCTGGATATCATCAGTTGCGAATTCGAGAGTTGGATATCGCAAGGACAGCGTTTCGTACACGCTATGGTCATTATGAGTTCGTGGTAATGCCGTTTGGGTTAACTAATGCACCTGCGGTATTCATGGAGTTAATGAATCGGGTTTTCATCGACTTTTTGGATCAGTTTGTGGTTGTCTTCATTGATGACATTTTGATTTATTCTCGTGACCGAGAGGAGCACGAAGTTCACCTTCATTAGGTTCTCGACGTGTTGAGACGAGAGCAACTTTATGGAAAGTTTTCCAAATGTAAGTTCTGGATGTCTGAAGTGACGTTTCTCGGGCATGTAATTTCATCAGACGGAGTGCGTGTGGATCCTCAGAAGACGGAGGCTATCCAAGATTGGTTACCTCAGAAGAATGTTAAGGAAATCCGAAGCTTTCTCGGATTAGCCGGTTATTATCGGCGGTTTGTGGAAGGATTTTCTAAAATCGCTCAACCATTGACAAACCTTTTGCGAAACGATAAGAAATACACGTGGTCTGACGCGTGTCAACGGAGTTTTGAGTAACTCATGAGACGGTTAAGTTCAGCACCTGTACTTTCCTTGCCATAAGGGACGGAAGGATTCGTGGTTTATAGTGACACGTCCGGACACGGTCTCGGATGTGTATTAATGCAGAATGGGAAAGTTATTGCTTATGCTTCACGGCAATTGAGACCTTACGAGGTTAATTATCCCACCCACGACCTGGAGCTAGCAGCCGTGGTGTTCGCATTGAAAATTTGGCGTCATTACCTTTATGGCATTACTTGTCAGATATACACTGATCATAAGAGCTTGAAGTATATATTTACTCAGAAGGAGTTAAATATGCGACATAGGTGGTGGTTGGAACTAATAAAAGATTATGATATCGAGATTCTATACCACCCGGGTAAGGCAAACGTGGTTGCCGATGCATTGAGTTGTAAGTCCGTTCAGGAACAAATGCTTGCTCGTTTAACAGTTCAGAAGGAGCTTCAGCAGGAATTTCTTAGACCCGAGATCAAGGTCTGGCTTCAGCGAGTGCAAGGGCAACTTTGCATGTTAGAGATTTCATCGCCACTTGAGGAGGCAATCAGAGAGAATCAGGGTTCAGACCCATCATTGTTACGCATCCGTGAGGATGTGGCTCAGGGGAAAGCCCCTGGATTTGTGGTCCACGAGGATGGACTTTTGCGATTTAAGAATCGGTTGTGCGTACCGGCGAATGACGAGTTGAAAAACTCGATTTTGAGAAAAGCTCATGCTACCCCTTATTCCGTTCATCCGGGGTCTAGAAAGATGTACAAGGACATGAAACAAAATTACTGGTGGAGTAATATGAAGCGAGAAGTCGCATAATTTGTTTCGAGATGCTTAACCTGTCAGCAAGTCAAGATTGAACATCAGCGACCGGCGGGTATGCTGAAACCTCTCCCTATTCCAGAGTGGAAGTGGGAAGACATTTCTATGGATTTCATCATGAGTTTGCCGACGAGTCATCGTGGCATGAATACAATCTGGGTAATTGTGGACCGTTTGACTAAATCGGCTCATTTCCTTGAGATTAAGGATACGTGGGGTCCCGAGAGACTTGCCCAGTTGTTCATCAAAGAGATAGTGAGACTACACGGTACTCCTAAAAGTATCATTTCCGATCGTGACGGACGGTTCGTGTCTCATTTTTGGAAATCAGTTCATCGTGCTATGGGAACTCAGCTTAATCTCAGTACCGCTTTTCATCCTCAGTCCGATAGACAATCAGAGAGGACTATTCAGACCTTAGAGGACATGTTGAGGGCATGTGCTCTCAATTGGAAAGATGATTGGGAAGCCCAACTACCGTTGATCGAGTTCACGTACAATAATAGTTGGCATGTTTCGATTAAGATGGCACCTTACGAGGCCTTGTACGGTCATCATTGTCGATCTCCTTTGTGTTGGGACGACTTATCAGAATTAATCGGCACCGAGCCCGATATTCTTATAGCCGCCCGTGAGAAGGTAGCTTTGATCAGGAGTCGTTTGTTGACCGCTCAGAGTCGACAGAAATCTTATGCAGATAATCGTCGTCGACCATTAGAGTTCGAGACAGGTGACCATGTTTTGGTCAAAGTATCCCCGAGTCGTGGTATCTTCCGTTTTGGGAAGAGGGGAAAGTTGAGTCCGAGATTCATTGGACCGTTTGAGATTTTGGATCGAGTAGGCGAGTTAGCTTATCGATTGGCTTTACCTCCAGCGTTGAGCCGAATTCATAATGTGTTTCACGTCTCTCAATAGCGGAAGTATGTTGCCGACCCGAGCCACATACGTCGGTTTGACGAAATCGAGATCGCCGATGATCATTCATATGAGGAGTGTCCTATACGAGTATTAGAGCAGCAAATCAAACAGTTGAGGAACAAGACGATTCCTTTGGTAAAGATCTAGTGGTCTAGACACGGAGTCGAAGAGGCTACTTGGGAAACCGAATATAGTATGCGGGAGAGTTATCGCGAGATGTTTGACCCTTAGTTTCGAGGACGAAACTCTTTTTAAGGGGGGGAGTATGTAATACCCGGTTGTAATTCAGTCATTTTTATTCAGTAATTATCAATCAGTAATTGTCACTCATTGATTTTCATTCATTAATAATCATTCATCATTCATACTCATTCAATGGTGTTCACCGTTCGGCGTAATATTTGTCATACTCGTACTTTTGCCCCCGTACTTCTCGAATTCTGTGATTTTTGTACTCGGTGCATCGTTATAGTCAATCGCTTGTCGGCGAGCCGCACGGCGAGCCGCACGAGCATGCAGTCGCGGCGCGGCGCTCGTGCGTTGCGGCTGGACTGGGCAGGAGACCCAGCGGTCGAGTCAGTGCCGTACGAGCAGGCCACACAAGCAACTGCTCGTGCGCGGCGCTCGTGTGTTGCGGCTGGACTGGGTAGGAGGCCCAGTGGTCGAGTCATTTCCGCACGAGCAGGCCACACGAGCAACTGCTCGGGCGTGGTGCTCGTGTATTGTGGCTGTACTGGGCAGGAGGCCCAGTGGTCGAGTCATTGCCGCACGAGCAGGCCACACGAGCAACTGCTCGGGCGTGGTGCTCGTGTGTTGCGGCTGTACTGGACAGGAGGCCCAGCGTTCGAGTTAGGGCTGCACGAGTAGGCCGCACGAGTTGCTGCTCGTGCGCTAAGAGCAGCAGCCGGCAGAAGCCTCACGCACGACCGGACGCACGGACACTTGGTCGTGCGGGTTGGTCGTGCGTCCCTGTGACCTATATAAGTGGACCAACGGGTTTTTCTCATTTTCACCATTTCTTCATCCTACTTCCGTGAGAGAGGGTTTGTGGGAGAAAGTTTCATCATCAATCATTTGAGTACTCGATTTTCATCATTTCCATTCGATCGTGAAGCTCGGATAGTCGATCTAACGCGTGTTCTTTGGATCAAAGTGCTTGGATCTTCAAGAGGTAATTTTTCCAACATCTTGGATTTCGATTTTGTGTTGAGATATGATGTTTTGGACGTTAAAATCATGTTGTATGACGTGATGTACGCATGATTATGGATATGTATGATTATTCATTGGATTATTGAAGGATTATTCAAGAACATTTTGAATATTAAGTTGGATTTGGGGTTTTTTGATTGATTGTTGTTGTAATCACGAATTTGGATATTCATATTGGATTATTGATCGTATTGAAGATGTTTTGTTGGTTTGAAACACTTCTTGGGGATTTGATGTTGGTGTAAT
This sequence comes from Orobanche coerulescens, assembly GCA_033398695.1. Classification (NCBI taxonomy): domain Eukaryota; kingdom Viridiplantae; phylum Streptophyta; class Magnoliopsida; order Lamiales; family Orobanchaceae; genus Orobanche; species Orobanche coerulescens. Next base: position 198,945,474 of record CM065803.1, on the reverse strand, counting down.
TGAGGATTGATTGTAAACAATGGAAGGTTGGTTACAACGTGTTTGATTTAATGCCCCAATGAACTTGGTTTAGTCGTATCGACGTCTTGAGTTCGTTATATTCGTGTTCGATTAGTATGTTGAACGGATTGTTGGTAATTGTGTTATTCAAGGTTGTTCGAGCGACCGACATTTCTTTTAGGACGTTTGTTCGTGGAAGGACATTGTTCACCGGTGTTGTGTAAGTTAATTCTTACTCGGTTAAAAGGATTTTCATTCCTTTCGTTGTTGTTCATTCATAATCATAATTCATTCATAATGTATTAACCGTATTGAGACTTGTAATTGTCAATTAATCACTTCATTCACGAGGAACGACGGTTCCAATCATTTCATTGAGCTGTCATTCATTTCACTATCATTTCATCTCGGTGAGTCATTCTTGACTTTGTCGGATTGTTATTCATTATTATTCTTCATGGTCATTCTTGTTCATATGACCTTCTGGGTTCATATTGCGCGGCCGGGTGTGGATGTGTGGGATTTTTAGTCGGGCACGTGATGGTCATGTGTTGGGTTCACCGACACATTGGACTGTGCACACGGTAATGTACCTCCGTGAGACTAATTAGGTACAATGGCGGGTGTGTCCGGACATCCATCTTGTGCACATGCACATTCCATTACGGGTGTACTATGATGCCTCTCTTCAGCTTCATTTCATAATTAAGATATATCATGATTGTGTTTATTCAACTCTTGAGGATTGTTGTTCTGTGTAACTGACCCTGTTGGGGGATGTTGTTTTCAGGTCACGGCAAGGCAAAGACACGGGAAGAGCATGTTGACGGCGAGGAGTCCCAGTGATACTAGTAGGCCCCCCCAGTCATTTCAGTCATTCTTATTTCTCTTCATTTGTAATTCCACTGCAAATTCCGTTTGAGATGTTTATTTATTCAGGGTGGTGTATTTTATCTTCATATAAAATATACTAGTATTCTGTATTGTCCTGGTGTATTGTACTTAAGCTCCTCATCGGAGTATTTAGTAATATAATGTGGTTCGGTACTACAATTATATTATTTAATTCATCAGTTTTCATTCGCCTGGTGGGTCCCAGTCGGAGGTCCACGTCACTGTAATATCCGCCTAGTTTGGGGTGTAACAGTATATTCCATCTTCATATGGTTTATACTTGTATTTTCGGATCTTGTGTACGTTAAGGCCATTGGCCATACTATTTGTAAACTCCTAATTGAAGTAAAGACTATTTATTGTAGTTCGGTATCACAAGGTAATACATATTTAATCTGTATTTTGGTATCGCCTGGTGGGTCCCAGTGTGGGGTCCACGACACTGTGATAGCCGCCTTTTGGGGTATTACAGAAGATGGTATTGGAGAGTCGTTTTCCCTTTAAGAGTCGTGAGATGAACTAGTATCAAGAGACCTTCATGTCACGTGTGACCTGTGCAAGCGACTGACCCGACGAGCCAAATACGGTATGTACTTTGTGAGCTATGCTTTAATTACTGGCGTAATATTGATATCAGAATGGATCTCTTTGAGATCTTGATATTTCGAGGATCTGTGGCAGGATTTATCTAATTGATATTTCGAGGTAAATTCTGGATTGATTTTGTGATTGAAACTGTTCGACTCGACATCGATATGATATTCTGTGTGGCACTCGTAGTGTCGATAATTCATTATGAACTGTTTTCTTGAATATGTAGTGCCTTGTTGCTCTTAACTTAGCATGAATTTTGATTAGTCATAATGACGGTCATGAACTGTACTTATGGTTATTATTATTTGGTTCTTTCAGTATGGAAAGAAATCTGAGAGGCCATGGCCGAGGGGGACGAGGCCGCGGAATGGGCCGAATCCCGAGACCTCAATCCAACACGCGTGCGAATGTGGAGCAGAGTTCCGCATGCAGTGATTCGCCTTCTAGGGACCAATCACACCACACTGAGAATGCGCGTGTCAATCCTTACATTGTTATGCAGGGCATGATGGCTCAGATGACCCAGATGGGTCAATTAATGGAAGCTATGCAGAGAGCTACTACTGGCCAGCAACAGGGGCCTCATCCTCCACCTCCTGTGCATGGCCGACCCGTGAGTCGGATCATCAGCGACATCTCTCGCCAGCGACCCCCGACTTTTGAAGGCTCCTCTGAGCCTGCTGATATAGTGCATTGGATTGAACACTTTGAAAAATTATTCGAGATGGTGGACTGCCCAGAAGAGAATCGCATCTCCGTAGCAGCTTACTATCTTAGCAAGGGCGCCCACACTTGGTGGCCTTCGGTGAGGCCAGCTGATGGTGTATGTACTTGGGAGGAATTTAAAAACCTCATGTTAGACCGTTACGATCCAGGGCCACTCTGTAAGGCCAAGCTGTCAGAATTGCTGAACCCGGACCCGTCTGAAGACGATGATGTACTATCTGTTGCTAAGAAATTTCAGGCATTTCTTCCTTTCGCCTCATTGATTATCCAAACGAAGGCCGATCAGATTAAGTATTTTCTCAAGAGACTTAAACCCCGAATGAGAATGCAGCTCTTGAATCACCACTGTACGACCCTACCAGAGTTCATCGAGTAATCTCTCGAATACGAACTTACCGCAAAGGAAATTTCCAAGAAGCAACCACGGTCTAATAACAATAGATCCAAGAACCAGAACCAGACTGACAGTAACCGGGGGACATTCAGGAAGCCCCAGTCATTGTCGAACCCTTCTGAATGACCACCCATGGCATCGAACCCAGCCGGATCGCACTCTTGAGCGGTCAACTCATCTGTTGTGTGCTATAACTGTGGGGACCAGGGGCACATTAGCTCCAAATGCACGAAGCCGGCCGTCGCATGCTATACTTGTGGGAAGAATGGGCATCGTGCTCATTATTGCAGGAATGAACCGGGACGTGATCCAGTAGCATCTCATGCTCTAGTTCAGTCTTCTGTCTAGGACCGTGTACCTTCGTCCGCTTCTTATCAGACTACTAAGGCGAACAAAGGGATGGGCTGTGGAAACCAAGCTGGTGCATCTGGTGCCAGAACTGTGAAACCTAGGATTTACGAGATGAAGAAGGCCAACGGTCCCGAAACCAACATGATTGTAAGTACTCTCGAGATCCGATCTCAGCCCATCTGTTTTCTTTTTGATACTGGTGCTTCACACTCCTTTTTATATGCTTCTTGTTTGAGTCGTTTGCAATTAGATCATGTTACCAATTGTGAACCTTCTGTAATTGGTCTACCCGATGGTAGAAGAATTGTTGGGAATCGTGAGGTGCAGAACTGTCTGATTCGCATGAACGACCGTGAGTGGTTGTCAAACTTAATTGAGGTCGATTTACCTAAAGATGATGTAATCTTAGGTATCGATTGGATGGATCGTCATGATGCCATACTTAGTGTCCGCAAGCAGATAGTGACCGTTACAGCTGACGATGGTGTTGAGTGTATTTTTCAGGGTGGTCATCCCAGCCGTTCAGGGAGAGTCATCAGTGCTATGAAAGCAGTGAAACTGCTTAATCAAGGGTGTATTGGTTATTGGTGTTACATGACCAAACCAGCAAAACGACCAGTTGATTTGGCCGACATTCCGGTAGTCCGAGACTACCCAGATGTATTTACAGATGAGTTGCCATGCTTACCTCCACATCGAGAGGTAGAGTTCACTATCTAATTAGAGCCAGGTACGTCCCCGCTTTCGAAAGCACCGTATCATATGGCTCCGACTGAGATGCAGGAGTTGAAGAACTAGCTCGAGGAGTTAACTGAGAAGGGCTATATTCGACCTAGTGCGTCCCCTTGGGGAGCACCAGTGCTATTTTTACGGAAGAAAGATGGATCTATGCGTTTGTGTATTGATTACCGTGAGCTGAACAGGGTAACCATCAAGAACAAATATCCATTACCTCGTATTGATGATTTGTTGGATCAACTTCAGGGAACTGCTGTGTTTTCTAAGATCGACTTGAGGTCAAGGTATCATCAGTTGAGGATTTGGGAGTCTGACATTTCGAAGACCGCTTTTCGTACTCACTATGGGCATTATGAGTTCGTAGTGATGCCTTTTGGACTGACTAATGCACCGGTGGTATTCATGGAGTTGACGAATCGGGTTTTTATTAATTATCTGGATCGCTTTGTATCCGTTTTTATTGACGACATTCTGATTTACTCTCGTGACCATGAAGAGAATGAACGTCATCTCCATCAAGTTCTCGATGCGTTGAGGCGGGAACAGCTTTATGGGAAGTTTTGGATGTGTACTGGATGTAGGAAGGGTAAGTGATTTCCTATGCATTGAGACAATTGCGACCCTATGAAGTTAACTATCCGACCCATGATTTGGAGCTAGCAGCCGTGGTATTTGCTTTGAAAATCTGGTGTCACTATCTATATGGAGTTACCAGTCAGATCTTTACTAATCACAAGAGCGTGAAGTACATTTTTACTCAGAAGGAGTTGAACATGAGGTAGAGAAGGTGGCTAGAACTAATCAAGGACTATGATATTGATATCCTTTATCATTCGGGCAAAGCAAATATGGTTGCCGACGCCTTGAGTCGTAAGACAGTACAAGAGCAGTTGCTTGCCCGCTTGACAATTCAGAGAGAATTGCAGTTGGAGTTCGTGAGGCCGGAAGTTGAAGTCTGGTTACAGCATATTCAGGGACAACTCTGCACGCTTGAGATTTCCTCATCCCTTGATGATATAATCAGATCGAAGCAGGTTACGGACCTATTCTTATCTCGAGTTCGGGATGAAGTAAATCAAGGAAAAGCCCGTGGATTTGTGATCCACGAGGATGGATTGATACGCTTCAGGAATCGAGTTTGTATACCCGCAGACGAAGAGTTGAGGAACTCTATCCTGAGAGAGGCCCATGCCACCCCGTACTCCATTCACCCGGGGTGTAGCAAGATGTATAAGGATTTGAAGCAATGTTATTGGTGGGGGAATATGAAACGTGAAGTTGCAGAGTTTGTTTCGAGATGTTTAACCTATCAGCTGGTTAAGATTGAGCATCAGCGACCCGCAGGAATGCTGAAACCGCTCCCGATTCCCGAGTGGAAATGGGAGGACATATCGATGGATTTTATCACTAACATACCGACAAGTCGTCGTGGGATAAATATAATTTGGGTGATTGTGGATTATCTGACCAAATCAGCCCACTTCTTGGAGATTAAAGACACATGGGGACCCGAGAGATTGGCCCAGCTATTTATCAAAGAGATTGTAATATTACATGGTACCCCAAGAGTATTGTATCGGATCATGATGGGCGATTCGTGTCACACTTCTGGGTTCATCGTGAAATGGGCATGCAACTGAACTTCAGTACGGCATTTCATCCGAAGACTGATGGTCAGACTGAGAGGACTATCCAAACACTAGAGGATATGTTGAGGGCATGCGCTCTTGATTGGAAGGACGATTGAGAAGCCCAACTACCTTTGGTGGAATTCACTTATAATAACAGTTGGCACGCTTCAGTTCAGATGGCACCTTATGAAGCATTCTATGGTCGGCGTTGTAGGTCTCCTTTGTGTTGGGACGACCTGTCTGAATCTCTGGGTACGGAACCTGATATGTTGTTTGCAGCCCGTGAGAAGATCGCTCTGGTTAAGAGTCGTCTATTAACGGCTCAGAGCCACCAGAAATCGTATGCAGCTAATCATCGATGACAACTAGAGTTTGAGGTTGGAGATCACGTACTGGTAAAAGTGTCCCCAACTCGATGTGTTTTTCGTTTTGGGAAGAGAGGCAAGCTGAGTCTGAGGTATATCGGGCCGTTTGAGGTTTTAGAATGAGTAGACGATCTGGGCTATCGTCTGGCGTTGCCACCAGATCTGAGTCGGATTCATAACGTGTTTCATGTATCTCAGTTGAGGAAATATGTTGCTGATCCGAGTCATATACTTCAGTTCGATGAGAATGAGATAGCGGAGGATCATTCGTACGAGGAGCGTCCCGTACAGATACTTGAGAGGAGGATCAAACAGTTGCAGAACAAGACGATTCCCCTGCTGAAGGTTCAATGGTCACGACACGGAGTCGAGGAGGCTATGTGGGAGAAGGAGAGCTGCATGCGAGAGAGGTATCCCGAGTTGTTTATCCCTTAGTTTCGGGGACGAAACTCCTTTTAAGGGGGGAGTATGTAATATCCGCCTGAACTCTCATCTTTACTTTTGTATTTTTCAGATAATTCGAGTATTGTCGTACCATATCCGTATATATTATTATTAGTATATTGTCGAGATATGTTAAACCAAATTGTTTATCTTTGTCGTTCACACTATAGTTGATTGTTAGATGTTGTTTGAAGGATTCCATTTTTTTGACTATGTGTTGCCCTTAGCATACGCTACAATGTTATCCTTACGTACGCTACGTGTGTAACATTACATACGTAACATTCCTGTGTTAACGTATGTAATGTAATGTAGTAGACAGCATCTCGCCTTTCGGCGGGTGGGGCCAGATGTGGACAGTGGTCGGTGATCCGATCGTGACAGCCTAGTCAACGGCCATTACATACGTAATGGCTATGCGTTAGCGTACGTAATAGACATGAGTCTTACGTACGTTAATTTGGCAACGTACATAATAGTATATGTGATTTTAGATAGGAGCCCCTGGGGATTCATTGTGTACGTAATACCCGTAGGGTTACTTACGTAATGTGCCTAACGTACGTTAAGCGTTAGCTATATCGTATGTAATGTTTAATGCAGACTATAAAGGCATGGGCTGCCTTTCATTTCTGCATGACCCTATCTCATTCTCTCTATCTCTCAGAATCGATCCCCTGCCCTATTAAATCATATTTTGCCCCTCCAAACTTGTGTTAGAGCTTCATCACTTGGATTCGAGCTTATTGATTGGAAGTTTGGGGAGTATTCTTGTAGTTGGATTGCATTATTGTGGCTTTGGTAGTTGTTCTTCATTTCTTGAGGTATGTTATACACTTATGCTCTATACATTCGTAGGAATGATGGTATTGATATGGAATATTACACCTAGAGTGGAATTAATCAAAGAAAACATGTTTGTAGTTAAGCTTTTTAACACTTACTGATGAATATTGGAATTAAGGGTTTGTAATGAGGCGTTCTTGATGTTTTAATGGTAATGATCATGTTTATTAGAATCCTAATTTTCCTGCTAGATTATTAACATCATTAAGACAATAATAATCCTTAGTTTCATCATAGTTAAGTATAATCAATGGAATTGTTGACATAAAGTGTATTAGAACACCTTGATGAATGTTAGAAATTGAAGTGTTGTTCTTGAACCTAAACTTCAACTTCATTTCTGTTTTTGGTTTAGCCAAGCCATTGTAAGGTGATAAAAGATGATGTTGAAGACAACCAAACTCTTATACGTTCATGATAATCGGTCGTATTGATGCCTTAAGAATATATTGAACATCATAATAAGTTGATAATGTTCTTAAGAAGATATTGTTGATCATTGGTGATGTTCTTGGAAAGTTAAAGGATATAAGATGATATGAACGAACATAAATGATTGTTTAACATGTTCTTGATAAATTCTTATTCATAAAGAATCATGCGAGTATTTGAGAATATCTTGTAAACTGATCATAAGAATGAATTGAGGTTAATAGAGTCTTGGAATAGAATTTTGATATCTTGAGATAGTTGAACTATTCAAATTGAATTTAGGGTGTCGTATCACTGAATTCGATATCGATGATTATATGGATGTGTTATTGAGTGAAATGTATTTCATTCAAGGTCGATTGTTCGAGTAACCGATATTAGTCGAGGACTGTCCGTTCATTCAAAAAGGGAGTATTATTCTCGTCTCCGTATTGAGGTAAGTTATCTTGCTTGGTTATAATAATGATTGAATTCTTGTGATGGTTATACGTTTCGTGTATATGAAACACTTATGAATCTGTGATTCGTAGTTTGGCATTGTTCTTGACGATGTTCTGTTTTTCATCATGGGATTGTATTCCCAAGTTCATCACCTCTGAATCATTGATCTCGTTGATCCTTATTGTCACTTCGGTGAGTTTCTTGATCCTTAATCGGATATGTGATTTGTTGAATTCGTTGTCATGTTGTATCGTGACATATCTGGAATCATATCTGCGTGCCGATTGGTTATTATGTAGGATTTTTGGGCGAAATACTTGTGTTGTATTTTAGGTCGTGGCAAAGGCAAGGCACGGGAAGAGTATGGTGACGGCGAAGGGTTCAAAGGATACTAGTTCAGGAGGCCCAAGTCTTTTGTTGTCCGGTTGTGTTTAAACCGTGTAATGTTATCTTTTCGCTTCATTTAAACTATTGGTCGATTGTATTGTTTTTTGAGGTATATTCCATCTCCATATGGTTTGTACTTGTATTTTCGGATCCTGTGTACGTTAAGGCCGTTGTCCATACTATTTGTAAACTTCTAATCAGAGTAAAGACTATTTATTGTGGTTCGGTATCACAAGGTAATACATATTTAATCTGTATTTTGGTATCACCTGGTGGGTCCCAGTGTGGGGTCCATGACACTGTGATAGCCGCCTTTTGGGGTGTTACAATACCAAACTTGAAATCTCAAACACTTTTCTTATAAACAATTAAACAACTAAAACGTTTCTATTCAAAATAGCCTACAGATACCTACAAACCATGAGATATCCAAAACATTATAAAATCAAATTGCCAATCCCACCAAATCTTTAAAAATAAAGATGACATCGAGTTATTTATAGCCAAAATAATGGATCGATTGCGAAGATGGGTTTTCAATATTTATGAGTATCAAAGGAATTGAGCTATGGGTGTCCACATAGTTGGTTCTACCTTCTCGACCACCGAAACCCCACCACCATCGCCATAACCGCTGTCGGCCACTGAAATATCCAAATCTGAACACGAAACCAATACTCGAGTTTGTAACTTACTTATAAGCTCGAAACACATTCTATAGGAGTCCCGATATTCCAGCGATGGAGGTTTGCTGGTGGTGGTTTGGCGACAAGGGTGTGGTTACGTGGTGGTTTTGGCTGGTGTTTGGTTGTTGGAGGATGATGGTTTAATGAGAGAAATGAAAGGGTCGTATATGTTTTTTGATGAGAAAAAAGTGTGTTTTTGTTGGTGAAGGATACAACTTACAAGTAGTTAATTTTGATAGATAAAATAAAATTAAAGAAAATAATATGAAAGGACAAAAATACCCTCTTATTTAACAGTCAAACTAACGGAGTTAGGAAATTCGGATCAAATCCGAAACTGATGTTTCACTTTTTGGGGCAATTCTTTATTTACTCAACTTAAACATAATAATTTCATATTTCCTTAACAAATTCTTTAAAGGCATTGTACTTATGCACTAAAAATTTGTGTTTTGGGGAAATATGGTATTTTGATTTTCTGATTGGGTAAATATGGAAGTATCCTTTCACTTTTGGACCAAACCTAAAACTTTTTCAAAATTTGGCTGAAAATGAAATACCCGGCAAACCACAAGGACTAAAAATGTAGTTAACTCTAATGTTAAAGGATAATAAATTCAAGTCTATCAATTCAAAATGGAAGGCAATGCAAAGATGATAGACATTAAATTTTTTTTGATTATATCCCAGGAAAATAAAAATGGTTTTAACTAATTTTAAAAAATTACAATTTAAAAATTTGAGGTTATACAGTTTTGAGAACACACATACCACGAATTACATGCACATGACACAAAATAATATTATTTATATAAAAAAAAATACTCTATGAACAACCAAGAGTGCAAATTTTTTACATCTAAAAAATATAAACAACTAAGGAGTAAGAGTGAAATATATAATAAAAATCATAATATTTTCCATAAGGATTTTAAAGTATAAAAATGTGTGAAAAAATTAATTCAAATACGTAGCATCGTAGGCGTAATAAGTGTCTGATTAAATGGTAATAAATAATTCATTTTAGATGATCGTACATGTTTGGTAACTTGACTCTCTCTCTCTCTCTCTCTCTCTCTATATATATATATATATATATATATATATATATATCAATTCGATATCTTAATATGTTATATATGAACTCATACTCAACCTCATATAGTACCCCACATATTGACGCTAGGATACATCACCGAATAAGCTATATATGATAGTTCGATGCTACTAATTAAAAAGTAGTTCGTATTGATTTCTGTAAATAAGAATAAATGTTTTGCTTCAGTGAGATATAATCCATCTTAAGAAATGCACATGTAATTTTTTTATGGTGTCAGTATCATGGATAAATATATTGCACATTTTGAGTACAAGTCATTTTAACCTGTCAATAACCCAACCTAGGCCATACTTGATATTAAATATGTAATATAAAAATACGATGTTTTAGCTTAGAATAATTTCACTCGAAAAAGAAAAACTGTGAACGCTCGGGCCTTGAAATAATATGTAATATAAATATGATATTCAATATTATTGAAAATAAAGTACCCGTGCTTTAGGGTGAATAAAGCCCGTGCATCGCACGGGCCATGATGTCTCGTATGTATAGATATTGGTATTTTCACTTCCCTTGAGAACTCGGTATCCATCCAATCCAACTCAAATATAAAAGTTCTGTTTTATCTAATTTTTATTTTGAAATTAATAAATCTCCAAACTGTTATAAAATCAAAATATTATAGAGAGAGAATTTAGAGAGAGAATAAAGAGAATGATTCTCATGTATATGTTTTTCATTAATAACTGAAGTCCTATTTATAGGAAAACTTCAGATGGCACAATCGTAATTACATAATTACATCAGGGGCATAATACTCATTCACATATTATAATATATTATTTTATTACGTATTTCGAGAAGTGCGCATTTCAACAATCCTCTTGAATGACTATTTACATAAATATCTGCTGAAACTAGTCTGAAGAAAAAAAAAACCAATGTAGAAAAACTCTCAAACTGTTTGTATTGGAGCTTGTGGCAATCATATCACGTTGCATCATAATATTGGTAGGAAATCTCGGTTTGATAAAACTTCAGCAATCTGTAATCTCGTAAATTTTCTCCCCCTTATCTTGATAGTTCTTGTATGAGTATTCTTGTGCTGTCTCAGTAAAACCTCGTGGGACAAAAACTGAGTGAATCTGTCATGTATATCATTCGTTGTTGGAGTATCCACGTGTTGCCTCATTAAAACCTTGTCAAGAAAACCCAGTGGGAGAAACTTGATTGAAGAAAAAAGAGTACAACTACTCCTTCTGTTTTTAAATATTTGAGGAATAATCTTGATATTTCTAGTGTTCCTCATTTTGCCATGAATATGCCTCGTTAAAACCTTATTAGAAAAAACCCAATGGGAAAAATCCCAATGAAGGGAAAAGAGTACATTATTCATACTAATACGCCCTTCCTATTGGCTCATTAAAAACCTTGCTAGGAAAACCCAATGGGACAAAACCTCAGTCAAGGGAAAAAGAGTGCAATGCGTATATACAAATATGCCCCAGACATTTTAATAATCCTCCAAGGATTAGTACGAGTATTATATTCAGTGCAGTCTGTAATATTGAACTCATATTCTTTGGAATATATTCCGAATCTCTTTTGGAGATTTCATATTAGTTGTGATTAAGCTGCCTCGTTAAAAACCTTGCTAGGAAAACCCAATGGGATAAAACCTTAGTCAAGGAAAAGAGTACAACATATAATTTTCTTTCACAACACCTTATTTTGGGTGACTACACGCACTGGTAATATGTTTAAAATCTCTCCAGGAATTACTTTAGTAAGCCCATGTGTTTCATTTTATTGTAAGGGCATATATTTCAATTTCGATGGATTTCAATATCATCATTTCCAATATCCATATTTCACAATCATGGATTTCAATATACTCATAGCGCCATATTGTGTCGACATATTTCAATATTTATTTCCCCGTAGCAACATAACTTGTCGAGATATCTCATTATCAATCATCCATTGGAATTACACATTATAGTTATGTCTATATGCTTCTCAAAAGTATATGCCTCCTTTTTTTTATTTGCTTTGATTTATATTCGGGGAATTATTATTTATTTATCAAAGCGTTGTAGTTGGTACCAAAGATTAATAATTTATCATGCATCTTTGAACATCAAGTTTATTTCAGTTGTGAGGATATAGTGTGATGCATTTCACATATTTCCAACTACTAAACTACCCCTCATGCTAAGAGATTTCTTGAGCACCAAACTCGTATGCCAATATCTCAGTATTCATCTTCAGTCATGGGAGTTTATATATTATGTTCTCGATAATGGCTGGAGGACTTCGAATAGTATGCCAATTAATATCCCACTTGTATGCGCATATCTTGATCCTTTCTGGGATCTAGTCAAGTTTATTTGGGACAGATTACTAGCTTAATCTGATATGGAATATATGCTCAAACCGTGAGCAAATCATCTCGTAAATTTTCGATTACGAGTCATATACACATGTGACTATCCAGTGGATCCGTAATATCTAGTAGTTCACATATAGAGGAAGTGGTCCCATACTCCCCCTTAATATATTTCAAATTTATTAGGAATTCATTCCCAATATTGGTTAGTAGTGATATTAATCGAGAACAAATATTTGAAGACATGACGTGTCTATAACACCATATAGATATTTTACCAACATATCACATCATCTTTCGGTGCCATTATTGCACATCATTATCAACATGGAGTCACCGCTCCCACATATCATATTATGTTCATTATTCAAATATAGAACCGTAGTTCATACACTTCGGGATATGAACTATTCAAACGCGGAGTCAAACCTTATACGCGTAATTACAATCTATAAATAGATTATCATTGTATTCACAATCACCCATACCGAGGGTTTGATTATCATAATGGATTCAATGCTTTCTAATCTCCGTAAATATTACCCATCTCTTCCAGTGAATATCATAAAAAGAAAATATCGAGCTCGACTCGAAAGATTAAGGGTGCTAATGAAAAATGGCATCCCAGAAGATATTCGATAATTGATCGAAGCATAAGTTCGATTATCTAGCGAATTTTCAAATTCATTTAAGTACATGCCACGTACAGGTAGGAGTAATTTTTCAAAGAAACAGAGAGCAAAAAGATTAGGTGTATGCTATAAAATGTGCTCGGTGGTCATGTGACACACGATGCAAATCTGTAGGGTTTGTATCCATAAACCGAGAAGATAAAATAGCATTTATCAAGGATGGATTGAGTAAGGAATCTATAGATCATGATATCCAACAGATTCTTGATACACATCCCAATGGATATGTTCATCGTGAATTATTGACTCTGTGGACACAGTTTAAGGATGAACTAGAACGCTATAGTCATGAAAAAATAGTCTCAAAAGATCCAGTTTGTAAGTCCGTTCTGTCGAAGTTGGTATAAGGTAAATATCAAAATAATGCAAGTTGACGAATATTATTTTCTGATATTTAAATTTCTCAGCTGCCGATCGATAACTCATTTTCATTGAATAATATAATATCATATCTTTCGTTTTCTTCTGCAATTTTGTCAAAACGAAAATAGAAAAAGTAGTGACTTATCTGCTGCTCATTTTTCAATGAAAATAGTGAAGTCATTTGTGTAACACCCCAAACTAGGCGGATATTACAGTGCCATGGACCCCCAACTGGGACCCACCAGGCGAATGAAAGTTACTGAATTAAGTAATATAATTGTCGTACCGAACCACATTATATCATTAATCACTCCGATGAGGAGTTTCAAGTACAACACACAGGGAATATAGAATACATGTATATTTTATATGAAGATAAAATATACAACACTGAATGAAAATGAATATATCAACGGAAATCTGCAGCGGAAATAAAAATGAAGAAAACATGAATGACTGAAACAGACTAGGGCCCCCTACTAGTATCACTCGGACTCCTCGCCGTCAATGTTCTCTTCTCGTGCCTTAGCCTTGCCATGACCTGAAAACAACATCCCCAAACGGAGTCAGTTACACAGAACGACAATCATCAAGAGTTGAATAAACACAATCATGATATATCTTAATTATGAAATTAAGCTGAAGTGGGGCATCATAGTACGCCCGTAATGGTATGTGCAAGTGCACAAGATGAGTGTCCGGACACACCCGCCCTTGTACCTAATCAGTCTCACGGAGGTACGTTACCGTGTGCACAGTCCAATGTGTCAGTGAACCCAATCAAATGACTATCATGTGCCCGACTAAAAATTCCACATCCCCACACGACCACGGAATATGAACCCAGAAGGTCATATGGACAAGAATGACCATGAATAATATTAATTAAATAATCCGACAAAGTCAAGAATGACTCACCGAGATGAAATGATAGTGAAATGAATGAGAGCCCAATAGAATGATTGGAACCGTCGTTCCTCGTGAATGAAGTAATTATTTGACAATTACAAGTCTCAATACGGTTAATACATTATGAATGAATTATGATTATGAATGAACAACAACGAAAGGAATAAATATCCTTTTAACCGAGTAAGAATTAACTTACTCAACACCGGTGAAGAATGTCCTTCCTCGAACAACGTCCTAAAATGAGATGTTGGTCGCTCGAACAACCTTGAATAACACAATTTCCAATAATCCGCTTAATATACGTATCATGCATGAATCGTGACCAACTCAAAGGTCGACACAACAATATCCAAACTCATTGAGGCATTCAAACAAACACTTAGCGAACATCATCCTTTGATTATAACCAAAATCCAAATATATCGAAACCAACTCCAAAATGAGTAGTTCAATCCAACAAAACACCTTCAATGATATCAGTAATCCAATAAGAATCCAGAAATCGAGTTAACGACAACATCTAATCGAAAACCCCCAATTATCAAAGTCAACTCTAAAGTATTCTTGATTAATTCTCCAAATATTCATCAAATCCGAAAAACACATCAATAAATCCGTAGGAATACATTTATCCAAGGTAGATAATCTATATCTAACATGTTCCAACATAAATCCAAGCTTACACGAAGAGATCGGAAGGAAAATACTCAAAATCTGAAATTCTAGATCCAAGAAATAATTACCTTGATTTGATGTGTTGGAGAGGATGAAATGATGATTAATCCAACTCAGAAACTTGAAGATGATGATATGTGAGTGCGGCTCGAAGAGATTCTTCCAAATCGCCCGAAAACGCCCGGAATCGCCCAAAAACGAAGTGAGAAGTGAGAAATGACGAAACCTGGGCTGACTGTTCTATTTATACTGTTCCAGCTTAGCGCACGCTAAGCCCTCATATTTAGCGTGCGCTAGAGAGTTAACCAGACAGTCCAGTGAGCTCTGACTGCATCGTTAGCGTGCGCTAACTCCTCCCGATAGCGTGCGTTAACCCAAAAAGTTAGCATGCGCTAACTGATATCTGATGCCCAGTGACTGGAGTCCAGAACCTCCTGTTCTCTGATCTGCTCGCGATAGCATATGCTACACCCAAAATTCAGCGTGCGCTACTACACCATTAGCGTACGCTAATATCCATTCATAGCGTACGCTATAAATTATTCCAAATCAGTCCAGTACCCACTGGACTCTGCCTGATCGACCTTAGCGCGCGCTATACTGCTAGCATAGTATGCGCTATCCGAACTCACTAGCACGCGCTACTTATCATTTGTAGCGTGCGCTACTACAACTCAACTGCAGTCCAGTACCTTCTGGACTGTCTGCCTGAACCACGCTAGCGTGTGCTAATGATGAGAGGTAGCGTGCGCTACCCGTACTCAATTAGCGCGCGCTAAAGAGAGTACGTAGCATGCAGTACTCCTCACACACAGCCCATTACGACGAAGATAATGATGATAACCACGGTTCGATCCTCCAACCAGGTAGAAAGACGAATAATAACTGACGTACGATACAAATACTCTGATTGGTGAATACAATGAATGAATATGAACGATGAATGATCATTAATGAGTGAATAATTACTGATTGACAATTACTGAATGATAAGTACTAAATGATAATGACTGAATTACAACCGGGTATTACATAACCCCCCCTTAAAAGAGTTTCGTCCCCGAAACTAAGGGTCAAACAACTCGGGATAACACTCTTGCATACTATCCTCGGTTTCCCAAGTAGCCTCTTTGACTCCGTGTCTAGACCACTGAATTTTAACCAAAGGAATCGTCTTGTTCCTAAACTATTTGATTCGCCACTCTAAGACTCGTACGAGACGCTCCTCATACGAATGATCGTCCACGATTTTGATCTCGTCGAACTGAAGTATGTGACTCGGCTCGGCAACATACTTACGTAACTGAGAGACGTGAAACACATTATGAATTCGGCTCAACGCCGGAGGTAAGGCCAATCGATAAGCTAGCTCGCCTACTCGATCCAAAATCTCAAACGGTCCAATGAATCTCGGACTCAACTTTCCCCTCTTCCCAAAACGGAAGATACCTCGACTCGGGGATACCTTGACCAAAACATGGTCACCCACCTTGAACTCTAATGGCCGACGACGGTTATCTGTGTATGATTTATGTCGACTCTGAGCGGTAAACAAACGACTCCTGATCAAAGCTACCTTCTCACGGGCGGCTATAAGCATATCGGACTCGATGCCGATTGATCCCAACACAAAGAAGATCAACAATGACGACCGTACAAGACCCCGTAAGGTGCCATCTTAATCGAAGCATGCCAACTATTATTGTACGTGAACTCGATCAACGGTTGTTGGGCTTCCCAATCATCTTTCCAATCGAGGACACATGCTCTCAACATGTCCTCCAATGTCTGAATAGTCCTCTCTAATTTTCCGTCAGACTGACGATGAAAAGCTGTGCTGAGATTAAGCTGAGTTCCCATAGCACGATGAACTGATTTCCAAAAATGTGACACGAATCGTCCGTCACGATCAGAAACGATACTCTTAGGAGTACCGTACAATCTCACTATCTCTATGATGAACAACTGGGCAAGTCTCTCGGGACCCCACGTATCCTTAATCTCAAGGAAATGGGCTGACTGAGTTAGACGATCCACAATTACCCAAATTGTATTCATGCCACGATGACTCGCCGGCAAACTCGTGATGAAGTCCATTGAAATATCTTCCCACTTCCACTCTGGAATAGGGAGAGGTTCAGCATACCCGCCGATCGCTGATGTTCTATCTTTACTTTCTGACAGGTTAAACATCTCGAAACAAATTCTACAACTTCTCGCTTCATATTACTCCACCAGTAATTTTGTTTCAAGTATCTGTACATCTTGCTATACCCCAAATGAATGGAATAAGGGGTAGCATGAGCTTCTCTCAAAATCGAGTTTTTCAACTCGTCGTTTGCCGGTACGCATAACCGATTCTTAAATCGCAAAAGTCCATCCTTGTGGACCATAAATCCAGGGGCTTTCCCCTGAGTCACATCATCTCGAATGCGTAACAAAAATGGGTCCGAACCCTGATTCTCCCTGATCGCCTCCTCAAGTGGCGATGAAATCTCTAACGTACAAAGTTGCCTTTGTACTCGCTGTAACCAGACCTCGATCTTGGGTCTCAGAAATTCCTGCTGAAGTTCATTCTGAACTGTTAATTGAGCAAGCATCTGCTTCTGAACGGATTTACGACTCAAGGCGTCGGTGACAACGTTCGCCTTGCCCGGGTGGTAAAGTATCTCAATATCATAATCTTTGATTAGTTCCAACCACCGCCTCTGTCATATATTTAACTTCTTCTGAGTAAATATATACTTCAAACTCTTATGATCGGTGAATATCTGACAGGTAACGCCATAAAGATAATGACGCCAAATATTCAATGCGAACACCACGGCTGCTAGCTCCAGGTCGTGGGTCGGATAATTAACCTCGTAAGGTCTCAATTGCCGTGAAGCATAAGCAATAACTTTCCCGTTTTGCATTAGTACACATCCGAGACCCTGTCCGGACGCATCACTATAAACCACAAATCCTTCCGTCCCTTGCGGTAAAGAAAGGACAGGTGCTGAAATTATCCGGCTCTTGAGTTCCTCAAAACTCTGTTGACATGCGTCGGACCACGTGTATTTCTTATCCTTCCGTAAAAGGTTCATCATGGGTTGAGCAATTTTAGAAATTCCTTCCACAAATCGCCGATAATAACCAGCTAATCCGAGGAAACTTCGGATTTCCTTAACATTCTTCGGAGGTTGCCAATCTCGGATCGCCTCCGTCTTCTGAGGGTCGACACGAACTTCGTCTGATGAAATTAGATATCCGAGAAATGTCACTTCGGACATCCAGAACTCACATTTGGAAAACTTTCCATAAAGTTGCTCTCGTCTCAACACGTCGAGCACCTGATGAAGGTGAAACTCGTGCTCCTCCCGGTCAGGAGAATAAATTAAAATGTCATCAATGAAGACAACCACGAACTGATCCAAATAGTCGATGAAAACCCGATTCATTAACTCCATGAATACCACAGGTGCATTAGTTAACTCAAACGATATTACCACAAACTCATAATGACCATAGCGTGTTCGGAACGCCGTCCTTGCGATATCCGACTCTCGGATTCGTAACTGATGATATCCAGATCTTAAGTCGATCTTGGAAAATACTGAAGCTCCCTGAAGTTGATCTAAAAGATCATCGATACGGGGTAGAGGATATTTATTCTTGATCGTCACCCGGTTCAATTCCCGGTAATCAATACACAAGCGAAACGAACCATCCTTCTTCTTGACAAATAACACTGGTGCTCCCCATGGGGACACACTCGGTCGAATATAACCCTTTTCGGTCAAATCCTCTTATTGATTCTTCAACTCCTGCATTTCGGTCGGGGCCATCCGGTACGGTGCCTTCGATATTAGGGACGTACCAGGCTCCAACTCAATCGTGAATTCCACATCTCTCTGTGGAGGCAAACCAGGTAAACTCGTCTGGAAATACATCAGCATATTCTCTCACTACAGGAATATCCGTCAACATTACTGATGGTTTCTCGGTCTTGGTCATATAGCACCAATAATCGACACACCCCTGATTGAGTAATTTCACTGCTTTCATCAAGTTGATGACTCTCCCGGAACAGCTGGGATTACCTCCTTGAAATACACATTCGACCCCATCGTCTGAAATGATAGTGACCATACGCTTACGGACACTAATGACGGCATCGTGACGATCCATCCAATCAATACCCAAGTTGATGTCGTCTCTCGGTAAATCTACCACAATTAGGTCTGCTAACCAAGCACGTCCATGAAGCTGAATCGAACAATCCTTAATATCACGATTCCCGATAATTCTTCTACCATCAGGTAGACCAATGACATAACTCACAACTAGTAGCACTACCCAGACGTAGTCTACTCAAACATGACTCAGAAATGAATGAATGCGATGCACCAGTATCAAAAAGGGTACACACAGGTTGAGATAGAATTTCGAGTGTACCTGAGATCATTCGGGCCTCCGGATCATCTGCCTTCTTCATCTCATAAATTCGGGGCTTGCCAGCCCCTGAACCGGATGCTCCCGTCTGATAGCTTTTGGCTCCGCCTTTGTTTGCTCCTGTAGTCTTGAACGACGCAGACTGAGTGGCCCAATTCTGCTCCGCTGACTGTCTCGGGGCCTGAGATGACGCCGGAGTAGGTTTAGAGTCTCTTCGGCAAAAACGGGCCTTATGCCCAGCAATTCCACAGTTATGGCAGGTGATAGTCTGCCTCGGACACTTGGTGCTGAAATGACCCTGTTCTTCACAGTTGAAACAAGTGATGGTCGAACTGGCCACATGGGATTGAGATTCCGTGGGTCTAGGCGCATAGGAGGTCGCTCAGAAAAAGTAGAGCCCGCACGAGGTTTCTTGAAATTGGACTGATAGCCTTCAGACTGATTACGATTCTTTGACTTCTTGCTAGCAGATGAAGGTTGTTGCTTAGCAATCTCCTTAGCAGCAAGCTCATAAGTAAGAGCTTTCTCGATGAATTCGGCCAGAGTGGTGCAATTGTGATTAAGAAACTGCATCCGCATACGAGGTTTCAACCTCTTGCTGATATACTTGATCTTGTCCGCCTCGGAGTGAATAATAGACGAGGCGAAAGGAAGAAGCTCCTTAAATTTCTCAGCGATTGCGAGAACATCATCGTCCGCTGAGAGGTCGGGAGTGAGTAATTCTGATAACTTGGCCTCTCTGAGTGGGGCCGGATAATACCTCTCCATCATGAGAGTTTTCAATTGGTCCCAAGTACAAGATCCGTCAGTGGGCTTCAACGATAACCACCATGAATGAGCGCTCTTTCCCAGATAGTAAGCCGCGACTGAAACTTTGTGCCCTTCGGGACATTCCACCATAGCAAACAACTTCTCAAAATGATCAAGCCAGTGAACAATATCCGCTGGCTCAGACGAGCCCTCAAAGGTAGGTGGTCTTTGGCGAGAGATGTCACCAATAATACTGCTCACACCCCTCTCCTGCCCCTGAGGTGGCGGCGGAGGAGCCTGTTGATTCTGAGTAGCTGAGTTCTGCATCGTCTCCATGAGGCATGCCATTTGAGTCATCTGGGCCATCATGCCCTGCATAAAAGCGAGTGGATCAACCCGAACACCTTATGATTGAGCTGTGTCCTAGGTACGACTCGCTGACAGTGAATGATCATTTCCGGGTGAATGAGTGGCAACGTCGCTGCTCGATGAATTAGCATTATTCCTCGCGTTCGCACGTGTATTCACACGAGCTCTCGGGTTTCGGCCCATACCACGGCCTCTTCCCCCGCGTCCTCTTCCAGCTCTTTCCATACTGAAGTGGGAAAGTCACATGATAATTATATATCTCGCATGAATATCATATTATGATTACGTTATGAAATGATGAAAATGAGTATACGCGCTCAAACACAATGATTACATGAGTGATCAACTGAAGTGACGTGATTATCTGATGAAATTCTTGAAATGATTATCTTGAACAAGTTAACAAGATTAGTGATACGATCCTCAAGATCAACAACTGGACAGTGAAATGAACTGAGTGATTAATGAGTTAACATGATCGACATGATTAAAATGAAAATGATGAATGAGGATTGTTGACTGTTGAATGATGAATGAGTGATTCTTATTGCCAGAAATTATACCATGGCGTCAGAAATCTTATTGTTCTTTGGTCTGAGGGGCTCGGCTCTTGCATAGGTCACACGTGACGCGAAAGTCCAATGATACTAGTCCGATGAACGATGATTTCAAATGAGATATGACTCGAAAGGTAGTATTCAAAACCACGCGCTCCGATACCAACTCTGTAACACCCCAAACTAGGCGGATATTACAGTGCCGTGGACCTCCAACTAGGACCCACCAGGCGATTGAAAGTTAATGAATTAAATAATATAATTGTAGTACCGAACCACATTATATCATTAATCACTCCGATGAGGAGTTTCAAGTACAACACACCCAGGGAATGAAAATGAATATCTCAACGGAAATCTGCAGCGGAAATAAAAATGAAGAAAACATGAATGACTGAAACGGACTGGGGCCCCCTACTAGTATCACTGGGACTCCTCGCCGTCAACGTTCAGTTCTCGTGCCTTAGACTTGCCATGACCTGAAAACAACATCCCCCAACGGGGTCAGTTACACAGAACCACAATCCTCAAGAGTTGAATAAACACAATCATGATATATCTTAATTATGAAATTAAGCTGAAGAGGGGCACCATAGTACGCCTCTAATGGTATGTGCAAGTGCACAAGATGAGTGTCCGGACACACCCACCCTTGTACCTAATTAGTCTCACGGAGGTACGTTACCGTGTGCACAGTCCAATGTGTCGGTGAACCCAATCACATGACTATCACGTGCCCGACTAAAAATTCCACACATCCCCACCCGGCCACACAATATGATCCCAGAAGGTCATATGGACAAGAATGACCATGAAGAATATTAATGAAACAATCCGACAAAGTCAAGAATGACTCACCGAGACGAAATGATAGTGAAATGAATGAGAGCTTAATAGAATGATTGGAACCGTCGTTCCTCGTGAATGAAGTGATTATTTGACAATTACAAGTCTCAATACGGTTAATACATTATGAATGAATTATGATTATGAATGAACAACAACGAAAGGAATGAATATCCTTTTAACCTAGTAAGAATTAACTTACTCAACACCGGTGAAGAATGTCCTTCCTCGAACAACGTCCTAAAATGAGATGTCGGTCGCTCGAACAACCTTGAATAACACAATTTCCAATAATCCGCTTAATATACGTATCAAGCATGAATCGTGTCCAACTCAAAGGTCGACACAACAATATCCAAACTCATTGAGGTATTCAAACAAACACTTAGCGAACATCATCCTTTGATTATAACCAAAACCCAAATATATCGAAACCAACTCCAAAATGAGTAGTTCAATATAACAAAACACCTTCAATGATATCAATAATCTAATAAGAATCCACAAATCGAGTTAACGACAACATCTAATCGAAAACCCCCAATTATCAAAGTCAACTCTAAAGTATTCTTGATTAATTCTCCAAATATTCATCAAATCCGAAAAACACATCAATAAATCCATAGGAATATATTTATCGAAGGTAGATAATCTATATCTAACATGTTCCAACATAAATCCAAGCTTACACGAAGAGATTGGAAGGAAAATACTCAAAATCCGAAATTCTAGATCCAAGAAATAATTACCTTGATTTGATGTGTCGGAGAGGATGAAATGATGATTAATCCAACTCAGAAATTTGAAGATGATGATAGGTGAGTGCAGCTCGACGAGATTCTTCCAAATCGCCCGAAAATGCCCGGAATCACCCAAAAACGAAGTGAGAAGTGAGAAATGACGAAACCTGGCCTGACTGTCCTATTTATACTGTTCCAGCTTAGCGCACGCTAAGCCCTCATATTTAGCGTGCGCTAGCGAGTTATCTGGACAGTCCAGTGATCTCTGACTGCCTCGTTGGCGTGCGCTATCTCCTCTCGATAGCGTGCGCTATCTCCTCTCGATAGCGTGCGTTAACTCCTCCCGATAGCGTGCGTTAACTCCTCTCGATAGCGTATGCTATGAATTATTGCAAATCAGTCCAGTACCCACTGGACTCTGCCTGATCGACCTTAGCGCGCGCTATACTGCTAGCATAACGTGCGCTATCTGAACTCACTAGCGCGCGCTACTTACCATTCGTAGCGTGCGCTACTACAACTCAACTGCAGTCCAGTACCTTCTGGACTGTCTGCCTGAACCACGCTAGCGTGCGCTAATGATGAGAGGTAGCGTGCGCTACCCGTACTCAATTAGCGCGCGCTAAAGAGAGTACATAGCGTGCGCTACTCCTCACACACATCCCATTACGACGAAGATAATGATGATAACCACGGTTCGATCCTCCAACCAAGTAGAAAGATGAATAATAAGTGATGTACGATACAAGTACTCTGATCGGTGAATACAATGAATGAATATGAATGATGAATGACCATTAATGAGTGAATAATTACTGAGTGACAATTACTGAATGATAATGACTGAATTACAACCGGGTATTACAATTTGTCTTCTAGTAAGAAGTTTGTTCTTTAAATTTGAGTTCCACAAATCAGAAACTGTATATCTCATAAAAGTATTTTGAGAATCTAGTGTAGAGAGATGGAATTCTCAGAATCCTCATATAGATCTCATCTAATTAAAACTATTTATATTTTAGGTGGATCCAAACTGATATGTCATATCCAGTATATAGATATGGCATATCAACTCATAAAATAATTAGGAAAGCAAAAAATCGATATATTGTATGGTGGGAATAATCATAGATTTTTGGGTTATCTTTTAGAGGCTGCACAAAATGGGAGGATAAGAGTAACAAGTGCCTTACACTTTCCCACAGTTAGAACCAGTAGTATTGGAGGTTCAACTGGGTTAATGCTTCAAGCACAGTCTGTGCATGATAGTATGATGTATATGGTAAATAATAGTGATGCCTTTTGTAATACCCGATTGTAATTCATTCATTATCATTCAGTAATTATCAGTCAGTAATGGTCATTAAGTAATTTCCACTCATTAATAATCACTCATCATTCATGAGTCATTCATTGGTGTTCATCATTGGCATTTTGTAACCGTGTATCAGTTACCGATTGTCATTCAGCTTTATTGAGAGTCGAGATGAGAATATTATCATAATCATCGTGAATATAGTCTTGTGATGGAAGTATCATCTATCGCGTATTATTGGACTTAATTTCATTCATATGAGTATTGTACGTCGGATCATTCACCGGTTGTAGCGAGTAAACGGAGTTGTTGGATTTTTGTCACTTCCAGCAGCGAGTTACGACCGTAACTAGTCAGGCATTACGACCGTAACATGCATTTGTTGGCTCAAGGTGGTTTTGGACGAAGGTGAGTTACGGCCGTAAGGATTGTCGGATACTGCCGTAACATGCGTTCGTTGCTTTTAGGACAGTTCGGATGAACAGGACTTACATCCGTAAGGCTTGGTCGGTTACGACCGTACGATTCGGGCAGGGTGCCCAGGCAGTTTCGACGTAGGCTTCATATGCCCGTAAGTTTGGCTGGGTACGGCTGTATCGATCGAGTTACGCCCGTAAGGCGCGTGCGGATACGGACGTATGACTGCCGGCAAGTGCTTGGACGAGGGCGAGTTATGCCCGTAAGGCAGGTGCGGGTACGGCCGTATGACTGTCGACAGATTCTGGACGAATCCGAGTTATGGCCGTACGTGATGGTTGATTACGGCCGTAAGGCCGTTGACTTGGATGTTATGGCCGTAAGAAGGCCGAGTTACGGCCGTAACATTCGGCAGTTTATATAGGACTTGGACGGGACTTTGAGTTCATTTCCTCATTTCTTCACCTTGTATCCGAGAGAGAGAGAGCTTGAGGGAGATATTTTTCATCATCAATCACTTGAGTGTTCGGTTTTCATCATCTTCATTCGTTTGTGAAGCTTAGATAGTCGATCTAACGCGTGTTCATCGAATCAAAGTGTTTGGATCTTCAAAGGTAACATTCTTCAAACATCTTGGATTTCGACTTTGTGTTGAGATATGATGTTTTGGATGTTATAATCATGTTGTATGAAGATATGTACGTATGATTATGAGTGTGTATGAATATTCATTGGATTATTGAAGGGTTATTCAAGAACACTTTGAATATTGAGTTGAATTTGGGATTTTCGATTAGTTGTTGTTGTAATCACGAATTTGGATGTTCATATTGGATTATTGATTGTATTGAGGATGTTTTGTTGGTTTGGAACACTCCTTGGGGATTTGATATTGGTGTAGTTAAGGATTGGTTGTAAACAATCGAGATTGGTCACAACTTGTTTGATATAATGCCCCATTGAGCTTGGTTTAGTCGTATCGACGTTTTGAGTTAGTTATAATCGTGTTTGATTCGTATGTTGAACGGATTGTTGGTAATTGTGTTATTCAAGGTTGTTCGAGTGACCAACATCTCATTTAGGACGTTTGTTCGTGGAAGGACATTCTTCATCAGTATTGAGTAAGTTAATTCTTACTCAGCTAAAAGGATATTCATTCCTTTTTGTTGTTCATTCATAATCATAACTCATTCATAATGTATTAACCATATTGAGACTTGTAATTGTCATATAATCACTTCATTCACGAGGAACGACGGTTCCAATCATTTCACTGAGCTATCATTCACTTCACTATTAATTCATCTTGGTGAGTCATTCTTGACTTTGTCGGATTATTATTCATTGATATTCGTCATGGTCATTCTCGTTCACATGACCTTCTGGGTTCGTATTGCGTGGCCGGGTGGTGATGTGTGGGATTTTCAGTCGGGCACATGATGGTCATGTGTTCGGGTTCACCGATACAATGGACCGTGCACACGGTAACGTACCTCCGTGAGACTAATTAGGTACAAGAATGGGTGTGTTCGGTCACTGGTCTTGTGCACATGCACATACCATTACGGGCGTACTATGATGCCCCTCTTCAGCTTAAATTCATAACTAAAGGATATTTCATAATGGAGATATATCATGGTTGTGTATATTCAACCCTTGAGGATTGTTGTTCTGTGTAACTGACCCCGTTGGGGGATATTGTTTTCAGGTCATGGCAAGGCAAAAGCACGGGAAGAGAACGTTGACGGCGAGGAGTCCCAGTGATACTAGTAGGGCCCCCCAGTCATTTCAGTCATTCTTGTTTCTCTTCATTCGTATTTCCACTGCAAATTCCGTTTAGGATGTTCATTTATTCAGGGTGGTGTATTTTATCTTCATATAAAATATACTAGTATTCTGTATTGTCCTGGTGTATTGTACTTAAGATCCTCATCGGAGTATTTGGTAATATAATGTGGTTCGGTACTACAATTATATTATTTAATTTATTAATTTTCATTCGCCTGGTGGGTCCCAGTTGGGGTTCCATGGCACTGTAATAGCCGCCTAGTTTGGGGTGTTACACCTTTATTGTTCGTCTAGGTGGCTATGGCACACTCAATGAGATATTCAATATCACATCATGGACTGAGCGGGACATTCATACCAAACCTATAGGTTTGTTGAATATTAATAATTTCTTCAGCAATTTGCTTGCCTTTCTGGATCAAAGAGTAGATCACAAGTTTATCTCTCAGCCATCAAGAGATATTCTTATATATGCTGACACATTTGCTGATCTACTTATAAAGTTTCAAGCATATATTTCAGTTAAGGATTTGGAAGTCAAAGCTCATCAGCCACAGACTATTGGTGCCAAACAAAAAAGAAGTTTAGATCCTTTAGATCTTTCATTATAAACCCTGATGCCAGGGGGTGACGAAGTTACAGAGTTTTATACTCTCGAGACGCATCCCTTTTTATGAGTTTCATATGTATTTTTTTTTGGCATATTTATCGAGTGTTTATTACCTTTTCGGCTAGTTTCAATATTTTTCACTTCGACTATATTGTGCTTCTTCCAGCAATAATAAGCATATTTTGCCTTTATGCAAATACATTATTCTCACGAATATGTGACATACGATTCTCCATAAACATTGTCATATCAATATGATTTCAATGATCCCACCATGTGATATAATCAATATGGGATTTATTGAGCAATTATTTTTCGGTGATGTTTTTTCATATAACTTGTTAGATGATCCCACCATGCGGTATATTTAATTTGATCGATTATAACTTCTGGTATTACTTGCTCAATATTCTCCTTTTGTATTTGATAATCATGGAGATCGGATAATATTCCATCAACTGCTTCTTCTTCGATAGCAGGATTTGAATCATTGACCAACCACTTCGTCAGAGTAGGATTTATTTCTTTCAACTGCTTCTGCAAGAGCAGGATTTAAATAATCGATCAACTACTTCTTCAGAGTAAGATTTATTTTTATCAACTGCTTCTTCGGGAGCACGATATATGAACCACTCATGTGGTATAACCAACCACGATGGTGATATATATAAATTACATATATGTAAAACCATCCGTCTTGTGATAATTGAACTCATGACATAGGAGGTATAGTAAATATGTAAAACCACCAGTCTTGTGATAATTGAACTCATCACACAGAAGATATAATAAATATGTAAAACCATCCGTCTTGTGATAATTGAATTCATCACATTGTGACAATTATATTTATCACATAGGAGGTATCACCATCCATCATGTGATAATTAAACTTGTCACATGGGAGGTATCACCTCCATCTTGTGGTAATTAAATTTATCATATGGGAAGTATCACCATCCATCTTATGATTATTATACTTATCACATGGGAGGTATTGTAATATATAAATTATATAATATGAGCTCAACAAATAGATGATTTCAACCACCACTTGAAGATAATTACAATAAAGTCAGGAATTAGATTACTTAATATTTAACATGCTTCTTCTGGAGCAGGTTCGTCCAACTATTTTCTCAAAGTATAATCATGTGGTAGTAGGTTGAATCATTAAAAGCAATCATCGACCCCAGTTGCCGGCATCAGTGCCGCCGGGTCATCCCGCAATATTATAGATACCACTTTGTAAATTTCCGCAGTACAAGAATATATATCCACAAGTCCTTTCAATATTTTTGAAGGAATCAAGGTACTAATGCATATATTTTTAATAAAATTTAGTAATAACATATATTAAAAGAATTGTTACCCATATCAATATTAATGTTAAATTGAAGCTCTCGTAAAATAGATCACGATGGTATCTAGAAAAATTAATTTTGATATCATATGTAACTTATATGTAAGAAAAACGAATGTATGATTTAATAAATTAAAAGAGTATATTATTATATTATTATTTTATTTGTTACCTCCTTTCTACTCTCGTCTCCTCCCCTTTTTTTCTCTTTATCCTTTTCGTGACCCATTTCCCTTTTTTTTTTCTTTTTTTTCTTATCTGTTCTTCTTCTTCTTCTTCATTCTGTTCTTGTCATTTTTCTGTTACATTTTCTTCATCCATATTTTCCTCCTTTTTCTTTATTTATTTACTTCTTCTTCATCTGCTAACATACAAAGGCCTATTTACACCATTTATAGCTCGGAGTTATACCGCTTCAAGCGTTAATAATAATATATACGGTACATAGCTTGGGGTCATACCACTCAAGCATAATAATAGCATATAATATATATAGCTTGGGGTCATACCACTCAAGCATAATAATATGCATATAATATATATAGCTTGGGGTCATACCACTCAAGCATAATAATATGTATAGTATAGAGCTTGCGTAATCCACACAAGCATAATGATATGTATATACAGAATAAAACCATAAAGAAGTTCTTACCGTTGAAACTCTTTAGCAAGGATTAGAGCCTTCGTGCTGACAACGTGTTATAAAATCAAAATATTATAGAGAGAATTTAGAGAGAGAATAGAGAGAATGATTCTCAGGTTTATGTTTTTCATTAATAACTGGAGTCCTATTTATAGGAAAACTTCAGATGGCACAATCGTAATTACATAATTACAACATGGGCATAATAGTCATTCATATATTATACTATATTATCTTATTACGCACTTCGAGAAGTGCGCATTTCAACACGAACTATATTTTTTGATTGAATTTGATTCCTTTTATGCTTACCTCATTCTAATCGAAATCAAATATATTATATTTTATCTTCTACCAAAACGGCAAAATTCAACTATAATAATTGTTACTGTGTTGATTATCACATCATAATATGCAAATGTAAATTTTAAGAGTGAAAACAAGAGAAAAATGTTACTCTCCTCCTTCATAATTTAAGTGGGAGATTTCACTTTTTTCTTCTTCAAATTATATAAGATTGTAAATTTAGAATTTGATTTTCTAATTTTACCCTTAATAAAAAATAAAAAATAATGATCATAAGGAATGATCGTAAGCAACAGGCTCCAAAAGATTGAATTGTCTTTTCCCATAAATAAGGATGAAATAACCACAATGATAAATACTTCATATTTTTTCTGCATTGTTTAACGCGAGATAAGTTTCTTATTATGTTCTTCTTATTTCACATTTTTTATATATCTACAATTTTATGAGAGGCATAGTAATTTATTAGAATATTAGTTGTAACACCCCCAAAACCATCCGGGATATTA
The DNA here is from genome assembly GCA_033398695.1 of Orobanche coerulescens. NCBI lineage: Eukaryota > Viridiplantae > Streptophyta > Magnoliopsida > Lamiales > Orobanchaceae > Orobanche > Orobanche coerulescens. The sequence continues at coordinate 198,915,804 of CM065803.1, read as the reverse complement.
CAATGCCGTGGGACCCCCGCCGGAACCCACCAGGCTAAATACAGTTTCAAAAACGTTTAAAAATGCCAAAAGGCCGATGATAGTAATATTTTAAATACCCAAATATTTACCAAAATATAGTTCTCAAATACCGTCATAAAATTACATTTGAAAATAAAAGGCGAAATGCCAAATCTCGACTGTTTCAAAATAGATGCTAAGCCACCACTTAAACGTACTGACAAAAATAGTTTAAGGAGAAAAGGGTTTAACTGTAACACCCCCAAGATATTCGAGGTATATTACAGCGCCGTGAATCCCTATATGGGACCCACCAGGCTGAACAAACATCATACTCATCGACTCGCGGAAACAACAAAATAACACCTCATCATAAAGACGCAAAACAAAATAATCCACTCGGTTCAACCGGTCAAACATAACACCATCATCCGACGCAAACACCATAGACAACAATACAATCCGGACGAACAAGAACTCTTAAGTACTCGAGTACTTCTATTAGTTTAAAAACCACCAAAAGGTAAAAAGATAGAAGACAATAATACACCACTTGTGCACAATCATCACGCACGGCTATCATCCGCATACTGATCCAGTGTCCGCTCGTCTCGATGAACCTGACCTGAAATTCATAAAACGAATTTCCCCAAAACGGGTCCCCAGAGGGGTTAGTAATTATACTAGTACAAGTAACCAAATGAACAACTTACATCTTACACATATAGTCAAGGCATGCAATAAATAAAAACATAGTTCCAAAGTACTCATTTCCGGAAATGCTAATAATCAAATCACATTTGTAAAATGCACCACAATTAACAGCGGACCCACAGCTTCGTGGACTCCTACCGAGACCCCGTCGGATCTAACCCATAGTGGTTAAAAGCAAACTCGCAGTTCCACAACTTCGTGGAGCCCTACCGAGACCCCGTCGGATCTAACCCGTAGTGAGCATACACACAACACAATTCTCATGCAATACTACTACGTTAAGATTGTAAGTTCATAAGTGTACTTGCCTCGATTAATAGACGGTGACACGAACGGAAAGGAAGAATCGAACACGACCGCAAGGAACCGGCGAAAACGAACCTAATGATTCGAAGAACACAATCACAACCACAACTAAACGAATACGGAAACAGAATACTCCCGAAACCCCGCCTACGATTCATGTATATTCGTTTAACAACAACAACGAGGGTGGACCTCACCCAAACCCTCTCGAATACGCAACAACTACGAAATATACCATGAATCCGTAGGAAAACCAATAATACCAATAAGATTAATCATATTCATCATGAATTAATCTATCATACGGAACGAATCGGACGAAACGTGAAAACCCCCCCAATTTACCCAAAACAAGGTTTTAGGAGTTTACCTCGAATTAATGACGAAGAACACGATTAGATGTTGATAATATACTCCAAAAACTCGAAGAAGATGATGGCTCGGAGTTACAAAGCTTGAAATCTCCGGAAATGCCAAGAAAATTGCCTAGGAGTCGGATGGGGAGGAGGAGAAATGATAATGGCCGAAATCGGTCAACTCCTGGGTTTATAAACCCAGGCCGCGTTACGTACGTTAGCCTCCACTTGCTAACGTATGTAAGATGTGTTACGTACGTAAGCCATAAGGTCCTTACGTATGTAACCAAAAAGGCAGAAATGCCTGTACCATTCTACACAGGCCATTACGTACGTAACATAAACAAGCATTACGTACGTAATGCTTCTGTCTGAGGTGTACAGGCCGCAACCACTGGCAAGGGAGGAACCGAAACAACGAAAAGCAACGGTGAACAGATCACGAAGGTACGAACGTAAAGGATTCGAGGCGATGAACTTGAGTGTTGAAGGAAAACCTATTCTCGACTACCCAAAGGTTCGGAAAAACAACAACAAACGTAGTTATCCCAAAACTTTGGGAAATTACAAAACGGCCCAAAACATCCGAAATGTACGATACATGACCGAAACATCAAACAAAGCTCACAACATGCGTAATAACATGAGATGGATCCTCGGAAACCCCGAAACGGCGGTTCCGAATGACGATTTACGAGAATACCCGGAATAGCGACGAAAACAACATGAAACACCGAATCGAGTAAAACGAGTCCGAAACAAGCTCGAACGACAAAAAGTCCAATATTAAATATCCTCAAAATGTCAATACGGTTACAAGCAAGTTGCCAAAAATGAAAATACACCAAAATGAGAATATTAAGAGAAAGGAAAAATGCGGATATTACATTCTACCCCTCTAAAAACAAGTTTCATCCCGAAACTTAAGAAATAAACAACTCGGGGTACTTAGCATGCATGCTATCCCCGGTTTCCCAAGTTGCCTCCTCGACACCATGTCTCGAACACTGCACTTTGACCAAAGGAATGGTCTTATGCCTCAGTCGCTTCTCACGGTGCTCCAAAATCTTCAAGGGACGCTCCTCGAAGGTAATATCCTCGGCAATATCGATCTCGCCAAAGTCGATGATATGACTAGGATCCGGAACATATTTCCTCAGCTGCGAAACATGGAAAACGCTATGAACGTGACTCAAGGCCGGAGGTAGCGCCAAACGATATGCCAAATCACCGACTCGCTCAAGAATCTCAAAGGGTCCAATAAATCTCGGACTCAACTTTCCCTTCTTTCCGAAGCGGAAAACTCCCTTCGTCGGCGAGACCTTTAGCAAAACGTGGTCCCCCACCTCGAATTCCAAAGGTCGACGACGGACGTCGGCATACGACTTATGTCGACTTTGAGCGGTCAACATCCGTTCTCGAATCAAATCCACCTTTCGCCTCGTCTCTAGGACAATATCCGGTTCGGTCCCGACCAAATCGGACGCTTCGTTCCAACAAGTCGGCGATCGACAACGCCGCCCATAAAGTGCCTCATATGGTGCCATCTGAATCTACACATGCCAACTATTGTTGTACGTGAATTCGATCAATGGTAAATGCTCCTCCCAGTCGCTACTCCAGTCGAGAGCACAAGCACGCAACATATCCTCAAACGTATGGATAGTGCGTTCCGACTGTCCATCTGACTGAGGATGAAAAGAGGTACTCAAATGCAAACGAGTACCCAATGCCTTATGCACCGCCTGCCAGAAATGCGATACAAAACGGCCATCACGATCTGAAACAATAGACCTCGGAGTACCGTGAAGCCTCACAATCTGCGCAATAAACACACGAGCCAACTTCTCCGGGCCCCAAGTATCCTTGATGCCCAGAAAATGTGCCGACTTGGTCAGGCGATTGACAATCACCCAAACCATATTCATGCCCGCTCTCGATCTCGGCAAACTCGTAATGAAGTCCATCGATATGTCTTCCCATTTCCGTTCTGGAATGGGAAGTGACTGCAATAACCCGGCTGGTCGCTGATGCTCGATTTTGACCTGCTGGCAAGTCAAACATCTCGCTACAAACTGTGCGACCTCCTCCTTCATATCATTCCACTAGAAATTCCTCCTTAGGTCCTTGTACATCTTACTCGAACCAGGATGAACGGAGTAAGGCGTAGCATGGGCCTCACGTAAAATACTCTGTCTCAAATCCAAGTCGTTCGGTACACAAAGCTGACTCTGGAATCTCAACACACTATCTTCATGAATCACAAACCCAGGAGACTTTCCCTTAAGAACATTCTCTCGGATTTGCACAATCATCGGATCCTCCAGCTGTTTCAGTTTAATTTCATCGATCAGAGATGACGAAATCTCTAAAGCACAAAGTCGCCCTACGGCTCCAGGCAACGAAATCTCAACACTCCACTCAATCAAATCCCGCTGAAGCTCATCTTGAGGCGTAAGGATCTCAAGTGTTCGCAACGAGACTGGTTTCCGACTCAAGGCGTCGGCTACGATGTTCGCCTTGCCGAGATGATAAAGGATTTCGAGGTCATAATCCTTAATCAACTCTAACCACCTCCTCTATCTCATATTCAACTCCCGCTGAGTAAATATATACTTCAGACTTTTATGATCGGTAAAAATCTGACATGCAGAGCCAAAAAGATAGTGACGCCAAATCTTGAGCGCAAAAACAACTGCCGCTAACTCCAAATCGTGAGTAGGGTAGTTAAGCTCATACGGCCTCAACTGCCTTGACGCAAATGCAATAGTCTTTCCGTGTTGCATCAACACGCACCCAAGACCCTGACCCGAAGTATCGCTGTAAACGACAAAACCCTCATTGCCACATGGCAACGCCAAAATCAGGGCTGAAGTCAAACGCCTCTTCAGCTCCTCAAAACTCGACTGCCTCTCGTCATTCCAGACGAACTTCTCGGACTTCTGGAGCAACTGTGTAAGTGGCCGAGCTAGTTTCGAGAAACCCTCGATGAACCTACGGTAGTAGGCGGCCAAACCCAAGAAACTATGGATCTCCTTCACATTCTTGGGCGGTGCCCAATCCAACACTGCGTCAATCTTCTGCGGGTCCACACGAACACCCTCGGCTGAAATCACATGACCTAGAAACATCACTCCTTTCAGCCAGAACTCACATTTCGAGAACTTTGCATAGAGTTGCTCGGTCCTCAAAATGTCCAACACTACTCGTAAATGATACGCGTGTTCCTCCTCGTTCCTTGAATAGATAAGGATATCGTCAATGAAGACGATGACACACTTATCCAAAAACTTGATAAAGACCTTGTTCATCAACTGCATGAACACGGACGGTGCATTAGTTAGCCCGAAAGGCATAACTACAAACTCATAGTGTCCGTATCTCGTCCGGAAAGCTGTTCTAGGAACGTCGGACTCCTTCACCCGAAGCTGATAGTACCCCGATCTCAAGTCGATCTTCGAGAATACCGCAGCTCCCTGTAACTGATCGAACAAGTCATCAATCCTCGGCAGAGGATACTTGTTCTTGATGGTCACCTTGTTTAGCTCGCGGTAGTCGATACACAAACGCAGTGAACCATCCTTCTTCCGAACAAACAAAACCGGTGCGCCCCAAGGCGAAGCGCTCAGTCGAATATACCCCGACTCAAGAAGCTCACTCAACTGCTTCTTCAGCTCGGCCATCTCTTAAGGTGCCATGCGATACGGCGCCTTCGAAATCGGAGCCGCGCCCGGCTCTAACTCTATAGCAAACTCAACCTCACGACCCGGTGGCAATCCTGGTAACTCGTCGGGAAATACATCAGGAAACTCACTAACCACTGGAATCGACGAAAGCTCGACTCCACCATCCTCCGCCTTCAAGGCGTAGCACCAATAACCAGTACACCCCTTTCGCAGGAGTCTCATCGCCTTCAAGACGTTAATAACAAACTTCTGGTTTCTCTTTCGCCCCGCGAAAGAGTGTTCGGTGCCATCCTCGGCTAGCATGGTGATGATCCTCGTGCGGTAGTTCATGATTGCACCATGCCACTCGAGCCAATCATCCCCGAGAATCAAATCCTCACCCTCAGTACCCACAACAATAAGATTAGAGAGCCAAGCCCTCTCACAAATAAACACAGAACAGTCCCGGACCTCTCGATCACCGACGATTCTATCACCGCTAGGAAGTTTAACGATGAAAGGCTCGCAGGGTGATAAGTAGTCAAGACTCAAACGGCGCACACACTCCAGAGAAACGAATGAATACGTAGCACCCGAATCAAAAAGCACACTGACAGGATGGGAAAGGATATGAACGGTACCTGTCGCCACAGTGGCCGCTGGATCATCGGCCCTTCTCATCTCATAGATACGTGGAGGGGCAGAGCCAACACTGGAAGCTCCCCCTCTAGCGGGCTGACCCCGACCTCTCCCTCGACTAGCACTCGGCGGAGATTGAGAGGCAAACGATCCTTGATTCACACTTGGTTCCCTAGGCGCTGGAATGGAAGCCCGGGCACCAAGGATTCTCTCCCTCTCAGCACAGAAAGCCGCCTTGTGGCCCGGCTGGCCACACTGATTACACGTCAGCAAAGGATTCGGACAAATACGACTGATGTGGCCCTGATGGCCACAGTTAAAACACTTCACCTCTCAAGAAGGGGCACTGGCAGCCCTATGGGGAAACCCAGTAGATCGAGCTGGGCCACCACCAGCGGAAAAGTTAGCAGACTGGAATTTATGCTGGCCCCCACCTTTGTGGCCCGAAAAATTCCCGGCGGACTTCTGCTTCTTGCTCTCGCGGGACGCCTCGCTAGCCGTCACCGACATATCATAAGCAAGGGCCCTACTCTGGTAATCCTTCAAGGTAGTACAGACGAGCCCAGACATGTAGTCCCGAATTGACAGTTTCATCCTCCTGGAAAAATGGAAAATTTTGTCGCTCTCCTCGACAACTTGGGTCTTCACATAGCCCAACTCCTTGTTAAAATCGACAGTAGCTTGAGATACGGGGATATACCGTGGTTGAGCATCAAAAAAAGCATGTACTCGAGCCTGTCTGACCGGCCACGGGCAATATTCAGTCTCCATCAATTCTTGAAATTTGGCCCATGGGGCAACATGATCTTTGGGTCCAATGGCCTCCCACCAATCCGTAGCGTCCCCAGCGAGAAAGTACTGGGCAATAAGGACCTTACGGTCCTCGGGATAGTTGGTAGCAGTGAAGACTTTAGATATCTCCTTGATCCACCTTTCCCAGCCGATTGGGTCCGAAGCTCCTGAAAACTGAGGAGGATGCATCTTGATGACATCCTGAAGCCAGCGATCCGCTCCGCTCCGATTAGCGTGGGCCGGATCCGGGTTCTGAACCGCCTGAGCTATCGCCGCCATTTGATTCACCATTTGCTGCATAACGGCCGCAATACCAAGGTCGGCGCGCTCCTGAGAAGAAGCATGACTGTGACAGTCGCCGGTACTGCCGGATCCCAAAGACTGCGACGTGGCCACCCCACCGGCTGCCCCACGTCCCCCGCCGCGTCCACGGCCACGACCACGACCACGGCCTCTTCCAGCATCCATACTGATGTTAAAGAAGTAGCAAAGGCCATACGATGGTAAGTACAAGAAGAAAAACAATCACAATCGAGAATCAAAGGTACGATACAAGGAAACAAGGAACAGAGTAAGGAAAAACTTACGGGCACTGGTAGTACCGGAATCATGGCAGCGTGACGATGATGTGCAAAACGAAACACAACAATACCCAATAAACCGACAAGCCTAGGTATCCATAAACCTAGGGCTCTGATACCATTTTCTGTAACACCCTGTTAGGCGTATTTTTAGACGCTTATTTATCATTATTTTGTAGTGTTTTGGTGAGTGAAATCATCTAAATGAGCTTTTAATGCCTTGATTTTGTATGATTGACAGGAAATTGAAGTCCGGGAGCTAAAACGAGGCAAAACGGGCGAAAGCGCAAATCGACGATGAGCCGCGGCGCAAGGAATCGAGCCGCGGCACAGAAGACACCACCAAGGGCGAGTAGTCAGATTGTGTCGCGCACGGCCAGTGAGCCGCGGCACAGAAGAATTTATTTATGCCCAGGTATTCAGCTTTTGGCGATGTGCCGCGGCACAGGTTTAGTGAGCCGCGACACACTTAGCGGGTTTTATACGTCTGCGCGGATTTTGGGCCGTTTCGAAGCCAGTTTTCGACCAACTAATACGGACGCGATTTGTGGAGGTGCTGAGCTATAAATAGGGCTTGAGACCCTAATTTAATCATCTTGGAATCATTGAATCTAAACCTAGGAGAGCTTAAGCTTGGAGACAGAGAAGAGGAGGAAAGCAGAAGAATTCAAGGGCAGAAGGCGGGAGCTGAAGAACGGAGGAATCCGAGCTTCATCTGCGTTTGAATTTTATGCTTTCGTTTATTTATTCTGTATTTTCAGTTTTTAGTATGTCAGGCTAAAGCCCTAATCTAGGGTTTTGATGAAACCTTTGTTTTGACGAATTGATTAAGATTATCCAATTTATTACCTTTTTATTGAGTTTTCCCAATTATGTGTAATGCTTGCAATTATCTGGCCAATAGTTGTATTGATTTAATCATTCACTTCGAATCGGGAGAGGAGATTTGGTGAGGAACTATTGGTGAGGACCGTTTTATTCTGTGAGATAGGAATATACTCATAGAAACTACGTGGCCTTTAGGAGATTTCATGTTTTTTGCCTATCGACGAGATAATTCACCTAGGGATAGAGTGCGTTAGTCGCCCTTAGATAAATTTATTGACCTCGGGAGAGGCGGTAGAATATATTAGCAATCTCCGCCTTCAGTAAATTGGGAAAATTATTTATTACGAGCTGAAGAACGGAGGAATCCGAGCTTCATCTGCGTTTGAATTTTATGCTTTCGTTTATTTATTCTGTATTTTCAGTTTTTAGTATGTCAGGCTAAAGCCCTAATCTAGGGTTTTGATGAAACCTTTGTTTTGACGAATTGATTAAGATTATCCAATTTATTACCGTTTTATTGAGTTTTCCCAATTATGTGTAATGCTTGCAATTATCTAGCCAATAGTTGTATTGATTTAATCATTCACTTCGAATCGGGAGAGGAGATTTGGTGAGGAACTATTGGTGAGGACCGTTTTATTCTGTGAGATAGGAATATACTCATAGAAACTACGTGGCCTTTAGGAGATTTCATGCTTTTTGCCTATCGACGAGATAATTCACCTAGGGATAGAGTGCGTTAGTCGCCGTTAGATAAATCTATTGACCTCGGGAGAGGCGGTAGAATATATTAGCAATCTCCGCCTTCAGTAAATTGGGAAAATTATTTATTACGAGCTGAAGAACGGAGGAATCCGAGCTTCATCTGCGTTTGAATTTTATGCTTTCGTTTATTTATTCTGTATTTTCAGTTTTTAGTATGTCAGGCTAAAGCCCTAATCTAGGGTTTTGATGAAACCTTTGTTTTGACGAATTGATTAAGATTATCCAATTTATTACCTTTTTATTGAGTTTTCCCAATTATGTGTAATGCTTGCAATTATCTGGCCAATAGTTGTATTGATTTAATCATTCACTTCGAATCGGGAGAGGAGATTTGGTGAGGAACTATTGGTGAGGACCGTTTTATTCTGTGAGATAGGAATATACTCATAGAAACTACGTGGCCTTTAGGAGATTTCATGCTTTTGCCTATCGACGAGATAATTCACCTAGGGATAGAGTGCGTTAGTCGCCGTTAGATAAATCTATTGACCTCGGAGAGGCGGTAGAATATATTAGCAATCTCCGCCTTCAAGAATTGGGAAAATTATTTATTACGGATAATCGAGAGTAAATTCAGATAAACTAAGGTGGATTCAGAACCCTAGACGTATTCATCATTTGATTTCCTTAATCCAAGATATTGTTTTCTACTGCTTAGTATTTTAGAAATTCTTTTAGTGATTAATCCAAAAACCCAACTTCGATTGTTCAAATAAAATTGGAATACGAAAACGTCGGTAGTTAGAGATTCAATCCTCGTGGGAACGATACTCTACTTATCACTTTATTACTTGTAAACGATGACGTGCACTTGCGTGTAGGAAATATCGCAACAAGTTTTTGGCGCCGTTGCCGGGGATTGAAATTTTTCTAATATCGATTTAAGTATTTCCAGTCTTAATTTGAACGTTTTATATTTTTTATTTTTGTGTATTTAATTTCGTTTATTTGTTTTTCCTTTCAGGACCTTTTGTGTAGTGCATGAGAAGACTCGGTAACGAAGGCTTACTACCTTTGGACACCGAGCTCGAGCGCACTCTAAGAAGGAACAAGAAGGAGAAAAGAGAGTTGCAGACGGCGGTCATCATGGCCGAGAATATTGAAATCCAAGGAGGAGACAACCAAGTGCGGCAAGTTCAACCGGAACTCGCTCTTCGAGATTATGCCATGCCGCAGGTCAACGCTAATTTTTTGGGAATTCGGCGTCCCACTATCCAAGCAAATAATTTTGAGATCAAGCCCGCCATTATTCAGATGGTGCAAGCGAGCCCGTTCTGTGGATTGCCGAAGGACGACCCGAATGCCCACATTGCGTCTTTCCTTGAGATATGCGATACTTTCAAAACTAATGGTGTCACCGACGATGCCATCCGATTGAGGCTTTTCCCTTTCTCTTTGAGGGATAAAGCAAAGTTTTGGTTAAATTCCCTACCGCCGGGGTCGATTACAACATGGGAGAGGTTAGCGCAAGCCTTCCTTGCCAAATTTTTCCCACCAGCTAAGACGGCGAGGTTGAGAAATGAAATAACCACTTTTGCCCAGTTCGATATGGAATCGCTCCACGAGGCATGGGAGCGTTATAAAGAATTGCTACGAAGATGCCCTCATCACGGTATTCCTGATTGGCTTCAGCTTCATACGTTTTATGGTGGTTTGAGTGCTTCTACACGCACTTTAGTGGATGCGGCCTCCGGTGGGACATTCATGGCAAAATCTATGGCCGAGGCACACGTGCTTTTGGAAGATATGGCCGAAAACGCATACCAATGGCCATCAGAAAGATTGACACCGAAAAGAGTAATGGAAGTTTCAAGCAATGATCCGATCTCCACCTTGACAGCTCAAGTCGCCGCTTTGACACAACAGCTCCAGACATTTTCGCACGCACCAGCCCCCGTTACCATAGAGACATGTAATTGGTGTAACGGATCACACCCGAGCGCGGAGTGTCAATTTGGAAATCCGTTCGAGCAAAATCAGATGGAGCAGGCTCAATTCGTAGGAAATGGGAATCGACCGAATAACCCGTACTCATATACTTATAATCCGGGGTGGCGCAATCATCCCAACTTTTCATGGAGAAACGGATGACGCACACCAGCCCTTCGCCTGGAATCAACGGCCCCCTTCCGCTCCCAAAGTGTCTCTCGAGGAAGCGCTTGCAAAATTGGCGGCAAATACGAGTCAATTTATGACTCGGACGGAAGCTACACTACAAAATCATTCTGCTTCCATTCGGAATTTGGAGGTCCAGCTGGGCCAAATCGCTAATGTGTTGACAGCTCGTCCGGAGGGAGCATTGCCGAGTACAACAGAGACAAATCCTAGAGAGAGTCTAAATGCAATTAGCTTGAGAAGCGGGAGAGAGTTGCTGGATCAGCCCGAGCAGGGTAAAGAGAAGAAGGTGATTGAGGAGTCGAAGAATTTGAAGGCGGAGATCTCGAAGACATGTGTCCCCCCCGTTCCGTTTCCGTAGAGACTACAGCAAAGGAGGGCGGACAAACAATTTTCCAAGTTCCTTGATGTGTTCAAAAAGCTTCACATAAATATTCCGTTCACCGACGCATTGGAACAGATGCCGAGTTATGTCAAGTTTATGAAAGAGATATTATCGAAGAAGAGAAAGCTTGAGGAGTTTGAAACGGTCACTTTGACAGAGGAGTGCAGTGCAATTCTTCAAAAGAAGCTCCCACCTAAATTGAAAGATCCGGGAAGCTTCAACATACCGTGCACCATGGGGAATCTTTCATTTAATAAGGCACTATGCGATCTTGGTGCAAGTATCAACCTCATGCCTCTGTCAATTTTCAAAAAGCTGAATATTGGGGAAGCTAATCCAACCACAGTCTCATTACAATTGGCGGATCGATCGATAAAGTATCCGAGGGGAGTGATCGAGGATGTTTTAGTTAAAGTCGATAAGTTCATCTTTCCAGCCGACTTCATCGTACTAGACATGGAGGAAGATGACAATATTCCGATCATCTTGGGACGACCATTTCTAGCGACAGGCTGAACCCTTATAGACGTGGAAAGAGGGGAGTTAACTTTGAGGGTCCAAGACGAGCAAGTTACTTTTCAAGTGTTCAAATCGTTCCCATGTCCCGGAAGTGCTGATAAAGAGTCTCAAATTGAAAGTGTGGATGTTGTTGAAAGAGGAAAGCACCGAAAACATTGTCGGTGGAAAAATTCAGATTTTGTGTTGAATGGCCCAAGTTTTAAGAAGGATGTTGAACGAGTGGCATTCCTCGAGCATGAGGAAAAATCTGCTGCTGTCGTGAGCTCGTTGGCGAAGGAGGAGAGTGAGCTGAGAGCTAAGCGGACAATTAGTCATGGAGAAACCGGGTGTTTCGGAAAGTTATTCAAGTCGAAACCTTTCCGCAAACTACATTTGATGACCGAACCGAAAGTCGAACCGCTGATGACCAATGGTCATAATTTTAACCAAAATATAAACGGTTCGATGAACGGGGCGGAAGCCAAATGGAGTTTGCGAAAAGCGAACTAACGTTGTTCAATAGGTCCGGCTGAAGACTATAAACTTAGCGCTTCTCGGGAGGCAACCCGAGCTCGTAGTTGTAGAATTTTGCATTTCTTTATTTTTCTTGTATTCGTGATTCTTATTTTTCATCATTTTTGTGCTTCTATTTGCTTCTGCCTCTCGTTTTTAACGTCTTCTTTTCAAAATTACATGCGGGAAAGTCCTGTGGAAGAAATCGAGTATGAGCCGCGTACGCTTATTGTGAGCCGCGGCACACATCAATAGCAAAGGGAGGCAAAACCGACTGTACCTTGCGCCGCGGCATAGCATAAATGAGCCGCGGCACACTTGAGCAATGAGCCGCGGCACACGAAATCTGTGCCGCGGCACACGACAAAACGAGACACAGGTAAAAGGGACTGTACCTTGTGCCGCGGCACAGTTATTGTGAGCCGCGGCACACTATGCGGAATCCGAAAGGCCAAGTAGCTTATAACATGCATTCGGCCGGCATTTATCAGGTACGTTTTTTTTCTTCTTCTTGCCTTCCCTCCCCAGCGCGACCGACCGACCAAGTTTTTCAAAATTTTCCTGCGATTTTTCTTGCATTCTTCAAAAAGGTACGTTTGAATCTTTAATTCTTATTTGCTTATGGTTGATATATGGAAGTGTTTATGCTTTGAATGATTGGAACATGTTTATTTTCCTTCAAATAGTTTTGTGATTGTTAGAGAATAACAGGGTAGTTTCATCGAATTCTCTTGATTAAATTGGAACATAAATGAGTTGAATGTGTTAAGTTGTTGCTGATTGAATTGTATTTCTGTTTTTGGGGGTTGAATCGAGCTAGAACTATGTTTATTTTTCAAGTAAACGTGCGCCCTCAAGGTGTCCGATAAATTGCCCAAATGAAAAGTTTTCTTTGAAAAAGCAATCGTTTCGAATTTTTGTGCAACGTATTCGTTTTCAATTTACAGCAAGCCCAACCCTTACATCCAGGTTCGATGTTTAAGTCCAAATTCATCTTTCTCTCTCGTATGCGCTAGTGTCTTAAATTCGGAATTTCTGGTTTGATGTCCTTAGCCGCGCATAGATCATTGTTATTATTTTTGCGTAAATAAACCCTCGTGTTGTACTTCTCAGGACTGATTATGGCGCGCACGAAGAAGTTGACCAAGCGTGCTAGGACCGAGTCATCCCCTACGCGAGGGGAGACCTCTCGGGGTCGGGCCGAGGCGGAGGGGCACCAATTTTCGGACCCCGAAATTCACAAAATATTCAACGAGAAGATCCGTCCACGACCACTTATTCCCGAGAGGGGTTTTACTCCAGCTCCTCAGGATGGGGAGTTGCTCACCATGATCGACGAGATGGGATGGGCGATTAAAGACCTCCCGAGCCGGTCATCTCGATCGTCCAGAGTTTTACGCGCGCTTCTGTCAAGCATATCCGGCAGGCATACGTTGCCATCTTTAGAGTCTCGGACTCGGTCGACGTCCGAGGGGTCACAGCTGATTTCTCCCGACCGCTATTCGGAGGCTTTTGGGTTTCGGCGGTTGACGAGATGACCTATGATGCGTGATAACCGCCTCACTAAGGAGGCCCCGCTTGAGACGATTGCACGGCCTGCACCGATCGGGAGCAACGAGCACAGAGCTCATCCACTTTTCACTTCAGAGCTCGCGCCTCAGCCTCGGCGAGCCTCAGCTTTACTTTATTTGCGCACGCATTGACCCCACCTCCCGGATCTGCATGCTTTTTCTCTCCCGAGCCGGATACTTTTGCTATCACCTCCGGCCGCGTTTGATGTGGCCCCCATTCTGGTCCGATCTATCTTCCGGAGTATCCAGGGGGCCAAGACGGGGTTGAAGCACCCCTCCCTCATCTGCGCTTTATGCCGGCAGTCGGGGCTGATATGGTCAGTCGACGAGCCGATGCTTGCCCCACAGGCCCCGATCGACCACCGCATCATATCGCACTTTGACCAGTGGGGCGGAGCGCCGGCACACGCACTCGGTAGAGGATTTTTGCTCGAGGAGGCTCACGAGGGATCCCCCGAGCCGCTTTTGTTGACGCACGGAGAGGCCGGCCCGCAGCCCGACAGAGCGAGGTTGGATGAGCTGTTTGATGGGCTGCGGGAGGATTTGAGGAGACAGAGAGAAGAGCATAGGGAGGAGCTGAGGAGAGAGAGAGAGGAGCTGAGAGAGGAGTTGAGGAGAGAGAGAGATGAGATGAGGAGAGAGAGAGAGAGCTAGATGGCTGCCATGCGGGAGGAGCAGCGGGCGGCGCGGGAGAGTGTTGTTGCTGCCGCCAGAGCCGAGATGAGAGAGCAGGCCCGCCGGGCCAGCCGACGAGCGGCGAGGCGTATTGCTGCGAGGGATGCTTATCATCAGGAGCACCTCGCCGCATGGACGGCCCACATCATGCATCTCGACGGGCCATTTATAGCGCCCGCCCGGCCAGCCACACCACCCTCCTCACCGGACAATGCCGGCACCAGCTCCTGAGCAGACTGGAGGGGAGTACTTGACCTTTTACTTTTCTTGCATTTCATTTTTTTTTGTCCATTGAGGTCAATGTACGTCCTAAGTTTGGGGGGGGGGGATATACATTCAGTCTACATTCATTGCTGTACTCTATTTTCTTGCTGTACATTATATTTTGTTGCACTTTTCGTTTCTTTGCGAAAATTTTTTTTAGATAGCCTTGCTTGCCGTAGTTTTCCTTATTCGTGAATTTTTGTGCTTCTATTTGTGTGATACTGATGTTACGACACTGTCTTTCTCTCTGAAGAAACGGGCGAGTTCTAGTCGACTTGTAGTCAGTTATTTCTGTTCTGCTTAGTATTCAATTAGGTCCGAAATTTTTTGTGATTGTAGAGGTCTTGGCAGATAAGAGACGATACATACTTGTTTAAAATCCCCATCAATACGTTTGGCTACATTTTCCCGGATAGTGAGTCGTACTGTTTCTTCAGTCGTGTTAGCACTTAGTTTGAGTTTTGAGTCGGTCAGTTTTTCCCTAAAAGTCGAGATAAAGTGTTCTATGAAGGGAAGTCTAGTAACCGGGGGCATTCGCGTGACCCGTTGTTTACTCTCGCGTAAAACGACGACCCCGATTAGACTAGTGATTTAGTAATTTCACATGTGCCAATGATAGGAAGCCTAGTAACCGGGGGTATTCGCGTGACCCGTTGTTTACTCTCGCGTAAAACGGCAACCTTGATTCGGACATGCGGAAATTATGTATTCGAGTTGTTTCTCCGCTGTAAACGGGAACTTAGTAACTAGAAGCATCCATGTGCCCCATGAGTGTCGTTTACGTCAAACGGTTTTCGAATACATGAGAATGGAAGTTCCACCCTAGGATTATCCCGATGAAACATCCCGAGATCCTAACCTAGTGGTCGACTCGAATCAAATTTTTGAGCATATATATAAGGGGATACTGTCCGAGGTTTATCTATTATGAGACTCGTGAAAATTGTGCCTTTAGACTGTGGAACGCGGCGAACTAGCTTGTTTATGTTAGCCTTTCATATTGACGGTCGATTTGACTCATGTTTTGTTAATCTTTGAGCTGAGTTTTCTTCATGAACGAATGATTAGGACTGAACTTGATTTCTTTGCGGAATCATTATTCTGAGTGCAACTCGCTTTTATGACACTCGTATTATTTAGAGAGAATGGCAGGATAGTATTGATTAGGTTGAACGCTATGAGTTGCACGATGATTCACGACATTCTTTTATTGACTTTAATTCTTTTTGCTTGAGGACAAGCAAAGGCTTAAGTTTGGGGGTATTTGTTAGGCGTATTTTTAGACGCTTATTTATCATTATTTTGTAGTGTTTTGGTGAGTGAAATCATCTAAATGAGCTTTTAATGCCTTGATTTTGTATGATTGACAGGAAATTGAAGTCCGGGAGCTAAAACGAGGCAAAACGGGCGAAAGCGGCAAAACTAGACGATGAGCCGCGGCGCAAGGAATCTGAGCCGCGGCACAGGAAGACACCACCAAGGGCGAGTAGTCACTGTGCCGCGGCACAGCCCAGGTGAGCCGCGGCACAGAAGAATTTATTTACGCCCAGGTATTCAGCTTTTGGCGATGTGCCGCGGCACAGGTTTAGTGAGCCGCGGCACACTTAGCGGGTTTTATACGTCTGCGCGGATTTTGGGCCGTTTCGAAGCCAGTTTTCGACCAACTAATACGGACGCGATTTGTGGAGGTGCTGAGCTATAAATAGGGCTTGAGACCCTAATTTAATCATCTTGGAATCATTGAATCTAAACCTAGGAGAGCTTAAGCTTGGAGACAGAGAAGAGGAGGAAAGCGGAAGAATTCAAGGGCGGATATGAGGCTGAAGAACGGAGGAATCCGAGCTTCATCTGCGTTTGAATTTTATGCTTTCGTTTATTTATTCTGTATTTTCGCTTTTAGTATGTCGCTAAAGCCCTAATCTAGGTTTTGATGAAACCTTTGTTTTGACGAATTGATTAAGATTATCCAATTTATTACCTTTTTATTGAGTTTTCCCAATTATGTGTAATGCTTGCAATTATCCGCCAATAGTTGTATTGATTTAATCATTCACTTGAATCGGGAGAGGAGATTTGGTGAGGAACTATTGGTGAGGACCGTTTATTCGTGAGATAGGAATATACTCATAGAAACTACGTGGCCTTTAGGAGATTTCATGCTTTTGCCTATCGACGAGATAATTCACCTAGGGATAGAGTGCGCTAGTCGCCGTTAGATAAATCTATTGACCTCGGGAGGCGGTAGAATATATTAGCAATCTCCGCCTTGATGAATTGTGAAAATTATTTATTACGGATAATCGAGAGTAAATTCAGATAAACTAAGGTGGATTCAGAACCCTAGACGTATTCATCATTTGATTTCCTTAATCCAAGATATTGTTTTCTACTGCTTAGTATTTTAGAAATTCTTTTAGTGATTAATCCAAAAACCCAACTTCGATTGTTCAAATAAAATTGGAATACGAAAATGTCGGTAGTTAGAGATTCAATCCTCGTGGGAACGATACTCTACTTATCACTTTATTACTTGTAAACGATGACGTGCACTTGCGTGTAGGAAATATCGCAACACACCCCCAAGATATTCGAGGTATATTACAGCGCCGTGAATCCCTATATAGGACCCACCAGGCTGAACAAACATCATACTCATCGACTCGCGGAAACAACAAAATAACACCTCATCATAAAGACGTAAAACAAAATAATCCACTCGGTTCAACCGGTCAAACATAACACCATCATCCGACACAAACACCATAGACAACAATACAATCCGGACGAACAAGAACTCTTAAGTACTCGAGTACTTCTATTAGTTTAAAAACCACCAAAAGGTAAAAAGATAGAAGACAAGAATACACCACTTGTGCACAATCATCACGCACGACCATCATCCGCATACTGGTCCAGCGCCCGCTCGTCTCGATGAACCTGACCTGAAATTCATAAAACGAATTTCCCCAAAACGGCTCCCCAGAGGGGTTAGCAATTACGCTAGTACAAGTAACCAAATGAACAACTTACATCTTACACATATAGTCAAGGCATGCAATAAATAAAAACATAGTTCCAAAGTACTCATTTCCGGAAATGCCAATAATCAAATCACATTTGTAAAATGCACCACAATTATCCGCGGACCCACAACTTCGTGGACCCCTACCGAGACCCCGTCGGGTCTAACCCATAGTGGTTAAAAGAAAACTCGCGGTTCCACAACTTTGCGGAGCCCTACCGAGACCCCGTCGGATCTAACCCGTAGTGAGCATACACACACACACAATTCTCATGCAATACTACTACGTTAAGATTGTAAGTTCATAAGTGTACTTGCCTCGATTAATAGACGGTGACATGAACGGAAAGGAAGAATCGAACACGACCGCAAGGAACTGGCGGAAACGAACCTAATGATTCGAAGAACACAATCACAACCACAACTAAACGAATACGGAAACAGAATACTCCCGAAACCCCGCCTACGATTCATGTATATTCGTTTAACAACAACAACGAGGGCGGACCACACCCAAACCCTCTCGAATACGCAACAACTACGAAATATACCATGAATCCGTAGGAAAACCAATAATACCAATAAGATTAATCATATTCATCATGAATTAATCTATCATACGGAACGAATCGGACGAAACGTGAAAACCCCCCAATTTACCCAAAACAAGGTTTTAGGAGTTTACCTCGAATTAATGACGAAGAACATGATTAGATGTGGATAATATACTCCAAAAACTCGAAGAAGATAATGGCTCGGAGTTACAAAGCTTCAAATCGCCGGGAATGCCAAGAAAATCACCTAGGAGTCGGATGGGGAGGAGGAGAAATGATAATGGCCGAAATCGGTCAACTCCTGGGTTTATAAACCCAGGCCGCGTTACGTACGTTAGCCTTCACTTGCTAACGTACGTAAGATGTGTTACGTACCTAAGCCATAAGGTCCTTACGTACGTAACCAAAAAGGCAGAAATGCCTGTACCATTCTACACAGGCCATTACGTACGTAACATAAAAAAGCATTACATACGTAATGCTTCTGTCTGAGGAGTACAGGCCGCAACCATTGGCAAGGGAGGAACCGAAACAACGAAAAGCAACGGTGAACAGATCACGAAGGTACAAACGTAAAGGATTCGAGGCGACAAACTTGAATGTTGGAGGAAAACATATTCTCGGCTACCCAAAGGTTCGGAAAAACAACAACAAACGTAGTTATCTCAAAACTTTGGGAAATTACAAAAGGGCCCAAAACATCCGAAATGTACAATACATGACCGAAACATCAAACAAAGCTCACAACACGCGTAATAACATGAGATGGATCCTCGGCAACCCCGAAACGGCGGTTCCGAACGACGATTTACGAGAATACCCAGAATAGCGACGAAAACAACATGAAACACCAAATCGAGTAAAATGAGTCCGAAACAAGCTCGAACGACAAAAAGTCCAATATTAAATATCCTCAAAATGTCAATACGGTTACAAGCAAGTTTCCAAAAACGAAAATACACCAAAATGAGAATATTAAGAGAAAGGAAAAATGCGGATATTACATTAACGAAATAACCCAAGTTCGCTAAATGCCAAAAGGCCATTTTGAAAGTACACACGAGTTGGGAAAAAAAACCGGAAAGCTATTTTAAAATACACACGCAGCGGATAAAAACAAAGTTAAAAAATACACAGTTGCAGCGGAAATAAAACAACCAGAAAGAATACTCAATTCTCCAAAATATTCCACAACCAGTATCAACCGGGAAGCTCATCTCTTCACGACCGCTACTAGCTCGATCTCCGAGTACCTATAAATAAAGCCCACGACGGGGTCAGCCACAATACTCAATAATGATATCGATCACATCATCATAACTACCAATGTAATAACAAAGTAAGAATACTACCAATGTAATCTTACCGTCATAACCTTACCAACCCATAGCAATCCATATCAATTCAATCCTTAACATATTCCATATTTCGCATTCTCAAAATGACAAAATGAACTCAACAACAATCATCTGTACTGTATTCAAATAATACCAAGTATCCTCAAAACATCATCATAGCTCATAAGTGTGGAATGAACCATCTGTGCCAAATCCTATCCGTCCGATTGCACAATCAAATCTCAACCTAGATAAACCAATAGCATACAACATATCTGTAGATCAACTACCACAAAACAATGAATACAAATCCCGAAACATCGACGTACAGTCTGAATGCTCATACGATCAATAACAATGATCAACCAATACATCAACCGAGAATATCATCGACATGATAACTCCAATACGACCAACAAAGGATCAACGATAACCAAGAATACCATCAACATGATAAACTCCGACACGATCAACAAAGGATCAACAATAACCGATAATACCCTCAACAAGGTAAACTCCAAACGATCAACAAAGGATCAACAATAACCGAGAATACCATCAACAAGGTAACTCCAAACAATCAACAAAGGATCAACAATAACCGAGAATACCATCAACAAGGTAAACTCCAAATGATTAACAACAATGGATCTCAAAGGAATAACTCCGACTGTCGAACATACCCCTCGGGCGTATGAACAACCAGTCAAAAATCGTCGAACATATCCAATCATACATGGACTATGAACGACCAAACAATATGGCTCAAAGGCGGACATCACAGTACGCCCGATCCGGAAATGTGTCCGTGCACATGTCCACCCCGTATATGGAATCCAGGATATACGTGGGACATGTACCTAATTATCCTCATGAACTACGTCTCATGTGCACGGTTCAATATGGAAATATCAACACATAACCATAGTGTGCCCAGCTAAAAATACTACACAATAACCAATCGGAATGCATATATGAATCCAGACATGTCACGATGCAACATGACAACGAAACTCAAAGAATCACATATCCAATAAGGATCAAAAGATTCACTGAAGTGAACAACAACAGACTGACAAAGAAAAGTCAACACGACTAATCAATATCCAAAACATCGATCCTGGGGTCATCATCCCCAAATGATTGATCAACACGATCCATGACATCAGTCCTGGAATCAACATCCCTCAATGATTAACCAATACGAATCTCATTATACGAAACCTCAACTTACAACATATACCATAACTCGACATAATAATTATCCACATAACTTAACAAATACTTACATTACCTCAAAGCTGGAGACAATGTCCTTTCCACGAACAGACCTCCCTGAACGAATACACAGTTATACAAATAATCTCAAATAAGGTACCATCCATTCAATACCAATAAACATTTATCCCGATACTCATGTCATCACGATTACTACCCTCGATATCCAACATTCCATATCATATATCAAAGATAACTCCCATCTCTCTCTTCAATCAAACATAATTAAATCATATACAATATGATTTGTCCCAAACCACAGCATGGTAAACAAATCATCATCTCGACAGTTTACATCTATAATAGCATTGCTATATGAATTATAAATAAAATGAAAGCGAAACTATTCATTAAATATTATGAACTGAACAAATATAAACTTGCATCGATACCGATACCGCGAAGCCGTTACCAAAATCCGTTGCCTTTGTTTGCGAGCTCCTCAGCCCCGACTATAAGCAATCTACGAACTCTTCAGCCTCAACCGCAACACAACAATCATAATCCACAATCAAACATCTCAACCTATTGAAGTAATAAATTAACACACATTCAATAATAATCAACAACCGATATAACCATCCAATCAAACTCAACGGTTCAACAATGCCTCGATCGCATACATAAAACCAAATAATCTAACTCAACAAATACGAACTCATATCCACAATACAAGACGTAACTCGATAATCAATATAACCGATCAATAAACCCAACGGTTCCACAATATCTCGATTAAATACAAATCCAACAACCCAAATCAATCAATCATGAAGTCATAACCATAAATCGATTCCACAATCCGAAAATCATATCAATAATCAATTTAAACCAATAATAAGGGTCTAAACATTACCGATTCCAAATTCAATCTTAAATACGAATACAAGTTTCCTCCTTGTAAATTCATAATAAAAACCAATTACCGATTGCCATCATCAATCCGGACGATCCGATTAGTTCAACATTATAGATAGTCATATTCCAAGGGTTCCAAATAACTCATTTTTTCGATTTGAACACTTGTTCAATACGTGTGAACTTCCCAACTTAAAGATGAATAATAATCTCATCAACCTCGGAATCATATTCGTATTCCTATACGAATATTGTACCAAAATACATAACTTAGTTCTAGATATGAATATTCCATATTCATATCCAAAACACCAACACCTCTTAAACACATTCATCATATCAATGATCAATTCATATCGATATTAAGGATTTCATAACATACTCGATTCCAACTTCAATTCCAACTATGAATCAACAAGACTCCTTCTTGTTCATATTCGTAAATTCATAGAAACAAATACCGGTTATTATCATGAATAACCGTATTCCAAAATTAACCGTAAACTTTATAATTATCCGTCTACCTCATACAACTCGATATTATTCCAATTATGTATGGATCAAATGTTCCTATGCCAAGCAAATCTGAATTCATACCTTCAATTCAATCTCATAATCCGGTGATTTCAATAACAGTTGATTCGAGCATGAAGCACGTTTAATCAACATATTCAATTCCGAATTCAAACTTAAATTCAACATGGTATGCTTACCCCTTGTTCATATATATCAATCTTATGCCAAACTACACTTAGGATCCTTCGACTCATATGAACACATATCCTCAAAGAAAGATAATATTCTTGTCAAATTCATAATCACGATTCGTATATCATCAAGACCATACGAAAGATCAAATCACCATTCACATAACTTGTCCCTTAACAACCATAATCATCATCACTTATCCTAAATATCAACATTCCATATTCATATCTAAAACATAAACACTTGAAACATACACTCATCATAATTATCATCTTCTTCGAATACACCTCATATATCATCAAGAAGTACAACAATAATACCATAACCATCATAGTCAAGACATAAACCATCGTATCCTTCAACATATATTTCATATAGTCTCAGGAATCGTAACAACAAGATCATAATCATATTCATACGAGTCATTTATCAATAATAACATCAAAATCCGAATTCAAGGAGAGGATTATCCAACATACCTCTTAGAAGATGAAATACACAAGCAAACACTTCAAGAATCAACGATAGCTCCATATCTCAAGCTCCAATCCCATGTTTCCAAGCTCATAATCGACTTAGAAGAGCTTAAACTCCCTCTCTCAGTGTTGAAGGCGAAAAAACGAAGTGGAGTCCTGAAGAAAATGAAATGACAGGCATCCACTTATATAAACTTCCAACTCGTTACGTACGTAACATTCCACAGTTAACGTACGTAACACCCTCTTACGTACGCTATCTGACCTTGGTAGCGTACGTAATGACAGTCCAGAGGTCACTGACTCATATTGTTCCAAGCCTTACGTACGTAATCCTTACTCCGTAGCGAATGTAATACGTACGTTGACTTCCTACAGTAAAAGCTCATATTACGTACGTAATACACCCTGCATAGCGTACATAATACGTAGTTGACTTGCCCATACACGTTCTCTGCCGAAAGCTGCCGACCACGGGTCCCACCTGTCGGCCATATGTCCGATTCCTCTTATTACGTACGTAATGCCTTAGCCATAACGAACGTAACACTAGCAACTTAGCGTACGTAAGTCCTTAAGCTTAGCATACGTTAAGGGCTATATACTTGGCCAAATCCAACTGCTCCGGTCCATCTCGACATACTAGATACGTATACACACATACTGAATACATATACTGAATCCAATTGTAGTACTACTGTATTTATTTCATATTTTATATATGGATCTATATTTTTATTAAATGCCTAATTCGTAAACTGTCCGTAATAAAATCAAAGCTTTGCTTATTTGTTAAAATAAATTTTAATGATAGGAATTAATCATATATGGGCTGCTCATCTCCTCTAATATCTTCTCCACATACGCGCATTTTACATCCCTCTTTCGTTATCTACCTACTCTTGTCTTCTTATTTGTTATTTAAAATTTTCATGTGCTTAATTATACAACACAGAAATCGTATTGTCAACCTACCAACCCAATACTCAACAATAACATATAATAATACTATATTTTCTCTCATCTTAATCAAACTACATATAAGATTCTCCACGTTGAATACAGCCTGGATAACACAAACAACAAAACTCCATTTCTTATCAAATACAGCAGACCACCACATCATTTTTTCCATAATCCAACTGGACGAATCCTTCATCTAAATCATAGAGACCAGTTTGCAAACTCAGATGAAAACTTAACTTCATCAACAGTAGGAATCAGCAGAGATGTATTTAATTCATTCTATACATAGATTGTTCAATCGCCGTAAAGTCTAATCGGACTTGATGTGGTCCAGCACCAGCATAGGACCTCCGAATGCGACTGCGGGAACAAGCAAACTACAGCTCGGCTTGTCGGCAAAATCAAGAACTGGATAAACCAGAAGCCCTAGTCACCGTCAGATTACTTTCTCCAGACGAGAACCACGACCGTTGGATCGATGACCACCATAGCTGCCGCCTACCACTGTTCGGAGCCGCTCGCCACCTCCGTCCTGACTGGATTTCCGCGGCCGTACTATTCATCTCGACCTCCACCGTGACCGACCGCCGCTGTTTTGTACTAGAGCTGATTCGCCTCCGGACATTACTCTGGAACAAATCGGAATCATAGACCAAGTTGTGTCATCCATATACCGCCGCTGTCGAGCGCTTTCCCCGGTGGAACCAATCGAGATTGGTCGCCGTCGTACACTTTAGTTCCGAATTGCCATCCGTCATTGCCTCTCTCGCTGTCGCTGCTGGGGAGTTATGTGTGTTTCGGAAGAGAGAGGGAGTCAGTCGGGATAGATAAGATCAGAGAAAAGGACTGAAGAAAGAAATAGTAAGAGGGGCAGCGGGCAAGATGAAGGTAGATAAGGAGAGTGAAAGAGAGTAAGAGAAGAGGAAGGAGAGAGGTAGGTGAGAAGAAAGAGAGGGCGGCGGGAGATGAGAATTATGGGATAGATGCAGATCGGTACTATTAATTAAAAAAATGGATTATTAGGGTTTGGGTCAATATGGAATTTGGATTGGGTTTTACTTGGGCCAAATATATTTTTGGGTTGATTTATATATGGCCATGTATTTAATTGGATTGGATTTTTATTAGTGGATTCAATATATTACGTGGATATTAACTGGAGGAGATTTGGATATTTATCATTTAACTTGATCTGGGATTTTGATCGATTGAAGAGCCCATTGGTTTCTGGATTAGCAGACGAATCTTGAATAAATTCACTTACCTTCGATTTTGACCCGATTCAAGGTATGACCTGTTAATAAATTATTATCTAGTGATACTTAATCGAGTTATTGGAATCAAGTAAATTAATGATAGTATTTTGATTAATTAATAGTGTATTAGGATATTATTATTGGACGTACTTTGGGGACCATTGAGTGCGTGAGCTATCCCGCGATTATTTGGTGTTGTTCATTCGATCGCCGCTCGTTCGTTTTGTGGAGGACGCTTTGATCGTGCAGGAGCATCTTACGTATTGGGTATTGAGGCAAGTGAATTCTTGCCTGGTTATGATGATAATATGTCTTATATATGTTATATATATTTACGTTCATTTATGCTTTATGAATTTCGATTCATGATGATGTTATTATTGATCTTGTCGATCATCCATTGAGGAACGTTGGTTCCGAGTCTTATTTATACCCTCGTTGCATTTTGGTGAGTTGATTTGATCTTCGTTGGATTCGTATTTCCTTCGTTGAGTCGTTTGGTCCCTTGTTGGGAATTTTTAAGTCATTATTGAATTTCGATGTCACTTTTGTTATCTCGTGGCATTCTGGGTCACACTGGCGTGCCGGTTGGTATGTGTAGGATTTTCATGTCGGGCACATATAAGGTCGTGTGTTGGTAGTTGACCTCACATTGGACTGTGCACACGAGACGGTTACTTCGTGAGATTGATTAGGTACAAGACCACACGTGTATTCGATCGATACTCGTTGGTGGCTTGTGCACGGACACATTTCCATCCCAAGCGTAGTGTGGTGCCATCCTTTGAGCCGTAACTGTTAGTTGATTCATACAACATGTTTGATTGTGTATGGTTTCAACAGGATTGGGTTATTATCTGGCTGATTCACATTTGATCGCATGTGGTCGACGATTTGAGATTATGATCGAACTTGTGGTTTATACAGCATGTATGATTGCGTATATTCCGGTTTTAGATGATGATTTGTTAATTCACATAGCATGTGTGATCATGTATGTTCGACATATTGAGATTTATTATCTTGTGTAACTGACCCAGTGGTTTTGGGCGAAATATGTTGTTTTATCATATTTTAGGTCGCGGGAAGGCTAAGACACAGGAAAGACAATGTGACGATGAAGAGTCTCAAGGATACTAGTCAAGGGCCCGAGTCTTCTTGTTTCCGGATGTATTTCTTTTCAGTTCCGCTGCATTTTTATTCTCTCGTATTTGTATTGTATCGGTATACCTATCTTCATATAGAGTATACCTGTGTTATGTTGATCCTGGCCTGTTGGCGCATGTTAGCCAGAATATATGTATAAACTCCTCATCGGAGTATTTGGCAAACATAATGTGATTCGGTACTGCAGTTATGTTATGTCAATTATTGTACTGTATTTTGCCTGGTGGGTCCCAGTTGGGGATTCACGGCACTGTAATAGCCGCCGGGTTTGGGTTGGTACAGAATATGGTATCGAAGCGCGTGGTTTTTGAGTACTACGTATCTGAATCGTTTCTCCTTGTAAAGTCGTCATTGATTGGACTAGTATCAAGAGATCTTCGCATCATGTGTGACCTGTGCCAATGCCGAGCCCCACCTATGAAGTATGGTATGTGATTTTGTGCCATAATTTAATTATTGGCAATATGAATTGATGAGTTTGTCGGAGTTTATCATGGTATTGATATTCTCGATCGACTTTGTTAGAGTTATCATTGTGATGCTATTCTCGACTGATTTTATTGGAGTTTATCATTTTGTTGATATTCTTGGATTTCATTTTTGGAGTTTATCATTTTATTGATATTTTCATATTTTATTGGAGGTTATCATTTTATTGATATTCTCGTATTTTATTGGACTTTATCATTTTATTTGATATTCGCGGATTTTATTTTTGGAGTTCATCATTTATTGATGTTTTTGGATTTTATTAGAGTTTATCTTTTGATATTCTCAAATCTTGTTGTTGAAGTTTATTGGTTTATTGATCCTCCGAATTAAACTTTTAGCTTTATATTCGTTCTGACTTTATGTCAAGATACAAGACATTAAAATGGTGTTGAGAATTCTGAATCACATTGACTTTTTTATGATAGAAATACTGTGGAAAACAACTGCAATGAAGATACAAACTTATAATGATAGATTCACGAATAAACCTCACAGAGAGAGTGCTAGATCCAAAGCACGTTTCCGACTCGTGCTAGCATCAGTGCGTACGATGCAAATTGCACTTAGATCAGGTTCAGGTGTATATGCGAGGAATTTATTGATCAATTCCTCAGGTGTTGTTGCACAAAGAAGGAGTCTTCGTGACAGTGGAGATGCAAAACCTTTTTCCACTAGAGAATCCAGGAAAGCGAGGAGGCCATCAAAGAATCCGTCGACGTTGAGTATCCCCACCGGCTTTTGGTGGATGTTCATCTGTGCCCACGAGAGCATCTGGAATAGATCCTCCAGCGTATCAAAACCTACTGGAAGGACGACGAACGCATCAGCATTATCACCCATGCTAATAATCCGGTCATGCATGGATAACACTCTAAGTTCATTCCCATAAGTCGGGCCAACAAGTGGTGAATCTGCCAAGGGTTTCAATATTACCCCTAAGATTTTTGCATCACCCATCGAAGCAGAGGCTGCCATACGACCCTTTAAACCTATGTCTCCTCCTCCGTATATTATACTGATTTTTCTTGCGGCCAACACTTCTCCGAAATTTTCAGATGCTTTTCGGAAGCGGACATCTTTCCCAAGAGTGGCTCCGGCAAAGACACAGATGGATTGGATGTTATATCAAGGTGATGATGCCATTGATTTCTCGATGAAAGTTATATTTAAGGGAGGTATGTGATAATGAGAATGAGAATAGAGAAAGAACTTGAATGAGTTGAATACGATTAATTTCCCACTGATGCGACTATTTATAGTGGAAAGGCAGCGTGAATCAAGGCAAGTGGAATTACGAATTACGAGAAAAGATTTTAAAAATCTATAAAATGACACTTGCTCGTGTAGTCACAGTAAAACGTCATTATCAGTGACATATATCAGTTTTGGCGGGATACGGAATAGGCAACGAACTGCCTTTGTTCTATGTCCTTAAAAAAATTCATAGTGGATGAATTATTTATGCAGAGTACACGACGTCCAAAGTTGAGAGAATATGAACGTAGATAGTGTGATATAATATTATTATATTAGTTCAGATTTTCGGAAAGGGGAATTTTTGTACTTTGATTAAACAAAGTGTTGGAAATTTGAACTAAAAGGTATCACTGGCCTTTCAAATAAAAGAAGGAAAAATATTGATTGAACTCTCAAGAAAATGTATTATTTTGAGAAAAGCTAAAGTCCGCAGTATATTATTTTAAAGCAAATAATTGAAGTATTTAAAATTCTTGTATGGTATTACGATCAGAAATATATTTAAGACAAATTTATTTTTCAAGTAAGTGTTTATAATAATTTCTAAAGGAAGTTATTTCCGAAAGGTAATGGCAGTTCAGTTAAAAAATAAATGATATCATAATTCTTATTGTGTAATTTTGAAACCTTGGAAAAATAAGAATTTTAAATGAATATTTTCTTGTGGAACTAATCTTCAAACTTCTTTTCGGACGACCTATTATTTTGAGTCATAGATTATAAATATTTTATAACATATGTGTCGATATCTTAATTACGTTATTCTATTTTTGAGGCATTTATACGTATTGATTAAGAAACTTGATAATTGAGAATTTATAATTTAACGGGTACTAGTGAAAACCAAGAAAAGTATATATAGATACTACATATGCGTTGTTTGAGTTACGAGTTAATGCGAGCATGACAATATTGGATAATATGGTTTGAGATGATTGATGATTACTGTGATATCGTGATGATATTTAGTATATGATAAATATTTGAGAATAAAAATATTTTGACTGAAAAGTTTTTAGAATGTATATGATATTTATTGATATATATTATTAAGCCGATGTAATGTAAGATGTCAGATGGTATTCTCTGATGTCTTTGGATAATTGTTGGTGCGATATGGCGGTGGTCAATGTCTAGTCCCCGATGAATTATTTGGCGAAGGTTATAGGAACTATCTGGGCCATGTTTGGACGTATGATCAGAGCGTGCTTATCAAGCGAATAATTGGCTAAGTCACAAGGATATTACTTATATTATGGATAGTTCACTGCTTAGGTCATTGAGAATAACTATACAGATTTAACGGAGTAATTTTGAATGCTCAGTAATTTTACACATCCGGATGATATAATTACCTAGTGATATCCACATTGGCTTATTATTATTGTATTGAGTCGGCTGTTGGATCAATCGATGAAATGATTAAATATTAATTATCTTACAGATCGAAGTTACACCTCTTGTGAGAGTCAGGTGGTAATGGTAAAAGTGCAGAAAGATTACATGGTGAACAGAGTCTGATATTAGGGGTTGGTACTCTAGTCGTTCTATTTTAAGTTTTGGGATGAAACTTATTTTAAGCGGGATAGTATGTAATACTACTGTATTTATTTCATATTTTATATATGGATCTATATTTTCATTAAATGCCTAATTCGTAAATTGTCCGTAATAAAATCAAAGCTTTGCTTATTTGTTAAAATAAATTTTAATGATAGGAATTAATCATATATGGGCTGCACAGCTCCTCTAATATCTTGTCCACATACGTGCATTTCATATCCCTCTTTCGTTATCTACCTACTATTGTCTTCTTATTTGTTATTTAAAATTTTCATGTGCTTAATTATACAACACAGAAATCGTATTGTCAACCTACCAACCCAATACTCAACAATAACATATAATAGTACTATATTGTCTCTCATCTTAATCAAACTACAGATAAGATTCTCCATGTTGAATACAACCTAGATAACACAAACAACAAAACTCCATTTTCTTATCAAATACAGCAGACCACCACATCATTTTTTCCATAATCCAACTGGCCAAATCCTTCATCTAAATCATAGAGACCAGTTTGCAAACTCAGATGAAAACTTAACTTCATCAACAGTAGGAATCAACAGAAATGTATTCAATTCATTCTATACATAGATTGTTCAATCGCCGGTGAGTCGAATCGGACTTGAAGTGGTCCAGCACCAGCATAGGACCTCCAAATGCGACTTCGGGAACAAGCAAACTACAGCTCGGCTTGTCGGCAAAATCAAGAACTGGATAAACCAGAAGCCCTAGTCACTGTCAGATTACTTTCTCCATGTAACACCCCCAATCCGCTCAGGGATATTACACGCCGTAGACCCTTTCCTCAAGGATCTACCAGGCTGGTAACAATATAGAACAACTCAACAATGCCTTTAAGGCTAAAATGACTCAGTAGACCGATTTGGTCTTTCAATAAATACATACAACTCAATTACAATACATGCCCACGCAGGGGTCGAATACAACACGCTCCGCATAACGGAAAAGAATACTGCAATGAAATAAAATACAACTAAGCCGAAGACATCATACGGATCCTCATGTGATTAGTATCGTTCATCTTTCATCATCCTTCGTGCCGACCCTGTGTTATGCTCCAAAACCTGAATGCAAAAATAGACATCCACCCCCAGAATACTCGGGGGTTAGCAAAACTCCACTATTTTGCTAGTGCAAGTACAAAGTGCAAATACGAGCCATACAATTCACATTTCACGAATAACAATAACCAGGAATCCTTAAAAATCCAAACGTGACGAAAAGTACTTCCCGAGGCAAGAGTTTGGTAAAACATTCTAAAACCGAAAGGTCACAAATCAAGGGAAAACAATTTATAAAACAGTTTGAATTGCCATCGAGAGTTTTAATAGAAAACAATTTAGGATTATCACATCCTACTTT
The DNA here is from genome assembly GCA_033398695.1 of Orobanche coerulescens. NCBI lineage: Eukaryota > Viridiplantae > Streptophyta > Magnoliopsida > Lamiales > Orobanchaceae > Orobanche > Orobanche coerulescens. Next base: position 198,884,814 of record CM065803.1, on the reverse strand, counting down.
TCAAAATCCAAAAGACAAAAGGGGTCACCGCCCCAAAGGTTTACTTTCCGTAAAATGACTTTTACAAAACCATTGGGATTTTAGCCCCAAATCTCATCAACTCACAGTACACAAGAACGACCACAAGGTTCGTCTTCCAACGTCAAAATCCACAATTAAAGGATTTAACACAAACAACAAAATACTCTAGAGCCATCCTAGCCAAGTAGGCCAAACGAACAACTTACCTCTTACACACTTAGTCAATGCATGCAATCATGAAAACCGTTCAAAAGCACTCATTTCCGGAAATGCCATAAATAAGTCACATTTGTAAAATGCACCACAATTAACCGTCGATCCACGTCTCTGTGGACCCCTACCGAGACCCCGTCGGATCTAACCCGTAGTGGTTAAAAGCAAGCTCGTCGATCCACGTCTCTGTGGATCCCTACCGAGACCCCGTCGGATCTAACCCGTAGTGAGCATACACACACACACACACACATTACTCACGCAAAACTAACATGCTAAGAATGTAAGTTCATTAAGAATACTCCACTAGAGATGGCCATTAACTCGACACCATTATCAAACTCTTCAAAACACAATAACAAGATTAAATACGGAATACACGATTCCATAACTTTAAATAATAGGAGTATCATCATCAAATCCTTCAACGTTCAAAATAATCAAATCATAATCAATTCCCAAAACACGCCGTTCACAAAACACACACGCATTTTGAAAGAAAGCCTTTAACGAGGCCAAACCGAAATCTTTTGAAACTTCATTTCAAACAACCAAATAAACACACCAAGACGATCACGATCATCATATCCATAAAATAAGAAAAGTATGGGCAAGGTACTTGCCTCGAATAAGAATAACGCGAAGAATCGACCGAAGTAGGTTGACACGAACCGCCTACGAACCCGCCGACTCCACCGATCGCCAACTCGCGTTCATAAACTACGAAGGACAATAACAACGATGAAATGAATTCCATAACACGACTCAAAGCCGTTGAATTCAAAGAACGAACGATGAATGTTCAAGCGTTTCCCCCAAAACGGCCAAGAACACGATTCGTCCCGACAAAACACGAAAACGGAATTCCAAGTTGAAAATGGATATACAATCCATAGAATATGTTTAACAACATCATTTAACCATAATCGATCCATCAAAAATTGATGAAAAACGAGATCGAGGACAAATCCCCCAAAAAGTCAATTCGAAGGAAATCAAGAAATATACTTCGATTCGACGAAGAACAATAGATTAAATGATGTTAACACAATAATACTACCAAGATTAATCATACCCATCATGAATTAATCAATAATACGGAACAAATCGGACAAAAACGCAAAAACCCCCAAATTCACGAAATTAGGGTTCTAAGGAAGATTACCTTGATTCGCTGGATCAAAGGATGATAACGGATGATTTATTGATGATATGAACTCAAGAACTTCATGGATTTGTTGTTAAACAACATGGCTCCATGGTAAGATCACCCCCAGCCGCGGAAGAGAAGGAGAAGAAGGAGAAAAATGGCCAAAAACCCGTGTGCAGGGCCATAAATAGGTTGCACAGTGTGCCGCGGCACAGGCCCAAAAATGGCTCCCAGTGGTCGGCAGTGTGCCGCGGCTCGGCCGGAGTGTGCCGCGGCACCCGGTACAGTCGGTTTGGCCGAAAAATGCCACAGAGTGTGCCGCGGCCCGGCCCGCCTGTGCCGCGGCCCACGAACTGCTCGGCCCGCAGCGGCCGAGCACTACCGGGCCGTGACTCGGCAAGACTGCCTGGGCCTGATTGCCGGCCATGTCGGTACCGGGCCAACTCCGACGGCCCGAACGACCCCGAAACCCGAACCTGAATACGAATCGATGATACGGTTACGACGTACTCGCAAAGACGAATCTAAGAGCTAAGAGAACACACAATTCCGACCACCCGAAGGCTCGGAATTCGACAACGGAAGTAATTACCCAAAACTTTGGGAAATTACGAAAATGGCCCAAAACGTCCGAAAATCACGATACGCGATCGAAACACCAAACCAAAGCTTGAATCAAGAATAATAACATTAAATGAACTTACGAGAAACTCGAAACAACAGTTTCGGACGAGATTCGCAAGAATCGAACTCAAGTGCGGAAAACTCGCTAAAAAGCTCGGAACTCAGCAAAACGATACCGAAACGAACTCGGATGACAAAAAGTGCAGAATTAATCATTCTCAGAATGACGAAACGGTCATGAGCGAGTCGTCAAAACGGACTTCCGCCGAAAAAAAGAAAATTACCGAAATTCGAAATTGCGGATATTACACTCTACCCTCCTTAAAAGAAGTTTCGTCCCGAAACTTAAAATAAGTAGGGAGAAGCAATATCCCCTGCCAGGAAAACTCGATGAGATACGCAAAAACCAAAAACTCACGCCCAACGGCGAAACGCTGCTAGAAACGCAAAGAGACATACGACGTGAAAACACGCTCCACGACGACCAACACAACGTCGCCGTTAGGAATATAATAAAACCAACAAATGACAAGAATCGTCAAATGGATAATATAGTCAAGTCAATTATCCGAACAATCACAAAACACGACGAACGAAAATCAATATGATCGACCACCCCAACGGTACATCAATCAAAACGCGAGCCAATCGCTGAAGAAATACAGAATTCCACCGCCCAAGGGTTGGAAGATCGAAAACGAGACTAATTTCCCGAACATAAGGAAATTAGGAAGGAGTCTGAACGCTCAACAATCACGAAACGAGATCAACAAAAACCGAACAATCAAACGATCGAACCACAACGATCGAGACAACAAAAATCGAACACTCATGTTCGAATCACGAAGAACAATAAAATTCAAACAACAACTCCAAACTTCACATCTCGACTCGAGACAATATATGATCCGGTGAAAACAACAAGATGTGCATTCACATAAGATCCACAAGAAAGGGAATAGCAATTGAAAAAAATCACAACGACAAACGAGTTATTCCGAAACAATACCACACTCGTTCGATCAACAAAAGCAAGGGGCAGGACAAGCTCAGAAAATGTCAACGAACATAAACGAGTCGACAGAGTCGAAAATACAGAAGTTCCCAATCCGATCCACTTCGAATAAAAGAACTAGTAGAACCAAAAGATATTACTTCCGAACAAGGTTCACAAGAATCGAACCGAACTCGGAAAAGTCACAGCGATAACCAGATCGACCCAAAGCAAGATCACAGCTCGTTCGAATGATGAACCCGAAATACAAAACAAGTTCAGACAGTATCAACGAATACGAGCGAGTCGAAAGAATGGAGAAAGAGAATATACAGAAGTCAAAATAGTACGGGTATTACCTCCGACCTCATCCACGAAATTCACAAAAACAGGAGCAAGGTAACAAGACATTAAACAACCGACACATAACGGAACGATCACCGATGCACACGGACATACCAACCCAAGCTCTAACAGCTCGCACATGCGCGACAATGCAGAAATCACCACGAGGCGACAATATTCAACACCAACATCCCGCCTCTCACAAGGGGCTAACACAACAAATGTGTGGAAAACGACTCAACGCTCACACCGCCAATTCGGTCATACTCGGGAGCAAACATCAAAATGACAACGCGAACATCATACATACATACCCATCCCTCAAACGGGAATGGATAGGTTTTAAAAATGAAAACCTCATTTTGAAAATAATTTAGAAGAACACCGGTTGATCTTGAGTATCACCTTTCAAAAAGTACAAACGTGAAACGTTGTTATCGAGACTTTGAAAACCATCATGCATTTGGTAAAAATGAGGACATCTTCTTTTAGCGAAAGACTTTCAGAAATATTCGACCATCGGGTCTAAGTATAAGTGTTTCTAAACATCGAAAATATCTGAAAATACTTTTGGTCCTCAATTGGAAATTTTTTTGAAATATATTGCGGCACGAGAAATCACCTTGAAAACGCCGCAAGAAAATAATTCGTTTTAAAAGTACGTCTCGAAATTTAATTTTCTAAGATACTCAAGGTTTTCAAAAATCCAATAGGCCAGAATGCCCAAAACTCACACATATCGACGTTCACTAAAAAAACTCCTAGTACACGCATCAAAACGTTTAAAACCAAGACAATACATGTCTTTAAACAGAAATAAACGATAAAATACCACATTCAGAACAAAACCACTGACCCCATTCGAGGCCTCTAAGGACCCTCCCGCACTGGCTAGTGAACAAGTCGAACGCGTATAAGCACAAAGCCTCCACAAGAGAACTTGTAAAACGTGCAAATTGATTCAAAAATCATCAGCAACGGACAAAAACAACAATAAAAAGGCATCACAAGCGACGACACTCCTCGTATAAATCAAATACGAGAGTCGACTAAATACATATCGTGAAATCAAAATCCACATAAGGATTCCATCACTTAACAAATAATCATAAAAATAGCTCGTGTCACACGAGGCACAACACAAAGAAGGGAGACTTACTTCCACAGGTCGCACGAAGATGATGATCGCCCCACGATACTAATCACGACCAACAAACTCAAACGACGCGTCGCGACACGACTCAGTCAGATAAAATCCGACGAAACAAGACTCAAACAACACGACTTGACCCGACAGCCTAGGTTTCCTCAACCTAAGCTCCGATACCATTTATGTAACACCCCCAATCCGCTCAGGGATATTACACGCCGTAGACCCTTTCCTCAAGGATCGACCAGGCTGGTAACAACATAGAACAACTCAACAATGCCTTTAAGGCTAAAATGACTCAATAGACCGATTTGGTCTTTCAATAAATACATACAACTCAATTACAATACATGCCCACGCAGGGGTCGAATACAACACGCTCCCGTACAACGGGAAAAGAATACTGCAGCGGAAATAAAATACAACTAAGCCGAAGACATCATACGGATCCTCATGTGATTAGTATCGTTCATCTTTCATCATCCTTCGTGCCGACTTCGTGTTATGCTCCAAAACCCGAATGCAAAATAGACATCCACCCCCGAATACTGGGGTTAGCAAACTCCACTGTTTTGCTAGTGCAAGTACAAAGTGCAAATACGAGCCATACAATTCACATTTCACGAATAACAATAACCAGGAATCCTTAAAAATCCAAACGTGACGAAAAGTACTTCCCGAGGCAACAGTTTGGTAAAACATTCTAAAACCGAAAGGTCACAAATCAAGGGAAAACAATTTATAAAACAGTTTGAATTGCCATCGAGAGTTTTAATAGAAAACAATTTAGGATTATCACATCCTACTGTTCAAAATCCAAAAGACAAAAGGGGTCACCGCCTAAAGGTTTACTTTCCGTAAAATGACTTTTACAAAACCATTGGGATTTTAGCCTCAAATCTCATCAACTCACAGTACACAAGAACGACCACAAGGTTCGTCTTCCAACGTCAAAATCCACAATTAAAGGATTTAACACAAACAACAAAATACTCTAGAGCCATCCTAGCCAAGTAGGCCAAACGAACAACTTACCTCTTACACACTTAGTCAATGCATGCAATCATGAAAACCGTTCAAAAGCACTCATTTCCTAAATGCCATAAATAAGTCACATTTGTAAAATGCACCACAATTAACCGTCGATCCACGTCTCTGTGGACCCCTATCGAGACCCCGTCGGATCTAACCCGTAGTGGTTAAAAGCAAGCTCATCGATCCACGTCTCTGTGGACCCCTACCGAGACCCCGTCGGATCTAACCCGTAGTGAGCATACACACATACACATTACTCATGCAAAACTAACATGCTAAGAATGTAAGTTCATTAAGAATACTCACTAGAGATGGCCATTAACTCGACACCATTATCAAACTCTTCAAAACACAATAACAAGATTAAATACGGAATACACGATTCCATAACTTTAAACAATAGGAGTATCATCATCAAATCCTTCAACGTTCAAAATAATCAAATCATAATCAATTCCCAAAACACGCCGTTCACAAAACACACACGCATTTTGAAAGAAAGCCTTTAACGATCACGATCATCATATCCATAAAATAAGAAAAGTATGGGCAAGGTACTTGCCTCGAATAAGAATAACGCGAAGAATCGACCGAAGTAGGTTGACACGAACTGCCTACGAACCCGCCGACTCCACCGATCGCCAACTCGCGTTCATAAACTACGAAGGACAATATCAACGATGAAATGAATTCCATAACACGACTCAAAGCCGTTGAATTCAAAGAACGAACGACGAATGTTCAAGCGTTTCTCCCAAAACGGCCAAGAACACGATTCGTCCCGACAAAACACGAAAACGGAATTCCAAGTGGAAATATGGATATACAATCTATAGAATATGTTTAACAACATCATTTAACCATAATCGATCCATCAAAAACGGATGAAAAACGAGATCGAGGACAAATCCCCCAAAAAGTCAATTCGAAGGAAATCAAGAAATATACTTCGATTCGACGAAGAACAATGGATTAAATGATGTTAAACACAATAATACTACCAAGATTAATCATACCCATCATGAATTAATCAATAATACGAAACGAATCGTACAAAAACGCAAAAACCCCCAAATTCACGAGATTAGGGTTCTAAGGAAGATTACCTTGATTCGCTGGATCAAAGGATGATAACGGATGATTTATTGATGATATGAACTCAAGAACTTCATGGATTTGTTGTTAAACAACATGGCTCCATGGTAAGATCACCCCCAGCCGCGGAAGAGAATGAGAAGAAGGAGAAAAATGGCCAAAAACCCGTGTGCAGGGCCATAAATAGCACAGGTGTCTGCATGGCCCACGGAGTGTGCCGCAAGACAGCCCAAAAATGGCTCCCAGTGGTCAGCGGTGCAGCGGCTCGGCAGCGCAGCCGCGGCACCCGCAGACACTGGTTTGGCGAAAAATGCCACAGAGTGTGCCGCGGCCGTGCCGCATGTGCCGCGCCCCACGCAGACGGCTTTCGCCGGAAGCCGCCGAGCACTACCGGCCGTGACTCGTCCGAAGCTGCCGAGCACTACCGGCCGTGACTCGACCGGCCTGGGCCTGATTGCCCGACCATGTCAGCCGGCCAACTCCGACGGCCCGAACGACCCGAAACCCGAACTCGAATACGAATCGATGATACTGATTTACGACGTACTCGCAAAGACGAATCTAAGAGCTAAGAGAACACACAATTCCGACCACCCGAAGGCTCGGAATTCGACAACGGAAGTAATTACCCAAAACTTTGGGAAATTACGAAAATGGCCCAAAACGTCCGAAAATCACGATACGCGATCGAAACACAAAATCAAAGCTTGAAACAAGAATAATAACATTAAATGAACTTACGAGAAACTCGAAACAACAGTTTCGGACGAGATTCGCAAGAATCGAACTCAAGTGCGGAAAAGTCGCTAAAAAGCTCGGAACTCAGCAAAACGATACCGAAACGAACTCGGATGACAAAAAGTGCAGAATTAATCATTCTCAGAATGACGAAAAGGTCATGAGAGAGTCGTCAAAACGGACTTCCGCCGAAAAAAAGAAAATTACCGAAATTCGAAATTGCGGATATTACACTCTACCCTCCTTAAAAGAAGTTTCGTCCCGAAACTTAAAATAAGTAGGGAGAAGCAATATCCCCTGCCAGGAAAACTCGACGAGATACGCAAAAACCAAAAACTCGCGCCCGACGGCGAAACGCTGCAAGAAACGCAAAGAGACATACGACGTGAAAACACGCTCCACGACGACCAACACAACGTCGCCGTTAGGAATATAATAAAACCAACAAATGACAAGAATCGTCAAATGGATAATATAGTCAAGTCAATTATCCGAACAATCACAAAACACGACGAACGAAAATCAATATGATCGACCACCCCAACGGTACATCAATCAAAACGCGAGCCAATCGCTGAAGAAATACAGAATTCCACCGCCCAAGGGTTGGAAGATCGAAAACGAGACTAATTTCCCGAACATAAGGAAATTAGGAAGGAGTCTGAACGCTCAACAATCACGAAACGAGATCAACAAAAACCGAACAATCAAACGATCGAACCACAACGATCGAGACAACAAAAATCGAACACTCATGTTCGAATCACGAAGAACAATAAAATTCAAACAACTCCTCCAAACTTCACATCTCAACTCGAGACAATATATGATCCGGTGAAAACAACAAGATGTGCATTCACATAAGATCCACAGGAAAGGGAATAGCAATTGAAAAAAATCACAACGACAAACGAGTTATTCCGAAACAATACCACACTCGTTCGATCAACAAAAGCAAGGGGCAGGACAAGCTCAGAAAATGTCAACGAACATAAACGAGTCGACAGAGTCGAAAATACAGAAGTTCACAATCCGATCCACTTCGAATAAAAGAACTAGTAGAACCAAAAGATATTACTTCCGAACAAGGTTCACAAGAATCGAACCGAACTCGGAAAAGTCACAGCGATAACCAGATCGACCCAAAGCAAGATCACACTGCTCGAATGATGAACCCGAAATACAAAACAAGTTCAGACAGTATCAATGAATACGAGCGAGTCGAAAGAATGGAGAAAGAGAAAATACAGAAGTCAAAATAGTACGGGTATTACCTCCGACCTCATCCACGAAATTCACAAAAACAGGAGCAAGGTAACAAGACATTAAACAACCGACACATAACGGAACGATCACCGATGCACACGGACATACCAACCCAAGCTCTAACAGCTCGCACATGCGCGACAATGCAGAAATCACCATGAGGCGACAATATTCAACACCAACATCCCGCCTCTCACAAGGGGCTAACACAACAAATGTGTGGAAAACGACTCAACGCTCACACCTCCAATTCGGTCATACTCGGGAGCAAACATCAAAATGACAACGCGAACATCATACATACATACCCAGCCCTCAAACGGGAATGGATAGGTTTTAAAAACGAAAACCTCATTTTGAAAATAATTTAGAAGAACACCGGTTGATCTTGAGTATCACCTTTCAAAAAGTACAAACGTGAAACGTTGTTATCGAGACTTTGAAAACCATCATGCATTTGGTAAAAATGAGGACATCTTCTTTTAGCGAAAGACTTTCAGAAATATTCGACCCTCGGGTCTAAGTATAAGTGTTTCTAAACATCGAAAATATCTGAAAATACTTTTGGTCCTCAATTGGAAATTTTTTTGAAATATATTGCGGCACGAGAAAGCACCTTGAAAACGCCGCAAGAAAATAATTCGTTTTAAAAGTACGTCTCGAAATTTAATTTTCTAAGATACTCAAGGTTTTCAAAAATCCAATAGGCCAGAATGCCCAAAACTCACACATATCGACGTTCACTAAAACAACTCCTAGTACACGCATCAAAACGTATAAACCAAGACAATACATGTCTTTAAACAGAAATAAACGATAAAATACCACATTCAGAACAAAACCACTGACCCCATTCGAGGCCTCTAAGGACCCTCCCGCACTGGCTAGTGAACAAGTCGAACGCGTATAAGCACAAAGCCTCCACAAGAGAACTTGTAAAACGTGCAAATTGATTCAAAAATCATCAGCAACGGACAAAAACAACAATAAAAAGGCATCACAAGCGACGACACTCCTCGTATAAATCAAATACGAGAGTCGACTAAATACATATCGTGAAATCAAAATCCACATAAGGATTCCATCACTTAACAAATAATCATAAAAATAGCTCGTGTCACACGAGGCACAACACAAAGAAGGGAGACTTACTTCCACAGGTCGCACGAAGATGATGATCGCCCCACGATACTAATCACGACCAACAAACTCAAACGACGCGTCGCGACACGACTCAGTCAGATAAAATCCGACGAAACAAGACTCAAACAACACGACTTGACCCGACAGCCTAGGTTTCCTCAACCTATGCTCCGATACCATTTATGTAACACCCCCAATCCGCTCAGGGATATTACACGCCGTAGACCCTTTCCTCAAGGATCGACCAGGCTGGTAACAACATAGAACAACTCAACAATGCCTTTAAGGCTAAAATGACTCAGTAGACCGATTTGGTCTTTCAATAAATACATACAACTCAATTACAATACATGCCCACGCAGGGGTCGAATACAACACGCTCCCGTACAACGGGAAAAGAATACTGCAGCGGAAATAAAATACAACTAAGCCGAAGACATCATACGGATCCTCATGTGATTAGTATCGTTCATCTTTCATCATCCTTCGTGCCGACCCTGTGTTACGCTCCAAAACCTGAATGCAAAAATAGACATCCACCCCCCGAATACTCGGGGGTTAGCAAATCTCCACTGTTTTGCTAGTGCAAGTACAAAGTGCAAATACGAGCCATACAATTCACATTTCACGAATAACAATAACCAGGAATCCTTAAAAATCCAAACGTGACGAAAAGTACTTCCCGAGGCAAGAGTTTGGTAAAACATTCTAAAACCGAAAGGTCACAAATCAAGGGAAAACAATTTATAAAACAGTTTGAATTGCCATCGAGAGTTTTAATAGAAAACAATTTAGGATTATCACATCCTACTGTTCAAAATCCAAAAGACAAAAGGGGTCACCGCCCCAAAGGTTTACTTTCCGTAAAATGACTTTTACAAAACCATTGGGATTTTAGCCTCAAATCTCATCAACTCACAGTACACAAGAACGACCACAAGGTTCGTCTTCCAACGTCAAAATCCACAATTAAAGGATTTAACACAAACAACAAAATACTCTAGAGCCATCCTAGCCAAGTAGGCCAAACGAACAACTTACCTCTTACACACTTAGTCAATGCATGCAATCATGAAAACTGCTCAAAAGCACTCATTTCCTAAATGCCATAAATAAGTCACATTTGTAAAATGCACCACAATTAACCGTCGATCCACGCCTCTCGCGACCCCGATCGAGACCCCGTCGGATCTAACCCGTAGTGGTTAAAAGCAAGCTCATCGATCCACGTCTCTGTGGACCCCTACCGAGACCCCGTCGGATCTAACCCGTAGTGAGCATACACACATACACATTACTCATGCAAAACTAACATGCTAAGAATGTAAGTTCATTAAGAATACTCACTAGAGATGGCCATTAACTCGACACCATTATCAAACTCTTCAAAACACAATAACAAGATTAAATACGAATACACGATTCCATAACTTTAAACAATAGGAGTATCATCATCAAATCCTTCAACGTTCAAAATAATCAAATCATAATCAATTCCCAAAACACGCCGTTCACAAAACACACACGCATTTTGAAAGAAAGCCTTTAACGATCACGATCATCATATCCATAAAATAAGAAAAGTATGGGCAAGGTACTTGCCTCGAATAAGAATAACGCGAAGAATCGACCGAAGTAGGTTGACACGAACTGCCTACGAACCCGCCGACTCCACCGATCGCCAACTCGCGTTCATAAACTACGAAGGACAATATCAACGATGAAATGAATTCCATAACACGACTCAAAGCCGTTGAATTCAAAGAACGAACGACGAATGTTCAAGCGTTTCTCCCAAAACGGCCAAGAACACGATTCGTCCCGACAAAACACGAAAATGGAATTCCAAGTGGAAATATGGATATACAATCCATAGAATATGTTTAACAACATCATTTAACCATAATCGATCCATCAAAAACGGATGAAAAACGAGATCGAGGACAAATCCCCCAAAAAGTCAATTCGAAGGAAATCAAGAAATATACTTCGATTCGACGAAGAACAATGGATTAAATGATGTTAAACACAATAATACTACCAAGATTAATCATACCCATCATGAATTAATCAATAATACGAAACGAATCGTACAAAAACGAAAAAACCCCCAAATTCACGAGATTAGGGTTCTAAGGAAGATTACCTTGATTCGCTGGATCAAAGGATGATAACGGATGATTTATTGATGATATGAACTCAAGAACTTCATGGATTTGTTGTTAAACAACATGGCTCCATGGTAAGATCACCCCCAGCCGCGGAAGAGAATGAGAAGAAGGAGAAAAATGGCCAAAAACCCGTGTGCAGGGCCATAAATAAGTGCAGGTGTGTGCCGCGGCCAATGAGTGTGCCGCGGCACAGCCCAAAATGGCTCCCAGTGGTCAGCAGCAGCCGCGGCTCGCCGGCGTGTGCCGCGGCACCGTCTGATCAGTTTGGCCGAAAAATGCCACAGAGAGTGTGCCGGCTGCCAAGATGTGCCGCGGCCGCCGGCATGTGCCGCGGCCCCACGATGCACTGCTCGGCCGGAAGCCGCGAGCACTACCGGCCGTGACTCGTCCGAGAGCCGCCGAGCACTACCGGCCGTGACTCGCCGCACTGCCCGGGGCCCAGTTGCCCGACCATGTCGGCCCGGCCAACTCCGACGGCCCGAACGACCCCGAAACCCGAACTCGAATACGAATCGATGATACTTACGACGTACTCGCAAAGACGAATCTAAGAGCTAAGAGAACACACACCCGACCACCCGAAGGCTCGAATTCGACAACGGAAGTAATTACCCAAAACTTTGGGAAATTACGAAAATGGCCCAAAACGTCCGAAAATCACGATACGCGATCGAAACACAAAATCAAAGCTTGAAACAAGAATAATAACATTAAATGAACTTACGAGAAACTCGAAACAACAGTTTCGGACGAGATTCGCAAGAATCGAACTCAAGTGCGGAAAAGTCGCTAAAAAGCTCGGAACTCAGCAAAACGATACCGAAACGAACTCGGATGACAAAAAGTGCAGAATTAATCATTCTCAGAATGACGAAAAGGTCATGAGAGAGTCGTCAAAACGGACTTCCGCCGAAAAAAAGAAAATTACCGAAATTCGAAATTGCGGATATTACACTCTACCCTCCTTAAAAGAAGTTTCGTCCCGAAACTTAAAATAAGTAGGGAGAAGCAATATCCCCTGCCAGGAAAACTCGACGAGATACGCAAAAACCAAAAACTCGCGCCCGACGGCGAAACGCTGCAAGAAACGCAAAGAGACATACGACGTGAAAACACGCTCCACGACGACCAACACAACGTCGCCGTTAGGAATATAATAAAACCAACAAATGACAAGAATCGTCAAATGGATAATATAGTCAAGTCAATTATCCGAACAATCACAAAACACGACGAACGAAAATCAATATGATCGACCACCCCAACGGTACATCAATCAAAACGCGAGCCAATCGCTGAAGAAATACAGAATTCCACCGCCCAAGGGTTGGAAGATCGAAAACGAGACTAATTTCCCGAACATAAAGAAATTAGGAAGGAGTCTGAATGCTCAACAATCACGAAACGACATCAACAAAAACCGAACAATCAAACGATCGAACCACAACGATCGAGACAACAAAAATCGAACACTCATGTTCGAATCACGAAGAACAATAAAATTCAAACAACTCCTCCAAACTTCACATCTCGACTCGAGACAATATATGATCCGGTGAAAACAACAAGATGTGCATTCACATAAGATCCACAGGAAAGGGAATAGCAATTGAAAAAAATCACAACGACAAACGAGTTATTCCGAAACAATACCACACTCGTTCGATCAACAAAAGCAAGGGGCAGGACAAGCTCAGAAAATGTCAACGAACATAAACGAGTCGACAGAGTCGAAAATACAGAAGTTCACAATCCGATCCACTTCGAATAAAAGAACTAGTAGAACCAAAGATATTACTTCCGAACAAGGTTCACAAGAATCGAACCGAACTCGGAAAAGTCACAATGATAACCAGATCGACCCAAAGCAAGATCACACTCGTTCGAATGATGAACCCGAAATACAAAACAAGTTCGATAAGATCAATGAATACGAGCGAATCGAAAGAATGGAGAAAGAGAAAATACGAAGTCAAAATAGTACGGTATTACCTCCGACCTCATCCACGAAATTCACAAAAAGAGCAAGGTAACAAGACATTAAACAACCGACACATAACGGAACGATCACCGATGCACACGGACATACCAACCCAAGCTCTAACAGCTCGCACATGCGCGACAATGCGAAATCACCATGAGGCGACAATATTCAACACCAACATCCCGCCTCTCACAAGGGGCTAACACAACAAATGTGTGGAAAACGACTCAACGCTCACACCTCCAATTCGGTCATACTGGAGCAAACATCAAAATGACAACGCGAACATCATACATACATACCCGGCCCTCAAACGGAATGGATAGGTTTTAAAAACGAAAACCTCATTTTGAAAATAATTTAGAAGAACACCGGTTGATCTTGAGTATCACCTTTCAAAAGTACAAACGTGAAACGTTGTTATCGAGACTTTGAAAACCATCATGCATTTGGTAAAAATGAGGACATCTTCTTTTAGCGAAAGACTTTCAGAAATATTCGACCCTCGGGTCTAAGTATAAGTGTTTCTAAACATCGAAAATATCTGAAAATACTTTTGGTCCTCAATTGGAAATTTTTTTGAAATATATTGCGGCACGAGAAAGCACCTTGAAAACGCCGCAAGAAAATAATTCGTTTTAAAAGTACGTCTCGAAATTTAATTTTCTAAGATACTCAAGGTTTTCAAAAATCCAATAGGCCAGAATGCCCAAAACTCACACATATCGACGTTCACTAAAACAACTCCTACTACACGCATCAAAACGTATAAACCAAGACAATACATGTCTTTAAACAGAAATAAACGATAAAATACCACATTCAGAACAAAACCACTGACCCCATTCGAGGCCTCTAAGGACCCTCCCGCACTGGCTAGTGAACAAGTCGAACGCGTATAAGCACAAAGCCTCCACAAGAGAACTTGTAAAACGTGCAAATTGATTCAAAAATCATCAGCAACGGACAAAAACAACAATAAAAAGGCATCACAAGCGACGACACTCCTCGTATAAATCAAATACGAGAGTCGACTAAATACATATCGTGAAATCAAAATCCACATAAGGATTCCATCACTTAACAAATAATCATAAAAATAGCTCGTGTCACACGAGGCACAACACAAAGAAGGGAGACTTACTTCCACAGGTCGCACGAAGATGATGATCGCCCCACGATACTAATCACGACCAACAAACTCAAACGACGCGTCGCGACACGACTCAGTCAGATAAAATCCGACGAAACAAGACTCAAACAACACGACTTGACCCGACAGCCTAGGTTTCCTCAACCTATGCTCCGATACCATTTATGTAACACCCCCAATCCGCTCAGGGATATTACACGCCGTAGACCCTTTCCTCAAGGATCGACCAGGCTGGTAACAACATAGAACAACTCAACAATGCCTTTAAGGCTAAAATGACTCAGTAGACCGATTTGGTCTTTCAATAAATACATACAACTCAATTACAATACATGCCCACGCAGGGGTCGAATACAACACGCTCCCGTACAACGGGAAAAGAATACTGCAGCGGAAATAAAATACAACTAAGCCGAAGACATCATACGGATCCTCATGTGATTAGTATCGTTCATCTTTCATCATCCTTCGTGCCGACCCTGTGTTATGCTCCAAAACCTGAATGCAAAAATAGACATCCACCCCCCGAATACTCGGGGGTTAGCAAAACTCCACTGTTTTGCTAGTGCAAGTACAAAGTGCAAATACGAGCCATACAATTCACATTTCACGAATAACAATAACCAGGAATCCTTAAAAATCCAAACGTGACGAAAAGTACTTCCCGAGGCAAGAGTTTGGTAAAACATTCTAAAACCGAAAGGTCACAAATCAAGGGAAAACAATTTATAAAACAGTTTGAATTGCCATCGAGAGTTTTAATAGAAAACAATTTAGGATTATCACATCCTACTGTTCAAAATCCAAAAGACAAAAGGGGTCACCGCCCCAAAGGTTTACTTTCCGTAAAATGACTTTTACAAAACCATTGGGATTTTAGCCTCAAATCTCATCAACTCACAGTACACAAGAACGACCACAAGGTTCGTCTTCCAACGTCAAAATCCACAATTAAAGGATTTAACACAAACAACAAAATACTCTAGAGCCATCCTAGCCAAGTAGGCCAAACGAACAACTTACCTCTTACACACTTAGTCAATGCATGCAATCATGAAAACCGTTCAAAAGCACTCATTTCCGGAAATGCCATAAATAAGTCACATTTGTAAAATGCACCACAATTAACCGTCGATCCACGTCTCTGTGGACCCCTATCGAGACCCCGTCGGATCTAACCCGTAGTGGTTAAAAGCAAGCTCATCGATCCACGTCTCTGTGGACCCCTACCGAGACCCCGTCGGATCTAACCCGTAGTGAGCATACACACATACACATTACTCATGCAAAACTAACATGCTAAGAATGTAAGTTCATTAAGAATACTCACTAGAGATGGCCATTAACTCGACACCATTATCAAACTCTTCAAAACACAATAACAAGATTAAATACGGAATACACGATTCCATAACTTTAAACAATAGGAGTATCATCATCAAATCCTTCAACGTTCAAAATAATCAAATCATAATCAATTCCCAAAACACGCCGTTCACAAAACACACACGCATTTTGAAAGAAAGCCTTTAACGATCACGATCATCATATCCATAAAATAAGAAAAGTATGGGCAAGGTACTTGCCTCGAATAAGAATAACGCGAAGAATCGACCGAAGTAGGTTGACACGAACTGCCTACGAACCCGCCGACTCCACCGATCGCCAACTCGCGTTCATAAACTACGAAGGACAATATCAACGATGAAATGAATTCCATAACACGACTCAAAGCCGTTGAATTCAAAGAACGAGCAGCGAATGTTCAAGCGTTTCTCCCAACGGCAAGAACACGATTCGTCCCGACAAAACACGAAAATGGAATTCCAAGTGGAAATATGGATATACAATCCATAGAATATGTTTAACAACATCATTTAACCATAATCGATCCATCAAAAGCGGATGAAAAAGCGAGATCGAGGACAAATCCCCAAAAAGTCAATTCAAGGAAATCAAGAAATATACTTCGATTCGACGAAGAACAATGGATTAAATGATGTTAAACACAATAATACTACCAAGATTAATCATACCCATCATGAATTAATCAATAATACGAAACGAATCGTACAAAAACGAAAAAACCCCCAAATTCACGAGATTAGGGTTCTAAGGAAGATTACCTTGATTCGCTGGATCAAAGGATGATAACGGATGATTTATTGATGATATGAACTCAAGAACTTCATGGATTTGTTGTTAAACAACATGGCTCCATGGTAAGATCACCCCCAGCCGCGGAAGAGAATGAGAAGAAGGAGAAAAATGGCCAAAAACCCGTGTGCAGGGCCATAAATAGTCGCACGGTGCATGGCCCAGCGGGAGTGTGCCGCGGCACAGGCCCAAAAATGGCTCCCAGTGGTCAGCAGTGTGCCGCGGCTCGGCCGGCGTGTGCCGCGGCACCCGGTACAGTCGGTTTGGCCGAAAAATGCCACAGAGTGTGCCGCGGCCGTGCCGGCATGTGCCGCGGCCGTGCCGGCATGTGCCGCGGCCCCACGGTACGGCCTGCTCGGCCGGAAGCTGCCGAGCACTACCGGCCGTGACTCGTCCAGAAGCTGCCGAGCACTACCGGCCGTGACTCGGCCAGTACCGGCCTGGGCCCAGATTGCCCGACCATGTCAGCCGGGGCCAACTCCGACGGCCCGAACGACCCCGAAACCCGAACCTGAATACGAATCGATGATACGGTTACGACGTACTCGCAAAGACGAATCTAAGAGCTAAGAGAACACACAATTCCGACCACCCGAAGGCTCGGAATTCGACAACGGAAGTAATTACCCAAAACTTTGGGAAATTACGAAAATGGCCCAAAACGTCCGAAAATCACGATACGCGATCGAAACACAAAATCAAAGCTTGAAACAAGAATAATAACATTAAATGAACTTACGAGAAACTCGAAACAACAGTTTCGGACGAGATTCGCAAGAATCGAACTCAAGTGCGGAAAAGTCGCTAAAAAGCTCGGAACTCAGCAAAACGATACCGAAACGAACTCGGATGACAAAAAGTGCAGAATTAATCATTCTCAGAATGACGAAAAGGTCATGAGAGAGTCATCAAAACGGACTTCCGCCGAAAAAAAGAAAATTACCGAAATTCGAAATTGCGGATATTACACTCTACCCTCCTTAAAAGAAGTTTCGTCCCGAAACTTAAAATAAGTAGGGAGAAGCAATATCCCCTGCCAGAAAACTCGACGAGATACGCAAAACCAAAAACTCGCGCCCGACGGCGAAACGCCGCAAGAAACGCAAAGAGACATACGACGTGAAAACACGCTCCACGACGACCAACACAACGTCGCCGTTAGAATATAATAAAACCAACAAATGACAAGAATCGTCAAATGGATAATATAGTCAAGTCAATTATCCGAACAATCACAAAACACGACGAACGAAAATCAATATGATCGACCACCCCAACGGTACATCAATCAAAACGCGAGCCAATCGCTGAAGAAATACAGAATTCCACCGCCCAAGGGTTGGAAGATCGAAAACGAGACTAATTTCCCGAACATAAAGAAATTAGGAAGGAGTCTGAATGCTCAACAATCACGAAACGACATCAACAAAAACCGAACAATCAAACGATCGAACCACAACGATCGAGACAACAAAAATCGAACACTCATGTTCGAATCACGAAGAACAATAAAATTCAAACAACTCCTCCAAACTTCACATCTCGACTCGAGACAATATATGATCCGGTGAAAACAACAAGATGTGCATTCACATAAGATCCACAGGAAAGGGAATAGCAATTGAAAAAAATCACAACGACAAACGAGTTATTCCGAAACAATACCACACTCGTTCGATCAACAAAAGCAAGGGGCAGGACAAGCTCAGAAAATGTCAACGAACATAAACGAGTCGACAGAGTCGAAAATACAGAAGTTCACAATCCGATCCACTTCGAATAAAAGAACTAGTAGAACCAAAAGATATTACTTCCGAACAAGGTTCACAAGAATCGAACCGAACTCGGAAAAGTCACAGCGATAACCAGATCGACCCAAAGCAAGATCACAGCTCGTTCGAATGATGAACCCGAAATACAAAACAAGTTCAGACAGTATCAATGAATACGAGCGAATCGAAAGAATGGAGAAAGAGAAAATACAGAAGTCAAAATAGTACGGGTATTACCTCCGACCTCATCCACGAAATTCACAAAAAGAGGAGCAAGGTAACAAGACATTAAACAACCGACACATAACGGAACGATCACCGATGCACACGGACATACCAACCCAAGCTCTAACAGCTCGCACATGCGCGACAATGCAGAAATCACCATGAGGCGACAATATTCAACACCAACATCCCGCCTCTCACAAGGGGCTAACACAACAAATGTGTGGAAAACGACTCAACGCTCACACCGCCAATTCGGTCATACTTGGGAGCAAACATCAAAATGACAACGCGAACATCATACATACATACCCAGCCCTCAAACGGCAATGGATAGGTTTTAAAAACGAAAACCTCATTTTGAAAATAATTTAGAAGAACACCGGTTGATCTTGAGTATCACCTTTCAAAAAGTACAAACGTGAAACGTTGTTATCGAGACTTTGAAAACCATCATGCATTTGGTAAAAATGAGGACATCTTCTTTTAGCGAAAGACTTTCAGAAATATTCGACCCTCGGGTCTAAGTATAAGTGTTTCTAAACATCGAAAATATCTGAAAATACTTTTGGTCCTCAATTGGAAATTTTTTTGAAATATATTGCGGCACGAGAAAGCACCTTGAAAACACCGCAAGAAAATAATTCGTTTTAAAAGTACGTCTCGAAATTTAATTTTCTAAGATACTCAAGGTTTTCAAAAATCCAATAGGCCAGAATGCCCAAAACTCACACATATCGACGTTCACTAAAACAACTCCTAGTACACGCATCAAAACGTTTAAAACCAAGACAATACATGTCTTTAAACAGAAATAAACGATAAAATACCACATTCAGAACAAAACCACTGACCCCATTCGAGGCCTCTAAGGACCCTCCCACACTGGCTAGTGAACAAGTCGAACGCGTATAAGCACAAAGCCTCCACAAGAGAACTTGTAAAGCGTGCAAATTGATTCAAAATCATCAAAGAACGGACAAAAACAACAATAAAAAGGCATCACAAGCGACACTCCTCGTATAAATCAAATACGAGTCGACTAAATACATATCGTGAAATCAAAATCCACATAAGGATTCCATCACTTAACAAATAATCATAAAAATAGCTCGTGTCACACGAGGCACAACACAAAGAAGGGAGACTTACTTCCACAGGTCGCACGAAGATGATGATCGCCCCACGATACTAATCACGACCAACAATCTCAAACGACGCGTCGCGACACGACTCAGTCAGATAAAATCCGACGAAACAAGACTCAAACAACACGACTTGACCCGACAGCCTAGGTTTCCTCAACCTAAGCTCCGATACCATTTATGTAACACCCCCAATCCGCTCAGGGATATTACACGCCGTAGACCCTTTCCTCAAGGATCGACCAGGCTGGTAACAACATAGAACAACTCAACAATGCCTTTAAGGCTAAAATGACTCAGTAGACCGATTTGGTCTTTCAATAAATACATACAACTCAATTACAATACATGCCCACGCAGGGGTCGAATACAACACGCTCCGCATAACGGAAAAGAATACCGCAATGAAATAAAATACAACTAAGCCGAAGACATCATACGGATCCTCATGTGATTAGTACTGCTCATCTTTCATCATCCTTCGTGCCGACCCCGTGTTATGCTCCAAAACTCGAATGCAAAATAGACATCCACCCCGAATACTGGGGTTAGCAAAACTCCACTGTTTTGCTAGTGCAAGTACAAAGTGCAAATACGAGCCATACAATTCACATTTCACGAATAACAATAACCAGGAATCCTTAAAAATCCAAACGTGACGAAAAGTACTTCCCGAGGCAAGAGTTTGGTAAAACATTCTAAAACCGAAAGGTCACAAATCAAGGGAAAACAATTTATAAAACAGTTTGAATTGACATCGAGAGTTTTAATAGAAAACAATTTAGGATTATCACATCCTACTTTTCAAAATCCAAAAGACAAAAGGGGTCACCGCCCCAAAGGTTTACTTTCCGTAAAATGACTTTTACAAAACCATTGGGATTTTAGCCTCAAATCTCATCAACTCACAGTACACAAGAACGACCACAAGGTTCGTCTTCCAACGTCAAAATCCACAATTAAAGGATTTAACACAAACAATAAAATACTCTAGAGCCATCCTAGCCAAGTAGGCCAAACGAACAACTTACCTCTTACACACTTAGTCAATGCATGCAATCATGAAAACCGTTCAAAAGCACTCATTTCTGGAAATGCAATAAATAGGTCACATTTGTAAAATGCACCACAATTAACCGTCGATCCACGTCTCTGTGGACCCCTATCGAGACCCCGTCGGATCTAACCCGTAGTGGTTAAAAGCAAGCTCGTCGATCCACGTCTCTGTGGACCCCTACCGAGACCCCGTCGGATCTAACCCGTAGTGAGCATACACACACACACACATTACTCATGCAAAACTAACATGCTAAGAATGTAAGTTCATTAAGAATACTCACTAGAGATGGCCATTAACTCGACACCATTATCAAACTCTTCAAAACACAATAACAAGATTAAATACGGAATACACAATTCCATAACTTTAAACAATAGGAGTATCATCATCAAATCCTTCAACGTTCAAAATAATCAAATCATAATCAATTCCCAAAACACGCCGTTCACAAAACACACACGCATTTTGAAAGAAAGCCTTTAACGATCACGATCATCATATCCATAAAATAAGAAAAGTATGGGCAAGGTACTTGCCTCGAATAAGAATAACGCGAAGAATCGACCGAAGTAGGTTGACACGAACCGCCTACGAACCCGCCGACTCCACCGATCGCCAACTCGCGTTCATAAACTACGAAGGACAATAACAACGATGAAATGAATTCCATAACACGACTCAAAGCCGTTGAATTCAAAGAACGAACGACGAATGTTCAAGCGTTTCTCCCAAAACGGCCAAGAACACGATTTGTCCCGACAAAACACGAAAACGGAATTCCAAGTGGAAATATGGATATACAATCCATAGAATATGTTTAACAACATCATTTAACCATAATCGATCCATCAAAAACGGATGAAAAACGAGATCGAGGACAAATCCCCCAAAAAGTCAATTCGAAGGAAATCAAGAAATATACTTCGATTCGACGAAGAACAATGGATTAAATGATGTTAAACACAATAATACTACCAAGAATAATCATACCCATCATGAATTAATCAATAATACGAAACGAATCGTACAAAAACGCAAAACCCCCCAAATTCACGAGATTAGGGTTCTAAGGAAGATTACCTTGATTCGCTGGATCAAAGGATGATAACGGATGATTTATTGATGATATGAACTCAAGAACTTCATGGATTTTTTTTTAAACAACATGGCTCCATGGTAAGATCACCCCCAGCCGCGGAAGAGAATGAGAAGAAGGAGAAAAATGGCCAAAAACCCGTGTGCAGGGCCATAATAAGGTGTGCGCCTGTGCCCAAAATGGCTCCCAGTGGTCGCAGGCGGTGCCGGCTCGGCCGGCGTGTGCCGCGGCACCGGCTGATGGTTTGGCCGAAAAATGCCACAAAGTGTGCCGCCGTGCCATGTGCCGCGGCCGTGCACGGCATGTGCCGCGGCCCACGGCCGCTTCGGAGCCGAAGCACTACGGCCGTGACTCGCCCGTAAGCCGCTGAGCACTACGCCGTGACTCGCCGCACGCCTGGGCCCAGATTGCCCGACCATGTCACCCGGCCAACTCCGACGGCCCGAACGACCCCGAAACCCGAACTCCGAATACGAATCGATGATACTTATGACGTACTCGAAAAGACGAATCTAAGAGCTAAGAGAACACACAATTCCGACCACCAAGGCTCGGAATTGACAACTAAGTAATTACCCAAAACTTTGGGAAATTACGAAAATGGCCCAAAACGTCCGAAAATCACGATACGCGATCGAAACACCAAACCAAAGCTTGCAACAAGAATAATAACATTAAATGAACTTACGAGAAACTCGAAACAACAGTTTCGGACGAGATTCGCAAGAATCGAACTCAAGTGCGGAAAAGTCGCTAAAAAGCTTGGAACTCAGCAAAACGATACCGAAACGAACTCGGATGACAAAAAGTGCAGAATTAATCATTCTCAGAATGACGAAACGGTCATGAGAGAGTCGTCAAAACAGACTTCTGCAGAAAAAAAAAAATTACCGAAATTCAAAATTGCGGATATTACACTCCAGACGAGAACCACGACTGTTGGATCGATGACCACCATAGATTCCGCCCACCAGTGTTCGGAGCTGCTCGCCACCTCCATCCAGACTGGATTTCCGTGGCCGTACTATTCATCTCGACCTCCACCGTGACCGACCGCCGCTGTTCTGTACTAGACGCTGATTCGCCGCCGGACACTCTGGAACAAATCGGAATCGGAGAGCAAGTTGACTCATCCATATACCACCGCCGTCGAGCGCCTTCCCTGGTGGAACCAATTGAGATTGGTCGCCGTCGTACACTTCAGTTCTGAATTGCTATCCATCGTTACCTCTCTCGCTGTCGCTGCTGGGGAGTTGTGTGTGTTTCAGAAGAGAGAGGGAGTCGATCGGGGTAGATAAGATCAGAGAAAAGGAATGAAGAAAGAAATAGTAAGAGGGGCTGCGGGCGAGATGAAGGTATAGAAGGAAAGTGAAAGAGAGTGAGAGAAGAGGAAGGAGAGAGGTAGGTGAGAAGAGAGAGAGAGAGAGCGGCGGGAGATGAGAATTATGGGACAGATGCAGATCGGTACTATTAATTAAAAAAAAAGATTATTAGGGTTTGGGTCAAGATGGAATTTGGATTGGGTTTTACTTGGGCCAAATATATTTTTGGGCTGATTTATATATGGCCATGTATTTAAGTGGATTGGATTTTTATTAGTGGATTCAATCTATTACGTGGATATTAACTGGAGGAGATTTGGATATTTATCATTTAACTTGTGCTGGGATTTTGATCGATTGAAGAGCCCATTGGTTTCTGGATTAGCAGACGAATCTTGAATAAATTCAATTACCTTCGATTTTGACACGATTCAAGGTATGACCCATTAATAAATTATTATCTAGTGATACTTAATCGAGTTATTGGAATCAAGTGAATTAATGATAGTATTTTGATTAATTAATAGTGTATTAGGATATGATTATTAGACGTACTTTGGGGACCATTGAGTGCGTGAGCTATCCCGCGATTATTTGGTGTTGTTCATTCGATCGCCGCTTGTTCGTTTCGTGGAGGACACTTTGATCGTGCAGGAGCATCTTACGTATTGGGTATTGAGGCAAGTGAATTCTTGCCCGATTATGATGATAATATGTCTTATATATGTTATATATATTTACATTCATTTATGCTTTATGAATTTCAATTCATGATGATATTATTATTGATCTTGTTGATCATCCATTGAGGAACGTTGGTTCCGAGTCTTATTTATACCCTCGTTGCGCTTCGGTGAGTTGATTTGATCTTCATTGGATTCGTATTTTCTTCGTTGAGTCATTTGGTTCCTTGTTGGGAGTTGTTAAGTCATTATTGAATTTCGGTGTCACTTTTGTTATCTCGTGGCATTCCGGGTCACACTGGCGTGCCGATTGGTATGTGTAGGATTTTCATGTCGGGCACATATAAGATCGTGTGTTGGTAGTTGACCTCACATTGGACTGTGCACACGAGATGGTTACTTCGTGAGACTGATTAGGTACAAGACCACACGTGTATTCGATCGATACCCATTGGTGGCTTGTGCACGGACGCATTTCCATCCCGGGCATAGTGTGGCGCCATCCTTTGAGCCGTAACTGTTAGTTTATTCATACAACATGTTTGATTGCGTATGTTTTCAACAGGATTGGGTTATAATCTGGCCGATTCACATTTGATCGCATGTATTCGACGATTTGAGATTATGATCGAACTTGTGGTTTATACAGCATGTATGATTGCGTATATTCCGATTTTGGATGATGATTTGTTAATTCACATAGCATGTGTGATCATGTATGTTCGACATATTGAGATTTATTATCTTGTGTAACTGACCCAGTGGTTTTGGGTGAAATATGTTGTTTTATCATATTTTAGGTCGCGGGAAGGCTAAGACACAGGAAAGACAATGTGACGACGAAGAGTCTCAAGGATACTAGTCAAGGGCCCAAGTCTTCATGTTTCCGGATGTATTTATTTTCAGTTCCGCTGCATTTTTATTCTCTCGTATTTGTATTGTATCGGTATACCTATCTTCATATAGAGTATACCTGTGTTATGTTGATCCTGGTCTGTTGGCGCATGTTAGCCAGAATATATGTATAAACTCCTCATCGGAGTATTTGGCAAACATAATGTGGTTCGGTACTGCAGTTATGTTATGTCAATTATTGTACTGTGTTTCACCTGGTGGGTCCCAGTTGGGGATTCACGGCACTGTAATAGCTGCCGGGTTTGGGGTGCTACACCAATAATATTCTCATAAGATATGCCTGATGTCCAAATTAGTTCAACCTGATACACTATATCCTCAATATAACTGTCAGTCAAACACGTCAATTACACAAGTATAACTGTCTCGGTTCTCAATTTATTTTATCCATACTGTATATACACCAAGCTATGCAGTATATCTTAGATAAAATAACGCGAAAAATTTATACTGAAAATCCAGGTATTACAAACTACCCCCCTTAAAATAAGTTTCGTCCTCGAAACTTGCAATCCTGTCACAAACAACAGATCAACCCAAAATTTCCAACTCATCACAAAAGTAATCAATCGTCGCCACAACCGAATAACCAAAAACAATATACTTATAAGTGCGTGAAGCCGATGATCTCCCGTGATACTAGCACACGACTCCCGCACAAGGTCTCAACACAATACCAACGCACACTAATATCACAAATAGCAATTTGAAAAGGTCTCAAAAATTTTGGAACCTCCAAAAATCAATTTGACTCAAAAGTCAGGAAAATTATTTTCAAAAGTCACGCTACTACCGTACTGGTAGAGCCACATAACACACTTGCCTGGGTTTCACAAAACTCAAGCTCCGATACCATATTCTGTAACACCCCAAAAACCATCCTGGATATTACAGCGCCGTGGGTCCCGCGCCGGAACCCACCAGGCTAAAAACCATTTCAGAAACGTTTAAAAATGCCAAAAGGCCGATGAGGGTAATATTTTAAATGCCCAAATATTTACCAAAACATAGTTCTCAAATACCGTCATAAAATTATATTTGAAAATACAAGGCGAAATGCCAAATCTCGACAGTTTCAGAACGTACTGACAAAAATAGTTTAAGGAGAAAAGGGTTTAACGAAATAACCCAAGTTCGCTAAATGCCAAAAGGCCATTTTGAAAGTACACACGAGTTGGCAAAAATACCGGAAAGCCATTTTAAAATACACACGCAGCGGATAAAAACAAAGTTTAAAAATACACAGTTGCAGCGGAAATAAAACAACCAGAAAGAATACTCAATTCTCCAAAATATGCCACAGCCAGAATACTCAATTCTCCAATACTCAATAATGATATCGATCACATCATCATAAATACCAATGTAATAACAAAGTAAGAATATTACCAATGTAATCTTACCGTCATAACCTTACCAACCCATAGCAATCCATACCAAATCAATCCTTAACATATTCCACATTTCGCATTCACAAAATGACAAAATGAACTCAACAACAATCATCTGTACTGTATTCAAACAATACCAAGTATCCTCAAAACATCATCATAACTCATAAGTGTGGAATGAACCATCTGTGCCAAATCGTATCCGTCGGATTGCACAATCAAATCTCAACCTGTATAAACCAATAGCATACAACATATCTGTAGATCAACTACCACAAAACAATGAATGCAAATCCTGAAACATCGACGTATAGTCTGAATGCTCATACGATCAATAACAATGATCAACAAATACATCAACCGAGAATATCATCGACATGATAACTCCAATACGACCAACAAAGGATCAACGATAACTGAGAATACCATCAACATGATAAACTCCGACACGATCCACAAAGGATCAACAATAACCAATAATACTCTCATCAAGGTAAACTCCAAATGATCAACAAAGGATCAACAATAACCGAGAATACCATCAACAAGGTAACTCCAAACGATCAACAAAGGATCAACAATAACTGAGAATACCATCAACAAGGTAAAATCCAAATGATCAACGACAATGGATCTCAAAGGAATAACTCCGACTGTCGAACATACCCCTCGGGTGTATGAACAACTAGTCAAAAATCGTCGAACATATCCAATCATATATAGACTATGAACGACCAAACAATATGGCTCAAAGGCGGACGTCACAGTATGCCCGATCCGGAAATGTGTCCGTGCACATGTCCACCCCGTATACGGAATCCAGGATATACGTGGGACATGTACCTAATTAGCCTCACGAACTACGTCTCGTGTGCACGGTTCAATGTGGAAATATCAACACAACCATAGTGTGCCCAACTAAAAATCCTACACAATAACCAATCGGAATGCAGATATGACTCCAGATATAGCACGATGCAACATGACAACGAAACTCAAAGAATCACATATCCAATAAGGATTAAAAGACTCAACGAAGTGAACAACAACAGACTGACAAAGAAAAGTCAACACAACTAATCAATATCCAAAACATCGATCCTGGGGTCATCATCCCCAAATGAATGATCAACACGATCCACGACATCAGTCCTGGAATCAACATCCCTCAACGATTAACCAATACGAATATCATTATACGAAACCTCAACTTACAACATATACCATGACTCGACATAATAATTATCCACATGAGTGAACAAATACTTACATTACCTCAAAGCCGGAGACAATGTCCTTTCCACGAACAAACCTCCCTGAACGAATATACAGTTATACGAATAATCTTAAATAAGGTACCATCCATTCAATACCAATAAACCTTTATCCCGATACTCATGTCATCACGATAACTACCCTCGATATCCGACATTCCATATCATAGATCAAAGATAACTCCCATCTCTGTCTTCAATCAAACATAATTAAATCATATACATTATGATTTGTCCCAAACCACACCATGGTAAACAAATCATCATCTCGACAGTTTACATCTATAATAGCATTGCTATATGAATTATAAATGAAATGAAAGCGAAACCATTCATTAAATATTATAAATTGAACAAGTGTAAACTTGCCTCGATACCGATACCACGACGCTGCTACCAAAATCCGTTGCCTTTGTTTACGAGCTCCTCAGCCCCGACCAAAAGCAATCTACGAACTCTTCAGCCTCAACCGCAACACAGCAATCATAATCCACGATCAAACATCTCAACCTATTGAAGTAATCAATTAACATACATTCGATAATAATCAACAACCGATATAACCACCCAATCAAACTCAACGGTTCAACAATGCCTCGATCGCATACATAAAACCAAATAATCTAACTCAACAAATACGAACTCATATTCACAATACAAGCCGTAACTCGATAATCAATATAACCGATCAATAAACCCAACGGTTCCACAATATCTCGATTAAATACAAATCCAACAACCCAAATCAATCAATCATGAAGTCATAACCATATTACGATTCCACAATCCGAAAATCATATCAATAATCAATTTAAACCAAGAACAAGGGTCTAAACATTACCGATTCCAAATTCAATCTTAAATACGAATACAAGTTTCCTCCTTGTAAATTCATAATAAAAACCAATTACCGATTATCATCATCAATCCGGACGATCCGATTAGTTCAACATTATAGATTATCATATTCCAAGGATTCCAAATAACTCATTCATTCGATTTGAACACTTGTTCAATACGTATGAACTTCCCAACTTAAAAATGAATAATAATCTCATCAACCTCGGAATCATATTCGTATTCCTATACGAATATTGTACCAAAACACATAACTTAGTTCTAGATATGAATATTTCATATTTATATCCAAAACACCAACACCTCTTAAACACATTCATCATATCAATGATCAATTCATATCGATATTAAGGATTTCATAACATACTCGATTCCAACTTCAATTCCAACTATGAATCAACAAGACTCCTTCTTGTTCATATTTGTAAATTCATAGAAACAAATACCGGTTATTATCATGAATAATCATATTACAAAATTAACCGTAAACTTTATAATTATCCGTCCACCTCATACAGCTCAATATTATTCCAATTATGTATGGATCAAATGTTCTTATGCCGAGAAAATCTGAATTCATACCTTCAATTCAATCTCATAATTCGATGATTTCAATAACAGTTGATTCGAGCACGAAGCACGTTTAATCAACATATTCAATTCCGAATTCAAACTTAAATTCAACATGGTATGCTTACCCCTTGTTCATATATATCAATCTTATGCCAAACTACATTTAGGATCCTTCGACTCATATGAACACATATCCTCAAAGAAAGATAATATTCTTGTCAAATTCATAATCACGATTCGTATATCCTCAAGACCATACGAAAGATCAAATCACCATTCACATAACTTGTCCCTTAACATCCATAATCATCATCACTTATCCTAAATATCAACATTCCATATTCATATCTAATACATAAACACTTGACACATACACTCATCATAATTATCATCTTCTTCGATATACACCTCATATATCATCAAGAAGTACAACAATAATACCATAACCATCATAGTCAAGACATAAACCATCATATCCTTCAACATATAGTTCATACAGTCTCAAGAATCGTAACAACAAGATCATAATCATCTTCATACGAATCATCATCAACAATAACATCAAAATCCAAATTCAAGGAAAGGATTATATAACATACCTCTTAGAAGATGAAATACACAAGCAAACACTTCAAGAATCAATGATAGCTCTATATCTCAAGCTCCAATCCCATGTTTCCAAGTTCATAATCGACTTAGAAGAGCTGAAACTCCCTCTCTTAGTGTTGAAGGCGAAAAAATGAAGTGGAGTTCTAAAGAAAATGAAATGACGAGCATCCACTTATATAAACTTCCAACTCGTTACGTACGTAACATTCCATAGTTAACGTACGTAACACCCTCTTATGTACGCTATCTGACCTTGGTAGCGTACGTAATGACAGTCCAGAGGTCACTGACTCATTTTGTTCCAAGCCTTACGTACGTAATCCTTACTCCGTAGCATACGTAATATGTACATTGACTTGCTACAGTAAAAGCTCATATTATGTACATAATACACCCTGCATAGCGTACGTAATACATAGTTGACTTTCCCATGTACGTTCTTCGCCGAAAGCTGCCGACCACGGGTCCCACCTGTCGGCCATATGTCCGATTCCTCTTGTTACGTACGTAATGCCTTAGCCATAACGTACGTAACACTAGCAACTTAACGTACGTAAGTTCTTAAGCTTAGCGTACGTTAAGGGCTCTATACTTGGCCAAATCCAACTGCTCCGGTCCGTCTCGACATACTGGATACGTATACACACATACTGAATACATATACTGGATCCAATAATATTCTCATAAGATATGCCTGATGTCCAAATTAGTTCAACCTGATACACCATATCCTCAATATAACTGTCAGTCAAACACGTCAATTACACAAGTATAACTGTCTCGGTTCTCAATTTATTTTATCCATACTGTATAGACACCAAGCTATGCAGTATATCTCAGATAAAATAACGCGAATGTTCCGGGAATTATTATTCCCGTGATGTGTCTTACCTAATACTGGTTGTAGATACATAGATGGAAGGTTCTAGATCCTTCTAGAGGTAGTAGGATCCTATTATATGTCTTACCTTATCTAGGAATCCTATGTATGGAAGGACTCTAATTGTAATTCCTATATAAAGGCCCCTCTATAAGTGTTATGAATACAATTGATGACTCGTATTTACAGTCTCTTACTTTCTCTTGAAACACATTATCAGCACGTTGTTCTAACAGTAGAATTTTTTTTTTCTCTCTGAATTTTCGAAATTCCCCCCAAAAAAAATCGCGATTTCCGCGCGTCAATTTCTGCACTGCGAGACTATGCGGAAATTGTGTTCCCCACTTCGTTAACCGTCAGATTAGCATCAAATTTTGAAAGCAACTTACCAACACAAATACCTGTATATTCAACGGTGGAGATCGGATTTTGAGAAATATTTATTACTGAATCTACTTCAGAACAGAAGCAGATTTTTATAAGGAAATTTGGAAATCCGGCCTCATCCAATATCGAGCTGCTGCACCGCCACGCCCGAGTCCTTTTTCGGCCGATTATCGAGCCTAGTAGCCCTTTTCGGGCGTTTCTCAACTCTGCATCTTTTCCTAATTAATGATTCATTTGTTCATTGATTTGTACACTTATGAATCTTAAAATGTTTATGTTTTACGTGAATATAGGAAAATATGTTGCTCATGATGATGTGCAAAATATGGAGAAAAGCCATATTTATCTCGTTCAAGGATCAAAGTAAATATAGAACGGAGTACCCCCGGAAATATGTTGCTCATATGGAGAGAAGCCAAATTTATTATCCCGTTCAAGGATCAAAGCAAATATGGAACCAAGTACCTCTAAGATTTTATTAAAGTTCCCGTTTTTCAATTCCTCTCTTTTGAGATTTTTTTTTTGGGAATTGGGTATTTGAGTTCTTTATCTCCCACGCTACTTTGCGGTGGATGAGACTATGAGAGGTGGTATCACTCTCATATGTCGAAGTAAACTGTGTGACGGTCCTGGGGGAGTCACGGATAATTGTTGAAAGTCGATATTTGTGGTTGTTGCATACACCACGTTTTGGGTGCAATTTGACGTTTCCGTTTTGTCGATTTTAAACCAACAATTGAAAAAAAATGAACATTGTCGGTAACGGTAAAGTTATGAATTGTTCATGATTAGTCACGAATTTGTGACATACAAATGGGACAAACATCAATTGCGACGGATATGTCGTGGTTAAAATCGATTTGTGACGGATTTGTCACGTTGAATTGAGCGACCAACACATTGGTCTTGACCCAATCCCATACTTGGAAAACTCCATCTTTCATCCTATTAAAATAAAATATTGCATGTGAGTGTAGACATGCACCGTCTCCTTGCAATATGATATGAAAGAATGTACGAGTAATTCTCATTTTTTTCAACATGTAAAGCAATGGCATATTGCGTTAAATACATGAATTCGTTGACCTCGATTATAGTTCGTGTAACTATAGGTCCGAATACTTTTCTAAGTATTTGTAAAGGCATGTGCCTTATACATTTGACTATGTTTAGTCGATCTCATTGGATGGTCAAGACGAGTTGGTTATGGTATATTCATTATGTCTCATGGTTCAAAATGCTTAATATTGATGCACCGCGTTGCATCCATATAACATGGCTATTATGACGTATACATGCAAATTGAGAATTAAAATTCTTGGTTGATTTGGTGCACTTTGGTGGATTTTGTCTACACTTTTGATCATGACTAGGCGCATCCTCCTTGGTATTTATTTATGCTTTGAAAGTTCAAACAGAATCAGTGGTTTTTAAACAGCCTTAGCTGTACCGACATTCCTACTTTCCCTGCAAGTCTACCAAGTTGGAGTTACCGAAAGGATCATTAGTCGAGATAAGAAATCGAACACACTGCTGCGTTTAAATGCACCTATGGCCGTCATTGCCATGTTTTTACATCAACACTTATGCCATTGGATATGGTCTCAACCTTGTTTTCTCACTAAACTTGGGAAATACTAAAGTAGCTAATTAAAACATGCAATGTGATCTGCATTTAATGATCCGTGTGGTTCACAATATATGTATAGAAAGATACAGAAGTCTAGTTTTCAGAACATTTTACCGTTTGTCCATAGCCTTCCTAACAAGGGAGTTATCGCTGTTTTAGTGAACAAAGGTCAAACTGCACGGAATTTTATTTCCAGCGATTGTGCTAACTTTTGTCCCAACCAACTTGGTTCCCATCTTGAATTTGCAAGTGGTCTTATGACACATGATTTTCAACCTCTTTTTGGCCGAATTTGTCATAAATGATGCAATTTTTAGTATGCATTGTACGCTAAAATATTATCTTTCATATGTTGAAAGAACACGATATTTTTGGATTTCGGTTTATAAATCTATTGTGACTATGATGACTAGGTCATCACAATCAATGAGTGGTATAATGCTCAAGTTGTTGAACGCCGAATGGTGTTTTCTAGTCACATATGTTCCGTAATAATTGAACCATGTTATGACTCGATGATATATATGCCAAAGTGTATCACTCATAGCATCTCATTGTGATTTGTGAGAAATAAAATTTTATGCATCACTTGTATTGGATATGTGAAAAGAAAAATATTCATGAGTCAATATGGTCCGGCTTACATCAATTTTTGTAACCAGAAGATATATTGGGACATTGACACATTTAAGCTTTAATAGTCCGGGGTTTGGACAGTTTGATGATCCATATACCACGGTATTGCTATGGACATAAATTTTTCTTTGAACAAAGAAACTAGCTGGATCAAAGACACCAAAGTACGTTGGTGGAGTCATGAGCAGGGCTCATGACCGATGATGATATTTATGTCATCCGCGTCTTGCTTTCATAAGCATGTGGGACGCCAAAGACCCCCTCGATGATACTTCTTAGCCATGTTCATTGATTAAAGCCTATTCTTTGGCACGATTAGGAGGTGACACCCTCCTATGCTAAAGAGAATAATGTAGTGACTCGCATAAGCATGGTGCTGAGTCCTCCCTTTTCACCAAGTTCTTATACATACATGATCATAAGTATTAGCCTGGGTGGCTTATGATGATATGATTGTGTTCACAAATGGTCGTACTCAAGTAATAATATTATATGTTATGTGGTTCCTTTGACAAAGATTGATAAGTTGATGAAACCTGAATTTATGGTTGTCCAACTTGCGGACCAGTCATTGTAAAGGTCGGTTTACCTACTTTTAGACCAAGTCTTAAAGTGAAATTTTAATGAGTACTTCCTAACATCCAAGGCTACCTTCTCACAAATTTTGGTGCCATTTGGAGACTTGGAAGGAGGTGAACCACTAAATGAAGTTTTCACATACCACCAGCCGTCCTATCGATCAGTTCGATGTCATTTCGACCGGTTTTTTTACCACAAGATTGATGTTTTTGGAATCATAAACACCCATTTATACATGATCACGAAATTTTGAGGTGTTTGGGGCTGGTGAAGGGAGTGAAACCTTCAACAAAGCACTAGAGGTTCGATAAAACCAACGGCCTATCATCGGTTTAATCGTTTCTTTATGTTTCGATCCCGGTGGTGCATGGTGGCGATTTTGTTGGATTCTCAAGACCAGTAGCTACGGTTATGTATCATAGGTCAACATGTCATATTCACCTATACCTATCATCATTCAAATGCTTTGTTACAAGTGTAACCGTATGCATTTTGTTAACTGGATTCTGTTAATAATGAAAACCTTTATCATCCACATGTTCATGTGCTAAAGTGCGTCACCACAACACATTATGACGGGTTATAAATGATGAATATAACATGCGCTTTCACTCATAGTCCGCTTAAAATATACCTT
Organism: Orobanche coerulescens; assembly: GCA_033398695.1. NCBI lineage: Eukaryota > Viridiplantae > Streptophyta > Magnoliopsida > Lamiales > Orobanchaceae > Orobanche > Orobanche coerulescens. Next base: position 198,849,903 of record CM065803.1, on the reverse strand, counting down.
GGAAGACGATCTCGTAAGTCACTTTGATGAGCCAGTCTTCCCGTCGTTAGGGAGAGATGCGAACGATCATGTTCGAGTAGAATGACTTGGAATTGTCATAGTTTGTCCCTACTGTGTCTCACCAAGTTCCCCAAAGTGACGAGATTAAATACATGCTGCAAACATGTCTGCAAGGATTGTCTCCGGTCATGGACGTTTGTCACCTCTAAATGGTGATATTGTAACACCACAAATTATGGTAGACGGTGTTACTAGGTTGTGGATCTCATCGAGTATTGGGATGCCACTTGGTTCGATAAATACTCTCGCTAAGAATGCATGCGAGTTTGGTACATGCAACTTGATCATCTGATCAAATGAACTCATCCGTATCATGTGCTTCTGGATTATAGTCATTATTGGGGGACGCCTCAATGAATGCCAATCCATAAAGAGTACTCTATGAATAAAGCCGGTACATTAGGACGTGGAATGTGAATTTAATCGAACCATACTCCATTGAAAATCTACAACATTGTAGCCTTGGCCTAAAATGGAAATATATGCGACTCCAGTATGAACAAAGTGATAGCCCTTTGTTCAAGTGGTGCCGACACTCCAAAGATAAGATCTATGTGTATACTTTGTTAAGGCGAGTGAGAAAAGGAATTAAACTCACCTCATGGCCCGAGGTTTCTCATGAACGCACTGGAATCGACTACGCTGACACAAAACTTAGTTGTGTTATCGTAATGGATGTTATAGCATCCACTATCTTTTCAGTTAGATAGTTTTCCAAAAACTGACGTGCAGCTTGTGGTTAAATCTTATCTTAGTGGGGAACTAAGTTAAGTGATGAAAGGATCTCGTGGTGGATCAGACTCAAATCAAGTGGCTCCTGACCACGGAGCGCGTCGGGAACGCATACTAAGTATATACTTGATTTGGAAGAGATATGAAGCTTTTGCGTGTAAAACTAAGGGTTTATAGTGATGTACTCTTGTGAGACTAAGAGATTCTGCTAAATCCAAAGTTAAGAATGAAAGGATCTTGGGGACACTTGATGATGCGTATTTATCAATCGATTTAAGACAATATAAGGGATGGTTTCCCTAAGAGACGATAAAGTAATACTTATATGATTCCCAATGACTAGTCGAAGTCATAATTAGACTTGGCTCACTTAAGTGATGATGTAGTCTTAAGAGAAAAGTACGGTATTATGTACTCATGTTTGACTTGATGTACTCATTCGTAATAATCCGGTAAAGCCACTGTGATGATGGCCTAGGATGCGCTCACGCAATGTCTGTGATTGACAAGAAGCTTGACGGTTGCTCTATCTCACTAAAAGGACACTTGAAAACCGATACCTGAATTTGCCCAAAATGTGGTCTATCTCCCATATGACCTACATGGCAGCTCACTTGTTGGAAAATGGTGAAATTGGTACCATTGGAAAGGTTGTGTCTACTTTCCAAGGAAACCAACCATTTGATCACATCCATCATGTTGAGTGACATATGACTATTGTTGCAAAGTAGGACAGGATATGTCCGGTAATTTGCTGAGTCAACTTCGATAGAGCTTTGTGATCTGCTCAGGTCGATCTAGGTTACAGACTGTATGTGAATGAAAAGCTATGGGTGTCTAGTTTTCATAAGTTCTTACAGTTTCGTTGATACCTATTGAATCGAAGAAGTTATGACTGATTTAGTGTATGAAGGTCAAAATTTTAGAAAACTTGATAAGTCTTTAGCGACTCTACACTTCGGATGTGTCGCGCTCTTTTTGTCCTTAGACAAGGTTTATTTTTCCCATTGGGTTTTCACTTGGTAAGGTTTTTAACGAGGCGACCTATGAGAACATCCATACAATGATGTGTTGTACTTCTGTTCAACTTAGACCAAGAGGTATTTTTCCCACTGGGTTTTTCCTTGGTATAGTTGTGAGGGCAACTTGGCATTTGACTGCTATGATTTGAGATACTCATCAGGGGGTCATTATGTATACATTAGAGGAGTATACATGACATGTTATGTTGGTGTGTTGCAATCTTTTCCTCATCAAGCCTTTATTTTTCCCATGTGGTTTTGTTTTGGCTTGGAATAGGTTTTTACGAAGGCAACATCTTCTGCACCATTGTTGTATTAGTGCTCGACACAGGGGGAGTGTTGTAATACGCAGTTGTAATTCAGTCATTATCATTCAGTGTTTATCATTCAGTAATTGTCACTCAGTAATTTTCACTCATTAATGATCTTTTGTCACTCATATTCAATCATTGTGTTCACCGTTCAGAGTAATTGTATCGTCATTCATCATCAATCTAATTGGAGAATCGTGCCGTGTTTATCATCATTGTCATATTTATTGTGGGTTGTGTGTGAGGAGTAGCGCACTCTACGTACTCTCCTTAGCGCGCGCTAATGGAGTACAGGTAGCGCACGCTACCACTCAGCATTAGCGCACGCTAATGTTGCCCTGGCTGCAGTCCAGAAGGCACTGGACTGCAGGTGAGTTATAAGTAGCGCACGCTACGAATGGTAAGTAGCGCGCGCTAACGTCGGATCAGGTTGAGTCCAGTGGCTACTGGACTGAATTGAATTTATTCATAGCGCACGCTAAGAGTGGTTTTTAGTGTACGCAAATGGTGTAGTGCACGCTAATCGTTGGTTGTAGCGCACGCTACCGAGATCAGATCAGAGGACAGAAGGTTCTGGACTCCAGTACTGGGCATCAGATAATTCGTTAGCGCACGCTAATATTTTGGGGTTAGCGCACGCTAAGTGCATAGCCGTAGCGCACGCTACAAAAAGGTACGTAGCGCGCGCTACCATTTCCGGACAGTGGGTACTGGACTACCCAAAATACCCGTTAGCGCACGCTACGCACAAGAGCTAGCGCACGCTAAACTGGAGTGACTATATATAGGACAGTGCAGTCCATTTCGTCATTTCTTCATCTCACTTCACTCCTTCGGTGGTTTTGGGCAATTTCCGGCGATTTTGGAGAGTATTCTTCGAGGTGTAATCATCAATCATCATCTTCAAGCTCATCATTCGGATTAATCATCATTTCATCATCTTCATCACATCAAATCTAAGGTATTAATCTCTTGGATCTCGGAACTCGGATTTTTGGGTTTTCCTTCCGATTTTCTTCGTGTAAGCTTGGATTGTTGTTGGAATATGTTAGATATGGATTATCTATCTTGGATAAATATATTCCTACGGATTTAATGGTTATTTTGGGGATTTATATCAAGAACCCTTGGCGTTGACTTCGGTTAATTTGGGAATTTCCGATTGACGTTGTTGTTATCTTGAATTGTGGATTCCTATGGGATTATTGATATCATTGAAAGTGTTTTGATGGTTTGAAATACTCATCTTGGAGTTGGTTTCGATATATTCGAGTTTGGATATTGTTGTATCGACGTTTGAGTCGGTTATGATCGTATTTGATTCGCGTAATGATCGAATTATTGGTAATGGTGTTATTCAAGGTTGTTCAAGCGACCGACTTTTCACTTAGGACGTTGTTCGTGGACGGACATTCTTCATCGGTGTTGTGTAAGTTAATTCTTACTCAGTTAAAAGGATATTCATTCCTTTCGTTGTTGTTCATTCATAATCATAATTCATTCATAAAGTACTAACCGTATTGAAACTTGTAATTGTCACTTCATTACTTCATTCACGAGGAACGACGGTTCCAATTATTTCATTGATCTATCATTCATTTCACTGTCATTTCATCTCGGTGAGTCATTATTGATTTTGATGTCACTTTTGTTATATCGTGGCATTCCGGGTCGCACTGGCGTGCCGGTTGGTATGTGTAGGATATTCATGTCGGGCACATTTTAGTCGTGTGTTGGTTGGTGGCCTCACATTGGACTGTGCACACGAGTTGATGGCTTCGTGAGACTGATTAGGTACAAGACCACACGTGTATTCGATCGATACTCGTTGGTGGCTTGTACACGGACACATTTCCATCCCGGACGTAGTGTGGTGCCATTCCTTTGAGCCATACCGTTAGTTGATTCATATAGCATGTTTGATTGCGTATGTTTCGACAGGATATTTCATAACTTCAGATATATCATGATTGTGTATATTCAACCCTTGAGGATTGTTGTTCTGTGTAACTGACCCCGTTGGGGGATATTGTTTTTCAGGTCATGGCAAGGCGAAAGCACGGGGAGAACACGTTGACGGCGAGGAGTCCCAATGATACTAGGAGGAGGCCCCAGTCTTTTCAGTCATTTATGTTTTCTTCATTTATTCCGCTGCAGACATTCCGTTTAATTACTCATTTTACTCAGTGTTGTATATTTTATCTCCATATAAAATATACATGTATTCTGTATTATCCTGGGTGTGTTGTATGAAACTCCTCATCGGAGTAATTGATGTTGTAATGTGGTTAGGTACCACAGTTACCCTGTGTAATTCATTCATTATCATTCACCTGGTGGGTCCCAGTTGGGGGTCCACGGCACTGTAATATCTGCCTAGTTTGGGGTGTTACAGAGTTGGTATCGGAGCGTGGTTTTGAGTACTACCTTCCGAGTCATGTCTCATTTGAAATCATCGTCATTGGACTAGTATCATTGGATTTTCGCATCACGTGTGACCTGTGCAAATGCCGAGCCAATCAGACCGAAAGAATTGTAAGATTTCTAACGCCATGGTATAATTTCTGGCAATAATCATTCATTCATAATTCATCAGTTAACAATCCTCATTCATCATTTTCAATTGTGATCAAGTCGATCATGTTAATTCATTAATCACTCATTTCATTTCATTGTTCAGTTATTGATCTTGAGGATCATATCATTAATCTTGTTAAATTGTTCAAGATAATCATATCAAGGATTTCATCAGACAATCACGTCATTTCAGTTGATCATTCATGTAATTGTTGTATTTGAGCGCGTATGCTCATTTTCATTATTTCATAATATAATCATAATGTGATACTCATGCGAGATATATAATCATCATATGACTTTCCACTTCAGTATGGAAAGGGCTGGCAGAGGATGCGGGGGAAGAGGCCGTGGTGCGGGCCGGAACCCGAAAGCTCGTGTGAATACACGCGCGAGTGCTAGGAATAATGCTAACTCATCGAGCAGTGATGCTGCCACTCATTCACCTGGACGTAATCATTCACTATCAGGGAGCCGTACCCGGGATACAGCTCAGTCGGAGGGTGTTCGGGTTGACCCACTCGCTTTTATGCAGGGCGTGATGGCCCAAATGACTCAGATGGCACAACTAATGGAGACGATGCATAACTCCACTATTCAAAATCAACAGGCTCCTCCGCCGCCACCTCAGAGGCAAGAGAGGGGTGTAAGCAGTATCATTGGCGATATCTCTCGCCAGCGACCACCTACCTTCGAGGGCTCATCTGAGCCGGCGGATATTGTTCATTGGCTTGAGCATTTCGAGAAGTTATTTGCTATGGTGGATTGCCCTGAAGGGCATAAAGTTTCAGTTGCGGCCTACTATCTTGGTAAGAGCGCTCACTCATGGTGGTTATCGTTGAAGCCCACCGACGGATCATGTACTTGGGATCAGTTCAAAACTCTCATGATGGAGAGGTATTATCCAGCCCCACTCAGGGAGGCTAAATTGTCGGAATTACTCACTCCCGCCCTCTCAGCGGACGATGATGTTCTTGCCATCGCCGAAAAATTTCAGGAACTTCTTCCGTTCGCCTCATCTATCATTCACTCGAGGCGCACAAGATCAAGTATTTCACAAGAGGTCAAAACCTCGTATGCGCTACGCTTGCTTAATCATAATTGTACCACTGCCGAGTTCATTGAGAAAGCTCTTACTTACGAGCTTCGCTAAGGAAATTGCTAAGCAACAACCCTCATCACCGGCAAGAAGTCTAAGAACCGTAATCACCTGACGGCAATGTGCCACTTTCAAGAAACCTCGTATGGCTCTACTTTTTCCGAGCGACCTCCTATGGCGCCTAGACCCGCGGAATCTCGCCACAAGCGGCGCCGGCCATCAATCAAGCTTTCAACCGTGAAGAACAGGTCATTTCAGCACCAAGTGTCCGGCAGATCACACGTGCCACAATCAGGATTGCCGGGCATAGGGCCCGTTTTGCCGCAGGACTCTAAACCCACTCTGCGTCATCTCAGCCCAGTGACATTCTGGGCGGTGCGTAATCAAAGCCACTCGGTCGGCTGCTCAAGACGACAGGAGCTAAAGGCGGAGCCAAGAGCTATCAGACGGGAGCGTCCGGCTCGGGGGCCGGCAAGCCCCGAATTTATGAGATGAAGAAGACCGACGATCCAGAGGCCCGGATGATATCAGGTACACTCGATATTCTATCTCAACCTGTGTGTACCCTTTTTGATACTGGTGCATCGCATTCATTCATTTTCGAGTCATGTTTGAGTAGACTACGTCTGGGTAGTGCTACTAGTTGTGAGCCTTATGTCATTGGTCTACCTGACGGTAGAAGAATTATCGGAAATCGCGAGATTCAGAATTGTCCGATTCAGCTTCATGGCCGTGTATGGCTAGCAGACCTAATCATGGTAGATTTACCGAGAGACGATGTCATTCTGGGTATTGACTGGATGGATCGTCATGATGCCATCATTAGTGTCCGTAAGCGTATGGTCACTATCATTTCAGACGATGGAGTTGAATGTGTTTTTCAGGGAGGTAATCCCGGCTGTTCTAGTAAAGTCATTAATTTGATGAAAGCAGTGAGATTACTCAGTCAGGGGTGTGTTGGTTATTGGTGCTATATGACCAAAAATGAGAAATCGCCAGTAATGTTGACGGATATTCCGGTAGTGAGGGAATATGCCGATGTTTTTCCAGACGAGTTACATGGTTTGCCTCCACAGAGGGAGGTGGAATTCACGATTGAGTTGGAGCCCGGTACGTCCCCGATATCGAAGGCACCGTACCGGATGGCCCCGACCGAAATGCAAGAATTAAAGAACCAACTTGAGGAGTTGTTCGAGAAAGGTTATATCCGACCGAGTGCGTCCCCGTGGGGAGCACCAGTTTTATTTGTCAAGAAGAAGGATGGTTCATTCCGCTTGTGTATTGATTACCGAGAATTGAACCGGGTGATGATCAAGAATAAATATCCTCTACCCCGTATCGATGATCTTTTAGATCAACTTCAGGGAGCTTCAGTATTTTCCAAGATCGACTTAAGATCTGGATATCATCAGTTGCGGATTCGAGAGTCGGATATCGCGAAGACGGCGTTTCGAACACGCTATGGTCATTATGAGTTTGTGGTTATGCCATTTGGGTTGACTAATGCACCTGCGGTATTCATGGAGTTAATGAATCGGGTTTTCATCGACTATCTGGATCAGTTCGTGGTTGTCTTCATTGACGACATTTTGATTTATTCTCGTGACCGGGAGGAACATGAGTTTCACCTTCATCAAGTGCTCGACGTGTTGAGACGAGAACAACTTTATGGGAAGTTTTCCAAATGTGAGTTCTGGATGTCCGAAGTGACGTTTCTCGGACACGTAATTTCATCAGACGGAGTTCGTGTCGATCCTCAGAAGACGGAGGCTATTCGAGATTGGCTACCTCCGAAGAATGTTAAGGAAATCCAAAGTTTCCTCGGATTAGCGGGTTATTATCGGCGATTTGTGGAGGGATTTTCTAAAATCGCTCAACCCATGACGAACCTTTTACGGAAGGATAAGAAATACACGTGGTCCGACGCGTGTCAACAGAGTTTTGAGGAACTCAAGAACTGGTTAACTTCAGCACATGTCCTTTCTTTACCGCAAGGGACGGAGGGATTTGTGGTTTATAGTGATGCGTCCAGACAGGGTCTCGGATGTGTACTCATGCAGAACGGGAAAGTTATTGCTTATGCTTCACGGCAATTGAGACCTTACGAGGTTAATTATCCGACCCACGACTTGGAGCTAGCAGCCGTGGTGTTCGCATTGAAGATTTGGCGTCATTATCTTTATGGCGTTACCTGTCAGATATTCACCGATCATAAGAGTTTAAAGTATATATTTACTCAGAAGGAGTTAAATATGCGACAGAGACGGTGGTTGGAACTAATCAAAGATTATGATATCGAGATCCTTTACCACCCGGGCAAGGCGAACGTTGTCGCCGACGCCTTGAGTCGTAAGTCCGTTCAGGAGCAGATGCTTGCTCGATTAACAGTTCATAAGGAACTCCAGCAGGAATTTCTGAGACCCGAGATCAAGGTCTGGTTATAGCGAGTACAAGGGCAACTTTGTACGTTGGAGATTTCATCGCCACTTGAGGAGGCGATCAGGTAAAATCAGGGTGTGGACCCATTTTTGTTACGCATTCGAGAGGATGTGACTCAGGGGAAAGCCCCCGGATTTGTGGTTCACGAGGATGGACTTCTGCGTTTTAAGAATCGGTTGTGCATACCGGCGATTGACGAGTTGAAAAACTCGATTTTGAAAGAAGCTCATGCTACCCCTTATTCCGTTCACCCGGGGTCTAGCAAGATGTATAAAGACTTGAAACAAAATTACTGGTGGAGTAATATGAAGCGAGAAGTCGCGGAATTTGTTTCGAGATGTTTAACTCACAACAAGTCAAGATAGAACATCGGCCAAGTGGTATGTCGAAACCTCTCCCTATTCCAGAGTGGAAGTTGGAGGATATTTCTATGGACTTCATCACGAGTTTGCCGACGAGTCGTCGTGGCATGAACACAATCTGGGTAATTGTGGATCGCTTAACTAAATCAGCTCATTTTCTTGAGATTAAGGATACGTGGGGTCCCGAGAGACTTGCCCAGTTATTTATCAAGGAGATAGTGAGATTGCACGGTACTCCTAAAAGTATCGTTTCCGATCGTGACGGAGAATTCGTGTCTCATTTTTGGAAATCAATTCATCGTGCTATGGGAACCCAGCTTAATCTCAGTACAGCTTTTCATCCTCAGTCCGACGGACAATCAGAGAGGACTATTCAGACTTTGGAGGACATGTTGAGGGCATGTGTCCTCGATTGGAAAGATGATTGGGAAGCCCAACTACCGTTGATCGAGTTCACGTACAATAATAGTTGGCATTCTTCGATTAAGATGGCACCTTACGAGGCCTTGTACGGCCGTCGTTGTCGATCTCCTTTGTGTTGGGATGACTTATCAGAATCAATCGGCACCGAGCCCGATATGCTTATAGCCGCCCGTGAGAAGGTAGCTTTGATCAGGAGTCGTTTGTTGACCGCTCAGAGTCGACAGAAATCATATGCAGATAATCGTCGTCGACCGTTAGAGTTCGAGACGGGTGACCATGTTTTGGTCAAAGTATCCCCGAGTCGTGGTATCTTCCGTTTTGGGAAGAGGGGAAAGTTGAGTCCGAGATTCATTGGGCCGTTTGAGATTTTGGATCGAGTAGGCGAGCTAGCTTATCGATTGGCCTTACCTCCGGCATTGAGCCGAATTCATAATGTGTTTCACGTATCTCAGTTGCGGAAGTATGTTGCCGACCCGAGTCACATACTTCAGTTCGATGAAATCGAGATCACCGATGATCATTCATATGAGGAACGTCCTATACGAGTTTTAGAGCGGCGAATCAAACAGTTGAGGAACAAGACGATTCCTTTGGTAAAAATTAAGTGGTCTAGACACGGAGTCGAAGAGGCTACTTGGGAAACCGAGGATAGTATGCGGGAGAGTTATCCCGAGTTGTTTGACCCTTAGTTTCGGGGACGAAACTCTTTTAAGGGGGGGGGTGTATGTAATACCCGGTTGTAATTCAGTCATTATCATTCAGTGTTTATCATTCAGTAATTGTCACTCAGTAATTTTCACTCATTAATGATCTTTTGTCACTCATATTCAATCATTGTGTTCACCGTTCAGAGTAATTATATCGTCATTCATCATCAATCTAATTGGAGAATCATGCCGTGTTTATCATCATTGTCATCTTTATTGTGGGCTGTGTGTGAGGAGTAGCGCGCGCTACGTACTCTCCTTAGCGCGCGCTAATGGAGTACAGGTAGCGCACGCTACCACTCAGCATTAGCGCACGCTAATGTTGCCGCAGCCCGTAAGGCACCGACCGCAGTGAAAGCAGGCAGCGCACGCTACGAATGGTAAGTAGCGCGCGCTAGTGGTTTGTAGTAGCGCACGCTAATATTTGGTGTAGCGTGCGCTAACGTCGGATCAGGTTGAGTCCAGTGGCTAATGGACTGAATTGAATTTATTCATAGCGCACGCTAAGAGTGGTTTTTAGCGTACGCAAATGGTGTAGTAGCGCACGCTAATCGTTGGTTGTAGCGCACGCTACCGAGATCATATCAGAGGACAGAAGGTTCTGGACTCCAGTACTAGGCATCAGATAATTCGTTAGCGCACGCTAATATTTTGGGGTTAGCGCACGCTAAGTGCATAGCCGTAGCGCACGCTACAAAAAGGTACGTAGTGCGCGCTACCATTTCCGGACAGTGGGTACTGGACTACCCAAAATACCCGTTAGCGCACGCTACGCACAAGAGCTAGCGCACGCTAAACTGGAGTGACTATATATAGGACAGTGCAGTCCATTTCGTCATTTCTTCATCTCACTTCAATCCTTCGGTGGTTTTGGGCGATTTCCGGCGATTTTGGAGAGTATTCTTCGAGGTGTAATCATCAATCATCATTTTCAAGCTCATCATTTGGATTAATCATCATTTCATCATCTTCATCACATCAAATCTAAGGTATTAATCTCTTGGATCTCGGAACTCGGATTTTTGGGTTTTCCTTCCGATTTTCTTCGTGTAAGCTTGGATTGTTGTTGGAATATGTTAGATATGGATTATCTATCTTGGATAAATATATTCCTACGGATTTAATGGTTATTTTGGGGATTTATATCAAGAACCCTTGGGGTTGACTTCGGTTAATTTGGGGATTTCCGATTGACGTTGTTGTTATCTTGAATTGTGGATTCCTATGGGATTATTGATATCATTGAAAGTGTTTTGATGATTTGAAATACTCATCTTGGAGTTGGTTTCGATATATTCGAGTTTGGATATTGTTGTATCGACGTTTGAGTCGGTTATGATCGTATTTGATTCGCGTAATGATCGAATTATTGGTAATGGTGTTATTCAAGGTTGTTCGAGCGACCGACTTTTCACTTAGGACGTTGTTCGTGGACGGACATTCTTCATCGGTGTTGTGTAAGTTAATTATTACTCAGTTAAAAGGATATTCATTCCTTTCGTTGTTGTTCATTCATAATCATAATTCATTCATAAAGTACTAACCGTATTGAAACTTGTAATTGTCACTTCATTACTTCATTCACGAGGAACGACGGTTCCAATTATTTCATTGAGCTATCATTCATTTCACTGTCATTTCATATCGGTGAGTCATTATTGATTTTGATGTCACTTTTATTATATCGTGGCATTCCGGGTCGCACTGGCGTGCCGGTTGGTAAGTGTAGGATTTTCATGTCGGGCACATTTAATCGTGTGTTGGTTGGTGGCCTCACATTGGACTGTGCACACGAGTTGATGGCTTCGTGAGACTGATTAGGTACAAGACCACACGTGTATTCGATCGATACTCGTTGGTGGCTTGTACACGGACACATTTCCATCCCGAACGTAGTGTGGCGCCATTCCTTTGAGCCATACCGTTAGTTCATTGATATAGCATGTTTGATTGCGTATGTTTCGACAGGATATTTCATAACTTCAGATATATCATGATTGTGTATATTCAACCCTTGAGGATTGTTGTTCTGTGTAACTGACCCCGTTGGGGGATATTGTTTTTCAGGTCATGGCAAGGCGAAAGCACGGGGAGAACACGTTGACGGCAAGGAGTCCCAATGATACTAGGAGGGGCCCCCAGTCTTTTCAGTCATTTATGTTTTCTTCATTTATTCCGCTGCAGACATTCCGTTTAATTACTCATTTTACTCAGTGTTGTATATTTTATCTCCATATAAAATATACATGTATTCTGTATTATCCTGGGTGTGTTGTATGAAACTCCTCATCGGAGTAATTGATGTTGTAATGTGGTTAGGTACCACAGTTACCCTGTGTAATTCATTCATTATCATTCGCCTGGTGGGTCCCAGTTGGGGGTCCACGGCACTGTAATATCCGCCTAGTTTGGGGTGTTACAAGTGTTCCGGGAATTATTATTCCCGTGATGTGTCTTACCTAATACTGGTTGTAGATACATAGATGCCTTATCTTATCTAGGAGTCCTATGTATGGAAAGACTTTCATTGTAATGCCTATATAAAGGCCCCTCTATCAGTGTTATGAATACAATTGATTCACTCGTATTTACAGTCTTTTACTTTCTCCTGAAACAGCGAAAAATTTATACTGAAAATCCGGGTATTACATTAGTAATACGGGTATAAAGATAAATAATATCCAAAAGAAAAACTTATTTCTGAAATTAAAAAAAATGCAAATCTCCCACTTATATTCGAAAGGATAACTTTTGTAAGATTCAACCACAAAGCATTTGTGCCTTCAGATTTATATACTTTTGTAAGAATAAGATATTGTATACACTTTTTCATTAGATGTATAAGAACATAGTATAGTTCGCCTTAAAATTTGTATATATTTATATCTATAAAGATTTATAAATCAAGTTCAGTTCAATTCGGTTCGTTTCGGAATAGTCAAATCCAAAGAAATCCAAATCACTTCCGTTTCTGTTCGGTTTGCACGTTTCAATTTTAGGGTTTCTTATGTTCGGTTTTTACAGTCCAAATTCAGTTCAGTCAGTTTTCTAATTTGCCACATTACGCCTAGTTTGTAAGTATGATTTTGTATAATCCATAAACTTGGTGTAAGTGATTTGAGTACCACATCTACTCAATATATTTCATCTTTTTTGTCTTTCAAAATAAAGAATGTGATGGGTATGATTAGGGCTGTTATCGGACCGGATTTCGAAAAAACCAGAACCAATAAGTCTGTTGGGTTAATTTTTAGATCCGGGACCGACCCAAAACCTACTGGGTGAGAATCTGGACCGAATACGGAACCCATAAACCAAAATCGGAACATTTTTTTTGGCAGCAATTGTTAACAAACTAATCTAATTTTTATAATTTAAAGCAGAACAAGAGGTCTAGTATTTTTTATTCAATGCAAAACCAACAAGTCTAACCTCGAATTATTGTATTTGTGTGTTTTGTTTAAGAAATAAGATGAAGGACTAAAGATGGGAGAGTGGAGATAGAAAATGAAGAATGAAGAATTGAACTGTAAACCCCGTTTCATATAATTCTTTCTTCCCTCATATCTAGTCTTGACAAATCTGTATATTTTTCGATCTAGAAGGCCAAAGCTAAAGTCTTTTGACTAATTAAAGATTTTTTTTTGAGAAAGAAAGCAATGATATAAATAAAGTAAAGATCCAGGGGCTGCACAAAAGGAGATAATGAGTTTTGCCCTAATTTTAGTTTAAATACCATGGCTTTACGCTATGTTTAATGTAATTTAATTCTCATATACCAGAATCCTTAGGCCATGTGTGATATATGTTTCTTCTTTATTTATTATCGGGTATTTTCCGGTTTTACCGGTCCGGGTCTTATCAGTTTTGATCCAAATTTTAGTATTTGTATCTGGACTCTTTAATTTTCGAACGAGTTTTGGTCTCGAGTATTTCAGCCTGTTGAGGTCTCAAATTCACTCGGATCATTAACAATCCTAGGTATGATAAATATACTTACAAACTGAATATGCTCGATTAGACTAGTAAATTAGAAATTATGGTTCCTACAAACTGTAAAGGTACATTATTTCTCTTATTCTTTTTTTGATTGTGTATTACTTTTGCTACCTAAATCGAATCTCCTCGACCCGTTGCTTCCAGCCCGCGCCCGACCTATTCATGCTTTTTTCAGCCCGAGCCACACGACCCATAAATAGATCCCTCCCATTGTTTTTTGGCTTGCCCCGATTTGTAACCTGACCCGATTGCTGTCCAGCCCGACCCAATAGATTTCAATCAAATCATTTTTACCCCCAATTGCGAGCAAGGTACATAATTCGAAGCCTATAATTTGCTTAATGTCTTGTTTTATATGCTTTATTTGATTAAATAGCATAATATGATTTATCAACTGATCTAACTATGCCTAATTAAATCAAATAGATTTATTAACCACTTGAATTAAATAATTTAATTCATACTCTTAGATTAATAATTAATTATAATTACCCCATAAGATACTTATTTGACTGTATAATGTGTATATAGATATACCATGTAGGAATCATATATATATATATATATATATGATTTGCATACATATATAAACATGACATGCAATTAGGCTACACTCATAGTCGACTTTAGATGACTGTATTTCTACTACCTACAATAGTACCATGCTAACGAAACTTCATGTGTATCGCGTAGAAACCATGATCATATCTTGGTTCTAAAATAAAATAATCCCATTATTGAATAATTTATCATGGACGAACTCATGATTATGTGAAACTTATTTTTTTCCTCATCTTGTATAGATGACTGATCCGACCCATATGGAATTCGACATCCTGGACTCAGAAGGACTTGAGTACTATAACACCTCAATTTCATTGCGGGTAATTACACGCCGTAGGACTCACCAGGGCCTACCAGGATTACGTCACACACATGCAATACAACAACAATAAAAGAAATACGATACAAAAACATAAGTTGGGCCTCGGCCGCGGCCAAAATGTATGAGTTTAATACCATTCAACCAAGTACACAAACATCACACGACATATTACAACGAAACCAAATACAACATTAAATATGAAAACCAACACCGACATTTCCAAAACAACTACTGACTCAATCTCTTTAAGATCCGGTCTGCCCATCAGCTCCATGTGCACCACGTGTAGGCTCCTGAACCTAGAGAGTACCTGAAATGTATAAAACATTCCACCCAAATAGGGGTTAGTAACAACCGCTAGTGCAAGTACAATATTACAATATTTAATACACAGGTATTTCCAATTTCTTTTCAAAATTCCAAAAACAGTTCATTTCTCACGATATTCCGGAATATCCAATATCAATCACCAGTAAAAATATCATTCGAAGGTAATTCTCGTGACAAGACCACCCGGCCAAGTCCCTGTGTGCCACGTCGAGCAATCCCCAGGTGAGAATACCGCCACCTCGAAGGTAACCCTCGCACAAGGCCACCCGACTAAATCCCTATGTGCCCAGTCGAGCAATCCCCGGGTGAGAGTACCCCGAGAACATCCTCACAACACACAAACATCACAATTTTATCGCCAAAACGCATGCCATAAACTAATGCAATAAGGTACTTACATGGATTTCTAACACACAAAGGAACGATGAAAGAAAAAGGCTTCGGTCTGAACTATCTTCTAATTTCCATTCCTAACAAGAATCGAGACTCAATCAACTACCATTTTACTGGAAATCTAAGAATCACCCTAAGTTCTACCCTTAGGAGCAATTTATCGAACACCATGGAGGTATTCTAAATTATACTAGATCTACGAAGGAAAACTCGGAATCAATCCATAAAACTTAGAGGAATACTGAAAACATGATTATACAACTATAATCTGTCATCGATTCGAAGCTACATCCGTTGGAAAAATGAAATCCCCCAAAACTCCCAAACTCCCCGAGATTAGGGTTCTAAGGTATATTACCTCGAATCGGACGGTGAAGGATGTTAGAAAGTTTATATATCCTTGCTAGGAGTTGAAAGTAACACCCCCATGATTTACGGAGATATTACAGCACCGTAGATTCTTTTTGGAGAACCTACCAGGCTTTGACCGACATAAAAATACATTAGCAAAAACGAAACCGAGACATTCACACACTTAAAACCAATATCAATTCAGTACGACATACATCACAAAACTATCTAATACTTGGTCCTGTCGGATCACAACAAAAATAAAAACTCACAATTAATCCAACAACGTCAACAAAACCCATCAACAGCACGAGATACATCACATGACAGTACCCGTGCGAGTACAAAACCAAAATACCACTTTGACCCTGACTAGATGACCACAGACTCAACATGTTACATGATATCAATGCTGTCCACCAAACTCCTGTCCACCCTGTGCTGGCTCGCCTGCTGAATCTGTACCTGAATACACAACAAGTATATTCACCCCCGATGTAACACCCCGAAAATGGCGGCTATTACAGTGCCGTGGACCCACACTGAGGCCCAACAGGCGATACCCAAAACTTAAACCAATCAAATCCCAATTTGTGATACCGGACCACAGAATAATATTCAATACCTCGATGAGAGGTTTAAGCATCTCACGAGCAGAATGCCGTGATACACAGGATCCGGAATATTAGTATAAACTATATGAAGATGGAATATACTTAAAGTAATAATACAAATGACAAGAGTTACATAAAAGCGGAATAAATACCAATATATGATTTAAAGTATGACTGAGTAAAAGTAGACTTGGGGCCCGTCAACTAGTATCCTTCAAGCTCTTCGCGGCCACCGTGTTCTCCCTGCGTCTTGGCCTTGCCTCGACCTAAAATACAACAAAAGTATTTTGCCCAAAACCACAGGGTCTGATATACATGATAATAATTCTCAAGATGTTATACAATTCATATACATTGGATCTCGAATAAACAACTCGATTGTCGAGCATACCATCAGGCGTATGAACAACCAATTGCCAAACCGTCGAACACACCCAATCAAACATGGAGTATAACAACCAATCATTATGGCTCAAGACGGACATCACAGTACGCCCGATTCGAAAATGTGTCCGTGCACATGTCCACCCCGTATACGGAATCCAGGATATACGTGGGACATGTACCTAATTAGCCTAACGAACTAACTTCTCGTGTGCACGGTCCAAAAATGGAAACATCAACGCACGACCATATGTGCCTGGCTAAAAATCCTACACAATAACCAATCGGCACGCAGATATGATTCCAGATATGTCACGATGCAACATGACAACGAAACTCAATCAATTACTCATCCAACGAGGATCAAGACTCACCGGAGTGATAAACAATAATCAGCGAGACCAACGACATCAAAGATAGCAAACTTGGGAATACAATCCCACAACAAACGATAGACACAAGCAACGATAGTACCCATTATGAATCATAGATTCATAAAGCAATACATATATATACGAAATGTATAACATTCACAAGAATTCCAATCATCATTATAACCAAGCAAGATAACTTGCCTCAATACGGAGACGTGAATAATCCTTCCTCGACGAACGAACGGACGGTCCTCGACGAACGAACGGACGGATGGTCCTCGATGAACAATAATTACCCGAACAATCGACCTTGAATGAAATGCAATTCACTCAATAAAACATTCATAAAATCATCTATATCGAATTCATAGGAAACGACATCCATAAATTAATCCGAAGGTTCAACTATCTCAAAAGGTATTATGGTTCTAATTTAAGAACTCTATAATTCCCTAATTCATTCCTATGATCGAATTCTCACCTTCATCAAGTTCTTTAAAAGTCATGGAGTTCTATTAACCAATAATCAAACAAGAATAATATTTATTGATAAACTTATCTCATCAAAAACCCCCTTTTAGAACATTAACAACATTCCAATATGATATTCTAAACAATCCTATCTCATGAATCAATCAAGTTTATTTTGATCATAACAAAATCACAAGGGTTATTCAACAATTCATTAAGTTTAAACTTGAATATATCATAATTGTGATTATTATCTAATAATTCATGGAAAACCCTTTCTTTAACAAGGTTATAACATCTAACAATTAATAATGAAGAAGAATAGTCTTATCTAAATGTTCTTAGTCATATCTTCCTAAGAATCAATAGCAATCGTGTTATCTTTCAACATTACAATCATTTCAGAAGGTTTTATCATCAATATTATCATGCTCTTATTTAGTTGCTCAAGATCCTAATAACTAACATGATATGCTTGATTAATCAACTATGAATGAAAGAAAATTCATAACAGTTCAGAATTGATATGAGTTAAAACATCCAACCTTTGAGAATGGGGAATAAACTCTGTTGTTGCCCAAAATATTTATCCGAAGATTAATACTGCTGGAAGACGGACAACAAACAACAATTGCGGGAGCACTTCCGAGAGAAGATAAATAATACAAGATTTGCCGGGTTTGTTAGGCCCGGGCTTGAATGCTCTCGCGAGATGTTATTAATACAAATATTCGTGGATACAAGTATTAATGAGAGAAATCTAAATACAATGAGTGTAAAAAGACTCTGTTGATCCGGCTCTTGAGCGAAGCTCGGTGTTCTTCGTCCCGCCGGTAATCTGCTCGAGGAGAAAAGGCCGGGAGAAGTAAGACCGAAAGAAAGCCGTTGCCAAGAGTTGGATGTTAGCCAAGTGCTGTATATTTGCTTCTGTATGGTGTGAAATGCGAAGGAAGCTGAAGAAGTGTCCAAGTGCAGGGTGCCTTGCTTATATAGGGGCAGCCGGGTCCTGTCCTGTAGTGGCCGATCGCCTGCCGGCCATTAAAATAATCTGCCGACCGCTGTAGGCCAATATAATAATGTGCCGATCTCCTGGGCTGTCGGGCTAAAGTCTAAATAAGATCTTGTTGTCGGGCTAAAGTCCAAGGAAGAGGCGCCACGGCTTTGGGCGGTCGATAAGGAGCCATCACGTGTCCGAGTCGGTCAACATGTGGCCCTACCGACAAGCTTTCGGCTGTCACCGTGGTGGAGGGAATCTGTCAGGCTTTGGTCAATGGCCCGGGATTCGCGGATCTTGTCCCGGCCTTTGCACATGGTGCCAGTCCTGGTGCTCGGTCTTCGCCGACTGGGTGTCCGTCGGTGGTGATCGACATGAGCGGTCGTCCCTGACTGATCATCCGAGGTCGTCATCGGCCAGTGGATGGAGGTCGCCAATAGTCGGTCACCAAGGGTAGGTCGGCAAGATGCCGAGAGGAGATCGTCCGTTCGTAGGTCGCCGGGTCGATCGCCGAGTACCGAGAGGCGATCGTCTTGAGGTCGATCGCTCGGCATCGGGACTGGTCCTGGGGCCTTCGGTCGGTCGATGCAGCTTGTCCGCTGGGCTAAGGCTCGGTCGCCAGGTTGCTGGTCGGCAGACTTGCCTTGGTCGCTCAGGTGACTACGCCGTCCTCTTAGTCGATCGCCGGTCGGAAGGTGTTAAATCTTGACACAACAATTGCCCCCCAGCTTGCTCCTATGTTGAAGACATGGGGCGAGGTGGTTCTTGCTGGTGATCGTGTATGGATGAGGACGGGTGATCTGAGCTGACTTAGGACTCGGACTTGGGCTATCATGGTCGATTGGCTTAGCTATCTTTCGGTCTTGTACCTGCAAAAAACAACATTGGCCGATCCCCCATGGAAACTTGGTGGTTTCGCTTGCTTGAGGAATCGTGCACAGTCGCGGAGATCGATGGACCGACCCCATGACCGTGTCTTGGTGCACAAAGACAATGAGTGCCTCGTGACTCACTTTATTATGAGGGTCCTCTGTTAGGCTGCGCCTCGCCTTGTTTTTAAACGAAAGGCGTGCGGTCTCGGTCTAGAGGAGTCCTTGCGCGGGCGGCGTCGGATGAATCAACTCCACGCCCGCGCTTGTTAGCTCTGCTTCCACCTCGGCCACCATGGAGATGGCCGACCTCGGCGGTGTGCGTTGAGACGGGGTTGTGGAATGAGTCCACCGATTAATGTTGGAGGGCCCTCCGACTACGCCGGCCTCGTATTTAAACGAAGGCGGGCGATCTCGGCCGAAAGGGACCTTGCATGACCGAAGCAGCCGGTTCCATCGACTGCCAGGGCCATGGCTTTATGATGCGCGGTGGAGGCGATCTTAGGCCTTAGTCCGTCATGTTATATCTTTGGATCAGATGGCGATCGTGTCCACCGGCCGCTGATGATGTTGCGATCTGGCCAAGATCGGCGATCGTCGCTCGGGCCGATCGCTTTATTCGTAGGTCGAAATTGGCGATCGGGCGGCGGCTAGTCACTCATGTTAGAATGGATCGTAGGCGGTGATCGAGTCCTCCGGCCCGCCGGGTAGTAGCGATCGGGCCGGGAAGGCGGAGGTCGTCGTACGGCGCCGACCGATCTACTCCTAGCCGAGAAGAAGCCTTTGCACAGACAGAAGTCTGCGGCTCTAGCCGGAAGGCTGCGTAGGTCGTCGCGGGGTCTTCGTGAGATGCCTGAACATAGGCGAAACCACGAAAACCTCCTAGACGGCGTAGAGGGCGGTCTCATCGCTTACGGGCTCGCCGTTGAGGATGATCGTGTCAACCGGTCGATGTAGTCCGAGTCGGACTCTGTTCTCCTTGCCTGATTTGCATCATGCGATGGCGACCTTACGGCCGGCGACCCTGGTGGCGAAGTGCTCCGTGAAGACATGCGCCGGCTCGTTAAAGGAGCCTATGGACCGAGGTGGCAATGAAGTGTACCACCGGTGGGCGAGGTCGTCCAAAGGTCGGGGGAACATTCGGCACCGGTCGCGTCCGATGCCCCACACCCGGTCATGTAGATGTTGAACTTGTGCAGTGTGCTTGGGGTCCGATCGCCCGGTACACGGTGTCTTAGGAGGGGCGATCGTGTGCCGCACCGGGCGAGCTCGATGTCGATCGCGAGCGGCTCGCTCGGCGGGCGATCGTCCTCACGGCCCGCCGGATTGCGGGAGCGCCTTCATGTCGTCGATCGACGTTGCATTGCGCGATCGCCGCGGCTCGGCCGCTTGCGGATCGGCTTTGGGAGCGGGGCCGAGGCGATCGTGTACCGACCTCCGACCCCACTGCTGCCGACCTCGGGAATTCGCGGCGGGATCCAGCGGCCGGATCGTCTTGTGGGAGCCGGTAGGCCGAGCTCACAGTGACGGACACCAACTCCGTCTGCCTCGTAGGCCGGGCCGGATCGCCCGGCCGCCAGTCGGGCTGCCCAGGCGATCGAAGACAGACGTGCCCCGGCTGCCGAGCGCCTCTTCTTGCGGGCGAGAGCCTCCTGGCGCTTGCTCGGCCAGTAGTGCCTTAAGCTTCCGCTTGATCTTCCGGCGAGAGACCGGGGGGGCGGCAGCAGGAGGCGCGTCGAGAGCACTCCGTCGTTCCTGAAGGGCGGCTATGGCCTCTTCGATCTGTTCATTGGTTCGGAACTGATCGAGCGAGAGGCTCGGGCCGCCGTCCCGGGACGGGATCGAGCGTCTCTGACCGCGGCGGCTGCCTTCCACCATCGGCTGCGGCTCGGACTGGGACGGAACAGGGGGTCTGGCCGGCTGGTCAGCGGCTTTCTTCGACGCGGAGGCGGAAGACATGTTTTCTGAAGGATTTCTTTTGAAGTGCAGTGAGTGTCACTTCAAATATCTGCCCCGAGAACAGTGAGTGTTCTTCGGGACGGTAGGTGTAAAAAATCGAGGGTTGGATCCCCTTCCTCTAGCGCCAATTGTTGTTGCCCAAAATATTTATCCGAAGATTAATACTGCTGGAAGACGGACAACAAACAACAATTGCGGGAGCACTTCCGAGAGAAGATAAATAATACAAGATTTGCCGGGTTTGTTAGGCCCGGGCTTGAATGCTCTCGCGAGATGTTATTAATACAAATATTCGTGGATACAAGTATTAATGAGAGAAATCTAAATACAATGAGTGTAAAAAGACTCTGTTGATCCGGCTCTTGAGCGAAGCTCGGTGTTCTTCGTCCCGCCGGTAATCTGCTCGAGGAGAAAAGGCCGGGAGAAGTAAGACCGAAAGAAAGCCGTTGCCAAGAGTTGGATGTTAGCCAAGTCTTTGTATATTTGCTTCGTATGGTGTGAAATGCGAAGGAAGTCAAGAAGTGTCCAAGTGCAGGGTGCCTTGCTTATATAGGGGCGTGGTCACATCTGTAGTGGCCGATCGCTGCCGGCCATTAAAATAATCTGCCGACCGCTGCCGGCCAATATAATAATGTGCCGATCTCACTGGCCTGTCGGGCTAAAGTCCAAATAAGATGCTGGCTGTCGGGCTAAAGTCCAAGGAAGAGGCTGCCACAGCTTTGGGCGGTCCAATAAGGAGCCATCACGTGTCCGGAGTCAGTCAACATGTGGCCCTACTGACAAGCTTTCGGCGGCCTGTCGGCTGGTGGAGGGAATCTGTCAGGCTTTGGTCAATGGCCCGGGATTCGCGGATCTTGTCCCGGCCTTTGCACATGGTGCCAGTCCTGGTGCTCGGTCTTCGCCGACTGGGTGTCCGTCGGTGGTGATCGACATGAGCGGTCGTCCCTGACTGATCATCCGAGGTCGTCATCGGCCAGTGGATGGAGGTCGCCAATAGTCGGTCACCAAGGGTAGGTCGGCAAGATGCCGAGAGGAGATCGTCCGTTCGTAGGTCGCCAGGGTCGATCGCCGAGTACCGAGAGGCGATCGTCTTGAGGTCGATCGCTCGGCATCGGGACTGGTCCTGGGGCCTTCGGTCGGTCGATGCAGCTTGTCCGCTGGGCTAAGGCTCGGTCGCCAGGTTGCTGGTCGGCAGACTTGCCTTGGTCGCTCGGCAGTGACTCGGTCGCCCGTCCTCTTAGTCGATCGCCGGTCGGAAGGTGTTAAATCTTGACACAACAAACTCCAAATCCTTTAATAACACACTCAAATTCCCAATCTTAATGCTTCAATCCAAGATACAATGCTCTGGCAAGATTCAATGCTCCAATGCAAGATAGATGAGGCTAAAATCTATGTGGGGTGGTAGGAGGACGATTTATAGAGAGAATAACGAATTATGGTTTGTTTAAGAATGAAAGACAAGACATGATTACATAACCTACATACTTCATTACGTACGTTAAAAGGGAAATATTACGCACGTAATAAACTTTACGTATGTTAACACTTTCAGTATTTCGTACACAATATACCATCAAACCCCACTGCCTCAAAACTCAGCCTCCATTACATACGTTAAAGGATTATACGTATGTAAGGCTCACATGCATTACGTACGTTAAAACACACATGCATTACGTACGTAATGCGCGTTGACCTACTGTCCTAATCGAGCCGAGAATCTAGGCCCCACACAGCCCCACACGCCGAAAGTCTAGATATGCTCTGATACTCTACATTACGTACGTAAGGCACAAGGCTTAACATACGTAACTGTCCACGATTAACATACGTTATGGTCTCAACATAGCGTACGTAAGTGCACTAAGGACAGAGTTCAGAATGCAAGTCACCAAGGATGTCTACACTCAAGATGATACAAACATCTAAAATCAAGATGATACGATTATAGTAAATCTCAACATCATAAAATTATATTAATTCTAATTATGACACGACGATGCTCGAATCATCCAAATAATACAATAGTAAAATGCAATAGTAAAATAAAGTTACAACCTATATTACATACTACCCCTCTTAAAAAGAGTTTTGCCCTCGAAACAAAGGGTAAACAATACGGAATATCACATACTCTCCCCCTTAAAAGAGTTTCGACCTCAAAACTAAGGGGTAAACAACTCAGGATATCTCTCCCGCATGCTATCCTCGGTCTCCCACGTAGCCTCCTCGACCCCATGTCGTGACCATCGAACTTTCAGCAGGGGGATCGTCTTGTTCCTCAATTGTTTGATCCTCCTCTCAAGTATCTGTACAGGACGCTACTCATACGAATGACCATCATCTTTCAATCTCTTCGAACAGAAGTATGTGGATAGGATCGGCAACATACTTCCTCAACTGGTAAACATGAAACATATTGTGGATTCGTCTCAATGCTGGCGGCAATGCTAAACAATAGCCCAGATCGCCTACTCTTTCCAAAATCTTGAATGGCCCAATATACCTTGTACTTAGTTTACCTCTTTTCCCAAAACGAAAGACACCTCAGGTAGGAGACACTTTAACCAACACATGGTCACCAATCTCGAACTCAAGCAGTCACCAATGATTATCTTCATACGACTTCTGCCGGCTTTGAGCTATTAACAAACGACTCCTAATCAGGGCGATCATTTCACGGGATGCTAACAACATATCGGGTTCCGTACCCAGAGATTCAGATAGGTCGTCCCAACATAAATGGGATCTGGAATGACGGCCATACAACGCTTCATACGGTGCCATCTTGATGGAAGCGTGCCAACTATTATTATAGGTGAATTCCACTAAAGGTAGTTGCGCCTCCCAATCGTCCTTCCAATCGAGAGCACACACCCTCAACATTTCTTCTAGAGTTTGGATAGTCCTCTCAAATTGGCTATCGGTCTGAGGATGAAATGCCTTGCTGAAGTTCAACTGAGTACCCATCGCACGATGAATTGCTTTCCAAAAGTGCGACACGAATCGCCCTCACGATCTGATACGATACTCTTGGGAGTACCATGCAACCTTACAACCTCTCGAATGAACAACTGGGCCAATCTCTCAGGTCCCCATGTATCCTTGATTTCCAAAAAGTGGGCTAATTTAGTCAGACAATCCACAATCACCCAAATCGTATTCATACCTCGATGGCTCGTCGGCAAGTTTGTGATAAAATCCATAGATATGTCCTCCCATTTCCATTTCGGAATCGGGAGTGGTTTCAGCATACCCAATGGTCGTTGATGCTCAATCTTAACCTGCTGATAGGTTAAACATCTCGAAACGAACTCTACAACCTCACGTTTCATATTACCCCACCAATAATATTGCTTCAAATCCTTATACATCTTGCTAGACCCCGGGTGAATGGAGTATGGGGTAGTATGAGCCTCTTTCAGAATAGAGTTTTCAACTCTTCGTCTGCCGGTACACATATTCGATTCTTGAATCGCACCAATCCATCCTCGTGGATCACAAATCCACGGGCTTTTCATGAGTTACTTCATTCCAAATCTGAGATAAGAACGAGTCCGTTATCTGCTTCGATCTGATTATATCATCAAGGGATGATGAAATCTGAAGTGTGCAAAGTTGTCCCTGAACACGCTGTAACCAGACTTCGATCTCCGACCTCATAAATTCCAGCTACAATTCCTTCTGAACTATCAAGCGGGCAAGCATCTGTTCTTGTACTGTCTTATGGCTCAAGGCATCAGCAACTACATTTGCTTTACCTGAATGATAAAGGATCTCAATATCATAGTCTTTGATTAGCTCTAGCCACCTTCTCTGTATCATGTTCAATTCCTTCTGAGTAAAAATGTACTTCAGGCTCTTCTGATAAGTAAAAATCTGACAGGTAACTCCATACAAATAGTGACGCCATATTTTCAAAGCAAACACCATGGCTGCTAGCTATAAATCATGAGTCGGGTAGTTGACCTCGTAAGGTCGCAACTGTCTCGATGCATAGGCAATCACTTTCCCACTCTGCATTAACACACATCCGAGGCCCTTGTTACGTATTTTTATGAATGCAAGTGCACGTTGTCGTAATCTGTAATGCGCCAACCTGGCAAGGGTAGAAGCGTCACTTTATGGTGACATATCAGATACAACAGATTCAAATCAAACAGCGGAAGTCTTAAATAAACATTATCAAAAAACGTATCAAAAGGGGACTAAAACAACACCAAGTGTCCCCGAAACCAAACAAAAGAAAGTACGATACAAATGTCCGAAATCCGGAAATAATGATAAGGAAATAAAGTCCATTATTTAAATAAAGCTATAGGGTAATCCACTCTCTCATCCCCAAGCTAATAACCCCGCTCCTAGCTTAAGTACCTACCGCATGGAGAAGAAAAGCGGCTGAGCATAAAAAGCTCAGTGAACATATATAAAGCAAATAACAAAACAAATCAAACGAGATAAGATAATCAAAGGAATGCGAAGATAGAATACATATGGTGTCAATGGATAATCAAAAGAATATCAAAGTTTAAGTATAAAGTGTATGAATGTGGATTCAGTATTTTACCCCAGGACCAAACAAATATCCAAACAAATAGTAGCCCAATGGAGTGATCAACTCCCAAATGTGAAGGGACTGCATGCACGCATGCCCAATCACCAAACAAATATAATATGTATCCATATCATCATAGTAGCCCAAACAAATAACAAACAAATCTAGGATGCATCCATACGCCCCTGCAAACAATTCATAATCATAATAATGGCCATAGCAGATAGCAAATAAGGGACGGTGTGGTACATCTCTCCAACTACACTAGAGTCATAACATTGGTACATCAATGCTACGGTCATGGACCCCCCATAACTGGGAGCAGATAATACCTGGGTAAATACTGAAGGGTCAAAAAGTACAAGTCCAAATCAAAGTGTAGGTCTCATTCATATAGTCAATGTTCAATATCAAAGGTTCGAATAATCAAAGGGCTAATACCAAAGGTTCAATTCACATGTATCAAATCAAGATGAAATGTCAAAGGTTCAAATGAAGAGTTCGAATATCAACAGTCCAAAATAAGATAGGCAAATAATATATAAGAGGGAGAAAGGTCATGAGAGAGAAAGTAGTTGTACTCTTGCTGAAAGAGTACGGAATATCTGTACCTTATTCAACAGCAAAAGTAAACAAAGATAGATGGATCACAAGATACAGGATCACTCCCACTTCACGGAACCTATACGGATCAATAACCAAGTATTACTTTAAGTCCAAATGAATTTGGTTACTCATTTTAGTAATATAATAGACTTTGAGTGTGTAATCACCTTTTTAAGAAAACTTAGCTTTTAATATCAAAACATGTATCACGTTTCCAGATTTTTAAAGTATACTTGTGCACCTCCTGGAGGCTTAGGAAAATTACCCCAGGTAGGTACATATGTTTTCTACTTTTTGTAATTTTTGTAGAATTTCTAGGTAGTATAACTACAGAACAAAAATTCCTTATCAAAACTAGTCCAGATTCGGTGACAGATCTGAGACTCAAAAAGTAAGCAATTAAGAGACCATGATGTGCTACTCTAAAAATTCCACCAAAAATCACAGGGACCAAAAACATCTTATATTTAAGCCGTGTCCCCTTTGAGTTAATGATTCCTTACTGATTTCAAAACAAAAATCATAAACCAAGGTTGAAATTCGGATTACTAATTAACAGGTTTGACACTTGAATTTGTAAAATCATAAAAGACATTCTCTCGACTTCTAAAAATTACAAGACTTACATATTCAGAAAGTACCTTTCCAAAACTTGATGTTGGACTCAAGAATCACTCAAAAACACTTTGGTATCATTAAAATGGACCCCTTTCAATATGACCCAAAAACCTGACAGCATACCTGGAGATAAATTCAATACAACCCTAACCTTTATTAGCCTTTTAACCTTTTTTTATCAGCTTTTATCTATGAATATGTTACAACTTGACGAATTTTTGAACCACATCGGAACTAAAAAGTAAAATTCACAAACATTCAAACAGGTACTTCAATGTCTTTAGAACCCACACGAATTTTCCTAAAATTTATTAGTTAGTTTAACCCCACACGAAAAATACTCAAACTCAGACTATTCAGAAAACCGACCTGCAGTTGTACCCAAAAAGTATCCACCTCAACGACCTACCAAAACATACAGGAAAAATTCCCAAAAATTCATGGTATTACTAATCATATAGAGAGTTACATAGTGGAGAGTTTCATAGCCCAACTCATTATAGTTTTTGAATCAAAAATCGACAAAGTAGACTGATTTCAGACTCCCGAATTTCAGATTCAACAGTTAATCACACAAAAATAAAAAAACACAACCAAAACAACTCGAAATCACTCCAAACCAATTGGAGAACTTAACTAAGACATAAAACTAGGTTTTCATCAAAAGAAACTGAATTGAATCATCATGACCTATCTCGTTCACAAGTTCAAGTATACAAGCTGTCTTAATTCCAGAATTCATTTAAGCCATCATATAACGTGTTTAATCATACCAACGCACGCGAGACCTTCAATCTACCACCAAGTCTTCCTTTGTGCACGCCTCCATCGAACGGTAATGGTAGAGAACTAGGTAGCCGCCATTTTTAGTTTTAGGTTTTAGGGTTTTTAGTTTTGTAAAGTATGTGTGTGTGATATATATAGGCGAGTGGGGAGGAATTTCAAAAAGGAAAATGCCTAAATTATGGGGATTTGATGGAAGACTTTGCCAAATTTAAAACCCATCATGAACCTTGACATGATTCACGATTCCATATGTTTGTGTACAACATATCATTCGGCTAGGGACAAAAATAGAAAACGTGTGACAATTTTAAATGTGTACAAATTATTTCAGTATAAGTCTTATATTCGTATTACATTAATTTGTTCAAATGTTAACGATTTAAATACTTAGGTTATAATTGTAATGCAATATTTTAAATAATTAAACGTCTTTTATAGATTCGAGATTAAAGGGTATTTTAACATGTTCAAAAATCTGGGTTTTACAGCTCTTCCCCTCTAAAAAAAAAATTCCGTCCTCGAAAATGAAAAAGGAAAGGTAACGAAACAAAACGAAAGTATACCAGACTACGAAAAGAAATGAGGGTAGCTGGCTCGCATACACTCTTAGGTTTCCCAAGTCTCCTCGCGTGTTGGGTGGTTCTTCCAAAGAATCTTAACAAAGCGAATGACCTTATTTCTCATGACTCTCTCCTGCCTATCAAGAATGGCTTCCGGTTCTTCCGGAAGTGACATGTCTGGTTGAATCTGGTCAAAAGGGTATGACACCACATGTAGAGGATGATAGTTGTATACCCGCAAAATAGATACGTGGAAAACATTATGCACATGTGCTAGTTGAGGTGGAAAAGCCAAACGATAAGACACCTCGCCCACACGTTCCAAAATCTCAAAAGGACTAATAAAACGAGGACTCAACTTGCCCTTAATGCCAAAATGTTTGACGCCGCGAAAAGGAGAAACTTTCAGAAATACTCGGTCGCCAACTTGAAACTCTAACTCACGTTGGTGCTTGTCGGCGTAACTCTTCTGTCTGGACCTGGCTTCCTTAAGCCTCTCTCTAGCAACAATCACCTTTTCGTTGGTGATCTCAATCATTTCAGGACCCTCAATAATCCATTCACCTACTTCATCCCACATAGTAGGTGATCTACACTTACGCCCATATAACATCTCGTATGATGCCATCCAAATACTAGCGTGCCAACTGTTGTTATACGCAAACTCGACTAAACACAAGTACTCATCCCAACTACCAGTCCAATCAAGTGCACAAGCTCGTAACATGTCCTCTAACGTTTGGATAGTTCTCTCAGATTGACCATCCGTCTGTGGGTGAAAAGTGGTACTGAACTTAAGACGAGAGCCCCAAGCCTTATGTAATGCCTTCCAAAAACGTGAAGTAAACCTCGGATCTCTATCAGAAACAATCGCAACCGAAGTGCGTGCAATCTAATAATATCCTGCTAGAAGATTTATGCCAACTTCGCTACACCACAACCTTTCTTGATCGGTAAGAAATGAGCTGACTTGGTTAGCCGATCGACGACTACCCAGATCGCATCATGTCCTTTTCATGTGACCGGTAAGCCCAAAATCCATCGTTATCTCTTCCCACTTCTACTGGGGAATCTCTAACGGCTGTAAAAGACCACTAGCTCTTTGGTTCTCAATCTTTACCTGTTGGCAAGTCAAACACCTAGCAACATACGAAGCTACATCCTGCTTCATCCCGTTCCACTAGAAATGCTTTTTCAAATCCAGATACATTTTAGTAGATCCCGAATGTATGGTGAAAGGAGAACTGTGAGCTTCTGACATAACTATCTCACGAAGTTCAGGATCGCTCGGAACACAAAGGCGATCTTCTAACCAAACAATGCCATCATCATCAACCCGAAATTCAGACTGTTTCCCCTCTTCCACATTCTGAACAATGGCCCATAACTCACCATCGTCACGCTGAGCTTCCTTAATCTTCAAGATCAAGTTAGACTCAACCTTCAAGCTAGCCCAATAACCGTCGCGCCTAGGCAGACAGAACTCCACCTCCATGAGCTCAAGATGATGCAAAATCTTAGGCTCAAATTTTAGACTAGAAATCATACCCGACTTACGACTAAGAGCATCAGCAACTACATTAGCCTTACCCGGGTGATACTGAATGTTAGTGTCGTAGTCCTTGAGTAACTCCAACCATCTACGCTGTCTCATATTCAACTCCTTCTGGGTAAATATGTACTTGAGACTCTTATGATCCGTGAAGATATCAACAGAATCCCCATACAGATAATGCCTCAAGATCTTAAGAGCAAAAACAACTGCAGCCAACTCTAGATCATGCGTAGGGTAGTTCTCCTCATAGGGTTTCAACTGGCGTGAGGCATACGCAATAACCTTCCCGTGCTGCATTAAAACA
The DNA here is from genome assembly GCA_033398695.1 of Orobanche coerulescens. Lineage (NCBI taxonomy): Eukaryota > Viridiplantae > Streptophyta > Magnoliopsida > Lamiales > Orobanchaceae > Orobanche > Orobanche coerulescens. Next base: position 198,819,560 of record CM065803.1, on the reverse strand, counting down.
CAACCTAACCCTTTCTTGGGAGCATCACTATAAATCTGATATCCGCCTGTACCAGATGGAAGTGTCAAAATGGGAGCTGACACAAGTTTCTGCTTCACAGTCTCAAAACTCTCTTCTTGTTCATCGGTCCAATCAAACTTCAATCCCTTCCTCATCATCTTAGTCAATGGTGAGGCGAGTTGTGAGAATCCCTCGACAAATCTCTGATAGTAACCTGCTAAACCAAGAAAACTCCGGACCTCGGTCACCGTAGTAGGTCTCGGCCATTTAGTGATATCCTCAACCTTCGCCGGATCCATAGTGATACCACTAGCAGATAAAACATAACCAAGGAAAGCAACTTGACTAATCCAGAACTCACACTTGGAGAACTTCGCATACAACTTCTCCTGCCTCAAAATCTGCAAAACCGTACTAAGATGCTGCTCGTGCTCCTCCTCGGACTTCGAATAAACCAAAATGTCATTGATGAAAACGATAACAAACTTGTCGAGAAAAGAACAGAATACGCGGTTCATAAGATCCATAAACACTGCCGGAGCATTAGTCAGTCCGAAAGGCATAACCAAAAACTCATAGTGTCCATAGCGAGTTCGAAAAGCAGTCTTAGGGATATCCTGCTTCTTAACCCGAAGTTGATGATAACCGGACCTAAGATCGATCTTGGAGAAGCATTTAGATCCTTGGAGCTAATCAAACAAATCATCAATACGAGGCAAAGGATAACGGTTATGGATGGTAATACGATTCAACTCCTGGTAGTCTATACACAATCTCATACTACCGTCCTTCTTCTTCACAAATAGTACAGGTGCTCCCCAAGGAGATACACTCGGACGAATGAATCCATTCTCAAGGAGTTCCTGCAATTGATCTTTCAACTCCTTCAGTTCCGCAGGAGCCATACGGTAGGGAGCCTTACAAATGGGTTCCGCACCTGGAATCAAATCAATGCCAAATTCTACGTCGCGATTAGGAGGAAGGCTCAGAATCTCTTCCGGAAATACATCGGAAAAATTACGGACAACTCGAATACTGTCGATAGTAGGACTTTCCTTCAAAGTGTCCTGAATAGAAGCGACACAACACGCACAACCGTGGGATATCAAAGTACGCGCCTTCAAAGCAGATATGATCTTAACAGATCGAAGTGGTTGGGAACCAGAGTACACAAATTCAGGTTTAAACAAATCTCCAAATATAACCTTCCGCGCATGACAATCAATAGTGGCTCGGTGAGAAGCCAATCAGTCTATACCAAGAATCAAATCAAAATCAAACATGTCAAGCGGAAGAAGATTAGCCGGACGTATGCGTTCATCAAAACGTAGCGGACAATCAACAAACTCATGATCAATGATAACGTTGTTTTTCATAGGCATAGATATAGATAAGGGATCATTAATGGTGTTGGGCTTAATTTCAGTTTCTTAGAGAATGTGACAGATAAAATAGAATGAGTTGCGCCAGTATCAAATAAAACAAATGCGGTATGATCACCAATATGCAGAAAACCCGTAATGGTACCTGTAGATTTACCTGCCTGCTCGCGAGTAAGAGAGTAAACACTGCCGGAGAAAGTAGAAGGTTGAGAAGATCCTGCAGCAACAATGCTAGTCCTCTTCGGGCAATATTTCACCCGATGATCAGTGGCACCGCACTCGAAACAAGCTCCCAAAGCTCTGTGGCATGGCCCGGGATGTGCCTTACCACATGTAGGGCAAAGTGGTGGGGGTGGCAAAATCTCAGCATGCCTCTGCTGACCCGACGAGTTCCCAGAACAGTACTGCTGATGCGAAGACCCAGAACCCGAGTACCTGTTCTGTTGGTTGCCCCTCAAAAACTGCCTCTGGTTGGTGTTACCCGACCTATCACTATGCCTACCCGAAGATCTATAATCAAAACCCCTCTGGACCTGTCGACCCTGATCATGTCCCCGGTTGAACTGTCCCCTGTGCTCAAACTGACGGTCCGAACGATCGCGGTGATCAAAACCCGGCTTAGAACGACCTCGATGGTCAAAACCCCAGTTCTGCTGCCCAGAAGGCCCAGACTGTATCCTGTCCCCATCACGATTTCTCTTGTTCGACACTCCACCCTCATGTAACAGCTCAATATTACATGCCGCATCACAAACCATCGACACATCAGCATACTCCGTGTTAACAATACGGTCAAGCACCCAATGCTTCAATCCCCACTTGTAGTGACGAGCCTGTCTGTGTGCATCCCCAGTCACAGTAGGTCCCACGAAGCTAGCCAACCTAAGAAAACGCTCCATGTACTTCGTCGAGTTCTCCTGTTCTAACTGGTGGATCGTATCGTACTCCCTTTCATATCTCTGCTGTTCTGAGAAAGGGATGTACCTCTTCTAAAAGGTTTCACGAAACACTGCCCAAGTACACGTCTCAGCATAATTATCGCCCTTCGCCTGAACATGCGCCTTCCACCAATTGAGGGCATCACCCTCAATCTTGAAAGCGGCTAAATGTGCTTTCACCTCATCAGGGCAACCCACTACCTGAAACAGCTTCTCACAATGAGTAATCCAGTCCTCCGCCTCGGTAGGAGTAGCGGCGGACTTGAAAGAGATGGGCTTCAACTTGTTGAAACGCTCAATCCACACATGAATACCCTCATTGTTGCTCCTAGCCCCGTCAGTATTTCGTAGAGTCTCAAGAATCTGATGGATAGCAGCAGCTACTGCTCGAGCAACCATACCATCATAATCAGGATGGTTATCACCACCAGCGCCGTTGTGTGTGTTCACCATCTAAAACGATACCAAACGATAAGTACGATAAAGAAACGACGAAACGAAAGCCTAGTGTCTACCCAATCTCACAGGTCATGGCCTAAGTCCTGAAGATTCAAACCCGGTCTCTCTGATACCATAAATTGTAACGCCCCAACCCGGCAAGGGTAGAAACGTCACTTTATGGTGATATATCAGATACAACAGATTCAAATCAAACAGCGGAAGTCTTAAATAAACATTATCAAAAAAGTATCAAAAGGGGACTAAAACAACACCAAGTGTCCCCGAAACCAAACAAAACAAAGTACGATACAAATGTCCGAAATCCAGAAATAACGATAACGAAATAAAGTCCATTATTTAAATAAAGCTATAGGGTAATCCACACTCTCTCATCCCCAAGCTAATAATCCCTCTCCTAGCTTAAGTACCTGCCGCATGTAGAAGAAAAGCGGCTGAGCATAAAAAGCTCAGTGAACAGATATAAAGCAAATAACAAAACAGATCAAACGAGATAATATAATCAAAGGAATGCGAAGATAGAATACATATGGTGTCAATGGATAATCAAAAGGATATCAAAGTTTAAGTATAAAGTGTATGAATGTGGATTCAGTATTTTACCCCAGGCCCAAACAAATATCCAAACAAATAGCCCAATGGAGTGATCAACTCCCAAATGTGAAGGGACTGCATGCACGCATGCCCAATCACCAAACAAATATAATATGTATCCATATCATCATAGTAGCCCAAACAAATAACAAACAAATCTAGGATGCATCCATACGCCCCTGCAAACAATTCATAATCATAATAATGGCCATAGCAGATAGCATATAAGGGACGGTGTGATATATCTCTCCAACCACACTAGAGTCATAAAATTGGTACATCAATGCTACGGTCATGGACCCCCCATAACTGGGAACAGATAATACCTGGGTAAATACTGAAGGGTCAAAAAGTACAAGTCCAAATCAAAGTGTAGGTCTCATTCATATAGTCAAAGTTCAATATCAAAGGTTCGAATAATCAAAGGGCTAATATCAAAGGTTCAATTCACATGTATCAAATCAAGATGCAATGTCAAAGGTTCAAACGAAGAGTTCAAATATCAATAGTCTAAAATAAGATAGGCAAATAATATAGAAGAGGGAGAAAGGTCATGAGAGAGAAAGTAGTTGTACTCTTGCTGAAAGAGTACGGAATATCTGTACCTTATTCAACAGCAAAAGTAAATAAAGATAGATGGATCACAAGATATAGGATCACTCCCACTTCACGGAACGTATACGGATCAATAACCAAGTATTACTTTAAGTCCAAATAAAATTTGTTACTCATTTTAGTAATATAATAGACTTTGAGTGTGTAACCACTTTTTTAAGAAAACTTAGCTTTTAATATCAAAACATGTATCACGTTTCCGGATTTTTAAAGTATACTTGTGCACCTACTGGAGCCTTAGAAAAATTACCCTAGGTAGGTACATATGTTTTCTACTTTGTGTAATTTTTGTAGAATTTCTAGGTAGTATAGATATAGAACAAAAATACCTTATCAAAACTAGTCCAGATTCGGTGATAGATATGAGACTCAAAAAGTAAGCAGTTAAGAGACCATGATATGCTACTCTAAAAATTTCACCAAAAATTACAAAGGCCAAACTCATCTTATCTTTAAGCCCTGTCAAATTTGAGTTAATGATTCCTTACTGATTTCAAAACAAAAATCATAAATCAAGGTTTAAATTCGGATTACTAATTGACGGTTTGACACTTGAACTTGTAAAATCAGAAAAGATATTCTCCCGACTTCTAAAAATTACAAGACTTACATATTCAGAAAGTACTTTTCCAGAACTTGATTTTAGACTCAAGAATCACTCAAAAACACATTGGTATTATTAAAATGGACCCCTTTCAATATGAGCCAAAAACCTGACAGCATACCTGGAGATAAATTCAATACAACTCTAACCTTTATTAGCCTTTTAACATTTTTTATCAGCTTTTATCTATGAACAGGTTACAACTTGACGAATTTTTGAACCACAATAGAACTCAAAAGTAAAATTCAAAAAAAATTCACACATATACTTCAATGTCTTTTTAACCCACACGAATATTTCTAGAATTTATTAGTTAGCTTAACCCCACACGAAAAATACTCAAACTCAGACTATTTAGAAAATCGACCTGCAGTTGTACCCAAAAAGTATCTGCCTCAACAACCTACCAAAACATCCAGGAAAAATTCCCAAATATTCATGTTATTAGTAATCATATAGAAGTTACATACCAGTGAGTTTCATGGCCCAACTCATTATAGTTTTTGAATCAAAAATCAACAAACTGGACTGATTTCAGACTCCCGAATTTCAGATTCAACACTTCATCACACAAAAATAAAAAACACGACCAAAACAACTCGAAATCACTCCAAACCAATTGGAGAACTTAACTAAGACATAAGACTGGGTTTTAATCAAAAGAAACTGAATTGAATCATCATGACCTATCTCGTTCACAAATTCAAGTATACAAGCTGTCTTAATTCCAAAATTCATTTAAGCCATCATATAACATGTTTAATCATACCAACACACCCGAGACCTTCAATCTACCACCAAGTCTTCCTTTGTGCACGCCTCGATCGAACGGGAATGGTAGAGAACTGGGTAGCCGCCATTTTTAGTTTTAGGTTTTAGGGTTTTTAGTTTTGTGAAATATGTGTGTGTGATATATATAGGCGAGTGGGGAGGAATTTCAAAAAGGAAAATACCTAAATTATGGGTATTTGATGGAAGACTTTGCCAAATTTAAAACCCATCACGAACCTTGACATGATTCACGATTCCATATGTTTGTGTACAACATATCATTCGGCTAGGGACAAAAATAGAAAACGTGTGACAATTTTAAATGTGTACAAATTATTTCAGTATAAGTCTTATATTCGTATTACATTAAGTTGTTCAAATGTTAACGATTTAAATACTTAGGTTATAATCGTAATGCAATATTTTAAATAATTAAACGTCTTTTATAGATTCGAGATTAAAGGGTATTTTAACATGTTCACATAATAAAATAATAAAGTGATGAGAAAGATATCGTTCCCTCGAGGACTGACGTACTAATTACTAATTTATTCGTATTCCTAATTTTATTTGAACGATCGAATTTTGTGGTTGAATAATTATTAAAAACTAAATAATGCGATAAACTAAAAACAACTAATAAAATCAATAGTCCGAAGAAAGGAGATCAAATAAGAGAAGAATCTAGGATTGAGAATTCGCCTCGATTAATCCGAATTAATCTTGATTAATATAATTTATGTAATTTCCCAATTTATTGAAAACAAAGATTCTAAGATAATCTAATGCCTCTCCCGAGGTCAGTAGAATTTTCTAAGGTGAATAATTCACTCTATTCCTAGGTGAGTTAATTCAACAATAGCCAAATAGTTCTAAAATCTTCAAATGAGCTACATAATTCTTATGAGTATATTCCTATCTCAAAAGACAAAACAGTTTTCACCCAATTTTCACTACTAACTCTCCTCTCCCGATTCAAGTTATGTAATTCTGACAATTCAATTATAGGCCACACAATTGAAAGCATTAAGAACAATTGGGGAAAACTCAATAGAAAAAGGAAAATATATTAATAATGTAAAATCAGGAATTAATTCATCAAAATCTCGGTTTCATCACAATCCTAGAAAAAGGGGTCTAGCCCGACATGCTAGAAATCAATATACAAAGATTTGAATAAAACATAGGAAATAAATTCAAACACAATTGAAGAACCGAATCTCTTCTGTTCTCTGGCCTTTGCTTTCTGCTGCTAGGTATTTTTCTCCTCTTCTTCGATGATATATTTTCTGACCTTCATTGCCTTTTTATAACCTCCCTTTCGCCTCCAAAAACGCGTCCGAGAAATAGGTCGAAACTGCCTCCAAAACAGTCAAAATCGCGGGCCGACGTCAAGGAACCCGCGCCGCAGCCCACGACCTGGCTTAAGTGTGCCGCGGCCCTTGCCCATGCGCTGCCCAGGCCTGGGCAATTTTTCCTTACGTGACGCGGCTCAGAATGAGCGTGCCGCATCCCCCGGTACAGTTTGTACCAGTTACTTCTGGGTGTGCCTGTGCCGCGGCTCTGGCTCGAAGCGACGCAGCCCTTAACCAAAAAAATGTCGTTTTAGCCCGTTTTTCTTCGTTTAAGCTTCCGGACTCTAATTTCCTTCAAAACATATAAACATAATGCACTAAGAGCTCATTTATGCACATTTAAATCCATAATAGAGATAAAACAATGATAATCAAGTGCACAAAATACATGTAACAACTACCCCAAACTTAAGCCTTTGCTTGTCCTCAAGCAAAAATCAATTTCAAATAAGACGACAAGTATCGTGGACGATCGTGCAAATCCATAGTGCTCAACTAATTAATACTACCCTGAAAATCTCAAAGTATAATACGAGTATCGTACTAGTGAGTCACATTACGGACAATGATTTCACAAGGTAACCATTTTTAGTGCGAATCAATATTTCATGAAGAAAATCAAGGCTCAAAGATTAACAAACGTGAATTGAGCTGACCGCCATTATGAATGTTGAAAGTATAACAAGCCAACTCGCCCAGTCCCACAGTCTCGTGGCAAAAACACAAGAATCTCATAATATTCCTCGGACAGCACTCCCTTATATTTAATAATCATAATGATTTGAGTTAACCACTAGGTTTCGACTCCCGGGATATTTCATCGGAAGAACCCTAGGGTGGATTTCCATTCTCATGTATTGGGGAACCGTTTGAAATAAAAGACACTCATGGCGCTCATGAATGCTTCAAGTTACTAAGTCTCCCTCTACAGCGGAGAAAAAACTCGAATAACTACTCCCGCACGTCCGATTCAAGGTTGCTGTTTCAAGCAAGAGTAAACAACGGGTCACGTGAATACCCCCGGTTACTTGGCTTCCTCTCATCGGAGATGCAATTTTTCTGAACCATTAGTCTATTCAAGGTTGTCGTCACGTGAATACCCCCGGTTACTAGACTTCCCATCATAGAACATGCAAAATTGCTCCAATTTTGAAAATTAAAACTGTCCAACTCAATGCCTAACCTTAGGTACTTAAATTAAATGCCAACAAGACTAATGTTACTGGATGAATACCTAAGTGAATAGCACCACCAGACATATAGACGACGGCTCGTGTAATGCGGACACTACAAACACGTATGTCTCATTTCTTATATGCCAAGACTACCACAATGACACAAAAAAATCAGACCAAAATGAATACTCGAGGGAAACAAATATCGCATAATGCCAACTCGACCAATACTCATCCGTTTCTTCAAAAGGAAATCAGTATCATATAATCGGTCTTACACAAGGCTGCACGAAATACTCACAAACAAAATTCAGCAAAACGTAGAAGACAAGCAAGGCAAATAAATAACAACTAAAAATAATTAACAACTAAAAAGTAATCCCCCCAAACTTGAGAAGTACATTGCCCTCAATGGACAATATATAATAATACGTAGTAAGAGAAAGGTCAAGTACTCCCCTAAGGTAAGCTCAGGCACTGGCATCGGCCTCGTCCGGCGAAGTGGGTGGTGTAGGTGGCCTGACTGGAGGAATAAATGGTCCATCCGGGCGAAGGATATGGTCCGTCCAAACAGCCAAATAGTCCCGATGGTAGGCGTCTCTCGCAGCTAAGCGCCTCTCCGCACGCCGATTGGCCCCTCGGACCTGCTCGTACATCTCCTATCGAACAGTAGCGATCACGCTATCTCTCTCTGCTCGCATCTCCTCCCTCAAGCCGTCAAACATCGCCTGAAGAAGGTGATCTATCGCTGGCCGTGGAGTGGACTCGGTCTTATCCTCAGTATCAGCCGTCGGCTCCTGAGTCAGAAGAAGTGGCTCGGGGGAGTGCTCATGTGGCTCGTCTAGAAGAAATCCTCATCCCTGCGGGTGTGCCCGCGCGCCACCCCACTGGTCGAAGTGAGAGATGATACGATGATCGATCGGACCCTGAGGTGCTATATTCGGCTCGTCATCTGACCAAGTCATGCCCGACTGGCGACATAAGGCACAAATGAGAGAGGGATGTTTCAGCCCCGTCTTGGCCCCTCCTTGGATGCACTGGAGAATAGATCGGACCAGTCGTGGGGCCACATCAAATCGAAGTTCGGCCGTGATGGCATAAAGCAGTCTGGCACGAGGAAACAGGATAGAGTGGATCTGCGAAGTAGGGTCGACTTGTGAGCAGAGAAAATATAGCCAAGATCGTCCAAGCCGACTGAGGCGGGAACTCTTGAAGAAGAAAGATGTGGACCCCGGAACGCGCATTTCCCAAACTGAATCCGGCTGAGCAAGTGCCTCTAGCAAAGCTTCCCTAGAGAGGCCACTCATTGTCTGCGTGAATGCCGATTCGTCCAGCTCGGGAAGCTCGTATAGGCTCCGAATCGCGGCTGCCGAGAAATCGACTTTCTGGCCACGGACAATGACCTCGATACATATATCCGGTCGTCCCAACATCTGCCCTCCCTGGATATGTGGTAATAAGGCTCTGGCGTAAAATTCTTGGACGATAGAGATTACCGCCGGCTCGGGTTGTGCAGCGAATCTAGTCCATCCCGTTTCAGTAATCATAGTTAATAGCTCGCCATCTTGGGGGGCGGGAGTGAATCCCCACTCAGGAATTATAGGACGAGGACGAATTTTCTCATTGAAAATTCGATGGATCTCGGTCGGAAAATTGTTGGGATTGCCCTTCCGTTCGGTTTTGCGAGGTTTCCCCTCTCGTGGGGGATGATCGAGTCCTAGTCCTTGTGCTCAACTTTCTCTTCCGGGCCATAGCGATTTCCTCGAAAATAAACGCAGGATATTAGACGACTTTAAAAAACAAAGCACCAATCACAACTTATAACGTGCGGGAAACGAATGTAGCGTCTAAGACTCGCACTTCCGTATGAGGGATATGATGCGAAAATTTTAACTCAAACTAAGCATTAAGGTAGGGGGCATATTATTCAGATAATCGTACTGTTGCAAACAAAATGGAGATGTTTAGATTAAAAACGTTTCATTGGGGTATTTCATCAAACACTTTGCGTGCATCAACTTAAATGAAGAACAAGAATAATCATTGGTGAATTCAATCCCAACAACAAACAAAATCACATGAATTCATGACAAATCAACGAAACACAATCAATCAATCGATAATCTCAACATATTCCGATAAAAATCTTGATAGAACTTTAGGAAATAAAAACAAATTCATCAATGAATGAAGAACATTACCCCACTTCTCAATTCAAGTTGCAATTAAGCTTAAGGAATAAGGATTACCTTGTGTTGGATTGAAGAAGATGAGAAGAAGAAGAAATTCGGAGATGGTGACCTTGCGCCGCGCGGAAGAAGAAAGAATTTGTGAAGTGATACAATACCTTTGTTTCGGCCGATTGATTTCTAATTCATGCCCAGCCCCTTTTAAATTCTCGGCAGGGGCCGCGGCACGTAGAAAGTGAGCCGCGGCCCACAATACAGGCTAGGCGATCAAGGCATTTCGCAGCGTGCCGCGGCTCATTGCACGGGTGCCGCGGCTTCCAGGGTTAGTGTGCCGCGGCTCAGCAACTTCGTGTCGCGACATAGAGTACAGGTTCCTAGGCGCATTTCTAGGTCTTCGGCATGCTGCGTCTCGTCTTTATCGTGCCGCGGCTCTTGGGGCAAGTGTGCCGCGGCTCAGCATCATCGCGCCGCGGCACAGAGTACAGAAAGTTTGCCACATTTTTGGACTTGTGTGTGCCGCGGACCACTCTTTATGTGCCATGGCCCTAAGCTTAAAATTTCCCCTGGAGAGTTCCTGCACAGATTTTTCAAATGAAAACACATAGAACATGAGAGAGAAGCATAGCAAAGCCAAAAACGCCAAAAAATAGACTCCTAAAATGAAGGAAAATAGCGAAAAAACTAAAATCTATACTAATACTCGGGTTGCCTCCCGAGAAGCGCTAAGTTTATAGTCTTCAGCTGGACCTTTTGAAAATCAATTTGCTTTTCGCAAACACCATTTGGCCTCCGCTCCGTCCATCGAACCATTAATATGTGTTTTAAATTTTTGACCATTAGTTTTTAACAGTTCGATTTTTGGTTTGGACATCCAGCGTTCTTTGCGAAAAGACTTGAACAATAGAAACTTCCCAAAAAAACCCAAATTTCACATGACTTGGCACCCGTTTCACTTCCTGCTTAGTTTTCTCTTCCACGGATTAATTTCTGATGGCATGAGAATTTTTTAATGGTGAGTGAATGGATGATGAAGATGACATGTCCAAATGCCTAAGATATGTGACTCGTTCTACATTTTTCTTAGATGTCGGAGCAACTACAGCAGATTCTGAACATTTCGACTGACAACTTTCCCGGTGTGTGTCTTTCGCAAAAATATCTAAGCTATCAATTTGAGAACACTTCTCGACATTGCTTGGACACAGGAGAGATCGAAACACTTTGAATGTGACTTGCTCATCTTGAACCCGAAGCATCAATTCGCCCTCCTGAACATCAATAAGAGTCCTACCAGTGGCTAAAAACGGTCTACCCAAAATAATCGGAATCTCATGATCCTCTTCAAGCACGATAAAATCAGCTGGGAAAATAAATTTATCAACCCTGACCAGGACATCTTCTATTACCCCTCTCGGATACTTGATGGATATATCAGCTAGTTGCAAAGATACCGTAGTAGACTTGGCCTCCCCAATTCCTAGTTTCTTGAAAATAGAAAGAGGCATAAGATTTATACTGGCGCCGAGATCACATAATGCTCTATCAAAAGACAGGTTCCCAATAGTGCACAGTATAGTGAAGCTTCCTGGATCTTTCAATTTAGGCGGGAGCTTTTTCTGCAAGATAGCGCTGCACTCTTCAGTCAGTGCCACCGTTTCATATTCCTCGAGCTTCCTTTTATTAGATAAAATCTCCTTCATAAACTTCACATAGCTCGGCATTTGTTCCAAAGCGTCGGTAAATGGGATATTAATGTGCAATTTCTTAAAGACATCAAGAAACTTAGAAAACTGCTTGTCTAAATTTTGCTTTTGCAGACACTGTGGAAACGGGGTGGGTGGCACATAGGCTATCGGATTATCTGGAAACAATTTCAAGTTTTTAGAAATTTGTGATTCTCCTAATGCCGAATTTTTCTTCTCCTCATCTTCACCTCTCACTTTGTTTTTCTCGGGTTGCTCACACACTTCCCTCCCACTTCTCAAGGCAATGACATTAATACTCTCTCTGGGGTTCGTCTCAGTTGTACTTGGCAAAGTGCCCTGAGGTCAGGCTGCTAACAAATTTGCTATTTGACCCATTTGGACTTCCAAATTGCGAATAGAAGCGGAATGATTCTGTAGAGTAGTTTCCGTGTAGGTCATGAATTGACTCGTGTTAGCCGCCAATTGAGCAACCGCATCTTCTAAAGAAACCTTTAGTGGTTGAGGGGGCTTCTGTGGTGGCTGAGTGACTTGAGCTTGTGGAGAATTGTTCAATGCTTGCCCGTTCCTCCATGAAAAATTTAGATGATTTCGCCACCCTTGGTTATAAGTGTTAGAATACGGATTATTCTGTCGATTTCCATTCCCCACAAATTTAGCTTGTTCCATCCAAGATTGCTCAAAAGGATTCCCAACTTGGAAATCGACACTAGATGAGACCCATTGCACCAATTACATGATTCCGTGGTAACGGTAGAAGGAGCGTGCGATAAAACTTGAAGTTGTTGAGTCAAGGCCACAACTTGGGTTGATAGCGTAGATATTGGATCATTATCGAAGATTCCCTATTACTCGTTTCAGATTCAGATGCTCAGAAGGCCACTGATACGCATTTTCCGCCATATCTTCCAGTAAATAATGGGCTTCAACCATCGTCTTGCCCATTAAAGCACCTCCAGCGGCTACATCAACAAGAGTGCGTGTAGAAGCACTCAGTCCATTGTAGACGAATGGCATCATCAGAAACTCTATTATTCTTGAATGTATCGCATATCTCGAGAAAGGATGCAATATGAGCATTAGGATCATCATTCGCCAGTACGCAAAATTGGCTCGCTTGCACCATTTGGATGATAGCCGACTTAATCTCAAAATTGTTCGCTTGAATGGTTGGATGCCGAATCCTCGAAAAATTCGCATTGATTTGTGGCAGTGCAAAATCACGGAGTGCCAATGCCGGTTGAGCTTGCTGAATAGGGTTGTTAACCCCTTGATTTCCGCTGTTGTCGCCCATGGTGTTGGCCACTTAAGTATACTGGATACAGTTTGGAAAACCGTTTAAACAACAAACTGTATGGAATCTAAATCTGAGTGCGTAGCGGAAGTCTTGGATACAGTTAGTTGTCGTGGATACAACAACGACGTATTTGGTGTATACTTAATATATCACAGTTATTTCAAACAGTAAAAGCTGAAGGTAAATGACACAGTAATTTAAATGGTTCGAGGTACACCCCTCTACGTCCACTGGTCCTCCACACAGGAGTAAAAAGTTTATTATATAATTACTGCGTACACAACTACGTAATTATAAACAAACCTATCCTTGTATCGTTCACACAGATTGATACAAAGAATGTCGCTTTCAACCGTTCACACAGATTGGTTAAAGCTTCCTTCTTGACTAGCTTCTTCACACACGGCCCAAAGCTTCGTCCTTATTCGTCCCACACAGTCGAATAACTTGTTGAGTTCACAGAGCTCGGTTTTTACACGAGAGGTAAAAGGTATGTAACTGTAAGAACAATGACTTTGAATATCAAGTTCTTGAGCAGATGATAGCTGTTCTTGATGTTGAGCACTGTATATCTCTTTCGTTCTAACTTGCAGTATGCTTAGAAGATATGTTTGCTCAGATGATATCTTTGATAGCTTTGAGAGTTAGGTTACTTCAGTTGGTGTATTGTGTCTGATCTTCAATGTCTTCAAGGATATATATAGCCTCTGAAGAAAGTATCCGTTGAGATGTCCGTTTGAATAAGATTTCCTTCAACGGGAATATGACATGATCCGGATTTCGCGGGATTCTGAAGATCTGAAGACTGACAGTATTTAAATACTTTATCCTTGAGTATTTAAATACTTCTTTGTTCAACGGAACTTGACTTGTGTTCTTTCTTGTCCTTTTGTGAACTGTATGGAAGATGACTGTATTTAGGGCATCGAGACAGTTTCCATACTTGATCTTTTTACAAGTCTTCTTGCTGTACTGACGAGCTTCACTTATGCTGATTCGAGGCAGGTCTTCGATATCGGATAAAGCCTTGAAGCCTCGATACAGTTTCCTTACTGTATATTTGGCATATATGTCAAAACCTTCTCAATAACAAATAACAATCGATACAGGGATCGGGTATCCCGGCTGATTCGAAATCTGACAGGTGATTGTTTTTCCCAACAATTTCCCCCTTTTTGACAATTTGCCAAGACTAACTTACTTCAACTCTTCGAGTCTTCTTGATGATGCCAAAACCTTCTTTATGAAGCATTCTTCTTCGATGACTTCTGGCAGATTTCTTGGTCTTTTGTCAATAGGTCTGACTTAGTGACTTAGTCTACAATAATGAACTGCTCGCAGGCACGTTCGATACAGTTTGAGATTTATTACAACTTAAGCTTATGATTGGCGCGCAGGCACAATCTTACAATCTATTCTAAGTTTACAACTGAAACTATGAACTGTTCGTAGACTAGTTCGTACAGCTTAATTTTTCAATCAAGTTTATCTAACTTGAGATTCCTATCAAACAATTTTAAATAATCATACATAAACACAGTAGATTACGAGTTGTAATCTTTCAAGACAAACAAACTATTTTATTGATATTCAAAATAATTGAGTATAAAGTTTGCTGTGTTGAATAGAAATTACAAAAACGAAAATAATATACATAAATTTCAGCTCTTTATCTTTGATCCGCATGCCTCCATGGTCTCTTTCCTTGCTCGAACTCGGTGCCGCGCCACCAGTTTTGAAGTGAATCATTGCCTCGTTCCTGGTAAATCGCTCTTCCTTCATATGAACGATCAAAGGCAAGTATCCAATCCTCTGGATGGGTGACCCGATCTCCTCTTCTATGTTTTGATTTCATTTCGACTTGGAGAGGGAGCTTACCTTCTTCTAGCATCTTTGAAAACTTATCTGCCGCTTCCGCTAACGTTTTATAATTTTTGAAGATGGCGGATTCCCTGATGAGTCTGACAAAATATCTCATCAGTTCATTCTTCCTCCAGTGCTTCACTTCTTCGGCAGTTGGGTTGCGGTTGGTCGGCAGACGTATTTCCGAAGGTCTTTGAACAAGATTTTGCCAAGGGACATTTGGGTCATGGAATTCTGGTCTGGAGCCTGAAATTCTAAAGCTTTGGGATTGAGGTGCTAGCTTGTTCAATTCGGCAGCGATACTGCTCTGAGCAGCCTCAAATTCCCTTTCCTGTTGCAGTCTTATTCTCCTTGCAGCTTCTCGTGCCTCTTCCCCCTTTTTGGCCTCATCAAGACTTTGCAGGATTTCAAGAGCGGCGTCCTGTTTGGTCTCGATGCTGTTTATTCTTTTAACAAGGGAGGAAAGAGTCTGCGACATTTCTTGAATGCTTTTGTCGTGCACACGCAGCTGAGAGCTGTTCTCAATCATTGCACAGGCGGTCTTGGCTTCAGCAATCCTTGTTTTTGTAGCTTCCTCCTTCAGCAGTTGCTCTTGTTTATCTTGCATGATCTTCAAGGCTTGCTTGAACACTTCTGGCAAAAGGATGAATGCGTCGACAACTCGAGATACTTCGTGTTGAAGAGTGGTCATTTCTTCTACGGCAGAGGTGTGCATCCAATTCAGTGCCTTTTCAACGGAAGACAGAGCGTTAACTGCATCTTGGATAAATACAGTCTGAAGGCCAAGAGCTCGCAGGCGCTCTTTGCGTGCAGCAGAGATAGGAGAGTCAGGCTGGGCGAAGTCTTCAGCACCGTTCAACCTCCTTACGTTCATGGATGGACGTGAAGTAAGTTGGACATCCTCAGGTTCGTTACCGTCCTCGGATTCCAAGGTTGCAGGGGCGGGAGCAGCTTCTTGTGGTACGGTGACAGTTGGTTCAGAAGCGTCCTGTGGCGAAGGTTCTTCGGCAGATAAGGATGCAGGAGGGACTGAATCCTCCTATTGGCTTGTAGGACTGGCTTCTTCGGTCGCAACAGGCTCGGGTGCCTGTTCCAAAATTTCTTGATCTTCCTCGACTAGAGGGACTGATTCCTCCTGGTCGGGAATGTACTCCGGCTGTGGTGAAGGTGGATTGGCTTGGGTAGATGGTCCTTCGTATTTTCTGGGTGGAGAGCCGGCTCGGGCTTCAGCCTCTTCACGGCTCATTCTCAGACCTGCTTGAAGAGCATCGTCGTCGTCGTCTGAGTCGGCATCGTCGTCGTCTTTTGGATTTATGGGAGAGTCCTCTGACTTCTTTCCTTTTCTTCTGGCGTCAGATTTGTGCAGCAGGTGGCTTTCAATGAGATCTTTGCAAGAAGCGTTGTCCCATCGGCGGGCCTCAATTTGATTGAGTCATTACTTCGGAGACAAATCGCTCTTCGTGGCTCCATTCGCTCCAGGTTGTACGGTGTCGTAAATGAGCTAGCCTAAAGCCTTTCCATTGCAGAAATCATTCGTACGCTTGTTCAATTTGAACCGAAAGAAGTGTTTGATTTATGATTGAGTCAGAGGAGGGACTTCGAATCACGTCTGGAGACGCTGTTTCGAGGGATTCCGGTACAGGTATGGGATCTGCACGGAAGATGGACTCCTTGCAGGGGATGGTGCCCCGAAGGAAATTGGATCCTGCACGGGTGTGGGATCCCGTAGAGGAGAGGTAGCTTTTGGCTCCGAAGGGGCAGCCGACGTGCTAACGTCTTGAATGTTGGCAGATGTCTCTATATCCGTCGTAGCCGCCAAAGGCTCGGGATCTACTGTCGATGCAGTAGGAGACACCTCTTCCGCAGGGGTTGGGCCCTGGGGTTCTTTAGTGGGTTGCGCCACGGGCGAGACATCCTCGGAGTGCTTGGCTTTGATTTTTGAGAGCCTCCAGAGTCTTCTTGGACTTCTCACCAGCAGAGTGCTACTTGCTGTGAGAACGCTTGCGCTTCTTCTTTGAAGATTCCATTTCTGGGACCTTCACGGTTTCATCTCTGGGGTTGTCAGAAATAGGCATGTGCCTGGTTCGCGGATGGTTGGCATGCATTGTGCTCTGGTTATAAGCAGTGGGTTTGACACCTCCTAAGTATATCCGTGAGCTGTTTTTCTTGGCATCGGCGGATTGCTTCACTCCGCACCTCGTCAGGATGAAGTTCAGCATTAAACCAAATGATTTCTTTTGGGTGGCCGGTTTGCACACCTCTTCTTGAAGTCGTTTCAAAATGATTTGGCACCAATTGACCTTTTCACAGGTCAAAATAGCTACCATTGTTCTGAACCTTAGATTCGTGCACATCTCGAACGCACCGGTTCGATTTTCAATGATTCTGGAACAGAAGTCATGCAGATAAACGAAATGAAGATGAAAATTTTTCTTGTGACAAGTGGTTGTCACCATATCAACCACTTTGGACCCGGTAAATAGTCCATAAAACTTGGTAATCAGCTCTTGAGACCCAAACGTCTCAAGCTGGTCCATGGTCAGGCCGTCGGCGGGCAGCTTGTAGATTTTCTGAAGTAAATCGCGATTGATGCAGATTTGCACTCCTTGGACGGTTGCAGTGATGTCAGCAACATGTCCTCCCTGAGCTAGTGATAGAAAACGAACGGCGGCGTTGAGGTAGAATTCCTCAACCAGATGGGCATCGTATTTGTCGGCGATTTTGCTCCCGAAGCGATAGAGACCTTGTTGTTCAAGGCGAGTAATGATATACTCCATCGGTTCTGAGTCATTGATTTCCGCGAGAATACGCTCGATGATGACAGGTTTCGAGAAGATCCGGCCATCAATGATGTTGGAGGTTTTCTTCAGAACGGGGGAAGAAGATTGACTAGCCATGGATGTTTTCTTAAAACGAAGGAGGTTGACAGTAGAAATTTGCAGTGATTATGCAGAAAATATGTAGGCTGTTTGCTTGAGATCTCTTGTAATTGCAGAAAGCGTAAAGAGTCTCTAATGGCAGATACAGTCCTTTTATACTTGGGCGGAGAAATAGGGTTTTGCAGAGTACGAATGGTCAGATTTTAAGGGATGGGAACCGGTTTTGAAATCGACGGTCAGGATGGATTTAGTGTAACTGGTACGCTAATCCATTAAAAGGTTTTAAAATACAGCGGGTCCCACTTCTGACATAGGTTGATTACCCTAAATGCCTAAAACGGCGGTTTAAAAATAATAAACAATTTAAAAACATCGCGGCTTTTGAGATTCAGTTGTCCAGATGTCGTGTAAGGCATTTAATGAACATGACGTTTGACATAAAAACAGGCACGTGGACAAAAATTATTTTTAAAAAGGAAATAATATTATATTATATACCGAATCGAAATCCTATAGCATGTCTTTGTTCTCCGCGTCGATCTGACGTTCCCCCTTAAAAAGGTACTAATAGGTTTTGAATTCCATACAACAATATTTGGATTAATCTTTGTATTCATGGGTCCTACAAGATTCCCCTTAATTATTGCACACATCACCGTAGGATTCATATGCCTTCGTTCGCTCTGATCGTATTGATGTTTACGAGTGTACGAGATAATTAATGTTGGATATCAGTATTCACGGGTCTTACAAAGATTCCCCTCAATTGTTGAGTAAAAACGGTGAATTTACTTACAGGAGTCCGCCGTAGTATCCCCATTGTTCTTAGCATGTTGAATCTTCTTTGTGTCGAGAGGCTTTGTGAAAATGTCGACCCACTTGGATGTCTGTATGAACTTTTTCCGTGCGAACATCCTTGTTCTCGACATGATTCTGATGAAATGATGCTTCATGTTGATATGCTTAGTGCGCGAGTGCAAAGCGAGTTGTGCGTGATTGCAATTGCACTCGTGCTATCACACATGATTCGAGTCTCTAGCATCGATTCCATAATCCTGGCGATTGTTGCCGCATCCAAAGGATCGCATACAAGGCACCAAAGCAAAGATAGTACTGATTCGGCCGTGGAAAGAGAATTAGCCAATTGCTTCTTCTTGAACCAAGAAACGAGTCTAGGTCCGAGAAAGTGACAAGTTCCACTTGTACTCTTCCTATCTAGCTTGCGACCTCCGAGATCCGAGTCGTATCCAACTAAATCGAATCCGCCTTCCTTAGGATACCACGATCCTGCATCGACTGTTCCTTTGACGTATTTCGTGATTCGTTTAGCCGTATTGAAGTGTGATTCCTTAGGTGCAACTTGATATCTCGCACACTCCAACAAAGAATGGATATCGGGCACGCTAGCCGTTAGGTACAGGAGCGAACCAATGAGCTTCTGTAGAGTGATTGGTCAAACGGCTTTCCGGCTTCATCAAGACTAATTTGCACGGAAGTGCTCATGGGGTTAGCGAGGATTTGGAAGTGTTCATTCCAAATTTGTTGAGAAGCTCCTTCCGTATTTCTCTGGTTGATGAATATTCCCGTAGGCAACCGCTTTACTGCAAACCTAGGAAAAAACAAAGTTCCCCCATCATACACATTTCAAATTTGCTTTGCATGAGATTTGAGAAACTTTGACAAATAGCAAGGTTAGTTTAACCAAAAATAATATAATAGAAATAGATTTGTACCATTAGAAGGTCATCACCTTCGTATCTTGAACAAGGTTTTGTCGACACACCTTTCTCAAATCCGTTGTTGGTTAGATATCGGGACAGGTTTCGTACTGTGCTCTAGGGGCTTGTTTAAGTCCGTACAGCGCTTTCCTTAGCCCGTAAACTAGATCGATACCGTCTGTGTTGGCAAACCCCGGTGGTTGTTCAACATAAACTTCTCGTAAGCTCTCCATTCAGGAAAGCACTCTTGACGTCCATTTGGTATACGATAAAACTCTTATGGGCGGCAAAGGCTAAAAATATCCTAATGGCTTCTAGTATCGCTACAGGGGCGAAGGTTTCATCATAGTCGATTCCTTCTTCCTGACAATAGCCTTGTGCTACTAGTCTGGATTTGTTCCTTATGATAAGTCCATTTCCATCCTTTTTGTTTCGAAATACCCATTTGGTTCATATAACCGATTGGTGTGTCGGTCTGGGTACAAGATACCATACATTGTTTCTTTCGAAACCGTTAAGCTCTTCTTCCATAGATGTTATCCAATGAGAGTTGTTAAGAGCGTCTATGGTCGAAACAGGTTCGGACTGGGCTAAGAATACAGCGATAGTGCACATATTGAGTCTCCTAAGTTCGGATTGAGATTTCCATTCGAAACTGTGAGACTTGAGATTAGATTCTTCTTGTGCACAAAGTACATTTCCTTGTGTACTGTATTCTCCTAGTAGAAACACTGCATTAATGTTTCCAATGATCAGCTCTTGCGGGTGATCTCTCAACCATCTTCGGTCGGGTTCTAGTTCGGGATCCGTCTTGTATCGAAAGTTTACGTGGTACGGCTTGACATGCGGCGCCTTCATCCACATCGATTCTTACAGTGCGGGGTTGATTTCTAAATCAACTACGGGTTCTATGGGTGTAGGTGGATCCAAGATAGATAGATGGTGAATGTCCCGAGTGATATCATCTACTCCTATAGGGTCATGGTGTGGTTCGTCGAACACTACATGAATCGATTCCTCGATCGTCAGCCTCCTTTTATTAAAGATTCTGAAAGCTTTGCTGACGGAGGAGTATCCTACGAATATTCCTTCATCTGATTTTTCATCAAAGGTTCTAAGTTGGTCCTTCCCATTGTTCAATACGTAACACCTGCATCCAAAAATGTGAAAATACGAAACTAATGGAGTTTTGTTATTCCATACCTCGTAAGCTGTTTTGTTGTGGTGCTTGTTGACGATACAGCGGTTTTGAGTGTAGCATGCTGTATTGGTTGCTTCACCCCAGAAACGCTGCGGCAATTTGCTTGCGGCAATCATTGTCCTTGTTGCATCTTTCAACGTCCTATTCTTTCGCTCGGCAACACCATTTTGTTGAGGTGTACGGGCAGCTGAGTACTCGTAGTTAACAACTCACGTCTTTCCTTCCTGTTTTTCCGCAAAGTGCGTTCGAGTTCGGTATCCAAAGGGAATAGACCTTCATTACCAAATTTTCTCATGCACTAAGCGAACTCCTGAAAGGAAAACAAATAAAAACAAAGTTACAAAAAAAATAAAATAATGTTCAAATTAAGACTAAAAATACTGAAATTGATATTAGTAAAAACAATCAGTCCCCGGCAACGGCGCCAAAAACTTGTTACGTATTTTTGTGAACGCAAGTGCACGTTGTCGTAATCAAGTAATAAAGTGATGAGAAAGATATCGTTCCCTTGAGGACTGACGTACTAATTACCAATTTATTCGCATTCCTAATTTTATTTGAACGATCGAATTTTGTGGTTGAATAATTATTAAAAACTAAATAATGCGATAAACTAAAAACAACTAATAAAATCAATAGTCCGAAGAAAGAAGATCAAATAAGAGAAGAATCTAGGATTGAGAATTCGCCTCGATTAATCCGAATTAATCTTGATTAATATAATCTATGTAATTTCCCAATTTATTGAAAGCAAAGATTCTAAGATAATCTAATGCCTCTCACAAGGTCAGTAGAATTTTCTAAGGTGAATAATTCACTCTATTCCTAGGTGAGTTAATTCAAAAATAGCCAAATAGTTCTAAAATCTTCAAACGGGCTACGTAATTCTTATGAGTATATTCCTATCTCTCAAGACAAAACGGTTTTCACCCAATTTTCACTACTAACTCTCCTCTCCCGATTCAAGTTATGTAATTCTGACAATTCAATTATAGGCCACACAATTGAAAGCATTAAGAACAATTGGGGAAAACTCAATAGAAAAAGGGAAATATATTAATAACATAAAATCAAGAATTAATTTATCCAAATCTCGGTTTCATCACAATCCTAGAAAAAGGGGTCTAGCCCGACATGCTAGAAATCAATATACAAAGATTTGAATAAAACATAGGAAAGAAATTCAAACACAATTGAAGAACCGAATCTCTTCCGTTCTCTGGCCTTTGCTTTCTGCTGCTAGGTATTTTTATCCTCTTCTTCGATGATGTATTTTCTGATCTTCACTGCCTTTTTATAACCTTCCTTCCACCTCCAAAAACGTGTCCGAGAAATAGGTCGAAACTGCCTCCAAAACAGTCAAAATCGCGGGCTGACATCAAGGAACCCGCGCCGCTGGCCGCGGCCTGGCTTAAGTGTGCCGCAGCCCTTGCCCATGCGCTGCCCATGCCTTGGCAATTTTTCCTTACGGGCCGCGGCTCAGAATGAGCGTGCCGCGTCCCCCAGTATAGTTTGTACCAGTTACTTCTGGGTGTGCCTGTGCCCCGGCTCTAGCTCGAAGCGACATAGCCCTTAACCAAAAAAAAAATGTCGTTTTAGCCCGTTTTTCTTCGTTTAAGCTTATGGACTCTAATTTACTTCAAAACATATAAACATAATGCATTAAGAGCTCATTTATGCAGATTTAAATCCAAAATGGAGATAAAACAATGATAATCAAGTGCACAAAAATACATGTAACAACTACCCCCAAACTTAAGCCTTTGCTTGTCCTCGAGTACAAATCAATTTGAAATAAGACGACAAGTATCGTGGACGATCGTGCAAATCCATAGTGCTCAACTAATTAATACTACCCTGAAAATCTCAAAGAATAATACGAGTATCGTACTAGTGAGTCACATTACAGACAATGATTTCACAAGGTAACCATTTTTAGTGCGAATCAATAGTTCATGAAGAAAATCAAGGCTCAAAGATTAACAAACGTGAATTGAGCCGACCGCCAATATGAATGTTGAAAGTATAACAAGCCAACTCGCCCAGTCCCACAGTCTCGTGGCAAAAACACAAGAATCTCATAATATTCCTCGGACAGCATTCCCTTATATTTAATAATCATAATGATTTGAGTTAACCATTAGGTTTCGACTCCTGGGATGTTTCATCGGAAGAACCCTAGGGTGGATTTCCATTCTCATGTATTGGGGAACCGTTTGACATAAAAGACACTCATGGGGCTCAGGAATGCTTCTAGTTACTAAGTCTCCCTCTACAGCGGAGAAAAAACTCGAATAGCTACTCCCGCACGTCCGATTCAAGGTTGCTGTTTTACGCGAGAGTAAACAACGGGTCACGTGAATACCCCCGGTTACTTGGCTTCCTATCACCGGAGATGCAATTTTTCTAACCCATTAGTCTATTCAGGGTTGTCATTTTACGCGAGAGTAAACAACGGGTCACGTGAATACCCCCGGTTACTAGACTTCCCATCATAGAACATGCAAAATTGCTCCAATTTTGAGAATTAAAACTGTCCGACTCAATGCCTAACCTTAGGTATTTAAATTAAATGCCAACAAGACTAATGTTACTGGATGACTAGCTAAGTGAATAGCAGCACCAGACATATAGACGACGGCTCATGTAATGCGGACACTACAAACATGTATGTCTCATTTCTTATATGCCAAGACTACCACAATGATGCAAAAAAATCAGACTAAAATGAATACTCGAGGGAAACAAATATCGCATAATTCCAACTCGACCAATACTCATCCGTTTCTTCAAAAAGAAATCAGTATCATATAATCGGTCTTACACAAGGCTGCACGAAATACTCACAAACAAAATTCAGCAAAACATAGAAGACAAGCAAGGCAAATAAATAACAACTAAAAATAATTAACAACTAAAAAGTAATCCCCCCCAAACTTGAGAAGTACATTGCCCTCAATGGACAACAAATAATAATACGCAGTAAGAGAAAGGTCAAGTACTCCTCTAAGGTAAGCTCAGGCACTGGAATCGACCTCGTCCGGCGAAGTGGGTGGTGTAGGTGGCCTGACTGGAGGAATGAATGGTCCGTCTGGGCGAAGGATATGGTCCGACCAAACAGCCAAATAGTCCCGATGGTAGGCGTCTCTCGCAGCTAAGCGCCTCTCCGCACGCCGATTGGCCCGTCGGACCTACTCGTACATCTCCTCACGAATAGTAGCGATCACGCTATCTCTCTCTGCTCGCATCTCCTCACTTAAGCCGTCAAACATCGCCTGAAGAAGGTGATCTATCGCTGGCCGTGGAGTGGACTCGGTCTTATCCTCAGTATCAGCCGTCGGCTCCTGAGTCAGAAGAAGTGGCTCGGGGGAGTGCTCATGTGGCTCGTCTAGAAGAAATCCTCGTCCCTGCGGGTGTGCCCGCGCGCCACCCCACTGGTCGAAGTGAGAGATGATACGATGATCGATCGGACCCTTAGGTGCTATATTCGGCTCGTCATCTGACCAAGTCACGCCCGACTAGCGACATAAGGCACAAATGAGAGAGGGATGTTTCAGCCCCGTCTTGGCCCCTCCTTGGATGCACTGGAGAATAGACCGGACCAGCCGTGGGGCCACATCAAATCGAAGTTCGGCTGTGATGGCATAAAGCAGTCTGGCACGAGGAAACAGGACAGAGCGGATCTGCGAAGTAGGGTCGACTTGTGAGTAGAGAAAATATAGCCAAGCTCGTCCGAGCCGACTGAGGCGGGAACTCTTGAAGAAAAAAGTTGTGGACCCCGGAACGCGCGTTTCCCAAACTGAATCCGGCTGAGCAAGTGCCTCTAGCAAAGCTTCCCTAGAGAGGCCACTCATTGTCTGCGTGAATGCCGATTCGTCCACCTCGGGAAGCTCGTATAGGCTCCGAATCGCGGCTGCCGAGAAATCCACTGTCTGGCCACGGACAACGACCTCGGTACATATATCCGGTCGTCCCAACATCTGCCCTCCCTGGATATGTGGTAATAAGGATCTGGCGTAAAATTGTTGGACGATAGAGATTACCGCCGGCTCGGGTTGTGCAGCGAATCTAGTCCATCCCATTTCAGTAATCATAGTTAATAGCTCGCCATCTTGGGGGGCGGGAGTGAATCACCCGCTCATAAATTATAGGACGAGGACGAATTCTCTAATTGAAAATTCGATGGATCTCGGTCGAAAAATTGTTGGAAAATAAACGCAGGATATTAGACGACTTTCTCTTCTGGGCCATAACGATTTCCTGGAAAATAAACGCAGGATATTAGACGACTTTAAATAACAAAACACCAATCACAACTTATAACGTGCGGGAAACGAATGTAGCGTCTAAGAATCGCACTTCCGTATGAGGGATATGATGCGAAAATTTTAACTCAAACTAAGCATTAAGGTAGGGGGCATATTATTCAGATAATCGTACTGTTGCAAACAAATTGTAGATGTTTAGATTAAAAATGTTTCATTGGGGTATTTCATCAAACACTTTGCGTGCGTCAACTTAAATGAGGAACAAGAATAATCATTGGTGAATTCAATCCCAACAACAAACAAAATCGCAGGAATTCATGACAAATCAACGAAACACAATCAATCAATCGATAATCTCAACATATTCCGATAAAAATCTTGATAGAACTTTAGGAAATAAAAAAAAATTCATCAATGAATGAATAACATTACCCCACTTCTCAATTCATGTTGCAATTAAGCTTAAGGAATAAGGATTACCTTGTGTTGGATTGAAGAAGATGAGAAGAAGAAGAAATTCGGAGATGGTGACCTTGCGCCGCCCGGAAGAAGAAAGAATTTGTGAAGTGATACAATACCTTTGTTTCGGCCGATTGATTTCTACTTCATGCCCAGCCCCTTTTAAATTCTCGGCAGGGGCCGCGGCACGTATAAAGTGAGCCGCGGCCCACAGTACAGGCTGTTTTGGACAATCAAGGCATTTCGCAGCGTGCCGCGGCTCATTGCACGGGTGCCGCGGCTTCCAGGGTTAGTGTGCTGCGGCTCAGCAACTTCGTGTCGCGGCATAGAGTACAGGTTCCTGGGTGCATTTCTGGGTCTTCGGCATGCCGCGTCTCGTCTTTATCGTGCCGCGGCTCTTGGGGCAAGTGTGCCGCGGCTCAGCATCATCGTGCCGCGGCACAGAGTACAACAAGTTTGCCACATTTTTGGACTTGTGTGTGCCGCGGCCCGCTCTTTATGTGCCGCGGCCCTAAGCTTAAAATTTCCCCTGGAGAGTTCTTGCACAGATTTTTCAAATGAAAACACATAGAACATGAGAGAGAAGCATAGCAAAGCCAAAAACGCCAAAAAATAGACTCCTAAAATGAAGGAAAATAGCGAAAAAACTAAAATCTATACTAATACTCGGGTTGCCTCACGAGAAGCGCTAAATTTATAGTCTTCAGCCGGACCTTTTGAAAATCAATTTGCTTTTCGCAAACACCATTTGGACTCCGCCCCGTCCATCGAACCGTTAATATGTGTTTTAAATTTTTGACCATTAGTTTTTAAGAGTTCGATTTTTGGTTTGGACATCCAGCGTTCTTTGCGAAAAGACTTGAACAATAGCAACTTCCCAAAAAACCCAAATTGCACATGACTTGGCACCCGTTTCACTTCCTGCTTAGTTTTCTCTTCCACGGACGAATTTCTGACGGCATGAGAATTTTTTAATGGTGGGTGAACGGATGATCAAGATGACATGTCCAAATGCCTAAGATATGTGACTCGTTCTACATTTTTCTTAGATGTTGGAGCAACTACAACAGATTCTGAACATTTCGACTGACAACTTTCCCGGTGTGTGTCTTTCGCAAAAATATCTAAGCTTTCAATTTGAGAACACTTCTCGACATTGCTTGGACACGGGAGAGATCGAAACACTTTGAATGTGACTTGCTCATCTTGAACCCGAAGCATCAATTCGCCCTCCTGAACATCAATAAGAGTCCTACCAGTGGCTAAAAACGGCCTACCCAAAATAATCGGAATCTCATGATCCTCTTCCATATCAAGCACGATAAAATCAGCGGGGAAAATGAATTTATCAACCCTGACCAGGACATCTTCTATTACCCATCTCGGATACTTGATGGATCTATCGGCTAGTTGCAAAGAGACCGTAGTAGGCTTAGACTCCCCAATTCCTAGTTTCTTGAAAATAGAAAGAGGAATAAGATTTATACTGGCGCCGAGATCACATAATGCTCTATCAAAAGACAGGTTCCCAATAGTGCACGGTATAGTGAAGCTTCCTGGATCCTTCAATTTAGGCGGGAGCTTTTTCTGCAAGATAGCGCTGCACTCTTCAGTCAGTGCCACCGTTTCATATTCCTCGAGCTTCCTTTTATTAGATAAAATCTCCTTCATAAACTTCACATAGCTCGGCATTTGTTCCAAAGCGTCGGCAAATGGGATATTAATGTGCAATTTCTTAAAGAAATAAAGAAACTTAGAAAACTGCTTATCTAACTTTTGCTTTTGCAGATGCTGTGGAAACGGGGTGGGTGGCACATAGGCTATCGGATTATCTGGAAACAATTTCAAGTTTTTAGAAATTTGTGATTCTCCTAATGCCGAATTTTTCTTCTCCTCATCTTCACCTCTCACTTTGTTTTTCTCGGGTTGCTCACACACGTCCCTCCCACTTCTCAAGCCAATGGCATTAATACTCTCTCTGGGGTTCGTCTCAGTTGTACTTGGCAAACTGCCCTGAGGTCAGGCTGCTAACAAATTTGCTATTTGACCCATTTGGACTTCCAAATTGCGAATAGAAGTGGAATGATTCTGTAGAGTAGTTTCCGTGCTGGTCATGAATTGACTCGTGTTAGCCGCCAATTGAGCAATCACATCTTCTAAAGAAACCTTCAGTGGTTGAGGGGGCTGCTGTGGTGGCTGAGTGACTTGAGCTTGTGGAGAATTATTTAATGCTTGCCCGTTCCTCCATGAAAAATTTGGATGATTTCGCCACCCTTGGTTGTAAGTGTTAGAATACGGATAATTCTGTCGATTTCCATTCCCCACAAATTTAGCTTGTTCCATCCGAGATTGCTCAAAAGGATTCCCAACTTGGCATTCGACACTAGGATGAGACCCGTTGCACCAATTACATGATTCCGTGGTAACTGTAGAAGGAGCGTGCGATAAAACTTGAAGTTGTTGAGTCAAGGCCACAACTTGGGCCGATAGCGTAGATATTGGATCATTATCGAAGATTCCCTATAACTCGTTTTGGATTCAGACGCTTAGAAGGCCACTGATACGCATTTGCCGCCATATCTTCCAGTAAAGAATGGGCTTCAGCCATCGTCTTGCCCATTAAAGCACCTCCAGCGGATGCATCAACAAGAGTGCGTGTAGAAGCACTCAGTCCATTGTAGAAAGTCTGAATCTGCAGCCAATCCGATAAACCATGATGTGGGCATCTCCTTAGAAAATCCTTGTATTGCTGCCATGCTTCATGAAGCGATTCCATCTCAAATTGCCCAAAAGTAGCTATCTCATTTCTGAGTCGTGCTGTTTTCGCTGGTGGAAAGAACTTCGCCAGAAAAGCTTGTGCTAATTCCACCCACGTTGTGATAGAGCCATGCGGGAGTGAATTCAGCCACAACTTGGCTTTGTCCCTCAAAGAGAATGGAAAAAGCCGTAGACGAATGGCGTCATCAGAAACTTCATTATTCTTGAATGTATCGCATATCTCGAGAAAGGATGCAATACGAGCATTAGGATCATCATTCGCCAGTCCGCAAAATTGGCTCGCTTGCACCGGTTGGATGATAGCCGACTTAATCTCAAAATTGTTTGCTTGAATGGTTGGACGCCGAATCCCCAAAAAATTCGCATTAATTTGTGGCAGTGCAAAATCACGGAGTGCTAATGCCGGTTGAGCTTGCTGAATAGGGTTGTCAACCCCTTGATTTCCGGTGTTGTCGCCCATGGTATCCGTAGTTAACAACTCACGTCTTTCCTTCCTGTTTCTCCGCAAAGTGCGTTCGAGTTCGGTATCCAAAGGGAATAGACCTTCGTTATCAAATTTTCTCATGCACTAAGTGAACTCCTGAAAGGAAAACAAATAAAAACAAAGTTACACAAAAAATAAAATAATGTTCAAAGTAAGACTAAAAATACTGAAATTGATATTAGTAAAAACAATCAGTCCCCGGCAACAGCGCCAAAAACTTATTACGTATTTTTGTGAACGCAAGTGCACGTTGTCGTAATCAAGTAATAAAGTGATGAGAAAGATATCGTTCCCTCGAGGACTGGCGTACTAATTACCAATTTATTCGCATTCCTAATTTTATTTGAACGATCGAATTTTGTGGTTGAATAATTATTAAAAACTAAATAATGCGATAAACTAAAAACAACTAATAAAATCAATAGTCCGAAGAAAGGAGATCAAATAAGAGAAGAATCTAGGATTGAGAATTCGCCTCGATTAATCCGAATTAATCCTGATTAATATAATTTATGTAATTTCCCAATTTACTGAAAGCAAAGATTCTAAGATAATCTAATGCCTCTCTCAAGGTCAGTAGAATTTTCTAAGGTGAATAAAGGGTTCTATCTTTTATAATACCAAACCATAAAAGTAACAAGTTATATATCCTCATTTATAAGAGTATAAGTTTTTGATACCAAAAGACATTAATACCCTTAAATCTATCACTAAAAGGTAAAAAAGGAAAATCAATATCAACACTTTTGGAGGACATTTTAGTCTTTTTAAGCAAAATGGTATCAATAACTTACATTCTTATGAATGAGGATATATAACTTATCAATTTTATGGTTTGGTATTAAAAAATTGATTCTCACGTGAATAATTCACTCTATTCCTAGGTGAGTTAATTCAACAATAGCGAAATAGTTCTAAAATCTTCAAACGAGCTACGTAATTCTTATGAGTATATTCTTATCTCTCAAGACAAAACGGATTTCACCCAATTTTCAGTACTAACTCTCCTCTCCCGATTCAAGTTATGTAATTCTAACAATTCAATTATAGGTCACACAATTGAAAGCATTAAGAACAATTGGGGAAAACTCAATAGAAAAAAGGAAATATATTAATAACGTAAAATCAAGAATTAATTTATCAAAATCTCGGTTTCATCACAATCCTAGAAAAAGGGGTCTATCCCGACATGCTAGAAATCAATATACAAAGATTTGAATAAAACATAGGAAAGAAATTCAAACACAATTGAAGAACCGAATCTCTTCCGTTCTCTGGCCGTTGCTTTCTGCTTCTAGGTATTTTTCTCCTCTTCTTCGACGATGTATTTTCTGACCTTCACTGCCTTTTTATAACCTCCCTCCCGCCTCCAAAAACGCGTCTGAGAAATAGGTCGAAACTGCCATCAAGGAACCCGCGCCGCAGGCCGCGACCTGGTTTAAGTGTGCCGCGGCCCTTGCCCATGCGTTGCCCAGGCCTGGGCAATTTTTTCTTACGGGCCGCGGCTCAGAATGAGCGTGCCGCAGCCCCCGGTACAGTTTGTATCGGTTACTTCTGGGTGTTCTTGTGCCGCGGCTATGGCTCGAAACGACGCGGCCCTTGACCAAAAAAATATCGTTTTAGCCCGTTTTTCTTCATTTAAGCTTCCGGACTCTAATTTCTTTCAAAACATATAAACATAATGCATTAAGAGCTCATTTATGCAGATTTATATCCAAATGGAGATAAAAAAATGATAATCAAGCGCGCAAAAATACATGTAATAGCCCTGCCTTGATGCGTCACTGTACACCATGAATCCCTCAGTTCCCTTCGGTAACACTAAAACCGGTGCCGAAATTAATCGAATCTTGAGCTCGTCAAAACTCTGCTGACATGCGTCTGACCACAAATATTTCTTGTCCTTCCTCAACAGATTAGTCAGCGGTTGAGCAATTTTGGAAAAACCTTCCACAAACCATCGGTAATAACCTGCTAGGCCAGGGAAACTGCGAACTTCCTTCACATTCTTCGGAGGTAGCCAATCTTGGATAGCCTCTATCTTCTGCGGGTCTACTCTCACTCCATCGGCCGATATCATATGCCCAAGAAAAATAACCTCGGACATCCAGAACTCACATTTGGAACATTTTCTCAAGAATTATGGTTCGTTTAAGAATGAAAGACAAGACATGATTATATAACCTACATACTTCATTACGTACGTTAAAAGGGCAATATTACGTACGTAATGAACTTTACGTATGTTAACACTTTCAGTGTTACATACGCAATATACCATCAAACCCCACTGCATCAAAACTCGGCCTCCATTACATACGTTAAAGGATTATACTTACGTAAGGCTCACATGCATTACGTACATCAAAACACACATGTTACGTACGTAATGCGCGTTGACCTGCTGTCCTAATTGAGCCGAGAGTCCAGGCCACACACGGCCCCACACGTCGAAAGTCTAGATATGATCTGATACTTTACATTACGTACGTAAGGCACAGGGCTTAACATACGTAACTATACACGATTAACGTACGTCATGGTCTCAACATAGCGTACATAAGTTCACTAAGGATAGAGTCCAGAATGCAACTCACCAATGATGTCTACACTCAAGATGATACGAACATCTAAAATCAAGATGATACGATTATAGTAAATCAACATCATAAACATAACATTAATTATAATTATGACACGACGATACTCGAATCATCCGAATACTACAATGGTAAAAATGCAATAGTAAATTAAAGTTACAGCCGGATATTGCACCCGAAGGGATCAACAAGAAGCCGGTGTAAGTACAACATTCCAAAATATGTACAACAAGTGAATAAACAACAGAAATCACAGTCCCATCACGTATATTCCGAAATACAATACCACAATTAACATCACAAAACAACCTCCCGGACTGTACTGGCCCTATACCTCACGCGAGATACACCTCAGGATTCCTCGTCAGGCCCTCTCGGTTGTACAACCCAACCGAGTGATCCGAAGATACTCGAAGTTTAACGGACCCCAGGGGAACCTCGCTGGTTTTACTCGGCTCGCACACACTCAGTAACCACAAGGCACAAATTACATTTTTTGAAATTACCACTTTTCAAATATTCACACGAAGTACATTAAACGCAATCAAAGTACTTGCCTCGATTAGAAAAACACAGGAAACATTAAATGGAAGGACCTACGATCTAAATTTTTCAACAATTCGATTCTAGCACAACCAAATACCAAATCAAGCACAAAACTATGGAAATGGAAGGATTCAACTTAAGTTCTACCCTTAGGGATATTCAATCAAACACTATGGGGGCGGATTCGTATATACTCTATTTAATGGATGAAAGCCGAAATAAAACCCGTAAACTTCAAGGAAAACAAGGGATTATGACTTCATGATCATAATCTTAACACAAATCAAAGCTGAAACGGACTAGGAAGATGAAATCCCAACAAATCCCCAAAATCCCCAAAAACTAAGGATTGAACAAATATTGTTAGATCGAGACTAGGAACTCAGAAATGTTGTTGGACGGTGAAATCTGGTCAAAACCAATGCTACCCTACGCTCCAAGCTGCCCAGCCGCCGGAGAAGAAGAGAGAGATGGTGAAAATGACAAATTCTAGAACATGCAGGCTTATATATACTGGGCATGATTAGCGCGCGCTACGGCTCGAAGCATAGCATGCGCTATCGGTTGAAAGGCGGTGCACTGTTGGTTGGAAGACGGTCCAGAACCTTCTGTTAGACTACACTAGCGTGCGATATGCAGGCATTAGCATGTGCTACTTACCGGCGCTAGCGCGCGCTAGCGCCACAATAGCGTGCGCTAACTTCTTGTCCAGACTCCAGAAACATTCTATCCTTACTGTCCTGCAGAAATAGTGCGCATTACCACACTATTAACGTGCGCTAGTACATCAAAATTGCATACGCAAGTCCATCATTAGTGGGCGCTAATGCCCCATTCCAGAATCCAGAAAGCTCTCTGCCCAGCCGGCTTAACGTGCGCTACGAACAAGAGTAGCATGCTCTACGGATACATGGTTAACATACGCTAACTGTTACTTCCCAACATTAAATACGCAAGGTCCGGATAGAACATACACATTCTGAAAATCACAGACTCAACAATTACCAACCATGAACATCCAAATTCAAATCATCAACTCACACGATTCCAAATGACAACCAATACCATAGAGTATTGAAATTACAAGTAAATTCTCAACAGAATTTGTCCGAAACAACACTCATGAATACTAAAATACACGGACATTACATTGATATCCAACAATATTCAGTCGATATCCTCGATGTCTGGAATCGCCTACGCCGCCGAAGGAGAAGAAAGAAATGAGAAAATGACAAAAGTTGACTTACTCGGCCCTTATATAAAAACACGCATTAGTGTGAGCTAAGGCCAATGGGTAGCGTGCGCTAATCGGCCAACCCAAGTCCAGAACCTTCGGCTTTGACCTGTTAGCATACGCTACTCGATAATTACCGTGCGCTACCAGTTCCCATTAGCACGCGCTATCGGCCTATATAGCGTGCGCTACCTATTCGTTTCCAGTGTCCAGAAACATTCTGCCTCTACTGTCTGACCGAAATAGCGTGCGCTACCATGTATATAACATGCGCTAACAAACTACATAGCGCGCGCTATCATCCGGTGTAGCATGCGCTACCTGATTGATCCTGTCTGGAGTCCAGTACTCAAAACCTTTTGCCTTACCGCAGTTGCCGGATTAGCGCGCTCTACCAACACTTTTAGCGTGCGCTAATCCACCTCAATAGCATGCGCTATTCTACAACATTAGCATATGCTAATTTCCCATACACAATACCATTATCTAAACCTACTGAAACATAACACAACAGTTCTTGACAAAAATGACAAAATGAAAATTATTAATAATATCAGAAAAACGTGAATATTACCTTCTCTCCCTCTAACAAAAAGTTTCGTCCCGAAACTTAAGACATGAACAACTTCGGGTACCTCGACCTCCTACTGTCCTTGGTCTCCCATCTAGCTTCCTCCATTCCATGTCTTGACCATTGCACCTTCACCAAAGGAACGATTTTGCGTCTAATCTGTTTTACTCTACGCTCCAAAATCTGGATCAATTTCTACTCAAAGGTGATGTCGGAACCTAATTCAATCTCCCCAAAATCGATAACATGGCTAGGGTCTGACACATATTTCCTCAACTGGGAGACATGGAACATATTATACACGTGACATAACGATGGCAGAAGACCTAAAAGATAAGCGAGTTCACCGATTCGCTCTAAAATTTTAAAAGGACCAATATATCTAGGGCTAAGTTTACCCTTCTTCCCAAAAAAATACTCCTTGAGTTGGAGATACTTTTAACAGTACATGATCGCTGACTTTGAACTCCAGTGGATTACGTCAATGGTCGGCATAGGACTTCTATCGGCTTGGGCAGCTAAAAGTCTATCACGGATTAGAACGATCTTCTCTCTGGTCTCCACTAACATGTCCGGCTCTATTCCGAGCAATTCAGACTAATCATCCCAACACAGTGGCGACTTACATCTCCATCCATATAGAGCCTCAAACGGTACCATATTTATCGATGCATGCCAACTATTATTATACGCAAATTCAATTAGCGGCAAGTGTGATTCCCAATCATCCTTCCAGTTCAAAGCACATGCTCTCAGCATACCCTCAAGGGTCTGAATTGTTCGCTCGGATTGCCCATAGGTATGAGGGTGGTATGATGTACTGAGCCTCAGCTCCATTCCTAAAGCTCGATGCACAGACTGGCAAAAATGCGATACAAATTACCGTCTCGGTCAGAAATAATGCTCTTAGGAATTCCATGTAATCTCACGATCTATGTAATGAATATACGAGCCAGCTTCTTAGGTCCCCAATTATCCTTAATCCCCAAGAAATGGGCTGGTTTGGTTGGTCGATCGACGATAACCCAAATCATGCTCATCCCTACTCGTGTCTTCGGCATATTAGTGACAAAATCCATCTTAATACCCTCCCATTTCCATTCCGGAATTGGAAGTGATTTTAGCAACCTTGCTGGTCGTTGATGTTCAATCTTGACTTGCTGGCACGTCAAATATTTCGACACAAAATCCTTAACATCATTCTTCATATTACTCCACCAATAATTACTCCTCACATCCTTTTACATTTTGCTTGTACCAGGGTGGAGAGAATACGGTGTAGTATGAGCTTCTTTCAGTATGGCCTGTCTAAGCTCTGCGTCTGACGGTACGCAAAGTCTGCCTCGAAATATCAAAACCCCATTAGCCTGAATCACAAATCTGGGAGCTCTCCCTCTAACTACATCCTCTCTTAGCTGGACTAGTAGTGGATCCTCCAATTGTTTTCGCTTTAATGTTATCGACCAAGGATGAAGTGATATCCAAAGTGCATAATTGGCCCTGAACTCTTTGAAGCCAAATCTCTATATCCTGCCTGATAATATCTCGACGGATCTACGATTGAGACGTAAGTATCACCAGCATTTTGAGTGATATCGGATTCCGACTCAGCCCGTCGGCTACCACATTAGCCTTTCCCGGATGATATAGTATCTCAAGATCATAATCCTTGATCAATTCTAACAATCGACGTTGTCTCATGTTTAGCTCCTTTTGGCTGAATATATACTTTAGGCTCTTGTGATTAGTGTAAATCTTACACAAAGAACCATAAAGATAATGTCTCCAAATCTTTAACACAAAAACCACCGCCGATAACTTCAAATCATGAGTGGGGTAATTCAACTCATATGGTTTCAATTATCGGGACACGTAAGATATTACTCCGCTTCTTTACATTAAAACACAACCTAATCCAAGTCATGCAGCATCACTATAAACTTCAAAGCCATCTGTACCCTGGGGAAATGATAATACTGGCGCCGAGGTTAACCATTTCTTTAACTCATCAAAACTGTTTTGTATCTCCATACTCCACTCGAACTTCTGGGATTTCTGGAGCAACTGAGTAAGTGGTCGAGCGATCTTCAAAAATCCCCCGACAAATCTACGGTAATATCCAGCAAGTCCCAAGAAACTCCGTGTCTTCTTCACATTCTTAGGTGGTTCCCACTCAAGAATTGTCGCTATCTTCTGGGGATCCACTCCAACTCCATCAGCCGAAGTTACATGCCCAAGAAAAGTTACTTCCTTAAGCCAAAACTCACACTTAGAAAACTTTGCGTAAAGTTGATCCATTCTCAATGTAATAATCGGATATTTGGCATGTATTTTCATTTGTATTTGAATCCGGTGGTATTTGATTTGTCGTACAATTAATTGAAGTATGATTTTCCGTATCAGTAGTCCATTGTTCATGAATGTATGTGGTAAAGAATGTTAATTCATGCATGTGTGCATGAATTAGCGCACGCTAGCATTAGCGTACGTTATGTCGTTATTGGCGCGTGCTATGTGCAGTTAACATGATAGAGACAAAGAGCAGTAGGTGAGACCGGATCACGGATTTGGATAAGGATGTGTCGGAATGAACCTGGACGGCTTTTCGAAAAGTTAAGTCAACGGTGTTTAGCATGCGCTATAAATTATAGTTAACGCACGCTAAAGCCATGGACAGTAGAGACAGTAAGCTATGCGAGGCCGTTAGCATGCACAACAATGAGGGTTAGCATATGCTAAACATGGTATTTAACGTACGTAATGGCTATATAATGTACGTAATACTGATGTCAGGAAAAACAGTGTATTGTGAGCCCGTTAGCGCGCGCTAAAGTATTAGGATAGCGCATGCTATAAGTCACTTTCTATAAATAGGACAGCAGTCCTTTTCATTTCTTTCACTCATTTTATCCAAACTCCACCCATCTCTCAGACCTCCCAACCTTATATAACTACTATATCAGCCTCTTTATCGGATTTTGAAGATCATAGGACATCTTGGAATAGTGTTCAAGAATCCGGCCTTAAGTTCTACCGATTGTTTCATCATTTTCCTCCATAGTAAGGTATGTCATGCAATCCCAGCCTCGAATTCGTGTTATTTTGAATGGTTTGAGCATGTTACTGAAGTTTGTTGATAACTTATTGAATCGAACACCACGTTTAGGAAGGTTTGGGATGAATATACTTAGGTTTTCCATTGTTAAGAGATTATGAGTTGAACCTTGATTATGTCAAACTTTGGGATTAAGTTTCTGAGATTATAACATACCTTTTGATGGTGATTTCAGAATATTCATATGTGGAATGACTTGTTGATGTTACCACCTTTGACGAACGTATTTAAGAGGAGGATTTTTAAGGATTTCTACTAGATTAAATACATGATTTAGAAAGGTTGTGTTGATCGGATTGATGGTTAGATTGAAGTGTTTATCATCGTATTGAACGTAGAACTTTGGCAAGTAGAACTACCTTGTGAAGAACGGGGATCCTAGTGATGATTTAACCTAGAACTCGTTTATACATGTTCGTACTTATTATGTATCGTGGATTAATCGAACCATACTTTAGAGTTGATAATCAGGTGTTGGAATATGGGATTTTGGATGACTCGTATAAGCTTCAATTCGTAGACATCGGCGTTATATTCCTTTATGATCATTTGATTCGCATGGAGTATGTTGTTAGTCTGAATTAGTTCTCATCGAGTAGTGAACCGTGAACCGGCCGTAAGAGAGATGTTCTACACGGTCATAGTCTAGAACATTAGATGTTCGTGAGTTGGTTATGTTACGTAAATTAAACTCTTCGTTATTTTATCTTTTAATAAAAGTGTGAGTCTTGCAAGTGGTTGAGCGAAGGGACGACCTTCGAGTGTATTGACATTTGTTGAAGAATTCAAATCCTTGTCTTCAATCCAAGGCAAGTACTGTAATTGTGTTTATTCATGTTAATGTCATTCATGTTGTCATGCATCTGTGTTGTAGTTGTTTGTTCACCACGTGTTGGTCCGACGGGATCATCGTGGGCATCTATGCTGTGTGCGCTGGATCATTGGATGGGTTTTCTACCACGTGTTGGTCCAACGGGATCATCGCGGGCATCTACACTGTGTGCGCTGGATCATTGGATTCACATGAGTATGTTGAGATTGACATGTTGTGTCATGCATTGTTGGTTTGTTGTTGTTGTGTTGATATCGATACTGCATTACTCTTCACGTGTCGTCGAATAATCTGTTGTTGTATAATTATCGTACTTGTACTAGCATCGTTGTGATAACCCCTTCGGGGGTGGACATGTGTTTTATGTTCAGGATCCAGGAGAGCCGGAAAACAACCACATGAGCCACATGACGACGGGGGTGCTGAGTGATGCTAATGGTCCGGACAGTCCTTTAAGTTGTGTTGTGATTTTTAGTAAGTACTTGAGTATGTTGTTGCTTTGTATTGTTTGGATGGTATTGTATTGTTTATTGTTTGATGATGGACTTTTTGCTCTTTTGAAACTCGATATGTAATAATAAATTTTACTGTTGGATTTAATGATGTCGTTTTAAATTCTTAGCCTAGTAAATTCTTACATAAAGGATTTATGGAACTGTAATAATCCTGAATATATCGGGGTGTTACACTCAAAGTGTTCAATACACTGTGGAGATGTTCAGCATGGTCCCCCTCATTCCGTGAGTCGATAAGGATGTCGACGATGAAGACGACCACGAACTTATCAAGATAATCAATAAAGACTTTGTTCATCAGCTGCATGAACACGGAAGGAGCATTAGTTAACCCAAATGGCATAACTAAAAACTCGTAGTGGTCGTAAAGAGTACGAAAAGCAGTCTTCGGAACATTAGAATCCCGAATCCTCAGCTGATAATACCCCGAGCGCAGATCAATCTTAGAGAAGACAGTAGCACCCTAAAGCTGGTCAAACAAGTCGTCTATTCGGGGCAACAGATACTTGTTCTTGATGATCAGCTTATTCAACTCCCTATAATCAGTGCACAGATGGAATGACCCGTCCTTCTTCTTAACAAAAAGAACTGGTGCACCCCAGGGCGAAGCACTCGGTCGAATATACCCTTTATCAAGGAGTTCACACAACTGTTTCTTCAGTTCCAACATCTCGGAAGGTGCCATACGATATGGCGTGCGAGATACAGGAGCCGCACTCGGCTCAAGATCAATTGAAAATTCTACGTCTCTAGATAGAGGTAATCCTGGAAGATCATCCGAAAACACATCAGGATACTCATTCACAACTGAAATCGACGATAGATCAATTTTGTCGTCATCAGTACTCATGACATAACACCAATAACCAATACAGTCTTCTTTCAACAATTTCATTGCCTTGACGGCTGAAATCACTCTGCCTGAACTACCCGATTTACGACCGACAAAAGTATGCTCGACACCATCTTTATCTAATATAGAAATAATTCGCGTCTGATAGTTCATAATAGCACCATGCCGACTCAACCAATCATCTCCGAGGATTACATCCTCTCCCTTCAGATCTATCGCAATGAGGTCTGAAGGCCAATCCCGACTCCCAATATACACAAGATAGTTTTTACCTCACGGTTACCAATAAAACGCTCCCCACTAGGAGTACCCACAATAAATGGTTCACACTCAATCAAACAATCAAGACCCAAACGTTTTACACAATCAAGAGCAATAAAAGAATGAGTAGCTCCTGAATCAAAGAATAATGATATAGGTTGAGAAAGTATCTGCGTGGTACCTAGAGCTACTGGAGCCTCTATGTCGTCCTCATGTCTCATCTGATACACTCGCGGCTGTACCAAATCCACACTCGATGCAGCCTGACGGTCTGACCGACCTCGACCTCTACCTCGTCCCAAAATCTGTGGTGTTTGACCAGCTGTTGGGATAACAAAAACCCTGTATCGATGCTGTTGGGATAAACAATCCTTGTATCGATCGTATTGTTAGAATGTTTTGACAATATGCTAAATCCTGCATACCGCCAATAGCTGTATCGAAAAGCTGATCAAGTATCAACCTATATCGAAGACTTCTCACAGTCCCAACCATACAGTAAATCTATCATACAGCAAAGAGTCCCGCAAAGCTAATTATGGAAGCTGTCTCGAAACATCAATACAGCAATCCTTCCATACAGCCCTCAAACAGGACAAGAAGGAATCTTCGGTATTCGCTAGAAGTCAAGTCCCATTTGATAAAGAAGTATTTAAATACTAAAGGATAAAGTATTTAAATACTATAAGTCATCAGAAGATCTTCAAATCCCTCAATATCCGGATCTCAGTCTATTCAAGTCAATTATCAAGTTGTCGCAGAATCTTGCTCAACGGATATATTTCATAGGCTATATATATATCTCAGAGTTTGAAGATCATCTACAGACACAAGAGACGGATATATACATACACATGACTTACAAACCAACAAGTGCTTACACGAATATTCAGAGCAAAACATATCTCCCAAAGCTTTCTGTTATTCTGATAGAAGAGATATACAGTGCTCAAACCGTGAACAACACATCATCAGCTATAAGCTCATAAAGTCAAAGATGTTGTTCAAATATTGTTCTAACCCTTGAACAAAACCCATCAGCCCTGTGTGGACTGAGAAACATTGCTATTCCCGAACTGTGTGTGATGGACTTGTATTGAAGAAGACGAAGCTTCAGAACTATGTGTGAAGAAGCCAGTCACGTGTTAGCTCAAACCAATCTGTGTGAACGGTTGAAATCTAAGATCTTTATATCAATCTGTGTGAACGATATATTGATTAGGTTTGGTTATAATTATGTAGTTGTGTACGCAGTAATTATAATAAACTTTTTACTCCTGTGTGGAGGACCAGTGGACGTAGAGGAGTTTACCTCGAACCACTTTAAATATTATGTTATTTACCTTCTGCCTTTATTGTTATATTAATTGTGATTATTTAAGTATACACTGCACACATAGTTGCTGTATCCTCAGCAACATACTGTATTAAAGACTTCCGCTACACACTCAGATTTAAAAACCGTACAGCTTGTTGTTTAAAACACTTTCCAAGCTGTATCCTATATACTTAGTGGCCAACAAGTGGTATCAGAGAGGTTGATTCTAAAAAGAATCAGTCGTATTTTTAACCAAATCAGATCCAAAATCACTTATTTTTAAACAATTTTTTTCATTCCTACATTCTCATATGGATACATCAATGATCAACAAAGTTCCTATGTTCTCTATTAATGAGTTTGATGATTGGAGAATCAGGATGGAGGCTCATCTTGCAGCAATGCACGAAGAGATGATTTTTGTTATACAGTGTGGCCCCATCAAAATTATGAAGGTAAATCCGGCCCCTAGAATTGAAGGACAAGTTCATGCTGAGATGCTTGAAAAAGAGCGCGAACAATGGACTTCTGACGGAAGAAAGCGCGCCAACCTCGACAATGTTGCGAAGAATGCGCTGTTTGTCACCCTCAACAAAGGCACATTCTCTAAGGTAAAGAGCTGTAAATAATCCAAGGATATCTGGGATAAACTCAAGTTGATTTGTGAGGGAACTGAGCTCTCAAAAGAAAACAAAATTTCAAAATTAACTCAGCAATTTGAATCTTTGAAATGAAACCAACTGAAACAGTTGAGGAACTTGAACTCAGATTCACTGGAATTATTGGTACTCAAAGGGAGAAAAACCTAAAGATTTTCAGATCTCTCCCTGCCCGATGGAACATTAAGACCACAGCTATGCGTGTGTCGTGTAATCTTAGTGAAATATATACTTTTGATCTCTTTTCTGACTTCAAAGCATTTGAGTACGATATAGACAGGAGAGAGAAAGCTGAAGAATCTCCCGCTAGGACTACAGCCTTAGCCGCTGTATCCAACCGTCGACACAGCATGCCCAGCCCATCAAAGCCTAATTACAAGAATGCTGACAGCGACGACAACATCATGTCGTAAGATAAAATGGCGCTCCTCATGCACAAGTTCAAAATGTTCATCAAGCAGTCTCGAAAGACTCCCTACAGGCCCAAGCCTGTTCACAAGATAAGCATAGAAACTTCCTCTGGTGACGCTAACCTGTGCTATAATTGCAGGAAACTAGGACATTATGCAAACAAATGTCCTCATCCCAAAGTTCAAAGGTTGCCGGAAGCCGAGCAACAAGAGAGGGATGAACGAAGACGTGCTTGGAAAAACAAGCTCAAGGCACTGATAGGAGAATCAGAAGCCTCCCCCACACCATCCAAATTCGAAGAATGTCTTCAGGTAGTCACTGAAAGTGACTCATCTGACGATGAATTCGAAGATAAGGCATATATGTGCTTTATGGCAAAGGACATTCCGGAAGAAGAAGATATCGATGATGAGGTAAGATCAACCTCAATTATTCCAGTAAATGCATCGCATACTTTCGAAAACATGATGAATGAATTTAAGAATATTCAAAAAGCCCACGAGACTTTGAAAAATGAAAACATTCAGCTTAAACTTTCCAACATAGAGCTGAAAGAAGAAAACGACTTGCTGAAGATAAACTATGAAAATATGTCAATTGATTGTGAAAACAATAAGGTCGAGCATGAAAAACTCGTGGAGAGCAATCATCAACTTGCTCATGAACTAAGTGAGACTAAGTCTCAAAATGGAAGCAAGACAAATGATTTTGTTCTACTTCAAGCAAAATTTAATACTCTCGAAAAGCGAGAAGGCGAACTTGAGACCATTCTGAAATCTTTCGAGAAATCATCTAAAAGAATGGAAGAAATTCTAAGCACTGGGCAACATGCTCATGATAAAAGTGGCTTAGGATACAACTCATTTTCCAACAAAGGGAAAACTAGTATCTTGTGTTAAATCGAGTGCGGAACACATTCCTGTATCGGAAGAAACTCCAAGTCCTATGAAGGAACCTGCTGCACCGCGAAAAGCAAAGGCTGCCATTCCGCCCCCGCAATCCTATTCGAGACAGTGGAATCATAAGTCATTCCAACCTGTATGGCGCATGCAACAGCATGCTCCCCGATCATATCAACAGCGCCAACAGCCGTTCAGAAAGAAGGTTGTATCCAAATACCAAAGGCCCGCACGGCAGTACTTTCAGTACAGCACGCCTAGGTACTGGATACAGGAGCCTCATTATCCATCAAGAAAGCAGGTGTCCGCACAGCATCGACAACAGCTTTGGGAATCTAACTGGAAACCCAGAAGGCAAGCTGTAAGGCCAAAGAAAATGGCTCCACCTCCGAGACGGCATAAGTACTGGATTAATAATAATAACCCTGATTTTTACATGCATAATGATTATCACGGATACAGTAACTACGTACATGCCCCACGTAGATACCGCAAAACTTTACCAAATGTAACCTACAGTAAGCCAATTGCTGTCAGGAAAATTTGGGTACCAAAAGGCACTAACATTCACGGACCCAACAATCAAAGGAGACCTAAATCTACCTAATTTGTTTGCTACAGGACATTTTGGAGAAGGGCATATGGTACTTCGACAGTGGATGCTCCCGGCACATGACAGGAGATAGAAGCAAGCTATCTGATTTCATAGAAGGTTGCGGTCCAAAAGTGCGCTTCGGTGCTAAATCTAAAGGAAAAACAAGAGGAAAAGGAAACCTTCTTGTCGTAAAATTCAAAGTCACCGATGTAGCTCATGTTGAAGGCTTACAGTACAATCTACTTAGTATTAGCCAGTTCTATGACAAACAGTTCTCGGTGAAATTCTATATAGATCACTGTAGAGTCAAGAACATCCTGACCAAAGAAGTTGTGCTCACAGGAAGCAGATCAGGTAATATGTATATTGTTGACTGAATGCCTACGAGCTGTTAGGCGTATTTTAATACGCTTATTTATCATTATTTTGTATTCTTTTTATGATTAAATCTGCATAAATGAGCTTTTAATGCACTATTATTATATGTTTTGCAGGAAATTGGAGTCCGGAAGCTCGAATGATGAAAAACGGGCGAAAACGGCAAATTTTGGCCTGGAGCCGCGACACGTACCAAGTGAGCCGCGACACACGAAGGTGACCTGAAAGTGCCGAGCCAATTGTACCCTGATCCGCAGCACAAGTATGCCGAGCCGCGGCCCAGGAAGAAAAAAAGGCGCCTAGGTATGCACTGAAGACAGGGTGAGCCGCGGCACAGATTAAGTGAGCTGCAGCCCACGGGGCGGTTTTGATAGAAATTGCCGCGTTTCTGGGCCGTTTTGGAGC
Organism: Orobanche coerulescens; assembly: GCA_033398695.1. NCBI lineage: Eukaryota > Viridiplantae > Streptophyta > Magnoliopsida > Lamiales > Orobanchaceae > Orobanche > Orobanche coerulescens. The sequence continues at coordinate 198,775,633 of CM065803.1, read as the reverse complement.
CTGTTCTCGACCTAATCACACGATCGGACAATGCTATGACTTCTGCTCCACCAAGCCCTACTGGATCGACTGAGAAAGCTGGAGCATAGATATTCTATACTATCCAATCTTCATTATGAATCGGCAAATAGGCCTAGCCTTCCATTATTCCAATCAAATCCGTGGTTTTGATCTATTTGAGTCGGTTCTTGATCCGACCTCTACGGGGAGTGCGCCGACGAGAGGAGCTTTGAAGTGCCACATAGGAAAGCCGTTGCGTTAACGACTATGAATTTCGAAGGCCGTGAAAGCATTGGAACCAATCCACATTCCACTCAACCACCGCTCAGCTCTTCCTCTCAAGTGATGGCATCTCGGGTGAGAGGCCAGAACGATGAGCTCCTGTGGCCTATGGTGCGGAGGAGTACCTATTCGCCATATGGCAAGAAAGAGAAACTGGTTCGCGTTTTGGAGGCTGAGGAGAGTTATAAATAAGGGTTTAAGGTCATAATTGAGGGATCATCATGAGAGGATCGATCATCATCAAAGAGAAGAAGCATAAACACCAATGAGCAGAGAGCGGAAGCTAGAGAACGGAGGAATCCGAGCTCGTCATCTGCATTTGATATCGATGCTTTCTTTAATTATTTCTGTATTTTTATTTGTTAGCATGTCAGGCTAAAACCCTGTTCTAGGATTTTGATGAAACCGAGGCTTTGACGAATTTGCTTTTGATTATCTATATAATTCCCTTTTCTGTTGAGTTTTCCCAATTGTTTTTAATGATTTCAATTGTGTGGCCTATACCTGAATTGTTTTAATTGCGCAACTCGAATCGGGAGAGGAGAGTTGGTGAGGAAATATTGGTGAGAACCGTTTTATCTTGTGAGATAGGAATATACTCATAGGAACTACGTGGCCTTTTTGAAGATTCTGTGCCTTTTACCTATTGTCGAATTAATTCACCTAGGGATAGAGTGTATTATTCGCCTTAGAAAAATCTACTGACCTCGGGAGAGGCGGTAGAGTACTTTAGCAACCTTCGCCTTCAATAAAATTGGGAAATCATTAACTTCAGATAATCGAGAGTAAATTCAGATAAACCGAGGTGGATTGACAATCCTAGATTTATTCATTATTTTTTATTTTCTTTCTTCAATCAATCGTGTTTACTATTTATTCTTTATTGATTTTCTTTAATTAGTACTTGCAACTCAACTTTCGACAGTTCAAATAAAATTAGAATACATAATAATCGGTAATTAGTAATTCAGTCCTCGTGGGAATGATATCTTACTCATCATTTTATTACTTGTCTACGATAATGTGCACTTGCGTTAAACGAAAATCCGCAACAAGTTTTTGGCGCCATTGCCGGGGACTGATTATTTTACTAATATCGATTTCAGTATTTCTAGTCTTAGTTTGAACATTTTTTTTATTGTGTAATTTTATTTATTTGTTTTTCCTTGCAGGAAATTCCGGTTAGTGCATGAGAAAATTCGGTAACGAAGGCCTACTACCTTTGGATACCGAACTCGAGCGCACTCTTCGGAGAAGCAAGAAGGAGAAACGCAAGCAAACGACAACAGTCACCATGGCCGATAACACGGGAAATCAAGAAGCGGAAAACCCCATTCCGCAAGCTCAACCGGCATTAGCACTCTGCGATTATGCTATGCCGCAAATCAATGCGAACTTTTCGGGAATTCGGCGTCCAACCATCCAGGCGAACAATTTCGAAATCAAGCCGGCTATTATTCACATGGTGCAAGAAAGCCAGTTTTTTGGTTTGGCGAACGATGACCCCAACGCTCATATAGCGTCGTTTCTCGAGATTTGTGACATCTTCAAGAACAACGGTGTCACCGATGATGCTATTCGTCTACGACTTTTCCCTTTCTCTTTAAGGGACAAAGCAAAATTTTGGTTGAATTCTTTACTGCCGGGATCCATCACGACTTGGGCGGAATTAGCGCAAGCCTTCCTAGCTAAATTCTTCCCACCATCAAAGACGGCGAGACTGAGGAACGAAATCACTACCTTTGGGCAATTTGATATGGAGTCGCTTCACGAGGCTTGGGAGCGATACAAGGATTTATACGGAGATGCCCACACCATGGCCTACCAGACTGGCTACAAATTCAGACTTTTTATAACGGATTGAGTGCTTCTACACACACTCTTGTTGATGCAGCCGCTGGAGGCGCCTTAATGGGAAAAACGATGGCGGAAGCTCATGCTCTACTGGAGGCAATGGCTGCGAATGCCTATCAGTGGCCTTCCGAACGAGTAATTCCGAAACGAGTTATGGAAATCTCAAATAACGATCCAATCTCTACATTATCAGCTCAAGTCGCCGCATTAACTCAGCAACTTCAAGCCTTTTCACATGCTCCTTCCCCCGTTACCATTGAATCATGCAATTGGTGCAACGGATCTCATCCTAGCGCAGAGTGTCAAGTCAGAAACCCTTTCGAGCAACCTACGATGGAACAAGCTCAGTTCGTGGGGAACGGGAACCGGCAAAATAATCCGTACACAAACACTTATAATCAAGGGTGGCGAAATCACCAAAAATTTTCGTGGGGGAACGGGCAAGCTTTAAAACCTCCACAAGCTCAATTCGCGCAGCCCCCACAGCAGCCCCCTCAATCACAAAAGGTATCCTTGGAAGATGCTCTTGCTAAATTGGCGGCTAACACGAGCCAATTCATGACCCGCACTGAGACTACCCTTCAAAATCATTCCGCCTCCATCCGAAACTTAGAAGCACAAATGGGGCAGATTGCAAGTCTATTGCCCTGTCGACATCAAGGTGCATTGCCCAGCACAACCGAATTGAACCCCAAGGAAAACGTGCAAGCAATCGAACTACGAAGTGGAAAGGAGTTGAAAGTGCAGCCTATCAATGACAAGGACAAAATCGATCAAAGTGAGAAAGAAAAGGACGAGGCGCCCAAGCCAAAGGCAGTGTCGACTACTCATCCCACTCCTCAAATTCCATTCCCACAACGTCTGCAAAAGCAAAAATTGGATAAGCAATTTTCCAAGTTTCTTGACGTCTTCAAGAAACTGCATATCAACATTCCATTTGCCGACGCCTTGGAACAAATGCCGAGTTATGTGAAATTCACGAAAGAAATCTTGTCAAACAAAAGAAAGCTCGAGGAGTATGAGACAGTCGCATTGACGTAGGAGTGCAGCGCTATCCTACAGAAGAAGCTCCCACCTAAATTGGGAGATCTGGGAAGCTTTACTATCCCTTGCATCATTGGGAATTCGTCTTTTGAAAGATCCCTATGCGATCTCGGAGCCAGCATAAACCTTCTGCCCCTTTCTATTTTTAAAAAGCTGGATATTGGGGAAGCCAAGCCGACGACTGTCTCTTTGCAATTAGCCGATCGATCAATCAAATATCCGAGGGGGTAATAGAGGACGTCTTAGTCAAGGTTGATAAATTCATCTTTCCGGCCAATTTCATTGTACTCGACATGGAGGAGGACCACGACATCCCAATTATCTTGGGAAGACCATTCTTGGCAACCGGCCGAACTTTGATCGATGTGGAAAAGGGGAAGCTTACTCTACGAGTTCAAGAGGAGCAAGTAACGTTCAATATCTTTCGATCCTTAAAATATCCGAGTGATGCTGAAAATTGTTTCCAAGTTGACGTCATTGACTCGTGTGTAAGTAGAGCCTTTCGAGAGAATTATCTATCCGATCCGTTGGAGTCCGTTTTGATTGGGTCTGCTTCCGAATTAAATTCAGAACATGTAGCCTATGTACGACACATGGATGCTTCCCCACCAATTTTCATTCGTCAACCATGTGAGGAGCTCGGAAGTTCACTAACACGACCCGTCCCATCAATCGAGAGACCTCCAAAGTTGGAACTCAAGAAGCTGCCGCCGCATTTAAAATATGCATTTTTGGGACCCGACGATTCCTTGCCAGTCATTATTTCGGCCACTTTAGCGGGGGATCAAGAGGAGAAATTATTGAGAGTTTTGAGGGAATACAAATCTGCTCTTGGATGGTCTATTGCGGATATTAAGGGGATCAGCCCGTCCATTTGCATGCACAAGATCTTGATGGAGGAAGACTACAAACCATCCGTGGAGCATCAACGCCGTTTAAATCCAAATATGAAAGAGGTGGTAAAATTCGAGGTTTTAAAACTCCTCGACGCAGGTATGATCTTTCCGATTTCTGATAGCAAGTGGGTAAGTCCGGTCCAAGTTGTGTCAAAGAATGGTGGGATAACGGTTATTCAAAATAATAATAATGAATTAATTCCCACTAGGATTGTCACGGGGTGGCGTATGTGTATAGATTATAGGAAATTGAATAAAGCCATTAGAAAAGACCATTTCCCCTTACCTTTTATTGAGCAAATGTTAGATAGATTAGCCGGACACGATTTCTATTGCTTTCTTGATGGTTATTCTGGGTATAATCAGATTTATATAGCCCCAGAAGACCAAGAGAAAACGATGTTTACATGTCCTTACGGCATTTTCGCTTATAGGCGCATGCCTTTTGGATTATGTAATGCGCCGGCTACTTTTCAACGGTGTATGATGGCTATTTTTTATGACATGGTAGAGCATTGCATTGAGATTTTCATGGATGATTTTTCTGTTTTCGGTGATTCGTTTGATATTTGTTTGAAAAATTTGCAGAAAGTCCTAAAAAGATGCGAAGAAACAAATTTGGTCTTGAACTGGGAGAAGTGCCATTTTATGGTTCAGGAGGGCATTGTACTTGACCACCGAATATCCTCTCATGGAATTGAAGTCGACCGGGCCAAAATCGAAACAATCGAGAAGATGCTTCCGCCTACCTCGGTAAAAGGCATAAGAAGCTTCTTGGGACACGCCGGTTTTTACCGCCGATTTATTAAGGATTTTTCGAAGATCACGAAGCCGTTGTGCAATCTACTCATGAAGGATGTTCCGTTTGATTTTGACGAGTCGTGTAAAGAAAGTTTCGATTTATTGAAGAAAGCTCTAAGCACTACACCGGTGATAGTCGCTCCAGACTGGGACCTTCCGTTCGAGTTAATGTGTGATGCGAGTGATTTTGCCATTGGGAAAGTGTTGGGGCAGAGACGAGGGAAAGTGTTCCACGTCGTGTATTATGCGAGCCGAACACTTGACGACGCCCAAAGGAATTATGCCACAACGGAAAAAGAATTGTTGGCGGTGATCTTTGCATTTGATAAATTCCGGGCGTATTTATTGGGGACGAAAGTGGTAGTGTGGACTGATCATTCAGCAATAAAATACCTTTTGGAGAAGAAGGATGCTAAACCAAGGTTGATTAGGTGGGTGCTTCTCCTTCAAGAATTCAACTTGGAAATTCGGGACAAAAAGGGGACTGAAAATGTTATTGCCGATCACCTTTCACGGTTAGAGAGTCCCCTTGAGAAGGGAGAAAGTCATCCGCAAATCATGGAAACCTTTCCCGACGAGCAGCTCTACAAGTTGGGTTCGCAACACGCGCCTTGGTATGCTGATCTAGTGAACTATTTGGCGAGCAAAACAATTCCAAAGGACCTCTCACGCCATCAAAAGAAGAAGCTAATTTCATATGCTAAGTATTATTTGTGGGACGATCCTTTTCTGTTCAAAAGAGGCCCTGATCAAATCATTCGCAGATGTGTTCCGGACGAGGAGATCCACAGTGTACTGAATCATTGCCATGCATCACCCTATGGTGGATATTTTAGTGGAAATAGAACAACGGCAAAGGTCTTACAATCGGGGCTCTATTGGCCGTCATTATTCAAAGATGCTCACTCCTTTGTGTCCACGTGTGATCGGTGTCAGCGGACGGGAAACATCTCAAGGCGACATGAAATGCCTCTGAACACCATACTTGAGGTTGAATTGTTCGATGTATGGGGGATCGACTTCATGGGTCCCTTTCCTCCATCAAACAAGAATCTCTATATTTTGGTAGCCGTGGACTACGTCTCAAAGTGGATCGAAGCGGTGGCACTACCAACGAATGGGTCGAATGTCATAATCAAATTTATAAAAAAATATATTTTCACATGTTTTGGGACTCCGCGTGCTATTATCAGTGATGGTGGTTCACACTTCGACGACAAATTCCTTGATGCGGTCTTGAGAAAATATGGAGTCACTCATCGTGTTGCTACAGCCTACCATCCTCAGACGAGCGGTCAAGTCGAGATATCAAATCGAGAGCTGAAGTGGATCCTAGAAAAAACAGTCAGCTCATCTCGAAAAGATTGGTCTTTTAAACTCGATGATGCATTTTGGGCGTACCGTACTGCGTATAAAACCCCTATCGGGATGTCGCCTTACAGATTGGTTTATGGGAAAAGTTGCCATTTGCCCGTAGAGATGGAACATCATGCTTACTGGGCGATAAATAAATTAAACTTTGATCTGAAATCTACTGGTGAAAAGCGTTGTTTGCAGCTGAACGAGTTGAAAGAAATTCGCCACGACGCGTACGAAAATGCAAGGCTTTATAAGGAGCGGACAAAGATTTGGCATGATAAGCACATCACACAGAGAGAGTTTGTCCCGGGTCAAGAGGTGTTGTTGTTTAATTCTCGCTTAAGGTTATTCCCCGGGAAATTGCATTCACGATGGTCGGGACCGTTCACTGTAGTTCAAGTGTTCCCACACGGTGCAGTGGAAGTACAAAAAGATGACCGCAAATTCAAAGTTAATGGACAGCGGTTGAAGGCCTACTTGGGTAATCCAATAGACGCGCAGAAGACGAGCGTCGTCTTATCCACCGCCGGATGAAAGCTAGACAAGTACGGCTGAAGACTATAAACTTAGCGCTTCTCAGGAGGCAACCCGAGTATTAGTTGTAGATTTGTGTGTTTCAGTATTTTCTTGCATTTTTGGATCTTTATTTTTCGTCATTTTAGCTTGGATATGCTTATCTCTCACCCTCTTGATGTTTTCTGTTGAAAATTTTGTGCAGAAATCACCCCAGGGGAAGAAATCAGCAATGGGCCGCGGCACAAGGAAAATGAGCCGCGGCACACACCAGTGGAAGGAAAAAGGCCAAACAAACTGTACTCTGTGCTGCGGTACAACCTTACTGAGCCGCGGCACACCAGGTCCCTGAGCCGCGGCACATATTCACTGAGCCGCGGCACGCCAAATGTCCAAGAAATGCCCAGGAGACTGTACTCTGTGCCACGGCACGGACCAAATGAGATGCGGCACACTAACACGATGAGCCGCGGCACCCGGCGACATCACAAAAAGTCCCAGGTAGACTGTACTATGGGCCGCGGCTCACTTAAGCTGTACCGCGGCCCCCGTCGCAAATGGGAACACCCAGCATTCTTTCATATACTTGATCGGCCGACCCCAGGTAAACCTTCTTCCCCTTCTGCGCGCGGCACTCGGACGATTCAAGTCGAATTTTTTCTTGCATTCCTTCAATCAAAGCAAGGTAATTCTCAATCCCCTAATCCTCATTGCTACATAACTTGAAAAGTGAAGTATTGGTGTGGCTGCTGGGATGAATATGTAGTTAGTGCTTTAAAGTCTTATCAAGGTTGAGTTGGGATATGAAATTTTTGATTAGTATCGATGGAAATTGTTGATTATGAACGAAGTGGTGATATTCTTTGTCGTTTGTCATGGCTATATATCTATGTTGTCAATTTTGGGGATTTGGATTTAGCCATTAAAATTCTTGTTCTTCATTTAAACTTATGCATACCAAGTGTTTGAGTAATTGCATCAATGAAAAAATTTTAGGCCAAGCATTTTCAAACTATAAGCAACGAATTATTTTATCGGATTACATTATCTCCCGACCCTTACATTATATTTAAACTTGAGTGCTCATCCTTAATTTCCTCTTTGATGATGCAAGCTCATTCATTCACGTTCCGCATGGTGTAGTCGATGAGCGTGCAGGCTCGCGAGACGAGGCCGACACCAGTTCATGAGCGGACACTATGGGAGTACTTGACCTTTTCTTTTATTGCATATTACATTTTGTGTACATTGAGGTCAATGTATGTCCTAAGTTTGGGGGTTTTTACTTTCTGTTGCTGTACTTATTCGTTTAAATTTTTCGTTATTTTTGTTGCTAGCCTTGCTTGTCGTGACATTATTTGCATTCGTGAATTTTTCGTGCTTCTTTTTGTGTAAAACTGATGTTACGATACTGATTTCTCTCTGAAGAAACGGTTGAGTTTTAGTCGAGTTGTAGTTAGTGATATTTGTTTCTGTTGAGTATTCATTTAGGTCCGAAATTTTTTCATTTTTGTAGAAATCTTAGCAGATAAGAGAGGAGACATACGTGTTTTCAAATCGCCGTCTATATGTTTGGTTATACTTTTCGGTTAGCTAGTCGTCCAGTAACATAAGTCGTGTGGGCATTTAAATTGAGTTTAGAATCGGACAGTTTTTCCCAAGAAAAAGTCGAGATATTAATTGTTCTATAATGGGAAGTTTAGTAACTGGGGGTATTCACGTGACCCGTTGTTTACTCTCGCATAAAACGACAACCCTGATTAGACTAGTGGTTTAGAGATATCGCATGTGCCGATGATGGGGAGCCTAGTAACCGGGGGTATTCGCATAACCCGTTGTTTACTATCGCGTAAAACAGAGAGCTTGAATCGGACATGCGGGAATGGCTATTCGAGTTGTTTCTCCGTTGTGGAGGGGAACTTAGTAACTAGAAGCATCCATGTGCCCCATGAGTGTCTTTTACGTCAAACGGTTCCCCAATACATGAGAATGGAATTCCACCCTAGGATTATCCCGATGAAACATCCTGAGATCCGAACCTAGTGGTCAACTCAAATCATCTTATTGAGCATATATAAGGGAATACTGTCCGAGGGTTATTTTTGATGACGAAACTCTTGAAATTTTTGCCACTAGACTATGGGACTGGGCGAGTTGGCTTGTTTATTTTAACCCTTCATATCGATGGTCGGTTAAATTCACACTTGTTAATCTTTGAGCTTGATTTTCTTCATTCACGATCGATTAGGCCTGAAATTGGTTACTTTGTGGAATCAGTGTCCTGGATGTGACTCACTATTACGATACTTGTATTATTCTTTGAGGATTTCAGGGTAGTATTGATTAAGTTGAGCACTATGGATTTGCACGATCATTCACGATATTCTTTTATTTGTAATCAATTCTTTTTGCTTGAGGACAAGCAAAGGCTCAAGTTTGGGGGTATTTGTTAGGCGTATTTTTATACGCTTATTTATCATTATTTTGTATTCTTTTTATGATTAAATCTGCATAAATGAGCTTTTTATGCACTATTATTATATGTTTTGCAGGAAATCGGAGTCCGGAAGCTCGAATGATGAAAAACGGGCGAAAACGGCAAATTTTGGCCTGGAGCTGCGGCACGTACCAAGTGATCCGCGGCACACGAAGGTGACCTGAAAGTGCTGAGCCAACTGTACCCTGAGCCGCGGCACAAGGATGCTGAGCCGCAGCCCAGGAAGAAAAAAAGGCGCCCAGGTATGCGCTGAAGACAGGGTGAGCCGCGGCACAGATTAAGTGAGCCGCGGCCCACGGGGCGGTTTTGATAGAAATTGCCGCGTTTCTGGGCCGTTTTGGAGCCTGTTCTCGACCTAATCACACGGACGCGTTTTGGAGGCTGAGGAGAGTTATAAATAAGGGTTTAAGGTCATAATTGAGGGATCATCATGATAGGATCGATCATCATCAAAGAGAAGAAGCAGAAACACCAAGGAGCAGAGAGCGGAAGCTAGAGAACGGAGGAATCCGAGCTCGTCATCTGCATTTGATATTGATGCTTTCTTTAATTATTTCTGTATTTTTATTTGTTAGCATGTCAGGCTAAAACCCTGTTCTAGGATTTTTATGAAACCGAGGGTTTGACGAATTTGCTTTTGATTATCTATACAATTCCCTTTTCTGTTGAGTTTTCCCAATTGTTTTTAATGCTTTCAATTGTGTGGCCTATAATTGAATTGTTATAATTGTGAAACTCGAATCGGGATAGGAGAGTTGGTGAGGAAATATTGGTGAGAACCGTTTTATCTTGTGAGATGGGAATATACTCATAGGAACTACGTGGCCTTTTTTGAAGATTCCGTGCCTTTTGCCTATTGTCGAATTAATTCACCTAGGGATAGAGTGTATTATTCGCCTTAGAAAAATCTACTGACCTTGGGAGAGGCGGTAGAGTACTTTAGCAACCTTCACCTTCAATAAAATTGGGAAATCATTAACTTCAGATAATCGAGAGTAAATTCGGATAAACCGAGGTGGATTCACAATCCTAGATTTATTCATTATTTGATTTTCTTTCTTCAATCAATCGTCTTTACTATTTATTCTTTATTGATTTTCTTTAATTTGTACTTGCAACTCAACTTTCGACAGTTCAAATAAAATTAGAATACATAATAATCGGTAATTAGTAATTCAGTCCTCGTGGGAACGATATCTTACTCATCATTTTATTACTTGTCTACGATAACGTGCACTTGCGTTGAACGAAAATCCGCAACACGAGCTTCACAATTCCTTGTTTTGTTGCCAAAGGCACTGCAGATCTAAGCTGGTTATGGCACAAGAGGATGTCACACGTTAACTTCAAGATGATCAACAAGCTCTCAAGACAGGGACTGGTTAGAGGATTGCCGAATTTATCATTCCAAAAAGACAGTGTCTGTGGACCATGTCAAAAAGGCAAGCAAATCAAGTCCACCCTGAAGAGCAAATCCTACCTTTCAACCCACAGAATTTTGAAAATGCTACATATGGATCTCTATGGTCCTGTAGTCACAGTAAGTTTGGGAGGTAAGAAATACTGTCTCGTTGTTGTTGATGATTACTCCAGGTATGCTTGGACAATTTTCCTAAGCAGGAAGAAGGAAACAACATCAAAGCTACGCGAGCTCCTAAGAAAGCTTCAAAATGAAAAAATATCGAGTATCGTGTCCCTTCGTTCCGACAGAGGTACAGAATTCACTAATTGCTTTATAGCGCAATACTATTCAGAAAATGGGATACAACACGAATACTCAGCTGCCCGTGCACCTCAACGAAATGGTGTTGCCGAGCGAAAGAACAGGACGCTGAAGGAAGCAACAAGGACAATGATTGCCACAAGTAAATTGCTACAACGTTTCTGGGGTGAAGCAACCAATACAGCATGCTACACTCAAAATCGCTGTATCATCAACAAGCACCACAACAAAACAGCATACGAGGTATGGAACAACAAAACTCCGTTAGTTTCGTATTTTCACATTTTTGGATGCAGGTGCTATGTGTTGAACAATGGGAAGGATCAACTTAGAACCTTCGATGAGAAGTCGGATGAAGGAATATTTGTAGGATATTCCTCCGTTAGCAAAGCTTACAGGATCTTTTATAAAAGAAAACTGATGATCGAGGAATCAGTTCATGTAGTGTTCGAAGAACCTCACCATAACCCTACAAGAGTAGAAGCTGTTACTCAGAACATCCAACAATTTCCATTTTAGATCCACCAACTCCCATAGAACCTGTTGTTGACCTAGAAATCAACCCCGCAGCTGTAAGAATCGACGTAGATGAAGCCGATGCTGTACAAGCTAAAGCCGAAACTACAGCTACTCAAGATACAGTACGGGACCCCGAATTATAACCCAACCAAAGATGGTTGTGAGATCACCCGCAAGAGCTTATCATTGGAAACATTAATGCTGGTGTTTCTACCCGTAGGAGAATACAGAGTACACAAAGAAATGTATTGTGTGCACAAGAAGAACCAGATACTATGATATCACCATTTCCTGAATAGAAATCTCAATCCGAGCTTAGAAGACTCAATATGTGCACTATTGTTGTATTTTTAGCTCAGTCCGAACCTGTTTCTACCATAGAAGCTCTCAACAATTCTCATTGGATAACATCTATGGAAGAAGAGCTTAACGGTTTGGAAAGAAACAACGTATGGTATCTTGTACCCAGACCTACGCATCAATCAGTAATTGGAACCAAATGGGTATTTAGAAACAAGAAGGATCGAAATAGACTCATAATAAAGAATAAATCAAGGCTAGTCGCCCAAGGCTATAGACAAGAAGAAGGCATAGACTACGATGAGACATTTGCCCTTGTAGCCAGACTAGAATCTATTAGGATATTTTTAGCCTTTGCCGCCCATAAGAGCTTCATTGTATACCAAATGGACGTAAAAAGTGCATTCCTAAATGGAGACCTTGCCGAAGAAGTTTATATTGAACAACCACCAGGGTTTGCCAACACAGACGGCGTAGACCTAACTAAGGAAAGCACTGTATGGACTTAAGCAAGCCCCTAGAGCATGGTATGAGACCCTATCCCAGTATCTAACCGATAATGGATTTGAGAAAGGTGCTGTGGGCAAGACCTTGTTCAAAATACAGGAAGGCGATGACCTCCTAATGGTTCAAATCTATGTAGATGACATTATATTTGGTTCAACTAACTTTGCTTTATGTCAAAGGTTCTCTCATCTCATGCAAAGTAAATTTGAAATGAGTATGATGGGAGAACTTAGTTATTTTCTAGGTTTGCAGGTAAAGCAGTTGTCTACAGGGATATTCATCAACCAGGAAAAATACAGCAAGGAGCTTCTCAACAAGTTTGGAATGAATACTTCCAAATCATCGTCAACCCCCATGAGCACTTCCGTGCAAATTAGTGCTGATGAAGCCGGAAAGCCGGTTGACCAATCACTCTACAGGAAGCTTATTGTGTCTCTCCTGTACCTAACGGCTAGCAGGCCCGATATCCAGTTTGCTGTAGGAGTGTGTGCGAGATATCAAGTAGCACCCAAAGAATCACACTTCAATACAGCTAAACGAATCCTGAAGTATATTAAAGGAACAGTCGATGTAGGACTATGGTATCCTAAAGAAGGCGGATTCGATTTAGTTGGCTACAACGACTCAGATCTCGGAGGCTGCAAGCTAGATAGGAAGAGTATAAGTGGAACTTGTCACTTTCTTGGACCTAGACTTTGTGTCTTGGTTCAGTAAGAAGCAATTGACAAACTCACTTTCCACGGCTGAATCAGAGTACTATGCTGCTGGCAGTTGCTGTATACAGATCCTTTGGATGCAGCAACAATTTTCAGATTATGGGATTGAAGCCAAGGAAACGCCCATCATGTGCGATAGCACGAGTGCAATTGCAATAACGCACAACCCTGTATTGCACTCGCGCACTTATCATATCAACATGAAGCATCATTTCATCAGGAATCATGTCGAGAACAAGGATGTTCGGCTGGAAAAAGTTCATACAGATATTCAGTTGGCTGACATTTTCACCAAGCCTCTCGACACAGCAAGATTTAACATGCTTCGACAAGAATTGGGATTGCTATAGCCTGACTCCCTGTAAGTATTTACTGTTTTTACTCAACAATTGAGGGGGAATTCTGTAAGACCCAAGAATATAGTATCCACCATTAATTGTTTGTACACTCAGAGCCTTCAATACAGCACTGTAGGGAACAAAGCGATATGAATCATCCTACAATTGACGTGTGCAATAATTAAGGGGAAATACAGTATGACCCATGAATACATCATTAATCTAAAAGTTGTTGTATGGAATTGAAACCTATATGTACCTTTTAAGGGGGAACGCTGTATCTTCGCGGATACAGCACATACTATGGGAAATCGATTCATTATATATTATAATATTTCATTTTTAAACAATTTTTGTCCACGTGCCCTGTTTTCATGTCAAACGTATTTTACATTAAATGCCTTACACGACACCTGGACAATCCAATCTTAAAAGCCTCGATGTTTCAAATTGTTTAATATTTAATACCGCCGTTTCAGGCATTAAGGGTATTATGAAATGTCAGAAGTGGGACCCGCTCCTATTTTAAAATTAAATGGATAAGTGTACCAGTTACACTCAGTCCATCGTGACCGTTCATTTTAAACACCGGTTCCCATCCCTTAAATCTGACCATTCGTTCTCTGAAAACCCTTCTTCGCCGCCTACTATAAAAGGACTATAATTACCATTTGAGACTCTTTACGCCTTCTGCATATTTTAAGAGCACTCGAGCATTCAGCCTACAAGATTTTTCTGTGTTTACTGCATTTTTCTTGAATCTTTTTTACCGTTTCTTGAGAAATCATCAATGGCGTCTACCCAGACATCTTCCACCTCTCTCAAGAAGTCACTCAACTTCATCGACGGACGAATCTTCTCCAGATCTGTTGTGCTGGAACGCATTCACGCTGAAGGTAATGATGTGGATTCCATGGAAGTCGTCACTACAAGAATCCGTCAGCAAGGCCTCTACCGCCTTGGGAGCCACACCGCCAAAAAATATGACATTCATCTGGTTGAGGAATTCTACCTCAATGCCGTAGTTCGTTTTCTGTCACTAGCTTAGGGAGGTCATGTCGCTGACATCACAACTGTTATCCGTAGAGTGGAGATCCGCGTTGACCAAGTGCTTCTCAAGAACATCTTCAGGCTACCTGCTGATAGCCTGACTATGGAAGAACTTGAGACCTTTGGGTCCCAAGAACTGTTGACTCAGTACTATGGCTTATTCACCGGTTCACCAACGGTGGAAGTGATTCATACCACTTGCCATAAGAAAAATTTTTGTTTACCTTTTGTTTACTTACATGATTTTTGCTGCCGTATTATTGAGAATCGTACAGGTGCTTTTGAGATGTGCAGCAATCTCAGGTTTAGGATGATGGTCGCGATAATGACCTGCGAGAAGGTCAATTGGTGTCAAATCATCCTTAAGCGTTTGCAGGAAGAGGTGACTAAGCCTGCTTCGCAGAAGAAATCGTTTGGTTTGTTTTTTAACCATATTTTGACAAAGTGCGGACTTCTGCAAACCGCAGAGGCAAAGAAGATTAGTTCAAGGTTATTCTTAGGAGGCGTCAGGCCTACTACCTTCAACCAGAGCACCCTGATTGCCAACAGACCTTTTATCCAAAATTTGCCGCTGTCTGCCGATCCGAGGGACGTTTCTTCTAAGTCCCAAAGTGTTGAATCATCGAAGAAGAGAAAATATCTCACAGCAAAACTCCAGTTGCTGTTGAGAAGCCGAAAAGGAAGCTAAGGAGGCTTACAAAAGTTAAAGCTACATAACCCTCCGAGGATGCTCCTCTCGTGGCTCAACCCACTTATCAACTCGCCCAGGCCCCAACCCCTGTGGAAGAGATGCCTGCTACTGTCGATACATACGGATGCTAGGACATCTGCCAACTCAAAAGACTCTGGCGAGTCGGCTACCTTTACGTAGCTAAAAGATACCCCTCCTATACGGGATTCCACACCCGTTCAGGATTTATCTTCCTTCAGGGTACCATCTCCTGTAAGGAATCCCTCTCCGATACAGGATTCCACACCTATAGAGGAACCTATTGCTACAGCGAACCCAGGCGCTGTACGGATCCCCTCCCCGGACACAATTATTTCCAAGACCCTGCTTTCCGTGCAAATCGAACAGTCTTTCGAGCGGTTTCTCCAATGGAAGAGCTACAGACTTGCTCCGTACGAAACTCTGTACAACTGGAGCGAGTAGAGTAACGAAGAAAATTTTGTTTTGGAAGTGACGGACACTCAAGAAATTGCTGTCCTGATCCAATGGGACAACTTATTCGTTAAGGAGCTTATTGAGAGCCATCTGTTTGAAAAAGCCGAAGCTCGAAGGAAAGGGAAAGCTTCATCCATGGAATCTCCCGATTGTCCAAAGTCTGATCCTGATCCAGACGATGATGACGATGTACTCCAGGCTGGTCTGCGGATGAGTCGTGAGGAAGCCCAAGAAAAGAAAGATGAAGGGACATCTACTCATCAGTCGCCCCCTTCGCCACAGCAAGACACTGTTCCCGACAATAAGGATTCACTCCCTCATGACGCGGAGGAACAACATGTTTCGCAACAGGAACCCGAGCCTATAGTCGCCCCCGCCGAAGAAAGATCTAGCGCCATCCATCAAGAGGAATCAGTCCCTCTGCCGGAGCAGGCGGATGCTGAGAGACAGCAGGAGGAATTGGTCCCTCCTGTATCCATGTCTACAGAAACCACTTCGACACAGGAGGATGCAGCACCCCCTGTCGCCGAACCTGAATCTAATACTCCCGTACCATCAGCCGCCTTGGAATCCGACGACGGTGTTTTACCTGAGGATGTCCAACTCATTTCACGCCCAAATGTTAATTTGAGAAGGTTAAATGGAGTCGAGGACTTTGCCCAGCCAGACTCTCCCAGCACTGTATCAAGAAAAAAGCGATTACGTGCTCTTGGCCTCCAAACTGTCTTTATTCAGGACGCAGTCAATGCTCTACACTCTGTAGAAAAAGCTCCTGATTGGCTTCACACATCTGCCGTTGAAGAAATGACCAGACTGAAGCATGAAGTCTCCCGAGTGGTAGAAGCCTTCACTGTCTTGCCACACGTCTTCAAGCAGGCTCTGAGCCAACTGCTAGAAAAACAGGAGCAGATCCTGAGAGAAGCGTAATCAAAGTTACGAGTGTCTGAGGCCAAGACAGTATCTGCTCTGATCGAATTCGGTTCCCAACTGCGAGCCCATGACAAAAGCATTAAAGATATGTCACAGGTGCTCTCCTCCCTTGTTGAGAGAATGTCTAATATTGAGACGAAACAGGATGCCGCTTTGGAAATTCTGGAACATCTTGATGAAAAGGTGTCATACCTTGATGACGCCAAAAAGGGGGAAGAAGCAAGGGAAGCCGCTAGGAGAATGAGGTTGGAGCAAGAGAAAGAGTTGTTAGCTCCGTTTAAAGACTCCATAACTGCATACATAGCCCGTATTTCAACGCCGAACATTAGGATACACGGAGACAGACCAGAAAGCCGCAATCTATGAACCTCCCTGCAGACCGACAGCCTACCGCTGCAGAGATCAAGAACTAGAGGAGAAATGTGTTGGGATTCGGTGCCTAAAACGAAGGCCCAGCGGAAGCGGTAAAACGAAAATTAATTCGATCCGAATCCCTACGAGGATCGATCGAGCTACATATATACGAATATTGAATGAACAAAGAAGATACGAGAAACACATACCCTCGAAGTCCGTTGATTAAATGGTAACCTTCTCTTGAGCTATTCCCCAAGCTCTTGAACGATCCAACGCCGAAAGCACCGCGTCTCTACTTGCCACGCGCCGGAGAAACGACCGGAACGACGATCACCTTGCTATCCTCCGAGGATACGGCTAGAGCTAAGTGATGAAGCTTCCAATATGAGATTATCACACTCTAAGTGTATAACTCACAACTCTCATTTATTTCTTGATTTTTCTCCAAGAATCACCAAGAACAAGTTGAAGAAGAAGATGAAGATAAGTGTTTGAACTCAAAGTCTCACTTTCTCTCTCTCTCAATGTATCTCACGGATGGCTCATTCATCTCAAGAGAGTGACAAGTCTTCTCTTCTTATTCAATTCCTTTCCACATGAGAACAACTCATGTTAACCCCACCTTGAAAAAGATATCAAATATCTATTCATTAAACACCTAATCAAGATTCCAATTGATTTAAAAATCAAAGTCTTGTCAAGGTGTGGGGAAGGGGGGGCGGCTATGATGAAGAAATAGGACGAGTTCGGTTGGTTTCGGACTCCCGTGAGTCCAAACAGATAAACTCCGATTCCGTTCCGATGTATTTATATCGATCAATTAATCCAATTAATTAATCATATCAAATACATAATAACATAATTAATTTCTCCAAGAAATAGTTATATACATGAATTAAATTAATCACCCAGTAATTTATTTAATTCATTAGGCCGTAAATCAATTTATCCAATAAATCGATTTGAACATCCAATGTTCCAAAATTAGATATCCAATATCTAATATTCATAATGAGAGAATTAGCTTGATTCATTCCGTCGTCAATCCTATTGCGCGACTCGGTAGGTTCGTCTCAGTCAGCAATGGGAGGAACCAAAGAGTAGTAGCACCACCTAGCCAGCCTGGCGGCCTACACTGTACCCCAACTGAGAACGAATGATTGGGATCATTCAAGAACCATTCTGTCGTGAATACCAGTATACGTATAAACCCTTCTTTCAAATGTCCCGATCAAGTTATAGGGTCACGGTCAGTCAAACCCTGTCTGTACTTGACGCTATGCATGCGTTAATGCAAATCGAGATCATCGAGCTCTCGTGTATCTAATACAGCTAGCTCCAATGCTTTGGCCAAAGACTTATGATCTCATCTTCCAATAACCGCATAAGACATATAACCCGTTCACTAACAGGAGAAAAAATTCTATCTTGGTATTCAGTAGGACCTGCTACTTGCCCGTCAAGATGCACGTCGAGGTTGACCCCCGCCTTCCGGTTTACAGGGTCGAACTACTCTAATGAAAATCTTGACGTCACAAGCACATCCCTACTAAATCCTCAAGTCGAAGGTTCACGAATACCTATCACAACCTTTCGATTCCGTCATTGACTGTCCCAGAGTGAAATCCATGTGACGAATCGAGGGTGAGTCGGTTCGAGTATACTAATCCAATTAGCATACCTATAACGTGTGCTCCCACTAACCATTAGTGTTCGACAGGCACTCTCCATGTCAAAGAACACGTCATACAAGTCTTCACATAAACTTAATGCCCAGTCAAGTTTCATCGACTTGCGAACGATTAAGTATTTGAGCTATAACCTTTCAGTGCCGACCCCCTTATCCAATAAGGAGTGGAACGTTTTGCTCTCAAATACACGAACTAGTTTCTATATGTTTATTTACGAGTTAGGAATGCCAGTAACTACCAGTAAATAAAGAAACATTCATTTGCCTTATATAAATGGTTTACATAATTACAAGTACAATGCCCTCACTCAACAACCTCTGAGTGGCATTCGAGGGCATACTCCTAACAATCTCCCACTTGCACTCAATGCCACACACTATGGTATCTAATACCCATGTTCTCCAAATGACGCTCCAAGCTAGTCTGAGAAAGTGGCTTGGTCAGTGGATCGGCGACGTTGTCGGCCGAGTCTACTATGTGCAGCACAATGTATCCCTTGCGAACAAATTCTCTTACGAGATGATACTTCCTCTCAATATGTTTGGTGCTGTTGTGAAACCTCGGCTCCTTGGCCTGCGCTACAGCTCCGTCGTTGTCGCGATCAGTAGACAGTGCATTTCGGCACATGGTATCATTTGAAGTTCTCCCGAAACTTCTTAATCCGAACCCTTCCTTGGAAGCCTCCGAGGCCTTGATACTCGGCGGCTGACAGTGGAATCGCTGATCGCGCTTTGCTTGGCACTACGCCAAGATCTGCTCCTCCATTAAGAGTAAATATGTAGCAGTGGACATCGAGTCGTCCTTCGGTCCTTGGAAGTCCGAATCGGTGAATCCCACCACATCGATTCTCCACCGCCATACATAAGAACCATATCTCTAGTTCTTCTCAAGTACTTGAGAACGTTCTTTCTGACGATCCAATGTTCCCTACCTGGGTTTGCCTGAAACCTACTCACCACGCTTACAGCATGCGCGATGTCAGGTCTTGTACACAACATAGCATACATAAGGCTACCCACGGCCGAAGCATATGGTATATTACTCATTTCCTTGCGTTGTTCCTCACTTTTAGGACACATCTTCAAGGTGAGTTTTATTCCATGTTGCATCGGTAGGAACCCTCTTTTAGAATCATCCATCTTAAATCGCTTTAAGATCTTATCTATATAGAGGGCTTGGGAAAGGCCTATTGTTCTCTTCGCTCTATCCCGGTAGAGTCTAATTCCAAGAATATAGGTTGCTTCTCCCAAGTCTTTCATGGAGAAATTACTCGAAAGCCAAGCTTTTACAGAACTGAGCATTCCCACATCATTTCCTATTAGTAGAATATCATCTACATATAGTACTAAGAATGCGATCTTGCTCCCACTAACCTTCTTGTATACACAAGGTTCCTCTTCATTTTGCACGAAGTCAAACTCTTTGACCGCCTCGTCAAAACGAAGGTTCCAACTACGCGACGCTTGCTTGATCCATAAATGGAGCAAGAAGCTTGCACACTTTCTGAATATCGACTTCGGACACAAAGCCTTTAGGCTGCTCCATATAGATTTCCTCCTCGAGAAATCCATTAAGGAAAGCCGTATTTACGTCCATTTGCCATATCTCATAATCGTGGTAGGCAGCTATAGCAAGCATCATGCGAATAGACTTGATCATGGCTACGGGCGAGAAGGTATCGTGGTAATCGATCCCTTCCTTTTGGGTATAACCCTTTGCCACAAGCTGGCCTTATAGGCGTCAACCTTGCCATCACCATCGGTCTTTCTCTTGTAGATCCACTTATTCCCAATGGGCACTATGCCCTTGGGGCGGTCTACTAGAGTCCAGGACTGATTTACATGCATCGAGTCTATCTCGCTTCCATAGCTTCACGCCATTTCGCGGAGTCGACATCCACCATCGCTTGGTCATAGGTCGTCGGGCCGGTCTCTTGGCTATCACTTGGAACCTCATGGAGACCCAGCTCCTCCAAGTGCACAAGCCCATACCTCTCAGGTAAATGAGACACCCTACTAGACCTACGAGGTGGTTGTACTTGTGTTTCGAAAGTTTGGTTCCGAGTTTCTTGCACAGTGTTTCTCTAGGAGTTTCATTGTATTCTTCTAAAGAAATACTTCTACCCGCTCCGCCTTCTGAATGAACTCATCTTCCAGGAAGTGTGCTTGTAAAGCAACAACGATCCTTCGATCTTCGGGCATGTAGAATAGATATCCCATCATCCCAGACGGGAATCCAATGAAACGTCCCTTCGCAGACCTAGCTTCCAACTTTTCCACCTTAGTCTTCTTGACATAAGCGGGACATCCCCAAATCCTAATATGATTAAGACTTGGTTTCCTTCCTTCCCACATCTCATGTGGAGTTTTAGGAACGTATTTGGAAGGACATCTGTTCAAGATATACGCGGCAGTCAGGAGTGCATACCCCCACAGGTAAATCGGCAAGTCAGTATAGCCCAGCATGGAACGGACCATGTTCAATAGGGTCCGGTTCCTTCTTTCTGACACACCATTTAACTGAGGAGTACCTGGAGGTGTTAGTTGTTAAACTATTCCATGTTCTTTAAGGAACTCGTCAAACTCCATACTGATATGCTCGCCACCTCGGTCCGACCGAAGTGCTTTGATATGATTACCAGTTTGTTTCTCGACTAGGGCCTTGAATTCCTGGAATTTCTCAAAGGCCTCGGATTTATGTTTCATTAGGTATACATAACCATACCTAGTATGATCATCTGTAAACGTAATGAAATATTGATATCCATCACGTGCTGCTTCCAAAGCACCACAAACGTCAGTATGGATTAATCTCAGTTTATCAGCGGCTCTTTCAAAAGTCCCTGTGAAGGGGGACTTAGTCATTTTGCCTTTAAGGCATGATTCACAAGTAGGAAAGGGATCCGATCCCAATGGACCCATAAGTCCATCTTTTTCCATCTTGTAAACCTTGGTCTGACTAACATGACCAAGTCTAAGATGCCATTTCAAAACTTGGTTGGTTTCATCCCTACCACGTTTTCTAGTCATAGTATTCACAACTACTTTGTTGCTGAGATTTAGATGATACAATCCATCCAACAATGTAGCAGTACCCACTAGTTTATTTCTAAAATAAATTTTGCAGGAACCATCACCAATGAAAAATGAAAAGCCTTTTCGGTCCATGACCGGAATGGATACAATGTTTTTGTGCCCCTTGGGCAAAACAAGTACATCTTCTAAAGTTAAAACAAAGCCGGATTCTAAACCCAAAAGAAGTGATCCTATGTCGGTCGCCTCGACACTATGCCCGCTTCCACCGTGATCATAACTTCTCCGGCTCAAGCTTCCTACTTTGTTCCGAGATCTGATTCACGGTACAAATATGAGAACTAGCACGAGAATCCATTATCCAGAAGTAGAAAATACGGTAGCGAACAATTTGTTTCCAAAACTAAAAGTTACGTGCACGAAGTGCCATGAAGAATCGGACAGTCTCTAGCCCGGTGGCCCGGCTCACCGCACTTGAGACAAGCATCCTTCTTCTTCTTGTTCTTTGGAACCATCGGGGCCTTGCCCTTACCCTTAAGGTCCTTAGCTTGTGGTCCATCCGCTTCTTGGTCTTTTTCTTCTTATTCTTAGACTTAGAAGTCCGAAGAAATCACAAGTGCGAGACTCCTTCATCCATGAGGTCTTCATCCGAGGCGAGCGGTCACCGGTTTGTTCATTAGCCCAGCTAAGTTACATGCAATCTCATTGCAGTTGAAGTTCATAACAAACTGTGAGAAGGAATCAGGGAGAGACTGTAGGATAAGGTCGGTTTGGAGAGAAGTATCCATTTTAAAATCAAGAGCCTCCAATCTCTCGATCATGGATATCATTTTGAGGATGTGTTCCCCAACCTTCTCACCTTCCTTCATCCTTTCACCAAACAGTTGCTTGGATATCTCATATCTAGCAGTTCTGCTGTGCTCACCATAAAGCTCGGTTAAGTGAGATAGAATCTGCCTAGCAGAAGTCATTTTCTCATGAGCTCTTTGAAGCTCATTAGACATGGAAGCCATCATATAAGCACGGACTTTCACATCATCCTTAACCCATTTTTCGTAGTTTTCAATCTCTTCCTGATTGGCTTGGGTCCGCACAGGAGGCGCCGGAATGTCCGTCTCCAAGACGTATCCCAGTGCCTCTATACTGAGTACAATCATCAGATTGCGGAGCCAATCCACAAAGTTAGGTCCCATTAAGGTGTTCTTTTCGAGTAGAATTGCGAGTGGATTCATTGTCATATTGAGATTTGTCTGCATTAAGTATAACAGATTAATTAGTGACTTGTT
Source organism: Orobanche coerulescens (assembly GCA_033398695.1). Taxonomy (NCBI): domain Eukaryota; kingdom Viridiplantae; phylum Streptophyta; class Magnoliopsida; order Lamiales; family Orobanchaceae; genus Orobanche; species Orobanche coerulescens. The sequence goes on along the minus strand of CM065803.1, from coordinate 198,752,773 downwards.
ATATTATGTTCTGAGTATAGAATTAAGGTCTTTTCTATTCTTGTTACCCAGCTCCCACTATTTTTATCGGAATAACACACTCCCATGTGAAATCCGGAAGTATCGTCGCTCTACTTCATAGTGGTTATCGAGTTCTTTTTAAATCTTAATAGAGGGCAACCGAACAGGTTTCTAGTCTATTAATTTTCATAAAGTGGTGTCCAACACCAACCCATCTAATGGATGATTCGATCTTCTTTTTTCCCTTGATCATTCCCCTCAACCTATACGGTTTCTATGGTTCGTGAACAAGTTAAGTTTATACCATCGACGCAAATCAGTTTCACAATTGAATCTTATCCGGCAACCTATCAGGTTTCTAGGGATAAAATTTACTCCAACCAAAAGGCATCCAATGCTCTCCCGGTAATTTATCCGTCCTCCCCGAACGACTACCCCGATAACTCGGAAGCATAGCACATCCGGTTTGGATTTCAATTTCCCGAAAGCTCGATGGAGGGAAGGAAAACCTTGAAACCTTATAAACTTAATAATTTATTGTGGGAGAATTTTCGCGATTTACGTTGCACTTTGCACATTAATCATTTAAGCGCGTTTGTGGCATTCATACAATATGAAACAACCATTCACAACCTAGTTGCTACCAACATGTGGTTCATGGACCGTTCCTAGAAAACAAAAACTCCGTAATCTAATTACAAGTCTTCGTCTTGAATCTTCGTCTTCTCGAAATGGATCTTCCTCCGGTCTTCGTCATTACATATAAATTTTACATCGAAAATTGCATCCTAGATACAAACATTTCTAGTAAAATAAATAGGCTCAAAACGGCCTTTACAACCCAATCGAATAAAACGAACGATTCAAAACTAAGTCCACGAACCACATCCCCATTCAAAAGCATTCATCCAATAAATACTATATAAATGAAAAGCGTAGAGATACATTGATCCAATCAATAATATGAACCGATCAAATCGATTCACATAATCGGTAATATGATAACATTCAAAATAATTCGGTCGACCATAAATATTCCAATTAATCAAATTTCCCTTATAAAATGAAATACCATAAATCATTTTAATCATATTAAATCCAATTTAACATGAGGGAGATTAATTTTCAAGAATACACGAAAAATGGCCTGCCATGGCCGAGTCACTGTCGGCATCTTTCCGGCAGACTGGCCTGGCATGGCCGAGTCACGCTCGGCAGCTACCGGCCGGGCACGGCCCGTGTCTCCTGACACGGTCGGTCCGCTGGCAAGGCTTTGGGATCGCTGACACGGCCCGTGTCACTAGACACGGCCGAGTCACCCTGGCAAAGAACTCCGCCCTTTGTCGGAAAAATCGACCGTCGACGATTCGGAGCTCGATTTTCGACCGGATATCCAATATCAATATTTTTCAACATTCATATCTTCAATATAAATCATATTTCCAAGAAATTAAGATTTATATTTAGACATAAACTTACGAAAAATATAACTACAACGAACGTAAAAATATATACCACGATTATGACTAAAATGATTCCAAATCATTCACCATCTAATCAAGCATTCCAAATGCCAATATCGTATATAAGATCGCAAGACCTACGCTCCGATACCACTGTTGGGATTCGGTGCCTAAAACGAAGGCCCAGCGGAAGCGGTAAAACGAAAATTAATTCGATCCGAATCCCTACGAGGATCGATCGAGCTACGTATATACGAATATTGAATGAACAAAGAAGATACGAGAAACACATACCCTCGAAGTCCGTTGATTAAATGGTAACCTTCTCTTGAGCTATTCCCCAAGCTCTTGAACGATCCAACGCCGAAAGCACCGCGTCTCTACTTGCCACGCCACGAGAAACGACGAACGACGATCACCTTGCTATCCTCCGAGGATACGGCTAGAGCTAAGTGATGAAGCTTCCAATATGAGATTATCACACTCTAAGTGTATAACTCACAACTCTCATTTATTTCTTGATTTTTCTCCAAGAATCACCAAGAACAAGTTGAAGAAGAAGATGAAGATAAGTGTTTGAACTCAAAGTCTCACTTTCTCTCTCTCTCAATGTATCTCACGGATGGCTCATTCATCTCAAGAGAGTGACAAGTCTTCTCTTCTTATTCAATTCCTTTCCACATGAGAACAACTCATGTTAACCCCACCTTGAAAAAGATATCAAATATCTATTCATTAAACACCTAATCAAGATTCCAATTGATTTAAAAATCAAAGTCTTGTCAAGGTGTGGGGAAGGGGGGGCGGCTATGATGAAGAAATAGGACGAGTTCGGTTGGTTTCGGACTCCCGTGAGTCCAAACAGATAAACTCCGATTCCGTTCCGATGTATTTATATCGATCAATTAATCCAATTAATTAATCATATCAAATACATAATAACATAATTAATTTCTCCAAGAAATAGTTATATACATGAATTAAATTAATCACCCAGTAATTTATTTAATTCATTAGGCCGTAAATCAATTTATCCAATAAATCGATTTGAACATCCAATGTTCCAAAATTAGATATCCAATATCTAATATTCATAATGAGAGAATTAGCTTGATTCATTCCGTCGTCATTCCTATTGCGCGACTCGGTAGGTCCGTCTCAGTCAGCAATGGAAGGAACCAAAGAGTAGTAGCACCACCTAGCCAGCCTGGCGGCCTACACTGCACTTAATCGAGAACGAATGATTGGGATCATTCAAGAACCATTCTGTCGTGAATACCAGTATACGTATAAACCCTTCTTTCAAATGTCCCGATCAAGTTATAGGGTCACGGTCAGTCAAACCCTATCTATACTTGACGCTATGCATGCGTTAATGCAAATCGAGATCATCGAGCTCTCGTGTATCTAATACAGCTAGCTCCAATGCTTTGGCCAAAGACTTATGATCTCATCTGCCAATAACCGCATAGGACATATAACCCGTTCACTAACGGAGAGAAAAATTCTATCTTGGTATTCGTAGGACTGCTACTTGCCCGTCAAGATGCACGTCGAGGTTGACCCCGCCTTCCGGTTTGGTGGTCGAACTACTCTAATGAAAATCTTGACGTCACAAGCACATCCCTACTAAATCCTCAAGTCGAAGGTTCACGAATACCTATCACAACCTTTCGATTCTCATTATCGATCGTCCCGGAGTGAAATCCATGTGACAAATCGAGGGTGAGTCGGTTCGAGTATACTAATCCAATTAGCATACCTATAACGTGTGCTCCCACTAACCATTAGTGTTCGACAGGCACTCTCCATGTCAAAGAACACGTCATACAAGTCTTCACATAAACTTAATGCCCAGTCAAGTTTCATCGACTTGCGAACGATTAAGTATTTGAGCTATAACCTTTCAGTGCCGACCCCCTTATCCAATAAGGAGTGGAACGTTTTGCTCTCAAATACACGGACTAGTTTCTATATGTTTATTTACGAGTTAGGAATGCCAGTAACTACCAGTAAATAAAGAAACATTCATTTGCCTTATATAAATGGTTTACATAATTACAAGTACAATTCCCTCACTCAACAACCTGTGAGTGGCATTCGAGGGCATACTCCTAACAAAATGAACTGTTAAGATACTTTGTTGTACTTATCAGGGATTCCCCATTATTTAATAGATGCAGAACGGTACAGGAAGCCGCAGAGGATTTCAAGACCAAGCTGGAAGATGGAACGCTCCCGCTACAGCTGCAGATGAAATCAAAGCACAAGAATGGTGACTTGGTTACCCACCCAGAGGATTGGATCCTTGTCTTCGATAAATCATATGAAGGTCGAGCCATTTATCAAAATTGAGACAAGGAAGCCCATCAAAACTGGTGGAAAAACACCAAGAATGACCCTAAAAGGCTATGGAGGCATTCAGACTATAGGAGTTAAATTTCCTTGTATTATAATTTTGTAATCTTATTTTCAGAACAGCAAAATTTTGTACTCTTCATTTCAATATCAATAAAAATTTTGCCTGTCTTGAAAGATTACAACTCGTAATCTACTGTGTTCTTATATGTTTACAGCCACTTAATCTATTCTTGCTGTATTAATATTATGAAACTTATCTCAATACACAAACTGTAAAGAACTTGTCTGCAAACAGTTCATAGTTTAAGTTGTATGCATCCAGAATACAATGTAAGATTGTGCCTGCGCGCCAATCATAAGTTTTCAAATGTAACTTTATTTTGATAAAAGCTGAACTTGCCTGCGAGCAGTTCTTAGTGTTAAGCCAAATGCCGAAGGCCAGAACATTCGAAAGAAGACCAAGAAGTCTGCCCTACTTCAAACCACTAAGTGTCAAAGTTTTGGCATCATCAAGGATGTTCGGATAACATCATAAGGTTTTAAAAAGAAGACTCGTAAGGACTTGGCAGATTATCAAAAAGGGGGAAATTGTTGGGATAACAAAAACCCTGTATCGATGCTGTTGGGATAAACAATCCCTGTATCGATCGTATTGTCAGAATGTTTTGACAATATGCCAAATCCTGCATACCACCAATAGCTGTATTGAAAAGTTGATCAAGTATAAACCTGTATCGAAGACTTCTCGCAGTCCCAACCATACAGTAAATCTATCATACAGCAAAGAGTACCGCAAAGCTAAGTATGGAAGCTGTCTCAAAACATCAATACAGCAATCCTTCCATACAGCCCTCAAACAGGACAAGAAGGAATCTTCAGTATTCGCTAGAACTCAAGTCCCGTTTGATAAAGAAGTATTTAAATACTAAAGAGTAAAGTATTTAAATACTGTAAGTCGTCAGAAGATCTTCAAATCCCGCAATATCCGGATCTCAGTCTATTCAAGTCAAATATCAAGTTGTCGCAGAATCTTGCTCAACGGATCTATTTCAACGGATATATTTCAGAGGCTATATATATCTCCAGAGTTTGAAGATCATCTACAGACACAAGAGACAGATATATACATACACACGACTTACAAACCAATAAGTGCTTACACGAATATTCAGAGCAAAACATATCTCCCAAAGCTTTCTGCTATTCTGATAGAAGAGATATACAGTGCTCAAACCATGAACAACACATAATCAGCTATAAGCTCATAAAGTCAAAGCTGTTGTTCAAATATTGTTCTAACCCTTGAACAAAACCCATCAGTCGTGTGGACTGAGAAACCTTGCTATTCCCGAACTATGTGTGACGGACTTGCATTGAAGAAGACGATGCTTCAGAACTGTGTGTGAAGAAGCCAGTCACATGTTAGCTCAAACCAATCTGTGTGAACGGTTGAAAGCGAAGATCTTTATATCAATCTATGTGAACGATATATTGATTAGGTTTGGTTATAATTACGTAGTTGTGTACGCAATAATTATAATAAACTTTTTACTCCTGTGTGGAGGACCAGTGGACGTAGAGGTGTTTACCTCGAACCACTTTAAATATTGTGTTATTTACCTTCTGCCTTTATTGTTTTATTAATTGTGATTATTTAAGTATACACTTCACACATAGTTGTTGTATCCTCAGCAACTTACTGTATTAAAGACTTCCGCTACGCACTCAGATTTAAAAACCGTACAGCTTGTTGTTTAAAACACTTTCCAAGCTGTATCCTGTATACTTAGTGGCCAACACCAGCTATAGTCCCCGAGTTCACCTGCTGGCGGCCTCACAATAAGTAGCCCTGTGATCGGTCTGTCCGCACGTAAAACAGGTAGTAGGAGGAAAGGGGCACTCCCAGAATTGGTGGCCCGCTTAATTACAATAAAAAATTGCCCTCTACCAAATGCAGAAGACTGGCCCAGTCGAAAACTTGGAGCACTATTAGCTTGATGAATCGACTTCCGATATAAGAATGAGAAGCCTGAGGTTTACGAAATCCACTACCCTTGCTTCCCGAAAAACCACCAGTCGTCTTCATCTTCTTGCTCTCGGTACCCGATCCTGATGCAGAAATAATGTAATATCCTGATTAATTATTGAGTATTTAATCTGTAATTGAACCCTGTATTATTCGGATTTGTGATATCAATAATCGAAGTATGATATTTCTCGTATTTGTATCCTTGTGTATGATTATAGCAACATGTAAATTTTCTCATGCAAATACGTGATAACGTACGCTAAGAAGGAAGCTTAACATTCGTTATCCGCCAAAGTTAGCGTACGCTATGAATGAAACGTAGCGTATGTAAGAGGCCAATAATTGAGCTGGACGGCTAGCACATGCGCCAGCCGGACGATGGGTCCGGATAAGATTCCTGCGGATGAACCTGGACAGTTTTGAAGTCAACGGGTGTTAACGTATGCTAAGGTATGTGTCTAGCGTACGCTAATGGGTGTTGCTTATGTACGTAACTTGATGGTGTAGCGTACATAATCTAGTACAGAATGAGAACAGTTAACTATCAGTGAATGATAGCGTACGCTAAGAATACTGGGTAGCGTACGCTAAGCGACTAACGTACGTTATGCATGAAGGCTAACGTACGTTAAGGTCAGAAAGTTATAAATAGGACAGCACCTTATTTCAATTTATTTCGTTCCTTTTCACTTGGCCATCGACTTATCTCATTCCAGAGAGTTGCCAGCCTCCTTAAACATATATAGACCATCTCTACTTGATCATTGAAGATTGGATATCACTATTTACTTGATCATTGAAGTTGAAGAACATCTTGGATTGGCACACAAGCAACCGGAATTGGATTCTACCTATTGTCTCAGCATTTTCTTTATCTTAAGGTATGTTATGTGTAACACCCCCGATATATTCAGGAATATTACAGGGCCGTAAATTCTTTACATAGGGATGTACAAGGCTGAAGAAATGAAAATACAATAACAGATACCGATGTATGAAAATAACTGAAATAAAATACAACAGTTCTGATCAATACTGAAAATACAAATGTCCAAAGGAAAAGTATTAATACATCACCAAATCCAAATCAACACAAACGACGACGTAATCGAGTACTTATTAAAACGATACAAACAACAGACAATTAAACCCGGCCGGAACATCACTCTGCACCCTCGTCGTCATACAACTCCAGTGGTTGTTTCCCCGCTCTCCTGGATCCTGAACATAAACAAATGTTCACCCCCGAAGGGGTTAACACAACGATGCTAGTACAAGTACCACAACATATTATTCAACATCTCACGAAGAATAATAATAACATAAATGACAAAGAACCAAGGAGTCTTCTCCTGCGAGAAACTCAATAATAACATACACACATGACAATCACAACATGATATCACAACATACACATGGTAATTCCAATGATCCAGCGTTCACTGCCTAGACCCCCTGATGATTCCGTCAAATCAACCCGAGGTGGAAAAACCCGTCCGATGATCCAGCGCACGCTAGCATAGATGCCCCGATGATCCCGTCGGGCCAACACGAGGTGGACATACAACAACGACATACATGTACAACAATATGTATAACATCAATACATAAAACAATTAAGGTACTTGCCTCGATTCGAGGACAAGAATAATATTTCCACGAAAAACGAAACACTCGAAGGTAGCCCCTTCGATCAATCACGTAGCAAGCTCGAACCTTAAACAAAAGAAATAATATAGAGTTCATCTCACGTCGTATGGACATCTAACAATCCAAATTACGGTCGGAAGTTCATAAAACGTAACCTGCCTGAACTGCTTAACGTACGTTACCTACCATAGGTAGCGTACGTTAAACCTACTCGTTAGCGCATGTAAACTACGAAGTCTAGCATACGCTAACCATGTATTGACAGTCCCTCTCTGATCAGCCGACTAACTCGTCTGATGGCATAACGTACGTTACGTACCAAACGTAGCGTACGTTAACTATGCCCTATAGCGTACGTTAACTATACAGTATAGCGTATGCTAAGCGTGCATGGCAGTTTCTCACTGGGCAGACGACCGTTCTAACTGTGATGAAGCTTACGAAATCCTCAGTGATTAACGTATGTTGTCCTTCAACATAACATGTTCATCAAAACTAAGAATGATCTTACGGATTCAAACATCTTCGAATTCAAGGAAATGTATATCATCGCAACACTTATATTCAATCTCGATTATCATACTCATGTGAAGTTCGGGTGATCTAAGGTTGATGCACTAGATTCCAATATCATCATTACTTTCAGACTTCATCTAAAAGAACTAACAAATCCAACTTATAAGAAAGGATACAACCTTCGATGATTATTTCTTAAGTTCGTTTATCAAAAGTGATATCAATCTCCAAGTCTACGATCAATATGGAAACGTTATTCAATACGGTTAATCAATCTCAGAACCTTACTCTCATCATTTGACGTAATAGGATTCTACAATGATGTTTACAACAATGATATCTTAAGCATAATCATCCCAACTTCTAAATGTGTTGCTTGGTCGAATAATTCATCAATGGAACTTAATATCTTGATAGCATGATCATCATATCCTTAAGAACACGAAACCAAGGTTGGAGATAGTATAACATACCTTAAGATGAAGGAAACACCGAGACAATAGATAGAATCCAACTCCGGTTGGTTATGTGTCAATCCAAAATGATTCTCCAATTCAATGAGTAATCTCCAATCTTCAATGATCAAGAAAAGGTGTTCTAAAGGTGTTTAAGGGGGCTGGGATATCTCTGGGCACGAAGTATGCTGAAGGATAGGTGAAATGAACGAGCTGAAATGAAATGGTGTGATGTCTTATTTATAATTTTCTGTCCTTAACGTACGTTAGCCTTCATGCATAACGTACGTTAGCCTCTTAGCGTACGCTACCCAACATAATTTAGCGTACGCTATCGTCCTAATAGTTAACTGCCCTGATTCTGACCTTGATTACGGACGTTACACCATCAGGTTACGTACGTAAATAACACACGTTAGCGTACGCTAGACACAATCCTTAGCGTACGTTAATAATCGTTGACTTCAAAAGTGTCCAGGTTCATCCGATGGAATCTTATCCGGACCCATGTCCGGCTGGCGCCTGTGACGGCCGCCTAGCTCAATTATTGGTTGGTTAACGCACGCTACGCTACATTCGTAGCGTACGCTATTTCCGACAGATAACGTACGTTAAGCTATCCTTGTTAACGTACGTTATCACGTATTTGCATGGGAAAATTTACATGTTGCCATACTCATGTACAAGGATATAAATACGACAAATATCATACTTCAATCATCAGTATCACAATTCTGAATAATACAGGGTTCAAATACAGATGAAATACTCAATAATAAATCCGGATATTACATACTCTCCTACTAAAAAGCAGTTTCATCCCGAAACTCAAGACGAAAATAACTTTGGATATCCGGACCTCATGCTATCCTCCGTTTCCCAAGTGGCTTCTTCCACTCCATGACGTGACCACTGAACTTTGACCAAAGCGATTGGTTTGTTCCTCAACTGCTTAACTTAACTCTCGAGTATCCTGACCGGTCTCTCTTCAAATGTTCCATCATGAGCGACTTCGATCTCGCCGAAATCAATGACATGACTAGGATCCGGTATATATATCCGTAATTGGGATACGTGGAACACGTTATGAACATGGCTCAATGACGGCGGTAATGCCAATCTGTATGCCAACTCTCCAACTCTTTCAAGAATTTCGAACGGTCCAATATATCTCGGACTCAACTTCCCCTTTCTTCCGAAATGAAAGATTCCCCGAGTAGGAGAAACTTTTAAAAGCACGTGATCTCCAGTACTGAACTCTAATGGGCGACGTCGTACGTCTGCGTAAGATTTCTGTCGACTCTGGGCGGTCAACAGCCTTTCGCGAATTAAGGCTATTTTCTCTCGTGTCTGCACGATCAATTCCAGTTCTGTTCCAATCAAGTCCGATGAATCATCCCAACATAGGGGCGATCTGCATCTCCTCCCGTATAATGCCTCAAATGGTGCCATCTTAATGGAAGCATGCCAACTATTGTTGTAGGTGAATTCAATCAACGACAGATGAACTTCCCAATCAGTTGACCAATCTAAGGCACAGGCCCTTAGCATGTCTTCCACCGTTTGAATTGTCCTCTCGGATTGTCCGTCTGTCTGCGGGTGATAAGCTGTGCTGAAATTCAATTCGGTCCCCAAGGCCTTATGAGTTGCTTTCCAAAAATGCGATACAAAGCGACCGTCTCGGTAAAAAATAATAGTCTTTGGTGTTCCATGCAATTGGACTATATCTGAAATAAATACTCGTGAAAACTTCTCGGGTCCCCAAGTGACCTTAATGCCTACAAAATGAGCCAATTTGGTTAAACGATCAACTATCACCCAAATCATATTCATTTCTATCTTGGTTCTCGGCATATTAGTGAAAAAGTCCATCGATATGTCCTCCCACTTCCATTCAGGAATCGAGAGCGGCTTCAGCATTCCGGCAGGTCGTTGATGCTCGATCTTAACCTGCTGACAAGTCAAACATTTAGAAACACAATCCGCTACATCTTTCTTCATGTTTCCCCACCAAAAGTTCTGCTTCAAGTCCTTATACATCTTACTGGTGCCCGGGTGGATAGAATAGGGCGTGCTGTGAGCTTCCTTCATAATCGTTTGTTTTAGAACATCAACATCGGGAACGCAAAGTCGGTTCTGAAATCTCAAAACTCCATCATCATGAATTACGAATCCGATGGCCTTTCCCTTGATCACTTATCACGTAACCGAATCATCAGAGGATCATCTACTTGCTTAGATTTGATTTCTTCGGTTAACAATGAAGTTATTTCCATCACGCACAGTTGTCCTTCGACTCTTTGCAACCATACTTCTATTCCTTCTCGAATCATCTCTCGTTGAATGCTGAGCTGGGAGGTCAGAGTCTCCAGCATCTGAATAGAAACAGGCTTGCGGATAAGTGCATCGGACACTACATTTGCTTTGCCTGGATGATAAAGAATCTCCAAGTCATAGTCCTTAATAAGTTCCAACCATCTTCTTTGCCGCATATTCACCTCTTTCTGACTGAAGATGTATTTGAGACTCTTGTGATCCGTAAAGATCTGACAGTGAGTCCTGTACAGGTAATGTCTCTAGATTTTCAAAGCAAAAACTATTGCTGCTAGCTCCAAATCATGTGCTGGGTAATTCACTTCATAAGGTTTCAGCTGTCGGGATGCATTAGTGATCACCTTCTCTTTCTGCATCAATACACATCTGAGTCCTTGGTTCGAAGCATCACTATAAACTATGAATCCTCCAGTTCCCCGTGGGAGTGCTAAAATCGGTGCCATCGTCAATCTCTTCTTCAATTCATCAAAGCTATTATGGCACATCTCATTCCACTCAAATTTTTGAGTTTTCTGCAGCAGTCGAGTAAGTGGGCGGGTAATTTTGGAAAACCCTTCCATGAACCGACGATAATATCCAACAAGTCCTAAGAAACCCCGGACTTCTTTCACGTTCTTTGGAGGCTTCCAATCCATAACTGCTTCGATCTTCTGAGGATCTATTCGGACTCCTTCATCTGATACCACATGGCCAAGGAACATTACTTCCTTTAGCCAGAATTTACACTTAGAAAGTTTGGCGTACAATTGTTCATTTCTCAACAGGTCTAACACAATCCGTAAATGCTGTATATGCTCTTCCGGGCTCTTAGAATATACCAGAATGTCATCAATGAACACAACCACAAATTTATCCAAATACTCGATGAACACTCGGTTCATCAATTGCATGAATACAGCAGGTGCATTAGTGAGACTAAACGGCATCACTACAAACTCATAGTGTCCGTAGCGATTTCTGAATGCTGATTTCGGAACATCAGATTCCTTAATCCTTAGCTGATGATATCCTGATCTCAGATCAATTTTAGAAAACACTGTTGCTCCTTGTAACTGGTCAAACAAATCATCAATCCGTGGCAATGGATACTTGTTCTTAATCGTCATCTTGTCCAGCTCTCGATAGTCAATACACAGTCAAACCGTCCATACTTCTTCCGGACAAAAAGAACTGGTGCTCCCCAGGGCGAAACGCTTGGCTTGATGTAGCCTTTGTCCAGTAACTCATCCAGTTGCTTTTTCAGTTCGTACATCTCAGTAGGTGCCATACGATACGGAGCCTTAGAAATTGGTGTAGCTCCAGGTTCCAGCTCGATGGTGAATTCTACATCCTGTCGTGGAGGTAGTCCAGGTAACTCGTCAGGGAATACATCCGGAAATTCGTTCACAACAGGAATGGATGAAAGTTCCACAATTTCGTCTTCTTTATTCATTGCATAGCACCAGTATCCGGTACAGCCCTGTTTCTACAATTTGACAGCTTTCATCGCCTTGAGCATCTTTCCTGAGCTTCTTGGTTTCCATCCTTCAAACAGTATTTTGGAACCATCGTCAGCGATCAGCGAGATATTCCTCTTTCGGTAGTTTACAATAGCTCCATATCGATTAAGCGAATCATCTCCAAGTATCAGTTGCGGACCACTTGGCTAATGAAGTATACAAGTCCAGAAACTTTCATCTTTATAGCCCGTCGGATCTGTCCGGGCAGATTCGTGGTATGATTAGGATGGACAAAAATGAGTTTCCGCACGTTAGATTCAAATAGGCCACTTGTTGGGCCGAGTTCCATGTCGTTCTAGATTTATAATGGGCGTGTAGAGGGGCTCGTCCTCCCTCAAACTCTTTGGGCGTGTAGTGGGCCTCGTCCCCCCACATTTCTGATCCGTCGAATAAATTTCGGTTTTTTTTTAAAAAAAAAAAAAAAAGTTATCAGGTCGTCTCCTTGCATTTCTATCACAATCAGATTTGAGAGCCACTCTCTGCCTCCAAATGATACAGAGAAATCTCTACTTTCTAAGTTTCCAACAATCCTCTCTCCGCTTGGTAAACCCACAACATAAGGTTCACAATCATAAAAGCCAGAAATATTCAAACGATTTACACAAGACAAGGATATAAATGAATGCGTAGCTCCTGTATCAAATAAAATGCTAACTAGCTGGGAAAGGATCTGAACAGTCCCTGATGCGATAGCAGCATCATGATCTTCTGTTCTCCTCATCTCGTACAGATGTGGGGGAACAGATCTGGCACTCGATGTACCCTTTTGGTCCCACTATCCTCGTCCACGGCCAAAATTTTGAGGCATCTGAACACTTTGCTGCGTCTGTTGGATATTGTCTTCCTTCTGAAATGATTGTCATGTACGGGCTCTAAAAGACTTTGCAGCCTCTTTACAGAACACCTCACGATGTCCCTCTTGACCACAATCAAAACAAGTCACGGCAGGTAGGGGGCAATTCCATCGATAGTGCCCCGTATGGGCACAGTTAAAGCATTTCCTGGTGACATCCATCGTGGTTGATGCTGCTCCGAAATTCTTTCCGCTCTTAGATGGGTGCGGAGGTTTCTTGAAAGAATGAAAGGATGACTGGGCCTTGCGGGGCCCACTACTCTTGTGTTCCGTGAAACTACCGGAGACTTTCTGCTTCTTGGATTCTGCAAACTTCTCCATTGCTGCTTCCTTGATTTTATACGCCAATGCTTTATCCTGGTATTGACGGAGAGTGGTACATTCAAAATCGTACATGTACCTTTGGATTTCTGGTTTCATTCTCATATCAAAATGGATCATCATTTATGCATCCGTTCTGACCAGATGTCGAACAAATGCCAGCTGCTGGTTAAACGTCTTAATTGCCTGAGATACTGGCACATCTGAAGGTTAAGCGGAGAAAAACTCCCGAACCTTGGCTTCCCTCACAGGACGACGGCAATACTGAGCTTCCATCATCAATTTAAATTATGTCCAATCAGCATCATGGTCTACAGGCCGGATGGCTTCCCACCATTCGAACGCTTCTCCTATCAGAAAGTACTGAGCAATAGAGGCTTTCCGGTCGTCAGGGAAATTAATCCCGGCAAAAATTTTCTCTAGTTCCTTCAACCAATGATCCCAGATGGGAGTCTCAGGAATACATTCAAATTTAGGTGGTTGCATATTCGCCACCTCTTGCAGCCATCGGTCGCCTCGATTTCCCATGTCTGGGATACCCTGTTGTCGATCTCCCTATTGTAACCCTACTGCCACCTGCATTCGGTCCACGACCTGGGCGAACTGAGTCATTTGGTTCCCCACCTGACGAAGGATTTCGGGCACAGCAGGTTCTGGTTCATTATTAATAGATCTCTGTGGCTCGCCTGAGCTATGGCTGGCCTGATTAGAAGGCGAAGATTCTCTTTCGGCATTTCTTCATTCGCGTCCGTGACCGCGACCACGTCCACGTCCACCTCTCAACATACTGTAAGCATAAATAGTCAATATACAGGAAACAATATCATTTAATGTTCAAGTATAAAGAGATACAACATGTAAAGGACGAGATAGAGTTTAGGAACTTACAACCACCGTTCGCACGAAGACGTAGGTAGTACAGTGATGTTATTTATGGCCGGTTACCTCAAAAGACATATACGAGCCCTATTTTAACCCAATGGCCAAGATATCCATAATCTTAGCTCCGATACCATATTATGTAACACCCACGATATATTCAGGATTATTACAGCGCCGTAAATCCTTTACATTGTGATTTACAAGGCTGAAGAAATGAAAAGACAATAACAGATACCAACGTATGAAAGTAACTGAAATAAAATACAACATTTCTGATCAATACTGAAAATACAAATGTCTAAAGGAAAAGTATTAATACATCACCAAATCCAAATCATCACAAACGATGACGTACTCGAGTACTTATTAAAACGATACAAACAACAAACAATTAAACCCAGCCGGAACATCACTCTACACCCTCGTCTTTATACAACTCCAGTGGTTGTTTCCCCGCTCTCCTGGATTCTGAACATAAACAAATGTTCACCCCCGAAGGGGTTAGCACAACGATGCTAGTACAATCCAAATTACGGTCGGAAGTTCATAAAACGTAACCTGCCTGAACTGCTTAACATACGTTGCATACCATAGGTAGCGTACGTTAAACCTACTCATTAGCGCACGTAAACTACGAAGTCTAGCATATGCTAACCATGTATTGACAGTCCCTCTCTGATCAGCCGACTGAATCGTCTGATGGCATAATGTACGTTACGTACCAAATGTAGCGTACGTTAACTATGGCCGATAGCGTACGTTAACTATACAGCATAGCGTACGCTAAGTGTGCATGGCAGTTTATCACTGGGCAGACGACTGTTCTAACTGTGATGAAGCTTACGAAATCCTCAGTGATTAACGTATGTTATCCTTCAACATAACATGTTCATCAAAACTAAGAATGATCTTATGGATTCAAACATCTTCGAATTCAAGGAAATGTATATCATCGCAACACTTATATTCAATCTCGATTATCATACTCATGTGAAGTTCGGGTGATCTAAGGTTGATGCACTAGATTCCAATATCATCATTACTTTCAGACTTCATCTAAAATAACTAACAAATCCAACTTATTAGAAAGGATACAACCTTCGATGATTCTTTCTTAAGTCTGTTTATCAAAAGTGATATCAATCTCCAAGTCTACGATCAATATGGCAACGTTATTCAATACGGTTAATCAATCTCAGAACCTTACTCTCATTATTTGACGTAATAGGATTCTACAATGATGTTTACAACAATGATATCTTAAGCATAATCATCCCAACTTCTAAATGTGATGCTTGGTTGAATAATTCATCAATGGAATTTAATATCTTGATAGCATGATCATCATATCCTTAAAAAAACGAAACCAAGGTTGGATATAGTATAACATACCTTAAGATGAAGGAAACACCGAGACAATAGATAGAATCCAACTCCGGTTGGTTGTGTGTCAATCCAAAATGATTCTCCAATTCAATGAGTAATCTCCAATCTTCAAGGATCAAGAAAAGGTGTTCTAAAGGTGTTTAAGGGGGCTGGGATATCTCTGGGCATGAAGTATGCTGAAGGATAGGTGAAATGAACGAGCTGAAACGAAATGGTGTGATGTGTTATTTATAATTTTCTGTCCTTAACGTACGTTAGCCTTCATGCATAATGTACGTTAGCCTCTTAGCGTACGCTACCCAGCATAGTTTAGCATTCGCTATTGTCCTGATAGTTAATTGTCCTGATTCTGACCTTGATTACGTACATTACACCATCATGTTACATACGTAAGTAACACACGTTAGCGTACGCTAGACACAATCCTTAGCGTACGTTAACAATCGTTGACTTCAAAAGTGTCCAGGTTCATCCGATGGAATCTTATCCGGACCCATGTCCGGCTGGCGCATGTGACAGCCGCCTAGCTCAATTATTGGCTGGTTAATGCACGCTACGCTACATTCGTAGCGTACGCTATTTCCGACAGATAATGTATGTTAAGCTATCCTTGTTAACGTACGTTATCACGTATTTGCATGGGAAAATTTACATGTTGTCATACTCATGTACAAGGATATAAATACGAGAATATCATACTTCAATCATCGGTATCATAATTCCGAATAATACAGGGTTCAAATACAAATGAAATACTCAATAACAAATCCGGATATTACATTATGCTATCTCCAACCTTGGATTCATATTCTTAAGGATGTTATGATCATGCTACCAAAGATATTAAGTTCCATAGATGATTTATTCAACCAAACATCATGTTTAGGAAGTTGGGATGATTATGCTTAAGTTACCTTTGTTGAGAACATTATAGTTGGAACCTTGTTTCGTCAAACAATAAGAGTAGTGTTATGAGTTGGATAATCCATATTGAATGGTGTTGCCATATTCATCGTAGACTTGGAGTTGATATCACTTTTGCTAAACGGACTTAAGGAAGAATCACCGAAGGTTGTATCCTTTCTTATAAGTTGGATTTGTTAGTTCATCTTTAACATAAAGTTTGAATGTAATGATGATATTGAAAACAAGCGCATCAACCTTATATCACCCGAACTTCACATGAGAATTGTAATCGAGATTGAATATAGTGTGGTGATGATGTACGTATCCTTGAATTCGAAGATGTTTTAATCCGTGAGATCATTCATAATTGTATGAGCATGATATGTATGAGGATAACGTACGTTAATCACTGAGGACTTCGTATGCTTCATCACCAATCGAGACAGTCATCTCTCAATGAGAAATTGTCATATGTTTGTTTAGCGTACGCTAGGCTCTGTAGCTTATGTATGCTAACGGGCACAATTAACGTACGCTACGTTTGGTACGTAACGTACGTTATATCATCAGACGAGTCAGTCGACTGATCAGAGAGGAACTGTCAATGCATGCTCTGCGTACGCTAGACTTCGTAGTTTATGTACGCTAACGAGTAGGCTTAACGTACGCTACGTTGGATAGGTAACGTACGTTACGCAGACCAGGCAGGATACGTTTTGTGAATTTTCAACCGTAGTTTGGATTGTTAGATGTTCGTACGTTAGTTATTCTATGTGAGATGAACTCTATATTATTTCTTTTGCTTAAGGTTCGAGTTTTGCAACGTGATAAATCTAAGGGGCGACCTTCGAGTGTTTTTGATATTTGTGGAAGTGTTATTCTTTTCATCAAATCGAGGCAAGTACTTAAATTGTTTTATGTATTGATGTTATACATATTGTTGTGCATATATGTCGTTGTTGTATGTCCACCTCGTGTTGGTCCGATGGGATCATCGGGGGATCTATGCTAGCGTGCGCTGGATCATCGGGCAGGTTTTTCCACCACGGGTTGGTCTGACGGGATCATCGTGGGTTCTAGGCAGTGAATGCTGGATCATCGAAATTACCATGTGTATGTTGTGATGTCATGTTGTGATGTCATGTTGTGATTATCATTTGTGTATGATATTTATGAGTTTCTCGCAGGAAGAGGCTCGTTCGTATTTTTGTCATTTATGTTAGTTTTGTTCTTCGTGAATCGTTGAATAATATGTTGTGGTACTTGTACTAGCATCATTGTGCTAACCCCTTCGGGGGTGAATATTTGTTTATGTTCAGGATCTAGGAGAGCAGGAAAACAACCACTGGAGCTGCATGATGACGAGGGTGCAGAGTGATGTTCCGGCCGGGTTCAATTGTCTGTTGTTTGTGTTGTTTTTAATAAGTACTCGAGTACGTCGTCGTTTATGATGTTGAATTTAGTGATGTATTAATATTCTTCATTTGGATGTTTGTATCTTCGGTATTGGCCCAGAACTGTTGTATTTTATTTCAGTTACTTTCATATGTTGGTATCTGTTATTGTATTTTCATTTCTTCAGCCTTGTAAATTCTTAAGTAAAGGATTTACGGTGCTGTAATATTCCTGAATATATCGGGGGCGTTACAGAATATGGTATCAGAGATAAGATTATGGATATCTTGGCCATTGGGTTAAAATAGGGGTCATATATGTCTTTTGAGGTAACCGGTCGTGAATAACATCACTGTATTGCCTATGTCTTTGTGCGAACGGTGGTTGTAAGTTCCTAAACTCTATCTCGTCCTTTACATGTTATACTTCTTTATACTTGAACATTAGAACGATATTGTTTCCTGTATATTGAGTATTTATGCTTACAATATGTTGAGAGGTGGACGTGGACGTGGACGTGGTTGCAGTCGCGGACGCGGACGAAGGAATGCTAAAAGAGAAGCTTCGCCTTCTAATCAAGCCAGCAACAACTCAGGCGAGCCATAATGATCTATTAACAATGAACCAGAACCTGTTGTGCCTGAAATCCTTCGTCAGGTGGTTAACTAGATGACTCAGTTTGCCCAGGTCGTGGACCGAATGCAGGTGGCAGTAGGATTACAACAGAGAGATAGACAGCAAGGTATCCCAGACATGGGAAATCGAGTTGACCAATGGCTGCAAGAGGTGGCGAAGATGCAACCACCAAAATTCGACGGTTTTTCTGAGACACCAATGTGGGATCAATGGTTAAAAGAACTGGAGAAGAATTTTGCCGGGATTAATTTCCCATACGACCGAAGAGCCTCTATTGCTCAGTACTTTCTGATAGGGGAAGCATCCAAGTGGAAGCCATACAGCCTGTAGATCATGATGCCGACTGTGGAGAATTTAAATTGATGATGGAAGCTCAGTACTGCCCTCGTCCTGTGAGGGAAGCCAAAGTTCAGGAATTTTTCTCTGCGCAACCTTCAGATGTGCCAGTATCTCATGTGATTAAGACGTTTAACCAGCAGCTGGCATTTGTTCGACATCTGGTCAGAACAGATGCAGAAATGATGATCCACTATGAGAATGAAACCAGAGATTCAGAGGTACATGTCCGGTTTCGAATGTACCACTCTCCGTCAATATCAGGATAAAGCATTGGCGTATGAAATCAAAGAAGCAACGATGGAAAAGTTTGCAGAATCCAAGAAGCAAAAAGTCTCTGGTAGTTTCACAGAACACAAGAGCAGTGGCCCCCGCAAGGCCCAGTCATTCTTTCAGTCGTTCAAGAAACCTCCGCACCCATCCAAGAGCGGAAAGAACTTCGGAGCAGCATCAGCCACGATGGATGCAACAAGGAAGTGCTTTAACTGTGCCCAGACGGGGCACTATCGACGAAATTGCCTCTTTCCTGCCGTGACTTGTTTTGATTGTGATCGAGAGGGACATCATGCGGTGTTCTGTGAAGAGGTTGCAAAATCTTTTAGAGCTCGTACATCACAGCCCATTTCGAAGGAAGCCGATTGTGAGCGACGCCTTGAGTGTTCAACTGCTCCAAAATTTTGGTCGCGGGCGAGGCAGAAGACAGTTGGACCGAAAGGAGACATCGAGTGCCAGATCCGTTCCCTCACGTCTGTACGAGATGAGGATGGCAGACGATCAGGATGCTGCTGTCGCATCAGGTACTGTTCAAATCCTTTCATAGCCAGTTAGCGTTTTATTCGATACATGAGATACGCATTCATTTATATCCTTATCTTGTGTAAATCGTTTGAATATTTCTAGTTTTCATAATTGTGAGCCTTATGTTGTGGGTTTACTGAGTGGAGAAAGGATTGTGGGAAACTTAGAAACTAGATATTTCCCTGTATCAATTGGAGGCAGAGAGTGGCACTCAAATCTGATTGTGATAGAAATGCAAGGAGACGACCTGATACTCGGAGATGATTGGCTTAATCGTCATGGAGATATTGTAAACTACCGGAAGAGGAATATATCAATGATAGCTGAAGACGGTTCCGAAATACTGTTTGAAGGATGGAGACCAGGAAGCTCAGGAAAGTTGATCATAGCGATGAAGGCTATTAAACTACTTAAACAGGGCTGTACTGGATACTGGTGCTACGCGATGAAGAAGGAAGACGGAAAAGTATAAATTTCATCCATTCCTGTTGTGAACGAATTTTCGGATGTGTTTCCTGACGAATTACCTGGAGTACCTCCACGACGGGATGTAGAATTCACCATCGACCTGGAACCAGGAGCTACACCAATTTCTAAGGCACCGTATTGTATGGCACCTACTGAGATGTAAGAATTGAAGAAGCAACTGGAAGAGTTACTGGACAAAGGCTATATCTAGCCAAGCGTTTCGTCCTGGGGTGCACCAGTTCTTTTCGTCCAGAAGAAGGATGGATCGTTTCGATTGTGTATTGACTATCGAGAGCTGAACAAGATGACGATCAAGAACAAGTATCCGTTTCCACGGATTGATGATTTATTTGACCAGCTGCAAGGAGCGACGGTGTTTTCCAAGATCGAGTTGAGGTCGGGATATCATCAGTTGAGGATTAAAAAATCCGATGTTCCAAAATCAGCGTTCAGAACTCGCTACAGACACTGTGAGTTTGTAGTGATGCCGTTTGGTCTCACTAATGCACCTGCTGTATTCATGCAATTGATGAACAGAGTATTTATAGAGTATTTGGAAAAATTCGTGGTCGTATTTATTGATGACATTCTGGTTTATTCCAAGAGACCAGAAGAGCATGCACAGCATTTGCGGATCGTTTTAGACCTTCTGAGAAACGAGCAATTATACGCCAAGATTTCTAAGTGTGAATTCTGGATAAAGGAAGTAATGTTCCTCGGTAATGTGGTATCAGCAGAAGGAGTCCGAGTGGATCCCCATAAAATCGAAGCAGTTATGGACTGGAAGTCTCCTAAGAACGTGAAGGAAGTCCGAAGCTTCTTAGGACTTGCTGGGTATTATCGTCGGTTCGTGGAAGGGTTTTCCAAAATTACCCGCCCACTTACTCGATTACTGCAGAAAACCCAAAAGTTTGAGTGGAACGAGATGTGCCAGACTAGCTTTGATGAATTGAAGAAGAGATTGACAATGGCACCGATTTTAGCACTTCCACAGGGAACTGGAGGATTCATAGTTTATAGTGACGCTTCGAACCAAGGGCTCGGGTGTGTATTGATGCATAATGAGAAGGTGATCGCTTATGCGTCACGACAGCTGAAGCCTTATGAAGTAAATTACCCAACGCATGATTTGTAGCTGGCAGCGGTAGTTTTTGCTTTGAAAATACGGAGACATTACCTGTACGGACCTCGCTGTCAAATCTTTACGGATCACAAGAGTCTCAAATACATCTTCAGTCAGAAGGAGTTAAACATGCGGCAAAGGATATGGTTGTAATTGATTAAGGACTACGACTTGGAGATTCTGTATCATCCAGGCAAAGCAAATGTAGTGGCCGATGCACTGAGCCGTAAGCCTGTTTCTATTCAAATGCTGGAGACTCTCACCTCCCAGACCAGCATTCAACGGGAATTGATTCGTGAAGGAATTGAAATATGGTTGCAAAGAGTCCAAGGACAAATGTGTGTGATGGAAATAACTTCATCGTTAACCGAAGAAATCAAATCTAAGCAATTGGATGATCCTCTCATGATTCGGTTACGCGATGAAGTGAACAAGGGACCAGGATTTGTAATTTATGATGATGGAGTATTGAGATTTCAGAGCTGACTTTGTGTTCCCGATATCGATATTTTGAAGCAGACAATTCTGAAGGAAGCTCATAGTACGCCCTATTCTATCCACCCGGGCACCAGTAACATGTATAAGGATCTGAAGCAGAATTTCTGGTGGGGCAACATGAAGAAAGACGTAGCCGATTACGTCTCGAAATATTTGGTTTGTCAGCAGGTTAAGATCGAGCATCAATGACCTGCCGGGATGCTGAAGCCGCTCCCGATTCCTGAATGAAAGTGGGAGGACATATCGATGGACTTTATCACTAATATGCCAAAGACCAGAACAGGGATGAACATGATTTGGGTGATAGTCGACCGTTTAACTAAATCAGCTCATTTTTTAGGCATTAAGGATATTTGGGGACCAGAGAAGTTGGCACGAGTGTTTATTGCAGAAATAGTCCGATTGCATGGTACGCCGAAGACCATTATTTCTGACCAATACGGTCGCTTTGTGTCTCATTTTTGGAAAGCAGTTCATAAGGCTTTAGGAACCGAATTGAATTTCATCACAGCTTATCATCCGCAGACAGATGGACAGTCAGAGAGGACTATTCAAATGGTGGAAGACATGTTGAGGTCTTGTGCCTTAGATTGGTCGACTGATTGGGAAGTTCATCTACCGTTGATCGAATTCACCTACAACAATAGTTGGCATGCTTCCATTAAGATGGCACCGTTTGAGCATTATACGGGAGAAGATGCAGATCGCCCCTATGTTGGGACGATTCATCAGACTTGATTGTAACGTAAACAGAATTGATCGTACAGACACGAGAGAAGATAGCATTGATTCGCGAAAGGCTGTTGACCGCCCAGATTCGACAGAAATATTATGCAAACGTGCGCCGTCGCCCATTAGAGTTCAGTACTGTAGATCACGTACTTTTAAAGGTTTCTCCTACTTGGGGAATCTTTCGTTTCAGAAGAAAGGGAAAGTTGAGTCCAAGATATATCGGACCGTTCGAGATTCTTGAGAGAATTGGAGAGTTGGCATACAGATTGGCATTACCGCCGTCATTGAGCCATGTTCATAACGTGTTCCACTTATCCCAGTTACGGAAGTATATACCAGATCCTAGTCATGTCATTGATTTCGGCGAGATCGAAGTCGCTCAGGATGGCACATTTGAAGAGAGACCGATCAGGATACTCGAGAGTCGAGTTAAACAATTGAGAAACAAATCGATCGCTTTGGTTAAGGTTCAGTGGCCGCGCCATGGAGTGGAAGAAGCCACTTGGGAAACGGAAGATAGCATGAGTTCCAGATATCCAGAGTTATTTTCGTCTTGAGTTTCGGGACGAAACTCCTTTTTAGAAGGAGAGTATGTAATATCCGGATTAATTATTGAGTATTTCATCTGTAATTGAACCCTGTATTATTCAGATTTGTGATATCGATAATCGAAGTATGATATTTCTCATATTTGTATCCTTGTGTATGATTATAGCAACATGTAAATTTTCTCATGAAAATACGTGATAACGTTCGCTAAGAAGGAAGCTTAACGTACGTTATCCGCCAAAGTTAGCGTACGCTACGAATGAAGCGTAGCATACGTAAAAAGGCCAATAATTGAGCTGGGCAGCTAGCACATGCACCAGCCGGACGATGGGTCCGGATAAGATTCCCGCGGATGAACCTGGACAGTTTTGAAGTCAACGGGTGTTAACGTACGCTAAGGTATGTGTCTAGCGTACGCTAATGGGTGTTGCTTATGTACATTACCTGATGGTGTAGCATACGTAATCGAGTACAGAATGAGAATAGTTAACTATCAGTGAACCATAGCATACACTAAGAATACTGGGTAGCGTACGATAAGCGACTAACGTACGTTATGCATGAAGGCTAACATACGTTAAGGTCAGAAAGTTATAAATAGGACAGCACCCTATTTCAATACATTTCGTTCCTTTTCACTTGGCCATCGACTTATCTCATTCCAGAGAGTTCCCAGCCTCCTTAAACACATATAGACCATCTCTACTTGATCATTGAAGATTGAATATCACTATTTACTTGATCATTGAAGTTTAAGAACATCTTGGATTGGCACACAAGCAACCGGAATTGGATTCTACCTATTGTCTCGGCATTTTCTTCATCTTAAGGTATGTTATGCTATCTCCAACCTTGAATTCGTATTCTTAAGGATGTTATGATCATGCTACCAAGGATATTAAGTTCCATAGATTATTTATTCAACCAAACATCATATTTAGGAAGTTGGGATGATTATGCTTAAGTTACCTTTGTTGAGAACATTATAGTTGGAACCTTGTTTCGTCAAACAATAAGAGTAGTGTTATGAGTTGGATAATCCATATTGAATGGTGTTGCCATATTGATCGTAGACTTGGAGTTGATATCACTTTTGGTAAACGGACTTAAGGAAGAATCATCGAAGGTTGTATCCTTTCTTATAAGTTGGATTTGTTAGTTCATCTTTAAGATAAAGTTTGAATGTAATGATGATATTGAAAACAAGCGCATCAACCTTAGATCACCCGAACTTCACATGAGAATTGTAATCGAGATTGAATATAGTGTGGTGATGATGTACGTATCCTTGAATTTGAAGATGTTTTAATCCGTAAGATCATTCATAATTGTATGAGCATGATATGTATGAGAATAACGCAAATTAATCATTGAGGACTTCGTACGCTTCATCATCAATCGGGACAGTCATCTGCTCAGTGAGAAACTGTCATATGTGTGTTTAGCGTACGCTAGGATCTGTAGCTTACGTACACTAATGGGCAGGATTAACGTACACTAAGTTTGGTACGTAACGTACGTTATATCATCAGACGAGTCAGTCGACTGATCAGAGAGGAACTGTCAATGCATGATTAGCGTACGCTAGACTTCGTAGTTTACGTACGTTAACAAGCAGCTTAACGTACGCTATGTTGGATACGTAATCTACGTTACACAGACCAGGCAGGATACGTTTTTTGAATTTTGAGCCGTAGTTTGGATAGTTAGATGTTCGTACGTTAGTTATTCGACGTGAGATGAACTCTATATTATTTCTTTTATTTAAGGTTCGAGGTTTTGCAACGTGATAAATCGAAGGGGAGACCTTCGAGTGTTTTTGATATTCGTGGAAGTGTTATTCTTGTCATCGAATCGAGACAACTACTTTAATTGTTTTATGTATTGATGTTATACATATTGTTGTGCATATATATCGTTATTGTATGTCCACCTCGTGTTGGTCCGACGGGATCATCGGGGGATCTATGCTAGCGTGCGCTAGATCATCCGGCGGGTTTTTCCACCACGGGTTGGTCTGACGGGATCTTCATGGATTCTAGGCAGTGAACGCTGGATCATCGGAACTACCATGTGTATGTTGTGATGTCATGTTGTGATTATCATTTGTGTATGATATTTATGAGTTTCTCGCAGGAAGAGGATTGTTCGTATTTTTGTCATTTATGTTAGTTTTGTTCTTCGTGAATCGTTGAATAATATGTTGTGGTACTTGTACTAGCATCGTTGTGCTAACCCCTTAGGGGGTGAACATTTGTTTATGTTCAGGATCCAGGAGACCAGGAAAACAACCACTGGAGCTGCATGATGACGAGGGTGCAGAGTGATGTTCCGGCCGGGTTCAATTGTCTGTTGTTTGTGTTGTTTTTAATAAGTACTCGAGTACGTCGTCGTTTATGATGTTGAATTTAGTGATGTATTAATATTCTTCATTTGGATGTTTGTATCTTCGGTATTGGCCCAGAACTGTTGTATTTTATTTCAGTTACTTTCATATGTTGGTATCTGTTATTGTATTTTCATTTCTTCAGCCTTGTAAATTCTTAAGTAAAGGATTTACGGTGCTGTAATATTCCTGAATATATCGGGGGTGTTACAAATAACCATCTCAATGCACAAGGCACGATCCTGGTATCCTTTCAAAGTAGCACATCTGAAGCCATCCATACTCTCTCGGATCCTGGGATTCATCCTCAAATAAAAGTAATGGATTTTATCCGCTTCGGTCCTCACCTGCTCATGAACATTACTCAACTGCTGATTATATGTAACAATGGCTTCAATGATAGGTACATCCTGTGGAGTTGCAGTAAAAAAGTCCGCAATTTGTTTCTCTTTTAACTGGCCAAGGACAATACTCCTCCTCTACCGCAACTTTAAACTTGGCCCAAGTGGCCAAACGGTCACTAGGTCCAACAACTTCCGACCAATCCACAGCTTCCTTGTCAGGAAAGTACTGCGCAATAGGAACTCGTCTCTCCTCGGGACATGCGATAGCAATGAAAATCTTGCCAAACTGGAACAACCAACCCTCCCAGCCCAATGCGTCAGATGCACCAGCGAAACGAGGAGGTTGCATCTTCATCACTCTCTGGAGCCACTTAGTAGCCCCAGCATTCTCGTCTGCCGATTGATCACGTGTGCCCAGCCTGGTTTTAACTGAACTAACTGTGCTGCTACTTGCTGTAGTATAGAAGCTATGCCGGCATCAATATTAGGGCCAGCTGACGGGTTTTGGTTTACAGAAGGATCTGGCTGGCCGCCAGAGTTCAGAGGAATGGTGTTCGGTTTTGTACGGGATGCCGACTCAGATGCGGCATTAGAAGGTGCAATAGATTCATCAGCGGTACCACATCCACGGCCTCTGCCGCGTCCACGTCCGCCACGACCTCTTAACATGATGAGAGTTAATGGAATTAAAATTATCAGAACAGTTCATAAATCCAAGTAATTCAATTTTTCCATGAAAGCAATAAACGCAAGAGGAGTTCAAGAAGTCTTACTAACACGGGTCACATGGTTCAACGGCAGCACACAATGTTGATATCGATCAGCTTATATGACTCATATAACCCAAAAGACCTAATAACAAACTGTCTAGGTGTTTCCGATGTAATATTCGTACCTTTTTTTTACGGTTTATATGTTATTGTTCGATTTTGGTTGTTTACCTCGGACCATTCCGGTTTATTGGATATTATTTTTCGTTGCTTGTATTTTCTCGGACCGTTGGGTCAGCATGTCATGTTGTGGTTTTATCGTCATTTTCAGTTATGGTAGCATCGTCATGTGACCAGAGGCTGTCTGTCATGACCTGTGCAAAACGGCGCAAGACCCGCGGTATTTGGCGCCATGTCGCACAGGTGCGCGCACTGTCTTGCAACACGGCGCAAGACCCGCGACATTTTGCGCCGTGTCTGTGCACCGTGTCGCACAGGGGTCGCTCGCTGACTTACAATACGACGATGAACACAGCGCTAGTTAGTCCGTTTGTTGCGCCGTGTTCCGTCCAGTATATATAGGACAGACGGGTGTTTTAACCCCATTTCCTCCTTTTCCTCTCGTTTTTTCACTCCTCCTTGGCGATTTCGGGCGATCTCACTCAGATATTATATTCCATCATTTTATAACTCGGAATTGGATATTCTAGCACGAATCAACCATCTTCCTTCCACCATTTCATCGTTGAATTGAGGTATTTTGGCATTATACCTAATGTTAGGGTTCTTGACTATAATCATTTTTCTTTCCGTTTTTGCTTCATGGTGGATTATAGTTATATGATCATGGTTTTAGTTTTTCCTAGAAGTTTTGTGGATTAATTCCGAGTTTTTCCCTTCATTAATCAAGTTTAACCCGTATGCCTTCATAGTGTTCGGTGTATTGTCCCTAAGGGTAGAACGTCGTATGATTCGTGATTTGTCCGTGGGATTATAGTTGATGGAGTCTCTATTGTTGTTAGGATCAGGAATTGGAGATAATTCTGACTGAAGCCTTTTTCGTTCGTCGTCCTCTTCGTATTTTAGGAACCAAGGCGAGTACTTTATTGCTTTATATTATGGCATGCATTTCGGTAATGAAATTGTGATGTTGAAGTGTTGTATGGATGTTCTCGGGGCACTCTCACCTGGGGTTGCTTGACATGGCACACAAGGACATGGCCGTGTGGTCTTGCGCGAGGGTTACCTTCGAGGGTAGGTATTCTCACCTGGGGATTGGCTCGACGGGGCCCACAGGGACTTGGCCGAGTGATCTTGCGCGAGAATTACCTTGAGTGATATTTTTATTGATGAATGATGTTGGATATTCCGGAATATCATGACCATGAAATGTTTTATAAATGATTTTTTTTAGAAATGCTTGTGTATTAAAATACTGTAATATTGTACTTGCACTAGCTGTTGTTGCTAACCCCTCGTTGGGGTGGAATGTTTATGCATTTCAGGTGGTATCGAGAATCAGGAGCCAACACGTGGTCCACACGGAGTTGACGGGCAGCCGAGATGTTAAAAAGCTCGAGTCAGTGTTTTGGAATGTGTCGGTTTTTGTTTCATTTTTAATATGTACTGGATTACGATGTTGTTGGTCGAGTGACATCTTTGGATTATATTTTGAATTGTACTGAACTTGCACATTTTGGCCGAGGCCACGGCCCCACTTTATTTTTGTTTACGTTTTTGTATTATTAAGTTATTGTGTATGTTTGTGATGTCAGCCTGGTAGGCCCTGGTGGGTCCTACGGCGTGTAATTACCCGTAAGAGAATTGGGGTGTTACATTTATGGTATCGGAGTCTAGGTTCGGAAATACCTAGGCCTTTGGTTATTGGGTCTGTCAAGTCCTTAGAGTCATGTAAACTGATTGAGATTAACATCTGGTGCTGCTGTCGAACCGTGTGACCCGTGGTAGTAAGACTTCTTGAAACTCTTTGTATGTTTTATTGCTTTCGTAGTAGCATTAACCTGAATTCCTAGAATTGTGAACTGTGCTGATAATTTCAACTCTTTTATCTTTTAGCGTGATGAGACGGCGTGGCAGACGTGGTCGCGGCAGAGGCTGTGGACATGGCATTGTTCTTGATGTAATACCCGGTTGTAATTCAGTCATTATCATTCAGTAATTTCATTCGGTGATTGTCACTCAGTGGATTTTCACTCAATTATAAGCATTCATCAATCATGTTCTTTCACCGTGTTCATCGTTCGGAAAAACTTCGAGTTGTGTATCGTTATTGTTCATTGTTTCAACTTTCCTCATATGAGTTCGACTTTGTTAGATCACCATTAATTTTTGGTAACTCCAAAAATTCTAAATCTTTGCAATATTATAGAGCATCGAATTAGCTTTCCAATGGTTCAAACGGTGAGTCAATCGGAGTCCGGACGAGAGAGTTATGGTCGTTTGATTTTGGCGATCATGCCGACCGAACTTCATTGTCGTCGACACGGCCCGTGCCGTACTCGTCCGAAATGCGAAGTTTCGCCGACCGAACTCGGCCGTGTCGTCCGACACGGCCCGTGCCGTACTCTTCCGGATAAGCCTCGAACGATCGCCGACACGCCCGACCGTGTCCCGTGACACGGTCGAGTCATGCCGAAGTCATTGTCGGGCGGGTCGCTATCGGAAGGCCCTCAGCGCCGCGACCGTGTTAAGCCAGACACGGTCGAGTCACTGTCGGCCAACTGTCGGCCAGCTGTGCGACACGACCGTGCCGATCGGCACGGGCCGTGTCCGGCAGGCAGTCAACTCCCTATAAATTCATTTTTTTCAGCATTTCAGCCCATTTTTCTTCCTTTTCTTCACCTTCAACCGAGAGATAAGGCTTGAGGGAGGGTTTTTCCTTCACAAATCATTTGGGTGTTTGATTTTCTTCATCTCCTTTCGATCGTGAAGCCCGGATAATCAATCTAACGCGTGTTCTTCGGATTAAAGTACTTGTATCTTCAAGAGGTAATTCCTTCAACACTTTGGACTTCGATTTTGTGTTGAGATATGATGTTTTGGACGTTATAATCATGTTATATGAAGAGATATGTATATGATTATGAGTTTGTATAAGGATTCATTGGATTATTGAGGGATTATTCAAGAACACTTTGAATATCGAGTTGGAATTGGGGATTTTCGACCAATTGTTGTTATAATCACGTTTTCGGATATTCATAACGGATTATTGATCGTATTGGAGATGTTTTGTTGGTTTGAAACACTTCTTGGGGATTTTGATATTGGTATATCGAGGTTTGATTGTAAACAATCGGAGTTTGGATACAACGTGTTTGATTTAATGCCTCTGTGGACTTGGTTTAGTCGTATCGACGTTTTGAGTTCGTTATATTCGTGTTTAATTCGTATATTGATCGGATTGTCGGTAATTGTATTGAATTAAGGTTGTTCGTGCGACCGACACTTCATTTAGGACATTTGTTCGTGGAAGGACTTTCTACATTGGTATTTTGTAAGTTAATTCTTACTCGGTTAAAAGGATATTCATGCCTTTTGTTGTTGTTCATTCATAATCATAACTCATTCATCATTATATTAACCGTATCAAAACTTGTTGTTATCAATTAATCATTTCAGTCATAAGGAACGACGGTTCTAATCTTTTCATTGAGCTGTCATTTATTTCATTACTATTCCATCTCGGTGAGTCATTATTCATTTTCGATGTCACTTTTGTCATATTGTGGCATTCCGGGTCATACTGGCGTGCCGGTTGGTATGTGTAGGATTTTCATGTCGGGCACATTATAGTCGTGTGTTGGTTGGTGGCCTCACATTGGACTGTGCACACGAGTCGATTGCTCGTGAGACTGATTAGGTACAAGACCACGCGTGTTTGATCGTTGGTGGCTTGTGCACGGACACATTTCCATCCCGGACGTAGTGTGGCGCCATTCCATTGAGCCGTACTGATTAGTCGATTCATATAGCATGTTTGATTGCGTATGTTTCGACTAGATTATTCATTAATTTCAAATATAATCATGATTGTGTATTTTCAACTCTTGAGGATTGTTGTTCTTTGTAATCGACCCCGTTTGGGGATTTTGTTTTTCGTGTCATGGCAAGGCAAACGCACGGGAATAGCATGTTGATGTCGAGGAGTCCTAGTGATACTAGTAGGGGCCCCGATCTTTCGATTATTCATGTTATTGTCCTTTATTTTCAGCTGAGACTTTCATTTGAATACTCCGTTTCATTCGGTGTTGTGTATTTTATCTTCATATAAAATACACTAGTATTCGTATTGTCTGGTGTGTTGTAACTAAACTCCTCGTCGGAGTAATTATTGCCGTAATGTAGTTCGGTACTACATTTATCTTGTGTAATTCATTCATTTTCATTTGCTGGTGGGTCCCAGGTTGGGGATCTACGACCGTAATATCCGCCTAGTTTGGGGTGTTACGAGTTGGTATCGGAGCGTGGTTTTGAATACTACCCTCCAAGTCATGTCTCATTTGAAATCATCGTCATCGGACTAGTATCATTGGACTTTCGCGTCACGTGTGACTGTGCAAATGCCGAGCCAATCGCATCAAAGAACTGTAAGACTTCTAATGCCATGGTATAATTTCTCGCAATAGTCATTCATTCATCATTCATCATTTAACAATTCTCAAACATCATCATTCATTATGATCGGACGATCATATTAACTCATCAATCACTTAATTCATTTCATTACTCGCTTAATAATCGTGACGATCATGTTAACTCATTAATTACTCAATTCATTTCATTACTCGCTTGTCAATCTGATGATCATATTATCAATCTTGTTAAGTTATTCAAGATAATCATTTCAAGAATTTCATCGATAATCATGTAACTTCATAAATCATTCATATAATCACTAAGTTAGAGCATGTATACTCATTTTCATCATCTCATGACATAATCATAACGTGCTAATCATGCGGGAAATATAATCATTATGCGACCTTCCTACTTCGGTATGGAGAGAGCTGTCGAGGATGCACGGGGAGAGAGGCGGTGCGGACCGAAACCCGAGAAGTAATCACTGTGCCGGGAAATCGTGCCCGAGATTCGGCTCGATCAAGATGTTCGGGTTGATCCACTCACTTTTATGCGAGGCCATGATGACCCATGTGCGCTTGCTCAATCATCATTGCGCCACTGACCGGATTAATCGAGAGAACTCTCCCGTATGAGACTAGTGCTAAGGAAAGTCTTTGAACAACAACCTTCATCTTTCAAAGCAAGAAATCAACGGCGTAATCAATCCGAAGGCGGTCACCCACCTTCAAGAAGCCTCGTGTGAGTCCTATCGTTTCGAGCGACCTCTACGGCGCATAATCGTGCGAGATATCATTCCCGAGCGCCGGTTCGGCCATCACCTGCTTCAATTGTGGGAACGCCGGGTCATTTCAGCGAGTGTCAAACCGTCTATCACGTGCTATAATTGTGGGAATTTTGGGCATAAGGCCCGTTTTGCCGAAAGGACTCCAAGTCGGCTCCGCGGCATCTCGAGCCCAAGCAACCGCGTTTTAATCAGACTGCTTTGTCATCGTCGTTTAAGACAATGGAAGCAAATAGAGTTGGAGCTCGTATTTATCAGACGGGAGCGTCCGGTTCGGGGGCTGGCAAGTCCCAGATTAATATGATGAGGAGGATCGACGATCCGGTGGTCCGAATGATTTCAGGTATACTCGTAATTTTATTTCAACCTGTGTGTACCTTTTGATGCTGGTACACCGCATTCATTCATTTTCGAATCATGCTTGAATAGACTTATTTCGGGTTAGTCCTACTTAATGACCGCGATTGGTTGATGGATCTAATCGTGGTGAATTTATCTTAGGATGATGTAATTTCGGTATTAGTTGGTTTAACCGTCTCAATACTATCCTCAGTGTTTGTTAGCGTTTGGTCGCTATCTTTCCGTCGTTAGTTGTCGAATGTGTGCTTCAGGGAATTAATCCCCGTTGTTCCAGTAGAATTCCTATTATGGCGAAAGCAGAGAAATTTCGCAATCGAACTATTCAATCATTCATTGTATCATTCTCATCGATTGGCCTTTCTAGGGCAATCGAGTTATTCAATCATTCCTTGTATTATTTCCATCGATTGGCTTTTCTGAGACAATCGAGTCATTCAATCATTCATTGTATCATTTTCATCGATTGGCCTTTCTAAGGCAATCGAGTTATTCAATCATTCATTATATCATTTTCATCGATTGGCCTTTCTAAGGCAATCGAGTTATTCAATCATTCATTATATCATTTTCATCGATTGGCCTTTCTAGGGCAATCGAGTTATTCAATCATTCATTGTATCATTTCCATCGATTGGCCTTTCGAAGACAATCGAGTTATTCAAACATTCATTGTATCGTCTTCATCGATTGACCTTTCTAAGGCAATCGAGTTGTTCAATCATTATTGATATCTCTTTTTATCGATTGACCATTCTAGGGCAATCGAAATGTTCAATCATTCGTGGTATCATTGTCATCGATTGACGATGTATTTCCAGACGAGTTACCTGGTTTGCCTCCACAGAGGGATGTGGAATTCACGATTGAGTTGGAGCCTGGTACG
Organism: Orobanche coerulescens; assembly: GCA_033398695.1. Classification (NCBI taxonomy): domain Eukaryota; kingdom Viridiplantae; phylum Streptophyta; class Magnoliopsida; order Lamiales; family Orobanchaceae; genus Orobanche; species Orobanche coerulescens. Next base: position 198,719,514 of record CM065803.1, on the reverse strand, counting down.
TCCCCGATATCGAAGGCACCGTACCGAATGGCCCCGACCGAAATGCGAGAGTTGAAGAATCAACTTGAGGAATTGTTCGAGAAAGGTTATATCCGACCGGGTGCGTCCCCGTTGGGAGCACCAGAGCTGTTTGTCAAAAAGAAGGATGGTTCTTTTCGCTTGTGTATCGATTATCGGGAGTTGAATAGGGTGACAATCAAGAATAAGTATCCTTTACCCCGTATCGATGACCTTTTGGATCAACTTCAGGGAGCTTCAGTATTTTCCAAGATCGACTTAAGATCTGGATATCATCAGCTGCGGATTCGAGAGTCGGATATCGCGAGGACGGCGTTTCGAACACGCTATGGTCATTTTGAGTTCGTAGTTATGCCGTTCGGGCTAACTAATGCACCTGCGGTATTCATGGAACTAATGAATCGGGTCTTCATCGACTTTTGGATCGATTTGTTGTTGTCTTCATCGATGACATTTTGATTTATTCTCGTAACCGAGAGGAACACGAGATTCATCTTCATCAGGTTCTCGACGTGTTGAGACGAGAGCAACTCTATGGAAAGTTTTCCAAATGTGAGTTCTGGATGTCCGAGGTGACTTTTCTCGGACATGTGATTTCATCCGACAGAGTTCGTGTCGACCCTCAGAAGTCGGAGACTATCCGAGATTGGCAACCTCCGAGAGATATTAAGTAAATCCGATGTTTCCTCGGATTAGCTGGTTAATTATCCAACCCACGACCTGGAGCTAGCAGCTGTGGTTTTCGCGTTGGGGATTTGGCGTCGTTACCTTTATGGCGTCACCTTTCAGTTATTCACCAATCACAAGAGTTGAAGTATATATTTACTCAGAAGGAGTTAATTATGCGACAGAAACGGTGGTTGGAATTAATCAAAGATTTTGATATCGATATCCTTTACCACCCGGGCAAGGCGAATATTGTCGCCAACGCCTTGAGTCGTAAGTCCGTTAAGGAGCAGATGCTTGCTCGTTTAACAGTTCAGAAGGAGCTTCAACAGGATTTCCTTTGACCCGAGATCGAGGTGTGGCTTCAGCGAATTCAGGGACAGCTTTGTATGTTAGAGATTTTATCGTCACTTGAGGAGGTAATCAGAGAGAATCAGAGTTCATACCCTTCATTGTTGCGCATACGTAAAGATGTGGCTCAGGGGAAAGCCCCTGGATTCGTGATCCACGAGGATGGACTTTTGAGGTTTAAGAACCGGTTGTGCGTACCGGCGAATGACGAGTTGAAAAATTCTATTTTGAGAGAAGCTCATGCTACCCCTTATTCTCGTTCATCCGGTCCAACAAGATGTACAAGGACTTGAAACAAAATTTACGGTGGAGTAATATGAAGCGAGAAGTCGCAGAATTTGTTTCGAGATGCTTAACTGTCAACAAGTTAAGATTGAACATCGGCCGTGAGTATCTTGATACCGCTCCCTATTCCAGAATGGAAGTGGGAAGACATTTCTATGGAATTCATCACGAATTGCCGACGAGTCGTCGTGGCATAAATACGATCTGAGTGATCGCGGACTGCTTTACTAATTTAGCTCATTTCCTTGAAATCAAGGATTTGTGGAGTCCCAAAAGATCGCCCAGTTCTTCATCAAGGAGATAGTGAGACTGCACGGTACTCCTAAGAGTATCGTTTCCGATCGTGACGGACGATTAGTATCCTATTTTTGGAAATCAGTTCATCGTGTTGTGGGAACTCAGCTTAATCTCAGTATTGCCTTTCATCCTCAGTCCGACGGACAATCAGAGAGGACTATTTAGACATTAGAGGTCATGTTGAGAGCTTGCGTCCTCGATTGGAAGGACAATTTGGAAAGCCCAACTACCACTGATCGAGTTCACGTATAATAATAGTTGGCATGCTTCCATTAAGATGGCACCTTACGAGGCCTTGTATGGCCGTCTTTGTCGATCTCCTTTGTGTTGGGATGACTTGTCAGAATCAATCGGCACCGAGCCCGATATGCTTATAGCCGCCCGAGAAAAGGTAGCTTTGATCAAGAGTCGCTTGTTGACCGCTCAGAGTCGACAGAAATCATATGCAGATAACCGTCGTCGACCATTAGAGTTCGAGGCTGGTGACCATGTGTTGGTCAAGGTATCCCCGAGTCGTGGTATCTTCCGTTTTGGGAAGAGGGGAAAGTTGAGTCCGAGATTCATTGGACCGTTTGAGATTTTGGGTCGAGTAGGCGAGTTAGCTTATCGGTTGGCTTTACCTCCGGCGTTGAGCCGAATTCATAATGTGTTTCATGTCTCTCAGTTGCGAAAGTTTGTTGCCGACCCGAGTCACATACTTCAGTTCAAAAAAAAAAATCGAGATCGCGGATGAGCATTCGTACGAGGAGCGTCCTGTGCGAGTGTTGGAGCGGCGAATCAAACAGTTGAGGGATAAGACGATCCCTTTGGTCAAGATTCAGTGGTCTAGACATGGAGTTGAAGAGGCCACTTGGGAAACCGAGAAGAATATGCGGGAGAGTTATCCCGAGTTGTTTGACCCTTAGTTTCGGGGACGAAACTCTTTTAAGGGGGGTGTATGTAATACCCGGTTGTAATTCAGTCATTATCATTCAGTAATTTCATTCGGTGATTGTCACTCAGTGGATTTTCACTCAATTATAATCATTCATCAATCATGTTCTTTCACCGTGTTCACCGTTCGGAAAAACTTCGAGTTGTGTATCGTTATTGTTCATTGTTTCAACTTTCCTCATATGAGTTCGACTTTGTTAGATCACCATTAATTTTTGGTAACTCCAAAAATTCTAAATCTTTGCAATATTATAGAGCATCGAATTAGCTTTCCAATGGTTCAAACGGTGAGTCAATCGGAGTCCGGACGAGAGAGTTATGGTCGTTTCGATTTTGGCGATCATCGCCGACCGAACTCGGCGTGTCGTCCGATACGGCCCGTGCCGTTTCGTCCGAAATGCGAAGTTTCGCCGACCGAACTCGGCCGTGTCGTCCGACACGGCCCGTGCTGCACTCTTCCGGATAAGCACGAACGACTCGACACGCCCGACCGTGTCCTGTGGCACGGCCGAGTCATGCCGAAGTCGCCGTCGGCGGGTCGCTATCGGAAGGCCCTCGCCGCGACCGTGTTAAGCCGGACACGGTCGAGTCCTGTCGCCGCCACCGTCGGCCAATCATGCGACACGACCGCGCCGACGGCACGGGCCGTGTCCGGCAGGTAGTCAACCCCTATAAATTCATTTTTTCAGATTTCACCCATTTTTCTTCCTTTTCTTCACCTTCAACCGAGAGATAAGGCTTGAGGGAGGGTTTTTCCTTCACAAAACATTTGGGTGTTTGATTTTCTTCATCTCCTTTCGATCGTGAATCCCGGATAATCAATCTAACGCGTGTTCTTCGGATTAAAGTACTTGTATCTTCAAGAGGTAATTCCTTCAACACTTTGGACTTCGATTTTGTGTTGAGATATGATGTTTTGGACGTTATAATCATGTTATATGAAGAGATATGTATATGATTTTGAGTTTGTATAAGGATTCATTGGATTATTGAGGGATTATTCAAGAACACTTTGAATATCGAGTTGGAATTGGGGATTTTCGACCAATTGTTGTTATAATCACGCCGGATATTCATAACGGATTATTGATCGTATTGGAGATGTTTTGTTGGTTTGAAACACTTCTTGGGGATTTTGATATTGGTATATCGAGGTTTGATTGTAAACAATCGGAGTTTGGATACAACGTGTTTGATTTAATGCCTCTGTGGACTTGGTTTAGTCGTATCGACGTTTTGAGTTCGTTATATTCGTGTTTAATTCGTATATTGATTGGATTGTCGGTAATTGTATTGAATTAAGGTTGTTCGTGCGACCGACACTTCATTTAGGACATTTGTTCGTGGAAGGACTTTCTACATTGGTATTTTGTAAGTTAATTCTTACTCGGTTAAAAGGATATTCATGCCTTTTGTTGTTGTTCATTCATAATCATAACTCATTCATCATTATATTAACCGTATCAAAACTTGTTGTTATCAATTAATCATTTCAGTCATAAGGAACGACGGTTCCAATCTTTTCATTGAGCTGTCATTTATTTCATTACTATTCCATCTCGGTGAGTCATTATTCATTTTCGATGTCACTTTTGTCATATTGTGGCATTCCGGGTCATACTGGCGTGCCGGTTGGTATGTGTAGGATTTTCATGTCGTGCACATTATAGTCGTGTGTTGGTTGGTGGCCTCACATTGGACTGTGCACACGAGTCGATTGCTCGTGAGACTGATTAGGTACAAGACCACGCGTGTTTGATCGTTGGTGGCTTGTGCACGGACACATTTCCATCCCGGACGTAGTGTGGCGCCATTCCATTGAGCCGTACTGATTAGTCGATTCATATAGCATGTTTGATTGCGTATGTTTCGACAGGATAATTCATAATTTCAAATATAATCATGATTGTGTATTTTCAACTCTTGAGGATTGTTGTTCTTTGTAACTGACCCCGTTTGGGGATTTTGTTTTTCAGGTCAGGGCAAGGCAAACGCACGGGAATAGCCTGGTGTGGTCGAGGAGTCCTAGTGATACTAGTAGGGGGCCCGATCTTTCAGTTATTCATGTTATTGTCCTTTATTTTCCGCTGCAGACTTTCATTTGAATACTCCGTTTCATTCAGTGTTGTGTATTTTATCTTCATATAAAATACACTAGTATTCGGTATTGTCCTGGTGTGTTGTAACTAAACTCCTCGTCGGAGTAATTATTGCCGTAATGTAGTTCGGTACTACATTTATCTTGTGTAATTCATTCATTTTCATTTGCCTGGTGGGTCCCAGTTGGGGATCTACGGCACTGTAATATCCGCCTAGTTTGGGGTGTTACACTTGAGTCTGATACACCTCCTAGTGCCATATCTGTCTCGGCGCCCCATACGGTGCCAAACACCGACCCTTTGAATCCTGGCGGTCAGCCAGATCCTTCTATTAATCAAGAATCGTCGGCTGAGACTAATGTGAATGCCGGCATAGCTGCTATACTTCAACAGGTAGCAGCACAATTAGTTCAGTTGAATGAGGCAGGGCACCGTGACCAGCCGACAAATGAGATTGCTGACACGTTCTTAGTGTAACTATCGCAAGTGCACGATATCGTATCAAGTAGTAAGTGGACTTTTTGAGTCCGGTTTATCGATCCCACGAGAAAATTTGGTTATAATTTGAATTATACACTATTAGTCTATTTTTATAGATACTAAGATGAGTGAAACACACAATTTAAAGAGTTTGGTTTAATAATAGCAAAGATAATGCAATAATAGTTCTAATATTTTAAGGAAATAAAAAGATTGTAAAAATAATAGATTGATTAACGATAAAATGAAATAGTTGGGATTACAAACTTAGTTCGTCATTAGTTATAGAAGATGTATAGGAGATCATAAGATGAATTTACTTATTATGTTGTGTAGATTCGATTTTCCTTAAAAAGACGGTTTCTCTTTCGAACTATAAAACGCCCCTTACATATTGAATCAATCCACTATATTTCTATGTTGATTGGCTTCAATACATAGCATTAGGATTTATGAAAATAACTCAAAGAATCATCTAAGGTCTAGAGGTATATTTCTATCCCCTAGAAAAACTTAGAGTGAAGATCATTTGATCTAATCAAACATATTTTCTTTCGAAACATATGAAGACCATAAATATCGTAATTTATTGGCCAAATAAATAAAGATTGTTAAAATAATGAAAATCACACACAATAATAAGTAATTCACAATAGATCTTTATACAAACTTAAATAACATGACTAACCTTGTTTATAATCCCAACTAAAGGTAACTTAGCCCATGAAGGGTTTAATATACATAATACAAGCTTTGGTGGTCATTATTAGTTGAATCAAGAGAAAGAATTGATCCTCACTCCCTTAGTAGATAAAGGAGAAAGAAGCAATAAACTCTCTGAACAACATATGCTATACCACACTTACACAAATCACTCAAGAACACAAGTGTGTTCTTCACACAAAAAGAAAATATTACAAAAAGTGAAAAATTATATGATGAATCATGAATGATGAAGGATCTAAGGGGTCTATTTATACACCTAAAGTAATCTAATAGCTCCAAAACTCCAGCATTATTACAATAGATCGGATCAATGCCAGCCATCCCCTCAATAATACACAAAAAGTATAAAAATTAGACAAATTTTAACAATTTGTCAAGAGTTACGGCCGTAACATTAAGGAGTTACGGCCGTAACTTGGATGACTTACGGCCGTAACATTCTGTAGTTACGGCCGTAACTTGGCTTCGTCAATTTGCTCACGGGTTGCTTTGAGAGTTACGTTTTCAGCCCAGAATTTCTCAGACTTTGCGTTTTTGCCCCAATTCTTCTTCGGATGATAACTTTTGATATATAACTCTGATTTTGAATCCGGAAAGACAGCCGAATTCGTCTCGGAAAGCCCTACAACATGAATATATCAAAATTCAACAAATTGAATATTTAATAAACATGTTATTACTTGAGTAAATCAGTTATTTAATCCGATTAAGACTAAATTTACATCATCATCCGATAAAAATAAAATTATTAAAAACTAATTAATTAAAAGCAAAAAACGAGTAGACTAGCTCAATTATGGGTGAATTTTATGGATACAAACCATGGATAAGTGTATAAAACTGACACTTATCACACCCCCAAACTTGAATTCTTGCTAGTCCCGAGCAAGACTCTTTATTATTCATGCTCCAAAAATAAAAATAAGAAAAATTAATACACACATAAATTAAAATATAAAAAGAGAAAAGGAGATCAAAATGCCATTAATACACAACAACCAGCTTTATACAGTAGATAGAAATGAATCAAGATTCGAAATAAATCTACTAATGATTTTGAAGTTAAAACACGGTTTTATTTTGTAATTCCAAAATGCAAGGTTTCCCCCCAAAAGGATGATTATTTCTTTCCCACTCGTGATACACACGACTCCCTTTAATGATTGCTCTCGATCACTCGTTTATTTTTCGACTCAATATGAAGAAGAATTTTATTGGCGTCATCAAATATTGTGATTTTTCACGAAATTGAGTGTATTGAAATTCAGCCGCTAATTAATTCAAATCTGCTCATAAAACTACATCCCTTTTAGTGATAGCTTTCACACCGTTATTTGCTAACGTGTAGCTCTTTTCACCAACACAATTTCTATCTTTTTTTTAAAAGGTGATAGCTTTCACACCGTTATTTGCTAACGTGTAGCTCTTTTCACCAATTTTTCTGTGAGACGGCAGCTACGCACCAACAATGGTTAGTCCTTTATTTTTCGCAAAATTTTAGAATCCCCAAAATTAGGCAGCTGTTGCTGCTCACCACTTCTCCTTTTTGTCATTTATTTTTTTAGGTGATAGCTTTCATACCGTTATTTTCTAACGTGTAGCTCTTTTCACCAATAACTCCTTTTTTTTTAGGGAATAGAATTTTTGCAGAAAATCATTTCTTAGTTAAGCATGAAAATTCAAAAACTCCACAAATTAAGTAAATTTCAGTTCTATTTTTCATCAACCGACTGATTCTTCTTTTCTCAAGGTAACGAATGACTCGATTTTATATGATAACTACAAGGCTTGGAAAGAGAGATTAAGGCTCAAAAAATTTTGGAATATACAATTTTTTTTTACCGGTTAAAACGATTTTAGAATCTTGTATATAGCTAATTTATTGGTGTTATGGCCAGATCTAGAAATCTCATAAATCAAAATACTATATATATATATATAATAAAACAATTAAGGCAAATAACCAAATCAATCAAAACACACCAAAATAATTAAATAAACCACCCCCAAACATGAAAATAAAATTGTCCTCAGTTTAAAAATAAAAAATAAAATAAAATAAAAAGCAATGTAGAAAAGCAGAATACTCCCTGTTAAGAAAGTTGATGTTTGAGCTAACGCCTTTTAGAATCTGCAAGAGAATAAATATACGAGGCACACAACAAAATAAAATATACTCGTAAGTATAACACAATTTTTAAGATGCGCATCAAGAAAGTCCGAAGTGTCGCCTTACGCTGCCATCAATGCTTTTATAAAAAAAACACAATAAAAATTACAGTAATAAAATAACAATACATAACTCGTGAATAGATGCGCTTCAAGAGATCAAGAAGAAACTCCTTAAGCTACCACCATTTAGCACGATTATTACACACGACAGAAAGTAAAAATACAAGAGGTCCGATATGGGTTATCAAAGGGAGAGGAATGAATCCACTTTTCATTTTCTCACGGTAAAATCTTCCATCCAGACAATTTTAGATAGAGCTGGATCTGGTTGAGGAATAAATTCATTGAGTTTTTTGATTAGTTCATCTGGTGTTGTTGCAACGACTATGATTCGTTTAGCACGCTCGGAAATAAAACCCTTTTCAGCAGAGTAGTCGATGAAAGATAGTAAACCATCAAAGAAACCATTGACATTAAGCAGACCTATTGGTTTTTGATGAACATTTAGTCAGGCCTGGTAACCACATGAAAAAGTTCCTCAAGGGTGCCAAAACCACCGGGAAGGGTGATAAAGGCGCCAGAATTAATTATCATGTGAGTTATGCGATCTTGCATATTTACAGATCTAAACTCATCTCCAATAGTTGACCCGGTGATTTTACTTTCAGCCAGAGGTTTTGGAATTATTTCCAACACTCTTACTCCTTCCATATAGGCAGAAGCAACAGCTCGTCCCATTAATCCTAGACTTACTCCTCCGTAAACTACATGAATGTATTTTTCTCCTGAGGTACGACCCAAGTTGTGGGCTGCTTCAGTAAAGTATGCCTCTTTTTCATAACTAGCTCTACCAAAAATGCAGACTGTGCTAAATTTTTTTGTTGAAGATGATGACTCCATTTTTGAAAAGAAATTATTTAGAGAGAAACAGAGGAAAGTACAAGTTTGAGGGATGAATAAAAACAAGCACAATGTTTATTTATAGAAGAAAAAGAAGGTAAAAATCGTTTAACAAGTTTGTGATTGCGTTGATTGCGCTTCAACTACTCAATAGAATAATGAATGCATTTATCGCGTATCACATTTTTTATTCAGAAAATCTCACCACACGACAAAAATAAAAGATACTTACGCGTATGTACAGTAGTTGTGATTGTGGCTCACATCTTCCTCTGATTTTACGTTCAAAAACGGCCTAAACGCCTTCTATGAGTCGGGGAGAAGCTTCCCATCCAATTTTCTTACAAATTGGAAAACAGGGTCTTTTAACGTCAGATTCCCAAGATGTTGTTCATATTCTGGTTTAAATTTATTTCACAAACATCGAATTCCGTAATGTACGAGTCCACTAGGATGCGTGCCAAGAGAAATTTCGATATTATCTAAATTCTCTTTATTCAAACCATCCTTAATGAACTGAATTTTATCTTCTCTGTTTGTAGATGAAATTCCTAAAGATCGACATTTTAAATTATAGTTCCATCTAGAACATTTATAACAAACGGCTATCATCTTTGCTCGTCGTTTCTTTGCATATGAACTTTTTCCAAGCCCTGGTAAAAATCTAGTCGGTGTCTCTGTGAATTCACCCTCTATTCTTACTTTGGCTTCAATTATGAATCTTATGTCAAAAGGTATGCTTTTATTCATAAGCAACCTCATCCTTTCAAGTCTCGTCTTATAAATCTTTAAAATGACATTTTTGCTTAGAAAGGGAAATCTTTTTTCGATTTTATTCAAAGTTTCTTCCATGATAAAAAAAAAAAGACAATGAAAATAATTGAAGAAAACATCTACAAATATCAGTTGTTGTGGGAAACTGAAAAATCCGACTTTAATAGTCACGGAGTACCGTTATCCGCCACTTTACCGGACAAGCACAATTGAGTACTAAGTTACAATGTCAAGAAATTGTACTTATAAAAATAGTTTACAATGTAAGATTTCAAATATAACTTATACCTCCCCGGAAACGGCGCCAAAAACTTGACACGTTCTTAGTGTAACTATCGCAAGTGCACGATATCGTATCAAGTAGTAAGTGGACTTTTTGAGTCCAGTTTATCGATCCCACGAGGAAGTTTGGTTATAATTTGAATTATACACTATTAGTCTATTTTTATAGATACTAAGATGAGTGAAACACACAATTTAAAGAGTTTGGTTTAATAATAGAAAAGATAATGCAATAATAGTTCTAATATTTTAAGGAAATAAAAAGATTGTAAAAATAATAGATTGATTAATGATAAAATGAAATAGCTGGGATTACAAACTTAGTTTGTCATTAGTTATAGAAGATGTATAGGAGATCATAAGATGAATTTACTTATTATGTTGTGTAGATTCGATTTTCCTTAAAAAGACGGTTTCTCTTTCGAACTATAAAATGCCCCTTACATATTGAATCAATCCACTATATTTCTATGTTGATTGGCTTCAATACATAGCACTAGGATTTATGAAAATAACTCAAAGAATCATCTAAGGTCTAGAGGTATATTTCTATCCCCTAGAACAACTTAGAGTGAAGATCATTTGATCCAATCAAACATATTTTCTTTCGAAACATATGAAGACCATAAATATCGTCATTTATTGGCCAAATAAATAAAGATTGTTAAAACAATGAAAATCACACACAATAATAAGTAATTCACAATAGATGTTTATACAAACCTAAATAACATGACTAACCTTGTTTATAATCCCAACTAAAGGCAACTTAGCCCATGAAGGGTTTAATATACATAATACAAGCTTTGGTGGTCATTATTAGTTGAATCAAGAGAAAGAATTGATCTTCACTCCCTTAGTAGATAAAGGAGAAAGAAGCAATAAACTCTCTGAACAACATATGCTATACCACACTTACACAAATCACTCAAGAACACAAGTGTGTTCTTCACACAAAAAGAAAATATTACAAAAAGTGAAAAATTATATGATGAATCATGAATGATGAAGGATCTAAGGGGTCTATTTATACACCTAAAGTAATATAATAGCTCCAAAACTCCAGCATTATTACAATAGATCGGATCAATGCCAGCCATACCCTCAATAATACACAAAAAATATAAAAAATTAGACAAATTTTAACAATCTGTCAAGAGTTACGACCGTAACATTAAGGAGTTACGGCCGTAACTTGGATGACTTATGGCCGTAACATTCTGTAGTTACGGCCGTAACTTGGCTTCGTCAATTTGCTCACTGGTTGCTTTGAGAGTTACGTTTTCAGCCCAGAATTTCTCAGACTTTGCGTTTTTGCCCCAATTCTTCTTCGGATGATAACTTTTGATATATAACTCTGATTTTGAATCCGGAAAGACTGTCGAATTCGTCTCGGAAAGCCCTACAACATGAATATATGAAAAATTCAACAAATATAATATTTAATAAACATGTTATTACTTGAGTAAATCAGTTATTTAATCCGATTAAGACTATATTTACATCATCATCCGATAAAAATAAAATTATTAAAAACTAATTAATTAAAAGCAAAAAACGAGTAGACTAGCTCAATTATGGGTGAATTTTATCGATACAAACTATGGATAAGTGTATAAAATTGACACTTATCAATTGCTGGGGCTACTAAGTGCTTTCAGGGAGTGATGAAGATGCAACCTCACCGTTTCGCTGGGGCGTCTGATACGTTGGGCTGGTAGGGTTGGTTGTTCCAGTTTGGTAAAGTCTTCGATGCTATTACTTGCCCAGAGGAGACACGGGTTTCTATTGCTCAGTACTTTCTTGACAAGGAAGCCGCAGACTAGTGGGAAGCTGTGGGGCCTACGAATCGTGTGGCCACCTGGGCCGAGTTTAAAGCTGTCGTGGAAGAAGAGTATTGTCCTTGTCCAGTTAAGGAGAAATGCATTGCAGATTTCTTTACTGCAACTCCACATGATGTATCTATCACTGAAGCTATCGTTTCATATAATCAGCAGCTGGGCTACGTTCGTGAGCAAGTGAGGACTGAGGCGGATAAGATTCATTATTTTGATTTGCTGACGAAACCCAGGATTCGAGAGGGTATGGCAGGCTTTCCATGTGCTAATTTGAAAGAATACCAGGACCATGCTTTGGCTATTGAGATGGTTATTTTTGCGTTAGGATCGGGCACCGAGAACAAAAAGCCGAAGACGACTGGTGGTTTTTTAGGAAACAAGGGCAGTGGATTTCGTAAACCTCAGGCTTCTCACTCTGCTATCGGGAAACCGGCTCATCAATCTTATAGTGCTCCATGTAAACGACCGGACCATCCTTTTTCATCTGGTAGAGGGCTATGTTTTAATTGTATTCAAGTGGGTCACCAATTCAGAGATTGTCCCGTACCTCCTACGATGATTGGTTGGTTCGGCATGGCGCTATTATGAACTATCAGACTCGAACCATTTCTATATTAGCTTAGGATGGTGTCGAGCATACTTTCATGGGTCATAAGTCGGGTAGTTCGGGCAAAATGATTTCAGCGGTCAAGGCGATGTGCTGAATCAAGACTGTATCGGTTACTGGTGCTATGCCATGAGTACCAATGATGGTGGAGTTGATCTATCATCGATTCCATCTGTGAGCGAGTATCCCGATGTATTTTCGGATGATCTCCCGGGATTACCCCTATCTAGAGATGTAGAGTTTTCCATTGATCGTGAGTTGAGTGCAACACCTGTTTCTCGTGCACGTATCGTATGGCGCCTACTGAGATGTTAGAACTGAAAAAACAGCTGGGCAAGCTTCTTGACAAAGGGTATATTCGATCAAGTGCGTCACCTTGGGGTGCACCAGTCCTCTTCGTTAAGAAGAAAGACGGCTCGTTCCGTCTGTACATCGATTATTGGGAGTTGAACAAGCTGACCATCAAGAAAAAGTATCTGTTGCCCCGTATAGATGACTTCTTTGACCAGCTTCAGGGAGCTACTGTTTTCTCTAAGATCAACTTGCGTTCGGGATATTATCAACTTAGGATTTGGGGTTCAGACATTCCGAAGACTGCTTTTCGTACCCGTTATGGTCACTCTGAGTTCGTGGTTATGCCGTTTGGGCTAACTAATGCTCCCGCCATGTTTATGCAGTTGATGAATAAAGTCTTCATTGATTATCTCGATAAATTTGTGGTTGTTTTCATTGACGACATTTTTATCTGCTCGCAGAACGAGGTAGATCACGCTGAACACCTCCATATAGTGTTGAACACCTTGAGGATAGAGAAACTTTACGCAAAGTTTTTGAAGTGTGAGTTTTGGCTTAAGATAGTAACCATTATTGGGCACGTAATTTCAGCTGAAGGGGTTCGGGTGGATCCTCAGAAAATAGCAGCAATTATGGAATGGGAACCACCTAGGAATGTGAAGGAGACACAGAGTTTCTTGGGACTTGTCGGGTATTACCGTAAGTTTGTCGAGGGATTTTTTAAAATCACTCAACCACTTACTCAGTTGCTCCAGAAATCCCAGAAGTTCGAATGAAGTGTGGAGAGACAGAACAGTTTCGATGAGTTAAAGAGGCGGTTAACTTCGGCGCCAGTATTGTCATTACCTCAGGGTACTGAAGATTTTGTTGTCTATAGTGATGCTTTGGGAGTAGGACTGGAATGTGTTCTAATGCAGAGGGATAGAGTGATTGCTTATGCATCTCGACAGTTGAAACCATATGAAGCAAATTACCCTACACATGATTTGGAGATAGCTACAGTTGTTTATGCTTTAAAAATTTAGAGGCATTATCTCTACTGGACATCGTGTAAGATTTACACGGATCACAAGAGTCTGAAGTACATCTTAAGTCAAAAGGAATTGAACATGAGGCAGCGTAGGTGGCTAGAATTAATTAAAGATTACGACCTTGAGATTCTTTATCATCCGGGCAAGGCGGATGTTGTGGCTGATGCCTTGAGTCGTAGACCGGTGGCTTTGCAGATGTTGGAGGTACTTACGCCTCGGAACGGGATCCAGTAAGATATGATTCGTCAGAATATCGAAGTTTGGGTTCAGAGAGTTCAGGATCAGCTGTGTGCGTTAGAGATCACTTCGACTTTGATTGATGATATCAAGGCGAAACAGTATGATGACCCGTTCCTAGACTAGTTGAGGGAGGACGTAGAGAAAGGAAAAGCTCCGGGATTTGTAGTTCATGGTGATGGAATTTTAAGATTTCGCGGCAGGTTGTGTGTTCCGTGCGATATTGAGTCAAGACAGAAAATTTTGAGAGAAGCTCACAGTACGCCTTATTCCATACATCCGGGTACAAGCAAAATGTACAAGGATGTAAGGAGTAACTACTGGTGGAGTAATTTTAAGACAGACGTTAGCGAGTTTGTGTCGAGGTGTTTGACCTGTCAGCAGGTTAAGATCGAGCATCAGCGACCCGCGGGGCTATTACGACCATTTTCTATCCCGAAGTGGAAATGGAAGGATATTTCTATGGATTTCATTACCAGTATGCCTAAAACTAGGATCGGAATGAACATGATTTGGGTCATTGTCGACCAACTAACCAAATTTGCTCATTCTATGGGTATTAAGGATACTTGGGGACCGGAGAGATTGGCACGGGTATTTATTGCGGAAATCGTGAGATTGCATGGGACTCCTAAGAGTATTGTTTCGGATCGAGATGGCCGGTTCATATCACATTTCTGGAAGGCTGTTCATCGAGCCTTGGGGACTGAGTTGAGACTCAGTACATCATATCACCCTCAGACAAACGGACAGTCAGAGCGGACTATACAAACACTGGAGGACATGTTGAGAGCATGTGTTTTAGATTGGAAAGATGATTGGGAGTCACATCTGTCATTAGTCGAGTTCACGTACAACAAGAGTTGGCACGCCTCAATTAAAATGGCACCATTTGAGGCCTTGTACGGAAGAAGGTGTAGATCACCTTTATGTCGGGATGACGCGTCTGACTTGATAGGTCCTGAACTGGATTTGGTAGTCGAGACGAGAGAAAAAATTTCTCTGATCCGTGATAGGCTATTGACGGCTCAGAGTCGACAGAAGTCCTATGCCGACACGCGTCGCCGACCGTTGGAGTTTTGTTTAGTATATTTTAAGTAATATTTTTATTAGTATTATATATATATATAATTATGTGTTATGTGATAGTTTATTCGTTTTACCATATATTTATATTATTTCATTTTGTTAGAATTTTCTATAATTTTGTGTCATTTTAGGATAATTAATTGGAATTAAATTATATCTGCAGGTTAACCAACCGGTACAAGACAGATCAATTGGTTCAAGGGCGATATTTTTACAATATTCAAATATAGTCACGACTGGTCTCATTTTATTCTTCTCGTCGAGACAATCGTTTTAAAAAAAATTCATCCGAATCCGAGTTCGTATGAAGAAGTTATGACCGTTCGAAGGACAATTAAATAGACGGACCATATTGTGACACGTGTCAACACCTGATTGGACCGGAAATTCAACTCTCTGCTGATGTCATCCATGACATCAGCATTGATTGGCAGCCGTGTATTATTGGGGGTGGGATTTTAAAATGTTAAAAATTATTATTTTATTAATTTTGTAGTAGTATAAATAGGGGATGAATGTGTAGTGTTTTGGAAGGAGAAAAAAGGAGAAAAAATAGAGAGATATTATTGTAAGCGAGAGAAATAAAAATATTATGTAATAAAATTATATTTGAGTAATAATATTATGGAATATTTATTTATTTGTGTTGTTATTATGAGTGAGTAATTTTCTTTTACTGGAGTTATGATGAAACCATGTCTATATTATTATTAATATTTATATAATAATTCCAAATAAATATTTTTAACGATTATGATTTTCGTTTTAATAGGGTAATATTATTTCATCAATTATATCACGTATTTTTTATAGTTATAAATTCCCCCTTGCTTTGTGATTATTGATATTAGTTAATTTCTTTGATTATTTGTTTTCCATTAAATTGGATACATATAATGCTTAGAAATTACATTTTTCAAGCGAAGGAAAATCTATATTTGAATTATAATTTTGTACTTATTGTCAAATCTATAGGGAAATAGTGAGATTGATTTCAGAATCTATTCTCTGAATTTCTTGGAATTAAAATATAAAATAAATAATAAATAGACATTGGTGGACTCTAAACCCTAGTAAATTATTTAAAATCAATTTATCTAAAATCTACTTAAAAATTACTGTTATTTGTTGCAATTATTTTAACCAATAAAAAATCAAATTATTTGGGACTAGGTTAGAATTTAATATAATTTGGTTCAAAACGATAGGAATAATTTGACTTCACTATTATAGTCCTCCCTGTGGTATCGACCTTGCACCGCATATCTACATCGAACAAATCGTGCGCTTGCGAGTATAAGACTAAAGAATCAACAAACAACAAGTTTTTGGCGCCGTTGCCGGGGAGGCGCAAACGAAGTACAAGAAGACTGTCGTCACCAAGTTAGTTAAATTCTTCTACTAGTTATTTATTTTACTGCTTTTCTTTATTATTATCTGTCTTTTTAATATCCGTTTTAGATTGTGTTAGTATAAATAATAGTTAGTAGTAGAATTTATTTTCTTTTTACGTTCATAAAAAAATTCTGAAAAATAATAAAAACTTATAATAATAAATATAAAATATAATTAATAATAATAATAAAAGCTACTGTTCATTTTCGTAAAAATAATAATAAAATAATAAAAAAAATAAAAAAGTCCAAAAATATATAAAAATATAAAAAATCTGAAAAATTTAAAAAATTCAGAACTTATTTATTTTTATTTAAAAAAAAGATCTGAAAATACAAAAAAGTTTCAGACTTTAAGGTAATATTTTTGTAATTTTGGAATATTAATATTAAAAAAATCAAAATTTTTAATTTAAATTCGAAAAAATAAAAAATAATAAAAATAAATTAAAAAATAATCTGAAATATTATTTTCCATAATAAATAAAAATCTAAATTATTTTATTTTATTTTTAAAAGTAAAACCTCCTAGTTTTATTAAAAAAAAATTTACTTTTCATAAAAATCTAAAAAAAAAAACAGATTAAGAATTAATAATTTAAATAATCTGGAATATATATAATAAAAAAGTCTGAACTTTGAATTTTTTTTAATAAAAACAGAATTTTTTTTAAAAAATAAATTACAATACTTTAATAAAAAAGGGAAAATACTAAAAAAAAATTAAAAACCGGAAAATTTATTAAAAAAAACAGAAACGAAAATTTGTAAAAAAAAAACTATTTTTATTATTTGCATAAATAAAATAAAAGTTTGTAATTTTTATTTTTATTTTTTCTAAAAAAAATCTGAATTTTTTTGTGAAAAAAATAAATAATATATATATATATTAGCTCAAGATTATTAGTCTAAAAATATAATAAAATTATAATAAATATAAAAATATAAAAACCAAAAAAAATATAAAATATAAAAATAAATCAGAATTTTTTTTAATTTTTATATCTTGTCTTTAGTTTTAATAGAATCTTGTAGTGGTAAATTTAGATTGTGTTTTTAGTTGTTATTTTCTATTTACAATATTCTTAGACATTTAGTTTAGTTGCAATATTTCTCGTCGTACAATTTAGTTTATCAATGGATATTGCTTCCGTAGATCAATTAGTAAATTTATTCCTTTGCAATCTATTACATCCTATAATTTTAGTAATAATTATAATAATTATCATTATTATTATTAATAATAAAAATATAAAAAAGTCAAAAAAAAAATTAAAATAATAAAATCTTTTAAAAAATTCAACAAGGGATTGATATCTTTCACTCACTACTTTGTTCGATTTGAATAGAGAAAAGCTAAATATCAATCTTGTACAAACTGATTTTGAAAATCGATTGAATTTTGGCAAAAAGGCCTCTGTTGTACATGCCGAAGAAAGTTGGATTTTAAGTGTGACCATTGTGACGCCTCCAACGATCTGGAAGTTCGATCGACTATCATAATTTGGTTTGTATGCAAAGTTAAAAAAATTGAAATATCGGTGAATGCAAGTTTGGCAACGAAATAATAAAGGTCGATTAACGAGAAGAAGATTGTCTTTAACTAAAATTGAAGTTCAACAAACAAAACCGATACAAAAAATGGACGAAATCGAAAATCGGAATAATCAAGTCGCAAAAGAGAAAACTTTAATAGAATATTTTTCTCCAGTGAGTGCTAATTCTCCTTCTTGCATAGTGTTGCCTACAACTAATGCAACTCATTTCGAACTTAAACCATCAATAATTCAGCTTCTTACATCTTTTCACGGTTTGGAAAGAGAAGATCCCTATATGCATGTCAAGGAATTTCTCGACATTTGTTCTACTTTCCGATTCCAAAATTTCTCTGATGGATCTGTCAAACTTAGACTATTTCCATTTTCTCTCAAAGATAAAGCAAAATTCTGGCTAAATTCTCTTCAAGCAAGAACAATTACTAGTTGGGACCAACTAGTGAATAAATTTCTCGCAAAAATTTTTCCAATGTCAAAAACTGATAGTCTTAGAAGAGAAATATCAGAATTTTTCCAAAAAGAAAATAAAGAATTTTATGAGTGTTGGGAAAGATTTAATGATTTAATCCTTAAGTGTCCCCATCATGGTTTTGAAATATGGCGTTTGGTAAAATATTTTTATGACGGTTTAACTCCAAACAATCGCCAATTAATCCAATCAATGCATGGTGGAAAATTTCTTCACCTTATTGGAGACGAAGCTTGGAATGCACTAGAAAATATGTCAATTATTTCACAACAATGGAATTCACTCGACTCTAGAGCCAAATCGATGCATACGACCCCAAAAAAAGGTGGAATTTACGAGGTTAAACAAGATGTTGAAATAAAATCTATTATAGATGATTTAGTACGAAAAGTGGATGCGTTAGTCTTGAAGCAATCCATCCCCTCGTCAAACTCAAAAAATGAATTTTGCATTTCATGTGCGGAATCATTTCATTCATCTCAATCTTGTCCCTCTGGTCCACAAAATCAAGAAATTTTTAATGAAGAAGTCAATGTGTTACATTCATATGGAAAATCTTGACAGATCCATTTGCTCCAACTTATAATCCAAATTGGAGGAATCATCCAAATTTTTCCTGGAAGCAAAATATGCCTCCAATGAATCAAGGAGGACATCAAATGAATATGTCAAATCAACAAAATGTCCGTCCTAATCAATATCCTCCAAATACTTATCAGTATCCTTCTATAGTGCCAAAGAATCCATCTTTGGAAGATACGTTACAACAATTCATGCAATCTACTCAATAAATGTTCCAATCAATTCAGCAAGCTGTACAATCAAACTCACAGGCTATTTCTAAGCTTGAAACACAAATTGGTCAACTTGCAACAACTTTAGCTGAAAGAGAAAAGGGAAAATTTCCAAGTCAGTCCATCCCTAATCCTAAAGGACAATATGAAGTAAACTCTTCTAACGCAGAAGTTCAGTCCATAACTACCCTTAGAAGTGGAAAAGAAATACAAAAGCCTGACTATGATCCGGAAAAAAAAATCAAATGAACCACAAGTTTCAAAATAAAAAGATTCTAAAGAAAAAGAAAAGCCTTACGTTCCAAAAGCTCCATTTCCTGAAAGACTTATTCCAAAAGATAAAAGTGCGCAATACAAAGATATAATGGAAATATTTAAACAAGTTCGAATAAATATTCCATTCCTTGATGCTATTAAACAAGTGCCTGCTTATTCTAAGTTCTTGAAAGATCTTTGCACTGTAAAAAGAAGAACAAATGTTCCAAGAAAGGCATTTTTAGCTGAACATGTTAGCTCAATAATCCAAAGTAAAACTCCTGTTAAGTATAAAGATCCTGGTAGTCCTACAATATCTTGTGTCATTGGAGATCACATCATTAAACGAGCCTTGCTTGATTTAGGAGCCAGTGTGAATTTATTACCATATTCTGTTTATACACAACTTGGATTAGGGGAGCTAAAATCAACATCTGTGATACTTCAACTAGCTGATAGATCTATAAAAATACCTCAAGGAATCGTAGAGGATGTTCTGATTCAAATAGATAAATTCTACTTTCCTGTTGATTTTATAGTCATAGACACTGAACCTGTTGAGAATACCAAAGATCAAATCCCTGTCATTTTAGGAAGGCCATTTAGCTACTTCAAATGCATTAATTAACTGTAGAAATGGCATTATAAAATTTTCTTTTGGAATTATGACTATTGAACTAAATATGTTTAATATTTGTCAACAACATGATCATTATGATGATGTCTGTGAGGTAAATATGATAGAGAGTATGAGTCCTTATTTCTTTCCAAAAATGGACGATGATGATCTTTTTGAAAGCTATATTGCTCATTTTGGCTCAGATTTTGACATCGACAGTTCAATTAATGAAGTAAATTCTTTACTAGAGTTTACACCATTATTGGATAATGATAAATGGAAAGCTAAAACTGAACCACTTGAGAGTCAAATGAATAAAGAAGTACCTATTGAGGATTCAAAGATAGAGCTCAATCCATTACCTGAGTCTCTAAAATATGCATTTTTAGGACCATCAGAAACCCTGCCTGTCATCATAGCATCTGATTTAGATGAAGAACGAGAAGATAAATTAATCAATGTCCTTAAAGAACATAAAGAAGCAATAGGCTGGACCATCTCCGATATTAAAGGTATTAGTCCTTCTATATGCATGCATCGAATTCACCTTGAAGAAAATGCGAAAACTTCCCGAGAATTTCAAAGAAGACTAAATCCTAATTTGAAAGAAGTTGTAAGAACTGAAATAATCAAACTCTTAGATGTAGGGATCATCTACCCTATTTCTGACAGCTCTTGGGTTAGTCCTGTTCATATAGTTCCAAAGAAATCTGGCATAACTGTAATCACGAATGAAGAAAATGAACTTGTTCCAACCAGAATTCAAACTGGATGGAGAGTATGTATAGATTATAGAAAATTGAACCCTGTTACAAGAAAAGATCACTTTCCACTTCCTTTTATTGATCAAATGCTAGAAAGGTTAGCCGGTCATGCTTATTATTGTTTTCTTGATGGATATTCCGGCTATAACCAAATTCCCATTGCTCCTGAAAATCAAGAAAAAACCACTTTTACCTGTCCTTTCGGCACTTTTGCTTACCGACGAATGCCATTTGGTCTGTGTAATGCACTTGCTACTTTTCAGCGGTGTATGTGTAATATCCGGAATTTCTACTACTGTTGTTTGATATTATTTTATCCGAGTTATATTGTACAGCGTGGAATTTGTACAGTAGGAATAAAATAAATAAAGGACTGAGATGTCAGTATCGGTATAATTGTCGTATCTGGTCGACAGTTACATTTGAGGATATCGTGTATCAGGTTATCGTACTTTCGATATAGAGTATATCGTATAAGAATGTTATTGGATTCAGTATATGTATTCAGTAAGTGTATATGTGTTTTCGGTATGTCGAGACAGGCGGTAACAGTTGAAAATGGCTAAGTGTAACATTATTAGCGCACGCTAATAATCATGAGTAGCGCACGCTATCGTGCAGGATTAGCACACGCTACGGATATAAGATAACGCATGCTAATACGTCCGATCGGAAGGAATCTACGCGTGGACCAGGCCACTTTCGGCGCACGTTCTGATAAGTCAACAGATGTTGTAATGTAGTGTTAGCGCACGCTAATGCATGTTGATTAGCGCACGCTAACTATATATCGGTCAACAGGGAATCTTGGCTTTATTGGTTGATTTCGGCTTGTGGGGTCACGAGCATCTTCGTGGTAGGTGTAGACTGTAGCAAGTCAACTGGTATTAGCGCACGCTAAGGTAAATGACTTGCGTACGCTAGGCAGGATGTTTTACGTACGTTAATGCATGGGCATTACGTACGTAAGCTAGTTTACGAAGCAAGGCAGTAGCCTGCAGCTTGATAGCGCACGCTAACAAAGTCAGTTAGCGCACGCTAAGGCGGTAGCGCACGCTAAACATGAGATGTTAGCGCACGCTAATAATGAATATTATAAAAGGGGACAGAAGGGTGCTGAGAAGCATTTCGTCATTCTTTCTTCTTTCAGCCGAGAGAGAGAGAGTTGGGATATATTTTAGGTTCCAAACACTGGATTAAGGTGGAGTTAATCATCCATAACAACATTTGAAGCTTGAAATCATTGGTGATTCTTGGAAATGGATTCAACCTTGGAAATCAATCCATTCCTTCAAAAAGGTAATTACTCTTCACTTTGAGATTTCGTTTTGGATTGTATATGATGTTCTTGAGCTGATGATTATCATATAAACAAGTTGATAAGTATGAGTTGGATTACCAGATCATGATAATGTTATTGTTGATATGAATTGGATGGTTTCGAATGTGTTATTTATCTTCAAAGAGATATGTTGGCTAATGTCTTCCTTCAATTCGGATCTGTGATGTTGTTGTTGGTTCCTTCATATGATGGTGAGCATGGCATGATTATGAGTTCTTGGTGTTTAGGTTGTTGATGTTAAGGAAGATGAAATATGAATATATGACTTGAATTAGGAGTCGGATGATTACCTGTATGGTAAAGGATATTGGATTTTGTTGTTTAATAGCTATGAACATGGTTCAGAATCACTTAGAGTTTTGATAATCGCCATATGTTGATCGGTATCCGAAATGCATGTAACTGCATGTTATTAGTGCACGCTAAGCCTACTGGCTAGCGCACGCTATCGGGAACAACTTAGCGCACGCTACGGTAAAAGATTAACGTGCGCTAAGTCAATAGGCAGGGTAATATATTCTGTTTCGGTTATGAATTCGTGATCGTTTAAGTTGGTTTGATCAGACTTGTGGTTAACTGAGATATTGTTGAGCCGTTGGGTTTGTGAATTGGTTTTAGCAGTTGTTGATTATTATCGGATTGTTGTTTAATCGATTTTTGTTATAGGTCAAGTTTATTGATCGGTGTTTAAAACCGTATGCTGCGGTCGTGTTCGAGGATGTTCGTGAATTGCTTTGGTCGGGACCGAGGAACTTGTAGATGATGACAATGGAATTGGTAACGACTTCATCATCGTCGTATCGGTATCGAGGCAAGTTATTACTTGCTCAGTTATAATATTTAATGAATGGTTTCAGTTTCATTTCGTTTATAATGCATATAGGGATGATTATTATTGTGAACTCTGGATATTCGGATCGCATATCGTTCTTTCGATTCTGGGAGGTAAATCATAATGTATATGCTTTATCTCAGTTATTGGTATGTTCGAGTATTGAGGTTACATTATGGTAAAGACGAGGATATGAGTATCTATAGTTCGTTGTACGTTTGGATTGCCGAGCATTGAGGATAATCGTCGGTGATGATTGGACATCGAGGTTGCTCCCGAAGGACTCGGGGCAAGTATTCCATATTGATTATGGTTTAATGTTATTTATTTTTGGTCTCGCACATTTTCTTTCATGTTGTCGAACATGAGGTCGTCTTGGTTGATTTGTCATATTGTCGTTCATGTTGCGTTGTTCATGTTGATGAACATTTTGATTTGCATATGTGTATGCATAATTGTGTTGTTTGTGTTGTGTTGATCCGATGGGATCGAGTGATCTATGCTGAGGGCGCTGGATCAGATGTCCACCTCGTGTTGGTCCGACGGGATCATCTTAGGATCTATGCTGAGGGCGCTGGATCATTGGACGGGTTTTTCCACCTCGTGTTGGTCCGACGGGATCATCTTGGGATCTATGCTGAGGGCGTTGGATCGTTGGATTACCCAGTATTGTGTTATTGTTGTGCATATGTATATTGTTGGTTATCCACCTCGTGTTGATCTTGTAGGATCATCTTGGGACCTATGCTGAGGGCGCTGGATCATGGGATTTCCATTGAGTATACATAGTTATTGTTTTTGAGCATATTGACGTTGTCATATGAGTATGCATTTGTAGGTCTTGTGTTAGGACCTTGTCCGCATTGCATTGTTCTGATATCGGATTAGACTGATATGATTATCGTGGCACATCATATCTCGAGGTATGTTCCATATTTTCTTTGGTCTTGTCTTTGGTGGACAATCGGTTATCATCTTGGGATTTGATGATTTTATTCGATGGATCGTATTGGTCAGAAATGGTAGATTTCCGTATCGTGAGTTGGTTATGATAGTTTGAGGATCTTGAGTATTGTTTGAGGTACAATACAAATATTATGTTCGAGTTTAATGGTTATTCTGATGAGAATTACTTGAGTAAGTAAAGTCATGGCAGTAAGATTACATTGGTCGTATTCTTATTCTCATTGGTATGTATTCTTAATGTGATGTGACGGTTATCATTGTTGGATATTATGGCTGACCCCGTCGTGGGATTTCTTTTTAGGTTCTTGGAGTATCGAGCTTGTAGCGGTCGTGAAGAGATGAGCTTCCCGGAGGATACTGGCTAGGACATGTTGTGTGCATTGAGTTTTTTGATTGGTTCTCGTATTCCGCTGCTAGAGTATCTTTATGGTTGGTCTTTTTCCGCTGCGTGAGTATTTTGAAATGACCTTTTGGTATCTGGTAACTGAGGTTGCTTTGGAAATCGTTTTCTAAACTTTTGAGTGTCGGCCGTTTGGCCTTGCGATTTCAAATGAGTTTTTACGACGGTTTTTGATAAATAGATTTTATGTCTTTATGCATTTTTAAAGATAGTACCGCCGTTGGCCTCTTGGGCATTTGTAAATGATTGTGAAAATTTCCTTTAGCCTTGTGGGTTCCATCTCTGGGCCCACGGCGCTGTAATATTTCCGTTTAAATCTGGGGGTGTTACAGAATATGGTATCGGAGCTTAGGTTGAGAAAACCTAGGCATTTGGGTCGAGTTGGGTCGTGTTTTTGTTGCATCATTCGAGTTGTCGATTAACAAATACTAGAGTCGTGAGTCTTTGTTTTTCACTCAGGCTTGTGCGTTATCGGATTTGCCAGTATCGTACTGGGCTTGTTATAACTTTTCCAAATAGTGTTAATGAGATTCTCTGGAATGAGATGTATTGTGTTCTTGAGTCGAACTGATTTGGCAAAACGTGTGTTTCGAAAATATCTGTATCGAGTATTTTCTAGAGTCGAGACATGTGCCAGTATCACGGGGAATCATCGGCTTCACGATCTGTAAGTATTTGGATTTTTGAATTTCATTGAGATTTATTGCCATTCTAAGTTGATACGTTTTGAGATTCAGCAGATATCATGCGTTACAGTATAAGGTAACAAAATTGGGACATGATTGATGAATGGAGAAACTATGATTTTGGAAATCAGTATGTCGATTAAATTTTGGAACGGAATTGTGCATTTGGGAGAAATATTGTGGATTGTTCAGGAGAACATGTAGTCATGTTAATTCATTTTATGATATATGAACCGCTTTTGAACATTTGAAAATGATACTCTTCAAAATGAATGTCTTACGGACGTTTTACGGAAAATGATTTTGGGCCGAGACCCAATCGATTTTGAAATGGTTTTATAACTCAGGACTTGGGGTCCGAAAAGAGTTTTCTACTTTTTAAACTTCTTGTAATGTGGAATGAGATACGAGCTGAGACCCTAATGTTTCAAAAGACTTTCCTGTTTTCTAAAACTCCCGAGATTTGTAAAATACTTTACCAATCGTTTACCTATGTTATTTCCGCCTTTCGAGGCTTTGGTTTACTTGTTCAAATGGAACCTCTCGGGAAGTCTTTCGCCGTGTTTGATTTGCTTGATTTGTTTCAACGTTTTGTCATATCATATTTGAGGTGATCCAGGATGGGTAAATGGTTGACGATACGAGTCATGTCTGGAAAAGGAGTTTTTATCGGAGTCTATATATCGAGGTTTTGGAACTCGATCGTGTGGTTTCCGTTGGAATGTCAGTGGATTGTGACGAGCCGAATTGGTATACAGGAGTATGGTTGTGGTCAATCATTTGCATGATTCCATTTTTATTTAAACGTATGTATTCGAAAAGAATTCTTATCGAGAACTTCGCACCAGCGATCCGATTTAATTGTAAAAATTGATTTCGCGGTCTTACGAAAATTTATGTTTTGAGTTTTCAAACTCTTGAAAGAATTTTCGAAAATTTGTCTTTTGACAAGAATATATGATTTCAAACTGGTTTTGAAAATGTGATTGATGTACATATGCATTTAGTGCATCGGGCATATCATATCGATGGTACAAGGAAAAGAGATTCGAAGTTTAGTATGGTAGATTGGCTATCCATGGGTGATCAATGGATTGATCAGTCAAGAGAATTATACTGCTTTTTGTAGAATCGGTACAGATGTAATTTTTGGTACTTTGGACTTTGTAAAACCGGGACATAGGTGCTATGTGATTCCATTGGTGCGGTAGTAGCGCAATCTTACCATAGTGATCTTTGAATG
Organism: Orobanche coerulescens; assembly: GCA_033398695.1. Lineage (NCBI taxonomy): Eukaryota > Viridiplantae > Streptophyta > Magnoliopsida > Lamiales > Orobanchaceae > Orobanche > Orobanche coerulescens. The sequence goes on along the minus strand of CM065803.1, from coordinate 198,693,115 downwards.
ATTTCTTTGTAAGTGTAAATTTGGGGATGGTGACCCCATGCTGGTTGTTTTGGATATTGAGTGGTCGTTCCCACTCCTTGTATGAATTGGTATGTTCGTCGATTTGCGATTCGTTGTTCGTATGCCAAGGGAAATGTTCGCCAGTTGGGTATGCTTATTGAGATCTACTGTGCGTGATTGATTTGTCGTTTTGAGAATGTTATTCTTTCGTATATCTGTTTCTGTGGTTATGTGTTGATCGTGTTGGAGTTTATCGTGTGAAGGTATTCTCGATTTTCGTTGATCATTCGTTGGTAATATTGGAGTTTATCACGTTGATGATATTCTCGATTGTGTTTTGACCTCTGGTTGGTCATATTGGAATTTATCATGTCGATGATAAATTCGGTTGATTGTTGATCATTGTTGGTGATCATCTGAGCGTCCGGATTTTGTGTTGATGTTTCGGGATTCGTGTCGTTGTTTTGGGCAGTTGTTTTGTAGATGTATTGTGTATTATTCGTCTTATCGGAATTGGGACTTGATTATGTAATCGTGAGACAGATTTGATTCGGGCAGATTGTTTCATCCGAAGATGATATATTTTGTTGAGACTCAGGGAATTGTGATCGTAAGCGTATTGAGACTGTACAGTGAGACCGATTGCTAGTATTTCAGGAGATCGTCGACCTGCGTATCTGTAAGTATGCTCTTTTGGTTATTCGGTGATGGCGATAATTGATCGTTGTCGTGATGGTTTTGGGGATATTTTGGGTTGGAAGGTATGTTTGTTTGTTTTATGACGGATTGCAAGTTTCGAGGACGAAACTTATCTTAAGTGGTGTAGAATGTAATATCCGGAATTTCTACTACTGTTGTTTGATATTATTTTATCCGAGTTATATTGTACAGCGTGGAATCTGTACAGTAGGAATAAAATAAATAAAGGACTGAGATGTCAGTATCGGTATAATTGTCGTATCTGGTCGATTACATTTGAGGATATCGTGTATCGGGTTATCGTACTTTCGATATAGAGTATATCGTATAAGAATGTTATTGGATTCGGTATATGTATTCGGTAAGTGTATATGTGTTTTCGGTATGTCGAGACAAAGTACTTGATTGAAAATGGCTAAGTGTAACATTATTAGTGCACGCTAATAATCATGAGTAGCGCACGCTATCGTGCAGGATTAGCGCACGCTACGGATATAAGATAATGCACGCTAATACAATCCGATCGGAAGGAATCTACGCGTGGACCAGGCCACTTTCGGCGCACGTTCTGATAAGTCAACGGATGTTGTAATGTAGTGTTAGCGCACGCTAATGCATGTTGATTAGCGCACGCTAACTATATATCGGTCAAAAGGGAATCTTGGCTTTATTGGTTGATTTCGGTGTGTGGGGTCACGAGCATCTTCGTGGTAGGTGTAGACTGTAGCAAGTCAACTGGTATTAGCGCACGCTAAGGTAAATGACTTGCGTACGCTAGGCAGGATGTTTTACGTACGTTAATGCATGGGCATTACGTACGTAAGCTAGTTTACGAAGCAAGGCAGTAGCCTCTGGGCTTCGATAGCGCACGCTAACAAAGTCAGTTAGCGCACGCTAAGGCGGTAGCGCACGCTAAACATGAGATGTTAGCGCACGCTAATAATGAATATTATAAAAGGGGACAGAAGGGTGCTGAGAAGCATTTCATCATTCTTTCTTCTTTCAGCCGAGAGAGAGAGAGAGAGTTGGGATATATTTGAGGTTCCAAACACTGGATTAAGGTGGAGTTAATCATCCATAACAACATTTGAAGCTTGAAATCATTGGTGATTCTTAGAAATGGATTCAACCTTGGAAATCAATCCATTCCTTCAAAAAGGTAATTACTCTTCACTTTGAGATTTCGTTTTGGATTGTATATGATGTTCTTGAGCTGATGATTATCATATAAACAAGTTGATAAGTATGAGTTGGATTACCGGATCATGATAATGTTATTGTTGATATGAATTGGATGGTTTCGAATGCGTTATTTATCTTCAAAGAGATATGTTGGCTAATGTCTTCCTTCAATTCGGATATGTGATGTTGTTGTTGGTTCCTTCATATGATGGTGAGCATGGCATGATTATGAGTTCTTGGTGTTTAAGTTGTTGATGTTAAGGAAGATGAAATATGAATATATGACTTGAATTAGGAGTCGGATGATTACCTGTATGGTAAAGGATATTGGATTTTGTTGTTTAATAGCTATGAACATGGTTCAGAATCACTTAGAGTTTTGATAATCGCCATATGTTGATCGGTATCCGAAATGCATGTAACTGCACATTATTAGCGCACGCTAAGCCTACTGGCTAGCGCACGCTATCGGGAACAACTTAGCGCACGCTACGGTAAAAGATTAACGTGCGCTAAGTCAACAGGCAGGGTAATATATTCTGTTTCGGTTATGAATTCGTGATCGTTTAAGTTGGTTTGATCAGACTTGTGGTTAACTGAGATATTGTTGAGCCGTTGGGTTTGTGAATTGGTTTTAGAAGTTGTTGATTATTATCGTATTGTTGTTTAATCGATTTTTGTTATAGGTCAAGTTTATTGATCGGTGTTTATAACCGTATGCTGCGGTCGTGTTCGAGGATGTTCGTGAATTGCTTTGGTCGGGACCGAGGAACTTGTAGATGATGACAATGGAATTGGTAACGACTTCATCATCATCGTATCGGTATCGAGGCAAGTTATTACTTGCTCAGTTATAATATTTAATGAATGGTTTCAGTTTCATTTCGTTTATAATGCATATAGCGATGATTATTATTGTGAACTCTGGATATTCGGATCGCATATCGTTCTTTCGATTCTGGGAGGTAAATCATAATGTATATGCTTTATCTCAGTTATTGGTATGTTCGAGTATCGAGGTTACATTATGGTAAAGACGAGGATATGAGTATCTATAGTTCGTTGTATGTTTGGATTGCCGAGCATTGAGGATAATCGTCGGTGATGATTGGACATCGAGGTTGCTCCCGAAGGACTCGGGGCAAGTATTCCATATTGATTATGGTTTAATGTTATTTATTTTTGGTCTCGCACATTTTCTTTCATGTTGTCGAACATGAGGTCGTCTTAGTTGATTTGTCATATTGTCGTTCATGTTGCGTTGTTCATGTTGATGAACATTTTGATTTGCATATGTGTGTGCATAATTGTGTTGTTTGTGTTGTGTTGATCCGATGGGATCGTGTGATCTATGCTGAGGGTGCTGGATGAGATGTCCACCTCGTGTTGGTCCGACAGGATCATCTTGGGATCTATGCTGAGGGCGCTGGATCATTGGACGGGTTTTTCCACCTCGTGTTGGTCCGACGGGATCATCTTGGGATCTATGCTGAGGGCGCTGGATCGTTGGATTACCCAGTATTGTGTTATTGTTGTGCATATGTATATTGTTGGTTATCCACCTCGTGTTGATCTTGTAGGATCATCTTGGGATCTATGCTGAGGGCGCTGGATCATGGGATTTCCATTGAGTATACATAGTTGTTATTGTTTTTGAGCATATTGACGCTGACATATGAGTATGCATTTGTAGGTCTTATGTTAGGACCTTGTCCGCATTGCATTGTTCTGATATCGGATTAGACTGATATGATTATCGTGGCACATCATATCTCGAGGTATGTTCCATATTTTCTTTGGTCTTGTCTTTGGTGGACAATCGGTTATCGTCTTGGGATTTGATGATTTTATTCGATGGATCGTATTGGTCAGAAATGGTAGATTTCCGTATCGTGAGTTGGTTATGATAGTTTGAGGATCTTGAGTATTGTTTGAGGTACAATACAAATATTATGTTCGAGTTTAATGGTTATTCTGATGAGAATTACTTGAGTAAGTAAAGTCATGGCGGTAAGATTACATTGGTCGTATTCTTATTCTCATTGGTATGTATTCTTAATGTGATGTGACGGTTATCATTGTTGGATATTATGGTGACCCGTCGTGGATTTCTTTTAGGTTCTTGGAGTATCGAGCTTGTAGCGGTCGTGAAGAGATGAGCTTCCGGAGGATCTTGGCTAGGACATGTTGTGTGCATTGAGTTTTTATTGGTTCTCGTATTCCATTTGCTAGAGTATCTTTACGGTTGGTCTTTTTCCATTGCGTGAGTATTTTGAAATGACCTTTTGGTATCAGTAGCGAGGTTGCTTTGGAAATCGTTTTCTAAACTTTTGAGTGTCGGCCGTTTGGCCTTGCGATTTCAAATGAGTTTTTACGACGGTTTTTGATAAATGGATTTTATGTCTTTATGCATTTTTAAAGATAGTACCGTCGTTGGCCTCTTGGGCATTTGTAAATGATTGTGAAAATTTCCTTTAGCCTTGTGGGTTCCATCTCTGGGCCCACGGCACTGTAATATTTCCGTTTAAATCTGGGGGTGTTACAGTATGATGAGCATTTTCTCTGACATGGTTGAGCGGTTTTTGGAAATTTTTATGGATGATTTTTCTGTATTCGGGTCTAGCTTTGATGAATGTTTACACCACTTAACCCAAGTGTTGGTTGGTGTAAGGAGAAGAATCTTGTCCTAAACTGGGAAAAATGTCATTTTATGGTTTAAAAAGGAATTGTCTTAGGACATGTGATTTCTGAAAAAGGAATTGAGGTGGAAAAATCTAAAGTTGATTTAATATCCAGTCTTCCACCCCCACGAACGATTAAAGAAATTCGGTTATTCTTAGGCCATGCTGGTTTTTACCGTCGAGATTTTAGCAAAATCTCAAGGCCATTATGTAATTTACTTTCAAAAGACACACCTTTCGTATTTGATGATCATTGTCTAAAAGCTTTTAAGACACTCAAATCTATGTTGAGCTCTGCACCTATCATCAAATCTCCAAACTCGAATCTTCCTTTTGAAATAATGTGTGATGCATCCGACTATGCCGTCGGTGTAGTATTGGGTCAAAGAGAAAATAAATTGCCAACTGTAATATATTATGCAAGTAGAACTCTAAATGATGCCCAATTAAATTATTCTACAACTGAAAAAGAATTGCTTGCAGTCGTTTTTGCCTTAGACAAATTTCGACCTTACTTGATTGGTTCTGTAATATCCGCAATTTCGAATTTCGGTAATTTTCTTTTTTCGGAGGAAGTTCGTTTTGACGACTCGCTCATGACCTTTCGTCATTTCGAGAATGATTAATTCCGCACTTTTTGTCATCCGAGTTCGTTTCGGTGTCGTTTTATTGAGTTCCGTGTCCTTAATCGACTTTTTCACGTGGGAGTTCGACTTTGTAAAGTCACCATTAATTTTTGGTAACTCCAAAAATTCTGAATCTTTGCATTATTATAGAGCATCGAGTTAGCTTTCCAATGGTTCGAACGGTGAGTCAATCGGAGTCCGGACGAGAGAGTTATGGTCGTTTTAGCTCACCCGCTCGTTATTGGCGATCATGCCGGCCGAACTCGGCCGTGTCGTCCGACACGGCCCGTGCCGTGCTCGTCCGGATAAGCCGGAAGTTTCGTCTCGGGGCCCGACCGTGTCGTCCGACACGGCCCGTGCGAACTCTTCTTCCGGATTGGCACGAGACGATCGCCGACACGCCCGACCGTGTTCCGTGACACGGTCGAGTCGTGCCGAGTCGGCCGTCGGACGGGTCACCGTCGGAAGGCCCCTCCGCGCCGCGACCGTGTCTAGCAGACACGGTCGAGTCCTCGCCGACCAATCGCGCCACGACCGTGTCGAGCGGACACGGTCGAGTCTGTCGAGCTATTTAAAGCCCAATGATCGTTTTTCGCCATTTTTCTCCTTCTTCCACTTCTCTTCAAGGTAGGCGAGTTCCAAGATTGTAGCCATGTTGTTTAACAACATATACATGAAGTTTGGAGGTTCATATCATCAATCATCCGTCCTATAACATCCTTTGATCGAAGCGAATCAGTCGATTTCTAGAAATCTAGTTTTGGGGAATTTGGCGGTTTTTATTGTTTTCGTCCGATTAATCCGATTTAACTTAGGATATTGATGGATTGATGAATATTTAGATGTATTATATCATTTCCTTTATTATTCCATGGTTGGATCGTATAGATTCGTTGTTTGAGTCGAGTTCTTTACCGACGCCTTGAAGGTGTCCATTAAAATGTCTTAGAGGGTTTTGGCGTTCTACGATTATTCCTCATCGTATGATCGATGATTTATTGATTATATTGTTGTTAGGGTCGAGTTTCTTGTGAAGAAACCGTGTTGAACCCTTCCGTTCGTTGTCGTCTTCCTTTTCGTTAGCATCGGGCGTTTCGAAGCTTTCCGGTTGAGCCGTGTTCGTCGGAATACTTGCGTGCGATTTGAGGCAAGTACCTTGCCCATACTTTTCTCGTTTATGTATATGATGATCGGTGGTCGTCTTGATGTGTTTGTTTGGTTATTTGAAATGAAGTTTCAAAAGGATTTGGTTTAGCCTCGTTAAAGGCTTTCTTTCAAAAGCAGTGTGTTTTGTGAACGGTGTTTTGAGAATTGATTATGATTTGATTATTTTGAGCGTTGAAGGATTTGATGATGATACTCCTCTTGTTTAAAGTTATGGAATCGTGTATTCCGTATTTAAGCTTGTTATTGTATTTTTGAAGAGTTTGGTAATGGTGTCGAGTTAATGGCCATCTCTAGTGAGTATTCTTAATGAACTTACATTCTTAGCATGTTAGTATTGCATGAGTAACGTGTGTGTGTGTATGCTCACTACGGGTTAGATCCGACGGGGTCTCGGTAGGGCTCCACGAAGGCCGTGGACCGCGAGCTTGCTTTTAACCACTGTGGGTTAGATCCAGACGGGGTCTCGGCGAGGATCCACGAAGGCCGGGTCCGCGGTTAATTGTGGTGCATTTTTACAAATGTGATTCGATATTGGCATTTCGGAAATGAGTGCTTTTGAGCGGTTTTCATTTGCATGCATTGACTAAATGTGTAAGAGGTAAGTTGTTCGTTTGGCTTACTTGGCTAGGATGGCAATCGAGTATTTTGTTGTTTGTTTTAAATCCTTTATTTGTGGATTTTGATGTGGGATACGAACCTCGTGGTCGTTCTTGTGTCTTGTGAGTTGATGAGATTTGGGGCTAAAATCCCAATGGTTTTGTAAAAGTCGTTTACGGATTTGGGGCTAAAATCCCAACGGTTGGTTAATGTCATTTTCGGATAGTAAACTTTTGGGCGGTGACCCCTTTGTCTTTGGATTTTGAAAAGTAGGATTTGATAATCCTAAATTGTTTTCTATTAAAACTCTCGATGGCATTCTAAACCGTTTTATAAATTATTCCCATTGATTTATGATATTTCGTTTTGAGATGTTTTCTCAAACCCTTGCCTCGGGAAGTACTTTTCGTTTCGTTTGGATCTTTGAGGATCCTCGGTTATTGTTATTCGTGGAATGTGAATTGTATGGCTCGTATTTGCACTTTGTATTTGCACTAGCAAAACAGTGGAGTTTTGCTAACCCCCGAGTAATCGGGGGGTGGATGTCTGTTTTGCATTCGGGTTTTGGAGCATAACACAGGTCGGCACGAAGGATGATGAAAGATGATCGATACTAATCGCATGAGGAACCGTACATCGTGTGTTGGTTCGGTTGTACTTTATTTTCCGCTTTGTATTGTTCCCGTTGTACGGGTGTAGTTGTATTTTGTCCCCTGCGTGGGCATGAGTTGTATTTGAGTTGTATGTATTTGTGGAAAGACCAAATCGGTCTACTGAGTCATTGTAGCCTCGAAGGCATTGTTGAGATGTTAAATGTCGTTACCAGCCTGGTAGATCCTTGAGGAAAGGGTCTACGGCGTGTAATATCCCTGAGTGGATTGGGGGTGTTACATAAATGGTATCGGAGCTTAGGTTGAGGAAAACCTAGGCTATCGGGTCAAGTCGTGTTGTTTGAGTCTTGTTTCGTCGGATTTTATCTGACTGAGTCGTGTCGCGACGCGTCGTTTGAGTTTGTTGGTCGTGATTAGTATCGTGGGGCGATCATCATCTTCGTGCGACCTGTGGAAGTAAGTCTCCCTTCCTTGTGTTGTGCCTCGTGTGACACGAGCTATTTTTATGATTATTTGTTAAGTGGTGGAATTTTATGTGAATTTTGATTTCACGATATGTATTTAGTCGACTCTCGTATTTGATTTATACGAGGAGTGTAAATCGTTTGTGATGTCTTTTTATTGCTGTTTTTCTCCGTTGTTGATGATTTTCGAATCGATTTGCACGTTTTACAAGTCTCTTGTGGAAGCTTTGTGCTTATACGCGTTCGACTTGTTCACTAGCCAGTGCGGGAGGGTATTTTATCAGTGGTTTTGTTCTGAATGTGGTATTTTATCGTTTATTTTCGTTTAAAGACATGTATTGTCTTGATTTTAAACGTTTTGATGCGTGTGCTAGGAGTTGTTTTAGTGAACGTCGGTATGTGTGAGTTTTGGGCATTCTGGCCTATTGGATTTTTGAAAACCTCGAGTATCTTAGAAAAATAAACTTCGAGACATACTTTTCAAATGACTTATTTTCTTGTGGTACATCCTAGGTGCCACAATGTATTTCAAAAAATTTCTACCTCGAGGACCAAAATATTTTGAGATATTTTCAACACTTTTATTTAGACCCGAGGGTCGAATATTTTGAAAGTTTTCACTAAGAGAAAATGTCCTCATTTTTATCAAATGCGAAATGGTTCTCCAATGTCTCGATAACGATGTTTCACGTTTGTATTTTTTGAAAGGTGATACTCAAGATCAATCGGTATTCTTCAAATTATTTTCAAAATGAGGTTTTCGTTTTTAAAAACTATCCATTCCCGTTTGAGGGCTGGGTATATATGTATGATGTTCGCGTAGTCATTTTGATGTTTGCTCCAGTATGACCGAATTGGCGGTGTGAGTGTTGAGTCGTTTTCCACACATTTGTTGTGTTAGCCCCTGTGAGAGGCGGGATGTTGGTGTTGAATATTATCGCCTCGTAGTGATTCCGGCGTTGTCGCACATGTGCGAGCTGTTAGAGCTTGGTTTGGTATGACCGTGTGCATCGGTGATGGTTCCGTTATGTGTCCGCTGTTTAATGTCTTGTTACCTTGCTCCCGTTTTTTGTGAATTTCGTGGACGAGGTCGGAGGTAATGCCCGTACTATTTTGACTTATGTATTTTCTCTTTCTCCAGTCTATCGATTCGCTCATGTTCGTTGGCACTTTACGAACTTGATCTGTAATTCGGTTTCATCGTCCGAACGAGCTACGACCTTGTTGTGGGTCGATCTGGTTATCGATGTTACTTTTTCGAGTTCGGTTCGATTCTTGTGAACCTTGTTCGGAAGTAACATCATTTGGTTCTACTAGTTCTTTTATTCGAAGTGGATCGGATTTGGAACTCTTATGTTTTCGACTCTGTCGACTCATTTATGTTTGTTGACATTTCTGAGATTTTCCGCCCCTTGTTTTTGTTTATCGAGAGTGTGGTATCGTTTGAATAACTCGTTCGTCGTTGTGACTTTTCAATTGCTATTCCCTTTCTGTGGTTCTTATGTGAATGCACATCTGTTGTTTTCACCGGATCATATATTGTCTCGAGTCGAGATGTGAACCTTGGAGTTGTTGTTTGAATTTTATTATCCTTCGTGTTTCGGACATGATTGTTCGATTTTTGTTGTCTCGATCGTTTGTTTGTTCGGTTTTGTTCTCGTTTCGTGATTATTGAGCATTCGGACTCCTTCGTAATTCCCTTGATTCGGAAATTAGTTTCGTTTTCGATCTTCCATCCCTTAGGCGGTGGGATTAGTGTTTGTTCGGTTGGCTCGCGTTTTGATTGATGCACCGTTGGGTTGGTCAATCATATTGATTTTCGTTCGTTGTGTTTTGTGATTGTCGGATAATTGACTTGGCTATATTATCCGTTTGATGACGCTTGTCATTTGTTGGTTTTATTATATCCCTAACAGCGACGTTGTGTTGGTCACCGTGGAGCGTGTTTTCACGCCGTATGTTCCGTTGCGTTGTATGTAACGTTTCGCCGTTTGGCATTAATTACGCGTTTCTTGCGTATCTCATTGAGTTTTCCTGGCGGAATATTGCTTCTCCCTACTTGTTTTAAGTTTCGGGACGAAACTTCTTTTAAGGAGGGTAGAATGTAATATCCGCAATTTCGAATTTCGGTAATTTTCTTTTTTCGGAGGAAGTTCGTTTTGACGACTTGCTCATGACCTTTCGTCATTTCGAGAATGATTAATTCCGCACTTTTTGTCATCCGAGTTCGTTTCGGTGTCGTTTTATTGAGTTCCGTGTCCTTAATCGACTTTTTCACGTGGGAGTTCGACTTTGTAAAGTCACCATTAATTTTTTGGTAACTCCAAAAATTCTGAATCTTTGCAATATTATAGAGCATCTAGTTAGCTTTCCAATGGTTCGAGCGGTGAGTCAATCGAGTCCGGACGAGAGAGTTATGGTCGTTTTAGCTCACCCGCTCGTTATTGGCGATCCGCCGGCGAACTTCGGCCGTGTCGTCCGACACGGCCCGTGCGTCTTTCGTCCGGATAAGCCGGAAGTTTACGTCTCGAGGGCCCGGCCGTGTCGTCCGACACGGCCGTGCCGAACTCTTCCGGATTGGCACGAGACGCAGCTGACACGCCCGGCCGTGTTCGGGACACGGTCGAGTAAATCTTGTCATCGGACGAGTCAGCTGTCGGAAGGCCCCTCGCGCCGCGACCGTGTCTAGCGAGGACACGGTCGAGTCCCTTCCGACCAGCTGCGCGCCACGGCCGTGTCGGCGGACACGGTCGAGTCTGTCGAGCTATTTAAAGCCCAGTGATCGTTTTTCGCCATTTTTCTCCTTCTTCCACTTCTCTTGGCCATTTGGCGAGTTCCAAGATTGTAGCCATGTTGTTTAACAACATATACATGAAGTTTGGAGGTTCATATCATCAATCATCCGTCTATAACATCCTTTGATCGAGCGAATCGAATTGATTTCCTAGAAATCTAGTTTTGGGAATTTGGGGGTTTTTATTGTTTTCGTCCGATTAATCCGATTTAACTTAGGATTTTGATGGATTGATGATTATTTAGATGTATTATATCATTTCCTTTATTATTCCATGGTTGGATCGTATCGATTCGTTGTTTGAGTCGAGTTCTTGACCGACGCCTTGAAGGTGTCCGGTAAAATGTCTTAGAGGGGTTTTCGGGCGTTCTACGATTATTCCTCATCGTATGATCGATGATTTATTGATTATATTGTTGTTAGGGTCGAGTTTCTTGTGAAGAAACCGTGTTGAACCCTTCCGCTCGTTGTCGTCTTCCTTTTCGTTAGCATCGGGCGTTTGAAGCTTTCGGTTGAGCCGTGTTCGTCGGAATACTTGCGTGCGATTTGAGGCAAGTACCTTGCCCATACTTTTCTCGTTTATGTATATGATGATCGGTGGTCGTCTTGATGTGTTTGTTTGGTTATTTGAAATGAAGTTTCAAAAGGATTTGATTTAGCCTCGTTAAAGGCTTTCTTGCAAAACGAGTGTGTTGTGTGCACGGTGTTTTGAGAATTGATTAGGATGTGATTATTTTGCACGTTGCAGGAGTTGCTGATGAGACTCCTCTTGTTTAAAGTTATGGAATCGTGTATTCCGTATTTAAGCTTGTTATTGTATTTTTGAAGAGTTTGGTAATGGTGTCGAGTTAATGGCCATCTCTAGTGAGTATTCTTAATGAACTTACATTCTTAGCATGTTAGTATTGCATGAGTAACGTGTGTGTGTGTATGCTCACTACGGGTTAGATCCGACGGGGTCTCGGTAGGGCTCCACGAAGGCGTGGACCGCGAGCTTGCTTTTAACCATTGTGGGTTAGATCAGACGGGGTCTCGCGGGATCCACGAAGGCGTGGGTCCGCGGTTAATTGTGGTGCATTTTTACAAATGTGATTCGATATTGGCATTTCCGGAAATGAGTGCTTTTGAACGGTTTTCATTTGCATGCATTGACTAAATGTGTAAGAGGTAAGTTGTTCGTTTGGCTTACTTGGCTAGGATGGCCTTTGGAGTATTTTGTTGTTTGTTTTAAATCCTTTATTTGTGGATTTTGATGTGGGATACGAACCTCGTGGTCGTTCTTGTGTACTGTGAGTTGATGAGATTTGGGGCTAAAATCCCAATGGTTTTGTAAAAGTCGTTTTACGGATTTGGGGCTAAAATCCCAACGGTTGGTTAATGTCATTTTTCAGATAGTAAACTTTTGGGGCGGTGACCCCTTTGTCTTTTGGATTTTGAAAAGTAGGATTTGATAATCCTAAATTGTTTTCTATTAAAACTCTCGATGGCATTCTAAAGCATTTTATAAATTATTCCCATTGATTTATGATATTTCGTTTTTGAGATGTTTTCTCAAACCCTTGCCTCGGGAAGTACTTTTCGTTTCGTTTGGATCTTTGAGGATCCTCGGTTATTGTTATTCGTGGAATGTGAATTGTATGGCTCGTATTTGCACTTTGTATTTGCACTAGCAAAACAGTGGAGTTTTGCTAACCCCCGAGTAATCGGGGGGTGGATGTCTGTTTGCATTCGGGTTTTGGAGCATAACACGGGAGTCGGCCACGAAGGATGATGAAAGATGATCGATACTAATCGCATGAGGAACCGTACATCGTGTGTTGGTTCGGTTGTACTTTATTTTCATTCTTTGTATTGTTCCGTTATGCAGGTGTAGTTGTATTTTGTCCCCTGCGTGGGCATGAGTTGTATTTGAGTTGTATGTATTTGTGGAAAGACCAAATCGGTCTACTGAGTCATTGTAGCCTCGAAGGCATTGTTGAGATGTTAAATGTCGTTACCAGCCTGGTAGATCCTTGAGGAAAGGGTCTACGGCGTGTAATATCCCTGAGTGGATTGGGGGTGTTACAGGTTCAAAAGTCATAATTTACTCCGATCATGCTGCATTAAAATATCTTCTTTCTAAGAAAGATGCTAAACCTCGCTTGATCCGTTGGATTCTATTGTTACAAGAGTTTGACTTAGAAATTCGAGATAAAAAAGGTCCTGAAAATGTTGTTGCTGATCATTTGTCTAGGCTAATCGTGAATATTACTGATAAAGAACCTCCCATTAATAAAACTTTCCCTGATGAACAACTCATGCCTGTTTCTCAAATACCTTGGTATGCCGACATTGTCAATTACCTTGTTACTGGTAACATGCCATCTCATTGGAATAACCAAGATAAAACAAATTTTTTAAACGAAGTAAAAAAAATCTTTTGGGATGATCCATATTTGTTCAAATATTGTCCTGATCAAATCATTAGGAGATGTGTGCCAGAACATGAACAACAAAATATCATTTCCTTTTGTCATGATCATGCCTGTGGAGGTCATTTTAGTTCAAAGAAAACAACTGCTAAAATTCTGTAATGTGGTTTTTATTGGCCAACACTTTTCAAAGATACACATTCATATTGCAGCACATGTGATAGATGTCAAAGATTAGGTCGAATTTCTAAACGAAATATGATGCCTTTAAACCCGATTTTAATTATTGAAATATTTGATGTTTGAGGCATAGATTTTATGGGACCTTTTCCAATTTCTTTTGGCAATCTTTACATCCTTGTGGCCGTCGATTATGTTTCAAAATGGGTAGAAGCAATTGCTTGCAAAATAAATGACCACAAAGTCGTGGTAAAATTTTTGAAAGAAAATATTTTTTCCAGATTTGGAACACCACGAGCAATTATAAGTGATGGAGGAAAACATTTTTGTAACCAATTTTTGAATCATTTATTTAAAAAATATGGTGTTACACATAAAGTTGCTATTCCTTATCACCCTCAAACAAGTGGACAAGTTGAAATTTCAAACAGAGAAATCAAACATATTCTTGAAAAAACTGTTAATCCTACAAGGAAAGATTGGTCTTTGCGATTGAATGATGCATTGTGGGCTTACCGTACTGATTTTAAAACTCCCATCGGAATGTCTCCATTTAGGCTTGTCTTTGGAAAACCATGTTATTTGCCTGTTGAATTGGAACATAGAGCATATTGGGCCATAAAACGATTAAATTTTTCATTAGACATGACTGGAATTCATACTTCAACTAAATGAATTGGAAGAAATCAGAAATGATGCTTACGATTGTGCAAGGAAATATAAGGACAAAATGAAATTTTTTCATGATAAACACATTTTGAGAAAAACTTTTTTTCCTGGTAAAAAAGTCCTTCTTTTTAACTCTCGTTTGTTATTATTTCCAGGCAAGTTGCATTCACGATGGTCTGGTCCATTTATTATTCATACGGTCTATCCTCACGGAGCTGTAGAAATTGAAAATCCAAAAATGGTAATATTTTTAAAGTGAATGGTCAACGGTTAAAACCATATTTGGAATTAAAATCTTTTGAGGTAGAAGAGGTTCTTCTTAAAGACCCCGATATTGTGAATTAATACTCCATTATGTTTGCCCGGTCAAGTGGCGGATAACGGTACTCCGTGGCTAGTAAAGTCGGATTTTTCAGTTTCCCACAACAACTGATTTTGTAGATATTTTTTATTTTTAATTATGGAACAAATTTTGAAAACAATTGAAAAAAGATTTCCCTTTCTTAGTAAAAAAGTCATTTTGAAACTTTACCAAGCCAGACTTGAAAGGATGATGTTGCTTATGAATAACAGCATACCTTTTGATATTCGATTCATTATTGAAGCCAAAGTGAGAATAGCGGGTGAATTCACGGAAACACCAACTAGATATTTACCAGGGTTTGGAAAAAGTTCATATGCCAAGAAACGACGAGCAAAGAAAATCGCCGTTTGCTACAAATGTGCTAGGTGGAACTATAATTCAAGATGTCGATCTTTAGGAATTCCTTCCACAAACAAAGAAGATAAAATTCAGTTCATTAAGGATGGTCTGAATAAGGAGAATTTAGATGATATCAAAATTTCTCTTGACACGCATCCTAGTGGACTCGTACATTATGGGATTAGATATTTGTAGAATAAATTCAAACCAGAATATGAACAACGTCTTGGGAATCTGACGTTAAAAGACCCTATTTGCCAATTTGTAAGAAAATTGGATGGGAAGCTTCTCCCCGACTCATAGAAGGCGTTTAAGCCGTTTCTGAATGTAAAATCAGAGGAAGATGTGAGCCACAATCACAACTACTATACATACACGTGAGTATCTTTACTTTTTGTCGTTTTTTTTAGATTTTCTGAATAAAAAATGTGATACGCAATAAATGCATTCATTATTCTATTGAGTAGTTGAATTGCAATTAACGCGGTCACATATTTGAGAAATCTTTTTATTTTATTTTGGATCTATAAATAAATATTGCAGTTGTTTCTTTTCTGCATCCCTCAAACTTGTATTCTTTTCATTTTCTCTCTAAGTAATTTTCTATTCAAAAAATGGAATCATCATCTTCCACAAAAAAATTTAACTCCATCTGCATTTTTGGTGGAGCTAGTCATGGGAAAGAGGCTTGCTTTACTGAAACAGCCCACAACTTGGGTCGTACCTTAGGAGAAAAATGCATTCATGTAGTTTACGGAGGAGGAAGTCTAGGATTAATGGGACGTGCCGCTGCTTCTGCTTATATGGAAGGAGTAAAAGTGTTGGGAATCATTCCAAAACCTCTGGCTGAAAGTAAAATCACCGGAGCAACCATTGGAGATGAGTTCAGAACTGTAAATATGCAAGACCGCATAACTCACATGATAAATAATGCTGATGCCTTTATCACCCTTCCCGGTGGTTTTGGCACTCTTGAGGAACTTTTTCATGTGGTTGCAGGCCCGACTAAATGTTCATACGAAACCAATAGGTCTGCTAAATTTCAATGGTTTCTTCGATGGTTTACTATCTTTCATCAACTACTCTTCTGAAAAAGGTTTTATTTCTGAGCGTGCTAAACGAATCATAGTTGTTGCAACAACACCAGAAGAGCTGATCAAAAAATTTATTGCATTTGTTCCTGAACCAGACCCAACTCTAGCTAATATTGTTTGGATGGAAGATTTCACTATGCGGAAACGCAAAATTGATACATTCCTTTCCCTCTGATATCCCACTTCATTCCTCTTGTTGTTTTTACTTTTTAGCGGGTGTAAAAATCGTGAAAATAATGGCAGCTTAAGGAGTTTTCTTTTCGATCTCTTGACGCGCATCTATCCACGATTTATGTATTGTTATTTCTATTACTGTACTTTTTCTTGTTTGTTTTTAATAAAAGCATTGATGGCAGCGTAAGGCGACTCTTCGGACTCTCTTGAAGCGCATCTAGGTTGTTTGTGTTATACTTCCGGGTATATATTTTCTTTTGTTGTTTTGCCACACTTATTTCTTGCAGGTCCAAAAAAAGGCTTGAGCGAAGCGTCATCTTTCATAAACAGGGAAGCCTTATTTAAACCCTTACTCCATTGTTCTTTTTACACAATAAGAATATTGTTTATCATTAAGTGTGGGGGAAGGTGTATATCTATCTCTCTCTCTCTCTCTCTCTCTCTCTATATATATATATATATATATATATATATATATATATATATAAGAGGTTGAAAATCACGACACCATTTTCTTGATAAAAAGTTAGTGAAAAAATCATTTTTGGGATTTTTCACTGGTTTTGATAATGTATTTGGATGAAGGTGTATGGGATTCAGTACACAACACCCTTTTTGTGATTTTTGAGCCTTAGAGCAATCCTTATATATACGCTCTATATTTTTTGTTGTGTGGTCAAACATATTGTGTTCATTCTAAAACTTGCTCATTTATACATTTCGAGACTACATTCATAAACTCTTGCATTAAGATGATAAAGGCAATTAGGATTAACCCCTTGTTGGCTTATATTTTCCCACCCATTACATTTTATCCTTAGAAGCCCCATTGAGCCTGAGCCTATTTCTTTGATCAAGCACATTACTTTAGCCATTATCCATTCTTGTTGATGACTCATCCATTTGCACCCTCTAGTCAAAGATTTAATTGTGAACTAGATGTGTGACAAATAGGGGCCGATGTTCATAAGAGTATTGCGGAGATTAAGAGCTTTTGTTGAAAGTGAAAGGGTGTGAAGTACATTGGAGTGTTGAACCGAAAAAAAATATAAATAAAGGCAAAAAAAAAACGGCCTGATAAAGAAAAAAAGAAAAAAGCGGGAGGTCAAGTGCGAAAATCATCACTATATATACATAAAATAGCGATTAAACTATCCCTTGAGTGATACATAAATCCTTCCAGAAGATCCATTGCATACTTTTTCTTACACAAGAGTATGACCTTACCAGATGAATATTGAATTACCATGTACAAAATAACTTGGGGATGATGGTTTGAGAGTTTTCATTACAGAAGGAGGGGTGTTGGTTGTTATTTGTAGGATTTCTTATGCATCTAAATTCACAATTGATCTTGGCTAGCAAACCTCATAATTTTCCCTTTATCCTACCCATACCCAAAGCCACGTTACAACCAAAAGAAAGACCTTTTGATTTATGCATGAGTTTATTTTTAAGTAGTGGAGATTTGATTTTTGATCAAGCATATGGTAATGACACATTATGCTTTGATATGAGTGAACTCTTCTCGAATATCCCGTATATACACTTGAGTGAAGAGTGATATCCACCGTGAGGGTATTGAATCTTTTTGTATTCGATTCTCAATGAAATTGTTAGAATTTGGTGCGACATCCTATTTTTCGCTGATCTCACTTGGGTCATGATCACTTGTTCTCTCTTGATATTGGTTTTGTCATGATTTTTTTCAGCATGTGAGTATTATAACTCGGGAATAAGATTTGCCCGAGGACGTGCAAAAGATAAGTGTGGGGGAATTTGTTTAGTATATTTTAAGTAATATTTTTATTAGTATTTTATATATATAATTATGTGTTATGTGATAATTTATTCGTTTTACCATATATTTATATTATTTCATTTTGTTAGAATTTTCTATAATTTTGTGTCATTTTAGGATAATTAATTGGAATTAAATTATATCTGCAGGTTAACCAACTGGTACAAAACAAATCAATTGGTTCAAGGGCGATATTTTAACAAAATTCAAATATAGTCAAGACTGGTCTCATTTTATTCGTCTCGTCGAGATGATCGTTTTAAAAAAAAATTCATCCGAATCCGAGTTCGTATGAAGAAGTTATGACCGTTCGAAGGACAATTAAATAGACGGACCATATTGTGCCACGTGTCAACACCCGATTGGACCGGAAATTCAACTCTCTGCTGATGTCATCCATGACATCAGCATTAATTGGCAGCCGTGTATTATTGGGGTGGGATTTTAAAATGTTAAAAATTATTATTTTATTAATTTTATAGTAGTATAAATATGGGATGAATGTGTAGTGTTTTGGAAGGAGAAAAAAGGAGAAAAAATAGAGAGATATTATTGTAAGAGAGAGAAATAAAAATATTGTGTAATAAAATTATATTTGAGTAATAATATTATGGAATATTTATTTATTTGTGTTGTTATTATGAGTGAGTAATTTTCTTTTACTGGGGTTATGATGAAACCATGTCTATATTATTATTAATATTTATATAATAATTCCAAATAAATATTTTTAACGATTATGATTTTCGCTTCAATAGAGGAATATTATTTCATCAATTATATCACGTATTTTTTATAGTTATAAATTCCCCCTTGCTTTGTGATTATTGATGCTTAGAAATT
This sequence comes from Orobanche coerulescens, assembly GCA_033398695.1. Classification (NCBI taxonomy): domain Eukaryota; kingdom Viridiplantae; phylum Streptophyta; class Magnoliopsida; order Lamiales; family Orobanchaceae; genus Orobanche; species Orobanche coerulescens. The sequence continues at coordinate 198,674,419 of CM065803.1, read as the reverse complement.
ACATTTTTCAAGCGAAGGAAAATCTATATTTGAATTATAATTTTGTACTTATTGTCAAATCTATAGGGAAATAGTGAGATTGATTTCAGAATCTATTCCCTGAATTTCTTGGAATTAAAATATAAAATAAATAATAAATAGACATTGGTGGACTCTAAACCCTAGTAAATTATTTAAAATCAATTTATCTAAAATCTACTTAAAAATTACCGTTATTTGTTGCAATTATTTTAACCAATAAAAAATCAAATTATTTGGGACTAGGTTAGAATTTAATATAATTTGGTTCAAAACGATAGGAATAATTTGACTTCACTATTATAGTCCTCCCTGTGGAATCAACCTTGCACCGCATATCTACATCGAACAAATCGTGCGCTTGCGAGTATAAGACTAAAGAATCAACAAACAACAAGTTTGAGGTTGGAGATCACGTTTTACTGAAGGTGTCGCCAACTCGAGGAGTTTACCGCTTCGGTCGGAAGGGTAAACTTAGCCCGAGGTATGTTGGACCCTTTGAGATTTTGGAGCGGGTTGGGGGTCTCGCCTATCGTTTGGCTCTTCCGCCGTCATTAAGTCACGTGCATAATGTGTTTCATGTCTCACAGTTGAGGAAATACGTGTCGGATCCTAGCCATATTATCGATTTTGGGGAGATTGCATTGGGATCCGACGCCACCTTTGAAGAGAAACCGATTCGGATCTTGGAACGCTGGGTGAAACAACGTAGGCGTAAAGCTATTCCGTTGGTGAAAGTGCAATGGTCAAGACATGGGACGGAGGAAGCTACATGGGAAACCGAGGACAGCATGAAGTCGAAGTATCCGGAGTTGTTCACATTTTAAGTTTCAGGACAAAACTTTTTGTTAGAGGGGAGGAATGTAATATTTGTACCTTTTTTTTCCGATTTATTTGTTATTGTTCGATTTTGGTTATTTACCTCGGACCGTTCCGGTTTATTGGATATTATTTTTCATTGCTTGTATTTTCTCGGACTGTTGGGTCGGCATGTCGTGTTGTCGTTTTATCGTTTTTTTTAGTTATGGTAGCGTCGTCATGTGACCAAAGGCTGTCTGGCATGACCTGTGGAAAACGGCGCAAGACCCGCGGCATTTTGCGCCGTGTCTGTGCGCCGTGCCGCACAGGTGCGCGCACTGTCTCGCAACACCGCACAAGACCCACGGCATTTTGCGCCGTATCGCACAGGGGTCGCTCGCTGACTTACAATACGGCGATGAACATGGCGCTAGTTGGGCGGTTTGTTGCGCCGTGTTCCGTCCAGTATATATAAGACAAACGGGTGTTTTAACCCCATTTCCTCCTTTTCCTCTCGGTTTTTCACTCCTCCTTGGCGATTTCGGGCGATCTCACTCAGATATTACATTCCATCATCTTATAACTCGGAATTGGATATTCTAGCACGAATCAACCATCTTCCTTCCACCATTTCATCGTTGAATTGAGGTATTTTGGCATTATACCTAATGTTAGTGTTCTTGACTATAATTCATTTTTTTTCCGTTTTTGCTTCGATTGATGGTGGATTATAGTTATGTGATCATGGTTTTAGTTTTTCCTAGAAATTTTGTGAATTAATTCCGAGTTTTTCCCTTCGTTAATCAAGTTTAACCCTTATTCCTTCATAGTGTTCGGTGTATTGTCCCTAAGGGTAGAACGTCGTATGATTCGTGATTTGTCAGTGGGATTGTAGTTGATTGAGTCTCTATTGTTGTTAGGATCGTGAATTGGAGATAATTCGGACCGAAGCCTTTTTCGTTCGTCGTCCACTTCGTATTTTAGGTACCAAGGCAAGTACTTTATTGCTTTATATTATGGCATGCATTTCGGTAATGAAATTGTGATGTTGAAGTGTTGTATGGATGTTCTCTGGGTACTCTCACCTGGGGTTGCTCGACGGGGCACACAGGGACTTGGCCGTGTGGTCTTGCGCGAGGGTTACCTTCGAGGGTAGGTATTCTCACCTGGGGATTGGCTCGACGGGGCCCACAGGGACTTGGCCGAGTGGTCTTGCGTGAGAATTACCTTGAGTGATATTTTTTATTGATGAATGATGTTGGATATTCCGGAATATCATGACTATGAAATGTTTTATAAATGATTTTTTTTGGAAATGCCTGTGTATTAAAATACTATAATATTGTACTTGCACTAGCCGTTGTTGCTAACCCCTCGTTGGGGTGGAATGTTTATGCATTTCAGGTGGTATCGAGAATCAGGAGCCTACACGTGGTCCACATGTAGTTGACGGGCAGCCGAGATGTTAAAGAGCTCGAGTCAGTGTTTTGGAATGTGTCTGTTTTCATTTCATTTTTAATATGTACTGGATTATGATGTTGTTGGTTGAGTGATGTCTTTGGATTATATTTTGAATTGTACTGAACTTGCACATTTTGGCCGAGGCCACGGCCCCACTTTATTTTTGTTTACGTTTTCGTATTATTGAGTTATTGTGTATGTTTGTGATGTCCGCCTGGTAGTCCCTGGTGGGTTGATAAGTGGTAATTTTACCACATTTTTTCTAGGATTTTATACTAGGTTTTTATCTCGTTTCGTGATTAATGTGCTCGTATTTGGCTTATTTATGATTAGTCGAGCCGTATTACGCGTTTGGGTTGGTTTTAGTGTGTTTGCAGGTTTTTAGAGCCAAAAGGACCCAAAACGAGACAAAGGACCGAGAGTCGAGTCAAACGGACGGAAGAAACGGATTTTTGCAAGAGACAGACGAACCTATCGGGCCGGCTATCGGCCGATAGGTGCGTCGAAAGGTGTTCTGCCCTATCAAGTGAAGTCGGCCAAGCGAACCAACTATCGGCCCAGCCTATCGGCCGATAGGTGCGGCCGATAGTTTGCTCGTGAGTTCTCGTATTTTGACGGATTATGACTCTTTTGGATAGTTTTTGTTTCCTAGATTAGGGCTAATCGGGAGTTTAACTCCCATAGGCTATATACACCCCCTCCTAGACCTAGTTTTACGATCTTTCATCATTCTTTTTCATCCTTTATCATCTGGAGCATAATTTTACATCTTTTTGGCAAGATTAATTCCTTGGAGACGAGACTTTTTGAAGGAAGCAATTATTATTATTTTTCTACTTTTTCGGAGATTGAAGACTCAGAGTTCATCCGTAAGGGTTGTAATCTCTCTTTTCATATTAATAATATGCATTCTCCATCTATTTCTTGTTTAATTTAAATTATGTCTGGCTAAATTCATTGATTGATTCTAGGGTTTGATGTTCACATGATGTTCCTTTGATTACCTTTTTACCTTTCATCCTAGGCTTGTGATCAAGATGTGTTAAATCTCATGCTAGATTAAAGGGCCCTTAATCGATGCATGTTAGCTAATTGATTTTGCCCGGAAGGATTAATTAATTAGTGGAAATAGTTGATGCACAATATGATTTGATCTTAAGACCTAAGTGGAGTAAGATAAATCATAGATAAATAAGTTGGTGCTTCTTAAGTGATTTAAATTCTTTGAGCCCTGGCGGGGAAAAGAGTTTAAATTAACTATCTTTCTAGGTTACCTTGATCGGAATTCTAGATCGGCTGAGTGATTATTTCTAGGTTTGAATTAAAATTTGGGGAAAAGGAATCAAGTGAATGGATTGTGTGAACTCAATTAGATGATACTACCCTAGGATCAATTAACTTTCAACTTGTGATTTTATCTTGCCAATTTGCTTCATTTGCTTGATTTAGATAATTCATCTTTTATTTTATTTTTATTTTTCGATTTTTAAAGTTAGATAATTAGAAACAAACCAAATTTTTGGATTCCTATATAGCAGTCAAATTTTGAGTAGAGTTACTTCCTTTATTTTCGACACATCAATTCCCTTGGGTTCGACACCTTGGAAATACTCCGAGGTTTTACAAATTTTAAAATTGATCGGATTTGAAAACCATACTACGCGAATCTTAGCGATCAATTTTTGGCGCCGTTGCCGGGGAATTGATAGAAAACTTAAGGGGATAATTCGAAAAAGAAGAGATTGTTACTTTAGGTTGTTTACTATTATTATTAATTTTGGATCTCGTTTCCTCACATCTTATTTTCTCTTCCTTGTAGGCGGTGCATGATCACAAGATCCCAAGGAAAGGACTTATTTCCTTTGGATCCGGAAATCGAGAAGTCTTTGAGGAGGAAGAAGCAAGAAGCGAGAACCGAGACTATTTCTATACCTTTCGTTGATACCATGGCCGGCATTGTTGACCCACCACGAGAACTCGCTCGTCCCGAGAAGATCCCTTTGAATGCCCGCTTTCGACCTAAGCTGGACGATTATCAAGAAGGAGGTTGGGGGAAGATTGATGCCAACAACTTCGAGCTTAAGCCGTCCCTCATCGCTACGGTGAAGTCTCAAACATACGGAGGAGGAGTTAATGAAGATCCAAACGCTCATCTTGAGTCGTTTTTGGACATATGTGCCACCATCAAGCAAAACGGAGTGCCTCCGGATGTCATTAAGCTCCGCCTATTCCGGTTCTCCTTAGAAAACGATGCGCTAGATTGGTACAAGAGCCTAGATCGGAAGGAAATTGGTACTTGGAGAGAGATGACTCAGTTGTTCTTAGCACAGTTCTATCCTCCCTCGAAGGTGCAAAAACAAATCAACGATATCTTGCAATTCGAGCAATATGAGGATGAATACTTATACGAGGCATGGATCCGATTTAAGAAGCTACTCCGCAAATGCCCACAACATGGAATTGACAAGGAGGAAATCTACATTCGGTTTTATCGGGGTTTGACGAGGAAGGCTAGAAAAGAGTTGGACTATTCATCGAAAGGGGGATTTCTTGCTAACGATTATGAAGAGGCCAAGAATCTCATCGAGCTAGCGGTCAACAATGATTATGAGGAGGTGACCGATAGGAATATGACGAGAAGAAAGGTTCCATCCGGTGACGAGGACGCCTACGGTGATTTGAAGGCGAAATTTGAAAGACAACAAAAAGAGCTTGAGATGCTAAGGAAGAAGACTTTGGGAGTCAATGCAGTTTTTGAAGAGCTAAACGAGCCTATTGCAATTGAGGAGAATGTGAATTACGTGCAAGGAGGAAACTTCCGGCAAGGGGGAAATAGGGGAAACTATTATCCGAACAATCGAAACCACCCTAATTTCTCCTATGCCAACCCGAACAATGCTCTCCAGCCACCACCGGGATTTAACGTGAAAAACGGGGTTATTCAAGAGCCGATTGCTAAGACACCGATGGAAGAGATATTGGAACGGTTGGAGGCGAGTCAAAAAGATTTTATTTATAAAGCAGACAAGAGGTTCGGGGCTCTCGAGCATAGTGTGACATCTATTGGAAACTCAGTGATAGCCTTGACAAAGCAGATGTCGATGGTGGAGACCCAAATGGGTCAAATGGCGAACGCCTGCCGGATTTCATAAGCCGGGCCATTTTCCGAGCGATGCGAGACCAACCCGAAGACGCAACAATGCAACGCAATCGAGCTTCGGAGTGGGACAAGGTACAGTAATCATGGGGCTGAAATTGAGGAATCTGGAAACAAGGATTTACTAGAAACGGGAGCCGAGAACGAGAAGGAAGATGAAACACAGCAGGCCCATCGGCCAAGACTATCGGCCGATAGGCCCACCCGATACCCAGACAGAATGCCAGCAGTTGAGCCTATCGACCCCCCTATCGGTCGAAAGGCTCCTGTAGGTTCGAATGTGAAGGATTTTGAGGTAAAAGCTCCATTTCCACAGCGATTGGCCAAGTCGAGACATGATGAAAAGCTTCAACGATTTATCGACATGTTTCAAAAGGTGAATATCAACATTCCACTTCTAGACGCTTTGAGAGACATGCCGGGGTACGTGAAATTATTGAAAGACGCTGTGGCAAGCAAGAGGAAGTTGGCAAAGTATGAAACAATAAATTTGACAGAGGAGTGTAGCGCTATCATTCAAAACAAGCTCCCGCTCAAGCAGAAGGATCCAGGACGTTTTACTTTTACATGCATGATTGGCGACCAAACGTTCCGTAATGTGTTGTGTGATCTCGGGGCAAGCATCAATCTTATGCCTCTATCCATCTTTAAGAGGTTGAAGATTGGGGAGATGAAGCCGACTACCATTTCTCTACTCATGGCGGACCGGTCGATCTCTTATCCGAGGGGAGTTGTGGAGGATGTGTTCGTTAGAGTCCAACACTTAGTCTTCCCGGCCGATTTTGTAGTTCTTGATATGCCCGAAGACGAGAATCAACCATTGATATTTGGGAGACCGTTTCTAGCGACGGGGAGAGCACTTATCGACGTCCAAGAGGGTGATCTTACCTTCCGGGTTAATGATGAAAATCTGAAAATTTCCATCTATGACGCGATGAAGAAGCCCGAGGATGCGCCCGAGGAATGTTATGCAATTGAGTCTATTATGCCGCCCCCGATCGACTTGTTGGAGCATTGCATTTCACAATCCATTTACTCACATTCCGATGTTGAAGAAATTTACGAGGAATTGCGAGAGTATGTTCGAATGTTAGAGGCGAACGAGTTTCGATCTAATGAGAGGGACGTATGCTATCTTGATGTCAACAAACCCGTTCAAGGGGGAGTTGTCGCTGAGGACCGATCGATCGAGGTGCCGAAGTTAGAACTTAAGCCGTTGCCGGGTCACTTACAATATTGCTTCTTGGGCGAGAACGAGTCCTATCCCGTGATAGTTTCTTCTTCTCTCGGACCTACTAACTTGGAGAAGCTATTACGGGTGCTGCGAAAACACAAAGGGGCGATTGGATGGACGATTTCGGACATTAAGGGAATAAGCCCTTCTATTTGTATGCACCGTATTTTGCTAGAAGACGATCATAAGCAGAGGGTGCAGCCGCAACGAAGATTAAATCCGGCAATGCAAGAGGTTGTGAGAAAAGAGGTGCTCAAATTGTTAGATGCCGGGATGATATATGCGATTTCCGATAGTGAGTGGGTGAGTCCTACTCAAGTCGTCTCTAAGAAAGGGGGTATGACCGTGATAAAGGACGAGAAAGATCAATTAATCGCGACAAGGCTAGTCACGGGATGGAGAGTTTGTATCGACTACCGGCTACTTAATGCGGCGACGAGGAAGGATCATTTTCCACTTCCATTTATTGATCAAATGCTAGATCGTTTGGCCGGATACGAGTATTATTGCTTTTTGGACGGGTATTGAGGTACAATCAAATTGCTATCGCTCCGAAGACCAACACAAGACCGCTTTCACGTGCCCTTATGGGGTATTCGCTACCAGGAGGATGCCGTTTGGCTTGTGCAACGCACCGCAACTTTTCAAAGGTGCATGATGACCATCTTTCACGGATTAGTCGAGAACATAATGGAGGTATTTATGGATGATTTTTCAGTTTTGGTTCATCTTTCACCATTGCTTGAAAAATTTATCTTTGGTACTTGCCGGTGTGAGGAGACGAACCTTGTTCTAAATTGGGAGAAATGTCACTTCATGGTGCAAGAGGGAGTAGTCTTTGGGGCATAAAGTATCTTCGGAAGGATTGGAGGTTGATCGAGCGAAGGTGGTTTCTATCGAGAAATTACCGCCTCCAACCAATGTTAAATCGATTTAAGCTTCCTAGGCCATGCGGGGTTCTATAGACGGTTCATTAAGGATTTCTCAAAAATCACGAAGCCGTTATGTTCCTTGCTCGAGAAAGACGTGAAATTTCAGTTTGATGATGATTGCTTAAGGGCGTTTGAGACATTGAAGCAAGCCTTAATTTCGACGCCGGTCTTGATCACTGCGGATTGGGGTGCACCATTCGAGTTGATGTGCGACGCGAGCGATTGGGCCGTTGGGGCCGTTTTGGGTCAAAAACGGGATAAGCTTTTCCGGGTAATTTATTATGCGAGTAAGACGACGGATTCGGCCCAAATGAACTACACCACGACGGAAAAAGAGTTGCTCGCTGTGGTCTATGCATTCGACAAATTCCGACCTTACCTAGTGGGCACTCACACTATTGTTCATACCGATCACGCAGCGATTCGCTATCTATTTGCCAAGAAGGATTCGAAGCCGAGATTAGTGAGATGGATACTCCTTCTACAAGAGTTCGACATGGAGATCCGGGATAGGAAGGGGTGCGAGAATGTTGTTGCCGATCACCTTTCCCGTCTCGAGAAGCCGGTTGAGGGAGAAGATTCGAGGGTCGAAATAAAGGAGAACTTTCCTGACGAGCATATCCTAGCCTTGGCCGACGATACACCATGGTACGCGGACTATGTTAATTTCCTTGCTATCAAGCATGTTCCAACGGGTCTTTCTTCTCATCAAAGAAAGAAATTCTTCCATGACGTTAAATTCTACTATTGGGAAGACCCTATTCTTTATCGGAGGTGCGCGGACGGGATTATTCGCATGTGTGTTCGACAAAGCGAATGGCAAAGGATAATTGAAGAATGCCATAGTGCACCGAGTGGGGGTCATTTTGCAGCGAATCGAATGGCCATGAAGGTGTACCAATGTGGCTTCTATTGGCCTTCTATTCATAAAGATTGCCAAGCTTTTGTGAAACATTGCGATAGATGCCAACGATTGGGAAACATAGCAAAAAGAGACGAGATGCCGCAGCACACTATTATGGAAGTAGAGTTGTTTGACGTATGGGGTATCGATTTTATGGGTCCGTTTGCAAAATCACGAGGCTATTCGTATATTTTACTTGCGGTCGACTACGTGTCGAGATGGGTTGAGGCAATGCCGACGATTACGAACGATTCGAAAGTGGTGATTAAATTTCTTAATAAGAACATTTTGACTCGTTTCGGGACTCCACGAGCTTTGTTGAGTGACGGGGGGAGCCACTTTAATAATAGGTGGTTAGGAACCCTTCTTGAAAAATATGGAGTTAAACATAAGATTACGTCCGCATATCATCCACAAGCTAATGGACAAGCCAAGCTCGCCAATCGGGAGATCAAACAAATTTTAGAGAAGACGGTCACGAACAAGAAGGACTGGGCAAAATATCTAGATGATGCACTTTGGGCTTATCGGACCGCATATAAGACTCCAATTGGAATGTCTCCATACCAGCTCGTCTTTGGGAAATCCTGTCATTTACCGGTGGAGCTGGAAGTTAAAGCGTATTGCGCCACTAGACGGATTAATTTCGAATTTCTTGAGGCTAGTGGATTGAGAAGAGAGAAGCTGCTGGAAATCGACGAGTGGAGAAACGAGGCTTTCGAAAATGCAAGGATTTATAAGGAAAGAGCGAAAAAGTTTCACGATGATCGCATTCGGAAGAAGGACTTCGTCCCGGGAGACGAAGTGCTCGTTTTCAATTCTCAGCTTCGTCTATTTCCGGGGAAGTTGATGTCAAACTGGACTGGTCCATACACCGTCTTTCAAGTAAATCAAAACGGATCATGTGTCGTGATGAAAGAAGATGGGAACAAGTTTATTGTGAATGGACATCGGATGAAGCACTATTTCAAGCCGTTGCACCACAAAGAGAAGTATGTTACTTACCTCGAAGACCCGGAATGAATGAGGTATCGTCTAGCTAAAGACGTTAAACGTAGCACTTGTTGGGAGGTAACCCAACGTATGTATATTAGTTCGTTTTTATTCGTTTGTTTTCGATTTTTTTCGTTTGCGTGATTTTTGTAGTTTCTAGTTTCGTAGTAGCTTTGTTAGTTTTGTTAAGTTCTAATCCATGCACGCCGAGTTTTGGATACTTGCAGGTCTTTAATCGCCATATCCAAGCAAAAACGGGACCAAGTATACGAAATAGAACGAGTTGAATTTTTTTTGAGACAGACGAACCTATCGGGTGAGCCTATCAGCCGATAAGCCCGGCCGATAGGCTGAGGAAAATTAAAAAATTTTTAATGTTACAAGCAGTGGTCGATAGGCAGACCACATCGACCGATATCCCGCCCGATATGAGGTACGTAAGTTTCAGTAGTTCCTATCGGCCCAGCCTATCGGCCGATAGGCCTGCCCGATAGGACATACCTGGCCCAGTATCCGCTTCGACCTGGTTGATTAATACCCCTTTTAAACACCTTCACCACCCGATTTTCTCACACACACACACACATATCGGCCGATAAGAACAAGGGGCGATTTCTTTCTATTGTTCTTCCTTAAAAACTCGATCAAGGTACTTAATTTCGACACTTAATCCTCTTGTTTTTCAATTCTATACATGTTTTGAAGCACTTTGACGGATTCTTTTTGGAGTTTTGATGAATTTCGAATTGGGGATCCACTTTTTGGGGACTTTTGTTAGACTTTGATGTTCTTTGAATTTTATGCCCGATTGTTGATAGAATCTTGATGGAAACATGTTATCTATGCTTGATTGTTCATGGGTACTTCGAATTGGGGGATTAATTGATGAAATTGAACGAATTTTGAAAAAACCCCAAATTGGAAGAACCCTAATTTCAAAATTGTTGAAATTGGGTAAGTTTGTTGAATTGAATTGTTAATTGGGATCGATATGAGTTGAATTGTTGATGAATTAGATTTGATTGGAGAGAATTTGTCCTAATATGATCGTAGTGTGTTGTTTTGTTATTGTGGGTTGTGATTTTGATCCTTTGAATATGAAATGGGGGAGTCGAAGTTTGGGGGAGGTTGTGTGATTTGTTGATCATAGTATATGGCTGTCGGGTCTATGATTTTGATGTTTATTAGACATTATAGGGCCCTTAGTTGATATTGTGGGATTATTGGATTATGTCGATGCTCGTTGAATGTTTGCATTATGAGTTGCTTATTGGATATTGATTGGATGGTTGTTTTTGTAGGAACTTTGAAATGGCTGGAAATCAAAGCAAGAAGTCGAAGCCGAGTAAGGCCGGAAAGTCTAAGGCAACCACAGAGAAGGAAAGGGCTCCGACGAAGGTAGTGCCGGCTATTCCGATCCATTGCGCTCGACCAAGAAGTTCAAGCTAAGATTGACTGGATCCGAGTCTAAAAGAAGGTGGTCGCACCTTATCGGAATGTCACACAAGCATTGCCGATTTTTGCATGAGGAGACGGCTCGGGGTATGGGGATATACGATGATATTATGTTACTAGCGAGGCAGTGCGGGTTTGAGCAAAATTTTCGGGCAAACTATCTCGCTTACCACGTGCTCACCGTGGAGTTTCTGTCCACACTTGAGGTTTTTAGGGAGCACGGGACTCCGGCATCTATTCGCTTCAACCTCGAAAACACAGAAAGGGAGCTCTCGGCCGACGAAGTTAATGCCATTATCAACGGGTCCGAGGACGGGCCATTTCCGCAGGGCGATCATGCCAAAGAAAACTTAGAGCTGTGGTCCAAGATGATTTACCGCAGGGAGGAGACGCTTCTCATTTATAATCCGACGTATGCCAAGGCCTCCTCAATCAGGAACCCAGTTCTCCGTTATGTCCACCGTCTGTTCACCTCGACGATTTTGAGCCATACCGACTCGGGGACGTGCTTGTCCACTGATCTTCACCTTTTATGGTCGGCCTTGAACGGTACGCGGAAGCACGCTGGATGTTTTCTGATTGAGCACATGGAGAAACAAGCCCGGCTGACCGGGAAGCAGAGGATTGGGATTGGGGCGTTCGTGACCCCTATCGCGGAGCATCTCGGGGTGCACATTAGAGGAGAGCCGGTGTCCCGAGACATCTATTTGGATAAACCGACACTGCAGAGGCAAGAGATGCTTGCCTTCACCGAGGGGTTCGACTGGAAATTGCACGATCGGAACAAAACCGTGTCCCTCTTCCGACTCCCCTCTCCGACCTTGACCTCTGTGATGGGCGACGCGCCCGATGTATATGCGAGGTGGAGTATGAGCTCCGAGGCTCATTTGGCACTTATCCGACCGTTGGATGCGTCTCGTAAAAGACAACGCCGGGAGGTGACCATTGATGAGCCGTTCTTGGAGGGAGCCGAGGAGGAGCTGGATGATATACCCGAGGGGGGTAGCCGTGACGAGATTCCCACCGGTGGAGGTAGTAGTTTTCAGATGCGAGCTCCGGATTTTGAGGCTTTTGAGTCGAGATTTTTTGAGAGAGAGAGAGAGATGCACGAAGAAAGTATGCAGGCGCAAGACAATTATCATTTGGCGAGTATGCGTTCTTTGACAACCGAGTTTGGTTCTTTGGGAACTCTACCGGGCGAGGTTGAGACTGGTGGGTGGTGTTGTTGCCACTCGGGTCAATGAGTTGTACGAGCTCATGGAGAAACGAGCCGAAGAGGACAGAGTGTGGCGACAAGAGGAGATTGCTTGGAGGGAGCAAGAGAGAAAGAGGCAGGAAGATAGGTGGGCCCAGGAGGACCACTACAACCGAATGCTACACGAGATGTACCACTTTGCTCCTTTCCCCGATTCACATGCCCGCTATGATCCGAGCTCGCCGACAAACCCGCCATGTCCGCCACGGTGATCGTACTCTGCTAACAAAGCCACTCCTTTCTCTTTTCAAACTTATTCCTCCTTTGGGATGCGAAATAAGTTTGGGGGAGAAGTGCGGCTTTGTTAATTTCTTTACGTGTGAGTACCTTGTATGCCTTGTATCATTATTTGCTTGTGTCAGTGCCCGTTGTTTTTATTTGTGCTTATCATATTGGTGTTGTGTGGATTTGGCTTTTGGTTGCTTAGTTTTTAGATTTTTTGTTCATTTTCGTTTGGTGTGTTTGCTAGTTTCTATTTTTTTTTAGGTCATAGTAGTTTATTTGCTTTTCGTTGTTTGCTTTGATGCCTTGCTTGTCTTAGTTTTTCTTTATTCGTGAATTTTTCGTGCTTCTATTTGTGTGATACCGATGTTACGACACTGTTTTTTCTCTCTGAAGAAACGGTCGAGTTTTAGTCGAGTTGTAGTCAGTTATTTCTGTTTTGCATAGTATTCATTTAGGTCCAAAATTTTTCGTGATTGTAGAGGTCTTGGCAGATAAGAGACGATACATACTTGTTTTAAAATCACCGTCAATACGTTTGGTTACATCTTCCGGATAGTGAGTCGTACTGTTTCTTTAGTCGTGCTGGCACTTAGATTGAGTTTAGAGTCGGTCAGTTTTTCCCAAAAATTGAGATAATGTTGTTCTATGAAGGGAAGTCTAGTAACCGGGGGCATTCGCGTGACCCGTTGTTTACCCTCGCGTAAAACGACGACCCTGATTAGACTAGTGATTTAGATATTTCACATGTGCCAATGATAGGGAACCTAGTAACCGGGGGTATTCGCGTGACCCGCTGTTTACTCTCGCGCAAAACGGCGACCTTGATTCGGACATGCGGAAATTATATATTCGAGTTGTTTCTCCGCTGTACACGGGAACTTAGTAACTAGAAGCATCCATGTGCCCCATGAGTGTCTTTTACGACAAACGGTTTCCTAATACATGAGAATGGAAGTTCCACCCTAGGATTACCCCGATGAAACATCCCGAGATCCTAACCTAGTGGTCAACTCGAATCAAATTCTTGAACATATATATAAGGGAATACTGCCCGAGGTTTATTTCTTATGAAACTCGTGAAAATTGTGCCACTAGACTGTGTAACGGGACGAACTAGCTTGTTTATTTTAGCCTTTCATATTGACGGTCTATTTGACTCACGTTTTGTTAATCTTTGAGCTGGATTTTCTTCATGAACGAGTGATTAGGACTGAACTTGACTACTTTGCGGAATCATTATTCTGAGTGCAGCTCGCTTTTACGACACTAGGATTATTTAGAGAGAATTACAGGATAGTATTGATTAGGTTGAACACTATGAGTTGCACGATGATTCACGACATTCTTTTTCTTTTGTTTTTGTTGTTCGGGACGAACAAGGCTTAAGTTTGGGGGGGTTTGATAAGTGGTAATTTTACCACATTTTTTCTAGGATTTTATACTAGGTTTTTATCTCGTTTCGTGATTAATGTGCTCGTATTTGGCTTATTTATGATTAGTCGAGCCGTATTACGCGTTTGGGTTGGTTTTAGTGTGTTTGCAGGTTTTTAGAGCCAAAAGGACCCAAAACGAGACAAAGGACCGAGAGTCGAGTCAAACGGACGGAAGAAACGGATTTTTGCAAGAGACAGACGAACCTATCGGGCCACCTATCGGCCGATAGGTGCGTCCGAAAGGTGTTCTGCCCTATCAAGTGAAGTCGACCGACGAACCAACTATCGGCCCAGCCTATCGGCCGATAGGTGCGGCCGATAAGTGCTCGTGAGTTCTCGTATTTTGACGGATTATGACTCTTTTGGATAGTTTTTGTTTCCTAGATTAGGGCTAATCGGGAGTTTAACTCCCATAGGCTATATACACCCCCTCCTAGACCTAGTTTTACGATCTTTCATCATTCTTTTTCATCCTTTATCATCTGGAGCATAATTTTACATCTTTTTGGCAAGATTAATTCCTTGGAGACGAGACTTTTTGAAGGAAGCAATTATTATTATTTTTCTACTTTTTCGGAGATTGAAGACTCAGAGTTCATCCGTAAGGGTTGTAATCTCTCTTTTCATATTAATAATATCCATTCTCCATCTATTTCTTGTTTAATTTCAATTATGTCTGGCTAAATTCATTGATTGATTCTAGGGTTAGTAAATTTTAATTGATGTTCACATGATGTTCATTTGATTACCTTTTTACCTTTCATCCTAGGCTTGTGATCAAGATGTGTTAAATCTCATGCTAGATTAAAGGGCCCTTAATCGATGCATGTTAGCTAATTGATTTTGCCCGGAAGGATTAATTAATTAGTGGAAATACTTGATGCACAATATGATTTGATCTTAAGACCTAAGTGGAGTAAGATAAATCATAGATAAATGAGTTGGTGCTTTTTAAGTGATTTAAATTCTTTGAGCCCTGGCGGGGAAAAGAGTTTAAATTAACTATCTTTCTAGGTTACCTTGATCGGAATTCTAGATCGGCTGAGTGATTATTTCTAGGTTTGAATTAAAATTTGGGGAAAAGGAATCAAGTGAATGGATTGTGTGAACTCAATTAGATGATACTACCCTAGGATCAATTAACTTTCAACTTGTGATTTTATCTTGCCAATTTGCTTCATTTGCTTGATTTAGATAATTCATCTTTTATTTTATTTTTATTTTTAGATTTTTAAAGTTAGATAATTAGAAACAAACCAAATTTTCGGATTCCTATATAGCAGTCAAATTTTGAGTAGAGTTACTTCCTTTATTTTCGACACATCAATTCCCTTGGGTTCGACACCTTGGAAATACTCCGAGGTTTTACAAATTTTAAAATTGATCGGATTTGAAAACCATACTACGCGAATCTTAGCGATCATGGGTCCTACGGCGTGTAATTACCCGTAAGAGAATTGGGGTGTTACATTTATGGCATCGAAGCCTAGGTTCGGAAATACCTAGGCCTTTGGTTATTGGGTCTGTCAAGTCCTTAGGGTCATGTAAACTGACCGAGCTTAACATCTGGTGCTGTTGTCGAACTGTGTGACCCGTGGTAGTAAGACTTCTTGAAACTCTTCGTATGTTTTATTGCTTTCGTAGTAGCATAAACCTGAATTCCTAGAATTGTGAACTATGCTGATAATTTCAACTCTTTTATCTTTTAGCATGATCAGAGGGCGTGGCAGACGTGGTCGCGGCAGAGTCCGTGGACGTGGCATTGTTCTTGAGTCTGATGCACCTCCTAGTGCCACATCTGGCTCGGCGCCCCATACGGTGCCAAACACCAACCCTTTGAATCATGGCGGTCAGCCAGATCCTTGTGTTAATCAAGAACTGTCGGCTGAGACTAATGTGAATGCCGGTATAGCTGCTATACTTCAACAGGTAGCAGCACAATTAGTTCAGTTGAATGAGGCTGGGCACCGTGACCAGCCGACAGATGAGATTGCTGGGGCTACTAAATGGCTTCAGGGAGTGATGAAGATGCAACCTCCCCGTTTCGCTGGGGCATCTGATACGTTGGGCTGGGAGGGTTGGTTGTTCCAGTTTGGTAAAATCTTCGATGCTATTGCTTGCCCAGAGGAGAGACGGGTTCCTATTGCTCAGTACTTTCTTGACAAGGAAGCCGCGGACTGGTGGGAAGCTATGGGGCCTACGAATCATGTGGCCACCTGGGATGAGTTTAAAGCTACCGTGGAAGAAGAGTATTGTCTTTGGCCAGTTAAGGAGAAACGCATTGCAGATTTCTTTACTGCAACTCCACATGATGTATCTATCACTGAAGCTATAATTTCATATAATCAGCAGATGGGCTACGTTCATGAGCAAGTGAGGATTGAGGCGGATAAGATCCGTTATTTTGATTTGCGGATGAAACCCAGGATTCGAGAGGGTATGGCAGGCTTTCGATGTGCTACTTTGAAAGAATACCAGGACCGTGCTTTGGCCATTGAGATGGTTATTTTTGCATCAGGATCGGGCACCGAGAACAAGAAGCCGAAGACGACTGGTGTTTTTTCAGGAAACAAGGGCAGTGGATTTCGTAAACCTCAGGCTTCTCACTCTGCTATCGGGAAACCGGTTCATCAATCTTATAGTGCTCCAAGTACACGACCGAACCATCCTTTTTCATCTGGCAGAGGGCTATGTTTTAATTGTAATCAAGTGGGTCACCAATTCAGAGATTGTCCCGCCTCCTACGACTTGCTATTCGTGCGGACAGACTAGTCACAGAGCTGCCTATTGTGAAGCTACCACCAGGCTCAACAAGCAACAGAATTCGGTGCCAACTCCTAGTGTGAATCCAGGGGCTGCATCTGGTCAACCGCAGTAGACTTTTGGATGAGGCAGAGGCCGAGGTCGGTCAGATCATCAGATTACATCGAGTGCGGGTTCGATTCAGCCGAGGGTGTATCAGATGAGGCACGCGGACGATGAATAGGCTCCGGTAGCTGCAGGTACCTCGCAGATACTTTCTCAGCCTATTTCTATATTATTTGATTCGGGAGATACGCATTCTTTTATTGCACTTGATTGTGTGTATCGTTTGGGTCTTGATTGTTTTATTGAGTGTGAACCGTTTGTGGTGGGTACTCCGAGTGGGGAGCGTTTGGTTGGTAATCGAGAGGTTAGGGATTGCCCTGTGTACATTGGGAGTCGGGATTGGCCTTCGGACCTCATTGTTGTAGATCTGAAGGGTGAGGATGTGATTCTCGGAGATGATTGGTTGGTTCGGCATGGCGCTATTATGAACTATCGGAATCAAACCATTTCTATATTAGCTGAGGATGGTGCCGAGCATACTTTCGTGGGTCGTAAGCCGGGTAGTTCGAGCAAAATGATTTCAGCCGTCAAGGCGATGAAATTGCTGAATCAAGACTGTATCGGTTAGTGGTGCTATGCCATGAGTACCGATGATGGTGGAGTTGATCTATCATCGATTCCAGCTGTGAGCGAGTATCCCGATGTATTTCCGAATGATCTCCCGGGTTTACCCCCATCTAGAGATGTAGAGTTTTCCATTGGTCTTGAGTCGAGTGCAACACCTATTTCTCGTGCACCGTATCGTATGGCGCCTACTGAGATGTTAGGACTGAAAAAGCAGTTGGGCGGGCTTCTTGACAAAGGGTATATTCGACCGAGTGCGTCACCTTGGGGTGCACCAGTCCTCTTCGTTAAGAAGAAAGATGGCTCGTTCCGTCTGTGCATCGATTATTGGGAGTTGAACAAGCTAACCATCAAGAACAAGTATTCGTTGCCCTGTATAGATGACTTGTTTGACCAGCCTCAGGGAGCTACTATTTTCTCTAAGACCGACTTGCGTTCGGGATATTATCAACTTAGGATTCAGGATTCAGACATTCCGAAGACTGCCTTTTGTACCCGTTATGGTCACTATGAGTTCGTGGTTATGCCGTTTGGGTTAACTAATGCTCCCACCGTGTTTATGCAGTTGATGAATAAAGTCTTCATTGATTATCTCGATAAATTTGTGGTCGTTTTCATTGACGACATTCTTATCTACTCACAGAATGAGGTAGATCACGCTGAACACCTCCATATAGTGTTGAACACCTTGAGGATAGAGAAACTTTACGCAAAGTTTTCTAAGTGTGAGTTTTGGCTTAAGAGAGTAACCTTTCTTGGGCACGTAATTTCAGCTAAAGGGGTTCGGGTAGATCCTCAGAAAATAGCGGCAATTATTGGATGGGAACCACCAAGGAATGTGAAGGAGACACGGAGTTTCTTGGGACTTGTCGTGTATTACCGTAGGTTTGTCGAGAGATTTTTGAAAATCGCTAGACCACTTACTCAGTTGCTCTAAAAACCCTAGAAGTTCGAATGGAGTGTGGAGAGACAGAACAGTTTTGATGAGTTAAAGAGGCGGTTAACTTCGGTGCCAGTATTGTCATTACCTTAGGGTACTGAAGATTTTTTTGTCTGTAGCGATGCTTCGGGACTCGGACTGGGATGTGTTCTAATGCAGAGGGATAGGGTGATTGCTTATGCATCTTGACAGTTGAAACCATATAAAGCAAATTACCCTACACATGATTTGGAGCTAGCTCCAGTTGTTTTTGCTTTAAAAATTTAGAGGCATTATCTCTACGGGACATCGTGTAAGATTTACACGGATCACAAGAGTCTGAAGTACATCTTCAGTTAAAAAGAATTGAACATGAGGCAGCGTAGGTGGCTAGAATTAATTAAAGATTATGACCTTGAGATTCTTTATCATCCGGGTAAGGCAAATGTTGTGGCTGATGCCTTGAGTCGTAGGCCGATGGCTTTGCAGATGTTGGAGGTACTTGCGCCTCAGAACAGGATCCAGCAGAATATGATTCGTCAAAATATCGAAGTTTGGGTTCAGAGAGTTCAGGGCCAACTGTGTGCATTAGAGATCACTTCGTCTTTGATTGATGATATCAAGGCGAAACAGTATGATGACCCGTTCCTAGTCCAGTTGTGGGAGGACATAGATATTTTGAGAGAAGCTCACAGTACGCCTTATTCCATACATCCGGGTACAAGCAAAATGTACAAGGATGTAAGGAGTAACTACTGGTGGAGTAATTTGAAGACAGACGTTAGCGAGTTTGTGTCGAGGTGTTTGACCTGTCAGCAGGTTAAGATCGAGCATCAGCGACCCACAGGGCTATTACGACCACTTCCTATCCTGAAGTGGAAATGGAAGGATATTTCTATGGATTTCATTACCAGTATGCCTAAGACTAGGACCGGAATGAACATGATTTGGGTCATTGTCGACCAACTAACCAAATCTGCTCATTTTCTGGGTATTAAGGATACTTGGGGACCGAAGAGATTGGCACGGGTATTTATTGTGGAAATCGTGAGATTGCATGGGACTCCTAAGAGTATTGTTTCGTATCGAGATGTCTGGTTCATATCACATTTCTGGAAGTCTGTTCATCGAGCCTTGGGGACTGAGTTAAGACTCAGTACATTATATCACCCTCAGACAGAGTCAGAACGGACTATACAAACACTGGAGGACATGTTGAGAGCATGTGCTTTAGATTGGAAAGATGATTGGGAGTCACATCTGTCATTAGTCGAGTTCACGTACAACAACAGTTGGCACGCCTCGATTAAAATGGCACCATTTGAGGCTTTGTACGGAAGAAGGTGTAGATCACCTTTATGTTGGGATGACGCGTCTGATTTGATAGGTACTGAACCGGATTTGGTAGTCGAGACGAGAGAAAAATTTTCTCTGATCCGTGATAGGCTATTGACGGCTCAGAGTCGAAAGAAGCCCTATGCCGACACGCGTCACCGACCGTTGGAGTTTGAGGTTGGAGATCACATTTTACTGAAGGTGTCGCCAACTCGAGGAGTTTACTGCTTCGGTCGGAAGGGTAAACTTAGCCCGAGGTATGTTGGACCCTTTGAGATTTTGGAGCGGGTTGGGGGTCTCGCCTATCGTTTGGCTATTCCGCGGTCGTTAAGTCACGTGCATAATATGTTTCATGTCTCACAGTTGAGGAAATACGTGTCGGATCCTAACCATATTATTGATTTCGGGGAGATTGCATTGGGATCCGACACCACCTTTGAAGAGAAACTTATTCGGATCTTGGAACGCCGGGTGAAACAACTTAGGCGTAAAGCTATTCCGTTGGTGAAGGTGCAATGGTCAAGACATGGGACGGAGGAAGCTACATGGGAAACCGAGGACAGCATGAAGTCGAAGTATCCGGAGTTGTTCACATTTTAAGTTTCGGGACAAAACTTTTTGTTAGAGAGGAGGAATGTAATATTTGTACCTTTTTTTCCGGTTTATTTGTTATTGTTCGATTTTGGTTGTTTACCTCGGATCATTCCAGTTTATTGGATATTATTTTTCGTTGCTTGTATTTTCTCGGACCGTTGGGTCGGCATGTCGTGTTGTGGTTTTATCGTCTTTTTCAGTTATGGTAGCGTCGTCATGTGACCAGAGGCTGTTTGGCATGACCTGTGCAAAACGGCGCAAGACCCGCGGCATTTTGCGCCGTGTCTGTGCGCAGTGTCGCACAGGTGCGCGCACTGTCTCGCAACACAGCGCAAGACCCACGGCATTTTGCGCCGTATCTGTGCGCCGTGTCGCACAGGGGTCGCTCGCTGACTTACAATACGGTGATGAACACGGCGCTAGTTGGGCCGTTTGTTGCGCCGTGTTCCTTCCAGTATATATAGGGTAGACGGGTGTTTTAACCCCATTTCCTCCTTTTCCTCTCAGTTTTTCACTCCTCCTTGGCGATTTCGGGCGATCTCACTCAGATATTACATTATATCATCTTATAACTCAGAATTGGATATTCTAGCACGAATCAACCATCTCCCTTCCACCATTTCATCGTTGAATTGAGGTATTTTGGCATTATACCTAATGTTAGGGTTCTTGACTATAATTCATTTTTCTTTCCGTTTTTGCTTCGATTGATGGTGGATTATAGTTATGTGATCATGGTTTTAGTTTTTCCAAGAAGTTTTGTGGATTAATTCCGAGTTTTTCCCTTCGTTAATCAAGTTTAACCCTTATGCCTTCATAATGTTCGGTGTATTGTACCTAAGGGTAGAACATCGTATGATTCGTGATTTGTCAGTGGGATTGTAGTTGATTGAGTCTCTATTGTTGTTAGGATCGGGAATTGGAGATAATTCGGACCGAAGCCTTTTTCGTTCGTCGTCCACTTCGTATTTTAGGTACCAAGGCAAGTACTTTATTGCTTTATATTATGGCATGCATTTCGGTAATGAAATTGTGATGTTGAAGTGTTGTATGGATGTTCTCGGGGTACTCTCACCTGGGGTTGCTCGACGGGGTACACAGGGACTTGGCCGTGTGGTCTTGCGCGAGGGTTACCTTCGAGGGTAGGTATTCTCACCTGGGGATTGGCTCGACGGGGCCCACAGGGACTTGGCCGAGTTGTCTTGCGCGAGAATTACCTTGAGTGATATTTTTGATTGATGAATGATGTTGGATATTCCAGAATATCATGACTATGAAATGTTTTATAAATGATTTTTTTTTTTTGGAAATGCTTGTGTATTAAAATACTGTAATATTGTACTTGCACTAGCGGTTGTTGCTAACTCCTCGTTGGGGTGGAATGTTTATGCATTTCAGGTGGTATTGAGAATCAGGAGCCTACACGTGGTCCACACGGAGTTGACGGGCAGCCGAGATGTTAAAGAGCTCGAGTCAGTGTTTTGGAATGTGTCTGTTTTCGTTTCATTTTTAATATGTACTGGATTACGATGTTGTTGGTCGAGTGATGTCTTTGGATTATATTTTGAATTGTACTGAACTTGCACATTTTGTAACACCCCCAAACCATCGGGAATATTATAGCGCCGCAGACCCTCTCCGTGAGGATCTACCAGGCTAAATACAAAAACAATACATCAATCATATGCCGACATTGCTATATGAAGGACCATCAGACCGATTTGATCTTTATCTCAACACACACATCATTACATACATGATTCTTTCCCAGAACACATACCCACGCAGGGGCTAGAATACAATAACACTCCCATAAAATGGGAGAACAAACCATCGGAGGGTTAACCAACAAGACTCTAACAAATACTCTACAATTGGTCTTCATGTGATTAGTATCGTCGTCATCCATCATCCTTCGTATCGAACCTGTGATTTGCTCCCCAGCAACCTGCAAGTACTTGGACGCAATACAGACATCCACCCCCCGAATACTCGGGTGTTCGCAAAACTCCACTGTTTTGCTAGTGTAAGTATAAAATACAAATACAAGCCATACATATCATACTCCACGGAACATAATAATCATAAACATAGTAAATCACTTGATCAAACGGTTAAATCGAAAGATAGGGGTAAACCTGATATACATCTTGTAAAAACATTTTACGATCTCGGGAGTTTTGAAAACATTTGGGATTTAAGAATTCTCAAGCCTTTCGAAAACATTTAGGGACATGGCTCAAAAGTCATTTTCCCAGGGGTCCACGACCCGATCATACCATAACAACCTATTTCCACAGATTATTCACATCCCGTGCTAGCAAGCCACGAACCTCAGATGCTCCCGTAGAACAAACCCGAGTGAATAACCCACAGGGAAACTATATCAAATCACATATCACCGTAACTGCAGTCACGTGACTACAAGCACAGATGTGTACATAACCAAACCACAACCATAAGTTATCCCGGCATCGCACTAACAAGCTACGAACCTCGGAGTCCCCGCAAGACATACCCGATGATAACCTCATCAGTTATACCGGCATTTGGCTAACAAGCCACGAACCTCGGAGTCCCCGCAAGACATACTCGGTGGATAACCCTACAGTCACGCCCGACCCATACTAACAAGTATGGATCCCGGAGATTTATCAATCCTACCCGGAGGCACATCACTTTCAACGATCACATAACAATGAGCAGAACACCCAGCCAAGCAACACTTAAACATCACAACCTCCTTTCAACGGAGTAACAACTAATATCACACACATTACGTTCTTACCGAACAAATACACATAACATTACGTAATCCCCGGCAAAGGATTACGGTCTATTAAGCTCACTCAAAGTGATCATAGCATCTTTCAACATACAAAACCAACACACATACACATATATTCATGAAGTACAAGAATTATCGTTGAAAGACAACATTTATTGAGAACATACCGATCCCTTTTTACATTCCTTAAACATTGGGTTTCGCATAAACTCATTTATCAATAATTATGCCTACGAAACATGAAACGTATGGACAAGATACTTGCCTCGATACCACGAGCAACCGAACAACGAACGGACACGGTCGGATAGTTCTCGAGCTTCCAAAAATGACCAAGGATTCGGCAATCCCATAAATACTACGAAAATAACATCACCACGAATCAATAACACTAATCGAAATCCGAAACGATCCTGAAAATAACAAGGAAATAAGTGTTCTCAAAGAAATCAAGAATCATTGATCCGGGCGATAAAAATCGATGAATGGTTAACAAAATATGAAGATTACGGTCAAGACAAACAAGAATACACAACCGATCGGATGAGATCGGGTAAGAATCACAAATCCAAGGAAAAACCCCAAATTCAAGAAACTAGGGTTCTAAGAAGAGATTACCTTGATTTAGACCAAGAAGACGATTAGATGTTGTTAAACACCTACAAATCCGCTCGAAGATGAAGCTAGAAGAAGAAGATCGCTCAAAATCGCCTCTGGAGCTCACTCCCGTCGGAAGGGATGAAGAAAGTGAGAAATGGCGAAGTGAAGCCTGTTGTCCAGTATTTATACTGGACATTCGTTAGCGTGCGCTAACCAGACAGCATTAGCGCGCGCTAACGAGGTCAACGCCCAGAATTTACCGAATAACACTGTTAGCGTGCGCTAGACCCATGAGCGTAGCGTGCGCTAACGGGTCACGAAACCAGTCCAGTGGCCCCTGGACAGAACTGCACCTACTGGGTAGCGTGCGCTAGAAAGAAGAAAGAGCGTGCGCTAAGCAGTCGATATCGTGCGCTAG
Source organism: Orobanche coerulescens (assembly GCA_033398695.1). NCBI lineage: Eukaryota > Viridiplantae > Streptophyta > Magnoliopsida > Lamiales > Orobanchaceae > Orobanche > Orobanche coerulescens. The sequence goes on along the minus strand of CM065803.1, from coordinate 198,650,468 downwards.
CTATCGACCTTAGCGTGCGCTAACAAAGCCCCAGTCCCAGTCCAGTAGCTCCTGGACTGCCTCTGGACTGCCAGTTAGCGTGCGCTAACCACAACGCCGTAGCGTGCGCTATGCCACAAGCATTAGCGTGCGCTACACCACAAAAACCCAGAAACTCACATAGTGATCCGAAACGCCTACAAACACATGTCCCAAGAAGGCACACCTAAACATGGCACAAAATTCCAACGATGAAGACAATAACAATCCGATAAAACCCCGAAAACTCAACGAATCCGGAACAAAAATCTCGGGTATTACATTCTACCTCCCTTAAAAGAAGTTTCGTCCCTTAAACTTAAAACATAGGACGATCAACGCAAAACAATTCCAGATGACATAAGCTATCCGTTGCCGACAGCCTGTAACGAATCACATGCAGCACGTGGCTGCTACCAAGCATGTCGCTACGTCAGAAAGATAACAGAACGCAACGAACAAAATCAATATGGTTGACCAGCCCGAACAGTACGTTAATCAAAATGCGATCTAATCGCTGAACAAATACGAAATTCTACAGACAAGGATTGGAAGATCGAAAACGAAGTTAATCTCCCGAGCTCAAGGAAATTACGAAGAAATCTAAATGTTCAAAAATTACGATACAAGACCAACAAGACTGGACAACAAGCGATCGAACCACAACGATCGAGACACATCGGTCGAACGATCATATTCGAATCACGACGAACAATAATACTCGAACAACAACCCCAAAGTTCACATCTCGACTCGAGACAATATATGATCCAGTGAAGATAACAAGATGTATATTCACATAAGATCCACAGGAAATGGAATAGCAATTGGAAAGTCATAACGACAAATGGGTTATTCTGAAACAATACCACAACTCGTTCGATCAACAAAAGCACAAGACAGGACAAGTTCAGAAAATGTCAACGAACATAAACGAGTCGACAGAGTCGAAAGTACAAAGTTCAAAATCCGATCCACTTCAAATAAAAGAATATAATCTCCGAAATTCGAAAAAACAAAGCAAGGGAAATAACTCAACATACAACTAATAGACCACGCCCCTCCGGGACTACTCGGAGTCGATCGTGATATCAGCGCTCAAGTTCGTGCCTCGGAAAGCTCAGTGCCAAACTCGCAAAATTGAACCCGGTATCCCTCGAGTCCGCACCTGTAACACGTTACTGGCGGAGAAGGACAATGTGCACGAACATGTCCCGCCACATTACAGTTAAAACATCTCCTGGCTTTACCAGGAGTCAGAGCAGACGACTTGGAACTCTCAATTCCATGCATAGAGCGATGGAGCTTTACAGCGGAAAGGCTACGACATTGAAAACTAGAAACACCAACTCCTGCACCGTCCACACGGTCATCGGACTTCCTCTGCTTCTTCGACTCGAGCACACGCTCCGACGATAACGAAGCTACTTCACGGGCTAATGCTCGATCTTGATAGTCCCTCAACGAAGTGCAATTGAATCCCGACATATACACGTGAATATCCGGCATCATCTGTCTGTCAAAGTGAAGGATCCTCTCTTCCTCGGTTCTCACTCGATCTCGCACATAACTGAGTTGTTTGGTATAATCGATGATAGCTTGCGACACCGATATATATTGCGGTTCTGCCAAGTAGAATTCGCGAATCCTCTGCTCTCTAATCGGTTTCGGACAGAAGTCAGCTTCCATAAATGTTTGGAACTCCGCCCACGTGACATCACGATCACGAGGTTTAACAGCTTCCCACCAATTAGCGGCATCTTTGTCAAGAAGGTACTGAGCGATAGGTACCTTCCGCTCTTAAGGACATCCGACAGTCTCGAAAATCTTTCCCAACTGGAAAATCCAACCATCCCATCCCAACACACCCACAGCACCGGCGAATCGAGGGGGATTCATACGAACTACCTCGCGAAGCCATTGATTTACACCGACGTTCTGACTAGCGTCAATGCTACGTTGAACCACCTGGGTCAACTGAGTCATCTGAGTCGCTACTTGTTGCAATATAGTAGCAACACCCAAACTAAAATCATTCCCAGTGACATTCTCTCGATTCCGCATCTGATCCCCGTGGCCATCAGCACCACGGTTACGACCACGACCTCTGCCCCTCGGCATACTAACAAACAACAACCTATGGCAACGAAAGATCATAACACATAGCAAGATATTCACATCTCCGTCTTTAATCAAACACCATTAAATCATATACATATTACGATTTAATTCAAGCTAGAGCACAATATACAAACTATTATCCCGAAGATCTTCATTTATAATGCCGCTATTATGTGAATTATAAATGCAATGAAATTAAAGTCATTCATTATATCAAAATCATTTTATGTACGGGTTCCGCACCGGAACTCACCAAGTTGAAAACCATTTTAAAAAACGTTCAAAAATGCCAAATAGGCCGATGACGGTAATACTTTCCAAATTCTCACCAAAAGTCATTTTGAACTTTACACACGCATCGGACGAGAACACAGTTCAAATTACACATAAGCACACACAACAATTGTTATTCCTGAACAACACACATAGAGTACGGCGGTCAGCCTAACAATCGCAAAAGTTAGAATTACGGCCAGAATGTAATTTCCGAGCTTCTGCTCAGACCAATTAGTGTATAATTTAACAGAGACTTAGCGTTCGCTAGCCATGCCACGTTAGCGCGCGCTAGCTATTCTAATCCAGCAACACATTCATGAGCATATACTAAATGATACCAAAAGCCGAAGGTTAAAAATAAACAGCAACATACATATCCAAACGCCAACAATTTACATCCTCACTACATAACTTTAACCGAAATTCATGAAACCGAAAAGTCGAAGGCGAAAGTCACGTCTCAAGTAAACTTTTGATAGACCTCGTTTGAGCATTTAAAAATCAAATTTTGAAAATTTTCAATGCAAGATGAACAAAAAATATATGTAGTTGAATCCAAAATCTTTGGTCTCGAGGTCATCATACGAAAATCAAATCATTTTTCCTCCTCGAAGGATGTTTTTAAATAGAATTTACTTGACTTACCCAAAACATTTGAAGTTTAAAATACCACATTGATAAACTTTTATTGAATAACCAATCCAAAACATCGCTCTTGTAAAAACGATTTCACACAAAGTTATATATATAAATATATATATATACATACATACATACCGGTACTACTCTTTATCCCAGCACAATACGAGAATTAAACAAGTATGGTGCAAGTATTCACGAGGCATAATTAAACTCCACATAATAACACAGAACCACATAAACTCGTATAACACGAGGCACAGCAAAGTAGGGAGACTTACATCCACAGATCGCACGAAGATGATGGTTGCGCATCGATACTAATCACGACCGACAACTCAGACGACGCGTCGCGACACCACTCATCAGACCAAATCTGACAAGACAAGACCCGACAACACACAACTCAACCCGACAGCCTAGGTTTCCTCAACCTAAGCTCTGATACAATATTCTGTAACACCCCCAAACCAATCGGGAATATTACAGCGCCGCAGACCCTCTCCGTGAGGATCTACCAGGCTAAGTACAAAAACAATACATCAATCATATGCCGACATGGCTATATGAAGGACCATCAGACCGATTTGATCTTTATCTCAACACACACATCATTACATACACGATTCTTTCCCAGAACACATACCCACGCAGGGGCTAGAATACAATAACACTCCTATAAAACGGGAGAACAAACCATCGGAGGGTTAACCAACAAGACTCTAACAAATACTCTGCAATTGGTCTTCATGTGATTAGTATCGTCGTCTTCCATCATCCTTCGTATCGAACCTGTGATTTGCTCCCCAAGAACTCCGCAAGTACCGGATGCACATGACATCCACCCCCCGAATACTCGGGGGTTATCAAAACTCCACTGTTTTGCTAGTGCAAGTATAAAATACAAATACAAGCCATACATATCATACTCCACGGAACATAATAATCATAAACATACTTCCCGAGGTAAATCACTTGATAAAAAGGGTTAAATCGAAAGATAGGGGTAAACCCGATATACATCTTGTAAAAACATTTTACGATCTCGGGAGTTTTGAAAACATTTGGGATTTAAGAATTCTCAAGCCTTTCGAAAACATTTAGGGACACAGCCCAAAAGTCATTTTCCCAAAACATTATTTCGATAACAACACATGGGGTCCATGACCCGATCATACCATAAAAACCCACTTTCACAGATTATTCGCGTCCCGTGCTAGCAAGCCACGGACCTCAGATGCTCCCGTAGAACAAACCCGAGTGAATAACCCATAGGGAAACTATATAAAATCGCATGTCACCGTAACCGCAGTCACGTGACTACAAGCACAGATACGTACATAACCAAACCACAACCATAAGTTATCCCGGCCTCGCACTAACAGGCTATGAACCTCGGAGTCCCCGCAAGACATACCCGATGATAACCTCATCAGTTATCCCGGCATCGGGCTAACAAGCCACGAACCTCGGAGTCCCCACAAGACATACCCGGTGGATAACCCTACGGTCACGCCCGACCCATACTAACAAGTATGGATCCCGGAGATTTATCAATACTACCCGGAGGCACATCACTTTCAACGATCACATAACAATGAGTAGAACACCCATCCAAGCAACACTTAAACATCACAACCACCTTTCAAAGGAGTAACAACTAATATCACACACATTACGTTCTTACCGAACAAGTACACATAACATTACGTAATACCCGGCAAATGATTACGGTCTATTAAGCTCACTCAAAGTGATCATAGCATCTTATACAAAACCAACACACATATTCCGAGAACACATACATTCACGAAGTACACGAAATATCATTGAAAGACAACATTTATCGAGAACATATCGATCCCTTTTTACGTTCCTTAAACATTGTGTTTCGCATAAAATCATTTATCAATAATTATGCCTACGAAACATGAAACGTATGGACAAGATACTTGCCTCGATACTACGAGCAACCGAACAACGAATGGACATGGTCGGATAGTTCTCGAGCTTCCAAAAACGACCAAGGATTCGGCAATCCCACGAATACTACAAAAATAACATCACCACGAATCAATAACACTAATCGAAATCCGAAACGATCCTAAAAACAACAAGGATCTAAGTGTTCTCAAAGAAATCAAGAATCATTGATCCGGGCGATAAAAATCGATGAATGGTTAACAAAATCTGAAGATTACGGTCAAGACAAACAAGAATACACAACCGATCGGATGAGATCGGGTAAGAATCACAAATCCAAGGAAAAACCCCAAATTCAAGAAACTAGGGTTCTAAGAAGAGATTACCTTGCTTTGGACCAAGAAGATGATTAGATGTTGTTAAACACCTACAAATCCACTCGAAGATGAAGCTAGAAGAAGAAGATCGCTCAAAATCGTCTCTGGAGCTCACTCCCGTCGGAAGGGATGAAGAAAAGTAAGAAATGACGAAGTGAAGCCAGCTGTCCAGTATTTATACTGGACAGTCGTTAGGGTGCGCTAACCAAACAGCATTAGCGCGCGCTAACGAGGTCAACGCCCAGAATTTACCGAATAACACTGTTAGCATGCGCTAGACCCATGAGCGTAGCGCGCGCTAACGCGTCACGAAACCAGTCCAATGGCCCCTGGACAGAACTGCACCTACCGGGTAGCGTGCGCTAGAAAGAAGAAAGAGTGTGCGCTAAGCAGTCGATAGCGTGCGCTAGCTATCGACGTTAGCGTGCGCTAACAAAGCCCCAGTCCCAGTCCAGTAGCTCCTGGACTGCCTCTGGACTGCCAGTTAGTGTGCGCTACACATTCAGTAGCGTGCGCTAACCACAACGCCGTAGCGTGCGCTATGCCACAAGCATTAGCGTGCGCTACACCACAAAAACCCAGAAACTCACATAGTGATCCGAAACGCCTCCAAACACATGTCCCAACAAGGCACACCTAAACATGGCACAAAATTCCAACGATGAGGACAATAACAATCCGATAAAACCCAGAAAACTCAACGAATCCGGAACAAAAATCTCGGGTATTACACATTTGGCCAAGGCCACGACCCCACTTTAATTTTGTTTACGTTTTCGTATTATTGTGTATGTTTGTGATGTCAGCCTGGTAGGCCCTGGTGGGTCCTACGGCGTGTAATTACCCGTAAGAGAATTGGGGTGTTACACCCGAACCTAGGCTATGATACCATAAATGTAACACCCCAATTTCATTGCGGGTAATTACACGCCATAGGACCCACCAGGGCCTACCAGGCTGATGCCACACACATACCATACAACAACCATAAAGATATACGATACAAAAATATAAGTTGGGCCTCAGCCGCGGCCAAAATGTATAAGTTTAACACCATTCAACCAAGTACACAAACATAATACGACATATTACAACGAAACCAAATACAACATTAAATATGAAAATCAACACCGACATTTCCAAAACAACTATTGACTCGAGCTCTTTAACATACGGTCCGCCCGTCAGCTCCATGTGCACCACGTGTAGGCTCCTGAACCTCGAGAGTACCTGAAAGGTCTAAAACATTCCACCCCAATAGGGGTTAGCAACAACCGCTAGTTGAAGTACAATATTACAATATTTTAATACACAGGCATTTTCAATTTCTTTTCAAAATCCAAAAACAGTTCATTTCTCACAATATTCCAGAATATCCAATATCAATCAATAGTAAAAACATCATTCGAAGGTAATTCTCGTGACAAGACCACCCAGCCAAGTCTCTCTGTGCCCCATCGAGCAATCCCCAGGTGAGAATACCGCCACCTCAAAGGTAACCCTCGCGCAAGGCCACCCGGCCAAGTCCCTGTGTTCCCCGTCGAGCAATCCCCAGGTCATAGTACCCCGAGAACATCCTCACAACACACAAACATCACAATTTCATCGCCGAAATGCATGCCATAAACTAGTGCAATAAGGTACTTGCCTGGATTTCTAACACATGGAGGAACGACGAACAAAAAAGGCTTCGGTTCGAACTATCTTCCAATTTACGTTCCTAACAATAATCGAGACTCAATCAAATACAATTTCACTGGAAATCCAAGAATCACCCTAAGTTCTACCCTTAGGAGCAATTTATCGAACAGCACGGAGGTATTCTAAATCATACTAGATCTATGAAGGAAAACTCAGAATCAATCCATAAAACTTTGAGGCATATATGAAAACATGATTATACAACTATAATTTATCATCGATTCGAAGCTACATCCGTTGGGAAAACAAAATCCACCAAAACCCCCAAACTTACAGAGATTAGGGTTCTAAGGTATATTACCTCGAATTGGATGGTGAAGGATGTTAGAAAGTTGATATCCAATAATACTCAGTCGATATCCTCGACTTCTCACGTCTGGAATCGCCTAAGCCGCCGGAGGAGAAGAAAGAAATGAGAAAATGATGAAAGTTGACTTACTCAAGCCCTTATATAAACACACGCGTTAGCGTGCGCTAAGGCCTACGGTTAGCGTGCGCTAACCGGCCAACCCAAGTCCAGAAATTTTAGCTTCGACCCGTTAACATGTGCTACTCGATAATTAATGTGCGCTACCAGTTCCCATTAGCGCGCGTTATCGGCCTATATAGCGTGCGCTACCTGTCCCTCTCTAGAGTCTAGAAACATTATGTCTCTACTGTCCGGCCGAAATAGCATGCGCTACCACGTAATAACGTGTGTTAAAAAGCTACGTTGCATGCGCTATCGTCTGGTGTAGCGTGCGCTGCCTGATCGATCCTGTCCGGAGTCCAGTACTCAAAAACTTCTGCCTTACCGCAATTGTCGGATTAGCGTTCTCTACCAACACTTTTAGCGTGCACTAATCCACCTCAATAGCGTGCGCTAGTCTACAACATTAGCGTACGCTAATTACCCATACACAAAACAATTATCCAAACCAACCGAAACATAACACAACAGTTCTTGACAAAAACGACAAAATGAAAATTATTAATAATATCAGAAAAACATGAATATTACAAGTACCATCTATGGGTATCCAATGTTGAGACCACTTTTGCCGTTCACTACTATATTGCAACACTTATTGATCATACGGCCAACGGACCATCTGATAAAGTGAAAGCGAGTGCGCTCATGTTTCTTCGACGGCCGACCCTAGTCTATGGTGGAGGTATCTTTAGTTGAAATTCCACAAAGAACTTTAGGATGCCTTAAGGCCCATTCCGGGAATATACACAGTACCTTACTTTCCGAGTTGATCGTGCAGTAGAATGATTTCAACAAAGATATACTCTGCCTCAAGGCATGTCTCAACTTCTATGGAAAGGAAAATAACAGAGAATAACATGATCCAGAAAATGTTTTCCACATTTCCTACTTCAGCATTGATACTAACGAACAAGTATCGACTGGAGTACGATAACAAGTGTATCACCACCGTCAGTAAGCTAATCAATCTCTTTGAGGTAGCTGAAAGGCATAATGAGTTGTTGGTGAACAATAATGCCAGGTCATCCAGGACAAAGCAAATCCTGAGGCCAATTATGGTAAAATGAAAAGTGGAAGGCAACCCGACGAACAGGAGACTGGACGCGCTAATCCTAAACCACATGGAACAAAAATGCATAATGGTAAGGAACGTGGCGAATGTAGACATGGTCGAAGTCATGGAGGCTCTTCCAGCGGAGAAAGAAGAGATAATGCTACCGGTTCGCTAGGCAATGGGACCAAGCAATAAGTACCTCTTTAGCCTCCTACTCCTACAGAATGAGTACACGACGCCCAGTGGAATATCTGGCTATTGGTTCATAAATTGCCACATAAGCAAGCACATCGCAGCTGCATATAGGAAATATAGAGAGATCAACGCAGAGACTCAATATATGGAGGAAAATGATTATGAAATCCCCCCAATGTCAACTTCACAGTCACCAATTGTCATAATAATTCATACGAGTCGGAGTCATTAGATGCCCCATTCTATGACTAATTTATGTTTATGTTCGGATCACTACTAAAAAAAAAGCTTCACTGATAGCAAAAAACTGTCACTAAACCCTTTTAGTGACACACATAAAATATGTCAGTAATCCGGCAGTCAAAACGCAGTGACACCATTTTATGGTGTCACTAAAACTGGTGTCAGTAGTTGATCGCTGAAATTCGCGTAGTATGGTTTTCAAATCCGATCAATTTTAAAATTTGTAAAACCTCGAAGTATTTCCAAGGTGTCGAACCCAAGGGAATTGATATGTCGAAAATAAAGGAAGTAACTCTACTCAAAATTTGACTGCTATTTAGGAATCCGAAAATTTGGTTTGTTTCTAATTATCTAACTTCAAAAATCGAAAAATAAAAATTAAATAACAATTAATCCTAAAAATAAAAAATCTAGAACAATAAGATAAGAATTCCAAGTATTATGCAAAGAGAGCAAAATAAAGTGAATTATCTAAATCAAGCAAATAAAGCAAATTAGCAAGATAAAATCACAAGTTGAAAGCTAATTGATCCTAGGGTAGTATCGTCTAATTGAGTTCACACAATCCATTCACTTGATTCCTTTTCCCCAAATTTTAATTCAATCCTAGAAATAATCACTCAGACGATCTAGAATTCCGATCAAGGCAACCTAGAAAGATAGTTAATTTAAACCCTTTTCCCGCAAGGCTCAAAGAATTTAAATCACTTAAAAAGCGTCAACTTATTTATCTATGATTTATCTTACTCCACTCAGGTCTTAAGATCAAATCATATTGTGCATCAAGTATTTCCACTAATTAATTAATCCTTCCGGGCAAAATTAATTAGCTAACATGCATCGATTAAGGGCCCTTTAATCTAGCATGAGATTGAACACATCTTGATCACAAGCCTAGGATGAAAGGTAAAAAGGTAATCAAAGGGACATCATGTGAACATCAATTAAAATTACTAACCCTAGAATCAATCAATGGATTTAGCTAGACATAATTGAAATTAAACAAGAAATAGATGGAGAATGCATATTATTCATATGAAAAGAGAGATTACAACCCTTCTGGATGAACTCTGAGTCTTCAATCTCCGAAAAAGTAGAAAAACAATAATAATTGCTGCTTTGCAAAAAGTTCTAGTCTCAAAGGAATTAAAATTGCAAAAAAATGTAAAAGTGTGCTAAAGATGATAAGAGATGATAAAGGATCCTAAACTAGGTCTAGAAGGAGGTGTATATAGCCTATGGGGGTTAAACTCCTGATTAGAACTAATCTAGGAAACAAAATCTATCCAAAAGAGTCACAATCCGTCAAAACTTGAGAACCCGCGGAGCAGCCTATCGGCCTGGCCTATCGGTCGATAGGCTGGCCCGATAGGTGGTCTGTCGGTCGACTTCACTCGATAGGGCTCGGAACACCTGTCGGACGCACCTATCGGCCGATAGGCTGGCCCGATAGGTGGTCTGACTTTTGCAAAAATCCGTTTCTTCCGTCCGTTTGACTCGACTCTCGGTCCTTTGTCTCGTTTTGGGTCCTTTTGGCTCTAAAAACCTGCAAACACACTAAATAAGCCAAATACGAGCACATTAATCACGAAACGAGATAAAAACATAGTATAAAATCCTAGAAAAATGTGGTAAAATTACCACCTATCAAACACCCCCAAACTTAAGCCTTTGCTTGTCCTCAAGCAAAAAGAATTCAATTCAATAAAAGAATGTCGTGAATCATCGTGCAACTCATAGTGTTCAACCTAATCAATACTATCCTGTAATTCTCTCTAAATAATCCGAGTGTCGTAAAGTGAGTACTTTTCGAATAATGATTCGCAAAGTAATCAAGTTCACCCTAATCACTCGTTCATGAAGAAAATCCGGCTCAAAGATTAACAAAACGTGAGTCAAATCGGCCGTCAATATGAAAGGCTAAAATAAACAAGCTAGTTCGTCCGTTACGGTCTAGTGGCACAATTTTCACGAGTTTCATAACAAATAAACCTCGGACAGTATTCCCTTATATATATGTTCAAGAATTTGATTCGAGTTGACCACTAGGTTAGGATCTCGGGATGTTTCATCGGGGTAATCCTAGGGTGGAACTTCCATTCTCATGTATTAGGAAACCGTTTGACGTAAAAGACACTCATGGGGCACATGGATGCTTCTAGTTACTAAGTTCCGTCTCTGACGGAGAAACAACTCGAATATATAATTTCCGCATGTCCGAATCAAGGTCGCCGTTTTGCGCGAGAGTAAACAGCGGGTCACGCGAATACCCCCGGTTAGTAGGTTCCCTATCATTGGCACATGTGAAATATCTAAATCACTAGTCTAATCAGGGTCTTCGTTTTACGCGAGGGTAAACAACGGGTCACGCGAATGCCCCCGGTTACTAGACTTCCCTTCATAGAACAACATTATCTCGACTTTTGGGAAAAACTGACCGACTCTAAACTCAATCTAAGTGCCAACATGACTAAAGAAACAGTACGACTCACTATCCGGAAAATGTAACCAAACGTATTGACGGTGATTTTAAAACAAGTATGTATCGTCTCTTATCTGCCAAGACCTCTACAATCACGAAAAATTTTGGACCTAAATGAATATTATGCAAAACAGAAATAACCGACTACAACTCGACTAAAACTCGACCGTTTCTTCAGAGTGAAAAACAGTGTCGTAACATCGGTATCACACAAATAGAAGCACGAAAAATTCACGAATAAAGAAAAACTAAGACAAGCAAGGCTATCAAAGCAAACAACGAAAAGCAAATAAAAGCAAACACGAAAGCAAACTACTACTACGACCTAAAAAATAGAAACTAGCAAACACACCAAACGAAAATGAACATAAAAATCTAAAAACTAAGCAACAAAAGCCAAATCCACTCAACACCAATATGAGAAGCACAAATAAAAACAACGGGCACCAACACAAGCAAATAGTGATACAAGGCATACAAGGTACTCACACGTGCCGAAATTAACAAAGCCGCACTTCCCCCCCCCCCCCCCCAAACTTATTTCGCATCCCAAAGGAGGAATAAGTTTGAAAAGAGAAAGGAGTGGCTTTGTTAACGGAGTACCTGATCACTGCGGCAGAAATGACGGGTTTGTCGGCCGAGAGCTCCCTTTCCTTCTCTGTGGTTGCCTTAGACTTTCCGGCCGTACACGGCTTCGACTTCTTGCTTTGATTTCCAGCCATTTCAAAGTTCATACAAAACAACCATCCAATCAATATCCAATAAGCAACTCATAATGCAAACATTCAACGAGTGTCGGCATAATCCAATAATCCCACAATATCAACTAAGAGCCCTATAATGTCCAATAAACATCAAAATCATAGACCCGACAGCCATATACTACGATCAAAAAATCACACAACCTCCCCTAAACTTCGACTCCCCCATTTCATATTCAAAGGATCAAAATCACAACCCACAATAACAAAACTACACACTACGATCATATTAGGACAAATTCTCTCCAATCCAATCTAATTCATTCAAAATTCGAATCATCATCAACAATTCAACTCATATCAATCCCAATTAACAATTCAATTCAACAAATTCGAAATTAGGGTTCTTCCAATTTGGGGGTTTTTTTCAAAATTCGTTCAATTTCATCAATTAATCCCCCAATTCGAAGTACCCATGAACAATCAAGCATAGATAACATGTTTCCATCAAGATTCTATCAACAAGCGGGCATAAAATTCACAGAACATCAAAGTCTAACAAAAGCCCCCAAAAAGTGGATCCCCAATTCGAATTTCATCAAAACTCCAAAAAGAATCCGTCAAAGTGCTTCAAAACATGTATAGAATTGAAAAAAAGAGGATTAAGTGTCGAAATTAAGTACCTTGATCGAATTTGTAAGGAAGAACAATAGAGAAAATCGCCCCTTGTTTTCTTATCGGCCGATGTGTGTGTGTGTGTGAGAAAAACGGGTGATTAAGGTGTTTAAAAGGGGTTATTAATCAACCGGGTCGAAGCAGATACTGGACCGGGTATGTCCTATCGGGCTGGCCTATCGGCCGATATGCTGGGCCGATAGGCACTCCAGAGAATTACGTACCTGACTATCGGGCGGGACCTATCGGTCGATAGGGTCTGCCTATCGACCACTGCTTGTAACATTTAATTTTTTCAATTTTCCTCAGCCTATCGGCCGGGCCTATCGGCCGATAGGCTCGCCAGTCTCAAAAATTTTTTTCAACTTTTTCTATTTCGCATACTTGGTCCCGTTTTCGCTTGGATATGGCGATTAAAGACCTGCAAGTATCCAAAACTCGGCGTGCATGGATTAGAACTTAACAAAACTAACAAAGCTACTACGAAACTAGAAACTACAAAAATCACGCAAACGAACAATCGAAAACAAACGAATAAAATGAACTAATATACATACGTTGGGTTACCTCCCAACAAGTGCTACGTTTAACGTCTTTAGCTAGACGATACCTCATTCATTCCGGGTCTTCGAGGTAAGTAACATACTTCTCTTCGTGGTGCAACGGCTTGAAATAGTGCTTCATCCGATGTCCGTTCACAATAAACTTGTTCCCATCTTCTTTCATTACGACACATGATCCGTTTTGATTTACTTGAAAGACGGTGTATGGACCAGTCCACTTCGACATCAACTTCCCCGGAAATAGACGAAGCCGAGAATTGAAAACGAGCACTTCGTCTCCCGGGACGAAGTCCTTCTTCCGAATGCGATCATCGTGAAACTTTTTCGCTCTTTCCTTGTAAATCCTCGCATTTTCGAAAGCCTCGATCGATCGGTCCTCAGCCACAACTCCCCCTTGAACGGGTTTGTTGACATCAAGATAGCATACGTCCCTCTCATTAGATCGAAACTCGTTCGCCTCCAACATTCGAACATACTTTGGCAAATCCTCGGAAATTTCTTCAACATCGGAATGTGAGTAAATGGATTGTGAAATGCAATGCTCCAACAAGTCGGTCGGGGGCGGCATAATAGACTCAATTGCATAACATTCCTCGGGCGCATCCTCGGGCTTCTTCATCGCGTCATAGATGGAAATTTTCAGATTTTGATCATTAACCCGGAAGGTAAGATCACCCTCTTGGACGTCGATAAGTGCTCTCCCCGTCGCTAGAAACGGTCTCCCAAAGATCAATGGTTGATTCTCGTCCTCGGGCATATCAAGAACTACGAAATCGGCCGGGAAGACTAAGTGTTGGACTCTAACGAACACATCCTCCACAACTCCCCTCGGATAAGAGATCGACCGGTCCGCCATGAGTAGAGAAATGGTAGTCGGCTTCATCTCCCCAATCTTCAACCTCTTAAAGATGGATAGAGGCATAAGATTGATGCTTTCCCCGAGATCACACAACACATTACGGAACGTTTGGTCGCCAATCATGCATGTCAAAGTAAAACGTCCCGGATCCTTCTGCTTGAGCGGGAGCTTGTTTTGAATGATAGCGCTACACTCCTCTGTCAAATTTATTGTTTCAAACTTCGCCAACTTCCTCTTGCTTGCCACATCGTCTTTCAAGAATTTAACGTACCCCGGCATGTCTCTCAAAGCGTCTAGAAGTGGAATGTTGATATTCACCTTTTGAAACATGTCGATAAACCGTTGAAGCTTTTCATCATATCTTGACTTGCCAATCATTTGTGGAAATGGAGCTTTTACCTCAAAATCCTTGGCATTCGAACCTAAAAGAGCCTTTCGACCGATAGGGGTCGATAGGCTCAATTTCGGTATTCTCGTCGGGTATCGGGTGGGCTATCGGCCGATAGTCTTGGCGATAGGCTCTTTGCGTTTCATCTGCCTTCTCGTTCTCGGCTCCCGTTTCTAGTACATCCTCGTTTCCAGATTCCTCAACTTCAGCCCCATGATTACTGTACCTTGTCCCACTCCGAAGCTCGATTGCGTTGCATTGTTGTGTCTTCGGGTTGGTCTCGGTACTGCTCGGAAAATGGCCCGGCTTATGAATTCCGGCTTGGGCGTTCGCCATTTGACCCATTTGGGTCTCCACCATCGACATCTGCTTTGTCAAGGCTATCACTGAGTTTCCAATAGATGTCACACTATGCTCGAGATCCCCGAACCTCTTGTCTGATTTATAAATAAAATCTTTTTGACTCGCCTCTAACCGTTCCAACATCTCTTCCATCGGTGTCTTAGCAATCGGCTCTTGAATAACCCCGTTTTTAACGTTAAATCCCGGTGGTGGCTGAAGAGCATTGTTCGGGTTGGCATAGGAGAAATTAGGGTGGTTTCGATTGTTCGGATAATAGTTCCCCCTATTTACCCCTTGCCAGAAGTTTCCTCCTTGCACGTAATTTACATCCTCCTCAATTGCAATAGGCTCGTTTAGCTCTTCAAAAACTGCATTGACTCCCAAAGTCTTCTTTCTTAGCATCTCAAGCTCTTTTTGTTGTCTTTCAAATTTCGCCTTCAAATCACCGTAGGCGTCCTCGTCACCGGATGAGACCTTTCTTCTCGTCATCTTCCTATCGGTCACCTCCTCGTAATCATTGTTGACCGCTAGCTCGATGAGATTCTTGGCCTCTTCATAATTGTTAGCAAGAAATCCTCCTTTCGAGGAATAGTCCAACTCTCTTCTAGCCTTCCTCGTCAAACCCCGATAAAACCGAATGTAGATTTCCTCCTTGTCAATTCCATGCTGTGGGCATTTGCGAAGTAGCTTCTTAAATCGGATCCATGCCTCGTATAAGTGTTCATCCTCATATTGCTCGAATTGCAAGATATCGTTGATTTGTTTTTGCACCTTCGAGGGAGGATAGAACTGTGCTAAGAACAACCGAGTCATCTCTCTCCAAGTACCAATTTCCTTCCGATCTAGGCTCTTGTACCATTCTAGCGCATCGTCTTCTAAGGAGAACCGGAATAGGCGGAGCTTAATGACATCCGGAGGCACTCCGTTTTGCTTGATGGTGGCACATATGTCCAAAAACGACTCAAGATGAGCGTTTGGATCTTCATTAACTCCTCCGCCGTATGTTTGAGACTTCACCGTAGCGATGAGGGACGGCTTAAGCTCGAAGTTGTTGGCATCAATATTCCCCCAACCTCCTTCTTGATAATCGTCCAGCTTCGGTCGAAAGCGGGCATTCAAAGGGATCTTCTCGGGACGAGCGAGTTCTAGTGGTGGGTTAACAATGCCGGCCATGGTATCAACGATAGGTATAGAAATAGTCTTGGTTCTCGCTTCTTGCTTCTTCCTCCTCAAAGACTTCTCGATTTCCGGATCCAAAGGAAATAAGTCCTTTCCTTGGGATCTTGTGATCATGCACCGCCTACAAGGAAGAGAAAACAAGATGTGAGGAAACGAGATCGAATATTAATAATAATAGTATACAACCTAAAGTAACAATCTCTTTTTTTTCGAATTATCCCTTTAAGTTTTCTATCAATTCCCCGAGAACGGCGCTAAAATTGATCGAAATTCGCGTAGTATGGTTTTCAAATCCGATCAATTTTAAAATTTGTAAAGCCTCAAGTATTTCCAAGGTGTCGAACCCAAGGGAATTGATATGTCGAAAATAAAGGAAGTAACTCTACTCAAAATTTGTTGCTATTTAGGAATCCAAAATTTGGTTTGTTTCTAATTATCTAACTTCAAAAATCGAAAAATAAAAATTAAATAACAATTAATCCTAAAAATAAAAAAATCTAGAACAATAAGATAAGAATTCCAAGTATTATGCAAAGAGAGCAAAATAAAGTGAATTATCTAAATCAAGCAAATAAAGCAAATTAGCAAGATAAAATCACAAGTTGAAAGCTAATTGATCCTAGGGTAGTATCGTCTAATTGAGTTCACACAATCCATTCACTTGATTCCTTTTCCTCAAATTTTAATTCAATCCTAGAAATAATCACTCAGACGATCTAGAATTCCGATCAAGGCAACCTAGAAAGATAGTTAATTTAAACCCTTTTCCCGCAAGGCTCAAAGAATTTAAATCACTTAAAAAGCGTCAACTTATTTATCTATGATTTATCTTACTCCACTCAGGTCTTAAGATCAAATCATATTGTGCATCAAGTATTTCCACTAATTAATTAATTCTTCCGGGCAAAATTAATTAGCTAACATGCATCGATTAAGGGCCCTTTAATCTAGCATGAGATTGAACACATCTTGATCACAAGCCTAAGATGAAAGGTAAAAAGGTAATGAAAGGGACATCATGTGAACATCAATTAAAATTACTAACCCTAGAATCAATCAATGGATTTAGCTAGACATAATTGAAATTAAACAAGAAATAGATGGAGAATGCATATTATTCATATGAAAAGAGAGATTACAACCCTTCTGGATGAACTCTGAGTCTTCAATCTCCGAAAAAGTAGAAAAACAATAATAATTGCTGCTTTGCAAAAAGTTCTAGTCTCAAAAAAATTAAAATTGCAAAAAAATGTAAAAGTGTGCTAAAGATGATAAGAGATGATAAAGGATCCTAAACTAGGTCTAGAAGGAGGTGTATATAGCCTATGGGGGTTAAACTCCCGATTAGAATTAATCTAGGAAACAAAATCTATCCAAAAGAGTCACAATCCGTCAAAACTCGAGAACCCGTGGAGCAGCCTATCGGCCTGGCCTATCGGTCGATAGGCTGGCCCGATAGGTGGTCTGTCGGTCGACTTCACTCGATAGGGCTCGGAACACCTGTCGGACGCACCTATCGGCCGATAGGCTGGCCCGATAGGTGGTCTGACTTTTGCAAATATCCGTTTCTTCCGTCCGTTTGACTCGACTCTCGGTCCTTTGTCTCGTTTTGGGTCCTTTTGGCTCTAAAAACCTGCAAACACACTAAAACCAACCCAAACGCGTAATACGGCTCGACTAATCATAAATAAGCCAAATACGAGCACATTAATCACGAAACGAGATAAAAACCTAGTATAAAATCCTAGAAAAATGTGGTAAAATTACCACCTATCAGTAGTCTATTTTAGACAAATGTAACTATATTCCGATACGACAATGTCACTATCTTTCAATAAATATTACATGTCACTACTCCGTCACACTATAGTGTGAGAAAATAGTAATATATTTCAGTGTCACTAATTTCCGTAATTTAAAACGTTAAATTCTAACACTTGATTATCAAGTAATTTTTGACACTAAATTGATAATTTAATTAATGGTAATTTTATAATTAAATATGTACTGAAAATCACATATCAGTTTATATATTAAAATGATACATACTTTTTGATGCTGCAACAATGTTTGATAAAGTCAAAATATAAAATATTTCATTAACCCTTAGCATCATTATCCTTAATAGTTACAAAGTACAAAATATCACATAGCAAAACCAATTAATATTTCAAAATAACAAACAAACAGATCACACTATTCTTCCGAAAAAATAAAAATCTTCCATGCTTCTAACCAACATATGCAGCCCACTCGTCGCATAATCGAGAAAGGTCATCAATACACCTTCAAACAACCAACAAGAAACAGCATAAACATGAGTGTTAGGATCAGAAACATATATATATATATATATATATATATATATATATAAACCTTACGGAGTATGAAATTTGAACTTACAACAATGATGCGAGATCAAAATATTACGTCATACAGAGAATATAATTTCATATTAAGGATAACAAGCTCAAGAAAAGGTATTCCCTCAACAATTCAAAGGCAACATTCTGCACAATAATGTAAATCTTGAACCAAAAATAAAAATAAAAAGAATAACTGAACCTGAAGTTACCAAAATGTACACTGCCACCAACCCAAACTCAAGCCTAGATCTCTGACAGTATTGAACTATTCGCCCTACACACTCTTACGTTCCTCGTGCAGTATATTCAGAAAGTCCTACTTTTTATCGTGTTAAACTATGTGTATGCATTCGAGTATACTACTATGCATTCTTCAACCTGGAGGAAATAATCCCAAATTCGAGACTCTAATTCCAAATAATAAAGTCATACATCATCACCCCTCATACCCGCCAATGCAATTAAAATCCAACAAAATGCCCTCTCACTAACACAATTCGTCAATGCATTGGATGAATCACGAATGCATTCATCAATTTAACAAAGAATCCCCAAAATTAAACTCTTAAACTACACAAAACAATCATAAATCGTATGAATCACGAATGCATTCATCAATTTAACAAACAATCCCCAAAATTACTCTTAAAATCCCAATTCTAAGACTTTCGAGACTCTGCAGGCATACCAAATCAAATCGCAAACTTCAAACTACAACCCTAAATGCATTCACCTAACAATTCAACTTGTCCTCCCATTAATTAGCACCAAATCGACGAAAATTACCTCTATTAGCTGACCCTTTTCTGCCATTGTTCGTCGTTCATCTTGTACGCGCCATATCGGTCCGCCGCTGGTCCAGTTATATTGCCGATTTCTGTAAATGCCGGCCATCTTCCACCGTGTTATCGCCCTTGCCGGTGCACGTCGACTTACGCTTGTCCTGATAGACGATTGCGGCAAGCACGCATCATAGATCACTCGTCAACAGGGCTGGGCGCCTGGGCAAAGGCGCGACGACGACGGCGGTGGGCGACAGTCAGGCGCGATCGCAACAAGAGAAGAAACGGGGAGACAAAGAGGATTGTGTGGAGTCGATGATTTTGAATTTTTTAGAAGAAGATGAGTGAGCCACGTGACCTACGGATGGGAGAGGATAGAAGGCTTCAGACTAGAATACGGGAATGAAGAAAGAGGCTGCGGGATTTATTTGAATGTTTTTCCTTTCTTATTACTGATACGTTAGTGGCAAGAATTACAGACTCCTAGATTAGTGATACATCGGTGTGAGCAATCAGCGACACTTAGATGTTAAATACAAAAACTAATCCAATTTTATATAATTAGTGACACATAGCAAAAAACTGTCAGAACACAAGTGTCACTAAAACCCTTTTTTTTTTAGTAGTGGATTGACATTTTTTTCGGCTATTTTTGCCTTAGATGATTTTATTTAATAAAAGTGTGATGCATTTTGTTTTTTGTAAAGATATTATTGTTTCTTCCGTTATACATGTGATTGGCTTTATTCTACATCTTGAATATTGCTCCTTATGCTTGAGTTTGAAAGTTCATTAGTTTCTCCACTTTCCGTAGGAATGAATCTTGGGGAACTTGAATGCTTGGTAGATAGTGGGACCACTCATACTATCTTTGGAAATAGGTTATTATTCATCGAACTAATATCCTATCGCACATCAATGACCACGATGATTGGATCATCTCAGCTCATTCAAGGACGCGACACTGCCCGGATCTTGATGCCTAACGGCATTGCTCTTACAGTCACCAATGCTCTATATGCACCAAGAGTGACTCGAACCTTACTAGGCTTCAAGGATATATGTAGCAACGATTTTCACATTGAAACATATTATGAGAATTGAATATAATTTCCCTATATCACTTCTAATGAATGCGGACGAAAGTGCATCATAGAAAAACTTACGAGTCAATTGAGTTGATTTTATCTCACCACGATTAGGGTTGTTGAATCCTATATAATTACCCATAAAAAAATTAGGGATGCTGACTCATATAGGATTTGGCACGATAGATTAGGGCATCCCAATCAAGACATAATAATTTGCATCCTTAAGAATACGCACGAACATCCTCTCTTTAGCCAAAGTAAGAGCAAGACCTTCATATGCTAAAGATGCAACTGAGAACATTACATAGGATTCAAGGAGATCTTTGTGGACCTATTCAACCAGAGTGCGGGCCAATTAGGTATTTTATGGTTCTGATTGATGCTTCGACACATTGGTCACATGTCGCCCTCTTGTCCACTCGAAATGCTGCCTTTACAAAGCTTCTAGCACAGATTATCCGTCTAAGGGTTCACCATCCTGACCACCCTATTCGGTTAATAAGACTCGATAATGCTGGAGTTCACATCTAAATATTTGACGAATACTGCTTGTCGATCGGGATTGACGTAGAGCATCTCGTCCCCTGTGTGCATACTCAAAATGGTCTTGTAAAGGCAACCATCAAACGAATTCAGATGGTGGCCCGGTCATTGGTTATGCACACCAACTTGCCTATTTTTACTTGCGGTTATGCAGCTTTACTTATTTGTTTCCAACCCACATCTAACAAACCATATTCTGCGTACTAGTTGGTAACTGGATATGAGCCTGACATTTCACGTTTACGCATATTTGGTTGTGCAGCTTATGTGTCAATTGCGCACCCACAACGCAATAAAATTGGTACGCAGAGACATTTAGGTACTTATATTGGATATGAATCCCCAACAATTATCTGCTACTTAGGACCTCGACAGGCGATCTCTTTACCGCTTGATTTGCGTATTATCACTTCGATTAGATAACCTTCCCATCGTGAGGGGGAGGGGAGAAGATGAACTTTTCCCGGAACGACAGGAATTATTGTGGTTGGTTCCTACTCTGTATCGTTTCGATCCCTGATCTTCGCTATGTGATAGTGAAGTAAAAAGAATTCTCGATCTTCAGAATGTAGCAGATCCGATTCTTGATGTGTTTACAGATATCACGAAAGTGATGAGATCTCATATACCTATTGCAAACATGCATGCAAGGTTAGAAGACCCCAGAAAAAGGGCGCAACACCGACGAATTGAGTGCTGCTGTCGCACCTGGTGGTGGTGCGGCTATTGCTGTGGATCCCCAAATAAAGCAGGGAAGGCCACTTTGTCCGGTAGACACCCACCCGAGGAAGAAAAAGGCCATTGAGGCACATAGTGATCCTCTAAACATCAATGCTGGGAATCCTTCCCACGATATTGTCTCTGACTATAGCCATGTCCATGAATCGTTTCCGGGGGATGCCCTGAGGTCTGATTCAAGCTCAAAGAAGAAAGAAAACTTTATGTATGAGAGTGTGTGCGATCTAGTTGATAGGTCGACAACTCGCATTGATGATGTGTTCGCTTATGCCATCGCCCATGATATCATGTAGCATGACGATATTGAACCACGCTCCATGGTCGATGCCAACATAGAGCGGACTGGACGAAATGGAAAAGAGCTATCAACCTAGAACTTGATTCTATGACAAAGCACCAGGTATTTGGCCCGGTAGTACTAACCCCGCCAAGTGTAAAGCCTATTAAACATAAATGAGTTTTTGTCAGAAGGCGAAATGGTAAGAAAGAGGTCCTTCGGTACAAGGCTCGACTTATCGCCCAATGCTTCTCACAACGCTTTGGAATTAACTATGAGGAGACGTTTCTCCTGTAGTGGATACGATACCGTTGCATTACTTAATTAGCTTAGCAGTTTTCGAAGGACTGGAAATGCAGCTAATGGATGTGGTCACTGCATATCTTTACGGGGATGTTAATACCGAGATATACATGAAAGTGCCTGAGGGCATTTCACTACCCAAGTCAAGTGACTCTAAGCCACGGAGTGCGTATTCAGTTCCATTGAAATGCTCACTGTACGAATTAAAATAATCCAAGATGATGTGATATACCCACTTAATTGACTACTCGATTGGAAGGGGATATAAGAATGGCGAACTGTGTCCCTTCGTGTTTATTAAGAAAACAAGTTTTGGATTAGCGATTGCAGCTATGTATGTCGATGATATGAACATAATTGGTACTCTTGAAGAAGTAAGATAAACTGCCTCTAAAACCCGAATTTGAGATGAAAGATCTGGGGAAAAGTCGATTTTATCTAGACATGAGCTAGAACACCGAGCTTGTGGAATCCTCATCCACCAGTCTGTCTATCTCCAGAAGATACTCAGACATTTCACCATGGAGAAAGCATACCCCATTAGCACCCCATGATTGATCGTAGTTTGGACTTGGAGAAACATCCATTTCATCCAAAGAAATGTGATGAAGAGCTTTTGGGAGCCATAATTCTCTACTTATGCGCAATTGGAGCATTATTGTACTTAGCTCAGTGTATTCAACCTGATATTACTTTCTCAATAAACTTGTTGGCATGATATAGTTCTGAGCCCACGCAACGTCATTGGAACGGTATCAAGAACATGTTTCGATACCTCAAAGGAACTATTAACTTGGGACTTTTCTTTCCCTACAAGGCTAACAAAACTTCTGATGATTGTGCAATTACTAAAGTAAGTGCGAATGCCAATGTCGCTACCTCGAAGAATGTATTATTAGGTTTTGCTGATGCTGTGTATCTTTCAGTCCCACACAATGGTCGATCCCAAGCTGGTTATGTATTCACCATTGAGAACATTGATATATCTTGGACATCAACTAAACAAACCCTTGTTTTTTTTAAACAAAATTAGCTTTTCTTTCAAGTAGATCATTTCAAGTACAAACTCTCAGGACAGAAATCACACATGATACAGGGCATAAACTCTGCATCCTAACTCACCTAATTTACAGGGAGACTAACTAAATTTCTAACAAAGGCCTGCATATTTGTGTGAGTCAAACATCTACAAAAGGTAAAAAAGAAAACGTCTTGCAGAAGTGAATCAACACCATGTATCTCCATGTTGAATATATGCCCATTCCATTCGCTCCATAATGCATAGATAAACTCAGTCACTAAAACTTTGAAGAACTTGTTCCGTGTAGATTTTCCCTGCATTGCTTGACAAATCTGTACTTTAACCAAGTCCCAGCTCCCTGCAAATTGTCTACCCAGCTAGTTTAACAACATATTCCAAACAGGATAAATTACTGACCAAGCAAAAAGTAAAAGAGTTTCATCATAATTCTTACAGAAAACACAGACAGGGTCCGTAATCACCTCGACCTTTAGTAATCTATTCGCAAGCCTCCCCCCAAAGTGCTAACCACATGATAAATTTGGCTCGTGGGGTTGCCATATTATGTAGGACCAGTTCTCTCCAGTCCATTTTTGGCCCAGCAGGTCTGAAGGTCATGTAGACTTTCTTCATTGAAATGGTATCAGCCCCCATCTGCCGTCTTAAATCATCATTTATAAGGACATGATCTCTCAATTTTAACAGTTTCCAAAGAGAAACGAACATTGAGTTGGGACAGTCACCTCCATAATATTAGAGGTTTTTATGTAGTACATATGAATCCATTTGATCCATAATTTATCACTCTTCTTCTGTGTAGCCCACAATAGTTTAAACGCAACATCTGTTCCAATCAGCCAAATGCACAAGTCCTAACCCACCATCAGCCTTTGTTGTGCAAATACTATCCCAAACAATGGGAGCTTTCTTTGATTCATTCTCTTGTCCGGTCGAGAGAAACCTTCTGCAAACACTTTCAATAGCCTTCATAACTTTCTTGGGGAAACAGAACAGCTGACTCCAATAGTTTTGTATAGCGTAAAGAACAGTTTGCACTAATTGCACATTTCCACCATAGCTCAGAAACTTGGTAAACCAGTCACTGACTTTACCCAGAATTTCTTCAAGAAGAGGTTGGAATTGGTGAATAGATCATCTATTGGTATTTAAAGGAACACCAATGTATCTCAAGGGGAGAGTACCGAACTTCAGTTGTACTAAATTAGCAACTGTCCATTGTAGGTGTCTAACTCCAGCCAGGTAAATCTCACTTTTCCTGAGATTCACAATCAAACTTGATGTCTGAATAAACTGCTCAAACTGGGCCATCAACGCCACTATATATTTCCGTGTGCCCTTGCAGAAGAAAAGTAAGTCGTCAGCAAAGGCCATATGTATAATTTTCATAGGCCCGCAACGAGGATGATATTTAAAATCAACATTCCTTTCAAGAGTTTTAAACAATCTTATGAGGTACTCCATATAGATAACAAAGAGGTATGAAGACACTGGGTCGACCTGCTAAGTCCCTTTTTTTCCATCAAAAGGTGGTAGCAATTGCCCACTAAAGCAAATTTGATAGGACACAGTCGTAAGGCAAGTCATTATCCAACCTACAGAGGAAATCCAAAACCTCCCAATCTAGCTTTATCATACATCTAGTTGATAAATCTTTCCTCCCATAGCCTCTAATAATATCTTGGGCAAGAATGGTGTTGTCGTGAATAAACCTCCCTGGAACAAAAGCAGCTTGCTCAGGTCCAATCAAGTAACTCATAACTTTACTCATCCTTGTAGTGATTATTTTCGAAATGATTTTATATAGCATTGAGCAGCATGCTATGGGCCTATAACCCTTAATTGCATTGGCTGTAGCATATTTAGGTATAAGAGTGATAAGGGTAACATTGACACCTATTAGCATCTGGCCAGAATTGAAGAAGTCTTACACAGCTGAGATAATATCAGGCCCTATCACACCCCAAGAAGCTTTGAAGAATTTTGCAGAGTACTCATCCGCCCCTGGAGCGTTGTCATCTGCAATAGATTGTAGGGCCTCCCAAATCTCTGTAGCTGAAATGGGAGTAATAAGTTGTACCCTCTGTTCATGTGTTAGCATGGGTCCATCTCTAGCAACTTGCATATCTAAGCCTCGTGAAGTATTAGTAGGAGAATGAAGTAGGTTTTTACAGAAGTTTACAACTTCGGTCCTCAGCTCTTCATCTTGTTCTATCAGCTTGTTTTCCTGAGCATCATACAAAACTACAATCCCACATCTGCTTCTTGCTTTGCATGAAAAAAAAAAGCAAACCCTTGTTGATATCTTCTCAAGTCACGTTGAGATTATCGCTCTACACGAGGCGGTACGTGAGTGTATATGGTTGAGAGCCATTGTCATACATATTCGAGGTAACATTGGACTAAGTAACATTCGAGGTAACATTGGACTAAGTAATATCACAGATCTAGTGGTTGTTTCCCCGTCCTACTGGATCCTGAACATAAAATAAATGTTCACCCCCGAAGGGGTTAGCACAACGAGACTAGTACAAGTATGATAATTATACAACGATGGTTTATTCAGCGACCCCTGAATAATAACATCAGTAATATCAACAATGATAACGACTCTCTCCAACGAGAAACAATAACAACGACAACACAACATGTCAATTTTAACATACTCGTGGTATTCCAACGATCCAGCGCAGACAGCATAGATTCCCATGATGACCCCGTCGGACCAATACATGGTGGAAGTACCCATCCAATGATCCAGCGCATACAGCATAGATTCCCATGATGATCCCATCGGACCAACACATGGTGGACAAAACCATCACAACACATATGCACGACACATAAAAACATAACCGGCATCAACACGGATAAACATAATTAAAGTACTTGTCTTAGAAAGATGGAAAGAAATAAGTACTTCAACTACTTCAACAATCTCGAAGGCCGCCCCTTCGATGAACCGTTCTCAAAGCTCGAACCTTCCGTAAAAAAAAAATGACAAACTCAACTTACGTAACAAGACTATCACACAACATGCTAAACATTCCAAAAAGTGACCGAACTAGTTATTATCATACGTCCGATTCCTGGTTACTTAAAGCACACTAAGTCGAACGAATACCATACTACATGCGAAACAAAGGATTATAACGGGGATAACACGTTGATGCCCACGGATTTCAGAATATTCAAATCGTCATGAACCACATTCCAGTTCTGCCCATCAACTTCTAATACATGTATCGGTTATCTAAACGAATTCATAACAAGGTAAATAAGTTCAACTGAATTCTAAGTTAATCCCATTTATGATTCTCATTCTTCCGCAGGTAAGTTCATCTAATCCAAGTCCTACGTTCACCACGATGGTTACAACATGATTGTATCGTTCTAACCATTCATATGAAGACTACCAATCCAAACAATCTTTACAAACCCAAGATTATACTTAAGGATCCATCCCTACGTTCACCACGTCGAATTCACCTAGTCTAGGTGACAAAATACTCAATCCGTTCATCGTATATTCATCATGAAATTATCATATTTATCATGTAATCATCGCGAAATCATCATCAAGGCAGGCTATAATCTTTGAAAATCACATTGTCATGATAGGCATAAACAAGGTTTAACTAGTACCAACGAAAAACCTAAGTTCAACCAATCCAATCCTCCTAAACTTGTTGTTCGATTCATAATGCTCATAACAAACTCAATAACCTCAGTAGCATGCCCATAATCATCATTAAGAATATGAACTCCAGGTTGGTAAAGCATCACATACCTTAATATGGAAGGAAACGACAAAACACTTGGTGAAACTCGACTCCAGGAGCTTGAACACCAATCTACAAAGGTCTAGGATCTTCACAACCCAGCTAAGAGGCTGATACAAGGAATTTATAGGGCTGGGGAACTCTCAAGTTTACAGGAATTGGGCAAGGGGTCGAGGTGAAATGAAAAGAGATTGATGTCTATAAATAGAATTTTAACCCATTACGTACATTACCCAAAAGACAGTACGTACGTAAGCTCTATTACGTACGTTAGCCACAAATCCTTACGTACGTTATCTACGGACAGTAGCTCACTAACTCGTTTCATGTCCTCCATTACGTACGTTACCAATGCTCTTACGTACATAATGTGATCAATGTAGCGTACGTTATGATACACCTTTAACGTACGCTATGCTTGTTGACTCGCTTTATCAAAAGTTGTCCAGATTTTCCCGACAAATATCCTTATCTGGATCCACATCCCGATCACACCTTATCTGCTCTGACTGTATTTTACGTATGCTATGCTTCGTGTATAACGTACGTTAACTACAGTTCCATTACGTACGTTATGTATAAATTTTAACGTACGTTATATTCAGTTCCTAACGTACGTTATGTACAACTCTTAACGTACGTTAGTGTCATGCAGATGCATGTATAAATTGACAACCTCCCCACGATCTGATCAAGAATATTTGATTACAAATACGGAAAAATCACACTTAAATTGTTAATACGACATAATCAAATACCACAAGGTTCAAATACAGATGAAAATACTCAACAATTATCCAGGTATTACATACTCTCCCTATAAAAAGAAGTTTCGTCCCGAAACTTAAGATGAAAATAATTCCTGGTATCTCGACTTCATACTATCCTCCATCTCCCAAGTGGCTTCTTCGACTCCATGTCGCGACCATTGAACTTTAACCAAGGAGATTGGTTTATTCCTCAATTGGTTGAATCGACTCTCTAGTATCTTGATTGGCTTCTCCTCGAATGTGCCATCATTAGCTACTTCGATCTCGCCAAAATCGATGACATGAATAGGATCTGGTACATATTTCCGCAACTGAGATACATGGAACACATTATGAACATGACTCGGCGATAGCGGCAAGGCCTATAACACCCCCAATCCACTCGAGGATATTACACGCCGTAGAACCCTTCCTCAAGGATCTACCAGGCTGGTAAATACATCGAACAACTCAAAAATGCCTTTAAGGCTAAAATGACTCAGTAGACCAATTTGGTCTTTCAATAAATACATACAACTCAAACACAATACATGCCCATGCAGGGGTCGAATACAACACACTCCCGTACAACGGGGAAAGAATATCACAGCAGAAATAAAATACAACTGAACCAATACAACAATGTACGGGTCCTCATGTGATTAGTATCAATCATCTTTCATCATCCTTCGTGCCGACCCTGTGTTATGCTCCCAAACCTGAATGCAAAAACAGACATCCACCCCCCTAATACTCGGGGGTTAGCGAAACTCCACTGTTTTGCTAGTGCAAGACAAAGTGCAAAATACGAGCCATACAATTCACATTTCCACGAATAACAATAACCAAGAATCCTCAAAGATCCAAACATAACGAAAAGTACTCCCCGAGGCAAGAGTTTGGGTGAAACGTTCCAAAACCGAAAGATCACAAATCAGGGGAACAATTTATAAAACAGTTTAAAAATGCCATCGAGGGTTTTAATAGAAAACAACTTAGGATTATCAAATCCTTCTCTTTCCAAAAATCAACAGGGTCACAGCCCAAAGGTTTTGTTTTCGCAAATAGAAAACCGACAACAATTCACAGGGTTAAAACCCACGTCACGTATCCTCGACGGACATAAAAATCAATACCAACTCGTGAAGTTTTTACTCGTGAATCCAGGGCTCACCCATTGGACTCCCTCCATAGCCCCGTCGAACCCTCCCGAGGTGAGCAAATACATTCACCAAACATACACACCACTCGTGAAGTTTTTACTCGTGAATCCAGGGCTCACCCATTAGACTCCCTTCGAGGCCCCGTCGAACTTACCCAAGGTGAGTAAAATACATTCACCACTCGTGAATCCAGGGCTCTCCCATTGGACTCCCTCCGTGGCCCCGTAGGACCCTCCCGAGGTGAGCGAAGCAATCATGCACAAATAACATACCACACCAAGGATATCCAAACAATTCACCCAGAGGCATCAAACATTTAGCAAAACACCACGTCAACCATAATGCGACGGAAGGAAGCAATATACGTACACACACATTATCAAGCGCAACATCAACACCAAACATATCCAAAGGATTCACGTAGTCACTTACAACCCACATAATTTATAAAACACACGCGTTTTGAAAGTGAGCCTTTAACGAGGCTAGCCGAATCTTTTGAAAACTCATTTCAAACAAACAAATGAACATACCAAGACGATCACCAATCATCATATCCACAAAACAAGAAATGTATGGACAAGGTACTTGCCTCGAATAAGAGCAACGCGGAGAATCGACCGAAGTAGGTTGGCACGAACCGACTACGAACCCGCTGACTCCACCGAACACCAACTCGCGATAATAAACTACGAAGGACAATAACAACAATGAAAATGAATTCCATAGCATGACTTAAAGTCGTTGAATTCAAGGAACAAACGACGAAAGTTCAAGGGTTTCCCCCAAAATGGCCAAGAGCACGAATTGACCTGACAAAACATGAAAATGGACTTCCCAACCGAAATATGGATATTCAATCCATAGGATATGTTTAAAAACATCATTTTACAACAATCGGTTCATCAAAAATGGATGGAAAACAAAATCAAGAACAAATCCCCCCCCCCAAAAAGTCAACTCGAAGGAAATCAAGAAATATACCTTGATTCGACGAAGAACAATGGATTAAATGATGTTAAACACAAGAATACTACTAAGATTAATCATACCCATCATGGATTAATCAACAATACGGAACGAATCGGACAAAAAAGCAAAAACCCCAAATTTCTCAAAATAGGGTTCTAGGAAATCTCACCCTGATTCGCTGGATCAAAGGATGATATAGGATGATCAATCAATGATATGAACTCAAGAACTTCGTGGATTTGTTGTTTAACAACATGGCTTCGCCTCCTTCGAAACCCCAGTCGCGGACAGAAAAGAAAGAAAATGAAAAACGAGTGAAAATGCGACTGCTCTGTCACATTTATAGAAGTAGGCATTAGCGTGCGCTAAGCCTTCCGGGTAGCGTGCGCTAACGGGCAGCCTCGGCCGAGCATCTTCGGTTGGGGCCCGCGCAACCCGATGCTGCTGACAAAACCTGCCGACCGAGACCTGCCCGCCCGACCCCGATAGCGTGCGCTGCGCGGATGCTGGCGCGCGCTAGACAACCTGTCTAGAACTCTCTGGACCAAACTGCTCGGCCAGGTAACGTACGCTAGTCGGCCGGCAGCGTGCGCTACACATGCCGATTAGCGCGCGCCACGACCGACAGTAGCGTGCGCTACCTGCCGATCCTCCTTAAGTCCAGTACTCCAGTAACCCCTCTGCCTAGACCGATAGCGTACGCTAGCCGGTCGGTAGCATGCGCTACACCTGCCGTGCTAGCGTGCGCAGCCTTCCGGCAGTAGCATGCGCTACGCCGGTTCCTACCGCGCCGCCGGCCCAGGCCCAAGATTTGGACAAGGCCGCACTGTCGGTCGATTGCTCAGCCGTCATGATCCGACGACTCGATTTCCGAAAACGCACGGAGTGAAAGCGACGAAATGCTCGCGGAAAACTACATCGACCCGAAATGAAATACCATGCAACAATTAATCGCACGCGATCAAGAAAAAGGGTCAAGACAACAATTACGAATTCGGATACCCACAACTTTGGGTAAATTACAAAATAACCCAAAACGCCCGAAAATCACGATACGTGATCGAATAACCAAACCAAAATTCACAGCACATCTAACAAAGTTAAACGGACTTACGGGAAACTCGAAATAGTAGTTTCGAACGAGATTCGCAAGAATCGAACTCAAGTGCGGAAAAGTCGCTAAAAAGCACAGAACTCAATAAAACGACACCAAAACGAACTCAGATGTCGAAAAGTGTAGAATTAAACATTCTCAGAATGACAAAACGGTCACAAGAGAGCCGTCAAAACAGACTCTCGCCAAAAAAAAAAGAAAATTACCGGAAATCGAATGTGCGGATATTAGATACTACCCTCCTTAAAAGAAGTTTCGTCCCGAAACTTAAGACAAGTAGGGAGAAGCAATCTTCCTCCAGGAAAACTCAACGAGATACACCAGAAACGCGTAACTTATGCCCAACGGCGAAATGTTATAAGCAACACAAAGGAATATATGGCGTGAAAACACGCTCCACGACGACCAACACAACGTCGCCGTTAGGGATATAATAAAACCAACAAGTGACGAGCATCATCAAACGGATAATACAGTCAAGTCAATTATCCGAACAATCATAAAATACTAAGCACTTATTACAAGAAACACGCACAGTCGAGAAAACAGTAATTAAACACAAAACGGTCCACAAGGGCAATCACAACAATTCGGACTACGCCGAAATCCTCAAAAAAAATTTCAGCTACCGTCTCGCAATGCACGGCTCGGTGAGCCATCTGGCCACACTCGAAACAGCTGACTAACGGTGAACGACAATTCTTCGTGGTACGAGATCAGGCAACAACAGTCGGACAACCCCGATCGAACAACAATGATCGAACAACAACGATCGAATAACAACGATCGAATAACAACGATCAAATAACAATGATCGAACAAAAACGACCGAAAAACAATGATCGAACAACAACGATCGAAAAACAATGATCGAACAACAATGATCGGAAAACAACGATCGAGTAACAATGATCGAATGACAACGGTCGAACAATGACTCCAAGGTCCACACTTCAACTCAAGACATTAGCTGGTAGAAACTAAAAGATGTTACTTCCGAACAAGGTTCACAAAAATCGAACCGAACTCGGAAAAGTCACAATGATAAACAGATCGATCTGAAACAAGGTCACAACCCGTTCGAATGATGACAACCGGAATACCAAACAAGTTCAAAAAGTATCAACGAACACGAGCAAGTCGGTAGAATTTAGAAGGAGAAAGTGCAGAAGTCAAAAATAATACGGATATTACAATCGACCTCTTATAAAAGAAATGTCGTCCCCGCAACTCACAACAACGGAAGCAAGGTGACACACAACAAGCAACTGACAGAAACATCTTTCAAAGGCCTCTCAAAGCCGATCCTGATCACTGTTCTAAAGCGCGAACTCCGGAAGTCTCGGTAACTAATTCGCAAACTGAATTATGTGTCCTTCGAGTCCACACTTGAAACGCATTACCGACGAGAAAGACAATTTCACGTGCATGCCCCCGGCACATCACGGTTGAAACACCTCGGCTCGGCGTACTGAATATACAAATGCTAGATACAACAGAACGTAACATCGCAAAACAACATACCGGGGATGCCAACTCAGCATAACATATCAACACATACAAAAATCACAACAACAATGGCATCGCTTGACGATTACAACAGCCCGAACGATAGCCATCACACAATCACAAAACATCATGAACAATCACCCATTTACACAAACATACAAACCCCAGCTTTAACAGCTCGCACATGTGCGATAGCACACAAATCACCACGAAATGACAACGTTAAAGATCAACATCACACCTCTCACTGAGGGCTAATACAACAATTATGTGGCGAACGACTCAGTGCTCAGACCACCAATTCAATCACAACTCGTGGGTTAACACCCAAACGAAAGTGCGAACATTATACATACATTCTCGGACCGCAAACAGGAACGAAAGGTTTTAAAAACGAAAACCACCTTTGAAAAAGAAAATTTTTGGAAACACTAGTTGATCTTGAGTATCACCTTTCAAAGAGTAGTACAAACACCATTATCGAGACTTTGAAAATCATCTTGCGTTTGAACAAAAATGAGGACACTTTTCTTTTAGTGAAAAACTTTCAAAAATATTCGACCCTTGGGTCTAAGCAAAGCATTTCTAAATAATTGAAAATATCTCAAAATATTTTTGGTCCTCAACTGGAAAATTTTTGAAATGTATTGCGGCATTAGAAAGCACCTTGAAAACACCGCAAGAAAATAATTCGTTTTAAAACTACGTCTCGAAATTTAATTTTCTAAGATACTCAAGGTTTTCAAAAATTCGAGAGGCCAGAATGCCCAAAACTCACAAAATCCTTTATCAAACCGTCATAAAACATTCAAGGCCAAAGTGCCAAATCTCGATTTAGGGAATCGGTTTTACGAATTAGAACTCAGTTTGCAAAATACTGAAAGTCATTTTGAAAGGACTCATGCAGCGTATAAAATACAGTTCGGAAATACATTAGCAGCGACACCGCTCCGCATATAAATAAAATATTAGAGTCGAATACCCACATATCACGGAATAAAAATCCACAGAAGGATTCAATCAATCAACGATATAATCATACAAGCAGCCCATGTCACACGAGGCACAACACAAAGAAGGGAGACTTACATCCACAAGTCGCACGAAGATGATGATCGCTCCACGATACTAATCACGACCAACAGACTCAGACAACGCGTCGCGACACGACTCAATCAGACAAAATCCGACGAGACAAAACTCAACAGACATAACTAAACCCGACAGCCTAGGTTTCCTCAACCTAAGCTCCGATACCATTTATGTAACACCCCCAATCCGTTCGAGGATATTACACGCCGTATAACCCTTCCTCAAGGATCTACCAGGCTAGTAAATACATCGAACAACTCATAAATGCCTTTAAGGCTAAAATGACTCAGTAGACCGATTTGGTCTTTCAATAAATACATACAACTCAAACACAATACATGCCCACGCAGGGGTCGAATACAACACACTCCCGTACAATGGGGAAAGAATACTGCAGCGGAAATAAAATACAACTGAACTAATACAATAATGTACGGGTCCTCATGTGATTAGTATCGATCATCTTTCATCATCCTTCGTGCCGACCCTGTGTTATGCTCCCAAACCTGAATGCAAAAACAAATATCCACCCCCCGAATACTCGGGGGTTAGCGAAACTCCACTGTTTTGCTAGTGCAAGAATAAAGTGCAAAATACGAGCCATACAATTCACATTTCCACGAATAACAATAACCAGGAATCCTCAAAGATCCAAACATAACGAAAAGTACTCCCCGAGGCAAGAGTTTGGGTGAAACGTTCCAAAACCGAAAGATCACAAATCAGGGGAAACAATTTATAAAATAGTTTAAAAATGCCATCCAGGGTTTTAATAGAAAACAACTTCAAATCCTTCTCTTTCCAAAAATCAACAGGGTCACAATCCAAAGGTTTTGTTTTCGTAAATAGAAAACTAACAACAATTCACAGGGTTAAAACCCACGTCACGTGTCTTCGACGGACATAAAAATCAATACCAACTCGTGAAGTTTTTACTCGTGAATCTAGGGCTCACCCATTGGACTCCCTCCGTGGCCCCGTCGAACCCTCCCGAGGTGAGAAAATACATTCACCAAACATACACACCACTCGTGAAGTTCTTACTCGTGAATCCAGGGCTCACCCATTGGACTCCCTTCGAGGCCCCGTTGAACCTACCCAAGGTGAGTAAAATACATTCACCACTCGTGAATCCAGGGCTTTCCCATTGGACTCCCTCCGTAGCCCCGTCGGACCCTCCCGAGGTGAGCGAAGCAATCATGCAAAATAACATATCACACCAAGGACATCCAAACAATTCACCCAGAGGCATCAAACACTTAGCAAAACACCACGTCAACCATAATGCGACGGAAAGAAGCAATATACGTACACACGCATTATCAAGCGCAACATCAACACCAAACATATCCAAAGGATTCACGTAGTCACTTACAACCCACACAATTTACAAAACACACGTATTTTGAAAGTGAGCCTTTAACGAGGCTAGCGGAATCTTTTGAAACCTCATTTCAAACAAACAAACGAACATACCAAGACGATCACCAATCATCATATCCACAAAACAAGAAATGTATGGACAAGGTACTTGCCTCGAATAAGAGCAACGCGGAGAATCGACCGAAGTAGGTTGGCACGAACCAACTACGAACCCGCCGACTCCACCGAACGCCAACTCGTGATAATAAACTACGAAGGACAATAACAACAATGATAATGAATTCCATAGCATGACTTAAAGTTGTTGAATTCAAGGAACAAACTACGAAAGTTCAAGGGTTTCCCCCAAAACGGCCAAGAGCACGAATTGACCCGACAAAACATGAAAATGGACTTCCCAACCGAAATATGGATATTCAATCCATAGGATATGTTTAAAAACATCATTTTACAACAATCGGTTCATCAAAAACGGATAGAAAACGAAATCAAGAACAAATCCCCCAAAAAAGTCAACTCGAAGGAAATTAAGAAATATACCTTGATTCGACGAAGAACAATGGATTAAATGATGTTAAACACAAGAATACTACTAAGATTAATCATACCCATCATGGATTAATCAACAATACAGAACGAATCGGACAAAAACGCAAAAACCCCAAATTTCTCAAAATAGGGTTCTAGGAAATCTCACCTTGATTCGCTGGATCAAAGGATGATATAGGATGATCAATCAATGATATGAACTCAAGAACTTCGTGGATTTGTTGTTTAACAACATGGCTTCGCCTCCTTCGAAACCCCAGTCGCGGACAGAAAAGAAAGAAAATGAAAAACGAGTGAAAATGCGACTGCTCTGTCACATTTATAGAAGTAGGCATTAGCGTGCGCTAAGCCTTCCGAGTAGCGTGCGCTAACGGGCAGCCTCGGCCGAGCACCTTCGGCCGGGGCCCGCGCAACCCGACGCTGCTGACAAAACCTGCCGACCGAGACCTGCCCGCCAGATGGCGTGCGGACGCTTAGCGCGCGCTAGCCAACTCCGCCCGTAACTCTTTGGACCAAAGCGCTCGGCAGTAACGTCGCTAGTCGTCCGTGAGCGTGCGCTACACATGCCGATTAGCGCGCCACGACCGGCGATGGCGTGCGCTACCCAGCGCCTCCCGAGTCCAAGACTCCAAGAACCCTCTCGCCAGCCCGAGCAGCGACGATAGCCGGTCGGCGGCGCTACACTGCCGAGCTAGGCAGGCAGCCTCTTCCGGCATGGCGTGCGCTATGCCGGTTCCTCGCCGGCCGCCTGCCAGTGCCCAAGACTTCCGACAAAGGCTCGCCGCACTGTCCGGGCTGCTCGGCCACATGATCCGACGACTCGATTTCCGAAAACGCACGGAACAAACGGGATGAAATGCTCGCGGACAACTACATCGACCCGAACTGAAATATCATGCAACAATTAATCGCACACGATCTAGAAAAAGGGTCAAGACAACAATTACGAATGCGGATACCCCCAACTTTGGGTAAATTACAAAATGGCCCAAAACGCCCAAAAATCACGATACATGATCGAATAACCAAACCAAAGTTCACAACACGTCTAACAAAGTTAAACGGACTTACAGGAAACTCGAAACAGCAGTTTCGAACGAGATTCACAAGAATCGAACTCAAGTGCGGAAAAGTTGCTAAAAAGCATGGAACTCAACAAAACGACACCGAAACGAACTCGGATGTCGAAAAGTGCAGAATTAAACATTCTCAGAATGACGAAACGGTCACAAGAGAGCCGTCAAAACAGATTTTCGCCAAAAAAGAAAATTACCGGAAATCGAATTTGCGGATATTACAAGGCCAACCTGTACGCCAACTCTCCAACTCTTTCAAGAATCTCGAATGGTCCGATATATCTCGGACTCAGCTTTCCTTTCCTTCCAAAACGAAAAATTCCTCGAGTAGGAGAAACTTTCAGAAGTACGTGATCCCCAACTCCAAACTCTTACGGGCGACGGCACACGTCTACATAAGACTTCTGCCGACTCTGGGCAGTCAATAGCCTTTCACGAATCATAGCTACCTTCTCTTGAGTCTGTACTATCAACTCTAGTTCCGTTTTAATTAAGTCAGACGAATCATCCCAACATAAGGGAGATCTGCATCTTCTTCCGTACAATGCTTCAAAAGGTGTTATCTTGATAGAAGCATGCCAACTATTATTGTAGGTGAATTTAATTAATGGTAGATGAATTTCCCAATCAGTCGACCAATCTAAGGCACAAGCCCTCAACATGTCTTCTACTATCTGAATAGTCCTCTCGGACTGTCCATCAGTCTTAGGATGATAAGCTGTGCTAAAGTTAAGCTCAGTCCCCAAGACTCGATGAACCGCTTTCCAAAAATATGACACGAAGCGACCATCTCGATCTAAAATAATGGTCTTCGGTGTACCATGCAATTGGACTATCTCGGCAATAAACACTCGTGCCAACCTCTCTGGTCCACAAGTATCCTTAATGCACAGAAAATGAGCCGATTTGGTTTGGTGATCAACTATTACCCAATTTATATTCATTCACATCCTGGCCTTTGGCATATTGGTGATAAAGTCCATTGATATATCTTTCCGCTCCCATTCAAGAATTGGAAGTGGATTCAACATTCCGGTGGATCGCTGATGTTCGATCTTAATCTGCTGACAGGTTAAACACTTCGAGACATATTCCGCCTCATCTTTCTTCATGTCTCCCCACCAAAAATTCTGCTTCAGATCCTTATACATCTTACTGGTGCCTTGGTGAATAGAGTAGAGCATACTGTGAGCTTGTTTCATGATTGTCTGCTTCAAAACATCATTATCGGGAACACAAAGTCGAATTTGGAATCTCAGAACTCCATTTTCATGAATTAAAAATCATGGGGCCTTTCCCTTGCCCACTTCCTCATGTAACCAAATCATCAGGGGGTCATCCAATTGCTTAGATTTTATTTCATCGGTCAACAATGAAGTTAATTCCATCACACACGGTTGTCCTTGGACTCCTTGTAACCATACTTCAATCTTCACGGATCAATTCTTGTTGTATACTGGACTGGGACGTGAGCGTCTCCAGCATTTTAATAGAAATGGGTTTGCAGCTCAGTATCAGCCACTACGTTCGCTTTTCCTGGATGATAAAGAATTTCCAAGTCATAGTCTTTAATCATTTCCATCCATCTCCTCTGTCGCATGTTCAACTCTTTCTGACTGAAGATGTATCTAAGACTCTTATGATCTGTGAAGATCTGACAGTGAGTCCCGTACAAATAGTGTCTCCATATCTTCAGGGCGAAAACAACAACTGCCAGATCCAAATCATGAGTTGGATAATTTACTTCATATAGATTCAACTGCCATGAAGCGTAGGCGATCACCTTCTCATTCTGCATCAGTACACACCCGAGACCTTGATTTGAAATGTCACTGTAAACTATGAACCATTCAGTTCCTTGCAGTAGCGTTAGAATTGAAGTGGTCGTCAATCTCTTTTTCAGTTCATCAAAATTGGCCTGGCACATCTCGTTCCTTTCAGACTTTACGGTTTTCTGCAGTAATCGAGTAAGTGGATGGGTAATTTTGGAAAACCCTTCCACGAACCGACGACAGTACCCAGCAAGTCCTAAGAAGCTTCTGACTTCTTTCACGTTCTTACGAGACTTCCATTCCAAAATTGCCTCGACTTTCTGGGGATCTACTTGGACCCCTACCACTGAGACTACATGACCAAGGAACATCACTTTCTTTAACCAGAATTCACATTTAGATAGTTTGGCATACAATTGTTCGCTCCTCAAGAGGTTAAAAACAATCCGCAATTGCCGCTCATACTTTTCCGGACTCTTGGAATAGACCAAAATATCATCGATAAACACAACTACGAATTTTTCCAAATACTCTACGAACACTCGATTCATTAACTGCATAAACACAGCAGGCGCATTAGTGAGACCAAATGGCATCACTACAAACTCATAGTGCCCGTAACGAGTTCTGCATGCTGACTTCGGAATATCGAATTCTTTAATCCTTAGCTGATGGTATCCCGATCTAAAATCGATCTTTGAAAATACTGTCTCTCCTTGCAATTGGCCGAACAAATCATCAATATATGGCAACGGATATTTATTCTTGATCGTCATCTGTTCAGCTCCCGATAGTCGATGAACAATCGAAGCGATCCATCTTTCTTTCGAACAAAAAGAACTGGTGCACCCCAGGGCAAAACATTTAGCTGAATATAACCTTTGTCTAGTAATTCTTCCAGTTGCTTCTTTAATTCATACATCTCGGTAGGTTCCATACGATACGGCGCCTTAGAAATTGGCGTAGCTCCCGGTTCTAGCTCGCTCGTAAACTCTACATTTCGTCGTGGAGGTAGTCCAGGTAATTCATCATGGAACATGTCCGGAAATTCATTCACAACAGGAATGGATGAAAGCTCTACTTTTCCTTCTTCTTTCTTCACCACATAACACCAGTACCAGGTACAGTCCTGCTTTAGTAGTTTGACGGCTTTCATAGCTTTGATCACTTTCCCTGAGCTTCCTGGTCTCCGCCCTTCGAATAATAATTCAGAACCATCTTCAGCTATTATTGAGATATTCCTATTCCGGTAGTACATAATATCTCCATAATGGCTAAGCCAATCCTTTCCAAGAATCAGGTCATCTCCTTGAATCTCTACCACAATCAAGTTTGAGGGCCAATCTTTGACTCCAATCGACAAAGGAAAATTTCTAGTTTCTAAATTACTCACAACTCTCTCTCCACTCGATAAACCCCCAATATAAGGCTCACATTCATGAAAACAAGAAATGTTTAAATGATTAACATAAGATAATGATATAAACGAGTGTGTAGCCCCTGTATCGAACAAAACACTAACTGGTTGCGGAAGGATCTGAACGGTACCTGATGCGACAACTGCATTCTGATTGTCTGCCTTTATCATCTCATAAATACGTGGAGGAGAGGATCCAGCACTCGATGCTCCCCTTCGGTCGAACTATCCTCTGCCCTTTCCTCGACCAAAACTCTAGGGTGGCTGGACATTATGCTACGTCTGTGGGACACTCGCCTCTTTCTGGCCTGGCTGCGAAGTACTAGCTCCAAATGATTTAGTGGCATCCTTGAAAAACATCGCTCGATGCCCTTCCTGTCCACATTCGTAACATGACTCCAGAGAATGAAAACAGTCACGCCACAGGTGTCCTGGGCGACCATAATTAAAACATTTTTTTGCCGCATCAGTAAAGGCTGGTACAGTTCTGGGGTTCCTTCCGCTTTTGGATGATTGCGGAGGCTTCTTGAATGAGTGGAAACATGACTGAGCCTTACAGGCCCCACTATTCTTAGGTTCTGCAAAACCACCAGAGACCTTTTGCTTCTTGGATCCAAAAAACTTTTGCTTCTTTCATTACATATGCCAAATATTTGTCTTGATACTGGCGAAGAGTGGTGCATCCATATACTGACACGTACCTCTGTATCTACGGCTTCATTCTCATGTCGAAATGAATCATCATTTCTGCATCAGTCCTGACCAGGTGTCGAACAAACGCCAATTGTTGATTAAATATCTTAATTGTTTGGGTTACAGACTCGTCCGTCGGTTGTGCAGAAAAGAATTCTCGAACTTTGGCTTCCCTAAACGGATGAGGGCATTATTGATCTTCCATCATCAGTTTGAAATCTCCCCAATCAGCATCATGATCAATAGGTCGGATGGCATCCCACCACTCGGACGCTTCTCTTGTCAGAAAATATTGGGCGATGGGGGCTCCCCTGTCGTTCAAACAGTTAATCCCTACAAATACTTTCTCCAGCTCTCTCAACCAATGATCCCATGTCGGTGTCTCATAAAAACCATCAAACTTTGGCGGGTGCTTCTTTGCCACCTACTGTATCCATCTGTCTCCTTGATTTCCCAAGTCTGGGATGTCTTGCTGTCTCTCTCCCGGCAGCAGTCTTACTGCCACTTGCATTTTGTCCACAACTTGAGCAAATTGGGTCATCTGGTTGACCACTTGGCGTAGTATATCGGGAAAAACAGGATTGGCAATTGTCTCCACAATTTGCTCTCGTTCATTGTTGACAAACTCTTGTTGTTCGACCGAGCTGTAGCTAGCCTGATTTGACCGCGAATCAGGGACAGAGCCTCTCAGTATTTCTACGTCCGCGTCCACGTCATCTTCTCAACATACTGTAAGCATATATACTCAATATACAGGAAACAATATCGTTCTAATGTTGAATTATCAAAAAGGACATAACATGTAAGGGACAAGATAGAGTGTAGGAAACTTACAACCACCGCTCACATGAAGACGTAGGCAGTACAGTGATGTTATTCGCGACCGGTTAACTCAAAATGACACATCTGAACCCTAATGTTACCCAACGACCAAGATATCCATAATCTTAGCTCCGATACCATATTCTGCAACACCACGAGATATTCAGGATTATTAGAGCACCGTAAATCCTTGATATAAGGATTTATTAGGCTAAGAATTTCAAAACAACATTATTCAATACCAACCGTAAGATTTATTATTACATCACAAGTCTGAAAAGTACAAATCGGCCAACACCCGAAAGTAAACCTCAAAAGACAAACAAAACGACAGCATACTCGAGTACTTTATTAAAAATGAAACACAACTAACTAATCATCCCGGCCATAACATCACTCCACACCCTTGTCATCATGCAGCTCTAGTGGTTGTTTCACCGTCCTATTGGATCCTGAACATAAAACATATGTTCACCCCCGAAGGGGTTAGCACAACGATGCTAGTATAAGTACGATAATTATACAACAATGATTTATTCAGCGACCCCTGAATAATAACATCAATAATATCAACAATGATAACAACGAGTCTCTCCAATGAGAAATAATAACAATGCACAACACAACGTGTCAATTTCAACATACTCGTGGTATTCCAACGATCCAGCGCACACATCATAGATTATCATGATGACCCCATCGGACCAACACATGGTGGAAGTACCCGTCCAACGATCCAGCGCACACAGTATAGATTCCCATGATGATCCCATCAGACCAACACATGGTGGACAAAACAATCACAACACATATGCACGACACATAACAACATAACCGACATCAACACGGATAAACATAATTTAAGTACTTGCCTTAGAAAGATGGCAAGAAATAAATACTTCAACGACTTCAACAAGCTCGAAGGCCGCCCCTTCGATCAACCGTTTGCAAAGATCGAACCTTACATAAAAGGAAATAACGACAAACTCAACTTACGTAACAAGACTATCACACGAACATGCTAAATGTTCCAAAAAGTGACCGAACTAGTTATCATCATACAGCCGATTCATGGTTAATCACTTAAAGCACACTACATCAAACGAATACCATACTACATGCGACACGAAGGATCATAATGGGGATAACACGTTGATGTCTACGGATTCCAGCATATTCAAATCGTCACGAACCACATTCCAGTTCTGCCCATCAACTTCTAACATGTACCGGTTATCTAAACGAATTCATAACAAGGTAAGTACGTTCAACCGAATTCTAAGTTAATCACATTTATGATTCTCATTCTTCCGCAGGTAAGTTCATCTAATCCAAGTCCTACGTTCACCATGATTGTTACAACATGATCGTATCGTTCTAACCATTCATATGAAGACTACCAATCCAATTAATCTTTACAAACCCTAGATTATACTTAAGTAACAATCCCTGCGTTCACCACCTCGAATTCACCTAGTATAGGTGACAACATACTCAATTCGTTCATCGTATATTCATCACGAAATCATCATCTCCATCATGTAATCATCACAAAATCATCATCAAGGCAGGTTATAATCTTTGAAAATCACATTCTTATGATAGGCATAAACAAGGTTTAACTATTACCAATGAAAAACCTAAATTCAACCAATCCAATCCTCCTAAGCTTGTTGTTCGGTTCATAATGATCATAATAAACTCAATAACCTCAGTAGCATGCCCGTAAGCATCACTAAGAATATGAACTCTAGGTTGGTAAAGCATCACATACCTTAATATGGAAGGAAACAACGAAACACTTGGTGAAACTCGACTCCGGGAGCCTGAACACCAATCCATAAAGGTCTATGATCTTCAAAACCAAGCTAAGAGGCTGATATAAGGAATTTATAGGGCTGGGGAACTCTCAAGTTTGCAGAAATCGGGCAAGGGGTGGAGGTTAAATGAAAATAGGTTGATGTCTATAAAAAGAGTTTTAACCCATTATGTATGTTACCCAAAA
The DNA here is from genome assembly GCA_033398695.1 of Orobanche coerulescens. Taxonomy (NCBI): domain Eukaryota; kingdom Viridiplantae; phylum Streptophyta; class Magnoliopsida; order Lamiales; family Orobanchaceae; genus Orobanche; species Orobanche coerulescens. Next base: position 198,607,023 of record CM065803.1, on the reverse strand, counting down.
GACATTACGTACATTAGATCTATTACATACGTTAGCCACAAATCCTTACGTACGTTATCTACGGGCGGTAGCTCACTGTCTCGTTTCCTATCCTCCATTAGGTACGTTACCAATGCTTTTACGTACGTAATGTGATCAACGTAGTGTACGTTATTATACACATTTAACGTACGATATGCTCGTTGACTCGCTTTATCAAAAGTTGTGTAGATTCTCCCGCCAAATATCCTTATCTGGATCCACATCCCAATCACACCTTATCTGCTCTGACCATATTTTATGTACGCTATGCTTCGTGTATAATGTACGTTAACTACAGTTCCATTACGTATGTTATGTATAAATTGTAGCGTACGTTATATTCAGTTCCTAGCGTACGTTATGTACAACTCTTTATGTATGTTAGTGTCATGCAGATGCATGTATAAATTGATAACCTCCCCCCGATATGATCAAGAATATCTGATTATAAATACAGAAAAATCACACTTCGATTATCAATACGACATAATCAAATACCACATGTAATATCCAGCGGAAAGTTTTACTTACTGTTATATTATTCGGATAATTCGATACTGTTGTAGTCTTGTTGCATTTGTATAATGTTTATTGATGTTGGAATATATCATAAGTAGACATAATAATAACGATCACTCGCACTATGATTGAATTCTCAACGTTATATAGATAAGTACATTTTTTGAGCTATTAAACCTGAGCCTAACGTACGCTAACCCTTAGGCATAACGTACGTTATTTTAAGGCCTTTACGTACGTAAAGAGGCACCTGTTACGTACGTAACCAGTGTAATCGTATCCGATCTCAACTTTCGGCGTTTGGAGCCGGACGGGATTCGAATATCTGATCTTTTGGAGGTAACCTAGTTGACCTACATTATGTATGTAATTCTTCAAGCGGTAACGTACGTAATGATGTTCGTATTTCAGTCCAGCAGCCTCTGGACTTAGCTTACGTAAGTAACACTTTTTGCGTAGCGTACGTAAAGCTATTAACGTACGTTATCCTCTTTTGATAACGTACGTAACGAACTGTGCTGTTATAAAAAGACAGCTTATGTCTTTCATTTTGCACGTCCAACCTCTAATTTTTCACCCATATAATCATCCCCCTTCATCCCTAGATCAAAATTACCTTCTTCCAACTTGTGTTTGAGCTTTACATTGTGATTTTGGAGCTTGTTGATTGGAAGTTGGAGTCATTCTTGAAGCTTAGGTTTTGTTTTTGTGGCTTTGGTGTATTGTTCTTCATTCCTAAAGGTATGTTATACGATTTAACCCTATAATCTCGTAATTATAATGATAGTGATTAAGTATATTCCACCTATTGATGAATTAATCAAAATAAACATGTTTGTAGTTAAGCTTTCAACAAACCTAGTGATGAAAATGATGATTAAGGGTTTAGTAATGATGTGTTCTTAGTGTTTTAAATGATGATGATCATGTTTAGTGAAACCACACTCTCCTTGCTAGACTAATAACACCATTGGAATAATAATAATCCTTGTTTCATTGTAATGTAAATAACTTGTTGGAATAATTACCATAAAATATTTTAAGAAATCCTTGTTGATCATTAAAAGAATGAAATGACCTTCTTGAACCTAAGCTAAGTGAATTCAGAGGAATAATATTCGAATCTCCAAGTTAATTAAAAGATTATAAGGATGGTGTTAAACTTGAGGTAGTCTTTATGATCATAATATGAATTTATAACTAGTTAACTCAACATAAGTAATTGATTGTAGTGCAGATTTTACTTTTAATCAATTGAGATGTTCTTGGTAAGTTTAAAGGATAAGAGATTAATGTTTAACACATTATGGAACGATTTTTAATCCAACAAACATTTGGTAACATCTTGTAATCAATTGTAAGAATATAATGGTATTGAATAAGGTTCTTGGAGTAACACTTCAATATCTTGAAAAGTTGAACTACTAAAATAAGAATTAGGATGTTGTCTCGGTGAAGTTTGATATAGATGATCATATGAACATATTATTGAGTAAAATATACTTCATTCAAGGTTGATTGTCCGAGTAACCGATTTTGAATCGAGGGCCGTTCGTTCGTTTGAGAAGGAAGGACTATTCTCACCTCCGTATTGAGGCAAGTTATCTTGCTTGGTTATAATGATGTGTGGATTCTTATGATGGTTATGAATTTCATGTATATGAAACACTTATAAACTTGTGTCTTGTGATTTGAGGTTGTTCTTAACGATGTCCCGTTATCATCGTGGGATTGTATTCCCAAGTTCGTCACTTTCTAACCCTTGATATCGTTGATCTTATTGTCATTTCGCTGAGTCCTCGATCTTTAATCGGATTTGTGAATTATTGAATTCGTTGTCATGTTGCATCGTGACATATTCAGAGTCATATCTACGTTCCGATTGGATATTGTGTAGGATTTTTAGCCGGGCACATATATAGTCATGCGTGAATATTTTCCGTGAAAGGCTGTGCATACGAGACGTAGTTCGTTGAGGCTAATTAGGTACATTGTCCCACGTATATCCTGGATTCCGTATACGGGGTGGACATGTGCACTGACACATATTCGGATCGGGCGTACTGTGATGTCCCTCTTGAGCCGTACTATCTTAGTTGTTCATAGACCATTTTTATATTTGGATGTGTTCGACGTTTTGTGACTAAGCGTTCATACGCCCGAGGGGTATGTTCGTTAGTCGGGTTGTTATCCTTGAAATCTTATATATGTGAATTGTATAATATCTTGAGAATCATTTATCATGTATATCTGACCCTGTGTTGGGCGAAATACTTTTGTTGTATTTTAGGTCGAGGAAAGGGCAAGGCACGGAAAGATCAGGGTGATGACGAAGGGTTCGAAGGATACTAGTTCGGGGGCCCCAAGTCTTTTGTGTCCGGTCATGTTCGTACCGTGTAATGTTATCTTTCCGCTTTATTTTTAGTATGAACAAATTGTATTGTTGTTTAAGGTATATTCCATCTCCATATGGATTATACTTATGTTTTGGATCCTGTGTGTAATAAGGTCGTAGGCCATACTGCTGTAAACTCCAAATCAGAGTAGGTACTATGTTTTGTGGTTCGGTATCACATGTATTGTGTATTAAATCTGTATTTTGGATATCGCTTGGTGGGTCCCAGTGTGGGGTCCACGGCACTGTAATAGCCGTCTTATTGGGGTGTTACACCACAAGGTTCAAATACAGATGAAAATACTCAATAATTATCCGGGTATTACAGCTAACACGTACTGACAAAATAGTTTAGGGAAATGTTTTTTTTTTTTTCAAAATTTACCCAAGTGGAAAAATGCCAGAAAATCATTTTAAAACATATATGCAGCGGATAAGATCAACACTTAAAAGTTCATTTCAATAAAATATAACAATCGGTAATATACTTGATTTCCAAAATACACTTCATAACTGGTATCACCCGGGCGATACATGCATTTTATGTTCAAAACAATAATATCAAAGGCAAGTTCGAGCTCCTCGCACGAAGCTAAACAAGCTAACACAACACAATTACAACATACAGATGAGGAGACTTACAATCACGGATCACCTGAAGACGATTTCAGAACCACAACACTAATCACAACTCTTATGTGCGCAACTTACACAAGACATGGACTCAACCCAATGGCCTAGGTTTTTTACAAACTAAAGCTGTGATACCATATTTTGTAACACTCCCAGTTCGAATCGAAAATATTACACTGCCGTCACTAGTAGAATAAACATCAAAGATTTCGGTACAATTTACTTCAGTTATGTGTATTAGTGAAGTAAAAAACAAAAAACAACTTCCCTTTTCAATTTGCTGAAGTAAAGCACCTATGTAGACTTCAGTAAATGGCACCATACTAAAAAGCAGAAACTTGTTGAGAATTTTAAGATATAAAGACTTCACTAATTTGATAATTAATGAAGTTACAAGTGTGAAATTTTATTTTTTATCACAATATTTTTACAAAAGCAAAGTGTATGTGTTTTGACCGAGAATTGATATTTTCAACTTCAAATTTTTTCATTTGGCTCCTGGAAACACAAGTAAAATTTGGCTTCTCCCCATTTCCTCCAAAACTCGATGGACAGAGAGAGACTAAAAGAGAGAGAGAGAGGGGCAATTCCGGCCACCACTGTGCAGATCTGTAACCGCACAGCCCGAACACCGCCAACCCTCCTTTCTCTTTCTCTTTCTCTCTGCTACAAGCTTTGCCACCGTCCTCTTGTTTTCTACAAAACCCAACTCACCGATGACTACCTGCTGCTGAGCAACCAATAGAAGTTCGAGCACTCGTCGGCAGCGGATCTGGTTTTCTCCGGCGATTGATTGACAAGAACCTGGTTCCAAGCCCTGTTTCTCCGGCGATTCATTGACAGGGACTTCGATTATAGGGTTTCTTTTAATGCTAGTATATTTTAATAAAAATACAAACAAAAGTATAACAAACAGGTACATACTTCCATAATTGGGATACATGAAACACATTATGAACGTGACTCAGTGATGGAGGTAATGCCAACTTGTACGCCAACTCCCCAACTCTTTCAAGAATCTCGAATGGCCCAATATATCTTGGAATCAGCTTCTCTTTCCTTCCAAAACGAAAAATTCCATGAGTAGGGGAAACCTTAAGAAGTACATGATCCCTAACTCCAAATTCTAATGGGCGACGACGCACATCTACGTAAGACTTCTGACGACTTTAGGCAGTCAACAATCTTTCACAGATTAGAGCTACCTTTTCTTGAGTCTGTTCTATCAATTCTGGTTCTATCCCAATTAAGTCAGACGAATCATCCGAGCATAGGGGTGATCTATATCTCCTCCTGTAGTATGCTTCGAAAGGTGCCATCTTAATGGAACCATGCCAACTATTATTGTAGGTGAACTCAATCAATGGAAGATGAGTTTCCCAATCAGTTTACCAATCTAAGGCTAGTGAACTCAATCTCGATCCAAAATAATGGTCTTCGGTGTTCCATGCAGTCGGACTATTTCCACAATAAATACTCGCACCAATCTCTATGGTCCCAAAGTATCCTTAATGCCTAGGAAATGAGCCGACTTGGTTAAGCGATCAACTATTACCCAGATCATATTCATTCATGTCCTGGTCTTCGACATGTTGGTGATAAAGTCCATCGATATATCTTCCCACTTTCAGTTCGGGATTGGAAGTGGATTCAACATCCCGACGGGTTACTGATGTTTGATTTTAACCTGCTAACAAGTCAAACACTTCGAGACATACTCCGCCACATATTTCTTCATGTTGCCCACCAAAAATTCTGCTTCAGATCCTTATACATCTTACTGGTTCCTGGGTGAATATAATAGGGCGTACTGTGAGCTTCCTTCATGATTGTTTGCTTCAAAACATCAATATCGAGAACACAAAGTCGACTTTGGAATCTCAAAACTCCATCCTCATGAATCATAAATCGTGGGGCCTTTCCCTTGCCCACTTCATCACGTAACCGAATCATCAAAGGATCATCTAATTTCTTAGATTTGATTTCTTCGATCAACGATGAAGTTAATTCCATCACACATAATTGTCCTTGAACACCTTGTAACCATACTTCGATTCCTCCACGAATCAACTCTCGTTGAGTGCTGGACTGAGATGTGAGCATTTCTAGCATTCGAATGGAAGCGGGTTTGCGGCTCAGTGCGTCAGCTACCATATTCGCTTTGCCTGGATGATAAAGGATTTCTAAGTCATAGTCTTTAATCAATTCCAGCCATGTCCTCTATCGTATTTTCAACTCTTTCTGACTGGAGATGCATTTAAGACTCTTATGATCTATGAAGATCTGACAGTGAGTCCCGTACAAATAGTATCTCCATATCTTCAGGGCAAAAATAATAGCTGCCAATTCTAAATCGTGCGTTGGATAATGTACTTCATATGGCTTCAACTGCCTTGAAGCGTAGGCGATCACCTTCTCATTCTGCATCAGTATACAACCGAGACCTTGATTTGAAGCGTCACTGTAAACTATGAATTCTTTAGTTCCTTATGGTAGTGATAAAATTGGGGCTGTCGTCACTCTTCTTGAGTTCGTCAAAAATGACTTGGCACTTGTGATTCCATTCGAAATTTTTCGTTTTCTGTAATAATTGAGTAAAGGGATGGGTGATTTTAGGAAAACCTTCAACGAACCGACGATAGTACCCAGCAAGTCCTAAGAAACTTCTGACTTTTTTCACATTCTTAGGAAATTCCCACTGCGTGATCGCCTCAACCTTCTGCGAATCTACTCGGACTCCTTCCGCCGATACTATGTGACCAAGGAACATTACTTCCTTTAGCTAGAATTCACATTTAGAAAGTTTCGTGTATAACTGTTCGCTTCTTAAAAGATCCAAACGATCCGTAAGTGCTGCACATGCTCTTCCGGACTCTTAGAGTAGACCAAGATATCATCGATAAACACAACTACGAATTTGTCCAAGTACTCTATGAATACTCTATTCATTAACTATATAAACACAGCAGGTGCATTAGTGAGACTAAACGGCATCACTACAAACTCATTGTGCGTGTAACGAGTTCTGAATGCTGACTTCGGGACATCGGATTATCTAATCCTCAACTGATGGTATCCCGATCTCAAATCTATCTTTGAAAAAACTATCGCTTCTTGCAACTGGTCGAACAAATCATCAATCCGTGGCAACGAGTACTTATTCTTGATCGTCATCCTGTTTAGATCTCGGTAGTCGATGCACAATCGAAGTGATCCATCTTTCTTTCGAACAAATAGAACTAGTGCTCCCCAAGGTGAAACACTTGGCTGAATATAGCCTATGTCCAGCAATTCTTCCAGTTGCTTTTTCAGTTCATACATCTCGGTAGGTGACATTTAATATGGCGTCTTAGAAATCGGTGTAGCTCCTAGCTCTAGCTCGATGGTAAACTCTACATCTCGTTGTGGAGGTAGTCAAGGTAATTCATCAGGGAACATGTCAGGAAATTCGCTCACAACAGGAATAGATGAAAGATATACTCTTCCTTATTCTTTCTTCATCGCATAACACCAGTACCCGGTACATCCCCGCTTTAGTAGTTTGACGGCTTTCATAGCTTTGATCACTTTCCCTGGGCTTCCTGGTCTCCATCCTTCGAATAATAATTCGAAACCATCATCGGCTACATCAAGATATTACTCTCCGGTATTTCATAATAGCTCCATAACGGCTAAGCCAATCATCTCCAAGAATGAGGTCATCTCCTTGAATTTCTACCACGATCAGATTTGAAGGCCAATCTTTGCCTCCGATTGATATAGGAAAATTCTTAGCCTTCAAATTCCCCATAATTCTTTCCCCACTTAGGAAACCCATAATATAAGGCTCACATTCATGAAAATAAGAAATATTCAAACGATTTACACAAGACAGTGATATAAATGAATGTGTAGCTTCGGTATCGAACGAAACGCTAACTGGTTGCGAAAGATCTGAATCGTACCTGATGCAACCGTTGTACTCTGATCATTTGCCCTCCTCATTTCGTAAAGGCACGGAGGATCGGACCTATCACTCGATGCTTTCTTCCAGTCATACTGTCTTCTGCCTCTTTGGCGGCCAAAATTTTGGTGTGGTTGAACACTCTACTTAGTTTAAGGGACACTCGCCTCCTTCTGAGCCAGTTGTGAAGTATGAGCTCCATAAGATCTAGTAGAATCTCTGCAGAACATCACCCGATGCCCTTCTTTCCCATATTCAAAACACGTTACCAAAGGATATGAACAGTTACGCCAAAGATGCCCTGATCGGCCATAGTTGTAGCATTTCCTAGCTGCATCATTAAAAGTAGATCCCGATTTGGAATTGTTTCCTCCTTTATATGGATGCGAGGGCTTCCCGAATATGTGAAAAGATGATTGGGCTTTACGGGGCCCACTGCTCTTGTGCTCTGTGAAACTACTAGAAACTTTATGATTTTTCGTCTCAAAAAACTTTTCCATAGTTGCTTCTTTCATCTCGTACGTCTGAGCTTTATCTTGATCCTAATGGAGAGTGGTGCATTCAGATCCCGACATATACTTCTGTATCTCCGGCTTCATTCTCATATCAAAGTGAATCATCATCTCTGCATCGGTCCTGACAAGATGTCGAACAAATGCCAGTTGTTGATTGAACGTCTTAATCGCCCGAGCCACAGGCACATCCAAAGGCTGCGCGGAGAGAAATTCTCGAATTTTGGCTTCCCTTACCGGACGAGGACAGTACTGAGCTTCCATCATAAGTTTGAACTCTCCTCAATCGGTATCATGATCAATAGGTCGGATAGCTTCCCACGATTCGTACGCCTCTCCGGTCAGAAGATATTGAGCGATCGGGGTTCTAAGATCGTCTGGACAGTTAATTCCTACAAATATTTTCTCCAACTCTCTCAGCCAATGATCCCATGTCGGCATTTCGGAAAAACTGTCAAACTTTGGTGGATGTATTTTCGCCACTTCCTCGAGCCATCTGTCTCCTCGATTTCCCAATTATGGGATGCCTTGCTATCCCCCTCCTGGCTGTAGACCTACCGCCATCTGCATTCTGTCACTACTTGAGCAAATTGGGTCATCTGGTTGACCACTTGACGAAGTATGTCAGGAACAGCAGGATTGGCATTCATCTCTACAGTTGGCTCTCGATCATTGTTGACGGACTCTTGTTGTTCCCCCGAACTGTTGTTAGCCTGATTTGACAACGAATTAGGGACAGAAGGTGAAACTTCCATCTCAGCATTTCTACGTCCGCATCCACGACAACGACCGCATCCACGTCCTCCTCTCAACATACTGTGAGCATACATACTCAATATATAGGGAACAATATCGTTCTAACATTTGATTATCAAAAATGACATAACATAAAAGAATTATGATAGAGTTTAGAAAACTTACAACCACAGCTCACATGAAGACGTAGGCAGTGTAGTGACGTTATTCACGGCCGGTCAAACAAAAGACATGTCTGGACCCTAAATTAACCTGACTGCCAAGATATCCATAAATCTTATCTCCGATACCATATTCTGTAACACCCCAAGATATTCAGGATAATTACAGCAATGTAAACCCTTTATATAAATATTTACCAGGCTAAGAATTTTAACACAACATTATTAAATCCCAACAGTAAAATTTAATATTACATACCGAGTTTCAACAGAACAAAAAGGACAAGCACCAAGTAGTAAACAGTACAATACCATCCAAAATAATACAAAACAACAACGTACTCGAGTACTTATTAAAAATCACAACACAACTAAAAGGACTCTTCGGACCGTTAACATCACTCAGCACCCCTGTCGTCATGTGGCTCCCGTGGCTGTTTTCCGGCTCTCCTGGATCCTGAACATAAAACACATGTCCACCCCCGAAGGGGTTAGCACAATGATGCTAGTACAAGTACGATAATTATACAACAACAGATTATTCGACGACACGTGAAGGATAATGCAGTATCGATATCAACACAACAACAACAAAACAACAATGCATGAACTCAACATACTCATGGGAATCCAACGATCCAGTGCACACAGCATAGATGCCCACAATGATCCCGTCGAACCAACACGTGGTGGAAAACCTGTCCAATAATCCAGCGCACATAGCAAGATGCACACGATGATCCCGTCGGACCAACACGTGGGGGACAAACAACTACAATATAGATGCATGACAACATGAATGACATTGACACGAATAAACACAATTAAAGTACTTGCCTTGGATTGAAGGCAAGGATTTGAATACTTCAACAAAGTCAATACACTTGAAGGTCATCCCTTCGCTCAATCATTTGCAAACCTCGAACCTTACACAAAAGGAAATAATGACAACTCAACTTACGTAACAAGCCTATCACACGAACATTGTTCCAATAGTGACCAAGGATAATCATCATTATTCGACCGATTCCAGGTTAACTACTCAACGAACACTACATCGAATGAATGCCATACTACATGCGAAACCAAAAATCATAAAGGGGATAACACATTGATGTCTACGGGTTTCCAGCATATTCAAATCGTTACAATTCACTTTCAAATCTGTCCAACTATTTCTAATGCATGTTTCGGTTATCTGAACGAATTCATAATCATGAAAGTAGGTTCAACCGAATTCTAAGTTAATCCCACTTATGATTCTCATTCTTCCGCAAGTAAATTCATCTAGTTAAAGTTCTACTTTCACCGTGATTGTTACAACATGATCATATCGTTCTAACCATTCATATGAAGATTATCAATCCAAACAGTCTTTACAAACCCTGGATTATACTTGAAGAACAATCCCTATGTTCATCATCTCGAATTCAGCTAGTCTAGGTGACAACATAATCGATTCGTTCATCATATAATCATCACGAAATCACCATCAAGGCAGGTAAAAATATTTGAAAATCACATCCTTATGATAGGCATAATCATGGTTAAACTATTATCAATGAAAAGCCTACGTTCATCCAATCCAATCTTCCTAACCTTGTTGTTTGATTCATAATGTTCATAACAAACTCCATAATCTCAGTATCATGTTCATAATCGACACTAAGGATATGAATTTCAGGTGGCTAAAGCATCACATACCTTACTACGGAAGGAAACGACAAAACTCTTGATGAAACTCAACGTCGGATGCTTGGACACTAAAACCCAATGCTCATCGTCTTCAACAATCACATTCAGAGGCTGATATAATAGTTATATAAGGTTGGTAGGTCTGAGAGATGGATGGAGTTCGGACAAAATGAGTGAAAGAAATGAAAGGGGATGTTGCCCTATTTATAGAAACTGACCTGTAGCGTGCGCTATTCAAATACTTTAGCGCGCACTATCAGGCTCACAATACACTGTTCTTCCTGACATCTGCCTTATGTACATTATACATCCATTACATACGTTAAATACCATGTTTTGGCGTATACTAACCCTCATTGTTGCGCATACTAACGGCCTCGCAGAGCTTACTGTCTCTACTATCCATGGCTTTAGCGTGCGTTAACTATAATCTATAGCGCACGCTAAACACCATGTTGGGTACAAGATCGGATATTGCGCCGTGTTGCGGAAGCGTAAATATCAAGTGTGGAAATTTAAAACACACAAGGATTTATTAAGGTTCGGCTATAAACGAGCCTACGTCCTCTCTCGGTATCTTTTTCAATAGGCTAAAGAAAAACCTCTTCTCCTCTCTTCTATCGGTCGAGGTATAACCGTTAGAATCACATCTTCTATTGGTCTGTGATAAACCACTCGTACTTCTCTTTGTGTCGGTCCAAGTTAAACCGTTTTCCTTTTCGTAGGACAAGGAATCAACCTCTCTAGCTTTCTATGGGTACTAGATAAACCTCACTTAGATAGCGATTGTGATTCTAATAATGCTGGATCCTTGATCCTAATAACACCAAATCCAATCGTATCTTTTTCTTTTACCACTCGTGTATGATTTTGTGTATAACACTCAATCACTCAATGTAAGCTCAATATTACAACAACAATACAATGAATATCAATCTCAGATGAATGTGTAGTATGCTTGAAGTTGTTGTATGAATCACTACCATAGACATGGTATTTATAGGCTCCATCATCAAACTAGCCATTAGCTTCTGCAGACTTGTTTACGTACGCTATCCTCTACATATTACGTACGTAAGCTTTATTACGTACGTTAACATCCACATGTTACGTACGTTAGCCTAGTCCAGTTTCAGTCCAGTGAGCTTCGTTTCTTTGGTTACGTATGTTAGCATTGATTTTGTTACGTACGTTAACATTACATCACTGATGACGTCATATATCCGTTGCATGCTTTTCTGACTTTGACTCCTCCAACGTTCACTTGTTTGAACTCCTTTACGTACGTTATACAACCTCCATTACGTACATTAGCTTGCCCATATTACGTACGTTAACATACCCTTGTTACGTACGTTAGCTTTGATTTTATCCAGCATTTTGCACTTCGTTTTCCTTCGATGCTTGCTTCGCCTCTTCGTTGTTTTGTTTTGTTTATTGCCTTTAATCATCAAAACACTTTTAAATTATGTATGGAACAAAATGTTCCAACAATATCCCCCTTTTTGATGATTACAAAACAAAACTTCGTCAATGGATTTACCTGCAAAATTACAAATATATGTATATGTGTACAAACCAAAGTTTTCGACCTTGTCCGTTTCGTTAGTTCTTCTCCCATTTATTTTTCGACTCCTTCTTTCGTTTCTCATTTTCTTTTCTCATTTTTAATTTTTCATCGTCTTTTCGACGTCTCCTCATTTTTCTTTTCCTTCATTTCCGACTTATCCTTATTTTTGTTCAACTCCTTCGTTTTTCCAATTCTTTTTGTATGCTATCGATTTTCTTCGATTTTTCTCCCCCTTCCACAGTTAATCACATTTTCGACTTATTTCTCCATTCTCCTATCTCTCCGCCTTTTTGTATTCATCAAAAAAATGCAATAAAATACTAATAAAAAAATTTCAATAAATAATGAAATATGCAAAAATAAATACAAGGGTATTAACTCCCCCTGAAAATATTATCCGTTTTAAAAAAAATTACTCCCCCTGAGTAAAATACCAAAAATCAATGTTTGGGGATCCAACCTATAGTTGGTTTTTGTTAAGAAACATAAACGATATTTGAAACGATTGTTCTTTTAGGAACTCAAATTTTCTTAATTTTTATCGTCCGTCTCGGGCTTTTGCAACTTGAAATATGATGCCCGATTTTTAAACACTTTTTGCAATGGGGTATCTTGAAATTAACAGATTCGTTTTTCAAACGAGTTTTGAATCCTAACCCCTCTTTATTCAAAGTAAATTTTTGAACACCAAGCATTTGTTCAAATTTCTCGTTTCCGTGCGAGAATTTCTTTGTCAAAGATTTAAGCTCGGTTTGAATTTTAGCAAGATCATTCTTCATGATATTTTCATTTTCAATACACTTTGAATGATCGATTTCAACAAATTTTCCCTTTTCGATAATTTTGGAATTTTCAATTTCCAAAGACTTAATTTTAGACTTAAGGGATTTGATTTCCGATAATGCATTTTGAAAATCCGTATGAAGTAATTCAAATGCATCAAAAAGTTCATCACATGAGGAGAGCAGGCTTTCGACGTCGCTGTCGTCGAACGAACTCCGGGCCATGAGAGCGAGATTATTTTGTTCGATAAATTCGTCGTCTTCGTCTTCATCGCTCCATGTTGCCACGAGGACCTCCTTGTTGGGTTTGGCACGGCAATGCTTAGCGAAGTGGACTGGTTTTCCACATAGTCGACAAGAGTTGTCGAATTTCTTCGTTTCGCTCGAGATATCCTTCTTCCTCCGGTTTAATAAAGTTTGGAATTTATTAATATTCTTGGCATAATATGCCGCTTCTTCGTCGCTTTCCTCCACCGGAGTTTCTTCTTTCTTTCTCGATATCTTAGCCTTCATGGCTAATGATCGTTCCTTCGGCTTTGGCTTGACACTTATTGATTTTAATACAATCTCATAATTGATTAGTGAACCAACAAGGGCACTAAAATCGAGCGTGTTGAGATCTTTGGATTCCATAATTGCGGTCACGGTGCCGTCCCATTCGCTAAGTAGTGATCGTAAAATTTTCTTAACTTTTTCACTACTAGATAATGGTTTTCCGAACGAAGCAAGTCCATTGGTGATGACCGAAAATCGGTCGAGCATATTGGTGATGGACTCGTCACCCTTTATCATGAATAACTCGTAGTCATGGAGAAGCATATTGATCTTCGTCTCCTTGACTTGAGTTGTCCCTTCATGTGTGATTTAAAGAATTTTCCATATTTCTTTCGCACTTTCACACGACGAGATTCGATTGACCTCTTCGGGATTTAAGGCACAAAATAAAAGTTGGGTGGCCTTACAATTTAGATGGTCATTTTTCCAATCGGCATCGTCGTATTCTTCAAAATATTTGAGCGTACCATCGGATTTGATAGGAACTTTTGGGCCGAGACAAATAATCTTCCAAATCTCTATATCGTAGGCACGAATAAAGATTGACATTTTTTTCTTCCATGTCAAATAATTTGAGCCATGGAAGAATGGTGGTCGGTTGAGAGCAAGGCCTTCGACTGGAGAGAATTGAAATGCCATTTTTGGATCTTTTCTCCTCAGATGTTAAGCCGCATATTGGAGTACCGCTCCGATACTAATTTTTAGGTACAAGATCGGATATTGCGCCGTGTTGTGGAAGCGTAAATATCAAGTGCGGAAATTTAAAGCACACAAGGATTTATAGAGGTTCGGCTATAAACGAGCCTACGTCCTCTCTCGGTATCTTTTTCAATAGGCTAAATAAAAACCTCTTCTCCTCTCTTCTATCGGTCGAGGTATAACCGTTACAATCACGTCTTCTATTGGTTCGTGATAAACCACTCATACTTGTCTTTGTATCGGTCCAAGTTAAACCGTTTTCCTTTTCGTAGGACAAGGAATCAACCTCTCTAGCTTTCTATGGGTACTAGATAAACCTCACTTAGATAGCGATTATGATTCTAATAATTCCGGATCCTTGATCCTAATAACACCGAATCCAATCATATCTTTTTCTTTTACCAATCGTGTATGATTTTGTGTATATCACTCAATCACTCAATGTAAGCTCAATATTACAACAACAATACAATGAATATCAATCTCAGATGAATGTGTAGTATGCTTGAAGTTGTTGTATGAATCACTACCATAGACATGGTATTTATAGGCTCTATCATCAAACTAGCCGTTAGCTTCTGCAAACTTGTTTACGTACGCTATCCTCTACATATTACGTACGTAAGCTTTATTACGTACATTAACCTCCACAGGTTACGTACGTTAGCCTAGTCCAGTTTCAGTCCAGTGAGCTTCGTTTCTTTGGTTACGTACGTTAGCATTGATTTTGTTACGTACGTTAACATTACGTCACTGATGACGTCATATATCCGTTGCATGCTTTTCTGACTTTGACTCCTCCAACGTTCACTTGTTTGAACTCCTTTACGCATGTTATACAACCTCCATTATGTATGTTAGCTTGCCCATATTACGTACATTAACATACCCTTGTTACGTACGTTAGCTTTGATTTTATCCAGCATTTTGCACTTTGTTTTCCTTCGATGCTTGCTTTGCCTCTTCGTTGTTTTGTTTTGTTTATCGCCTTTAATCATCAAATTTCTTTTAAATTATGTATGGAACAAAATGTTCCAACACACCATTGACTTAACTTTTCCAAAATCCATCCAGGTTCATTCGGACACATACTTATCCAAATTCGTGATCCGATCTCACCTACCGATCTTGTCTCAATCATGTTGATTGCACATAGCGCGCGCTATCATAACGACATAATGTATGCTACTGCTCAAGTATAGCGTACGCTAGGTCTGTACATTAGCGTGCGCTAATTCATGCAAACACCTGCATGAATTAACATCCTTTACAACATATATTCATGAACAATGGATTACTGATACGGAAAATCATACTTTGATTAATTGTATGACAAATCAAATACCACCGGATTTAAATACGTATGAAAATACATGACAAATATCCGATTATTACAATCCCAAGCGAATATGAATCAGATCCGTGGACTTACACAGAGACAATTTAAGATAAAGATGTTGACTCCTGAGAAGTAGCAACAGAATCAGAAATAGGATCTATGGTTTCCAATAAAGTGTGGGAGCTAGTAGAACTGCCTAATATGGTATAAGCTATTGGGAGTATATGGGTCTACAAGCGAAAAAACGGAAGTGGCGGGAAGGTTGAAACCTTCAAAGCAAGGCTTGTAGCCAAAGGTTATACTCAAAATGAAGGTATCGATTACGATGAAACCTTTTTGCCGGTAGCCATGCTTAATTCAATCCAGATTCTTTTAGCTATATCTGCACATTTGGATTTGAAGATTTAGCAAATGGATATCAAGACTGCATTCTTGAATGGCAGTCTAGATAAGGAGATCTTTATGTGCCAACCAGGGTGATTCATTGCTGAAGGAGAAGGGCACTTAATGTGCAATGTTAAGAGATCCATTTATGGACTTAAGAAAGCATCTAGATCTTGGAACACTCATTTTGACGAGGTTGTCTAATCATATGGATTCATCCAATATCCGAATGAGATTTGTGTGTATAAGAAATTCGATATAAATATGTTAGTGTTTCTTGTACTGTACGTAGATGATATCCTTCTGATTGGGAACAAATGAAGGAATAACGAATGTACGGGTATGACAGTCTGGGTAGTTTGATATGAAGGATTTGGTATAAGCAGGACACATCCTTGGAAGCAGGATCTTTCGTGATCGAAAGAAAAGGATTTTGTGCTTATCTCAGGCATCTAATATTGATACAGAAAGCAGTTTAGCGTGGAGAATTCCAAGAAAGATTTTCTGCCCTACAAACATAGGATTCAACTATCTAAGGATATGTATTCTGAGATACAAAAAGAGATAGATGACATGAAGTTGGTCCCTTATGCGTCAGTAGTGGGAAACCTCATGTATGCTATGTTTTGCATTAGACCAGATATTTGTCATGTGGCTACTAGATATCAGTCGGGCCCTGGACCAGGACACTGAATTGCTGTTAAGCATATACTCAAGTACCTGAGAAGGACTAGGGAGTACATGATAGTATATAAATCAGATGACCTATGGCTAATGGGTTATACTGACTCTGATTTTTCAGTAGGTAAAGAAAAGTCCAAGTATACTTCAGGTTATGTGTTTACTCTGGGAGATAGAGCCATTAGTTGTTGGAGTGTGAAACATAAATGCATATCGGACTCTACCATGGAAGCCGAGTACGTGGCAACTTCTAAGTCAGCCAATGTAACACCCCCGATATATTCAGGAATATTACATCACCGTAAATCCTTTACATAAGAATTTACAAGGCTGAATAAATGAAAAGACAATAACAGATACTAAATTATGAAATCACTGAAATAAAATACGACAGTTCTGGTTCAATACCGAGAATAAAAATATCCAACTCAAGAATTGAAATCCAAACATCATAAATTATGACGTACTCGAGTACTTATTAAAATAATCAACAACAGACAATAAACCCGGCCGGAACATCACTCTGCACCCTCGTCGTCATGCAGCTCCAGTGGTTATTTCCCCGTTCTCCTGGATCCTGAATATAAACAAATGTTCAAACCCGAAGGGGTTAGCACAACGATGCTAGTACAATTACAATAATCATACAACGGTGATGTAATCAACAATCATCATAACAAGTTTCTCCAACGAGAAATAACAACAACACATATCACATCATAACAGTCTCAACATACTGATGGTATTCCAACGATCCAGCGCACACAACTATAGATTCCCATGATGATCCTGTCGGACCAACGCATGGTGGAACTACCTGTCCAACGATCCAGCGCACACAGCTATAGATTCCTATGATGATTCCCGTCGGATCAACGCATGGTGGACAATTAATCACAACACATGTACATAATACAATCACAATATTATTGTCATAATATAAACGATTCTAATTAAAGTACTTGCCTCAATTCGATGACAAGAATAAAGCTTCCACGAAAATCAAAACACTCGAAGGTCGTCCCCTTCGATCAATCACGTTGCTAAGCTCAAACCTTAACAAAAGAAATAATATAGAATTCATCTCAAGTCGAACAAACATCTAACAATCCAAATTACGGTCGGAAGTTCATAAAACGTAATCTGCCTGGCTTGCTTAACGCAAGCTACGTATCCTATGTAGCGTACGTTAGGGCTACTCGTTAGCGCACGTAAACAACAAAGTCTAGCGTACGCTATATAAGTATCGGCAGTCCCTCTCTGATCAGCCAACTGACTTCTCTGATGATTTTAACGTACGTTACGTACCAAACATTACGTACGTTAACTAAGCACGATAGCGTACGTTAATCTACATAGCTTAGTGTACGCTAAGCGTGCATGGCAGTTTCACTTCTGAGCAGATGACTGTTCTAACGGTGATGAAACTTATAAACTCCTCAGCGATTTACGTACGTTACTCGTCTACATATCATAAACTTATGAATAATATTACGGATTAAATCATCTTTGAATTCAAGGAAATGAATATCATCACAACTCTTATATTCAATCTCGATTATCATTCTCATTTGAAGTTCGGTGATCTCAGGTTGATGCACTAGATTCCATTACCATTATCACATTCAGACTTCATCTTAAAGGTGAACTAACGATCCCAATGAAAAGATACAACCTAAGATGATTCTTTCTTAAGTCCTTATAACAAAAGTGATATCAACTCCAAGTTTACGATCAATATGGCAACGTTAATCATACGGATAATCAACCTCAGAATATTCCTCTCATCATTTGACGTACTAGGATTCCAACTATGATGTTTTCAACGACGATATCATAAGCATAATCATTCCGACTTCTAAACAGGATGTTTGTTTGAATAATTCATCAATGGAACTCAATATCTTGGTAGCATGATCATCTTATTCTCAAGGACACGAATCTAAGGTTGGATAGAATTAACATACCTTAAGATGAAGAAAGCACCGAGTCAAAAAGATAGAATCCAACTCAGTTGTTTGAATGTCAATCCAAGGTGCTTCTCCACTTCAACGATCAATCACAAGTGACATCCAATGTACAATGATCGAGTAGAGGTGGTCTATGTGTGTTTAAGGAAGATATGAGGCTCTGTGGTCTCTCAAGAACGAAGGACAAGTGAAGAGAATGTAAACCAAGTAAAATGGGGTGCTGTCCCTTTATAACATTTCTGTTCGTATGTTATTTAGCGCACGCTATCATAGTATCCTTAGCGCACGCTAACAAGCATTGACTCCAAATCTGTCTAGGTTCGCCCGAGGGAATCTTATCCAGACCCATATCCGGCTGGCGCATGTGCTAGCCGCCTACCTCAATAATTGACTGCCTAACGCACGCAATTCTTAGATCGTAGCGTGCGCTAGTTTTAGCCGATAATGCACGTTAAGCTACATTCTTAGCGTGCGTTATCACGAGTTTGCATGAGGAAATTTGCATGTTGTTATTCTCATGTACAAGGATGCAAATATAGGAAATATCATACTCCAATTATCGAGATCACAATTCCGAATAATACAGGGTTCAAATACAGATGAAATACACAATAATAAATCCGGATATTCCATACTCTTCTACTAAAAAGGAGTTTCGTCTCGAAACTCAAGACGAAAATAACTCTGGATATCTAGACTTCATGTTATCTTCCATTTCCCAAGTGGCTTCTTCCACTCCATGGCGTGACCACTGAACTTTTACCAAAGCGATTGGTTTGTTCCTCAACTGCTTAACTCGACTCTCGAGTATCCTGACCGGTCTCTCTTCAAACATTCCATCCTGAGCGACTTCGATCTCGCCGAAATCAATGACATGACTAGGATCCGGTATATATCTCCGTAACTGGGATACGTGGAACACGTTATGAACATGGCTTAATGAGGGCGGTAATGCCAATCTGTATGCCAACTCTCCAACTCTCTCAAGGATCTCGAATGGTCCAATATATCTCGGACTCAGCTTTCCTTTTCTCTAAAAACGAAAGATTCCCCGAGTAGGAGAAACTTTTAAAAGCACGTAATCTCCAATACTGAACTCTAATGGACGACGGCGTACATCTGCATAAGATTTTTGTCTACTCTGGGCGGTCAACAACCTTTCGCGAATCAAGGCTATCTTTTCTCGTGTCTGAACAATCAATTCTGGTTCCGTTCCGATCAAGTCTGATGAATCGTCCCAACATAGGGGCGATCTGCATCTCCTCCCATATAAGGCCTCAAACGGTGCCATCTTAATGGAAGCATGCCAGCTATTGTAGTAGGTGAATTCAATTAACGGCAGATGAATTTCCCAATCATTTAACCAATTCTAAGGCACATGCCCTCAGCATGTCTTCCACTGTTTGAATGGTCCTCTCGGATTGTCCGTCTGTCTGCGGGTCATAAGCTGTGCTGAAGTTCAATTCGGTCCCCAAGGCCTTATGAACTACTTTCCAAAAATGAGACACAAAGCGACCGTCTATGTCTGAAATAAATACTCGTGCCAACCTCTCTGATCCCTACGTGTCCCTAATGCCTAGAAAATGAGCTGATTTAGTTAAACGATCAACTATCACCCAAATCATGTTCATTCCTATCTTGGTTCTCGGCATGTTAGTGATAAAGTCCATCGATATGTCCTCCCACTTCCATTCAGGAATCGGGAGCAGCTTCAGCATTCCGGCAGGTCGTTGATGCTCGATCTTAACCTGCTGACAAGTGAAGCATTTCGAAACATAATCCACTACATTTTTCTTCATGTTGCCCCACCAAAAATTCTGCTTCAAGTCCTTGTACATCTTACTGGTGCCCGGGTGGATAGAATAGGGCGAGCTGTGATCTTCCTTCATAATCGTCTGTTTCAGAACATCGACATCGGGAATGCAAAGTCGGTTCTGAAATCTCAAAACTCCATCATCATGAATTACGAATCCGGGGTCCTTTCCCTTGATCACTTCATCACGTAACCGAATCATCAGAGGATCATCTACTTGCTTAGATTTGATTTCTTCGGTTAACGATGAAGTTATTTCCATCCCGCATAGTTGTCCTTGGACTCTTTGTAACCATACTTCAATTCCTTCTCGAATCATCTCTCGTTGAATGCTAAGCTAGGAGGTGAGAGTCTCCAGCATCTGAATAGAAATAGGCTTGCGGCTAAGTGCATCGGCCACTACATTTGCTTTGCCTGGATGATAAAGAATCTCCAAGTCATAGTCCTTAATAAGTTCCATCCATCTCCTTTGCCGCATGTTCAACTCTTTCTGACTGAAAATGTATTTGAGACTCTTATGATCCGTGAAGATCTGACAGTGAGTCCCGTACAGATAATGTCTCCAGATTTTTAAAGAGAAAAACTACTGCTGCCAGCTCCAAATCATGCGTTCGGTAATTCACTTCATAAGGCTTCAGCTGTCATGACGCATAAGCGATCACCTTATCATTCCGCATCAATACGCATCCTAGTCCTTGGTTCGAAGCATCAATGTAAACTATAAATCCTCCAGTTCCCTGTGGAAGTGTTAAAATCGGTGCAGTCGTCAATCTCCTCTTCAATTCATCAAAGCTTTTCTGACACATCTTCCACTCAAACTTTTGAGTTTTCTGCAGTTGTCGAGTAAGTGGGCGGGAAATTTTGGAAAACCCTTCCACGAACCGACGATAATACCCAGCAAGTCCTAAGAAACTCCAGACTTCTTTCACGTTCTTTGGAGGCTTCCAATCCATAACCGCTTCGATCTTTTGAGGATCTACTCGGACTCCTTCAGCTGATACCACATGGCCGAGGAACATCACTTCCTTTAGCCAGAATTCACACTAAGAAAGTTTGGCATACAATTGTTCATTTCTCAACAGGTCTAACACAATCTGTAAATGTTGTGCATGCTCTTCTGGGCTATTAGAATACACCCAAATGTCATCAATGAACACAACCACAAATTTATCCAAATACTCGATGAACACTCTGTTCATCAATTGCATGAATACAGCAGGTGCATTAGTGAGACCAAACGGCATCACTACAAACTCATAGTGCCTGTAGCGAGTTCTGAACGCTGATTTCAGAACATCAGATTCCTTAATCCTCAGCTGATGATATCCTGATCTCAGATCGATTTTTGAAAACACTGTTGCTCCATGTAACTGGTCAAACAAATCATCAATCCGTGGCAACAGATACTTGTTCTTAATCGTCATCTTATTCAGCTCTCGATAGTCAATACACAGTCGAAGCGATCCATCCGTCTTCCGAACAAAAAGAACTGGTGCTCCCCAGGGCGAAACGATTGGCTGGATATAGCCTTTGTCCAGTTATTCCTCTAGTTGCTTTTTCAGTTCGTACATCTCAGTAGGTGCCATATGATACGGCGCCTTAGAAATTGGTGTAGCTACGGGTTCCAGATCAATGATGAATTCTACATCCCGTCGTGGAGGTAGTCCAGGTAACTCGTCAGGAAATACATCCGGAAATTCTTTCACAACAGGAATGGATGAAAGTTCCACAATTTCGTCTTCTTTCCTCATTGTATAGCACCAGTATCCGGTACAGTCCTGTTTCAACAATTTAACATCTTTCATTGCCTTGATCATCTTTCCTGAACTTCCTGGTTTCAATCCTTCAAACAGTATTTCGGAACGATCGTCAGTGATTAGCGAGATATTCCTCTTTCGGTAGTTTACAATAGCTCCATATCGATTAAGCCAATCATATCCGAGTATCAGGTCGTCTCCTCGCATTTCTATCACAATCATATTTGAGAGACACTCCCTGCCTCCAAATGATACAGGGAAATCTCTAGTTTCTAAGTTTCCAACAATCCTCTCTCTGCTTGGTAAACCCACAACATAAGGTTCACAATTATGAAAACCAGAAATATTCAAATGATTTACACAAGACAAGGATATAAATGAATGCGTAGCTCTTCTATCGAATAAAACTCTAACTGGCTGGGAAAGGATCTGAACAGTACCTGATGCGACAGCAGCATCCTGATCGTCTGTTCTCCTCATCTCGTACAGACGTGGGGGAGCAGATCCAACACTCGATGTACCCTTTCAGTCCCACTGTCCTCTGCCTCGTCCGCGGCCAAAATTTTGAGGCATCTGAACACTTTGCTGCGTCTGTTGGATACTGGCTTCTCTCTGAGCTGGCTGTGATGTACGGTTTCCATTGAACTTGGTGGCATCCTTGCAAAACGTCACACGGTGCCCTTCCTGTACGCAATCAAAACATGTAACTGGAGTACGCAAACAATCACGCTAAAGGTGGCCTGGGCGACCACAGTTAAAGCACTTCCTAGATGTATCCGTCGTGGCTGACACTGCTCCGAAATTCTTTCCATTCTTGGATGGGTGCGGAGGTTTCTTGAAAGAGTGAAAGGATGACTGGGCCTTGCGGGGCCCACTGCTCTTGTGCTCTGTGAAACTACCAGAGACTTTCTGCTTCTTGGATTCTGCAAACTTTTCCATCACTGCTTCTTTGATTTCATACGCCAACGCCTTATCCTGGTATTGACGGAGAGTTGTACATTCAAAACCAGACATGTACCTCTGGATTTCTAGTTTCATTCTCATATCAAAATGGATCACCATCTCCACATCTGTTCTGACCAGATGTCGAACAACTGCCAGCTGTTGGTTAAACGTCTTAATTGTCTGGGATACAGGTTCATCTAACGGCTGTGCGGAGAAAAATTCCCGAACTTTGGCTTCCCTCACAGGACGAGGGCAGTACTGAGCTTCCATCATCAATTTATATTCTGTCCAGTCAACATCATGATCCACAGGCCGGATGGCTTCCCACCACTCGGATGCTTCCCCTATTAGAAAGTACTGAGCAATAGAGGCTCTCCGGTCGTCTGGACAATTAATTCCGGCAAAAATTTTCTCCAATTCCTTCAACCAATGGTCCCATGTGGGAGTCTCAGAAGAGCCGTCGAATTTAGGTGGTTGCATCTTCGCCACCTCTTGCAGCCATCGGTCACCTCGATTTCCCATGTCTGGGATACCCTGTTGTCAATCTCCTTGTTGTAACCCTACTGCCACCTGCATTCGGTCCACGACCTGGGCGAACAGAGTCATCTAGTTCACCACCTAACAAAGGATCTCGGGTACAGCAGGTTCTGGTTCATTATTAATGGATCTTTGTGGCTCTCCTGAGCTGTGACTGGCCTGATTAGAAGGCGAAGCTTCTCTTTCGGCAATCTTTCGTCCGCGTCCGCGACCGCGACCACGTCCACGTCCACCTCTCAACATACTGTAAATATAAATACTCAATATACAGGAAACAATATCGTTCTAATGTTCGAGTATAAAGAGATACAACATGTAAAAAACGAGGTAGAGTTTAGGAACTTACAACCACCGCTCGCATGAAGACGTAGGCAGTACAGTGATGTTATTCACGATCGGTTACCTTAAAAGACATATATGACCCCTATTTTAACCCAATGGCCAAGATATCCATAATCTTAGCTCCGATACCATATTCTGTAACACCCCCGATATATTCAGGAATATTACAGCGCCGTAAATCCTTTACATAAGAATTTACAAGGCTGAATAAATGAAAAGACAATAACAGATACTAAATTATGAAATCACTGAAATAAAATACGACAGTTCTGGTTCAATACCGAGAATACAAATATCCAACTGAAGAATATTAATACATCATTGAAATCCAAACATCATAAATTACGACGTACCCGAGTACTTATTAAAATAATCAACAACAGACAATAAACCCGGCCGGAACATCACTCTGCACCCTCGTCGTCATGCAGCTCCAGTGGTTGTTTCCCCGTTCTCCTGGATCCTGAACATAAATAAATGTTCACCCACGAAGGGGTTAGCACAACGATGCTAGTACAAGTACAATAATCATACAACAGTGATGTAATAAACAATCATCATAACAAGTTTCTCCAACGAGAAATAACAATAACACATATCACATCATAACAGTCTCAACATACTGATGGTATTCCAACGATCCAACGCACACAGCTATAGATTCCCATGATGATCCCGTCAGACCAACGCATGGTGGAACTACTTGTCCAACGATCCAGCGCACACAGCTATAGATTCCCATGATGATTCCCGTCAGATCAATGTATGGTGGACAATTAATCACAACACATGTACATAATACAATCACAATATTACTGTCATAATATAAACGATTCTAATTAAAGTACTTGCCTCGATTTCATGACAAGAATAAAGCTTCCACGAATATCAAAACACTCGAAGGTCATCCCCTTCGATCAATCATGCTGCTAAGCTCGAACCTTAACAAAAGAAATAATATAGAATTCATCTCAAGTCGAACGAACATCTAACAATCCAAATTACAGTCGGAAGTTCATAAAACGTAATCCGCCTGGCTTGCATAACGCACGCTACATATCCTATGTAGCGTACGTTAGGGATACTCGTTAGTGCACGTAAACAACAAATTCTAGCGTACGCTATATAAGTATCGGCAGTCCCTCTCTGATCAGCCAACTGACTTCTCTGATGATTTTAACGTACGTTACGTACCAAACATTGCGTACGTTAACTAAGCCCGATAGCGTACGTTAATCTACATAGCTTAGCGTACGCTAAGCATGCATGGAAGTTTCACTTTTGGGCAGATGACTGTTCTAGTGATGATGAAACTTATGAACTCCTCGGCGATTTATGTACGTTACTCGTCTACATATCATAAACTTATGAATAATCTTATGGATTCAATCATCTTTGAATTCAAGGAAATAAATATCATCACAACTCTTATATTCAATCTCGATTATCATTCTCATTTGAAGTTCGGTGATCTCAGGTTGATGCACTAGATTCCATTACCATTATCACATTTAGACTTCATCTTAAAGGTGAACTAACGATCCCAATGAAAAGATACAACCTAATATGATTCTTTCTTAAGTCCTTATAACAAAAGTGATATCAACTCCAAGTTTACGATCAATATGGCAACGTTAATCATACGGATAATCAACCTCAGAATATTCCTCTCATCATTTGACGTATTAGGATTCCAACTACGATGTTTTCAATGACGGTATCATAAGCATAAGCATTCTGACTTCTAAACATGATGTTTGTTTGAATAATTCATCAATGGAACTCAATATCTTGGTAGCATGATCATCTTATTCTCAAGAACATGAATCTAAGGCTGGATAGAATTAAAATACCTTAAGATGAAGAAAACACCGAGTCAAAAAGGTAGAATCTAACTCCGGTTGTTTGAATGTCAATCCAAGGTGCTTCTCCAGTTCAACGATCAATCACAAGTGACATCCAATCTCCAATGATTGAGTAGAGGTGGTCTATGTGTGTTTAAGGATGATATGAGGCTCTCTGGTCTCTCAAGAACTAAGGACAAGTGAAGAGAATGTAAACCAAGTAAAATGGGGTGGTGTCCCATTATAACATTTCTGTTCGTATGTTATTTAGCGCACGCTATCACAGTATCCTTAGAGCACGCTAACAAGCGTTGACTCCAAATCTGTCCAGGTTCGCCCGCGGGAATCTTATCCGGACCCATGTCCGGCTAGCGCATGTGCTAGTCGCCTACCTCAATAATTGACTGTAACGCACGTAATTCTTCAATCGTAGTGTGCGCTAGTTTTAGCTGATAACGCACGTTAAGCTACATTCTTAGCGTGCGTTATCACGAGTTTGCATGAGGAAATTTGCATGTTTTTATACTCATGTACAAGGATACAAGTATAGGAAATATCATACTCCAATTATCGAGATCACAATTCTGAATAATACATGGTTCAAATACAGATGAAATATACAATAATAAATCCGGATATTACTGCCAAAGAGATGGTATGGCTCAAGTACTTCCTATAGGACTTCGATGTAATTCCTGATTTGCCAAAAGGTACTACACTTTACTGTGATAATACCGGTGTAGTACCAAATTCGAGGGAACCATGAGCCTATAAGACAATTAAACATATCAATTGCATGTACCATAACATACGACACTTCGTAAAGGAAGGAGACAAAGTTGTGGCCAGGGTTGCATCGGAAGATAATCTTGCTGATCCTTTCGCAAAACGCTTACCCGCAAAAGTTTTTGAAGGGCATGTGGAGAGAATGGAATTACGGTATATGACTGCATTGGTTTGAGTATAAGCGGGAGATATGATAGATTATGTAATAGAGTATTATACATAAAAGCATGCTTTGAGTATAAGTGGGAGATTGTTAGGGTTGTATACTGCAAAGCATACTTTATGCTTGTATTTCCTTATTTTCCTGTAACTACCTATGAGAATATTTACTACATTTTGTCACATATTTTGCATATTAATTCACGTTATGGTTATGCAAATGTATTGTCTATTTATTTTATATTGTAGATAATATGGTATGTTGGTGTCACACGGAAGATCACATTATTGGTGCCTTATAAAATAATATAATAGTTCACAGCCTATATAATTATTAGACAAATTATGTAAAAGATTGTAATGTATGCTTGAGATTAGTTCGTCTTGACTATTAGCATACATTAGCGTATTTGCATACGCTGAACTGGATCACAGTGAGATAGTATCTTCTATACTGACTGTGAAAATCTCGGATAGTTATTATTTCTTAATTCTAGTATATAATATTTAATTTGTGTATTTCTAATAATGATTGCTTTGATTTACCATGGGTAAGAGTCACAGTGATTGACTCAATATGCTTCGTATATTGAGTAATAATATTATTTATATGACAATTAATATTATAACTAGAAATCGTATCCCGGGTTGATGATGTCCCTTTGAGGAACTCGAGAATGATTACTATATTAAACCATGCAGGTGGATTTAATTCCGATACAATAATAAAGATCGAACGGTACTACTCTTTTATAAACAATTAATTAATTAAAGCTATCAATAGCTTAAATTAATTAATGGACATTCAATATATTAAATATGAGAAATAATATATTTAAACAATGAGCCCAATTTTATAAATTGGGATTTGGGTTGGAAGTACAATATTAATTCTTTAGTGGATTGAGTTGATATTAGTAAACTCAACCATATTAGGAAGGGCTTAATATGGAATATTGGGTTACACTAGGAGTCCTAACCCTAATCCTCCTTAAGATCTCTATAGTAGCCCAAAGACTATAAATATGACACTATAGGGATTCGGTCGATTTATAATTTTTGGAGCAAGAAATTGATTTTTTGTGTGTTTAATTGTAGATCTTGACTTGTATCTTTGTTCTACAATTTAGATAACACAATAATTTTTCTAAAATACAAAACATATTTAGAAAAAGTAGTAAGAAAATCGTGAGACTCTTGACAAGAATTTTGGCCCATTCATCTCAAGTGTCAATCAAGATCCGGTAGCTCGTCGCCCACACACTACACCAAAACTAGGGATTTGTGACTGCCAAAAATAGTCACAAAAGGCACAAAAGGTCACAAATGATTGTCACATAAACAACAGTCACAATTTATTTTGTGACTGTCAAAAACAGTAACAAAAAAGTCACAAGAACTTGATTTTCTGACTTTATAATCCCACTTTTTATGGCAGTCACAAAGGCTTTTAGTGACTGTCCGGGACGGTCACAAATTGGCGATTTTGTTACTGTCGTTGACAGTAAGAAATATACAATGTTTGTGACTGCTAATGACAGTCACAAACATAGCTATTAGTGACTGTCCGGGACGGTCACAAATTGGCGATTTTGTTACTGTCGTTGACAGTAAGAAATATACAATGTTTGTGACTGTTAATGACAGTCACAAACATAGCTATTAGTGACTGTCCGGGACGGTCACAAATTGGCGATTTTCTTACTGTCAACGACAGTAAGAAATATACAATGTTTGTGACTTTTTAGTGACTGTTCGGGACGATCACAAATTTGTTAAAGACAGTCACAAAAAGAATCAATCAGTATAGCCCCAAAAACACAGCAGGAGACCTGTTAAAAACACAGCATCCATAATAATCAATCACAGCCTATTCAATCAATCCAGAATCAATCACGGCCTGTTTAGAAACACAGCAAGAAATACAGCCATAATAATTCTCCAAAATGCAACCAGAATAGCTTAAACTCACAATACCACCAAGTCCACAATATATTACAAGTTTCATATATAATCCAAAGTACTATCAAGTCCACGACTTACTACAAGTACATACAAAAACCCAAAGTACTACCAAGTACACAAACTAATACAAGTCCCCAAATTAAATTACATTTCTTTGAGGAAACATTTAGGCCACACCACGAACCCACCGACAACTTCCCCAATAGTCGTGGCACAACCTTGGCTACCTAGATACAACAGAGTGTCATTGGCATCATGCTCCACACTTATAACACTAACCTTGCTTTCATGGTCCAGAATATTGCGCCCATGTACTTTTTCACCTTTGAGAGTTGGAACTACATCTCCTTTAGCAATGACCTTGGTTGAAATAACATCTTTAATAAGAAACCAGGATGATTGTGGCATTCTTGTTTCAGTTGGAGTTGGTACATGAAATGTTGATCGAGGTGAGGGCGCAGAAGTTTGTGGCGAAGATAACTTTTGAGAATGGTTGAATACTGCTATAAACGTACTAAGCTGATCTTGCATGTTGTAAACAACCTTCTCTAAGTGTTGATTACTGTTAAGGACCATGTCAATGTTTGACTTAATAGGCTGAATAGCCTTCACTGTACCCTTAGAGACTCGACCGACACCACGGGTCCTTCCTCTAGAATCCTTTCCAAAAATCTGTGTAAGTGCATCATCTTCCAAAGAAGCCTGGCTTGACGAGTCCTCACTACTACTGAACTCTTTAACTTTCTGCTGTAAATTACATAATTCTCAACATATCAGAGATATATGACTGATAATAACATGACTTAAAAATCACATTTCAGAACTTACACATGCTTCAACAACTTTAGGGTGTAATTCACCAGTTTTTCGCTGTTTTCGCGACTCTAAGTACACCTCGGAACGAGTAGGCGATCGACGGTCTGGATCCGTCGCTTTCTACACATAAAAAATATAGCCAAATCAATACATATATAAGCTGAAAACAAGATCTTTCCTAGTACATTATATATATATATATATATATATATATATATATATATGTGTGTGTGTGTGTGTGTGCGCGTGTGCGTGTGTGTGTTTATATTAAATGCTCGTGTACATACCATTTTCATAGCTTTCTCGGCGTAGGATGTCCTACCAAGACAGTGGACATCATTTTTATTAGCCCTGTTAGCTCTTAAAACACTTCTTTGTTGAAGCTTTTTGGCCGTTGCTTCATGTTCAATAAATGCATTCCATTGGCTGGTGCGAATATTCTCTTTCGGAGGTACGTGGTCCTTCACCATTATTCCCGTAGCATCCAAATCCTTTAAATGCTTATGTCGCATGTTCCATCTCCATGTTTTTAGTTGTCCACCCATCTCTTTCAGAACATCTTCTTTCCTAAGAAGAGGGATATTAAATTCTCTGTAGAGAGTCGTCCACATATCGTCCTTAATGGCTTGATCAACTTGCCTCCAATCATCATACTCCAATCCTACTTGTATTTTTAATAGGACTAAAGATCGAGCCTTGAACTTATCCTTATTTCCAACTATCTGTCCTGTGCTATTAAAGGTAACGAGAGGTCGTTTATCTACAACTAATTGCCTCTCAACGGCAGATTCTTCCGAGTTGGGTTGAGTTTCATTTTCACTTTCTTGATGACTTGATGAAGCTGCCATTATCTGCCATATATTTATTAATTATAAATAAGAAAAAGTAAAGATTAAATAAATAAAATAAAAAACATTATAAAATGTTCTTTTCTAGTAATGTATCTAGAGATGAAAATCATGGAATGCAGATCATGCACTGCTGGGAGATGGTCAAGTAAGATACATGAAGACCAAACAAAATGATGACTAAAACTGCTGGCAGATCATGCACTGCAGTGCTGGCAGATCATGCACTGCTGGGAAATTAAGAAAGAAAAAGCCACCATTGCAATATCAGTTTATTAATAAATAATATACCAAAAATGCATATAAGATAGAGGACTAAAACTGCATTTTAATAATAGAGGACTAAACTGCATTTTTCAGAATAACATTGGGGCTCAGTCACATCCATGTACCGTACAGAAAACTCCATATTAACATTAAATATCTGAGTAATAAAATGATGAACCATCTCGTTATTCGGATTTGAGTAAGTTTGCTCAGCTTCATCGGGGCATTGCCAAACTTTAAGAAAAGGTTCCAGCATAGATATTTCAAATATTTCAAATCATTAATATTTCAGATCATTAAGAAAAGGTGCCAAACTTTAAGAAAAGGTTCCAGATCATCTGCTTTACTCTATGGTCTTACACAGTGACATTAATATTTCAAATTTAAGGATCATCATAGAGGACAACACAATGGTGGTGCAAGCTTTGACGATCAAGTGCGGAATAGTGATGAGATGCAACTAAAATCAAGAAGCATTTGACATGTTATAGTTATTAATATTATTATTATTAAAAGTATATATTCAATAGTTATTAATATAAATTGTTAAACTGATTTTATTGGTTGAAATTAATTTATACTGATCAAAACTTATTTTTACTAATTAGAACTGATTTTTACTGAACTTATTTTCTAAAACAATATTATTGTTTTAGTTGAGGATAACAGTGCCTAAATCCGGTTTGCAAATAAAAAATGGCAAACATAAAAATGAAATACTGGGAGAATAATAGAATAAGAATACTAAAGGAAATGTTAAAGAAAAGAGCATACCAATATATGTTGCAGGTCATCAATAATATCTAAAGCTCCAAGACAATCTGCAGATGCAACAAGCTGAAAAGAATACGCAAAAAAATGGTAAACCAACAGTGACTTGAGCATTTGCCTAGCTATGATAACAGAAGTAAGCTCAATGTTTCGGCATACTGAAAACATATTGGCTTATTGATTAGTTAATAAAACAAAAAACAAAGGAACTACGGAAAAGTGGCTTATATTTTTGACCTCACTTCCATACATAAATTTAGGCTTTTTGTCTCAGCGTGCTTCCCACATTTGACAAATCTGCTTAAAATGCTTGTTCCATGAGGTAAATATGATTCACGCACGAGCTGTATATGCATTATACACCAAAAGATAGTTGAAGAATACGGGTAACTGCTTATGTCTCTTTAGGCTTGATTAAAACCTAAACCACCTTAACACGCACTTGACACAACAACAATGTAAAGGTAGAGTTTTTCACGTAGTACAATTGATTCATACTCCTCATCCTTTATCGTCAGAACACTTCCAAGAAATGAAGTCAGATCATCTGCTTTACTCTATGGTCTTACACAGTGACATTAATATTTCAAATTTAAGGATCATCATAGAGGACAACACAATGGTGGTGCAAGATTTGACGATCAAGTGCGGAATAGTGATGAGATGCAACTAAAATCAAGAAGCATTTGACATGTTATAGTTATTAATATTATTATTATTAAAAGTATATATTCAATAGTTATTAATATAAATTGTTAAACTGATTTTATTGGTTGAAATTAATTTATACTGATCAAAACTTATTTTTACTAATTAGAACTGATTTTTACTGAACTTATTTTCTAAAACAATATTATTGTTTTAGTTGAGGATAACAGTGCCTAAATCCGGTTTGCAAATAAAAAATGGCAAACATAAAAATGAAATACTGGGAGAATAATAGAATAAGAATACTAAAGGAAATGTTAAAGAAAAGAGCATACCAATATATGTTGCAGGTCATCAATAATATCTAAAGCTCCAAGACAATCTGCAGATGCAACAAGCTGAAAAGAATACGCAAAAAAATGGTAAACCAACAGTGACTTGAGCATTTGCCTAGCTATGATAATGTATAAGCTCAATGTTTGGCATACTGAAAACATATTGGCTTATTGATTAGTTAATAAAACAAAAAACAAAGGAACTACGGAAAAGTGGCTTATATTTTTGACCTCACTTCCATACATAAATTTAGGCTTTTTGTCTCAGCGTGCTTCCCACATTTGACAAATCTGCTTAAAATGCTTGTTCCATGAGGTAAATATGATTCACGCACGAGCTGTATATGCATTATACACCAAAAGATAGTTGAAGAATACGGGTAACTGCTTATGTCTCTTTAGGCTTGATTAAAACCTAAACCACCTTAACACGCACTTGACACAACAACAATGTAAAGGTGGAGTTTTTCACGTAGTACAATTGATTCATACTCCTCATCCTTTATCGTCAGAACACTTCCAAGAAATGAAGTCAGATCATCTCCTTTACTCTATGGTCTTACACAGTGACATTTAATATTTCAAAATGCGGAATAGAACAATAATGAGTGCTTTACAGTAGTATAAAGTTCGAATAAATATAACAAAAATTCATATAGCGTACTAACAAAATTAGACATTTATTCATCTAGAAAATCAAGAAATTTCTTCAATTCTGGATTGTCATCTAAAGCAGATTGATAATGAGTTGGTGCCTCCAAGTCATCTACAGATGTAGTCAAACGTTTGGGGGAAAATAGAACAACAGACCACGGCCCATCCTTCGGGCTCTTCGCATAGAATACTTGCTTTAGATTCTGGAATGCACAAATAAATGGTTCGTCATTTATATGGTCTTTGCTCTTGAGCTTATCCAAATTTACCATGACCAAGTTAGTGTCTGCATCGACTGTATAAGTTGCCTTGTCTTCTACTCTAACCTGATCCAAAGAAATGTTGTTACATTCTCGATTACATAGTCTAATACAAGAATTTGTCTTATAATACCATAATAAGTAATCTCACCTCAACCAATTTTTTGTCCTTCGAACTAGCCCTCAAGTGCGTTAAAGCGATAATTGCAACACCATTGTTTTGTTTAGCCACAAGATTTGAATCATGTGCACTAGTTGAGAACATGTAGCCATTAAGACGATATCTCTTATATTCCTTAGCCACAAAGTTGGGGCCGGTGGCATAGCGTGCAAGCTTCGACGACACATCCTTAATTTTCAACAATCGAAATTAAAGGGCGTGCATACTAATTAGTCAAGCTATAATACTATTATCATTTATAAAGCTAGACTGAACTTATTGTTAGCATACCTCTTTTGCTACCCAATGCCTGAATTCAATGCCTATATTCCGTGTTCTTTTTCTTTTTCTTCCTGGATCGGATTGATCAAATTTCCTATACGATAAATAAGTGAATTATGAGAACGAACATATAATAATTAACATTATTAATTTTAGATAAAGTCAGAAATTCTCACTCTTTCCAAAGGGTCTATATCTTCATGCGTTTCAAAAACATATCGAGCTACTTGTTCAAATCGACACTTGTTAGTGTCACTAACTTTCCATTCCCCAGAGCCTCCTCATCAGCAAAACCATCGATTCATCAACAAAACATTCCCGTATTTCATTACAGGTTGGGAATATACTCCTTTGCATATATGGAAGCTTCTTCGTGATATATTCCTCCGCAATAGAACCTTCAACATATCGTGCATTTTTGACATAATCTTTGAAGGTTTTCATCAACCGCTCAAAAGGATACATCCAACGATACCTAACCGCCCACATTGGAGGGCTTCGTCACATAAATGCACCAGTAAATGGATGCTAATGTCGAAGAATGAGGGAGGAAAATACTTCTCCAATACACATGTAGCCTCAGCTATAGTAGTCTTTGCCGCCATAACATGCTTCTTATTGACAACTTTTGCACACAATATGGTAAAACACAAACTTATTTGCATAATAGCCTTTCAAGATCCTTATGCTTCCCAAAACAATGTCCAAATAAAAGTGGGACTAATTGCATAATTACATGCCAATCGTGAGACTTACACTATTTCAAATCATTAGTTGCATGATGGACAACTCTACGCAAATTAGAAGAGAAATTTGAAGGGACCTTCAACTCATACAATGTATTTAGTAACACCTTTCTTTCGTCAGTAGACAAAGAAAAGGCTCCGACCGGCATTACAGTCCTCATAGTTTTAGGATCTTCCTCCAGCCATAACGATCTTTTTGTTTTCAACGTACGAAGATCTTTTCGAGCATTTACCCCATCTTTCGAGTGACTCCCATCAATACATGTTCCCATTATATGCTCAATAATATTTTTTTCAGCATGCATTATATCTAGCACATGTCGTACTGAATGTTGCTTCCAGTACGGCAAATCAAACAATATTGACCTCCTAGACCAAGCCATCTTCACAGATTCATCCTTCAGTTTACGTTTCTCAGCCAAAATTTTAGGATGTTTACCCCTGAGAGCCTGAAAAGCCAAGGAAGACTTCTCTTCAACTTCTGCCCCGGTTAGCTTTCCAGGAGCTGGCCTTAATTCAGCTCCATCTGGAAGAAAATTACTTTCCACTGATCTGAACTTGTGATTAAGTGGTAAAAATCTCCTATGAGAATGATAAAATACTTTGTGGCTGTTTTTTAAATATGTGGCTTCTGTTTCCTCTGCACAAATGGGACAGCCCAGGTAACCATGCACATTACAGCCAGAAAAAGTGTCATACGCCGGAAAATCGTGAATGGCCCACAATAACATAGCCCTCAAAGTGAATGTCTCTTGTTTAAATGAGTCAAATGCCTGC
Organism: Orobanche coerulescens; assembly: GCA_033398695.1. Classification (NCBI taxonomy): domain Eukaryota; kingdom Viridiplantae; phylum Streptophyta; class Magnoliopsida; order Lamiales; family Orobanchaceae; genus Orobanche; species Orobanche coerulescens. Next base: position 198,571,696 of record CM065803.1, on the reverse strand, counting down.
ACACCTTCAACCCACAAGTCCTTCAATTCTTCAACTAGTGGTGCCAAAAATACATCTATGTCATCACTTGGAGCCTTAGGCCCTGGTATAATCAATGATAATATAGAAAATTCTTTTTTCATGCATAGAGATGGCGGGAGATTATAAGGAACTACAAAGACGGGCCAAATACTATAGGTTGTGCTTAAATTACCAAAAGGATTAAACCCATCAGTTGATATTCCAAGGCGCACATTGCGACTTTCTTGAGCAAACTCGGGGTATCGCAAATTTGCAGCCTTCCACATTGAAGAATCGATCGGATGACGCATGAGATTGTCACCAACTTCGCCCGAGCATGCCAGTCATTGCCTCTCCTATCCAAGGTACTGTGTAAAGTCTCGACAATCTTGGTCCTAGAGGAAAATACCTAAGTACCTTATGTGGTACTTTTGTATCTGTTTTTATGTTACAATTTATATTTACTTTCTGGACATATCTAGATTCATTGCAAACCGGACATTTCAATTTATGCTTATGCTCTTTTCGATATAGAATGCAATCGAACTTGCACACATGAATAGATTTGTATTTCATCCCTAAACCCTTTAAGCTGCTCTTCATCTCTGTATAGGTATCAGGAAGTGTGTTATCCTTTGGAAGTAAGTCTTTCGCCCACTTTAAGATTTCTGTCACACTATTTCCTGACAAACCGAAACGGCTCTTTAAGTTGTGCAAACCAACTGTAGCATATAATGTTGTGTGCTCTGGGTTGCAATTATGATACAAAGGTCTCGCGGCTGCAGCTTTCAACTTGATATAGTCCTTATCCTGACTAAGGTCTTCTACGTCACAGCTATTATCACGTATTGAACTCTGATTAGCTTGATTCATGTTAAGTCCATAAGCGTCATTAACAAGGTCATTCAAGCTACTATGTTGCGATGGATCACACTCTTTATGAAAAGGCTCGCTTCGGGTATTTGATCAGAACAAAAGGTAATTTTCTCTCCCCATGATAATTCCAGAATAAATAATCTTCTTGCATTCCCCACTTTATCAAATGTACCTCAACAATCTCCCAGTTCATATTTTTACCATTTTTACAACGCGTGCATGGACATGAGATAAGATCATCTCTTAGATTTCTTCTCGCATACTTGACAAATTCTCTAACACCAATGACATACGCATCACCCAGTCTATTATTATTTTCACCCATCCACTCATTATAAGGTGGAAACTCCATCACTACCTTCTATAAATATAAAAACAACATACATTAGATTGTATTATAAAAGAAGTGGGAGGCAGTATGTTTATTACACAATATGTATTATAAAAGAAGTTATTTTGAGTTTTATCTTCTAGAAATATTATCAGATAAAACTGTAAGAAATGTAAATATATAAATGAACGGAGGATGAGGGTATTTCGATTGTCTACACAGACTTACCTTAACGGTACACTGATAACAGAATCTACCCCACTGCTAATGAAGTTCTCCTAGACAGACACTTAGTCAATGTTCACTTATATATTATTGTGAAATCTAACATGTTTTGATAGTATTTTAAGGGTGATATCCCTGTCTAAAAAAACGGTGATATCTGATGCACAATTACTAGTTTTTATAACCATCTCCAAATTGTAAAATCATAATAATTAAAGACACCATACACGTTATGCTTATTTATGAGTTAGACAATGGCATCTTTATAGCCAACTCAGAACATAAATTAAAATTACCGATAAGTAAGCTTGACAATAAAGATAGTCATTCATATTTCATAACAAAAACAAAAGCCAATTCGTAAACTGGTTATAATCAAACCGTCTAAATCCAAAACTACATCAGCTTAAGCATCAACTACAACTACTCCTTCATATTATGCTTCCATGTTGTCATACACATTCTGACTTCTATAACAGAAACAAAACCCGTGCAAAATAACTCAAAAATTCATATTACCAGATCAAGAACGATTGATGCAAATGAAGAATTTGGAAAGAAATAGGAAACAAACTTCACGGAAAAAAATTAAAATCCCATTCTGCTCCAAAACAACAATTAAAAACTAAGATTAAAATTTGATAAAAACACAAAGAATTTATAATCAGGAAACTAGAAATAGGAACTCACCAGATCAACTTCGGACTTCTAAATCAGCGGTTTAAGGGTTGAGTCCTGGCAGAAGGTTTCTCTTACGTGAGACAAGAAGATGACACCAACAAACGTACCACCTAATGTGCATATGATTTTATGGCAGATGATGAAGATGAAGATTTAGGGTTCTATGATTTGAGCTTCAAGAGAGTGGAAATGGGCGAGATACTGAGAGAGGGAGAGAGAGCGCTTCAGAGACAGAGATAGGAGGGAGAAACTGAGATAAAAGTCATACGATCTTGCCTAGGGTTCCAGCGCAAAAAATATAACGTTTTTAATAAATTGACTGTAATTAAAATTTGTGACTGCTAGAAACAGTCACAAAGTACATTATAATTTGTGACTGCAGTTAACAGTCACAAATATTTAGTATTATGACAAATCAAGCTTTGTGACTGTTGTAAACAGTCATAATAATTGTGACAGCTATTGGCAGTCACAAAATTAGCGAGATAAAAAGTCATAAATGTCAGTTTTTGGTGTAGTGACACAACATTCGAATTAAGGCGGGGATATACTCTAGAAGGATTTGAGGAAGAAATCAAAGAACAACCACTTCGCGTCAAAGGTAAATATCTTATGATCTCTTGATCTAGATTAGGATATTAAGTTTACCAACAATATTATTTAATAAATGGTAAATAGTATTTAAATTGCTTATTATTCTTAGTAGTTAATGAATTAGCATGCCTAAATAGATCTTGTGTCTGTGGATGCATAAAATGTGTGATCATACTATTTCAAACTTTGCTTCTTTATTTCCAAGTAAAATGTTATGTATCTTATTTAACAAATCGTGATGAGTATAAATTTGAGAACTTAGAATTTGCCAACTAGACGCGGTTTGGAACTTTTTCCAAGTTGTCTGAATAGCAAGAGGAAACCAAGGACGTTGAGTTTTAAGGTGAAACATAGCCCGTGCCGTTGTTGAATAAAATTCTATAGTCAATGAGATCGGGGCTCATGTTGAGGAGCATGCGGTGAATGTGGAAGTTGAATCTATGGTAGAGACAGTCCAACAATCTCTAACTAGATGACTCAACTTGCATAAGTGGTTCAAGATATGTGAGCAGATGTGAGACAGCCAGTACCACTAGGAGGCCAACTCGAGGGGCAGGTTGCAGGAACACAGATTGACAGATGACTAGAGGGAGTTTCGAGAGTGAATCCCCAATAATCTGATGAGGGACTGCCGATGTAGCTGCCCCTAACTCATAGATGCCTGAGATGGAAAAAGTATTTGAATGTGTTAATTTTCCAGAGGAGAGAAGTGTGCTGATAGATCCATTATACCTCATTCATGATGTGTCAAAATGGTTGTCGTCCATTCGACCGACGGGCTGAGTTATGAATTGGGATGACTTCAGAGCAATGATCGAGGCTAAGTATTGTCCTAAGGCGGCCAGGGAGTTGAAAGTTAGAGAGTTCATCTTTGCACAGTCCTAAGACTTCTTGGTGTCGCAGGTCATTAAAACGATCAATTAGCAGTCGAACTTGTCCAGGCCCACATTAAAGATGAGGACGACAAGATTCGTTATATCTATAAATGGTTGAAACTTGATATATGGAAGTATATGTTAGGGCTGAACTGCACCCACTTTGAGGCAGTATCAAGGTATGGCTTTAGCTTATAAAATATCATCGGATACAACTGATGTTTGCTCCAAAGGCTAAGAAATAGGAGAACACGGTGAACACTTATAAGAGTGAGGGTAATGAGTTCAGGAAGCGACAATCAAACTACCATGCTTCTAGGAAACCGCCTTTGTCCTTAGGGTGAACAAGGAGTTCCAGAAATACTTCTACAATTTTTGATACTTGAGGAGATGCTAAAACTGTAATGGTATTCATCATGTTAGCTTCATATGTCCTTTTTCTAAGGTTGATTGCTTTAGGTATGGGTAATCAGGTCAGTGAGTGATGTATTGTTAGCTTCACATACATCTTCACTTCCACAAAGAGAGCTGAGTGGTCAAACATGATCTGCATTTTCGCTGCCTCAACAGAAACAGGGAGTCAAGAGAGGACAAGAGTCAATCCGGCATAGGAGGAGCTTTGAGTTCATGGACGGCATCCCATAGTGTGTATGAGATGAGTGTGCAAATGTATTGGGATTATTCCCGGAGGAGGATTATTCTGGTAATTATTGAAATTATGGTTGTTGGTGTAGTAGGATTCCTCCAGTTGTTCGGGTAGCAACATACTTACTTGAGAGGTTACTAAAGAGATAAATTCACCACTAGAAGGGAGGTTGAATAGTGGTAATGCGAAATATCGAACTTTCTCGCTAATAAAAGAAAATAGCGTGGAAAGTAAAAGACTCAAAGATTTATAGAGGTTCGGCAACTTACCTACGTCCTCTCTCCGACTCCTTTTTCTATTGGCTCAAGAACAACCACACACTTGACTCGTCTTCGATCGGTCCAAGTACAACAACCGTTACAACCGCTTGTCTTCTATTGGTCCAAGCTCAACCACTCTCAAAATAAAATTTGTTTATCTAGTATTCTATCAGAACTAGATAATCCTTAATTACGAATATTGGAGTGTAATCCTAATAATGCCGGATTAAAGATCCTAATAGCACCAGATTAGTGACTCTAAATTCATTTCTCTAACGCTCTTGTATGAGTGATGCAACACTCACAACCAAATGAAAGAATATAAAGTATAATAAATATTACAAGATGTATCACTCTTTGTATCTTTCTCCTCACAACTTAGAATGCAATAGTAGATAGAAATGTGAGCTCAAGAATGCTTTGATTGCTTGTATACTTGAATGCTTGAAGCTGTGTGTGAGATACCCAAGTCATATGGGTATTTATAGTATCACGTCCTTCTTCATATGCTGAAATCTGTATTATTAGGGTGCGCTAATAATCCTTCATAGCGTGCGCTAACGAGCTTTGACTTGACTGATCTGAACGGTCATTAAACTGTACCAACGGTTATAATATACATCTAGCATGCGCTAGTCCGTCTTCTTTAGCGTGCGTTATCGTCGGTCAATAGGTCTTCACTTTTGATTGTTGAAACTTGTCGGTTTGTCTCCCCAACGTCTCTTTTCCAACGGATAAAATGTACGTAGCGTGCGCTAGTACATATACATTAGCGTGCGTTAACATTATTTAATGTTAGCCTTCCAGATTTTGCGGATCTCCTTTTTGACGTTTGCGTTCCAATGGATAAGTTGACTAACGGTAGAAGTTTGAACGCTTAGCGTGCGCTAACACATGCATTGTAGCGTGTGCTACAACTTTTCCAAATAACATATGTTAGCTTGATTAGCGTACGTAATAGCTTCCTTTGATTTTAGTCCAGACCCTACTGGACTACCAAAATACTTTCCGGTAGCGTGCGCAAGATATGATATGTAACGTGCGCTAAGACCTCTGAATAGCATACGTAAGTGTACATCCGTAGTGTGCGCAAATGCTTTTTCCTTTTTCTGTACAGACCTTACTGTCTCTCTGCCTTGAGTGCGATAGCATGCGCTATATATAGAAGATAGCGTGCGCTAACATTAACAACTTAGCGTGCGCTGATATTTTGTATTTTGCGTGCGCTATCCATCAGGTGACTTCACTAGGCTGCAGATTACTTGCCTGACTGCAGGTGACTATTTCCCTCGATAGCGTGTGCTACCATACAGGCTGTAGCGTGCGCTAAGAACATGATTTTCCTTCAATACAGCCGCTCGATGGGATAGATTTTGTTAAATGTTTTGAATAAAATCATCATCAAAATACTTTGAGTCAACAGTTACCTTCACATCTACCCCCTTGGTGAGAACAGTCAACTGATTGGTCAACCTAGACATTTATGATGTGAAAGCCTTAATGTGTACGAATTAAAAACCTCCACATATCTTCGAACACTCGTCTTCTCAATCAGATGCTGGCAGCTATTCATGGCCATCTCCTTAATCAGACTATATGCTTCATCGCGAGTCCTTTTTAGTAATGTTCCCCCATATGGTGCATGAATAAGGTTTCTCGTACCTACAGACAACCCATTCTAAAAAAAACATATCAGTTGGTCTTCTAGAAAGCCATGGCGAGGACACATCTCAATAAAGCCTTGTATCTCTCCCATGCCTCATATAGTGATTCAGAGTCTATCTGCCGGAACTAAGTAATCTCGCTCTTCAACTTCATAATTTTGTTGTGGGAAAGAACTCGAATAAGAACTCACCCAACTCATCCCACGTACTCATACAACCCGAAGAAGTCTCCTAAGCCAACACGTGCCTTCTCTCTCAATTAAAATGGAAATAACCTCAAACGGATTGCATCGTCCATCACCCCATTCATCCTGATGTATCGATGATCCGTATGAAGTGAAAAATATGTATGTTGGTCCTTAATAGTTAATCCCTCAATCTGGTTTTGCTGAACCATGGAAATAAGAGTTTGCTTCAATTCCAAATTGGGGGTGTTGTTAGGAACACGCACAATCCTCCCTTAATTCGATCAAGCCGCGACCAAACCCATCACGAGTGGATTGCAACAAAAAAGTCCGTTGCTCAATACATGCCCCCCCTTTGGGTTTATTGTCACGTTCGGCATTGTCATTCTCCTGATTCACCAGTGCAGTTCTGTTTGATCTCCTGCTCCCTTCATCTCGTCTGATAAATCCCTTATTAATTTCGTAGTGGTTGCACTTTTATTTCTTTCAAATGCTTCGGTTTCCTGGATGAGGACGTGTTCATGCACTACTTGCACGAGACTAATAATAAAAAAAACAAGTAACGGAAAAGAATCAAAAATAAGAATGGTAATACTTATCATAATACCAATACTAATAAATATTTAGTTCCGGGCAACGGCGCAAAACTTATTCGACTTTTTCTTCACAACAATTACCGCATGTGCGGGTTAATTGCTAAGATAGCAGTGGTCAAGGTCGTTTCCCACAAACACTAAATTACACTAAGTATTATATCATAATATTTCCAATTTTATCTAAACCATCAAAATCCGATTAATTTTATGAACTAAATTTATTTCTAAATTAACTAAGAGTGATCGAACAAGTTGCATAATTTAAAAAAGGGAAGTTATAAATTTAGAGAGCATATTACACTACTGGTCCCAGTTCATTGTTAAGGCTAATCAGATTTAACTTAATTAAAGTTTGTATTTGTCTTTCCCATATGATCGCCACGATGATTATTTAAAGTCTCCACCAAGATCAATTAAAAACGTAGATTACATATCTTATAATGATGTTCTCCGTATATCATAAGTTATCTAACCTCAAAAAGAGCCAAAAAAACAATTTATTATCATAACTAAATACCGAATTTCTCAATCTTGTAATTAATTAATATCAAATAATTGAGACTTATTATTGCTCTCATCTCTATGAATATGAACAATAAGTTAAACATTTAAAATATTGATCAAGTATCTAAACGCGAATTAAAATCAATTATGTGAAAAGAAAACAAAGTATATACTTAATAGTCATTTGTCAAAACATCATTCAGAATCAATGTACTCTGATGCCCTAGAATCTTACAGAACCTAGTCGGACATGGTAAAATAATATTAAGAAAATATGTTCAAAGACATCATTTTCAAATTAGGAATAAAAAATTTAAAGTAAAAAGAAGAAGATATAAAACTCGGATGATGGCTGACCTCTCGACCTATCTTCATCCTTGATGTAGATCCTTTTGATTCCTTGAATTCCCTTTTAATAGTGTTTTTATGCCTCTTGAATTGATATATGATTTGTTACCCTCGAAATTGGCCTTTGAAAGTGTAATCCAAGAATTTTCATTTCCTGTTGTCCCGAATTAATTATCATATTGCATCAAGTATTTTCCTAATGACGAATAATTAGAGAAGTCGTGACATTGCGCAATTGTTACATCTATCGCGTTTCGTTGTTGTGCCGAGTTCTTAGAGCCGTCCTGCTGCCGCTGCAACGGGAATAGCGCATGCTAAGAAGTAGTACAACGGGCGTTAATTCGCAGCAGTTAGCGTATGCTATTTTGATAGGTAGCGCATGCTAACTTTTGGACGAGACGGTCCAGAAGCTGCTGGACAAGAATTGAGATTCCGTTAGCGCATGCTAGTCTGGTGGCTAACGCACGCTAAGCTGTCCAGTATAATTACTAGACAGCAGCTCACTATTCGTATTTTTTGTCATTTCCTTCCTCTTCTCGCGGTGGGCGGCCGACTTCACCTAGGGTTCAGATTCTTGACCGATTCTACTCCATCCAAAGGTATTTTTAAAAGTTTTAGGTGATTATAACATCATCTAATCCTTCATTCTTTGTCGGATCGAAAGTAATATTCTTAAATCCCTAGAGTTGACTTTTTGGCTTTTTGTTCTTGATTCAATCGGATTTTGATGAATCGATTAGGTTATTGGATGTTGTTGGTCGTATTCTATGGATTGTATATCCATATTTCGAGGTGGTTAACTCGATTGGCGATTCGAGTGTTCTTGAGGAACCGTGAACAATTAATGTTCGATTAAATATTTCAATGTGTTTCATTCGATTATTCTGTAATACCCGAGATTTCTGATATGTATTTGGAACTTGTGATATTGTAATTATTGAATTTTGATCTGAGTATTATTCTCCTATTTTATAATCCGATATTGTTGAGCGCATGATTTCATGAATGTGATTTAAATTGTGATTCTGCGCATGTAGCGCACGCTATCGACTAAGTGTAGCGTACGCTAACTTGGATCCATAGCGTACGATGTGAAGGGACCTTAGTGCACGCTATACGTGGTCAATATGATTGAGACGTGTTGGTAGGTGAGATCAGGCCGGGGATCTTGGTCGGATTGTGTCGGGATGAACCTGGACGGCTTTCGGGAAAAAGTCAAGTCAACGCGTTAGCGCACGCTACTCATATGAGGATAGCGCACGCTAAAGGCTGAGTACAGTGAAATCAGTAACGTTTCAAATAGCCGTTAGCGCACGCTATGAATATGGACTAGCGCGCGCTAATAACCATTTTCTATATATAGGACAGCATCCTTTTTCATATTTTCAGACTTTTCACTCCCCCACCCGAATTCTTGAACTTAGAAAGTCACTCTCTTCATCCTAAACACTTCTTGCCGGCATCCTAGCTTGTGTTGAAGATTGTAGATCATTGGGGATTGGTGTTCAAGCTTTCGGCGTTGGATTGCTTCGAATTTCCTCCTTGTTCTTCACTACTTTGAGGTAGGTGATTCTTCACCAATATTAGTAGTATCCTGAAGGACGTTTTGATCATGTTTTGGGATTTACTTAGTCAGTTAGATTCATAAGTAGTCGAACATCATGTGTTAGAAGGATATTTTCGATGTTTCGGTACTTATTCATCGTATAAACCATTGAACCTCTCAGTGTTTGAACTCCTAGCATATTCTGAAGCTTCAAACCGATTTGTGACCAGTATATGGAGATTTTCAAGTTCTTATGCCTTTACTTAAAGGAATCATACATTTTGGGACATATAACGGATTGAACTTAGGATATTCCTTGAAGATCTAAGATGAATTATGGTGTTGTGATGATTATACGTATCCTTGTATCTCATAGTCATTTAGTACGTATAGAACTTTCACAAAACCTTATGAGCATGATATGCACGGGGATGACATGTATTATCACCATAGAATTCATGAGTTCAGCACCATTAGATCAAGTTTTCTGCCAGTAGTAATCTGCCATGCACGGTTAGCGCACGCTAACATACGTAAGTTAACGTGCGCTATCAGGAATAAGTTAACGTACGCTACATTTGGCACGTAACGTACGTTATGTTATCAGTCGAGTCAGTCGGCTGATCAGAGAGAACTGTCAGTGCATGGCTAGCGTACGCTAGACTTAGATGATAGCATACGTTAATAGGCCGGCTTAGCGCACGTTACGTAGAGTACGTAGCGTACGCTAAGTGGTTCAGGCAGATTGCATATTTTGAGCTTTTGGCCGTAGACCGGATTGATAGGCAATTGTTCGACTTGAGATGAATTGTATATCATTTCTTTTGGTAAGGTTCGAGCTTGCTACGTTGATCGAAGGAGGCGGCCTTCGAGTGTGTTGAGATCATTGAAGTGTTTCGTTCTTGCCATCTTCGAGGCAAGTATCGTAATGTGTTAATATTGGTATTTTGAGCATGCGTGTGGTTATTCATGTTGTTGAACATGAGATTTATTTCGTTGAATTGTCATGATATTCGTTATCTAGTGTTTGTATGTTCATGTTGATGGACATGGCGATTTGGCATATATGTATGCATGAGTTGTGTTTGTGTTTGTTGTGCGATCTATGCTGAGGGTGCTGGATCAGATGTCCACCTCGTGTTGGTCCGATGGGATCATCTTGGGATCTAGGCTGAGGGCGCTGGATCATTGGACGGGTTATTTCCACCTCGTGTTGGTCCGACGGGATCATCTTGGGATCTATGCTGAGGGCGCTGGATCATTAGAATACCCTTGTTGTGTTAATGGAATCTTTTGGATTCGCATTGTCGGATTCCGGTAGCGGAAGTCCGTGTGGTGTATCTTGTCATGTATTGTTGATGTATATTCGATTTGTTTAAATGATACTTGTACTAGCATAGTTTTGCTAACCCCTTCGGGGGTGGACATTTGTTTTGATGTTCAGGTAGCCGAGGAGCAGGGAAACAGCCACAGTACCGATGTGACGACGAAGGGGTTCAGTGATGTTTGTTGTTGTTGGTGATTTGTTTTTCTTGGTTTGATTTCAGTACTCGAGTACGCGTGTCTTATTAATATCATTTCGATATGGTTGTATTAATTACTCGTTGAACCAGTTGGACCGGTTTTGTAAACTTGATTTCCCGTGGTATTGATGTCTTATATTTACATTTCTTTTATTTAGCCTTGTAAATCCTTACTTAAAGGGTTTACGGCACTGTAATTATTCTGAATATCTCGGGGTGTTACAGAATATGGTATCGGAGCTAAGATTCATGGATATCTTGGCAGTCGGGTTTTAAGTTGGGTCTGTTTACGTTATTGATTTACGAGTCGTTCGTAACATCAGCTCACCAAAAGTCGTCATGTGGACCGTGGTTGTAAGTCTCCTAATCTCTTGTACTACCGTTTTACTTAATTCTGTTTTGTGAGTATTGACGGGCTTTATTTTTGAAAATTTTGTCCTGGATATTGAAAAAATTGTGTTTTCAGTATGTTGAGAGGAGGTCATGGACGCGGACGTGGTCGTGGACGCGGACGTGGAAATATGAGACAGGAGGACTCCGCAACTACCCCAGAATTATCGGCTAGTAGAACCGATTCCCACTCTGGAGGGCAGCAGGGATCGACGAATGACGACGCAAATCCTAACATGCCGGGAGTGCTTCAACAGGTGATGGCTCAGATAAATCAGTTCGCTCAGGTAGTTGACTGCATGCAGACAGCGATGGGACAGCAGCACCACGAGGATAACCGGGGAGATAGATGGCTTGCTGAGGTAGTCAAATTGCACCCGCCAAAGTTTGACGGATCTGGTGAGGCACTTACTTGGGATCATTGGCTAAAGAAGTTAGAGAAAATATTCGCGGGTATTAACTGTCCCGAGGACCGAAAGGTTCCCATTGCCCAGTATTTTCTGACTGGGGAGGCTTTTGACTGGTGGGAAGCTGTTCGACCCGAGGATCATAATGCGGATTGGACGGAATTCAAACTAATGATGGAAGCACAGTATTGTCCTCGTCCAGTTAGAGAGGCAAAAATCCGAGAGTTTTTCTCACCGCAGAGTTCGGAAGCAACTGTAACAGACATAATCAAAACTTTTAATCATCAGCTGACGTGTGTCCGACACTTGGTCAGAACGGAGGCAGAAAAGATTTTTCATTTCGATATGCGAATGAAGCCGGAGATTCAGCAGTACATGTCCGGATTCGAGTGTACTACGTTGCGACAATATCAAGACAAAGCGTTGGCCTACGACATGAAAGAGGCGGTGGTGGAGAAATCAGTGGAAGCAAAGAAGCAGAAAGTGACCGGCAACTTCTCAGAAAACAAGGGTGGTGGGCCCCGCAAGGGCCAGTCTTCCTTTTATTCGTCTAGGAAACCTCCACACCCTTCTAGAGGTGGAAAGAAGTTACGGACTACATCAGCTGTTTCGGATGCATCAAACAAATGCTACAATTGTGGTCGAGCAGGGCATATTTGACGTGATTGCCCCGCATCTTCTGTGACTTGTTACGATTGTGGGCAAGAAGGGCACCGTACGGCTTTCTGTGGAGTTGCTACTAGATCTTTTGGTACTCACACTCCAGCGCCAGTTCCAAAGGAGATAAGTGTGAACCAGACGCAGCAGAGTGGATTTCAGCAGCAAAATATTGGGAAGAGAGAGACATCCAGTGCTGGGTCCGTTCCTCCGCGCCTGTACGAGATGAGGAAATCTGACGATCAGAACACTGCTGTTGCATCAGGTACGATTCAGATCCTTTTGCAACCAGTTAGTGTCTTATTCGACTCCGGAGCTACACATTCTTCCATATCATTGAACTGTGTTAGTCGTTTAAAAATCTCGTGCTTATTTGATTGTGAACCATATGTTGTGGGTTTGCCGAGTGGAGAGAGAATTGTGGGAACCCTAGAGGCTAGAGATTTTCCAGTGTCTATAGGAGGGAGAGATTAGCCATCGAATCTTATTGTAGTTGACATCTACGGTGACGATTTAATTCTCGGAGACGATTGGCTCAACCGTTATGGAGCTATTCTGAATTACCGAGAGAGAGTCATTTCTATCATTGCTGATGATGGATCTGAACACTTATTCCGAGGATGGAGACCGGGAAGCTCGGGAAAATTGATCAAAGCAATGAAAGCCGTGAAATTACTGAAGCAGGGATGTCATGGACTTTGGTGCTATGCCATGAGGAAAGAGGAAGGAGTAGAGCTCTCGTCTATTTCAGTTGTGAATGAGTTCTCAGATGTATTTCCTGACGAACTACCTGGGTTACCTCCGCAGAGAGAAGTGGAGTTCACTATCGAATTAGAGCCTGGAGCAGCTCCTATTTCCAGAGCAGCATACCGCATGGCGCCAACCAAGATGTATGAACTCAAGAAGCAACTGGAGGAATTGTTACAGAAGGGTTATATTCAACCTAGCGTTTCTCCTTGGGGAGCGCTCGTTCTCTTTGTCCGGAAGAAAGACGGATCCCTCCGACTGTGTATTGATTACAGGGAGCTCAACAAGATGACGATCAAGAATAAGTATCTTATACCTCGGATCGATGACTTGTTTGATCAACTGCAAGGGGCAAGGGTATTCTCGAAGATTGACTTGCGATCAGGATACCATTAGTTGAGAATTAAGGAATCGGATATACCAAAGTCTGCTTTCAGGTCCCGGTACGGACATTATGAATTTGTAGTGATGCCATTTGGACATACCAATGCTCATGTGGTATTCATGCAATTGATGAATCGGGTATTCTTAGAATACTTGGATAAATTTGTGGTCGTCTTCATTGTTGACATCTTGATATATTCGAAGGACGCAGAGGAGCATGCCAAACATTTGTGTGTGGTTTTGAGCACCTTGAGGAAGGAACAGCTGTATGCAAAGCTTTCCAAATGCGAGTTCTGGCTTAGGGAAGTAACTTTCCTTGGGCATGTGATATCAGCTGACGGAGTTCAGGTGGACCCGAAGAAAGTCGAAGCAATCTTGGAATGGGAAGCTCCTAATAACGTGAAAGAAGTCTGGAGTTTCTTAGGACTTGCTGGATATTATCACCGCTTTGTAGAGGGATTTTCCAAAATTGCTCGTCCGCTCACTCATTTATTCTGAAAACTCAAAAGTTCACGTGGGATGAGAAATGCCAGTGGTTTTGATGAACTTAAGAAGAGACTGACGACAAGACCTATATTAGCATTACGGATGGAACCGATGGATTCATGGTATACTGACGCTTCAAATCGAGTGCAGGATGTGTGTTGATGCAAAAAGATAAGGTGATTGCCTATGCTTCTCGGCAGTTGAAACCGTACGAGGTTAATTACCCGACTCATGATCTGGAGCTAGCAGCTGTAGTCTTTGCATTGAAAATTTGGAGACATTATTTGTACGACACTCATTGTCAGATCTTTACAGATCATAAGAGCCTCAAGTATATTTTCAGTCAGAAAGAATTAAACATGAGGCAGAGAAGGTGGCTGGAATTGATCAAGGATTACGACTTGGAGATTCTCTATCATCCGGGTAAAGCAAACGTAGTAGCCGATGCATTGAGCCGTAAACATGTTTCTCTTCGAGTGTTGGAAGCACTTACATCCCAAACCAGCATTCAACGGGAACTGATCCGCGAAGAGATTAAAGTATGGGCACCAGGAATCCAAGGGCAACTATATGTGATGGAACTGACTTCATCACTAGTCGAGGAGATCAAATCTAAGCAGTTGAACGATTCTCTGATCCTTCGGTTAGGTGACGAAGTAAAGAAAGGAAAAGCCCTAGGATTCGTGATACAAGATGATGGAGTTCTGAGATTTCAGAGTCGACTTTGCGTTCCCGATAATGAGGAATTGAGACGGACAATTCTGAAGGAAGCTCACAGCGCGCCCTATTCTATTCACCCGGGCAGCAGTAAAATGTATAAGGATCTTAAACAAAACTTCTGGTGGGGGAATATGAAGAAGGACGTAGCAGAGTACGTTTCGAAGTGTTTGACTTGTCAGCAGGTTAAGATTGAACATCAGCGACCTGCCGGAATGTTAATGCCGCTTCCGATCCCTGAGTGGAAGTGGGAGGACATATCGATGGATTTCATCACCAGTATGCCAAGGACCAAGAAGGGAATGAACATGATTCGGGTTGTAGTTGATCAACTAACCAAGTCGGCTCATTTCCTAGGAATTAAAGATACTTGGGGACCCGAGAAATTGGCGCGAGTATTTATTGCAGAGATAGTCAGATTGCATGGGACGCCGAAGACCATTATTTCAGATCGAGATGGTCGCTTCGTGTCGCACTTCTGGAAAGCAGTTCACAGGGATTTGGGGACTGAGCTCAACTTTAGCACAGCTTATCATCCCCAAACGGACGGTCAGTCCGAAAGGACTATACAAACAGTAGAAGACATGCTTAGAGCTTGTGCCTTAGATTGGTCGACTGATTGGGAAGTTCATTTGCCGTTGATTGAATTCACTTACAATAATAGTTGGCATGATTCTATTAAGATGGCACCATTTGAAGCTTTGTACGGGAGAAGATGCCGATCACCCCTGTGTTGGGATGATTCTTCAGATTTGATCGGGACGGAACCGGAATTGATAATTCAGACTCGAGAGAAGATAGCTTTGATTCGAGAAAGATTGTTGACTGCCCAGAGTCGACAGAAGTCTTATGTAGACGTACGTCGTCGCCCTCTAGAGTTCGACATTGGGGACCACGTACTATTGAAGGTGTCTCCTACACGAGGGATTTTCCGTTTTGGGAAAAAGGGTAAGCTAACTCCAAGATATATCGGACCATTCGAGATCCTCGAGAGAGTTGGAGATTTAGCATACAGGTTGGCCTTACCGCCATTGCTGAGTCACGTTCACAATGTGTTTCACGTATCCCAATTGTGGAAGTATGTACCAGATCCCAGTCATATCATTGAGTTCGATGAGATCGAGATAGCTAAGGATGGCACCTTCGAGGAGAGACCAATTAAGATACTTGAGAGTCGGATCAAACAATTGAGGAATAAACCAATACCCTTGGTTAAAGTACAATGGTCACGGCACGAAGTTGAAGAGGCCACTTGGGAAATGGAGGACAGTATGAAGACTAGATATCCAGAGTTGTTTTCATCTTAAGTTTCGGGACGAAACTTCTTTTTAGGGAGGAAGGATGTAATACCCGAGATTTCTGATATGTATTTGGAACTTGTGATATTGTAATTATTGCATTTTGATCTAAGTATTATTCTCCGTATTTCATAATCCGGTATTGTTGAGCGCATGATTTCATGAATGTGATTTAAATTGTAATTCTGCGCATGTAGCGCACGCTATCGACTAAGTGTAGCGTACGCTAACTTGGATCCATAGCATACGCTGTGAAGGGACCTTAGCACACGCTATACGTGGTCAATATGATTGAGACGTGTTGGTAGGTGAGATCAGGCCGGGGATCTTGGTCGGATTGTGTCGGGATGAACCTGGACGGCTTTCGGGAAAAAGCCAAGTCAACGCGTTAGCGCACGCTACTCATATGAGGATAGCGCACGCTAAAGGCTGAGTACAGTGAAATCAGTAACGTTTCAAACAGCCGTTAGCGCATGCTATGAATATGGACTAGCGTGCGCTAATAACCATTTTCTATATATAGGACAACCTCCTTTTTCATATTTTCAGACTTTTCACTCCCCCACCTGAATTCTTGAACTTAGAAAGTCACTCTCTTCATCCTCAACACTTCTTGCCGGCATCCTAGCTCGTGTTGAAGATTGTAGATCTTTGGGGATTGGTGTTCAAGTCTTCGGCGTTGGATTGCTTCGAATTTCCTCCTTGTTCTTCACTACTTTGAGGTAGGTGATTCTTCACCAATATTAGTAGTATCCTGAAGGACGTTTTGATCATGTTTTGGGATTTACTTAGTCAGTTAGATTCATAAGTAGTCCAACATCATGTGTTAGAAGGATATTTTCGATGTTTCGGTACTTATTCATCGTATAAACCATTGAACCTCTTAGTGTTTGAACTCCTAGCATATTCTGAAGCTTCAAACCGATTTGTGACCAGTATGTGGAGATTTTCAAGTTCTTATGCCTTTACTTAAATGAATCATACGTTTTGGGACATATAACGGATTGAACTTAGGATATTCCTTGAAGATCTAAGATGAATTATGGTGTTGTGATGATTATACGTATCCTTGTATCTCATAGTCATTTAGTACGTATAGAACTTTCACAAAACCTTATGAGCATGATATGCACGGGGATGACATGTATTATCACCATAGAATTCATGAGTTCAGCACCATTAGATCAAGTTTTATGCCAGTAGTAATCTGCCATGCACGGTTAGCGCACGCTAACATACGTAAGTTAACGTGCGCTATCGGGAATAAGTTAACGTACGCTACGTTTGGCACGTAACGTACGTTATGTTATCAGTCGAGTCAGTCGGCTGATCAGAGAGAACTGTCAGTGCATGGCTAGCGTACGCTAGAATTAGACGATAGCGTACGTTAACAGGCCGGCTTAGCGCACATTACGTAGCGTACACGACCCTTCTCAACCACGTACGTTAACATGGCTGGTTCAACGAGTAATTAATACAACCATATCGAAATGGCGGGGAGTCGTCGGGTCGTGTACGCTGCAATGAGCGGCTTCTGTCTGGTGGTGAATGGCGGTGTCACTTAATGCGTGAATGTAAGGGGCGTCGTGGAGTGACGCCGGTGCGGTGGCATGGTTTCAAGGGGCGGCTCCGTCAGATATTGGACGCTGGTGACGATGCGTGTCAATGTGTGGCTAATGGCAAGTTTCAGAGCAGAGGATACTTAAATAATAGTTGTATGATAGCCAAGATCCTGATAGCAAATGAAATCGTGTTTTTGAATCCTCATTTGAACCTTTTTGGAATAATGGTATCAGTAAGAAAATCAAGGGGTTAAACTACCAAGGACTTCCAACGGGATCTGCGAGGGTTAGTTGGGTTAGTTAGTCTTTGATGGTCTTGAGCAGAATTTTGCTGTGAAAGCGCGTATTGGGTCAAGGACCCCGAGAGATTTTGAAACTACTTTCTAAAGTATTTCTGTATATTGGGTCAAGGACCCAGATAGATTCTGAAGTGTTTCTGTGTATTGGGTCAAGGACCCCGAGATATTTTGAAACTACTTTCTAAAGTATTACCGTTTGATTTTGAACCTTTGTGAATCATTTGAATCGGCCCAAGTCAATAATGGCATTTTTAGACTATTTTATTGAAATGTTCTTCAAAGGTACTTCTAACTGATTGAACTAATTCTCTTGACTCAATGGGGCCTTTCTAGAAGACCTTGTATTTTTACTTCTCTTGTAAGAATGTGTGACTTTTATGTGATAATTTATATTATTTTTCGTGTTTTTGTATTATTTTACTTCTAGTATAATTTTTAGTGATCATGTGTAATTTTTGTTATATTAATGAGAATTAAATTTTATCTGCAGATTAGCACACCGGGTGAAGACATATATGTCATTTTAGGGGCGATATTTCTAAAGATTCCGAATATATTCATGAGTGGTTTTTTTTATTCGCCTCGTCGAGACGATCATTTTGATAAAAAGTTCACTCGAATCCGAGTTCGTATGAAGAAGTTATAGCAGTTCGAAGTTTTTGGAGGAAATTTAAAATTCTCGAACCACTAATATCAGGACAAGTGGCGGAACCAGATTAATCGGATGACATCAGCATGATGTCACAGCACCTGCCAACTGAGCCCATGTCACTGCACACGTGTATGAACAATCCAATAAGAAACTGCCACGTGTCTTGCCACGTCAGCCGGCCACACGCCTGGCAGATGCCTGTCACACAAGACCCAATAACAGGACGCCACGTGTCACGCAATATCAGCAGGACACACGCCGGCCACACGCCCCTTCACCGTGGCATAAGAAGCCCACTCTCACATGCAGCGCATGAATCACACGCGCCGGACCAGAACCGTCCGATTGGCGCGTGTATCTCACGCGCGATTGGGGATTTTTGCCACGTCAGCGGATCAGATTGTGTTACTTTTTTTTTTCTTTTTCTTTCTTTCTTTCTTTCTTTACTTCTTCCTTCTTCTTTCCTTTCCCTTATCTGCACTGATTGATTTCGAACGATGCAACAAATAATTGAATAGATAAGATGCTGCAATAATGAGCAAAATCTTTCAATTGCAATGTACTTCTATAAATAGCCATACCCTTTCAGCGTAAAACGGGCAGTAGGGTAGTAGAGAGAGCAGAAATAGTGCGTAGCACAATGTAATACAGAATACATTTTAGTTTTTATAATTTAGTTTTTGTATTTATTTTTTGTATTTGTGCTTTATATAATTATACTGTAATACACATAAATAAATACTACATCTCAAATTATATTCCAAATAAAGCTTAGTTAATATTATTTTTATCAGATAAAATTCATCTTTATATTTTTATTTATAATTATAATTTTGTAATTTAAGTTCGTAAGTTACAATTAAGCTGCTTGGATCAATTGGCATATTGGGATAAGTCTCTTTCTATCAGTTTCAGCATTTTCCTTTCAGTTAATTTATCTACATCAAGTAAGTTCTTTAAATTTCTGTTGTATTTATTCTGAGTATGTCAATATTTATTTGTCTCGTAATTTTACCTGTCGATATGAATATGAGCTAAATTTTATATTCTAGGATCAGAATGACTTAAATTAAATACTAGAGCTTATATTAAATTTATTAGTGTGCCGTCTTTAATTTAAATTGTTATAATTCACAAATACAAAAATAGAGACCGGAAGGAAATATTTTTGTAAATCTTAATTTAATTATAAAAAAGGTTAATTATTAATCCTAAAGGTACTATTTAACCCAAGGAACAATGAATCTGAAAGGTATTATTTAGTTGGATGAAGTAATTAGATTATTTAAATATAAACTTCTGTTAAAATAATTTGTGAATACGAAAGTTATCAAATCATTTTTCCTGAAGATATAATATTTATCTAATTATTAAATCTCACATTTAACAAATTGATATAATGCTCGAGTTATTTATTTAATATCCGAACCCCTAGAATCTTTATTATCAAAAACAGCACAATTCTACATTAAAGTCATTTTTATTCTTACCGCCTTATCTTATTTAAATTGTTGTAATTAAAGTTCTTAAATAGATTTATTTCATGTATTTGTATTTATGCAAATTAGCTAAAATCAAAAACCCATTATTTAGAAAGTTTAGTTATTATTATTTTGAGATTCATAATTAATGTAATTTTAACAAACAAAAACGATCCTCAAGTGAAACGACATTGGTAAACTCATCAATACTACAAACGCCTCGTATACTTGCGAGTCGCTATTTTTACAAATACCTTTTGAGCGGAACAAGTTTTTGGCGTCGTTGCCGGGGATCGGTGTTAAAATTACTATTTGTGATATTTTCTATGTTCTTTATTTTTGTTTATTATTTTTTTTTCTTTTTCGTACTTCTGTTATTTTCTTTGAATGCAAGGGCATAGATCTCTTAAAGAAGATCTTCAGCCATATATTAAAAATATTAATCAAATTCAACGGGAACCGAGAGGGGAACCAAAAATAGAAGAAAATAAAAAAAATACCTCTCGAAATAATACCTGAAAAAATTGATATGTCGAACGAACCACCACCAAGAATAACTTATATGCATAATTTTGCACGGCCTATTATAAGTATATCTACATCTTGTATTTTATTAGGGAAAGCTGCTAGAAACTATGAATTAAAACATATTCACTTTAATCAATTGCCTTCATTTTACGGAATGTCAAATGAAGATCCTTTGAACTTCATTCGGGAATTTTATTCCGTAATTCAATTTTTCCTTTACAGAATCTAAATGAGGATCAATTGAGAATACGATGTTTCTCCTATACTCTAAAAGATCGAGCTAAAACTTGGTTAATGTCATTGGCACATAACTCATTATCAACCTCGTAGGCCTTATACAATAAATTTATGGGAAATATTATTCTAATCAGAAAACTAAAGATTTTCGAAGTAAAATTGCATCGTTTAATCAAATAGACGGAGACCCTTATGAAGCTTGGGAAAGATTCGAAGGTCTTCTTACACAATGCCCTCATCACCATTATTCACCTGAACTTTTAAACCCGTTTTTCTATGATGGATTGGGACAAACTTTCCAATACATGATAGACAATGCTGGAGGTGGAGATGTTGGTACACATACTGCACAAGAAGTGTTTGATTTATTTGAAATGATAGGGAATAATTTACAACAGAAAAGTGCATGAGATAAAAAGACTCGAGACAATGAAATTATCCCTAATAGCGAATTTTCACAAATATTAGAAGAATTGACCAGGGAAATTCAACTTCTTAGAAATAATTCTCCGACAAAACAATATGCCGAAACTTGTGGTGTGTGTGGAGTGTACGGACATGGAGCTAATATGTGTAATGCAGTTCTTGAATTAGCACAACCTGATGAGCAGGTAAATGTTATTCGAAACTACCAACCTCGCAAACCTCCCCGAAATGATCCTTATTCAAACACTTATAATCCTGGATGGAAAAATCATCCAAACTTTGGATGGGCTAGCACTAACGCCCCTCCATCAAAACCAAATTCTCAGTTTTTATCAAAGCCAAATTACCCTTCAAATCAACCACCAAACCAAATTATGTACCCAATGAATCCATCAACTTATCAAATGAATCAACCTTCAAACCTACCACATCAATCATCTCTTGAAGAAACTTTAAACAATTTCATACAATCTACATCACAACGTTTTGAAATGATAGAATCAAACTCAATTAAATTAGATATAACACTAAAACGATTAGACACTATGATTGGACAATTGGCAACCCAAGGGGGAGATTTAGCCAGAAAAATCGAAAAATAGAAACTTCCTAGCCAGCCAGAACAAGATCAAGCCATCACAATACTCAGAAGTGGAAGAGAAGTCGATAACAAGATAGAACCTCCAAAGATGCTGGATGATAAGGCCAAACCGGTGGTAGAGGATAAAGAAGAATACGATCCTAAAACAATAAACTCTTTTCATAAATCTTCCAATCCTTACAAACCACCTATTCCCTTTCCTAGCAGGTTAAAAAATGAAAAACAAGATAAACAATTTGAGGCTCTTTACCAAATGCTTTCAAAAGTAAATATAAATTTACCTCTAATTGATGTTATACTAAATGTTCCTGCCTTTATAAAATTCTTTAAAGAGTTATCATCTAAAAAGCGAAACTATTTAGAAAATGAAAAAGTGATTGTCTCAGAAATAGCAAGTAGATTCTTTCAAACTCACCTTCCTCATAAAGAAGATGATTCAGGCAGTTTTATAGCAAAAATTACTTTAGGAAATGGTAAAGAAACATTTGAATTACTTCATCTCGGAGCCGAGATAAATTTAATGCCATATTCAATTTTTAAACAACTAGAACTTGGAGACCTAAAACCAACTAGAATGTACTTACAACTCGCAGATAGATCTATCAGATACCCTAAAGGTGTCATTGAAGCTATTCTAGTAAAAGTAGGTGGTCTAAGAGTACCTGTTGATTTTGTTCTACTCGAAGTTGGTGAAGTATCTAATAATAATGACAATGAACACATAATTTTATTAGGAAGACCATTTATGGCTACCACAAACACATTAGTATATGTGAAAAATGGAAGAGTTACTATGACAGTTTTAGGAGAAACGATTACTTTTTCTATAAAAGATATTAATCCCATCCCTACCACCTCTTTTTATGAAAATTGCTCTTTTATCAATGTTATTGATCTTGCCGTCGAGGATATTTCTAGAGAAGAATCAGATATTAATGAGAATTATCATGACGACGTGGAAGACGATCTCGAAATAGAGGGGGGAGTGGAGTTATTTGCACTTACTGAAGGAAACTTAGAAAAATTTGAACCCGGCTTAGAAAAAACTGTTACGTATTTCGGTGAACGCAAGTGCACATTGTCGTAAGCAAGTAATAAAGTGATAAGTAAGATATCGTTCCCTCGAGGACTGACTTACTAATTACCAATTTATTTGTATTCTAATTTTATCTGATCGATCGAATTTGGTGGTGCAAGGAATATTAAAGAAAACTAATAAAGTGATAAACTAAGAACAATTAATTAAATCGATTATTCAAAGAAAGAAGATCAAATAGGAAAATAATCTAGGATTGAGAATCCACCTTGATTAATCCGAATTACTCTTGACTTATATTAATTAAGTAATTTCCCAATTTATTGAAGGCGAAGATTTCTAAGATACTCTAATGCCTTTCCCGAGGTCAGTAGAATTTTCTAAGGTGAATAAATCACTCTATTCCTAGGTGAATTAATTCGACAATAGGCAAAAAGTACAAAATCTTCAGACGGGCCACGTAATTGCTATGAGTATATTCCTATCTCACAAGATAAAACGTTTCTCACCAATTTTTCCTACTAACTCTCCTCTCCCGATTCGAGTTGTGTAATCAAAACAATTTAATCATAGGCCACATAATTGAACGCATTAAGAACAATTGGAGAAAACTCAATAGAAAAGGGAATTATATTACTAATGCAAAATTCAAGAGTTAATCCGTCAAAATCTTGGTTTCATCACAATCCTAGAACAGGGTTCTAGCCCAACATGCTAGAAAATAATACACAAAGAATTAAAGAAAGCATAAGAAAAATCAAACACAGTTGAAGAACTTGAATTCCTCCGTTCTCTGGCTTCTACTCTCTGCTCCTCGGTATTTTCTCCTTCTGTCTGATGATAATATCTTCTGACCTTCAATGCCTATTTATAATCTTTCATCTGCCTCAAAAACGCGTCCAGAAATTAGGTCAGAAACGGACTTCCAACCGCCGAAATCGCGAGCTATGAATATGGACCCTGCGCGGCGGGCCGCGGCCCGGCATTAGTGTGTCGCGGCCTCTATCTTCATGCGGCCAGGCCTGGGCGCAATTTCTCCTTACGGGCCGCAACTCAGAGCTTGTGTGCCGTGGCCCCCGGTACAGTTTGTACCGGGTCCTTCTGGGCGCCTCCTGTGTCGCGGCCCAGCGTCTGTGTGCCGCGGTCCCTGACCAAAAAATGTTGTTTTGGCCCGTTTTTCTGTTTTTAAGCCCCCAGACTCGAATTTCCTTAAAAACATATAAAGATAATGCATTAAAAGCTCATTTACGCAGATTTAAACTAAAAATGGGTATAAAATAATGATGATTAAGCGCGTAAAAATACATCTAACAAACCCCAAAAATTTTTAGAATTAAATGACCTTCCTAAACATCTAAAATATGTGTTTCGAGAAGACTAAAACAAAAAGCCAGTCATCATCTATGCTGAACTTTCGAAATACGAAGAAGATGAGTCAATCAAAGTTCTGAAACAATTTAAAAATGCCATTGGATGGGGACTAAGTGATATAAAAGGAATTAGTCTTTCAACGTGTATGCATAAAATTATCCTAGAGTAGCACAAATACGTCTGAATCCTAACATGATGGACGTGGTAAAGAAAGAAATTTTAAAACTTATCATCGAGGATATAATCTATCCTATCGCAGATAGCGAATGGGTGAGTCCAGTACACGTTGTACCAAAAAAGAGTGGAATTACTGTAGTTGAAAATGACAAGGGAGAAATTATCCCTACCAAAGTTACTACAGGTTGGCGAATGTGTAATGACTATCGCAAACTTAATGCAGCAACCAAAAAAGATCATTTCCCCTACCATTTATTGATCAAATTTTAGATAAACTTTCTGGCCATAAATTCTATTGCTTTCTTGATGGTTTATCAGGATACTATCAAGTAGCAATTGCACCTTCGGATCAATAAAAAACAACCTTTACTTGTCCATTCAGAACATTTGCTTTTAGGAGAATGCCTTTCGGGCTTTGCAATGCACCTGGAACTTTCCAAAGGTGCATGCTTTCTATTTTTTCCGACATGGTAGAAGATTTTATTGAGGTATTTATGGATGATTTTTCAGTTTTTTGATCATCATTTTCTGATTGCCTCAATAAATTATCTAAAGTCCTACAAAGATGTATAAAAAGTAATTTAACCTTAAGCTGGGAGAAAAGCCATTTCATGGTGGTTAGTGGAATTATCTTAGGACATCTCTAGTGAAGGAATTAAGGTTGATAAATCTTTGATGTAATTGAAAAATTACCTCCTCCAACCAATATAAAAGGTATTAGAAGTTTTCTTAGGCATGCCGTTTTTTACAGAAGATCTATAAAAGATTTTTCAAAAATAAGCCAACCTTTGTGTAAATTACTTTCTAAGGATGTCCCTTTTATCTTTGATGAAAAATGTTTAGCCGCTTTTAATACCCTGAAAGAAAAGTTAATTTCATCTCCTGTAGTTATTGCACCAGACTGGACCTTACCATTTGAACTAATGTGTGATGCTTCAAACTATGCGGTGGGGGCAGTTCTCGGTTAAAAGGTTGATAAAGTATATCATGTACTCTACTATACTAGTTTTACCCTCAATGAGGCACATGTAAATTACACGACCACGGAAAAAGAGTTGTAATCTATAGTTTTTGCCCTCGACAAATTCCGATCTTATATCGTATGGTCAAAAGTAATAGTATAGAGTGATCATACAGCATTAATATATTTACTAAAAAAGCCACAAGCTAAACCAAGACTAATTACATGGATTTTAATGTTGCAAAAATTTGACGTAGAAATCAAGGATAGAAAAAGGAGCGAAAATGTGGTCGCTGACCATTTGTCACGACTCATAAATAACGACAACACTCTTACTTTGCAAAAGTACGATACTATCCCTGAATCACTTCCTCATGAACAACTTTTTCAAATTAATACAACTCCTTGGTATGCTGATATTGTGAATTATCTTGCATGTGGAACGTTAAAAACTAGCCTATCTTTTCATGACAGAAAAAGATTTCTCTTCACTTGTCGAAGTTACTTTTGGGATGATCCCAAAGTGAACAAAAATATGTTTTGACATTTTGTCATGAGTATAATTGTGGAGGACATTTTGGAGGTCGTAAAACTGCTTTTAAAATTCTCCAATCAGGAATGTATTGGCCTTAACTTTTCAAATATGCACATCAATTTTATATTTCATGTGACCGATGTCAACGAACAGTAAATATTGGAAAAAGAAATGAAATGCCTTTGACAAATAATTTAGTAATCGAAATTTTTGACGTATGGGGAATCGACTTCATGGGGCCATTTCCTAAGTCATTTAATTTTGAGTACATCCTGGTTGCAGTTGACTATGTGTCAAAATGGGTAGAAGCTATTGCAACACGAACTAATGATGCTCAAACAGTTCTAATGTGCAAGAAAATATTTTAGGTCGTTTTGGCTTTTCGAGAGCAATCATTAGTGATGGGGGATCCCATTTTTGTAACAAAGTTTTTTGAAAAACTGATGAAAAAGTACCATATTAATCATAAAATAGATACTTCTTACCATTCCCAAACATCAGGACAAGTGGAAACGAGTAATAAGCAGATTAAAGGAATCCTCGAAAAGATTGTACAACCTTCAAGGATAGATTGATCTGTTAAGTTGAATGATGCACTATGGGCTTATCGTACTGCTTATAAAACGGTCTTAGGAATGAGTCGTTTCCTCTTGTTTATGGTAAAGCATGTCACTTACCTGTCGAAATAGAACATAAAGCCTACTGGGCAATAAAAAGCGATAATTTTGACTTAATGAAAGGAGGAGAAGAAAAAAAGCTTCACCTCTCCGAACTCGATGAGATCCGAAATGAGGCATATGAGAAAAGTCAAACGACTACATGATAGAAAGATCATCGATAAAAATTTAAAGTCTGGAATGCAAGTTCTATTATTTAATTCTTGCTTACGATTATTTTCGGGAAAATTGAGATCTAGTTGGAGCGGTCCATTCACAATCCTAGAAACATATCCTTATGGGGTTGTAAATGTAATATCCGCATTTTTTATTTTTCGGTATTTTCATTTTTGGTGTATTTTTCATTTTTAGCAAATTACTTGTAACCGTATTGATATTTCGAGAATATTTAATACTGGATTTTTTGTCATCCGGGCTTGTTTCAGACTGTTTTACTCAATTCCGTGTTTAATGTCATTTCCGTCGCTATTTCGTTCGATTCTCGTAACCGTTGTTGTTGGGCGTATTTTTATACGCTTATTTATCATTATTTTGTAGTGTTTTGGTGAGTGAAATCATCTAAATGAGCTTTTAATGCCTTGATTTTGTATGATTGACAGGAAATTGAAGTCCGGGAGCTAAAACGAGGCAAAGCGGTAGCAGCAAAGCGGACGATGAGCCGCGGCGCAAGGAATCGAGCGCGGCACGAGAAGACACCGGCCGAAGGCGAGTAGGTATGTACTGTGCCGCGGCCACGGCCAGTGAGCCGCGGCACGTAAGAATTTATTTACGCCCGTGTATTCACTTTTGGCGATGTGCCGCGGCACGAGTTGATGAGCGGCACACTTAGCGGGTTTGGTACGTCTGCGCGGATTAGGCCGTTTGAGCCGATTTTCACCGATTAATACGGACGCGATTTGTGGAGGTCTTTGAGCTATAAATAGGGCTTAAGACCCTAATTTAATTATCTTGGAATCATTGAATCTAAACCTAGGAGAGCTTAAGCTTGGAGATAGAGAAGAGGAGAAGCGGAAGAATTCAAGGCGGAAGGCGGGAGGCAAGAACGGAGGAATCCGAGCTTCATCTGCGTTTGAATTTTATGCTTTCGTTTATTTATTGTATTTTCGATTTTTAGTATGTCGGGCTAAAGCCCTAATCTAGGGTTTTGATGAAACCTTTGTTTTGACGAATTGATTAAGATTATCCGATTTATTACCTTTTTATTGAGTTTTCCCAATTATGTTTAATGCTTGCAATTATCGGCCAATAGTTGTATTGATTTAATCATTCACTTGAATCGGGAGAGGAGATTTGGTGAGGAACTATTGGTGAGGACCGTTTTATTACGTGAGATAGGAATATACTCATAGAAACTACGTGGCCTTTAGGAGATTTCATGCTTTTGCCTATCGACGAGATAATTCACCTAGGGATAGAGTGCGTTAGTCGCCGTTAGATAAATCTATTGACCTCGGAGAGGCGGTAGAATATATTAGCAATCTCCGCCTTGATAAATTGGGAAAATTATTTATTACGGATAATCGAGTAAATTCGGATAAACTAAGGTGGATTGAGAACCCTAGACGTATTCATCATTTGATTTCCTTAATCCAAGATATTGTTTTCTCTTGCTTAGTATTTTAGAAATTCTTTTAGTTATTAATCCAAAACCAACTTCGATTGTTCAAATAAAATTGGAATACGAAAACGTCGGTAGTTAGAGATTCAATCCTCGTGGGAACGATACTCTACTTATCACTTTATTACTTGTAAACGATGACGTGCACTTGCGTGTAGGAAATATCGCAACAAGTTTTTGGCGCCGTTGCCGGGGATTGAAATTTTTCTAATATCGATTTAAGTATTTCCAGTCTTAATTTGAACGTTTTATTTTTTTTATTTTTGTGTATTTAATTTCGTTTATTTGTTTTTCCTTTCAGGACCTTTTGTGTAGTGCATGAGAAGACTCGGTAACGAAGGCCTACTACCTTTGGACACCGAGCTCGAGCGCACTCTAAGAAGGAACAAGAAGGAGAAAAGAGAGTTGCAGACGACGGTCAACATGGCCGAGAATATTGAAATCCAAAGAGGAGACAACCAAGTGCGGCAAGTTCAACCGGAACTCGCTCTTCGAGATTATGCCATGCCGAAGGTCAACGCTAATTTTTCGGGAATCCGGCGTCCCACTATCCAAGCAAATAACTTTGAGATCAAGCCCGCCATTATTCAGATGGTGCAGGCGAGCCCATTCTGTGGATTGCCGAAGGACGACCCGAATGCCCACATTGCGTCTTTCCTTGAGATATGCGATACTTTCAAAACTAATGGTGTCACCGACGATGCCATCCGATTGAGGCTTTTCCCTTTCTCTTTGAGGGATAAAGCAAAGTTTTGGTTAAATTCCCTACCGCCGAGTCGATTACAACATGGGAGAGGTTAGCGCAAGCCTTCCTTGCCAAATTTTTCCCACCCGGCTAAGACGGCGAGGTTGAGAAATGAAATAACCACTTTTGCCCGATTCGATATGGAATCGCTCCACGAGGCGTGGGAGCGATATAAAGAATTACTACGAAGATGCCCTCATCACGGTATTCTGATTGGCTTGACTTCATACGTTTTATGGTGGTTTGAGTGCTTCTACACGCACTTTAGTGGATGCGGCCTCGGTGGGACATTCATGGCAAAATCTATGGCCGAGGCACACGTGCTTTTGGAAGATATGGCGAAAAGCATACCAATGGCCATCGAGAAAGATTGACACCGAAAAGAGTAATGGAAGTTTCAAGCAATGATCCGATCTCCACCTTGGTGACTCAAGTCGCCGCTTTGACACAACACTCCGGACATTTTTCGCACTGACCCCGTTACAATTAAGACATGTAATTGGTGTAACGCAACACACCCGAGCGCGGAGAGTCAATTTGTAAATCCGATCGAGAAAAATAAGATTGAGCAGGCTCAATACGTAGGAAATGGGAATCGGCCGAATAACCCGTACTCAATACTTATAATCCGGGTGGCGCAATCATCCCAACTTTTCATGGAGAAACGGACGAGCACACCAGCCCCCTTTCGCCTGAATCAACGGCGGCCCCTTCCGCTCCCAAAGTGTCTCTCGAGGAAGCGCTTGCAAAATTGGCGGCAAATACGAGTCAATTTATGACTCGGACGGAGCTACACTACAAAATCATTACGCTTCCATTCGAATTTGGAGGTCAGTGGGCCAAATCGCTAATGTGTTGACGGCTCGTCAGGAGGAGCATTGCAGTACAACAGAGACTAATCCTAGAGAGAGTCTAACGCAGTTAGCTTGAGAAGCGGGAGAGAGTTTCTTTGGATCAGCCTGAGCTGGGTAAAGAGAAGAAAGTGATTGAGGAAGAGATGGATTTAAAGCCGGAGGAGTCAAAGGATGTGAAGCCGGATAACTTGAAGACATGTGTTCCCCGTTCCGTTTCCGCAGACTACAGAAAGAAGGGCGGACAAACAATTTTCTAAATTCCTTGATGTGTTCAAAAGCTTCACATAAATATTTCGTTCGCCGACGCATTGGAGCGGATGCCGAGTTATGTCAAATTCATGAAAGAGATATTATCTAAGAAGAGAAAACTTGAAGAGTTTGAAACGGTCACCTTGACAGAGGAGTGCGGTGCAATTCTTCAAAAGAAGCTCCCACCTAAATTAAAATATCAGGAAGCTTCAACATACCTTGCACCATGGGGAATTTTTCATTTAATAAGGCACTATGCGATCTTGGTGCAGTATCAACCTCATGCCTCTGTCGATTTTCCAAAAGTGAATATTGGGGAAGCTAAGCCAACCACGATCTCATTACAATTGGCGGACCGATCGATAAAGTATCCGGGGAGTGATCGAGGATGTATTAGTTAAGGTTGACAAGTTCATCTTTCCGGCCCGACTTCATCGTACTAGACATGGAGGAAGATGACAATATTCCGATCATCTTGGGACGACCATTTCTAGCGACGGGCCGAACCCTTATAGGCGTGGAAAAGGGAGAGCTAACTCGAGGGTCAAGACGAGGAAATTACTTTTCAAGTATTCAAGTCATTCCCATGTCCAGGAAGTGCTGATAAAGGATCACAAATTGAGAGGGTGAATGCCGTTGAAAGAGGAAAGCACCGAAAACATCGTCGGTGGAAAAATTCAGATGTTGTGTTAAATGGCCCGAGTTTTAAGAAGGATGTAGAACAAGTGGCGTTCCTCGAGCATGAGGAGAAATCTGCTGCAATCGTGGGTTCGTTTGTGAAGGAGGAAAGTGAGCCAAAAGCCAAGCGAAAAATTAGTCATGGAGAAATCGGGTGTTTCGGAAATTTTTCAAGTCGAAACCTTTTCACAAACAACATTTGATGACCGAACCGAAACTCGAACCACTGATGACCAATGGTCATAATTTTAACCAAAATATAAACGGTTCGATGAACGGGGCGGAAGCCAAATGGAGTTTGCGAAAAGCGAACTAACGTTGTCCAATAGGTCCGGCTGAAGACTATAAATTTAGCGCTCCTCGGGAGGCAACCCGAGTATTAGTTGTAGATTCTTTGTTGTTTGCTTGCATTTTTAGAGTCTCTTTTTGTCTTCTTTCTTCTTTGATCCATCCTTCCCTCTCATCTTAATGATTTCGTGTAAAATTTACGTGCAGGAATCGGCAAAAGGGGAGAAATTCAATGATGAGCGACACAGTCGGGTGAGCGCGGCACACACCGGTGAGGAAAAATGGCGAGCAAAGCTGTACCTGTGCGCGGCATGATCTTGCGAGCCGCGGCACACCAGTCGCCGAGCCGCGGCACCGATAAGCGAGCCGCGGCACACTAAATGGTCGAGCGCCAGTGGTGCACAGTACTTTGTGCCGCGGCATACTAAGTGAGCCGCCGCACTAACACACCGAGCCGCGGCATACGAAATTTGAGCCGCGGCACCCGACGACATACCAAAACGTCCCGGATCAGTACTTTGGGCGCGGCTCACTTTTATTGTGCCGCGGCCCCGTCAAAATAAGAGCATCCAGGTAAGGCTCATTCGGTTGATCGGCTGTATAGGATACTTCTACCCTCCCTCCCTTCCTTCCCGCACACATGGAGGTTAGTTGGCTCCACTCTATGAGTCTCCTTCTCAAATTCTCCGGGTTATTTTTGATTTCTAAATCATTAATGATTCTTGATGTGAAAAGATTTGGAGTTTTATATTGCTAGTTATTCTTCATTGTTGTTTCTAAAATGGAGTTGGAATATGGGAATTTGTTATTGTGATGGAATTGATGTTTATGAGCAATTGTTGATGATGGTTTTCGTAATTCGGGGTTATAATCATGTTATTATTTTTGGGATTTGGAATTAACCATGAAAATTTTTGTTCTTCATTTTAACTTGTGCACACAAGGTGTTTGATAAATTGCGGCAATGAAAAATGGGTAAGCTAGGCATTTTCCAACTTATATGCAATGAATCATGTTGTCACATTATCCCCAACCTCTACATCATGTTCAACTTGAGAGCTATACTTAACTTCCTTTTTGATGATGCAAGCTTGTTTATTCACAGTCGCATGATGTAGTCAAGAAGCATGCAAGCTCACCTGACGATGTCGGCACCGGCTCTGAGCGGTGGAGGGAGTACTTGACCTTTTATTTTTCTTGCATATCATTTTTGTACATTGAGGTCAATGTACGTCCTAAGTTGGGGGATTTACATTGATCTACATTCATTCTTTGTACTCTATTTTCTTCTTGCTGTACATTATATTCTGTTGCACTTTTCATTTCTTTGCATAATTTTTTTTTTTTTCAGATAGTCTTGCTTGTCGTAGTTTTTCTTTATTCGTGAATTTTCGTGCTTCTATTTGTGTGATACTGATGTTACGACACTGTCTCTCTCTCTGAAGAAGCGGGCGAGTTCTAGTCGAGTTGTAGTCAATTATTTACATTACCTTAGTATTCAATTAGGTCAAATTTTTCGTGATTGTAGAGGTCTTGGCGAGATAAGAGACGATACATACTTGTTTAAAATCCCCATCAATACGTTTGGCTACATTTTCCCGGATAGTGAGTCGTCTTGTTTCTTGATCGTGTTAGCACTTAGTTTGAGTTTTGAGTCGGTCAGTTTTTCCCTAAAAGTCGAGATAAAGTGTTCTATGAAGGGAAGTCTAGTGCTTAGGGCATTCGCGTGACCCGTTGTTTACTCTCGCGTAAAGCAGCGACCCGATTAGACTAGTGATTTAGTGATTTCACATGTGCCAATGATAGGAAGCCTAATGGCAAGGGTATTCGCGTGACCCCATTGTTTACTCTCGCGTAAAGCGGCAACCTTGATTCGGACATGCGGAAATTATGTATTCGAGTTGTTTCTCATTTATGCGGAAACTTAGTAACTAGAAGCATCCATGTGCCCCATGAGTGTCTTTTACGTCAAAGCGGTTTCGAATACATGAGAATGGAAGTTCCACCTAGGATTATCCCGATGAAACATCCGAGATCCTAACCTAGTGGTCGACTCGAATCAAATTTTTGAGCATATATATAAGGGGATCTTGTCAGGGTTTATTTATTATGAGACTCATGAAAATTGTGCCTTTAGGCGTGGGCACGCGAACTAGCTTGTTTATGTTAGCCTTTCATATTGGTCGATTTGACTCATGTTTTGTTAATCTTTGAGCCGAGCTTTCTTCATGAACGAATGATTAGGACTGAACTTGATTACTTTGCGGAATCATTATTCTGAGTGCAGCTCGCTTTTATGACACTCGGATTATTTAGAGAGAATGGCAGGATAGTATTGATTAGATTGAACACTATGAGTTGCACAATTATTCACGACATTTTTTATTGACTTTAATTCTTTTTGCTTGAGGACAAGCAAAGGCTTAAGTTTGGGGGTATTTGTTAGGCGTATTTTTATACGCTTATTTATCATTATTTTGTAGTGTTTTGGTGAGTGAAATCAGCTAAATGAGCTTTTAATGCCTTGATTTTGTATGATTGACAGGAAATTGAAGTCCGGGAGCTAAGAGGCAAAACGGGCGAAAACGGCAAAACTGGACGATGAGCCGCGGCGCAAGGAATCTGAGCCGCGGCACAGCCCAGGTGAGCCGCGGCACAGAAGAATTTATTTACGCCCAGGTATTCAGCTTTTGGCGATGTGCCGCGGCACAGGTTCAGTGAGCCGCGGCACACTTAGCGGGTTTGGTACGTCTGCGTGGATTCTGGGCCGTTTCGAAGCCAGTTTTCAACCGATTAATACGGACGCGATTTGTGGAGGTGCTGAGCTATAAATAGGGCTTAAGACCCTAATTTAATTATCTTGGAATCATTGAATCTAAACCTAGGAGAGCTTAAGCTTGGAGATAGAGAAGAGGAGGAAAGCAGAAGAATTCAAGGGCAGAAGGCGGGAGCTGAAGAACGGAGGAATCCGAGCTTCATCTGCGTTTGAATTTTATGCTTTCGTTTATTTATTCTATATTTTCAGTTTTTAGTATGTCAGGCTAAAGCCCTAATCTAGGGTTTTGATGAAACCTTTGTTTTGACGAATTGATTAAGATTATCGATTTATTACCTTTTTATTGAGTTTTCCCAATTATGTTTAATGCTTGCAATTATCGGCCAATAGTTGTATTGATTTAATCATTCACTTGAATCGGGAGAGGAGATTTGGTGAGGAACTATTGGTGAGGACCGTTTTATTACGTGAGATAGGAATATACTCATAGAAACTACGTGGCCTTTAGGAGATTTCATGCTTTTGCCTATCGACGAGATAATTCACCTAGGGATAGAGTGCGTTAGTCGCCGTTAGATAAATCTATTGACCTCGGGAGAGGCGGTAGAATATATTAGCAATCTCCGCCTTCAGTAAATTGGGAAAATTATTTATTACGGATAATCGAGAGTAAATTCGGATAAACTAAGGTGGATTCAGAACCCTAGACGTATTCATCATTTGATTTCCTTAATCCAAGATATTGTTTTCTACTGCTTAGTATTTTAGAAATTCTTTTAGTTATTAATCCAAAAACCCAACTTCGATTGTTCAAATAAAATTGGAATACGAAAACGTCGGTAGTTAGAGATTCAATCCTCGTGGGAACGATACTCTACTTATCACTTTATTACTTGTAAACGATGACGTGCACTTGCGTGTAGGAAATATCGCAACAGTTGTTCGGAACTTCCGTTTTGGGGTTGCCGCAGATCCATCTCATGTTGTTATGCATGTTGTGAGCTTTCGTATGTTGTTTCAATTATGTATCGGGTGTTTCGGATGTTTTGGGCCATTTTGTAATTTTCTAAAGTTTTGGGGTTATTACTAACGTTGTAGTTTCCCGTACCCTCGGGTAGTTGGAATCGTGTTTTCTTTTAGCGCTTCAGTTCTGACTCAATCTTGTTGTTCGTGTCCCTCCTTTGGTTCGTTGTTTGGTGTCGGATGCGTGTTGTTTTCATCCGAGATGGAATTTGCTGTTTTCCATCCTTGAGTACTATCTGTGCTGCTGTCTGCACTCGATAGCGCACGCTACTGTTGTTGTGTAGCACAGGCTATCGTTGTTTTGTAGAGCACGCTACGACCGTTTAGTAGCACGCGCTAACAGCTCGAACACAGCAGTGACAGTGGGTTGTTTATGCTCTCTGCTCTCTAGACGAGCAGCTTAGCGCACGCTACATTTGTATATTAGCTCACACTACGGTTTGGACTTACAACACGCTGGGTGACCGGTAGCGCGCGCTAACTCGCCAGTCCAGACTGGGCAGAATGTTTCTGGACTCGGTTTGGTGCCCAGGTAGCGCACGCTATGGCCCGATAGCGCGCGCTATCGATGTAATACCCATATTTTTCGCTTTCGTTTTATTCGACTCTATCGACTCGTTTGCGTTCGTCGATATTTTCTGGACTTTTTCTACTCTTCACTTTTGTTGTTTGAACAAGTTGCGGTGTTGTTTTGGGTTAATCCAATTGTCGTTGTGACTTTTTCCGAATTCGGTTCCGCACTTGTGAATTTTATATGAATTCATATCTTGTCGTTTTCACCATATCGTATATATTGTCTTGAGTCGAGCTGTGAACTATGGGGATGCTATTCGATTTTCGTTATTCGTTATGATTCATACATGATTGAGCAGTCATTGTCTCGATCGTTGCAATTCAATTGTTTGATGGTTCGGTTTGTTGATCTTGTTCGTGATTGTTGAATGTTCGGACTCGTCGTAATTCCCTTAAGTTCGGAAATTAGTCTCGTTTACAATCTTCCAACCCTTGGGCGGTGGAATTCGTATTTGTTCGGCGGCTCGCGTTTTGATTGATGTACCGTTGGGTTGGTCAATCATATCGATTTTTTCGTTGTGTTTTATGATTGTTCGGATAATTAACTTGACCATATTATCAGTTTGATGACGCTTGTCACTTGTTGGTTTTATTATGTCTCTATCGGTGGCGTTGTGTTGGTCGTCGTGGAGCGTGTTTTCACGCCGTATGTGTCTTTGCGTTTCTTGCAGCATTTCGCCGTTGGGCGCGAGTTCTCGGTTTTTGTGTATCTCGTCGAGTTTACCTGGTGGGGATATTGCTTCTCCCTACTTGTTTTAAGTTTCGGGACGAAACTTCTTTTAAGGAGGGTAGAAAGTAATATCCGCAATTTCGAATTTCGGTAATTTTCTTTTTTCGGCGGAAGTCCGTTTTGACGACTCACCCATGACCGTTTCGTCATTCCGAGAATGATTAATTCTGCACTTTTTGTCATCCGAGTTCGTTTCGGTATCGTTTTGTTGAGTTCCGAGCTTTTTAGCCACTTTTCCGCACTTGAGCTCGATTCTTGCGAATCTCGTCAAAGCTGTTGTTTGAGTTTCGTAAGCTCATTTAATGTTATTATTCATGTTGCGAGCTTTGGTTCGGTGTTTCGATCACGTATCGTGATTTCCGGGCGTTTTGGGCCATTTTTGTAATTTCCCAAAGTTTGGGGTAATTACTTCCGTCGTCAGTCGACACTTGGGTGGTCGGAATCGTGTGTTCTCTTAGCGCTTGGATTCGTCTTTGCGAGTACTTCGTAACCGTATCTCCGTTTTTATTCGGGTTCGGGTTTCGGTCGTCGGGGCCGTCGGAAGTGGCCACGGCCGAGACGGCCGCAGAATGCGCTTAGCCGAGTTACGGCCGTAAGGTGCCGATTCTGGCCGTAAGTGATCGCGAGCATGGCACGGCGAATCTTTAATTCTGGCCGTAAGGGCCGAGATTCTGGCCGTAAGGTGCCGTGCAACTTCCGGACGAATCTTAGTTCTGGCCGTAAGGCGAAATTCTGGCCGTAAGGTGCTGGCAACTTAGGACGAATGCGTCTGACGGCCGTAAGAACTGCCAGTGCGGCGTAAGTGCCGAGTTACGGCCGTAAGGCCGGCCGATTCTGGCCGTAAGTGATCGGCGAGTCGGCTATTTAAAGGCACTGGGCGTGGGTCTCTCGGCCATTTTCCATTTTCCCTTCGTTTTTTCGACCCTTCGACGGAATTTGAGGGTTTTGATCGGGAACATCATGGAACATCATTTTTGGAAGGCTTGTGTTGATTATATCATCATCTAATCCGTGTTCTTCGTCGAATCGAGGTATTTTGGCTTGAACCCTTGTTTTTGAAGATTTTAGGGATTTTCCTTTTGATTTCGATTCAATCCGTTTCTAATCAATTAGTTATTGTATAAAGCGTTGTTTTGGGCGTGTTCTACGGATTGTATATTCGTATTTAGAGTTCGTTGGAATCGATCGGGATTTTTGGTTTTCTAAGGAACCTTGAACATTTAGTATCCGATTAAATGTCTCAAAGGGTTCCCTTCAATTCTTGACCGTGTTTTCCTTTGTTTTCAATTGTTATCCTCATAATAACCGTGTTTCCGTTGGATTTCACGGAGGATTGTAGGTGTTCGGGGTTTTCGGGTTGTGCCGTATTCGTAGGAATATTCGGTGTCGACTATCGAGGCAAGTATCTTGCCCATACTTTTCATGTTTCGTAGACGGAATCATTGATAAATGATTTTATGTGCAATCCGAATGTTTTAATGAACTTCTAAAAAGATCGGTATGTTCTCGATAATTGTTGTCTCTCAAAAGATAACTCGTATGCTTCGGGGATTAATGTTCTTTCGGAATATGTGCGTTAGTTTCGTATATTGGAAGATGTTAAACATATTTAGTGAATTTAGTAGACCGTAATTATTTACCGATGATTGTGTATTGAGATGTGTAATTATACGGTGAATATGTGACGTGTGATATTAGCTGTTACTCCTTCGTAAGGAGGTTGAGACACTTTGTGTTGTTTGGCATTGGTACTTGTTTGTTGTGGTGTGACATAAATTGTGAGTATATGTCGATTAAAGTGGCCATTCTAACGAAGTACCTAGCATTTGTATGCATATTCTAGTATTCGAATTATGACTTCCCGTGGCGTTGTGGATGATATGTGTATGTTCACCTAGGGACGGTCTGACGGGACCTCTAGGGATACGTATTGCCGTGAGTGTGCGTATCACGAACTGTGGTTAACCACCCAGGGATGTCCGACGGGGCTCTGCGGGGTACGGAGGCCGTGAGTCTCGTACCAATGGTTAACTTTGAAATGTTTTGTTGGAGAATTGTGATTTTTGGCGCATATTTCGTCTGATTAGAATGGCAGTCCAAATGGTATCGTACTTGGCTGGAATGGCATCGATAAATGTGTTGTGTGTGATTTGTCCCTTGACTGTGATAATTTGGTAAGGGTACGTGAGTCCTGTGGTTGCTCTGTGCATTGTAGCTCTGTGGTATGTTCAGTGAGATTGTTGTCATGGTAATGTTTGACACGGTGTAGTTTCCGCCGGGTTATTCTTGCGAGTATGTGATGTGGATGATTTGGGTCGTGGACCCCTGTGTTGTAATTGGAATGTTATGATTGGGTCGTGGACCCTGTTATCTGCTATCGGAATTGTATTTTGAAATAAACGATTGTTGGGCTATGTCCCTAAGCATTTCGAAAGGCTTGAAAATTCTTAAACCCCAAACGTTTTCAAAAACTCCCGAGATCGTAAAATGTTTTGTAAATTGTAAAATGGTTATATTCTTATCTTTCGTAATCTAAATTGTTTTGATCAAGTGAATTATCTCGGGAAGTACATTCATGATTTCTATGTTCTTGGAGTATGATATGTATGGCTTGTCTTTGTATTTATACTTGCACTAGCAAAACAATGGAGTTTTGCTAACCCCCGAGTATTCGGGGGGTGGATGTCTGTATTGCGTCCAGGTATTTGCAGGTTGCTGGGGAGCAATTCGCAGGATCGTTATGAAGGATGATGGAAGACGACGATACTAATCACATGAAGACCGGTGTTGAGTATTTTGGCGATGTCTTGTTGTTTTGTCCTTCCATTGTGTCTATTATTTCCATTTTACGGAAATGTTGATTTATGTTAGCCCCTGCGTGGGCGTGAGCCGCGAGAAAGAGTAATGTATGGTTGATGTGTATGTTGTGGTAAAAGACCAAATCGGTCTAATGGTTCGTTATTTAGCCATATCGGCATGTATAGTGTTAATGTGTTTTACGTATTTGCTTTGGTAGATCCTCACGGAGAGGGTGCTGCGTATGTAATATTCCCGAATGGTTTGGGGTGTTACGAATATGGTATCGAGCTTAGGTTGCGGAAACCTAGGGTGTCTGGTCTTGTTTTTTTTTGTCGGGTCTTGTCTTGTCTTGTCTTGTCGATTTTGTCTGACTGGGTCGTGTCGCGACGCATCGTCTGAGTTTGTTGGTCGTGATTAGTATCGTGGGGCGATCATCATCTTCGTGCGATCTGTGGATGTAAGTCTCCCTACTTTGTTGCGTCCCGTGTTATACGAGCTTGTGTGATTATACGTTATTATGTGGAGTTTAAATGTGCCTGGTGAATATGTACTCCATACTTGTTTGATTCTTGTATTGTACTAGAATGAAAAGTGATACCGTGTATAAATGTGTGTATATATTGTGTGAATCGTTTTATTGAAGTAATGACTTGGTGTGATCCCGCAAGGAAAGTTTCTCAATGTGATATTTTTCCTCTTGCTTTGTAAGTTTTCAAAATTTGATTTTAAGAACCCAAATGAGGTCTACCAAAAATTTACTCGAAACATGGCTCTTGCTTTCGACTTTTTGATTTCATGATCGTCGGTTCGGAGGTATGTATTGATGTTGGCATTATTGTTTGGTCAATAATGCTCAAAATTGTGACTAAGTTGGTGGTGTGAACGTTAAGTCGTCCTGAATGCACTTGTTGTGGGGATCCTCATTACTGAGAGGAAGGATTTCAGTTTTACATGTTAATTATCTTTTAACGGCCGCTTGGGTGATAATGTAATTATGTGGACAGATAATGTTTACGTGTGAGTGGATTTGATGATAATGGATCGTATTTTGA
This sequence comes from Orobanche coerulescens, assembly GCA_033398695.1. NCBI lineage: Eukaryota > Viridiplantae > Streptophyta > Magnoliopsida > Lamiales > Orobanchaceae > Orobanche > Orobanche coerulescens. The sequence goes on along the minus strand of CM065803.1, from coordinate 198,531,828 downwards.
TAAAGTGGTAAATTATGTCTTTTGTATGTGTGTTCGAAAACGCTTTTCTGAAAATTTTATAAACTTGAGCAAGTTGTGGAAAAAATTAAATTTCATAAAGTTTTAACAGTTAAGCAATCGGCAGCTTCGTGTGGACTTTGAAAATCGTTTAAAATTAGCGAGCCGGCCTTGAATTTTCTAAAGGAACCCCGACGGTATTGAAAGAGTCGTTTTAAAGTACCTCTGAACATTTTGTAAAATGTTACCGTCGTTGATTATTGTGTAGTGTTGAGAAGATTTATAAAAAGGATTTTTGACGTATTGTTGTATTTTCAAATAATTCGAGTACATGATTTCAGAAATCTTTCACACCATAAAAATTTCTATTTTCAAAAACCAATACAATTTTTATCTTCAAAATTATATTGTGAAAGATAAAGAATCTTACTCGATTTAAACTTTAAACTCGGATTTAAAAAAGTTTTCTGTACTGAGTCAGTTATTGTGCGTGACCTTGAATCACTCCAAAATGATGACGTGTGGTGGCATAGTGATTTTGATAGTGCCGGTTGTAAGGAAATATTGTTTTGCAAATAATTTCAAATGAGACAGTTAAAGTCCGTTGTTTAAAATTTTTGACAAAAAGCCCGAGGTACCATAAACACTTTCAAAGTAATATTTTAAATAAACATGCAAATCCAAGGATTTTCAAATGATATCATGTAAAAGGATACCTCGTGGATCTTCTTATCGAGTTGCTATTAGTTGTCTTATGTGATATGTAAAGCCGAGATGGCAATTTGGTATATTATTTTGTGATGCTGTACCATTGTATTGAGAGAGTATCCGCTTAATATGCCGAGGGGCAAAGGGCGCGGTCGTGACCACGGTACATGCAGTCATGGAGATTAGATGCGGGACCAAGAGAAGATTTTTGGGAAGGTTGCTATTCTAGCACTTCGTTCTCATTGTTTAGGTTTCGGGGACGAAACCTCTTTTAAAGGTGATATGGTGTAATACCCATATTTTTCGCTTTCGTTTTATTCGACTCTATCGACTCGTTTGCGTTCGTCGATATTTTCTGGACTTTTTCTACTCTTCACTTTTGTTGTTTGAACAAGTTGCGGTGTTGTTTTGGGTTAATCCAATTGTCGTTGTGACTTTTTCCGAATTCGGTTCCGCTCTTGTGAATTTTATATGAATTCATATCTTGTCGTTTTCACCATATCGTATATATTGTCTTGAGTCAAGCTGTGAACTATGAGGATGCTATTCGATTTTCGTTATTCGTTATGATTCATACATGATTGATCGACTGTCATTGTCTCGATCGTTGCAATTCAATTGTTTGATGGTTCGGTTTCTGTTGATCTTGTTCCGTGATTGTTGAATGTTCAGACTCCGTCGTAATTCCCTTAAGTTCGGGAAATTAGTCTCGTTTACAATCTTCCAACCCTTGGGCGGTGGAATTCCGTATTTGTTCAGCGACTGGCTCGCGTTTTGATTGATGTACCGTTGGGTTGGTCAATCATATCGATTTTCGTTCGTTGTGTTTTATGATTGTTCGGATAATTGACTTGACCATATTATCAGTTTGATGACGCTTGTCACTTGTTGGTTTTATTATGTCTCTATCGGTGGCGTTGTGTTGGTCGTCGTGGAGCGTGTTTTCACGCCGTATGTGTCTTTGCGTTTCTTGCAGCATTTCGCCGTTGGGCGCGAGTTCTCGGTTTTTGTGTATCTCGTCGAGTTTACCTGGTGGGGATATTGCTTCTCCCTACTTGTTTTAAGTTTCGGGACGAAACTTCTTTTAAGGAGGGTAGAATGTAATATCCGCAATTTCGAATTTCGGTAATTTTCTTTTTTCGGCGGAAGTCCGTTTTGATGACTCTCTCATGACCGTTTCGTCATTCCGAGAATGATTAATTCTGCACTTTTTGTCATCCGAGTTCTTTTCGGTATCGTTTTGTTGAGTTCCGAGCTTTTTAGCGACTTTTCCGCAGTTGAGCTCGATTCTTGCGAATCTCATCCGGCTGTTGTTTGAGTTTCTCGTAAGCTCATTTAATGTTATTATTCATGTTGCGAGCTTTGGTTCGGTGTTTCGATCACGTATCGTGATTTAGGCGTTTTGGGCCATTTTTGTAATTTCCCAAAGTTTGGGGTAATTACTTAGTCGTCAATTCGACACTTCGGGTGGTCGGAATCGTGTGTTCTCTTAGCGCTTGGATTCGTCTTTGCGAGTACTTCGTAACCGTATCTCGGTTTTTATTCAGTTCGGGTTTCGGGGTCGTCGGGGCCGTCGGAAGTGGCCACGGCGAGGCCGCGGCCAGTCTTGCTTTGGCGAATTCTGGCCGTAAGGTGCGATTCTGGCCGTAAGTGATCGGCGAGCATGGCACGGCGAATGCGAATTCTGGCCGTAAGGGCCGAGAGTTCTGGCCGTAAGGTGCGAGCAACTTAGGACGAATCTTGGTTCTGGCCGTAAGGCGAGATTCTGATCGTAAGGTGCCAGGCAACTTCCGGACGAATGCCGGTTACGGCCGTAAGAACCTGCCGGGTACGGCCGTAAGTGCCGAGTTACGGCCGTAAGGCCCGGCCGGTTACGGCCGTAAGGCCCGGCCTGTTACGGCCGTAAGTGATCGGCCAGGGTCGGCTATTTAAAGGCCTGGACGTGGGTCTCTCGGCCATTTTCCATTTTCCCTTCGTTTTTCGCGACCCTTCGACGGAATTTGAGGGTTTTTGATCGGGAACATTATTTTTGGAAGGCTTGTGTTGATTATATCATCATCTAATCCGTGTTCTTCGTCCAAATCGAGGTATTTTGGCTTGAACCCTTGTTTTTGAAGATTTTAGGGATTTTCCTTTTGATTTCGATTCCAATCCGTTTCTAATCAATTAGTTATTGTATAAACGTTGTTTTGGACGTGTTCTACGGATTGTATATCCGTATTTGAGTTCGTTGGAATCGATCGAGATTTTTGGTTTTCTAAGGAACCTTGAACATTTAGTATCCGATTAAATGTCTCAAAGGGGTTCCCTTCAATTCTTGACCGTGTTTTCCTTTGTTTTCAATTGTTATCCTCAAAATAACCGTGTTTAGTTGGATTTCACGGAGGATTTTAGGTGTTCGGGGTTTTAGGGTTGTGCCGTATTCGTAGGAATATTCGGGTGCCGACTATCGAGGCAAGTATCTTGCCCATACTTTTCATGTTTCGTAGACGGAATCATTGATAAATGATTTTATGTGCAATCCGAATGTTTTAATGAACTTTTAAAAAGATCGGTATGTTCTCGATAATTGTTGTCTCTCAAAAGATAACTCGTATGCTTCGGGGATTAATGTTCTTTCGGAATATGTGCGTTAGTTTCGTATATTGGAAGATGTTAAACATATTTAGTGAATTTAGTAGACCGTAATTATTTACCGATGATTGTGTATTGAGATGTGTAATTATACGGTGAATATGTGACGTGTGATATTAGCTGTTACTCCTTCATAAGGAGGTTGAGACACTTTGTGTTGTTTGGCATTGGTACTTGTTTGTTGTGGTGTGACATAAATTGTGAGTATATGTCAGTTAAAGTGGTCATTCTAACAAAGTACCTAGCATTTGTATGCATATTCTAGTATTCGAATTATGACTTCCCGTGGCGTTGTGTATGATATGTGTATGTTCACCTAGGGACGGTCTGACGGGACCTCTAGGGATACGTATTGCCGTGAGTGTGCGTATCACGAACTGTGGTTAACCACCCAGGGATGTCCGACGGGGCTCTGCGGGGTACGGAAGCCGTGAGACTCGTACCAACGGTTAACTTTGAAATGTTTTGTTGGAGAATTGTGATTTTTGGCGCATATTTCGTCTGATTAGAATGGCAGTCCAAATGGTATCGTACTTGGCTGGAATGGCATCGATAAATGTGTTGTGTGTGATTTGTCCCTTGACTGTGATAATTTGGTAAGGGTACGTGAGTCCTGTGGTTGCTCTGTGCATTGTAGCTCTGTGGTATGTTCAGTGAGATTGTTGTCATGGTAATGTTTGACACGGTGTAGTTTCCGCCGGGTTATTCTTGCGAGTATGTGATGTGGATGATTTGGGTCGTGGACCCCTGTGTTGTAATTGGAATGTTATGATTGGGTCGTGGACCCTGTTATCTGCTATCGGAATTGTATTTTGAAATAAACGATTGTTGGGCTATGTCCCTAAGCATTTCGAAAGGCTTGAAAATTCTTAAACCCCAAACGTTTTCAAAAACTCCCGAGATCGTAAAATGTTTTGTAAATTGTAAAATGGTTATATTCTTATCTTTCGTAATCTAAATTGTGTTGATCAAGTGAATTATCTCGGGAAGTACATTCATGATTTCTATGTTCTTGGAGTATGATATGTATGGCTTGTCTTTGTATTTATACTTGCACTAGCAAAACAATGGAGTTTTGCTAACCCCCGAGTATTCGGGGGGTGGATGTCTGTGTGCGTCCGGTATTTGCGGAGTTCTTTGGGAGCAATTCACAGGATCGTTACGAAGGATGATGGAAGGCGGCGATACTAATCACATGAAGACCGGTGTTGAGTATTTTGGCGATGTCTTGTTGTTTTGTCCTTCCATTGTGTCTATTATTTCCATTTTACGGGAATGTTGATTTATGTTAGCCCCTGCGTGGGCGTGAGCTGCGAGAAAGAGTAATGTATGGTTGATGTGTATGTTGTGTTAAAAGACCAAATCGGTCTAATGGTTCGTTATTTAGCCATATTGGCATGTATAGTGTTAATGTGTTTTCTGTATTTAGCCTGGTAGATCCTCACGGAGAGGGTCTGCGGCGCTGTAATATTCCCGAATGGTTTGGGGATGTTACAGAATATGGTATCAGAGCTTAGGTTGCGGAAACCTAGGCTGTCGGGTCGAGTTTTGTGTTGTCGGGTCTTGTCTTGTCTTGTCTTGTCAGATTTTGTCTGACTGAGTCGTGTCGCGACGCGTCGTCTGAGGTGTCGGTCGTGATTAGTATCGAGGTGCAGCCATCATCTTCGTGCGATCTGTGGATGTAAGTCTCCCTACTTTGTTGCGTCCCGTGTTATACGAGCTTGTGTGATTATACGTTATTATGTGGAGTTTAAATGTGCCTGGTGAATATGTACTCCATACTTGTTTGATTCTTGTATTGTACTAGAATGAAAAGTGATACCGGTGTATAAATGTGTGTATATATTGTGTGAATCGTTTTATTGAAGTAATGACTTGGTGTGATCCCGCAAGGAAAGTTTCTCAATGTGATATTTTTCCTCTTGCTTTGTAAGTTTTCAAAATTTGATTTTAAGAACCCAAATGAGGTCTACCAAAAATTTACTCGAAACATGGCTCTTGCTTTCGACTTTTTGATTTCATGATCGTCGGTTCGGAGGTATGTATTGATGTTGGCATTATTGTTTGGTCAATAATGCTCAAAATTGTGACTAAGTTGGTGGTGTGAACGTTAAGTCGTCCTGAATGCACTTGTTGTGGGGATCCTCATTACTGAGAGGAAGGATTTCAGTTTTAGATGTTAATTATCTTTTAACGGCCGCTTGGGTGATAATGTAATTATGTGGACAGATAATGTTTACGTGTGAGTGGATTTGATGATAATGGATCGTATTTTGATAAAGTGGTAAATTATGTCTTTTGTATGTGTGTTCGAAAACGCTTTTCTGAAAATTTTATAAACTTGAGCAAGTTGTGGAAAAAATTAAATTTCATAAAGTTTTAACAGTTAAGCAATCGGCGGACTTCGTGTGGACTTTGAAAATCGTTTAAAATTAGCGAGCCGGCCTTGAATTTTCTAAAGGAACCCAGCGGTATTGAAAGAGTCGTTTTAAAGTACCTCGAACATTTTGTAAAATGTTACCGTCGTTGATTATTGTGTAGTGTTGAGAAGATTTATAAAAGGATTTTTGACGTATTGTTGTATTTTCAAATAATTCGAGTACATGATTTGAAATCTTTCACACCATAAAAATTTCTATTTTCAAAAACCAATACAATTTTTATCTTCAAAATTATATTGTGAAAGATAAAGAATCTTAGTCGATTTAAACTTTAAACTCGGATTTAAAAAGTTTTACATCTTTGAGTCGTTATTGTGCGTGACCTTGAATCACTCCAAAATGATGACGTGTGGTGGCATAGGGATTTTGATAGTGCGGTTGTAAGGAAATATTGTTTTGCAAATAATTTCAAATGAGACAGATTAAAGTCCGTTGTTTAAAATTTTTGACAAAAAGCCCGAGGTACCATAAACACTTTCAAAGTAATATTTTAAATAAACATGCAAATCCAAGGATTTTCAAATGATATCATGTAAAAGGATACCTCGTGGATCTTCTTATCGAGTTGCTATTAGTTGTCTTATGTGATATGTAAAGCCGAGATGGCAATTTGGTATATTATTTTGTGATCTTTGTACCATTGTATTGAGAGAGTATCCGCTTAATATGCCGAGGGCAAAGGCGCGGTCGTGACCACGGTACATGCGATCATGGAGATTAGATGCGGGACCAAGAGAAGATTTTTGGGAAGGTTGCTATTCTAGCACTTCGTTCTCATTGTTTAGGTTTCGGGACGAAACCTCTTTTAAAGGTGATATGGTGTAATACCCATATTTTTCGCTTCGTTTTATTCGACTCTATCGACTCGTTTGCGTTCGTCTATATTTTCTGGTCTTTTTATACTATTAACTTTTGTTGTTTGAACTTTTTGCGTTGTTGTTTTGGGTTAATCGCATTGTCTTTGTGACTTTTTCCTAATTCTTTTCAGCTGTTGTTTATTTTATATGAATTCATATATTGTATTTTTCACCATATCATATATATTGTCTTGAGTCAAGTCGTGAACTATGGGGATGCTATTCGATTTTCGTTATTCGTTATGATTCATACATGATTGATCGTTGTCATTGTCTCGATCGTTGCAATTCAATTGTTTGATGGTTCGGTTTACATTGATCTTGTTCCGTGATTGTTGAATGTTCGGACTCAGTCGTAATTCCCTTAAGTTCGGGAAATTAGTCTCGTTTACAATCTTCCAACCCTTGGGCGGTGGAATTCCGTATTTGTTCAGCGACTGGCTCGCGTTTTGATTGATGTACCGTTGGGTTGGTCAATCATATCGATTTTCGTTCGTTGTGTTTTATGATTGTTCGGATAATTGACTTGACCATATTATCAGTTTGATGACGCTTGTCACTTGTTGGTTTTATTATGTCTCTATCGGTGGCGTTGTGTTGGTCGTCGTGGAGCGTGTTTTCACGCCGTATGTGTCTTTGCGTTTCTTGCAGCATTTCGCCGTTGGGCGCGAGTTCTCGGTTTTTGTGTATCTCGTCGAGTTTACCTGGTGGGGATATTGCTTCTCCCTACTTGTTTTAAGTTTCGGGACGAAACTTCTTTTAAGGAGGGTAGAATGTAATATCCGCAATTTCGAATTTCGGTAATTTTCTTTTTTCGGCGGAAGTCCGTTTTGATGACTTGCTCATGACCGTTTCGTCATTCCGAGAATGATTAATTCTGCACTTTTTGTCATCCGAGTTCTTTTCGGTATCGTTTTGTTGAGTTCCGAGCTTTTTAGCGACTTTTCATGATTGATTTGGATTCTTGCGAATCTCGTCAAAGCTGTTGTTTGAGTTTCTCGTAAGCTCATTTAATGTTATTATTCATGTTGCGAGCTTTGGTTCGGTGTTTCGATCACGTATCGTGATTTCAGGCGTTTTGGGCCATTTTTGTAATTTCCCAAAGTTTGGGGTAATTACTTCCGTCGTCAGTCGACACTTCGGGTGGTCGTAATCGTGTGTTCTCTTAGCGCTTGGATTCGTCTTTGCGAGTACTTCGTAACCGTATCTCGGTTTTATTCGAGTTGGGTTTGGGGTCATCGGGCCGTCGGAAGTGGCCACGGCCGAGACGGCCGCGGCAGTCTTGCTTTGGCGAGTTACGGCCGTAAGGTGCGATTCTGGCCGTAAGTGATCGCGAGCATGGCACGACAAATGCGGTTCTGGCCGTAAGGGCCGAGAGTTCTGATCGTAAGGTGCGGGCAACTTAGGACGAATCTTATTCTGGCGTAAGTGAGAGTTCTGATGCGTAAGGTGCCGGGCAACTTAGGACGAATGCGATTCTGGCCGTAAGAACTGCCGGAATGCGGCGTAAGGCCCGGCCGATTCTGGCCGTAAGGCGGCCGATTCTGGCCGTAAGTGATCGGCCAGGGTCGGCTATTTAAAGGCCTGGACGTGGGTCTCTCGGCCATTTTCCATTTTCCCTTCGTTTTTCGCGACCCTTCGACGGAATTTGAGGGTTTTTGATCGGGAACATCATTTTTGGAAGGCTTGTGTTGATTATATCATCATCTAATCCGTGTTCTTCGTCCAAATCGAGGTATTTTGGCTTGAACCCTTGTTTTTGAAGATTTTAGGGATTTTCCTTTTGATTTCGATTCCAATCCGTTTCTAATCAATTAGTTATTGTATAAACGTTGTTTTGGACGTGTTCTACGGATTGTATATCCGTATTTCGAGTTCGTTGGAACCCAATCGGGATTTTTGGTTTTCTAAGGAACCTTGAACATTTAGTATCCGATTAAATGTCTCAAAGGGGTTCCCTTCAATTCTTGACCGTGTTTTCCTTTGTTTTCAATTGTTATCCTCATAATAACCGTGTTTCCGTTGGATTTCACGGAGGATAGTAGGTGTTCGGGGTTTTCCGGGTTGTGCCGTATTCGTAGGAATATTCGGGTGCCGACTATCGAGGCAAGTATCTTGCCCATACTTTTCATGTTTCGTAGACGGAATCATTGATAAATGATTTTATGTGCAATCCGAATGTTTTAATGAACTTTTAAAAAGATCGGTATGTTCTCGATAATTGTTGTCTCTCAAAAGATAACTCGTATGCTTCGGGGATTAATGTTCTTTCGGAATATGTGCGTTAGTTTCGTATATTGGAAGATGTTAAACATATTTAGTGAATTTAGTAGACCGTAATTATTTACCGATGATTGTGTATTGAGATGTGTAATTATACGGTGAATATGTGACGTGTGATATTAGCTGTTACTCCTTCATAAGGAGGTTGAGACACTTTGTGTTGTTTGGCATTGGTACTTGTTTGTTGTGGTGTGACATAAATTGTGAGTATATGTCAGTTAAAGTGGCCATTCTAACAAAGTACCTAGCATTTGTATGCATATTCTAGTATTCGAATTATGACTTCCCGTGGCGTTGTGGATGATATGTGTATGTTCACCTAGGGACGGTCTGACGGGACCTCTAGGGATACGTATTGCCGTGAGTGTGCGTATCACGAACTGTGGTTAACCACCCAGGGATGTCCGACGGGGCTCTGCGGGGTACGGAGGCCGTGAGACTCGTACCAACGGTTAACATTGAAATGTTTTGTTGGAGAATTGTGATTTTTGGCGCATATTTCGTCTGATTAGAATGGCAGTCCAAATGGTATCGTACTTGGCTGGAATGGCATCGATAAATGTGTTGTGTGTGATTTGTCCCTTGACTGTGATAATTTGGTAAGGGTATGTGAGTCCTGTGGTTGCTCTGTGCATTGTAGCTCTGTGGTATGTTCAGTGAGATTGTTGTCATGGTAATGTTTGACACGGTGTAGTTTCCGCCGGGTTATTCTTGCGAGTATGTGATGTGGATTATTTGGGTCGTGGACCCCTGTGTTGTAATTGGAATGTTATGATTGGGTCGTGGACCCTGTTATCTGCTATCGGAATTGTATTTTGAAATAAACGATTGTTGGGCTATGTCCCTAAGCATTTCGAAAGGCTTGAAAATTCTTAAACCCCAAACGTTTTCAAAAACTCCCGAGATCGTAAAATGTTTTGTAAATTGTAAAATGGTTATATTCTTATCTTTCGTAATCTAAATTGTTTTGATCAAGTGAATTATCTCGGGAAGTACATTCATAATTTCTATGTTCTTGGAGTATGATATGTATGGCTTGTCTTTGTATTTATACTTGCACTAGCAAAACAATGGAGTTTTGCTAACCCCCGAGTATTCGGGGGGTGGATGTCTGTATTGCGTCCAGGTATTTGCAGGTTGCTGGGGAGCAATTCGCAGGATCGTTATGAAGGATGATGGAAGACGACGATACCAATCACATGAAGACCGGTGTTGAGTATTTTGGCGATGTCTTGTTGTTTTGTCCTTCCATTGTGTCTATTATTTCCATTTTACGGGAATGTTGATTTATGTTAGCCCCTGCGTGGGCGTGAGCTGCGAGAAAGAGTAATGTATGGTTGATGTGTATGTTGTGGTAAAAGACCAAATCGGTCTAATGGTTCGTTATTTAGCCATATCGGCATGTATAGTGTTAATGTGTTTTCTGTATTTAGCCTGGTAGATCCTCACGGAGAGGGTCTGCGGCGCTGTAATATTCCCGAATGGTTTGGGGGTGTTACAATCGAGGGGTCGTTAGCGCACGCTATTCTCTAGTAGCGCACGCTAACGGGCCAGAACCGTAGGTTCTGGACTGGTTTTTAGCTGGGTAGCGCATGCTAACTCTAATCGTTAGCACACGCTAAAACTCTCTGGCTATATAAACTAGAGAGTTGACCCAGATATGTCACTTTTCCATTTCTTTCTCTCTCTCCGGTTCTTGGGCAATTCTTGGGCGATTTTTGGGCGATCTCCAGCGATTCAAAGTCCTGCAACTCATAGCTAGCATCTTTCTTGAGTTCCTGGTGTATATTAACAACACCAACACTTGTTCTTCATCCTTAATCCAAGGTAATCTCCTAGAACCCTATTTTGGGATATTGGGGGGTTTTTGAGTTTTTGTCCGATTCGTTCCGTATCGTTGATTAATCCATGATGTATATGATTAATCTTAGTAGTATTTTTCTTTTGCCTATGATTTCATGGTAATACACATTCATTCATCTCTCTGTAGGGTGTGCGTCATTTGAGTCTCGACTGTTTGACGCCTTGTGAGCCTTTCATCGTTAAGCTTCCTAGCGGTGATAGGATTGTTGGTGATCAGGAGGTCCGACACTGTACTGTGTTTATTTGTGAGAGGTCTTAGCTCTCTAATCTTATTGTTGTGAGTACTGAGGGTGAGGATTTGATTCTCGGGGATGAATGGCTCGAGCGGCATAGTGCAATAATGAACTACCGCACGAGAATCATCACCATGTTAGCCGAGGATGGCACCGAGCACTCTTTCGCGAGGCAAAAGAGGGAAAACTAGAAGTTCGTGATTAACGCCTTGAAGGCGATGAGACTTCTGCGGAAGGGGTGTACTGGTTACTGGTGCTACGCCTTGAAGACGGAGGATGGTGGGTTCGAGTTTTCATCGATCCCAGTCGTCAGTGAATTCCCTGATGTATTTCCTGATGAGTTACCGGGGTTACCACCAGACCGTGAGGTTGAGTTCGCTATTGAGTTAGAGCCGGGTGCGGCTTCGATTTCGATGGCGCCGTATCGCATGGCACCTTCATAGATGGCTGAGTTGAAGAAGCAGTTGGGTGAGCTTCTTGAGTCAGGGTCTATTCGACCAATCGCTTCACCTTGGGGCGCACCGGTTCTGTTTGTGCAGAAGAAGGATGGTTCACTGCATTTATGTATCGACTACAGCGAGCTAAACAAGGTGACCATCAAGAACAAGTATCCCTTGTCGAGGATTGATGACTTGTTTGATCAGTTGCAGGGAGCTGCGGTATTCTCGAAGATCGACTTGAGGTCAGGGTACTATCACTTCAAGTGAAGGAGTGTGATATTCCGAAAACAGCTTTTCGGACGAGATACGGACATTATGAGTTTGTGGTTATGCCCTTTGGGCTAACCAACGCACCGGCAGTGTTCGTGCAGTTGATGAACAAAGTTTTCATAGAGTATTTGGATAAGTGCATCGTCGTCTTCATTGACGATATCCTTATCTATTCGAGGAATGAGGAGGAGCATACACATCATCTGCGCGTGGTGTTAGACATTTTGAGGATCGAGCAACTCTATGCGAAGTTCTCGAAATGCGAGTTCTGGATGAAGGAAGTGATGTTTCTGGGTCACGTGATTTCAGCGAGGGGGTCCGTGTGGATCCACAGAAGTTTGAGGCAGTGTTGGGTTGGGCGCCGCCTAAGAATGTGAAGGGGGTTCGTAGTTTCTTGGGTTTGGCTGGCTACTATCATAGGTTGGTCGAGGGGTTTTCGAAACTGGCTTGGACATTTACACAATTGCTTCAGAAATCTGAGAAGTTCGTCAGGAACAACGAGAGACAGTCGAGTTTTGAGGAGCTGAAGAGGCGTTTAACTCCAGCCCCGATTTTAGCGTTGCCGTGTGGCAACGAGGGTTTTGCTGTTTATAGTGATGCTTCGGGTCAGGGTCTTGGGTGCGTATTGATGCAGCATGGCAAGAATATTGCGTATGCATCGAGACAGTTGAGGCCAAACGAGCTCAACTACCCTACTCACAATTTGGAGTTAGCGGCAGTTGTCTTTGCGCTAAAGATTTGGCGTCACTATCTTTTTGGCTCTGTATGTCAAATTTTTATCAATCATAAAAGTCTGAAGTACATATTCACTCAGCGGGAGTTGAATATGAGGCAGAGGAGGTGGTTGGAGTTGATTAAGAAATATGACCTCGAGATCTTTTATCATCCGGGCAAGGCGAACGTCGTGGCGGATGCCTTGAGTCGGAGACCGGTTGCATTGCGGACGCTTGAGATACTTACGTCTCAATATGAGCTTCAGTGGGATTTGATCGAGTTGAGTGTTGATATTTTTTTGCCAGGAGCTGTCGGGCAACTTTGCGCTTTGGAGATTTCGTCGTTGTTGATCGATGAAATTAAGCTGAAGCAATTGGAGGATCCGATGATTACTCAAATCTGAGAGAATGTTCTTAAGGGGAAGTCTCCTGGGTTTGTGCTTCACGAGGATGGTGTGTTGAGATTCCAGAGTCGGCTTTGTGTACCGAACGACTTGGAATTGAGGCAGAGTATTTTGCGAGAGGCCCATGCTACGCCTTACTCAGTTCATCCTGGTTCGAGTAAGATGTACAATGACCTGAGGAGGAACTTTTGGTGGAATGACATGAAGGAGGAGGTTGCACGGTTTGTAGCGAGATGTTTGACTTGTCAGCAGGTTAAAATCGAGCATCAGCGACCAGCCGGGTTATTGCAGTCGTTTCCCGTTCCAGAATGGAAATGGGAAGATATTTCGATGGACTTCGTCATGAGCTTGCCGAGATCGAAGTCTGGTATGAATATGGTTGGGGTGATTGTGGATCGTCTAACCAAGTCGGCACATTTTCTCGGCATCAAGGATACTTGGGGCCCGGAGAGGTTGGCTCGTGTGTTTATTGCGCAGATTGTGAGGCTTCACGGTACTCCGAAGTCTATTGTTTCTTGAGTTCTTGGTGTATATTAACAACACCAACACTTGTTCTTCATCCTTAATCCAAGGTAATCTCCTAGAACCCTATTTTGGGATATTTGGGGGTTTTAGAGTTTTCGTCTGATTCGTTCCGTATCGTTGATTAATCCATGATGTATATGACTAATCTTAGTAGTATTATTGTTTTCCCTACGATTTCATGGTAAGTTTCGTGGTATTTATGGAATCGGGAGGGTTCGGTTGCGGTCTGTCCTCGTCGTTGTTTTCTATGAACTTACATGAATCGTAGGTGGGGTTTCGGGTGTCTTCCGTTATTGGTATTCTTGTCGAATTGGTTGTGATGGTGTTTGATGAATCATCTAGGTTCAGTGTGTCCAACTTCTCGCAACCATGATTGTTTCCTTTCGTCTTTTTGTCGTGATATCGAGGCAAGTACTCTTATGAACTTACACTCTTAGCATGGTAGTATTGCATGAGTAACGTGTGTGTGTATTCTCACTACGGGTTAGATCCGATGGGGTCTCGGTAGGCGTGGATCGACGAGCTTTGCTTTTAACCACTATGGGTTAGATCCAACGGGGTCTCAGCAGGGGTCCATAGAGACGTGGATCGACGGTTAATTGTGGTGTATTTTATAAATGTGTTTTGGGGTATGGCGTTTCCGGAAATATGTGTTTCAAACTGATGTTTTCTCATTTGCATGCTTTGACTATATGTGTAAGGTGTAAGTTGTTCATTGGTTACTTGTACTAGCGTAATTGCTAACCCCTTTGGGGACCCATTTTGGGGAAATTTTTGTTATGAATATCAGGTCATGTTCAGCCGAACGATCGGGCAGTGGGTCAGTATGAGGATGCTATCCAGAGTTGATGACATGTGCAATCGAGTCTCTTTATTTCCGTTGTCCTTTTAATGCGGATTGTTTCTTTAAACTTGTGAACTTATAGAGCGTACTCGCTGTTAGGAATACTTGTTAGATTTTGATGATGTCATCATTATATTTGTTTATTCTAATATATGTTTATTACTTGGCAAAATGTAAAGAAGAACCAAATGAGTATCTTCTATAGGCCATATAAGTTAGACTTTAAAAATCAGCTAAGTACAAATCACAGATTAGTATCTATCAACCGAGTCTTGGTCAACTCAACTATTTAGATAAGGTTGACCCTAGACGAGCTATGTCAGGCAACCCTTATCATAGAAGTTCTGGTCAACAATTTAATCAGCGAAGTTGGACCAGACTGCAGTCAAGAAGAAAAGTCAAGTCATCTGAAGTTTGACCATCAGATTAGTCAAGTTCAATCAGGTCAGAAGACTTCAGACAAGTCGGCACATCAGAGAAGTCGACATAAGAGAAGGTTGACTGCACATCAGACAGTTTGACCACAGAGAGATCAGTTAAGTGATCATCCAAGTAAACCAGTCCACGTCAGCATGCGTTGAATAGTCAATATTCACGGAAAGTCACATGCGGGCGATAATGGATAGATTGGAGAGATTCCCAGAAGGATATAAATTAAATAATTCATCAAGACCCACCACTGGAGACTTTAAACATATTAAAATCAAAAGATTCGGCGCCATCACATGGAAGTCTTCACAACGGTCGAAAAATGGATTAAAATATGGGAATCTAGCCTTGCAACGTTTAGAAGGAAAAACAAAGAAGTCTATTTCTCCAACGGACGGATTTGTTACAGATTTGAAACAGCTATGAAGAAAAGCTCAAATTATCGACACCTATATATATCCGAAGATTTGAAGTTGAGCAGTGCGGTGCGAACTATACTTTCAAGCGATCAAAGCAATCTAAGCAATCAGAAATCTATAGCATCGTAAAGAGCAGTATTCTCATTCATATACGAAGAAAGCTCTTAGTTGGAGAAGACAAAACACTCTTGTCTTAAAACTTGAGTAAGGGGTACTTCACTGGTTGAAGTTTCGTGACTGATAGGCATCCAAGGATTCGAAGATCAAGTGGTGGTAGGCAGTCAGAAAGGAGTTGCAACGACAGGATTTCCACTGGTTGGAAGTTGTTGTAGCTAAGTTGTAGAATCACTGTAATATTTATCACTGGTTGAAAATTATAGTGGATTCATCTCCAACTGGTTTGGAGCAAGTGGATTAGTAGAAGATTACCCCACCTCTGAGACCACTATAAATTGCCTGCGTACTTTACTATTTTAGCATCATACTTAACTACTGCATTCATACTTAACTGTTCCATTAGCTATTTGCTTTCGTCATCAGCTGACTTCCACATACCTATCAGCTGAGAAACTCATCCTTTGTGGAGAAGAGTTTCAATAAGTCTATTCACCCCCCCCCCCCCCCCAGACTTATTCCTGGACGACTTGTGACCTACAAGTGGTATCAGAGAGGTTTGTTCATTTATTTACAGAACCAGATCCATATATCTTGCATATATCTATATCTCTCATTTAGAATGGAACATATGCACTCTAGACTACCCGTGTTTTCAGTTGACGAGTATGCTCTTTGGAAGATAAGGATGCAGGCAAACTTATCTTCTATCCATGACGACATATGGTGCATTATTGAAGATGGTCCTTTCATCTTTGAGAAGGACAACACACCTGAGGAGATTGCGGCCGGGAAGCCAGAGAAGATCCCCAAGAAGAGGATGGAGCTGACCATTGAATAAAGGAAGCTAGCCAACCTTGACAACCGGGCCAGAGATATACTATATCAAACTCTTGACAAGTCAACCATGGTCAAGATCAAGAATTGCTAGAATGCCAAGGAGATTTGGGATACCCTTGCTGTGATGTGTGAAGGCACAGAGCTGATAAAAGAAAATAAGTTGTCAATCGCTACCAAGAAATTTGACAACTCTAAGATAAAGATCGGAAAATCAATAGACCAGGTGGACACAAGGTTCACAAAGATCATCAACAAAATAAACTCCCTTGGAAAAACTTATGGCAACAAGGAGATGGCCTTGAAGGTGTTAAGACCACTTAGCCCCGAATGGAATATGAAGGCGGTGTCCATGAGGGAATCCAAAGACCTCAATAAAATAAAGATTCAAGAACTATTCTCTGATCTAAAGGCTTATGAATTCGAACTCCCAAGTTCATCGTCAAACGAGCCTGCAGAGAAAGGAATAGCATTTGCAGCCGAGTCCCCCACCAAGAACCTGTCTGATGCCAAGCCTCCAAATCCACTCGATTTTGAGGAGATGGCATTCATAATGCAAAGGTTCAACAATTTCTGAAAGAATTACTCCACATATAAGAAGAATTATATGGAGAATCCAAGGAGAAATGAAAAAGATGGAAGCTGGAAGATGGAATGTTATAAATGTCATAAGACGGGACACATTCAAATCGACTGTCTTGATCTTAAGAAGGACGAGAGTGTAATACCCGTACTTTTTATTTACTGTTTGACCTTACCGTTCTTCCTGTTTTGTCGCTCTGTAAACTCTTTGTGATGGTGTCGGCGTTGATCTAGAGTTTCATGCCTTGTTTGGATCATGATCATGCTGTTTAGACCTTTCGGAAGTGTTTTGGGTCAGGGAGGTAGCGCACGCTAGGCCTATGCTAACGCACGCTAATTCTGCGTGAGTAGCGCATGCTAGTTTTGAGCCTTAGCACGCGCTAACGGACTGAGTCGATAGATGCAGTGAGGTTTCAGACTTTCTGGACTAGCAGGTATCTCATGATATGCAGTGTCTAGCGCACGCTATATGTGTTGCATAGCGTGCGCTAATTCACAGTGTTAACGCACGCTATCGGGCTGAGTCAGTGAACTGGGACTTTGGCAGGACACCAGTTAGCGCATGCTAAGGATGTTGAGTAGCGCGCGCTAACATCTGCGGACAGTAGCCACTGGACTACCGGGTAACCCGTTAGCGCACGCTAATATTTAGGCATAGCGTGCGCTAGACTGGGCGAGTATAAAATGGACAGTTGACTTCCATTTCGTCATTTTTTCACATTCTTCTCACATTTCCGATCGGGAGTAGCGGGCTTGGGCGATTCGGGGAGTTTGGAAGCGATCTTTCTTCAGATAACAACATCTTTGGTTGGAGAACAAAGATTTCACAGCATCTAATCCATTCCATCTTCCAAAGCAAGGTAAAAATCTTTAGAACCCTATTTTTGGGAATTTTGGGGGTTTTCTTAGATTCGTTCGATTTATCCGGTTTGAGGCTTGAGAATCTTGAGATTGTGATATATCTACCCCATATACACGTTCTTCCTATGATTTTACGGATTGGTTTGTGCCGTGTTCGGAGTTGTGAGGATTTGGGTGATTTTCCAACTCTAGTTGTTTACCCTTGTATTTTCGTGAATTGTAGACGGGTTTCGGGAGTTTCTTCGTGAATTATGAGTATGGATTATCATATCCCTTACGAATCGTGTAGGTATCGGAAGTGCGTTCTTGGACCTACCGAACTGATACTCTTTTCCGTTCGATTTCTCGATGTCTCAAAGGCAAGTATATATTTATGATTATACGTTCTCGACTTTGAAAGTAAGATATATGAATGGCATGATTGTTTATATCCACTCTAGGGCGGGCCGACAGGTCCCCTAAGGGTTTCTTAGCCTTGGGTGCGATTCCACGGATAATTTGGGTTAACCACTCTGGGGCGGGCCGACGGGTCCCCTGAGGGTTCCATAACCTTTGGTGTCGTTCCATGGTTGATCATGTATGCATTGTTGTGATGCTATGAGATTTAGTTATTCCGGAATACTAGTCTTGAATTGATGAATTGACGGTTATATTTACTTTATTGTCGAGGAGTATTGTATTTCATACTTGATATACTTGTACTAGCTATTCGACGGCTAACCCCTTTATGGGGGAAATACTTTTTATGTATTTCAGGTTCCACGAGAGCGGATAGGCAGGTATCGGGTCAGCATGAAGATGATGGGCAAGTGTGATACTGTGTCTTGTCTCCGGTTATATTTTTGGATTCCTCCATTCAGGGTTGTTGTACTGGAATGGATTTTAAATACTCGAGTATTGTATTTCAGTTTCCTTGATGTTCCGGCCTGTGTTGCCGATGTATTGATTTGTGTGGTGATGTAAATGGTTACATTGGTTATGATTTGAATACCAATTGTATTGTCCTTCATTTCATTGTATCTAGACCTTCTCGGTCAAGTTTTACAGTTCCGCGTATTGCCTTCTGGGTCCCACGACGGGGCTCACGGCGCTGTAATATACCCTGAATAATTTGGAGGTGTTACAGAATATGGTATCCGAGCTTAGGTTTATGGATACCTAGGCTGTCGGTTATTTGGGTCGATTGAGTCATCGTTTGCCACAGTGCGACCGGTACTTGTAAGTCCTATCACTCTTCTTGTATTTTTCTTAATCTTTTCGTTTTTAGCTTGGTATTCTTGGGAATCGGTCACTTCGAGAATGTGCGATTTGGATTATACTTACGCACGTGTGTGCCCTTCAGAATGTTGGCTGAAAGGAGGGAGAGTCGTGGCTGTGGTCACGGACGTGAACTCTTCCTTGAGATTTTGTTAAATTGCTAATTGTGATATTGGTGTGTATCGGTGTTATGTTGAGACTTTGTTTAGGAGTCGCATGTTAGTATCACGGGAGATCATCGGCTTCATGTGCCTGTAAGTATACTGTTTTGGTTATTCGCTTGTGGCGGTGTTTGATTGCTTTCGTGATGAGTTTGTAAATTTTGGATTGATCTGTTGTTTGTGACAAGACTGCAAGTTTTGAGGACGAAACTTATTTGAAGGCAATATCCCGATTTCTACTATATAATATCTGGAATTTCAGTATAATTTTTTCGCGTTATTTTATCTGAGATATACTGGATAGCTTAGTGTCTATATAGTATGGATAAAAATAATTTGAAGACTGAGACAGCTGTATTGGTATAATTGTCATAGTTGGTCGACAATTACATTTGAAGATATCGTGTATCAAGTTATCGTACTTTTGATATTGGGTAGATCATATGAGAATATTATCAGGTTGTATATATGTATTCAATATGTCGTGTATATACATCTAGTATATCAAGACGACGGACAAGAATAGCGGGAAATGGCTAAGTACAACCACGTTAGCGTACGCAACAAGGTATGCCTAGCGCGCGCTAAGATATATACTTAGCGTACGCTACGATGCATACTTAGCGTACGCTACGATGCATACTTAGCGTACGCTAAGAGGTTTGAGTTACGTACGCTGAGTAGGACCCCTAACGTACGTAAGGTATTATGGATAAAGTCCGGAAGGTGGCCGACAGGTAGGCCCAGACTTTTATTATCGGCGATTAGCGGACGCTAATGCATGTTGGTAGCGCACGCTAATTTCAGATCTTTAACAGGGAATCTTGGCTTTATTAGTTGCTTTCGGCGTGTAGGATCCAGGCATCTTCTGGGAAGGTACGTATTGTCAGGTCAACAAAGATTAGTGCGCACTAAGGTCGAGGAATAGCGCACGCTACTGAGCATTTCACTGTAGCAAGTCAACACCTGTTTGCGTACGCTAATACTTGGGCATTACGTACGTTAGATGATGTGCGAAGCAATACAGTAGCCCCTGGACTGCCCGATAACGCACGCTATCGAGGAAGGATATCACACGCTAGTAATGTGTTTTATAAAAAGGGGGCAGATGGGTGCTGAGAGGCATTTTGTCCATTCTCCTTCCTTCAGTTAATAGAGAGAGTTTTGGGAGGCATTTGAGGTTCCCAAACACTCTGAGATGATGGTCTTTAACAAGATTAAGATGGAGAGCATGTATTAAAGCCTTGTTCTTGAAGTTATTCATGATTCTTGGAATGGAATTCAATGGTTCTTCTTCATTTGTCTATTCAAGGTAACTCTCATATCCCTTTGATAGTGGTTCATTTTAAAGGATGATTCTTGGTATTCCACGGGAAGTTTGTTGAAGAAGATAATGACATGATGACTTATATGTTAGGTTATGTTATATTGTCATGAACATGGTCAGGGAATCATGTTGTCCTTGGCAGTATTGTTGTGATTCTTGATATTATGATGATATATGCCTTAGATTATGAGTTATATGTAGGCTTAGATGTTGGAACATCGAATTATATCGTTTGGTCGATTATGGACGTGATTGCGGATTAATCCACATGCTTGAGGGACTCCTGAATTATACAAGATGATGAATATTTATAAGATGTGTTGGTGCTTTGAATATGAAAATGGAATATTCATATCTAGGGCTAAATTATGTGTTTTGAAATAATATTCATATAGGAATATGAATATAATTACGAGTTTTCCGAGGCTATTATTCATCCCTGAATTTGGAAGCCCATACGTATGGAACAAAGGTTTAAGTCGAATGATTGGATTGTTTGATAACCTTTTAATATGATTATCTATTATATTGAACTAATTGGATGGTTCGAACTGATGACGATCATAGGTAAATTTTAATAATGGATTTACGAGAAGGAACCTTGTCAATTCGCATTTAAGAATCGAGTTTGGAATCGATAACATTTAGACCCTTATTATTGGTTCGAATTGGTTGCTGATATGATCATCGGATTTCGGCTCGTATTGTGGACGTAGATTCGTGAGGGCCTGAGTTGGATGGTTCAGACTGTGTTTAATCGAGATATTGTGGAACCGATGAGTTTGTGGCCTGGTTGTATTGATATTGATCGTCATCGAACTTGTTGATTATTAATCCTTCTTTTTACAATAAGTTGTGATGTTTGATCGTGGATTACGACTTTTGTGTTGCGTTTGAGATTGAAGAGTTCATAAATTACTTTGGTCGGGACTGAGGAACTCGTAGACGAAAGCAACTGAATTGGTAACAGTTCATGGCATTGATATCGAGGCAAGTTTTATACTTGTACTAGTCAATGAGATTGATGTTATCAGGTATGTGTTTGAATGTGTGTATCATTCCAAGACTTGGTCTCTTTATGATTTTTTTGATATCAGAGATTGTTTGATACGATATCCTTCGGCAAGTTATGCCAAATGTTATTGTTGTTCGTAAATGGCCGGTTCAGGGCATTACGATACTTGTTGGTTATATTGTTGTCGATAGCCGGTTCGTAGTATCGACATATTGATTGTTATTGTTGATTGATGTTCCATTGGGATATTATTGTGAATCGCCGTTATTGATATCAGTGTTTTTCTGCTGCTATTGTATTGGCCAATTGAAGGCATTGACGTATTCGATTATCATCTTCGTTATCGGTAACCGATTAAAGGTGCCGAGACATTTGTTGTATTGTTGTTATCAATTGGCCGTTCTAAGGCAATTGGTGTATTGAATTGGGATTATCGAAGATAATTCCCATCCCTTGTATAATTGTTATCGATTAACCATTCTAAAGATAATCGGCGTATTGAATTGGGACTGTCTAAAACATCTCCCACCCGTTGTATCGTTATCGATTGGCCATTCTAAGGCAATCGAGGTATTGAATTGGGATCGCCGAGGACGGTGCCCATCCGTGAGTTATTATTGTCGTGTTAGCCGACTCAAGGCAACACACTATCATTCTTGTGAACTCAGTAATTTTGTGATCGTTGAGGGTTGAGGATTTCTAGATTGTTGTTCGTGTTAATCGGTCCTTAGGGATTGTGGTCCCAGGATGGTTGTGTTGGATATTGTTGGTCGTGTCGATCTTTCATTATTCATGTATCATCGTTCACTTTGGTGAGTCGTATGATCCGTATTGGAGGTGTTATCCTTTGAGTTTCATTGTCATGTTGCATCGTGACATATCTGGAATCATATATGCGTGCCGATTGGTTATGTGTAGGATTTTTAGCCAGGCACACGATGGTCATGCGTGGATGTTTCCGCATTAGACCGTGCACACGGGACGTAGTTCCTGAGGCTAATTACGTACATTGTCCCACGTATGTTCTGGATTCCGTATACGGTGTGGACACGGACACATTTCCGAATCGGGCGTACTGTGATGTCCCTCTTGAGCCTTATTATTGTGGTCGTTCATAGTCCATGTTGTATTGGATATGTTTGACTGTTTGCGACTGGTTGTTCATACGCCCGAGGGGTTTGTTCGACATACGGGGTTATTTCTTTGGGATCCACTATTGTTGATCATTTAGAGTTACCTTGTTGATGATACTCTCGGTCGTTATTGGTCCCTTATTGATCGTGTTGGAGGTTATCATGTTGATACTATTCTCGATTATGGTGGATCTTTCGCTGATAGCATTGGAGTTTATCATGTCAATGATATTCTCGGTTGGTTTATGGGTTGATCATTGTTATTGACAGTGTGAGCGTTCGGATTGTACGTCAATGTTTCGGGACTTGTTGTCATTGGTTTGTGTGTTATTGGCTTTCGTCCATATTGAGCTTTATCGGTATAATCCGACGGACAGGATTTAGCACAGATAGTTCATGCTACACTTATGAGTTATGATAATGTTTTGAGAATTCTTGATATTGTTGAATACAGTACAGACAATTGCAGTTGAGTTCTTTTCGTATTTTGAGATGCCCTTCAACATATCAATCGTATACCGATACTCGTCGTCGACCTTTGGAATTCGATTTTGGAGACCATGTCCTGCTCCAGGGTTGGAGACTTAGCTTATCGCTTGTCGTTGCCCCCTGTGTTTAGTCTTGTTCATATCGTTTGTCATGTTTCTCAGTTGAGAAGGCACATGCCGGATCCAAGTCATGTTTTTTACTATAGTGAGATTTACATAACCAAGGATGTTACCTATCCGGAGAAACCAGTGAAAATTCTTGAACGTCATGATAAGCAGCTTTGGCACAAAACCATCCCGTTGGTTTTAGTGCAATGGTCGAGACATGAAGTCAAGGAGGCAACTTGGGACACGGAAGAGAATATGCGATCGGAGTACCCCGAACTTTTTATTTCTCAAGGTTCGGGACGAAACTCCTTTTTAGAGGGGGAGAATGTGATACCCGTACTTTTTATTGACTGTTTGACCTTACCGTTCTTCCTGTTTTGTCGCTCTGTAAATTCTTTGTGATGGTGTCGGTATTGATATAGAGTTTCATGCCTTGTTTGGATCATGATCGTGCTGTTTAGACCTTTCGAAAGTGTTCTGGGTCAGGGAGGTAGCGCACGCTAGGCCTATGCTAACGCACGCTAATTCTGCGTGAGTAGCGCATGCTAGTTTTGAGCCTTAGCACACACTAACGGACTGAGTCGGCAGATTCAGTGAGGTTTCAGACTTTCTGGACTAGCAGGTATCGCACGCTAAGCAGCGGCTAGTGCACGCTATATGTATTGCATAGCGCGCGCTAATTCACAGTGTTAATGCACGCTATCGGGCTGAGTCAGTGAACTGGAACTTTGGCAGGACACCAGTTAGCGCACGCTAAGGATGTTGAGTAGTGCGCACTAATGTCTGCGGACAGTAGCCACTGGACTACCGGGTGACCCGTTAGCACACGCTAATATTTAGGCGTAGCGTGCGCTAGACTGGGCGAGTATATAATGGACAGTTGACTTCCATTTCGTCATTTTTTCACATTCTTCTCACATTTCCGATCGGGAGCAGCGGGCTTGGGCGATTCGGGGAGTTTGGAAGCGATCTTTCTTCAGATAACAACATCTTTGGTTGGAGAACAAAGATTTCGCAGCATCTAATCCATTCCATCTTCCAAAGCAAGGTAAAAATCCTTAGAACCCTATTTTTGGGAATTTTGGAGTTTTTCTTAGATTCGTTCGATTTATTCAGTTTGAGGCTTGAGAATCTTGAGATTATGATATATCTAACCCATATACACGCTATTCCTACGATTTTAGGGATTGGTTTGTGCCGTGTTCGGACTTGTGAGGATTTGGGTGATTTTCCAACTCTAGTTGTTTATCTTTGTATTTTCGTGAATTGTAGATGGGTTTCGGGAGTTTCTTCGTGAGTTATGAGTATGGATTATTGATTATCATATCCCTTACAAATCGTTTAGGTACCAGAAGTGCGTTCTTGGACCTACCGAACTCATACTCTTTTTCGTTCGATTTCTCGATGTCTCAAAGGCAAGTATATATTTATGATTATACGTTCTCGACTTTGAAAGTAAGATATATGAATGGCATGATTGTTTATATCCACTCTGGGGTGGGCCGACAGGTCCCCTGAGGGTTTCGTAGCCTTTGGTGCGATTCCACGGATAATTTGGGTTAACCACTCTGGGGCGGGCCGACGGGTCCCCTGAGGGTTCCGTAGCCTTTGGTGCGGTTCCATGGTTGATCATGTATGAATTGTTGTGATGCTATGAGATTTAGTTATTCCGGAATACTAGTCTTGAATTGATGAATTGACGGTTACATTTACTTTATTGTCGAGGAGTATTGTATTTCATACTTGATATACTTGTACTAGCTATTCGACGGCTAACCCCTTTATGGGGGAAATACTTTTTATGTATTTCACGTTCCAAAAGAGTGGACAGGCAGGTATCGAGTCAGCATGAAGATGATGGGCAAGTGTGATACTGTGTCTTGTCTCCGGTTATATTTTTGGATTCCTCCATTCAGGGTTGTTGTACTGGAATGGATTTTAAATACTCGAGTATTGTATTTCAGTTTCCTTGATGTTCCGGCCTGTGTTGCTGATGTATTGATTTGTGTGGTGATGTAAATGGTTACATTGGTTATGATTTGAATACCAATTGTATTGTCCTTCATTTCATTATATCTAGACCTTCTCGGTCAAGTTTTACAGTTCCGCGTATGAATTGCCTTATGGGTCCCACGGCGGGGCTCACGGCGCTGTAATATACTCTGAATAACTTGGGGGTGTTACAGAGAGCAAGAAGGAGGTGAGCAGAAAAGAAGACCGAAGGAAATCCCTCATTGGAGAAGATCAATAGAAAGTGGAATCAAGCAGCGGATTCTTCTCTGATGACGATGAGGAATATGACTGTCTGATGGCCAACCTAGCTGATGAAGAGGTAACATCTAAACCCTCTAATTCAAATAATAGTTTAGACATGTCACAAGACATGGACTTGCACGAATCTGTAAATCAGCTTCTCCAGGACTTTGAGAAATTAAAATTTGCACACCTATCTGTATCAGCCGAGAAGACTCAACTGCAAGATGAGAATAGGCAGCTGAAAAATGATTTTGAAAAAATCAACCTGGAGTTGAATAAAACCAAATCCAATCTTGAAAAACAGGCTGCAGACAACCTTAAAAATAAGGTAGATATCACTACAGCTGAGATAAAACGATTAACTGTTTTGAATAGTGAAAAATCAGCTGCACTTGCTCATGTCAAAGCTGAGTTTACTAAACTGACTCGGCTAAGTAAAACTCAGGCGAAGGAAATAACCTCCCTGAAGGCGTCTCTAACCTTGGACGAATTGTGTATGAACAAAAGGCCACTATATTCCAGATCAGGCCTTTGATATGACCATAACACTCCCTCTGGTTCTAAAACCACTTTCATCAAAACAGCACAATTCTATATTAAAGTCATTATTATTCTTACTGCCATATCTTATTTAAATTGTTGTAATTAAAGTTCTTAAATAGATTTATTTCCTGTATTTGTATTATGCAAATTAGCTAAAATCAAAAACCCATTATTTAGAATGTTTAGTTATTATTATTTTGAGAATTTATAATTATTGTAATTTTAACAAACAAAAATGATCCTCAAGTGAAACGACCTTGGTAAACTCATCAATACTACAAAGGCCTTGTATACTTGCGAGTCGCAATTTTTTCAAGTACATTTTGAGCGGAACAGTACTGGATCCCAGTCATGTCATCGATTTCAGCGAGATCGAAGTAGCTAATGATGGCACGTTCGAGGAGAAGCCAGTCAAGATACTCAAGAGTCGAGTCAAGCAATTGAGGAATAACCCATCTCCTTGGTTAAAGTTCAATGGTCACGACATGGAGTCAAAGAAGCAACTTGGGAAACTGAAGATAGTATGAAGTCGAGATACCCGGAACTATTTCCATATTAAGTTTCGGGATGAAACTTCTTTTTACAGAGGGAGTATGTAATAATCGAATATCTGTCATGTATTTTCATCCGTATTTGAATCCGGTGGTATTTGATTTGTCGTACAATTAATCAAAGTATGACTTTTCATATCACTAATCCATTGTTCATGAATGTATGTTGTAAAGGATGTTAATTCATGCATGTGTTTGCATGAACTAGCGCACGCTAATGTACAGACCTAGCGTACGCTATACTTGAGCATTAGCGTATGTTATGTCGTTATGATAGCGCGCGCTATGTGCAGTCAACACGATTGAGACAAGATCGCTAGGTGAGATCGGATCACGAATTTGGATAAGAATGTATCAGAATGAACCTGGACGGCTTTTGGAAAACTTAAGTTAACGGTGTTTAGCATGCTCTAGATATTATAGTTAACACACGCTAAAGCCATGGACAGTAAGCCCCACGAGGCCGTTAGCATGCGCAACAATGAGGGTTAGCGTACGCTAAACATGGTATTTAACGTACGTAATTGCTGTATAACGTACGTAAGGTCGATGTCAGGAAGAATAATATATTGTGAGCCTGATAGCGCGCGCTAAAGTAT
This sequence comes from Orobanche coerulescens, assembly GCA_033398695.1. Lineage (NCBI taxonomy): Eukaryota > Viridiplantae > Streptophyta > Magnoliopsida > Lamiales > Orobanchaceae > Orobanche > Orobanche coerulescens. The sequence goes on along the minus strand of CM065803.1, from coordinate 198,504,936 downwards.
TTGAAGAGCGCATGGTACAGGTCAGTTTCTATAAATAGGGCAGCAGCCCCTTTCATTTCTTTCACTCATTTTATCCAAACTCCATCCATGTTTTAGACCTCCTAGCCTTATATAACTACTATATCAGCCTCTGGATGTGATTGTTGAACACGAGGACCATTGGGGATTAGTGTTCGAGCATCTGACGTTGAGTTTCATCAAGTGTTTCGTCATTTCCTTCCAGAGTAAGGTATGTGATGCTTTAACCACCTGAAATTCATATCCTTAGTGTCGATTATGAACATGCTACTGAGATTATGGAGTTTGTATGAACATTATGAATCAAACAACAAGTTTAGGAAGATTGGATTGGATGAACGTATGCTTTTCATTTATAATAGTTGAACCTTGATTATGCATATCATGAGGATGTGATTTTTGAAGATTTTAACCTGCCTTGATGGTGATTTTGTGATATTATATGATGAACGAATCGATTATGATATCACCTAGACTAGATGAATTCAAGATGATGAATGTAGGGATTGTTCTTCAAGTATAATCAAGGGTTTGTAAAGATTATTTGGATTGATAATCTTCATATGAATGGTTAGAACGATGTGATCATGTTGTAACAATCATGGTGAACATAGAACTTGGATTAGATGAATTTACTTGCGGAAGAATGAGAATCATAAGTGGGATTAACATGGAATTCGGTTGAACGTACTTTCATGATTATGAATTCGTTCAGATAACCGACACATGCATTAGAAATAGTTGGACAGATTTGAAAGTGAATTGTAATGATTCGAATATGCCGGAAACCCATAGACATCAACGTGTTATCCCCGTTATGACCTTTCATTTCGCATGTAGTATGGTATTCATTCGACATAGTGTTCTTTTAGTAGTTAATCGGATTAGCCGAACAATGATGATTATACTCGGTCACTATTGGAAGGTTTAGAATGTTCGTGTGATAGTCTTGTTAAGTAAGTTGAATTGTAGTTATTTCCTTTTGTGTAAGGTTCAAGGTTTGTGAACGGTTGAGCGAAGGGACAACCTTCGAATGTATTGTCGTTTGTTGAAGTATTCAAATCCTTGCCTTCAATCCAAGGCAAGTATTTTAATTGTGTTTATTCATGTTAATGTCGTTAATGTTGTCATGCATTTGTATTGTAGTTGTTTGTCCACCACGTGTTGGTCCGAGGGGATCATTGTGGGCATCTATGCTGTGTGTGCTGGACCGTTGGACGGGTTTTCCACCACGTGTTGGTCCGACGGGATCATCGTGGTCATCTATGCTATGTGCGCTGGATCGTTGGATTTCCATGAGTATGTTGAGATTGACATGTTGCGTCATGCATCGTTGGTTTGTTGTTGTGTTGATATCGATACTGCATTATCCTTCACGTGTCGTCGAATAATCTGTTGTTGTATAATTATCGTACTTGTACTAATATTGTTGCTAACCCCTTCGGGGTGGACATGTGTGTTATGTTGGGAGCCGAAAAACAGCCACAAGAGCCACATAACAACGAGGGTGCTGAGTGATGTTAATGGTCCGGAGAGTCCTTTCAGTTGTGTTGTAGTTTTTAATAAGTACTCGAGTACATTGTTTTTTTGTATTGTTTTGGATGGTATTGTAATGTTTACTCTTTGGTGCTTGTCCTTTTTGTTCTGTTGAAACTCGGTATGTAATAATAAATTTTACTGTTGGGATTTAATAATGTTGTGTTAAAATTCTTAGCCTAGTAAATCTTTATATAAAGGATTTACGGCGCTGTAATTATCCTGAATATCTCGGAGTGTTACAGGGATTGAGTCCGAAGACTTTCACATGCTAATGAATAGTTCTGTTGACGAACAACCCTCCTACTACGACGAGGCAAATCCTAAATTGGTGTAATAGTCTCAAAATCGGTACATGGTGCAGTGTTAGTTGGTGGTTGCACAATTGGTATAGACGGTGTCTCGCCCCTCAACTCTTGCAGAATTACTTCGCTCATGGGCTTATGATTAATCTATAATCCTTTTCCAGGAATCGGGCATTGGTGCTAACAATGACCTTCTGATCCTCGGGACTATAGAATAAGCCACCTTTCGTTCCCTTAGGGTATCCCACAAACACTCGTACCTGTAATATCCGGAATTTCTACTACTATTGTTTAATATTATTTTATCCGAGTTATATTGTACAACGTGGAAATTGTACAGTATGGATAAAATAAATGAAGGACTGAGATGTCAGTAATGGTATAATTGTCGTATTTGGTCGACAATTGCATTTGAGGATATTGTGTATCATATGGGAATATTATTGGAAGGAGTATATGTATTCAGTATGCCGTATATTCATATATAGTATGTTGAGACGTTAGACAAGAATAGCTGAAAATGGCTAAGTATAGCCTGATTAGCGCACGCTAATACTCAAGCTTAGCGCATGCTATCGTGCAGGTTTACCGCACGCTAAAGGTAAAGGATAGCGCACGCTAGTGCAGAACAGATCAGAGGGAATCTACATGTGGACCCGACCACTTTCGGCGCATGTGCCAACAAGGTCAACGGATGTTTGTTATGAAGGATTAGCGAACGCTAAGCATAGGCTTAACGCACGCTAATTGTAGATCGGACAAAAGGGAATCTTATCCTTGTTAGATGCTTTCGGCGTGTGGACCCCGGGCATCTTCGGGGAAGGTGCAGATTGTCTGGTCAATGACGATTAACACACGCTAATGTGGAAGATTAGCACACGCTAATGTGGAGGATTAGCGCACGCTAATGGTGTATTACTGTAGCAGGTCAACGACTGTATTTATGTACATTATTGCATGGATATTACGTACGTAAGCTGATATAGGAAGCAAGGCAGTAGCCTCTAGACTGCCCGATAGCGCACGCTATCAAGGAAGGATAGCACACGCTAGGGCTGTAGCGCACGCTAAATATAAGGTTTAGCGCACGTTAGTAATATGCTTTATAAAAGGGGACAGGCCGGTGTTAAGAGGCATTTCGTCCATTTCTTTCCTTTCACTCGATAGAGAGAGCCTTGGGAGGATATTTGAAGTTCCTAAACACTGAGAGATGATCCTCTTTAACAAGATTAAGTTGGAAAGCATATATTAAAGCTTTGTTCTTGAAATTATTGATGATTCTTAGAATAGAGTTTATAGAGAGAGTTTTGAGGTTCCAAATACTGGATTATGATGGAGTTGATCGTCCTTATCAATTGTTTGGAGCTTGGAAGTGATTGAGAATGGATTCAACCTTGGAAATCAATTCATTCCTTCAAAGAGGTAATTACTCTTCACTTTGGGATTTCATTTTGGATTGTATATGATGTCCTTGAGTTGATAATCGTCATGTATATGAGTTAACAAGTATGATTATGAGATTGGTTATCGAGTTATGTTGATGTTATTGTTGATACACGGGTATTGATATGATTCGAATGGTTTCGAATTGTGTTGTTTATCTTCAAAGAGATATGTTGGCTAATGTCTTCCTTCAATTCGGGTCTTTGATGTTGTTGTTGTTGGTTTCTTCATATGATGGTGATCATGACGTTGATTATGAATTCTTGGTATTCATATGTTGATATTGAGGAAGAAGATGATCTATGAATATATGACTTGGATTATGAGTTGGATAATTGTTTATATGTTAAAAGATATCGGATTGCGTTGTTTTGATAACCATGAACATGGTTTCGAATCACTTAGTGTTCTTGATAATCGCCATATGTTGATCGATACTTGTAAGGCATGCATCTGTACAGCATTAGCGCACGCTAAGCTTACTGGCTAGCGCACGCTAATGGGAGCGACTTAGCACATGCTATGGTATATGATTAACGTGTGCTAAGTAGGCAGACAGTGCAGTATTTTCGTGTTGTGGTTGTGAATTCGTGCTGGTTGTTCAGACTTATTTTTAACCGAGATGTAGTAGAGTTGTTGGGTTTGTGGATTGGTTATGTCGGTTATTGATTATTATCGGATTGTTGTTTATTGATTATTGCAATAGGTTGTGGTAATTGATCGGTGATTAGAATCATGCTTTGCGGTCGTGTTCGAGAATGTTTGTAGATTGCTTTGGTCGGGGCTGCGGTGCTGATAGACGAAGGCAATGGATTTTGTGTCATACCCGAATTCTCAGTATAAATTTTTCGCGTTATTTTATCTGAGGTATATTGTATAGCTTGGTGTCTATACAGTATGGATAAAATAAATTGAGGACCGAGACAGTTATACTTGTGTAATTGAAGTTTTGATTGACAGTTATATTGAGGATTTGTTGTATCAGGTTGAACTGATTTGGATATCAGGTATATCGTATGAGAATATTTTTGGGTTGAGTATATGTGTATTCAGTATGCCGTATGTTCGTATCCAGTATGTCGAGACGTCGGACAGGAACAGTTGGATTTTGGCTAAGTACAGAAGGCCATTACGTACGTTAAGTTTATGGGCTAATGTACGCTAAGTTGGTACGTTTTACGTACGTTATGCGTAAGGGATTACGTACGTAACAAGAGGAATCGGACAGTTGGGCCCGGTGTCGGCAGCTTTCGGCGTGGATGTGGACAGGTGAGACAACGGATGGAGTTACGTATGTTATACAGGGTGTATTACGTATGTAATACGAGTATAATACAATATCAAGTCAACGTACGTAATACGTACGCAACGGAATGAGTGTTACATACGTTACAGGGTGGCTGGCCGAGTCGTGGCCGAGAGGACCTGTAGTGGCCGAGCATGGTCGGCAGTGACTCGCAGGGATGGCCGATCACGGTCGGCAGTGACTCGCTGGGGGCAAGGACTGGCCGATAACGTACGTAAGGTTGTGGCCGATTACGACCGTAAGGGCCCGTTATGTACGTAAGCAGGTGCCGGTTACAGCCGTAAGGGTGTCGGCCAAAATGGACAGTAGGGTAGGCCACGGCCGGTTACGTACGTAAGCCACGGCCGGTTACGTCTGTAAGGTACCGACAGGACTCGGCCTATAAAAGGCTTGGACCGAGTCATCCTTGCCATTTTTCGTTTCCCTTCGTTTCTTCACGATTCCTTCAGCAAGAATTGATGGATTTGAGTAAGAACATCATGTAGCAACATATTTTGGAAGTTGGATTCGTGTTTAACATCTTTTTTTGTCCGGATTGAAGGTAAGAACACCTAAACACTTGGTTTTGGATACTTTTGGAGTTTCTTGATGTTTTGGCCGATTTGATTCGTTTTAACTCAGATTATTGATGGAACCTTGTTGTATTCTTGAGATTATTCATTTCTCTTGAAGTTTTGTGGAACAAATTCGAGTATTTCTCCGTTAAATCGATTAAATTAGATTATTCCCTCAAAGTTTCCGATAAAATGCTTCAATGAGGTAGAACTTGGGAAGTTCTATATGTTTTCATAGAATGGTGATTGAATTGATATTGTTGTGATGATTCTTGGTAACTACGGGAATTTTGTTAAAGGAAGATAATGAATTGATGATCAAATGCCTTATGTTGTTATGATTATGGAATCGTAGTATTCTCGATGTTCTGGGTGGTTTGTTGCGCTTCATGATGTTATGAGAAGTATATGTTGAAGAACATGATTATATACACCTTGAATTGAGAATAAGGATTGTTTAGATGTTAAAACACATCGGATTATGTCGTATTGGAGATTTTGAATTTGATTTCGGAATTAGTTGTGTTCTTAAGGAACTCTTGGATTATATGAATTGTAGAACATATTGTAAGAGGTGTTGGTGTTTTAGATATGAATATGGAATATTCATATCTAGAACTAAGTTATGTGTTTTGGTACAATATTCGTATAAGAATACGAATGTGGTTCCGGGTTTGATAAGATTATGATTCACTTTTGAGTTTGAGAATTCATACGTATTGAACAAGTGTTCAATTCGGATAATGGAAATATTTGAAACTCTTGGAATATGATTATCTATAATGTTGAATTAATCGGATCGTCCGGATTGGTGATGATAATCGGTAATTGGTTTATATTATGAATTTACAAGGAGGAAACTTGTATCCGTATTTAAGATTGAATTTAGAATTGGTAATGTTAGACCCTTGTTGGTTTAAATTGATTATTGATATGATCTTCGGATTGTGGAATCTATTTGTGGTTTTGAGTTCATGATTGATTGGTTCGGGTTATTTGGATATGTGTTTAATCAGGATATTGTAGAACCGTTGTGTTTGTTGATCGGTTATTGATTGTTATTTGTGATCATTGAGTTACGGCTTGTATCATGGATATGAGTTCGTATTTGTTTGAGTTGTATTGTTCGGTTTTGTTTATGATCGGGGTATTGTTGAGCCGTTGAGTCGCTTGGTTGGCTATGTCGGTTATTGATTGTTATCGGATTGTTGTTGATTGATTACTTCAATAGGTTGAGATGTTTGATCGTGGTTTATGACTGTTGCATTGCGGTTAAGGCTAAAGAGTTCGTAGATTGATTTTGGTTGGGGCTGAGGAGCTCGTAGACTAACGCAATGGATTTTGGCAACGGCTTCGTGGTATCGGTATCGAGGCAAGTTTATACTTGTTTAGTTTATAATATTTGATGAATGGTTTCGCTTTCATTTCATTTATAATTCATATAGCAATGATATTATAAGTATAAATTGTCGGGATGATGGTTTGTATATTGTGCCTTGGTTTGGATTAAATCATAATGTATATGGTTTAAATGTTTTGGTGAATACGGAGATGTGAGTTATGTTTGGATAACAATATGGAATGTCGGATATCGAGGCTGGTTTACCGTGTCGACATTGATGTCGGGATGGTGGTTTGTTGGTATAAATGGACTATACCTATTTCGGGATTATTCGTATAACTGTGTATTCGTTCAAGGATGTTTATTCGTGGAAAGGATGTTGTCTCCGGCTTTGAGGTAATTTATGTATTGTTCAGTTATGAGATAATTATTATGTTGAGTTGTTGTATATGTTGTACGTTGAGGCTTCGTGTATTAAGATTCATATTGGTTGTGTTGATCGTCTCATTGAGGGATGTTGATCCCAGAACTGTTGTCTGAGATTGTTGATCGTATGGATTATCCTTTGGGGTTTGTGATCCCAGGATTGTTGTTTTAAATATTGATTGGTCGTGTAAACTTTTCATTGTCAGTCTGTTGTTGTTCACTTCGGTGAGTCTTTTGATCCTTATTGGATATGTGTTTCTTTGAGTTTCGTTGTCATGTTACATCGTGACATATCTGGAGTCATATCTGCGTTCCGATTGGATATTGTGTAGGATTTTTAGCCAGGCACATATATAGTCATGCGTGAACATTTTCCGTGAAGGGTTGTGCACACGAGACGTAGCTCATTGAGGCTAATTAGGTACATTGTCCCATGTATATCCTGGATTCCGTATACGGGGTGGACATGTGCACTGACACATATTCGGATCGAGCGTACTATGACGTCCATCTTTGAGCCATACCGTTTGGTCGTTCATAGTTCCATATATGATTGGATATGTTCGACGGTTTGCGACTGGTTGTTCATATGCCCGAGGGGTATGTTCGAAAGTCGGAGTTATTTCTTTGAGATCCATTATTGTTGATCATTTGGATTTTACCTTGTTGATGATATTCTCAGTTATTGTTGGTCCTTTGTTGATCATTTGGAGTTTACCTTGTTGATGGTATTCTCGATTATTGTTGGTCCTTTGTTGATATTTGGATTTTACCTTGTTGATGATATTCTCGGTTATTATTGATCTTTGTTGATCGTGTTTGGAGTTTACCTTGTTAAGGGTATTCTCGGTTATCGTTGATCCTTTGTTGATCGTATTGGAGTTATCATGTCGATGATATTCTCAGTGATGTATTGGTTGATCATTGTTATTGATCGTATGAGCATTCGGACAGTACGTCGATGTTCGGGATTTGTTATCATTATCATGTGATAGTTGATCTACAGATATGTTGTGTATTATTGGTTTATCTAGGTTGAGATTTGATTATGTAATTCGACGGACAGGATTTGGCACAGATTGGATTATTTCCACACTTATGAGTTATGATGATGTTTTGAGGATTGTTGGTATTTTTTGAATACAGTATAGATAATTGTTGTTGAGTTCATTTCGTCATTTGAGAATGCGAAATATGGATTATGGTAAGGATTGATTTAGTATGGATTGCTATAAATTGGTAAGGTTATAACGGTAAGATTACATTGGTAGTATTCTTACTTCGTTATTACATTGGTATGTAATTATTTATGATGATATGATCGATATCATTGTTGAGTATTGTGGCTGACCCCGTCGTGGGCTTTATTTTTAGGTACTCGGAGATCGAGCTAGTAGCGGTCGTGAAGGGGTCAGCTTCCCGGGTGATACTGGTTGTGGTGTTTATTTGAGTATTGAGTATTCTCTTTTGGTTGTTTTATTCTGCTGCAAATGTGTATTTTGAACTGTGTTTTATCCGATGCGTGTGTATATTTCAAAATGGCTTTCCGGTATTTTTACCAGCATGTGTATATTTCAAAATGGCTTTCCGGTATTTTTACCAGCGTATGTATTTTAAATGGCCTTTTGGCACTTTGCGAACTTGGGTTATTTCGTTAAACCCATTTTCCTAACTATTTTATCAGTACGTATAAGTGGTGGCTTAACGTACATTTTAAACTGTTGAGATTTGGCATTTCGCCTTGTATTTTCAAATAGTATTTTATGACGGTATTTGAGAACTATGCTTTTGAAGATATTTGAGTATTTAAAATATTACCGTCATTGGCCTTTTGGCATTTTTAAACGTTTTTGAAATGGTTTTTAGCCTGGTGGGTTCCGACGCGGGACCCACGGCGCTGTAATATCCCGGATGGTTTTGGGGGTGTTACATTTTGGTAGCGGCTTCGTTGTATCGGTATCGAGGCAAGTTATTACTTGCTCAGTTATAATGTTTAATGAATAGTTTCAGTTTCATTTCGTTTATAATGCATATAGCAATGATTATTACTGCAAATTCTGGAGATTTGGATTATATGTTGTCTTTCCGATTCTGGGAGTTAAATCATAATATATATGCTTTATCTCGGTTATTGGCATATTCGGATATCAAGGTTACGTTGCGATAAAGATGAGGATACGAGTATCTATAGTCCATGGTATGTTTGGATCGCCGAGTATTGAGGATAATCGCCGGTGATGATTTGACATTGAGATTTCTCCTGAAGGACTCAGGACAAGTATCTTAGTTTCATTCGGTTTAGTGTTGATGATGTTGATCATGCAGGTTGTCATTCATGTTGTTGAACATGAAGTCGTCCTAGTTGTTTCATCATAGTGTCGTTCATGTTTTTGATTCATATGTTGTTCATGTTGATGAACATATTGAGTTGCATATGTGTATGCATAATTGTATTGTTTATATTGTGTTGATCTGATGAGATAGTGTGATCTATGCTGAGGGCGCTGGATCGGATGTCCACTATGTGTTGGTCAGACGGGATCATCATGGGGATCTATGCTGAGGGCGCTGGATCGTTGGACAGGTTTTCCATCATGCGTTGGTCCGACGGGATCATCATGGGGATCTATGCTAAGGGCGCTGGATCGTTAGATTACCCAGTGTTGTGTTGATGGAATCATGTGGATTCGCATCATTGATTTTATCATGTGTTGTTGTGCATATGTATATTGTTGGTTATCCACCTCGTGTTGATCTAGTAGGATCATCTTGGGATCTATGCTAAGGGCGTTGGATCATGGAATTTCCATTGATTATAAACTGTTATTATTGTTTTGAGCATATTCACATTGTCATATGAGTATGCATTTGTAGGTCTTGTGTTAGGACCGTGCCCGTATGTTGCATTGATCTGATATCGGATTAGACTGACATGATTGTCGTGGTATTGTGCATCTCGAGGTATGTTCCGTATTTCCTTTGATATTTGTCTTTGATGGACAATTGGTTTTCGTGTCGAGATGTGATGATGTTACCCGACGGATTTGGGTTGGACAGAGTTATTATATTTCGTAACAGTGAGTTATGATGATGTTTTGAGAACCTTGGGTACTATGCGAGATGTGAATTTTGGTAAAGTTATGACGATAAGATTACATTGGTCGTATTCTTATTTTGTATTCTCATTGGTATGTAATTATTAATGTGATGTGACGGTTATCATTGTTGGATATTATGGCTAACCCCGTCGTGGGCTTTCTTTTTAGGTTCTTGAGATATCGAGCTTGTAGCGGTTGTGGAGAGATGAGCTTCCCGGAGGATACTGGCTAGGGGATGTAATTGTGTATTGAGTTTCCTGATCACTTGTTGTATTCCGCTGCTAGAGTATTTTTAATTGTTTGTCTTTTCCGCTGTGTGAGTATTTTAAAATGGCCTTTTGGTATCTGGTAACTTAGATTACTTTGGCAACCGTTTTCTAAACTATTTTGTCGGTACGTGTAAGCGATAGCTTAACGTATGTTTTTAAACTGTTGAGTTCTGGCATTTCAGGCCTTGTCCTTTCAAACGAGATTTTACGACGGTTTTGATAAACAGATTTTATATAGTCTTCAAATGTTTTAAAGATAGTACCGTCGTTGGCCTCTTGGGCATTTGTAAATGTTTGAAAAAATTTCTTTTAGCCTTGTGGGTTCCATTCTGGGGCCCACGGCGCTGTAATATTCCCGGTCGGATCTGGGGGTGTTACAGTACCTCTGTACGATGTGCCAACTTATCAACATCCTTATTCAGTATATGTGCTGGAATACCTTGAATCGGCACATGTCCTAGACTGGGCTTCCACCCACTACACAGTTCTGTGGGTGTTTTTGGAACTTATTTCGAAGGCACTAGGTTTAGTATATATACCGTTGTTTCCAAGGCGTACCCCAAAATGAAATAGGTAAATGAGTAACTCATCACTGACCTAACCATCTCCAAAAGAGTTCTGTTCCTTCTCTCACCAACACTATTCTATTGTGGAGTTCCTGGCATATTTAGATGGGACGTAATCCCCTCATTTGCTAAGAAATCTAAAAACTCTCCACTAAGTATTCGCCACCACGATCAGATCGTAGTGACTTGATACTCTTCCCATGACGCTTCTTCGTTTCAGTCTGGAAATTTCTGAACTTGTCAAAGGCTTCAGACGTACGTTGCATCAAATAGATGTATCCATAAATTAAATAATCATCTATAAACATGATGAAGTATTCGAAACCATCCCTAACTTAGATGTTCATTGGACCGCATACATCATTATGAATCAATTCTAACATATTCTGAGCACGATTCCCCTTGGTCTTAAAAACCCGTTTGGTCACTTTAGCTTCGTGACAAGATTCACATAATAGAAATGACTCAACTTGCATTTCATCCAATGAGCCATCATCTACCAATCTTTGAATCCTTCTAAGATTTACATGACCGATAGTAAATGCCACAGATATGTTTGGTTTATGCTTGAAGGTTCTTTTCTCTTTTTAGGTTTAGACAAAGAGTTAGCTATTTGTGTTTATACCTCGGAGTTTGTACAATATTAATGACATATAGTCCATTAGTATAAATACATTTGCAAATATATTCGCCATTTCTTCTAATAATAGCATCACCATCAAAATAAACTGAATAACCATCACAACTTTTTTTAGAAGCCAAAATTAAATTCATTCTAAAATTAGGCACCAATAGTACATTATTTAGGACTAATATCTTATCACTAATATTCAACTGCACGACTCCCACTGCTACAGCCATAACCCTGGAATAATCGCCCCAGTTGATGGTGATCTCGCCCGCACTAAGCTCTTTGGTTACCTGAAAACCATGCGAGTCAAAGCAAACATGATCAGTGGAGCCCTGAATCTATTATCCATGAAGTGGTAGAATAAGTTGTTATACATGTTTTGATTGCTAGTGCATGAGACATATCTTTCTTAAGAGTAGGGCAGTCCATTTTAAAATGTCTTTCTGATCGCATTTGTAGCACTAGTCCTTTGGCTTTTTGTTCACCTCCAGCTGAGGAGCCTTGATTTTTACCTTAACAGGTGCCACTTGCTTCTGGCCCACTTGTTTCTTATTCTTCCCGCAATTGGGCTTAGAAGTTGAAACACCAATTGCCGCAAGAACTTGATACCATTGTCTGAAGAGACCTTCTGGAGCTTGAAGCTCTGTCAACAATTCTGCCAAAGTATATTCCCTACGATTCATAATGTAGTTTAGGTAGAACTACTCAAAGCTTCTACGTAAGCTACCTAAGATGATATCGACCTGTATTTCAGCATCGATAGTAGCCCCTAAGACATCAAGTTGGTTTAGATGAGAAATCATCTTTAGAACATGATCTCTTATCGAGGTTCCTTCAGGCATCTGGGTCGTATCAAGACCCTCATTGCATTTTGTCTAGCCGCTCGGTTCTGATGATCAAACATCTCGCCGAGATTTTTCATCATTTCTGCGGTCGTGCCCATACCCTAATGCCGCTGCTGCTATATATTTTCTAAAGAAGCCAAGATGTAAATAGAGCCATTTCATCAGATTTCTTCCATTTGCGATATTCTTTCACCTCATCAGTTATCGAATCCGCATCTGATTCTAATGGACATTCCTAAGTTAGAACAAACTTATGTTCTTCAGAAGTCAGGACAATATTGAGGTTATGTATCCAATCAGTAAAGTTAGTACCATCTAGTTTGTTTTCTTTGAGAATAACAGCAAGTGGATTGAAAGACATCTGAGATAAAATTAAAACATTCATCACATAATGCATAGCAAAATATATTAAAAAAACTCAAAATACAATATATATGCTAGCAACCAACACCTCGAAAAACCTGCACATGTAAGTCACGATCGTGTGGACGTTTACACACACATTTTCAAGTAGAGTTTTACATCTTTAATTTAACTATCTAGTCAACTTACGTTATGACAAGTAAAATTAATAATTGGTTCATCTTGGCCATGTATAATTAACATAGACTCTGATGGGAGCTTATTAATTAACAATCCTAAGTGAACACCACAATTTAACAACTTTTAAATATTATCTTTTAAATAATAGTCATATAGATGGAGAGATCCATCATTAAAAATATTACTTAATTTTTGTTATTATCTAAAAATTAAAACTAATGAACCTATAATTAGCACATCCGTATGGAGAAAAACTCTAATATCAACAATTATGCTAATTACTTCGCAATTTAAATCAATTATGGAGGCCAATTTAATTTATTTTAAAAAAAATATATCAATTTAATCACTTAGTTATTTAGCCTTAAGATTTCTAATTTTCTCCTCCTAGCATGCAATAAAATATATTACGCATAGTCATGCCATACATTCAAAACCATAAAAACCAAAATAAATGCAAGCATAATAAAATTATCCAATTATCATGGTCTTCGTCCCCGAATTGAATCCGAGAAAATCTTCGACTCGATATCTCCCACTGGATCAAGCATCTCGTTACTCCTCCCCGGTCAGGCCGTGGATTTTCAAAATTAAAATTTTCACTTTTTATGCAAAATTAATTACATACAAAATGCGATTTTTTAAAGTCCTGGCTCTCCGGCAAACGCAATGAACGACGGCGAAACGGACCGGACCCGGGCTGAAAAACAGACCAGATCAGCCCACCTGTGGCCCGTGGCAGGTAGCTCGGCAGTGCTGCCGCTTCGCCGCCTCACTGCATGGCCCAAAGAAATCCGGTTGTCCGTGTTTTGCTCTATTTCTTCGTGATTTTGAATATTTCAAAACCGATTACAATTTCATAATTAAATAAACTACATTTAATTATAGTAAAATTACAGGGAAAAAAATCTAGTCTAGCCGCGAATTCTCTCGCGGAAAAAAACAGTACATGCCTCAAAATCGGGCCAGACCAACAAATGTATAAATAATAAAAAAAAATCCATTTCACATAATCATAATAATTCGATCATATTCCCTGAAAGAAAACTTCTAGCAAAATATTCCAATATCATAATACATGAATATTTAAATTACTAGAAATTAATCACCATAATTAATTAAAATAGCAAAAACGTAAAAATTATCTTCGATGCCAATTGTTGGAAATAAAACTCAACAGAAGTGAAGTTTGGAATAATTTTATAATAAGTTTTATGTATCCATGAGCACAACATCTATCGAGGCATGCTAATTAATTAACTACTAAGACTAATAAATAACTTAAATACTATTTATTATTTATTAAATAATATTGTTGATAAACTTAATATCCTAATCTGCATAAAATATTTACCTTTGAAGTGAAATGATTGTTCTTTGATTTCTTCCTCAAAATATTTTAGAGTATATTCCTGCCTTAATCCGAACGTTGTATGGGCAACGAGTTAGCGGATCTTGCTTGACGCTTGAGATGTATCAACCAAAATTCTTGTCAAGAGTCTCCCGATTTTCTTACTATTTTTTTTAAAGTATGTTTTCTAATTTAGAAAATTATTGTGTTATCTAAATTGTAGAATAAAGACACAAGTCAAGATCTACAATTAAACATACCCAAAAATCAATTTCCTGCTCTAAAAAATATGAATTGGCCGACCCCGATAATGTCCTATTTATAGGCTTTGGGCTACTCTCGGGATCTTAAGAAGGATTAGGGTTAGGACTCATATTATAACCCAACCTTCCATATTAACCCCTTCCTAATATGGTTGAGTTTAATAATATCAATTTAATCCACTAAAGAATTAATATTGCACTTCCACCCCAAATCCCAATTTACGAAATCGGGCTCCTAATTTAAACATATTACTTCCCGTGTTTAAGATATCGAATGTCCACTAATTAATTTAAGCTACTGACATTTTTAATTAATTAATTTATTATCCAATAGTAGTCCCATTCGAACCTTATTATTATAACGGAATTAAATCTACCTACAGGGTTTAATAAGAGAATTATTCTCGAGCTCCTGAAGGGGACATCATCAATTCGCACGAGTTCGGGACACAATTTCTAGGTATAATATTAATTGTCATATAAATAATATTATACGAAGCATATTGAGTCAATCATTGTGACTCCCACGCATGGTAAATCAAAACAATAATTATTGTAAATACACATTTAAATATTATATACTATAATTAGGAAGTAATAATTATCCGAGATTTACGTTCTTCTTACAGTCAGTACAGAAGACACTATCTCACTGCGATCCAGTTCAACATATACAAATACACTAATGTATGTTAATAGTCAAGACCAACTAATCTCAAACATATACTACAACCTTTCACATAATTTGTCTACTAATTATATAAGTTGTGAACTGTTATATTATTTTATAAGACAACAATAATGTGATATTCCGTGTGATACCGACACACTATATTATCTATAATATAAATTAAATAGACAATATATTTGTATAACCATAATATGAATTAATATAAAAAATATGTGACAAAATATAATTAATATTCTCGTAGATAGTTACAGGAAAATAAAGTAATACAAGCATAAAGTATGCTCGTACAACCCTAACAAGTTTATCACATAATCTCATAACAATTTCTCAAAATCACAATACCCATTAAATATAGTTCTCGGAAAACTTACACTCTGAGGTCTCATAGATAGTTAAAGGAAAATAAAGTAATACAAGCCTGGGTAGTGGTAGTCGCAGTGATACTAGTCTTCCAGCGGTTCACCCATCTTGACACAACTCGACCCCACACAACGAAAGAGGTTAGGTTTTATAACAATTTCTCTAATACTATATTATGTAACAATCCCAAAAGCCTTAGAGACGATTACAGTGTTGTAAATCATGTCATGGGGTTTACCAAGCTAATTCACAAGACACTTTTAACCGAAATGGTTAAAAACAAACATATTACATAACCCCGAACCAATATTCAACAAATATATTGACATAACCAAATCGACCAAGTTTGGGAACATTTCATAACGACAAATAGAAATACAAATATTATGGATTTATTATTACAAAATCAAATGCTTAATATACCAACACAAAGGTACAATATAATGCTTCATGCGTGAAAACTCAGACATCCGCATCGGCTGCTAGTATCGTGCTCAACTACCAAGGTCGTCTTACCTGTCCTAAAAAGGCTCTTCAACTGTACCTGCATCTGGACGTATAAAAGACATCCACCTCAATAGGGTTTAGCTTTGGATCGCTAGTGCATGTATGAGAATATAAATGCTACATCTCATAATCATAACATACCGCAAAACATCATCTCAATAAGGACATAAATACACAACACGTCAAATTATCTGATGACCGCTGCACTCAAATCTTTATGAAGCAGTAGAGGCCTTAGAGGGTCTTCCCTTGTTGGATTATCAGATAAGGTAACACAACCGTAACTAAAGATTCGGTAACTAAATTGGTGGTTTATGGTGAACATCATTGGTGGTTTATGGTGAACATCAAAATCTCAATCATAGTAAGTAACTCGTTCAATCATCTCGATCACATATATATATATATATATATATATATATATATATATATGTATTTATATATATATATATATATGTATATATAGAGAGAGAGAGAGATCAATTCAAATGAGAATTAATTCTTAAAATGTGAATGTAGGGTCAAATCACAACTGTTGAGGTTTTAATTTAACAATTAGAGATTTTGTCCCTAATAAATATTTAGTTTCCTAAGTTAACAATATTAAGGGAATTAACTTAGTTTTCAAAGCCAAATAGTGATTTCAGATAGTTTAGATGAATGACTCAACTTCATTTTATAAACTGCTCAGAACATAACATACGCTACACTTTGGCTATAACATACGCCACACCATGTTATGTACGATATTGCCTCTTAGTAGCAGATGTTATGAAAATCTCCTAGCTGATATCTTGGGGTGTAACTTGTTAACATACGCAGCAAAACCATTACGGTTGCTATTAAAAACAGGTTACGTATGTTAATCCCTCGTTGTTAGTGTACGCGACCAGTATTGACTCGGTTGTCCACAGGCGTTTAAAGTGTTCGGTCCCATTCGATCGAAATTGTGCAGGAGGCCTCCTTGACCTGACCTGCTCTCAGCATACGCTAGTCCAATCACATAGCGTACACTATATCATTCATGTGACGTACATTAAATCACCAGCGTTGTGTATACACACTACTAAAAAAAACTTCTTTTACGGACGGCAATTGCCGTCGGAAAAAATGGCATATGTCGTTGGTAAAAGTGGTTACCGACGGCGTTACCGACGACATGATGTCGTTGGTAAAACCCTCAGCGGTAAAAAAATTCCCGATGGAAAATACCGCCATCGCTAATTTACTAACGGCTTATCGACGCCTCGTCCCTTGATAAATTTCTCGTTGTCAAAATTCGGGAGCGATTTTACCATGAATTACTGACGGCAACGGCGCCATTGGTAAAATATGTAGGAAACAATCAGAATTACCGGTGCCGTCAGTAAATTCAAAATGAATTAAAGCTTATTGGTCCGGGCTGGGGCACAGCGCTGTAACACCCCCAAACTACTTAGGAATATTACAGCGCCGTAGACCCTCTCCATGAGGATCTACCAGGCTAAATACAGAAACACCACAATACAATACATACCGATATGGGTAATCAACAGACCATTAGACCGATTTGGTCTTTTAACACACCATACACATCATCCATACATTACTCTTTCTCGAAACTCATACCCACGCAGGGGTTAACATAAATCAATGTTCCCACATAGGGAAAAATAAACACAACGGAAGGACAACCAAGACATCAGCAAATACTCAACACCGGTCTACGTGTGATTAGTATCGTCGTCTTCCATCATCCTTCGTAACAATCCTGTGAATTGCTCCCCAGCAACCTGCAAGTACCTGGACGCAAAACTGACATCCACCCCCCGAATACTCGGGGGTTACCAAAACTCCACTGTTTTGCTAGTGCAAGTATAAATACAAAGACAAGCCATACATATCATACTCCAAGAACATAGAAATCATGAATATAATTCCCGAGATAATTCACTTGATCAAAACAGTTTGAATTATGAAAGATAGGAACGAAATCATTTTACATCTTACAAAACATTTTACGATCTCGGGAGTTTTGAAAGCGTTTGGGGTTTAAGAATTTTCAAGCCTTTCGAAACACTTAGGGACGCCGCCCAAAAATCATTTATTTCAAAATACGACTCCGATAACAAAATACGGGGTCCATGACCCAATCATAACATTCCAATTACAAACACGGAGTCCACGACCCAATTCATCCACATCACTTACTCGCAAGAATAACCCGACGGAAACTACACCGTGTCAAACATTACCATGACAACAGTCTCACGAGGCACGGCGAGAGCACATCTTTGCAACTCGACCATACGGTCGAACTCAACACACCACAGAGCTACAATACACAGAGCAACCACAGGACTCACGTACCCTTATCAAATTATCACAGTTAAGGGACAAATCACACACAACACATTTACTGGTGCCATTTCAGCCAAGTACGATACCATTTGGACTGCCATTCTAATCAGACGAAATATGCGCCAAAAATCATAGTTCTCCAACAAAACATTTCAAAGTTAACCGTTGGTACGAGACTCACGGCCTCCGTACCCCGCAGAGCCCCGTCGGACATCCCTGGGTGGTTAACCATAGTTCACGATACGAAACTCACGGCAACGTATCCCTAGAGGCCCCATCGGACCGTCCCTAGGTGAACATACACATATCATCCACAACGCCACGGGAGGCCATAATTCGAATACTAGAATATGCATACACATGCTAGGTACTTCGCTAGAATGGCCACTTTAACCGGCATATACTCACAATTAATGTCACACAACGACAAGCAAATACCAATGCCAAACAACACCAAGTGTCCCAACCTCCTTACGAAGGAGTAACAACTAATATCACACAACGTCACATATTCACCGTACAATTACACAACTCAATACTCAATCCTCGTCAATTAATTACAGTCTACTAAATTCACTAAAATATGTTCAATATCTTCCATCACACAACAATGATACACAAAATCAGAAAACACGTTTATTCACAAAGCCTACGAGTTATCTTCGAAGGAAAACCTTTATAAAAAACATACCGATCCTTTTTAAAGGTTCATTAAAACATTCGGATTGCACATAAAATCATTTATCAATGATTCCGTCTACGAAACATGAAAAGTATGGGCAAGATACTTGCCTCGAAATCGGCACGCAAGTATTCCGACGAACACGGCTCAACCGGGAAGCTTCAAAACGCTCGATGCCATTGGAAAGGAAGACGACGACGAACGGAAGGGTTCAACTCGGTTTCTTCGCAAGAAACTCGACCCTAATAACATATAATCAATAAATAATCGATCATACGAGGAAGAATAATCGTAGAACGCCCGAAAATCCCTCTAAGACATTTTACCGGACACCTTCAAGGCGTCGATCAAGAACTCGACCCAATTAACGAATCGATACGATCCAACCATGGAATAATAAATTAAATGATATAATACATCTAAATATTCATCAATCCATCATAATCCTAAGTTAAATCAGATTAATCGGACGAAAACAACCAAAATACCCAAATTCCCCAAAACTAGATTTCTAGGAAATCTGACCTGATTCAGTAGATCGGAGGATGTTATAGGATTGATGATTGATGATTTGAACTCCAAGACTTCACGGATTTATTATACAACAACATCTATCCATGATCCACACACCCCAAGCCGCGGAAGAGAAGAAAACCGAGTGAAAATGGCTGAAGAAAACGTCTGCTGGCCTTAAATAAATGTCACGGCCGGTTACGTCGTAATCGCCATGGCTTACGTACGTAATCGAAGTCATCGCCCAAAACTGCCGGCACGTTACGTACATAGCCAGCCAGGGCCTTACGTACGTAACCGGCCTTACGTACGTAACTGCCGATCACTACCGGCCGTAACTCGGCCAGTGCCGGCCTGGGCCCGAACGACGGCCCGAACGACCCAGAAACCCAAACCTGAATACGAATCGAATATACGGTTACGAAGTACTCGCAAAGACGAACTCGATCACTAAGAGAACACACGATTCCGACCACCCGAAGGCTCGAAATTCGACAACGGAAAGTAATTACCCCAAACTTTGGGAAATTACGAAAATGGCCCAAAACATCCGAAATACACGATACATGATCGAAACACCAAGCCGAAGCTTGCAACATGAATAATAACATTAAATGAACTTACGAGAAAGTTGAAACAACAGTTTCGGACGAGATTCGCAAGAATCGAACTCAAGTGCGGAAAAACCGTTAAAAAGCACGGAACTCAACAAAACGACACCGAAACGAGCTCGGATGACAAAAAGTGCATAATTAATAATTCTCAGAATAAAGAAATGGTCATGAGCGAGTCGTCAAAATGGACTTCCGCCGAAAAAAAAGAAATTACTGGAAATCGAAATTACGGGTATTACAAGCGCGGGGCGTGGTGGCGCCAGGGCGCGGCCGGGCAGGGCCGGGGCGAGGGCTGAATCAAGCTCGCAATGGCCCAATTAACTCCCATTAATTATCTTCATTCAGTGTTACATAACTCAGTGAGGTGTTGGTTTATAAACTGATGAATATTGTGCTATTTTTTCGATGTGGGATAAAAAATTTTCAGAATTTACCAACGACAACTCGCCGTCGGTAATGCCGTCGGTAAATTCTGCCGTCTCTAATGTCGTCGGTAAATTTCATGGCAAAGTTCGCGCCAACATCCCTCCACCGTGCCGACGCCAAATCCGTTAGTAAATTTAGTTAATTGATGTCGTCAGTAATTCATTGGTATTTTAGGTATTTACCAACGACAGAGCGACAGTCGGTAATTGTTCTTTGGTAAAACCAGTCTTTTTTGTAATAATAAAAACCACCATCCTTAACCAAAAATAACATTCTTCGTTCTTCCCAAATGATTCTCAAATACCAGAAATCAGTACACAATCTCAAAAAAATATAATCATTAATATCATACTATTCAATACTACATCTCTTTAATAATAGATAATGTAAAGGCTAAAATGCTCCTGGGGTCCCTTAACTTAATTTCAGATAACGATTTAGTCTATCTTTTTTTTGTCCCAACTAAGTCCTTTATCTTTCACATTTTAAGCAAAGTTAGCCTTGTTTATGCTTTTTTGTTAACGCCATTAACTGTTGTCCAGGTGGCTGTTGGTCACAATGATGCCAAATCAGATGCTGACTATTATTTTCCTCCTTTATACCCCAGAGCCTTCCTCTCAGCATTCTTCTTCAGCAAAATCAGTTGTTCCATTGAGTAAATGCAACACCCTTTCGAGTAGAGTTGTGTTTGAGCCACCGGAGAGTTAACCACCACCTGCAGCAGCTGTTGCGGGTTTAGCCTCCCCAATTCTCCGCCGCAGCCTATGTTGGTCAGAGCTACGCCATTCATGGCGCTCTCATGTGGATTTCAGGTGATATCTAGCTCCGTCCCTGCTCGAGGAGAACTGAACAAGTTTAGAACCTAATATGAGCAATCCCTAACCTCACAAAAAACCTATTCTACTTCTCAAAAGAAGCAAAATACAAGCAATTTTCCAAATTAAATTAATAACTAGAAATATAAGAACTCAACACCAAATTACCTTGATATGAAGAGTACCACCCCCAAATTCACTTCCAGTGTTATTGTGGAACTCCAACCAAGCAGTGTTGTTGTAGAAGCAAGCTCCTTTCCAGTGTAAAGAAGGACTGTTAGTAGCAGTAGCAGCCCCAACGAAAGAGGGCATTAAATCTGTCGCGTTGTTCAGGGCGTTCAAAATAGGCCAGGAAACTTGCCTTGGAAGTAGCGGCAAGATGTCCCTAACCTGAAATGGAGCTTTAAAGGCCTGTTCATTCGGTGTGAAAACCCCAGAAATGGTGAAAATTGGTAATAACTGTAATATCTGGATTCATTATTGAGTATTTTATTTGTATTTGAGCCATGTATTATTCAGAATCGTGATATCGATAATTGGAGTATGATATTTCTCACATTTGTATCTTTGTACATGAGTATAGCATCATACAAATTTTCTCATGCAAACTCGTGATAACGCATGCTAAGAATGTAGCTTAACGTGCGTTATCGCCTAAAACTAGCACACGCTACGAATGAAGAATTGCGTGCGTTAGGCAGTCAATTATTGAGGTAGGCGGATAGCACATGCGCCATCCGGACATGGGTCCGGATAAGATTCCCGCGGGCGAACCTGGATAGATTTGGATACAACGCTTGTTAGCATGCGCTAAGGATACTGTGATAGTGTGCGCTAAATAACATATGAACAAAAATGTTATAAAGGGACAGCACCCCATTTTACTTGGTTTACATTCTCTTCACTTGTCCTTCATTCTTGAGAGACCAGAGAGCCTCATATCTTCCTTAAACACACATAGACCACCTCTACTTGGAGATTGGATGTCACTTGTGATTGATCGTTGAAGTGGAGAAGCACGTTGGATTGACATTCAAACAACCGGAGTTGGATTCTACCTTTTTGACTCAGTGGTTTCTTCATCTTAAGGTATGTTAATTCTATCCAGCCGTAGATTCGAGTTCTTGAAAATATGATGATCATGCTACCAATATATTGAGTTACATTGATGAATTATTCAAACAAACATCATGTTTAGAAGTTGGAATGATTATGTTTTTGATATCATCGTTTAAAACATCATAGTTGGAATCCTAGTACGTCAAATGATGAGAGGAATATTCTGAGGTTGATTATCCGTATGATTAACGTTGCCATATTGATCGTAAACTTGGAGTTGATATCACTTTTGTTATAAGGACTTAAGAAAGAATCATCTTAGGTTGTATCTTTTCTTTGGGATCGTTAGTTCACCTTTAAGATGAAGTCTGAATGTGATAATGGTAATGGAATCTAGTGCATCAAACTGAGATCACCAAACTTCAAATGATAATGATAATCGAGATTGAATATAAGAGTTGTGATGATATTCATTTCCTGGAATTCAAAGATGATTGAATCCGTAAGATTATTCATAAGTTTATGATATGTAGACGAGTAACGTACGTAAATCACTGAGGAGTTCGTAAGTTTCATCACCGTTAGAACAGTCATCTGCCCAGAAGTGAAACTGCCATGCACGCTTAGCGTACGCTAAGCTATGTAGATTAACGTACGCTATCGGGCTTAGTTAACGTACGCAATGTTTAGTACGTAACGTACGTTAAAATCATCAGAGAAGTCAGTCGGCTGATCAGAGAGGGACTGTCGATACTTATATAGCGTACGCTAGACTTTGTTGTTTATGTGCGCAAATGAGTAGCCCTAACGTACGCCACATAGGATACGTATCGTGCGTTAAGGAAGCCAGGAAGATTACGTTTTATGAACTTCCGACCGTAATTTGGATTATTAGATGTTCGTTCGACTTGAGATGAATTCTATATTATTTCTTTTATTAAGGTTCAAGCTTAGCAACGTGATTGATCGAAGGGGACGGCCTTCAAGTGTTTTGATATTTGTGGAAGCTTTATTCTTGTCATCGAATCCAGGCAAGTACTTTAATTAGAATTGTTTATATTATGTCAGTAATATTGTGATTGTATTATGTACATGTGTTGTGATTAATTATCCACCATGCGTTGATCCGACGGGAATCATCATGGGAATCTATAGCTGTGTGCACTGGATCGTTGGACAGGTAGTTCCACCATGCGTTGGTCCGACGGGATCATCATCGGAATCTATAGCTGTGTGCGCTGGATCATTCGAATACCATCAGTATGTTGAGACTATTATGATGTGATATGTGTTGTTGTTATTTCTCGTTGGAGAAACTTGTTATGATGATTGTTGATTACATCACTGTTGTATGATTATTGTACTTGTACTAGCATCGTTGTGCTAACTCCTTCGGGGGTGAACATTTTTTTATGTTCAGGATCCAGGAGAGCGGGGAAACAACCACTGGAGCTGCATGACGACGAGGGTGCAGAGTGATGTTCCGGCCGGGTTTATTGTCTGTTGTTGGTTATTTTAATAAGTACTCGAGTACATCGTAATTTGTTATGTTAGGATCTCAGTGATGTATTAATAATCTTCATTTGGATATTTGTATTCTTGGTATTGAACCAGAACTGTCGTATTTTATTTCAGTGATTTCATAATTTAGTATATATTATTGTCTTTTCATTTATTCAGCCTTGTAAATTCTTATGTAAAGGATTTACGGCGCTATAATATTCCTGAATATATCGGGGGTCTTACAGAATATGGTATCGGAGCTGAGATTATGGATATCTTGGCCATTGGGTTAAAATAGGGGTCATATATGTCCTTTGAGGTATCCGGCCACGAATAACATCACTGTACTGCCTACGTCTTCATGCGAGCGGTGGTTGTAAGTTCCTAAACTCTATATCGTTCTTTACATGTTGTACCTCTTTATACTCGAACATTAGAATGATATTGTTTCCTGTATATTGAGTATTTATGCTTACAGAATGTTGAGAGGTGGACATGGACGTGGTCGCGGTCGCGGACCCGGATGAAGAAATGCCGAAAGAGAAGCTTCGCCTTATAATCAGGCCAGCCACAGCTCAGGCGAGCCACAGAGATCTATTAATAATGAACCAGAACCTCGTGTTCGAAATCCTTCGTCATGTGGTGAACCAAATGACTGGCCGCCTGTGTCGTAGACCGAATGCAAAGTGTAGGATTACAACAGGGAGATGGACAACAAGAGATCCAAGACATGGGGAATCGAGGTGACCGATGGCTGCAAGAGGTGGCAAAGATGCAACCACCTAAATTCGACGGCTTTTCTGAGACTCCCACATGGGACCATTGGTTGAAGGAACTGGAGAAAATTTTTGCCGGAATTAATTGCCCAGACGACCGGAGAGCCTCTATTGCTCAGTACTTTCTGATAGGGGAAGCATCCGAGTGGTGGGAAGCCATCCATCCGGTAGATCATGATGCTGACTGGACAGAATTTAAATTGATGATGGAAGCTCAGTACTGCCCTCGTCCTGTGAGGGAAGCCAAAATTCGGGAAATTTTTCCGCACAGCCGTCAGACGAACCCGTATCCCATACAATTAAGACGTTTAACCAGCAGCTGGCATTTGTTCGACATCTAGTCAGAACAGATGTAGAAATGATGATCCATTTTGATATGAGGATGAAACCAGAAATCCAGAGGTACATGTCCGGTTTTGAATGTACAACTCTCCATCAATACCAGGATAAGGCGTTGGCGTATGAAATCAAAGAAGCAGCGATGGAAAAGTTTGCAGAATCCAAGAAGCAGAAAGTCTCTCGTAGTTTCACAGAGCACAAGAGTAGTGGGCCCCACAATGCCCAGTCATCCTTTCACTCTTTCAAGAAACCTCCGCACCCAACCAAGAACAGAAAAAATTTCGGAGCAGTTTCAGCCACGACAGATACATCTAGGAAGTGCTTTAACTGTGGTCGCCCAGGCCACCTTTGGCGTGATTGTTTGCGTACTCCAGTTACATGTTTTGATTGCGGACAGGAAGGGCACCGTGCGACGTTTTGCAAGGATGCCACCAAGTTCAATGGAACCCGTACATCACAGCCAACTCAGAGAGAAGCCAGCATCCAACAGATGCAGCAAAGTGTTCAGATGCCTCAAAATTTTGGCCGCGGACGAGGCAGAGGATAGTGGGATCGAAAGGGTACATCGAGTGCCGGATATGCTCCCCCACATCTGTACGAGATGAGGAGAACAGACGATCAGGATGCTGCTGCTGCATCAGGTACTGTTCAGATCCTTTCCCATCCAGTTAGCATTTTATTAGATACAGGAGCTACACATTCATTTATATCCCTGTCTTGTGTAAATCGTTTGAATATTTCTGGTTTTCATAATTGTGAACCTTATGTTGTGGGTTTACCGAGCGGAGAGAGGATTGTTGGAAACTTAGAAACTAGAGATTTCCCTGTATCATTTGGAGGCAGAGAGTGGCTCTCAAATCTGATTGTGATAGAAATGCGAGGAGACGACCTGATACTCGGAGATGATTGGCTTAATCGATATGGAGCTATTGTAAACTACCGAAAGAGGAATATCTCGCTGATCACTGACGATGGTTCCGAAATACTGTTTGAAGGATGGAAACCAGGAAGCTCAGGGAAGATGATCAAGGCGATGAAAGTCACAAATTGTTGAAACAGTGTCAGCATCGGATCTTTGTGCTATGCAATGAAGAAAGAAGATGAAATGGTGGAAATTTCATCCATTCCTGTTGTGAACGAATTTCCGGATATATTTCCTGATGAGTTACCTGGACTACCTCCAAGACGGGATGTAGAATTCACCATCGAGCTGGAACCCGGAGCTACACCAATTTCTAAGGCATCGTATCGTATGGCACCTACTGAGATGTACGAACTGAAAAAGCAACTGGACGAGTTACTGGACAAAGGCTATATCCAGCCAAGCGTTTCGCCCTGGGGAGCACCAGTTCTTTTTGTCTGGAAGAAGGATGGATCACTTCGACTGTGTATTGACTATCGAGAGCTGAACAAGATGACGATTAAGAACAAGTATCCGTTGCCACGGATTGATGATTTATTTGACCGATTATAAGGAGCAACAGTGTTTTCAAAAATCGATCTGAGATCAGGATATCATCAGCTGAGGATTAAGGAATCTGATGTTCCGAAATCAGCGTTCAGAACTCGCTACGGACACTATGAGTTTGTAGTGATGCCGTTTGGTCTCACTAACGCACCTGCGGTATTCATGCAATTGATGAACCGAGTGTTCATCGAGTATTTGGATAAATTTGTGGTTGTGTTCATTGATGACATTTTGGTGTATTCTAAGAGCCTGGAAGAGCATGCACAGCATTTACGAATTGTGTTAGACCTGTTGAGAAATGAACAATTGTATGCCAAACTTTCTAAGTGTGAATTCTGGCTAAAGGAAGTGATATTCCTCGGCCATGTGGTATCAGCTGAAGGAGTCTGAGTAGATCCTCAGAAGATCGAAGCGGTTATGGATTGGAAGCCTCCAAAGAACGTGAAAGAAGTCCGGAGTTTCTTAGGACTTGCTGGGTATTATCGTCGGTTCGTGGAAGGGTTTTCCAAAACTTCCCGCCCACTTACTCGACTACTGCAGAAAACTCAAAAGTTTGTGTCGAACAAGTTGGGTCAGAAAAGCTTTGATGAATTGAAGAGGAGATTGACGACTGCACCGATTTTAACACTTCCACAGGGAACTGGAGGATTTATAGTTTACAGTGATGCTTCGAACCAAGGACTCAGATGCGTACTGATGCAGGATGATAAGGTGATCGCTTATGCGTCACGACAGCTGAAGCCTTATGAAGTGAATTACCCAACACATGATTTGTAGCTGGCCGCAGTAATTTTTTCTTTGAAAATATGGAGACATTACCTTTACGGGACTCACTGTCAGATCTTTACGGATCACAAGAGTCTTAAATACATTTTCAGTCAGAAAGAGTTGAACATGCGGGAAAGGAGATGGCTGGAACTTATTAAGGACTATTACTTGGAGACTCTTTATCATCCAGGCAAAGCAAATGTAGTGGCCGATGCACTTAGCCGCAAGCCTGTTTCTCTTCAGATGCTGGAGACTCTGACCTCCCAGCTTATCATTCAACGAGAGATGATTCGAGAAGGAATTGAAGTATGGTTACAAATAGTCCAAGGACAACTGTGCGTGATGGAAATAACTTCATCGTTAACTGAAGAAATCAAATCTAAGCAAGTAGATGATCCTCTGATGATTCGGTTACGTGATGAAGTGATCAAGGGAAAGGCCCCCGGATTCGTAATTCATGATGATGGAGTTTTGAGATTTCAGAACCGACTTTGCATTCCCGATGTCGATGATCTGAAACAGACGATTATGAAGGAAGCTCACAGCTCACTCTATTCTATCCACACGGGCACCAGTAAGATGTATAAGGACTTGAAGCAGAACTTCTGGTGGGGCAACATGAAGAAAGATGTAGTGGATTATGTTTCGAAATGCTTGACTTGTCAGCAGGTTAAGATCGAGCATCAACAACCTGCCAGAATGCTGAGGCCACTCCCGATTCCTGAATGGAAGTGGGAGGACATATCGATAGACTTTGTTACTAGTATGCCGAGAACCAAGACAGGAATGAACATGATTTGGGTGATAGTTGATCGTTTAACCAAATCAGCTCATTTTCTAGGCATTAAGGACATGTGGGGACCAGAGAGGTTGGCACGAGTATTTATTTCGGAGATAGTTCGATTGCATGGTGCGCCGAAGACTATTATTTCTGACCGAGACGGTCGCTTTGTATCGCATTTTTGGAAAGCAGTTCATAAGGCCTTGGGGACCGAATTGAACTTCAGCACAGCATATCACCCGCAGACAGACGGACAATCCGAGAGGACTATTCAAATGGTGGAAGACATGCTGAGGGCATGTGCCTTAGATTGGTCAAATGATTGGGAAATTCATCTGCCGTTGATTGAATTCACCTACAACAATAGTCGACATGCTTCCATTAAGATGGCACCGTTTGAGGCCTTATACGAGAGGAAATGCAGATCGCCCCTATGTTGGGATGATTCATCAGATTTGATCGGAATGGAACTAGAATTGATTGTTCAGACACGAGAAAAGATAGCCTTGATTCGCGAAAGGCTGTTGACCGCCCAGAGCCGACAGAAATCTTATACAGATGCACGTCGTCGTCCATTAGAGTTCAGTATTGGAGATCACGTACTTTTAAAAGTTTCTCCTACTCGGGGAATCTTTCATTTTGGGAGAAAAGGAAAGCTGAGTCTGAGATATATCAGACCATTCGAGATTCTTGAGAGAGTTGGAGAGTTGGCATATATATTAGCATTACCGCCATCATTGAACCATGTTCATAACGTGTTCCACGTATCCCAGTTACGGAGATATATACCGGATCCTAGTCATGTCATTGATTTCGGCGAGATCGAAGTCGCTCAGGATGGAACATTTAAAGAAAGACCGGTCAGGATACTCGAGAGTCGAGTTAAGCAGTTGAGGAACAAACCAATCGCTTTGGTCAAAGTTCAGTGGTCACACCACGGAGTGGAAGAAGCCACTTGGGAAACGGAAGATAGCATGAAGTCCAGATATCCAGATTTATTTTCTTCTTGAGTTTCGGGACGAAACTCCTTTTTAGTAGGAGAGTATGTAATATCCGGATTCATTATTGAGTATTTCATTTGTATCGGAGCCATGTATTATTCGGAATCGTGATATCGATAATTGGAGTATGATATTTCTCACATTTTATCTTTGTACATGAGTATAGCATCATACAAATTTTCTCATGCAAACTCGTGATAACGCACGCTAAGAATGTAGCTTAACGTGCGTTATCAGCTAAAACTAGCGCACGCTACGAATGAAGAATTGCGTCGTTAGGCGATAATTATTGAGGTAGACGGCTAGCACATACGCCAGCCGGACATGGGTCTGGATAAGATTCCCGCGGGCGAACCTGGACAGATTTTGAGTCAACGCTTGTTAGCGTGCGCTAAGGATACGGTGATAGCGTGCACTAAATAACATACGAATAGAAATGTTATAAAGGACAAAGACCCCATTTTACTTGGTTTACATTCTCTTCACTTGTCCTTCGTTCTTGAGAGACCAGAGAGGCTCATATCTTCCTTAAACACACATAGACCACCTGTACTTGATCATTGGAGATTGGATGTCACTTGTGATTGATCGTTGAAGTGGAGAAGCACCTTGGATTGACATTCAAACAACCGGAGTTGGATTCTACCTTTTTTACTCAGTGTTTTCTTCATCTTAAGGTATATTAATTCTATCCAGCCTTAGATTCGTGTTCCTGAAAATACGATGATCATGCTACCAAGATATTAAGTTCCATTGATGACTTATTCAAACAAACATCATGTTTAGAAGTCGGAATGATTATGCTTTTGATATCATCATTGAAAACATCGTAGTTAGAATCCTAGTATGTCAAATGATGAGAGGAATGTTCTGAGGTTGATTATCCGTATGATTAACGTTGCCATATTGATCGTAAACTTGGAGTTGATATCACTTTTGTTATAAGGACTTAAGAAAGAATCATCTTAGGTTGTATCTTTTCATTGGGATCGTTAGTTCACCTTTAAGATGAAATCTGAATGTGATAATGGTAATGGAATCTAGTGCATCAACCTGAGATCACCAAACTTCAAATGAGAATGATAATCGAGATTGAATATAAGAGTTGTGATGATATTCATTTCCTGGGATTCAAAGATGATTGAATCCGGAAGATTATTCATAAGTTTATGATATGTAGACGAGTAACGTACGTAAATCACTGAGGAGTTCGTAAGTTTCATCACCATTAGAACAGTCATCTGCCCAGAAGTGAAACTGCCATGCACGCTTAGCGTACGCTAAGCTATGTAGATTAACGTACGCTATCGGGTTTAGTTAATGTACGCAATGTTTAGTACATAACGTACGTTAAAATCATCAGAGAAGTCAGTCGGCTGATCAGAGAGGGACTGCCGATACTTATATAGCATATGCTAGACTTTGTTGTTTATGTGCGCAAACGAGTAGCCCTAACGTACGCTATATAGGATACGTAGCGTGCGTTAAGGAAGCCAGGCAGATTACGTTTTATGAACTTCCGACCGTAATTTGGATTGTTAGATGTTCGTTCGACTTGAGATGAATTCTATATTATTTCTTTTGTTAAGGTTCGAGCTTAGCAATGTGATTGATCGAAGGGGACGACCTTCGAGTGTTTTGATATTTGTGGAAGCTTTATTCTTGTCATCGAATCGAGGCAAGTACTTTAATTAGAATTGTTTATATTATGTCAGTAATATTGTGATTGTATTATGTACATGTGTTGTGATTAATTATCCACCATGCATTGATCCGACGGGAATCATCATGGGAATCTATAGTTGTGTGCGCTGGATCGTTGGACAGGTAGTTCCACCTTGCGTTGGTCCGACGAGATCATCATGGGAATCTATAGCTGTGTGCGCTGGATCGTTGGAATACCATCAGTATGTTGAGACTGTTATGATGTGATATATGTTGTTATTTCTCGTTGGAGAAACTTGTTATGATGATTGTTGATTACATCACTGTTGTATGATTTTTGTACTTGTACTAGTGTCGTTGTGCTAACCCCTTCGGGGGTGAACATTTGTTTATGTTCAGGATCCAGGAGAGAGGGGAAACAACCACTGGAGGTGCATGACGACGAGGGTGCAAAGTGATGTTCCGGCCGGGTTTATTGTCTGTTGTTGGTTATTTTAATAAGTACTCGAGTACGTCGTAATTTGTGATGTTTGGATCTCAGTGATGTATTAATAATCTTCATTTGGATATTTGTATTCTCGGTATTGAATCAGAACTGTCGTATTTTATTTCAGTGATTTCATAATTTAGTATATATTATCGTCTTTTTATTTATTCAGCCTTGTAAATTCTTATGTAAAGGATTTACGGCGCTGTAATATTCCTGAATATATCGGGGGTGTTACAATAACAACAATAGTACGTGATGGGCTTTGACGATTCTGAAGAAAACTGCCATGGATGAAGAAAATGATGGGAGGTAGAGAGAAGGAGGGTTTATTTCTTCAACTGCTGAAACTCATCCGCCATATTGTTTTGTGAGTGAAAGATGAGAAAGCTGGGAGATTAGAGATTTTTTTTTTGCTTTTTTTTATAATCCACGTATGTTAGGAAATGGACACATAGGTTAGGAATTTGACACGTATGAATGTTTATAGCCACATAGGTATAAAATCAGCGTTTAATTAATTATTATAACAGAGACTAATGGAAAAGGCTAACTTTGCTTAAAATGTGAAAGATAAAGGACTTAGTTGGGACAAAAAAAAAGATAAAGGACTAAATTGTTATCTGAAATTAAGTTAAGGGGCCCCAGGAGCATTTAGCCTAATGTAAATCTCAAAATGCGGAACAAAAATCCACTCAAAATACACGGATATTACGAGTTATAGCAAAGGGTTTTTATTTTGTTTCAGTTTATGTTTTTCATGCAGTATTTCGATTCTAGGGCTTTCCAATATAAAGAATTTTTGGTTGATTTTTTTTTTATAATTAATTTGCTTAATTACTCCTCAGACTAACCTCTAGGTGCAACCTGTTGGAATCGCTAATAATTTTTAATTTTATTTTGTAAAATTAAATATTATAGGATCGATCTACGTTCCGAGTAGATGATTGTGGTATATTCACTTTCTCTAAACCGATTCCCAGTGAGTGGAAAATAGTGAATTAAAATTAGTCACTTAATTGTGGATTAATGAGGGATGTCTATCCCACATTGATTAATGAACTATCATTGTTCAAGTATATAAGGAGTTTTCATTATTCATGTAATAAATAATGCCACATGTGAATGGGCTTATAGCCCACACGTCCGCACACGCTGCCGCCGCCCGCCAGCCTCGCCTCGACCGCGGGCCATGGACCTTGGCCTTGGACTTGGATCTTGGATCTTGGCAATTGGTCTTTGGGCCTGGTCGTGGGCTTGGCCTTGTGTTAGGCCTTGGCTTGCTTAAAAAAAATTTGGACTAACTCAACAATGTAGTTGGGCTCGTATTTAGCTGAATACAGTCTAGGTACGTCCTGACTGTTAAATGGCACATTTTGAATTCTGTAACTCCTGCCATTTTGAATTTCAAAACTCCTGAAATTAATGCAGCATAAATGACTACATTATGACAGTCATTAGTGGTAGTGTTTAATCCCTGCATAGTGAGATGACATATAAATAGGCATGCATCTCATTTGCATCTGACACACAAAAATTGAAAAGCTTTATGCATACTATACTCTGCATTTCATAAGTCAGCTTTGTCCTCACCTTATTCCAGTTTGTGGTGCTACTACCTCCGAGATGCTGCCGTTTTATCTTTGAAGGCGATATGTCAGAACCGATCGGATAGAGGATTCCTCGACTCAGTATTTCCTCTTGCGAGAGCACTACCGGGGCGTATTTCCTCTTGCGGATAGAGGATTCCTCGACTCGGTAGTAGTTTACGGGTTTCTATTTTCTTGTAATTTTAATTCTGTTTTCCAAGTTTTGTATTTCTGTTTTCCATGTTTTGTATTTCTGTTTTTCAAGTCTTGTAAGTTCTGTTTTTCGAGTTGTAATTTCATTTCCAGTTATAATTTATTTTTTCGCCCAGCAAGTTTCATGAAGTAATTTCCAACAAGCGCAAGACGAAATAATACTTGCTGTTTTTTTACTAAATCCCACAACTGGAGATGTTGACTGCTGCTTCCACCGACTCAATCACCACCGCTGCCTTTGCCTCTGCCACTGCATCAACCATGGCGAATACTGTACTATGTCCAACCTGGTGAGCTCAACTACCTCAATGTTAATTCCATTGGTGTTTGCGAATCCCTTTCTGACAACCGGTGGATCCACCTCGAGTGGCACCATTGGTTCCACTTTCATTGGTACCGTAGGATCCATGTTAGGATCTACTGTTGGACCCTACGGGTTCAACACAAGTGGTTCCTTTTTTGGAACAACCTCGGGGCCTAGGATGATGCCTACCACCGAGAAGCCACCAAAGTTTGGTGGAGCCGACTTCAAAAGGTGGTAACAAAATATATTGTTCTATTTGACAACATTGAGCTTTGCAAATTGCCTTAAGGAAGACGAGCCACCTGCGCCAAATGCACAAGAGATAAGTTTCACTATCCGAGCTGCCTATGACAACTGGCACAATGGAGATTATCTTTGTAAAAACTTTACTCTAAATTCTTTAGAGAATAGTTTGTACAATGTATACTCTGTTGTAAACACATCAAAAGTGATGTGGGATGCACTTGAAAAGAAGTACCATAATGATGATGCAGGTACGAAGAAGTTTGTAGTCGCCAAGTATTTGGGCTACAAGATGGTTGATTCAAGGTCAATCATGGAACAAGTGCAAGAGTTCCAACTCATTATTCATGACGTTAATGCTGAGGGGATGGTCCTGTCTGACGCTTTTACTTTTGCAACTGTGATCGAGAAGTTGCCCCCCGGTTGGAAAGACTTCAAGAGTTACTTCAAGCACAAGCGAAAGGAGATGACTCTTGAAGACTTGATTGTGAAATTGCGCATCGAGTCAGACGTGCGCAAGAATGATCATAAACCAAAAGGCCTGATCGATGGTAAGGCAAATCTGTTGGAGCATGGCGGTCCCTCCATCAAACGAGCTCGCCCAAGTGCCAAAAATAAGGACAAAGGGAAGCAACCAGCCAAGAAGTTTGATAGTGATTGCTTCAACTGTGGCAAACATTGGCACGTGGTGAAAGACTGCCGCAAGCCGAAGGTCAACAAGAAGAAGAAACATATTGCCAACATCGCCGAGATTAACAGCGAGTGGAAAGAGGACGATCTTGATACTATGGTCACCGCGGAGGTCAACCACGTTGAGAACCAAGGTGGTTGGTACGTCGACACCGGTGCGACCGCCCACGTAGGTGCCGATAGGAGCCACTTTAAGACCTATCAAGCTGTTGAGGGGAGGAATCTCAACATGGGGAATCCAGCTTCATCTGAGATTATCGGAGCTGGAGAAGTGGCCCTCAAACTAACATCCTGACAAACACTCACCTTGAAGAATGTGTTTCATGTTCCTGATATTAGGAAGAACTTGATCTCGGGCTCTATACTAGTTAGTAAGGGGTTTAAACTAGTGTTTGAGTCAGATAGGGTTATCATAAAGAAGTTTGATAGGTTTTTAGGTAAAGGATACCTCAAGGAGGGACTCTTTAAATATGAACCAATCTAGCACTGCCTCAATCTTCTGCGGGTCTACACGAACCACTTCAGTCGAAATCACATGGCCGAGAAACATAACTTCTTCCAACCAGAACTCACATTTTGAAAATTTTGCATAGAGGTGCTCGATTCTCAAAATATCTAGTACCAAACGCAAGTGTCGGGCATGTTCCTCTTTATCTTGAGAATAGATCATAATGTCGTCAATAAAGACGACTACACACCTGTCGAGATACTCGATGAAAATTTTATTCATTAATTGCATGAATACTGCCGGCGCATTAGTCAACCCAAAAGGCATAACTACAAATTCATAATGCCCATATCTCGTTTGAAATGCCGGCTTCGGAACGTCGGACTCTCTCACCCTGAGTTGATAATACCCTGATCTTAAATCAATTTTCGAGAAAACTGCAGCCCCTTGCAATTGATCAAATAAATCGTCTATACGAGGCAAAGGATACTTGTTCTTGATGGTCACTTTGTTTAGCTCATGGTAGTCGATGCACAAACGTAGTGAACTATCTTTTTTTCTTACAAAAAGGACAAGTGCGCCCCAAGGCAAAGCGCTCGGTCTGATGTACCCTTTCTCTAGGAGTTCTCCCAATTGATTGTTCAATTCTTGCATCTCGGAAGGTGCCATCCGATAAGGTGCTTTAGAAATCGGAGCCGCATCTGGCTCTAAGTCCACAGAAAATTCTATCTCCCGATCTGGCGGTAATCCCGGGAGATCATCTGGAAAAACATCGGGATACTCATTAACAACCGAAATCGAAGAGAAATCGACTTCGTCCCCTTCCGTTTTCAAGGCATAACACCAATATCCCGTACAACCTTTATTCAAAAGTTTTACGGCCTTCATGGCGCTGATAAGTAACTTGGATTGGCCCGACTTACGTCCCAAAAATGAGTACTCGGATCTGTCTTTAGTCATCATGATTTAGTACGGTAATTCACAATCGCTTGGTGACTATCAAGCCAATCCTCGCCGAGGATCACATCCTCGCCTACCATATCAACTACAATCAGATTCGATAACCATTCCATACCGGATATAATCACTGGAAAATCTTTAATCTCCCGGTTCCCCACAATTCTATCCCCGCTAGGTAGTTTCATAAAGAAGGGATCACAAGCAGTCAAACAAGTTATATTCAAACGGCGTACACACTCCAAGGAAATAAAAAAATGTGTAGCACCTATATCAAAAAGCACACGGACTGGATGAGATAAAATATGAATGGTACCTGAAGCCACCACCGCGTCGGGTTCGTCTGTTCGACGCATCTCATAAACTCGTGGTTGTACCGAATCGACGCTAGAGTTTCCCCCTCTAGCGTTCTGACCCCGAACCCGGCCCCTGCCGAAATTCCGCTGGGATTGACCAAAAGATTGTCGCTGATTTATACCTTGGTCAAGTGGTGCTGGGGCAGAAGCCCGAGTGTCCAAAGTCTGATTCGGCTCGGAACTGTAATACCCCCAAAACCATATGGGAATATTACACGCCGTAGACCCTTTCCACAAGGATCTACCAGGCTAAACATCCATAAACAAGCAAATGCTTGCCCAGCCAGGGTCAAACAATAAAATGATACAGACCGATATGGTCACTTACACGTGAATACACAGACCGATGAGGTCACACAACCCAATCGATAAAATTGACTTAAATAACATTACCCACACAGGGGTCGAAATACAATACAACGGAAGAATGAAATCAACTCTGACAACACAACAAAAATCAAAACAACTCTCGACTCATGATTAGTATCGCAGCTCGTCATCCTCTTGTGCCAATCGTGTGACTGCTCCCCTGAATCTGCATGTACCTGGACGCAAAACAGACATCCACCCCCCATTTACTCGGAGGTTAGTAAAACTCCACTGTTTTACTAGTGCAAGTATCAAATCATACGAAATGTAACAAGCAAATAATAATCGTGAATCCAATATAATAATCAAGTATCAAAATATTCCCGGGAGGTTTTCACAAGGGAAGATAAGCTATGAAGCATTCGAAAATAAGATTATCATCTCAGGATTTTTTTTTAGATTTTCAAAACCTTTAAGACCTCAAGTCCTGATTCACAAAACCTTTCGAAAAACTTTAGGGCCTTAACCCGATTCTCGTTTCAAAGCACACCAAATAATACATCATTATGAGTCCGAGACCCATATTTAAAATGTTACCCAAATAATCACTGCTACACGATCATTGTTCGTACACATCATGTACCGAACTCCAGAGGCCTCGACGGACCTTACCCGGACCACACACACTGTTCGTACACATCATGTACCGAACTCCAGAGGCCTCGACGGACCCTACCCGGCCACAAACATCGTTCGTACACGTCATGTACCGAACTCCATAGGTCTCGTCAGACCCTACCTGGATCACACACCTTGTTCGTACACATCATGTACCGAACTCTAGAGGCTTCGTCAGACCCTACCTCGATCACACACCTTGTTCGTACACATCATGTACCGAACTCCAGAGGCCTCGTCAGACCCTACCTGGAACACACACACACACACACATCGACACGACACAACTCATAATCATCAAATATCAAGCCATTCCACATTACATACAACAATGAGCACAATTAATCAATCACATTGATCACCACAAAATCGTACATCCCATGCACATAACACAATCTCAACACTCGTAACAACTATCGTCAATCAACGACACATAACCAGCATAACACACATTCGGTACACAATACATTGCACAACCGAGTGTACAACCATCCCATATGTACGTCGCAATCCTGCACAAATGGCACAACGCCTAACACGTATACTAATATAACATTATTATCACAAAGCCTTCAAATTACGGAAAGCACAACCAACTCAAACGGAACATAATTATGAAGGCAAGCAAAATCATCATACATATCATACGTAATTACTAGTCGCAAGATACAAGTCGTATAATAAGATACTTGCCTTAATAACCGCTACCAAACGCTCCGAAGAAGACGGTTCGACCGGGAAGCTCGGACCCTGAAGAAGACAACGAACGGAAGGGTTCCGACTCAAGTTCTTCACAAGAATTCGACCCTAACAACATATAATCAATAAATCATCGATCATACGAGGAAGAATAATCGTAGAACGCCCGAAAACGCCTCTATGACATTTTACCGGACACCTTCAAGGCGTCGATCAAGAACTCGACCAAAACAACGAATCGATACGATCCAACCATGGAATAACAAGGGAAATGATACAATACATCTAAATAATCATCAATCCATCACAATACTAAGTTAGATCGGATTAAACGGACGAAATCGAACAAAATACCCAAAATCCCCAAAATTAGATTTCTAGAAAATCTGACCTGATTCGCTCGATCAAAGGATGTTATAGGATGGATTATTGATGATATGAACCTCAAAACTTCATGGATTTATTGTATAACAACATCCCTCCATGATTGATCAATCTCCAGCCGCGGAATGGAAGAAAACGAGTGAGAAAAAATGAGTGAAACCCGACTGCTCTCCCATATTTATACTGCTGCCGGACACGGCGCAGCAAACAGCCCACACCAGCGCCGTTTTTAGGGCTGTTTCGCCCAGGTCAGGCCAGCAGCCTCCAGGCACAAAATGAAGAATCACAACGACGATCCGAACGACCCCGAAACCCGAACCTGAATACGAACCGAAGATACGGTTACGAAGTACTCGCAAAGACGAATCTAAGAGCTAATAGAACACACGATTCCGACCACCCGAAGGCTCGAAATTCGACAACGGAAGGTAATTACCCTAAACTTTGGGAAATTACGAGAATGGCCCAAAACGTCCGAAAATCACGATACGTGATCGAATAACCAAACCGACGTTCACAACACGTCTAAAAAAGTTAAACGGACTTACGGGAAACTCGAAACAGTAATTTCGAACGAGATTCGCAAGAATCGAACTCAAGTGCGGAAAAGTCGCCAAAAAGCACGGAACTCAACAAAACGACACCGAAACGAACTCGGATGACAAAACGTGCAGAATTAATCATTCTCGGAATGACGAGACGGTCCCAAGAGAGTCGTCGAAACGGACCGCCGCCGAGAAAAGAAAATTACCGGATATCCGAAATTGCGGATATTACATTCTACCCTCCTTAAAAGAAGTTTAGTCCCGAAACTTAAATCAAGTAGGGAGAAGCAATATCCCGCCAGGAAAACTCAACGAGATACACAAGAACCGAAAAAAAATCGCGCCCAACGACGAAACGTTACAAGCAACGCAAAGGAATATACGGCGTGAAAACACGCCCAGGACGACTAACACAACGCCACCGACTAGGTTTCAAAACAACGAGTAATTAACAACACGTCACATGCACACATTTAATCAAAGAAACGCACGCGACAACAAGTCGCACCCGACCACAACGACTATGCGGTAGAAACAAATATAGTATTATGATAGAATTCACTCCGATTCTCGTCAACAAGAAAATGTCCGACGTCAAGACACAAACAATTCAAGATAACAGAAAAAGAGAATACTGGACATTACATTATATCCTATTAAAAATAAGTTTTGTCCCGAAACTTAAAATAAAATATCATGGTAGAATACAAACAAAACCAAAAAGTTCACACAACAAATATCAATTTGTACAAGAATTACAGCACGAAGTGCGATACACAACTACATCACGGGACACCACCAGGCACTCCCCGAGTAGGAACGAAAACCCAATTCCCGAACATCTTGGCAACGGTCTCACAATGCACCGCTCGGTGACCCACTTGGCCACACTCGAAACAGTTGACTAACGGTGAACGACAATTCTTCGTAGTACGAGATCAGGCAACAACAGTCAGACAACCCCGTTCGAACAACAACGATCATACAACAAAGATCAAATAACAATGATCGAACAACAATGATCAAATAACAATGATCGAACAACAACGATCAAATAACAATGATCGAACAACAACGATCAAATAACAATGATCGAACAATAGTGATCAAATAAAAATGATCGAACAACAACGATCGAATGACAACAGTCGAACAATGACTCCGAAGTCCCCACTTCAACTCCAGACATTAAAAGAACTGGTAGAAAGTGAAAGATGTTACTTCCAAACAAGGTTCACAAGAATCGAACCGAACTCGGAAAGGTCACGATGACAAAGCGAGTCGATCTGAAACAAGGTCACAACCGATTCGAACGATGACAACCGAGACATCAAACAAGTTCAAAAGTATCGACGAACACGTGCAAGTCGATAGAATTTAGAAGGAGAAACTGCAGAAGTCAAATATAGTACGGGTATTACATCCGACCTCTTATAAAAGAAATTTCGTCCCCGCAACTCACAACAACGGAAACAAGGTAACAACACAAAAAGCATCAAGAAAATCTCCCATGGGTCTCTCAGAGCAGATCCTGATATCTGTGCTGAAGCGCGAACTCCGAAAGTCTCAATAGCTAATTCGCAAAACTGAATTCGGTGTCCCTCGAGTCCGCACTTGAAACGCATTACTGACGATAAGGACAATTTACACGTGCATGACCCGGCACATCACGGTTGAAACACCTCGGCTCGGCATACCGAAAATACAAATGCTAGATACAATGGGGCATAACATCGCAAAACAATATAGCGGAGATGCCAACTCAGCACAACAAAGAATCATAACACATATCATATACAAAGATTACCATCGTAAAGTAATACACACACAAACACTACAACAACGACGGTATCGTTCGGCGACCTCAACGGCCCGAACGATAACCAGACATAATTACAAACATTATGAAATATCGGTTTTCGAAATAAAACTCAGCCGGTAAAATACCGAAAGCCTTTACAAAAGAACTCACGCAGCGGAAAAAGGAATACAGTCCAACATGCACAATCCAATTGAATACATCTCACAACATCTAGTTTAAACATACAATAAAACCATTCCTCGGAGTTTCTCACGAACTCAATCGTCGATACCTTATTCGAAACCCAACAAGGTTCTCAATTTTCTCACCATACCACCCCTCACAGTGGTTCAAATGTAAAACAACAATAGGCCCAGTTTTATACATATACTATATGTCACACGTATTAAATACAACTATATTCACAACACCGTGCAAATAAAATTATGCACCGCAATTAACTCATTTAGATAAAATCATGATACACAGGCACTTCGCATAAAAGAGGAGACTTACGTCCACAGGCCGCACGGAGATAACGGTCGCCCACGATACTAATCTCATTCGACACGTTGTGACTACGCACAACTCAACTTGTCACCTGACGACTCGAACGACAAGACAACACATTACTCGACAAACCACGACTCGACTCGACCCGACAACCTAGGTTTCCGCAACCTAAGCTCCGATACCATAAATGTAACACCCCCAAAACCATATGGGAATATTACACGCCGTAGACCCTTTCCACAACGATCTACCAGGCTAAACATCCATAAACAACGAAATGCTTGCCCAGCCAGGGTCAAACAATAAAATGATACAGACCGATATGGTCACTTACACGTGAATACACAGACCGATGAGGTCACACAACCCAATCGATAAAACTGACTTAAATAACATTACCCACACAGGGGTCGAAATACAATACAGCGGAAGACTGAAATCAACTCTGACAACACAACAAAAATCAAAACAACTCTCGACTCATGATTAGTATCACAGCTCGTCATCCTCTTGTGCCAATCCTGTGACTGCTCCCCTGAATCTGCATGTACCTGGACGCAAAACAGACATCCACCCCCCGATTACTCGGGGGTTAGTAAAACTCCACTGTTTTACTAGTGCAAGTATCAAATCATACGAAATGTAACAAGCAAATAATAATCGTGAATCCAATATAATAATCAAGTATCAAAATATTCACGGGAGGTTTTCATAAGGGAAGATAAGCTATGAAGCATTCGAAAATAAGATTATCATCTCGGGAATTTTTTTTAGATTTTCAAAACCTTTAAGACCTCAAGTCCTGATTCACAAAACCTTTCGAAAAACTTTAGGGCCTTAACCCGATTCTCGTTTCAAAGCACAATAGATAATATATCATTATGAGTCCGAGACCCATATTTAAAATGTTACCCAAATAATCACTGCTACACGATCATTGTTCGTACACATCATGTACCGAACTCTAGAGGCCTCGATGGACCTTACCCGGACCACACACACAATTCGTACACATCATGTACCGAACTCCGGAGGCCTCAACGGACCCTACCCGGCCACAAACATCGTTCGTACACATCATGTACCGAACTCCAGAGGTCTCGTCAGACCCTACCTGGATCACACACCTTGTTCGTACACATCATGTACCGAACTCCAGAGGCCTCGTTAGACCCTACCTGGATCACACACCTTGTTCGTACACATCATGTACCAAACTCCAGAGGCCTCGTCAGACCCTACCTGGAACACACACACACACACATCGACACGACACAACTCATAATCATCAAATATCAAGTCATTCCACATTACATACAACAATGAGCACAATTAATCAATCACATTGATCACCACAAAATCATACATCCCACGCACATAACATAATCTCAACACTCGCAACAACTATCGTCAATCAACGACAGATAACCAGCATAACACACGTTCGGTACACAATACATTTCACAACCGAGTGTACAGCCATCCCATATGTACGTCGCAATCCTGCACAAATGGCACAACGCCTAACACGTATACTAATATAACATTATTATCACAAAGCCTTCAAATTACGGAAAACACAACCAACTCAAACGGAACATAATT
Organism: Orobanche coerulescens; assembly: GCA_033398695.1. NCBI lineage: Eukaryota > Viridiplantae > Streptophyta > Magnoliopsida > Lamiales > Orobanchaceae > Orobanche > Orobanche coerulescens. Next base: position 198,462,311 of record CM065803.1, on the reverse strand, counting down.
ACGAAGGCAAGCAAAATCATCATACATATCATACGTAATTACTAGTCGCAAGATACAAGTCGTATAATAAGATACTTGCCTTAATAACCGCTACCAAACGCTCCGAAGAACACGGTTCGACCGGGAAGCTCGGACCCCGAAGAAGACAACGAACGGAAGGGTTCCGACTAGAGTTCTTCAAATTCGACCCTAACAACATATAATCAATAAATCATCGATCATACGAGGAAGAATAATCATAGAACGCCCGAAAACGCCTCTATGACATTTTACCGGACACCTTCAAGGCGTCGATCAAGAACTCGACCAAAACAACGAATCGATACGATCCAACCATGGAATAACAAGGGAAATAATACAATACATCTAAATAATCATCAATCCATCACAATACTAAGTTAGATCGGATTAAACGGACGAAATCGAACAAAATACCCAAAATCCCCAAAATTAGATTTCTAGAAAATCTGACCTGATTCGCTCGATCAAAGGATGTTATAGGATGGATTATTGATGATATGAACCTCAAAACTTCATGGATTTATTGTATAACAACATGCACTGCCTCAATCTTCTGCGGCAACGTATCCCTAGAGGCCCCATCCGACCGTCCCTAGGTGAACATACACATATCATCCACAACGCCACGGGAGGCCATAATTCGAATACTAGAATATGCATACACATGCTAGGTACTTCGCTAGAATGGCCACTTTAACCGGCATATACTCACAATTAATGTCACACAACGACAAGCAAATACCAATGCCAAACAACACCAAGTGTCCCAACCTCCTTACGAAGGAGTAACAACTAATATCACACAACGTCACATATTCACCGTACAATTACACAACTCAATACTCAATCCTCGTCAATTAATTACAGTCTACTAAATTCACTAAAATATGTTCAATATCTTCCATCACACAACAATGATACACAAAATCAGAAAACACGTTTATTCACAAAGCCTACGAGTTATCTTCGAAGGAAAACCTTTATAAAAAACATACCGATCCTTTTTAAAGGTTCATTAAAACATTCGGATTGCACATAAAATCATTTATCAATGATTCCGTCTACGAAACATGAAAAGTATGGGCAAGATACTTGCCTCGAAATCGGCACGCAAGTATTCCGACGAACACGGCTCAACCGGGAAGCTTCAAAACGCTCGATGCCATTGGAAAGGAAGACGACGACGAACGGAAGGGTTCAACTCGGTTTCTTCGCAAGAAACTCGACCCTAATAACATATAATCAATAAATAATCGATCATACGAGGAAGAATAATCGTAGAACGCCCGAAAATCCCTCTAAGACATTTTACCGGACACCTTCAAGGCGTCGATCAAGAACTCGACCCAATTAACGAATCGATACGATCCAACCATGGAATAATAAATGAAATGATATAATACATCTAAATATTCATCAATCCATCATAATCCTAAGTTAAATCAGATTAATCGGACGAAAACAACCAAAATACCCAAATTCCCCAAAACTAGATTTCTAGGAAATCTGACCTGATTCAGTAGATCGGAGGATGTTATAGGATTGATGATTGATGATTTGAACTCCAAGACTTCACGGATTTATTATACAACAACATCTATCCATGATCCACACACCCCAAGCCGCGGAAGAGAAGAAAACCGAGTGAAAATGGCTGAAGAAAACGTCTGCTGGCCTTAAATAGGCTGTCTGCCGGCCGGGTTACGTACGTAACCGGCCATGGCTTACGTACGTAACCGAGTCACTGCCCCAAAACTGCCGGCACGTTACGTACATAGCCAGCCAGGGCCTTACGTACGTAACCGGCCTTACGTACGTAACTGCCGATCACTACCGGCCGTAACTCGGCCAGTGCCGGCCTGGGCCCGAACGACCCAGAAACCCAAACCTGAATACGAATCGAATATACGGTTACGAAGTACTCGCAAAGACGAACTCGATCACTAAGAGAACACACGATTCCGACCACCCGAAGGCTCGAAATTCGACAACGGAAAGTAATTACCCCAAACTTTGGGAAATTACGAAAATGGCCCAAAACATCCGAAATACACGATACATGATCGAAACACCAAGCCGAAGCTTGCAACATGAATAATAACATTAAATGAACTTACGAGAAAGTTGAAACAACAGTTTCGGACGAGATTCGCAAGAATCGAACTCAAGTGCGGAAAAACCGTTAAAAAGCACGGAACTCAACAAAACGACACCGAAACGAGCTCGGATGACAAAAAGTGCATAATTAATAATTCTCAGAATAAAGAAATGGTCATGAGCGAGTCGTCAAAACGGACTTCCGCCGAAAAAAAAGAAATTACTGGAAATCGAAATTACGGGTATTACAAGCGCGGGGCGTGGTGGCGCCAGGGCGCGGCCGGGCAGGGCCGGGGCTGGGGCCGGGGCGAGGGCTGAATCAAGCTCGCAATGGCCCAATTAACTCCCATTAATTATCTTCATTCAGTGTTACATAACTCAGTGAGGTGTTGGTTTATAAACTGATGAATATTGTGCTATTTTTTCGATGTGGGATAAAAAATTTTCAGAATTTACCAACGACAACTCGCCGTCGGTAATGCCGTCGGTAAATTCTGCCGTCTCTAATGTCGTCGGTAAATTTCATGGCAAAGTTCGCGCCAACATCCCTCCACCGTGCCGACGCCAAATCCGTTAGTAAATTTAGTTAATTGATGTCGTCAGTAATTCATTGGTATTTTAGGTATTTACCAACAACAGAGCGACAGTCGGTAATTGTTCTTTGGTAAAACCAGTCTTTTTTGTAATAATAAAAACCACCATCCTTAACCAAAAATAACATTCTTCGTTCTTCCCAAATGATTCTCAAATACCAGAAATCAGTACACAATCTCAAAAAAATATAATCATTAATATCATACTATTCAATACTACATCTCTTTAATAATAGATAATGTAAAGGCTAAAATGCTCCTGGGGTCCCTTAATTTCAGATAACGATTTAGTCTATCTTTTTTTTGTCCCAACTAAGTCCTTTATCTTTCACATTTTAAGCAAAGTTAGCCTTGTTTATGCTTTTTTGTTAACGCCATTAACTGTTGTCCAGGTGGCTGTTGGTCACAGTGATGCCAAGTCAGATGCTGACTATTATTTTCCTCCTTTATACCCCAGAGCCTTCCTCTCAGCATTCTTCTTCAGCAAAATCAGTTGTTCCATTGAGTAAATGCAACACCCTTTCGAGTAGAGTTGTGTTTGAGCCACCGGAGAGTTAACCACCACCTGCAGCAACTGTTGCGGGTTTAGCCTCCCCAATTCTCCGCCGCAGCCTATGTTGGTCAGAGCTACGCCATTCATGGCGCTCTCATGTGGATTTCAGGTGATATCTAGCTCCGTCCCTGCTCGAGGAGAACTGAACAAGTTTAGAACCTAATATGAGCAATCCCTAACCTCACAAAAAACCTATTCTACTTCTCAAAAGAAGCAAAATACAAGCAATTTTCCAAATTAAATTAATAACTAGAAATATAAGAACTCAACACCAAATTACCTTGATATGAAGAGTACCACCCCCAAATTCACTTCCAGTGTTATTGTGGAACTCCAACCAAGCAGTGTTGTTGTAGAAGCAAGCTCCTTTCCAGTGTAAAGAAGGATTTGTTAGTAGCGATGTGACCCAACGAAAGAGGGCATTAAATCATCGCGTTGTTCAGGGCGTTCAAAATAGGCCAGGAAACTTGCCTTGGAAGTAGCGGCAAGATGTCCCTAACCTGAAATGGAGCTTTAAAGGCGTGTTCATTCGGTGTGAAAACCCCAGAAATGGTGAAAATTGGTAATAACTGTAATATCTGGATTCATTATTGAGTATTTTATTTGTATTTGAGCCATGTATTATTCAGAATCGTGATATCGATAATTGGAGTATGATATTTCTCACATTTGTATCTTTGTACATGAGTATAGCATCATACAAATTTTCTCATGCAAACTCGTGATAACGCATGCTAAGAATGTAGCTTAACGTGCGTTATCGGCTAAAACTAGCACACGCTACGAATGAAGAATTGCGTGCGTTAGGCAGTCAATTATTGAGGTAGGCGGCTAGCACATGCGCCATCCGGACATGGGTCCGGATAAGATTCCCGCGGGCGAACCTGGACAGATTTGGATACAACGCTTGTTAGCATGCGCTAAGGATACTGTGATAGTGTGCGCTAAATAACATATGAACAGAAATGTTATAAAGGGACAGCACCCCATTTTACTTGGTTTACATTCTCTTCACTTGTCCTTCATTCTTGAGAGACCAGAGAGCCTCATATCTTCCTTAAACACACATAGACCACCTCTACTTGGAGATTGGATGTCACTTGTGATTGATCGTTGAAGTGGAGAAGCACGTTGGATTGACATTCAAACAACCGGAGTTGGATTCTACCTTTTTGACTCAGTGGTTTCTTCATCTTAAGGTATGTTAATTCTATCCAGCCGTAGATTCGAGTTCTTGAAAATATGATGATCATGCTACCAATATATTGAGTTCCATTGATGAATTATTCAAACAAACATCATGTTTAGAAGTTGGAATGATTATGTTTTTGATATCATCGTTTAAAACATCATAGTTGGAATCCTAGTACGTCAAATGATGAGAGGAATATTCTGAGGTTGATTATCCGTATGATTAACGTTGCCATATTGATCGTAAACTTGGAGTTGATATCACTTTTGTTATAAGGACTTAAGAAAGAATCATCTTAGGTTGTATCTTTTCATTGGGATCGTTAGTTCACCTTTAAGATGAAGTCTGAATGTGATAATGGTAATGGAATCTAGTGCATCAAACTGAGATCACCAAACTTCAAATGATAATGATAATCGAGATTGAATATAAGAGTTGTGATGATATTCATTTCCTGGAATTCAAAGATGATTGAATCCGTAAGATTATTCATAAGTTTATGATATGTAGACGAGTAACGTACGTAATCACTGAGGAGTTCGTAAGTTTCATCACCGTTAGAACAGTCATCTGCCCAGAAGTGAAACTGCCATGCACGCTTAGCGTACGCTAAGCTATGTAGATTAACGTACGCTATCGGGCTTAGTTAACGTACGCAATGTTTAGTACGTAACGTACGTTAAAATCATCAGAGAAGTCAGTCGGCTGATCAGAGAGGGACTGTCGATACTTATATAGCGTACGCTAGACTTTGTTGTTTATGTGCGCAAATGAGTATCCCTAACGTACGCCACATAGGATACGTATCGTGCGTTAAGGAAGCCAGGAAGATTATGTTTTATGAACTTCCGACCGTAATTTGGATTATTAGATGTTCGTTCGACTTGAGATGAATTCTATATTATTTCTTTTATCAAGGTTCGAGCTTAGCAACGTGATTGATCGAAGGGGACGGCCTTCAAGTGTTTTGATATTTGTGGAAGCTTTATTCTTGTCATCGAATCCAGGCAAGTACTTTAATTAGAATTGTTTATATTATGTCAGTAATATTGTGATTGTATTATGTACATGTGTTGTGATTAATTATCCACCATGCGTTGATCCGACGGGAATCATCATGGGAATCTATAGCTGTGTGCACTGGATCGTTGGACAGGTAGTTCCACCATGCGTTGGTCCGACGGGATCATCATCGGAATCTATAGCTGTGTGCGCTGGATCATTCGAATACCATCAGTATGTTGAGACTATTATGATGTGATATGTGTTGTTGTTATTTCTCGTTGGAGAAACTTGTTATGATGATTGTTGATTACATCACTGTTGTATGATTATTGTACTTGTACTAGCATCGTTGTGCTAACTCCTTCGGGGGTGAACATTTTTTTATGTTCAGGATCCAGGAGAGCGGGGAAACAACCACTGGAGCTGCATGATGACGAGGGTGCAGAGTGATGTTCCGGCCGGGTTTATTGTCTGTTGTTGGTTATTTTAATAAGTACTCGAGTACGTCGTAATTTGTTATGTTAGGATCTCAGTGATGTATTAATAATCTTCATTTGGATATTTGTATTCTTGGTATTGAACCAGAACTGTCGTATTTTATTTCAGTGATTTCATAATTTAGTATATATTATTGTCTTTTCATTTATTCAGCCTTGTAAATTCTTATGTAAAGGATGTACGGCGCTATAATATTCCTGAATATATCGGGGGTGTTACAGAATATGGTATCGGAGCTGAGATTATGGATATCTTGGCCATTGGGTTAAAATAGGGGTCATATATGTCCTTTGAGGTAGCCGGCCACGAATAACATCACTGTACTGCCTACGTCTTCATGCGAGCGGTGGTTGTAAGTTCCTAAACTCTATATCGTTCTTTACATGTTGTACCTCTTTATACTCGAACATTAGAATGATATTGTTTCCTGTATATTGAGTATTTATGCTTACAGAATGTTGAGAGGTGGACATGGACGTGGTCGCGGTCGCGGACCCGGATGAAGAAATGCCGAAAGAGAAGCTTCGCCTTATCATCAGGCCAGCCACAGCTCAGGCGAGCCACAGAGATCTATTAATAATGAACCAGAACCTGCTGTGCCCGAAATCCTTCGTCATGTGGTGAACCAAATGACTCAGTTCGCCCAGGTCGTAGACCGAATGCAGGTGGCAGTAGGATTACAACAGGGAGATGGACAACAAGAGATCCAAGACATGGGGAATCGAGGTGACCGATGGCTGCAAGAGGTGGCAAAGATGCAACCACCTAAATTCGACGGCTTTTCTGAGACTCCCACATAAGACCATTAGTTGAAGGAACTGGAGAAAATTTTTGCCGGAATTAATTGCCCAGACGACCGGAGAGCCTCTATTGCTCAGTACTTTCTGATAGGGGAAGCATCCGAGTGGTGGGAAGCCATCCAGCCGGTAGATCATGATGCTGACTGGACAGAATTTAAATTGATGATGGAAGCTCAGTACTGCCCTCGTCCTGTGAGGGAAGCCAAAATTCGGGAATTTTTTTCCGCACAGCCGTCAGACGAACCCGTATCCCATACAATTAAGACGTTTAACCAGCAGCTGGCATTTGTTCGACATCTAGTCAGAACAGATGTAGAAATGATGATCCATTTTGATATGAGGATGAAACCAGAAATCCAGAGGTACATGTCCGGTTTTGAATGTACAACTCTCCATCAATACCAGGATAAGGCGTTGGCGTATGAAATCAAAGAAGCAGCGATGGAAAAGTTTGCAGAATCCAAGAAGCAGAAAGTCTCTCGTAGTTTCACAGAGCACAAGAGTAGTGGGCCCCACAATGCCCAGTCATCCTTTCACTCTTTCAAGAAACCTCCGCACCCAACCAAGAACAAAAAATTTCGGAGCGATTTGACCACGGCAGATACATCTAGGAAGTGCTTTAACCGTGGTCGCCTGTGCCACCTTTGGCGTGATTGTTTGCGTACTCGATTACATGTTTTGATTGCGGACAGGAAGGGCACCGTGCGACGTTTTGCAAGGATGCCACCAAGTTCAATGGAACCCGTACATCACAGCCAACTCAGAGAGAAGCCAGCATCCAACAGATGCAGCAAAGTGTTCAGATGCCTCAAAATTTTGGCCGCGGACGAGGCAGAGGATAGTGGGATCGAAAGGGTACATCGAGTGCCGGATATGCTCCCCCACATGCATGCGAGATGAGGAGAGCAGACGATCGGGATCTTTCTGCTGCATCAGGTACTGTTCAGATCCTTTCCCATCCAGTTAGCATTTTATTAGATACAGGAGCTACACATTCATTTATATCCCTGTCTTGTGTAAATCATTTGAATATTTCTGGTTTTCATAATTGTGAACCTTATGTTGTGGGTTTACCGAGCGGAGAGAGGATTGTTGGAAACTTAGAAACTAGAGATTTCCCTGTATCATTTGGAGGCAGAGAGTGGCTCTCAAATCTGATTGTGATAGAAATGCGAGGAGACGACCTGATACTCGGAGATGATTGGCTTAATCGATATGGAGCTATTGTAAACTACCGAAAGAGGAATATCTCGCTGATCACTGACGATGGTTCCGAAATACTGTTTGAAGGATGGAAACCAGGAAGCTCAGGGAAGATGATCAAGGCGATGAAAGCTGTCAAATTGTTGAAACAGGGCTGTACCGGATACTGGTGCTATGCAATGAAGAAAGAAGATGAAATGGTGGAAATTTCATCCATTCCTGTTGTGAACGAATTTCCGGATATATTTCCTGATGAGTTACCTGGACTACCTCCAAGACGGGATGTAGAATTCACCATCGAGCTGGAACCCGGAGCTACACCAATTTCTAAGGCATCGTATCGTATGGCACCTACTGAGATGTACGAACTGAAAAAGCAACTGGACAAGTTACTGGACAAAGGCTATATCCAGCCAAGCGTTTCGCCCTGGGGAGCACCAGTTCTTTTTGTCTGGAAGAAGGATGGATCACTTCGACTGTGTATTGACTATCGAGAGCTGAACAAGATGACGATTAAGAACAAGTATCCGTTGCCACGGATTGATGATTTATTTGACCAGTTATAAGGAGCAACAGTGTTTTCAAAAATCGATCTGAGATCAGGATATCATCAGCTGAGGATTAAGGAATCTGATGTTCCGAAATCAGCGTTCAGAACTCGCTACGGACACTATGAGTTTGTAGTGATGCCGTTTGGTCTCACTAATGCACCTGCGGTATTCATGCAATTGATGAACCGAGTGTTCATCGAGTATTTGGATAAATTTGTGGTTGTGTTCATTGATGACATTTTGGTGTATTCTAAGAGCCTGGAAGAGCATGCACAGCATTTACGAATTGTGTTAGACCTGTTGAGAAATGAACAATTGTATGCCAAACTTTCTAAGTGTGAATTCTGGCTAAAGGAAGTGATATTCCTCGGCCATGTGGTATCAGCTGAAGGAGTCTGAGTAGATCCTCAGAAGATCGAAGCGGTTATGGATTGGAAGCCTCCAAAGAACGTGAAAGAAGTCCGGAGTTTCTTAGGACTTGCTGGGTATTATCGTCGGTTCGTGGAAGGGTTTTCCAAAACTTCCCGCCCACTTACTCGACTACTGCAGAAAACTCAAAAGTTTGAGTCGAACAAGTTGGGTCAGAAAAGCTTTGATGAATTGAAGAGGATATTGACGACTGCACCGATTTTAACACTTCCACAGGGAACTGGAGGATTTATAGTTTACAGTGATGCTTCGAACCAAGGACTCAGATGCGTACTGATGCAGGATGATAAGGTGATCGCTTATGCATCACGACAGCTGAAGCCTTATGAAGTGAATTACCCAACACATGATTTGTAGCTGGCCGCAGTAATTTTTTCTTTGAAAATATGGAGACATTACCTTTACGGGACTCACTGTCAGATCTTTACGGATCACAAGAGTCTTAAATACATTTTCAGTCAGAAAGAGTTGAACATGCGGGAAAGGAGATGGCTGGAACTTATTAAGGACTATGACTTGGAGACTCTTTATCATCCAGGCAAAGCAAATGTAGTGGCCGATGCACTTAGCCGCAAGCCTGTTTCTCTTCAGATGCTGGAGACTCTGACCTCCCAGTTTATCATTCAACGAGAGATGATTCGAGAAGGAATTGAAGTATGGTTACAAATAGTCCAAGGACAACTGTGCGTGATGGAAATAACTTCATCGTTAACTGAAGAAATCAAATCTAAGCAAGTAGATGATCCTCTGATGATTCGGTTACGTGATGAAGTGATCAAGGGAAAGGCCCCCGGATTCGTAATTCATGATGATGGAGTTTTGAGATTTCAGAACCGACTTTGCATTCCCGATGTCGATGATCTGAAACAGACGATTATGAAGGAAGCTCACAGCTCACTCTATTCTATCCACACGGGCACCAGTAAGATGTATAAGGACTTGAAGCAGAACTTCTGGTGGGGCAACATGAAGAAAGATGTAGTGGATTATGTTTCGAAATGCTTGACTTGTCAGCAGGTTAAGATCGAGCATCAACGACCTGCCAGAATGCTGAGGCCACTCCCGATTCCTGAATGGAAGTGGGAGGACATATCGATAGACTTTGTTACTAGTATGCTGAGAACCAAGACAGGAATGAACATGATTTGGGTGATAGTTGATCGTTTAACCAAATCAGCTCATTTTCTAGGCATTAAGGACATGTGGGGACCAGAGAGGTTGGCACGAGTATTTATTTCGGAGATAGTTCGATTGCATGGTGCGCCGAAGACTATTATTTCTGACTGAGACGGTCGCTTTGTATCGCATTTTTGGAAAGCAGTTCATAAGGCCTTGGGGACCGAATTGAACTTCAGCACAGCATATCACCCGCAGACAGACGGACAATCCGAGAGGACTATTCAAACGGTGGAAGACATGCTGAGGGCATGTGCCTTAAATTGGTCAAATGATTGGGAAATTCATCTGCCGTTGATTGAATTCACCTACAACAATAGTCGACATGCTTCCATTAAGATGGCACCGTTTGAGGCCTTATACGAGAGGAAATGCAGATCGCCCCTATGTTGGGATGATTTATCAGATTTGATCGGAATGGAACTAGAATTGATTGTTCAGACACGAGAAAAGATAGCCTTGATTCGCGAAAGGCTGTTGACCGCCCAGAGCCGACAGAAATCTTATGGAGATGCACGTCGTCGTCCATTAGAGTTCAGTATTGGAGATCACGTACTTTTAAAAGTTTCTCCTACTCGGGGAATCTTTCATTTTGGGAGAAAAGGAAAGCTGAGTCTGAGATATATCAGACCATTCGAGATTCTTGAGAGAGTTGGAGAGTTGGCATATATATTAGCATTACCGCCATCATTGAACCATGTTCATAACGTGTTCCACGTATCCCAGTTACGGAGATATATACCGGATCCTAGTCATGTCATTGATTTCGGCGAGATCGAAGTCGCTCAGGATGGAACATTTAAAGAAAGACCGGTCAGGATACTCGAGAGTCGAGTTAAGCAGTTGAGGAACAAACCAATCGCTTTGGTCAAAGTTCAGTGGTCACACCACGGAGTGGAAGAAGCAACTTGGGAAACGGAAGATAGCATGAAGTCCAGATATCCAGATTTATTTTCTTCTTGAGTTTCGGGATGAAACTCCTTTTTAGTAGGAGAGTATGTAATATCCGGATTCATTATTGAGTATTTCATTTGTATCGGAGCCATGTATTATTCGGAATCGTGATATCGATAATTGGAGTATGATATTTCTCACATTTTATCTTTGTACATGAGTATAGCATCATACAAATTTTCTCATGCAAACTCGTGATAACGCACGCTAAGAATGTAGCTTAACGTGCGTTATCAGCTAAAACTAGCGCACGCTACGAATGAAGAATTGCGTGCGTTAGGCAGTCAATTATTGAGGTAGACGGCTAGCACATACGCCAGCCGGACATGGGTCTGGATAAGATTCCCGCGGGCGAACCTGGACAGATTTTGAGTCAACGCTTGTTAGCGTGCGCTAAGGATACCGTGATAGCGTGCACTAAATAACATACGAATAGAAATGTTATAAAGGGACAGCACCCCATTTTACTTGGTTTACATTCTCTTCACTTGTCCTTCGTTCTTGAGAGACCAGAGAGGCTCATATCTTCCTTAAACACACATAGACCACCTGTACTTGATCATTGGAGATTGGATGTCACTTGTGATTGATCGTTGAAGTGGAGAAGCACCTTGGATTGACATTCAAACAACCGGAGTTGGATTCTACCTTTTTTACTCAGTGTTTTCTTCATCTTAAGGTATATTAATTCTATCCAGCCTTAGATTCGTGTTCCTGAAAATACGATGATCATGCTACCAAGATATTAAGTTCCATTGATGAATTATTCAAACAAACATCATGTTTAGAAGTCGGAATGATTATGCTTTTGATATCATCATTGAAACCATCGTAGTTGGAATCCTAGTATGTCAAATGATGAGAGGAATATTCTGAGGTTGATTATCCGTATGATTAACGTTGCCATATTGATCGTAAACTTGGAGTTGATATCACTTTTGTTATAAGGACTTAAGAAAGAATCATCTTAGGTTGTATCTTTTCATTGGGATCGTTAGCTCACCTTTAAGATGAAATCTGAATGTGATAATGGTAATGGAATCTAGTGCATCAACCTGAGATCACCAAACTTCAAATGAGAATGATAATCGAGATTGAATATAAGAGTTGTGATGATATTCATTTCCTGGGATTCAAAGATGATTGAATCCGGAAGATTATTCATAAGTTTATGATATGTAGACGAGTAACGTACGTAAATCACTGAGGAGTTCGTAAGTTTCATCACCGTTAGAATAGTCATCTGCCCAGAAGTGAAACTGCCATGCACGCTTAGCGTACGCTAAGCTATGTAGATTAACGTACGCTATCGGGTTTAGTTAATGTACGCAATGTTTAGTACATAACGTACGTTAAAATCATCAGAGAAGTCAGTCGGCTGATCAGAGAGGGACTGCCGATACTTATATAGCATATGCTAGACTTTGTTGTTTATGTGCGCAAACGAGTAGCCCTAACGTACGCTATATAGGATACGTAGCGTGCGTTAAGGAAGCCAGGCAGATTACGTTTTATGAACTTCCGACCGTAATTTGGATTGTTAGATGTTCGTTCGACTTGAGATGAATTCTATATTATTTCTTTTGTTAAGGTTCGAGCTTAGCAATGTGATTGATCGAAGGGGACGACCTTCGAGTGTTTTGATATTTGTGGAAGCTTTATTCTTGTCATCGAATCGAGGCAAGTACTTTAATTAGAATTGTTTATATTATGTCAGTAATATTGTGATTGTATTATGTACATGTGTTGTGATTAATTATCCACCATGCATTGATCCGACGGGAATCATCATGGGAATCTATAGTTGTGTGCGCTGGATCGTTGGACAGGTAGTTCCACCTTGCGTTGGTCCGACGAGATCATCATGGGAATCTATAGCTGTGTGCGCTGGATCGTTGGAATACCATCAGTATGTTGAGACTGTTATGATGTGATATATGTTGTTATTTCTCGTTGGAGAAACTTGTTATGATGATTGTTGATTACATCACTGTTGTATGATTATTGTACTTGTACTAGTGTCGTTGTGCTAACCCCTTCGGGGGTGAACATTTGTTTATGTTCAGGATCCAGGAGAGCGGGGAAACAACCACTGGAGGTGCATGACGACGAGGGTGCAAAGTGATGTTCCGGCCGGGTTTATTGTCTGTTGTTGGTTATTTTAATAAGTACTCGAGTACGTCGTAATTTGTGATGTTTGGATCTCAGTGATGTATTAATAATCTTCATTTGGATATTTGTATTCTCGGTATTGAATCAGAACTGTCGTATTTTATTTCAGTGATTTCATAATTTAGTATATATTATTGTCTTTTTATTTATTCAGCCTTGTAAATTCTTATGTAAAGGATTTATGGCGCTGTAATATTCCTGAATATATCGGGGGTGTTACAATAACAACAATAGTACGTGATGGGCTTTGACGATTCTGAAGAAAACTGCCATGGATGAAGAAAATGATGGGAGGTAGAGAGAAGGAGGGTTTATTTCTTCAACTGCTGAAACTCATCCGCCATATTGTTTTGTGAGTGAAAGATGAGAAAGCTGGGAGATTAGAGATTTTTTTTTTGCTTTTTTTTATAATCCACGTATGTTAGGAAATGGACACATAGGTTAGGAATTTGACACGTATGAATGTTTATAGCCACATAGGTATAAAATCAGCGTTTAATTAATTATTATAACAGAGACTAATGGAAAAGGCTAACTTTGCTTAAAATGTGAAAGATAAAGGACTTAGTTGGGACAAAAAAAAAGATAAAGGACTAAATTGTTATCTGAAATTAAGTTAAGGGGCCCCAGGAGCATTTAGCCTAATGTAAATCTCAAAATGCGGAACAAAAATCCACTCAAAATACACGGATATTACGAGTTATAGCAAAGGGTTTTTATTTTGTTTCAGTTTATGTTTTTCATGCAGTATTTCGATTCTAGGGCTTTCCAATATAAAGAATTTTTGGTTGATTTTTTTTTTATAATTAATTTGCTTAATTACTCCTCAGACTAACCTCTAGGTGCAACCTGTTGGAATCGCTAATAATTTTTAATTTTATTTTGTAAAATTAAATATTATAGGATCGATCTACGCCCGAGTAGATGATTGTGGTATATTCACTTTCTCTAAACCGATTCCCAGTGAGTGGAAAATAGTGAATTAAAATTAGTCACTTAATTGTGGATTAATGAGGGATGTCTATCCCACATTGATTAATGAAATATCATTGTTCAAGTATATAAGGAGTTTTCATTATTCATGTAATAAATAATGCCACATGTGAATGGGCTTATAGCCCACACGTCACTTGCACACGCCGCGCCGACCTCGCCTCGACCGCGGGCCATGGACCTTGGCCTTGGACTTGGATCTTGGATCTTGGCAATTGGTCTTTGGGCCTGGTCGTGGGCTTGGCCTTGTGCTAGGCCTTGGCTTGCTTAAAAAAAATTTGGACTAACTCAACAATGTAGTTGGGCTCGTATGTAGCTGAATACAGTCTAGGTACGTCCTGACTGTTAAATGGCACATTTTGAATTCTGTAACTCCTGCCATTTTGAATTTCAAAACTCCTGAAATTAATGCAGCATAAATGACTACATTATGACAGTCATTAGTGGTAGTGTTTAATCCCTGCATAGTGAGATGACATATAAATAGGCATGCATCTCATTTGCATCTGACACACAAAAATTGAAAAGCTTTATGCATACTATACTCTGCATTTCATAAGTCAGCTTTGTCCTCACCTTATTCCAGTTTGTGGTGCTACTACCTCCGAGATGCTGCCGTTTTATCTTTGAAGGCAATATGTCAGAACCGATCGGATAGAGGATTCCTCGACTCAGTATTTCCTCTTGCGAGAGCACTACCGGGGCGTATTTCCTCTTGCGGATAGAGGATTCCTCGACTCGGTAGTAGTTTACGGGTTTCTATTTTCTTGTAATTTTAATTCTGTTTTCCAAGTTTTGTATTTCTGTTTTCCATGTTTTGTATTTCTGTTTTTCAAGTCTTGTAAGTTCTGTTTTTCGAGTTGTAATTTCATTTCCAGTTATAATTTATTTTTTCGCCCAGCAAGTTTCATGAAGTAATTTCCAACAAGCGCAAGACGAAATAATACTTGTTGTTTTTTTACTAAATCCCACAACTGGAGATGTTGACTGCTGCTTCCACCGACTCAATCACCACCGCTGCCTTTGCCTCTGCCACTGCATCAACCATGGCGAATACTGTACTATGTCCAACCTGGTGAGCTCAACTACCTCAATGTTAATTCCATTGGTGTTTGCGAATCCCTTTCTGACAACCGGTGGATCCACCTCGAGTGGCACCATTGGTTCCACTTTCATTGGTACCGTAGGATCCATGTTAGGATCTACTGTTGGACCCTACGGGTTCAACACAAGTGGTTCCTTTTTTGGAACAACCTCGGGGCCTAGGATGATGCCTACCACCGAGAAGCCACCAAAGTTTGGTGGAGCCGACTTCAAAAGGTGGTAACAAAATATATTGTTCTATTTGACAACATTGAGCTTTGCAAATTTCCTTAAGGAAGACGAGCCACCTGCGCCAAATGCACAAGAGATAAGTTTCACTATCCGAGCCGCTATGACAATCGGCACAATGGAGATTATCTTTGTAAAAACTTTACTCTAAATTCTTTAGAGAATAGTTTGTACAATGTATACTCTGTTGTAAACACATCAAAAGTGATGTGGGATGCACTTGAAAAGAAGTACCATAATGATGATGCAGGTACGAAGAAGTTTGTAGTCGCCAAGTATTTGGGCTACAAGATGGTTGATTCAAGGTCAATCATGGAACAAGTGCAAGAGTTCCAACTCATTATTCATGACGTTAATGCTGAGGGGATGGTCCTGTCTGACGCTTTTACTTTTGCAACTGTGATCGAGAAGTTGCCCCCCGGTTGGAAAGACTTCAAGAGTTACTTCAAGCACAAGCGAAAGGAGATGACTCTTGAAGACTTGATTGTGAAATTGCGCATCGAGTCAGACGTGCGCAAGAATGATCATAAACCAAAAGGCCTGATCGATGGTAAGGCAAATATGTTGGAGCATGGCGGTCCCTCCATCAAACGAGCTCGCCCAAGTGCCAAAAATAAGGACAAAGGGAAGCAACCAGCCAAGAAGTTTGATAGTGATTGCTTCAACTGTGGCAAACATTGGCACGTGGTGAAAGACTGCCGCAAGCCGAAGGTCAACAAGAAGAAGAAACATATTGCCAACATCGCCGAGATTAACAGCGAGTGGAAAGAGGACGATCTTGATACTATGGTCACCGCGGAGGTCAACCACGTTGAGAACCAAGGTGGTTGGTACGTCGACACCGGTGCGACCGCCCACGTAGGTGCCGATAGGAGCCACTTTAAGACCTATCAAGCTGTTGAGGGGAGGAATCTCAACATGGGGAATCCAGCTTCATCTGAGATTATCGGAGCTGGAGAAGTGGCCCTCAAACTAACATCCTGACAAACACTCACCTTGAAGAATGTGTTTCATGTTCCTGATATTAGGAAGAACTTGATCTCGGGCTCTATACTAGTTAGTAAGGGGTTTAAACTAGTGTTTGAGTCAGATAGGGTTATCATAAAGAAGTTTGATAGGTTTTTAGGTAAAGGATACCTCAAGGAGGGACTCTTTAAACTTAATGCTTTGGCTATGCGCCATGTAATCAAACTTGTTAATGCTAATGAAAATGCTACTGCTTCCTCTTATTTGACCGAGTGTTCTAATATGGCATTGTAGATTAGGTCATGTGAATCTAAATGCTATAAAAGATTAGTAAACTTAGATTTACTAAAATTAAATCAAGTCAATTCTCAAAACAAATGCGAGACTTGTGTGAGGCAAAAATGACGAAGCTACCGTTTCATTTGGTAAAACGGAACACAAAACCCCTTGAATTGATTCACACAGATGTGTGTGATTTAAAGTTTGTGCAAACTAGAGGTGGTAAGAAGTACTTTATCACTTTCATCGATGATTGTACAAGATAT
Source organism: Orobanche coerulescens (assembly GCA_033398695.1). Classification (NCBI taxonomy): domain Eukaryota; kingdom Viridiplantae; phylum Streptophyta; class Magnoliopsida; order Lamiales; family Orobanchaceae; genus Orobanche; species Orobanche coerulescens. The sequence continues at coordinate 198,445,231 of CM065803.1, read as the reverse complement.
TCTTATCTTTATCTTTTTAGAAGTAAAGATGAGGCTATTGAAGCTTTTAAGAACTTCAAGAATGAAGCCGAGCCCACTAGGTTGTCGTATCAAAATGATTCGAAGCGATAGAGAAGGCGAATATGTATCCCCGTTTGAAGAATTATGCAACGAGAGTTGACCGCGCTGTCGAGACGCATCAAAATTAGATATTTATAAAAAGTCCTTGACTCACTTATACTAAATAGTAGTATTGGTAAGTAGGGGTCGAACCCACAGGGAACGGATGAATTAATTGCACTTAGTGAGTTGAATATTATTTTTTGAAAACAAAATAGTAATACTAAATAAATAATAGTACTAGAAAATAATAATATTAGATATAAAGAGGGGGGTTTGGTTGATTTAAAGTAAACAAGATTAAAATAAAATAACAAGTAGGCAAATAAAAGGAGGAAGTAAAAATTAATAAGGAAAACCATTGTGATTGAAATCCAGTTCTTAGTTCTGTTATTTCTCGTTCTAATTTAATTTATGAATTAATGCAATACTTTATCTTTCCTTAATTCCTAATGAACTCCTACTCCGAAGTCAACAACAAGCTCTGTTAACTCCAATCGTTTCTTAAATTTATTTAACAAAACAAGCTCTCCAATTAAACCTATCTAGACGAAGGATTCAAAACAAGCTCTTAAAATCTTGTTCGTTAGATGGATTAGAAACCAAAACGATGGAAATAGACAGGATATTGAGTGCACAAGCTCGACCCAAGGGATCCTGATTTTATGTTACCCAACTGATAAAAATCAATTGTTGCTACTTGTGATCTAGGACTATAACGATTATGTATTATAACCCTAGATCTAGCAATAGATATAAAAACCTCAATTAAGTTGGCCAAACTAATAAAAGTAAATTATATCGTAAATAAATCTACTTAATAATACAAAGATAATTTAAGGAAAATAAGTCAAGAATATGCTACGGGATTAAAACATAAATAATATAAATACGGGTTCAAACTTCCCTAAAAACTGGAAAAGATAATTAGTCGGACATAATGACTAAATAAAACAGAAAATTATAATTATTAAACATCAAAGGTGGAACCAGCAATTAATCTCCTTTGGCCGAAATTCTCCAGCGCTGCTGTGCTCCTTCTCCTTTAGTGAACTGTGCCTAGCAATGGAGAAAGATGGCTGGCTTTTTTTTTGTTGCTCCCTTCTTTTCTTTCGTAGGATGAATAATTAATTTATGGGGTGAAAACTTGTTTTGACCTTTTATATATAGTATTATTCTTTTTTTCCCAAGTTTAGCAACAACTCTTTTGATATCTAAATTGTCCAAATTGACTTTTACTTGAATAAATTCGAGTCATATATTGTAATTTCGAGTAACATAATTTCGAGTCAACTTTAAAAAATATACAATATTGAGGAAGGTTGACAATCGAGTAACACAATTAGACAATCGAGTTACCCGAATCCGAGTTACCGGTAAGATACGAATTACCCGTAACAAAATCGAGTTACCAGAAACAGAATTCGAGTTACCCGAATCTGAATCCGGGTAACTCGAAACAGAATTCGTGTTACCCGAATTTGAATTCGAGTTACCCGAATCTGAATTCAGGTAACTCGAAACAGAATTCGTGTTACCCGAATTTGAATTCGAGTTACCCGAATCTGATTCGAGTAACCCGAATCAGAAATTCGAGTAACACTTCATATGTGAGTGCACATGGATGTTCGAGAAAGCCACACTTTGCTACACACGTTGAGCTTAATATATTAGACATAAAGTCAAAAAAGAGACCCAGACTTTCGGGTAACACGAAAAAGGAGACCCAGACCTTCTTATCCGCAAAAAAAATAAAGCAACAGACTTTCGGGTAATACGAATTCTATTTCGAGTTACCCGAATTTAGATTCGGGTAACTCGAATTCAGATTCGGGTAACTCGAATGCTCAAATCAAAACTGATATCTTATATTTTTGCAAGTTGACTCGAAATTATGTTACTCGAAATTACAATATATGACTCGAATTCATTCGAGTAAGGTCAATTCCGACAATTTGGGTATCAAAAGAATTTGTACTAAATTTGAGACAAAAAAGAATAATGATATATGTAAAAGGACAAGACAAGCTATGTCCCATGATTTATTTATTAGTCTACCAAGGAGTTTTCTTTTCCTTGGAAACACTTCCGGCGCTCAAAGTGGAGTAGGACTCTTTTCTTCTTTTGTTTTCCTCATCTTGTGAGTTGTCGTGAGATGTATTAATGTAGGACTCTTTTCTTCTTTTGTATTTTATTTCGGCCTATTGGAACTCTTCTTGGACTGGGAGATTTTATTTATTGTCCCGATAATTATTCCGACTTCGATATTATCATAATTTCCTGAAATAATGAATAAATTCCACTAGTGAATTAAATTTCTTTCATAATTCAAATAGGTAGAAAACCATCAAGTTGTGCTAAAATAAATATAATATAATTATGCAATTAACACATATAATTAGAGCTGCAAACGGGTCGGATTCGAGTCGAGTACACCCGAACTCGAGTCGAGTTTTTCAGTTTTGGAATTCGGGTCGAGTTATCCCGAGTCGAGTCGAGTAGCATATAAGCCTGCCGAGTTCGACCCGGTCGAGTACACTCGGGTCACTCGAGTAGCTCGCCGAGTCGGGCGGGTCGGGTAGGATTCGGGTCGAGTTGGGTTGTACCTGTGTTAAGTGTTTGAGAAGAAAATGAAAGTCAAGCGGGTTGTGAGAGAATAAAGAGACACTGACTCACTGGACTGCACCTGCACCGTTTAATTAACCTAGCCGAGTCGGGTACATGACGGGTCGAGTCGAATCCGGGTCATCTAATCGAGTACTATGTCGGGTAGTCGAGTATACCCGACTCGACCCGAGTACAAAAACGAGCTCCCGATACGCGCCGAACTCGACCGGGTCGGACTCACGGAGCCGAGTCGAGTACAAGAAATTCGAGTCGAACCCGGGTCGAACCCGGGTATACTCGACCGAATTTGCAGCTCTACATATAATTATGCAATATTTTCTACCGATCAAATCTCCCCAAACTTAAACCAATGCTTGTCCTCAAGCATAAAAATATCGAAAAAATTTGAAAAAATTTCGCTTAAAATTTAGCTCCTGAAATTAACTCAATACTAACTTAATTTTCATCCAGCAACCCAAAATTCGCTCAAGTCTTCGCTTAAAATAGAAGTTCCTCAAATCTCCCCAAACTTAAAAATTTGCTTGTCCTCAAGCAATTTAGAATGAGTTGGATCGAAGCGATAACAAAAGTAGTATATGATTTGCATGCCCTTCGTTAACTCAAACAGTGGTGTAATAATCGCCTCTTCTACGTAATTAAAAAAAAACACTTTGCATAAGCAATTAATGAAAATTACATAGAACTTCCACACATAAAAACGCAATTCTATTAAACAGTTCCAAGAAGAGAAGAATGGTTAAAAAAATTCACAGCTTATGATAAGGACTTCAGTCATCTCCCTAAACTTATTATTTCAATTGGTTGTTTATTGATAGGAACTTACGCGAATGCACCATCCACAAGCGTCATCATATTTTGTAGGTGATAGCTTTCACACCATTGTTTGCTAATGTGTAGCTCTTTTCACCAACCTATTTTCCCTCTTTTTTTCTATTTTTTTTAGGTGATAGCTTTCATACCGTTATTTATTAATGTGTAGGTCTTTTCACCAACACTTTTTTTCGTGTGAGACAGCTGCTATGCACCAATAATGGGTTAGTCGTTTATTTTTCGTTGTTACTTTTTTCACAATATTTTTTAGGACCCTCAAAATTGGGCAGCTATTGCTGCTCAACACCTATCCCCTTTTTTCAACTAGCCTCCTTGCATGCGGTAACTCCAAAAAAAATCAACGACCAACGAAATTTTAAGAAGAGGGTATATGACCAAGTACAAACCACAAGTGAAATTTTAATAATACACTTCCTTCCTGGCTTTTCTAACAGTGTTGCAGTTTTCATGTTTCTAATTCACATAATTATCCATTAAAATCTAGCACAAAATCAAACAATTTTCACATAAACGCGAAACTACGAACCACACATTGAGTTAATTCCAACCAATATTCCAAACGAGCAAATGTTACTAAACACTATTACGCTTTTTACCAACTATTCTCAATTAACTAAAGGACAATCATTACAGATCTAAATCAAAGTGCGGAGAAACACAATTTTAAAGACAACACGAAAAGTATTAAAAAAATAAGGCGCAAATCAAGTACGGAAAAGGAAAAGAGTTCACCGGGATAGTGCGGCGTGTTAGTCATGGAGAGAAAGTAGGCTTTCTTGTAAAATCTCACACTGGGACAGATTCTCAGCACTGGGCCTCCCAGTGTTATTTTCTCTGCACAATAGTCGACCTCCCTAAACTTGATTCAAAGTCCATTGTTGCTGAGCAACCATATACAAGACCATCTATTACCAACGAAAAACAAAAAGAAATAAATGAAAATTCGATTTGGTTCTACAACTATAAAAATAAAAATAAAAATAAATAAATACAGTGTTGTCTCCCCGCTAGCGCCTTTATTTTAAGTCATTGGCTCGACTAGAACTACCATTTTTAACGAATGCACCAAGGAGGTTTTGGTACAGGTCTTAAAGCAAGTACATACACTGTTATTTTTGTTCTTTTGCGCCACTTCAACCCATTAGTGCAAGGAATTCTAATTACCCTCATACTTTTTCTAAATATATTGGGACCATGCAATAGAGAATAGTTCAGTCTTGGTATGATCTCATAGAGCACAATGTATTATTGATCTCGTCAATCAAGAGTAATTCTTCAACCTCGTCGCTCAAAGTTCGCTTAATTGCATCACTGGATGGTATATGGATTTCCACTTTATGAGACACATCTAAATCTTGATTTTCCTTGTTGTCCGTTGCAGTCTTCTTTATCCTAGAAGGAAAAGGTACGCTCGCAGCGCAAAATTAAAAGAATTAAATATTATTACTTTGCTGTCCGGCAGTTCATCACTGGGTGCCTGTTTGACACTGGGTGACTCAGTGTCGGTTTGGACAGCAGATTTCCATTTCTCGCCTTCATCGTTCAGATGTTCCTCGATTTTCTGGGGATTCTCCAGCTGTTTACCACTTCTCAAGGTGATGGCACTCACGTTCCTTGGATTTGCCTCTGATTGAGAGGGTAGTTTTCCACTGTTTTGGCTCTCCAATCGACTCACTGAGGTAGCAAGTTGGCTTATTTGATTTTCGATGATTTTTATGCTTGATTGAGTGTCGTGCTGAAATCGGCTCATGCTCTGCTGAAACTGCATCGTGTTTTAAATGAGGGCTTTCATCATCTCTTCGAGTGAGGAACTCGAATTTTCCGACGGTTGCTTGTAAAATTGGCCCTTATTCTGCGGAGGCTCCTCTTGCTGCGATTTCCACTTAAAATTGGGATGATATCTCCATCCTGGATTATATGTCTTAGAGTATGGGTCATATTTCCTTCCATAAAAATTTTCAGTACCGACCTCATTGGCATGTGTCTCGATCTCATCCAATAGTACCTTGCAATGCTCGGTGGTGTGCTCCGTAGTTTGGCAAATTAGGCATGGTATAACCTGTGAGTTTCCTACAGCAAGTTTTCTGACAAAGGAGGTTAATTCGGCCAGCTTATCCTCAATATACGAGTCATGTACCTCATTCACCATTTTCACGGGATTGTCACGATAACCAAATTGCCGTGAATTGGAGGCCATGTTCGAGATGAGAGCCTTTTCTTCTCTATTTTATCTTGTTCTTCGCCTAAAAACTCGATCTCGTTTGGTAATTTTTTAGAAAATACTTTTAAGTTTTTTATCTCCACGTGACCTTGTATTCATGCAAAACTAAAACAAAGCGGATTAGTGCACAACTGACAATTATTATAAATTTACAAAACTGACACTGGGTGACCCAGTGTCAAAAATATGCTTGTAATAATAAATAAAAACCGGCTATTAAAGATTGCTAAAAAAACGAATTGCTGTTCAGAAAATTAAAAAATAAGAATAAAACTTCAACTCAGAAAATAAAATTTTCGCATCGTTCCCTGGCAACGGCGCCAATATTTTGACCGCGCTGTCGAGACGCGTCAAAATTAGATATTTATAAAAAGTCCTTGACTCACTTATACTAAATAGTAGTATTGGTAAGTAAAGGTCGAACCCACAGGGAACGGATGAATTAATTGTACTTAGTGAGTTGAATATTATTTTTTGAAAACAAAATAGTAATACTAAATAAATAATAGTACTAGAAAATAATAATATTAGATATAAAGAGGGGGGTTTGGTTGATTTAAAGTAAACAAGATTAAAATAAAATAACAAGTAGGCAAATAAAAGGAGGAAGTAAAAAATAATAAGGAAAACGATTGTGATTGATATCCAGTTCTTAGTTCCGCTATTTCCCGTTCTAATTTAATTTATGAATTAATGCAACACTTTATCTTCCCTTAATTCCTAATGAACTCCTACTCCGAAGTCAACAACGAGCTCTGTTAACTCTAATCGTTTCTTAAGTTTATTTAATCAATACAAGCTCTCCAATTAAATCTATCAAGGCGAAGGATTCAAAACAAGCTCTTAAAATCTTGTTCGTTAGATGCATTAGAAACAAAAACGATGGAAATAGACAGGATATTGAGTTCACAAGCTCGACCCAAGGGATCCTGATTTTGTGTTACCCAACTGATAAATCAATTGTTGCTACTTGTGATCTAGAAGTATAACGATTACGTATTATAACTCTAGATATAGCAATAGATATAAAAACCTCAATTAAGTTGGCCAAACTAATCAAAGTAGATTATATCGTAAATAAATCTACTTAATAACACAAAGATAAATCAAGGAAAATAAGTCAAGAATATGCTATGGGATTAAAATATAAATAATATAAATACGAGTTCAAACTTCCCTAAAAACTGAAAAAGATAATTAACCGGACATAATGACTAAATAAAACAAAAAATTGTAATTATTAAACATCAAAGGTGGAACCAGCAATTAATCTCCTTTGGTCGAAATTCTCTCATTCTTCTCCTTTCGAGAACCGTGCCTAGCAGTGGAGAAAGATGGCTGACTCTTTTTTTTGTTGCTCCCTTCTTTACTTTCGTAGGATGAATAATTAATTTATGAGGTATGTCCCATGATTTATTTATAATTCTACCAAGGAGTTTTCTTTTCCTTGGAAACACTTCCGGCGGTCAAAGTGGAGTAGGACTCTTTTCTTCTTTTGTTTTCCTCATCTCGTGAGTTGCCATGAGATGTATTAATGTAGGATTCTCTTCTTCTTTTGTATTTTATTTCGGTCGATTGGAACTCTTCTTGGACTGGGGGATTTTATTTATTGTCCCGATAATTATTCCGACTTCGATATTATCACAATTCCCTGAAATAACACTAGTGAATTAAATTTCCTTCATAATTCAAATAGATAGAAAACCATCAAGTTGTGCTAAAATAAATATAATATAATTATGCAATTAACACATATAATTATGCAATATTTTCTACCGATCAAGAGTGGTATAATTCATCAATATGCACCACAATCTAATGATGTTGCTGAACACAAGAATCGAACACTTAAAGATATGATGAATGCGTTATCAATTAGTTCAGGGTTGCCCCAGAACATGTAGGGGGAATCTCTCTTGACAGCCAACTACATACTGAACAAGATTCCACGCAAAGGTAAGGATGTTACTCTTTATGAGTTGTGGAAAGGTAGAAAACCATCATACAAATATCTCAAAGTGTGAGTGTGTTTGGCTAAGGCTGAGGCGCCTCAACCTAAACAAGTTAAAAAATTAGTTCTAAAGCGGTCGACTGTATCTTTATTGGGTATGCACTGAACAGCAGCGCTTATTGGTTCGTTATCCACAGGTCAGAAGTGCCTGATATGAGTGTGGGAACAACAATTTAATCAAGGAATGCTATATTCTTTGAAAATATATATCCTTGTAAGGACAATAATAAAGTTGAGAACAATTCTAGCAATAGAGTTGAAGATAAAGCAACAAGTTCAAAATCTGTGGATGTAGATCCAAAATCACGTAAGTGACCGAGATCTAATCTGGAAGATGTAGAACTAAGACGTGGTAGTAGGGTTAGGACACCAAAGACATTTGGACCTGACTACATAGCATTCATGTTGGATGAAGAACCAACATCGATCAAAGTAGCTTATGCTAGACCAGACGGGTTGCTCTGGAAAAAAGCTGTTCAGAGTGAACTTGACTCAATTTTACAAAACCAAACTTGGATTTTGTTTGATTTACCTGAAGGTTGTAAGCCCTTAGGATGCAAATGTATCCTAAAAAGAAAGTACAAGGTAGATTGGTCAATTGATAAGTATAAAGCTCGTTTAGTAGTCCCTGCCCGGGCCCAGTAAGCGCGGGCCTGTAACCCAAGTGGGGGACAATGAGGCGATCAGGTCATGCTGGCAAACTTACTTCTAGATCGGGGGTGAGCTCGAGCCTCTTTTGGGGGTACTCAGGACAGGGGATGATCCCCCTCGTGTGCGTGTGTGGAAAAAAAAAGCTCGTTTAGTAGTCAAAGGTTTCAAACAGAAGGAAGGTTACGATTTTTTCGATACCTATTCACCTGTAACGAGGATTACGTCTATTCGAGTGCTTCTCGCGATTGCTGCTTTGCACAATCTTGAGATTCATAAAATGGATGCTTTTCTGAACGGTAATCTGGATGAAGAGATCTATATGGAATAACCTGAAGGGTTTGTAGTACCTGGACAAAAGAAAAAGGTCTGCAAACCAGTTAAGTCCCTATATGGATTGAAACAGGCTCCATTACAATGGCACTTGAAATTTGATAACGTAATGTTATCAAATGGTCTTAAAATAAACGAGTGTGATAAGTGTTTATATTAAGAACACTAATAATGGCTATGTTATTGTGTGTCTTTATATAGATGACATGTTAATCATGGGTAGAAATATACAAATGATTAACGACACTAAGAACATGTTAAGAAAAAATTTTGAGATGAAAGACATGGGGCTAGCCGGTGTGATTCTTGGAATAAAGATTTTGAGAAAATCTGATGGAATCATCTTGACACAATCTCACTATGCCGAGAAAGTTCTCAAGAAGTTTAATGCTTTTGATAGCTTGCCGGCTAAGACCCCAATAGAGTTAAATGTTCACTTGAGCAAAAATCGAGGGGAGTCCATTGTACAAGAAGAATATGCACGAGTCATTGCGTGTTTAATGTATCTTACAAATTTCACTCGCCTCGACTTAGCTTGTGCTGTGAACAAATTGAGTTGTTACACGAGCAATCTAAGCAAAGAGTATTGGAAAGCTCTTGTTAGAGTTTTGAGGTACTTAAAGTATACTTAAAACCTTGGGTTACACTATTTGAGATACCCCCCGGTACTTGAAGGGTACTGTTGGCCACTAAGTATACAGAATACAGCTTGGAAAGTGTTTAAGCAACAAGTTGTAAGATTTTTAAATAAGAGTGTGTAGCGGAAGTTCTTTTAAGTGAGTTGCTGTAAATACAGCAACTAAGCTTTATCTCCTGTTAGCTTGGTGCGTACAGAGTTTTGCAGTGTATACTTATATAAATCGCAGTTCATGAAAACTGTAACGGCAGAAGGTAAATAACAGTATTTAAAGTGGTTCGAGGTAAACCACTCTACGTCCACTGGTCCTCCAAACAGGAGTGAAAATATTTATTGTAATCACTACGTACACAACTACGTGACTATATTCAAACATATCCTTGTATCGTTCACGCAGATTGATACAAAGACTATTGCTTCAACTGTTCACACAGATTAGTTAAAGCTTTCACTTGACTTGCTTCTTCACACACAGTTTCAAATCTTCGTCTACAATGCAAATCCGTTACACACAGTTTCAGGAAAAGCAAGGCTTACTTCAGTCCACACAGGGCTGATGGTTTTCTTTAAATGTAAGAACACGGGTTCTTCTTGAGCTTGAGCTGATGAGTTGTTGTTCAAGGTTGAGCACTTGTACATTTCTTCTCTCAAGAATGGCAGTAAGCTCGGAGAAATATGTTTGCTCTTGATATACTATTCTTGTGAAGATCTCGTGTGAATCTCAGTATATCTTAGTTCTTTCAGTTTCTAGTTGATATGTCGTTCATGTCTGGTCTTCAAACTCCGGGGTATATATAGCCTTTGGAATAGATCCGTTGGGAATAGATCCGTTGAGCAAAGAGTCCATTCCAACGTGTTGTTTGACTTGCAAAATACAAGATCCGGATTTTGCTCCTTGTCTGAAGATCTTTGTCGGCTGGTATTTAAATACTTAATCCAGTCAGTATTTAAATACTTCTTTTCAAATGGTGGCTTGACTTTAGCGTATGAAGTAGATTTCATTTCAATAGTCTTCAGAGTAATTCTTTATTCACGTATGTCGGATATGTTTTACTTTACTCAAGCAACACTTGCACTACTACAAAACAGGCTTTTAATAGCGGTTATTTCGGCCAATTAACAGCGGTTCTGGAACCGCCGTTGTATGTACCGCTGTTAATTTTCACAGCAGTTTTTGTAACCGCCGTTGAATTATACAAATAACGGCGGTTAAGTGCAACTGCTGTTAAACATGCCATTTAACAGCGGTTTCCGGTAACCACTGTTAACAGCTGATACGTAACAGCGGTTCAATAACCGCCGTTATGTTTACAAATAACATCGGTTTTAGCGGAACCGCTGTTGAAGTTTCAAAAAGTTTAACTGCGGTTTTGCTGAACCGCTGTTATTTTGTCCAGATTTTCCCCAAATGTTGGCAGTATTTTGCACAATCCAGTACCCGACTCGGATCAAACTAATCAATAAACCATCAATTCATCGAATCCAAACACACCGAAAAGAACTAACCAACGCCAAATTCATTGAACCACCAATTCATTGAAAAAGATAATACAAAAAACACCAATCCATCCAAATAATTCATACAAATACCAAATGTACAATTCATACAAATAATTTACACACAAAAACACCAAAATCATGTCGCAAGACGATTTCGAACCTCCAAGAAATAATGTCCCCAATCAGCTTGAACTATATTAATAGCATCATGAGACAGTGCTCCAACATCATCAAACATTTGCACATATAAACGTATAATAAATAAACTTTAAATGTAAACGAGTAAACAGTTTTATCACCACTTCAAGTTAAAAATATACTACCTCCATCCAACCATCCAAAATACGCGCTCGAGCGATAGTCGACATCCAGTACATAATATAATAATCACACTTCCAACCTCTATTTTGTTTATTACACTAAAACAAAATAAAACACAATTATATGAGTCGTTTTCAGCAAATAAAATCAACATAAAACATACACAGTAAAAAACACACACACTGACACAAACACATAAAGCACACAAACACACACTGCACACAAACAAACACACACACACACACACACACACACACACACAGCACATACACACACACACATGCACACACACTGCACACACACACACACACACACAGCACACACAGGAAACACACACACACACTGCACACAAACAAACAAACACACACACACAGCACACACTGCACACAGACACAACACAAAAAAAAACACCAACACAAACACACAACACACACACACAAACATAAACACACACAGTACACACAGCACACACACACACACACACACACTGCACACAAACATACACAAACACACACAGTACACACACAATATTGCACACAAACAAACATACACAAACACACATAGTACACACAACATACAGCACACACGCATAGAAACACACACACACACATCACACACGCACACAACACACAAACACACACAAACACAAACACACACACACACACACAGCACACACACACTGCCACTGCACACACACTGCACAGAAAAAAACCCAGCACAAACAAACGGACACTTCATACATGATATGTTGGGAGAAGATCTTTAATACGAAAGTTAACATCTATCCCAAAGGGAGAAGATCCTTACGACGTTAACGACGTCTGTCCCAAAATAATTCGTGTTTCCAACACAAACACACAATACACACACAAACATAAACACACACGGTACACACAACACACACACACTAACACACTGCACACAAACATACACAAACACACATACACACAGTACACACACACATTGCACACAAACAAACATACACAAACACACACACACAGCACACACACACACACAGTACACACAGCACACACACAAAAACAAACACACACACACATAGCACACACACACAGCACACAAACACACACAAACACAAACATACACACACACTGCACACACACACTGCACAGAAAAAAAACACAAACAAACGGACACTTCATACACGACATGTTGGGAGAAGATCCTTAAGACGAAAGTTAACATCTATGCCAAAGGGAGAAGATCCTTACGACGTTAACCACGTCTATCCCAAAATAATTCGTGTTTCCAACACAAACACACAATACACACACAAACAAAAACACACACAGTGCACACAGCACACACACACTGCACACAAACATACACAAACACACACATACACACAGTACACACACATTGCATACAAACAAACATACACAAACACACACACATACATACACACACAGCATACACGCACACAGCACACAAACACACACAAACACAAACACACACACAGCACACAAACACAAACACACACACACAGCACACACACACACATTGCACACACAAACTGCACAGAAAAAAAAACCAACACAAACAAACAGACACTTCATACACGATATGTTGGCAGAAGATCCTTAAGATGAAAGTTAACATCTATCCCAAAGGGAGAAGATCCTTACGACGTTAACCACGTCTATCCCAAAATAATTCGTGTTCCCAAAAACAATGTTGTCGTACTCACTCAAATATTTACACACAGAAACACACATATTTACACTCATGTAATTAAATGTATTGCCTTGGGATATATCCAACTAATCGCCTGCTTCGATTTACTTGCATGCATACCATCCATGGTCTTGAATGTGGTCACGGCACTGCTTAAAAGTAACAATAATATATTGAGTCGTTGATATAAAATTTTCAAGCAAATATGTTATAAATAAAATCTTACTTTTGGAGTATGGTCTTAATGCGAGAGTCAGGCCTACTATATAATGAGCAAAACCATATAATAGTTCCTCTTGCTGGCACAATGACCAGAAGTTGCCAATGATGCCTACATTGATAAATGCATTTGAAAGAAAAAAACATATTACTAAACTATGTTGTAAATGTTGGGATTCCACAGAAAATAAACGCAGCGGAAGAATAAACGGAATCCCTAAGAGGATCGATCAAGTAACGTATATACGAAAAGAAAAATACGAAGATCAAGGAATCAAAGTCCCATACCTATGATGTCTCTGAAAAACCTTCGTATGATGATGATGATGATGATGAAGAGCCCTTCGTTCCAAGCACCTAAAGCAAGGTGCCTCTACTTCACACGCCGGAACTTGACGGAAAAATCAGCAAACTTTCTTTCTCTAAGAATGCGGCTAGGGAAGCTTGTAGGAATTTTTTCTCTCGATCTTTTCTACTAATAACTTGTCTCTAAGATCAAGTATATGCTGTAGAAAATTTTTCTCACTCTTGAAGCTCTCTAAAAAACGAAAAAAAAACACTTGGGGAAGGAAGAAGGAGACTTTATGATTGAAAAGACTTTCTTTTCACAATTATTCAAGCCTCACATGTAGAAGATGCTTTTAAAAGCATCTCTACACCTCACATGACCCCACAACTGTATAATATAATGAGAGAGAGACAACGTAGAGAGGAGGGGGGGCCTTATAGGGAATCTTCCAAGAAACGGGTCGAGTTAATTCGGCTCGTGTATTGGATGTTCGTCAAACGAATCCCTCGTGAATCGGATGTCCGTCAAACGAATCCGTTTTATTTCCAATGTGTTTATACTAATTAATTAATCCAATTAATTAGTTATATCAAACACAAATATACATTTCTCTAAGAAATATAATTTATGAATTAAAGTAATCACCCAGTAACCTACTAACAATTCATAAGACCGCTATTTGATTTATCCGATAAATCACTAATATCTAATATTATAAGAGAGATTATTAATTCATATTTATCCATCAATGATCCTATTGCGCGACTCCGTAGGTTCATCTCAGCCGGCATTGGGAGGAACTAATGAGTGCGGGCAAGACTTAGCCACTGGCGGGCCGCACCGTAAACCCGATCGAGAACGAATGAACGAATCATTCCGAACCATTATGTCGTGAATACTATATATGTATAGACCCTTCATCGATGTCCCGGTCAAGTCTTCGGGTCACGGTAAAGTCAAACCTCATGTTGACTAAACTCTATACATGTGTTAATGCAAATCAAGACCGACTGATTAATAGTGTATCTAATACGACTATATCAGAATGCTTTGGCCAAAGACTTATGATCTTATTTGCCATTAACCGTATAGGACATTCGCCTCCTCACTAACAAGAGATAGAATCCTTTCTTGGCGTACAGCAAAGACTGCTACCTGCCCGTATAGTCCGGACTTCGAGGTCGACTCAACAATTAAGCAAATGAGTCTAACTACTCTAATGACAAACTAAACGTCACAGGCACATCTTCTACTGAACCCTCAAGTCAAAGGTCCACGTATACTATCACAACCTTTCGATTAGTCATCGAATCTCCGAGAGTGAATACCATGTGACTGAATCGAGTATGAGTCGTGTTCGAGTATACTGGTCCCACCAATATACTTATAACTATGCTATCAAGACGTGCACACGTCCTAGCATCAGTTATACAAGTCTTATTAAAACTTAATGTCCTGTTAAGTTTTATCGACTTGCGAACTAGTTAAGCATTCGAGCTCTAAACACCTCTAGTGCCTATCTCATTATCTCTATAAGGAGTAGAATGTTCACTCTCAAATGCAAGGACTATTATTCTATATACCAAATCACAATGCCAGTGATATACAATAATATAGAAATAATAATTGCCTTATTAAATATAATATTCATAATTACAATACAATTGCTCTCACTCTCTCATCCTCTGAGTGGCATTCGAGGGCATATTCCTAACAATCTCCCACTTACCCATACTCTCCAGATGCCTCTCTAAGACCTTCTGAGATAGTGGCTTGGTAAGCGGATCGGCAACGTTATTTGCTGTGTCTACTCTCTGCAGTGTAACATTCCCATCCCGAATCATTTCTCTAACAAAATGATATTTTCTCGCAATATGTTTGGTGTTGTGGTGAGCCCTATGCTCCTTAGCCTATGCAACAGCTCCGTCGTTGTCACAAAACAGTGTCATGGGCTTCTCTGCATTAGGAACCACTTGAAGTTCCTCAGTGAACTTCTTTATCCAAAAAGCTTCTTTAGCAGCCTCCGTGGCTGCCTGATATTCGGATTGACATGTAGAGATAGCAGTCGAACTTTGCTTGGCACTTCTCCAAGAAACTGCCCCACCATTCAGAGTAAAGATATACCCTGATGTGGACATCTGAGCATCCATGCCCCCCGAAAAATCTGAGTCTGTATAACCCATCACTCTTAGTTCTCCACCGCCGTATGTAAGAACCAAGTCTTTAGTCCTCCTTAGGTACTTAAGAATGTTGTTTACAGCAGTCCAATGTTCCTGCCCTGGATTTGACCGAAACCGACTTACTACGCTCACAGCATAGGCAATGTCCGGTCTAGTGCAAATCATTGCATACATAAGGCTACCTACTGCCGAAGCATAAGGTACCTTGCTCATTTCCTTTCTATCTTCCTCACTTTGAGGACACATCTCTAAGGAAAGTTTTGCACCATGTTGCATAGGTAGAAACCCTCTTTTAGAATCTTCCATCCTAAATCGCTTCAGGATATTTTCTATGTAGAGGGCTTGGGAAAGACCTAACATTCTTTTCGCTCTATCCCGGTAGAGACGAATACCTAGAATATAGGTAGCTTCTCCCAAGTCTTTCATTGAGAACTCTTTAGAAAGCCAATCTTTCACAGAACTGAGCATTCCTACGTCGTTTCCTATAAGTAGAATGTCATCTACATATAGTATTAAGAACGCAATTTTGCTCCCACTAACCTTCTTGTAAATACAGGGCTCTTCTTCGTTTTGGACAAAATCAAACTCTTTGACTGTCTCGTTAAAACGAAGATTCCAACTCCGTAAAGCTTGCTTCAGTCCATAAATGGCACGCTGAAGTTTGCATACTTTATGAATATTGGTTTGAGATATGAATCCCTTAGGCTGTTCCATGTAAATCTCCTCCTCGAGGAATCCATTTAGGAATGCCGTTTTCACATCCATTTGCCATATTTCATAATCTAAGTGGGCTGCTATAGCAAGCATCATGCGAATAGACTTAATCATAGCTACAGGCGAGAAGGTCTCGAAGTAATCGATTCCTTCTCTTTGGGAATAACCCTTTGCCACAAGCCTGGCCTTATAGGTATCAACCTTGCCATCTACATCAGTCTTTCTCTTATAGATCCATTTGTTTCCAATAGGCACTATGCCTTTAGGACGATCTACTAAAGTCCAGACCTGATTAGCATGCATTGAGTCTATCTCAGCTTCCATAGCTTCTTGCCACTTGGTGGAGTCAACGTCTACCATCGCTTGGTCGTATGTAGAAGGATCATTCTCTTGAATACTTCCTGTCATCTCATGGACACCCAGTTCCTCTTGATGCAGATAGCCATACCTCTCAGGTATTTGAGAAATTCTACTAGACTTGCGAGGTTGTGTTTGTATTTCAGAAGGTTGGGTTCTAATATCTTGCATAGGTGTCTCATTTGGTGTTTCTTTTATTTCTTCTAAAGAAATATTTCTACTTGCCCCTCCTTCCTGAATAAACTGATCTTCCAGGAAGTGTGCTTGTATAGCAACGATGATCCTATGATCTTCGTGCATGTAGAATAGATATCCCATGGAATCCCCTGGATATCCTATGAAACGACCTTTCACAGACCTAGTTTCCAATTTCTCTACTTTAGTCTTCTTGACATAAGCAGGGCATCCCCAAATCCTAATGTGATTAAGACTTGATTTCCTACCTCTCCACATCTCATGGGGAGTCTTAGGAACGGATTTGGAAGGACATCTGTTCAAGATATGCACAGCAGTAAGGAGCGCGTAACCCCACAGATAAATTGGTAGATCAGTATAGTTAAGCATGGAGCGAACCATGTCCAACTTGGTTCGGTTCCTTCTTTCAGATACACCATTTAATTGTGGAGTAGCTGGAGGAGTGAATTGTGACACTATTCCTAGTTCCTTTAAGAATTCATCAAATACGGTACTCATGTACTCACCACCCCGGTCTGACCGAAGAGTCTTAACACGGTTACTTGTTTGATTTTCAACTAGGGCTTTAAATTCCTTGAATTTATCAAAAGCTTCAGACTTATGTTTCATTAAGTACACGAATCCATACCTGGTATGGTCATCAGTGAATGTAATGAAATAATGAAAGCCGTCTCGTGCCACTTCAAAAGGGCCACAGACATCGGTATGGATCAATCCAAGTTTTTCAGCAGCTCTTTCAAAAGTCCCTGCGAAGGGTAACTTAGTCATTTTGCCTTGAAGGCAAGATTCACAAGTTGGATAGGGATCTGATCCCAATGGACCTGTAAGCCCATCTTTCTCCATTTTATGAACCTTGGTCTGACCGATATGACCAAGTCTAAGATGCCACTTAAGTGCTTGGTTCGTTTCATCCCTACCACACTTCCTAGTTATAGTGTTCATAGTTGTTTTATTCTTTAAATTTAAATGGTATAAACCATTTAATAATGTAGCAATACCAAGCAATTTATTTCTGAAATAAATACGATAGGACCCATCTCCAATAAAGAAGTGAAATCACTTTCGGTCCATGACCGGAATTGATACAATATTCTTGTGCCCCTTGGGCAAAACAAGTACATCATCTAAAGTAAGAATAAAACCAGATTCTAAATCCAACATAAGGGATCCGATATCAGAAGCCTCGACACTATGCCCACTTCCGACGGTGACCATCACCTCCCCTGAGTCCAGCTTCCTACTTCGTTCCAGATCCGGATTCATTGTACAAATGTGAGAACTCGCACCGGAATCAAGTATCCAAGAAGTAGAATATACAGTTACAGAACAATTTGTTTCTAAAACCAGTAGTTCTGTACCTGAAGGCGCATTACGGTCAAGCTTTGGACAGTACCTCTTCCTGTAACACCCCCAGAATACGACCGGGAATGTTACACGCCGTAGACCCTTATCACAAGGATCTACCAGGCTAAACTCCAAAAGACTACTCGATGATTGACCGACCGGGGTCAAAATTAAATAGAAAACAGACCGATAAGGTCATAAACCAATTCAGAAACTAACGACATTCATATTACAATGACAACAATAAATTTAATAAATGATAACTACACCCATGCAAGGGTGAATACTCGAACGACAGAGAAATACCGACCAAAATGATACAAAAGAAAAGACTCTGACTCTGGTGTGATTAGCATCGTCGTCTTCCATCTCCTTCCAAGCCAATCCCGTGACTGCTCCCGAGCTGCCAAAACCTGAGCGCATAACAGCACCCCCCGAAAACTCGGGTGTTAGCAAACTGGAATTTTGCTAGTGCAAGTACATAATATTCAAGATATACGAACAGTAACAACACAAAATTCAACCGCCGTGAAGCCTTAACACAAATCATACATTCCCACAGTCAGCACAGAATAACACTCGTATACACGAGGTGAAAGGTAATCACATAGTCATATTCTCCTTACGGAAAATAACATTCATGAAACTTTAAACGAGCCCAAGGAGTCGGAAGATCCCTCTTGTAAAAGGAAAAATATTTTAATAAGATAGTTTGCAATCATTATTGTTGACTCGGGTCGTTCCGGGGTTTTTAAAATCGAATGGGAATACTTTTGGAAATAATTTCAAAAACACTCGGGTCCTTGACCCAACGTATGGAAAACGATTACACAAAAACCAAGTCAACTTATTTGGGGTTCTCGACCCAGTTTATAGAACACCGTCACAAACGAAATCATTATAACATCTCACAGGGTCCTCAACCCATTCCAAATAACATCATCGTGAAATCAATCATCTCAACATTCCACAGGGTCCTCGACCCAATACACAGAATAGCGCCACAATACAATCAAAGGCACAAAACTCTCATTCGACATATCTGCTCAAGACCCCGATTAATTAACCCTCGGAGATTTCGTCAAACCTCCGTGGTTAACTAACCCGATACCAACGCTTTAAAAACAATTTGAAACAAGCTTTCAAAAACATGAATTGCGGATGCAGATCGAGACAAATATTAAAAAGTGAGTTGAAAGAATTGAGATACGAACATCGTTCGCAACGGGTCTTAGCTATCACTCAAATACCCGTAACCAATAAGCCTGCCAGCGCCCACCGCACACTGTGCACCGGCGTTCACTCCACTATGTCGGCCGCTCCTTGAACATGTCACCGCACCGGCGTCACTCCCGCAAGAGCCGCCTTGACACACGCATTAGGTGACACCGGCGTTTCCCCACCCATATGGAGCCGCACATTGTACAGACACTGTGCCGGAGTACACCGCCCGCCTCGAGGTTCCGGATATGACGTTTCTCACAACAAGCATTCACATTGTTCAAGCATCAAGCACACGGACAATTGTCACAACAAATTTTCAACTCGGTACATCAAGTCACACAATTTCTCCGCCATCCATATCCACACAAATAAACAATAACACGCACATTATCAATCAAACTCAATCAACACCGCACATATATCTCTATGTAGCGACTCAACCGAATATACACACATTTATACATATATATATATATATAAATATATAACCTCACTATATTATATGAATAACTATGGTTCGCCCATCAATCCAAGTTGAGTACGTCAACTAAGGTTAGAATTCAACACTCGTCGATCACCGACATAAACATATATATTAATATACGTATATACATACATATATTTAACATGTAACTATATATATAAACACACATATATATATATATACACATACATGTTTATACCTCCATATAAACTCATACACTTCTACAACAATGATTTCACGCAGCTCTGATTCGTATATCGAGGTACTTGCCTTGGTAATACGACGCGAAGGAGACGACGAAGGAATAGGTTCCGGTACGAACAATCCCCTCAAATCCGACCCTAACACAATAGTGATATAAAACCAATTTCAACACCATGAATACGAAGAAATTCATCCTAGTTCTACCGTTGGGACAATTCATCGGACACCACGCGTGCATAAGGAAAAGAAATCGGTCAACGGTGGAATAACGGGATTTCATCCCAACCAATAACAAGAAAACCAAGGGTTACGAGTATATTATCAAAATCTAACAACAACATCGGTAAATTCAATTAAAACACAAGATCACCACCAAACCCTCCCCAAAATCATACTAGGATTGAAGGAGTTCTTACCTCTTGAAGATTCAATCCCTATAATCCGAAGAACACGTGCTAAATCCACAATCCGAGCTAAACGATTGAAGGAGGATGAAGAAAATAAAACACTCAAATGATTTGTGAGGTAAAAACCCTCCTCCGGCTCTCTCTCTCGGTTGCGGTGAAGAAACGGGGAAAATGAGCCGAAATGCCGAGAAAACGAATTTATAGGGCGGACAGACTCGACCGTGTCCAACATGACACGGTCGTGGCGCGCAATCGCCGGGCAGGACTCGACCGTGTCCCGCATGACACGGTCGTGTCGCGAAGGGGCGCCGGCATCGACTCGGCCGTGTCCTGGAACACGGTCGAGCCTCGGCGCGGCTACCGGCTTATCCGGACGAGTACGCACGGCCGTGCTGCACGACACGGTCGGGTCCCGAGGCGCCGCTTCCGGCTTATCCGGGACGAGTACGACACGGCCGTGTCGGACGACACGGCCGAGTCCGGTCGGCGGATCGCCAAATGAGCGGGTGAGCTAAAACGACCATAACTCTCTCGTCCGACTCGATTGACTCACCGTTTGAACCATTGGAAAGCTAATTCGATGCTCTATAATATTGCAGGATTTGGAATTTTTGGAGTTACCAAAAATTAATGGTGATCTAACAAAGTCGAACTCGTACGCGAAAAGTCGCTAAAGAACACGGAACTCAACAAAACGACACCAAACAAGCTCGGACATCAAAAAGTGCGAATAAAACATTCCCGAATGACGAAACGGTCTTAAGCGAGTTGTCGAAACGGACCTCCGCGAAAAATGAAAATTACTGGGAATCGAAATTGCGGGTATTACATTCTACCCTCCTTAAAAGAAGTTTCGTCCCGAAACTTAAAATAGAGAGCGGCGGAACAATCAAGGAAATAACTACTTGCCCAGCCCCAAATCATCACGAGCAATGCGCGAATGCGGGGTTCTAAAATGTAAGTGAACACGATAAGTCGAGGTGGAGGAGTATGAATTTGGATACCAAAGCTCCCCGAGTTAAGAAAATCACAAAATAGTTCAGACGTCCTGAAAATCATGTTTCGAGCTCGACCAACCGCATCCAAGTTCAAAACATATTCGGAAGTGCTAATTACACGCGTGGGAATAATAGTTCCGAACAAAATTTGCAAGAATTAGGTTCAGATATGGAAAGACCACAATAATTCACGGGTTACAGCTCCGAAATTCGTTCGGAGGACGGCAGGCTAAGTAGAACAAGATAGTTTAAAATCGTCGAGAGGATTATAATTGAGTTACCAACAATGAAAAATCATACAATGCCGAAAATACCAAAGAAAGTACGGGTAATACGCATCCGCATACTAAAAGGTATTTCGATCCCAAACTTAGAACAACAAGAGTTGGAAGTATAGAGCAATGAAATGAAGAACGATCAAAGTCACGATTGTTCAAAACAGCAACAATTAGGACATATTGCAAAATATTCATCCTCCCATGTTAGGCTCTTCGAAGGAAACATAGGTTTCGGACATTCTCCAGTCACTAGCTCTGCTCTCTCGGGCGGCATTCCTTGCCAATTCGAAACTATCTCACAATGCTTCTCCCGATGACCTTCACACCCGCACCAGTAACAAGTCAAGAGTGGAAAGGGACAATTCACACGAACATGTCCCAGACGATTGCAGTTGAAGCACCCTCCCTTCTTACCGAGAGTCACTGATGCTGGCTTGTGAATCCAAGAGCTCACTCCCGATCGCGAAGACGACGCGTTCGAACGACGTGGGGGTTTGGGAGCCTTAGACTCTTCACCGCTCAAAAACTTCCCAGATGTCCTCCGTCTCTTGGCTTCGCTCGAGGGCTCGACCACTGAGGAGATTTCATAGGATATCGTTTGATTTAGATACTCCTTCACCGTAGCATGGATCGTGGTTGTACGAACCACCTTGACGCTTCCATTTCCATCATCACGTCCACGTCCGTCGTGGCTCGACATACTAATACAGATAGTACCATTCAGCATTATCAAATAATCGACAAGATACCACCCTTATCAACACAAGGTTTAGTTAACATCTAAAGAATAACGGTAATATCATAAAGCATAAAGTTTTATGAAGTCAAGTTCGAGTTCCACGACGAGGACGATCATTATATGTATGCACTTAATGAAATCAAATTTTTGAAAAAGGGGCTAGTCACGTTGCGCCCAAGACTTGTAAACACTGTCTTTTATTTCGGAAGAGGAAGTTTACATAATGACTCTAAAAATTATTTTCGAGTGATGAATAAAAGAAAAAAAAAGAAATCGAAAATTAATTTGTAACTAATTTGAAATATTTTGAAAATGTTGAGTCCCAAATATCAAAATTTTGAAAGTCTTTCCTCTTCTTCAAAAACGTTTATTCGAAAGGATTCTCCACCGAGATACGTGACCATTTAACATGACGATATTAAATCATGGCTTTACACAATGTTAGAAAATTTCAAAGCATTACTTTAAAATATTCGTGATACTACAGCGCCGTGGGCCCCGTGCCGGAACCCACCAGGCTAAAAATCATTTTAAAAAAAATGATCAAAATGCCAAAAAGGCCGAAGTCGGTAATATTCTCAAATACTCACAAAAGTCATTTATAAAATATCAAATACCGTCATAAGAATACTATCAAAACATGCAAGACCAAAATATCAAAACTCAGTTTGCAAGATAACAAAAACCATCTTAAAATACTCATGCGGTGGAGAAAATTATCATTCGTAAATTCATTCTAATAAAGTACCGAAACAGATAAACATGTTCGACTTCCACGTAATATCCTAAAACGATAATATCACCAACAAGTTCCAATTCCTAGTTCACATTAAGCATATTAGCACAATGTAATCAAATACGTGTATAAGGGGACTTACGATCGGAGGCTTACCATCACGGATTGCCTAAGATGATGTCGGAACCACGATACTAATCACAACTCGATGCGCGCGACTTACACAAGACATGGACTTTACCCAACGGCCTAGGTTTTTCGCAAACCTAATCTCGATACCATAAATGTAACACCCCGCACGACCGGAATGTTACACGCCGTAGACCCTTATCACAAGGATCTACCAAAGCTAAACTCCAAAAGACTACTCGATGATTGACCGACCGGGTCAAAATTAAATAGAAAAGACCGATAAGGTCATAAACCAATTCAAACTAACGACATTCATATTACAATGACAACAATAAATTTAATAAATGATAACTACACCCATGCAAGGGTGAATACTCGAACGACAGAGAAATACCGACCAAAATGATACAAAAGAAAAGACTCGACTGCGGTGTGATTAGCATCGCTGTCTTCCATCTCCTTCCAAGCCAATCCCGTGATCGCTCCCGAGCCGCCAAAACTGAGCGCATAACAGCACCCACCCCGAAAACTCGGGGTTAGCAACCGGAATTTTGCTAGTGCAAGTACATAATATTCAAGATATACGAACAAGAATAACACAAAATTCAACCGCCGTGAAGCCTTAACACAAATCATACATTCCCACAAATAACAGAATAACACTCGTATACACGAGGTGAAAGGTAATCACATAGTCATATTCTCCTTACGGAAAATAACATTCATGAAACTTTAAACGAGCCCAAGGAGTCGGGAAGATCCCTCTTGTAAAAGGAAAAATATTTTAATAAGATAGTTTGCAATCATTATTGTTGACTCGGTCGTTCCGGTTTTTAAAATCGAATGGGAATACTTTTGGAAATAATTTCAAAAACACTGGTCCTTGACCCAACGTATGGAAAACGATTACACAAAAACCAAGTCAACTTATTTGGGGTTCTCGACCCGGTTATAGAACACCGTCACAAACGAAATCATTATAACATCTCACAGGGTCCTCAACCCATTCCAAATAACATCATCGTGAAATCAATCATCTCAACATTCCACAGGGTCCTCGACCCAATACACAGAATAGCACCACAATACAATCAAAGGCACAAAACTCTCATTCGACATATCCTGCTCAAGACCCCCGATTAATTAACCCTCGGAGATTTCGTCAAACCTCCGTGGTTAACTAACCCTGATACCAACGCTTTAAAAACAATTTGAAACAAGCTTTCAAAAACATGAATTGCGATGCAGACGAGACAAATATTAAAAAGTGAGTTGAAAGAATTGAGATACGAACATCGTTCGGTAACGGGGTCTTAGCTATCACTCAAATACCCGTAACCAATAAGCCTGCCAGGCGCCTCCACTGCACACCTGTGCACCGGCGTTCACTCCACTATGTCGGCCGCTCCTTGAACATGTCACCGCACCGGCGTCACTCCCGCAAGAGCCGCCCCTTGAGACACGCATTAGGTGACACCGGCGTTCCCCACCCATATGGAGCCGCACATTGCAGCGTACACCAGGCCGGAGTACACCGCCCCGCCCTCAGAGGTTCCCGGATATGACGTTTCTCACAACAAGCATTCACATTGTTCAAGCATCAAGCACACGGACAATTGTCACAACAAATTTTCAACTCGGTACATCAAGTCACACAATTTCTCCGCCAGTCCATATCCACACAAATAAACAATAACACGCACATTATCAATCAAACTCAATCAACACCGCACATATATCTCTATGTAGCGACTCAACCGAATATACACACATTTATACATATATATATAGATATATATATATATATAAATATATAACCTCACTATATTATATGAATAACTATGGTTCGCCCATCAATCCAAGTTGAGTACGTCAACTAAGGTTAGAATTCAACACTCGTCGATCACCGACATAAACATATATATTAATATACGTATATACATACATATATTTAACATGTAACTATATATATAAACACACATATATATATATATACACATACATGTTTATACCTCCATATAAACTCATACACTTCGACAACAATGATTTCACGCGATTCTGATTCGTATATCGAGGTACTTGCCTTGGTAATACGACGAAGGAGACGACGAAGGAATAGGTTCCGGTCCGAACAATCCCCTCAAATCCGACCCTAACACAATAGTGATATAAAACCAATTTCAACACCATGAATACGAAGAAATTCATCCTAGTTCTACCGTTGGGACAATTCGCCGGACACCACGCGTGCATAAGGAAAAGAAATCGGTCAACGGTGGAATAACGGGATTTCATCCCAACCAATAACAAGAAAACCAAGGGTTACGAGTATATTATCAAAATCTAACAACAACATCGGTAAATTCGAATTAAAACACAAGATCACCACCAAACCCTCCCCAAAATCATACTAGGATTGAAGGAGTTCTTACCTCTTGAAGATTCAATCCCTATAATCCGAAGAACACGTGCTAAATCCACAATCCGAGCTAACGATTGAAGGAGGATGAAGAAAATAAAACACTCAAATGATTTGTGAGGTAAAAACCCTCCCTCTCGGCTCTCTCTCTCGGTTGCGGTGAAGAAAGCGGGAAAAATGAGTGAAATGCCGAGAAAGCGAATTTATAGGGCGGACAGACTCGACCGTGTCCGACATGACACGGTCGTGGCGCGCAATCGGCGGCGGGGACTCGGCCGTGTCTGCATGACACGGTCGTGTCGCGAAGGCGCTCGGCATCGACTCGGCCGTGTCCGGAACACGGTCGAGCCTGCAGCGATGGCTACCGCTTATCCGGACGAGTACGGCACGGCCGTGCAGGCGACACGGTCGGGTCTGAGGCGATCGCTTCCGGCTTATCCGGACGAGTACGACACGGGCCGTGTCGGACGACACGGCCGAGTCCGGTCGGCGTGATCGGCGAATGAGCGGGTGAGCTAAAACGACCATAACTCTCTCGTCCGGACTCCGATTGACTCACCGTTTGAACCATTGGAAAGCTAATTCGATGCTCTATAATATTGCAAGGATTTGGAATTTTTGGAGTTACCAAAAATTAATGGTGATCTAACAAAGTGGAACTCGTACGCGGAAAAGTCGCTAAAGAACACGGAACTCAACAAAACGACACCGAAACAAGCTCGGACATCAAAAAGTGCAGAATAAAACATTCCCAGAATGACGAAACGGTCTTAAGCGAGTTGTCGAAACGGACCTCCGGCGAAAAATGAAAATTACTGGGAATCGAAATTGCGGGTATTACACTTCCAGTGGCCTAGCTCACCGCAGTTGAGGCATACATCCGTTTTCTTGGCCCCCTTGCTCTTTTGAACCATTGGGGCCTTGCCCTTTCCCTTGTCGATCTTGGCTATTGGACCTAACTGCTTCTTGTTCTTTTTCTTCTTATTCTTGGACTTCCAAGTCCCAGAAGAAATCACAAGTGCAGCTTCCTTTCCCTTTTTCTTCATCGAGGCCCAGGCGATCGTCGGTTTGTTCATTAGCCCAGCTAAGTTACATGCAATCTCATTGCAGTTGAAGTTCATGACAAATTGTGAAAAGGAGTCAGGAAGTGACTGCAGGATAAGGTCAGTTTGGAGAGATGCATGCATCTGAAAATGAAGAGCTTCCAATCTCTCAATCATAGAGATCATCTTGAGGACATGGTCCCCAAACCTCTCTCCTTCCTTCATCCTGGCGCCGAATAATTGCTTTGATATCTCATATCTAGCAGTTCGGCTATGCTCTCCATAGAGCTCAGCCAGGTGCGCTAAGATGGCTCGTGAAGACGTCATCTTTTCATGGGCACGTTGAAGCTCATTGGTCATTGAGCCTAACATGTACCCTCGCACTCTTATGTCGTCTTTTACCCATTTCTCATGGGCATCGACATCTTCCTGATTGGCTCGGGTTCTTACAGGAGCCGCTGGGATGTCCGCCTCCAAGACGTATCCCAGCATTTCCATAGTTAGGACAATCCTCAAGTTCCGAAGCCAGTCCACATAGTTCGGACCAGTCAGGACGTTCTTTTCAAGTAGTATAGCAAGTGGGTTCATTGTCATATTGAGAGTTATGTTAACTGCATAGAATAATTTGAGATTCGTTAGTTTTTGTTTAATTATGATCCGAGTAAAGAATTTAAGGACTTTCTTTATTCATAACTCGGCTCCCACTATTTTATCGGCATTTACACACTCCCATGTTAAATCCGGAAGTCTTGGGTGACTTCATAGTGGTGATCGATTTCTTTACAAAGTTTAATAGAGGGCAACCCATACGGTTTATATTCTATTATTCTTTATAAAGTGGTGTCTAATACCAACCCATCTAATGGATGATTCGATCTTCTTTTACCCCTAGTTCACTTGCCCTCAACCCATTCAGTTTCTATGGCTCATTGAACTATCTAAGTTTAAACCGTCAACTCCTATTAGTCCGACAATTGAATCTTACCCGCAACCCATACGGTTTATAGGGGTTTGATTTGTCACAACCAAAGGCATCTAATGCACTCTAGGAATTTATCAATTTTCCCCAAAATATTACCTCGACATAGTCAAGAATAATATTCCGGTTTAGATTTCAATTTTCCATGAGTTTGACGGAGGGTAGGAAACCTCGTAACCTTTATAACTCGGTGTTTGTAAGTGGGAGTATTAACGCGATTATATGTTACACTTTGCACATTAATCCGTTTATAAGCGGTTTGTGGTTTGTCAATCATTCAAAATGAAAAACAATAAATAGCAACCTAGTTACTACCAACATATAGCTCATGGACTTTTTCCTAAGTATTGGGCCAAGCCAAATAAAGAAAGGAAAAATACGATTGATTCTTCGTCTTCTAGTCGGTCGTCTTCGGTCTTCGTCATAGCCATATGAATAATTACATCATTGAACAATACGTCCTATTATACATATTTTCTAGTAAAAATAAATAGGCTCAAAACGGCCTTTACAACCATATCGAATCGAACAAATCAACAACTAAGTCCACGAGCTATATCACCATCACATAAGGCATTACATACAACATGTAACGGTAAATGAAATAAAATAATCAATTAATATATTAATCCAATTAATATAAAAATTAATCTATTTAATTTCTACAATATTAATCAAATTAATATTTATAATCGTCATTTTAATCCGTTCAAAGTAATCCGGCCAAAACAATATTCTCGTCTAATAATTTCCCTTAATAAAAAAAATATTCCAAATATTTTATTACAACGAAATATAAACACAAAAATAGAGTCCCGGAAAATCCGGTATCAGGCCCAGCCCACGGCCCGATTCAAAATGGGGCCGAAAACCCGAGAACCGCCCGGACCGAGTCACTATCGGCCACTTCCCGGCAGGCTAGCCGAGCAGCTACAGTAGCCTACCGAGTCACTCTCGGCCGGCCAGGCAGCAGTCCAGCAGCTGCCACGGCAATGCGCTTCGTGCGGTATTCGTGTTTAACCCCGCTTTTTTCATTTTTTCGCCTCGCCTAAAACAAAAAGTTTCTTAACTTCATGAAGAACTTATAAATCAACAAAAATCAAATTTTTCAGATTTATAATTCACATAAAATAGTCGAAACTTGACTTACTACGAACGATTAAATTTCTTCGATTATATCTATTATGATTCTAAATCATAAACATCATCAAATAACATTCCAAATGCAAAGATGAACGTATATACGATATATTTGACCTCGCTCCGATACCACTGTTGGGATTCCACAGAAAATAAACGCAGCGGAAGAATAAACGGAATCCCTAAGAGGATCGATCAAGTAACGTATATACGAAAAGAAAAATACGAAGATCAAGGAATCAAAGTCCCATACCTATGATGTCTCTGAAAAACCTTCGTATGATGATGGTGATGATGAAGAGCCCTTCGTTCCAAGCACCTAAAGCAAGGTGCCTCTACTTCACATGCCGGAACTTGACGGAAAAATCAGCAAACTTCCTTTCTCTAAGAATGCGGCTAGGGAAGCTTGTAGGAATTTTTTCTCTCGATCTTTTCTACTAATAACTTGTCTCTAAGATCAAGTATATGCTGTAGAAAATTTTTCTCACTCTTGAAGCTCTCTAAAAAACGAAAAAAAAACACTTGGGGAAGGAAGAAGGAGACTTTATGATTGAAAAGACTTTCTTTTCACAATTATTCAAGCCTCACATGTAGAATATGCTTTTAAAAGCATCTCTACACCTCACATGACCCCACAAGTGTATAATATAATGAGAGAGAGACAAAGTAGAGAGGAGGGGGGGCCTTATAGGGAATCTTCCAAGAAACCGGTCGAGTTAATTCGGCTCGTGTATTGGATGTTCGTCAAACGAATCCCTCGTGAATCGGATGTCCGTCAAACGAATCCGTTTTATTTCCAATGTGTTTATACTAATTAATTAATCTAATTAATTAGTTATATCAAATAAAAATATACATTTCTCTAAGAATTATAATTTATGAATTAAAGTAATCACCCAGTAACCTACTAACAATTCATAAGACCGCTATTTGATTTATCCGATAAATCCCTAATATCTAATATTATAAGAGAGATTATTAATTCATATTTATCCATCAATGATCCTATTGCGCGACTCCGTAGATTCGTCTCAGCCGGTATTGGGAGGAACCAATGAGTGCGGGCAGCACTTAGCCAGCCTAGCGGGCCGGACTGTAAACCCCGACTGAGAACGAATGAACGAATCATTCCAGAACCATTATGTCGTGAATACTATATACGTATAGACCCTTCATCAGATGTCCCGGTCAAGTCTTCGGGTCACGGTAAAGTCAAACCTCATTGACTAAACTCTATACATGTGTTAATGCAAATCAAGACCGACGATTAATAGTGTATCTAATACGACTATATCGTAATGCTTTGGCCAAAGACTTATGATCTTATTTGCCATTAACCGTATAGGACATTCGCCCGCTCACTAACAGAGATAGAATCCTTTCTTGGCGTACAAAGATCGCTACTGTCCGTATAGTCCGCACTTCGAGGTCGACTCAGCAATTAAGCAAATGAGTCTAACTACTCTAATGACAAACTAAACGTCACAGGCACATCTTCTACTGAACCCTCAAGTCAAAGGTCCACGTATACTATCACAACCTTTCGATTCTTCATCGAATCTCCGAGAGTGAATACCGTGTGACTGAATCGAGTATGAGTCGTGTTCGAGTATACTGGTCCCACCAATATACTTATAACTATGCTATCAAGACGTGCACACGTCCTAGCATCAGTTATACAAGTCTTATTAAAACTTAATGTCCTGTTAAGTTTTATCGACTTGCGAACTAGTTAAGCATTCGAGCTCTAAACACCTCTAGTGCCTATCTCCTTATCTCCATAAGGAGTAGAATGTTCACTCTCAAATGCAAGGACTATTATTCTATATACCAAATCACAATGCCAGTGATATACAATAATATAGAAATAATAATTGCCTTATTAAATATAATATTCATAATTACAATACAATTGCTCTCACTCTCTCATCCTCTGAGTGGCATTCGAGGGCATATTCCTAACAGTAAAAAAATAAAGAAATAGTTTTGTTAAAAAGAAAATATTTTGAAATTTACAATCTTTAACTTACTTATGATGGTAAGATCCATGTATACTTGCTTCTTCGACTCAAGCATACGCGTCGATATATATCTCGAGATCTCCTCTTCCCTATTTTGTATGGATTGAGGATCAAAATATCCATACAAATCCTCGTCCATCGTGCCCACATTCAAATTAGACAAATACCTAATTTGTTAAGCATAATATTAATATAAAAAAAACACTCCACACACTGCACACAAACACACACTGCCACACATTAAAAATACACACACACTGCACACACACGCACTGCCACACAATAAAAACACACACACACCGCACACACATACACACACTGCACATACACACACACAAACACACACTGCACACACACTGCACACAGTGCACGCAGTAAAAAAAAACACACAGTAAAACACACACACACACACACTGCACATACACACACTACACACACTGCACACACACACACTGCACGCGGTAGAAAAAAACATACACTGCCACACATTAAAAAACAAACACACACACACACTGCACACACACAGTACACACAAACACACACTGTACACACGCACAGACAACGAATGTAAAAAAATTCTATAAAGGAAATTACTCACATAGTCCAAAGTTGTACAACTGATAAACTAAGCCACTCGTTTCCTTGAACGATCTCTAAACTATCAGTGTGAGCGATGTATAATGGAACATCATCACCACCACAGCCAAAGATAGCTGCATCCCACGACACTGATAAAGGATTATTGTAAAGACTCGACGCAGCACTAAGTAAGTCTTTCATGATGTCATCTTTGGTCCTCGACCCGTCATTGTGATGAGCCTGCTTCTTTGGTCGCTGAATATCCTATTTCATATAGTAGAGTGTAAAATACAAGTACATTTTAAATAATTTATTTTGTTTGAGTTACTAAAAAGAAAAAGAAAATATTTACCTTTGAAAAAACGGAGAAAACAAAATCTCGTGGCCATGCAATAAATCCACCTAAAGCTTTCCCCACGACTCTCACCTTATCAGTCACCACAGGGACTTCAGCGTTGGCATCTACGGCCTCCTCAACCACTACCTTAACCAAATGAGCTGATAAAGGAGCACAATGTAGGGTCGAATCACCCTGAATAACCCTACCGATAGCAACTAGATGGGGAGGATGATCGTCCACATAAAATCCAACTCGATGAGTGTCTCCAGTTGTAGGCCTCTCTCCGGAAAGGCCAGAAATATCATCAGCACAACTCCCCTTCGTGCTAACACGAGTAACCTCATCCGGTGTATGAATATCAACAGGCCGATGGGAACTAGCACCCATTGTCTGGCCGAACTCTTTCATCAAAGTCTGTGTGACATCAAGGGTGATCTTCTTCCTTAGATGCTCCAACACATCTTCACTTACAGAAGACATCGGTCCACATGATCGTCCAAAGTAATCGGGAATACCCACACCACAACCAATGCCACGAACACGGCCAGGGTGCTCGGGTCTCCCAATGGCAGCCACCAAGATATCCTGTCGTCCCTCAGGAATGAAGGTACCTTGTGTATACTGCTTCTCCAAATCATCCTACAAAAATTTAATTTGGCACCATATTACAAAATTTTAAAATATGCAAACAACTAGTACAAGTTGATGAAGGATAAAAAAACAATACAAGAATATAGATAAAAATAATTGGGTAGAAAAGTGGTTATTTACATTTAATAAAGCAAATAATTTACCTCAAATTTTTAGTGTTTGCTAACACTTAGAAACAAAAAAGCGGAGCTTTTTATTTTTCTTACAAGAAAAAATAATTCTTAAAAAAGAACTTACAATCCTCTCGACAATCTCCCGTGCAGCATCGGATGACGTACCCCCAGTCTTTTTGTATGACCAAGCTTCCACCTTTGATGACGCGTAGGTGGAGACGGGGGATCAATAACAATATCTTCTTCAGATTTAGATACTTCTCGATGCTCCTTCATCTTCCTCTCCATTTCCCGTATATCCACCAAGTCGTACCCTCCTCGAGCCATATAATGTAGAATGTTCATTTTTGCTAATTCTTGTTTCTTACTTCTTTGTTCCTGTTACAAGTATCAAATAATCCATAAACAATTTTATAAATATTTTCAAATTCAAAACATATTTTTCAGATTTTATGTTCTTAATTAGAAGTAGGTTCTTAATTAGAAATTATTTTATTTGATTCTTGTAAAATTATTTTCAGATTATTGTACAATCCTTTTATGAATATTGTAATATATATATATATATATATATTATAAATATTTTCAAATTTAAAACATTTTTTTATTTCAGATTTTATGTTATTAATTAGAAATTATTTTAGTTGATTGTGTGTTCATTATTTTCAGCATTGAACTTTAAAAAAAACTTGAACATTTTTTTCGGTTATACCTCCCAAGTGGAGTCCTCACGAATCTTTTTGAAGTCTCTCCAATCCTCCTCGGAGATACCATACTTGTCACAATGAGATTTTCCTTTGCTTGGACCATATATGTACTCACCGGTCAAATCAGACTTAAATTGCCTCTATTTTACGCCAATTGACTGTAAAGACTTCTTCTGGAAATCACCAAGATTGCTAATCTGGCGAACATCAAAATTGGCCTACATATTGACAATTAAAACTAGAGTTAGCCACACACACACACAAACTAGAGTTAAACACACACACACTGGCACACACACACACACACAACACACAAACAAACACACACACAGCACACACACACACAGCCCAAAAAAACACACACACACATTTAGGGGTGTTCATAACCGGGTACCCAGTTTTTCGAGTACCTGAATTTACGGGTACCCGGTTATGCGGGTAATGAAAAATTCAGCCTGTGACCCGACCCGAAAAGTCGGGTACCCGAAAAAGCGGGTACCATATTTTTTCGGATCGGGTCATAGGGTACCCGGCCCAAAATTTAATACAACTAATTTTAATTTTTTATAAATAATTTGTAATTTTAATATAAATTTATTTTAGAATTATTATATAACTTAATTCCCCGAGTACTAAATACATTATAAATATTTTCCGTACAATAAGTAAATTTCAAAACTAACTAAATTTTTTATATATATTATTTTTTATTATATAATTATGCTTAATTCAATATTCAATTATATATATGAAAGAATATATTATTTTTTATTTAAAGATATTATCTTCTTGTAAATTTCCAAACTAGTGAGAATAAATATCATTACTGAAAATACATGAATTCTCATATTAAATATAATTCATATTATTTGAAAGATAAAGTTTCATATAATTACAAATTAAATAATTAAATTTATAAAAAAATAACTATTAAAAAATAATCGGGTTTTCGGGTACCCGAATTTAC
This sequence comes from Orobanche coerulescens, assembly GCA_033398695.1. NCBI lineage: Eukaryota > Viridiplantae > Streptophyta > Magnoliopsida > Lamiales > Orobanchaceae > Orobanche > Orobanche coerulescens. The sequence goes on along the minus strand of CM065803.1, from coordinate 198,410,851 downwards.
ACAACAAGTCGGCCCATGACCCGACCCGATTATATGGCTTTTTTCCGGGTTGAGTACCCGGCCCGAAAAATTTTTAAAATTTTTAAAAATACCCAGAATATTTAGTTCGGGTCATCGGGTAGTTGGGCCGGGTAGTTCGGGTCGGGTATTTTTGAACACCCCTACACACAGTACACACAAAAACACACACACACACATAGTACACACTAAAACACACACACACAGTACACACACTGCCACACACACACAAACACATACACACATCACACACACACACACACACATACACACACACAGTACACAAACATAAACACACACAGTACACACACACACTGCCACACAAACACGAACACAGAGCACACAAACAAACACACACAGCACACACACACACAGCATAAAAATATACACATACAGTACACACACACACTGCCACACACACACACACACAACACACAAACAAACACACACACACACACACAGCACACACAAACACAGGGCACAAAAACACACACACGGAGTACACACACACACACACAAACACACACACACACACAACATACAAATAAACACACACAGCACACACACACACACACACAGCACAAAAACACACACACAGTACACACACACACACTGCCACACACACACACACAACACACAAACAAACACACAGCACACACACACACACAGCACAAAAACACACACACACAGTACACACACACACTGCCACGCACACACACATACATACACACACAACATCAAAACACACACGCACACACACAGTGCACACACATACTGCCACACACACACAAACACACAGTACAACACACACACAGTACACACACAAAAAAAAAATGCACACATCACACAAACATACACAGCACACAAACACACACACACACATAGTACACACACAATTCTTAATACAAAAAGAGAGTCATGTACCAATATATCGTGCCACAACATTTCTTTATCCAGCTTGTCGGGTACTTGCTTCCAACTCTTGTACAGTATCGAGATATGATCTTTGGCAAGTTTTCCCTAGTACGTACTTAACTTCAATTTGTGTTCGTATTTGATCTTTCCCCGTACTGGATCAATGTCAAGAGGTAGTTTTTTTCCGTCAACACGGCGTTTCAACATACTTCTACATCGCGTGGGATTTCTCGATGTAGAAGTACTATGTGTATGATCATCGTGAGACAGAGAGGAATGAGGAGAACGAGCGGGAGGAGGAATGTGAGGGGAACGAGAAGGAGACACCATGTGCCTGCATTAACAAATAAATTTAATCATCATCCACAATATACACTGCACACATAAAACACACACACACACACACTGCACACATAAAACACACACACTGCACACACACACACTGCACACACTCACACACACTGCATACACACACTGCACTCTGCACTCTCTCACACACACACACACACACACACACACACTACACACACTGCACTCTCTCTCTCTCTCTCTCTCTCACACACACACACACATACTGCACTCTGCACCCTCACATACACACTGCACACACTTACACAAACTGCACACACACACACACTGCACACACACACACACTATACACACTGCATGTACACATACACACACACACACACACATTTTTTAATAACAAATAATGAAATCAATCTTAAATACTAAAATATAAAAATTTGATTCTTCAGAACACAACGTTCAACATTAATACTAAAATTCAACAAAACCAACTTTATCATTAACAATGTCACAAAATTGAACATTAATACTACAATTCAACATAATTGGACTGTGCCTTCATCATCAACTATCTAACTTGACTCTAGATAACAATGTTTTCCCATATGCCTTCATCATGATCATCTCGAATGGCATGTATGTCGTCTGCTACATTTTCTTCAATGATAGTGGGCATCCGTGTTGATAACGGAATAAACTCACAAATGTCAAAACTTGACTCTTCAGTTTCATTAATATCCACACTTCTATCCGGAATGACCACTGATAATATTTTATTGCATGGATCCTTGACATAAAACACCTATTTAGCTTGCTATGTGTTGTTACACAAAATATTATCTGGAGATGATATTGCTGGAATGGTCGAGTAACAAACAAAAGTGAGAACACTTCCATGGGAAAATAAATAATACAAGGTTTGCCGAGGTTGTTAATCCCGGGTTTGAATGCTCTCGTGAGATGTTATTAATATAGATACTTTGGAGTACAAATATTAATGTTAGATTCTATTACAATGAGTGTAAAGACTTCTAGTTATCTAAGCTGTAGAGCGTGTAGATTGCCGGAAGAACCAGATATGAAACTCTATGAGTTCTTGCTTTAGGTGTTCTGTAAGTGTATATGAATATCACTATGAATATGTAAGCAATTGCCAGATGAGTCTTTTTTCTCTCTCTGTGCGTTTTTCACTGTATTCACCATTCTTCTTAGGCCACTGTAGGAGGCCTGCTATTTATAGGACACAAGGTTGCTGGGTCCTCTACGGCGATCTCACGCGACCACCGTATTCTATATTAGAATAATACGGGAGATCGTCCTGTCACGTGGGGCTGTTTCCTTAAAGTCCGAGGCTGCTGCTGGCAGCCAGCTGTGCGAGCCAATGGGAAGCCTGCACGCGTCCTGAGTCGCTGTCTGGGGAGGACCCACCTTGTACCTTTCGGTGGGCTTGTCGGTAGGTGACATGATGATGACAGGCTGGGGTCAAAGGCCTTATCTTGCGGTGCCTTTTGTGGATCTGCACGTGGGTCCACGTCCGAGATTCGGTCTTCGAAGACTTTGACGGATGTTGGATCCATACGTGGCACGAGACGATCGTCTATGGTCGGACATCATGGATAATCGCCAGATACCAAAAGACGATCGTCGTGGGTGCCGACTGCTGGGTGTTTGCCCAGTATATGTCTTCTATGGTTGGCTCTCACACTATTATGTCGATTGTCATTGAGGCGTATTAATCGCCGCACAACAATTGCCCCCAGCTCGCTTCGATGTTGAGAACACGGGGTGAGGTGGAACTGTTGGCGATCGCCTGCGTTTAGACGATTGTCTTGTGTGTTTATGATAAAAACGATCATCTAGACGATCTGATTTCAAATTTGGACGATCTCCTTTTAAGCTGGAACCAGCGGGAAATGAAGGCGGGCTCTCGAAATGTTGCAAGGACATGCGTCGCGCTTCCTTTGGGGGAGTCCGACGGTTTAGTCAGACTTGTCTCCTGGCGTGCCCTCGAAAAGACACGTACGCGGGTTTCGAGGGCTGCATTTAATGTCCCCCCCCCCCCCCCGACGGTTTCACTCCAGCCCTCGGGATTTCGCCTATTTGCACAGAGACCCCTGCTCCCGCCTATAAAAGGGGCTAGGGCTACTTCATTTCCACTCTTCACGTACCCTTGTTATTTAGTCGAGACTCTGCAGAATTTTTCGAAGATCTGTGTGCCGACCGTCCTTCTTTTTAGGTAATAACACTTTTCTTCTCTCCCCCTTTACTTTTAAGAACATGTCTGGAGGGGGATCTAAAACTTTCGAGGCCGGTAGCTCTTCCACCGCCGCGGCTTTGCCTGACCGGGAAGAAACCCCCGTGGGCCTTCATATGGAGATGGCCGTCGAGGCCATTCGTGCTGGGATTGCACCCGCGGAGATTGAGGAGCTCTTCAATGAAGCTGACGTGGTGAGGTCGGCGGCGGTAGTGCTGAGGGACTCACCGGTGGACGAGGATGAAGAGGTGAGGTTGGATTGGGAGCGGAACAGTGTGTTTGGCCCCGCCTATTTAGATTTTGCCAAACTTATGGAGGGGATCGCCGGACCATGTCCCGAGTTTGACTTCCAAGCCTATTCTGCCGCCCATCCCTATGAGCCCGTAAAACGGACGGCATTTCGGGCCGCTGACCCTTCTCTGTGGACTCTTGGTCAGATTCGGAGCACGGCGACCAAGAAAGACTTGAATCGTTGGAGGGCGAAATTCCATATTCTCTCTGACGTCTCGCTGCACGTGCCCTCGGAAAATGAACGTGCCGATCAACCTCCCGAGGGTCTGGTCGCCGTTAATGAAATGATTATGGAGGCCGGCCTGTGGTTCCCCTTGCCGTTCGCCGTATCCTATTTGTTGATTGCCTGGAATTTAGCGCCTCTCCAGCTGATGCCGAACGCCTGGCTACAGATCATCAGCACTTTGACACTTTTCGGCAGTCACCGGTTGTTCCATCTCCTTTCTGCGATGGAAATGAACTATCTCTTCAAACTGACTGCACAGAAGGGGTCGGTCGGCGGTAATCACATTCAAGGTCGACTGGGAAGAGTGGTCCTCGGGGTGCCGAACAAGACTCGGGACGACCTGGCAAAATAGTGCTGGGTCGGCGGAGCGTGGAGGTCGGCGTCGAGTGATAGGCCGGAGGAAGAGTTGGATATCCCCACCAATTTTCGGGAGAGGAATCCGAGTAAGGGTTACAACTCTCCCTTTATTTGGATACACCTTGAACTGATCTAATTTGATTTTCTTTTTGCAGGATCCCTTGTTCCAGTGATCGGCGATCTCCCCTTTGATTTCTTGATCGTCTGGGAGCGAATTCGCGCCTTGCCGGACTCCTACATCGACGTTCGCTCTCTCGGTCACGAACTCCATCGGTTGGGGGCTCGATTGTTTCGCTTCCCTCATCATCTGAAAGCTCCAGGTATAATTTTTACTTCCTCTTCCTTACTTGGCGATTGTCTGATTGAAAGAGGTGTTTAACTTGTTTGAATTTCTTCTTTGACAGAGATTCATTTTCCTCGCTACGCCGAGCCACCGCAGGAGATCGCAATGTCGAATCCTGGTCTGTTGGGTCGCCTTCACCAGATAAAGAAGACGGGCCGTGCCCCTGCGACGATGTCTCGTCCCGTCCCTGCGGTGAGGCCTGCTACTGTGCCGGTCGTCGAGCTGGAAGTTCAGGAGGAAGAGCAAGTCCAGCGCAACCGCAAGAGGCGGAGGCCGGAGGGGTCCCTGCCGACTGTCGAGGCGGACGTATCTATTTTGGAGCCGCCGGTTTCCGCTGCTCCTATCTCCGCTGTTCCGATGGTGGAAGGATCTGCCTGTGTCCTCGACCGCTTCTCAAAATCGCGCGATCGCCGAAGCTGAAACTCCTCGGGGCAAACCCTATTTTGGCCGCGACCCCGAGTTGGTCAACAGGTAAGACCGGTTTGGTCTTTCTGAGTTGGGCTTATTTGTGTAAGGCATATGCTGACTCCTTTGTCCTCACTTTGTTTGTGTTGAAGGGTCCGTCTTGCCGATCCGTACGTCTCGCCGATGGTGCTGGATTTCTTGGCGAGCAAGTCTCCGCGCCAGTCTCTCGATGCCCCCTCGTACGTATCCCGAGCCATCACCTCTCTACCTAAGGCCTGGACGACCGACCTCGACGTAATTGCTCGTCGGCGGTCTGGATACGCCATGCAGGCGACGCTTGCCCTGACTCTCCAGGCGGTGACGATGGCCACCCAATCCGTTATGGACTACGAGGGGCGACCCTCTAACGCTCGCCTTCATAAAGATCTCGAGGCCGCTCGGAACAAAAATGTCGACTTCACCAACCGGATCTAGGCCATGGAGAAGGAATACTTAGAGACGGCCAAACGAGCCAAGCAGGACCTCGATCGGATGAAGCACGAGCTTAGCCGGTCCAAGGAGGTGGCCGATCGGTTCTGCGACCAGGTGACGGAAGCTCGCCGGATGCATTCGGCCTCGCAAGAGGAGGCGACTGGGCTGAAGGCGGCAGTGGATCGTCTCAATGGCAAGCTGGAGAAGGCGAAGGGAGAATTGGAGAAAGCAAAGGGAGAGCTGGCCACCAAGGTGGTCGAGCTAGCGGATGCTGAGAAGACGACTTCGGATTTGAAAGGGCAGATCAAGGCGATCGATACCGATCCCTACCTTAATGTGGCACTCGTCGGCGAGTTCGCCTACTATATGGCCTACGTCGATGCTGTCCGAGTCGCCAAGAAGATAGGGATCGAGGTCGGTCCTTTGATGGAGAGCTTCAAGGCCTACGCACTCGAGCACCCTTTGCATCCGGAATTTTTCCTGCCGATCCTAGACCTCATCGACTGGGGGATCGACTTGAGTTGGTATCCTTTCCCGGATAAACTCATTTATCCTGAGGCCGATGAGGGAGCGCGTGCCGATCCGCCACCTGGGGACGAGGACCAGCTGGGGGGAGCCTGAACGATTTTTATCTTCCTTCGCTTTGTAATTTTCTGCTTTTTCTTCTATTGCCTTCGGGCTTGTATTTGTACGAATTTCTTGATTTGAATAAAATACTCCTTTTTCGCATCTGATTATTTATATGTACGATCGCCTTTGAATGGTTGCATGTGAATTTATACAAGTGTGTATATAATTGTTTCTGATGCCTTGTTCGCCTGATCGATTGTTTGAATGTTGAATGTATTGACATGCTTGGAAATTCTTACTTGTAAATATTGTTGAACAAAACCAATCGTCCTGCGGGTGTTTGAACGAAGCCGATCGGGTACGGTGATCCCTTCCTTCCGATCGCATTTAGGACTAGCTCCACTTCTTTGCCCCTTGTTTTTGTTTACTTATTGTAAGTAAGGGAACAAAAATAGTATGTTTGGTGAGCTATCTTCAGTTTTGCCGACTCTGAGGAACCGTGTACGGTCGTGGAGTTCGATGGACCGACCTCCGTAGCCGTGTCTTTATGTGCAAGGGACTGTCCCGCGACTCACTTTTTTATTAGAGTCCTCCGTTAGGCTGCGCCCGCCTTGTATTTAAACGAAAGGTGGGCGGTCTTGGTCTAGAGGAGTCCATGCACGGGGTGTCGTCGGTTTTGTCGACTCCACGTTCGTGGCTTGTTAGCACTTTTCTACCTCGGGTCGGCATGTTAGATGGCGACCCTCGACGGTATACGTTGTGATGGGGTAGGGACGCGCCGCCTTGTCCGGGTACATCATGTTAGATGATGTACTTTGAGGGCGCGCAAACGTGTCTACAGATTAGTTTGGAGGGTCCTTCGGCTACGCCCGCCTCGTATTTAAACGAAGGGCGAGCGATCGCAGCCCAAAGGAACCTTGCATGGACGAAGCTGCCGGTTCCATCGACATCCAGGACCATGGCTGCACTTTTTTACCTCGGATTGCCATGTTAGATGACGACCCTCGACGGTATACGTTGTGCTTGGAGGGGCGATCGCTTGCATAGGTCTGTCGAGTTTAGATGACGACCCCTTGTAGGGCGAGCGAGCATTCCTCTGTTTAGTTGTTCGTTTTCGTTGAGGCGAATCATATAGATAAGATAGGAAAATCTCATTATATTCTTTGTACACTGGGTAACTGAAACTGAATACAAAGTTCTCACTGATAGTATTTCTTCAAATGTACGGCGTTCCAGGGATATCGGTCCGGAGTGCCGTCAGGGTGTTCAAGTTCGTAGGCTCCCCTAGTTAGCCATTTAGATATCTTAAAGGGGCCATCCCAATTCGGGCCAAAGACTCCAGTGTGAGTCTGGACTTTTTTGAGGACGAGATCGCCCACTTGGAACCGTCTTTCCTTGACCTTCGAATTGAAGAACTTCTCGGATCTCCTTTTGTGGATTGTGTTCCTCATTTCTGAGGCCATTCGCCGTTCTTCGAGCATGTCAAGGTCGATCCGCCGGGCCATATCATTGTCCGTCGTCATCTCTTGCTCGGTTCGGTGGCTGAGGACGGCGATCTCGGAGGGGATCACCGCTTCTGTTCCGAAGGCGAGGGCGAATGGGGTTTCGCCAGTTGAATTTCGGGTTGTCGTTCGATAAGACCACAAAACGTCTGGGAGCTCGCTCGCCCATCATCCTTGTTTGGATTCAAGCCTTGCTTTAATCGTGTGTTTGAGGATTTTGTTTACGGCTTCTACCTGCCCGTTCGTCTGAGGGTGGTAGGGGGCCGAGAACAACTTTTTGATTCCCCACTTCTCACACAATTGCATGACTTCTAAGCCATCGAACTGCTTTCCGTTGTCGGAGATTATTGCCTGGGGCAGGCCGAATCGGCATATGATATTTTTCCAAATGAACTTAATCACTTGTTATTGGCCGATTTTGTTGAGTGGTTCGGCCTCAGCCCATTTAGTTAAATAATCGACCCCTACGATGGCAAACTTACAGCCCCCTGGTGCCGTTGGCAAGGGACCTATGAGGTCGATGCCCCATTGGGCGAATGGACATGGGCTGTACATTGAAGTGAGCTGCTCGGGGGAGAGCTTGATATTTGGGCCCATTACTTGACACCTATGAAACGATCTGGCATAGGCGATCGCATCTTTCTGAAGTGAAGGCCAGAAAAAACCTTGCCTGGTTGTTTTGTGGATGAGAGCTCGGCCTCCAGCATGATTCCCACAGATCCCGTCATGGATTTCGGCTAAAACGAGCCGACCTTCCTCCGGCGTAATGCACTTGAGGAGGGAAAGGCTGAAAGCTCGCTTGTAAAGCCGGTCGTCCAGTAGGGTGTATCTGGTTGCACGGAGTTGACGCCGGAGAGCTTTGATATGGTCGTCAGGAACCGTTCCGTCCTTTAAGTATTTAATGACTGGAGTCATCCAGTTCTCCTCAGCGACGGTGACCGTGGTAATCAGGTTTCTGTCGATCGCCAGCTTTATCGATTTTGTGATTTGGATGTTGGAGAAATCGGCCGCCCCATCTGATGATGCTAGTCTGGATAGGGCGTCGGTCTGGGAATTGTGCTCTCTCGGGACTTGTTCAATTAGCACTTCCTCAAATTTCGTGCACATTTCGGCGACCAATTCTCGGTATTTGACCATCTGTTCGCCGCGCTCCTCATATTCTCCCTTGATTTGGTTCACGACCAAGAGGGAGTCCATGAAGATGTGGAGACGGCGAACATCCAGGGCGAGGGCTAGATCGAGCCCGCCTACCAAGTCTTGATATTCGGCCTCATTGTTGGTTATCCGAAATCCGAAACGTACAGCATTTGTGAAACTTTGGCCGTCGGGGCTGATGAGGACAATCCCTGCCCCTGCTCGCGAGTTGGTTGCCGAACCATCCACATACAGCTTCCAAGCAGGGCGGCCGACCTAGGTCGGACTGTGAGGGAATGTTAATTCCACCACGAAGTCCGCCAGAGCCTGGCCTTTGATCGCCGTGCGAGGAGCGTACGTGATACCGTATTGGGCGATCTCCAGTGACCATTTGAGGAGTCGCCCGTTGGTGTCTGGCCGGTGCAGAACTTGTCTTAAGGGGAGAGTTGTCAGGACCTCCACTTGATGTTCGAAGAAGTATGCCCTTAGCTTGCGGACACTCATGACTAGAGCGTAGGCGATCTTCTCCAGAGGTGTGTATCGCATTTCCGCATCGTGGAGCGCTTGGCTAACGAAGTAGATCGGCAAGTGGACTTGCCCCTCTGCTCGCACCAAAACAGCACTCAGCGCGACCTCCGAGGCCGCCAGGTAGAGGAATAGCTTTTCGTCGGGGATCGGCTTCGCCAAGATCTGGGGGTTAGATAGATACTCCTTAATTTTAGCGAACGCTATTTGACTCTCCTTCGTCCATGCGAACTTCTTGTTCTTTATGGTCGCGAAGAATGGCTTGCTTTTATCCCCGAGCCGAGATATGAAATGGTTGAGGGCAGCCAGACAACTAGTGAGGCGTTTCACCTGTTTGACATTCCGTGGCTCCTGCATGTCGAGGATCGCCTGGATCTTGGTGGGGTTTGCCTCGATCCCTCTTTGGCTCACGATGTGCCCCAGGAACTTCCCAGAGCTTACCCCGAAGTTGCATTTCTTGGGGTTTAACTTCATGTTGAACTTCTCGAGGATGGCGAACGTCTCGGCAAGGTCATTGAGGTGGTCTTCCTTCCTGAGGCTTTTGACCACGATGTCGTCAATGTAGACCTCCATGGTCTTGCCGATATGATTGGCGAACATCCCGTTGACTAATCGCTGGTAGGTCGCCCCTGCATTCTTCAAGCCGAACGGCATTCGGACCCAAAAGTATATGTCTTTTTCCGTGTGGAACGATGTGTGCTTTATGTCTTTGTCCGCCATTGGGATTTGATGGTATCCGGCGAAGGCATCCATGAACGACATCATTTCGCAACATGTTGTACTATCAACCAAGTGATCAATATGAGGCATCGGAAAGTGGTCTTTTGGACATGCCGCGTTGAGGTCGGTGAAGTCGATGCATAACCTCCAGGAGCTGTTCGGCTTTTTGACGAGCACCGCGTTGGCGACCCACTGTGGTTCGTCTGTAGCTACTCCGATAAGTTTGTTATCGAGTAGCTTTTTGACTTCTATGTCGAGTGCTGCGTATTTCTCAGGACCGAATTTCCTACGTTTCTGGTGAACAGGCTTCCTTGCCGGGTCGATCTTTAGATAGTGGCAGGCGTGTTCTGGACTTATGCCAACCATATCTTGATGCGACCAGGCAAAGACTCCGATGTTCTTACGTAGTAAATTGATCAGATCCTCCTTTAATTTGAGGTCGACGCTTGTGCCGATCTGTACTTCCCGCTTCGGGTGAGCCGGATCTATCGTTATATTTTCCAACTCTTCGATGGGGACGGTCGCCTCTCGTTTGGAACGATTTTCGGACTCGATCCTGGGATCGATGTCGAGGCTTGGCTCGAAACTGATCCTTGGCTTGATGTCGTCCGTCAATCGTTGTGAGATGCCGTCCTCCGAGTCGGGCTGGTACGATGTGCTCGGCTCGTCGATCTCCAGGGGTTGATTGTCGATCGTTTCGATGTTACGCACAGCATGGGAAGTATTGAAAGAAGTTACGACACAGGAGTAATTCAAACATTTCTTTGCCATTAGCTGATCTCCTTTTACAGTACCGACCGTCCCATCGGCAGTGGGGAATTTGATACAGTAAAAGAAAGAAGAGGCGACCGCCTCGAAGGTTTCTAAGAATGGACGACCTAGGAACCCATTATAGATGCTGGGCCTATCTATGATTACAAAATTTAGGTTCCTAGTAATCCTAACCTTGGGATCGTAGTAGCATATTAGCTCGATTGAGAGCTTGATCCTTCCATAGGCTTGGACTGTGCTGTCGCCGAATCCTTGGAGCACGGTGTCGAATGGTTTGATGAACTTGGTTAGGTTGCCGAGCTGGTCCAGGGCGGATTTGAATATGATATTACAAAATCTCCCATTGTCAACCAGCACGCAATCGACCATCTTTCCAAGGATACATGCAGAGATCACCAATGCGTCCTCTTTGGGGCACTGCACCCCCTCCCTATCCTTGTTGGAGAAGGTGATAAGCGCGTCTTTGGAGATGGTTGGCTCCGGTGGGACCACGACATGGACCCCGACGAACGCCATCAGTTCGGCCTTTCGCTTTCTGTTCGACATGGTGGAAACCGGGGAAAGGCCCCCGAGGTTTCCACCTCCCGCCTGAAGCATATTGATCTGGCCGCCCGGGTTGATTGGAGGAATTGATTCGTCAGAATACTCTGGCTCATTTTGCTCAATCCTAGCAACTGGATTGGGAGGGATTCCATCTTTCAGTCGGCGCTCGCGCCCTCCGGTCCTCTCTGTCCGAGGTTCTGGCTTGGTGACCAAATTGTCCAATTTGCCTTCCTCAAACAGTCGCCAGAGTTGTCTAAGGAGGTCGCATCACTGGCTGGTGTTGTGGTCGGGACTCTTGTGGTAGGCACAAAATTTGCTGCGGTCTAGATGACCGTGGTCCCTTATCGGCTTTGGCTTGTTAAGCCACTCGCGCCCCTTGATGGCATTAAAGATGTGGGCCGGAGATAAGTTGAGGTTGCGGAGGAGGTGAACCTCCACATCCTCGAAGGCTTTGAACTCACCAGGTGGCTTTGCGACCGCCTTACTGGGTTTGGCGACCGCCTTCTTCTGGACGTGGGATGGCGCCTTCCCTTATCCGGCAGATCCCTCGCCTAAGCGGAGGGTGAGGATCCTCTGCCTGGCCAGGAAATCAGCGGACCTGACGCGGAAGATCGAGTACGTCGGTGGGATGTCCTTTGTGAGGTGCCTGAACATGGGCGAGTGGCCGTAGAATCCCCCCAGGACTGAGTAGAGAGCGAGCTCGTCGCTAATGGGCTCGCCGGTGAGGATTATTTCGCCCACCCAGTCGATGTAATCTTCATCGGGCTCGTCCTTCCCCTGCCTGATTTTCATCATGCGGTGGGGATCTTCTGGCCAAGCCACTTAGGCGGCGAAGTACGACGTGAAGTCATTTGCCAGCTTCTCAAAGCAATTGATCAAACGAGGTGGTACTGAGATGTACCACCTGTGGGCGAGGTCGCCCAGAGTTAATGTGAACATTCGACATTTCGTCGCATCTGATGCTCCGCATTCGGTCATGTAAATCCAGAATTTGCTCAAATGGGTCTCTGGATCCGATCTCCCCTGATATAGAGGTGTTTGTGGGGGAACGATCTTCGGTTGGACTGGGGCGATCTCGATCTGGACCGCGAGTGGCTCACTCGGTCCAGCGATCGATCTCCTGGCGCCTGCCCCAGTTTCCAAGAGCGCCTTCATTTCGTCGAGTTGGCGCTGCATGGCGGCCATCGCCGTAGCCTGGCTGCTCGCTGATTGGCTCCCGGAGCGTGATCCGAGGCGATCATGTACTGATCCCCTGGCCCCATGATAGATGGCGAGTTCTCTGCCAGCGGGCTCATTTCTTGGGCGAGTGCGGGCCCGTTGACTGGCTTGTCTTCTGGGAGTCGGATATGCCGAACTCCTGGTAATGGATTCGGACTCCGATGTCTCCTGGATGGGGCCCGAGTGCCCGGTTCGCCATGAGGGATCGCTCCCTAGGCGGCTGAAGACGGAATCATCCCGCCTTACGAGAGCCTTTTCCTGCGGCTCGGGGCTTTCTGTCGATTTCTCAACATATATCCCCTTGAGCTTCCGCTCGCCTGCTCGGCGGATGGTTGACGGAGTAATGGTGGGCGAGTCGCATGCCCTCCGTCGCTCCCTGAGGATGGCTATAGACTCCTCAATTTGTTCCGCGGTCTGGAACTGATCGAGTGAGAGGCTAGTACCGTCTCTCGGGGGCGGGAGTGAGAGTCTAGCTTCGCCGCGGTCACCTTCCGCCGTAGGCTGGGATTCGGTCTGGGCCGGAATGAGATTTCCAGTAGATCGCAGGGTGGCTCTTTTGGAAGTCGTGGCAGATGTCATGTTTCTGAAGGCTTTTCTTTGAAGAACAGTGAGTGTTTCTTCAAGTATATGTCCGGAGAACAGTGAGTGTTCTTCGAGACGGTAGGAATAAAAAATGAAGGTTAAGAACCCCTTCTTCTAGCGCCAATTGTTGTTACCCAAAATATTATCCGGAGATGATATTGCTGGAATGGTCGAGTAACAAACAAAAGCGAGAACACTTCCGTGGGAAAATAAATAACACAAGGTTTGCCGGGGTTGTTAATCCCGGGATTGAATGCTCTCGCCAGATGTTATTAATATAGATACTTTGGAGTACAAATATTAATGTTAGAATCTATTACAATGAGTGTAAAGACTTCTAGTTATCTAAGTTGTAGAGCGTGTAGATTACCGGAAGAACCAGATATGAAACTCTGTGAGTTCTTGCTTTAGATGTTCTGTAAGTGTGTATGAATATCACTATGAATGTGTAAGTAATTGCCAGATGAGTCTTTTTTCTCTATCTGTGCGTTTTTCACTGTATTCACCATTCTTCTTAGGCCACTGTAGGAGGCCTACTATTTATAGGAGACAAGGTTGCTGGGTCCTCTCCGGCGATCGCGGGCGACCGCCGTATTCTATATTAGAATAATATGGGCGATCGTCTTGTCACGTGGGGCTGTTTCCTTAAAGTCCGAGGCTGCTGCTGGCAGCCAGCTGTGCGAGCCAATGGGAAGCCTACACACGTCCTGAGTCGCTGTCTGGGGAGGACCCACCTTGTACCTTTCGGCGGGCTTGTCGGTAGGTGACAGGCTGATGATAGGCTGGGGTCAAAGGCCTTATCTTGCGGCGCCTTTTGTGGATCTGCACGTGGGTCCACGTCCGAGATTCGGTCTTCGAAGACTTTGACGGATGTTGGATCCATACGTGGCACGAGACGATCGTCTATGGTCGGACATCATGGATGATCGCCAGATACCAAAAGACGATCGCTGTGGGTGCCGAGTGCTGGGTGTTTGCCCAGCGTATGTCTTCTATGGTTGGCTCTCAGACCATTATGCCGATCGCCATCGAGGCATATTAATCGCCGCACAACACTATGCCATGATAAAAGGCTCGTCAGTGTAAGCTATCTTATGGAGATCTACCAATGTAAAGCCCAGATCATCGATTACCACACCCATGTTATTATCAACCCACTTACACTTAAATAGGCACTTTAAACTTAACATAACCAAGTTCCCATATATCTTCAATAACTCCATAGTAACTTGTCGATGCCATAACTGGATTTTTATCTTTCGAGCTTGAAAAGTGCATGGACTCGGCTTGAAGAGTAACTCCGCTATTTTGAACCAAACTTTTGTCATCTTGTGACTTTATATAGAATGAGTACTTATTGATATCATATCCATTCCAAGTTACGACATCGGACTTTGGCCCGTAAGCTAGCCATTTTAACATTTCAGATGCGCTATCACTTTCGGAGATTTGTACCTTAAACCACCTCAAGAAAGTCTTATTATGTTCAACCAACAACCATTTCTCGCTCATTCATGGATTCTTTGTCTTCAAAAGATTCTTGTGAGCAGACAGGTACGGAAGAACCTCATCAGTGTTATTCAAAATGTACAAATGTGCATGAAGCACCTCATCGCGATTCTTGGTTAATATTTTAACACCCTGTGTACCCTTTCCATTAAGTTTCCCATCATATCGAGACTTTGAAAGCCCTACAGATGGTGTTCGTGACATGTAATCTGTGCAAAACTCGATTGCTTCTTCTGCAATATACCTCTCAACAATAGATGCTTCTGGACGAAATGGGTTTTTACTATACCCTTTAAAAATATTCATGCTCTCAATCGGAAACATCCATCACAAATAAATGGGGCCACACTCTTCAATCTCTCTAACTACATGGACAAGTAAGTGAACAATAATATCAAAAAAGAATGAGGAAAATACATCTCCAATTGGCACAAGATAACAACAGCCTAGTTTTTCCACTCATCCAAGGATCAATCACTTTTCTACATATAGAATTGAAGAAAAAAAAACAAGCGAGTTATGGCATTTCTCACTTTTTTAGGCAAGACGTCACGTATAGCCACAGCTAGAAGTTGTTGCATCAAGACATGGCAGTCATGAGACTTTAAGCCGACCAATGTCAGATTTTGCATCGATACAATACTCTTAATATTCGACGAATAACCTTGTGGAACTTTAATGCCTTGTGAACAATTACAAAAGCTGATTTTCTCTCTTTTGGATAAAGTATAACATGCCGGGGGAAGATAAGTTCGTTTACCGACTACTTGCAGATGCAACTGAGGACGTATACCCATTTCCTCTAAGTCTTGATGAGCCTGGATACCATCCTTTTTTTTGTGTTTAACATTGAGAATTGTGCCGATCACACTATCGCATACATTTTTTTCGACATGAATAACATCTATGCAATGTCTAACATCTAGATGTCTCCAGTAAGGAAGATCAAAAAGTATTGGCCTCTTCTTCCAAATGTTTGTCGTAGTAGCCTTCTTTTTAGTTTTTCCAAATATAGTATTTATGTTCTTCACACGATCGTACACTTGATCACCTATTAAGGGCATCGGTGCAAGTCCATTTTCTAGGAATCCATTAAAAGATTTTCGCAATCTATGATACGGGTGATGGCGACTGAGAAACCTACGATGTTGAGTGTAAATTGTTTTATTTCCATGTTTCAACGGGATGTAGCTTGTGTTTTCTTCACATATAGGACATGCATGATGTCCCTTCACACTATATCCACTCAAGTTTCCATATGCAGGAAAGTCATTAATCGTACAAAATAACATTGCACGTAACTTGAAACTTTGCTGGCGGTAACCATCAAACACGTAAATCCCTTCATCCCACATCATTCTCAAGTCATCAATCAACGGACTTAGATAAACATCTATGTCATTTCCTAGTTGTTTTGGTCCTGAAATCATCATTGACAACATAACGTACTTCCGTTTTATACATAACCAATAAGGTAGATTATATATCACAAGTAAAATAGGTCAAGAGTTATGCTTGGTTCTTAAGTTACCGAACGGATTCATTCAATATGTGGAAAGTCCAATCCTAGGATTTCTTGTGTCACTCCCAAAATCTGAAAATAAATGATCTGTTTTCTTCCATTATGCAGCATCAGCTGGATGACGAATTAGCCAGTCGCATTTTCTCTCATTTGCGTGCCATGTGAGATTCTTTGCCTCATCTCTATTAGCAAACAATCGCTTGAACCTTGGAACAATCGGAAGATACCATAACACCTTCGCGGGAGGTCCTTGTTGTGTGTTCTCTCCATCATTCTTCACTTTGTATCGTGATACCCCACACCTAGGACAGTTATGCAATTCTTCAAACTCTTTTCTGTACAGTATGCAATCATTGGGACAAGTGTGTATTTTTTTATACTCCATACCCATCGGACACAAAACCTTCTTCGCCTCATAGGTACGCTTAGGCAATGTATTGCCTTTTGGTAGCATCTCATTCATCAACTGGAGCAATTCGGTGAAACTTTTGTCACTCCACCCATTTATTGCCTTTAAATTAACCAGCTTCAACATGGCAGATAGTCGTGTGAAATTTTCACACCCCAGATACAATGGAGTCTCTAAATTACTTTTCAACGCATCATAAACATGAGCTCTTTGAAATGATTCTCGTCCGACATCACGAATCATTTCTTCAAATTGATCACCATCTATATCTGCATGAGTGTTTCCAGTTGGAACATCTACTATTTCGCCATGCCATATCCACACTGTATAGTTGGTTTTATCCCCTCACAAATAAGATGTTCACGAATTGTGTCAGCCTCATGTCGTCTCCCATTCATACACTTCACACAAGGGCAAAAGTATCTTTCATCAGCAAATTTAAGAAATTGCTCAATTCCATTATCATACTCCGCACTCACACGACTTGCATTCATCCAACTTCGATCCATTTCTTCTTTTCTGTTACACATACTATGAAATTCAATTTGTTATTGTTTTGTATAAGGGAAAGAATTTCATTTCTATATGATTATTAACTTTTTGAAAATTGTTTTGGCAGAGAATGACAAAGGTACGGTTGTCCTATAACTGTTGTTTAAAATAGAAACATGAACGACAGTTGTCAAAATAGAATTAACTGTATACTACGTCAACTTATGGCTTTGTCAAGATTGCCAACTCTATCTGCACGAACTGTTGGGAGAAGATCCTTAAGACGGAAGTTACCATCTATCCCAAAGGAAGAAGATCCTTAAGAAGTTAACCAAATCTATCCCAAAATAATTCGTGTTTCAAAAAATAGTGTTGTTGAAAGCAACATACATAATTAAACACACACACTCAACTAAATCGATTAAATTATACGACAAACAAGAAGAAAATAACACGTAAAACTACATTACACATACTGCCACACAAACAAACAAAAATGCTATATGTACACACTTTTGTACACATAAGTATACACACTAACTAATTAGGGATGGGAAAATTAATGGATGGAAAAGCAAAATTGTATGTACAGAAGTTTTGCAAGATGCACTTTTCCATCTATTATTAGTTAGTGTGTATACAAATATGTAAAAATGAGTAAATGTAGCATTGTTGCACAAAAATACACACACACTCACACATACAACACACAACACATACTGCCACACAAAAATACACAAACAACATATACAGCACACACACACTGTACACACACACTGCCACACAAACAATACACACACATATAACACACACACACACAACACACACATCACATAACACAACACGACACAACACATAAGAACAAGAAGAGACTTCGGAATAGTAGTTGATTTCAATGTAGAGGACCGCATTGCAAAGCGTCGGGGAGGTTGCGGGGGTCGCGGAGGTCGGGAGGTCGCCGGAGGTCGTAGGTCAATTGTGAAGTGTCGGGGAGTCAGAAGCGTCGGGGAAAAAAGAGAGGAAAGATAGAAGAAAGAAAGAAGAAAGAAAGGAAACCGGGTAAAAATAAAAGGATCATTAACAACGGTTTTACAAAAAACCGCTGTTGAAATTAAGATAATAAATATATAACATCGGTTATGAGTACAACCACCGTTAATTGTTTGGTAATTAACAGCAGTTATAAACACAACCGCTGTTAAAAGATGGATTCTGACTGCGGTTTCTACAAAACCGCCGTTAATTGTTTATATTTAACAGTGGTTGTTGCTATAACCGCTGTTAACTTTTCGGGATATTTACAAAGTATGCCACCGCACAAATTTAACAGCGGTTTTTGCATAACTGCTGTTAAAAGTCCGATGTTAAATGGTTATTTTGTAGTAGTGTTGACAGCCTGTTTGTTGTATCCGACTTAGTCAGTCTTGTTGTTGTAGCTGTAGGCGCTGTAGGCAAGACTAGATAGAATGTTGTATGGTCGAGCTGTAGGCTACTTCCACATTTGGCATATTTCGAGTTCCTTGCAGATGCTGTTTGTTGTCTGCTGTTTGGCAATTATCAAAACAACATTGTTATTCCCAACAGGTACTGTGATGCGAATCGGATACCTGATAAGAAAAGTTTATTTTCTACAAGTGGTTACGTGTTTACCATTGGGGGTAGAGCTGTCTCGTGGAAGTCCGCAAAACAAATGTGTATAGCCCGATCCACCATAGAATTGGAATTCATAGCTTTGGACAAAGCTAGTGAAGAAGCCGAGTGGCTCATAAACTTTCTAGAAGATATTTCATGTTGGTCAAATCCAGTGCATGCAGTGATGATACACTGTGATAGCCAAGCTGCTATTAGTAGGGCAAGAAGTAACATGTATAATGGAAAGTCTCGACATATTCGTCGACGCCATAATACCGTGAGACATTTGATAAAACGTGGGGTTATCTCTATTGACTATGTGAGGTGTTGTGCGGCGATTTATATGCCACGACGGCGATTGGTATAAGGGCAGAGCGACCGAGTTCGCGACCAAATGAGCTACGGCGAACTTGTCAAAACGAAGATAACAGTCCGCCTTCAAGTATCTGGAGATCGACTCCCAAGGCGATCGCCTTTTGGCACCTAGCGATCGACTCTGGTGCTCGACCAAGGGCGATCGACCTGTGCCACGAACAAAGCCATCGTCCGTCAAAGTCTACGAAGACTGGATCACGAAGCAAGGACCCATGTGCAGATCTGCAAAAGGCGCCGCAGAACATGGATCGTTGACTCCAGCTCATCAGCAGCTGTCCGTGACAAGGACGACCTCACCTACCGACAGACCTGCCGAAAGGTCCTAAGTAGGGCCTCCCAAGACAGAGACTCAGACGCGTGTTGGCCTCTCATTGGTTCGCACTCCTGGCAGCCAGCAACTCCTGCGGACTTTAAGGAGACCAACCCATGTGCTAAAGACGATCGCCCACTTATTATAATACAGCGGAGGTGATCACCCATCTACTCGCAGTGCTATAAATAGAGAACCTCCAACAACTGTAGAAAGGTTCCTCTCAGTTCGATTCACGTTCCACTCACGACAGAAAAATGTTCACAATCGTTCCTCTCTGAAAATACAGACATACGTACACACTTTCAAACTCTCGGCTTCCTCTCTTGAATCTATCTCAGGATTTCTCTCTCAGCACCTCTCAACCAGAAAACAGTCGGCAGAGGCAAGAACTCCCCACAGTTTAGATTCGAAGAGACTCACAAGTCCGGGAGCTCAGACATTCAGCTAATACACACTGCGAGAGACCGTCGATTTCTCACAGTCGTCACATCACCCGTCGTTGTTACAAGAACTCACAGAGCATCATATCTGGTTCTTCCTGCAATCTTCACGCTCGATAGCTAAGATAACTAGGGTCTTTAGACTCATTGTAATTATACTCTAACATTAATATTTGTACTCCAAAGTATTTGTATTAATAATATCTCGCGAGAGCATTCAAGCCCGAGACTAACAACCTCGGAAAATCTTGTGTTATTTACTTTCCCTACGAACGTGCTCTCGCATTTGTTTGTTACTCGACCATTCCAGCAATATCATCTCCAGATAATATTTTGGGTAACAACAATTGGCGCTAGAAGAAGGGGCATCTTAACCTTCATTTTCTTTCCTACCGTCCCGAAGAACACTCACTGTTCTCCGGGGCATATACTTGAAGAGACACTCACTGCTCTCCAAAGAAAAACCTTCAGAATCATGACGTCTGCCACCACATCGAATAGAGCCACTCTCCAAACCGTCGGACATCATATCCAGGCTCGATCCGAACCCCAGCCGACGGCAGAGGGTAGCCGCGGCGACGCGAGACTCTAGATCTCGCACCTGAGGAACGGCCCCAGCCTTTCGCTCGACCAGTTCCAAACTGCGGAACAGATCGAGGAGGCTATGGCCATCCTAAAGGAGCGACGGAGAGCATGCGCAGCGCCCACTATAACTCCCTCGGCCATCCTCCGCGTGTGCAAACGGAAGTTCAAAGGGTTACTGGCCGAGCGATCGTCAGAAAGCCCCAATCCGCGAGAAAAGGCTCTCACAAGGCTGGACGGTTCCGTATTCAGTCGCTTGGGAAGCGATCCATCATGGCGACTGGGGCATTCTGGCCCCAACCACGAGACAATGGAATTCGAATCCGTCACCAGGAGTTCGGCCTACCCAACTCCCATCTGAGTACAGGTCGGCCATCTGGCCTGCATCCGCCAAAGAGTTGAGCCACGTGGCAAGGACATCATCAACAGCGGAGTCAGGGGGTCAGTGCTTGATCGTCTAGGCTCCCGCTCCGAGCGCCTAGACGCGAGCAGCCAGGCCGCGGCGATGGCCGCTATGCAATGCCAGCTCGACGAGATGAAAGCGCTCCTGGATACTGGGGCAAGCGCCAGTAGAAAGATCATCGGACCGACCGAGCCACTCGCGGTCCACATCGAGCTTGCTCCCTGCAACCAAGGATCGCTCCTCCCAAAACACCTTTGTACGAAGGGAGATCGGACCCCGAGACCCACCTAACCAAGTTCTGGATTTACATGACCGGGTGTGGGGCATCAGACGCGACCAAGTGCCGAATCTTCCCATTAACATTGGGCGAGCTGGCCCATATGTGGTACGTCTCACTACCACCACGATCGATCATCTCCTTTGAGAAACTGGCGAGTGACTTCACGTCATACTTCGCCGCCAAGGTCGCCAGACCATAAGGCCCCCACCACATGATGAAAATCAGGCAGGGGGAAAACGAATCCGACGCAGATTACATCGACCGGGTGGATGAAATAGTCCTCACCGGCGAGCCCATCAGCGACGAGCTCGTTCTCTACTCGGTCCTAGGGGGATTCTACGGTTATTCGCCCATGTTTAGGCACCTTACGAAGGACATCCCCCCGACCTATGTGATCTTCCGCGCTAAGGCTGCCGACTTCTTGGCCAGGCACAGGATGCTCACCCTCCGCCTAGGCGAGGGGATGCCGCCTCCCGTCCGGAAGACGGCGATCGTAAAAACCAAAAATGCGGTCGCCAAGCCACCCAGCGATCTCAAGGCCTTCGAGGATGTGGAAACCCATCTCCTCCACAAGTTCAACTGAACTCCGGCCCACATTTTTTACGCCATCAAGGGGCGCGAACCGCTAAACAAGCCAAAGGCAATAAGGGACCACGGTCATCTGGACCACAATCAAAATTGTGCTTACCACAAGAGTCCCGACCACAGCACCAACCAATGCCGCGACCTCCTCAGACAACTCTGGAGATTGTTCGAGGAGGGCAAGTTGGACAGCTTATTGGCTTAGCCAGAGCCCCATCAATCTCCCGATACGGTCGCCAGAGTCGAACGCGAATAGGCCGGAAAGCTCATACGAGCCGAACCCTCGATCAACCTAGGCGACCGGATCTACATGCTTCAATCAAGAGGAGGGAACTTCGGAAGTCTCTCCCCGATTTCCCGCCTCATTAAACCAAAGGCTACTGCCTGAGCAAACACTTCGAAAAAGAGGATGACTCGCTCGCCCTCTAAAGTTCGTCATCAACATGATGGACCCAGGCAGCGATCGCCTCCCCTAGCACAACATATACCATCGAGGATCATCATCTGACATGATGGTCTGAGGTAGAAAAGTGCCGCCATGGTCGCGAAAATCGATGAAACCGACGATCCGTCCATGCAAGGTTCCTTTGGGCTTCGATCGCTCGCCCTTCGTTTAAATATGAGGTGGGCGTAGCCGAAGGACCCTCCAAAAACAAATCAGAGGATTACTCGCTCGCCCACTAAAGTTCGTCATCAACATGAAGAACCTAGGCAGACGATCTCCTCCCCTTACACAACGTATACCGTCTAGGATCGTCATCTAACATGATGGTCCGAGGTAGAAGAGTGTCGACATGGTTGTGGAGGACGATGGAACCGTTCTCTGTGCCCGTGTAAGGTCCCTTTGGGCCACGATAGCTCACCCTTCGTTTAAATATGAGGCGGGCGTAGCCTGAGGGCCCTCCAAAACAGATCTGTGGACACGTTCGCCCGCCCTTAAAGGTCCATCACTTAACATGGTGGATCCTTCCCGGACAATGCGACGCGTCCCTCCCCCCGTCACAACATATACCGTCGAGGGTCGCCATCTTAATGGTGGCCCGAGGTAGAAAAGTGCTAACAAGCCGCGGTCGTGGAGTCGATTAATCCGACGACGCCCCACGCAAGGAATCCTCCAGACCAAGATCGCACACCCTTCGTTTAAATACGAGGCGATGCGCAGCCTACGGAGGACCCTCACAATTAAGTGAGTCGCGAGAACTTAGCCATGAGACGAAATGTCGCTCGCGCATAAGACATGGACGTGGAGATCAGTCCATCGAACTCCGCGATCGTGCACGGTTCCTCAAGACCGAGATAGACGGCCTTTCTCGAGGAATCTGCAAAATTGAAGACCGCTCACTCAACGGTTTATTTTCGTCCCCTTACTTTGACTAAGTGAACAAAAACAAGGGGGAATGACGGAGCTATGTATACGACGATCGTCCCTATTCAATTACATACGGAGATCGGCATTTTTCAGATGTATGTGCAGCGATCGAATTTGTTGTAAAAGTTATCTATATGAGTTTATCAATTCATTTGGAGCTATACACGCAACAATCTCTCCTCACACATTTGTACAAAGTCATGCAAAGACTCAGAAAAGCAATCATTCAAGCAATAAATCAAAGAAGCGTACTTTATTTCATTACTTGGAGTATCGAAGTACAAATACGGTCGCCCGTAGGCCTAAGTACAACAAAGCTACAAAATTACAAAGCTAAAACAAAATAAGGACGTAGAGCCTCAGGCCCCTGCCTGCCTTCGCCTTCAACCACTGGATCGGCCCACGACCCTTCGCCAGCCTCCGGAGCTGCCTCCCCGTCCTCCGGAGCATTTGGATGAACAAGATTTTCAGGAGTCGGGTACCAGCTCAGGTCTACGCCGATTTCTGAGAGGTCCGAGATCGGCATGGAGAAGGCAGAATGAATAGGATGCTCCAACGCATATGCCTTGAAGTTTTCAGCAAGAGGGCCGACCTCCAGCCCTCCCTTCTTAGCAGTACGGAGCGAGTCAGCGAACGCCATGTAATAGGCAAACTCGCTGACGAACTCCTCGTTGAGAAAGGGACCGGCCTCGGTCGCCTCCAGCTTCCCTTTCAACTTCGCAACCGCCTGTTGCGCACCCTGGAGCTCGGACTCTTTAGCGGTCGTCTCTCCCCTCGACGACGCTAGCTCGCTAGTCAGCCGAGCGACAGTCACCTTCAGCTGATCAGCCTCCTTCTGAGCGGCCGCGTATGACCGACGGGCATCTGTCATCTGGTCCCGAAGATGGTTGACCGTCGCCCGGGCTCGCTCGGAATCCTGTCTCGCCAGCTCAAGATCTTGACTTGCCCGCTTAGCTGCATCCAAGGAGTCCTTCTCTATAGCCGCGATCCTATCGGCAAACTCAGAGTTCTGTTTCCGAGCGGCCTCGAGGTCCTCCTCAAGAAGGGGAAGTATAAGGATGCCCCTCGAATTCCTTCACGGCCTGGGCAGCCATCGTCGCCGCCTGGAGAGAGAGCGAAAGCAGCCTGCATCGTGTTCCCGGATCGCTGGTAGGCGATCGCATCCAAGTCGGTCGTCCAGGCCTTCGGCAAAGCAGAAACAGCCCGGTTGACGTATAGCGGGACATCACAGGCCTGGCGAGGAGATCGGCTCGCTAGGAAATCTAATACCAGCGGCGGGCAAGCTAGGTTAGTGCTACAGATCCTGCATCAAACAACAAAGAGTTAGCACATCTCCCACGCAAGTAACGAAACTCAGCAAACAAGCAGAGTCTACCTCTCAGCTTTCTCGGGGTCACGACCAAAGTACGGTTTCCCGCGAGAGATCTCGGCCTCGGCGATCGCTATTTCTTGCAAGAAAGCCGATGAAGGCGTACGCTCATCCATCGGGGGGATCGCGGTGAGCGGAGGCGCGGCGATCGGCACCTCACCAGCAGGGGCAGAGACTGGAGGTTCCTCTGATCTCTGCCGCTTGCGGTTCGACCGGAACCCCTCCTCCCGAACCTCCTCCGCTACGATCGGCTCTACATTAGGCCTCACCTCCGGAATAAGAGGTAGCACCACTGGAGGAACTCGAGACGACTTCTTATGGCGCAGATGACTCAAAACTCCGGGGTTCGACATGGCTATCTCCGGTGGAGGCTCTAAGAAGCGAGGGAAGCGGACCTCTGCAATAAGAAACAACCAAACAATAGTTAGACATATTCCTCAAACAGGACGATCGCCAAGAAAAAGAAGATCGTAGAAATTCATACCTGGGACCAAAAGATGTCTCGGGAAACGGAATAGCCGAGCAGACAGCCAACGACTCTCTTTGTTAATCCGGCGAGTGTCTAAGTTGTCGTCCGGAAGACTTCGTATTCGCTCCCAGAATGTGGAAACTTGCAAAAGGAAGACCAAATTAGATCAGTTCAGAACATGTCCGAACAAAGAGAGAGTCAAAACCCTTACTCGGATTCCTCTCCCGAAAGCCAGTGGGAATAGCCAGCTCGCCCGTGGGGTTGTCGCTCACTGATGCCTTCCATGCACCGCCGACCCAGAACCATTTCGCCGGATCGCCCCGCACCTTGTTCGGGACCCCAAGGATCACCCGACCGGAACGGCCTTGGATATGATATCCTCCGACCGACCCCTTATGAACCGTCAGCTTGAATAAGTGGTTCATCTCCAATGGCGAAGGAAGGCAGTACAGTCGGTGACCGCCGAACAAGGTGAGGGCGCAGACGATCTGGACACGCGTTCGGCATTAGATGGAGCGGCGTCATGTTCCAAGCAACCAGAAAATGGGAGACGGCGAACGACAAAGGGAACCACAGCCCGGCCTCCATTATTGCCTCATTCACGGCGACCATACCCTACGGGGGTTGGTCGGCTCGCTCGTTCTCGGCCGGCGCGAAGAGATCCACATCTGAAGGAACATGATACCTCGCCCTCCAGACGGCCAGGTCCTTCCTGGTCGCCGAGCTCCTGATCTGGCCGAGGGACCACGGAGAATGCTGTGCGGCCCGAAACATCAACCGCTTCGTGGATTGATAGGGATGAGCAATCGAGTACTCCCAGTAATCGAACTTGGGGCACGGACCGGCCAACCTCTCCATCATATCTGCAAAGGCCAAATAGGCTTGGCCAAAAGCACTATGCTGCTCCCAATACGACCTCACCACCGAATTCTTCTCCGCCAGCGAACGTTTCTGTTGGGATAAATAATTTTGTTTTGATAATTGCCAAAAGCTTGATACAGCAAGCCCTGTATCGAAAGCCGGTTGAAGTTGCAATCCTGTATCGAAGACCTTATCACAGCGCCAGCATACAGCAAGCTCTCGCGCTACCAAGATACAGCAACAAAGTCTAAATAAGCACCAAGTATGGAAGCTGTCTCGAAACCTCAATACAGCACCCTTCCATACAGCGCCTGACTATTCCATTATGCCTACAGCACTAGTGGATACAGCATTCGTATCGTAGCAGGTCACGGGTGCGGATTTCCTCGAAGTATGCTAAAATAGAGGCTGCCAGAGTATTGGAACTGAGAGGCGGGCATGCAGCAGATGTTGCCACTTGGCCGGAACTGAGATGCTGGTGTAGTGGAGGTTGTCAGGTGCTGGAGGGCTATGTGATCAAATCTAGCATGCTGGAACTGAGATACTGGCGCAGCGGAAGTAAACAGAGGTGGAATAGATGCTGATGTCAAGTGTTGGAGGACTGTGTGAATGAATCTAGCTGCTAGAGGGCTGTGTGATCAAATTTAGTTCGCGGAGGTTTCCAGACTATGGAGCTGAAATGCTGGCAGATACTGGGAGGGGGATTGTTGGGATTCAGTCCAGCATCCTGCCTGCATGGGCTTAAAAATGCGCGAGGCGCGGCTTGCGATTCGACCTGTGAGATCTGCACAAGAAAGTGGTTAAATGAATTGATTTGGACTACTCATACCAACAAGATGCATCTTCTTTTCTGGTATCCATCTCATAGAAACTCCAAAGTTAAGCGTGCTTGGCTCGGAGTAGTTATGGGATGGGTGACCCCCTGGGAAGTTTCTCAGGTGCGCGTGAGTGAGGACAAAGCGTGCTAGAAAAAGACTCGTGTTGGTACAGTGGGGACAGTCTTCATCATTCTTGGGACCAACAATTGGTATCGGAGCGGTTGATTCTAAAAATAATCAGTCGTATATTGGAGAATCAAAAGCTCCGCCCACATCAACAAAGACCGAAGAATGTCTTCAGGTGGTCACTGATAGTGATTCGTCTGATGATGAGCTACAAGATAGAGCCTATGTGTGCTCTATGGCCAAAGTTAAAGAGGAAAATGAAGACGATGATGATGAGGTAAGCTCCACCTCAACTATTCCTATAAATGCATCTCATACCTTTGAAAATATGCTGAATGAATTTAATAACATTCAAAAGGCCCATGAGATATTGAAAAGAGAAAACACTCAGCTTGAAATTTCTAACTTAGAGCTGAAGGAAGAAAACGACTTGCTAAAGGATAATTACGAAAATATGTCATTTGATTGAGAAAACAGCAAAGTCAATTTAGAAAAACTCATGGAGAGCAATCATCAACTTGCTCATAATCTAAATGAGACTAAGTCTCATCTCGAAAGCAAGACAAATGATTTGGCTCTACTCGAAGCCAAAGTAAAATCTCTCGAGAAACGTGAAGGAGAATTAGAGACAATCTTGAAATCTTTCGAGAAATCCTCTAAAAGAATGGAAGAGATCCTAAGCACTGGGCAACATGCTCATGACAAACGTGGCTTAGGGTACAACTCGTTCTCCAACAAAGAAAAATCTAGTACGGTATTTGTCAGGAGTGAGGAATCCATTCCTGTATCGAAAGAAGTTCCGAGTTCTGAGAAGGAACCTGTTGCACATGACAAGAAAAGCCGCCATTCCACCCCGCAACTCTACTATTCGAGACAGTGGAACCAACACCACTCGAAGGCGTACTCAAAGATGCTCCACAAGCATATCATAAACGCCAGCATCATTCAGAAGAAGGTCAGATTCAACCAACAAAGGCCCGTCAAAGAAGACTCTCGATGCAGCGCCTAGACATTGGATACAAGAGCCCCGATATCCATCAAGAAAGCAGGTGTCCGCGCAGTATCAACAACATCGTTGGGAATCCAACTGGAGACCCAGGAGGCAATATGCAAGATCTATGAAAATGGCTCCACCTCCGAGACGACAATCGTACTGGAACAACAACTATAATTCTCGGTTTTTCATGCATTATCATGATTACAACGACTACGTGCCTGCCCCACGTAGATATCGATATAATGGACCAAAAGTAGCCTACAACAAACAAATTGTTGCCCGGCAAATTTGGGTACCGAAAGGCACTATCGGGAAACACTACAGCCAGAAATCCCTGTAAGTTTTTATGCTTTTACTCATTAAGTGAGGGGGAATGCTGTAAGACCCATGAATACAGTATCTGCCATTAATTAACTGTACACTCAGAACAGTCAAGACAGCACTGTAGGACTAAGAAGGCATGAAACCTTCCTACAGCTGACGTGTGCATTAATTAAGGGGGAATACAGTACGACCCATGAATACAGCGTTAACCCGAACATAAATTGAATCCTGTATGTACCTTTTAAGGAAGAACATTATACAGTATTTTCACCACATGACATCAATTATGATTGATAAATTTTAGCTTATTATTGCTGTAAGAACTCGTCTACGAACAGTTCATAGGTTCAGTTGTACTCAACTAGATTACTAATGTAAGATTGTGCCTACACGCCAATCATAAGTTTAAGATGTAACACACTTCCCTATTAGATGCTATCATTTTAGAACTTGCCTGAGAGCAGTTCACAGTTCTTTTAGATTAAGTGCTGAAGACCAGATCATTTGACAGAAGATCAAGAAGCCTGCTCAAGAAATTATCAAAAAGAGAGAGAAACTGTTGGGAAAATTAAACATCTCCTGTATCGAAGTCCTCTCATGTTGCCATCAAGTGGTTATCAAAAAGGGAAATTGTTTTTAGCCTGAAGAAGTTTTGATATCAAGAACTTGGCATGATCAAGAAGTTTTGGAATCATCAAGAAGTTTTGGAAATTATCAAAAAGGGGGAAATTGTTGGGATAAATAATTTTGTTTTGATAATTGCCAAAAGCTTGATACAGCAAGCCCTGTATCGAAAGCCGGTTGAAGTTGCAATCCTGTATCGAAGACCTTATCACACGCGGCCTCTGACAAGCTCTCGCTACCAAGATACAAAGAATAAAGTCTAAATAAGCACCAAGTATGGAAGTCTGTCTCGAAACCTCAATACAAAGACCCTTCCATACAAATACCGACTATTCCATTATGCCTACAGCACTAGTGGATACAGCATTCACATCGGATCAGTACTGAAGACCGTTTGAAAAGGAATCTTTAGTATTCACTAAAGTCAAGTACCATTTGATAAAGAAGTATTTAAATACTGAAAGGATAAAGTATTTAAACACTAAAGCTGTCAGAGATCTTCAAATCCCGCTATATCCGGATCCTGGTCTATTCAAGTCAACTATCGAATCTTGCTCAACGGATCTATCTCAACGGATATATCCAAGAAGACTATATATATCCCCAGAGTTTGAAGATCAATCAGATGCAATCAATATACGAAATAAGTCACCAAGTGAAGAAGCTATCAATATATACATCAGAGCAAAACATATCTCCAGAATCTTTCTGCAATTAAGAACGAAAGAGATATACAGTGCTCAACATCAAGGACAGCCATCATCAGCTCAAGAACTCCATATTCAAAGTTGCTGTTCTTACCCGGTTACCTACCTTTTTACCTTTGTGTAAAAACTGAGCTCTGTGTGAACTCAACAAGTTATTCTGACCTGTGTGGGACGAATAAGAGGACGAAGCTTTGGAACTGTGTGTGAAGAAGCTAGTCAAGAAGGAAGATTTAACCAATCTGTGTGAACGGTTGAAAACGACAGTCTTTGTATCTATCTGTGTGAACGATACAAGGATAGGTTTGATTATAAATACATAGTTGTGCACGCAGTATTTATAATAAACGTTTTACTCCTGTGTGGAGGACCAGTGGACGTAGAGGGGTTTACCTCGAACCACTTAAATACTGTGTTATTTACCTTTCGCCGTTACTGTTTTCATAACTTTAATTTATATAAGTATACACTGCAAAACCCTGCACGCACCAAGCTAACAGGAGATTAGACCGAGTTGCTGTATCGACGGCAACTTACTATATTAAAGACTTCCGCTACGCACTCAGATTTGAAAACCATACAGCCTGTTGCTTAAACATTTCCCAAGCTGTATCGAGTATACTTAAGAATAAGGGACCAACAGTTTCTGCTCAACCGCCGCCTCCCTAGCGGCGTCGGCTTCATTAAATAGTGCCTCGAATTCTGCGGGATCAATACCGGCGTGGATAGCCTCGGCGGCCGTCTCCAAATGAAATTCTGCGGAGGATCCTCCCCGGACAGTCGAAGTCCCGGCGGTAGAGGTGGTGCCCATTCCAGATAATGAAGGTACTCCAGACATTTTCGAAAAGAAGAGGAGAAAATGAGTGTTTTCTTACCGAGGGTGGAGTCGATCGACGATCGGCAGTCAAAGCTTCAGAAAATTCTTTGGCAATATTCTTCTTCTCAGATGAAATCGCATAAGGTTCTTAACACTGTAACCCAGCGCCTTTTTATAGGAGATGGCTGGGACTTCCATGCAATTAAGGAAAATCTCGGGGGCCAGAGTGCAACCGTCGCAATTAATGCCTCCCTTGAAACCCGCGTGCGCGTCATTTCAAGGACACGTCAGATGAGGAGTCATAACTAACCACCGGTCTCCCCCAACAGGAACCCGACACGTGCCCCGGAGACTTTTGCACGACCGCTGTCATTTCCTGCTCAGTTCAGCGATTGACCAGGTCGTCCAAATTCAAAACCAATTCGCTCAAAGACGATCGCTCGTTCCGTAAAATGCTGAGTCACTCGTCAAAGTTAAGCGATCACCAGTAGAACCACCTCACCCCACGTTTCCAACATCGGAGCGAGCTGGGGGGAAATTGTTGTGCGGCGATTTATACGCCACGACGGCGATCGGTATAAGGGCCGAGCGACCGAGTTCGCGACCAAATGAGCTACGGCGAACTTGTCAAAATGAAGATAACAGTCCGCCTTCAAGTATCTGGCGATCGACTCCCAAGGCGATCGCCTTTTGGCACCTAGCGATCGACTCTGGTGCCCGACCAAGGGCGATCGACCTGTTCCACGAACAAAGCCATCGTCCGTCAAAGTCTACGAAGACTAGATCACGAAGCAAGGACCCATGTGCAGATCCACAAAAGGCACCGCAGAACATGGATCGTTGACTCCAGCCCATCAGCAGCTGTTCGTGACAAGGACGGCCTCACCTACCGACAGACCCACCAAAAGGTCCTAAGTAGGGCCTCCCAAGACAGCGACTCAGACGCATGTTGGCCTCTCATTGGTTCGCACTCCTGGTAGCCAGCAACTCCTGCGGACTTTAAGGAGACCAACCCATGTGCTAAAGACGATCGCCCGTTTATTATAATACAGCGGAGGCGATCGCCTAGCTACTCTCAGTGCTATAAATAGAGAACCTCCAGCAACTGGAGAAAGGTTCCTCTCAGTTCGATTCACATTCCAGTCATGACAGAAAAACGTTCACAATCGTTCCTCTCTGAAAATACAGACATACGTACACACTTTCAGACTATCGGCTTCCTCTCTTGAATCTATATCAGGATTTCTCTCTCAGAACCTCTCAACCAGAAGATAGTCGGCAGAGGCAAGAACTCCCCACAGTTCATATTCGAAGAGACTCGCAAGTCCAGGAGCTCAGACATTCAGCTAATACACACTGTGAGAGACCGTTGATTTCTCACAGTCGTCACAGCACCCCATCGTTGTTACAAGAACTCACAGAGCATCATATCTGGTTCTTCCTGCAATCTTCATGCTCGATAGCTAAGATAACTAGGGTCTTTACACTCATTGTAATTGTACTCTAACATTAATATTTGTACTCCAAAGTATTTGTATTAATAATATCTCGTGAGAGCATTCAAGCCCGGGACTAACAACCCCGACAAATCTTGTGTTATTACTTTCCCCACGGACGTGCTCTCGCATTTGTTTGTTACTCGACCATTCCAGCAATATCATCTATGGATAATATTTTGGGTAACAACATGAGGTTATTGGATAATCTAGCGGATCCACTAACCAAAGGGTTAAACCGTGATCAAATGAATAAATTGCTAAAAGGAATGGGTTTAAAATCCACAAATTGAGAATTATCATAGTGGTAACCCAACCAAGATGACTAGAGATCCCAAGAACTTGGTTCAATAGAAAAACTAAGCTATGAGAGTTTGTGTTAAACACTCATCTAAGTTTATTCCCTATAGAGCAATTGAGTGTTGAAAACTTGCATAGTGGTGAGGTTAAGTCTTTGACTTTTAATGATTCCTAAAGACCTCGGTGAGCTAGAGTATGGCAAGATACTCGGTAAAGAATCACCTAAGTGAGAAGTGAGGTTCGCTTCATAAAATACACTTATGAATTCAAAGAGGTGTCCAAGGCCCGCAAAGGATACAAAACGTGAGAACGGATGAGGTTGAGGTATTCAAGTGTTAGCACCATTATCTCGGTGCACGCCGTGGGAGAATAGTTCAAAGCATCACGCCACTAGTCCGTATTTGTACCTGATGGTGTTAACTATCAAAGGTTCAAAGCTACGAACTACCTATCCGTATACTTTAACGCCTCTTGAGAACTGAGCTTGTGTCTGTACATTGCATTTGGACTATTTTCACTCATGTGGGGGATTGTTGGAATCGTTAGTGATTTTTAATTTTATTTTTTAAAATTAAATATTATAGGATCGATCTACGTTCCGAGTAGATGATCGTGGTATATTCACTTTCTCTAAACCGATTCCCGATGAATGAAAAATAGTGAATTAAAGTTAGTCACTTTTGTGGATTAATGAGGGATGTCTATCCTATATTGATTAATGAACTATCATTGTTCAAGTGTATAAGGAGTTTTCATTATTCATGTAATAATTAATAACACAAGTGAATGGGCTTAAAGGCCACCTGCGCGCCACCGTCGCCCGCCTACCTCGCTCGGTCGCGAGTCGCGAGCCTCGTGCCGTGGACCTAGGACCTTGGACCTTGGACCGTGGACCCTGGACCTTGGACGGACTTGGATCTTGGATCTTGGCAAATGGTCTTTGGTTGGTCTTTGGGCCTGGTCGTGGGCTTAGCCTTGTGCTAGGTCTTGGGCTAGGTCTAGGCTTGCTTAAAGAAGTTTTGGACTAGCTCAACAATGTACTTGGGCTCGTATGTGCACATAAGGATGTCCAGGTACATCCCTCAAGCAGTTACGGAGCTGAATATAGTTCAGGTATGTCCTGACTATTCAAATTCATCCAGAACACGACTGTAACCTCCCAAGTGTAATGAGGAGGAGTAAATGGCATGTTTTGAATCCTGTAACTCCTGCCATTTTGAATTTTGAAACTCCTGAGATTAATGCAGCATAAATGACTGCATTATGACAGCCATTAGTGACTGTGTTAAATCCATGCAGAGTGTGATGGCCTATAAATAGGCATGCATCTCATTTGCATCTGACACACGAAAATCAAAAAGCTTTCTGCATACTGTACTCTGCATTTCATAAGTCAGCTTTGTCCTCACCTTATTATAGTTTGTGGTGCTACTACCTCCGAGACGCTGCTGTTTTATCTTTGGAGGTGATACGTCAGAACCGAGAGCACTACCGGGGCGTATTTCGTCTTACGAATAGAGGATTCCTCGGCTCGGCATTAGTTTACGGGTTTCTATTTTCTTGTAATTTTAATTTGGTTTTCCGAGTCTTGTAAGTTCTGTTTTTCGAGTTGTAATTTTATTTCCAGCTGTAATTTATTTTTTCCCCCGGCAAGTTTCACGAAGTAATTTCCAACAAAACCTAATACCCTGCTCAATCAAATTTTAACGGATCTTCGATTGAAGTCTGAGTACCTCCAATTTCTGAAACGATATTGACTTACGACTCAAAATGTCAGTCATTGTCTTCGATTTAGCCAAATAATAAAGAATCCCAATATTATAGTCTTGCTCTTTTATTTGCAGGATTTTCATTAGGGCTGAGCATGGGTCGGTTTTGGGGCAAAATCGAAATCAAACTGTTAATTACGATTTTTGGTTTTTAGAACCCAATGGGTTCGTTTTCTGGTCGGTTTTGGTTTCTCAGTTTTTGAAGTCAGTTTCTCGGTTTCTCGTGTTCAACCCATAGGCTCATGGATTTTGGGTTTAAACCCGTGGGTTTTAGATTTTATCCCATTTTCCAGTAAATGTAAACAAACAATAGATTCCTTTCGAGCCATTTATAACTAATCAAAAACACCAAAATCAACTTAAATAGTTCAAAGAAACTCTTAAAAGTTATACTCTCTCCGTCCCTTTTTAGTTGTCCAGTTTGATTTTTGACTGGTCAAATTGAATAAAATTTGACTGAAATTTACAAGTTTTATATAATTGATAAAATAAAAAAAATTATATCATTGTAAAGTACATATAATCTATTTTAAAATACAATTTTTACTTTCTAAAAATAATAAAAGAATTGTTCATAATCTTTGATTAAAAATTGGTCAATTTAACTATTGAAAGTCAAAATAGGACAACTAAATAGGGACAAAAGTAGTAACTACCAAGTTTAGAAGTTACAAACAAAACACCATCAAAGTTAGTTTAGAAGCTACAACCAAATCACTATCAAAGCTAAACAGAAAGCCCGAAAACTGTCTATTACAAGTTACAACCATCAAATATCAAAACACCGATCTTCAATCCTCATCCATGTGAATCTCTTCACCACTTCCCAATTTATCTACAAACCATAAACATTACTATTGAGTTATAAACTTGTAAAATTATAAACTTATAATTATGTAAAAATACTTACCAAGTTCTATTCCCGCCAACTTCTCTCTTATTTTTTCCATATATGCGGCTGTCATGTGTTTAAATTGGATATCAATCGGAATGGACCGTACCCAATCCTAGGTGCAAATCAAAGCTTCGGTAGTCACATGTGTAAGGGAGCTTCCAGTTGCATCAATCACCTTCACCCTGATACTAAATGTCGAATCTGATGCAACTGTAGAGATCGGCATTCCTAAAACATGCTTCGCCAATTCAGAAAGTACAGGAAACTTTACAAAGTTAAGTTTCCACCAACCTAAAATCTGAAAATGCTCCATCCTCTTTTCCATTCCATCTGATAAATAAACCTCAAGCTCTGTTTTGTTAACCCCTTGTCCATGTTGTTCCATATACTTTGCGAAATCATCTTCCAAATCAACTCCATGCCCGCTATCAAAATAACTAGGTGTCGAAGATGATGCACCCTATCTTTTCACGTCTTTCTCTCTCCGTGTTGTTCTTGAAGTGTTGAAACAAATCCTCTAATTTTTTATTGACACGCTCCAAAATACTTTTCGTTTTGGGAGAATTCTTGCCATAAATCAATTCCAAGCAATACTCTAAATAACACATCTTGTTCCGGGGATCTAAAACCACCGCAACATGACGCAAGAAGTTCATGTTATCAATGTTGTCCCAATATTTGTCTCTAACCACAAGATTTATGATGTGAGCACAACACCTCAAATGCAGGTACTTGCAATCCAAAAAAGCATGGGGTCACCTAAACATGGTCGCTAGATACTTAATTGCCCCATCATTAGATGAAGCATTATCCACAGCCACTGTAAATACCTTCTCAATTCCCCACTTTTGTAAGCATGAATAAAAAAGTTTTCCTCTAGTCACACCTTTGTGATTTGCAATGGGACAAAAATTTGGAATTTTATTCATCAAAACCAACTCATCGTCAACCCAATGTACCGTTAAATAATTGTAGTTAATGTTTTGTATGGATGTGCAGGTATCAGTGGTAATAGAGACGGTTTGATTTTTTAAAACATCCTTCAGTTTATACAACTCTTCTTTGTATATCTGCAAACAATCCCTTGAGACGGTCCACCTTGATGGCAATTTAAACAGAGGTTGCAAGTCCCATGAATATTCCCTAAATCCTTCGTCGTCAACTAATAAAGGTTGATTGTCTTTTATAAACATGCGGGCTACGGATTTCCTACACTTGTCTCGGTTAAAGGAATGAATTTCTAAAGAACTAGCCCCCGATTCTCCTGATTTTTTATAAGTCAATACTGATTGGTTTTTCGAATTACCAGTTTTAGCTTTAGGGCTATGAACAGGAGATTTTGCACAATAGAGTTTTAAATGATTTTCTATTGCACTCGTACCATTCTTCTTCGAATTTGTACACATCATATGTGGACAATATAGGTATTTCACTTTGTTTGCACCCTTCTTTATGGCCTCTTTATCAAAATGTTCCCATACCCAGGATCCTTTAGGACCACCATCTTCTTCGTCAACATCAACAACCGGTGGATCCGGATTAAGTTGCTTACTTCTACTTTTAGCTTCATCAACTGTTTTTTGAGATCCTTCCATCTACATTGAAAAACAAACTCAGATTATGCATCAGATTAAGCAAAATAGATTAAGTAAAACAGATTAAGCAAAACAGATTAAATAAACTCAGATTAAGCATCTCAGATTAAGCAAATAACAAATTCGAAATTCGAATCGGAAAGGGAAGCTGTTGCAACCTCTGATGCCGAGACGAATTCGAAATCAGAAAGGGAAGCTGAAATTAGAAGATGAGATAGTACACTTGAAACACTTCGTTGATTCAGTGGTGGTGGACTGGTGGTGCCGACTGCTGAGTTGCCGTCGAGATGAGTGAGACGTAGAGAGTGAGAGAGAGACGGCGAGAGTGAGGGAGATGAAAATGTAATTAGACGATTAGGGTTTCTGGGTATATTTATATATTAAATATTAAATAATCAGATATATAAATATATTATGGGTCGGTTTCTGGGTTTGGCTCGGTTCCTGGGTCGGTTTCGTAATAATGGGTCGGTTCGGTTTCATCGGTGTGGTTTTTAAAGTAAAAATCGAAACCAAAATCGAAAAATTCGGTTTCTAAAATATGAACCCAAAACCGATGGGTTCTCTTTGGTTTCGGTTTTTCGATTTCGGTTTCATCGATTTTTGTCGGTTTCTCGATTTCCGATTTCAGTTTTGCTCAGCCCTAATTTTCATTGTAAATAACTAGATTTGGGTTGATTTATACTGTTCATGTGTGTGTGTGTGGCTCGGGTTTTCTAGTTTTTGAAATTTGATACTCTCTCCGTCCCGCTGAAAGCTTTACATTACCTTTTTTTGTCACTTTAGAAACTTTACATTTATCACTTTTACACAATCAAATCAAACAATTCTTTTTTAGTTTTTAATCTCCACCACGCGCTCACTATCAATACTTTTTACTTTTTAATCTTCAACACACGTTTGTCATTATTACTTACACCCGTCACTACCTAAAATACATTAAATATACATTATCTGCCAAGCTTTGAGCCGGAGAGAGTAATTTGTTAGCAAAAAGTCAAAAACGAGTTTTGCAATAAAAAATGGCTAAAAACAAATACTTTCTCATTTAAGATATAATATAAATCGCAAATTTAAATAAATATAATAAAATATTGATAGGTGATCATCTGAATCATCATGTCCTCTAGCAAGTTGAATTTTGGCACTATGCACATCAATTCCATGTAACTCACAAAGACTGCAATATTAAACCTACTTAAAAAGATGAATAATTGAATATGATACTTAAAAAAATGATATATATATCACACTTCAGGAATGAGAGCTTGTGCGCCTGTGAAAAGATTGATCCTTTTTTATTATCACAATATTATTATCCTCATCATTCTCATCTCCATCTTCCCCTTTAGTAGTACCCTCACGCTTTTTCTTCTGCAAACCAAAAGCGCTCTTTAATCCGCTCATCAACCTCCGTCCGAAACTCTTCTCAGCTTTCGGACACATTTCCGACGATGATGACGAATCCTCGTACGACGACGACATAACTAACTCCGTCTTAACATTGCGCAGACTCAACGCCGAGACCGAACCCCTTTCTCCCCTTTCCACTCTACTACTGTTGTCGGAGCTGAACCGGAAGCTTGAAGCCCGGCCCGAATCAACCCGTTTCCTCGCGACACTCTCCGATTCGCTCATCAATTTTCTCATGCCGCCCAGTTCTTTCTCCAACGACTGGATGCGAGAGTTGGTGGCGCTCATGATGGCCTTGAGGTGCGACACCTCGCGGAGGGCCGCGTCCCGTTCGAGAATTGCGCCGAGGGTAATGGGGTCTTTTTCGTCGTGGTGGCGGCTGCTGCCGAGGTGGTGGTTGGCGGCGGAGATGATGTTGTGGCGCGTGTTGAGCTGTTGGAGGAACATGGCTTGGACCACGAATCTTAGGGGCATTGTGGGGTTTTGCACGGCGTGCATGAGGAGTTTGGGAGACAAGATGCTGCAGTCTATGTAGTTGCACATTTTGATTTTCTGGTCATCAGACAGTCCTTCAATGTTTTCCTGCGAAATAATATTTTGTAGACATTAAATACTTCTTTTTTGAATAATTATATTTTCACTCCGATTACAAAAGAGAAATGCTACGTCCACAAAAAAACATCCACAAAATTATCCACAAAATAAGGTGTCAATGAGTGATTGGTGTATTTTTTATAGTTTCTCTCTCTTCTCTTTGAATACACCGATCACCCCTTGACCTCGTGGGGTCCCTTAACTTAATTTCGGATAACGATTTAGTCATTTATCTTTTTTTTGTCCCAACTAAGTCCTTTATCTTTCTAATTTTAAGCAAATTTAGCTTTTTCGTTGCCTGTTAATCGTTGTCAGAGAATTTCGTTGTCTACGTGATTATAAACATACTGCGTGGAGAACAAAGTCAAATTCTACGTGTCATTTCTAACTCAGTCCATTTCCTAACCTCCATTTCCTAATTTTACCTGAATTTATATATATATATATATTTTCAAGAAAATAATTTTATTTCGAAAAAATATTATTTTGCCAAAAAATATTTTTTCCTCCAGAAAATATTTTTTAAATTTTTTCGAAAAAATATTTGTTTTATTTTTTTTCCAGAAAATAGTTTTATTTTTTCGAAAAAATAATATTTTTTTCCAGAAAATAATTTAATTTCGAAAAAAAATTATTTTCTGTAAAAAAATAAAAATATTTTTCGAAAAATTAAAAATATTTTCTGGAGGAAAAATATTTTTGGCAAAATAATATTTTTCGAAATAAAATTATTTTCTGGAAAAAATATTATTTTCTGGAAAAAATATTTTTTTTCGAAAAAATAAAACTATTTTCTGGAAAAAAAATATATTTTTTCGAAAAAAATAAAAAAATATTTTCTAGAGAAAAAGTTATTTTTTGGCAAAATAATATTTTTTCGAAATTAAATTATTTTCTGGAAAAAATATTATTTTTTCGAAAAAATAAAATTATTTTCTGGAAAAAAAATAAAAAAATATTTTTTCGAAAAAAATAAAAAAAAAAACTCTGGAGGAAAAAATATTTTTTGGCAAAATAATATTTTTTCGAAATAAAATTATTTTCTTGAATATATATATATATATATATATATATAAATTCAGGTAAAATTAGGAAATGGGGGTTAGGAAATGGACACATAGGTTAGGAAATGGACACATAGGTTAGGAATTTGACTTTGTTCTCCACGCAGGTATGTTTATAGCCACGTAGGCAACTTAATGTACCACCCTGACAATGCTAATCTGAGACCAACGAAAAAGGCTAAATTTGCTTAAAATTAGAAAGATAAAGGACTTAGTTGGGACAAAAAAAAGATAAAGGACTAAATCACTATCTTAAATTAAGTGAAGGGACCCCAGGAACATTTTAGCCATGTTTTTTTTAGATGTAGCATTTCTCTTTACAAAAATATGTTTCATCTTTATTTTTCGGTCAAAATTTCACAGTCAGTATTATATTAAAACAAATTTGTCGAGTAGTTATATGATTGAAAAAATTTTATATTTGTCTTTTGCATGAGTAGTGTTAACTAATTTTCGATAATTAATTGGCACTATAATTTACATGCCACCGACCTCAACATAATTGGGATTTAGGTGCAGTTGATGATATTGATCGTAACTGTATGAGTGTTTAAAAATTTTAACCATCAATTATAACCAATATATACAAACTTCATAGTCAGTATAGAAAATATATATTAAAATAAATTTGTCAAGTACTTACATGATTGAAATCTTTTTATATATTGATCGTAACTGTAGGATTGTTAATTATTTATTGTTGATCAATAAAATAATAAAGGAGTGAATTATTCTTGGTATTGTTGTAAAAAAGTTGACACATTTTTGTGGACGAACGAAAATGACAAATCGAGCATACTCATGTGGAACGGAGGAAATATAATATATGCAAATTTACATAAATCATGGATATATAATGGAGAAATGATACATCAACACCCCGACCGACAACACTCTGTCAACACCCTGTTTTGCAGAGATTGTACCGTGTGCTTTATAAATATTTTATT
Source organism: Orobanche coerulescens (assembly GCA_033398695.1). Taxonomy (NCBI): domain Eukaryota; kingdom Viridiplantae; phylum Streptophyta; class Magnoliopsida; order Lamiales; family Orobanchaceae; genus Orobanche; species Orobanche coerulescens. The sequence continues at coordinate 198,370,604 of CM065803.1, read as the reverse complement.
ATAATATTAATAAAATATTATTTAAAGTTGTATTACATGTAAAGCACACAGTACAATCCCTGTAAAGTAGGTGTTGGTGGGATGTTGATGCTGATGTGTTGATGTGTTATTCCTCTATATAATATACAAAATTTAATTACACTTGCATAATAAAATTAATCTAAAGCATATGTATATTATCTCTATATGTATTTATCAAATTAAATCCAAAAAGGGTACATGCATCACAACTAGGGCTGTGAACGAATGTAAAGGTTCGATTCGATTCGTCATATTCGGCTCGAAATAGTTCGGTTCGATATTCGATTCGGTGATCAACGAGCCGAGCCGAACATTTATTTTTGCTATTTGGGAAAATATATATATAAAATAATATATTATACATATTTATATTAATTATATACACTAGTCCAGAACTCCAGATCCAATAAGCTCAAGCTCATTTCATGATTTACGAGAAAATTGAATAATATTATAGATTTGTCTAACACGAGCCGAACATGTTCGAACTATTCGGAAAAATTCGAACCGAATCAAATCGAACATTAAAAAGACCCTTCGAACTCGAGCCGAATAACAAAACTAAAAGCTCGGTCCTTTCGAGTCGAATCGAACCTAAGGTTCGAATAAATTTGAGCCGAGCCGAACCCAGTGAAGATTCGATATTGCTCGACTCGTTTAAAGCCCTGATCACAACTTAAAAATACCTTGAGATAAATGTCGATAATTCTGTAAAGAAGATCGTGACAGTCGGTCAAGCGTTGACGAGTCGACACCAAAATCATTTGGAAATCCTCAATGTGTAAGCTTTTAACGCCGTCCAAGCAGCTTAAATCGCCGTCATTTTCAGCCGTCAAACTTAACGCCTCAATGCATCTGCTCACAAGAGACACCGCCGTTTCGGCCTCCGGCATGAGCGAAAAGCAACAACGCAGCACAGTAGACAAATGCCCCTCGTTCACGGAGACTTCGCTGCGGAAGTACTCCTCCGTTATCTGCTGCAAGTTTTGGTCCCCGAGTCCGTTAGTATCCGTCATGCCGAGCAACTCGGCTGCCGTGCGGAGGGCCGCCACGGTGGACGGGGTGACGGCGACCCGAGCCCCGTAGCAGAATTCCGTGACCATTGAGAATGTTGGAGCCGTTATGTTTAACGGTGGAGAGAGGGTTATTTCGGGAAATTCACTGAGCTTCAGTCTGAAATAGGCACTCCTGGCTATTAATGCTTTCTGTGGAATTGAATAAACGCACATTCCATTACGTTTGTATTTGAATAAACAAGTTTTAATTGGACATTTATTTTTAGGTCAAACGAACAAACATAAGGAAGTGTATATATTTGCAGTTTCTGGTATTTTTAACAAATAATATGATTTTATCCTATTTTGAAGGGTATTTTAAAAAAATCTTAATATCCAGTTAAAATTTATATAATATTTCTAAGAATAGAGATTTTCATTATATAAATTAGAGTATGATTCGATTAAAAAAATCAAAAATAAATTAAAATATATGAGTGTAATTTGAGCAGAACTTACCCTCCATCATTGAGATGATTTTGAGATATAAAAATTAAAAATTTTAAGTTTTTTTATGTTATTTTATTTACCGAGGTATTTAATTCGAGCATAATTTTGATATATATTTTTTTATTTTTGAAAAAAATTAATTTTATTGGTAAAAAATTAATTTCTCACTCAAAAGTAAAATAACTAAAAAAATTTATATAAAATTTATATTCTAAATATAAATATTTTCGTTATATAAACTAGAATATGATTCGATTAGAAAAACTAAAAATAAATTAAAATATAAGTGTAATTTTGTTCACTCTCTAAAAAGAGGGGAACCTACCTTCCATAATTGGAGGATGATTTTGAGATATAAAAATTATAACTTTTAAGTTTTTCTTTTTTATGTTATTCTATTTGTGGAGATTTTTAATTTGATCATAATTTTGATATATCTTTTTATTATCTTCAAAACATTATGAAAAGTAAATATATTAAGAAATATATATTCAGATGCGTATTAAAAATATTCAATTTAAAACAAACACATTCTCCTATATTTCTACCCAAAATTAAATTTGTCAAAAGATTTCCTTCCAAAAAAGAAAAATAGTGCAAACTTCGTATAATCCAATCATTTCTGCTGTTAACAACTTAACTTAATTGAGATCAGTAGTAAAATCAAGCATTATTAATTTCGTCTAGAACATCACAAAGATTAAACACTAATCAATTTCCAAAAAAAAAAAAAAAATTACTAATCAAACAACTTTCACCATATATATATATATATATATATATATATATATATATATATATATATATATATAGTAAAACATAAACAATAAAATAAAAAGGAGTTGATTACCTTGTGAAGGCGGAAACATGAATCCTGGACACGTATCACCACATCAGGATCATTCCTCCTACCCAAATTCCTGAATAAAACATACACAAACAGTAAAATAAAAAAAATAAAAAAATAAAAAAACATAATTATCAGAAGAAAAAAAAGCAAAAAATTCTGCAATCAAGAAACTAAACACACACACACACACACAAACATATATATATATATATAGAGAGAGAGAGAGAGAGATAGATAGAGATAGAGATAGAGAGAGATTGATAGATAGACAAATTAGTAGATTAAAAAAAAAAAAGTTACCAGGGGGTGGGAGAGGGGGTAAATTCCGGGGAGGGTATAGTGGAAGAAGAAGATGATAATGTATCATCTTCAATATCTTCTTCTTCGTAAATCGTGCCTACTACTCCCAATTCATTCCACCCCCTCACTCCCACTTCCATTCTTTGCTTTTCTTTTGCTTTCTCTCTCTATGTCTGTACCCTAAAAAATATAGAAGGGTTGTTGCACCTGTTGGGGTTTTTAAATAATTTATTACTATTGGTGTTGATGATGTTTCCTTGTACGTTTTTTTTTTTTTTTGGTTGTGCATTGGGTGCATTAAGTGCGGGCATGTGGTGAATCATAAATTTTACCCCCAGCCTTGATGGAATTCCTCTCTCTCTCTCTCTCTCTCTCTCTCTCTCTCTCTCTCTCTCTCTCTCTCTCTCTCTCTCAATTTGAATCTCCTGAAAGAAACTGAAAGCCAAAAAAGCGCACCACTGAAGGAAAATTGTGATATTATTATTATTATTATTATTTTATCATCATCATGGTTGTTTTTATTCTTGTTTTTTTTTTTAAATCACTTAAGCGGGAAAAAAAGATCTTTATGTGGTAAATTGCAATTTTAGTCATACTACTAGAGGTGTTCGGCGGTTCAAAACCGCCGGTTCCGGTTTGCCAAAAATCGGAACTGAAACCGAACCGCCTTATAGCGGTTCACGGTTACGGTTTTGAACCGTGAACCGCCGGTTCCGAACCGGAACCGAACCGGCGGTTCGGCGGTTCGGCGTTTTTTTTTTTTAATTTTTAAATTTTCATTTTAAAAAAAATATGGGGTAAAAATTGGACTTGAGCTTAATTCAGATATTAAAGTCTAAACTTGAATTTTGTAATTTTAAATCTTTGAATTAAGCGCCTACGTATTTGATATCCGTAACTTTAGAGTTTATGAATCGAAATCAAAGTCCTCGTAGCTCATTTTTAAATTTGGTGGGGGGAAGGAAAAAAAATACAATGGACTTGAGCTTAATTCAAATATTCAAAGTTAAAATTAAAAATTTCAACTTTAAATATTTGGATTAAGTTGCCTACGTATCCTCTTACCTTAGGAATCAAAGTCCTCGTAGTTCACTTACCTTATACTTACCTTAGGGAGCGGAGGTGGAGGCGGAGAGGAGATGGTTCAATCACCCAAGTCAACCGAATCATTGCTAGATCCTAGATTATATGTATCACCGTCTTCTTGTTCATTATAATTTGGTTCTTGTTGGCGTAACTCGGCTTTCACCCAATCATTCAATAATGCTTGGGCTTCAAGATTTTGAGGCGTCAATCGAGATCGCCGTTCATCCGTAATGTATCCTCCTACATCAAGGCTTGTTCAACAAACCGCTGAGGCGGGGACAGCTAGTATTTCCTTCGCAATCGTGGCAACTACAGGAAATATTGTAGACCTTTTTGCCCACCACTTAAGAAGATTGTTATTACCATCCGAACCACGTTCTAAAGCTCCCAATTCACAAGTAGTTAAATAATTTTCAAGTTCTTGATAAGCATTACTTTGATACCTTGTTCGTTTTCGGGATAAATCTTCTTGATAGGCATTCCATTCACTAAGATCCGGAATAGCAAAACCAAAAGAAGATGTACTACTACTAGAAGGAATGTGAACAGGAGAAGAAGAACACGTACCAAGATCAAGACTACCACTATAACTACAAGCATATTCACGATAAAGAGTAGATAATAAATTTTTTGCATTTTGAACTAACTCGCTAGGATTTGGAGGACTAAAATTAGCAATAGGATTAGGATATAAAGCATTATAGTAAAGTGAAAGTAATTTTAGCAAACCTTCCTCTCTAACTTGAGGATCTAAAAGTTTAGCAACTAAAAAAACCGGAGGAATGTAGGCGAAATATTTAATCCATTTGTCTCTCATTTCTTTTATACAATTAAATAACTCGGGAACTTTAATTAAAGACTTGAATACAAGTACAATTTTAACACAATGTTCAACAACAAGTGTAGAAGTAGGATAATAAACATCGGACAAAGATTCAGTTGCCTCTTTAAAGATTTTTAAAAGTGCCATTAAACTAGAGCACTTATCCCATTGAGATGGCAATAAGCAAACGGGTACTTGCTCTTCGTTATAAAAATTGCATAATGCAATACGATATTCATAACTATCATTTAACAAATTGTAAATAGAATTCCAACGATTTGGCACATCTTTTGAAAAAAAATTTGGATGAATATTATTTTTTATGCAATATCTTTTCCATTTTTTACCTAGAGACGAATGTCTAATTAAATACATTATTGCTTCACGGATAGGAGCATATGCTTCTTGTAAAACAGTTAAACCATCTTGAACACATAAATTAAGAACATGACAAATACACCTAACATGAAAAAATTTCCCACCAAGAGATGGCTCACATATTGCAATAAGTGATTCTAAACTAGCTGTATTGGAGCTAGCATTATCAAAAGAAATTGAAAAAAATTTTTGTACTAAATTATATTCAGATAAAATTGTATGAATTTTATGCGAAATATTTTGAGCGGTATGTGGGATATTAAACTCTAAAACCAATTAAACGATTTTGTATAGTCCAAGAATCATCAATCCAAATACAAGTAATTCCCATATATGAATTTGCTTCCCAATGATCACTCCAAGCATCGGAACATATACAAACTTTATGATCTAAGTTTAAAAACATATTTGCTAAAATTAATTTTGCCTCGCTAGTAGTTTTTCGAACATCACGAGTTACGGTGGAGCGTGAAATTTTTTTACTAGCGGGATTAAAACTTAGTTGGGTGAAATTTTCATACATTTGGTCGTCGGCAAAGTTAAAAGGAAGAGATTTACCACAAACAAACCTAGCTAATTCTTTTCTAGCGGTAATTGGATTAAATTTAAATAAAGTACTATTACCTTGATTGGGGGCATTAGACGACGTCGTCGTGCCTCGAAGTTGGGTTTGATTAGACTCGATGCCAACTTTGTCGGGATGTTGTCTTTGTATATGGCCATTGAGTGTCCCGTAACCTCCTCCTTTTTTAAACTTGTACATTTTATCGCAATAGTTGCACTTGGCCAAGAAATGACCGACCGGATGCAACGTCGTCCATTTTTGTATAATGGATCGCAAATAATGGAGATTTCATCGGATGGTTTCCTTTGTTTTGGTTTTGTTGGTTGCTCTTGCTCATCATCTTCATGAATCGATTTTGAGGATTCAAAAATTTCGTAGATTTGTTCCTGCTAATTCATCTTAACATAATCTCCAAAATTCGGACTTGGTATAGAATGAGAACTCGGAGTATGAGTAGGAGGAGGAGTACTACCACTAGCACCGCCTCTTCCACGTCGAGGAATGCCGGTGATAGCCTTTCCCTTTCCCCGATTGAATTGACCACTTGACATTTTTTCGAATTAAAAGTGTATACTTGATAGTTGAGATAATAGAAATTAGAGAGAAAGTAGATAGTTGGTGTGAGAAAAATGAAGGATGTGAGGGGGGTATTTATAGGTGTAAAAATGTAAAAAAAAAAAATTTGAAAATGTGACCGTTGAACCGCCGGTTCCGGTTTCAACCGCCGGTTCACAACGGCCACATTTTTGAATTTTTGAATTTTTTTTTTTTTTTGAAACCGCCGGTTCGCGGTTCGTCATTTTGACGAACCGAAACCGAACCGTCTAAAAACGGTTCACGGTTCCGGTTTTGAACCGAACCGCGGTCAACGGTTCAAAACCGGCGGTTCGGCGGTTCGAACCGGAACCGTGAATACCTCTACATACTACTCCACATGGTTGATAATTTTCAGGGGCGACCCTCAGTGCGTGCTAACTTACAGGCGCACGGAGCCACCAAATCCCGAATCCAGGAGAGCGGCGAGAGCCACCAATTGTTTTGGTTAAATATATGTTAGGTATAAATAAATAGAAAAATATTTCTGTTTTATTAAAAATCAGTTTCGACCATAAGGTAAAGAGTTGATCTTACTTTTAAGCAACTCAAGTTCGAGGCCTTGCTCCTCTTTTCGTTTTTCCACGACACTTTCTCTCTTTCTCCTATTTTTTCGTCTATTTTTTCGCAACTCAAGTTCAAGTAGCACAAAAGGCTTTTCATCTATTTTTTTCTTTTTATTCCTCCTCTGTATGAAAAAAGGTTCTGTCCTCATAAGTTTCTCTCTTTCACAATTGATGTTGTTCAGGTGTCATTATCTTTTGGTTTCATGAAATACAATATAAAATGTGTGTTTCCTGTATTTTTTACTGATTTATTTTGCTTGTAAGCCAAATCATTTTTAAAGTCATTTTATATATTTATACTGCCAGTTGAAACTAAAGTTTTTCATAGAAAATCTAATTTTGCACCACATTTTTATTTTCGCACAGGGCCATTAAAATCTCAGGACCGACCCTGATACTTTTAGTTTTTTTCTTTAACAAGTGAAGCAACATTGTATTATTATCATTATCATTATTACTTATTGATATTACTATTATTATTATTATCATCATCATCATTGCTTTTTAATTCTTATTTTTTATATCACATTTAAGCGGGACTAAAAGATCTATATGTGGCTAAATTGCAATTTTAGTCGTGCAACTCCACATGGTTGATAATTTTAGTTTTTTTTTTCTTTAACAAGTAATTTCAACCACTAACGATTAAATTCTGACAATAGTTATTTACGCTCTAGATTTCGTAGCCCTCTTTTTTTTCTTTTGATAATTTGGCTTCAAAGAGTGAGTCTGATGGCTATATCCAGGGCCGGCCTTGTGAATTTGGAGACTTAAGACGATAAAATTTTTGAGGCCCTAAAAAAATTAATTTATAGTTAAGAATTCAGAGTAAAGTACCAAAAGTTTAAAAATCTAAACATAAATAGTATTTCCATTCAAAGTATCACTGAAATATGACACGTCTTGCATTTTTTAATATATTGGGGTCTTTTAATATATTGTTTAATTGTTATTTTTTATTAAAATTAGTTGAAATTGTGTGGGATAACAATTAAAATGAGTTAATGGTCCAAAATCAAAATTTAACAGATTTTATGATGACAATGTTGTGCTAATACATTTTTTTATCGTTCTATATATAATTTTTTAAAATTTTGAAGGCCCTACAAAATATGAGGCCCTAGGCCCAAGCCTCGCTTGCCTTAGCCCAGGACCGGCCCTGGCTATATCTGATGGCAATGAAATCCTCCTTAATTTAGAAGAACGTAGTTCGATTTTTATGAAGAGCCAAAAACTAGAAACTATGCTTAACGTAAAATTATGAGTTGCGGATGAGGTGAACTTCGTATACTAGCTCCAAAGATCCGCACTCCAACAATATAGTTCAAATACTGTAAAAAATACAGACGAATACCGAAACTAATATTTAATTAAAAAACGTTATAGAACCACAATTGCCAATTTTTATAATTACGGACTCTTTTGTAATTAAAAATCCCTTCGTTTGTACTTTCCTTCTCATATCATAATATTTAATTTTTTATTATATATGATATTGTGCCATGAGCGGGTAGTACATTAATCTTCTAATTAAAGTACAATTGTTTGTATTCAAAGTCACCGTTCTAAATTTATGGGTATTACTAAACACCGCCCAAAATTACTAGCCACCGCCCTATAAGATTACCTTTTTATCCATTTCAAGTCTTTCATTATTTCTAAATACCACACCACACCAAAATCTTTCAAGCTCAAGTTTTTTGAATATAACACACAATCAAATATATATCGTCAATATTATCGACAACTACGAAAATGGACGAGAATTCGCATCTGGAGGTAATTTTTCGGAGAAATGACGCAGCGTCCGATTATTCCGCCTGTTCCATGGTACAGCGTCCCCGTGATTCCGCCCGGACCATGGTAAAGGCCTAGTGCGACGCTCCGTCTAGGTCTAGGCGTCTAAACCAGACGCCTGAACCATGGTCGGGACGTCCGATTCAGACGCCTATGCCATGGCTAGGCGTCCGATTCAGACGCCTGTACCGTGGCCAGGTGTCCAATCCAGACGCCTCGGCCATGGTCCAGGCACAATTTTTGGACGCATGGACCCCTTTTTTTTGCCTGATTTTAAATATTATTAATAATATTATTGATATTGTTATTAACATTCTGTCAATTAAAAATTTCAGGTTATATTGGAAGAATTTGAAGGCGACGGCGTTGATTATAGTGGTTATTTCGTTAATGACGAAATATTCGCTAGTGATTGTGATGCGATTGGTTGGGCGAAAAAAATTGCTCTTCAAATTGGTTTCGAGTTGATCATTTCATCGTACAAGAATAAAGGAAAGACAAAGCTATTGAGATGTAACCGTGGTGAACGGTACAGAGGGGTATTAAGAGATTTGGATGTCGCTGTTCGAAAGGACACAAAGACGAAAGCATGCAAATGTACATTTCAGATAAAGGCCGAACAATTGCATGACTTGAGCGGTTGGATAATCAGACCGATCTCTGGGAGTAAGGGTATGCACAATCACTCATTTATTATTTATCCGGAGGGGCATCGTCAAATGAGTGGACTGAGTAAATCGGCCAAACAAGTTGTTCGTGAGATGAGTCGCTTGCCAAGCTGTGTGCCATCTTGGCGGCCATTCAGAATAAATTTCCCGAGGACAAACCGACTAGAGGACATATCTATAATTATAGAGACCACTTGAGGAAGCATGATTTTGAAGAAAGAGATGTCGTCGGTCAGTTTCACCATTTGGCTGTGACGAATAACTACGTACATTGGACGCAAGCCGACCCGGATACAAATGCTGTTACCCACGTGTTCATGGCACATCCAACATTAATCAACTTAATCCGAACTTACAGATGGTTCATTGGCATGGATTCCACTTACAAAACGAATAAGTACAAGATACCATTTCTCGAGATAGTCGGGATGACTCCATGTAACAAGAACTTCCTAATCGCCTATGCAATTATGAAAGATGAGACCGAATCGAGCTATGCGTGGGTGTTACAGAAGTTGAAAATTTTGCTTGGGTTTGATGTTCATCCGACGGGTATTGTTACAGATCGCGAGTTGGGATTGATGTGTCCTATTGAAGAGATATTTCCACAGAATGCCCACTTACTTTGCACATGGCATATTAATAAGGATGTTGAAGACAAGGTCTACAGAATTTGTGGAAAAGATAAAGAAATGGGCCAAAGGTTTAAAAATGGGAAATGGAAGAAAATCATGGAAGCGGCGACCGAAGAGGAATATGATCAAGCGGTGCAACTCATGAAGGATACATGGAGATGGAATCCTAAGGTGATATCATACGTTGAGGGTACATGGCTAAAATACAAGGAGATGTTCGTTGTTGCGTGGACGAATAAAGTGCTTCATTTTGGAAACACAACCACTTGTAGAGTTGAGAGTGCACATGCCGAGTTAAAGCAATGGCTTAATTCTTCCACCGGAGCCCTCGATACCGTCTGGACCAAAGTGAACCAAGATTGAATCACAACTTACGCAGATCGGATACACACTTGAACACTAGGTGTCGATGTACCCATGGTGTATTCTCGGTTTTCCGCTCAACTACTTGTCTTTGCCGTGTTTCCCATCATTGTCTGTGATTACTGTCGAATGAATTGACACGTATGAGAGAATTAAGTGATCAAGTGTACGATCGTTGCGGTTGTTCACTCCAAACCACCCATCAGATTCCTTGTGCGTGTGAGCTCAAGAGACATATGGAATCACGGACCCCATGCAGTGTTAGTCGTCTTCACATATTTTGGCAAACACTTATTATTAGTGATGGTGGGGACACGACCGAATTTGTCGATCCTTCTACCGGTGCTGAATTGGAGGACCAGCGGTACTTTCAGGCCCTTGTCGATGAGGTCAGACAGAGCGATCCTTCAGTTGTCCGTAACGTATCACTTATGATCCACGATCATCTTCACCCTGATCAAACGCGTTACGTTGAACCACAAGTGAATACGGCAGTTAAGGGTCGACCAAGAGGAAGTTCATCGACTAGACGCGATCCTAGTGGTTGGGATTATAGCCAAAGGGGTCGTGGTCGTTCCCGCTCATCCAGTGGTCGTGGTCGCAGCTCTTCTGCATCAGTCCACAATGCCTCTTCATCAGGTATGAATAAATTTATTAATACTGTGTCTTTTTTTATATTGGACTAGGATACTTATGTATTACATGTTAAATAAAAAGATAATTTTTATTAGAAACAAAAATAAAAATTGTCTTCTTGACTAATTTTTATATTTATATGTTACAAGTTAAATAAAAAACGTTAGGAATAAAAATAAAAATAGTCTTCTTGACTAATTTTTTATATTTATATGTTACAAGTTAAATGAAAAAACGTTAGGAATAAAAATAAAAATAGTCTTCTTGACTAATTTTTTATATTTATATGTTACAAGTTAAATAAAAAACGTTAGGAATAAAAATAAAAATAGTCTTCTTGAATATATTAAATATGTGTTTGCAGATGGACACCACCGAGTGGAGATTGGTAACTATCACCATATCGATAAGATACCGGGAATTATTTTATCGTTTGTTGAAGGTTATCTCGATGTCCCCGGAGACGGTAATTGCGGATTTCGTGTTATCGCCGACTACATATTTGGCGACCAAGATAAATGGCGTATTGTACGTGTATGCATTGCAAATGAAATTATGGCTAACTGTACACTCTACCGATCGATCTACTATGATGGGATTGAACCTGAGGTTCGACGTATTACATGGGATGGTGGTGCGTGTGGATCGGATCATTGGATGGTCATGGTCAAGATTTATTCCCTATTGCTACTATTTTCAATGCCGCTGTCATACTATTCGGATTCAGAAACGGTAGATCTTTATTTGCATGTCTCACTGTGCTGCCGTTGAAAGCACCCTCAACGGCAACACGGCCTAGCCAAGAGATTGTCATTTGTCATTTAGGAGATACGTACAAACATTTTATTCGTCTAGATTTAATGCCTAATTTTTTTGTGCCGCCCATAGCGAGTAACTGGTTTAGATTCCATGATAGAAGTGTTGGTGGCTGGGAGAATTTGTATACGAGCAGGAGAGAAAAATGGAATAGATTAGTCGGTATGATGTAAAACTTTATTTGTTGTATGTTTCTTAATTAATAAAATTTTTGTTTTTTGTTGATGCTTATAGTTGATAGTTGATTTTCTTTTATGTTGATCTTGATAGTTGACAGAAAAATTTTCGTTTTTGTAAGCAGAAGAGAAAAAAACAAACAAAAGTAAAGTGCCAAATGCAAAACGAAAGTTCCAATCAATATACAAAATACAAAAAAAGAAAACGAAAATGCCAAACAAAATACCGTCTTACACAAAACAAACAAAATATAAAATACAAATTCAGTTGGCCAAATGCCAATCCCTCATGTACTCCTCGAGCATCGTCGTCGCTTCTTCCGCCTGGTCAGGGGGAAGGTGTCTGATACAGTGCTGGGTAATAGCGACGGATCGACTCACCCACTGTAAAAAATAGAGACAATATAATACAATGAGTAATGTATGATGAAATCAAACAAAGTACAAAGTTAAAGAACACACGTAATCGGTGCTGGAACGAGAAGGGATCACTGATCCAGGTGCCGCATCGTCGTTCAGTAGCTGAGGGTGCAAATACCGATAATACCACTCAATGTAATCATCGGCACAAGCAGCCTGATCATGAGTAGCAGCTTGATAGTCAGCGAGAGTGACGTAGCGGAAGCGTAACACGAAGAGATAATCGTCTTGACACTACGTGTACTAGACAATCCTCAATAATCTTATTTCAAATCAATAATCAACAACCCTAATGATCTAGGTTTAAGTGTTTAAATAGATAATCAAGGCCCATAAAGTCCAACATACGGACGGGCTTATTAACATAACTTAAAAAGGAAAGCAAAAAACAAAGAAATTAATTCTTTGGTTTGAATACACGATCATAGGAATCCATGAACTCCAATGACTCGTTGACCACATCATTCTCCCCGGCCAAGAAAAGGTTCGCCCTCGAACCGGAATCGTCTACGGGAACATCATCATTATCTCCCATGTAAGGAATCAAGTGCTTTACATTGAAGACATCCGAAGTACGAATATGGGATGGAAGCTTCAAACGGTAAGCATTAGGATTGATCCGAGCAAGAATCTCCAACGGGCCAATCTTACGAGCCGCAAGCTTATGATACTCATGGGCCGGGTAACGGTCACGAGTAAGAACGGCCCAAACAAAATCACCCGGCTCGAACTCCACGTGACGACGCTTCTTATCGGCGGCCTCCTTGTAGGCCAAAGTGGAAGCCAACAACTGATCATATGTAGCACGGTGTGTATGACGCAGAGACTCAATCAAATCGACAGCCCGTACGTCCGCTCGAACCGGAGAAGGTAAGGACCCTAAGTCCGAAGGGCCACGAGGCAACGTCGCATAAACTATCTGAAACGGGGCAAAACCAGTGCTACGGTTCACGGCCAAGTTGTGGGCAAACTCCGCCTGACTCAACTGCACATCCCAAGTACGAACATGCTCACCCACCAAGCAACGAAGGAGGTTGCCCAAAGAACGGTTAACGGTCTCAGTCTGCCCATCTGTCTGGGGGTGATAAGCACTACTGAAATCCAATCGAGTGTTGGCCATACGCCACAGGCTCCTCCAAAAGAAGCTCAGAAAACGGGTGTCCCGGTCGGAGACGATAGACAACGGGAGGCCATGCAAGCGATACACCTCTCTAAAAAAAAGTTTGGCCACATTAACGGATCGGTGGTCTTCTTGCATGGGATGAAGTGAACCATTTTAGAGAAACGGTCCACAACCACAAAAATGGAATCACAACCCCGCCGAGTACGAGGCAAACCAACCACGAAATCCATGCCGATCGCTACCCAAGGAGCCGATGGAATCGGAAGGGACGGTAGAGGCTCGCATTTGTGGCCGTACCCTTGAAACCCGACAAACTCGGCATCGAGACACATAACGAGAGACATCCCTACGAAGTGTAGGCCAAAAGTACGAACACCAAGCTTCAATGGAGCGATCGCGCCCACATGACCGGCACAATGAGTCACCGAAATGAGGCGAGACGGAGGCTAGTGTCCTAATACATAACCGAGTACCCTTAAATGAAATCCATCCAAAATAACGAAATCAGCCGCATCCCCGAACGTAGTCGAGCGAATAATAAGGCTGAAGAAACGATCATCGGCATAGGACTCAGGTAAAAGATCAAGGCCCGAGACCGCAACACGCATATCTGACAAAACAAGGGAACGTCGACTCAGAGCATCAGCCACCCTGTTCGACTGACCCGAACGATGCTTCAGTACAAAAGTAAACTGCTGAAGAAATGCCACCCAAGAGGCATGGCGAGCTGACAAGTTATCCTGTGAAGCAAGGTGACGCAGAGCCTCATGGTCCGAATAGAGAACAAACTCACGGTGGAAAAGGTAATGACGCCAATGGCGAATAGCCCGAACAACCGCATAAAACTCGACGTCGTATGTACTATAACGACTCCGAGGACCCGCAAGCTTCTCACTAAAATACGCTACAGGGCGCCCACACTGACTCAATACGGCACCAATGCCCGCCTTCGAAGCATCGCAGGACAACTCAAAGGGCTGCTCAAAATCAGGGAGTAGTAAAACCGGGGCAGTAATGAGGCGATGCTTAATATCACGGATAGCAGCCTCGGCAGCAAGGGACCACGAAAAGGGCTTCGAGCCAATACAATCTGTAATAGGAGCCATAATAGCACTGAAATGGGCAATGAACCTCCTGTAAAAAGAAGCTAATCCGTGAAAACTCCGAGCCTCTGTCACTGTGGTAGGAGAAGGCCAATCACGAATCGTGGCAATCTTAGAGTCATCCACACGAATTCCGTCAGCCGAGATAACGTACCCCAAGAACAACACGGAATCAACCCCGAAAATGCATTTTTGGGTGAAGCAAAGAACCGCTCGGCACGGAGAATGTCCAACACTGCACGAAGATGAACAATGTGCTCGGCTTCCGACCTGCTGTACACCAAAATGTCGTCGAAATAAACGACAACACACGAGCCGATCAAAGAACGGAGGATCGGTTCATGACACGCATGAACGTGCTAGGAGCATTGGAGAGGCCGAACGACATAACCACCACTCGAATGCACCCTCACGAGTCTTAAACGCAGTCTTCCACTCGTTCCTCGGACGAATGCGACCGTGGTATCCACTGCGAAGATCCGACTTACTAAAAATCATGGAGCCACCGAAATGGTCTAATAGATCTTCCAACCGAGGAATAGGGAACTGTGCTGACCGTAATCTTATTAATTGCGCGACTGTCCACACACATGCGCCAGACGAGTCCTTCTTAGGGATGAGAAGGGCAGTACCGCACACGGGCTCATACTGACGGACCGAACCCTTCAGAATAACTCCTCCACCGACGACGCAACTCTTCGTGCTCAATTGGACTCATTCTATAGTGTGGCTGTTGGGCGAGAAGCGCCCGGCACCAAATCGATATGGTCTTTGGATGTCTCGGAGAGGGGCAAGCCCGAAGGCAACTCCGACGTAAAACATCGAAATTCATCCAAAAGTGCACGAATACCAGAGCGGTAATAGAACAGACTTAAACATCCACACCAATAATGTAACCAAAAATGAAGCATTTACCCCTCGGATAAACAATCCGCATTTAGATAACAAAACCACATTATCAACGGGTAGGCAATTTAGGCAATGACGGATGCAAAACAATCTTAGCACCATCAAATACGAAATCGTAAGTGTTCAAATTTACCATCATGTATAATCGACCTATCAAATTGCCACGGACGCCCCAACAAAGAAGTGGCAAAGGCCCATAGGGACCACATCACACCATATATTATCCTTATACTTAGACCCAATAGAAATACCCACATTAACACGACGGTCTACAGTAACTGAATTGCCACGTTGTATCCAAGCAAGGGTATAAGGGTATGGGTGAGGTTCAGTAATCAAGTTTAACTTAGCAACAGCATCAGCAGATATAACGTTCTCACATGAACCAGCATCAACAATAAAGCGACATACCTTACCACCGATAGTACAGGTGGACTCAAAAATATGATGTCGCTGAGGCTCCGTCTCGGGGGGAATCTTCGGAGCCAAGCAAGAACGCCGAATGACGAGCAACTGTCCGGTATCTCCCATCACATGCTCCTCGGGCAAATCAGTTGGCGCTCATCATCATCAAAAATAGGAGGGCCCGTGTATGGGGTCGTATCCCAAGAATCCATCATAAGGGTGCGTTGACGGACCTGAGGACACGACGCGCGACGGTGGCCTGCCTCACCGCACGCAAAGCAACGTACGGCCGAAGTGGAGGAGCCAGCCTCCCGGGCTGCCGGCGGCGGAGCTGCTGCGCGATCAGGTCCTGGGGGCACGGTCATGGTGGCTGCTGGGCGTGAGCCGGCCGAAGTAAACGCAGGTGGCCGTCGGGTGGCCTGCTGCTCCAATAGCAAAGTGCGTTGGTGCGCTTCGGAGATCGACGTCGGCGAGAATAGGACGATCGTGTCCTGGATTGAACGTGCCAAACCCCCAATATATCGAGAGACCAGTTGCGACGGCGTATCTCGAACATCAATGCGGGAGAGAAACTTATAAAAGTCGTCCGTATATTGATCAACCGAACGAACACCCTGTCGTAATGCATGAAACTTGCGAAACAAGGTAGCCTCATAATCATACGGCAAAAAGTCCCGCTCCATATATTTACGGAGTTTATCCCACGAATCAACACGTGATTTACCTTGCCGAAGACGTGTGGCTTTGAGCTGTTGCCACCATGACGACGCACGGCCACGGAACCGCGTCGCGACCAAGGGAACCCTCTTAGGGTCTGGAACCGATTTAAACTCCATTAAATCCTCTACACAATTAACCCAATCCAGAAACTCACATGGATCGAGCGTTCCGTTGAACTCAGGGATATCAAGCTTAAAGCCTGACTCCCACCGGCGATCATCATCCCCGCGTACACGCACCGGAGGACGCGCGAGTGCGGCGAAGGGATTGTCGTCGATAGTAGCCTCGTCGTCTAGATCGGAATCCGCAGGAATAGGCTCCGGAGCGGCGGCGGCGGGCCGACGTCGGACGTGTCCAGCGCGATCGGGATCGGGCGGCGGCCCGTGTTGTGCGGTCGGGAGTGAGTTGACAACGACGAGACGGAGGTCTTCGAACGAGGCTACAACAGTTGCGATCTGGCGGCTGAGATCGGCCATGTCCGCATCGCGACGGGCATCGGCATGGGCGGCAGCAGCATGACCAGTGGGTTGGCGACGGGGCGGCATCGTGCCTGGTCTCGCGATACCAACTGACGTAGTGGAAGCGTAACACGAAGAGATAATCGCATTGACACTACGTGTACTAGACAATCCTCAATAATCTTATTTCAAATCAATAATCAACAACCCTAATGATCTAGGTTTAAGTGTTTAAATAGATAATCAAGGCCCATAAAGTCCAACATACGGATGGGCTTATTAACATAACTTAAAAAGGAAAGCAAATAAACAAAGAAATTAATTCTTTGGTTTGAATACACGATCATAGGAATCCATGAACTCCAATGACTCGTTGACCACATTAGAGAGGAATCCTGTATGCACCCGGAAACATCATCCAAGAATCAGATGACATCCGAATGGGATAGTCAACTCGGTACAATCTGCTCGACCACACCCGAACCGCTTTCTCCAGTCTGGTGATCGGGAAAGGGATGGTCTGCACATAACCGAGCTGCCGTAATGCCCGACCAGACATGTATGGCTCGATAATATCCTGATATCGTAGCCATCCAATGAATGTGGTCCTCGGGACATCCCTCACCGGATCAGGGCCATAAGGCAACCACTGTATCTGCGTACATGTAATCAACAAGTTATACGAGTTATTTTTAAATGAATTGTGAGATTGTTAGAAGGAATCGTTATACCTCTGCGGCTGTCAACTGATCAATGCGGCGACGCAAAGACTGGAGTCGGTGCTCGTCCCTACCCTCGGGCTAGACACTCCATGTAGAAGCTCGAGGCTGCGTGGAGTCAACAATCATACGCTCTCGATGAGGTCGAAAGCAGGGAAAATACTCATAAATCCAAGCCTGAACGAGGGTAAGGCATCCACAAATCCCCATGGAGTCGCCGCGACTAGCGATACCGAGCTGACGGTACATGAAAGCCAATGCGGCCGAACCCCATGAATACTGACCGGTAGTATCCATACCGTCCATCACCTCCAATATGCAGGAAGGCCTAATCCGGTTACCACTCTTGTCAACAAACAAGGTGGATCCAAATAACAACCACATCCAAGCTACGGCCTGGGTGCCCTCCACTCGACCTCCATCGCGACATGACCTGAAAATCGAGTCCATAAGTACGCCGCCACCCCCCCAGTGAGTACTCAGTAGCTCCAACCGTGATACTCCAAGAACCTCCATCACATCCACCTGCAACTGTGTAGATGTGCTATCGGCATCAACCAATCGCCCCTCGACAGGAATGCGAAGGATCTGCCACACATCATGTAACATGATGGTCATCTCTCCGAACGGCATGTGAAAAGAGTTCGTATCGGGCTGCCACCGCTCAACGAACGTAGAAATCAACGGGGAGTCAATATGTCTGAACATGGCATCCGTCAGGTGGGATAACCCAGTCCCACTGATCCGACTCACTAAAGAGGGTGACATCAGTGAGCGCCACTGACTCAAGCTCTGACAAGCAGCAGTCCTGGTGTGACACTTCAGCAAACCTCTCATATCTCCAGTCCAGATACGCGCGGCGACATGCCCACCGAAACTCGGGATAACGCTGTCGTCGATAGGGCCACCAAGCATCTCCTCAGAAACCATCCAAGATGTCTCATCCTCTTCCCTATGCCGTTTACTACTGGTAGACCCAGAAGTCACAAACCTCCCCCCTCTCCCCTTCTGAACCCGGCACGAAAATGAAGAAGAATCATCACCGCCCTCCTGATCGTCGGCCTCATCGTGCGAATAATACTCGCTCGAATCCTCAGTACCAAAATCAGTATAAGGTACGTCCTCGAATCCCCTACGCTCTGCCTCCCGCTGTCTACGAACGGAAGCATCAACACCACGAGCTCTGGTGTGACGCGCTCCAGAACCCATCAACTCTGTGACTAGCGGCATAGATTTGCCCGCTCCTCCTCTCATCTGCATTTAGCAAACAATACAACTAATAAGTAATAATCATACAAAGAATACACATTATTAATTATTAATTGAAAATTTTATTTTTTCCAAAAATATGGCTGGGGCGTCCGGAACGGACGCTTGAACCATGACACAGGCGTCTGGTCTGGACGCTACTTCCATGGTCCAAGCGTCCGAGGCAGATGCTTATCCAGAGGCTAAGCGTCCGATCTGGATGCCTGGGCATGGTTTGGACGTCCGCTGTGGACGTCTGTACCACAGGCTGAGCGTCCGCCGTGGACGCCTGCGCCATGGACAGGCGGAATCGGCGGACGCCTGTGCCATGGCCAGGCGTCATCGTCGGACGCCTGTCACAAAATAACGGCCGCGGCCTTCGCTGCACTCCGCACGGCGCGCGAATGAAATCAGAAACAAAAAAATATCGTAGCTTTTCCTTTTCCGGTCATGGCGGCGGACTACGGCGGTGCGGCGGCAGACGGCGGTTACGCGGCGATAATATGGCGGCGGACGGCGGCTGTGCGGCGGTAGTGTGACGGCAGTTCGGCTGCGTCGGGTGGGTTGTTTAGAGAGAAAAGTATTGTTAAATTAGGATCCAAAATCTAATTAATATGAATTAAGGGCAAAAAGGTAATATTCTAGGGCGGTGTCTAGTAATTTTGGGCGGTGTTTAGTAATCCATAAATTTATTTATGTTATAAACTAAACAGAATAGGAGAAAGAAAAGAGAATATGTAGAGAAGTAAACTCAAGATATATAGAATTGTATAGAATTGTATTCAAGTGTATTCAATATGAGGACTAGAGACTTCTATTTATAGGGGTACAAAGCTAGGGTTTTAGAGTTTAGTAACTTGCCCAACACTCATACAATGTGTATCTATATCTTATAGATATATTTACAACACCCCCCTGAGTGGGCATTCCTAAAACTATGTTGCCTCATTAAAACCTTGTCAGGATAACCCAGTGGGACAAAACCTGGTCGAAAGAAAAAGAGTACAACAACTCTATTACAATTCTATCATTGTAGATCTTCGAGTCGACGCATATGGATCCTGTATACCAACTTTCTGAATATTGTTGTTCTTCATCATTGAGATGTTCATGCCTCATTAAAAACCTCTCCGGAAAAATTATGTGGGAAAAAATTCGATAGAGGAAAAGAGTACACGGTATACACTTATAAATACGTGTTACATTAGTTGTCTCGTAAAAAAACCTTTACTAAGAAAAATTCATCGTTAAAAAACTTAGTAAGGAAAAGAGTACAATCATTCTTACTCCCACGGAAGATAACCATCTTCATATCATTTAGTACTATAAATCTATAGCCAATAGATTATGAGGAGAAATAGTGAATAAATATGCAAATTTAATACACTAGCATAATTTTGTATCATAGTTCTTCGGGAACTCGTTTATGCAACACAATTCATTCTATTCTCATAGAGAACAATCTATGGTATATCACATATCACAATACTAGTTCGAATCTTATATAATGGGTGAGACAATCAATATTCCAGTGACCACCAAGTCAATCTCAATTTATTTTGAATAGACTAATTATTATCCTTTAAGATAACGTATGATATGCTCAATATCAGTTCAAAATCTTCATCCATGGGCATATTTATTCTTGCTAGCAAGTTAACTTTGAATGTAATATCAGGCTTATAGAGCATAATGCTCTTAAACACTCAAATAAGGAACTCCAGGTCCTTAAATTTAATCATTATCCACTACTAGAAAAAACACTTTCTAAATCCGGTAAAAAAATCTTTCTAAATCGGTTGTTTAACCGATATAGATCCAGCCGATGTAGAAAGTATGGACTTTCTAGATCGGTTCTGAACAACCGATCTAGAAAGTCCACTTTCTACATCGGTTATTTAACCGATCTAGGAAGTCTTATTTAACCGATCTAGAAAGTCTTACTTTAAAAAAAAAGTAATCGGACCCAGCCTAGACCCGACCCGGTCCTGAAATATCAATATATTGCAATTTGTCATCACGAGGGTTTGAACCCTTGACCTTGTGGTTGGGGAGTCATGTCCCAACCACTAGGCTATAGTGATTTGTTTGAATAAATTACAATTATATTAAATTTAAATACAATTTTTTGAGTAGGTTTTAGATCGGTTCTAAAATAACCGATCTATAAAGTCCACTATCTAGATCGGTTCTAAAACAACCAATCTGGAAAGTCCACTTTCTAAATCAGTTCTAAAACAACCAATCTAGAAAGTCCACTTTCTAAATCAGTTCTAAAACAACCGATCTAGAACATGGTCATGTCACTTTCTAGATCGGTTATTTTAGAACCGATTAGAAAGTGGACTTTCTAGATCGGTTATTTTAAAACCGATCTAGAAAATGGCCACGTTACTTTCTACATCGGTTCCAACATAACCGGTGTTAAAAGTCCGATGTGAAATTGTATTTTTCTACTAGTGATCTTTTTATATTTAGTCTATATTTATATTATGTGAAGAGACAATTATTAGGTCTAACTTGATGTAGTTTATTCAAAACAAATCCATCTATAATCTATTCTCAAGTAGGTTGACTGGTGTAAAAATAATACGCTCCATCAGGGTGATACTCAATCTTTCAAGTCGAGATTTACTTAAGTTTACTTAAGCAATTCATTTTACACTCTGCATTTATGCACGAGTTGACTTTTTCGCCAATATAAATAAAAGTCATTCAAAGACTCTTTTTAATGATGTACAATATGTTATTATTACATATCCTTACTTAAGGATATATTCACACTTGTTGTGAATCTATTTATCTTCATTAGAAGGTTTGGGTGTATTAGAGACTTTCATATAGATATTCACGCTTCTGACCCAACAAATTTGTAGTCATAATATCTATTACCGCCTAAGATATTAAAAAATAGAACGTAACGCCATAATAGAAGAGTATATTAATGTAAGGTTTACCATAAACCTTTGAGCTATTAATCTCACATTATATGTCATCATTTCATTTCTCTTAATACAAAAATTTATTGTGCATCCAATAGGGACAACACCTTTGACATGTGTATTACAGAGCAATGCAAGAAGCTCTACCGAAATTGCTTTTTCTATTTACCTAGTGCTTCTGGCACTGGTTCTGGATCCAGATTATTGATAATATTAATCAAGCAATTCTTGAGGTAAGAAAATATTGTCGACATTCATGATATTTTCTTTTGATTTCTTCTTCTGTGTTTACAGAATTTATGGCAATTTCAATCAAGCAGTAATTTGATGGTTCCGTAATCCAAATATTATAATCATTTGTGCACATACAAGTGTATTAGGATTCTCATCTTCAGGATGATTCTCAGAATGATGCGATCTATTTATTTGTATTCCGTGGCTTTGGATCTTTATCACCAACAAGTCTCCCTTGCTTCAGCATAAAGGATCATCACTTAATTCATTTAGTTCAAAGAGAATTCTAATTCTCTTGTGGTGCATATACAACAGGTATATGAAATACAATCACTCGTTTAGCAGTAATATTTCTTGAACTTTAAGTTTATATGCGTGAATAGTCGATAACTTTCGACATATTTCATATATTATTCAAAATATGAATCGCTCTTTCCAGAGCATGTAATATCCATCAAGAATATAAAATTGTGCTACATCGGGAGCAAAAATGTTTGCAAATTTATAAAGAACATTTAATACATGCTTTATAAACATTAAGTGTGCTACTCGTGAGCAATGATAAACAATAATCCTTAATATTAATATTTATCAAGAATATCACTTGCTCATTCGGGAGCAACTACGCGAAATAATTCTTAAGATTATTTGAGAGTTTCAACTTGAAACTACGTTTATCATATCAAGATGATAGTAATATAGTTCTCGTGAGAACTATCATATAGTGAATCCAATTTTCACTTTATCTATCATTTGTGCCATTTTGCACAAAAGATCATGGATAAATATCAATATATTTTCCATAGACTTAATTTTCTCTTAAAAGCATTTTATATTCATAAGGAATATCAATCGTGCTACTTCGGGAGCAACGATATGTAATTTTTATGATTATCATAAATCGAATATCAATCGTGCTACTTCAGGAGCAACGATATATAATCATAAATATTATATCATAAATCGTAACAAATACGATTATTATATCAATACAACATGATATATGAAATACATATTGCAATAAAATATTTTTCTCATAATTCACAAAATCAAAGCATATTCACAAAATAAAATATGCTATGAATCGATTTTCAATATATATAAAATTAAATGCTTTGGTATGCTTACTTACTCCATAAATAATTCCAGATGATTAAGGAAAAGACAATTCCTTTTAATTGTTGATAAATAAACATCAGTAAAATTATATATCAATAGGGCAATATTACTCTATTCTGGAAATCTTATGCAAAAACCTCAATCAATATGCGCATAATATAAGAGATAGGAAATTACTTTGCACATGGATAAAACTTTTATCAAATTGACGGCAGTAGTTCACTTCTATTAAAATTGGATTGAATTGTATCTTGATATAGCCACACCTTTTTAAATTGAAACTGAATCGTGCCTTGATCGAGATGAAGATATTGAAGATATAGAACAATCATGCTGATAACGAGTTATAAACTAAATAGAATAGGGAGAAAGAAGAGAGAATACGTAGAGAAGTAAACTCAAGATACATAGAATTGTATAGAATTATATTCAAGTATATTCAATACCAAAGATATCTATTTATAGTGATACAAAGCTAAGGTTTTAGGGTTTAGTAACTTGCCAAACACTCATATAATATATATTTATATCTTATAGATATATTTACAACAGTTGAGTCTTTTACACGACTAGAACCTGTATAGTGTAGTTTATTTATTTTGTTGCGCATAAATTTTCTGCATAGCACAGTTGTACCAAAATCATGTTTCCCGATTCGTTAACTGTTAGATTGGTGTGAAATTTTTACAGAAACGTTCCAATACAAATATCTATATATATTAAACGGTGGAGATCAGATTCTGAGTAATATTGCGTACTGAAACTGTCGCCGAACAGAAGTATATTTTTACAAGAAAATTTGGAGATCCGACCTCATCCAATACCGAGCTGCTGCACCGCCATGTCCGAGTCCTTTTTTGGCTGATTATCGAGCCCAGTGGCCTATTTTCATAGCGTTTCTCAACTCTCCATCTTTTCCTAATGAATGATTCATTTGTTCATTCATTTGTACACTTATGAATCTTACCATGTTTATATTTTACGTGCATATAGGAAAATATATTGTTCATGACGGCATGCACGCTATGGAGAGAAGCCATATGTAGCATCCTTTTCAAGGATTAAAGCAAACATAAAACCGAGTATATGTAATACCCGTGATTTTCACTTTCGGTAATTTTTTCGTTTTTGTCATTTTTCTGGTTTTCAGAACTCGCTTGCGAGCGTTGTGACATTTGGATAATGTTTTGTTCGGCGTGTTTGGTCATTCGAGTTTGTTTCGGGACTGTTTTCCCGAATATGTGTTTTGAACAACTTTTTCCGCTATTCGGTTCATTTCGTGTGATGATGGTTCGAAACTACGGTTTCGTGTTTCCGATAAGTCCGTTTAAATTTGTTAGACGTGTTGCAAACTTCGGTTTAGTCGTTTGATGCTATATTGTGATTTTCGGATGTTTTGGGCCATTCTGTAATTTCCCAAAATTTGGGGGTAATTACTTTCGTTGTCGTATTCTGAACCTTTGGGTAGTCGGATTGGTGTTTCATTTTTGCGCTTGAGTACGTCGTTGCGCACTCTTCGTGTGCGTGTCTTTGTCTTGTGTGATTATCGTTGTTTCGCAGATTCATCGTGCTCGTACTCGATGAGCTGAACTTAGCAGTTTTGAAACTGCTAAGTGACTTATGTACGCTATGCTAAGAGCATAACGCACGCTATCTTCCTGTGCCTTACGTACGCTAATCCCTTCTCATAACGTACGTAAAGGGGGGTCTTCACAGTTCGGACAGTGAGTTCTGTCCATCGATTGCGCACGCTATGTAATAATAATAACGTACGTTATTGGTGTTTGTTACGTACGCTACAAGGCTTTGCTAACGTACATAGAGGACTTCAGGTAATCGGTCTGTGAGCCAGGGATGGCTCTTACATACGTAAAGGTGTATACATTACGTACGTTAATCTCGTAACATATGTTAGGATGTTGCCCCTAACGTACGTAAACCCGGTTTCCGTTATATAATTGGGAGTTGACCCAGATCGGGTCATTTCCTCCTCTTTCACTTTGCTGCGGTTTTGGACATCTTGGATGGCTAGGAATCGAGCTTCCAACAAGAGTTAATGATAGTAATTATCTTGGTGATTCTTGTTCGTGTGTAGTATCGTCTAACCCTTCTTGTTCCTTCGAATCTAAGGTAATCATCTTGTAAACCCTTCATTTATATTTTGTGAATCTTTCAGATTGAAGTTGTTCTTCATAAATCGTGTTGTTGTATATCATCAATCGGTTGTATTGATTCTACTCCTATGATTTGATTCGTATTTCTTGTCGTATTCGGGTTCAGGTGATGTTTTTGTTGTTCTTGGGGAAGTATTGAACCCCAAGTGTTCGATCTTTTGTTTCTACAAATTCTTGTTGGGAATTTTGTATATTTTCCATCCCCCTTGTGACCGACCTGGTAGTAATTACGTTGTTCTTGTATTTTCGACCTAGTTGGAGGATTCGAGGGTTTCCAGTCGAGCTTTCCCGTTGCTTCGCGTGCTTTGGACTTGAGGCGCGTATCTCGCCTATATTCCTTATACTTTGAGAATGTGAATTGTTGTGAATTTAACATGGACTTGTTAGTGA
This sequence comes from Orobanche coerulescens, assembly GCA_033398695.1. NCBI lineage: Eukaryota > Viridiplantae > Streptophyta > Magnoliopsida > Lamiales > Orobanchaceae > Orobanche > Orobanche coerulescens. The sequence goes on along the minus strand of CM065803.1, from coordinate 198,344,861 downwards.
TTGAACATTGATCCGTTACTTACTTCGAAATGAATATATGATCCTATAAAGGTAAAGACGAACGTAAACTTGAGTTTCTTAGAGAATGATGGTGTGCTGTGAATGTTGTGCCTTTATGGAAGTTGTAATGTGATAACTCATGTTTTACGTGTTTGTGTTTGTGGTGAATATTATACCTTTGTTGATGTATATCTTGGTGAATTGTGATGTTACCCGGGTAGGGACCCGTGAGGCCTCCGGCGGCGCGTACTTGTGAGTACGGCCAGATGCTATGTTTTGACCATGAGGTTATCGAATTGGGTAGGTCTGGAGAGGGCTCCGAGAATCGTCACTTGCGAGCACGATGTCACGATAATTCGTGGGCGTGTTTGAATGATGTTAACTGGGTAGGGACCCGTGAGGCCTCCAGCGGCGCCTACTTGCGAGTACGGCCAGTTTATATGATTTGAGCATAAGGTTATCTAATAGGGTAGGTCCGGAGAGGGCTCCGAGAATCGCTACTTTCGACTAAGATGTCAAGATAACTTATGGATGGGTTTGAGCTTGTTTTTCGGTAACTAATCCGGGTTGGGTCCCATCGAGGCCACAGAGGTGATTTGAGTATTTTACCGGATATCTCTGAACTGTTAATGTATGAATCTTGGATTCCGGTTATATCGACGATTGTGGTTCCGCCTTTGAGGCTTGTTTGAGAATTGAACCATCTACATGATTTTGAAAGAAAATCCTTTTGATAATGAGAACTACAAATCTTTTCATGATTTTACACTGAGACCCCCGACGTCCTCGATTATTCTTTCAAATGTGTTTTCTAGTAATCTTTATGATCCTCCCTAATGGGAACCTTTTTCGAAAAGACTTTAGACTCGGGGATCGTGTTACTACCTTGTTGAAAGGTTATTTTCATAACGGTTGTATTCTTGATGTATAACTTTATATCTTGGTTATTTGCTAGCGATTCCATCGCTAACCCCTCGTTGGGGATTTTGTTAATTATTCCAGGTGTTCTGACTGGAGAGAGAGAGCAACCACAGAATCGGCTCGGAGGATGATGTAAAGCAGTGATACTAGTCACAATTGTAGTTGGTTGTCCGTCAGTGATCTGTCGGTCTAAGTTTTCCTTGTCATCCTTGAGGGGATGGACATTTTATGTAATATGTGATCGAGTTGTATTTTGGTTTATCAGATGTACGGATATGCTGTGTTTTTAGAGACCTAATCGGTCTACGGTATTATGTTTTGGTCGAGTTGACCGCATGTGGGTTTTGTTTTGTAGTCTCGTGCCTGGTAGATCCTTGCGGAAAGGGGTCTACGGCGTGTAATATCTCCGAGTGGATTGGGGGTGTTACATAAATGGTATCGGAGCTTAGGTTTGCGAAAACCTAGGCAGTTGGGTCTAGTTGGGTCTTGTCGAGTCGTGTCTTGTCATGTCACCCGGGTGAGCAATTGTGAACAAGCGTGATCATTGTGATCCGTTGCCATCCATTGTGATTCATTTTGATTAGTATCGTGGTGCAACCATCATCTCCGTGCGGCCTGTGGACGTAAGTCTCCTCTTTTAAGCGAGGTATTGGTAGTTCATGATTTCCTATATGTGCGATGATTATGGTTCGTAATTTTGTTTGTGTAGTGCTGTAAAGTGAAATCCGTGTTTGATACTTGTGGTATGTCGTGTGTATATTGAACCGAATATATTGATGGTTAGACACTGATTGGTGTAATACAATGTGAAAACTGTGAATCTTGGCGTGTTCCAGAGAATGTATCAACGGTAGAGTTCGTGAGGAACTCAGATGGGTAGTTTTGATGTATGTTTGAACTTGGTGTTCGCGAATTATGTTTGATTGAATTTGTGATCTCGTTGCCGAGTTGGCATGTGGTTTCAAGTTCGATTATTTTTGGATAGTTGTAATTATGTCCGCTGTGTGTAGGTGTGGAAAAGGTTTTCTTAATCGCAATTATGAGCCTCAGTATGTTTGTAAATAACCAATTTTTGAGAATATTTCGATGGTGCGGCTAATCAACAGTTTTGCTTAGATTTTGAAAACGGTAAAACTTTGACGAGTTAGTCTTGTATTTTCAAATAACACCTTCAGACGGTATTTGAAGTAGGCGTTTTAAAGTATTTTGGACATTGTAAAATATTACCGTCATTTTGATTATGATCGAAAGGATTTTGGAATTTGTTTTTTTTGCTAAGATTCGAAAGTTTCGCTTCGAAACAGAAGGGGATGTTGATGATTTCAAATTTCTTTTTCTAAACTGAGTTCTTTCCGCTTAACGAGGAACGACAAGTTTTCTAAAATATTTTTCACACTTTTTCAAAATTTTCAAAATAAGAAATCCTTGATCCGTTTCACGAAGAAGCGATAATTACAAGCATTTTTGTTATTTGAGAAGGAAATTCCATTTTTTTTATGTACGTTCGACAATTATGTTTGAAAGAAACGTGTGCTGACTAATATCATTACCCGTGTTGATGATGCTCGAGTTGTGGTCATTAAACTGTTTTTCTGTGACTCTTGTTAGAAAGTTTGAACTTTAATAAATTTCGAAAAATTTGGTGTTTTAACTCAGAGATTTTGACTTGAGATATTCAATAGTTCAACTGAATTGGGATGTTCTTGATTATTGGAAAATCGATGAGTTTTGTCAACTTTAGTGTAGGAGTTTATAACTATTTTATGAGAGTTTGGTTTTGTGTCAAAAATGATGGTAACAATTGAGAATGGTTCGAAACTTGAATGATATTATCGTATATGCGGTGATAGTTGCGCTTAATGCCTTGGGCATGTGTTGAATGTTTCGAGTGGTTTACCCATGTGCTTGGTTCTAATGTGTGATGACTTGATAAATGTTGTTGTCGGAAATATTCGTTTCCGAATCTATGAGATATGAGTTTATTGTGTGAACACTCTATGGTAACTCTTGTTAGCAAGAATATTTCTATGCTTCATAGTGTGTCCTGTATGGACCTTCTTGTGTGATTGATGTTATGTGTTGTTATGTCTTGTTTTAATGAACGGTTGTTTAGTTTTGTATGTCGAGGGCCAGAGGTCGGGGTCGTGGAAATCAGTCGCGCGATCAGGATCCTACTGCCGGTAATGGCATTAGTATTTGTGTTGCTACTATACTCCAGCAGGTGGCAGACCAGGTGACACATTTGGCTCAGGCGGTTCAGTGTAATAATGCCGCAAATGAGGATGTCGGGTCGACTCAGTGGCTTAGAGAAGTGGTTCGTATGCATCCTCCTCGCTTTGCGGGCGCCGGTGATACTTGGGGTTGGGACAGTTGGCTTTTCCAATTGGAGAAGATCTTCAAGACGGTTGGTTGTCCCGAGGAGCGGAGGATTCCTATTGCTCAGCTCCTTCTCGTTAGTGACACTGCTAATTGGTGGGAGGCCGTTGATGTAACACCCCCAACCGCTTGGGAATATTACAGCGCCGCAAACCCTCTCCGTGAGGATCTAACAGGCTAAAAACAAAAACAATACCTCACATTACATGCCGACATGGCTACATAATGAGCTGCTAGACCGATTTGGTCTTTTACCACAATACCATACATCAAACATATACAACTCGACTTAAAACTCACACCCACGCAGGGGTTGGAATACATCAATATACTCATAAAATGGGAAAGCTACACAACGGAGAGCCAAATACTGAGACTCTACCAAAATACTCAACGAATGGTCTTCATGTGATTAGTATCGTCGCCTTCCATCATCCTTCGTATCGATCCTGTGATTCGCTCCCCAACAACCTATAAGTATTGGACGCAATACAGACATCCACCCGCCGAATACTCGGGGGTTAGCAAAACACCACTGTTTTGCTAGTGCAAGTATAAAATAGAAAATACAAGCCATACGCAACATACTCCAAAAATATAAAAAATCTTGAATATATTTCCCGAGATAATTCACTAAATCAAAACGGTTTGATTTATAAAAGGTAGGAATAGAACCATGAATCTCATACAAAATATTTTACGGTCTCGGGAGTTTGAAAACATTTGGAAATAAGGAATTCTCAAGTCTTTCGAAAACACTTGGGGACACGGCCCAAAATCATCTTTCCAAAATACGATTCCAATAATAAAACGTGGATTCACAATCCAATTCACAACACACGGGGTCTAAGACCCAAATCATAAGCCACAAGGTACACGACCCATATCACATAACACATGTTCCTAAGGATTATTCGCGTCCCGTGCTAACAAGCCACGAACCTCAGATGCTCCCGTAGAACATAGCCGAGTGAATAACCCAATAGGAAACCATACCAAATCACATATCCTCGTGACAACCATCACAGAACCATTCCAAACCACAACCATAAGTTATCCCGGCATCGGGCTAACAAGCCACGAACCTCGGAGTCCCCGCAAGACATACCCGATGATAACCCGACAAGTTATCTCGGCATCGGGCTAGCAAGCCCCGAACTTCGGAGTCCCCGCAAGACATACCCGGATTGGATAACCCTACGGTCACGCCCGACCCATACTAGCAAGCATGGATCCCGGAGATTCAACAATCCTACCCGGAGGCACATCACTTTCAACGATCACATAACAATGGGCAAAACATCAAGCCAAGCAACACTTAAACATCACAACCTCCTTTCAAAGGAGTAACAACTAATATCACACCCAATATATCTTTACCGAACAAGTACACATAACACTACATAATCCCCGGCAAAGGATTACGGTCTAATAAACTCGCTCAAGGTGATCATAGCATCTTTCAACATACAAAACCAACACACATATTCCGAGAACACATATATTCACGTAATACACGAATTACCGTTGAAAGACAATATTTATCGAGAACATACCGATCCCTTTTTACGTTCATTAAACATTGGGTTTCGCATAAAATCATTTATCCATAATTACGCCTACGAAACATGAAACGTATGGACAAGATACTTGCCTCGATATCACGAGCGACGAAACGATTTAACGGCACGATCGGCAACCTTCGAACTTCCAAAATGATCGAGACTTGACACCCACGAATACTACGAAAATAAAAACACCATGAATCAATAACACTAATCGAAATCCGAAACGATCCTAAAAACGACAAGGATCTAAGTGTTCTCAAAGAAATCAAGAATCGTTGATCCGGGCTATAAAAATCGATGAACGGTTAACAACATCTGAAGATTACGGTCAAGACAAACAAGAACAAATAACCGATCGGACGAGATCGGTTAAGAATCACAAATCCAAGAAAAAACCCCAAATTTATGAAAATAGGGTTCTAAAAAGAGATTACCTTGATTTGGACCGAGAAGACGATTAGATGTTGTTAAACATCTACAAATCCGCTCAAAGATGAAGCTAGAAGAAAAAAGATCGGTCCTAATCGCCTCTGGATCTCACTCCCGTCGGATGGGATGAAGAAAAGTGGGAAAATGACGAATTAATGCTGCTCTCCAGTATTTATACTGGACACTTATTAGCGCGCGCTAAACACCCTGCATTAGCATGCGCTAACAGGGTCAACGCTCCAGAGAAACTGCCTATAACAAAGTTAGCGTGCGCTAGCTAAAAGCCGTAGCGTGCGCTAACGGGTCACAAAACCACCCAAAGAGCTCGGATGTAATCGCACCTATCGGGTAGCGTGCGCTAGAAAGAATAGAGAGCGTGCGCTAAGCAGTCGATAGCGTACGCTAGCTATCGGCCTTGGCGTGCGCTAACAAAGCTCCAGTCCCAGTCCAGTAGCTACTAGACTGCCAGTTAGCGTGCGCTACACATTCAGTAGCGTGCGCTAAACACCACGCAGTAGCGTGCACTATGCCTCAAGCATTAGCGTGCGCTACACCACAAAAACTCAAAAACTCACAAAGTGATCTGAAATGCCTCCAAACACATGTCCCAACAAGACACAGCCAAACATGGCACGAAATTCCTACGATGAGGACAATGACAATCCGATAAAACCCAGAAAACCCAACGAATCCGGAATAAAGATCTCGGGTATTACATTCTACCCCTCTTAAAAGAAGTTTCGTCCCCGAAACTTGAAACATAAAACGAACGACACAAGACAAACTCAGATAACACACGATATCCGTTGCCGAAATAATAAAACACAACGAACGGAAATCAATACGGTTGAACAATTCAACAGTACATCAACCAAAACACGAGCTATACGCTGAACCAATACGAAATTCCACAGCCCAAGGGTTGAAAGATCGAACACAAAACTAATTTCCTGAACTTAAGGAAATTACGATGGAGTCCTAACGCTCAACAATCACAAAACAAGATCAACAAAAACCGAACAATCAAATGATTGAATTACAACGATCGAGGCACAAAAGTCAATCAGTCATGTTCGAATCATGACGAACAATAATACTCAAAACAACAACCCCAAAGTTCGCATCTCGACTCAAAACAATATACGATCCGGTGAAGACAATAAGATGTGCATTCACATGGGATCCACAGGAAATGAAATAGCAATTGGAAGGTCACAACGACAAACGGGTTATTCTAAAACAATACCACAACTCGATCGATCAACAAAAGCACAAGACAGGACAAGTTCAGAAAATGTCAACGAACATAAACGAGTCGACATAGTCGAAAGTACAGAGTTCAAAATCCGATCCACTTCAAATAAAAGAAGTTAATCTCCGGAATTCAAAACAGCAGAGCAAGGGAAATAACTCAACATACAACTGAGACCACGCCCCTCAGGAATTACTCGGAGTCGATCCTGTTATCAATGCTCAAGTCCGTGCCTCGGAAGGCTCGGTAACCATCTCGCAAAACTGAACCCGATGTCCCTCGAGTCCGCACTTGTAACACGTTACTGGCGGAGAAGGACAATGTGCGCGAACATGTCCCGCCACATTACAGTTAAAACATCTCCTGGCTTTACCAGGAGTCGAGGCATTTACTTGGAACTCTCAGTTCCACGCATCGAGCGATGGAGCTTCATAGCGGAAAGGCTACGACATTGAAAACTAGAAACACCAACTCCTGCACCGTCCACACGGTCATCGGACTTCCTCTGCTTCTTCGACTCGGGCACACGCTCCGACGATAACGAAGCTAGTTCACGGGCTAATGCTCGATCTTGATAGTCTCTCAATGAAGTGCAATTGAATCCCGACATATACACACGAATATCCGGCTTCATCCGTCTGTCAAAGTGAAGGATCCTCTCTTCCTCGGTTCTCACCCGATCTCGCACATAACTGAGTTGTTTGCTATAATCGATGATAGCCTGCGACACCGATATATCTTGCGGTTCTGCCAAGTAGAATTCGCGAATCCTCTGCTCTCTGATCGGCTTCGAACAGAACTCAGCTTCCATAAATGCCTGGAACTCCGCCCACGTGACATCACGATCACGAGGTTTAACAACTTCCCACCAATTAGCGGCATCTTTGTCGAGAAGGTACTGAGCGATAGGTACCTTCCGCTCTTCAGGACATCCGACAGCCTCGAAAATCTTTCCCAACTGGAAAATCCAACCATCCCAGCCCAACGCATCCGCAGCACCGGCGAATCGAGGGGATTCATACGAACTACCTCGCGAAGCCATTGATTTACACTGACGTTCTGACTCGCGTCAATGCTACGTTGAACCACCTGGGTCAACTGAGTCATCTGAGTCGCTACTTGTTGCAATATAGTAGCAACACCAAACTAAAATCATTCTCAACGACATTCTCTCGATTCCGCATCTGATCCCCATGGCCATCAGCACCACGGTTACGACCACGACCTCTGCCCCTCGGCATACTAACAAACAACAACCTATGGCAACGAAGGATCATAACACATAGCAAGATATTCACATCTCTGTCTTTAATCCAACATCATTAAATCATATACATATTACCATTTAATTCCAGCTAGAGCACAATATACAAACTATTATACCAAAAATCTTCATTTATAATGTCGTTGTTATGCGATTTATAAATGCAATGAAATTGAAATCATCCATTATATCAAAATCATTTTCTCTACGGTTTCCGCACCGGAACTCACCAAGTTGAAAACCATTTTCAAAAACGTTCCAAAATGCCAAAAAGACCGATGATGGTAATACTTTCCAAATACTCCCCAAAAGTCATTTTCCAAATACCAAATACCATCATCAAATACCATTTGAAATTACAAGGCGTAGACGCGGAAACTCAATAGTTTCAAAATATATGTTAAGTCACCCGACAAAAGAGTTAAGAAAAAGGGTCAACGAAATAATTCAAATTTACAAACCCGAAAGGTCATTTTAAAACACACACTATTTGGTAAAAGTACCCAAAAAGTCATTTTGAAATTTACACACGCAGCGGACAAGAACACAGTTCAAATTGCACATAACCACACACAACAATTGTTATTCATGAACGACACACATAGAGTACGGTCTCAACCGGTCAGCCTAACAATCGCAAAAGTTAGACTTACGGCCAGAATGTAGTTTCTGAGTTTCTGCTCAGACCGATTAGTGTATAATTTAACAGAGACTTAGCGTGCACTAGCCATGCCACGTTAGTGCGCGCTAGCTATTCTCATCCAGCAACACATTCATGAACATATACCAAATAATGCCAAAAGTCGAAGGTTACAAATAAACAACAACATACGAATCCAAACGCCAACATTTTACATTCTCACTACATATCGTTTAACCGAAAAAGTTGAAGGCGAAAGTCACGTCTCAAGTAAACTATTGGTAGACCTCGTTTAAGCATTTAAAAATTAAATTTTGAAAATTTTCAATGCAAGATGAAAATATAATATGTGTAGTTTGAATTCTCAAAATCTTTGGTCTCGAGGTCATCATACGAAAATCAAATCATTTTTCCTCCTCGAAGGATGTTTTTTAAATAGAATTTACGTGACTTCCCCAAAACATTTGAAGTTTAAAATACCACATTGATAAACTTTTATTGAGTAACCAGTCCAAAACATCATCCCTGTAAAAACGATTTCACACAAAGATGTATACATATATACATGCATACCGGTACTACTCTTTATTCCAACACAATACGAGAATCAAACAAGTATGGAGTAAGTATTCACGAGGCACAATTAAACTCCACATAATAATACAGAATCACATAAACTTGTATAACACTAGACACAACAAAATAGGGAGACTTACATCCACAGATCGCACGAAGATGATGGTTGCACCTCGATACTAATCACGACCGACAACTCAGACGACGCGTCGCGACACCACTCAGTCAGACCAAATCTGGCAAGACAAGACCCGACAACACACAACTCAACCCGACAGCCTAGGTTTCCTCAACCTAAGCTCTGATACCATATTCTGTAACACCCCCAACCGCTTGGAAATATTACAGCACCGCAGACCCTCTCCGTGAGGATCTACCAGGCTAAAAACAAAAACAATACCTCACATTACATGCCGACATGGCTACATAATGAGCTGCTAGACCGATTTGGTCTTTTACCACAATACCATACATCAAACATATACAACTCGACTTAAAACTCATACCCACGCAGGGGTTGGAATACATCAATATACTCATAAAACGGGAAAACTACACAATGGAGAGCCAAATACTGAGACTCTACCAAAATACTCAACGAAAGGTCTTCATGTGATTAGTATCGTCGTCTTCCATCATCCTTCGTATCGATCCTGTGATTCGCTCCCCAACAACCTGTAAGTACCTGGACGCAATACAGACATCCACCCCCTGAATACTCGGGGGTTAGCAAAACTCCACTGTTTTGCTAGTGCAAGTATAAAACAGAAAATACAAGCCATACACAACATACTCCAAAAATATAAAAAATCTTGAATATATTTCCCGAGATAATTCACTAAATCAAAACGGTTTGATTTATAAAAGGTAGGAATAGAACCCTGAATCTCATACAAAATATTTTACGGTCTCGGGAGTTTGAAAACATTTGGAAATAAGGAATTCTCAAGTCTTTCAAAAACACTTGGGGACACGGCCCAAAATCATCTTTCCAAAATACGATTCCAATAATAAAACGTGGATTCACAATCCAATTCACAACACACGGGGTCCAAGACCCAAATCATAAGCCACAAGGTCCACGATCCATATCACATAACACATGTTCCTAAGGATTATTCGCTTCCCGTGCTAACAAGCCACGAACCTCAGATGCTCCCGTAGAACATACCCGAGTGAATAACCCAATAGGAAACCATATCGAATCACATATCCTCGTGACAACCGTCACAGAACCATTCCAAACCACAACCATAAGTTATCCCGGCATCGGGTTAACAAGCCACGAACCTTGGAGTCCCCACAAGACATACCCGATGATAACCCCACAAGTTATCTCGGCATCGGGCTAGCAAGCCCCGAACCTCGGAGTCCCCGCAAGAAATACCCGGATTGGATAACCCTACGGTCACGCCCGACCCATACTAGCAAGCATGGATCCCGGAGATTCAAAAATCCTACTCGGAGGCACATCACTTTCAACGATCACATAACAATGGGCAAAACATCAAGCCAAGCAACACTTAAACATCACAACCTCCTTTCAAAGGAGTAACAACTAATATCACACCCAATATATCTTTACCAAACAAATACACATAACACTACGTAATCCCCGGCAAAGTATTACGGTCTAATAAACTCGCTCAAAGTGATCATAGCATCTTTCAACATACAAAACCAACACACATATTTCGACAACACATATATTCACGTAATACACGAATTACCGTTGAAAGACAACATTTATCGAGAACATACCGATCCCTTTTTACGTTCATTAAACATTGGGTTTCACATAAAATCATTTATCTATAATTACGCCTACGAAACATGAAACGTATGGACAAGATACTTGCCTCGATATCACGAGCGATGAAATGACGAACGGGCACGATCGGGCAACCTTCGAACTTCCAAAAATGACTGAGACTTCGACAGCCCACGAATACTACGAAAATAATATCACCATGAATCAATAACACTAATCGAAATCCGAAACGATCCTAAAAACGACAAGGATCTAAGTGTTCTCAAAGAAATCAAGAATCGTTGATCCGGGCTATAAAAATCGATGAACGGTTAACAACATCTGAAGATTACGGTCAAGACAAACAAGAACAAATAACCGATCGGACGAGATCGGTTAAGAATCACAAATCCAAGAAAAAACCTCAAATTTAAGAAAATATGGTTCTAAAAAGAGATTACCTTGATTTGGACCAAGAAGACGATTAGTTGTTGTTAAACATCTACAAATCCGCTCAAAGATGAAGCTAGAAGAAAAAAGATCGGTCCTAATTGCCTCTGGATCTCACTCCCGTCGGAAGGGATGAAGAAAAGTGGGAAAATGACGACTTAATCTTTGTTGTCGGTATTTATCTTTGGGCCGATTATTAGCGCGCGCTAAACACCCTGCATTAGCGTGCACTAACGGGGTCAACGCTCCAGAGAAACCGCCTATAACAAAGTTAGTGTGCGCTAGCTAAAAGCCGTAGCGTGCGCTAACGGGTCACAAAACCAGTCCAGTAGCCCCTGGACAGAACTGCACCTACCGGGTAGCGTGCGCTAGAAAGAAGAGAGAGCGTGCGCTAAGCAGTCGATAGCGTGCGCTAGCTATCGGCCTTAGCGCGCGCTAACAAAGCTCGGTCCCGATCCGGTAGCTCTTTGATCGCCTCTGAATCGCCGATTAGCGTGCGCTACACATTCAGTAGCGTGCGTTAAACACCACGCAGTAGCGTGCGCTATGCCTCAAGCATTAACGTGCGCTACACCACAAAAACTCAAAAACTCACAAAGTGATTCGAAATGCCTCCAAACACACGTCCCAAAAAGACACAACCAAACATGGCACGAAATTCCTACGATGAGGACAATGACAATTCGATAAAACCCAGAAAACCCAACGAATCCGGAATAAAGATCTCGGGTATTACAGTTGAGCCTCAGGATCACGTTGTGACTTGGGAAGAGTTCAAGAAGTTGATGGAAGCGGAGTTCTGTCCGGGGCCGGTTCGAGAGCATAGGATCCGAGATTTCTACCTATCCGAACCGCAGGATATACTCGTGTCGCAGGCTATTATCGATTATAGTCGACAACTCGCTTAGGTCAAGAGGCAGGTGAGGACTGAAGAAGACAAAATTCGTCATTTTGATATCCAAATGAAACCAGAGATTCGACAATACATGTCGGGTTTCACTTGTGCTACTTTGAGAGAGTATCATAATCGAGCCATGGCGTACGAGATGGCATCGTTGCCTACTGGGCCTTGGAATGAGCCGAAGTGACAGAGGATGTTTGGAGATTTTTCGGATGGTGTGAGGGTCGGAAATTCTTCTCATCGAGTTTCGCGCGGTCGTGCGGCGAAACCTCCTCTTTCTTCGTTTGGTAGCACCAAGAATTCCAAGTTATCTTCTTTGACTCCTAGTCTGACTGGGAGGTGTTTCAATTGCAACGTTGTGGGTCATGTGCAAGATAATTGTCCTTCGCAATCGATTACTTATTATAACTGTGGACTCGAGGGCCACAGAGTTCAGTATTGTGAAATATTCCATGAAGTTTCCCAGAATCATGCTTCGGCATCAGTATCAAGATTGGTTCATCGGAATCGCTGAGATTTTGCCGTTCGTACTTTGTTGTTTGGGACTTCACCTTCTTTTTTTAAGTTTCGGGACGAAACTTCTTTTTAGAGGAGTAGAATGTAATACCCGTGATTTTCTCTTTCTGTAATTTTTTCATTTTTGACATTTTTCTGGTTTCCAGAACTCGCTTGCGAGCATTGTGACATTTGGATAATGTTTTGTTTTGCGTGTTTGGTCATTCGAGTTTGTTTCGGGACTGTTTTTCCGAATCTGTGTTTTGAACGACTTTTTCCACTATTCGCTTCATTTCGTGTGATGATGGTTCGAAACTACGGTTTCGTGTTTCCTATAAGTCCGTTTAACTTTGTTAGACGTGTTGCGAACTTCGGTTTAGTCGTTTGATGCTATATCGTGATTTTCGGATGTTTTGGGTCATTCTGTAATTTCCTAAAATTTGGGGGTAATTACTCCCGTTGTTGTATTTCGAGCCTTCGGGTAGTTGGAATCGTGTTTCCTTTTTGCGCTTGAGTTCGTCGTTGTGCACTCTTCGTGTGCGTGTCTTTGTCTTGTTTGATTATCGTCGTTTCGCGGATTCATCGCGCTCGTACTCGATGAACTGAACTTAGCAGTTTTGAAACTGCTAAGTGACTTAGGTACGCTATGCTAAGAGCATAACGCACGCTATCATCATGTGCCTTACGTAAGCTAATCCCTTCTCATAACGTACATAAAGGGGGGTCTTCACAGTTCGGACAGTGAGTTCTGTCCATCGATTGCGCACGCTATGTAATAATCATAACGTACATTATTGGTGTTTGTTACGTACGCTACGAGGCTTTGCTAACGTGCATAAAGGACTTCAGGTAATAGGTCAGTGGGCCAGGGATGGCTCTTACGTACGTAAAGGTGCATACCTTACGTACGTTAATCTCTTAACGTACGTGAGGATGTTGCCCCTAACGTACGTAAACCCAGTTTCCCTTATATAATTGGGAGTTGACCCAGATCAGGTCATTTCCTCCTCTTTCACTTTGCTGCGGTTTTGTGGGTCTTGGATGGCTAGGAATCGAGCTTCCAACAAGAGTTGATGATAGTAATTATCTTGGTGATTCTTGTTCGTGTGTAGTATCGTCTAACCCTTCTTGTTCCTTCGAATCTAAGGTAATCGTCTTGTAAACCCTTCATTTATATTTCGTGAATCTTTAAGATTCAAGTTGTTCTTCGTAAATCGTGTTGATGTATATCATCAATCGGTTATATTTATTCTACTCCTATGATTTGATTCGTATTTCTTGTCGTATTCGGGTTCGGGTGATGTTTTTGTTGTTCTTGGGGAAGTATTGAACCCCAAGTGTTCGATCTTTTGTTTCTACGAATTCTTGATGGGAATTTCGTATATTTTCCATCCACCTTGCGATCGACCTGGTAGTAATTACGTTGTTCTTGTATTTTCGACCTAGTTGGAGGATTCGAGGGTTTCCAGTCGAGCTTTCCCGTTGCTTCATGTTCTTTGGACTTGAGGCGAGTATCTCACCTATATTCCTTATACTTTGAGAATGTGAATTGTTGTGAATTTAATATGGACTTGTTAGTGATTGAACAATGATCCGTAACTTACTTCGAAACGAATATATGATCCTATAAAGGTAAAGGCGAACGTAAATTTGAGTTTCTTAGAGAATGATGGTGTGCTGTGAATGTTGATCCTTTATGGAAGTTGTAATGTGATAACTCATGTTTTACGTGTTTGTGTTTGTGGTGAATATTGTACCTTTGTTGCTTTATATCTTGGTGAATTGTGATGTTACCCGGGTAGGGACCCGTGAGGCCTCCAGCGGCGCGTACTTGCGAGTACGGCCAGATGCTATGTTTTGACCATGAGGTTATCGAATCGGGTAGGTCTGGAGAGGGCTCCGAGAATTGTTGAATTGAGGGGCCAGCATGTTGGTCTTGACCCAATCCCATACTTGGAAAACTCTATCTTTCATCTTATTAAAATAAAATATTGTATGTGGGTGTAGTCATGCACCGTCTCCTTGCAATATAATATATGAAAGAATGTAAGAGTAATTCTCATGAATTTTAACATGTAAAGCAATGGAATATTGCGGTAAGTACATGAATTCATTGACCTCGATTATAGTTTGTGTGACTATAGGTCTGAATACTTTTCCAAGTATTTGTAAAGGCAATTGCCTTATATATTTGACTATGTTTAGTCGATCTTATTGGATGGTCAAGACGAGTTGGTTATGGTATATTCATTATGTCTCATGGTTCAAAATGCTTAATTATGATGCACCACGTTGCATCCACATAACATGGCTATTATGACCTATACTTGCATATTGAGAATTGTACTTGGTTGATTTGACGCATTTTGGGGGATTTTGTCTACACTTTTGATCATGACTATGTGCATCCTCCTTGATATTTATTTATATTTTTAAAGTTCAAATGAAATCAGTGGTTTTTAAACAGCCTTAGTTGTACCGACATTTCTACTTTCTCTGCAAGTCTACCAAGTTGGAGTTACTGAAAGTGTAATATTCGTACCTTTTCTATTTTTGGTAGTTTCTATTTTTTGTATTTTCCGTTGTTAGCAACTCGCTTGTAACCGTCTCAACATTTTGAGAATATTTAATTATGCGTATTTTGGCATCCCAGCATGTTTCGAGATTGTTGTACTCGATTTTTGTTTAGTCATGGTATTTTCCGCTTATTGACTCGTTTTGTGCGATTGTGGTGCGAAACTGTCGTTTCGGGTTTTGTGTGAGTTCGTTTAATGTTGTTAGACATGTGAGTTTTGGCACGGTTGTTCGTTTCTGTATCATGATTTTCAGTCATTTCGGGTCATTTTGTAATTTTCTAAAACTTTAGGGAATTTATTTTCGTGGTCGCATTCCGAACCTTCGGGTAGTCGGGATCGTGTTTTCCTTCTAGCGCTTAAGTTTGTCGTCTCGAACCCTTTGCAAGCTTGTTCTAGTTTGGTGTATTCATCGTCTCATGATTCCGTCGCACTCTCTCTTGACGAACTGCTCCTAGCAGCTGTGCTGAGTGCCTTACGTACGTTAAGTCCAAAACTTTACGTACGTTAAGACTGTTACGTACGTTAAGGGCTTATTCCTAACGTACGTAACAACCTTCGTGTTTTTGGGCAGTGAGTCCTGCAAACTCATTACGTATGTAAGCCTTAGAAGCTTTACATACGTTATGAAGCTTACATACGTTAACCCCTACGGATTACGTACATAAGCCAGCCTGGGTTTAGATACCCAGGAGCGGACCGAATTCGCCCATTTCTTCCTTTCTTATTCTCCTGCGCAACTTGGGTGATTTTTGGGCGACTTTCGTGCGATTTCGAGCCTTCAACTATCTAGCCATCATCTTCCTTGGAGTTGTGGAGTAGATTGACAACATAAATCCATCCTTTTTTTATTCGATTCGAGGAAAATCACTAGAACCCTACTTTTGGGAATTTAGGGGTTTCTCGTAAATTCTCTGATCTAGTCGTAGTTATAATAGAATTGTGTTGAGTATGGATTATCTACTTCCGATCCATGTCTTCCTACGGGATTATTGTTGCATTCTTGGAATTGTGAAAATCGAGAGGGTTTTGGTTGCGATCCGCCCTTGTTGAATATGATGTTTGGACTATTTGTGTCATAGCGGGGTGGTTTTCGGGCGTATTTCCATTTAATTTACAATCGTACTATTGTTGATAGTCATCTTACGAATCATCTAGGTTCGAGATTTCCAAATTCTTCCAACGATGGTCATTTACCGTCTCTTTTCAGTCCGTCATGTCACAAAGGCAAGTAACTCTTACGAATTTACTATCTTAAATGTGCAATGTGATGTATTTGAGTGTTAGAGCATTTATGTTCACTCCGGGAGGGTCCGACGGGGCCTCGGGGGAATCTACGCATGGTTGGGTTCACGAACTTTTGGGTTAACCACTCCGGGAGAGTCTATCGGGGCCTCAGAGGGATTCTCGCATGGTCAGGTCCACCGTTAATTGGGAGGAATTGTATTTTGTGATGTATTGTAGATTTTGCATTTCCGGAAATCATTATCTGGCTTGTTTTCGAAAACCATTGATGCATGTGCTTTGATATTATAAGATGTAAGAATTCATTTGCGTTACTTGTACTAGCTATTCCACGGCTAACCCCATTTGGGAGAAATACGTTTCATGTATTTCAGGTGTGAAGAATACGGTCGGAAGAGTGCCGGGGCAGTACGAGGATGAAGGCGAGGCATGATACTGTGATGTGGTCGTCGTGCTTAATTATTTTGAGATCAGTTATTGGGATTTTGTTTTTACTTGCCAAAATTGTTAGATGGTACTCGAGAACTATAGCAGAGATGTTTCTCTGTTGTCGTTTTCATTAAATTGTCATTTTTTTTTCTTTTTGTGGTTTAAATGTTGTCGTGAGAATTCCATCGGTTAATCCGATAGATGATGGTTGGTTTTGATGTGTTCTGTTATGGATGAAGTATAAAATTAGCCTTGTGAGTTCCAGATAGGATTCACGGCGCTCTGACATGCCCTGAATATCTTGGGGGTGTTACAAAATATGGTATCAGAGCCTAGGTTTATGGATACCTAGGTTGTTGGTATTCCGAGTCTAGTCACGTTGTTGTAAACACAGTATCATCGCACTGCCATCAACGTAGTACGATCGGTACTCGTAAGATCTTTTACCCTTTTTATCGTCTTTACCATTTTGTCTTTCGATTTCGTAATATGAGGAACCGGTCACCATGATGGTTATTTACTAAATTGTACTTACGTCTTCCTCTTTTTTTTTCTACCCTTTAGAATGTCAGCCGATAGAGGACGCGGACGCAGTCGAGGACACGGTCGAGGACGTGGCGCAGCTGGTGGGGCGGCTATGTCTCTCGGTTCGGATGCTGGATCGACTACCCCTACTTTTTCGAATTCAGTTCACCCTAGCACCGATGGTCAGCAGGACCAGACGGCCAATCTGGGAGATTCCGCAGGGAATAATGCGGGTGTTGGTGTGGCCACTATACTACAGCAAGTGGCTAACCAAATGGTACTCCTGACCCAAGCAGTTCAACTCAATAATCCACCTCCTGTGGAGAACGCTGGGGTAGAGAGATGGCTACAGGATGTGATCTATATGAGCCCTCCTCAGTTCATTGGTGTTACGGATCCGATAGGCTGGGAAAATTGGATCAACGAGATGAACAAAGTTTTTGTGGCGGTAAATTGTCCAGAGGCACGGAAGGTGGCGATTGCGCGGTACTTTCTGATGAGGGATGCTGCCAGCTGGTGGCAGGCGGTTGCGCCTCAGGACCGTGAGGTTTCATGGGACGAGTTTAAAGAACTAATGGAGGGCGAATATTGCCTGTAGCCTGTTCAGGAGGCCAGAATCCGAGCCTTTTATGAGGCTAAACCCCAGGACATCCCAGTATCTCAGGCGATCATCGAATATAAACAACAACTTAATCATGTCAAGGGGCAAGTAAGCGAAGAGAGAGATAAGATTCGACATTTTGATATGCGGATGAAGGCCAGAATTCGACATTACATGGCTGGGTTCGCTTGTACTACACTGAAGGAGTGTCAGGGCAAAGCTTTGGCCTATGATATGTCCTTCGCGGTTACGGAAACGGCTAGTCAGGGTAAGAAGCAGAAGACCTCAAGAAATTTTTTGGGTAGTAAGAACAACAACCAGCATAAATCTTAGTCGACGAACTACCCATCCGGGAAGTCTCACTATGCATTTGGAGGCAACTGAAATTTCAGAACTGGTCCTAGTGTATCCAGCCGGAGCGTGAGATGTTTTAACTGTGGCCAGTAGGGCCATATCAGTCATGATTGTGACCTGCCTCACCTGAAGTGCGATAGTTGCGGCCAGAAGTGCCACAGAGTTGCGTATTGTACTGAGGGAGAGAAGACTCTTGGAGTTCAGGCATCTGTTCCTACGCCTGGAGAACCAAGTGTTAATCAGAAGTCGTCAGCTGGTCAGCCATCTCAGGGATTCGGTCGGGGATGAGGACAGGGTCAGTTCGTTAAAGGGGGAGCCTCCAGTGCTAGTTCAGTTCAGCCACGTGTTTATGAGATGAGGAGAGCGGGCGGTCCAGAGGCTACTGTGGCTACAGGTACCGTTCATGTTCTCTCTCATCCAGTTAGAGTGCTTTTCGATTCTGGTGCTTCTCATTCATTCATCTCTTTGGATTGTGTGCGTCGATTGCGTATTATATGTCTGTCTTCTTGTGAACCGTTTGTGGTTAAATTCCCTAGTGGGGATAGAATTTTGGGGGATAGAGAGGTTAGAGATTGTCCAGTGATGATCGCAGATAGAGTGTGGCTTTCGAACTTAATAGTTGTTGATATTATCGATGAGGATTTGATCCTCGGGGAAGACTGGCTTGATAGACATGGCACGGTAATGAATTATCGCATGAGGAGTATATCGAGATTGGCCGAGGATGGTACCGAGCACTCATTTGTGGGTCACCGGAGTAAGGGTCAGAAACTATTAATCAGTGCTATGAAGGCGGCAAAACTCGTTAGGGATGGTTGTATGGGATATTGGTGTTATGCTACGAGAGTAGAGAACGAGAAGGTTGAATTTTCTTCGATTCCAGTGGTAAACGAGTTTCCAAATGTTTTTCCAGATGACTTGCCAGGACTACCACCGGATCGGGAGATCGAGTTCACGGTTGATTTTAGAACCGAGTGCAGCCCCGATCTCCAAGGCACCGTACCATATGGCACCTTCATAAATGCAGGAACCGAAGAGTCAGTTAGGGGAATTGTTAGAGAAGGAATATATCGGACCTAGCGCCTCGCCATGGGGTGCGCCGGTCTTGTTTGTGAGAAAGAAAGATGGTTCACTGCGTTTATGTATCGATTATCGGGAACTGAATAAGGTGACCATTAAAAATAAATATCCTTTGCCTCATATCGATGATTTGTTCGATCAGTTACAGGGAGCTACAGTGTTTTCGAAGATCGATTTGAGATCTGGGTATTACCAGCTTTGAGTGAGGTAGTCTGATATCCCTAAGACCGCTTTTCGTGCGAGGTACGGGCATTACGAGTATGTGGTTATGCCATTCGGGCTAACCAACGCGCCAACAGCATTTATGCAGCTAATGAATAAGATACTTATCGAGCATCTCGATAAGTGTGTAGTCATTGTTATAGACGATATCCTAATCTACTCCCGTGATGATGAGGAACACGCTCAACATTTGCGACTAGTGTTGGAGATTTTGAGAGCTCAGCGCCTGTATGCGAAGTTATCGAAGTGTGAATTTTGGCTGAAGGAGGTTATGTTTCTAGGGCATGTGGTTTCAGCTGAAGGGGTCCATGTAGATCCCTAGAAGATCGAGGCAGTGTTAAGTTGGGCACCGCCTAAGAACGTGAAGGAGGTTCATAGTTTTTTAGGACTTGGTGGGTATTATAGACAGTTCGTCGAGGGGTTCTCTAAACTTGCTCGACTGCTTACTTAGTTACTCCAGAAGTCCGAGAAGTTCGAATGGAATGACGAGAGGCAACAAAGTTTCGAGGAACTAAAAAGGCATTTGACTACGACACCGGTGTTAGCCTTGTCTCAAGTGAACGGTGGGTTTTCGGTCTATAGTGATGCTTCAGGCTAGGGACTCGGGTGTGTTCTCTTGCAGCACGATAGGACTATAGCTTTTGCGTCGCGACAGTTGAAACCTTACGAAATAAATTACCCTACTCACGACCTGGAGTTGGCTGCAGTGGTGTTTGCACTGAAGATTTGGTGCCACTATCAATACGGTTCTCCGTGTCAGATTTACACCGATCATAAGAGCTTGAAATACATCTTCAGCCAGAAAGAACTGAACATGAGACAGCGTCGTTGGTTATAACTAATAAAGGACTACGACTTGAAAATCCTTTATCATCCGGGGAAAGCCAATGTTGTGGCAGACGCGTTGAGTCAGAAATCGGTATCACTCCAGATGCTTGAGGTTCTCACACCACAAGCGAGGATTCGATAGGAGCTTATTGAACAGGAAATCGAAGTATGGATTCAGCAGGTGTAGGGTCAGTTATGTGCCCTCGAGATTTCTTCATATTTGGTTGATGATATCATAGGGCGGCAGAGTAATGACCCGATGATCAGCCAACTGAAGACGGATGCAGAAAAAAGGAAAGCCCCCAACTTTATGGTTCATGAGAACGGCAATTTGAGGTTTCAAGGGAGGCTCTGCATTCCGAATGATTTAGACTTGAGACAAGAAATACTTCGGGAAGCTCATGATACTCCTTACTCTTTCCATCCTGGAACGAGTAAGATGTATAAAGACCTTAAAAAGAATTACTGGTGGAATAATATGAAAAAGGATGTTACGGAGTTTGTATCATGGTGTTTGACGTGCCAACAAGTCAAAATCGTGCATCAAAGGCTAGCTGGGCTGTTGAAGCCGCTCCCTATTCCCGAGTGGAAGGGGGAAGACATTTCTATGGATTTTATCACCAGGATGCCGAGAACAAAGACCGGAATGAATATGATTTGGGTGATTATCGACCGATTGACTAAATCGGCGCATTTTTTTGGTATTAAGGATACTTGGGGACCAGAGAGATTGGCTCGGGTATTCATAGCGGAGATAGTACACTTACACGGTACGCATAAGACTATCGTATCTGATCGGGATGGTCATTTCATCTCTCATTTTTGGCAGTCGGTCCATCAGGCTTTGGGTACCGAATTGAGATTGAGTACATCTTTTCATCCGTAGTCAGACAGTCAGACGGAATGGACGATTCAGATGTTGGAGGATATGTTGCGGGTTTGTGCCTTAGACTGGAGCAGTGAGTGGGAGTTGCATCTTCCGTTGATCGAGTTTACTTACAATAATAGTTGGCACACATCGATCAAAATGGCACCTTACGAAGCATTATATGGTAGACGATTGTTCGCTATATTTTTAAACAATCCGCAAGTGTACGGAGAATATGTAGAAAGCGGCGAGCAAGGTCGTATTCCACAGAGACTAAATATTCTTATTGTGTTGAGTACTAGATTATAATGATTCCGGTTTTATCTAGACGATCGGAAGGTAAAATGGATGATTAACGAAATAAAAATAAAATTATGACAATAAAAGAAAATATCCGAATTAAGGAGAATTGTAAGAGTTTAGAAAGAAAGATTCCAAGGCTCGGTTTCCGTTGATCACTAAGTTTAGTCGAGATTGGTTCCAAAAGTTCTAAGTGCGTTTCCAAAATGATAATCACAATAATATTCTAAAGTCCCCCTCGAGATGCATTAAAACGTAGATTAAACAACTTATAACAACGTCTCCGTTTACTATAAATTATCTAACTCCAAAATGTTCACAAGATTTAAACATCATCATAGTTCATCACCGATTTCTCAATCTCGTAATTTACTACGTCAAATACTCGAAACCTATTAATGCCCTCTTCTCTCGAATTAAGAGCAATTAAGTTTAACATGTAAAAACATTGATCAAGTGTCTAAACATGAATTAAAACCAAGCATTTGATAAAGAAAACACACTAGATATATATAATCATCAATCCCTCAAAACCATAGCAAATCAACGTACTCCCATGTCCTAATCTAACGAGTTTAGCCGGACATGGTAATGAAAGAAAGATTAATAATCATCATGTTCATCATGTTCATGCTAAATAAAACAACAAAAACAAGTAAAAGATAGGGAGAAGATAAAACTAGAATGGTGTCTTGAATGGATGTAGGATCAAGCCTTCAAAATGTTCTTCAAGAGTTCATCATTTTCTTCCTCCAAGTCTCCTTCTTTTGGTAGGTTTCTTCTTTAATCTTGTGTTTTTCTTCCTCACCAACTCTCCAAGACTCTCTCCATCCAGATTCTCTCTCAAGTCCAAATTTCAAGACCTTTTTATAAAACCAAAATATCATCTTTTTCATGTTCAAATCTTCAAAATGTCAAAAAGTGATTTTTCCACGAAAAGTGACACGGCCCGTGTCATCATCCCGAGAAAATGCAAAAACTTTCTCGACAAAGACCTGTCGTGTCATTTGACACGGCCCGTGTCATCTTGTCCCAAAATGCAAAAACTTTCTGAATCATGAAGTCGTGGTCTAGAAGCCATATCTCCCTCAATACACCTCGGAATTTAGCGTATGATATACCGTTGCGAAGCTTATTTCATGAGGAATCCATATATATAGAGAAAACATCCTGATTCGAAGTAATGAATCTGGAAATTAGAAAATACGACAGGTAGTGCTTCAATCTTCATCGTTTTAGGCCTCGTACTCTCGTTTCTGCATTGCTTGATATGTATTTGGGGATTGAGACTTCGGTCTTGCTTGATAATATCCTTAAAATACCTATAAAATCAAATAAAATATACCCAAGCGTGATCGAGTCCAACAAACATAATATGAGTACAAACGACACAATTCTACACATTTTAGGATCTTAAAATCCAGAAAAACCTTATAAAAATATGTGTAAAAATGAGTGTTATCAAAATCCCCCAAACTTGAACGTTGATCGTCCCGAGCAATGCACCTTAAAATAACCACTCTTAAGGGAACTCATCCCTCAACATACCTCAAAGGATCATTTTGAAAATTCATCAATACGCCTCAAGAAATAAATAAGTCGAGTTCTATAAAGTATTCAAATCTCGGGGGTGCTTCCTTAACATCATAGCTAATACTTGAATAATACGAACCTCGTCGGTCAAGTGTATTCCCTCACTCTCAAAGTGTATAATGGGATAAGTGACGCTCAAAACTCATTCAATGAAATAAGAATCCCCATAGGCTTGCCAATCGTCTACATCTCTACCACTAGTTGTGCATGCAAATTTGGTGAATCAAAAAGGACTTTATCGGTTGTAATGTAGGCTTTTTGGTCGGGGTAGGATAAGTATGGCTTAAAGTGACTTGACTTGAGCAAATTAGAACATTATCTCAATAATCACTTCGCTCAATTAGAAGCTCAATAATCCCTTAGAATTTGTTTCCTTCAACCCCTTGATTTTAATATCATCGCACTAAGCACTTTTGAAAGTGAGAATCACAACCTTATTCCTCCTGATTGCTCCATACATCTCGTTTCTTTTGTGTCCACGATTTTCTTTTTTTTTTTATGTTTTCATGTGGTGGACAACATCATCATTAAATCACACCAATCTTCCTTCAAATTTATTTTGATAAATCATTGCATTTTGAACCAACAATCTTCCCCATCGCCTCCACATATCTTTTCATTCTTTTGCCAATTTGTTCTAAGTAGCTCAAGTATAGGGACAAAAGTTTATAATGGAACGGAAAGCTCATAATGTGGCTAACAAGAAATATGCTTTAAGCTCAAATGGGCTAACTAGGGAAATAAATTTTTCGGGTTGGCCAAAAAGTTTGAAGGGTTGTCAATAAAAATCGCCTAAAATCACTTTCACTAATTTGCGCACACACTTGTAGTTTCGAATAAGATACTGTGGCAAGTTCTAGAGTCTTAAAACATGAATGGTACACTCGACAATGAAACTTGCATATTTAAAGATGCATGAAGGCTCAAAAGCTCACAAGCTAGATTTGTTCATATTTCCAAGAGATTAAACTATTTATTCAATTTCACACCCTTTTGATTATTCTACAATTTTTTCCTCTTCAAATTATCCTCGATTTGCATATCAAAATAACAAAATAAATCCCGAGGTATCCAAGACAAGAGTTCATTCTTTCGAGTTTCATCCAAGTACATGATACTCAAAACACACCAAGTTCAAAAACAACAATCCACACCAAAATCCAAGCAAATCTTCACACTAAAATTCAAAAAATAGAAACAAACAAATAATAAAATAAACAAACAAAACAAGGTGTTAAAAAAATAAACGAACAATATAAGTATATCTTGACCCAATATCTCCCCCAAACTTGAATTAAAGAATGTACACGAAGGGGTATAGTATTTAAGCAATAAAAACTTTGGGTCAAGAAATACTTACAACCGTCATATTGATTGGGCGGAGGAAGTGGCCTTATTGGACATGCCACGTGTCACACCCGCTCATTTGCCAAAAATCGTCGCCCACTGACCGACCGTGTCAAATGACACGGCCCATGTCATACTTGCCCGAAACTCAAAAAGCGTCTGGATGGCCAACCCGACCGTGTCGAATGACACGGCCCGTGTCGTATTAGCACGGATAGTGCGCTTCGTCTCGGATCTTTTCTGCGAATTGGACAACTACGGTTGAACCGGTCGATTCCTCATCAAGTAAAAATAGAAATAAAATGCGAATAAGAATAAAATAAACTAACAAGAACCATTGGGTTGCCTCCCAATTAGCGCTAAGTTTAACGTCTTGATAGGACGCAAGTGTTGGGGGGCCTCCCAACCAGCGCTAAATTTAACGTCTTCAGCCAGACGCATGTTTCCTTCATCCCGGATCATTCAACGAGCTCTTATAATCCGGTTTACATGCAATTTTATCGGGAGGAGTCATCAAAATACAACATTTTGACTATGCGTCCTAATCGTTAATTCTCCTCGATCCACATCAATTAATGCTCGTGCAGTGGCTAAGAACGGACGTCCAAGTATTACTAGACCATTTTGCTTCCCATCATCATCAAGCACTATAAAATCAACGGGGAAGGCGAACTTATCAATTTTTAAAATTACATCCTCCACAATTCCCTTTGGGTAAGCTAAAGATCGATCTATGAATTGTAAGCTCACTGGAGATGGTCTCAACTCTCCTAATCCAAGTGTCCTGAAAATAGACAAAGGCAATATATTGACACTTGAACCATGGTCAACAAATACATCATTTAATGAACAACCCAAAATAGAGCAAGGAATTGAAAAACTCCCTCGATCCTTAAGCTTAGTCGGTAGGCGCTCCAATTCTTTTTTCTTTGACGCCATGTCTTGCACGAAAACCTCAAAAATTTTCTTCTCCTTGATATGCTCAATATCGGACCGCTCCTTCACCTCATTCATGGAAACTATCAAATCAACTTTATTAGACAACACGGTTGCATCTTCGTTTTCATTCTCTGATTCCGGTAGCTATTCATTCACAGTATACGAAAAATAGCATTGCATTGTGCTTTTGGATTTTCTTCGGTGTTGCTTGGAAATTGGCCCTTTTGATGTTGGCTCCCCACAATCTTAGCCAATTGACCGATTTGCGTTTCTAAGTTTCTCATTTGAGCTCCAACGGTGGTTGCTAATTGAGTGACATGATTTTCAATCCGATCAAGCTTTTCTTCATCTCGGGTAAATCGACTTTTTGTTTCCATCATAAAAGTAGCCAAAATATTCTCTAGATTAGAATTTGGCTTGGACTCTTCTATCACCTCACCATTCGACACTTTAAATCCCGTTGGTGGTTGCAACACATTTCTCGAATTCCCGTAGCTAAGATTCTCGTGATTCTTATTTGAAGGATGATAAAACTCCGGATGAGGATTATTTCGATAGTTATTGAAATTATGGTTATTGATATAATGAGCGTCCTCCAACGGGTCCTGGTGGTGCACTTCCTTTTGGATTTATTTTTCATTTGCACTCTTCGTCGAATTCCCAAATGGTTGGTCAAAATCGACATTTGTGCGCTTAAAGCCTTTATAGGATCCGAGTCCAAATTTCACCACTCTACGAATATTACTCCTCTCGGTAGGCCATTGATAGCTATTCATGGCCATCTCCTCGATCAATTCATATGCTTCCTCTGCACTTTTAGCTAGCAAAGCTCCTCCTACCAAGCGTCAACAAGATTTCTCGTCTCTCCGGCCAACCCATTATAAAAGAAATACATTTGTTGGTCTTCCTAAACCCATGACGAGGACATCGTCTTAACAAATCCTTGAAGCGTTCCCACGCCTCATATAACATCTCTGAATCCATTTGTCGGAATTGCATTATTTCGCTTTTCAATCTCATGGTCTTGTTGGGGAAGAATTTGAAAAGAAACTTTTCACCCAACTCGTCCCATGTACTTATGCTCCCGAAGCAAGAGTTCCAAGCCAACTACGAGCCTTTTCTCTCAAGGAAAACGGAAATAGCTTCAATCTTATTGCATCGTTTGGCACCCCATTCATTTTAATGGTATCACAAATTTGAATAAAATGGAATAAATGGGCGTGCGGATCTTCTCGTGGCAAATCCCCAAACTGATTTTGTTGAACCATCGATATTAATGAAGGTTTCAACTCAAAATTGAGGGCGTTGATAGGAATATGAGAAATTCCCCATAATTTTGGTCAAGCCTCGGCCGAAATCCATCCCGAATCGATTGAATTGGATCATGGCTCAGCCCGTACGCCTTCATTGTTTGGATTGTGGGCTATTACATTATCATTGCCCATGTCGGCAATTACGTCTCCCGCTCTTTCCATTTCGTCAGATAGATCCCTTCGTAATTTCCGTGTAGCAACACTTGTTCTTCGAGCAAATGCCTCTACTTCGGGAATAAAGTTTTCCAAAGGTTCTCGAGAGGAGCGGGTGTTCATGTACGTCCTGTAACACGGCCAAAAACAACACGGAAGTAACAAAATAAAATAAAATAGAAAAATATGTCTAAAGTAAGACCGGAAACACTTATCGTAATATCAATACAAACAAAAATAAATTAGTCCCCGGCAACGGCGCCAAAAACTTGTTCGCTATATTTTTAAACAATCCGCAAGTGTACGGAGAATATGTAGAAAGCGGCGAGCAAGGTCGTATTCCACAGAGACTAAATATTCTTATTGTGTTGAGTACTAGATTATAATGATTCCGGTTTTATCTAGACGATCGAAAGGTAAAATGGATGATTAACGAAATAAAAATAAAATTATGACAATAAAAGAAAATATCCGAATTAAGGAGAATTGTAAGAGTTTAGAAAGAAAGATTCCAAGGCTCGGTTTCCGTTGATCACTAAGTTTAGTCGAGATTGGTTCCAAAAGTTCTAAGTGCGTTTCCAAAATGATAATCACAATAATATTCTAAAGTCCCCCTCGAGATGCATTAAAACGTAGATTAAACAACTTATAACAAGGTCTCCGTTTACTATAAATTATCTAACTCCAAAATGTTCACAAGATTTAAACATCATCATAGTTCATCACCGATTTCTCAATCTCGTAATTTACTACGTCAAATACTCGAAACCTATTAATGCCCTCTTCTCTCGAATTAAGAGCAATTAAGTTTAACATGTAAAAACATTGATCAAGTGTCTAAACATGAATTAAAACCAAGCTTTTGATAAAGAAAACACACTAGATATATATAATCATCAATCCCTCAAAACCATAGCAAATCAACGTACTCCCATGCCCGGAATCTAACGAGTTTAGCCGGACATGGTAATGAAAGAAAGATTAATAATCATCATGTTCATCATGTTCATGCTAAATAAAACAACAAAAACAAGTAAAAGATAGGGAGAAGATAAAACTAGAATGGTGTCTGGAATGGATGTAGGATCAAGCCTTCAAAATGTTCTTCAAGAGTTCATCATTTTCTTCCTCCAAGTCTCCTTCTTTTGGTAGGTTTCTTCTTTAATCTTGTGTTTTTCTTCCCTCACCAACTCTCCAAGACTCTCTCCATCCAGATTCTCTCTCAAGTCCAGCCCCAAGACCTTTTTATAAAACCAAAATATCATCTTTTTCATGTTCAAATCTTCAAAAATGTCAAAAAGTGATTTTTCCACCGAAAAGTGACACGGCCCGTGTCATCTCGTCCCGAAAATGCAAAAACTTTCTCGACAAAGACCTGTCGTGTCATTTGACACGGCCCGTGTCATACTGTCCCAGAAAATGCAAAAACTTTCTGAACTGTGAAGTCGTGGTCTAGAAGCCATATCTCCCTCAATACACCTCGGAATTTAGCGTATGATATACCGTTGCGAAGCTTATTTCATGAGGAATCCATATATATAGAGAAAACATCCTGATTCGAAGTAATGAATCTGTAAATTAGAAAATACGACAGGTAGTGCTTCAATCTTCATCGTTTTAGGCCTCGTACTCTCGTTTCTGCATTGCTTGATATGTATTTGGGGATTGAGACTTCGGTCTTGCTTGATAATATCCTTAAAATACCTATAAAATCAAATAAAATATACCCAAGCGTGATCGAGTCCAACAAACATAATATGAGTACAAACGACACAATTCTACACATTTTAGGATCTTAAAATCCGGAAAAACCTTATAAAAATATGTGTAAAAATGAGTGTTATCAACGGTGTAGGTCTCCACTTTATTGGGATGAGGCCTCGGAGCAAGTGGGAATGGAGCCAGACATGTTGATGGAAACTAAAGAGAAGATCTCTATCATTCAAGACAGACTGTTGACTGCTCAGAGTCGACAAAAATCTTATGCTGATGTTCGTCGTCGACCTTTCGAGTTTAAAGTAGGGGATCATGTTTTACTCAAAGTATCGCCGAGGAGAGGGGTTTACTGTTTCGGGAAGAAGGGGAAAGCTCAGCCCGAGATATATTGGGCCGTTTGTGATTCTAGACAGAGTCGGTGAGCTGGCTTATCGGTTGGCGTTACCTCCAGCCCTTAGTCATGTTCACATTGTGTTTCACGTTTCTCAGTTGAGAAAGTACGTTCCGGACCCGAGTCACATCATCGATTATGGGGATATTGAAGTAGTGTAAGATGTCACGTTTGAAGAAAGGCCAGTGAAGATCCTTGAGCGTCGTGAAATGCAACTCCGAAATAAAACCATTCTGTTAGTTAAGGTTCAGTGGTTAAGACATGGGGTTGAGAAGGCGACTTGGGAAACCGAAGATAGCATGCGCGCTAAATATCCAGAACTTTTTACTTTTTAAGTTTCGGGACGAAACTTATTTCTAGAGGGGGAGAATGTAATATTCGTACCTTTTTTATTTTTGGTAGTTTCTGTTTTGTTGTATTTTCTGTTGTTAGCGACTCGCTTGTAACCGTCTCAACATTTTGAGAATATTTAATTCTGCATATTTTGGCATCCGAGCATGTTTCGAGATTGTTGTACTCGATTTTGTGTTTAGTCATGGTATTTTCCGCTTGTTGAATCGTTTTGTGCGATTGTGGTGCGAAACTGTCGTTTCAGGTTTTGTGTGAGTTCGTTTAATATTGTTAGACATGTTGTGAATTTTAGCACGGTTGTTCGTTTCTATATCATGGTTTCGGTCATTTTGGGTTATTTTGTAATTTCCTAAAACTTTAGGGAATTTACTTTCGTGGTTGCATTCCGAACTTTCGGGTAGTCGGGATCGTGTTTTCCTTCTATCGCTTAAGTTCGTCGTCTCGAACCTTTCGCAAGCTTGTTCTAGTTTGGTGTATTCATCGTCTCATGATTCAGTCGCACTCTCTCTTGACGAACTGCTCCTAGCAGCTGTGCTGAGTGTCTTACGTACGTTAAGTCCATAACTTTACGTACGTTAAGACTGTTACGTACGTTAAGGGCTTATTCCTAACCTACGTAACAACCTTCGTGTTTTTGGGCAGTGAGTCCTGCAAACTCATTACATACGTAAGCCTTAGAAGCTTTACGTACGTTATGAAGCTTACGTACGTTAACCCCTATGGATTACATACGTAAGCCATTCTGGGTTTAAATACCCAGAAGCGGACCGAATTCGCCCATTTCTTCCTTTCTTCTCCTACGCGACTTGGGCGATTTTTGGGCGACTTTCGTGCGATTTCGAGCCTTCAACTATCTAGCCATCATCTTCCTTGGAGTTGTGGAGTAGATTGACAACACAAATCCATCCTTTTTGTCTTCGATTAGAGGTAAATCATTGGAACCCTACTTTTGGGAATTTGGGGGTTCTTCGTAAATTCTCCGATCTAGTCGTAGTTGTAATAGAATTGTGTTGAGTATGAATTATCTACTTCCGATTCATGTCTTCCTACGGGATTATTGTTGCATTCTTGGAATTGTGAGAATCGAGAGGGTTTTGGTTGCGATCCACCCTCGTTGAATATGATGTTGGACTATTTGTGTCATATGTGGGGTTTTTAGGCGTATTTCCATTTAATTTACAATCGTACTATTGTTGATAGTCGTGTTACGAATCATCTAGGTTCAAGATTTCCAAATTCTTCCAACGGTGGTCGTTTACCGTCTCTTTTCAGTCCGTCATGTCTCAAAGGCAAGTAACTCTTACGGATTTACTATCTTAAATGTGCAAAGTGATGTATTTGAGTGTTAGAGCGTTTATGTTCACTCCTGGAGGGTCCGACGGGGCCTCGGGTGAATCCACGCATGGTTGGGTTCACGAAATTTTGGGTTAACCACTCCGGGAGGGTCTAACGGGGCCTCAGAGGGATTCGTGCATGGTCGGGTCCACCGTTAATCGGGAGGAATTATAGTTTGTGATGTATTGTAGATTTTGCATTTCCGGAAATCATTATCTGGCTTGTTTTTGAAAACCATTGATGCATATGCTTTGATATTG
This sequence comes from Orobanche coerulescens, assembly GCA_033398695.1. Taxonomy (NCBI): domain Eukaryota; kingdom Viridiplantae; phylum Streptophyta; class Magnoliopsida; order Lamiales; family Orobanchaceae; genus Orobanche; species Orobanche coerulescens. The sequence continues at coordinate 198,313,816 of CM065803.1, read as the reverse complement.
TAAGATGTAAGAATTTGTTTGCATTACTTGTACTAGCTATTCCACGGCTAACCCCATTTGGGGAAAATACGTTTCATGTATTTCAGGTGTGAAGAATGCGGTTGGAAGAGTGTCGGGGCAGTACGAGGATGAAGGCCAGGCATGATACTGTGATGTGGTCGTCGTGTTTAATTATTTTGAGATCGGTTATTGAGATTTTGTTTTTACTTGTCAAAATTGTTAGATGGTACTCGAGTACTATAGGAGAGATATTTCTCTGTTGTCGGTTTCATTAAATTGTCGTTTTTTTCTTTTTGTGGTTTAAATGTTGTCTTGAGAATTCCATCGGTTAATCCGATAAATGATGGTTGGTTTTGATGTGTTCTGTTATGGATGAAGTACAAAATTAGCCTTGTGAGTTCCAGATGGGATTCACGGCGCTGTGACATGACCTGAATATCTTGGAGGTGTTACAGAAAGGACATTAGTTGAGATAAGAAATCAAACACCCTGCTGCATTTAAATACACCTATGGCTGTCATTGCCATGTTTTTTCATCAACGCTTATGCCATTCTCAACCTTGTTTTCTCATTAAACTTGGGAAATACTAAAGCAACCAATTAAAACATGCATGGTGATCTGATTTTAATGATCTATGTGGTGAACAATCAATGGATAGAAAGATACGGAAGTCTAATTTTCAGAACATCTGACTGTTTGCCCATAGACTTCCTAACGAGAGAGTTATCGCTATTTTAGTGAAGAAAGGTCAAGCTGCGCAGAATTTTATTTCCAGCGATTGTGCTAACTTTTGTCCCAACCAACTTGGTTCCCAGCTTAAATTTGCAAGTGGTCTTATGGTATACGTTTTTCAACCTCTTTTTGGCCGAGTTTGCCATAGATGATGCGATTTTTTGGTATGCGTTATATGCTAAAATGCCATCTTTCAAATGTTAAAAAACAGTTTCCTTGGGGAAGCCCAAAATACGCACCCTTATAAGAAGGTCGAGCGTGTGCATGGTAGTTTTACACTATGCTTGTGCCGTAATTTCACCCCTTAAGCATATAATCTTGTCATATTATGCACTCAATATGATAGATCATTTTGATCGTATCTGGTATAAAATCTCTATGTTGTTAAAGTGTTCACTATGCTTATGTCTATGAAAATTTTGCAAGCGAAATTGAGTGCGTATTAAGCTATTTCCAAGAAACACAATATTTTTGGATTTCATGTTATAAATCCATTGCGACTATGATGACTAGGTCATCACAATCAATGAGGTAAATGCTCAAGTTGTTGAATGTCGAATGGTGTTTTTTAGTCACATATGTTCTGTAACAATTAAACCATATTATGACTGAATGATATTTATTCCAAAGTGTATCACTCCTAGCATCTCGTTGTGATTTGTGAGAAATAAAATCTTATGCATCACTTGTATTGGATATGTGAAAGAATATTCATGAGTCAATATGGTCTGACTTGCATCGATTTTTCTAAAAAGAAGATGTATTGGGACATTAACACATTTAGGCTCTACTAGTCCGGAGTTTGGACAGTTTGATGATCCATATACCACAGTATTGCCATGGACATCATTTTTTTAACAAAGAAGCTAGCTGGATCAAAGACATCAAAGTACGTTGATGGAGTCATGAGCGGGACTCATGACCAATGATGATATTTCTGTCATACGTGCCTTGCTTTCATAAACATGTGTGACGCCAAAGACCCCCTGATGATCCTTCTTAGCCATGTTCATTGATTAAAGCCTATTCTTTGGCACAATTAGGAGAAGACACCCTCATATGCTAAGAATAATATAGCGACTCGCATACGCATGGTGATGAGTCTTCCCTTTCACCGAGTCCTTATACATGCATGATCATAAATGTTAGCCTGAGTGGCTTATGATGCTATGATGGTGTTTACAAAATGTCGTACTCAAGTGACAACATTTATGTGTTATGTGGTTCCTTTGATAATGATTGATAAGTTGATGAAACCTGAGTTTATGGTTGTCCAACTTGTGGACCAGTTATTGTAAAGGTCGGTTCACCCACTTTTAGACCAAGTCTTAAAGTGGAATTTCAACGAGCACTTCCTAACATCCAAGGCTACCTTCTCACAAATTTTTGGTACCATTTGGAGATCGAAGGAGGTGAACCACTCAAATGAAGTTTTTACATACCACCAGCCATTCCAACAACTAGTTCGGTGTCTTTCCGGTATGCTAACACTCGTTTATACATGCTCACAAAAATTTGTGGTGTTTGGGGTTGGTGAAGGGAGTGAACTCTTCAAGAAAGTACTAGAGGTTTGATAAAACCAACGGCCTATTATCGGTTCAATCATTTCTTTATGTTCAATCCCGATGGTGCATGTGTTGGGTTGGTACCGCCACTAGAAGGGGAGTTTATATAGTGCGGTTAAGAATATAGAATTCTTTTGTGATTGCGGAAGCGATTAAGTGCAGAATGTAAATGACACAACGATATATAGAGGTTCATCAATGTGCCTACGTCCTCTCTTCATATCTTTTTCTATAGGCTTAAGATAAACCTTTTCGCCTTGTATTCTATAGGTCTGAGGTAAACTGTTACAATCTTGTCTTTTATAGGTCCAAGATAAACCGTTACAATCTTGTCTTTATATCGGTCCAAGATAAACCATTTTTCTTTTCTATCGGATAAGGAATCAACTTTTCTAGCTTTCTATCGGTACTATAAAAACCTCTCTATGATTTAGATTACGATTCTAATAATGCCGGATCCACGATCCTAATAACACCGAATTAAATCTACAATCTTTTCTTTTCTCTCGTGTATGTTCGAGTGAATTAAACACTCGAACTCTTATCAATTAATCTCGATTACAACAACAATAATGAATATAACAATATCTGATGTATGAATACTTTGCTTGAAGTTGTTGTATGGTGAATACCATATGAGGTGGTATTTATAGCTTTCAAGGCCTAAACTAGCCGTTGGTTCTGCCTCTTTCATTACGTACGTTATATGTCTTCCATTAGGTACATTAAGTTTACTAGCATACGTTAACCTCTCAGGTTGCGTACGTCATATGATGTTCAAAGCAGTCCAGTAGCTTCTGTCTCTTCTGTAGCTTACGTTAACCTTCTTCATAGCATACGTTATATTCTCCTTATAGCATACATTAATATCTCTTGGTAGTGTACGTTATCTTCACATATCCATTGCATGCTTTTTGACTTTCTGAAATCAATCCAACGGATTGATTTATTTGAATTCGAACTTCAGTTTGCATAGTGTACGTTATACATACTTCGTAGCGTACGTTATGTTATCTTTCTTACGTGCGCTAATCTTCGTAGTAGCATGCGTTATCTGCTTCGATGTAGAATGCAGTACATACTGTCTTGATACATTGTGCTTGTTACGTCTTTGCTATAGCGTACGTTAGCTTCACTAATGATCACTTCTTTGCTTTTCTGTTCGTCTCGAGTGTCTTCGACTCCTTACTGATTAATTGTTGTTTTTCTTTGTTTAGCAACTTATCATCAAAACCTATAAAATGAATGTGTGGAATAAAATATTTCAACAGCATGGTGGCAGTTTTGTTGGATTCTCAAGACCAGTATCTACGGTTATGTAGCATAAATAGGTCAACATGTCATATTCACATATACCTATCATCATTCAAATGCTTAGTTACGAGTGTAACAATATGCATTTTGTTAACTGGATTGTGTTAACAATGAAAAATCTTTATCGTCCACATGTTCATGTGCCAAAGTGCATCACCACAATGCATTATGATGGGTTATAAATGATGAATATAACATGTGCTTTCGCTCATAATCCACTTAAAAAACACATTGGCAGACGATCTCGTAAGTCACTTTGATGAGCCAGTCTTCCCATCATTAGGGAGAGATGCGAACGATTATGTTCGAGTAGAACGACTTGGAATTTTTGTAGTTTGTCCCTACTGTGCCTCACCAAATTCCCTAAAGTGACGAGATTAAATACATGCTGAAAACATGTCTACAAGGATTGTGTCCAGTCATGGATGTTCTTCACCTATAAATGGTGATATGGTAACACCACAAATTGTGATAGATGGTGTTACTAGGCCGTGGATCTCATAGAGTATTGGGATGCCATTTGGTCCGATAAATACTCTCGCTAAGAATGTATGCGAGTTTGGTACATGAAACTTGATCATCTGACCAAATGAACTCATCCGTCTCATGTGATTATGGATTATAGTCATTATTAGGGGACGCCTTAATAAATGTCAATCCATAAAGAGTACTCTATGAATAAAGCCGGTTCAAGAGAACGTAGAATGTAAATCGAACCATACTTCATTGAAAATATACAACGTTGTAGCGTTGGCCTAAAATGGAAACATATGCGACCCCAGTATGAACAAAGTGATAGCCCTTTGTTGAAATGGTATTGATACTCCAAAGATAAGATCGATCCGTATACTTTGTTAAAGTGAGTGAGAGAAGGAGTTAAACTCACCTCATCGCGCGAGGTTTCTCATGAACGCACTGGAATCGACTACGATGACACAAAACTTAGTTGTGTTTTTGTGTCATCGTAATGGATGTTATAGCTTCCACTATCTTTTCAGTTAGATAGTTTTCCAAAAATTGACATGCAGCTTGTGGTTAAATCTTATCTTAGTTGGGAACTAAGTTAAGTGATAAAAGGATCTCTTGGTACATCAGACTCAAATCAAGTGGCTCCTAACCATGGAGCGCGTTGACAAGTGATTGTCGGGACGCATACTAAGTATATACTTGATTTGGAAGAGATATGAAACTTTTGCGTGTAAAACTAAGGGTCTATAATGATGTACTCTTGTGAGACTAAGAGATTCCGCTAAATCCAAATTTAAGAATGAAAGGATCTTTGGGACACTTGATGATGCATATTCATCAATCAGTTTAAGGCAATCTAAGGGACGGTTTCCCTGAGAGACGATAAAGTAATGCTTATATGATTCCTGATGAAAATTTAAGGGGTTGTTTAATCGTGGAAAATTTTTCCACTTTTTTTCTCCAAAATTTTCTAAAATTTTCTGAGTTTTCAATTTCTAAGAAAACTATTGAAAACTAGGAAAATATGTTCCAAATATGCAAATAGAATTTATCAGTTTTCTACTTTTTTAGTTTCATAAATTATATACATACTTTTTACATTAACATATAACTAATTATTATACATTACATTTTAATATAACTCTATAAATCTACTCAATACTATATATATATATATACACTCAAAAGATGGTCTTTTTCATCTAAAAAACGAATATGACTAATCAACATATTCATATATCCCTCCACGGTTTAGTGAATATAGTTGTTCGCCACTGATTTTGTCTCCTTGTAGTTCTTGACTCTCAAAAAATAGTTTTGTCGTATCTCTCAGAAAATTATATACATACTTTTTACATAACATATAACTAATTACATTTTAATATTTTATAATCATGTTTATACACTATTTATTCCACTTATTATTTTTAAGTGATCACTAGTTCATAAAGTTAGATTATTAAATATAGGAACAAGATTTTTATTTTTTATTTAATTTAAAATAATGGACATGAACAAAGTAAAATGATAATTAACAAATAAATAATATTTATACTATTTGGTGTTTCATTTTGTTTGTTAGATTTTTTTTATCATTTAAAAATACTAATTATGTAACGTATTCATAACTACAAGTATGGCTCATAGATTTAAAAAAATATTAAAATATGTGTATTTGTTGAGGTTCTATTGTTCAAGAGTGTTTAGCTTGTTTGTAGCATAACTATAGCGTGTTTTCTAATTTTTTAAATTTAGAAAATAAGTCAGGACTGTTTTCTATAATTTTCTAAAGTCCAGTTATAATTTGGAAAACCGTGTTTTCCAGTTTTCTTTTTAGAAAATATCTAATTTGAACGTGTTTTCATTTTTTTCTGTTTTCTTAGAAAATTTTTCTAGAAAACTAGTGAAGTAAACATGGCCTAAATTTTTTAACTTTTATTTTTCTATGATATTCTATTTGTCGAGATGTTAGGATAATTTTATTATATAATTTTTTATTGTTGAGAAAAATTATTTTATATATAAAAAATTAATTTCTCACTAAAAATAAAAATTTTAAAAAGTAAAAAATTATATAAATTATATTTACATTAAAGATCTCGCTAAATAGAATAATATGTAAAAAATAAAAATTAAAAAAAATAATTTTTATTTCTCAAAATCACCCTCCAATTATGGAGGGTAAATTCACCTCGTTTTTTTAAGAGGTGAACAAAGTTACACCCTGTCGAACCCCAATTGAGTTAAAATTTGTAGCCGGTGAGAAATTACTTCAGTTCTGTTAATTAATTTGCAATAATTATTGCAACCTACATCTTATATATATAAAGCTTAAGAAACCTTATAAATGTAAGTGGTCATGATTAATGCTTGATGAATTGATTGTATCATATTTGTTATTCTACATTGATTTCCAGGCATGTCAAGCAACTTTCGTTAAGTGTACAATGAATATTCACATAATGGTCATTTATATGTTAAGTATATGAAGCATTTGTCAGTTATAAATATAAAGTGGTTATAATAAATGGCTCACGAATTGAAAGTGAAATGTGGAGATGAAGTGTTTGGTGCCATGAATGCATAAATTAAACACACCAATTAGTGTTAGTCTTTTTACCTTCCCGTCCATGAGTTACAAATATTTTATCAACTATATAATATGTCAAAAATCACACACAACAAAACACAACTTCCTCCACACAGCGTGCACATTGGGCTACAACTTATTATGGTGGTAAAGTAAGCATCATATCGTCTAGCTTAATTAGCATATTGATTTATATTGTTTTATGTAAATTTTACATGTGTTTTGTGTGTGTAACAATGTAGGACATAAAGATGGTGCTTAGGAGGTTTGGTAGTAACTTCATATTCTCTAATGGTTTAAAAGATCCTACATATCGTTGTCTTATCAATTATGTGGTACATGCACGAATATTTTTACTTTGATCGAAAATGCAATATATTGATTAACTGTATTTAAGTTACTAACGATCAACTATATCTAATTGTTTTTTGTAGCGCGTCAAGAAGCATTAAAGAAAGATATCGAGAAGTCACAAAAATTGTATTAAGAACAAAACATGAAAAAGGCCAATGAACAACAACGACAAAGACAACAACAACAACAAGAACAACAACAAAAACAAGAACGACGACATGGCCATCGGTTGGATGAATACTTAGCATTCATATTAATATATGTTACAAATTAAACATGCAATATTTTGCTTCATGTAATACCGATAAATGGGCTAATACTATTGATTCGTTAGCAAGTAAGTTTATTGAAAATAATGTGACGAGTTCAATTTTTAGTCAATAATTATTACTACACTTTGTTGGTGCATTTTAATATTTTTGCTCTTAATTTAGTTTTTTGTCTTGCGGTGTGTTAATGTCACTTTCTTAATTAAACGTCTTGAAATATTGCGTGACTTTGATACTTGATATGATTGTGTAAGTTATGTCGATGTTACATATTGAAAATGGTAGTATATAATAAAAATATCTTCACACTATCATCTTTATCCATAAATGGTGCAAAGCAATAGACTATATATAAAACAAATACGTATTAATGATTCGGGTAATCATATCCACAATTAGTATCGGCAATTAAGTGATTATGTTATTTTGAGAATTTATCATTTATATAATTTCTTGTAGTTTAAATCTTACATAATAAATAATATCATTTTGACGATTTATGTAGTTTAAATAATATAGATATACCATTTATATAATCTATTATAAATTAAATTTAAATCTTACTCAATAAGTAATATCACTATGGAGATTAATTGATTATCTTAATATAATTTTAGTTTTATTTGTAGAATGACAAACAAATTTGGCAAAATGAAATTGTTATATTAGTTATTAAGAGTAGAAAAATTATATGTTGAGATTGATGTCTTCAAATATATTTATATATGCAACCTGGTACAAATTAAATATACTAACAATATTGGACCGATTTTCACAACAATAAAAAATATTGAAACTTAAATGGTTTTTGTGCATAAAATAAAGTTCGATTAATTAAGCGTAGTAATGTGGAACTACCGTATTTGATATGATAAACCAAAAGGATAATTAATTGTCACAAGCTAGATCTCAAAATATAGTGAATATCCTCTTTGTTACGATTTTATATAAGGGTTACATTTATTTTGAAGAACCGTATGCGTTTAACCTCCCTTTGACATTTAGTATGTAACTTATACATATTAAAAAGTTACATGTGAAGAGACTCTTTTAAATGTAGCATCTTGAAAAAAGTCTCTTCACATATACTCTTTTATGTCAATAAACTATTTTAAATGTGTGTCATGCTTAGAAAAGGTGTGATACCATCACAACTTAGATATATAATGACGAAAATAAGTGTCAAAGATTACGCTATGAACACTTATATACAGCCCATGTAATGACGAAAATTAGTGTTGAACAATACACTATGAACATTTAGATTAAGCCCGTGTGCATCGCACGGGTCTAAATGACTCGGTCTAAATATAAAAGTCACCAAACAACTAATTAAACTCATTCATCTTAAACTCATGCGATGCTTACAAAAGTTGTGATACCATCACAACTTACAAACCTAATGACGAAAATAAATATCACACATTACATTATGACCAATTAGATAGAGCCCGTGTGCAACGCACGGGTCTGAATGACCAGTAACTTAAATAATGGTGAAACCTGTGACGTTATGTAGTATCTCAATACAATAAATATGAAATTATTATATCCTAAATTAAGGAGTATTTACTTATGATACTTCTCAACTAAATATCCAGCCAAAGATCTCTCATTCGTGTTTTTATAGTAAACTAATAATTCATGTTTCTATTCCACTACCATCGCAGTTTACAGGACCGTCTGTAAAATTCATTTACTGCGGATTGCATTATAAGTTAAATAAATATTAAAAATAAATAAATTATTAAACATTCTTAATAAAAAATAATTTTAATTTACGTACATAATAATTCTTAGATAAAAAAAATATATATTTATAAAATAGCATTATAGATTACAATATTAACTCTCCTTCTTATGTGGTATTCTTTTAATTTTAGATTACAATTTATCTAAAATCTTAAATCACACATCGATTTAAAATAGTATTTAATCGATGGATAACCTAAATAAATAGAATTCAATGTCTTGAATCCCACATTGATTTAAAACAGAACTTTACCAATGGAGAACCTAATAAATATTTTGAATTCAATGTGTATTTTTCAACTCCATAATTATTTTACATTGACTAAATAAGTACTCATAGTCAATGTTATTTTACCATCATATTTCTCATATGTAACTAATTTGATCAATTATTTGGTTTGCCAAATAAATAGTGTTATTTTTATTGAAAATAAAATTGGCCAATCATTAAGTTGGTCAAATAAATAATCTTATTTTTATTGGAAAATTTATTTTGACTAATTTGTTTTTATTTGATTTAATTTGTCCAATTTATCAACTTCTAACAAGAGCGAATTTGAATTTTTTAAAGTCATACGTAACAACCAATCATACGTAACAACTTATATTTAATTATGTAAATTTTATAAGTTTTAATAGATTTGGGTAATTGGTTCATATAATCAATGTGTATTTTGCCATCATATTTCTCATCGCCAATTAATTTGGCCAATTATAAAGTTGGTCAAATAAATAGTGTTATTTTATTGAAATATAATTTGGCCAATCTTTTAAACTCAGATGTAACGACCAGTTATTCTAACAACTTATATTTGATTATGTAGATTTTATTGGTTTTAAAAGAATTCAATAATTAGTTCATATATCAATGTGTATTTTACCATCATATTTCTCATCGCCAATTAATTTGACCAATTATCAAGTTGGTCAAATAAATATTATTATTTTCATTGAAAATATAATTTGGCTAATCGTTAAGTTGGCCAAATAAATATTTTTTATCGAAAAATTAATTTGGCTAATTTTTTTAATTTATTTTGCATGATGTATCAACGTATAACAATTGAGCGAATATGATTTTTTTAAGTCAGATGTAACAATCAATTATTATAACAACTTATATTTAATTATTTAGATTTTATATATTTTAATAGATTTGGATAATTAGTGCATATAACTATATAAATTTGTGAGAGAAACATGTACTAAAATTATCTAAATGGGTTTTCAGATAGTTGAACCATAGTTGTACTGTTTAGATTATCACTATATCGGTTTGGGATAAAAATGCGTAGTAAAATCACCTTTAAGTCAGATTTCAGACATGTATGGTTATATAAATTATAAATAGGTTCGAGTGTCTGAATTCTTGGCTCATCCTTTTGGTTTTTCGTTGTGTTCTGCCGCGGTGAGGAACTCTGAGTGGCTGAACCTAACTAATAAGTATAACTTATGAGTTTGCATTAATAAATTTGGTTATATATATATATATATATATATATATATATATATATATATATTCGCAATTCGCAGGATAAGAACCATTCTCATTTGATCATATATATATATATATATATATTAATTAGAATCCAGGGAGAAATAGATTTTTTGGGAGAAAAAAGATGGAAAAACAGGCGCTTAAAATCAACGAACATGCGCTTAAAATCAAATAAACAGGAAATAAATGAATAAATATAAAAAAATTTGCTCCCTCTAGGATTCGAGCCCAGGTGCTCCATTCGTCCAGTAAGGAGATGCATCCTTCGTATGTCACTCTGTCAAAAGGTTAGAAATGATTCTCCTTTCTCTACCAAAATTTTCTTTCTCTCGAGATCTCTTCCTATATACAACTACCGTTATGCATCCGAAGCACCACGTGACTCTCTCATACGTGGTATTTTTTATTTTTTAGATTTTTATTTAATTAAAATAAATATGTATTTTACCACCCATAATTATTTTATATCGTCACTTTAATTTGATCATCTATTGAGTTGGCCAAATGAATTATTTTATTCTTATAAGAAAATTTAATTTAGACACTTATTAAGTATACCTCAATGGCCCAAATACGCACGTATTTATTTTCTTAATATCTAGTATATGCATAAATATTATTGTTATATTTGTTTATATTTCTAATAAACTCGATTCTCTTCACTTTCAAATAAATATATAAAGTATCTAATAGCAATACGGATTCGGAGTACCACGTTAACTCTCTCTCCTACATGAATTTTTTATATTTTTATTCTTATTTATCTAAAATATTGAATCACACATCAAAGTGTATATATATATATATATATATATATATATATATATATATGGGAGGTTATAATAGAAACCACCCCTTATGTGTTAACTAGGAACTATTGTGGATCATAGATTAATTTTAGATAGACGTTGCAGATTAGGTTTAAATTGTAGCTTATTCTCGTATTTAATTGCTAAATATCCTTGGGGAGAAAACTATGGGGGCAATAATGTAATTTTGGCATATAGAATCACACAATATTATAATGTAATTAATTCTTTGATACTGCAATTTCCTTGATTGTTGTGCTTTTCATGATTAGATTATGTAAATAAATGGATAGACTTCCGTCAAGAAAATTGTGAGGTTTGCTTAGTTGCTCAGTAGTTTTGTTGAACTGAAATTGAGAGGTTTGCTTAATTGCTGAAATTGAGAGGTTTGCTCAGTAGTTGCTCAGAATAATCCATCATCATAACTCAAGCATAAAATATAAGCAATGCATAAACCAACAATAAGCAATTAACATAACCCAATAATAAGCAACACATAAAAAGCAATTAGCAACAATATTATTTCTTTTAGGTACATAATATTTTTTTAAGCAGTGCATAAATAAAATATTTATGAACTATATACTCATGCATTGTGTGTTTGCTTAAATTTTCTTTTTACATCGCTTATTATTCTTTTCTTTATATGTTCCTTATTTCTAGTATATTATTGCTTATTATTGGTGTATACATTGCTTATTTTTTATTTGTATTGCTCACCAAAATATTATAATGTCTATTATTGTTGGTTCATACATTGTTTAAATTGTGTATATGCATTGCTTATTATTCTTTTCCTTATATATTGCTTATTAAAATTCTAGTATATTATTGCTTGTTATTGGTATACACATTGCTTATTTTTATTTGTGTTTTTTATTAAAATATTATAATGTCTATTATTGCTGGTCCATATATTGTTTAAATTGTGTGTGTGCATTGTTTATAATTTTGGTTGTGTAGTTTGCTATTCAATTGCTCAACAATTGTTTATTAATAATTAACTTTATGCTTATATAGTACTCATATAGTAATAGTTATACATTGATTATTCATTATATTTCTGAATTGCTTATTGGTGATAAGTTTGATGCTTAAGTATTAATAAATCCTAATTCGCTAGAGAATAATAAATCCTAATTCGATATGAGATTATATAATTTATTAGGACTCTAATTAAAACATAATTAATTTTGGAAAGATACCATCAATTTAGGGAATGAAACGACTATTGTCTAAAGTCAATTACTTCAATACCCTTTTTGGTAATATATTAAATCAAACAAATTAGTAAGCATCGATTAATCATAACCATTGATTTAAAAAATGAAAAGTTCATATTGGTTCCTAGTTAATACATAGGGAACCCTCCCTCCCTCCCTCTCTCTCTCTCTCTCTCTCTATATATATATATATATATATATATATATATATATATATATATATATATAGGGGTGGGTTATGGAGTGAAATGGTATAAGTGTAAGAAATAGGAATGATTGTAAGCCATTGATCATTGGAGATTAATGGCCCATATTTCGTTCTAGTGTGCTAACACGGGAAACTAAGAGTGCTAACGAATTTAATTATTGGGGGTATCAATGTAATTTGACTAATTTCACTTATGGGAAGTTCCTACAATCATGGGAAGTTCCTGTATTCATGGGATTTTTCATATTTTAGGTTAATATATATTTTTTATGGGATTTCATATCTTTTAGTGGTTCAAATATTTTATATTTTTGGTGTATTTATTTCTATTTTTTTTAAATTAACATTATTTTTTTCTATTTGATTTGTATTTTTAAAAATCGGAACTGTTGTGCTAACCATTTGTTTTGTGTGTGCTGCAAATTGGAAACCAGAGTGCGGTTCTGGTTATGTTCCAATTATGTAATTTTTTTGGTCATGCTTTATTTTGTACAATACAGTCAATTTTGATACAAAATATATTACCTAGCACACTAAGATATATGTTCCAAGATATATATACATGGTATAATATCTATCACGTGTTAGGATAAGCGCCACAAATTATATTACCTCGCACGTTATTCATATCAACGTTGCACACATCCGTTGAATAGTAATTTACCACAAGTTATATAAACTAGTACGATAAGCACCACAAGATATATTACCTAGCACACTATTCATATCAACGTTGCACAGAAGGTATAATACCTATCATGTGTCACAACATAAGCAGAAACTTGTACAACATTAATTTACCTAAATTCAAAGTATACCAATTCAAATTATTTATCTTCCAAAAAAATAAAGCACATTGTATTAAAATTGACTGCATTGTACACAATAAAACATAACAAAAAAAATCACATAATTGGAACATAACTTAATCGCACTGCTTTCCAATTTGCAGCACACACAAAACAAATGATTAGCACAACAGTTCCGATTTTTAAAAATACAAATCAAATAGAAAAAAGATAATGTTAGTTTTTAAAAAATAAAATAAATACACAAAAAATATAAAATATTTGAACGACTAAAAAAACTAAAATCCCATAAAAATATATATTAATCTAAAATATGAAATCCCATGAATATAGGAACTTCCCATGATTGTATGAACTTCCCATAAGTGAAATTAGTCAAATTACATTGGTACCCCCAAAAATTAAATTCGTTAGCACTCCTAGTTTTCCGTGTTAGTACACCAGAGCGAAATCTGGGCCATTAATCTCCAAGGATCAATGGCTTACGATCATTCCTATTTCCTACAAAAAAAAGCTTTCCTACCTGAACCTATCCCTATATATATATATATATATATATTGTATAGTTCGAAGCGTATACTAGGAATTTAATTTCTAATCTGTTGCTATTTATAATATTTATTTTTAAACTTTAACCTACAATGTTTGAGTTTCATTGAAACTGATTAACCAATTATTATAGCAACTTATGTTTAGTTATTTTAATTGTATAAATTTAGAAATGTTGACTAATTAGCGGATATTATATAGAGGTCTGGGATGTAAATGGATAATAAAGTCATCTTTTAATCAAATTTATGATGAATATTGTAACACCCGATTTTCCGAAGGTGTTTTATGGATATTTTTAATAATAAGAAACTTGTAAATTTCAAGTCATTACGGAAACTAACATTTTCTAAAGAAAAAATAAAGGGGTTTTAAATCTCCAAAACAACCATACGAATCTAACAGCGGAAAATAATTACTAAAAGCAAAGTTAAATATTTCATATTAAACTTGAGGGGAATTAAAAGAGATAAATAACAGTAAATATATCATAAGTCGGCCTGCCCTGCAACTCGTTGTTCCACACTCCGCGTTAACCTGAAAATTTTACATAGAAAATGAGATGAGCTTTCTATTGCTAATGGGAACATCACAAGTTAATAATAATCACAATACATAACGGGAGTATGACATAAATATTTGTTATATCATCGTATAACTTGAGCATGTAAACATGTGATTGCATGTAAATATATAGTGATACTTGGTATGAAAAATATATGTGAGTGCATGTTAATCATAAATATAACATACCAATAGCGTCTAAATAAAATAATTAAAACCGACATTTAATAATTCCCACCTGAAATTGAGATGACGTAAATGATGATGCTTGAATGCTTATGAATCGTCCTAATTGTGCTCTTGATTCTCGTATCCTACAATCGGAATATAAATATGTAAATATTGAATTTGATTGGAAGATTATAATTTTATGAAAATAAAAATGATGACGACTTGATTTAATTTAAAGGCTAACTTATGGAACCAAATCTGAAAATTATTAAAATTGATTGGGTTTAAACTGAAAGAGTTATAAATTATTCGTGTACTGTATAACAATTTATCTTTCCTCTCTCTTTTTGAACCAATTGTGGAACTTTCTTTGTGGCCGTAACATTTCTCTAAAATCCCTATCCCCGTTCCTAGACGTGCTGCCGGGCCGGAACCGCCGGTTTCGGGCCTCGAACCGGCGGTCCTCGGTTCCCAAAACAAGGGACCGAGCCCGCCCAGAACTTGCTCCGGCCTCCGTGCCGGTTAAAACCGGCCCGGCCGGCCGCCAGCTTTTTTTTTTTTAAATTTTATTATTATTTTTTATTTTATTCTTGTATATTTATTACTTTTATGAATAGAAAATGATAATTCTTAATGTTTTGATTTTTTTAAATATTTAAAAACTCATTAAATTGTTGAAAAATGAATAAGGAAAATTATAACAAATAAGTTTGCATTAAGAAAGAGGAAAATTACAAATGAATAAGGACACAATAATTTTGCAAATAAATAAGGACAATAATTTTGCATTAAAAATGAGGAAAAGTACAACAAATAAGTTAAGCACAATTTAAGAAGTTTTACACTTGAATTCTTGAAATGAAAAAATAATAATAAAGGACTTGAGCTCTCTACTCCACATCCGATCGATCCGTCTCGGTGAAGGCTTCATCTTCGCTCTCATTTGCATCGTCCCATTCCGGTTCTTGAGCTCTAAGGTCGGCCCTACACCAATCATCGAGCAACATGGTAGCTTCAATGTTCGCCGGCTTCATCCTTGATCTTCTTTGATCTAGCATAAGTCCTCCGATGCTAAAGGCTTGTTCTACGGACACGGTGGATGCCGGTACGGCAAATAACTCCTTTGCAATGATGGATAGTATTGGGTACTCATCTATATTCGACAACCACTTTAACACATCGATCGACGACCACTATCTTCAACACCAAATACAAAACGAGTTTGCAAGAACATATCTAATTCACTATTACCTTGCCCCATTGGAAGTTCATTGCTTCTATTTTGCATCATTCCATGCATTTGTTGAACTAAAGGATCACTTTCATTCATCTCAAAAGGAAAATCACATGAAGGCATCATAGATGGAGGCATTGTAGAAGAAGGAAACTCACTACCATGTTTTAATCTATATTCTTGAAAAATAGATCTCAAACTCCTATCAAGATCTATCTTGATTTGTGGCACGGAAGGAAGATCAAAGAAGACCCCTTCACCATCAATTACAACATCACTCAAGTCCATTTGAGCAAAAGCATCATAATAAATACCAAGCATTTGACAAACACCATCATACTTCCATTTAGGATCTAAGCACTTAGCAAGTAAGAAAACCATAGGAATCTCCCTAAAATACTTGAGCCATTTTTGAACCATAAAATAAATCACACCTTGCATGTTTGGCCTACTAAAACAACTCTTAAAAGACAAGGCAATATACATGCAATGTTCCAACACTTTAACTAAGTACAATAATAAACACCCGATAATTGTTTAGTAGCATTATGAAAAACTTTTAACAAACGATACAAATCCATACATGAATCCCAATGACTCTCATTAAGAACTAATTGCATGTTTGAGAACTCTTTCCTAAAAAATCGCATAAATAACTCTTATACTCTAGTGTACTATTAATCATCTCATAAGTAGAGTTCCAACGATGAGATACATCTAATTTGAAACAAGTATAAACAATACCCTTTGCACGACAATATTTTTGCCATTTTTTCCCCAATGTTTTTGATTTGTGCAAATACTTAACGGCATTTTTAATAGGAACAACGGAATCTTGAAAATACTAAGCGCATCTTGAACACATAAATTTAAAATATGACAAATGCATCTAGAATGAAAATATTTTCCTTCAAATGATGGTGCACATGCTTCAACAAGTTCCGAATACTAGCGGTGTTCGCCGATGCATTATCAAAACCAACGGAAAATACCTTGTTAACCAAACAATACTCATTTAAAACCGTAATAATAATTAAAGCAATATTTTGAGCCGTGTGAGGCTCTTCAAACTCCCTAAAGGCAATCAAACGTTTTGCATAATCCATTTCGCATCAATCCAATGACAAGTAATTCCCATGTAACTATTTTTATTATAAGCATCGGTCCAAACATCGGCACAAATAGAAACTTTTGAGACAAACGAACTAAATATTTCATTAAATCTTGTTTTTGTCAAAGCATTGTCTCCTAATTCTCTTAAGCATTTGAGTTCTAGCTACCTTGCTAACATTAGGCCCCAAACCATCTTTATAAGAAGCTTCATACGTTATTCTATCCGCATAATTAAAAGGTTGTTTTTCCATGGCACAATATCTAGCACAAGCATCTTCATATCGATTTTTTCAAATTTAAATAAAGCGGAAGAAGACATACCTGTCGCGAATTTGAACTAGTAGTACCTCGAATTTGCGTTTGAGTAGTAGATATTCCATACTCGAATGGATGAAACCCCTCCATGTGCCTTTGTAGTGTTCCGTAGCCTCCCTTCTCGATCCATTTGTAGTGCTTTGTGCAATAGTTGCAATAAGCAATGAATCTCTTTCGACCATCGGATAAAGGAGGTTCTCCTTCGTTGATAGGAGCCAATTCTCTTTTAAAATGTTTAACGAAGATTTCGGACTTGAGAGGCTTATGCTTACTTGTTGGCGGAGGAGGAGGTTGGTTTTGTTCGTCTTCTTCGTGCTCTTCGTCCTCTTCATGTTCATCATCATTTGTTGAGCCACGAAATTCGTATCCCGTGCTCTCCATCGTATGAACCATTTCTTCAAATCGGGCATCTTCTTCGGCTTGAATTCGTTCGGCGACTTGTCTAGAAATGTCCTCCGCCAAATCGGCCCTTCTAGGCCTTTGAGTTTGAGGTTGAAAATTTCCTCCTCCACTTCGTTGGCCAAGTTCAATGGCCTTGCCCTTGCCCTTGTTAGTGTTGTTCTTTGAGGTAGACATAGAGATAGTAAATAGAGAGTATAGTAGAGAGAGTAGAGAGTGAATTTTTAGAGAGAATTAGAGTGTGATTATTGGTGAATTTTGAGTTAGGAAGATGTAGTATTTATAGTGGGGATAGGTAGGGAAAAGGGGGGATTAATGGGGAAGTTTGGGGGTGGGGAAGGGGGCTGCCAACGGCTCTAAAAGGGACATAGCCGTTGGCAATTGGCAGCAGTCACTCACTGGACTGCTGCTGCCATTTTTTTTCTGAATTAGCCGTTAGGCCCGTCGGTCCGGCCCGGCCCGCCGGGCCGATGCAAACCGACGGGCCTTTTAGGACCGGCGGGCCTGAACCGCCGGTCCGCGGTTCCAATTCCCCCGACCCTAGCCCGGCCCTAGCTTTTCGATCCCGGTCCGGTTCGGGCCCGTTGACCGGCGGTCCCGGGCTAAAACCGTTGACTTAGGGCCGGTTTAAGGCCAAAACCGGCGGGCCTAAAACCCCAGGTACGTCTACCCGTTCCCTCATCTCACCCTCTCTCACTTCATCTCCTGCCCGACACCCCTCTCTTCTCTCTCACGGCCTGAACTCGATTTCCCTCTATCTTCTATTGAATCACGAGCCGTCCTATCAGAATGACTCCGCCCGAATACGCTCGACTGCAGAGAGTAGGGCCGGCGACGCAGCTCAATCCAGTCGAAAGAGATGGTCCGATGGAGGTCAGTGGTGGATGGACTAAGCGGCGGTGGCGTCTCGGCTGATGATGGAATGGAGGGCGGCGGCGATACGGTGGCTGGATCTGTCGCAGCCGAAGAAGAAGATAGCAAAATTCACAGGTAGGTTTCCTTGAGTTCCGATTTTGAATAAAAAATATGGTTTGGGTTTGGTTTGGGATTTGATTCCAGATTTGGGTTTCCTATTTTGGTTGTAGTGAGATTATTGAGTTTCTGATTTGAGGTTGGAACTGGGTTTCAACGTTCTAAATTTTTTTTTTTTTGACATCAATTGTATGAAGAGGTTGTAAGTTTTCCTTTTCTGGTGAAGAGTTGATTGTCGAAGGGGCGAGTTCGAACCGAACGATTGCAGAAAAAAGAATATTTAGGGAACTGGAGTTTTGCTGTAAATGAAAATTTCTGGTGTGTGTGTGTGTGTGATTTCTACTATTCAGCGTGAATTGTATCTGTATTTTCTCTCTTTGATGGTATCATCCTTTATATTGTTAATTTTGTAACCACCTCCTCCCATAATGTCCACTGCTTCCAGTACGGTGGTTGTGTGAACTTGCAGAAAACTTCCCCCTTAATTGTGTGTGCAGGGTAACACTTTGGGCTTTAGCAAATTTGGGCTTAAAAATATAATAGGATTTGGGCTCGAATATTATTATTAATTGGGCTTAGGTCTTAAAATTATTAATTAACATTGGTCTAGGATTGAAATAAATTTATGAATTGAGCTTAAACTAATTGTTTGAAATGGGTTTGGACTTATAATTTGGGCTCTATAAATAAATGATAGAACCAACTAAATACTAAAATATAGTTATTTTTTATCATGCATAATATAAATATTTAGTAATTTTTTTTAGAAATTACTCCTAAATTAACGGGTATTACAAATATGGTTATATAGATTTTAAACGGGTCTAAATAACTGAACCATACTTTCATTGTTTCATGTGTTACTATACGAGTTTTGAACTAGAATAAGTAGTAAAATTATATTTCAATCGGATTTAGGACGACTACAAGTACATAAATTCTAAATGAGTTCGGGTGGCTGAATTTCATCCTCATCATTTCTGTTTATTGGTGTGTTCCGCTGCGGTGCGATTCCAAGTGGTTGAACCCTAATAAAATATTAAATTATTTTTGGATTTTATTTATAAATTACAATGGAAAATGATTACCTGTCGAATTTCGACAGGTATATACTAGTGTGTGTGTGTGTGTGTATATATATATATAGTCCAAAATCTTTTAATGAATTATAGTAGAAGTACATTAATCATTTCCTCTGAAAATATGCATCTATAGAAGATTGTTTTTTCTCCCTACCTAAATCAAAATTAACCCTCGTCCTTCACTTTTTGTAGAGCATAAACAACTTCTGAAAGAATAATGCTACACACACACAATTGCACACACAAATGTACATCCCTGCTTTGTAGGGTTGTACCCTGCGTAGTAGGGGTTGTACCCTGCTTTATAAGTTGTAGGGATTGTGTAGGGGTACAATCCCTATTACGCAGGGTACAATCCCTACAAAGCAGGGGTGTGCATTTGTGTGTGTGTAGCAGCTTTGTTTCTGAAATATTTTGCTCGTGTTGTAGCAAGTATTGTCTTAAGATGATTATTGCTTGAAATGTCTCATTTGGCAACGCAATTGGTACAACAATACTGTCACCTCGTTCCAAAGCATTCTCTTCATCATCATTATTATAGTAAGTCTGTGCTTGAAATGTCTTCCAAATATTTATATTTATAAATAAAAATAAATATTTCATTTTTCATATACATGAACTAAGTTTTTGACAAAATTAAGTATCATAAAACTATTGGGATTTTTAAATTGAATATTTGACTTAATCCTTATATATGTAAAATATACATATTTAGTATAAATACTAGACTTTTCATTTTCTAATGTACATGATCTTATTTTTATTTTAAAAATTCTCTCTAAAGTAATAACTATTCGTTTATCGATAACTAAATAATTTTTTCACATATCGATAAATAAATATTTTGTCCGGTCCCAAGATTATTATGTTAAAAATGTTTACTATATTAAAAGTTTATTTTGTAAAGTTAATCTTATGATATTATATTCATGTTTAAATTAAACTATCTAATATATTAAAAATATTACGAAAGAACATCACGTTAAAATATTAATATGAATCACGACTTGAGATGATATTTAATACAATATGTTAGACCATTTGTAAATATCTAAATGCATATATTTCACTAGAGGCTGAGGGTTAAATACCTAATAATTGATATCCTATTGTATTATTTAAGTAATCAAATTAGTAAATACAAATATTCCACGCCTCAGATTTATAATTATTTTTCATGCATTAAATTTGTATAATTAATTTATAAATATTACATAGATATACAAAAAAACATATGTTCTATATACGAGTTTAACTATGTGGCCCATGGATCTTTGGATTTGGTATGACCCATCTTACCATCTTTCAATTAAGCTAAAAAGTTCAAAATAATTGGGCCTTGTACTCGATTTGACACCCAACCAGATGAAAGAACTCAACACGGAAAAACGAATTATATATTGTGGCCCATGGACATAACCTATAAATTCAATACGATGTCGTAGCACCAAACACACGCTATAAATAAATTCAGACAAAGCCGTAACCCTAACCCCTCGAACTTCAGCACACAGTGTAGAGGTTAAAAAAGAAAAAAGAAAGGCGGCGAAAAATGAAGTACAATCCGCGCGTCTCCTCTTCCCGTCGCAAGAGCCGGAAGGCTCACTTCACCGCGCCGTCGAGCGTCCGCCGCGTCATCATGAGCGCGCCGCTCTCCAGCGACCTCCGGTCCAAGTACAACGTCCGGTCCATGCCGGTCCGCAAGGACGACGAGGTGCAGGTGGTCCGAGGTACCTACAAGGGCCGCGACGGCAAGATTGTGCAGGTCTACCGGAAGAAATGGGTGATCCACATCGAGCGCATTACGCGTGAGAAGGTGAACGGATCTACGGTCAACGTCGGCATTCACCCTTCGAAGGTGGTTATCACTAAGCTCCGCCTCGACAAGGATCGCAAATCTCTGCTCGAGCGCAAGGCGAAGGGACGCGCAGCTGCTGATAAGGACAAGGGGACTAAGTTCACTGCTGAGGATATTATGCAGACCATTGATTAGTAGGTTTGATTATTACCTGTGTTTTTGTTGCTCGTTTAATCTTGGATTTTTATGTTTATGAATGTATGCTGGTGCAAACAAGAGTGGGGAAGACTATATTATCATACTCTTATGTTACTTTCGGTTATACCTTGATATTTTTTTTTTATTCGATGCTGCTAGTTACGAGTCTTATCTGAATCCTGGGCTCTTTTATTTTACTTTGCTGATTATTTGCTGATAATTGTCTCTGTGTTTCTGAAATATTTTGAACGTTGAGTTTGATTATGCTCGTAAGAATTGCTTGCTTGAACCTTGATTAGTTGTGATCTGATTGATTTTAAAAGTGATTTTTCGAAGTGGCATGGTTTTCGTGCTCGTAAGAATTGCTTGCTTGAACCTTGATGTGTTGTGATCTGATTGATTTTACAAGTGATTTGTCGAAGTGGCATGGTTTTCGTGCGCCTAATAGCATATACGAATGCACTTTTTTTACGAAATTCTTGATTTTGCAACTGCAAAGTTTGCTGCTATCTGAACTTGTGAGATGGTTTGTTACTCCATTTTTTACAGAAATGGACGAGAGGCCTCGGTCCACTGTTCGTTATGCGGCATTGCTACTTTGTTTCTGAAGTAATTTCATTTGAACATTGATCTTTCTCTATGGTTTATTTTGGGAATTCAAGATTTGTCAGTATACTTGAATCTATTTCATTAATTTCAAATTTTCATTGGTTAATTTAAAATTTGAATTGTAGTGCTAATATGTCTTTCCATTTGCTAACACCATTGCAAGACGAGGAAAGGCCAATCTACCTTGTTTGAATCTTTCTTTAACTATTTTAAACGCGACTAGTTACATTCCTGCAAACTCTTGTATCTTGTAGTCATAAAAGTCCTATTTTGAATACGCCTCTTCGTCTTAATACCGTGCATGATAAAAAATGGAATCCGGAAGTTTTGGTATGTTGCTCGAGTTGAGCCCACATTTTTTTCCTCATGAAATCTATTCTAGCTAAAAATTGATTTTGTGCTTCCGTTTGTTTATATGTTGTTTCTTCAAATGATGAATACGCGGCTGCTACAACTTGAGAATTACCCTATGCTGCTGACTGTAGTAAGACCTTAACATTAGTATCATGTGTAAGGATAGTTTACCTACATGGCATGGCATGGCGCTGGATCCTTAAAATGGTTCTTGGCGCGCAAGAAGATGTCTGAATTCTATTTGCTTAAGAGAATTCCTCGAATCGAAGTTGGTTACACTACGAAAGTTCTCTAGTGAACATGTCATTTGCTTTGGCTTCATTTGCCACTTTAAATCTTTCATTTAGGGGGCATGTCTTTTTACTCACTTCTTCAACATTTCATTCATAATGAAAAAGAAGGCAACCAACCATCTCTACCTATCAACACTTCCATGTCAATTTATATCATGTGACCGAGTTAAGATGCATTATTGAACCACCTTCTTTTCTCAATTTTCAGTGTTTATTATTAGTGTTTTCATTTTTAGTGTTTGTTTGGAGTTTTAATTAGATCAACTTTTTTTTAGTATTTTTCATTTATATGGACTATTTTTAATTTTTTAGGGATTGATTTTGATTTCAAGTTTTTTGCCTCATTTTTAGTTTTTAAATTTAGTTCTAGTATTTTCAAATTTCCGGGTTCATGTTGCATCATGGACTGAGGCCATGATAATAACATCCACTTCCATCCTTCGAATTACTCCATTTGTTTTTTATTACAAGTCGCTTTTTGAAAAATTGAAAGAGTTTAAGATATAAGTTTATTTATCTAGTTTTTTACAATTAATCAAGAGTATTTATTACAATTCTATTCTTCATTTTAGCTTCAAAATAGGGAAAAAAGAATATGATATATACTCATTCCGTCTAAAATGTGATATTTCATCTAAAAAGTGTCCCTTTTGAAGTAGTATATTTCATTAAATATATCCATTTATATTAAATTATCACTTTCTCCTTCAATATTCGTAGTACTCATCATCAATATTTTTAATTTTTAATCTATGTTTCATATTCACTGTCAATACATAAAAAAGAGTAAATTACATAAATAATCCTTGTGGTTTATCGAGTTTCACGGGTTTAGTCCTTATATTTTTTTTTTCAGCGTGTCATGTCCTTGTGGTTTTTGATTCGTTACGGGTTTAGTCCTTGTGGTTTGTCGGGTTTCACAGGTTTAGTCCTTATACTTTTTTTTCAGCGGGTCATGTCCTTATTATTTGAGTATGTTGCAAAAATCGTCTCTATGATTTGGTCAAATTGCAGATTTCGTTCTTGTGGTTGAAATTTCAGATTATTATTATTATTATTATTATTATTACATCACTTTATTAGAAATTTATAGGATTTACAAGAAATTAGTCGGAAGCCGAGATACTATCTGGGCCCCACTCCTCTATATTTTACTACTTTTTTGTATTTCGTAGTTATTTTGATTTTAATAAATATAGAAATTATCTTTTCCAACAACATTTTTTCAATGCGATTAATAGTACCATAATATCTTACAATTCAAAATAACCAAAAAAGAATTCAAAATCAAACGGATTAAAAGAAAAAGAACCGAAACTAAAAAAAAGATAAAAATAATTAAAAAAATGATAAATAAAGTAATAAAAAAACAAAAAAAAACAAAACAAAATAAAATAAATAGTTAATTACAAAATATTCTGATAATAATAAAATAAAGATATATAATAATAATACTAATAATAATAAAATAAAGAGTTACAAAATACACAAACTGGTATGGTTGATTTTGTGCTTGGTCGGTGCGTGCTGCTACTCATATCTTTAGTAGGATTAAATGTGCTATAGCTAGAGGAGTGGGGGCCCAGATAGTATCTAAAATGATGTAATAATAATAATAATAATAATAATCTAAAAGTTCAACCAGAAGGACGAAATTTGCAATTTGACCAAATCATAGGGACGATTTTTGCAACATACTCAAATAATGACATGACCCGTTGAAAAAAAAGTATAGGGACTAAATCTGTGAAACCCGACAAACCACAAGGACTAAACCCGTAACGGATCAAAAACCACAAGGACATGACCTGCTGAAAAAAAAGTATAGGGACTAAACCTATGAAACCCGATAAACCACCAGGACTATTTATGTAAGTTACTCTAAAAAAAATGTTACAATCACACCGGTTGTGATGGTGTGGTTGTTTTGGATCATTGATTATGTGAGTGGTGGATAGATGATGAATTAAATAATGAGTTTAGTGATAAATGTGCGTTGAAATGATGTGTTGTAAAATTTGATTGTATAAATTAACTGTACGTGTAGCAATGTCGATACTTAAAACATACATTTTTATCATATTCAGTTATTCATTTAATACACAACAATTTTCTTTTAAATGATGCAACGGGAGGAGGCTTGTATTATTTTCTCTCTCTTCATGAATATTTTCTCTACATATCTATACTTCTATTAAAAGAGAGTCGTGACATATGTCACTTTGTAAGGTTTTTGATTTTTTATTTTAAAATATAGTTTATATATAGAGATGTATTCTTAAATTTCCTCAAAAAAAATCTAAATATATATTGTGGGAGTTTTATTCCACAATTTACACTCATCTACCAATAAAAAAATCCTTCCTTTATTTTTTTAGCTTAAAATATTAAATATTTATAATTTTTTAAATCAAGTTTATTTTTAATGAAAAATATATCATATTAATTTTTTTTAATAATTTTCAACTAGACATCCATATCAATATAATAAATTTGATGGATTTACAATAATGACCGATTGCACAAAAAAATTATAGTAGAAAAAATATGAATATTTATTTTCAGTAAAATTAATTGATGCAAAATAAAAATATATTAACTCATTTATTGCTTACATAAAAAACAAAATATGATATTTATTTAAATATAATAATTAAAAATAATAAAACATACACTGCACATACACACATATATATTAAGACTTAATCACATATTACTTTCATCCCCAAAATTTGTTCCTATTTTTTCGGTATGTCAAGGAAATTTGTTCATGTAATGGACACTAATTGACTTAGCACTCCGCTAACGTGGTATTCTTTCTTGAATTATATTACACACCACAATACACTCAATAAATTTTTTATTAATATTACGCTAATATGATATTCATTTCGAAGATCATCAAAAATAAATTTAGAGATCGAGAAATTATTTTCTAATAAGAGAATATCTTATGCGGTGCATCGCACTGGAAAACATCTAGTTATCTTAAGGGCAAAGTAGAAATTGAGTTTATCAAAATAACTTCTTACATATTTATAACTTAACTTATTCTGATGAATTGGTTGAAAATGGATTTATAATAAAAATCAGAGGGAGGACTCTATTCGTCACGTTAACAAGCACTAATAATATTCAATTTCACTAATTATCAAATAAACCATAGTAGTTATCAAGCACTAATCATATTCAATTTCACTAACTATCAAGCACTAATTATATTCAATTTCTCTAATTATCAAATAAACCATAGTAATCACATTGTCTTCTCATAGGTCATAGCAAGTTACTCTGTAAATTGTATATCATTATGTATGCAATTCGGACATTGATCCAATACTAATATATAATCACGTTGTGATGTATCTATATGACAAGAAGGTAAAACTCCTAATATATTTTCATTCACCAATTGGATATCAATATGTATGCAATTCGGACATTGATCCAATACTAAAATATACCAAACAATTCTCCCACACTTATTATTTGCACGTCTTGGGCAAATCTTATACCTGAGTAACAAGATTCAAGACTCGTATGCTGAAAAAATCATGACAATGGCGATATCAAGATGGAAGATATGATGATGATCCATGTGTAATCAAGAAATTCAAGCAATCCAACCCGGACTATCACCAAAAATGGGCCATAGCCCCGTTCCTATATAAACGCCTATGGTTCGTTAAAGAAATACAATCACTAGTGAATGGGCTAATGTGCAGACCAGTAGGTAATAAATCAAACAACAATAATCAACAAATGCTATCTAAATCTAAAAGACGGTAACTAAGCTGATCCATCCTTATGAGGGAGAGAAGAAACAGATGAGCAGTATCTGAAGTGTAAGTCTGAATGCCGAGAGACGATAAGCCATGTTCTGAAAGGTAGTCGGCTGGCTTGTTGCCCTCTCAGAATATATGTGTGACTCTGAACTGAATATTTTTGAGAATGTGTCGGATACGCATAAGGGTGTGGCGAACATGCCATGAGCCCGATGGCCAGATTTAAGCAGAGTCACCGCAGCAGCAGGATCAAGCTCAATCAAACATGTCTCAAACGATGGGAAGCCAAAATCAATCCAATCGCAAGCTCCTGGATCTCTGCATCAAAACTCGACGAAGTCTGAAGAGAGGAGTGGAAAGCAAGAACGAGTTCTCCATGATGATCTCTAATCAGGCTGTAATATCTGACAGTAATCTCTTATCTACTGTTGTATTGATCGGATAATTTGAGCATCGTTGTAATCATGTTACATTCAGTTAATGTTTATTGATGTCGGGATATAGCAAAATAGACTTGATTATGACTATCTTTCGCATTGTGGTTGATTTCTTGACGTTGTGTAGATTTTTATATTTTTTGGCTAAAATTTATGTGTTTAATGTACGCTAAGGCTTCAACCTAACGTACGCTATTTTGTTGGCTTTACGTACGTAATGGATTGTTGGTTACGTACGTAATGCTTGGAATCTTATCTGACCTCACTTTCGGCGTGGGGGGACGGACATGATCCGGATAGATGGCCTTTTCGAGGCAGTCAGGTTGACCTACATTACGTACGTAATGCCGTTGCCCATAACGTACGTAATGAATGTTAGTGTTTTGAGACAGTAACATCTGGAGGCAGATTACGTACGTAATACTTTTGGTGTAGCGTACGTAAAGGTGTTAACGTGCGTTATCTTCATGCGGTAACGTACGTAACGAGCTGTGCAGTTTATAAAAAGACAGCTTTTGTCTTTCATTTGCATGTCCAAACTCCGATTTTTCTCTCCAACAATCATCCCTCTGCCTCACTAGACCGTTTTTACACCCTTCCAACTTGTGTTTGAGCTTTGCATCTTGGATTGGAGCTTGTTGATTGGAAGTTTACAGTTGTTCTTGTAGCTTGGAGTGTGTTCGTGTGTTCTTGGTGGTTGTTCCTCGTTTATGAATGTATGTTGTATGATTCTACTCTATATTTTCGTAGTTACGATGTTAGTGATATAGTATACTACACCTAGTGTTGAATTAATCAAGTAAAACATGTTTGTAGTTAAGCTTTTTAACACTTATTGATGAAAATGGTAATTAAGGGTTTGGAATGAGGTGTTCTTGATGTTTTAATGGTAATAATCATGTTTAATAGAATCATACTCTTCTTGCTAGATTATTAACATCATTGAGACAATAATAATCCTTAGTTTCATCATAGTTAAGTGTAATCAATGGAATTGTTGACATAAAATGCATTAGAACACCTCGATGAATGTTAGAAATTAGAGTGTTGTTCTTGAACCTAAACTTCAACTTCATTTCTGTTTTTGGCTTATCCAAGGCTTTGTAAGATGATAAAAGACATTGTTGAAGACAACCAAACTCTCATATGTTCATGATAATCGGTCGCATTGATGCCTTAAGAATGTTATGAACATCATAATAAGTTGCTAATGTTCTTAGGAAGATATTGTTGATCGTTGGTGATGTTCTTGGAAAGTTAAACGATATAAGATGATATGAACGAACATAAATGGTTGTTTAACATCTTCTTGATAAATTCTTATTCATAAAGAATCATGCGAGTATTTGAAAATACTTTGTAAACCGATCATAAAGATGAATGGAGGTAAATAGAGTTCTTGGAATAGAATTTTGATATCTTGATATAGTTGAACTATTCAATTGAATTTATGGTGTCGTCTCACTGAATTCGATATCGATAATTATATGGATATGTTATTGAGTGAAATATATTTCATTCAAGGTCGATTGTTCGAGTGACCGATATTAGTCGAGGATCGTCCGTTCGTTCGACAAGGGAGGATTATTCTCGTCTCCGTATTAAGGCAAGTTATCTTTCTTGGTTATAATGATGATTGAATTCTTGTGATGGTTATATGTTTCATGTATATGAAACACTTATTGAACCTGTGATTCGTAGTTTGATATTGTTCTTGATGATGTTCCGTTTCTCATCATGGGATTGCATTCCCAAGTTCGTCACTTTGAATCGTTGATCGCGTTGATCCTTATTGTCACTTCGGTGAGTTCTTGATCCTCAATCGGATATGTGATTTGTTGAATTCGTTGTCATGTTGTATCGTGACATATCTGGAATCATATCTGCGTGCCGATTGGTTATTGTGTAGGATTTTTCGCCAGGTACATATATAGTCATATGTGGATGTTTCCGTATTGGACTGTGCACACGAGATGTAGTTCGTGAGGCTAATTAGGTACATTGTTACACGTATATTCTGGATTCCATATACGGGGTGGACATATACACGGATATATTTCCGGATCGGGCGTACTGTGATGTCCATCTTGAGCCATATTGTTTGATCGTTCATAGTCCATGTATGATTGGATATGTTCGACGGTTTGTGACTGATTGTTCATACGCCCGAGGGGTATGTTCAATAGTCGGGATGTTTTCCTTGAGATATAATATATGTGAATTGTATAATGTCTGGATAATCATTTATCATGTATATATGCCCCTGTGGTTTGGGCGAAATACTTGTGTTGTATTTTAGGTCGAGGCAGAGGCAAGGCACGGGAAGAGCATGGTGACGGCGAAGGGTTCGAAGGATACTAGTTTGGGGGTCCAAGTCTTTTGTTGTCCGGTTATGTTCAAACAGTGTAATGTTACTTTATTCCGCTTCATTTAAACTATTATCCGATTGTATTATTATTTGAAGTATATCCCATCTCCATATGGTTTATACTTGTATTTCGGATCCTGTGTATAATAAGGTTGTCGGCCATACTATTAATAAACTCCTAATCGGAGTGATGACTAATTATTGTGGTTCGGTATCACAAGGTAATACATATTTAATATGTATTTTGGTATCGCCTGGTGGGTCCCAGTGTGAGATCCACGGCACTGTAATAGCCGCCTTTTGGGGTGTTACAGAAGATGGTATTAGAGAGTCGTTTTCTCTTTAAGAGTCGTGAAATGAACTAGTATCAAGAGACCTTCGTGTCATGTGTGACCTGTGCAAGCGCCTGACCCTACGAGCCAAATACGGTATGTACTTTACAAGCCATGATTTATTTACTGACATGACATTGATATCGGAATGGATCTCTTTGTTGATCTTGATATTTCGAGGATCTGTGACAGAATTTATCTGATTGATAATTCGAGGTAAATTCTGGATTGATTATGTGATTGAAATTGTTCGACTCGATGTCGATATGATATTCTGTGTGGCACTAGTAGTGTCGATAATTCATTATGAACTATTTTCTTGAATATGTAGTTCCTTGTTGCTATTAACTTAGCATGAGTTTTGATTGGTCATAAATACGGTCATGAACTGTGCTTATGGTTATTATTATTGTTTGATTCTTTCAGTATGGAAAGAGATCTGAGAGGCCGTGGCAGAGGGGGATGAGGCCACGGAAGGGGCCGAATCCCGATACCACGAGCCAACACGCACTCGAATGTGGAGCAGCGTTCCGCAGGCAGTGATTCGCCTTCTAGGGACCAATCGCACCACACTGGACGCGAGGATGCACGTGTCGATCCTTAAGTTGTTATGCAGGGCATGATGACTTAGATGACCCAGATGAGTCAATTAATGGAAGCTATGCAGAGAGCTACTACTAGCCAGCAATAGGGGCCTCATCCTCCACCTCCTGTGCATGGCGGACCCGTGAGTCGGATCATCAGCGACATCTCTCGCCAACGACCCCCGACTTTTGAAGTCTCCTCTGAGCCTGCTGATATTGTACATTGGATTGAACACTTTGAGAAATTATTCGAGATGGTGGACTGTCCCGAAGAGAATCGTGTTTCCGTAGCAGCTTACTATCTTAGCAAGGGCACCCACACCTGGTGGCTTTCAGTGAGGCCAGCTAATGGTTACTTGGGAGGAATTTAAAAACCTCATGTTAGACCGTTACTATCCAGGGCCACTCCGTGAGTCCAAGCTGTCAGAATTGCTGAACCCGGACCCGTCTGAAGACGATGATGTACTATCTGTTGCCGAGAAATTTCAGGCACTTCTTCCTTTCGCCTCGTCGATTGTCCGAACGGAGGCCGACAAGATCAAATATTTTGTAATGCCCCGGTCTTTTATATGCATGAATTATTATGACCTCAAGTGAGACATTAGAGTTTTGCATTCACAAATAATAAAATTCTGACTAATGGAGTAAGTTTAGAACTATTTACACGTTTTAAATTCAGAAATCAGATGTTCGGTTATCTGCTTGGGTTTATCTTCCGAATTTGATTTTTATGTTTCGATAGACAGAATCGTGATTCCGTCGACTTCTATATACACTACTTTTACGTTACGAGTACAATTTTCAAAAGTTTACTTTTTGAGTTTTCGGGTATATTTTATGTCGAGTCGTTTTCTCGGATAATTCGTGTTCCGTAAATCGCGAAACTTTTCTCCGACTTTAAGCTGTAAGTGCGACACGATAATTTAATTATATGTCATACATTTAATACCCGAGTAATTTTATCTGTGGAGGAGCGGAACGTAAAATATTCTTCGACCGGTTTATGACGACGTCTAGGGTTAACCCAGTATATAAAGGGACATCACCTCCCTTTCTTTCTCCTCCTCACTTCATCTTCTTCCCTCTTCTTCTCTACTTCAGCCCCCCCTCACCATTGAAGAACACCATTGTTCTTCATTAAAAACTCAAGTTAGAAGCTCACTTTGTGTTCCAAACTTGAATCCAAGTTCATATTCAAGTAAGTTACCTCATTCTCTTCATTTCTACCCAAGTAAAAATAGGTTTTGGACCACTTTAAAATTTGGAAAATATATGAAGAGTTTAGGTTTAATGTTATAATATTTTGTATGTTGTTTTTAAGTTGATTTTAAGGTTCTTGAAGTGTTTAGAACAAGTTGTAATCATGTCTTGATTTTCTTCATGTTGGCCGAAAATTTTAGGGTTTCATAACCTAATCATGTATTGTTTTTCTTATTATTTTCTTACACAATATATTGTTATATGATGATATGATGCTATGATGAATTTATGGGACTTTTATAAAATGTTTAATGTTTTGAAAGTAAGGAAGAATCATGCTTAGTTCTTGATATGTTGTTGTATGTTCAAAAGTGACTTGATAATTGTGATGAGGTATGAAAGGAGTACATGATATGTTTTTGTTAGATTTTTATAAAATACTTTTGAAAATTTATTTGAAAACAAGAACATGAAGTTAGATTTATAAAGTTGGAAGATGTGTTGGTAATATTTGATGTAGTTAAGGAGCATGTTATGTATTGAGGATTTTAAAGTAATGTTTAGGTCATTTGTATGTTAGGATCAAGACTTTGATTATCAACATGAGTGTATGTTAAGTGTGTTGTTTGATGTTAATGATGTTTGAATGTTAATGTTGGAAAAATAAGAATGAGTAAGTAGTCATTTTGCAAAAGAAAAGATTATGAAATGGAGTTCGTAATGTCGAGGAGCATGCTTGTATGTCGACTCTTATATGTGTTATAAGTATGATATGTATGATTAGAGTTTACATGCTTAGGGTTTTCGTTGCTAGAAATGAGCTCTAGGTTAATATGATGTTTTTCTTATTTTCGTCGGAAGTTGACAGTTTCGTCACACTTCACGGAAATGGCCATAACTTTCTCCACGTTTCATATTTTTGAGATTTGTAAAATATATTTGAAACTAGACTTCAGTGGCTTTCCAATGGTATAAGATTCACTATCTAGTTCTTACTGTGCATTAACATAATGCTTATTATTTCCAGACTTGATGCACATTATTTTATGATTATGATTTAGTGTTTGATGTTGGTTTTCGAACCAAAGAATGTGTAATGGAATCGAGTATCGGTTACCGTTGTTAGTATCTTTATATGTTATATGGTCAGTTAGGTTCTCTAAGAGAATCATAGCTTTTATTATTAAACTTAAGTCGAATGCAAAACTCTAAAGTCCAAACATGTAGATCGAGTCCGTTGTCCGTTAGACTTCGTTAAGCTCGATCGACCGCTAAACTTAGTTGTTTCCGATGAAAGGTGGAGTAGCAGACTGAAGCGTAAGGAAGAGTCGAGAATTATTTTGCTTGCGTTTATTACTTGTCCAGGTGGGCTTTCTATACGAAAATGATTATGTGGGCTTTCTATACGAAAATGATTTGAGCTTTGCTCTATTTTGATGAAATGTTTTACAGGCAAATTATGATTTCAAATGATTATGATGCATAAAAACTTTTATGTGGATTATTATGAACCTATCACTGTTGGCTTGCCAACCTATGAAATGATCGGATCTTGAGCTAGACAAAGGTCGCTGGCTAGTGTTAGTGTACACAGTACTCGGGATTGTGAGCTCTCTTCGGAGTGGTCGATCTCGGGGAGTAACATTCGCGGGAGGTGTCCACCTTCCCCGGCGTAAATTATGGATGTGGTGAATCTGATGATATATGCTATGAAATGAAATGATTTAGTAAACATGGGCTTTTTCCTAAAACCCCCGTGTGTTACTTCTTATATACATGATGACAAGTACGAAAGTATGTTTTATGTTTTGGCAATATGTTCACGGAGTACGTTGTACTCAGCCCTGTATATCTTTTTAAATATGCAGGTTGAGCAAGGGATGTGACGGAGGGTGTTGAGTGGAAGTCTTTTGTTTACGATCAATGTTAAGCCCTGGTTACATATCTTCATATATGTAACCAATCATGTTTTTCCGCTGCAAACACTCTTTATGATTATGCTTTCTATGTCTTGTTGATTGTAATATGCTATGAAGCATTTTCCTAAACTTCAAGGCTAATGTTATGACTGTATATTCTACTTTGGATCCTAAGTCGTTCCCACGGGACTGACTCCCCTTCATGATACATTGATAGGTTATTCATGGTAATTCACCCATATACCTTATGAAACGTATGCTTCCCCCTTTCTTTCCCGCTTCTTAATTCCTACCCCAGGTCACGCCCCGGCTGAGCCATCCTTAGGGATAAGGGGCCGTGACAGAATGGTATGAGAGTGGTTCGTTCGCTCTGAGTCTATGTTCTTTCAAGCGAAGTTTAGTTCGATTCTATAAACTGATTTAAGAATCAATTGTCAACTCAATACCCCGTCACGTCATGCTCAACTGAAGAGTAAGGTAAAAGATTTACGAGTCTTTATGATTCAAACTTCTTTTGCCATGAAAATGTATCTCTTTACGAGCTTTTATGAAATGTTAATTATGAACATATATGGAATGATATATGTATGACGAAGCATGGACTATATGAATCCTTATTTTTTTCAAGTACGCATGAATTGTCGCTGATGAAGAAACATGAAAGACGAGAACCTAGAAACTTCCTCAGTGTCTTCTATTACGCGAACGAGAACTTATGCGCCTTAAGTATTTCAGCACATGCACTAATATGAAGGACGAACAATGACGATGTAATAACGAGGATCGACGATGCAGTGACGTCTCCAACGAATATGACTTACATACGAGTAATACGAGTATGGTTATTTTATCGAGATGTTCATTTATGGCGGAACCCGAATAACTTTCATAACATACCCCGTCAGAGAGTATATTGTTATTTTTATGTTAGGTGTTTCTCAGAGTCCAGAGTTCGAGTCGAGAACTTAGGATGAGATTTATATCCTTCTTCTGAGACCCTTTAGTGGAGTTGTTCTATTATGTTGAGATGTTGATGTATTATACGTATACCTTCTTCATAGGATGGCGACCACGAAGACGACGCTGCGTAAGTCAACGAGGAGAAGGCGTACACCGTGCGACCTTGTGGAGGCTTTCCGCAGCTCGTATTGAGGCATAGGTGCCACCGTGGGTCAGTGCGCCTCGAGGCGACATGGCGCTTAGCTGCTCCTCATGGTGTATCGGACTACGAGGGCATTCAGCGTATTATCGACCTCCTTCCGATCAAGTAGAGGGAGTGGGCTGCTGCAGTCTCATGGTATTATATCTTTTTGCGTGAGCCGACTTTAGTACCTTCTGGAGATTTCATGGCCTTTGCTATCCGCATCACCACTCAGTACCTCCCGCATCGTGCACCTCCCCTGGAGCTTGCGTGTATCGACCTTATGCTAGGGGATCTTTGCCAGAGAGGCTAGTGTAATATCCGCAATTTCGGATTTCCAGTAATTTTCATTTTTCGGCGGAGGTCCGTTTCGACGACTCACTTTTGACCGTTTCGTCATTCTGAGAATATTTAATTCTACACTTTTTGTCATCCGAGTTCGTTTCGGTATCGTTTTGTTGAGTTTCGTGTTCTTAAATGACTTTTCCGCACTTGAGTTCGATTCTCGCGAATCTCGTCCGAAAATGTTGTTTCGAGTTTCTCGGAAGTCCATTTAATGTTATTATTCATGTTGTAAGCTTCGGTTTGGTGTTTCGATCGTGTATCGTGTATTTCGGACGTTTTGGGCCATTTTCGTAATTTCCCAAAGTTTGGGGTAATTACTTTCATTGTCGAATTTCGAGCCCTCGGGTGGTCGGAATCGGGTGTTCTCTTAGTATTCGGATTCGTCTTTGCGAGTACTTCATAATCGTGTTTTCGGTTTACGTTCTGGTCGGAGTTTCGGATTTTTCGGACCGTCGGATCGACCGAGGCCTGGCCGCTGTGCCGCCGAGTAACGGCCGTAATGCCGATTCGCACGTAATGTGACCTTCCGATTCGCACGTAACATGTCCGGCAATCGTCCGAGAGTTCGGCCTTGGCCGACATGCACGTAGGCCTTGGCCGATTACGACGTAGCGGCCGGCCAGTGGTCGGCTATTTATAGGCACGACCGAGTCATCCGGCCATTTCTCATCTTTTCTTCATTTCTTCCGCGATTTTTCACCCTAGATCGATGGTTTTGAGTAGAATCAACTTATATAAACATGTTTTGGAAGTTGGGATCATGGATTAACATCATCTTCCACCCGGATCGAAGGTAAGAACACCTAAACTTTTGGTTTTGGATGTTCTTGAGGTTTCTTGGTGTTTTGGCCGATTTGCTTCGTTTTGATTCATATTATTGTTAGAACTTGATTGTAAACTCGTAATCATTCAATACCCTTGAAGTTTTGTGGAACGGATTTGAGTATTTCTTTGAATAATCGATTAAATTGGACTACGCCCTCAAAGTGTCCGATAAAATGCTTCAATGGGTAGAACTTGGGAAGTTCCATACGTTTTCGTAGAATTGTGATTGAATTGATATCGTTGTGACTTAGGAGCGAATTCTTGTGAAGAACTCGAGTCGGAACCCTTCCGTTCGTTGCCTTCTTTGGGGTCCGAGCTTCCCGGTCGAACCGTGTTCTTCGGAGCGTTCGGTAGCGGTTATTAAGGCAAGTATCTTACTATACGACTTGTATCTTGCGACTAGTAATTACGTATGAGATGTATGATGACTTTGCTTGCCTTCGTAATTATGTTCCGTTTGAGTTGGTTGTGTTTTTCGTAATTTGAAGGCTTTGTGATAATAGTGTTATATCAGTATACGTGTTAGGCGTTGTGCCATTTGTGCAGGAATGCGACGTACATATGGGATGGTTGTACACTTGGTGGTGCAATGTATTGTGTACCGAATGTGTGTTATGTTGGTTAAATGTCGTTGATTGATGATAGTTGTTGCGAGTGTCGAGGTTGTGTTATGTGCGTGCAATGTACGATTTTGTGGTGATCAAGGTGATTGATTAATTGTACACATTGTTGTATGTAATGTGGATGTGAATATGTGTATGACCGCTAAGTTCACTCGTGTTGGTTCGACGGGACCTACGAGGATTCGTGGCAGTGGACTACGGGATCAGAACTTAGTGAGGTGCGAGGTCCAATCGTCTTTGATGACGAGGCCTACGATAACGCATGGCGATGGACCATGAGTTTCGGACACGTCGTCCCAACCGGGTGAGCTCGACGGGGCTTACGGTGACACGTGGCGGTGGACTACGGTGTCGACTGTGTGTGTGATTGTGGTGATTGATATAGTCCGCGGGTTGTTATGCCTACGGAGACACGTGATGTGGATCACGGTGTCGGAATTGGTTATGTTTGGTTAATAGTCCGTGTGGGTTGTTGAACCTACGGAGACACGTGATGGATCACGATGTCGGAATTGATTATGTTTGTTTAATTGTGCGTGATGTAGTCCGTGCGGGTTGTTGAACCTACGGAGACACGTGATGTGGATCACGGTGTCATGAGCATGATACTTTTCAAATCAAAGTTTTTAAAGGAAAAGTTTTAAGAAAGAATGTTGGGCCGAGTCCCACGAGATTTATGGAAATGTTTCCGTATTGTAAATGTTGAATTATGAAACAAGTTTTGGGTTAAGGCCCTTAAGTTTTTCGAAAGGTGTGTGAATCGGGACTTGAGGTCTTAAGGTTTTGAAATTTTAAAATTCGAGATGATAATCTTATTTTCGAATGCTTCATAGCTTATCTTCCCTTGTGAAAACCTCCCGGGAATATTTGATACTTGATTATTATATTTAATCTCGATTATTAATTGCTTGTTACATTTCGTATGATTTGATACTTGCACTAGTAAAACAGTGGAGTTTACTAACCCCCGAGTAATCGGGGGTGGGTGTCTGCTTTGCGTCAGTACATGCTGATTCAGGGGAGCAACACAGGATTGG
Source organism: Orobanche coerulescens (assembly GCA_033398695.1). Taxonomy (NCBI): domain Eukaryota; kingdom Viridiplantae; phylum Streptophyta; class Magnoliopsida; order Lamiales; family Orobanchaceae; genus Orobanche; species Orobanche coerulescens. The sequence goes on along the minus strand of CM065803.1, from coordinate 198,275,977 downwards.
CACAAGAGGATGACGAGCTACGATACTAATCATGAGTCGAGAGTTATTTTGATTTTTGTTGTGTTGTCGAGTTGATTTCGTCTTCCGTTGTATTGTATTTCGACCCCTGTGTGGGTAATGTTAATTAAGTTAGTTTTATCGATTGGGTTGTGAGACCTCATCGGTCTTTGTATTCACGTGTAAGTGACCATATCGGTCTGTATCATTTTATTGTTTGACCCTGGTCGGGCAAGCATTTGGTTGTTTATGAATGTTTAGCCTGGTAGATCCTTGTGGAAAGGGTCTACGGCGTGTAATATTCCCATATGGTTTTGGGGATGTTACAATTATGGTATCAGAGCTTAGGTTGCGGAAACCTAGGCTGTCGGGTCGAGTCAAGTCGTGAATTGTCGAGTAATGTGTTGTCTTGTCGTTCGAGTCGTCAGTGACAAATTGAGTTGTGCGTAGTCACAACGTGTCAGTTATGTTGTCGAGTGAGATTAGTATCGTGGGCGACTGTCACCTCCGTGCGACCTGTGGATGTAAGTCTCCTCCTTTATGCGTAATACCTGTGTATTTCGATTTTATCATAGTGAGTTAATCGCGGTGCATGATTTTGTTTACGCAGTATTGTGTGATGTAGTTGTGTTTAATACTTGTGGTACATGGTATGAGTATAGCTGGGCGTATTGTTGTTTTACTTTTGAACCACCGTGTGGGGTGGTATGGTGTGAAAGATGTAAACCTTGATGGGTTCTGTGAAGATATCAACGGTAGAGTTCTGAGAAACTCCGATGAATGATTTTGCTGTGTGTTTAGACTTGATACCACGAGATGCATTTGATTGAATTGGCGACCCTGGTTGCCATTTGAGTATGTGGTTTTAAATTTGACTGTTTTTGGAATGTTGTAATTTTTGTCCGCTATGGGTAACTTTAAGAATATTTTCTGAAGGACTTTACAGTTTGAGAATTTTTGTAGAAATCGATTTTTAGAAAATATTTTGGTGGTTCGGTCAAACCACGGTTTATATAGATTTTTAAAATTTGTAAATTTTGACAAATGGCCGTGTATCTTCAAATGACACCATCAGACGGTATTTGAAAAATGTGTTTTGAAGTACTTCGGACATTGTAAAATATTACCGTCGTTTTGTTTATGAACTAAAGGATTTCGGGAAATCTTTATTTTGCAGAACGATTTTTGGTTTTTGGGATTTTGAACTTCTTATGTCCATGTGTTGGGGCTAGGTGGTTGTGATAAGTTTGTAGTGTTGTTGTGCTCGCCGGAGATTGTTTTAGTGTTTTCTAAATGTTGAGATACATGGTTTTGATTAAATGACCAAGGTATTAAACAAAGTGCTCTCAAAATTTCACCCCAGCAAAATCTTTCGAACTCGCGAATTTTTTTTTATATTATCATTCGAACAAATACCTCGATAAACTTGTTTTTTTTAAAAAAAATATTACCGGTGTTGGACCACAATGGTATGCTTAATGTTTTAACCATGTATGCTGAGGTATAGGTCGTTCATCCTTGTCAATGTGAACGTGTGAATATTGCATTGTGCTGCTGATTGTGGGCTTATGTCGATTATGTGAGGTTTGTTTTATCTTGTTATTCTGATTGGTTGTCCGTTCAGTATGCTAAGGGGTCGAGGTCGAGGCCGAGGCCGTGGTCGTGGTCGTGGTCGTAATCGGGAGCAGGAGAGGGCGACTCCCTCCTTGCCGAGTACCAATCACCAAGATGCATCAGGGACATTCGACTAGCATTAATGTTGACGTTGGCGCCGCCACCATCCTTCGTCAGGTGGTTGACCAGTTAGTGCAGATGAATCAGGCCGTACGTCGGGATGAGAACCCAAATAGGGATAACGGAACTAGTAAGTGGTTACGAGATGTGATGAAGATGCAACCGCCCCGTTTTGTGGGTTCGTCTGACTTGTTAGGTTGGGAAAACTGGCTCTTCCAGTTGGACAGAATATTTGATGCTGTAGCTTGTCCGGATGATAGGAGGGTACCCATTGCTCAGTACCTACTCGACAAAGAAGCTGCAGACTGGTGGCACGCTGTAGTGCCTGCAGATCGTACACCTACATGGGCTGAGTTTAAGACCGCCATGGAGGCAGAGTATTGCCCGTTGCCTGCTCGTGAACGCAGGATTGTCGAGTTTTTCTCGGCCACGCCCCAGGATGTGTCGATATCCCAGGCGATAGTCGATTATAACCGACAGTTGGCTTATGTTCGTGATCAAGTGAGAAGTGAAGCGGACAAGGTCCGATACTTCAATATGCGCATGAAACCCCATATCCGTGAGAGTATGGCTCCGCTCATGTGTACCACCCTGAAGGAATATCAGGACCGAGCTTTAGCCATTGAGATGGCCGTTTCGTGACGGAACTGGTTCGAGAGTAAGAGACGTAAGACCTCGAGAAATTTTTCAAAAGGCCGAGGAGTGAGATCCGTGAGCCTGTTGCTTGATTTCCTTCTCGGGAGCACTCCTCGTTCGGTTGACGGTCTAAGAACCTTACCCCGAGGCGAGTAAGACGACCGGTGTGAAGACTCGCTTTAGCTGCGATCGTGTAGGCCATGCGAGGCAATTGTCGTTCGCCACCGGTTAATTGTTTTAAGTGCGGCCAACAGGGCACCAAGCGGTGCATTGTGAGACCGTTGCCGGGATGTTCGGGAATCGGGTTTTCGTTCCTACTCGGGAGGGCCCGGGGGTGTCCAGTGATGAAGTAGTCTATCGTACAATGTGCTGTAATTCGTGTAGAGAATCATATTTGTTGCGTGAACCTTTTGGTTATGTTTCAATTCTATCCGGATGGTTTATTTTATGTTTCGGGACGAATATTAAGTTTAATAGGATATAATGTAATATCCGTATTCTCGTTTTCCGTTATCTTGAATTGTTTGTGTTTTGACGTCGGACATTTTCTTGTTGATGAGAATCGGAATGATTTCTATCGTAATACTCTATTTGTTTCTATCGCATAGCCGTTTTAGTCGGGTGCGACTTGTTGTCGCGTACATTTATTTGAACAAATGTGTGCATATGATGTGGTATGTGATGCGTCGTTAATTGATCGTTATTGTTTTGAATCATTGCCGATGGCGTTGTTATGATCGTCGTGAGGCGTGTTTTCACGCTGTATATTCTTTCGCAATGCTTGTAACGTTTCGCCAATGGGCGAAAGTTATGCGTTTCTTGTGTATCTCGTTGAGGTTTCCTGTTGGGATATTGCTTCTCCCTACTTATTTTAAGTTTCGGGACGAAACTTCTTTTAAGGAGGGTAGAATGTAATATCCGCAATTTCGGATTTCCAGTAATTTTCATTTTTCGGCGGAGGTCCGTTTCGACGACTCACTTTTGACCGTTTCGTCATTCTGAGAATATTTAATTCTACACTTTTTGTCATCCGAGTTCGTTTCGGTATCGTTTTGTTGAGTTTCGTGTTCTTAAATGACTTTTCCGCACTTGAGTTCGATTCTCGCGAATCTCGTCCGAAAATGTTGTTTCGAGTTTCTCGGAAGTCCATTTAATGTTATTATTCATGTTGTAAGCTTCGGTTTGGTGTTTCGATCGTGTATCGTGTATTTCAGACGTTTTGGGCCATTTTCGTAATTTCCCAAAGTTTGGGGTAATTACTTTCATTGTCGAATTTCGAGCCCTCGGGTGGTCGGAATCGGGTGTTCTCTTAGTATTCGGATTCGTCTTTGCGAGTACTTCATAATCGTGTTTTCGGTTTACGATCGTGTCGGAGTTTCGGATTTTTTCGGACCGTCGGATCGACCGAGGCCGGGCTGGCCAGGCTGGCCGAGTAACGGCCGTAATGGCCCAGCGAACGGCCGTAATGCCGTTACGCACGTAATGACCTTCCGGTTACGTAACATGTCCGGCAGAATCGCCCAGAGAGTTCGCCTTGGCCGACACGTGCAGGCCTTGGCCGACACGACGTAAGCGGCCGCCAGTGGTCGGCTATTTATAGGCTGGACCGAGTCATCCGCCATTTCTCATCTTTTCTTCATTTCTTCCGCGATTTTTCACCCTAGATCGATGGTTTTGAGTAGAATCAACTTATATAAACATGTTTTGGAAGTTGGGATCATGGATTAACATCATCTTCCACCCGGATCAAGGTAAGAACACCTAAACTTTTGGTTTTGGATGTTCTTGAGGTTTCTTGGTGTTTTGGCCGATTTGCTTCGTTTTGATTCATATTATTGTTAGAACTTGATTGTAAACTCGTAATCATTCAATACCCTTGAAGTTTTGTGGAACGGATTTGAGTATTTCTTTGAATAATCGATTAAATTGGACTACGCCCTCAAAGTGTCCGATAAAATGCTTCAATGGGTAGAACTTGGGAAGTTCCATACGTTTTCGAGAATTGTGATTGAATTGATATCGTTGTGACTTAGGAGCGAATTCTTGTGAAGAACTCGAGTCGGAACCCTTCCGCTCGTTGCCTTCTTTGGGGTCCGAGCTTCCTGGCCGAACCGTGTTCTTCTGAGCGTTCGGTAGCGGTTATTAAGGCAAGTATCTTACTATACGACTTGTATCTTGCGACTAGTAATTACGTATGAGATGTATGATGACTTTGCTTGCCTTCGTAATTATGTTCCGTTTGAGTTGGTTGTGTTTTTCGTAATTTGAAGGCTTTGTGATAATAGTGTTATATCGATACGTGTTAGGCGTTGTGCCATTTGTGCAGAATGCGACGTACATATGGGATGGTTGTACACTTGGTGGTGCAATGTATTGTGTACCGAATGTGTGTTATGTTGGTTAAATGTCGTTGATTGATGATAGTTGTTGCAGTGTCGAGGTTGTGTTATGTGCGTGCAATGTACGATTTTGTGGTGATCAAGGTGATTTATTAATTGTACACATTGTTGTATGTAATGTGTATGAGAATATGTGTATGACCGCTAAGTTCACTCGTGTTGTTTCGACGACCTACGAGGATTCGTGGCGTGGACTACGGGATCGAACTTAGTGAGGTAATCGAGGTCCAATCGTGGCCGGGTCCGACGAGGCCTACGATAACGCATGGCGATGGACCATGAGTTTCGGACACGGCGCCCAACCGGTGAGCTCGACGGGCTTACGGTGACACGTGGCGATGGACTACGGTGTCGGGACTGTGTGTGTGATTGTGGTGATTGATATAGTCCGTGCGGGTTGTTATGTTCACGGAGACACGTGATGTGGATCACGGTGTCGGAATTGGTTATGTTTGGTTAATAGTCCGTGTGGGTTGTTGAACCTACGGAGACACGTGATGTGGATCACGATGTCGGAATTGATTATGTTTGTTTAATTGTGCGTGATGTAGTCCGTGCGGGTTGTTGAACCTACGGAGACACGTGATGCTGGATCACTGTGTCATGAGCATGATACTTTTCAAATCAAAGTTTTTAAAGGAAAAGTTTTAAGAAAGAATGTTGGGCCGAGTCCCACGAGATTTATGGAAATGTTTCCCGTATTGTAAACTGTTGAATTATGAAACAAGTTTTGGGTTAAGGCCCTTAAGTTTTTCAAAGGTGTGTGAATCAGACTTGAGGTCTTAAGGTTTTGAAATTTTAAAATTCCCGAGATGATAATCTTATTTTCGAATGCTTCATAGCTTATCTTCCTTGTGAAAACCTCCCGGAATATTTGATACTTGATTATTATATATAAACTCGAATAATAATTGCTTGTTACATTTCGTATGATTTGATACTAGAACTAGTAAAACAAAGGAGTTTACTAACCCCGAGTAATCGGGGTGGGTGTCATTTGCTTTAGTCCGTGTACATGCCGATTCGGGGAGCAGGCACAGGATTGGCACAAGAGGATGACGAGCTACGATACTAATCATGAGTCGAGAGTTATTTTGATTTTTGTTGTGTTGTCAGAGTTGATTTCAGTCTTCCGCTGTATTGTATTTCGACCCCTGTGTGGGTAATGTTAATTAAGTTAGTTTTATCGATTGGGTTGTGTGACCTCATCGGTCTGTGTATTCACGTGTAAGTGACCATATCGGTCTGTATCATTTTATTGTTTGACCCTGGTCGGGCAAGCATTTGGTTGTTTATGAATGTTTAGCCTGGTAGATCCTTGTGGAAAGGGTCTACGGCGTGTAATATTCCCATATGGTTTTGGGGATGTTACAGCTAGCTACACCTCTACCGAGCCAGATGGTTCTTGTTGCGCCGTCTCATTCTCAGGATGGGTTAGACATGGAGGCAGGGACATCATCACCTCGCCGCAGGGACATGAGGACCGAGCCTTTTATTCTCAGGAGGACGTCCCCGCCACTTCAACCCATGCCAGTCATCGATCCAGTCCATCCACGACTGATCGCATATGATGCTCATCTATTTCTCCCGAAGAAGCGCAGAGTCACTGAAGACCCTGTTGCAGTCTCTCCAGCTTTAGACGAGGAGTCAGAAGAAGATTCAGAAGAGGATCCGGAGGAGTTCTCCGAAGAGAACAACTTGATCGTCGAGTCGAGGGCGACTTGAGATAGCTCAGGATGGTGCTAGCCATTTATTTTGTGTTTTGTATGCGGAACGTCACTTTTTTTGCTTATACGTGTCGTTCCGATGTCTAACACTTTCTTATGTTATGGACGACAATGCTATTTGTTAGAGCATCCCGTATTTTTGTATATGTGTAGGTAGGTAGCCTAGACCAGCTTATTTTGATAGTCAGTAAGACCTCGTTGAAGGCAATTGTACTATTACGATGCATATGATATATTGATATATATTTTGACCCTTCATGGGCTTTTCTTCTCATGAGTATGATGTTATTTATGATTTCTTTCTCGACCTTGCCACGAGAGTTATCTATGATTATGTAGTTCCGAACTCCTATCTATGATCTAGTATGATGATAATTACGGACCAATGAGAATGAACTAATGATGATTATGTGCACCTCAGAATGCCACCCAGAAGAGAAAGAAGGAGAGGAGGGCATGAATGCACTCCTACACCACCTCCTCCTCCACCCCAACGGGCTATTGAAGAGCTTTTCCTTAAGCAGAATCCACCCACTTTCGATGGGTCAGGAAACCCGAGCGATGCTAAGCTTTGGGTTAGAGCTATGGAACGGATTTTTAACTTCCTAAGGTGTACCAACCAAGAGCGTCTTTCTTGTGTGCTCTTCCAACTCACTGGATCTGCAGACTTCTGGTGGGAAGCGCGCAGGAAGATCCTGACGGCTGAGCAACTGGAAAACTACTCTTGGGAGGAATTCAAGGAGTCACTGTATGACAAGTATGTTCCAAACACCTTCAAGGTCAAGAAGGAATCTGAGTTCTATAATCTGAAGCAAGGAAGGATGTCAGTGACCGAGTATGATAGAATGTTTTGTGAGTTATCAAGGTATGCTCGAGACCAAGTTGATTCGGATGAGAAGATGGTAGGAAATTTAGATCAGGACTGAGACATGAGATAGGCATGTCCCTATCTAGCCATGGAAGGCTGAGCTACACTGAATCGCTGAACAGAGCTATGGATATTGAGGCAGCAATGCCAGAAGAGAAGCGAGCACCCACAGTTACACCACCACCCACTCAGATAAATTCCTACGATTATAAGGGGAAGCGTAAGTGGGAAGGATGAAACAATGGTGGCAATGGGAACATCCAGGCTAACAGGAAGCCGTGGCAGGGAAATATATCTCATGGACAGCCTCAGGCTCAAGAAGGCAACAACCAGGGACGACAGATGGTTCCTACTCAGGGAGGCAATAATCAGGGACGAGTTGCAAACCCCGTATGTCCCAAGTGTAACAAGCAGCATCATGGTGCCTGTTTGTTGGGCACTGGAAGTTGTTACACGTGTGGTCAGAAAGGCTATATCATGAGAAATCGTCCTAAGCAGCAGCAGCAGGGAGAGAGACCAAACCACCAGGGTCAACCCCAGCCACTGAGAGTAATACAAGGACAGCCGCAACTGCCGCCACCACCTAAACAGCAGAATCAGAATGCTAGATCATATGCCATCAATCAGAAGCAACCCGAGAAGGATAAGGGTAACTTGGCAGGTATGAGCAAACGTCTTAACCTACCTGTAATTTTTTTGTTTGATACTGGAGCATCGCATTCATTTATTGCTAGAGCATGTGTGGACAATCTTAGTATTATACCGGAACGTGCTAGTCATGTCATGAGAGTATCTTCACCACCAGGAGGAATTTCAACTACCACGCATGTTTGTTCTAATCTGGAATTAGAACTCGAGAATCTTAAAGTGGTAACTAATAATCTGAATGTTATGACGATGTGGGATGTTTATGTAATCCTAGTAATGGATTGGTTAGCTGAGAATTATGCCACAATTCTTTGTTATGAGAGGAAAATTTCCTTCCGACCACCGGGAAAGGAGCCCACAGACTTTCACGGCATAAGAATGGTATAGGATCACCCGTTATCTCTGCTCTCCAAGCCAAGAAGATGATGAGAAAGAAGGATTTTCAGGCTTTCCTTGTTTACCTTAATGGAGAAGCTGGAGAAGAGCAGACTATAGGAGATGTGCCAATTGTGCGGGTATTCGAGGATGTATTCCCAGAAGTGTTACCGGGTCTACCACCAGATCGACAAGTGGATTTCAATATCGACCTGGAGCCAGGGTCAGCCCCAGTATCGAAAGCACCTTATAGGATGGCACCGAAGGAACTGCAAGAATTTAAGATCCAACTACAAGAGCTATTGGATTTAGGTTTCATCAGACCGAGTGTTTCTCCATGGGGAGCACCTGTCCTTTTGTGAAAAAGAAGGATGGTACACTGAGAATATGTATAGATTACAGGGAGCTGAACAAGCTCACACTCAAGAACAAGTATCCTCTGCCAAGGATAGATAACTTGTTTGACCAACTCAAGGGAACAACTGTGTTTTCTAAGATAGACCTTAGAATTAATTTTTAACAATTGATATTTTACTCGGGGGAGTATTTTTTTAACAGATATAACTCCGTCCTTTTCATGCATATTTTATCATATATTCATCAATTGGTATCATGCATATTTATATTCAATTGGTATATTTTTTTTTTTACTTTTTGCTGAATACAAAAAGGGGGAGAAGGAGTAGAATCGGATAAAAAGCGTCATGGAAGATATGACGAGAAAAAAAAGCAAAAAGGAGGAGAAAATAATAAAAATCGAAGAAGTCGAAAAGGATAAAAAGACAGCATACAAAAAGGGGGAGAAACAAAGGAGTTGAAAATGACAGAAAAAAATAGGTGAAACTAACGAAACGATCAAAGCCGAAAACTTTGAAACGTATAAATATATATATTTTTATTTTTTAGGTTTTATCCAATTCAAGGGTTGTTTTGTAATACTCAAAAAGGGGGAGATTGTTGGAATATTTATTCCACATATTCATTAATAGAGTTTTGATGATTAAGTTGCTAAACAAAACAAAATAACAAAGAGGCAAAGCAAAACAACGAAGAAATCAAAGACGCAAAAAGTTGTAATCTGGACTACATTAGCGCACGCTAATGTAAGCGCACGCTAACGAACCTACCTGCAGAACAGAAGGACTTACCTGATAGTATAGCGCACGCTAGAGATCATGACTAGCGCATGCACGAAGATGAAGATAGCGCACGCTACTGATAAGGAACAGCGCACGCTAAAGAGTTTGAATTCAAACATATGAACGTTGGGAGATTCGGTGGAAATTCTGAGTCAAAGTCATAAAGTTGGAATAGTCAGTTTGACAAATCATGCAACGTATAAATGGTTAGCGCACGCTACGAAGAGATCTTAATGCATGCTAATATGTGTACATAACGTATGCAATGAAGAAGCTAACACACGCTAAGGAAGAGAGACAGTAGCCACTGGACTGAAGCTACAAGCGATAGCGCACGCTAAGATATAAAGCTAGCGCACGCTAGCAAGTCAAACAGTCAGCAACGGCTAGTTGGATGAAGAAGACTATAAATACCAAACCACTTGGTATTAATCCACACAACAACATTTAGCAATTCATATATACTTGTTATATCATTATAAACATTATAGTTGTTGTTCTTGAGCTTAAATTGAGAGTGATTGAGTGTGATACACTTAATCATACAAGAGTGAGAAAAATAAAAGATACGATTAGATTTGGTGTTATTAGGATCAAGGATCCGACATTGTTAGAATCGCAATCACTATCTTAGTGAGGTTTATCTAGTATCGATAGAAAGCTAGAGTGGTTGATTCCTTATCCAATAGAAAAGGAAAATGGTTTAACTTGGACCGACAAAAAGACAAGTAAGAGAACGGTTTACTCAAACCGATTGAAGACGAGCTTGTAACGGTCATCCCTCGACCGATAGAAGAGAGGTGCAGAGGTTTATATCTTAAGCCTATAGAAAAAAGATAACGAGAGAGGACATAGGCACGTTTGGCCGAATCTCTATAAATCCGTGTGTCATTTTATTTCCGCACTTTATATTTACACTTCCGCACAACGGTGCTAATACCGATAATTTTGCAACAAGCAAGTAGCTCGAGAAAATCTTACAAATTCCGAAAAAATGGCCCTTAATCCTATCCGACCACCATCGCCGAACACTGCCGGACCACCTCCGACCACCGCCAATCACAGTCGATCGCTGCCGGAACTCTACCGGACCTCAGATCTACTCAGACCAATCATAACCGATCACTGCCGGGACCCTACCGGACCTCAGATCTACTCAGATCGATCACAGCCGATCACTGCCGGAACACCGATTGACCCAGATCAACCACTGCCGCATCTTGCTGCACGCCACCGCTTTTAGTCCGCCTAGACTGTGATCGATCCTAACCGGTGCCTGCCAATCTAGCCCAGCCATGGCCACAAATCGCCTGTGCCGACCAGATCCCGTCCGGTGCCTGCCGATCCAACCCAGCCGCGACCGCAACTCGCCTGTGCCGACCATATCCCATCCGATGCCTGACGATCCAGCCCAGCCGCGACCGCAACTCGCCTGTGCCGACCAGATCCCGTCCGGTGCCTGCCGATCCAGCCCATCCGCGACCACAACTCGCTTGTGCCAAATCCCGTTCGATGCTGAACGAACACTGCCGATCCAACACAGCCGCGATTCGACCAGCTCCAGCCTAGTCTTCCGCTGCCGAAAGCCGCGACTCGATCCAGCCCAGCCAGTCCGACTTGGTTCAGAATCTCGGACTAAAGACCCGAATATCGACTTAATTATTTTTTGAAACCGCAAAAATTGCGCCCCTGGTTTCACGTCGTCGCATCGAGTACCAATTGGTAGATCGAAGCACACCACAAATTCATCCACACATGCCTAATTTTATAATCGAGGTAATTTTATGAACTTGTCCCTATTCAATTCTCTGTTTGGGGATTTTTTTTGGGGGGCATGAGTTATTTGATTCTTTATCTCCCACGCTACTTTGCGGTGGATGACACCGCGAGAGAAGTCGGTATCTCTGCGTGTTGAAGAAAACTGTGTGATGGTCGTGGGGGTGTCACGGAATTGTTGAAAGTCGATACTTGTGGTTGTTGCATACACCACGTATCTGGGTGCGATTTGATATCGCCGTTTTTGTCGATTTTACTAAACAAAAATTAAGGGAAGTACATCAAGTAACGGTTATGTTACACACTTTTCAAAGCATCGATTGTGACCGTTTACATTGTCACTAAAAATCCAACAAGACTAACTTCCTCTTGTTTATATCTTGTAGATGGCACAAAGCTCCAATGTTCACTCGGAGTTCGACATCCTTGACCATGCTGGTAAGAAGCACCATAGGTGGGTCTCAGACGTTCACTTGGCGTTCATCGGTAAGAGATTTACTACCACCATCTTTCGTGTAATGACCTACCGCTCAAGAACCGAGCGAGAAAACCAAGGCTGATGCACTGATGTACTTGCGTAGACATATACATCCATTGTTAAAAAAGTGTTACATGAATTTGCAAACCCCCAAAGAACTATGGGATACACTCCAACAACGGTTTAATAATGTGCATGGTCAACGCTTCCGCGAATTGCAACTTCAGTGGGAGCAAATCCGGTTTTTGGATTATACGAATGTGGAGGCCTATAACCAAGCCATCCTCGATCTTCAGGCTGATCTTGGTTTTTATGGTGTCAAGAAGTTTGATCAAGACTTGATTGAGAAGACTCTTAACACGTTTCCCGTGGGAGCAAGTGTGATTGCTCATCAGCTGCGCGTTGCCTATGAGGAAGGGAGAATTAAAAATTTTAGTGACCTTATCTACCATCTCGCGAAAAAAGAAAGGCACCATGAGATCATTCTCAACAGCAACGCGCACCCAGCTGGTACGAAGTTGATTCTGGAAGTGAATCAGGCTACCCACAGGAAGGTGTAATATCAGCGATTTGGATTTTTGGTAAATTTCTTTTTTTGGCAGGAATCCATTTTGATGGCTTCCTTGTGACTGTTTCGTCATTCTGAGAATGATTAATTCTTCACTTTTTGACGTCCGAGTTCGTTTCAGTATCGTTTTGTTGAGTTTCATACTTCTTAGCCACTTTTTCGCACTTGAGGTTGATTCTTACGAATCTCGTTCGAAGCTGTTGTTTCGAGTTTCCCGTAAGTCATTTAACTTTGTTAGACGTGTTGTGAACATTGATTTGGTTATTCGATCATGTATCGTGATTTTCGGGCATTTTGGGCTATTTTGTAATTTCTCAAAGTTGTGGGTATCCACATTCGTATTTATTGTCTCGACCCTTTTCATGGTCGCGTGTGAGTTTGATTATAGTTCAAGCTCTTAGTATGATCTTATTCTGGAGCTTCCCGTGTGTATCTTGAACTTGATATTTCGATCGGAGGAGTCCGTTGTTTTACCCGTTTTGAGAGCACTACTGCTGTAGTTTCTGGGTGCATTAGCGCACGCTAAGGGATCTCCTTAATGCATGCTATCGAGCAACAGAGTCGGAGTTCAGTAGTTGGATTCAGGCCCGTTAGCGCACGCTAAGGGTAGGAATTAGAGTACGCTAACGAAGATCAGATTCAGACCAGTAGGTACTGGAGTACCTCTTTAGCGCACGCTAACCGGTACAAGCACACACTAGTAATGCTTATATGTATATCCGGGCAGCAGGTTTTAGAGGTCAACTTTCATTTCTTCTGTCGCCATTCATTGGGTCTGTTCCTTTGGGGCGATTTGAGGTAATCCTCTTTTTCAAGCCTCATTTTGGGGTGAATTGGTGCAAGTCTAACATCATCAATCATCTTCTTTGCTCGGATCTAACGTATATTTCACTCAGACCTAATTTCGTTGAATTTGGGGGTTTTTCCTTGTTTTCGTGATTTCTGTCCAAATTCAGCCAATCGATTCGTGTTATTTGATGTTGTTGCTCATGTTCTATGGGATGTAATTCCATATTTCGGTTCTCTTTGATCCTAATTATGATTTCTCTATTGTGGAACCAAACCCTTGGATTCATGATTCTTAATTCCGAGTTGAATCCCGTTTGGTGTTGATAATTCGTGTGGTGTTATTCTCGCAGTGTTCGTGGTGCTATCGTGTTCTTGATTGTGTTCGGGAGTTCGGGGCTGTTCAACCGCATTCCATCCGTCGTCTCATTGCGATCGTGGTTTCTAGGCAAGTACCTTGTCCATACATTTCTTGTTTTGTGGATACGATGATCGGTGATCGTTTTGGTGTGTTTATTTGGTTGTTTGGAATGAACTTTCAAAATATTCGGTTTAGCCTCGTTAAAGGCTCTCTTTCAAAACCATGTGTGTTTTATGATTGTTGTGCGTGTGAATGATTAAGTGAATCCCATGGATATGTTCGATGTCGGTGTTATGATTTGATAACATACATATATGCATATATTTTCCCATTCGGTGTGTTGTGATTCGACGATTGTGTCGTGCTATGTGATTCTTGCCTTTGAGTGAATTATTTCGATATCTTTGGCGTACTGTGTTATGTGTGTGAATGTGTGAACATGGGCGGGTCTACGGTGACATTTGGCTTGCGATCATGTGTTCAGGATGCAACAAGTGATTGATCCAACCGTGAGAGCTTAAGAAAACCTACGGTGACACATAACTTGTGATCATGTGGTCAGGAGACAACAAGTGATTGATCCAACCGTGAGATGACTTGGCAAGTGATCACGGTAGTATAAGAAAATCTACGGTGACACATGACTTGTGATCATGTGGTCAGGAGACAACAAGTGATTGATACAACTGTGAGATGATGTGGCATGTATCCACAGTGGTATATATATTTGATTTTGGATGTGTTTTGCCAGGTCGAGTACCTTAGATTTGTTGGGATAACAAATACCCGGTATCGAAACTGTTGGAATAAACAATCCATGTATCGAAAGATCATGACATAAGTGTTTTGACAATATGCCAATCCTGGATACAGCAAGCAACTGTATTAAAGAGTCGATCGAAGTCGCTGAATCTGTATCGAAGACTTCTCTTAGCGCCAGCCACATCAAGACTTCGAGTTGCCAAGACTCCGCAGCAAAGAGTCTCTTAAGACCAAGTATGGAAGCTGTCTTGAATCAACAATACAGCAATCCTTCCATACAGCCCTCAAACAGGACAAGAAGGAATCTTTGATTCGCTAAAGTTAATGTCCCGTTTAAGAAGATATATTTAAATACTGAAGGATAAAGTATTTAAATATCAAAGTCGTCAGAAGATCTTGAAATCCCGCAATATCCGGATCTCTATCAAACTATCAAGTTGTCACAGAATCATGCCCAACGGATCTATCTCAATGGATATATTTCAGAAGACTATATATCTCCAGATCTTGAAGATCGATCAGACACATACGCACGAAACAATGCTATCATCGTATATATCTGAACAAAGATATCTCCAAAGCATACTGCTATTCCAAAAGAAGAGATATACAAGTGTTCTAACCTTGAACAACACATTATCAGCTAAAAGCCCAGAAAGTCAAAGCTGTTGTTCAAACTCTGTTCTATCCTTGAACAAAACCTATCAGCCCTGTGTGGACTGAGAATCCTTGCTATTCCCGAACTGTGTGTGATGGACTTGCATTGAAGAGACGAAGCTTCAGAACTGTGTGTGAAGAAGCCAGTCACGTGTTCGCTCAAACCAATATGTGTGAACGGTTGAAGCTAAGATATTTATATCAATCTGTGTGAACGATATATTGATTAGGTTTAGTTATAATTACGTAGTTGTGTACGCAGTAATTATAATAAACTTTTTACTCCTGTGTGGAGGACCAGTGGACGTAGAGGGGTTTACCTCGAACCACTTTAAATATTGTGTTATTTACCTTCTGCCTTTACTGTTTTATTAACTGTGATTATTTAAGTATACATTGCACACCTAGTTGTTGTATCCTCAGCAACTTCCTGTATTCAAGACTTCCGCTACGCACTCAGATTTGAAAACCATACAACTTGTTGTTTAAAACTCTTTCCAAGCTGTATCCTGTATACTTAGTGGCCAACAAGTGGTATCGGAGCGGTTGATTCTAAAAAGAATCAGTCGTATTTTTAACCGAATCAGATCCAAATCACTTCTTTTTGTAAAACAGTCTTTTTCATTCCTATATTCTCACATGGATACATCAATGATCAACAAAGTGACTATGTTCTCTATTAATGAATTTGATGATTGGAGAATTAGAATGGAGGCTCATCTTGCAGCAATGCACGAAGAGATGATTTTTGTCATATAGGATGGCCCCATCAAGATTATGAAGGTAAATCCAGCTGCAAGGATTTAAGGCCAAGCCCATGCTGAGATGCTCGATAAGGAGCGCGACCAATGGACTACTAATGATAGAAAGCGCGCCAATCTCGACAATGTTGCTAAGAACGCGTTATTTGTCACCCTTGACAAAGGCACGTTCTCTAAGGTAAAGAGCTGTAAAGCAGCCAAGGATATCTGGGATAAACTCAAGTTGATTTTTGAGGGAACTGAGCTCTCCAAAGAAAATAAAATTCCAAAACTAACTCAACAATTTGAATCTTTTGAAATGAAGCCTGCTGAAACACTTGAGGAACTTGACCCCAGATTCACTGGAATTGTTGGTGAACTTGAAGCTTTGGGCAAAAATTTTACCCAAAAGGAGAAGAATCTAAAAATTTTCCGATCTCTCCCTGCCCGATGGGACATTAAGACCACAACTATGCGTGTGTCCTGTAATCTAAATGAAATATCTACTTTTGATCTCTTCTCTGACCTCAAAGCATTTGAGTATGATATTGACAGAAGAGAGAAAACTGAACAATCCCCTGCAAAGGTTACAGCTCTAGCCGCTGAATCCAACTGTCGACACAGCATGCCCATCCCATCAAAGCCTAGTCACAAGAATGCTGACAGTGACGACGACATCCTGTCGCAAGACGAAATGGCGCTCCTCATGCATAAGTTCAAGAAGTTCATCAAACAGTCGGGAAAGACTCCCTACAGGCCCAAGCCTGTTCACAAGGTAAGTACTGAAACTTCATCTGGTGACGCTAACCTGTGTTATAATTGGAGGAAACCAGGGCATTATGCAAACAAATGTCCTCATCCTAAAGTTCAAAGGTTGCCAGAATCTGAGCAACAAGAGAGGGACGAACGAAGACGTGCTTGGAAAAACAAGCTCAAGGCCCTGATAGGAGAATCAGAAGCCTCCCCCGCACCATGCATATCTGAAGAATGTCTTCGTGTAGTCACCGACAGTGACTCATCTGACGATGAATTCAAAGATAAGGCATATATGTGCTTTATGGAAAAGGACATTCCGAAAGAAGAAGATAGCGATGATGAGGTAAGCTCAACCTCAATTATTCCAGTAAATGCATCACATACTTTCGAAAACATGATGAATGAATTTAAAAACATTCAAAAAGCCCACGAGACTTTGAAAAATGAAAACATTCAGCTTCAACTTTCCAACATAGAGCTGAAAGAAGAAAACGACTTGCTGAAGATAAACTATGAAAATATGTCAATTGATTGTGAAAACAGCAAGGTCGAGCATGAAAAACTCGTGGAGAGCAATCATCAACTAGCTCATGAACTAAATGAGGCTAAGTCTCAAAATAGAAGCAAGACAAATGATTTTGTTCTACTTCAAGCCAAATTCAATACTCTCGAAAAACAAGAAAGCGAACTTGAGACCATCCTGAAATCTTTCGAGAAATCATCTAAACGAATGGAAGAAATTCTAAGCACTGGCAACATGCTCATGATAAAGTGGCTTAGGATAGAGTTCATTTTCCAACAAAGGGAAAACTAGTACTGTGTTCATCAGGAGTGTGGAACACATTCCTGTATCGGAAGAAACTCCAAGTCCTGTGAAGGAACCTGCTGCACCACGAAAAGCAAAGGCTGCCATTCCGCCTCCGCAATTCTATTCGAGACAGCGGAATCGAAATTCTTATGACGATATTTAGCATGTTGTAAATGGCTTTTGTGAGTTTTTGAAACATTACCGTCATCGGCCTTTTTGACATTTTTGTAAATGGTTTCTAGTCTGGTGGGTTCCGGCTGTGGGACCCACGGCGCTATAATGTTCCGTGTAATTACCTGAAATTTTTGGGCATTCTAGCCCATTGAATTATCTTTGAAAACCTTGAGTATCTTAGAAAATAAATTTCGAGACGTACTTTTAAAATGAATTATTTTTTCGTGGCACTTCCAAGGTGCCACAATATGTTTCAAAATTCTTCTACCTCGAGGACCAAAATGTTTGAGATATTTTTAATGTTTTAGAAACACTTTTACTTAAACCCGAGGGTCGAATATTTTGAAAGTTTTTCACTAAGAGAAAGTGTCCTCATTTTTTTTTATCAAATGCGAAATGGTTTTTCAAAGTCTCGATAACGATGTTTCACGTTTGTACTTTTTTTTTGAAAGGTGATACTCAAGATCAATCGGTGTTTCCAAATTATTTTCAAAAGGTGGTTTTCATTTTTTTTACCTATCAATTCCCGTTTGCGGTTTGGGAATGTATGTATGATGTTTGCTTTGTCGTTATAATATTAACTTCCGAATATGATCGAATTGGTGGCATGAACGTTGAGGCGTTGCCACGTAATTGCAGTACTAGCCCTGTATGAGAGGTGTGAACTGACTTACGTCCACAGGCTGTACGGAGATGACGGTCGCCCACGATACTAATCCCGTCCGACAATATATCCGACAAATTGTGACTATGCACAACTCGACTTGTCACCCAAAAACTCGAATGACAAAACAACACAATACTCCACAAATCACGACTCGACTTGACCCGACAGTCTAGGTTTTCGCAACCTATATTCCGATACCATCGAATTCGCTTACAACAACAGTCACCAGGCAACGATAGGTATGGCGCCTTATGAGGCCTTATACGGCAGAAAATGCAGATCACCACTTTATTGGGATGAAGTGGGTGAGAGGAATATTTTAGGGCCAGATACAGTCACCGAGATGATCGAGATTATCTGCAAGATACGACAGAGAATATAAGAGGCCCAGACTTGACAGAAGTCATACGCCGATACGCGCCGAACTAAATTGCATTTCGAAAGTGGGGATAAGGTTTTCCTCAAGGTTTCCCCTTCTAAGGGAATAATCAGGTTTGGCGTTAAAGGCAAGCTTAGGCCACATTTTATAGGGCCATATGAGATTCTTGAAAGGATCGGCCCAGTTCCTTATAGGTTGGCTCTGCCACCTAGTCTTGGGAATGTTCACAATGTTTTCCACGTTTCTCAGCTGAGAAAGTATGTATTTGATCCCAAGCATGTGATTCATCAGAGTGACATAGTTTTTAGTCACGATACGAGTTATGTAGAGAGGCCTGAAGCTATTTTATACCATAAAGTTCAAGAATTGAGGAATAAGTCGATTTCTTTGGTGAAAGTTTTATGGAGTCACCACGGTCACGAAGAAGCTACGTGGGAACTCGAAAGCAAGATGAGGGAGAAATACCCAGAACTTTTTGATAAGGTATGTAAATTTCGGGACGAAATTTCTTGTTAGAAGGGTAGGATGTAATGCCCCGGTCTTTTATATGCATGAATTATTATGACCTCAAGTGAGACATTAGAATTTTGCATTCACAAATAATAAAATTCTGACTAATGGAGTAAGTTTAGAACTATTTACATGTTTTAAATTCAGAAATCAGATGTTCGGTTATCTGCTTGGGTTTATCTTCCGAATTTGATTTTCATGTTTCGATACACAGAATCGTGATTCCGTCGACTTCTATATACACTACTTTTACGTTACGAGTATGATTTTCAAAAGTTTACTTTTTGAGTTTTCGGGTATATTTTATGTTGAGTCGTTTTCTCGGATAATTCGTATTCCGTAAATCGTGAAACTTTTCTCCGACTTTAAGCTATAAGTGCGACACGATAATTTAAGTATATGTCATACATTTAATACCCGAGTAATTTTATCTGTGGAGGAGCGAAACGTAAAATATTCTTCGACCGGTTTATGACAACGTCTAGGGTTAACCTAGTATATAAAGGGACATCACCTCCCTTTCTTTCTCCTCCTCACTTCATCTTCTTCCCTCTTCTTCTCTACTTCAGCCCCCCCTCCCCCCTTCACCATTGAAGAACGCCATTGTTCTTCATTAAAAGCTCAAGTTAGAAGCTCACTTTGTGTTCCAAACTTGAATCCAAGTTCATATTCAAGTAAGTTACCTCATTCTCTTCATTTCTACCCAAGTAAAAATAGGTTTTGGACCACTTTAAAATTTGAAAAATATATGAAGAGTTTAGGTTTAATGTTATAATGTTTTGTATGTTGTTTTTAAGTTGATTTTAAGGTTCTTGAAGTGTTTAGAACAAGTTGTAATCATGTCTTGATTTTCTTCATGTTGGCCGAAAATTTTAGGGTTTCATAACCTAATCATGTGTTGTTTTTCTTATGATTTTATTACACAATATGTTGTTATATGATGATATGATGCTATGATGAATTTATGGGATTTTTATAAAATGTTTGGTGTTTGAAAGTAAGAAAGAATCATGCTTATTTCTTGATATGTTGTTGTATGTTCAAAAGTGACTTGATAATTGTGATGAGGTATGAAAGGAGTACATGATATGTTTTTGTTAGATTTTTATAAAATACTTTTGAAAATTTATTTGAAAACAAGAACATGAAGTTAGATTTATAAAGTTGGAAGATGTGTTGGTAATATTTGATGTAGTTAAGGAGCATGTTATGTATTGAGGATTTTAAAGTAATGTTTAGGTCATTTGTATGTTAGGATCAAGACTTTGATTATCAACATGAGTGTATGTTAAGTGTGTTGTTTGATGTTAATGATGTTTGAATGTTAATGTTGGAAAAATAAGAATGAGTAAGTAGTCATTTTGCAAAAGAAAAGATTATGAAATGGAGTTCGTAATGTCGAGGAGCATGCTTGTATGTCGACTCCTATATGTATTATAAGTATGATATGTATGATTAGAGTTTACATTCTTAGGGTTTTTGTTGCTAGAAATGAGCTCTAGGTTAATATGATGTTTTTCCCATTTTCGTCGGAAGTTGGCAGTTTCGTCACACTTTACAGAAACGGCCATAACTTTCTCCACGTTTCATATTTTTGAGATTTGTAAAATGTATTTGAAACTAGACTTCAGTGGATTTCCAATGGTATAAGATTAACTATCTAGTTCGTATTGTGCATTAACATAATGCTTATTATTTACATACTTGATGCACATTATTTTATGATTATGATTTAGTGTTTGATGTTGGTTTTTGAACCAAAGAATGTGTAATGGAATTGAGTATCGGTTACCGTTGTTAGTATCTTTATATGTTATATGGTCAGTTAGGTTCTCTAAGAGAATCATAGCTTTTATTATTAAACTTAAGTCGAATGCAAAACTCTAAAGTCCAAACATGTAGATCGAGTCCGTTGTCCGTTAGACTTCGTTAAGCTCGATCGACCGCTAAACTTAGTTGTTTCCGATGAAAGGTGAAGCAGCAGACTGAAGCGTAAGGAAGAGCCGAGAATCATTTTGCTTGCGTTTATTACTTGTACAGGTGGGCTTTCTATACGAAAATGATTATGTGGGCTTTCTATACGAAAATGATTTGAGCTTTGCTCTATTTTGATGAAATGTTTTACACGCAAATTATGATTTCAAATGATTATGATGCATAAAAACTTTTATGTGGATTCTTATGAACCTATCACTGTTGGATTGCCAACCTATGAAATGATCGGATCTTGAGCTAGACAAAGGTCGGTGGCCAGGGTTAGTGTACACAGTACTCGGGATTGTGAGCTCTCTTCGGAGTGGTCAATCTCGGGGAGTAACGTTCGCGGGAGGTGGCCACCTTCCCCGGCGTAAATTATGGATATGATGAATCTGATGATATATGTTGTGAAATGAAATGATTTAGTAAACATGGGCTTTTTCCTAAAACCCCCGTGTGTTACTGCTTATATGCATGATGACAAGTACGAAAGTATGTTTTATGTTTTGGCAATATGTTCACGGAGTACGTTGTACTCAGCCCTGTATATCTTTTTAAATATGCAGGTTGAGCAAGGGATGTGACAGAGGGTGTTGAGTGGAAGTCTTTTGTTTACGATCAATGTTAAGCCCTGGTTACATATCTTCATATATGTAACCAACCATGTTTTTCCGCTGCAAACACTCTTTATGATTATGCTTTCTATGTCTTGTTGATTGTAATATGCTATGAAGCCTTTTCAAACTTCAAGGCTAATGTTATGACTGTATATTCTACTTTGGATTCTAAGTCGTTCCCACGGGACTGACTCCCCTTCATGATACCTTGATAGGTTATTCATGGTAATTCACCCATATGCCTTATGAAACGTATGTTTCCCCCTTTCTTCCCGGCTTCTTAATTCCTACCCCGGGTCACGCCCCGGCTGAGCCGTCGTTAGGGATAAGGGGCCGTGACATATTTTCTCAAGAGTTTTAAACCCCGAATGAGAATTCACTTGTTGAATCACCACTGTACGACCCTACCGGAGTTCATCGAGAAAGCTCTGGAATACGAACTCACCGCGAAGGAGATTTCTAAGAAGCAACCACAGTCCAACAACAAAAGATCCAGGAACCAGAACCAGACTGACAATAACCGGGGGACGTTCAGGAAGCCCCAGTCGTTACCGAACCCTTTTGAACAACCACCCATGGCATCAAAGCCAGCCGGATCGCACCCTGGAGCGGTTAACTCATCTGTTGTGTGCTATAACTGTGGGGACCAGGGGCACATCAGCTCCAAATGCCCGAAGCCGGATGGGAAGAATGAGCATCGTGCTCATTATTGCAGGAATGGACCGGGACGTGACCCAGTAGCATCTCATGCTCCGGTTCAATCTTCTATCCAGGACCGTGTACCTCCGTCCGCTTCTTATCAGACTACTGGGGCGAACAGATGGATGGGCCATGGAAACCAAGCTGGTACATCTGGTGCCGGAACTGCGAAACCTAGGATTTACGAGATGAAGAAGGTCGACGATCCCAAAGCTAGCATGATTGCAGGTACTTACGAGATCCGATCTCAGCCCGCCTGTGTTCTTTTTGATACTGGTCACTCCTTTTTATCTGCTTCTTGTTTGAGTCGTTTGCAATTAGATCATGTTACCAATTGTGAACCTTATGTAATTGGTCTACCCGATGGTAGAAGAATTGTTGGGAATCGTGAAGTGCAGATAGGGCTGTTAGCGGTCCGAGTGAACCCGAAACCCGATCATGAACCGGACCGAAATACCTGAGACCGAAACTAACCCGGAAACTAACGAGTTCGGATTCTGAGTTCTAAACATTGAACCAAAACCGATAAGATCCGGACCGATAAAACCGAAAAGAAACCCGATAATAAATTAAAAAAAGTTTATATGTATTTTATAATTTATATATTTTATACATATATTATTAATAAATTTTGCGTGTTTTAAATAAATAGCATGCTGGTCAAGTGGTTAAGACGCTGGACCTTTGAACAGAAGGTCTGGAGTTCGAATCATATTACCCCCATTTATGTGATTTATTTTGCTGCTGCTCCTTCATTTTCCTAGTAAAGATCCATCCCACATCGACTACTTGATAAAACCTCAGCCAACTCATCTTCAATTTAAGCCTTCCCATCCCTCATCTTAAGCTTTCATATGAGGGATATGCATCCCACATCGCCAGTGTAAGGAAACATCCAATTTCCTTTCCTCTATAAAATAATTTATCTTGTCTCAAAGAGTTAGTTGAGGATTATGTTTGGGTTTGGGTTTTGGTTTAAACTCGAAACCGAACCAACAAGTAAATGATTTTTTTCTATCGGTTTCGAGTTCCAGTTTTTCGGTCCTGGTTTTCGGTTTCGGACCGTTTTTCAACCCGGTATATTTCGGACCAGTTCCGGGTCTGAAATTTGAACCGTAACCCTTATCGGTCCATACTGGATCTACCCGGTAACCTATCGGACCGGATCCAGATCTGGAGAAAACCGGTCCGAACCTGTCCGATAACAGCCCTAAGTGCAGAACTGTCCGATTCGCATGAATGACCGTGAGCGGTTGTCAAACTTAATTGTGGTCGATTTACCTAAGGATGATGTAATCTTGGGTATCGATTGGATGGATCGTCATGATGCCATACTTAGTGTCCGCAAGCAGATAGTGACCGTTACATCTGACGATGGTGTTGAGTATATTTTTCAGGGTGATAATCCCAGCCGTTCCGGAAGAGTCATCATCGCTATGAAAGCAGTGAAACTGCTTAATCAAGGGTGTATTGGTAATTGGTGTTACATGACCAAAACAGCAGATCGACCAGTTGAATTGGCCAATATTACGGTAGTCCGAGACTACCCAGATGAGTTGCCAGGCTTACCTCCACATCGTGATGTAGAGTTTACTTATTGAATTAGAGCCAGGTACGTCCCCGCTTTCGAAAGCACCGTATCGTATGGCTCCGACCGAGATGCAGGAGTTGAAGAACCAGCTTGAGGAGTTGACTGAGAAAGGCTATACTCGACCTAGTGCATCCCCTTGGGGAGCACTAGTGCTATTTGTACGGAAGAAAGACGGATCTATGCGTTTGTGTATTGATTACCGTGAGATGAACAGGGTAACCATCAAGAACAAATATCCATTGCCTCGTATTGATGATTTATTGGATCAACTTCAGGGAGCTGCTGTGTTTTCTAAGATCGACTTGAGGTCCGGGTATCACCAGATGAAGATTCGAGAGTCTGACATTTTGAAGAACGCTTTTCGTACTCGCTATGGGCATTATGAGTTCGTAGTGATGTCTTTTGGACTGACTAATGCACCAGCGGTATTCATGGAGTTGATGAATCGGGTTTTTATTAATTATCTGGATTGCTTTGTAGTCATTTTTATTGATGACATTCTGATCTACTCTCGTGACCATGAAGAGCATGGACGTCATCTCCATCAAATTCTCGATGCGTTGAGGCGGGAACAACTTTATGAGAAGTTTTCCAAATGTGAGTTATGGATGCCTGAGGTTATTTTTCTTGGGCATGTGATTTCAGCCGAAGGGGTGAGAGTAGACCTACAGAAGACAAAAGCTATCCGAGATTGGCTACCTACGAAGAACGTGAAGGAAGTTCGCAGTTTCCTGGGTCTAGCAGGTTATTACCGACGGTTCATGGAAGGTTTTTCCAAGATCGCGCAACCGATGACTAACTTGTTGAGGAAGGATAAGAAGTATTTGTGGTCAGAGGCATGTCAGTAAAGTTTTGATGAACTCAAGAGTCGATTGATTTCAGCACCTGTTTTGGTTCTACCAAAAGGAACGGAAGGATTCGTGGTGTATAGTGACGCGTCGAGACAGGGCCTTGGATGTGTACTGATGCAGGAAGGGAAAGTGATTGCCTATGCATTGAGACAATTGCGACCCTATGAATTTAACTATCCGACCCATGATTTAGAACTAACAGTCATCGTGTTTGCTTTGAAAATCTGGCGTCACTATCTGTATGGAGTTACCTGTCAGATCTTTACTGATCACAAGAGCTTGAAGTATATTTTTACGCAGAATGAGTTGAACATGAGGCAGAGAAGGTGGCTAGAACTAATCAAATACTATGATATCGAGATCCTTTATCATCCGGGCAAAGCAAATGTGGTTGTCGACGCCTTGAGTCCTAAGACAGTATAGGAGCAGATGCTTGCCCGCTTGACAGTTCAGAGAGAATTACAGTTGGAGTTCGTGAGGTCGGAAATTGAAGTCTGGTTACAGCATATTCAGGGGCAACTCTGCACACTTGAGATTTCATCATCCCTAGATGATAGAATCAGATCGAAGCAGGTTACGGACCCATTCTTATCTCGACTTCGGGATGAAGTAGTAACTCAATGGAAAGCCCCTGGATTTGTGATCCACGAGGATGGATTGATACGCTTCAGGAATCGAGTTTGTGTACCCGCAGACGAAGAGTTGAGGAACTCTATCCTGAGAGAGGCCCATGCTACCCCGTACTCCATTCACCCGGGGTCTAGCAAGATGTATAAGGATTTGAAATAATGTTATGAAGCGTGAAGTTGCAGAGTTCGTTTCGAGATGTTTAACCTGTCAGTAGGTTAAGATTGAGCATCAGCGACCCGCAAGAATGCTGAAACCGCTCCCGATTCCCGAGTGGAAATGGGAGTACATATCGATGGATTTTATCACTAGCTTGCCGATGAGTCGTCGAGGGATGAATACGATTTGGGTGATTGTGGACCGTCTAACCAAATCAGCCCACTTTTTAGAGATTAAACACACATGGGGACCCGAGAGATTGGCCCAGCTGTTTATGAAAGAGATTGTAAGGTCAGATGGTACTCCCAAGAGTATTGTATCGGATCGTGACGGGCGATTCGTGTCTCACTTCTAGAAAGCAGTTCATCGTGCGATGGGTACGCAGTTGAACTTCAGTACGGCATTTCATCCGCAAAGTGATGGTCAGTCTGAAAGGACTATCGAAACTCTAGAGGATATGTTGAGGGCGTGCGCTCTTGATTGGAAGGACGATTGGGAATACCAACTGCCTTTGGTGGAATTCACTTACAATAATAGTTGGCACGCTTCGATTCAAATGGCACCTTATGAAGCATTGTATGGCCGTCGTTTTAGGTCTCCTCTGTGTTGGGACGACCTATCTGAATCTTTGGATACGGAACCCGATATGTTTTTAGCAGCCCGAGAGAAGATCGCTCTGATTAGGAGTCAGTCGTTAATGGCTCAAAGCTGACAGAAGTATTACACAGACAACCGTCGACGACCGCTTGAGTTCGAGGTTGGCGACCATGTACTAATGAAGGTGTCCCCTACTCGAGGTGTTTTTCATTTTGGGAAGAGAGGCAAAGCTGAGCCCGAGGTATATCGGGCTGTTTGAGGTTTTGGAACGAGTAGGTGATCTGACCTATCATCTGTCGTTGACACCAGCTCTGAGTCGGATTCATAACGTGTTTCATGTCTCCCAGTTGAGGAAATATGTTGCTGATCCGAGTCATATACTTCAGTTCGATCATACAAGGAGCGTCCCGTACAGATACTTGAGAGGAGGATCAAACAGTTGCGGAACAAGACGATTCCCCTACTGAAGGTTCAGTGGTCACGACAAGGAGTCGAGGAGGCTACGTGGGAGACGGAGAGAAGCATGCAAGAGAGGTATCCCGAGTTGTTTACCCCTTAGTTTCGAGGACGAAACTACTTTTAGGGGGGAGTATGTAATATCCGATAGTAATTTCTTACCTACTGTTGTATTGTTCGGATAATTTGAGCATCATTGTAATCATGTTATATTCAGTTAGTGTTTATTGATGTCGGGATATAGCAGAATAGACTTGATTATGACTATCTTTCGCATTGTGGTTGATTTCTTGACGTTGTGTAGATTTTTACATTTTTGGGCTAGAATTTATGTGTTTAACGTACACTAAGGCTTCAACCTAAGGTACACTATTTTGTTGGCTTTACGTACGTAATGGATGGCTGGTTACGTAGGTAATGCTTGGAATCTTATCTGATCTCACTTTCGGCATGGGGGCCGGACATGATCCGGATAGATGGCCTTTTCGAGGCACCCAGATTGACCTACATTCCGTACGTAATGCCGTTGCCCATAACGTACGTAACGATGTTAGTGTTTTGAGACAGTAACATCTGGAGGCAGATTACATACGTAATACTTTTGGTGTAGTGTACGTAAAGGTGTTAACGTGTGTTATCTTCATGCGATAACGTACGTAACGAGTTGTGCAGTTTATAAAAAGACAGCTTGTGTCTTTCATTTGCACGTCCAAACTCTGATTTTTCTCTCCAACAATCGTCCATCTACCTCACTAGACCGTTTTTACACCCTTCCAACTTGTGTTTGAGCTTTGCATCTTGGATTGGAGCTTGTTGATTGGAAGTTTAGGGTTGTTCTTGTAGCTTGGAGTGTGTTCTTGTGTTCTTGGTGGTTGTTCCTCGTTTATGAAGGTATGTTGTATGATTCTACTCTATATTTTCATAGTTACGATGTTAGTGATATAGTATACTACACCTACTGTTGAATTAATCAAGTAAAACATGTTTGTAGTTAAGCTTTTTAACACTTATTGATGAATATGGTAATTAAGGGTTTGAAATGAGGTGTTCTTGATGTTTTAATGGTAATAATCATGTTTAATAGAATCATACTCTTCTTGCTAGATTATTAACATCATTAAGACAATAATAATCCTTAGTTTCATCATAGTTAAGTGTATCAATGGAATTGTTGACATAAAATGCATTAGAGCACCTCGATGAATGTTAGAAATTAGAGTGTTGTTCTTGAACCTAAACTTCAACTTCATTTCTATTTTTGGCTTAGCCAAGGCTTTGTAAGATGATAAAAGATATTGTTAATGTAACACCCCGGAAACCGGCGGTTATTACAGTGCCGTGAATCCCCAACTGGGATCCACCAGGCAAAACACAGTACAATAATTGACATAACATAAATGCAGTACCGAACCACATTATGTTTACCAAATACTCCGATGAGGAGTTTATACAGATATACTAGCTAACATGCGCCAAACAGACCAGGATCAACATAATACAGGTATACTCTATATAAAGATAGATATACCGATACAATATAAAATACAGGAGAATAAAAATGCAGCGGAACTGAAAAGAAATACAACTGAAAACAAGAAGACTCGGGCCCTTGACTAGTATTCTTGAGACCTTTCGCCGTCACATTGTCCTTCCTGTGCCTTAGCCTTCCGGCGACCTAAAATATGATAAAACAACATTTTCGCCCAAAACCACAGGTCAGTTACACAAGATAATAAATCTCAATATGTCAAACATACATAATCACACATGCTATATGAATTAACAAATCATCACCCAAAACCGGAATATACGCAATCATACATGCTGTATAAACCAAAAGTTCGATCAAAATCTCAAATCGTCGAACACATGCGATCAAATGTGAATCGGCCAGTGTAACACCCCCAGAATACGTCCGAAAATGTTACCTACTGTAGGCCCTTCTCATAAGGATCTACCAGGCTAAACTCCACTAGACTACACAATGATTGACCGACCGGGGTCAATATAAATACAACGCCGACCGACAAGGTCATTAAATAGTTCAGAAACTAATGAATTTTACATCTCAATGACAAAAATAAACTTTCACACAAAAGGGGATGACAACTCCATTCAATAAATGAAAACTACACCCGTGCAAGGGTGAATACTCAACCAAATGGGAAAATACCGACCAAGATGAAATAAAAGAAAAGACTCTGACTCTGGTGTGATTAGCATCATCGTCTTTCATTTCCTTCCAAGCCAATCCTGTGACTGCTCCCGAGCTGCCAAAACCTGAGCGCATAACAGGCACCCACCCCCCAAAAACTTGGGGGTTAGCAAACTGGAATTTTGCTAGTGCAAGTACATAATATACAAGATATACGAACAATAACAACACAAAACTCAATAGCCGCGAAGCCTTAATACAAACTATGCATTCCCATAGTCAACACAGAATAGCACTCGCACACACAAGGTGAAAGATAATCACATAGTCATATTCTCTTTACGGAACATAACACCAATGAAACTTTTAACGAGCCCAAGGAGTCAAAAGATCTAGTTTGGAAATCCCCTCTTATAAAAGGAAAAGTATTTTGATAAGATAGTTTGCAAACATTATTATTGACTCGGACTGTCTTGGGGTTTTGAAAATCGAATGGGAACACTCTTGGAAAATAATTTCAAAAGCTCTCGGGTCCTTGACCCAACATATGGAAAACAATTACACGAGAACCATGTTAACATTATTCGGGGTCCTCGACCCA
The DNA here is from genome assembly GCA_033398695.1 of Orobanche coerulescens. NCBI lineage: Eukaryota > Viridiplantae > Streptophyta > Magnoliopsida > Lamiales > Orobanchaceae > Orobanche > Orobanche coerulescens. The sequence goes on along the minus strand of CM065803.1, from coordinate 198,246,702 downwards.
ATTTATAGAACACTGTCACAAACGAAATCATTACGACATCTCACAGGGTTTTCAACCCAATCCAAATAACATCATCACGAGATCAATCATCTCAACATTTCACAGGGTCCTCGACCCAATACACAGAATAGCACCACAATACAATCAAAGGCACAATCTCTCATTCGACATATCCTGCTCAAGACCCCCGATTAATTTACCCTCGGAGATTTCGTCAAACCTCCCTGATTAATTAACCCTGATACCAACGCTTTAAAAAACAAGTTGAAACAACCTTTCAAAAACACGAATCGCGGTCTATATCAAGACAAACGTTTAAAAGTGAGTTGAAAGAATTTGAGATACGAACATCGTTCGGTAACGGGGTCTTAGCTATCACTCAAATACCCGTAACCAATAAGCCTGCCAGGCGCCTCCCTTGCGCACCTGTGCACCGGCGTTCACTCCACTATGTTGGCCGCTCCTTGAACATGTCACCGCGCCGGCGATCACTCCCGCAAGAGCCGCCCCTTGCGCGCGCATTAGGTAACACCGGCGTTCACCACCTATATGGAGCCGCACATTACAGCATACACCAGGCCGGAATGCACGCCCCGCCCTCAGAGGTTCCCGGATACGACGTTTCTCACAACAAGTATTCACATTGTTCCAAACATCAAGCACACAGACAAACGTTACAACAATTATCCACTCAGTGCACCAATTCACACAAATTATCCATCAGTCCATAATCACACAAATAAACAATATCACACACATTATCAATAAAAACTCAATCACAATAAGCCTTCAGGCATAACCAACCAACGCCACACATATGTCTCTATATTGCAACTCAACCGAGTACATATATATATATATATATATATATATATATATAAAAACTTACTATATTATATCTATAAGTATAGTTCATCCCTCAATCCAAATTGAGTACGTCAACTGGTGTTAGTATTCGTCCCCCGGCATTAACCGACATAAGCATATATATATATATATATATATATATATATATATATATATATATATATATATATCTCAATATACATATACACATACATATATTTAACCTATAAATATATATAATTCACACACTTCGGCAACAATGATTTCACATAGTTATAATTCGTATATAAAGGTACTTTCCTCTAATCCAAAGCATGCGAAGCAACGGGAAAGCTCGACTGGAAACCCTCGAATCTTCCAACTAGGTCGAAAACACAAGAATAACATAATCACTATAAGATCGATCGCAAGGAAGATGCAAAACACACGAAATTCTCAACAAGAATTCGTAGAGACGAAGGATCGAACACTTGGGGCTCAATATTTCCCAAAGAATATCAAGAACATTATCCGAACCCGAATACGGTAAGAAATACGAATCAAATCATAGGAAGAGAATCAATATAACCGATTGATGATATACAACAACAAGAATCAAGAAGAACAACCCGAAACTCGAAGATTCAAGAAATATAGAGGAAGGGTTTACAAGATGTTTACCTCGAATCGAAGGCGAAGAACACGAATTAAGGATGTTAATCAACACCAAAAGCTCATGGAAGATGAAAACGTGGAATTACAAGACTCCAATATCGCTCCAAGATCACCACAAGTCATCACAGCCGCGGAGGAAAGGAAGGAGGATGAAAAATGACGAACTCGGTCAGCCCTCCAATATTAATATTCGTAGAAGGATTACGTACGTAAGCGATAAGCTATTACGTACGTTAGAGGGTTTACGTACGTAAGGTATAAGACCTTACGTACGTAAGGGTCGCCCCTGTACTAATTAACGAAGACCCTTACGTACGTAATGCGAAGGGCTTTACGTACGTAAGGCCATGCTGATAACGTACATTATACTTAAAGTATAGCGTACGTAATGGCTTAGCAGTTCCTGAACTGTTAGGTTCAGCTCGTCGAGTACAAGCATGACGAAACCGCGAAACGACAACAACACAAGACGAGGACATGCATACGAAGACTGTAGAACGACGAACTCAAGGATCAAAATAAAATACAATTCCGACTACCCGAAGGTTCGAAATACGATAACAGAGTAATCACCCCCAAACTTTGGGAAATTACGAAACGGCCCAAACGTCCGTAAATCACAATATGACCTCAAGCATCCGTACCGAAATTCACAACACGTATAACAAAGCTCAACAGACTTATAAGAAACATGAAACCGTAGTTTTGAGCCATTATCATATGAAATGAACCAAATAGCGGAAAAAGTCGCTCAAAACACGGATTTAGATAAAGTAGACCCGGAACGATCTCGGATGAGCAACCACGCAGAACAAAACATTGTCAAAATGTCAAAACGCTCGCAAGTGAGCTTCTGGAACCCAGAAAGATGCCAAAAATGAAAAAGTACCGAAAGAGAAAATCACGACTATTACATTCTACCCTCCTTAAAAGAAGTTTCGTCACGAAACTTAAAATAGAGAGCGATGGAACAATAGTTTCAAACAAAATTTGCAAGAATCAAATTCAGATGTGAAAAGGCCACAATAATCCACGAGATTTAGCAAAACAGCTCCGAAATTCGTTCGGAGGACGGTAGGCTAAGTAAAACAAGGTAGTTTAAAATCATCGAGGGGATCACAATTGAATTACCAACAATGAAAGGTCACACAATACTGAAAATATCAAGAAAAGTATGGGTAATACATTCCCACATACTAAAAAGATATTACGACCCCGAAACTTAGAACAACAAGAGTTGGAAACATAAAGCAATGAAAGGAAATACAATCGAAGTCACGATTGTTTGAAACAGCAACGATTAAGACATAGTACAAAATCTTCATTCTCCCATGCTAGGATCTTCAGAAGAAAACATAGGGTTTCGGGACACTTCTCGGTCACTAGCTCTGCTCTCTCTTAGGGCGGCATTCTTTGCCAATTCGGAAACTGTTTCACAGTGTTTCTCCCGATGACATTCACACCCGCACCGGTAACAAGTCAAGAGTGGAGAGGGACAATTTGCACGAACATGTCCCTGAAAGTTATAGTTGAAACATCTTCTCTTCTTACCGAGAATCAGCGATGCTGGTTTGGGATTTCCACTGCTCACTCCCGACCGCGAAGACGACGCCTTCGAACGACGTGAGAGCTTGGGAGCCTTAGTCTCTTCACTGCCCAGAAATTCTCCCGATGTCCTCGGTCTCTTTGCTTCGCCCGTGGGCTCGATTACTGAGGAGATTTCATAGGATATCGTTTGATCTTGATACTCCTTCACTGTAGCATGGATAGTTGTCGTACGAACCACCTTGTCGCTTCCACTTCCGTCATCACACTTACGTCCGCCAAGGCTCAACATACTAATACAGATAGCACCGTTCAACATTATCAAATAATCAATCATACAGTATACCACAATTATCAACACAAGGTTTAGTTAACATCTATAGAATAACGTAAAGCGTAAAGTTTTCTGAAGTCAATCCCGAGTCCTTCGACGAGGACGATCAGTATATGCATGCACTTAATGAAAACAAATTTTTGAAAAAGAGAGCGAGTCACGTTACGCCCAAAGCTTGTAAATACTGCCCTTTATTTTGGAAGAGGAAGTTTATACATCGACTTTCAAAATTATTTCGAGTAATGAATCCGAGAAAATTGGAAATTGAATCGTAACTAATTTGAAATATTTCAAAGGTGTTGAGTTCCAAATATCACAAATTGAAAATCTTTCCTCTTCTACCAAAATATTTAATCGAAAGGTTTTTCACCGAAATACGTGACTATTTGACATGACGAAATTAAGTCGTGGGTTTTTACAACTTTAGAAAATTTCAAAGCACCACTATAAATGTTCGTGATATTACAGCGCCATGGGACCCGTGCCGGAACCCACTTAGGCCAAAAATCATTTTTAAAACGTCCAAAACGCCAAAAATCCCGATGACGGTAATATCCTCAAATAATCACAAAAGTCATTTATAAAATGTCAAATACCGTCAAATCATGCAAGACCAAAATGCCAAAGCTCGATTTAGGGAATCAGTTTACGAAATAAAAATTCAATTTGTAAGGTACCAAGAGCCATTTCAAAATACTCAAGCAGTGGGTAAAATTAACACTCAAAGATTTATTCTACTGAAATGCAGAAACCAATAAATCTGTTCGACTCCCGAAACATACTACATAACCATTTACATTCGGACCGTAAACGCATGTTATGTCCTAAAACGATAATATCACCAACAAATTCCAAACCTTGCTCATATTAAACACATTAGCACGATATAATCAAATACGTATATAAAGGGACTTATGATCGGGAGGCTTACCATCACGGATTGCCGAAAGATGATGTCGGAACCACGATAGTAATCATAACTCTGATGCGCACGACTTACACAAGACAAGGACTTGACCCAACGGCCTAGGTTTTTCGCAAACCTAAGCTCCGATACCATATCTGTAACACCCCCAGAATACGTCCGGAAATGTTACATGCCGTAGGCCCTTCTCACAAGGATCTACCAGGCTAAACTCCACTAGACTACACAATGATTGACCGACCGGGGTCAATCTAAATACAACGCATACCGACAAGGTCATTAAACAGTTCAGAAACTAATGAATTTTACATCTCAATGACAAAAATAAACTTTCACACAAAAGGGGATCACAACTCCATTCAATAAATGAAAACTACACCCGTGCAAGGGTGAATACTCAACCAAATGGGAAAATACCGACCAAGATGAAACAAAAGAAAAGACTCTGACTCTGGTGTGATTAGCATCGTCGTCTTTCATCTCCTTCCAAGCCAATCCTGTGACTGCTCCCGAGCTACCAAAACCTGAGCGCATAACAGGCACCCACCCCCCAAAAACTTGGGGGTTAGCAAACTGGAATTTTGCTAGTGCAAGTACATAATATACAAGATATACGAACAATAACAACACAAAACTCAATAGCCGCGAAGCCTTAATACAAACTATGCATTCCCATAGTCAACACAGAATAGCACTCGCACACACAAGGTGAAAGATAATCACATAGTCATATTCTCTTTACGGAACATAACACCAATGAAACTTTTAACGAGCCCAAGGAGTCAAAAGATCTAGTTTGGAAATCCCCTCTTATAAAAGGAAAAGTATTTTGATAAGATAGTTTGCAAACGTTATTATTGACTCGGGCCGTCTTGGGGTTTTGAAAATTGAATGGGAACACTCTTGGAAAATAGTTTCAAAAGCTCTCGGGTCCTTGACCCAACATATGGAAAACAATTACACGCGAACCATGTCAACGTTATTCGGGGTCCTCGACCCAATTTATAGAACACTGTCACAAACGAAATCATTACGACATCTCACAGGGTTTTCAACCCAATCCAAATAACATCATCACGAGATGAATCATCTCAACATTTCACAGGGTCCTCGACCCAATACACAGAATAGCACCACAATACAATCAAAGGCACAATCTCTCATTCGACATATCCTGCTCAAGACCCCCGATTAATTTACCCTCGGAGATTTCGTCAAACCTCCTTGGTTAATTAACCCTGATACCAACACTTTCAAAAACAAGTTGAAACAACCTTTCAAAAAAACGAATTGCGGTCTATATCAAGACAAACGTTTAAAAGTGAGTTGAAAGAATTTGAGATACGAACATCGTTCGGTAACAGGGTCTTAGCCATCACTCAAATACCCGTAACCAATAAGCCTGCCAGGCGCCTCCCTTGCGCACCTGTGCACCGGCGTTCACTCCACTATGTTGGCCGCTCCTTGAACATGTCACCGCGCCGGCAATCACTCCCGCAAGAGCCGCCCCTTGCGCGCGCATTAGGTAACACCGGCGTTCACCACCCATATGGAGCCGCACATTGCAGCATACATTAGGCAGGAGTGCACGCCCCGCCCTCAGAGGTTCCCGGATACGACGTTTCTCACAACAAGTATTCACATTGTTCCAAACATCAAGCACACAGACAAACGTTACAACAATTATCCACTCAGTGCACCGATTCACACAAATTATCCATCAGTCCATAATCACACAAATAAACAATATCACGCACATTATCAATAAAAACTCAATCACAATAAGCCTTCAGGCATAACTAACCAACGCCGCACATATGTCTCTATATTGCAACTCAACCGAGTATATATATATATATATATATATATATGTGAACTTACTATATTATATCTATAAGTATAGTTCATCCCTCAATCCAAATTGAGTACGTCAACTAGTGTAAGTATTCGTCCCCCGGTATTCACCGACATAAGCATATATATCAATATACGTATACACATACATATATTTAACCTATAAATATATATAATTCACACACTTCGGCAACAATGATTGCACATAGTTATAATTCGTATATAAAGGTACTTGCCTCTAATCCAAAGCACGCGAAGCAACGGGAAAGCTCAACCGGAAACCCTCGAATCTTCCAACTAGGTCGAAAATACAAGAATAACATAATCACTATAAGATCGATCGCAAGGAAGATGCAAAACACATGAAATTCTCAAAAATAATTTGTAGAGACGAAGGATCGAACACTTGGGGCTCAATATTTCCCAAAGAATATCAAGAACATTATCCGAACCCGAATACGGTAAGAAATACGAATCAAATCATAGGAAGAGAATCAATATAACCGATTGATGATATACAACAACAAGAATCAAGAAGAACAACCCGAAACTCGAAGATTCAAGAAATATAGAGGAAGGATTTACAAGATGTTTACCTCGAATAGAAGGCGAAGAACACGAATTAAGGATGTTAATCAACACCAAAAGCTCATGGAAGATGAAAACCTGGAATTACAAGACTCCAATATCGCTCCAAGATCGCCACAAGTCATCACAGCCACGGAGGAAAAGAAGGAGGATGAAAAATGACGAACTCGGTCAGCCCTCCAATATTAATACCCGTAGAAGGATTACGTACGTAAGCGATAAGCTATTATGTACGTTAGAGGGTTTACGTACGTAAGGTATAAGACCTTACGTACGTAAGGGTCGCCCCTGTACTAATTAACGAAGACCCTTACGTACGTAATGCGAAGGGCTTTACGTACGTAAGGCCATGCTGATAACGTACATTATACTTAAAGTATAGCGTACGTAATGGCTTAGCAGTTCCTGAACTGTTAGGTTCAGCTCGTCGAGTACAAGCGTGACGAAACCGCGAACGACAACAACACAAGACGAGGACATGCATACGAAGACTGCAGAACGACGAACTCAAGGATCAAAATAAAATACGATTCCGACTACCCGAAGGTTCGAAATACGATAACAGAGTAATCACCCCCAAACTTTGGGAAATTACGAAACGGCCCAAACGTCCGTAAATCACAATATGACCTCAAGCATCCGAACCGAAACTCACAACACGTATAACAAAGCTCAACGGACTTATAGGAAACATGAAACCGTAGTTTCGAACCATTATCATACGAAATGAACCAAATAGCGGAAAAAGTCGCTCAAAACACGGATTTGGATAAAACAGCCCCGGAACGATCTCGGGTGAGCAACCACGCAGAACAAAACATTATCAAAATGTCAAAAGCTCGCAAGTGAGCTTCTGGAACCCAGAAAGATGCCAAAAACGAAAAAGTACCGAAAGAAAAAATCACGGGTATTACAGCCAGATTATAACCCAATCCTGTTGAAAACATACGCAATCAAACATGTTGTATGAATCAACTAACAATACGGCTCAAAGGATGGCGCCACACTACGCCCGGGATGGAAATATGTCCGTGCACAAGCCACCAACGAGTATCGATCGAATACACGTGTGGTCTTGTACGTAATCAGTCTCACGAAGTAACCGTCTCGTGGGCACAGTCCAATTTGAGGTCAACTACCAACACACGACTTTATATGTGGCCGACATGAAAATCCTACACATACCAATCGGCACGCCAGTATGACTCGGAATGCCACGAGATAACAAAAGTGACATCGAAATTCAATAATGACTTAACAATTCCCAACAAGGGACCAAACGACTCAACGAAGGAAATACGAATCCAACGAAGATCAAATCAACTCACCGAAACGCAACGAGGGTATAAATAAGACTTGGAACCAACGTTCCTCAAAGGATGATCGACCAGATCAATAATAACATCACTATGAATCGAAATTCATAAAGCATAAATGAACGCAAATATATAACATATATAAGACATATTATCATCATAACCAAACAAGAATTCACTTGCCTCAATACTGAAGACGTAAAATGCTTCTGCATGATCACAACGTCCTCCATGAAATGAACGAGTAACGATCGAATGAACAACACCTAACAATCAACGAACAACCTTAGATCCAACGAACGCGATTCCCGATCAAGGGATAGCTCACGAGCTCAATGGTCCCCAAATTACGTCCGATTATCATACCTTAATACACGATTTATAAATCAAGATACTATCATTAATTTATTTGATTCTAATAACTCGATAATTATCACTGGATAATATTTTAATGACATCATACCTTGAATTGTGTCAAAATCGAAAGGTAGCTGAATTTACTCGAAATTTGACTGTCAATTTAGGAACACCAATGGACAGTCAACCGATCAAATCTCTAACCCAAATTAATCTCCGTTTCCCAACTCTCCAAATTGATGAATCCGGCCTAACAACATTTTCCAACACCAACACATACACACACATACAACACTCACAAACACACACAACACACACACACACACACACACACACATATATATATATATATATATATATATATATATATATATGCACACACATAACTCACACACCACACTCACAACTCACGCAGCACACACACACACACACATATATATATATATATATATATATATATATATATATATTGTACACACACAGAAACGCACATACAGCACACACCCTCTGTCCGGCCAGACAATCAACCCCTCTGTCGTCTCCCTGCATCACCGGATTCTGTGTCGCCGAAAAACCGACCCGTCCAAACTCGTCCAGCTCCAACTCAGTTCCGACCATGGCCGAACTTTACCAACTCCAGCCCCGCCTGCAACCCTTTGCCGGAAGTCTCGCCGCGCCTCCGTTCATATTGTCCGTTCAGGTCAGAAGCCATCTCCGATCGTCTGAAAACTCAACTCAGGTAGTTGACTTCTTGTCAAAAGATCTCTCTCCGATCGTCGGAAATCTATCTCACCGGATCACCATCTCCAGGTCAAGAACCCAGTACATATCCGACTCCATCCGGACCTCCATTAACTCCGACCCGAGACTCAGAATCCGGCCGCTTTTGAACTCTGCCGCCGTTGGAAGTCCGGCCCCAAGTCCGCCAAGACCAAGTCCCGCTACCTCGCCCTCCTTCGCCGTGGCCTGAAACTCGTTGAGAGGGACGGATAGAGAGAGATAGGGAGGAAAGAGCGATGAGAGAAATAGAGAGGAGGGCTGGTGAGAAATAATGAGAGAGAGAGAAACGTGAGGGAGAGAGAGAGAATCTAATGATGTTTAATAATGATAATAATAATAAAATAAAATAATAATAGAATAATACCTAATGATTAAGTAAGTGGTGTATTAAAATGGTACACCTCATATCATAAATGGATCCAATGATCCATTAAATAAATTATTCAGTCGAATTGCCACATTTTCGTCTGGTCTACGTTAATCGTTTTAATCATTTAATAGAAAATAAATCTCTATTAATTCACGCCTAATGTCAAGAGAACTCGTCTGATTTTTTTTAATAGTAAGCTAATAAAATAAATAGAAATAATTAAATAAAAATTATATCGTCAAAAATCGAATCCGGATATTACATACTATCCCCCTTAAAATAAGTTTTGTCCCGAAACTTAAGATAGAACGACTATAGTACCAACGGCTAATATCAGACTCTGTTCACCATGTAATCTTTCTGCACTTTTACCATTACCACCTGACTCTCACAAGATGTGTAACTTCGATCTGTAAGTTAATTAATATTAAATTGTTCCATCGATTGATCCAACAACCGACTCAATACAATAATAATAAGCTAATGTGGATATCACTAGGTAATTATTGTTACACCCCCAATCCACTCAGGGATATTACACGCCGTAGGCCCTCTCCTCGAGGATCTACCAGGCTGATAACTAAAATCAAACATCTAAACATCGCCTTTAAGGCTAAAATGACTCAGTAGACCGACTTGGTCTTTCAATAATAACATACAACTCAATTCCAAACACATACCCACGCAGGGGTCAAAATACAATAAACTCCCGTACAACGGGGAAAGGATACTGCAGCGGAAAAGAAAATACAACTAGACCAAAACGACATCAACAGATCCTCGTGTGATTAGTATCGTTCATCTTTCATCATCCTTTGTGCCGACCCTATGCTATGCTCCAAAACCTGAATGCAAAAATAGACATCCACTCCCCGAATACTCGGGGGTTAGCAAAACTCCACTGTTTTGCTAGTGCAAGTACAAGTGCAAAAATACGAGCCATACAATACAAGTTCCAAGAACAATAATAATCAGGAATCCTCAAAGATCCAAACGTAAAGAAAAGTACTTCCCGAGGCAAGAGTTTGGGTAAACATTTCCAAAACCGAAAGATCGCAAATAAGGGAAACAATTTACAAAACAGTTCAAAATGCCATCGAGAGTTTTAATAAAAAACAATTTAGGATTATAAAATCCTTCTCTTTCCAAAAATCAATAGGGTCACAACCCAAATGTTTTGTTTTCACAAATAGAAAACCGACAATAATTCACAGGGCCAGAGCCCAACATCACGTGTCCTCGACGGACATAAAATCAACAAAACATAATCGCACACGCGCATCGCCTAGGACCGGGACGAAGCCACAAATCCCACTCGAGGTCTCGAAGGACCCTCCCGAGATGGCTAGCGAAACAAATCACACACATCTCACGGTTGGATCAATCGCTTGTTGCATCCTGGCCACATGATCGCATGCCATGTGCCACCGTAGATTATCTCAGGCTCTCACGGTTGGATCAATCACTTGTTGCATCCTGACCACATGATCACGTGCCATGTGTCACCGTAGACCTTCAACCGTATCCAAACATTCACACAAATAACATATCACATCAAGGATATTCAAACAATTCACCCAGAGCATCAAACACTTAGCAAAACACCACGTCAAACCACAATGCATCGAAATGAAACAATATACGTCCATACGCAAATACCAAGTTCAACATCAACACCAAATATATCCATAGAGTTCACATAGTCATTCTCAAACCACACCATTCACAAAACACACGCGTTTTGAAAGCAAGCCTTTAACAAGGCTAAACCGAATCTTTTGAAAACTCATTTCAAACAATCAAACAACCACATAAAGACGATCACCAATTATCATATTCACAAAACAAGAATAGTATGGACAAGGTACTTGCCTCGAAATCACGATCGCAATAAGACGACGGATAGGACGCGGTCGAATAGCCCCGAACCCCCGAACAATATCAAGAATGTGATAGCACCACGAGTATTACGAGAATAACACCACACGAATCATCAATCACCAAACGGGATTCAACATCGGAATCCTCGAACACCTATAAACCTCCGGAAGGAACAATAACACATGGTTACGACGAGAATCAAGGCCAAAACAATGGAAATCCCAACAAACTATCGAAGGGAAACTCATTGGGACATTTAATCGAACATTAAATGTTCAAGACCCTTCAAGAACAAAGAAATCACCCCTCGGGTCGAACGAACCAAAGATACGAGTATCCAATCCATAGAACAAGTTCAAAACAACGTTTATACAACAATTAATTGATCAAAAACGGATTGGAATCGAAATCAAAAAGGAAAATCCCCAAATCTACAAAAACAAGGGTTCAAGCCAAAATACCTTGATTTGGATGAAGGATTCAAGTAGAGGTCGAAAATCTACAACAAGACTTGAGGTGGATGATCTCTACAAGTTTGGGAGCACTCAAATCGCCCAAAATCACCCACAAATCGCCCTAGATAGAAGGAGGAAGAAGAGAGGAGAAAATGAAGTTTTCTCTCGAAAATCTGCTAAAAACGCAGAAAAGCCCGTGTGCCGCGGCACAGATGAGTGTGCCGCGCCCGGGGCCACGAAAACGCCAGAATCAGCTTAGTGCGGCACAGCTGAAGTGTGCCGCGGCACACAAGATGACCCACTCCAACACGAAAAAGGCACATCGTATAGTCTTAGCTATTTCGACCATAACTCCCTCGTCTGGACTCCGATTGACTCACCGTTTGAACCATTGGAAAGCTAACTTGATGCTATATAATATTGCAAAGATTCAGAATTTTTGGAGTTTCCAAGAATTAATGGTGACTTTACAAAGTCGAACTCCCACGTGAAAAAGTCGATTAAGGACACGGAACTCAACAAAACGACACCGAAACGAACTCGGATGAGAAAAAGTGCAGAATTAATCATTCTCGAAATGACGAGACGGTCATGAGCGAGTCATCAAAACGGACTCCGGCCGGAAAAAAAATTTTTTTTACCGAAAATCGAAAATTGCGGATATTACATTCTACCCTCCTTAAAAGAAGTTTCGTCCCGAAACTTAAAACAAGTAGGGGGGAGAAATATACCCGCCAGGAAAACTCGACGAGATACACAAAAATAGGAAACTCGCGCCCAACGGCGAAACGCTGCAAGAAACGCAAAGAGACATACGGCGTGAAAAAACGCTCCACGACGACCAACACAACGTCGCCGTTAGGGATACAATAACACCAACAAATGACAAGCGTCATCAAACAGATAATACAATCAAGTCAATTATCCAAACAATCACAAAACACAAAGTACTTGTTACAAGAAAACACGCACAGTCGAGAAAACAGAGAATAAACACAAAACGATCCACAAGGGCAATCATAAATAATTCGGACTACGCCGAAATCCTCAAAACCACACTAGGCATCTCCGTGTCCTTTCGGAGCAGAGACGCAACCTCGATCCCCAAACCTCTCAGCTACCGTCTCGCAATGTACGGATCGGTGACCCACTTGGCCACACTCGAAACAGCTGACTAACGGTGAACGACAATTCTTCGCAGATGGCCCGCTCGACTACGGTTATAACATATCTTGAAGTGCTCACATTACTCACTGCAGGGGTACTACTCCTCTGATCACGCGATCTAGGAACCATTTTGGGATGACGAAACGAAGTCCCAACCTCAAGGGGCCCACTCCCCTGATTTCCTGAAAAGTTCCCAACGGTTTTCTGTTTCTTCGAGTCAGACATACTCTCGGTCGATAATCTGGATAGCTCATAGGCTAACGCCCTATTCTGATAATCTCTCAAGGAAGTACAAGCGAGACCTACCATGTACTGACGAATCTCCGGCTTCATCCGCCTACTAAAATGACAAATCTTGTCCTCCTCTGTCCTTACTTGATTCTGCACATAGCCGAGCTGTTTGCTAAAATCAATAATAGCTTGAGACACCGGTACATCCTGCGGTTTTGCCGAAAAGAATTCATTAATCCTATGATTTCTGATCGGTTCTGGACAAAACTCATCTATCATGAATTTCTGGAACTCTGCCCACATGACAACGCGATCTCGTGGCTTAATGGCCTCCCACCAGCTAGCGGCATCTTTGTCGAGAAGATACTGAGCGACCGGTACCTTACGTTCTTCCGGACAATCAACTACCTCGAATATCTTTTCCAACTGGAAAAGCCAACCATCCCAGCCTAATGCATCTGCAGACTAAATAAACGAGGGGGATTCATACGAACCACTTCTCGAAGCCACCGATTTGCACCCAGTGTCTTGGGTCGCATCAGAACACGCCGAACCGCCTGAGTGAATCAGGTCATCCGAGTGGCTACTCGCCGCAAAACAAGAGCAACACCAATACCAATACCATCACCGGCGCATGATCCCGATCACGCATCCGGTCACCACGACCACGACCTCACCTCGGCATACCGAATAAGTAACCATTCAAAGACAAGAAAATCATAACACATAACACATACAACGATTACCATCGTAAAGTAATACACACACAAACACTACAACGACGGTATCGTTCGCGACCTCAACGGCCCGAACGATAACCAAAGACATAATTACAAACATCATGAAACAATCACACATGTGCATAAACGCACAAAAATCCAAGCTTTAACAACCCACACTCGTGCGACAACACGCAAATCACCACGAGGTGATAACAAGAACACTACCACACCTCTCACAGAGGGCTAGTACAACAAATGCGTGGCAACGCCGACATTCATGTCACCAATTCGATCATACTTGGGAGTAACATCATAACGACAAAGCAAACATCATACATACATATCCACCCTCAAGCGGGAATGGATAGGTTTTTAAAATGAAAACATCCTTTTAAAAACAATTTGGAAACACCAATTGACCTTGAGTATCATTTTACAAAAAGTTGAACAACATCATTTTGAGACTTTGAAAATCATCTTGCGTTGAACAAAAATGAGGACACCTTCTCTTAGTGAAAAACTTTCGAATATTCGACCCTCGGGTCTAAGTAAAAGTGTTTATAAAACATTGAAAATATCTCAAAACATGTTTGGGTCCTCGAGGTAGAAGAATTTTGAAACATATTGTGGCACCTTGGATGTACCACGAGAAAATAATTCATTTTAAAAGTACGTCTCGAAATTTATTTTCTAAGATACTCAAGTTTTTTCCAAGATAATTCAATGGGCTAGAATGCCCAAAAATTTCGGGTAAATATACAGAACATTATAGCGCCATGGGTCCGTCTGGAACCCACCATGATAAAAACCAATTACAAAAATGCCCAAAAAGGCCGATGACGGTAATATTTCAAAAACTTACGAAAGCCATTTACAAAATACTAAATACCGTCATAAGAATTTCGCCAAAGCGATCAAGGCCATAATGCCAAAAACTCGGTTAAGAGAATTGGTTTTCGAAATAAAACTCGGTCGGTAAAATACCGAAAGTCATTGCAAAAGAACTCACGCAGCGGATAAAAGAAATACGGTTCAACATACACAATCGAGCAACACTACTCCTCATATGAACGAAATATGAGAGTCAAATAACCACATATCACAAAATCAAAATCCATAAGAGGATTCCGTCACTTAACCGATAATCATAAAAATGGCTCGTGTCACACGAGGCACAACACAAAGAAGGGAGACTTACATTCACAGGTCGCACGAAGATGATGATCGCCCACGATACTAATCACGACCAACAAACTCAGACGACGCGTCGCGACACTACTCAGTCAGATAAAATCCGACGAAACAAGACTCAAACAACACGACTTAACCCGGCACCTAGGTTTCCTCAACCTAAGCTCGATACCATTTATGTAACACCCCAATCCACTCGGGATATTACACGCCGTGGCCCTCTCCTCGAGGATCTACCAGCCGATAACTAAAAACAAACATATAAAAATCGCATTTAAGGATAAAATGACTCAGTAGACCGACTTTGTCTTTCAATAATAACATACAACTCAATTCCAAACACATACCCACTCAGGGGTCAAAATACAATAAACTCCCGTACAACGGGGAAAAGATCTTGCGGCGGAAAAGAAAATACAACTAGACCAAAACGACATCAACAGATCCTCGTGTGATTAGTATCGTTCATGTTTCTTCATACTTCGTGCCTACCATGTGCTATGCTCCAAAACACGAATGCAAAAATAGACATCCACCCCGAATACTGGGGTTAGCAAACTCCACTGTTTTGCTAGTGCAAGTACAAGTGCAAAAATACGAGCCATACAATACAAGTTCCAAGAACAATAATAATCAGGAATCCTCAAAGATCCAAACGTAAAGAAAAGTACTTCCCGAGGCAAGAGTTTGGGTAAACATTTCCAAAACCGAAAGATCGCAAATAAGGGAAACAATTTACAAAACAGTTCAAAATGCCATCGAGAGTTTTAATAGAAAACAATTTAGGATTATAAAATCCTTCTCTTTCCAAAAATCAATAGGGTCACACCCAAATGTTTTGTTTTCACAAATAGAAAACCGACAATAATTCAGGCGAGCCCAACATCACGTGTCCTCGACGGACATAAAATCAACAAAACATAATCGCACACGCGCATCGCCTAGGACCGGGACGAAGCCACAAATCCCACTCGAGGTCTCGAAGGACCCTCCCGAGGCGCTAGCGAAACAAATCACACACATCTCACGGTTGGATCAATCGCTTGTTGCATCCTGGCCACATGATCGCATGCCATGTGCCACCGTAGATTATCTCAGGCTCTCACGGTTGGATCAATCACTTGTTGCATCCAGACCACATGATCACGTGCCACGTGTCACCGTAGACCTTCAACCGTATCCACACATTCACACAAATAACATATCACATCAAGGATATTCAAACAATTCACCCAGAGCATCAAACACTTAGCAAAACACCACGTCAAACCACAATGCATCGAAATGAAACAATATACGTCCATACGCAAATACCAAGTGCAACATCAACACCAAATATATCCATAGAGTTCACATAGTCATTCTCAAACCACACCATTCACAAAACACACGCGTTTTGAAAGCAAGCCTTTAACAAGGCTAAACCGAATCTTTTGAAAACTCATTTCAAACAATCAAACAACCACATAAAGACGATCACCAATTATCATATTCACAAAACAAGAATAGTATGGACAAGGTACTTGCCTCAAATCACGATCGCAATAAGACGACGGATAGGACGCGGTCGAATAGCCCCGAACCCCCGAACAATATCAAGAATGTGATAGCACCACGAGTATTACGAGAATAACACCACACGAATCATCAATCACCAAACGGGATTCAACATCGGAATCCTCGAACACCAATAAACCTCCGGAAGGAACAATAACACATGGTTACGACGAGAATCAAGGCCAAAACAATGGAAATCCCAACAAACTATCGAAGGGAAACTCATTGGGACATTTAATCGAACATTAAATGTTCAAGACCCTTCAAGAACAAAGAAATCACCCCTCGGGTCGAACGAACCAAAGATACGAGTATCCAATCCATAGAACAAGTTCAAAACAACGTTTATACAACAATTAATTGATCAAAAACGGATTGGAATCGAAATCAAAAAGGAAAATCCCCAAATCTACAAAAAAACAAGGGTTCAAGCCAAAATACCTTGATTTGGATGAAGGATTCAAGTAGAGGTCGAAAATCTACAACAAGACTTGAGGTGGATGATCTCTACAAGTTTGGGAGCACTCAAATCGCCCAAAAATCACCCACAAATCGCCCTAGATAGAAGGAGGAAGAAGAGAGGAGAAAAATGAAGTTTTCTCCTCGAAAATCTGCTAAAAAACGCAGAAAAAGCCCGTGTGCCGCGGTACAGGATGAGTGTGCCGCGGCCCAGGGCCACGAAAACGCCAGAATCAGCTTAGTGCCGCGGCACGGCTGAAGTGTGCCGCGGCACACGATGACCCACTCCAACACGAAAAAGGCACATCGTATAGTCTTAGCTATTTCGACCATAACTCCCTCGTCTGGACTCCGATTGACTCACCGTTTGAACCATTGGAAAGCTAACTTGATGCTATATAATATTGCAAAGATTCAGAATTTTTGGAGTTTCCAAGAATTAATGGTGACTTTACAAAGTCGAACTCCCACGTGAAAAAGTCGATTAAGGACACGGAACTCAACAAAACGACACCGAAACGAACTCGGATGAGAAAAAGTGCAGAATTAATCATTCTCGAAATGACGAGACGGTCATGAGCGAGTCATCAAAACGGACTCCGGCCGGAAAATTTTTTTTACCGAAAATCGAAAATTGCGGATATTACATTCTACCCTCCTTAAAAGAAGTTTCGTCCCGAAACTTAAAACAAGTAGGGGGGAGAAATATACCCGCCAGGAAAACTCGATGAGATACACAAAAATAGGAAACTCGCGCCCAACGGCGAAACGCTGCAAGAAACGCAAAGAGACATACGGCGTGAAAACACGCTCCACGACGACCAACACAACGTCGCCGTTAGGGATACAATAACACCAACAAATGACAAGCGTCATCAAACAGATAATACAATCAAGTCAATTATCCAAACAATCACAAAACACAAAGTACTTGTTACAAGAAAACACGCACAGTCGAGAAAACAGAGAATAAACACAAAACGATCCACAAGGGCAATCATAAATAATTCGGACTACGCCGAAATCCTCAAAACCACACTAGGCATCTCCGTGTCCTTTCGGAGCAGAGACGCAACCTCGATCCCCAAACCTCTCAGCTACCGTCTCGCAATGTACGGATCGGTGACCCACTTGGCCACACTCGAAACAGCTGACTAACGGTGAACGACAATTCTTCGCAGTATGGCCCGCTCGACTACGCTTATAACATATCTTGAAGTGCTCACATTACTCACTGCAGGGTACTACTCCTCCGATCACGCGATCTAGGAACCATTTTGGGATGACGAAACGAAGTCCCAACCTCAAGGGGCCCACTCCCGATTTCCTGAAAAGTTCCCAACGGTTTCTGTTTCTTGAGTCGACATACTCTCGGTCGATAACTGGATAGCTCATAGGCTAACGCCCTATTCCGATAATCTCTCAAGGAAGTACAAGCGAGACCTACCATGTCTTGTGAATCTCCGCTTCATCCGCCTACTAAAATGACAAATCTTGTCCTCCTCTGTCCTTACTTGATTACGCACATAGCCGATTTGCTTTGCTAAAATCAATAATAGCTTGAGACAGGTACATCCTGCGGTTTTGCGAAAAGAATTCATTAATCCTCCGATTTCTGATCGGTTCGACAAAACTCATCTATCATGAATTTACGGAACTCGCCCACATGACAACGCGATCTCATGGCTTAATGGCCTCCCACCGGCTAGCGGCATCTTTGTCGAGAAGATATCGAGCGGCCGTACCTTACGTTCTTAGGACAATCAACTACCTCGAATATCTTTTCCAACCGGAAAAGCCAACCATCCCACTTAATGCATCTGCGGCACCCGTAAACGAGGGGATTCATACGAACCACTTCTCGAAGCCACCGATTTGCACCAGTGTCTGGTCGCATCTGTAACACGCCGAATCGCCCGAGTGAATCATGTCATCCGAGTGGCTACTCGCTGCAAAACAAGAGAGCAACACCAATACCAATACCATCACCGGCGCATGATCCCGATCACGCATCCGGTCACCACGACCACGACCCTCGGCATCTTGAATAAGTAACCATTCAAAGACAATGTAAAATCATAACACATAACATACAACGATTACCATCGTAAAGTAATACACACACAAACACTACAACAACGACGGTATCGTTCGGCGACCTCAACGGCCCGAACGATAACCAGCACATAATTACAAACATCATGAAACAATCACACATGTGCATAAACGCACAAAAATCCAAGCTTTAACAACCCACACTCGTGCGACAACACGCAAATCACCACGAGGTGATAACAGTAAACACCAGTTCACACCTCTCACAGAGGGCTAGTACAACAAATGCGTGGCAACGCCTCGACATTCATGTCACCAATTCGATCATACTTGGGAGTAACATCATAACGACAAAGCAAACATCATACATACATATCCAGCCCTCAAACGGGAATGGATAGGTTTTTAAAATGAAAACATCCTTTTAAAAACAATTTGGAAACACCAGTTGACCTTGAGTATCATTTTACAAAAAGTTGAACAACATCATTTTGAGACTTTGAAAATCATCTTGCGTTGAACAAAAATGAGGACACCTTCTCTTAGTGAAAAACTTTCAGAATATTCGACCCTCGGGTCTAAGTAAAAGTGTTTATAAAACATTGAAAATATCTCAAAACATTTTTGGGTCCTCGAGGTAGAAGAATTTTGAAACATATTGTGGCACCTTGGATGTACCACGAGAAAATAATTCATTTTAAAAGTACGTCTCGAAATTTATTTTCTAAGATACTCAAGTTTTTTCCAAGATAATTCAATGGGCTAGAATGCCCAAAATTTCTGTAAATATACGTAACATTATAGCGCCATGGGTCCGTCACAGGAACCCACCAGGCTAAAAACCAATTACAAAAATGCCCAAAAAGGCCGATGACGGTAATATTTCAAAAACTTACGAAAGCCATTTACAAAATACTAAATACCGTCATAAGAATTTCGCCAAAGCGATCAAGGCCATAATGCCAAAAACTCGGTTAAGAGAATTGGTTTTCGAAATAAAACTCGGTCGGTAAAATACCGAAAGTCATTGCAAAAGAACTCACGCAGCGGATAAAAGAAATACGGTTCAACATACACAATCGAGCAACACTACTCCTCATATGAACGAAATATGAGAGTCAAATAACCACATATCACAAAATCAAAATCCATAAGAGGATTCCGTCACTTAACCGATAATCATAAAAATGGCTCGTGTCACACGAGGCACAACACAAAGAAGGGAGACTTACATTCACAGGTCGCACGAAGATGATGATCGCCCACGATACTAATCACGACCAACAAACTCAGACGACGCGTCGCGACACTACTCAGTCAGATAAAATCCGACGAAACAAGACTCAAACAACACGACTTAACCCGACAGCCTAGGTTTCCTCAACCTAAGCTCTGATACCATTTATGTAACACCCCCAATCCACTCAGGGATATTACACGCCGTAGGCCCTCTCCTCGAGGATCTACCAGGCTGATAACTAAAATCAAACATCTAAACATCGCCTTTAAGGCTAAAATGACTCAGTAGACCGACTTGGTCTTTCAATAATAACATACAACTCAATTCCAAACACATACCCACGCAGGGGTCAAAATACAATAAACTCCCGTACAACGGGGAAAAGATACTGCAGCGGAAAAGAAAATACAACTAGACCAAAACGACATCAACAGATCCTCGTGTGATTAGTATCGTTCATGTTTCATCATCCTTCGTGCCGACCCTGTGCTATGCTCCAAAACCTGAATGCAAAAATAGACATCCACCCCCCGAATACTCGGGGGTTAGCAAAACTCCACTGTTTTGCTAGTGCAAGTACAAGTGCAAAAATACGAGCCATACAATACAAGTTCCAAGAACAATAATAATCAGGAATCCTCAAAGATCCAAACGTAAAGAAAAGTACTTCCCGAGGCAAGAGTTTGGGTAAACATTTCCAAAACCGAAAGATCGCAAATAAGGGAAACAATTTACAAAAGCTTCAAAATGCCATCGAGAGTTTTAATAGAAAACAATTTAGGATTATAAAATCCTTCTCTTTCCAAAAATCAATAGGGTCACAGCCCAAATGTTTTGTTTTCACAAATAGAAAACCGACAATAATTCACAGGGCCAGAGCCCAACATCACGTGTCCTCGACGGACATAAAATCAACAAAACATAATCGCACACGCGCATCGCCTAGGACCGGGACGAAGCCACAAATCCCACTCGAGGTCTCGAAGGACCCTCCCGAGCTGGCTAGCGAAACAAATCACACACATCTCACGGTTGGATCAATCGCTTGTTGCATCCTGGCCACATGATCGCATGCCATGTGCCACCGTAGATTATCTCAGGCTCTCACGGTTGGATCAATCACTTGTTGCATCCTGACCACATGATCACGTGCCACGTGTCACCGTAGACCTTCAACCGTATCCACACATTCACACAAATAACATATCACATCAAGGATATTCAAACAATTCACCCAGAGCATCAAACACTTAGCAAAACACCACGTCAAACCACAATGCATCGAAATGAAACAATATACGTCCATACGCAAATACCAAGTGCAACATCAACACCAAATATATCCATAGAGTTCACATAGTCATTCTCAAACCACACCATTCACAAAACACACGCGTTTTGAAAGCAAGCCTTTAACAAGGCTAAACCGAATCTTTTGAAAACTCATTTCAAACAATCAAACAACCACATAAAGACGATCACCAATTATCATATTCACAAAACAAGAATAGTATGGACAAGGTACTTGCCTCGAAATCACGATCGCAATAAGACGACGGATAGGACGCGGTCGAATAGCCCCGAACCCCCGAACAATATCAAGAATGTGATAGCACCACGAGTATTACGAGAATAACACCACACAAATCATCAATCACCAAACGGGATTCAACATCGGAATCTTCGAACACCTATAAACCTCCGGAAGGAACAATAACACATGGTTACGACGAGAATCAAGGCCAAAACAACGGAAATCCCAACAAACTATCGAAGGGAAACTCATTGGGACATTTAATCGAACATTAAATGTTCAAGACCCTTCAAGAACAAAGAAATCACCCCTCGGGTCGAACGAACCAAAGATACGAGTATCCAATCCATAGAACAAGTTCAAAACAACGTTTATACAACAATTAATTGATCAAAAACGGATTGGAATCGAAATCAAAAAGGAAAATCCCCAAATCTACAAAAACAAGGGTTCAAGCCAAAATACCTTGATTTGGATGAAGGATTCAAGTAGAGGTCGAAAATCTACAACAAGACTTGAGGTGGATGATCTCTACAAGTTTGGGAGCACTCAAATCGCCCAAAATCGCCCACAAATCGCCCTAGATAGAAGGAGGAAGAAGAGAGGAAAAATGAAGTTTTCTCCTCGAAAATCTGCTAAAAACGCAGAAAAGCCCGTGTGCCGCGGCACAGATGAGTGTGCCGCGGCCGGGCCACGAAAACGCCAGAATCAGCTTAGTGCCGCGGCACAGCTGAAGTGTGCCGCGGCACACAGTACAGCCCACTCCAACACGAAAAAGTCACATCGTATAGTCTTAGCTATTTCGACCATAACTCCCTCGTCTGGACTCCGATTGACTCACCGTTTGAACCATTGGAAAGCTAACTTGATGCTCTATTATATTGCAAAGATTCAGAATTTTTGGAGTTTCCAAGAATTAATGGTGACTTTACAAAGTCGAACTCCCACGTGAAAAAGTCGATTAAGGACACGGAACTCAACAAAACGACACCGAAACGAACTCGGATGACAAAAAGTGCATAATTAATCATTCTCGAAATGACGAGATGGTCATGAGCGAGTCATCAAAACGGACTCCGGCCAAAAAAAGAAATTTACCGAAAATCGAAAATTGCGGATATTACAATTATATCATCCGGATATATGAAATTACTAAACATTCAGAATGACTCTGTCAAATCTGTATAGCTATTCTCAACGACCTAAGCAGTGAACTATACATAATATAAGTAATATCCTTGTGACGTAGCCAATTATTCGCTCGATAAGCACGCTCTGATCATACGTCCAAACACGGCCCGGATAGTTCCTTTATCCTTCGCCAAATAATTCATCGGGGGACTAGACGTTGGCCACCGCCATATCGTACCAACAATTATCCAAAGACATCAGAGAATACCATCTGACATCTTACATTACATCGGCTTAATAATATAAATCAATAAATATCATATACATTCTAAAAACTTTTCAGTCAAAATATTTTTATTCTCAAATATTTATCATATACTAAATATCATCACGATATCACAGTAATCATCAATCATCTCAAACCATATTATCCAATATTGTCATGCTCGCATTAACTCGTAACTCAAACAACGCATATGTAGTATCTATATATACTTTTCTAGGTTTTCACTAGTACCCGTTAAATTATAAATTCTCAATTATCAAGTTTCTTAATCAATACGTATAAACGCCTCAAAAATAGAATAGCCTGATTAAGATATCGACACATATGTTATAAAATATTTCTATGACTCAAAATAATAGGTCGTCCGAAAAGAAGTTCGAAGATTAGTTCCACAAGAAAATATTCATTTCAATTTTTTATTTTTTTTCCAAGGTTTCAAAATTACACGATAACTTTGATATCATTTATTTTTTAATTTCACTGCCATCACCTTTCGGAAATAACTTCATTTAGAGATTATTATAAATACTTACTTGAAAAATAAAATATTCAAAATATATTTGTCTTAAATATATTTCTGATCGTAATACGATACAAGAATTTTAAATACTTCAATTATTTGCTTTAAAATAATATACTGCGGACTTTAGCTTTTCTCAAAATAAAAGTACTCGGTAAATATATATATATATATATATATATATATATATGTACCTTTTTAATTCAAAATACAAAAATTCTCATTTCCGAAATTAAATCTGAACTAATATAATGATATTATATCGCATTATCTACGTTCATATTCTCTCAACTTTGGACGTCGTGTACTCTGCATAAATAATTCATCCACTATGCATTGAAATTTTTTTTAAGGACATAGAACAAAGGCAGTTCGTCGCCTATTCTGTATCCCACCAAAACTGATATATGTCACTGATAATGACGTTTTACTGTGACTACACGAGCAAGTGTCGTTCTATAGATTTTTAAAATCTTTTTTCTCGTAATTCGTAATTCCACTTGCCTTGATTCACGCTGCCTTTCCACTATAAATAGTCGCATCAGTGAGAAATTAATCGTATTCAACTCATTCAAGTTCTTTCTCTATTCTCATTCTCATTATCACATACCTCCCTTAAATATAACTTTCATCGAGAAATCAATGGCATCATCACCTTTATATAACATCCAATCCGTCTGTGTCTTTGCCGGAGCTACTCTTGGGAAAGATGTCCGCTTCTGAAAAGCAGCTGACAATTTCGGAGAAGTGTTGGCCACAAGAAAACCAGTTTAATATACGGAGGAGGAAATACAGGTTTAAGGGGTCGTGTGGCAGCCTCTGCTTCGATGGGCGATGTAAAAATCTTAGGGGTAATATTGAAACCCTTCGCAGATTCACCACCCGTTGGCCCGACTTATGGGAATGAGTTTAGAGTGTTATCCATGCATGATCGAATCATGAGCATGGGTAATAATGCTGATGTGTTCGTCGTCCTTCCAGGAGGTTTCGATACGCTGGAGGATTTATTCCAGATGCTCTCATGGGCACAGCTGAACATCCACCAAAAGCCGGTGGGAATACTCAATGTCGACGGATTCTTTGATGGCCTCTTCGCTTTCCTGGATTCTCTAGTGGAAAAAGGTTTTGCATCTCCACTGTCACGAAGACTCCTTCTTTGTGCAACAACACATGAGGAATTGATCGATAAATTCCTCGCATATACACCTGAACCTGATCCAAGTGCAATTCGCATCGTACACACTGATGCTAGCACGAGTCGGAAACGTGCTTTGGATCTAGCACTCTCTATGTGAGGTCTATTCGTGAATCTATCATTTTAAGTTTGTATCTTGATTGCAGTTTGTTTCCACAGTATTTCTATCATAATAAAGTCACTATGATTCAGAATTCTCAACACCATTTTATTGTCTTGTATCTTGACATAAAGTCCGAACGAAGCCAAAAATTTAACTCGAAGGATCAATAAACCGATAAACTTCAATAACAAGATCCGAGAATATCAAAAGATAAACTCTAATAAAATCCAAAAACATCAATAAATGATAACCTCCAAAAATAAAATCCAAGAATATCAAATAAATGATAAACCCCAATAAATATGAAAATACCAATAAAATGATAAACTCCATAAATGAAATTCGAGAATATCAACAAAATGCTAAACTCCAACAAGATAAACCGAGAATATCATCATCATAATAGACTCCAACAAAGTCAACCGAGAATATCAAAACTGTGATAAACTCTAATAAAATCAACTGAGAATATCAATAATTCATCTTACTGATAATCAAATTATGGTATAAAATCACATACCGTACACCGTAGGTGGGGTTTGGCACTGGCACAGGTCACATGTGACGCGAAGATCTCTTGATACTAGTCTGATCAATGATGACTCTCAAGGAGAAACGATTCGGATGTGTAGTATTCGAAACCACGCTCTGATACCATCTTCTGTAACACCCCGAAACCCCGCAGTTATTACAGTGCCGTGAATCCCCAACTGGGATCCACCAGGCGAAACACAATACAATAATTGACATAACATAAATGCAGTACCGAACCACATTATATTTATCAAATACTCCGATGAGGAGTTTATACAGATATACTAGCTAACATGCGCCAAACAGACCAGGATCAACATAATACAGGTATACTCTATATGAAGATAGATATATCGATACAATATAAAATACAGGAGAATAAAAATGCAGCGGAACTGAAAAGAAATACAACTGAAAACAAGAAGACTCGGGCCCTTGACTAGTATTCTTGAGACCATTCGCCGTCACATTGTCTTTCCTGTGCCTTAGCCTTCCGGCGACCTAAAATATGATAAAACAACATATTTCGCCCAAAACCACAGGGTCAGTTACACAAGATAATAAATCTCAATATGTCAAACATACATAATCACACATGCTATATGAATTAACAAACCATCACCCAAAACCGGAATATACGCAATCATACATGCTGTATAAACCACAAGTTCGATCAAAATCTCAAATCGTCGAACACATGCGATCAAATGTGAATCGGCCAGATTATAACCCAATCCTGTTGAAAACATACGCAATCAAACATGCTGTATGAATCAACTAACAGTACGGCTCAAAGGATGGCGCCACACTATGCCCGGGATGGAAATGTGTCCGTGCACAAGCCACCAACGAGTATCGATCGAATACACGTGTGGTCTTGTACCTAATCAGTCTCACGAAGTAACCGTCTCGTGTGCACAGTCCAATGTGAAGTCAACTACCAACACACGACTTTATATGTGCCTGACATGAAAATCCTACACATACCAATCGGCACACCAGTATGACCCGGAATGCCACGAGATAACAAATGTGACATCGAAATTCAATAATGACTTAACAATTCCCAACAAGGGACCAAACGACTCAACGAAGGAAATACGAATCCAACGAAGATCAAATCAACTCACCGAAACGCAACGAGGGTATAAATAAGACTTGGAACCAACGTTCCTCAAAGTATGATCGACCAGATCCATAATAACATCACTATGAATCGAAATTCATAAAGCATAAATGAACGCAAATATATATAACATATATAAGACATTATCATCATAACCAAGCAAGAATTCACTTGCCTCAATACTGAAGACGTAAAATGCTTCTGCATGATCACAACGTCCTCCATGAAACGAACGAGTAACGATCGAATGAACAACACCCAACAATCAACGAACAACCTTAGATCCAACGAACGCGATTCCCGATCACGGGATAGCTCACGAGCTCAATGGTCCCCAAATTACGTCCGATTATCATACCTTAATACACGATTTATAAATCAAGATACTATCATTAATTTATTTGATTCTAATAACTCGATTAATTATCACTGGATAATATTTTAATGACATCATACCTTGAATTGGGTCAAAATCGAAAGGTAGCTGAATTTACTCGAAATTTGACTGTCAATTTAGGAACACCAGTGGACAGTCAACCGATCAAATCTCTAACCCAAATTAATCTCCGTTTCCCAACTCTCCAAATTGATGAATCCGGCCTAACAATATTTTCCAACACCAACACATACACACACATACAACACTCACAAACACACATAATATATATACACATATGTGCACACACATACACATTAATATATATATATATATACATACTACACGCACCCACACATCACATACACACACAACATATATATATATATATATATATATATATTCATACATATCTCCACACACATAATTCACACAAAACACACACCACACTCACAACTCACGCAGCACACACACACACACACACACACACACACATATATATATATATATATATATATATATATATATACACTGTACATACACAGAAACGCACATACAGCACACACCCTCAGTCTGGCCAGACAATCAACCCCTCTGTCGTCTCCCTGCATCACCGAATTCTGGGTCGCCGGAAAACCGACCCGTTGAAACTCGTCCAGCTCCAACTCAGTTCCGACCATGGCCGAACTTTACCAACTCCAGCCCCGCCTGCAACCCTTTGCCGGAAGTCTCGTCGCGCCTCCGTCCGTTCAGGTCAGAAGCCATCTCCGATCGTTGGAAAACTCAACTCAGGTAGTTGACTTCTTGTCATAGGCGGATCCAGGACCGAAAAACTACTGGTGCACCGACCGTCCCACGAAAAACAATGTCGAACGATAAAATATATATTAAAATTACATTAAAGATAACAAATAATACATAAAGAAAGTCAGTAATAACAAAGCGGGGGACAATGAAGCGAACATGTCATGCTGGAAAATTTACCTCTAGATCGGGGTTAGGTCGAGCCTCTTGGGGGGGGTACTCAGGACAGGGGACGATCCCCCTCGTGTGCGTGTGTGAAAAAAAAATAAAAAAAACAAAGGATCCGTACATTTACAAAGAAAATCGCCTACATTTACTTTCCATTTCCTGAAAATGTGCTAAAATAACATCATTACTAATAGTTTTAAGTATATATTTTTCTATAAATATTACAAGACGATTATTTAACCATTGATCACCCATCTTACTACATAACTCACTCTTCACATACTTCATAGCTGAGAAGACTCGTTCAACACTTGCAGTTGATACGGGCGAAATCAACATTTCTTTCAAAAGTAATTTCTAATATTTGGTTAACTGAAACCCTTCAGCTAGTTTTGTATTAAGGGTGCATCTTAATTTTTTCATCATATTACAATAAATATTCTTCAAAAGAAGCAAGTGTTTGCGAAATACTTCAAGGTTGAATAAAAAATTTTAAACACTTTAATTAATATCGCCTTGATCAAAACAGATTACATCAAATCAAAAAAATATATTTAATAGGTATATATGACTTTACCTATTAAACTTCGAGAGTAAAAAATAATTAAACTCCTCGATAATTCAACTATTGCCAAAATATAATAACGGGAAAGATAATATTAGATATTATCGGGGAAGAGGGTCTTATTCTCAAAAAAATCTGATGGTGCACGTGCACCACCATGTTACATGTAGATCCTCCTATGCTTCTTGTCAAAAGATCTCTCTCCGATCGTCGGAAATCTATCTCACCGGATCACCATCTCCAGGTCAAGAACCCAGTACATATCCGACTCCATCCGGACCTCCATTAACTCCGACCCGAGACTCAGAATCCGGCCTCTTTTGAAATCTGCCGCCGTCGGAAGTCCGGCCCCAAGTCCGTCAAGACCAAGTCCCGCTACCTCGCCCTCCTTCGCCGTCGCCTGAAACTCGTTGAGAGGGACAGATAGAGAGAGATAGGGAGGAAAGAGCGATGAGAGAAATAGAGAGGAGGGCTGGTGAGAAATAATGAGAGAGAGAGGAAATGTGAGGGAGAGAGAGAGAATCTAATGATGTTTAATAATGATAATAATAATAAAATAAAATAATAATAGAATAATACTTAATGATTAAGTGGTGTATTAAAATGGTACACCTCATATCATAAATGGATCCAATGATCCATTAAATAAATTATTCAGTCGAATTGCCACATTTTCGTCTGGTCTACGTTAATCGTTTTAATCATTTAATAAGAAAATAAATCTCTATTAATTCACGCCTAATGTCAAGAGAACTCGTCTGATTTTTTTTAAATAGTCAGCTAATAAAATAAAGAGAAATAATTAAATAAAAATTATATCGTCAAAAATCAAATCCGGATATTACAGTTAAAGACACCCAAACTCTTATATGTTCATTATAATCGGTCGTATTGATGCCTTATGAATGTTATGAACATCATAATAAGTTGATAATGTTCATAGGAAGATATTGTTAATCGTTGGTGATGTTCTTGGAAAGTTAAACGATATAAGATGATATGAACGAATATAAATGATTGTTTAACATGTTCTTGATAAATTCTTATTCATAAAGAATCATGCAAGTATTTGAAAATACTTTGTAAACCGATCATAAAAATGAATGGAGGTAAATAGAGTTCTTGGAATAGAATTTTGATATCTTGAGATAGTTGAACTATTCAATTGAATTTATGGTGTCGCCTCACTGAATTCGATATCGATAAATATATGGATGTGTTATTGAGTGAAATGTATTTCATTCAAGGTCGATTGTTCGAGTGACCGATATTAGTCGAGGACCGTCCGTTCGTTCGACAAGGGAGGATTATTCTCGTCTCAGTATTAAGGCAAGTTATCTTGCTTGGTTATAATGATGATTGAATTCTTGTGATGGTTATACGTTTCGTGTATATGAAACACTTATTGAATCTGTGATTCATAATTCGATATTGTTCTTGATGATGTTCCGTTTCTCATCATGGGATTGCATTCCCAAGTTCGTCACTTTGAATCGTTGATCTCGTTGATCCTTATTGTTACTTCGGTGAGTTCTTGATCCTTAATTGGATATGTGATTTGTTGAATTCGTTGTCATGTTGTATCGTGACATATCTGGAATCATACCTGCATGCCGATTGGTTATTGTGTAGGATTTTTAGCCAGGCACGTATATAGTCATACGTGGATGTTTCCGTATTGGACTGTGCACACGAGACGTAGTTCGTGAGGCTAATTAGGTACATTGTCACATGTATATTTTGGATTCCGTATACGAGGTGGACATGTACACGGACACATTTCTGGATCGGGCATACTGTGATGTCCATCTTGAGCCATATTGTTTGATCGTTCATAGTCCATGTATGATTGGATATGTTCGACGGTTTGTGACTGATGGTTCATACGCCCGAGGGGTATGTTCAATAGTCAGGATGTTTTCCTTGAGATCTAATATATGTGAATTGTATAATGTCTGGAGAATCATTTATCATGTATATCCGACCTTGTGGTTTGGGCGAAATACTTGTGTTGTATTTTAGGTCGAGGCAAAGGCAAGGCACGAGAAGAGCATGGTGACGGCGAAGGGTTCGAAGGATACTAGTTCGGGGGCCCCAAGTCTTTTGTTGTCCGGTTATGTTCAAACCGTGTAATGTTACTTTATTCCGCTTCATTTAAACTATTGTCCGATTGTATTATTATTTGAAGTATATCCCATCTCCA
Source organism: Orobanche coerulescens (assembly GCA_033398695.1). NCBI lineage: Eukaryota > Viridiplantae > Streptophyta > Magnoliopsida > Lamiales > Orobanchaceae > Orobanche > Orobanche coerulescens. Next base: position 198,215,630 of record CM065803.1, on the reverse strand, counting down.
TATGGTTTATACTTGTATAAGGTTGTCGGCCATACTATTAATAAACTCCTAATCGGAGTAATGACTAATTATTGTGGTTCGGTATCACAAGGTAATACATATTTAATCTGTATTTTGGTATCGCCTGGTGGGTCCAGTGTGGGATCCACGACACTGTAATAGCCGCCTTTTGGGGTGTTACACAGGCCTCCACCACTGGCAATCTGAGTGTCTCTATCAAATGAGTCATTCGTGTTTAGCTCAATCCAAGGTGTCTCGAGCCGCAGCTAAACAACAGGAATGGGGCGATGTGTCTTAGCGGGAGTAGAAGAAGCTCGCTGAAAACGACCAGGAGGCGAGCACCCCGCCTAGAACTCCGAAGTGACCCAACAGCAGATAGTAATAATACATGGCGCTCCACCAGCACAATAATATGACAAGCAAGAAAGGTAAAGCCCTTATGTTTTACACTATTCCTTTCTATCCAGATGAACCTAGGTGTGGCAATTTGAGACATGACACGATAGCACGACACGAACATGACACGAAATTAGCGGGTTTGGGCTAGACCTCATCGAGTTCGGGCCGTTATCGGGTCAACTCGATAAGACACGTTAAAAAGTCGATTCAAAATGGGCTAACCCTAGAAGCCCGGTAAGACCTGATAAAACCTGATAACAATAATAATCTTTTTTTCTATTTTCTTTTTAAAACCATTTTTCTAACTCTAAATGTAAACTTTAAGTAGTCATAGTAAGAAAAACCACTTTATCATTTACTTTTTATATTTATGTTCTGTAGCAGTAGAACCTCTACTCTTTAATTGTTATGCTTTTAAATCTTAACATGCAATGTCTAATTGTTAATTTCTTAAATTTTTAAATATGATAAATAGAATAAATTATTTAGTATATTAGTAAATCGTTTAACAAGTTATAGGCCACAGTCTTAATGGGCCAATGGGCCAAAGAAAGAGTAATAAATGTAATAGCATAGTATTGCTTATCGGGCTTAACGGGCCATGCCAGGCTTGTAGGGTTTTTATAGGGCCGTGCCTGGGCTACCAAATTTAGCCCATTAAGCTTAATGCGTCATGTTCGGGTTGGTGTTTAATGAGTCATGACTTTATTGGCCGGCCCGATAAAGACACGACCCGCACGATTTGCCACCCTAGATGAATGTTAGGCGTATTTTTATACGCTTATTTATCATTATTTTGTAGTATTTTGGAGTGTGAAATCATCTAAATGAGCTTTTAATGCCTTAATTTTGCATGATTGACAGGAAATTGAAGTCCGGAAGCTTAAACGATGCAAAACGGGCGAAAACGGCAAAACTGGACTATGAGCCGCGGCACAAGGAAGCTGAGCCGCGGCAAAGGAAGACACCACCAAGGGCGAGTAGGTGTACTCGTGCCGCGGCATGACCCATGTGAGCCGCGCACGTAAGGATTTAATTACGCCTGTATTGATTTTAGCGATGTGCCGCGGCACAAAGATGTGAGCCGCGCACACTTAGCGGGATTTATACGTCTGCGGATTTTGGGCCGTTTGAGCCGATTTTCAACCGATTAATATGGACGCGATTTGTGGAGGTGCTGAGCTATAAATAGGGCTTAAGACCCTAATTTAATTATCTTGGAATCATTGAATCTAAACCTAGGAGAGCTTAAGCTTGGAGACAGAGAAGAAGAGGAAAGCGAGAAGAATTCAAGGGCGAAGGCGGGAGTCAAGAACGGAGGAATCCGAGCTTCATCTGCGTTTGAATTTTATGCTTTCGTTTATTTATTCTGTATTTTCGCTTTTAATATGTCGCTAAAGCCCTAATCTAGGGTTTTGATGAAACCTTTATTTTGACGAATTGATTGAGATTATCCAATTTATTACCTTTTTATTGAGTTTTCCCAATTATGTTTAATGCTTGCAATTATCTGGCCAATAGTTGTATTGATTTAATCATTCACTTCGAATCGGGAGAGGAGACTTGGTGAGGAACTATTGGTGAGGACCGTTTTATTCTGTGAGATAGGAATATACTCATAGGAACTACGTGGCCTTTAGGAGATTTCATGCTTTTTGCCTAGCGACGAGATAATTCGCCTAGGGATAGAGTGCGTTAGTCGCCGTTAGATAAATCTATTGACCTCGGGAGAGGCGGTAGAATATATTAGCAATCTCCGCCTTCAATAAATTGGGAAAATTATTTATTACGGATGATCAAGATTAAATTCGGATAAATTAAGGTGGATTCAGAACTCTAGACTTATTTATCATTTGATTCCTTTTATTCAAGCTATCGTTTTGTGTTTAGTCGTTTATTAATTCTTTTAGTTATTAATCCAAAAACCCAACTTCGATTGTTCAAATAAAATTGGAATACGAAAACGTCGGTAGTTAGGGATTCAATCCTCGTGGGAACGATACTCTACTTATCACTTTATTACTTGTAAACGATGACGTGCACTTGCGTGTAGGAAATATCGCAACAAGTTTTTGGCGCCGTTGCCGGGGATTGAAATTTCTCTAATATCGATTTAAGTATTTCCAGTCTTAATTTGATCGTTTTATTTTTGTTTATTTTTTTTTGTTTATTCGCTTTTCCTTCGTGACCTTTCGTTAGTTCATGAGAAGACTCAGAACGAAGGCCTACTACCTTTGGACACCGAGCTCGAGCGCACTCTAAGAAGGAACAAAAAGGAGAAAAGAGAGTCTGCAGCATTTACGGCCAACATGGCCGAGAATATTGAAATCCAAGGAGGAGACAACCAAGTGCGGCAAGTTCAACCGAACTAGCTCTTCGGGATTATGCCATGCCGCAAGTCAACGCAAATTTTTCGGGAATTCGGCGTCCCACCATCCAAGCTAATAACTTTGAGATCAAGCCCGCCATTATTCGGATGGTGCAAAGTAGCCCATTCTGGACTATCGAAGGACGATCCGAATGCCCACATTGCTTCTTTCCTTGAGATATGCGATACTTTCAAAACTAATGGTGTCACCGACGACGCCATCCGATTGAGGCTTTTCCCTTTTTCTTTGAGGGATAAAGCAAAGTTTTGGTTAAATTCCTTACCACGGGTCGATTACAACATGGGAGAGGTTAGTGCAAGCCTTCCTTGCAAAATTTTTCCCACCGGCTAAGACGGCGCGGTTGAGAAACGAGATAACCACTTTTGCCCAAGACGATATGGAATCGCTCCACGAGGCGTGGGAGCGATATAAAGAATTGCTTCAAGATGCCCTCATCACGGCATTCTGATTGGCTTCACCGCATACGTTTTATGGTGGTTTGAGTGCTTCTACACGCACTTTAGTGGATGCACCTCGGAGGAACATTCATGGTAAAATCTATGGCCGAGGCTCACGTGCTTTTAGAAGATATGGTGGCAACGCTTACCAATGGCCAAAGAAAGATTGACACCGAATAGGGTAATGGAAGTTTCGAGCAATGATCCGATTTCCACCTTGTCACTCAAGTCGCCGCTTTGACACAACAGACTCCGTAACTTTTCGCACGCACCCTGTTACCATTGAGACATGTAATTGGTGTAACGGATCACACCCGAAAGTGCGGAGTGTCAATTTGGAAATCCGTTCGAGCAAAATCGGATGGAGCAGGCTCAATTCGTAGGAAATGGGAATCGACCGAATAACCCGTACTCAATACTTATAATCCGGTGGCGCAATCATCCCAACTTTTCATGGAGAAACGGACAGACGCACACCACCCCTTTCGCCTTAATCAATAAAGCGGCCCCTTCCGCTCCCAAAGTGTCTCTCGAGGAAGCGCTTGCAAAATTAGCGGCAAATACGAGTCAATTTATGACTCGGACAAGCTACACTACAAAATCATTCTCGCTTCCATTCGAATTTGGAGGTTCAATGGCCAAATCGCTAATGTGTTGACAAATGTCCGGAGGGAGCATTGCCGAGTACCACGAGACAAATCCTGAGAGAGCCTAAACGCAATTAGCTTGAGAAGCGGGAGAGAGTTGCCGGATCGCATCGGGGTAAAGAGAAGAAGGTTATTAAGGAAGAGATGGATTTAAAGCCGAGGAGTCGAAAGATTTGGAGCCGGATAACTCGAAGACATGTGTTCCCCTGCTCCATTTCCACAAAGACTACAAAGAAAGAAGGGCGGACAAACAATTTTCCAAGTTTCTTGATGTGTTCAAAAAGCTTCACATAAATATTCCGTTCGCCGACGCATTGGAGCAGATGCCGAGTTATGTCAAGTTCATGAAAGAGATATTATCTAAGAAGAGAAAACTTGAAGAGTTTGAAACGGTTGCCTTGACAGAGGAGTGTAGTGCAATTCTTCAAAAGAAGCTCCCACCTAAATTGAAAGATCCGGGAAGCTTTAACATACCGTGCACCATGGGGAATCTTTCGTTTGATAAGGCACTATGCGATCTTGGTGCAAGTATCAACCTCATGCCTCTATCGATTTTTCAAAAGCTAAATATTGGGGAAGCTAAGCCAACCACAGTCTCATTACAATTGGCGGACCGATCGATAAAGTATCCGAGGGGAGTGATCGAGGATGTATTAGTTAAGGTTGACAAGTTCATCTTTCCAGCCGACTTCATCGTACTAGACATGGAGGAAGATGACAATATTCCGATCATCTTGGGACGACCATTTCTAGCGACGGGCCGAACCCTTATAGACGCGGAAAAGGGAGAGCTAACTCTAAGGGTCCAAGACGAGGAAGTTACTTTTCAAGTATTCAAATCGTTCCCATGTCCCGGAAGTGCTGATAAAGGATCACAAATTGAGGGTGTGGATGTTTGTGAAAGAGGAAAGCATCGAAAAAATCGTCGTTGGGAAAATTCAGATTTTGTGTTAAATGGCCCAAGTTTGAAGAAGGATGTAGAACTAGTGGCGTTTCTCGACCATGAAGAAAAATCTGCAGCTTGTGAGTTCGTTTGTGAAGGAGGAGAGTGAGCAAAGCCAAGAGAAAAATTAGTCATGGAGAAACCGGGTGTTTGGGAAGTTTTTCAAGTCGAAACCTTTTCGAAAACTACATTTGATGACTGAACCGAAAGTCGAGCTACTGATGACCAATGGTCATAATTTTAACCAAAATACAAACGGTTCGATGAACGGGCGGAAGCGAATGGAGTTTGCGAGCGAACTAACGTTGTTCAATAGGTCCTATCAAGACTATAAACTTAGCGCTTCTGAGGCAACCCGAGCTCGTAGTGTAGTTTTTGCATTTCTTTATTTTTCTTGTATTCGTGATTTTTATTTTTCATCATTTTTGTGCTTCTATTTGCTTCTTCCTCTCGTTTTTAACGCTTTTCAAAATTCTGCGAGAAAGTCCTGTGAGAAATCGGAGTATGAGCCGCAGACGCTTATTGTGAGCCGCGGCACACATCGATCGCAATGGGAGGCAAAACCGATCGTACTTTGTGCCGCACGCATAACCGAGCCGCGGCACACTCGAGTAATGAGCCGCGGCACACGGAATTTGAGCCGCAGACACGACAAAACGAGACACAGTACAAGGGATCAGACCTTGTGCCGCGGCTCACCTTATCTCGTGCCGCGGCACACTATGCGAATCCAAAGGCTGTGCACTTATAACATGCATTCAATGGCATTTATCGTGCACGTTTTCTCCTTCTCCTGCCTTCCCTCCCAGTAGCGACCCGACGTTGTTCAAATTTCTTCCTGCGATTTTTCCGCAATCTTCAAAAGGTACGCTTCCATCGTTATTGTTTATTTGCTTATGGGTTATATTTTGAAGTTGTTTTTGCGTTGAATGGATGGAACATGCCTAGTTTTTCCTTCAATTAGTTTCATGATTGTTAGAGTATAACAGGTAGTTTCATCGAATTTTCTTGATTAAATTGGAATATCAATGAGTTGATTGTGTTAAGTTGTTCATGATTGAATTGTATTTCTGTTTTTGGGGGCTGAATCGAGCTAGAACTATGTTTATTCTTCAAGTAAACATGCGCCCTCAAGGTGTCTGATAAATTGCCCAAATGAAAAATTTCTTTGAAAAAGCAATTGTTTTAAAGTTTCGTGCAACGTATACGTTTTCAATTTACAGCAAGCCCAACCCTTACATCCAGTTTAGATGTTTAGGTCCAAATTCATCTTTTTCTCTCGTATGCGCTTGTGTCTTAAATTCGAATTTACGGTTTGATGTCTTTAGCCGCGCATATATCATCGTTATTATTTTTGCGTAAATAAACCCTCGTGTTGTGCTTCTCAGATCGATTATGGCGCGCACGAAGAAGCTGACCAAGCGTGCTAGGACCGAGTCATCCCCTACGCGAGGAGACCTCTCGGGGTCGGGCCGAGGCGAGGGGCACCAATTGACCCCGAGATCCACAAGATATTCAACGAAAAGATCCGTCCGCGTCCACATATTCCCGAGAGAGGTTTTACTCCAGCTCCTCAGGACGGGGAGTTGCTCATGATGATTGACGAGATGGGATGGGCTAGATTTACCGCACCTCCTGAGCCCAGTCATTTCGATCGTCCAGAGTTTTATGCCAGCTCTCTGAAGCACATCCGGCAGGCATTCGTTGCCATCTTTAGAGTCCGGACTCAGTCGACGTCCGAGGGGTCACAGCTGATTTCTCCCGACCGCTATTCGGAGGCTTTTTGGGTTTCGGGTTGACGAGACAAACTATGACCGCGTGATGACCAAACCTCACTAAGGAGGCCCCGCTTGAGACGATTGCAGACCCTGCACTGACCGGGAGCAATGAGCACAGAGCTCATCCACTTTTCATTTCAGAGCTCGCGCCTCGGCCTCAGGCGAGCCCAGCTTTACTTTATTTGCGCACGCATTGATCCCACCTCCCAGATCCGTATAGTTTTTCTCTCTCCCGCGCCCGGATCTTGTTTGCTATCACCTCCGGCCGCTCGATGTGGCCCCCATTCTCGTCCGATCTATCTTCCAGTATCCAGGGGGCCAAGACGGGTTGAAGCACCCTCCCTCATCTGCGCTTTATGCCGTGCAATGGCCGACATGGTCGGCCGACGAGCCGATGCTTGCCCCATGTGCCCCGATCGACCACCGCATCATATCGCACTTTGAGCAAAGGCGGAGCGCCGCACACGCCTGGGGCGAGGATTTTTGCTTGAGGAGGCTCACGAGGGATCCCCTGAGCCGCTTTTGTTGACGCACGGAGAGGCCGGCCCGCAGCCCGACAGAGCGAGGTTGGAGGAGCTATTTGATGGGCTACGGGAGGATTTGAGGAGACAGAGAGAAGAGCATAGGGAGGAGCTGAGGAGAGAGAGAGAGGAGCAGAGAGAGGAGCAGAGAGAGGAGCTGAGAGAGGAGTTGAGGAGAGAGAGAGACGAGATGAGGAGAGAGAGAGAGAGCTGGATGGCCGCCATGCGGGAGGAGCAGCGGGCGGCGCGGAGAGTGTTGTTGCAGCCAGAGCCGAGATGAGAGAGCAGTTCGCGGACCACCGACGAGCGGCGAGGCGTCTTGCCGCGAGGAGGCTTATCATCGGGAGCACCTCGCCGCATGGACGGCCCACATCATGCATCCCGACGGGCCATTTATCGCGCCCGCCCGGCCACCACACCACCCTCCTCACCGGACGATACGCACCACTCCCGAGCATACCGGAGGAGTACTTGACCTTTACTTTTCTTGCATTCCATTTCGCCCATTGAGGTCAATGTACGTCCTAAGTTTGGGGGAGGGATTTACATTCAATCTACATTCATATTTTGTGCACTTTTCTTTTCTTTGCGAAATTTTTTTTTAGATAGCCTTGCTTGCCGTAGTTTTTTCTTTATTCGTGAATTTTCGTGCTTCTATTTTGTGTGATACGATGTTACGACACCGTCTTTCTCTTGAAGAAGCGGGCGAGTTTTAGTCGAGTTGTAGTCAGTTATTTCTGTTCTGCTTAGTATTCAATTAGGTCCGAAATTTTTCGTGATTGTAGAGGTCTTGGCAGACAAGAGACGATACATACTTGTTTTTAAATCCCCATCAATACGTTTGGCTACATTTTCCGGATAGTGAGTCGTCTGTTTCTTTAGTCGTGTTGGCACTTAAATTGAGTTTAGAGTCGGTCAGTTTTCCCTAAAGTCGAGATAAGGTGTTCTATGAAGGGAGTTTAGTAACAGGGGTATTCGCGTGACCCGTTGTTTACTCTCGCGTAAAACGACGACCCTGATTAGACTAGTGATTTAGATATTTCACATGTGCCAATGATAGGGAGCCTAGTAACCGGGGTATTCGCGTGAACCATTGTTTACTCTCGCGTAAACAAAGAACCTTGATTCGGACATGCGGAAATTATGTATTCGAGTTGATTCTCCGCCGTAAACGGGAACTTAGTAACTAGAAGCATCCATGTGCCCCATGAGTGTCTTTTACGTCAAACGGCTTCCGAATACATGAGAATGGAAGTTCCACCCTAGGATTATCCCGATGAAACATCCCGAGATCCTAACCTAGTGGTCGACTCGAATCAAATTCTTGAGCATAGTTATATAAGGGGATACTGTCCGAGGTTTATTTGTTATAAGACTCGTAAAATTTGTGCCTTTAGACTGTGGAACAGGATGAACTAGTTTGGTTGTGTTGGCCTTTCATATTGTGGACGATTTGACTCATGTTTTGTTAATCTTTGAGCTGAAATTTTCTTCATGAACGAATGATTAGGACTGAACTTGATTTCTTTGCGGAATCATTATTCTGAGTGCAGCTCGCTTTTATGACACTCGTATTATTTAGAGAGGATGGCAGGATAGTATCGATTAGGTTGAACACTATGAGTTGCACGATGATTCACGACATTCTTTTATTGACTTTAATTCTTTTTGCTTGAGGACAAGCAAAGGCTTAAGTTTGGGGGTATTTGTTAGGCGTATTTTTATACGCTTATTTATCATTATTTTGTAGTATTTTGGAGTGTGAAATCATCTAAATGAGCTTTTAATGCCTTAATTTTGCATGATTGACAGAAATTGAAGTCCTAAGCTTAAACGATGCAAACGGCGAAACGGCAAAATCGACTATGAGCCGCAGACAAGGAAGCCGAGCGGCAAAGGAAGACACCACCAAGGGGCGAGTAGTCAGACTCGTGCCGCAAGACCCATGTGAGCCGCGTACGTAAGGATTTAATTACGCCCGTGTATTCGATTTTAGCGATGCAGCCGCGCACAAAGACAGGTGAGCCGCGGCACACTTAGCGGGATTTATACGTCTGCGCGGATTTTGGGCCGTTTCGAAGCCAGTTTTCAACCGATTAATATGGACGCGATTTGTGGAGGTGCTGAGCTATAAATAGGGCTTAAGACCCTAATTTAATTATCTTGGAATCATTGAATCTAAACCTAGGAGAGCTTAAGCTTGGAGACAGAGAAGAGGAGGAAAGCAGAAGAATTCAAGGGCAGAAGGCGGGAGCTGAAGAACGGAGGAATCCGAGCTTCATCTGCGTTTGAATTTTATGCTTTCGTTTATTTATTCTGTATTTCGCTTTTAATATGTCGCTAAAGCCCTAATCTAGGTTTTGATGAAACCTTTATTTTGACGAATTGATTGAGATTATCCAATTTATTACCTTTTTATTGAGTTTTCCCAATTATGTTTAATGCTTGCAATTATCGGCCAATAGTTGTATTGATTTAATCATTCACTTGAATCGGGAGAGGAGATTTGGTGAGGAACTATTGGTGAGGACCGTTTTATTCTCATGAGATAGGAATATACTCATAGGAACTACGTACCTTTAGGAGATTTCATGCTTTTGCCTAGCGACGAGATAATTCACCTAGGGATAGAGTGCGTTAGTCGTTAGATAAATCTATTGACCTCGGAGAGGCGGTAGAATATATTAGCAATCTCCGCCTTCAATAAATTGGGAAAATTATTTATTACGGATGATCAAGATTAAATTCGGATAAATTAAGGTGGATCTTAACTCTAGACTTATTTATCATTTGATTCCTTTTATTCAAGCTATCGTTTTCTGTTTAGTCGTTTATTAATTCTTTTAGTTATTAATCCAAAAACCCAACTTCGATTGTTCAAATAAAATTGGAATACGAAAACGTCGGTAGTTAGGGATTCAATCCTCGTGGGAACGATACTCTACTTATCACTTTATTACTTGTAAACGATGACGTGCACTTGCGTGTAGGAAATATCGCTAACAATGAACCAAAAGATCAAATAAGAAATAATGAAAGTTGTGTGCTTAAAATTTCTTTGAACACCACTTTGCACCAAAATATTGTAAATTTTCACGAAGGTCTGTCCCACATTAATTCTAAGGCGAGGCATCGAGAAAAAAAAATGCACGCCCCATGAGTGTTATGTTAATTAATTAGTAATATGTTTTAATTGTAATATACATTATTTGTTAGAATTTTATATATAACCACTTATATTTTTAATATTTTATTAGATAAATGGTTTTTTTTTTTTTGGAAGATTAACTCACTGTGTATTTTATAAAGTGGGCCATTTGCCCGTTATGTAAATTAAATAGTTTATCCTCATGTATTTTTAAAAGATGACTATATTAACCGTTTTATAAATTAAATATATCTTCAAAAAGGTGCATTTTGCTCCTTCTATCCCATGTGTGCACAAGGAAGTGATTTGTAAAGGTTGGACTTATTTTTCAGTTTTTGAGTTCAATTCGGTCTGAGTCAATTCGATTGATTCGATTCGATTCTTCTTCTTATTATTATTAATCTTAATTATTATTATTGTTATTATTACTAATAATATTACTATTACCGTTGTTGATTACTATTATTATTATTAGGCTAAGACGGCTCTGGCTGCATTTGCCAAATCCGAGGAAAAAACCACGGGTCTACAACATACCATTATTATTATTATTATTATTATTATTATTATTATTATTATTATATTATTATTATAAATCACACTTTTATTAAAAACTCATAGGATTACAAAAAGTTAGTGGGCAGCCTCGAAATCAACTGAATCCCCACACCTCTAGCAATGGTAAAACCAATCCTACTAAAGATATGAACTGCTGCACGCGCTCCAATGTCCTGGGTCATAGAGAATCGTCGAATACGCTTAAGTAAGGTGACTGCATCTTTCTCAAGTTCTCCAAAAGAAGAAAAAGAGGAGGGGAGAAACCCATATCCAATATCCGCACATTCAGCATATATTTCAGTTCAGTTATTTCAGTTCAGTTCAGTCTAGGCGGATTATGTTGCTATTAACTCAGATAAAGGGAGGGGACTACAATTATTGGTTGAAGAAGATAATTTCGAATTTATCAAATTGGATAATCCTGAAAAAATCATGCTAATATTAAATTATCTGTTAATAACGTTGATGATAATGGAAATACTTGTGGTTTTGATTGGCGTCTCAAAAGACCAATGATCCAAATTTTAATTCATTATGATATCTTAGTCCTGTTTTTTTTCGTGTTAGACGAAAAAATCAATTTTCTTATCGTTTAGAGTTTGCTATTTGGACGAATGTCTGAGTACTTCACAATATTGCTATTTGGTTATGTTACTTTATCCTTTTTTTTAATTGAGGCTTACACTTGGTAGGTCTCGAGGCTTACGCCTCGTCCCATCCGAACAAGACGTCTCAAACCCGCCTCACACTTCTTAAAACATTGGGTTAAAATTTTCACAATAGAAACTCCAAAAGAATAGTTTTCACAATAGGAGTTCAATTTTCACAATAGAAACTCCAAAAGAATACTTTTCATTCATGCCCAAAACTAAAGAAGGATTTTTTCGTTTGCATGAATTTTAGTGTTAACTAATTTTAGACAATTAACGAACACTATGCACTTAGTGATGATTATCCCATGGACATTAATTGCTCAATCTTTCCAGTAATATCTGAAAGTAGTATATCACTGTAGCTACTTATTCTGCACTCGCAACCTCAAGAAAAAACAAAAAGAAAAAAAATGCTGATTTCAAACTGCAAAATGTTGCTCTCTCACGGTTTCAGAGAAAGGGAGACACCGAACCTGGGAGTCTTGTCCAATGCCTTAGTGTCAAACTCACTGGATATTGTGACGAGGGATTTCCGGATGAGCTCCTGCTGCAAAACGGCCCCTAGCGTGCCGTGGTTGTTGAGCTTCATCTTCAGGAGCGTCTGGCTATCAATGGCGTACGAACCTCCCACCGTAAATGTGTTCTCGTTTGTGGAGAATTTTCTACTGATCTCCCCAACAGCAGCACTCCTCTTTAACTGGTCCAGGTGGTGAATGTATGATGCCTTTATAGTGTCCCCTTTATCACCCCTACAAATGGAGGGCAAACAAACAAAAAAAACATCCTAGTTATAATTAGTAAAATAAAAGGGTCAATTACATAAAATGCCTTTGAGGTCTAGTCCAATTACTCAAATACCCAACTACTACAACAACAACAACGTATGATCCTTAATCCTTCGAATCATCGTTTGAAACCGTCAACGATCGATTACATAAATAAAATAAAAGGAAAAAAAAAAGAAAGAAAAACATGATATAAAGTCAATCTACAGATAAAGCTACGGAACTCATAAAAAATGAAAGACATATTTAAAAAAAAAATTAAAATAAAATCAACTAATAGCAATAAAAAACGAAGTAAATAAATGAAAATATGAAGGGTAAGGAAAAATCACTCGAGAAAAAATCATTCAAATATTGAGAATAATAGTAGAAGATTAGTGAAAAAGTTGAGAAGTCCGAAAAATAACCCAAAAAATAATACCAATTAAATAAAATAAGAATAAAAATAATAAAATAAAAAATAATCAAACTCTATCATCCGCCCGTATATTTTGCCTCCATGTGTCCTCTCAATCACCATATTTTCTCCAATCCCAAGGAACCTCGTGATTTTCAATCACCATTATCCATATTTTCATGGATCTTGCTCTGCCCCTCACAGTCTTACCCGTTCCCCTCAATCTTTTCAAGCCTCATCAATGGAAGGCATCAAACAGGTCTCAGACTGATTGTCCATCATCATATATGTTTGAAAAATACCTACAAGTACTTGATTTTTTTCTGTTTTACAAATTGCACCCTAGAGAGTCAGAAATTTGTTTTAGAAGAGCTGATTTTTTTTTTTTATATTTAAGGTAATCTCACGTTCTTTTTTTTTGGTAATTCCTAAAAGCAATCAATGTATGGAACAAACGTTTCGGTACGTACAAGATCACAGATGCGCAGGAATCTGGTTTAGTCACGGTGATGCCAGCAGTGTATTTTGTCAATTTACCAGAACTCGTCTCGTAACCTGCCTCTGCACCCAAAGCAAAAGTGGGTGTGCCAAGGGTGAGGGAGAAATCAATGGGAGGGGCTTGGTTCAGACCAACAGCTGCAGATAGTGATGCATGAGGGTGAAAGTATTGAAATTCCAACTGCGAAAGCAAGAGCAAGTTAGGAAAAAGAAGAAGGCAGTGGTTTATAGCAACTTATGTAGTTAGGTAAAACGTGCAGCAGGTACTTTGCCAGACTCGTAGTTTGGGTACTTCAGTGTGGCAATTGTCTTTGATGACGGAACAATATCAGCAGCGGATAGAATTGCTGAGAACTGCCAGAAAAAAAATATAATTAAAAAAAAAAAAGTAGAGATCAGAGAAAATAAGAACAAAACAAGCACGTGTTCACGTGATGAAGGTTTTAGAAACTCACATTCGATTCTGTATCTACTTTGACGTCGACAGAAGTATTCTTGTACATATACTGGGCTGCCACATCGCCGGATGAGTAGCCTCCTTTTTTCACGGTGGACGTGGTCAGGGCCTACATTCAGGGGATAAAAGTGAAAAAAAATGGAAATATTTTGCCATGTAACAGCATTGAGAAATTACGGTGGGGAATGCAGCCTTAAGTCCTCCATATACGCATAAATAACTCAATAATCATTAAAGACACGGCCATAAGTGGTCATAGCCACTAATGGGTCAAGTGGCTATAAAACCATACTGAATCAGTTTAAGTTTAATACATAGAGTTCTCAATAATTTCATGTCATGCCATATAGTTCAATACTTCAATTTAAATATATTTAACTTGAACTGAGACATGTCATCAGCATTTACACGGGTCTACTACTCGGAGCATTTAAATGTCATCAGCTACCCAAACCCCAAGTCTTAAAAACGAAATGGGAATATAATCCCATATATGAAATATGTTGAAACAATATTTTTAGCCAATATATTTTGATGATATTTTTTTTTTAAATAATCATTTCAAATTGCTCAAACAAATTCGATCTTCAAAAGCTTAGTGATCGTTATCATGTGTATGAAGCGTACGTTAAACGGTATATGACCGTTGGATGAGTTGACCTTCTGGATGCATTACAACAATTGGATTTCGAGCATTAGTACGTTATGAAGATACCCTTGCGTACGTTAATGTTGATTCATAACGTAGCTTCCCCAGACCTGATCGTTTAACACTTCATACATAATCAGCTAAGTGCAATTTGCGTACGTTACAATATATACATAGCATACGTTAACTTTGAACATCTGACTGATTCAGCTAAGTATGTATAGTGTACGTTACTGATGCTTGGTAGCGTAGGTTACAAAAATCAATTCTGTAATGTTTTAGTAACATTGAGTTTGTTTGATCAATTTGAAATAATTATTTTGAATAAGAACATCATCAGGGGAGTTTTTTCTCGGGGGAGTTTATCAAACTCTCAAAGTTTTTAGTTCAAAACAAACTGTTTAAATAATTATTTTGTCATCATTAAGAAGGGGGGGGGGGGGGGAGATTGTTGAAACAATATTTTTATCAAACATAGTTTGGTTATGTTCTTATTCAAAATAATCATTTCAAATTGCTCAAACAAACTCAATCTTACTAAAACACTACAAAATTGATTTTGGCATCAATAATGTACGCCACCAAGCATCAGTAATGTACGATATACATAGTTAGCTGAATCAGCCCGATATTTACAGTTAACGTATGCTAAGCATCTATTGTAATGAACGCAAATTGCACTTAGCCGATTATGTACGAAATTAAATGAACAGGTTTACGTAGCAAGGGAAGCTACATTATGAACCAACCTTAAGGTACGCAAGGCCATCTTCGTAACGTACGTAATGCTCGAAATCCAACCATTGTACTGCATCCACAAGGTCAACACATTCAGCAGTCATATACTGTTTGATGTATGCTACATATACAGGATAACAGCCGCTACGCTTTTGAAGATTGAATTCAAAATTAGACCGTTGATCGCATCTAGAAGGTCAACCATCCAACGACTTTTGATGACAAGACTAACGTACGTAACACATAAATATAACATACGCAAATGGAAAGACGTATGAATTCATTACGGCCGCTACGTAGAGTTCATTACGGCCGCTACGTAGAGTTCATTACGGCCGCTATACCATTAACGTACGCAAGATATACATCGTAGCGTACATAAATGAGGAGATATGTGCTAACGGTCACTTGGCTCCTAAAGGCTATAAATAGATGATTTTGGAAGGATTGAAGTACAAGAATTCATTGCCAATACAAGCCTACTAGCCGAGCATTCTGAGCTTAATTATTATACACTCTAAGCGATATAATTACATATTGTAACTGATACAAGAAGAATTGTGCTAACAATCTCAACATACATTCTTGTATCACTTTGAGCGATCATTCTGTAAGTCGAGTAAGTGTACTCGAAAAAATCTCTGTAATTTTAGTGAGGTTATCTTGCACTTAGAAAAAACAAGAGTGTTTTATTGATGGTTATTCTTGGGCTCGGACATCAAGAAATCGAAGTTCCGCACTAATCGTGAAAGTGCTATTGTAAAGAATTGGCACTAAACTAGAAAGTACAATTGTTTTGAGAAAAGGCCTGGTTGGCAATACTAGGTAGGGCACGTAGGCTTTTGATAGCCGAACCTCTGGAACAAACCCTTGTGTCATTTCTTTTCCGCAATATTCTTTTAATTATTCCGATTTTATTTGCTTCTGCACGAAAAGAGTTCAACACTCTTCACCGCACTATTCAACCCCCCTTCTAGTGGCGTTACCTATCTAACAAAATAGAGAACTCCTTTAATCGAGTATACCAGCATAATATAAGGGAATTTGTTCGACACTCATAGTCAACAAGGGCCAAAAATGAGCACCGAAGGTACAAATTATACTCCCTCCGTCACGTAAAGATAGTCCTATTTTCCTTTTTCATTTGTCCCAAATCTATAGTTCCACTTACTTTTTAGAATGTATAAAAATCTTCTACTTCCCACTTTACCCCTAATAACAACAAGGGAATACTACACATGGATCTTAAGAGATTAGCATCAGCCAATGTTTCCCTTCACTAAAGATAAAAAAATTCAAAGAAAAAGCAACGTCAGTAAAAAGGATACAAAAAACTGAAATAGCTTGATGAACAACTTATACGTAAAACACTCATGAAAAAAGAAAAAACCATGTATTTAGATAATATAAATCTTAGAAGGTCCAATCATCACAACCTCTAGATCTTCTGTAATACAAGTCTTATGAAGTGAACATACAAACCGATAGAAGTTAGCTCTTGTATATTTTAAGACATCACCATGAGCAAATAGACATCGACAAATTGACGGACTCACTCCAAAGAATATGAGATGCTTCAGGCATGTAATCCAAGTACTAACATAGAAACTAGGAAGTTGCCATGGTATGAACACAGAACGCGACACATCTAACTTCATAAAGAAAGAAATGTAAATGGGAAAAGGAAAGGCAAATACCATCTAATGAGCGATAAACTCCCAGAAACTGCACTACACCTCCTCGAGATGAAATAAAAATAACATTAATAAAAAATCCAGTTTACAAACTAGATATCGTATGATATGGAGGCACACTCATGTGAGATGCATCCGTAAGACAGTCCCCTAAAACTAAGCCTTAAAATTAAAAAAAAAAAACATAAAAATAGAAAAATGTCAGAAAAACTAGAAAACTAAATCTTATGGAATGTACCCGTAAGATGGTCTCACATGAATTTTTGCCTAATATTTGCGATTCAATAGCCACAAAGATTTTAAAAGTATTGTTGCCCTCATTATAGATGAAACGTATTGCATAAATCCAATAACAAGTTGCCTCATCAATCACCCCAAAAACAAGACACACACCTCATAAAAGCTTATTCAACCAACATATTAACTAAACTAACAAAGTCACGAGCTCATTCAAAATCTAATAATTTGAGAACAAACAAACTGTGGTTAAAATTGAGTGAGCTCGAATACGAACGGCACATTCACAAAAATATTCAGCCATATTCAGTAACATCAACAAGCCAACATAACAATGCCATCTTCACCAGCCAACTCCCAAATCCAAATATAAAGGTAGTTAATAATTCCATTCTTCCACTTGAGTCCTATCATGTTACTAAAGTAAATTCCGTCGCATCATGTTACTATATCTCAGTTTATCACTTATCGGCTTTACTATCGGCAGCAGATATCTAATTTAAAAAAAAAAAAACTTATAGTATATATAATATGAGAGCAAACATTAATACACAAGCCCAATATTTTTCTATTAATTATTACAAAAACAAAAAAAAGAATCGTACCACTCCAGATTCACTGTAGGTGGAGACAGAGAATTTGTGATCGGAGAGGTAATCCCTGGTCAGCAGATCTACAGATAAAAAAAATTACATCCGATCAAATTCTCGGAAATTCAAGAAAAAAAAAAAGAAAATAGAATTAGCCAGTGGTAGAGGAATTTGAACCTTTGGCTTTCTTGCCAATATCCGAGAACAGTCCAGGTCCTTGGCTCATTTTCGTTTCTTGATTTAAAGAGAGAGTGAATCTGGAAAAAAAAAATCTGTTGAACAGAAAAAACGAGGAGAGATTCTTGAGGAGGTAGAAAGCTTGCACCGTTTAAAGGAAATCGGGAATGTCGGATTTGTGACTAATCTTTAATATATTAATTATAGTATTTTTGGGGCACACCTATTTTGATGTAACTAGATGTTTCCGGTGCGATGCACGGAGTAAAATATTAAATATTTTATTATATTATTAATATATGATCGATTTCAATAATATTATAAAATTTGTATAAAAACACCGACATTTATTTGATTTAATTTTATTTATAAACTCTTATTATGTGATCTAAGGGCACATGATAGGAAAACCGTAAATTAGTTAAGCACCGACATTTATTTTTTCACATATAACAATATGAGTTTTATATCTAATTTTATAAATAGGAAATTAAATTATATTTATTATTATCAACTTTCATTATAGCCGACCCCAGAGCATTTTGGGACTAAGGCTCTATTATTGTTGTTGTATTATTAACTTTCATTAAAAGTATATAATCGATATTCTTACTAATATAATTTTTTTATATGATTTGACATTAATGTTTGAGTCGGTATAAACACATATACATATACTATTATTTGATTTAATTTCATTTATAAACTCTTATCATGTGATCTAAGGGCACATGATAGAAAAATCGTAAATTAGTTAAGCACCGACATTTATTTTTTCACATATAACAATATGGGTTTTATATCTAATTTTATAAATAGGAAATTAAATTATATTTATTATTATCAACTTTCATTATAGCCAACCCCAGAACATTTTGAGACTAAGGCTCTATTATTGTTGTTGTATTATTAACTTTCATTAAAAGTATACAATCGATATTCTTACTAATATAATTTTTTTATATGATTTGTAGAGCTGTTATCGGACCGGTTCGGACCGGTTTTCTCCAGATTCGGATCCGGTCCGATAGGTTGCCGGGTAGATCCGGTCCGGACCGATAACGGTTCCGGTTCAATTTTTAGAACTCGAATCCGAACTCGTTAGTTTCCGGGTGAGTTTCGGTCCCGGGTATTTCGGTCCGGTTCATGATCGGGTTTCGGGTTCACTCGGACCGCTAACAGCCCTATGTGGGATGGATCTTTACTAGGAAAATGAAGGAAGAACAACAAAATAAATCACATAAATGCGGGTTACATGATTCGAACTCCAGACCTTTTGTCCAAAGGTATAGCGTCTTAACTACTTGACCAGCATGCTATTTGTGTTTAAAACACGCAAAACGTATTAATAATATATCTATAAAATATATAAATTATAAAATACATATAATTTTTTTTAATTTATTACCGGGTTTCTTTTCGGTTTTATCGGTCCGGGTCTTATCGGTTTCGGTTCAATGTTTAGAACTCGAATCCGAACTCGTTAGTTTTCGGGTGAGTTTCGATCCCGGGTATTTTGGTCCGGTTCATGACCGGGTTTCGGGTTCACTCGGACCGCTAACAGCCCTAATGATTTGACATTAATGTAATATATTTTACTATTTTATAATCAGAACAAAATAATTCGTAAAAATCAAATAATTGTTAGAAAGCGATGAAAATAAACTAAAAATATGGTTTTCTTCAATATTCTTATATTTTTATATTGAAATATTTTAATCATCTAAATATAGTATAATTATATTTATATTACTTTATATATATTATATGGATGTCAAATTAAAGAGCACGAAGTAAGAATTAATTTAATATATTCCTTTCAAAATAAAATTGATACATAAAATTTATAAAATGAGAGAAAGTTTTTAATTGGTAGATAGTATATAATGGAATAACCCTCTAACCCCCTCCCAAATTAAACATCTATTTTTTTTAAAATTTTTAAAAAGAGGATTAACGTGGAGCTGACACATATTTCTTTAGACTTTTTTGCGACTCTATTTTAATATTAAGTCTAGATATCATATTAAATATGAAATAAAATGCTTCATATTCTTGTATACAATTATAACATCTTAAATATACTTAGTTATAATTATATACGAGACGTTCAGACTCATGCGATGCACACAGTTTGTATAAAATTGTTCATTACGTAATGTTCAGCGTAAATTGTTGAAGTATAATTATGATGGTGCATCTAATTGAAACGTGCATCGTAATGTTTAGCCAAATAGTTATAAAATAAGTTGAATTAATCTCGAATCTAACATAACCGTTATAAACTTAAACAACACAAAACGAAGCTCAAATGCATACGGCTCTATAAATGTTGTTATAAATTGGCTTTATTTTTAATTTGATGATGCAATTGCGTATGTTATTTCAACATACTATTTTATAACATTCATTTGGTCAAAAAAAATGTCTCGAAACCTCTTACGTTATTAACCTTGTTTGTAAACTTCTTATGTGGAATATGGTAGGTCTATCATTTTTTAAGTGAATTGTATAAGATTAGAGATCAAATCATAAATAGCAAGAAACTCAATTTATTTTATAATTTTATACATAAAAATTGAAGTCATTAAGACTCAAC
Organism: Orobanche coerulescens; assembly: GCA_033398695.1. Taxonomy (NCBI): domain Eukaryota; kingdom Viridiplantae; phylum Streptophyta; class Magnoliopsida; order Lamiales; family Orobanchaceae; genus Orobanche; species Orobanche coerulescens. Next base: position 198,195,335 of record CM065803.1, on the reverse strand, counting down.
ATCTAAGTCTTAGGACTCAATCCCGTGCGATGCACGGGTACTTTTCTTTCAGATAATATATCAATCTTGCATATCATGTTTATATTACATATTGTTTTAAGGCCCGAGCGATTCGCGGTTTTTATTTTTCGCGTGAAATTATTCTAAGCTAAAATGTCGTATTTTTAAATTATGTATTTTATATCATGTATGGCCTAGGCTGGGTTACTAACGGGTTAAAATGGCTTGTACTCAAAATGTGCAATATATTTATCCATGATACTAACACCATTAAAAAAATTACACATGCATTTCATAAGATGGATAATATCTCACTGAAGCAAAACATTTGTTCGTGTTTATAGAAATCAGTACGAACGATATCAAATTGATATCTATATAGTCAGATTACCAAACATGTACGATCATCTAAAATGAAAGACAAATATATTGATTTGTTGCCATTTAACCAAACACTTATTACGCATACGATGCTACGTATTTGAATTAGTTTCTCTCACACATTTTTACACTTAACAATCCTGAAGACAAATATTATGATTTTATTACATATTAATAATGTTATTTTGTGTCATGTACGTGGAATTCAACTTGTTCTCAAAATTGCATAACCTCAAAATTTTGAATTTGTAAATTTTCAAAATTAGTTAAAACCATCGTTATTTTCCTGGGATATGTATGGATGCAAATATCTAGTTTTGTCATTGGAACTTTGGAAGGCTAATCAAATTTCTTTTTTAATGTTTATCACGTTTTCATTGCTTAGCCAATTTTTAATCGACATGCTTGAATTTACTATCCTTCAAAATTAATATAAAATGTGGACAACTTTTTTGGATTGTCAAGCCTGCCATAATAGCAGTATTGCTTTTTGTATTTCTCTGTCATTTCACTTTCCTATGCGTTTCTTTTGCTTCCCTATTCAATATCAATAAAAGTCTCAAGGAGCCAATATCTTCAATAAAAAAAGTGTTTGAAGAACATCATAGAAAAATCAGAACATATAAAAACTCACACTTCTTCTATTTTAGCTCAGTTGCTGTAGTGCGCCCCACCAATATACAACTTAAATTTATCACTATAAGCCAAAAGATAGATCTTGAAAAAGAGAGATCGAAAAACAGATCTCAAAAGACAGATCTTAACGTAACCCGAAAGTTAAAAACCACCAAGTCTTGTAAATTAATAAAGATCATAGAAAAGTTCGTCAAGATATCTAACTAAACAAACACAAACCAATCAAACTAAAAACACCACCAACACTTTAACAGTGTTAACGGGATCGCGAACTACAAAAAAGCAAACACCGAAACAACCAAACCTTAAAACTACACATGAATCAGACCAGATACAGTTAAATCTAGCAAGTACAACTAAATCAACAACGGAACCACCCATGACTCGGTCACGAAATAGCTCGAAAATACCACCAAAGCCATAAAAACACCATCGGAACCACTAAAACAACAACGAAACCACCTAAGTTCGAAACACCACCTATTAAATTAAGATTTGGTGGTGTCGGCGGCGGAAACAGTTGACGTTGGCAGCGGTTCCGGTGGTTGTGGCGGCGAAAGAATCTGCTGTGAGCCTGCTGGGGGTGGTGGACGTGACCTGTTTTGTGAGTGGGTGAGTTGATGTGTGATTGACTTTCTGAATATGAGATAAAGAAGAGAGGGCGAATATTTTAGAGAAGGCAAACTAAAAAAAAAATTGTGTTTTTTGTGTTGTGTGTGACTTTTGGGTTGGTTATGTATGAGTTAGGTTCAGTTGTCTGGAGAGTGTGCTTTTGTGCTGTTTATAAGGGAGTATAAATACCTTAAAGAAGAAGTTGAAAGAGTTAAACAATAAATATGCTTTGTGTGGTTAATACTTTAGTTCATGACTTTATAAATCCTTAGAGTTCAATTGTTGTATTTAAACCCAAGCTTTTACACACTCAAAACTTAACTTTTGAATTAATAACGTGAATCATTAAAACTAAATATTTAATATCAGGACTCAATCTTTTAGTATACGAGTCATTCGGACCCGTGCGATGCACCGGTCTTATTTTTTGATTAAAAAATCTTTTGCTTATAGTAACTTTTTATAATCATAATTAACCTTTAGACCAACAATGCTCTATATTTCTTGTTCTCCAAAAGAGCGAGACCCAAAGGTTGATTTGCATTGTATTTGTACAATAATCGCATGTCCACAAAAGAATTATACGTCGTTCCACATATCTATCATGAAAATTAGTAGAAACCATCAAAATCATCACATACAACTTTTATGTTCTCTTTAACCATGCACTACTGAGTTTACGTACATAGTTATTTCTCTTTGAAAAGTGCTAACATTATGATTTCATTTGAACCACTGGTATGATGTTCACAGTCCCACCTCATGCTAAATATTTTTGTGTGAAACATAGTCACAAAAAACAGTATAAAATGATTTTTGTGCCACTTGAGACAAAGAGTTAAACAAATAAGCACTCAAATCATAAAGAGAAATGTGGATTCATAGATATTCATCAAACCGTAATGAGAACTCCTGTTACGTACCTTATCATAATTACCGATGAGAATCGTGAGCTTACTTCCATATGTTACACACTTTATTTATCCATGGATTCTTACATCATACATTGCTCAACTCTTAAAACAACACCAAATAGCTTAAACAATTGTGGAGCCACAATATCCATCTATAGGAAATACATCATTTATTAATCACAAACTTCATGCACATAACAACGCCTATTATCTCGTAACTTAGCAACTAAGCTTAGCCGATTGTAGGAGCTGAGGTCGAAGGACAACCCCGTGAGAATTCACACACACACACACACACACGGTTGCATCGGTAGTCCTTAGTCGTGGGAGTTCCCTCTAATAACACGATCGCATCCACATGTGGATTCTCTCGCTCAATCCTAGCTGCAGCACCTTCTTCTGTCGCTCCTACCAACTCGGGCTATGAACTCTTTCTTGTGTCAAATATTCGAACACCAGCCTATATATTACTTAATGGTGTGAGATATACAATTCATGTGGGAAATAAAATTATGAAATTATATATAGTTAGTTACTGGTAGTTACCCTTGCAGTGTGACATTCTTGTATGAAATCATATATAGTTACTGGTAGTTTCCTTTGCGTATCGGGTCTCTATCTAAATGAAAGAGGTCTATTTATACATTGTATAAATTAATACTATTTATTATTAAAGGGAATAAATGCATGCTTGTAAAAATAGTTTTTTAGCAGATGAAATGAACAGTTTGTTGAGAAACCGTTTGGTTATTTGATTAAATGGAATAAATGCATGCTTATAAAAACGGTGCATCGTTTGGTTATTTGTGATTTATGGTCTTTTGGTTTTCTTCTATTAAAGGTACCTTTAAGACTTAAGTTATCTTTAAGCCTCCACATTAATAAGGAGACTCAACCTTTTAGTATAACGAGTCATTCGGACCCGTGCGATGCATCGGTCTTGTTTTTTGATAAAAAAAATCTTTTGCTTATATCAACTTTTTATAATCATAATTAACCTTTAGACCAACAATGCTCTGTATTTCTTGTTCTCCAAAAGAGCGAGACCCAAGGGTTGATTTGCATTGCATTTGTACAATAATCGCATGTCCACAAAAGAATTATATGTCATTCCACATATCTATCAAGAAAATTAGTAGAAACCATCAAAATCATCACTTACATTTTTTATGTTCTCTTTAACCATGCACTACTGAGTTTACGTACATAATTATTTCTCTTTGAAAAGTGCTAACATTATGATTTTATTTTGAACCACTGGTATGATGTTCACAGTCCCACCTCATGGTAAATATTTTTTGTGTGAAACATAGTCACAAAAAAAAAATATAAAATGATTTTTGTGTAACTTGAGACAAAGAGTTACACAAATAAGCGCTCAAATCATAAAGAGAAATGTGGATTCATAGATATTCATCAAACCGTAATGAGAACTCCTGTTACGTACCTTATCTGAATTACCGACGAGAATCGTGAGCTTACTTCCATATGTTACACACTTTATTTATTCATGAATTCTTACATCATACATTGCTCAACTCTTAAAATAACACCAAATAGCTTAAACAGTTGTGCAGCCACAATATCCTTCTATAGGAAATACATTCTTTATTATCACAAACTTCATGCACATAACAACGCATATTATCTTGTAACTTAGCAACCAATTAATCTTAGCCGATTGTAGGAGCTGAGGTCGAAGGACAACCCCGTGAGAATTCACCACACACACACGGTTGCATCGGTAGTCCTTAGTCATGGGAGTTCCGTCTAATAACACGATCGCATCCATATGTGGATTCTCTCGCTCAATCCTAGCTACAACACCTTCTTCTATCGCCCCTACCAACTCGGGTCATGAACTCTTTCCTGTGTCAAATATTCGAACACCAACATATATATTGCTTAATGGTGTGAGACATATTCATGTGGGAAATAAAATTATGAAATCATATATAGTTAGTTATTGGTAGTTACCTTTGCAGTGTGACATTCTTGTATGAAATCATATATAGTTACTGGTAGTTACCTTTGCGTATCGGGACTCCATCCAATTGAAAGTAGTCTATTTATATATTGTATAAGTTAATACTATTTATTATTAAAGGGAATAAATGCATGCTTATAAAAACGGTTTTTTAGCAGATGAAATGAACAGTTTGTTGAGAAACCGTTTGGTTATTTGATTAAATGGAATAAATGCATGCTTATAAAAATGGTGCATCGTTTGGTTATTTGTGATTTATGGTCTTTTGGTTTTCTTGTATTAAAGGTACTTTTAAGACTCAAGTTATCTTTAAGCCTCCACATTAATTAGGAGGACTTAATCTTTATATATAATATAAGAAGATAGATAAGATTAATATTAATAAAATATATTAAATATCTTCTCTAATATAGAATTAGAGTCTCCTTGGTGTCACATCAAACCAAACATACCCAGTATATCCCGCTCAGAGCAGGGTCTGGGGAGGGTTAGATGTACGCAGACCATGCCCCTACTTATTACGGTAGAGAGGCTGTTTCGGTGAAGACCCCCAGCTTAGTGCACAACAGAATCTTGTGTGATAAATACAAAGGAAAACATATGATTCGAAAAAGCTCGAGACCATACATGAGCCCATGGCTTGATCCACATGGGACTTACCTAAGCGGAATTTGGCTACTTCACTCCCGATGAACGCTGCTCTAACAAAAAAAAGGTTGGCTCTGCGCACAGCTCCCTGCCAAAAATACACCACACACAAAGACAATAGGATAAAATATACAATAAAAGTAAAAATGCAATGCTCTAGGTCAAAGCTAACCGAGACAACCCAACCCTGAAACTCTCAACTACAGCACCGCTCCCTACAAAAGAATCCACAACTCTTATCTGGCGCCTCCAAGCGCACCTATCAACAGTCATGGGCTCAGAAAGGTTTAAGGCCTTCAAATCTAATCTCAGTTGCTCCTCCCACGTCCTCCTCGGTCTGCCTCTCCTCCTCTCCCCTACAACCATTAAACTTTCGACCCTCCTCACCGGAGCAGATGCCTGTCTCCTGCGGACGTGGCCAAACCATCTCAATCTCCCTTCCCTAACTTTCGCTGAAATGGGCGCCACTTCCAGCGCGTTCCTGAAAACCCCGTTCGCAATTCTATCTAACATTGTGCGACCACACGACCAACGTAACATTCTCATTTCAGCCACTTCCAACTTTCTCTCAAGCGACTTCTTCATCGCCCAACATTCGGAACCATACAACATAGCAGGTCGGATTGCCGCTCTATAGAATTTACCCTTCAACTTTAGAGGGACTTTCTTGTCGCACAGGACCCCTGTCGCTGCTCTCCACCTTAGCCACCCCGCCTTTATGCGATGCGTGACATCATCTTCACACTCACCTTCCTTCTGAATGATCGAACCCAAATACTTGAACTTATCCGTACGGGGTACGATCTGATCCGCAATCATTACCTCAACATCTTCCTCGTTGGCCTCACCACTAAAGTTACACCAGATATACTCGGTCTTAGACCGGCTCACACGCAAGCCATGGGATTCTAACTTAGCCCTCCAAAGCTCCAACTTCGAGTTCACCTCCCTCCTCGACTCCGCCACTAACACAATGTCGTCAGCAAAAAGCATGCACCACAGGATGCCATCTTGAATCCCTCGCGAAATGACGTCAAGGATTAGAGCGAAGAGAAGAGGACTTAGCGCCGACCCCTGGTGTAGCCCTATCTCAACCGGAAAATACTGGGTGTCACCAACTGGCTAACGCACGTCCTAGCTTGGGAGTACATGTCTTGGATCGCCCTAACGAATGGCAACGACACCCTCCTTTCTACTAGGCTCCTCCAAATAACATCGCGCGGAATGCTATCATAAGACTTCTCTAGATCTATGGATACCATATGGAGGTCCTTACGCCGCTCTCTAAACTTCTCCATAAGGCGTCTGACGAGATGAATGGCCTCAGTCGTGGACCTCCCCGGCATGAAGCTAAATTGGTTCTCTAAGATCTCCACTTCTCTTCTAACCCTGCATTCCACCACTCTTTCCCAAAGTTTCATAGTATGACTGAGGAGTTTAATACCCCTATAGTTACTACAACTCTGAGCATCGCCTTTGTTCTTGAAAAAAGGCACGACAATACTATGCCTCCACTCTGTCGACATCTTAGAGCCTTTGAGGAAAATGTTGAACAGCTCTGCTAGCCACTGAACTCCGACTTCCCCCAGACAAAGCCACACCTCAATAGGGATCTGATGCGGGCCTACAGCCTTAGCTCTACCCATTTTCATTAGGACACCCTTTACTTCCTCCTTGCTGATGCTCTCACAGGAACTAAACGAACGAGCAGGAGATAGACTAACTCCTTGCACCATCGAGTTACTACCTCTAGCCTCATTGAAAAGTTCGAAAAAATACCTATTCCACCGCTCCTTAATAGCCACATCGTTCACTAACACTTGACCCAAATCATCCTTAATAAACTTAACGGGACCCAGGTCGCGCCGCCCTCTTTCCCTAGCTTTCGCTAGTTTAAAAATAGCATCCGCTCCTTCTTTGGTGTCTAGGAGCTTGTACATCTCCTCGTAAGCCTCACATTTAGCCTTATCCACTGCCTTCTTAGCCTCTCTTTTCGTCACCTTGTACGCTACAATCTTCAAGATTCTCTCCTCCCCATCACTAACCGACAAAAGCTCCTTAAATAGCGCTTGTTTTGCCTTAACCTTGTTTTGGACCTCCTCATTCCACCACCAAGCCTCCCTAGGTCCACTAGACCTGCCCGAAGAAACCCCTACCACCTTCTCGCCCACTCTCCTAATAGCATTGGCCATGCTGGTCTACATAAGGTTAGCATCGCCCGCACACAAAAAACCTCCTTCGCGGGTCAGAGACTCATTGAATACTGTCGCCTTCTCACCCTTCATATCCTTCCAGAGAATCCTAGGTCTAGCTCCTCTAACCCTGCTAACAACACGACCTCTCATGGATAAATCCATAGCCAGCAGCCGGTGTTGAGAAGCACATGCCTCGCTCCGGAACACCTTGCAGTCCACGCACGCCCTAACATCCCGACTGGGCAAAAGAAGGTAGTTAATTTGCGTGTTGTGCCCCCCACTACTGAAGGTGATTAGGTGCTCAGCTCTCTTCTGAAAAACAGAGTTAGCAATTACCAACTCATGCGCAGTGGCAAACTCCAACAGTGCGGAACCTCCTGCATTCCTAACTCCGAATCCGAAACCCCCATGCGCACTATGATAACCATCCACCCCCTCACCAATGTGCCCATTGAAATCGCCCCCTAAAATAATAAATTGATCATTCGGAATACACCCGATTAACTCATCTAAACAGACCCAAAAGGCTTCCTTATCAAGCACACCCAAACCAACATGTGGGGCATACGCACAAACCACATTAACCACCTTCTCCCCAACCACCACTCTAACGGACATAACCCTATCATTGCACCTCTTCACTTCCACGACGTTGTCCTTAAGCTCCTTAGATAAAAGAATGCCCACACCATTGCTCGAGTTAGCAAGGCCTGAATACCACAATTTATAACCGTTCACCTCCCTGGACTGCGCCCCCTTCCACCTAGTCTCCTGAATACAAGCCACATCAACCCTTCTCTTACCCAAAACATCCATAAGCTCCAAAAGCTTACCCGACAAGGTACCCAAATTCCAACTACCAACCCGCAAACAGTGTGACATCGACCAATACAAAACCCAAACGCACTACGAGAAATAAAATGGGGTAGTGAAGCAAAAAATGAAAATAAGATGAGAATGACAAAGATAATATAAAAGCAAGCAAACCGCATAAAAATCGCAGTAAATGGTAGATATATGGCAGACAAAAATGAAATTTAACAGAAAAGTACAATGATACCGGACTTCGACACGCCTTGGAGACGAGGGAGGAGAAGCCACGGAAGCTGGAAACCGATCGACTCCTGAACAGGAAAAAGGCGATCGATAGGCCGACGACACCTGGTAGCAGCACGGAAAACCTGCAAAACAGACAGCTAAAATGCAATACTACTGTTAGATTGACGGAGAAGGATGAATGCCGCGGTGTAAAGTTATTCTTCCGGCGATACGCCGGCCAGAGATGACCAGCAGCCCGGGGCGGCGCAAGCGTAAGTTACGGCAAAGCTCAGGGGTTAGTTAAAAATCACACTGTTATCTTACAGAAAAATCATAAAAACGACCCAAATCGCCGACCAACAAAGACCAGTTCAACATAAACCGAGAACCAAAATCAAAACACGAAAAGCAGAAAAGCAGAAAATGGCAGAAAAAAGAATCACTGCAGATCTGGGAATCCCAAAAGTGAACTAGAAAACAGATCAGGTGGTAAAACTAATTATATAATGTAATAATTTATATGGAGTTTATGTACGTGATAATAACAATAATAATGATAACAATATTAGTATTTTTAAAACTTCATAATTTATGTACTTTTCAATTCCTCAAGCTGAAGATGCATCATCAATAATAATAATAGTGGTAATAGTAAAAGACAATAAAATTTGTAAAATCCTATAATTTATGAACTACACTATCAATTTTTAACTTCTATTTAACAATTTTATGTGGAAATCCAATGTACAATATCATATAAATTATACTAAATCAAATTTTTGAAATCTCATAATTTATGATCTATCTTTTTGTTTTCAAAACAAGAACTATTAATAATAGTAATAATAAAACAATAATCAAGAATAATCTTATACATTATACTCAATAAAACTTAAGAAATTTTCTAATTTATGAACTATACTTTCAATTTTAAATTTTTATATACTAATTTTATGTATGGGTCCAGGTACAATGTACAACATAATAATAATAATAATAATAATAATAATAATAATAATAAATATATGGTGCACTAAATAAAACTTCTGAAATCCCGTAATTAATTTTTGAAATACCATTTAAATTTCCAAGATTGAAGGTATTTGAATAATAATAATAATAATAACAATAATAATAATAATAGCACTAATATCAAGAATAACCTCATGCATCATACTCAACAAAACTTCTGAAATCTCATAATTATGAACTACTTTCGTTTCCAAACCTGAAGATGCATGAATCAAGCATTCAGTATAAATATTATCTCATCGTTAAAGGATTAAATGCAATATTGTAGAAAAAACGTGTTCTTCATACATACAATACTTCTTTATAAAATTGTACGATAAAAATAAATATAACATGCATAAAAACGCCTCAAAATCGCCTCAAATCAGAAAAATGTAGAAAAATGCTGCTATCCGCATTTAAATACTGTGCTCAGTTAGCGTGCGCTAACCTTTACCTTTAGCGTGCACTAACGGGCCTAAAGATTGGAGGTTTCTGTCTCGGCTCGTTAGCTCGTGCTAACGAATACATTAGCGTGCACTAATGCTGCTGAGTAGCACGATATAGCACTGCTTGCCATGCGCTAAGTCTTTGCATAGCAGCACCACAATGTAGGCCCGAGCAACCTGAACATGACTCCAACGATGCAAAACATAAAGGTTAATAACAAACAGGGAAGCGCTTACACAGAGCATCAACATACGAACTCAAGCGCTAAACACGCGATTTCGACCACCCGAAGGTATGGAAAAACGCATACAAAAATGAAATGCCTAAAACTTTGAGAATTTACAGAACGGACCAAACGTTCGAAAATTATGATTCAAGATCGAATGGCAACACTAAAGCTCACAACACTTCTACAAATGTTAAATGAACTTGTAGAAACAATGAAACGAAAATTTCAAATAAAATTCACAAGAATCGAACCTAAATGTGGAAAAGTTACACCAATACGTGGATTTGTTAACAACAACCTCGAAACTCATTACAAGCAAGCCGCTAGAAGCAAAAATAATACGAAAAATAAAAATTACTAAAAATAAGAAAATTACCAAATCGATTAAGGGGTTCTTAGAATATGGTAACTGTATCTGAGAATAAAGAGTATCGGAGTCGAAATCAGTATCAGACACGACAAAAGATGCCCGCTCTGTTTCGTCGTAGGGTATCATCTCTTCGACAAATAAAAATATTTTTAGATGGTCTCATCATCGAGAGACTCATCACCGAGTGATAAAAGTGGGGGCTAGGGTTTTGGAAGGAGACAAATCGATTTTTATAGGGTGGGTATGGTTTAGGGTTGATAAATACTAATATGCATTTGGTTTAAGATTAGAAACTTGTAATATTGTGAGGTAATTTTTTTTCGCTTTTACTGTTGTATTGTATGTATTCATTTGAAATTGTACAAATAATGTTGTATTAGACTTATACAATGTATATTGTATTGGATTCTACAGAATCAAATTATTTATGCTTGTTTTGGTGTCATTTTTACAGATTGGATGTTGCTTAGTGAATTGTGATTTTGGCGAAGTGTCTTAGCCCTAGCGTCCGCTACATCTAGTAGCTAGAGAAAACAACATATGTTACATATGTTAGGCCATGTTGGCTGCATATGTAACAAAGGGAATCAGATCACATCTACTTTCAGCATGTGGGGCGGAGCATGGCTGGAGCATTGACTTGATTGGGACAACCAAGTCAACATGCATTACATACGCAACGTAGAGTTGTTAGCGTACGTAATAGAGGGAGTCTTTATGTACGTTATCTTGGAAAACATACGTAACAAGATATACGAATTGGGTAGTAGCCTCTGGAGGAGGTTTACGTACGTAATACTGAGATGTTAGCGTACGTAATAAACATTAACGTATGATAGCCAGAAGGTGTGGCGGCCGTAATAGAAAGTGAAATTATAAAGACATGTTTGCTCTTCCACTTTTGCACGATCCAACTTTGGCTTTTCTGTTTAAAAATCATCAACCTACCCTCTTTAGCGATATTCAGCCACTTCAGCTTGCCTTGGAGCTTCATAACTTAGATTGGAGCTTGGAAGCTTGAAGATTGTGGTGGATTCTTGAAGTGTTTGAGGTTGGTCTTCATCTTCAAGAGCTATATTGACTAATATTGTTTTAATTTCCATATGAGAATGATGTTGTTGATGACTACTTTATATGGTGATGGATTGTTGGAGGATGACATGATTCATGATGGTGTTTATAAACACGTGATAGAGAACATGATGATTATAACTTGAGAATGAGTGTGTTCTTGATGTTTAAGAATATTTCGATGTTATAATAATGTTTTAGAATATTATGTTAAGCTTACTAGATGAATAACATAGCTTTGAAATGATTATTGATGTTATAACCATTTTAATAAAGGATTATGATAAGATATAAGATAATTATCATACTTTTGAAATGGTTAAGTTAATCTTGATGATTAATTCGAAATTCTTTCTAAGTTGGTGATTGATGATTGTGTAGACATAATGTTTGTAGTATTGGTTTGTCTTCTGGAGGTGATTATGATAATATAGAGTGGTATTATCATAATATGTTGATTAATATAATGATTGTACTTGATAATTCTTGTTGAATTGTTTATGACTTGTGTTAAGAGCATTATGATCAAGCTGATTCGATCATTGAGATGATTTGAGGATGTTAGAATTCATAATTAAGGACTATGATATTTGTTTTAGAATTTTGAACGAATTCATGAGTAGGTATGTTAATTGCTTTTAGAATTCATGATTAACATACCTATATATTTGGGAAGAGTCCATGAAGAGGGCACACTAAGATGATTGAATTAGTTTCTAGCTGGAAGATTGTTGGATTATTATTGTTGTGTTGGCCGACCCAAGGCAACACAATGTCATTCTTGTTAATTCGGTAATTTTGTGATCATTGTCGTTTGGATTATTTATTTTTTGGAGGTTAGTCTCGACTAGTGCTTGGTGGGTAAGTATGGGGCTTGGACTTCTCGCAGTTGGTTTCTCAGCACCTGCAATTCAGTAGGTAACGATCACAAGGTGATCTGATTATGGGGAAGTTTGGGGCTTAAACTTCTCACAGTTAGTTTCTCAGCACCTGCAATTCAGCTTGTCATGGTCACGAGGTGATCTCATTATAGGTAAGTCTGGCGCTTGAACTTCTCGCAGTTGGTTTCGCAGCACCTGTAATTTAACAGGTCACAATCACTAATTTATATTATTATGGATAAGGCTGGGGCTTGTGTAACACCCCAATTCTCATAAGGGTCATTACACGCCGTAGAACCTTCATCAAGGTCTACCAGGATAGGACATTCACATGATTTAAAATAATCTCATAATAACAATATTAATAATCTAAATAGGGTCGTGGCCTCGGACAAAACATTTTGGTTCAAATGCAGGAAAACAGAATGTAAATGAATCCATTACCCACGCAGGGGACTTCCATAATATCTTTAAAATAGAAAAACGTTTACTCGACTGACTCCGATGGACAACATAAACATAATAAAATAAACCACCAGACTCGAGCCTCATAACATCAGGACCGACTATTCTCTGCATGCGTTACCCGTGCTGGCTCCTCAGCTCGCCCGATGCCTGAAATGCATGAAATGCATTTCCCCATTTAAGGGGTTAGCATTCGAATAGCTAGTGCAAGTACACAATTACACGATATTATATACAGATACGAATCAACAATATCATCATAATTAGAAAGCATTTTAGTAAATAATATTCCGGAATATCACATTTTCATGAGAACATCATTATCATGAAAACCATGTTATCACATCTCAACACCACGATAATCCACACTTGGTAACCCGCGGTCGTACCCATTAGTATCGACCCCCAGAGGTCCTGTCGGATCGTCCTCAGGTATAAAACCACTTTTGAGATCATACCCATTAGTATCGCCCCCCAGAGGTCCCGTTGAACCATCCCCGGGTGGAAGAACAACAACACACACCCACACTATCATAATTTATCATTCATGTCGAATTCGTAACAAACATAACATAATGTAATACATGTACTTGCATTGATGAAATATGACGTAAGGAAACGCTGAACGGGAGGGACTTATGTCCGAATATTCTTCGAAAATTCACTCCTATCATATAACGGTAAACAATAAACCACGACATTCCGAAAACATAAGAATTCATCCTAAATTCTACCCTTTTGGACAAATCAACAAAAACTACGAGGTCATAATCGATCTTAATCTATTAACGGTGAACATATCAAGATCTGTTCCACAAAACTTCAAGGACACAAGGGATTATGATTACACAATCATAACCATCTTAGCTAAATCGAACTAGAAATACGAAATCATCAGAAAACCCCCCCAAATCCCCAAAAACTAGAGTTCTAGCAAAAATACCTCGATTATAACGGTAGAAGATGTTGTAATGAGGCTAAATCCTTGTTGGGAACTCAAAAATATTGATAGGTGGTCTCCTGACCAAACCATCGCAAATCGACAAGGAAGAGAAGAAGGAGATGAAAAATTGTGAAATCAAGACTGAAGTCTGCTTATATAGGTGAACATCGTTACATACGCAATACCCTAAGCATTACGTACGTTATGATTTTAACATACGTTAAAGCATTTGCATTACGTACGCAGCGAACCCCACAGAGCGCACCGCCTCGATGCACAGGTTACATTACGTAAGTTGCATGGCAGGTTTAACGCACGTAAAAGGTACTAGCGTACGCTATAGTCTAACGTTAGCGTACGCAATAGGATATCCAGTGCTTACTGACCTGTTGCCCAAGGCTAACGTATGTAATGAACCTTTACGTACGTTATATCCTGCATATAGCGTATGCAAAGATGACTCTAGAGGCTACTGACCCAACTACACAGATGAGATAACGTACGCTAAATGTCAAGCATAACGTATGTTATGCTCAGTAATCAGCAGTACTGTTCTTGTAATACCCGAGATCTTTGTTTCGGATTCATTGAGTTTTTGGGGTTTTATCGGATTGTTATTGTCCTCATCGTTGGAATTTTGTGCCATGTTTTAGGCGTGCCTTGTTGGGACATGTGTTTGGAGGCGTTTCGGATCACTATGCGAGTTTTTGGGTTTTTGTGGTGTAGCGCACGCTAACGCTTGTGGCATAGCGCGCGCTACTATGTTGTGGTTAGCGCACACTACCGGATGTGTAGCGCACGCTAATTGGTAGTCCAGAGGCAGTCCAGGAGCTACTGGACTGGGACTGGGGCTTTGTTAGCGCACGCTAAGGTCGATAGCTAGCGCACGCTATCGACTATTTAGCGCACGCTCTTTCTTCTTTCTAGCGCCTGTTGCCGTAAGTGCGATTGTCCGAGGCCACTGGTGGTTGGTTTCGACCGCTAGCGCGCGCTACGCTTATGGGTCTAGCGCACGCTAATAGTGTTATTCGGTAAGTTCTGGGCGTTGAACTCGTTAGCGCGCGCTAATGCTATCTAGTTAGCGCACGCTAATAACTGTCCAGTATAAATACTGGACAACAGGCTTTCTTTCCCCATTTTCTACCTTTTTCTCTCCTTTTCATTCCCACCCATCGGGAGTGAGATCCAGAGGCGATTTTGAGCTACGTTCTTCCTTAAGCTTCATCTTTGGGTGGATTTATGCATATCTAGCATCATCTAATCATCTTCTTGCTCCAAATCAAGGTATTCTTTCCTTAGAACCCTAGTTCTTGAATTTTGGGGGTTTCTTTTTGGTTCTTCGATTTAATCCAAGGATGATGAATCGATTATGAAATTATTGTTGTCTTGGCCTTGATCTTCGGATTTTTGAACTCATTCATGATTTTATATCACTCGGAACATAGTTTTTGATATCTTTGAGACACACTTAGATCTTTGTTGTTTTTAGGATCGATTCGGATTTCGTTTAGTGTTATTGATTTGTGCTAGCGTTATTTTCGTAGTTCTCGTGGAGTTGTCGAGTTTTTGGCCGTTTTGGAAGTTCGAGGGCTGCCCAACCTCATCCGTTCGTTGTCCGGTGGTTCGTGGTATCGAGGACTTGTGATTCGTCGTATTTGTTCGCTCACGGATTCGAGGCAAGTATCTTGCCCATACATTTCATGTTTCATATCGTAATAGTTGGTAATTGACTATGTGTGCGATTATAATGTTTTTTAATGAACTTACTCAAGAATCAATATATTCTTCATAAAAGCTTTCACAAAGATCTACTTGTGTGAACGAATGTGTTGTTCTAAGAATATGTACTAGTGTTGTGCATTGGGATGCCTTGATTGCGTATGGTACCGTTGTGTATGATTATACCGTTAGTGGTATTAAAGATGAAGCCTTCTTGCAAAGACTGTGTGTGTGTGGTTATGTGTTTATTGATGAGTATGCGATATTATAATATCGGTTGTGAGTAGGTGTCGGATAAGTGGCCATTTCTAACAAGTACCTTGATTTACGTTTGATGTACTTTGGGAGAATGTGTTTTTGATGATTGTGATTTGTGCCATATGTTTATTGAGTGTGTGTGAGCCGAGTAAAACCAGCGAGGGTCCCCTGGGATCCGTTAGACTTCGAGTATCTGCGGATCACTCGGTTGGGTTGTACACTGGGGAGGGCCTGACGAGAACTCTCTGGGGTGTGTATTCCGTTATGGGTACAGGGCCAGTATAACTCGGGAGGTTATCTTGTGATGATGATTATGGCACGTTGTTGTTTCGATAATTATGATATGTCCGGAATATCATAACGCTTCCATTCTCGGTATGGGTTATGTCGTACGTAAGGTCTTGGTACTTGGATAGAGTGGCATCAATATAAGTGCCGTGTATGATCCGTTTCTTGATTGTGAGGTTTTTGCATAAGGGTGCGGGCCCTGTGATTGTTTTGTGAATTATGGTTGGTTATGTATCGAGATTAACCATTGGGTTATTTACTCGATTATGTGAATTGTGGATGATTGGGTTGTAGACCCCATGTTTTGTGACCGGATTTGCACTCTTGCAAGACAATTCTTTGGCCCATGTCCCTATGCAGTTTTTGGTTAGTTGAGGATTCATAAGTCCTAAATGTTTTCAAAACCCCCGAGATATTATAGGTTTTTGTTAGATGTATATGGGTTCCATCCCCACCTCCCTTGATTTGAACTGCTTTGATCAAATGATTTATCTCGGGGATTATGTTTACGATTATTGGGTATTGGAGTATGATATGTATGGCTTGTATTTATATTTTATACTTGCACTAGCAAAACCGTGGAGTTTTGCTAACCCCCGAGTATTCGGGGGGTGGATGTCTGTATTGCGTCCAGGTACTTGCAGGTCGCTGGGGAGCGAATCACAGGATCAGTACGAAGGATGGTGGAAGACGACGATACTAATCACACGAAGACCAGTCGCTGAGTATTTTTGGTAGAGTCTTGTTGTTTATATTTCCGTTGTGGTGCTCTCCCGTTTTATGGGAGCGTTGTTGTATTCTAACCCCTGTGTGGGTATAAGTTTTGGGATAGAGTTATGTATATATGATGTGTGTATTGTGGAAAAGACCAAATCGGTCTAACGAGTCATTATTAGCCATGTTGGCATGTATCTATATGTTGTGTTTTCCGCTTTTAGCCTGGTAGATCCTCACGGAGAGGGTTTGCGGCACTGTAATATTCCCGAGTGGTTTGGAGGTGTTACAGAATATGTATCGGAGCTTAGGTTTGCAGAAACCTAGGCGGTCGGGTCGAGTTGTGTGTCGTCGGGTCCTGTCTTGTCTTGTCTTGTCAGATTTTGTCTGACTAAGTCGTGTCGCGACGCGTCATCTGTAGGTCGGTCGTGATTAGTATCAAGGTGCAACCATCATCTTCGTGCGTTCCGTGGATGTAAGTCTCCCCACTATAATGTTGTGTCTCATATTAGACGAGCTTGTGTGATATTTGTGTTATGTTGAGGAGTTAAATGTGAATTATGAATACGTCCTCCATGTTTGTTTGATTTTTGTAATGTGCCGGTGTATGTATGTATATGTGTGTGTGTATATATATATATATATATATATATCCTTGTATAAATTGTTTTACAAGAAGTAATGTTTTGGTGTGGTTACACTAGGTAAGTTCATCAATATGATATTTTAAATGTTCTAAATGTTCTTGGGGAGTCACTTAAAGATTTATTTTAAAACATCCTTAAAGAAAAGAAAAGCTTGATTTTCGTGTTATGACCTCGTGGCCAAACATTTTGAGAATTCAAACTACTTACATTTTATTCCCATTGTTATATTGCAAGTTTTCAAAAATTTAATTTTAAACTCATTTGAGGTCTACCAAAAAACTTACTTGGAACGTGACTCTCGCTTTTAAACTTTTTGGTTCCATGTATTTCGTTAAAAAAGGTACGTGATAAAGATGTTGTTGTTATTCAGCTGTAATGCTCCGAGTTGTGATTAGAGTGGTGGTGTGAACGCTGAGTCGTTCGGTATGCACTCGTCGAGATAGTTCTCTTGACCGAGAGGTGAAGACTCGGTTTGGAATGTTGTTTAACTTCTGACGGTTAATTGTGTGATGTTATAATTATGTGAACCGTTGGCATTTGGATTTGTACGCTGTTGTTTGTTTGTAACCTCCGATCTAGCCCCGTTGGTAGGAGAGTATGGTTGTGTTGCCAAACTTGCACAGTCAGCACACACCATCTATTGTTGTGGAACGCGCTTTCTGGCTGGACAAAAGTTTTAGACTATATTTTGCCGTTACGTCTAACCTTTGCATTCGATCACCTGCGAGTGGTTTCTGTGTGTGCATTAATATTGTTGTGTGATTATGTGACTTTCATTGCGTTAAATTTGCTTGATTACTATGCCGAGGTGCAGAGACCTTGGTCGCAACCGTGGTACAGATGACCACGGGGATCAGGCGCGGGATCGAGAGGATATTATTGGGAACGATATTAGTATGGATGTTGCTACTGTATTGCAACAAGTAGCAGCACAAAGGACTCAGTTGACCAAGGCGATTCAACGCAACACTGATGCGATTCAGATGGTCGGGATAAATATATGGCTCCGAGAGGTAATTCATATGAATCCCCCTCGATTCACTGGTGCGATAGATGCACTGGGCTGGGATGGTTGGCTTCTTCAGTTGCAGAAGATATTCAAGGCCATTGATTGTCCTGAGGATCGGAAGGTCCCTATTGCTCAGTACCTTCTTAGCGATGATGCTGTTCATTGGTGGGAAGCTGTTAAACCTCGGGATCATGTCGTCATGTGGGCGGAGTTCCGAGAACTTCTGGAAGCTGGGTTGTATCTGGATCCGAGTGGGAAGCAGAGGAAGCTGGATGATATTGTGGTTAGTATTGGAGTTGGTGTTTCTGGATTACAACGTAGTAGCCTTTCCGCTGTGAAGCTCCATCGCTCGATGCTTGGGACTGAGAGTTCCAAATCGTCGGTATTGCCTGCTGGTAAGGCCAAGAGGTGTTTCAACTGCAATGTGTCGGGACAGGTTCGTGCACATTGTCCTTCTCTGCCAGTAACGTATTACAAGTACGGACTCGTGGGACACCGGGTTCAGTTCTTCGAGTTAGTCACTGAGTTTTTCGAGGCCCGAACTTGAGCACTGATATCAGGGCTGACTCTGAGGAGTCCCTAAGAGCGTAGTCTACCAGTTATATGTTGCGTTATCTCATTGTCTCGTTGTTTTGAATTTCGGGGATAGACTTCTTTTATTAAAAGTGGATCGGATTTTCGAACTTTTGTGTTTTCAACTCTATCGACTCATTTGTATTCGTTGATATTTTCTGAACTTGCCTATCCTTTGTTTTGTTGATCGAACGGGTTGTGGTAATTTTTCGAAATAATCCGCTTGTCGTTGTGACTTTTTGTTCGATTACAATTCCATCCCTGTGGATTTTATGTGGATACATATCTTGTCGCTTTACCATATCACCTATTGTCTCGAGCCGAGGTGTGAACTTTGGAGTTATTATTTGATCCTTATTGGTCGTCGTGATTCGAACTTGACTGTTCGACTGTTATTGTCTCGATCGTTGTAGTTCGATCATTCGTTGTCTGATTTCGTTACTTCCGTATCGTGATTTTTGAGCATTCAAACCACGTCGTAATTTCCTTCACTTCGGGAAATTAGCTTCATTGTTGGTCTTCCGACCCTCGAATCGTGGAATTTTATATTTGTGCAGCGTTGAGCTCGCGTCTTGATTGTTATACTGTTCGGGCTGGTCAACCATATTGATCTTGTTTGTTGCGTTTTGTTATCGTTCTGATTTTTGTTGTCGGAGATTGTTTTGCGCTGATCATTTTGTGTTTTAAGTTTCAGGGCCGAAACTTCTTTTAAGGGGGATAGAATGTAATACCCGAGATCTTTGTTTCAGATTCATTGAGTTTTTGGGGTTTTATCAGATTGTTATTGTCCTCATCGTTGGAATTTTGTGCCATGTTTTGGCCGTGCCTTGTTGGGACATGTGTTTGGAGGCGTTTCGGATCACTATGCGAGTTTTTGGGTTTTTGTGGTGTAGCGCACGCTAACGCTTGTGGCGTAGCGCGCGCTACTGTGTTGTGGTTAGCGCACGCTACCGGATGTGTAGCGCACGCTAACTGGCAGTCCAGAGGCAGTCCAGGAGCTACTGGACTGGGACTGGGGCTTTGTTAGCGCACGCTAAGGTCGATAGCTAGCGCACGCTATCGACTATTTAGCGCACGCTCTTTCTTCTTTCTAGCGCACGCTGCCCGGTAAGTGCAGTTCTGTCCAGGGGCCACTGGACTGGTTTCGTGACCCGCTAGCGCGCGCTACGCTTATGGGTCTAGCGCACGCTAATAGTGTTATTCGGTAAGTTCTGGGCGTTGACCTCGTTAGCGTGCGCTAATGCTGTCTAGTTAGCGCATGCTAATAACTGTCCAGTATAAATATTGGACAACAAGCTTTCTTTCCCCATTTTGTACCTTTTTCTCTCCTTTTCGTTCCCAACCGTCGGTAGTGAGCTCCAGAGGCGATTTTGAGCGACGTTCTTCCTTAAGCTTCATCTTTGGGTGGATTTATGCATATCCAGCATCATCTAATCATCTTCTTGCTCCAAATCAAGGTATTCTTTCTTTAGAACCCTAGTTATTGAATTTTGGGGGTTTCTCCTTGGTTCTTCGATTTAATCCAAGGATGATGAATCGATTATGAAATTCCTGTTGTCTTGGCCTTGATCTTCGGATTTTTGAACTCATTCATGATTTTATATCACTCGGAACATAGTTCTTGATATCTTTGAGACACACTTAGATCTTTGTTGTTTTTAGGATCGATTCAGATTCCGTTTAGTGTTATTGATTTGTGTTAGCGTTATTTTCGTAGTTCTCGTGAAGTTGTCGAGGTTTTGGTCGGTTTTGGAAGTTCGAGGGCTGCCCAACCTCATCCGTTCGTTGTCCGGTGGTTTGTGGTATCGAAGACTTGTGATTCGTCATATTTGTTCACTCACGGATTCGAGGCAAGTATCTTTCCCATACATTTCATGTTTCGTATCCGTAATAGTTGGTAATTGACTATGTGTGCGATTGTAATGTTTTTTAACGAACTTACTCAAGAATCAATATATTCTTGATAAAAGCTTTCACAAAGATCTACTTGTGTGGACGAATGTGTTGTTCTAAGAATATGTACTAGTGTTGTGCATTGGGATGCCTTGATTGCGTATGGTACCGTTGTGTATGATTATACCGTTAGTGGTATTAAAGATGAAGCCTTCTTGCAAAGACTGTGTGTGTGTGGTTATATGTGTTTATTGATGAGTATGCAATATTATAATATCGGTTGCGAGTAGGTGTCGCATAAGTGGCCATTTCTAACAAGTACCTTGATTTACATTTGATGTACTTCGGGAGAATGTGTTTTTGATGATTGTGATTTGTGCCATATGTTTATTGAGTGTGTGTGAGCCGAGTAAAACCAGCGAGGGTCCCCTGGGATCCGTTAGACTTCGAGTATCTGCGGATCACTCGGTTGGGTTGTACACTGGGGAGGGCCTGACGAGGACTCTCTGGGGTGTGTATTCCGTTATGGGTACAGGGCCAGTACAACTCGGGAGGTTATCTTGTGATGATGATTATGGCACATTGTTGTTTCGATAATTATGATATGTCCGGAATATCATAACGATTCCATTATCGGTGTGGGTTATGTCGTACGTAAGGTCTTGTTACTTGGCTAGAGTGGCATCAATATAAGTGCCGTGTATGATCCGTTTCTTGATTGTGAGGTTTTTGCATAAGGGTGCGGGCCCTGTGATTGTTTTGTGAATTATGGTTGGTTGTGTATCAAGATTAACCATTGGGTTATTTACTCGAGTATGTGAATTGTGGATGATTGGGTTGTAGACCCCGTGTTTTGTGACCGGATGTACTCTTGCAAGACAATTCTTTGGCCCGTGTCCCTATGCAGTTTTTGGTTAGTTGAGGATTCATAAGTCCTAAATGTTTTCAAAACCCCCGAGATATTAAAGGTTTTTGTTAGATGTATATGGGTTCCATCCCCTCCTCCCTTGATTTGAACTGTTTTGATCAAATGATTTATCTCGGGGAGTATGTTTACGATTATTGGGTATTGGAGTATGATATGTATGGCTTGTATTTGTATTTTATACTTGCACTAGCAAAACAGTGGAGTTTTGCTAACCCCCGAGTATTCGGGGGGTGGATGTCTGTATTGCGTCCAGGTACTGCAGGTCGCTGGGGAGCGAATTACAGGATCAGTACGAATGACGGTGGAAGACGACGATACTAATCACACGAAGACCAGTCGCTGAGTATTTTTGGTAGAGTCTTGTTTATATTTCCGTTGTGGTGCTCTTCCGTTTTATGGGAGCGTTGTTGTATTCTAACCCCTGTGTGGGTATGAGTTTTGGGATAGAGTTATGTATATATGATGTGTGTATTGTGGAAAAGACTAAATCGGTCTAACGAGTCGTTATTAGCCATGTTGGCATGTATCTATATGTTGTGTTTTCTGCTTTTAGCCTAGTAGATCCTCACGGAGACGGTTTGCGGCGCTGTAATATTCCCGAGTGGTTTGGGGGTGTTACAGTTCTAGCCAATAATGACATGACGAGACATACAAATATCCATCTAATATGATTATTCAAATACGTACATCAATAAATAGCTCAAGAATTACGATAATAGAATGAGTACAATATACTATATGAAATATGCAAAAGTCGTATCGAGTACCGATAGATCACAACAGTTGGGATAAACGGAAATGAAAAGTGTGGATTACATTCTCTCCCTCTAAAAAAAAGTTTCGTCCTGAAACTTACAAGGTAAATAATTCCGGGTATCTCGCATTCATATTATCTTCCGTTTTACAAGTAGCCTCTTCCTTTACAGGCCTCGACCATTGCACTTTAACCAAAGGAATAGTTTTGTGCCTAAGTTGCTTTACCCGATGCTCCAAAATCTGAATCGATCTCTCCTCAAATGTGATGTCGGATCCCAGCTCAATCTCTCCAAAATCAATGACATGGCTAGGATCCAGTACGTACTTTCTGAGTCGGGAGACATGAAATACGTTATACACGTGACTCAAGAACGGCGGCAAACCCAACCGATATGCAAGATCTCTAACTCGCTCTAAAATCTCGAAAGGTCTAATGTACCTCGAAACCCTTCCAACTGAAGCGGTAAACTCCCCGAGTTGGTGATACCTTCAGTAATACATGGTCGCCAACCTCAAACTCTAACGGCCGGCGATGCATGTCAGCATAGGACTTCTATCGACTCTGAGCCGTTAACAGTCTATCACGAATCAAGGCAGTCTTCTCTCTCATCTCAACTACTAAATCCAGTTCGGTACCAATCAATTCAGATGCATCATCCCAATACAACGACAATCTGCACACCCTTCCATAAAAAGTCTCAAATGGTGCCATTTTAATGGAGGCGTGCCAACTATTGTTGTACGTAAACTCGATCAACGGGAGGTACAACTCTCAATCATCTTTACAGTCTAAGGCACGTGCTCTGAACATATCCTCAAGTGTCTGAATCGTCCACTCTGACTGTCCTTATGTATGGCGATGGTAGGAATTCTCGACTCGGTTCCCAAAGCTTTATGAACGGCCTGCCAAAAATTTGATATAAATCGACCATCTCGATCATAAATGATACTCTTAGGAGTCCCATGCAACCTCACTATTTCTGCAATGAACACCGGGTCTAGTCTCTCCGGTCCCAACGTATCCTTAATACCCAGAAAATGAGCAGATTTGGTTAGTCGATCGATAATGACCCAAATCACATTTATTCTGGTCCGAGTCCTAGTCATGCTGGTAACGAAATCCATAGAAATATCCTTCCACTTCCACTCTGAAATAGGAAGTGGTCGCAATAACCCTGCGGGACGCTGATGCTCGATCTTAACATGCTGACAGGTCAAACACTTTGATACAAACTCGCTAACGCCTGTCTTCAAGTTACTCCACCAGAAATTACTCCTTACATTCTTGTACATCTTACTTGTACCAAGATGTATGGAATAAGGTGTAGTATGAGCTTCTCTCAAAATTTCTTGTCTCAACTCAACATCATATGGTACACACAATCTTCCTCGAAATCTCAAAATTCCGTCCTACAGTATTTCAAACCCAGGGACTTTTCCTTTCTTCACATCTTCCATCAATTGAACTAAAAACGGGTCATCATACTGCATCGCCTTGATGTCATCAATCAAAGACGAAGTGATTTCTAACGCACACAACTGACCATGAATTCTCAGAAGCCAAACTTCTATATTCTGACAAACTAAATCCAGTTGGATCTTGCTTTGAGGCGTAAGTACTTCTAACATCCAAAGAGCCACCGGCTTACGACTCAATGCATCCACTACTACATTGGCCTTGCCCGGATGATAAAAAATCTAGAGATCGTAGTTCTTGATTAATTTTAGCCACCTACATTGGCTCATGTTCATTTTGTTCTGGCTGAAGATAGACTTCAGACTCTTGTGATCCGTGTAAATCTTACACAATGATCCATAGATATAATGGCTCCAACTTTTTAAAGCGAAAACGACTGCATCTAATTCTAAATCATGAGTAGGGTAATTTACTTCATATGGTTTCAACTGTAGAGATGCATAAGCAATAATCCTATCTCTATGCATCAAAACACATCCAAGTCCAAGGATGGAAGCATCACTATAAACCACAAAATCATCATTCCCATGTGGCGAGGCTAGAGCTGGTGCAGTAGTCAACCACCTCTTCAACTCCTCGAAAATATTCTGCCTATCCGCGTTCCACTTGAATTTCTGAGTTTTCTGAAGCAACTGCGTAAGTGTCCGAGCGATCCTGGAAAATCCTCCGACGAACCTACGATAATAACCCGTAAGTCCCAGAAAACTCCTCAATTCCTTCACATTCTTAGGTGGTTCCCATGCCAGTACCGACTCTATCTTCTGTGGGTCAACCCGAACTCCTTCCGCTGATATCACATGCCCGAGGAATGTTACTTCATTAAGCCAAAACTTACATTTACAACTGCTCAGCTCTCAAAGTGTCTAGAACAATACGAAGATGTACGGTGTGCTCCTTCTGACTCCGGGAATAGATAAGAATGTCATCCATAAAAATGATTATAAATTTGTCCAGATATTCAATAAAAACCTTGTTCATCAACTGCATGAACACTGCTGGGACATTGGTTAGGCCGAAAGGCATAACCACGAACTCGTAATGGCCATATCTCGTCCGAAATACAGCTTTCGGTATATCGCTATCTCGAATCCTAAACTGATAATAACCCGACCGTAAATCAATCTTCGAGAAGACTGTCGCTCCTTGAAGCTGATCAAAAAAGTCATTAATCCAGGGCTAAGGGTATTTATTTTTTATGGTCAGCTTGTTTAATTCTCGATAGT
Source organism: Orobanche coerulescens (assembly GCA_033398695.1). Lineage (NCBI taxonomy): Eukaryota > Viridiplantae > Streptophyta > Magnoliopsida > Lamiales > Orobanchaceae > Orobanche > Orobanche coerulescens. The sequence continues at coordinate 198,170,019 of CM065803.1, read as the reverse complement.
CGATGTATAGACGAAGTGGTTCATCCTTCTTTTTAACGAAAGCACAGGCGCACCCCAAGGTGATGCATTCAGTCGAATATACCCTTTATCTAGAAATTCCCACAGCTGTTTCTTTGATTATAACATCTCTGATGGTGCAATACGATACGGTGCCCCGAGAAACAGGATCTGCATTCGGCTCTAGATCAATAGGAAAATCGACTTTCCGCTGCAGTGGTAATCCTGGTAAGTCACCCAGAAATACATCGGGATACTCATTAACGACTGAAATCGATGACATCTCAACCCCACCATCTTCTTCCTTTAAAGCGTAGCACCAATGGGCTACGCAATCCTGGTTCAGGAGTTTCATCGCCTTCAAGGCGTTGATCACACTCCCTAATCTACCCGGTTTACAGCCCATAAGAGTATGTTTTGTGCCATCCTCAACTACTATCGAGATAATACGAGTCCTATAATCCATGATAGCACCATGACGATTTAGCCAATCGTCCCCGAGGATCAAGTCCTCACCCTTTAAGTCTACAACAATGAGGTTTGAGGGCCAATCTCGGTTCCCGATCCTCACTGGGCAGTCTCTGACTTCCTAGTTCCCAACCATACGATCTCCACTAGGCATAAACACTATGAACGGCTCACACTCAAATAAACAGGTAATACCAATACGTCATACACAATCCCATGCAATAAAAGAATGAGTAGCACCCGAATCAAATAGCACCGAAACTGGATGAGAAAGGATCTGAGTGGTACCTGATGCCACCGGAATCTCTGTCTACTTTTTGCATCTCATCTGGTATAGATAGGGGTGTACTGATCCAAACTCGACACTGCAGGGCGGTCCGGCTGACCCCGACCACCACCACGGCCCAAACTCTGAGGGGTCTGAGCAACCGGGGTCCTCTGATCAACACTAAGCTCCTTCTATACTGTAATGCCCAGATAATTATTGTGTATTTTACCTATATTAAAACTTGTAACATTTGATTGTGTGGTATTATTAATCGAAGTGTGGTTTCCCGTATTCATATTCCTGCATTCTTGAGTTTCCAACACATTCATGTATGCATGCATCTGCACGTCATAACGTACGCTAGATGTTGAGCATAACGTACGTTAAGTGTTTAATATAACGTACGTTATAGTTGTACCGTAGCATACGTAAGCTTCAGTCAAAGGCAGATCAGATAAGGTCGGCGTGTGGGGGCCAGAGGGAGATTCGTCGAATTGCCCCGCGTGAACTTGGACGACTTTTCAATAAAGTAGGTCAATGAGGCTTAACATACTTTATATATGGGTGTTAACGTGTGCTATGTGTTGCGATTCGGTGCCAAAAACGAAGGCCCAGCAGAAGCGGTAAAACGAAAATTAATTCGATCCGAATCCCTACGAGGATTGATCGAGCTACGTATATACGAATATATAACAGAAAAATAAGAGTTGTAAGAAACTCACCCTTGAAGTCCGTTGATCAATTGGTATCCTTCTCTTGAGCTATTCCCCAAGCTTTACTTGAATTCTCTACGATCTGAAGCACTCCAAGCACTTGAACGATCCAATGCCGAAAGCACCGCGTCTCTACTTGCCACGCGCCGGAAAAACGATCGGAACAGTACTCACCTTGTTATCCTTCAAGGATGTGGCTAGATCAAGGTGAGTAAGCTTGTTATAGATATTAATATCACTCTAAGTGTATGAATATCTATTTTTCTCAATATTTCCTCACAAAATTTCTCTAAGAAATTATAAAGAAGATGAATAAAGAACAAGATGGTGAATAAGACTTCTCTCTCTCTCTCTCCCCTCTTGAAACTTCACGTATGGATGTAAGTCTTGGGTGGAAAGTGAAGCCTTCACACATATATTCATCTTACAAATCCCACAAAATCCCTTTATTCCTTGTTTTAAGAGATATGACATCTCACAAGTCAAAAATCTTCCACCAACAAAATCAAGACTATGACCAAGGTAAGGAATCAAGGTGGGGCCGACCTCTAGAAGGAATCGGACAAGTTCGGTTCGTTTCGGACTCCCGAGAGTCCAAAAAGATAAAATCCGATTCCGTTCCGATATATTTATATTGATTAATTAATCCAATTAATTAATCATATCAAATACATAATGACATAATTAATTTCTCCAAGAAATAATTATATTCATGAGTTAAATTAATCACTCGGTAATTTATTTAATTCATTAGGCCGTAAATTAATTTATCCAATAAATTAATTTAGACATCCAATGTCCAATAAATTAGATATCTAATATCTAATATTCATAATGAGAGAATAAGCTCGATTCATTCCGTCGTCAATCCTATTGCGCGACTCGGTAGGTCCGTCTCAGTCAGCAATGGGAGGAACCAAAGAGTAGTAGCACCACATAGCCAGCCTGGCGGCCTACAATCTACTGTTAGGAATACTTGTTAGATTTTGATGATGTCATTAATATAAAATCAAATGTTTATTACTTGGCAAAATGTAAGGAAGAACCAAATGAGTATCTTCCGTAGGCCAAAATATGTTAAATATAAAACTTGGCAAAATGTAAAGAAGAACCAAATGAGTATCTTCTATAGGCCAAAAATTTGTTAGGCTGAAAATCGGTTAAGTACCAAGTACAGCTAAGTCCAACAGAGAAGATCAGCCGAGTCCAGTCAGAGTAGCTCTGGTCAACAAAATTTATCAGAGAAGTTTGACCAGACTGCAGCCAAGGTACCTCGGGGAAGTCACCTGATCAGATAAGTCACAAATAGTGAACAGCCGAGAGGACGTGTCTGCAGAGATGTTAGCTGCATATCAGCCTACTCGAAGGCAGCCAAGTACTCCAAGTCCACGTCAGCATGCGTTGAAAAGTCAAGTATTACGGAAAGCTCACATGCAACGTGAAGAGACAAATTGGAGTGATTCCCGCAAGAGATATGATTTAAAATAAATCATCCAGACCCACCTTGAAGACTTTAATCGTTTTATATTCAAAAGATTCGGCGCTCACATGCATAAGTCTTCACAACGGTCGGAAGGTAAAATAAAATAAAATAATGGGAATCCTGCCTTGCAACGTTCAGAAAGAATAAACAATGAAGTCTCCCTCCAACGGACGGATTTGTTCAAAAGATTTGCAACGGCTACAAGGAAAAAGCTCAGAGATCGTGACCTATATATATCCGGAGATTTGAAGCTGAGCAATTACCGGTGCGAACATACATTCAAGCGATCAAAGCAATCAAGCAATCAAAAGCAATCAATAGCATCGTGAAAAGAGCAGCTCTAAAAGTTCATACTTAAGGAAGCTCTTAAGTTGGAGAAGACAAAAACTCTTGTCTATAATCCTGAGTACGGGGTACTTCATGGTTGAAGTAAGAGACGTAAAGGCATCCAAGGATCGAGGATCAAGAGGTGCAAGCGATCAAGTGTGTACAACGGCACGGATTTCCTTGGTTGGAAGGCTGTTGTAGTGTGGTTTGAATCAACTGTAATATTTATCCTTTGGTTGAAAATTATAGTGAATTCATATCCAACTGGTTTGGAGAAAAGTGGATTAGTAGAGGATTACCCCACCTCTGAGACCACTATAATTGCCTGCGTTATTTACTGTTTTACTGCATCATACTTTAACTACTGCATTCATTGTTAAGTGTTTCATTAAGTTGATCTCTATTCGTCATCAGCTGACTTCCGCATATATCTAAGAACAAACGACTCCTAGTCATTTGTTTAACTATCAGCTGAAGAAACTCACTCTTCGTGAAAAAGAGTTCAAGAGTTTCTACAAGTCTATTCACCCCCCCTCTAGACTTGTACCTGGACGACTTATGACCTACGACTGGTATCGGAGACAGGTTGGTTCATTTATTTCACGAACTAGATCTATATTAGATATATATATCTTTACTCTCACTTTATAATGGAACACATGCACTCTAGACTCCCTGTGTTTTCAGTTGACGAGTATGATCTGTGGAAGATAAGGATGCAAGCACACTTATCTTCAATTCATGACGACATGTGGTGCATCATTGAAGACGGTCCATTCATCTTTGAGAAGGACAATACAGCAGAGGAGATCGCAGCTGGGAGGCCAGAGAAGATTCCTAAGAGGAGGACGGAGCTGACTCCCGAAGAAAGAAAGCTGGCCAATCTTGATAACCGGTCCAGAGATGTGTTATATCAAACTCTTGACAAATCCACCATGGTCAAGATCAAGAACTGTAAGAATGCCAAAGAAATTTGGGACACATTAGCCCTAATGTGTGAAGGAATGGAGCTGATCAAGGAAAACAAGCTGTCAATTGCTATCCAAAAATTGACAACTTTAAAATGAAGAATGGTGAATCCATAGATCAAGTGGACAAAAGGTTCACTGAGATTATAAATGAGATCAACTCACTGGGCAAAACCTATGGCAACAGGGAAATGGCATTAAAGGTTCTCAGATCTCTCAACCCCAAATGGAGCATGAAGGCTGTGGCCATGAGAGAGTCCAAGGACCTGAATAAGATAAAGATTTAGGAGCTGTTCTCTGATGTGAAGGCTTATGAGTTCGAGCTTCCAAGTTCATCCTCAACTGAGCCTGCAGAGAAGGGAATCGCATTTGCATCCGAGTCCCCTGCCAAGAGCCTATCTGATGTGAAACCTCCAAATCCACTAGATTTTGAGGAAGAAATGGCTTTCATAATGCAAAGGTTCAGCAATTTCAGAAAGAACTACTCCAAGTATAAGAAAAACTATAAGGAGAATCCAAGAAGGAACCAGAAGGCTGGAAGCTGGAAAGTAGAATGCTACAACTGTCACAAAATAGGACACATCCAAATGGATTGTCCCGAGCTCAAGAAGGACGAAACCAAGAAGGAGGTGGGCAGAAAGGAAGATAGAAGAAAGGCCCTCATCGGAGAAGACCAGGAGCATGTCGAATCGAGCAGCGGATTCTTTTCTGATGAAGACGAGGAGTATGACTGCCTGATGGCAAACCTAGCTGATGAAGAGAAAAGGTGGAAGGTCTACAACCACATCTTCTCAAGCTCAAATTTTGGAGGTGAAGAATGGTTTGTAGACTCTGGATGCTCGAGGCATATGACCGGGAACAAGAAGATGCTGACCAAATACATCAAAGAAAGAGGTCCCAATGTAACCTTTGGAGATAGCTCTAGAGGACAGACAAAAGGATTTGGAGAGCTGCACCGAGGAAACATTGTGATATCCAAAGTCCATTATGTCAAAGGGCTCAAGTACAACCTCCTAAGCATAAGCCAATTCTGTGACGAGAAGAACCTAGTAGTCTTCACCATCTTGAAGTGTATGGTGATAGACATCCTATCTGGAGAAATAAAACTTCAAGGTTTCAAAAGAAGAGATGTCTACATGATTGATTGGAACACAGGAACACCTAACTCCTGTTTTCTATCCAAGACAGTAGCTGAGAATGGATGGCTGTGGCACAAAAGACTATGTCACCTGAACTTCAAAGCCATCAACAAGATTAGTTCTCAGAAGCTAGTCAGAGGACTTCCAAATGAAGCATTCAAGAAGGAAGCACTCTGTGATGCATGTCATAAAGGGAAGCAGACCAAGGCATCATTCAAGCCAGTTCAGCCTACAACGCTCACAACAAGGATCTTAGATCTACTCCACATGGATCTATTTGGTCCTATCAAGCCAAGGACTTTGAGCGGCCGAAAGCATGCACTTGTAATAGTAGATGATTATTCAAGGTACACTTGGATTATCTTCCTATACAAGAAAAGTGAAACCCTGACCAAGTTACCTGAGCTGCTGAGAAGGATCCAGAATGAGAAATCCCTCTCCATAATCAAGATCGGATCAGATAGAGGAGGAGAGTTTCTCAACAAGGCGATAACTGATTATAGCGATCAGAATGGGATCCAGCATGAGCTCTCTGCAGCCAGGACGCCCCAGCAGAATGGTGTTGCTGAAAGAAGGAACAGAACCCTGAAGGAAGCAGCAAGGTCCATGATTGCAGAAGCGGACCTACCCAAAGGTTACGGGTGAAGTCATCAACACACTGTCACACCGAGCAGGAGTATGATAGTAGGGAGACATGGCAAAACTCCCTATAAGGTTTGGAATAATAGAACTCCTCCGTTGCTTACTTTCATGTCTTTGGTTGTAAGTGTTTCATCCACAACAACGGTAAAACACACTAAATGCCTTTGATGCTAAAGCGATGACGGTCTCTTTATGGGATATTCCCAAAGAAGCAAGGCATATAGAGTTTTTAATAAAAGAACCTTAGTTGTGGAGGAAACACCCCATGTTGTTTTTATGAATCTACCGGTGAGTACGGGAAACAAGTTGAGCTAATTGAGAACAAGCTCAAGTCAGCAACCCTTGAAGAAGTCATTGTTCATGACACTGGAATGGTGGACTCACCTGCAGACCAGCCTGATGACCCAACTGCAGCTGATGAAGACCCAACTGCAGATCAGACAAGATCACCAAACCTATCTGATCCGATTCTTTCTTGAAGAAGACCAGTGAGTGACAAAGACTCATCTGCAGATCATAACCAACTGCAGATGACAAGCGGTAGCCGATCCGATTGCAGACAGAACCCGGTGATGCAGATAACCACCAGGGCAATCCAACAGGGGGAACAAACCCAGAAGAAGACGATATCCCCAAATGGCTCAAGGATCACCCAATTCAGCAAATTATCGGAAAGTTGACTGATGGAGTTAAGACGAGACAGTCAACCCTACCAGCAGGAATGACGATGTTCTCATGTTTTATGTTGCAAATTGAACCCAAGACTACAGAACAAGCCTTGGAAGATTATTCATGGATCAATGCCATGCAAGAGGAATTGGAGCACATGGAAAGAAACAAAGTTTGGGAACTAACAGACAGACCTGATCACAAGAAATTTATTGGCACCAAATGGGTGTATAAAAACAAGAGTGATGAAGATGGAGTTGTTGTTAGGAATAAAGCCAGACTTGCAGCAAAAGGTTATGCACAGTGTGAGGGAATAGATTTTGATGAAACCTATGCACCTGTTGCAAGATTAGAGGCCATCAGATTATTCCTCGCATATGCTGCATTTAAGGACTTTGAAGTATATCAGATGGATGTAAAGAGTGCTTTTCTGAACGGAATCCTAGAAGAAGAAGTCTATGTAGAGCAACCCCCAGGTTTTGTCAAAGGAGACAAAGTCTATAAGCTGTTGAAGGCTCTGTATGGACTCAAGCAAGCACCAAGAGCGTGGTATGAAACACTGTCTATGTTTCTTGAGAAAAATGGATTTTGCAAAGGGAAAGTGGACAAGACCCTGTTCAGAGTGGAGCACGAAGGCCACATATTAATAGTCCAGATTTATGTGTATGACATCATATTCGGATCAACCAATCCTGAGCTATGCGAGAAATTCTCCAACCTCATGCAAGGAGAATTTGAGATGAGTATGATGGGAAAGCTTAACTTCTTTCTCGGATTACAAGTTAAGCAGATGGAAAAAGGAATTTTCATCAACCAGGCAAAGTATACCAGAGATCTTATCAAGAGATATGGAATGGAATCAGCCAAGCCCGCAAGAATTCCAATGAGCACAAGTACTCACGGATGCGAGACAGGCGGGCATATCGGTGGACTCAACCCACTCTGAGAGGACTCATTGGATCTCTTCGTACCTCACCAAGCGGGCCGGACATATCATATGCCGTTGGAGTTTGTGCAAGATTCCAGTCAAAGCCAAGCAATCACACCTAGATGCGGCAAGAGAATAATTAAGTACCTAAAGTCTACAATTAATGTTGGACTATGGTATCCCAAGGATGATAACTTCGGTGTCAGATACTCAGATGCGGATTTCGCAGGATGCAAAATCAACAGGAAGAGCACTAGTGGAACGTGTCAATTCCTAGGAACCAGACTGATATCCTGGTTTAGCAAGAAGCAGGTTTCTAACTCTATCTCCACTACAGAGTCAGAATACCTAGCTGCAGGTAGCTGTTGTGCACAGATTCTATGGATCAGACAACAGTTAAGGGACTATAATATCATTGCAAATGAAGTTCCTATCTGGTGTGACAACAATAGTGCTATTGCAATAACCAACAATCCGGTTTTGCACTCAAGGACGAAGCACATTGATGTTAAGCACCATTTCATTAGAGACCATGTGCTTAACAAAAGGGTTAGAGTTGAAAGAGTCCGAACATACTACCAGATAGCTGACATCTTCACTAAACCCTTGCCAGAAGAAAGATTTCTGGAGCTAAGCAGAGACCTTGGATTACTAGACTGGGAATCTAGTACGGAAGCAAGTTAAAGTATTTCAGAGGAAGGACGGATCTAGCTGATGCAGGCGAGAAGACGAAGGACGGACAAAGCAACTTAGCTGTTCAGAATACCAGGCGAGAAGTCAACTCACGATCTGGTAGTCATGATCAACAAATCAGACCAGCTAAGTTTTCTAAACTGACCTCTGAATATTTAATTATTATCTGCCACATTTATAATATTATTATATTAATTTTGGCTAACGAATGGCATTTAAATATACATTTTTATAAACTAAGTGGCAATTTTAATACACGCGTCAACCGCCTATTAAATCAACCTCCACGGTGGCCAATCAGAATCAACCGTCGAATTTAAATTGGGCCACCGATTCAAATTTGAAATTCAAAAGAATATCAAAAGGCGTACCACCGTTCAAATATATAATAAACTAATACAAACGTCTTTTCATCTTCTTTATAAGGAAAGAAGACCTTTCACTTTACTCTTTACGCTTACAGAAACCCTAGATTTTTCAGAGCAAAAATATACACTAAAATCCTTTATTTGCAGAAATGGCATCTTTCGAAGGAGTGAATTTGAAGGCGGTGAAAGACCAGATCATTTTCTTGATGGTTGTCGACTTTGAAGGATTATTGGAAGCCAATCTGGAGGACTACGACATGCTTAATCTGATTCGCGCAATGAAGCTTAATGGGATCTACCCATTTCTAGATATCAACCCGCAACACCTGTTCAAAGAGGATGTCGTCGAATTCTATCGCGAAGCTTATCTTATTCAAAACGGAATTCATAGCACAGTTGGCGGAGTACCAGTCAGCATATCTCGAGAAAAGATTCGTTCTGTCTTTGGGATGAAGCACCGTGGTTTAGCGGTCGAAGCTCTCAAGCAATCCGCCGCCGAAACCTGGAAAAAGATTAAGGTGGAAAATATCCCGGAAAAACTGAAATTCACAGCCAAGAGGAATGAACTCAAGAGGATTTACCGTGTTGCGTTGGACATTACCAACAAAATAATAATGGGGATGGCGGGCAGTTATGATCAACTGTCGTCGTCGAAGTTTATGGTGCTTGGAGCACTGATTCAGGAAGAAGAAGTTGATTGGGCAGACTACATCTTCAGGCAACTCGTGAGAGAGATCAACAAGGTCGAGTGGCTTGACGATGAGAAGAATTTCAAAACAAAGCTGGCGTTTGGAACGCATCTCAGTTGGTTTTTGGAGAAGACTGGAGTGGTAAAGGGAAACACTGACCCCTTCCACCCCAATAAAAGGCTTGGTCATATGGACCATGAGAAGGTGAAGAAAGTCGGAGGCACTGGGAAAGCAGCTCAGTTGTTGAAGGAGCTGCCGGACTCAAGGACATATCCAAGATACCATTCATCAGGAGAATCGGACAGACCTGCAGCTGATATCGCAACTGCAGTCGAGTCCGACACCGAGTCCGACGACACACCCATTGCAGTCAGATTCAAGAGACGGGGACCAGCCCCTGAAGGACCCTCTACTCTGCAGTCATCACCAAAACCCTCTCCCAATAGGCCAAGGAAACTGAAATTTAGTGAGGGAGAGCAATCTGAACACCTTGCCAGCCCCTCTGTCAGATCACCAATTCATCCGGAAGACCTGCCTGCACCAGACACTATTGAGACTCAGATTGTACCTGTTCTCACCCCCCCAGTCTACATATCTGAAGAAGAAGAAGCAGGTCTCATAATTTCTATCCCTGGAGCTGATTATACCTTTAACCTGTTAGAAAATAATACTTTCAACCTTTCAATTGAACAACTCCAGCTTGTTAAGCCACAAGCAGTAAAACACTCTTTTGTACATATTTTTGAAGAGTGGAAATTTTTCAAGACTATGACTTTTACAAATCTTCAAACCTACATTGCAACTAGTGGTTGGGAATATCCCCAAGCCACTGAGGAGGTTATGATTCACTTTTGCAAAGAATCAGACTTAGCATTAATCCTCCAGGATAAATGGTTCATGTCCCATTTTAAAACAAACATGGACCAATTTATCCATTCTATCATGCTTAGCATTTTTGATGGTTCTTTTGGAGAGGAGGAGGAGGAGGAACTTGAAAAAGAGATTAGAATTGAGGAAGTAGATGGAGAAGGAAAAAATGAAGTTATTGATATGGTGGTTGAAGAAGAAGAAGAGAAAGAAACAGAAGAAAAAATTCCAGTTGAAAAACAGCCAGAAGAAATTGAGAAGACAGAAGAGTTGGCTGATGAAGGAGATGAAGAAGAAGGAGAAGAGGTAGATCAAGAAAAAGATGAAAAGGAGGATGAGGATGAGAAAGATGATGATGATGAAGGAGAAGAATAGGAAAAGGATGATGATAACAATGATGAGGATAATGATGATAATAATGATGGTGATGATGGAGGAGATGCAGGAGCAGAAAAAGAAATTGAAAAGGAAAAAGATGAGGAAGAAGGAAAAGAAAATTCTGAAGAAAAGTCAGAAGAAAAAGATGAGGATCAGGAGAAAGAAGAAGAGAAAGAGGAAGAGAGAGAAGAAGAAAAGGAGCCAGAGCCAGAGCCAGAGCCTATTCACGAAGCTGCAGATAGGACTGTGGTACTCGCCTGCACACTCACCTAGACGCAAAGTGGTCAATACTCAGTCGGGGACCCCGGAGAAAACCCCTCGACCTACCAGCTGCAGACAGGAGCCTGCAGTCTAGTGGTTCCTTTGCAGAAGGCTCAGGAGAGCACTCTCCATCAGCTCAGATATCTCCTACCATGACTGAGCTGATCAGGCAAATCGTCAAAGATACTATTGGAGAGCTGCTATCGTCTCAGGTCACTCCTGACCTTCAGTCAATCAATGCCAAAATAGACACTCTTCTGCAGAGAGAGATTCCTCATCCACCTCCCCCTACCAACAACAGAATGCCATTTGGCATGTTTGATTGGATGAGCAAAATGGAGCAGCAATTAACTACCCTTGTTGATGCTGGCAAAAAGGGGGAAGAGAGAGTTCAGGGGGAAGAGAGAGAAATAAGAAGCAAGAAGAAGCAAGATGTTCTTCAAATTGAAGGACCCTCAAGTCTGAATAGAAAGGAAGCTGTGGATCCAGATGACCAGGCTGACCAGCCTGAAGGAAAGAGAAGGAGGACTAGAGGAGGCTTTGAGCCTACTCTAGAATGGGAAGGAAAGGAGCTATGGTATGTTGAGGACTTTATTCCATATGAAGCCCTGCCCATGTGGGGAACTGCAAAGAAGAAATTTATCAGAGATTATTACGTCTGGGAATTACTCCATGATGATAATCTCTCCCCACAGCAGACCTTCATCAATTTCATGGAAGAAGCTTACCCAAAACTCTGGACCATTCTGAAGAAGAAGGCTAAGGAACTTAACGCTTACCCTATGATTCCATCATTCAGAGCAGAGGAAGCGCCAACCCGTCTGGACAATGAGCTGGATGAGCTACAGCTTCAACAAGAAATCAAGCAGTTATGTCTAGAGAATACATTTACATCACAGCAAGAACAAGAATTTGCAGCTCTTGTTGTGAAGAGGAAATATGGTCTTGCTCCAGTCAAGATAAGACCAATTGGAGCCAAACCATTCAGGCCTGCCAAACAGCCTATTCGCAGAGGCAGAGGAAGAGGCAGATGACTTTATGCTTCTAATTTTATTTTCTGTACCTGTAAAAACCTTCTTGTAAAATTCAAACATAATCAAGTCAGAAAGTTTTACAACAGTCTGTTGAATGACAATTTCCAGTTGTCTCAATATTAGACTGATTTTAGTTTGTGTCTTGCACTTAAGTGCAGACTTGGTCATTTGATTTCTTACTTAAAGTTTTGCCATCATCAAAATAGGGGGAATTTGTTAGGAATACTTGTTAGATTTTAATGATGCATTAATATAAAATCAAATGTTTATTACTTGGAAAAATGTAAGTAAGAACCAAATGAGTATCTTCCGTAGGCCAAAATATGTTAAATATAAAACTTGGCAAAATGTAAAGAAGAACCAAATGAGTATCTTCTGTAGGCCAAAAATTTGTTAGGCTGAAAATCGGTTAAGTACCAAGTACAGCTAAGTCCATCAGAGAAGATCAGCCGAGTCCAGTTAGAGTAGCTCTGGTCAACAAAATTTATCAGAGAAGTTTGACCAGACTGCAGCCAAGGTACCTCAGGGAAGTCACCTGATCAGATAAGTCACAAACAGTGAACAGCCGAGAGGACGTGTCTGCAGAGATGTTAGCTGCATATCAGCCTACTCGAAGGCAGCCAAGTACTCCAAGTCCACGTCAGCATGCGTTGAAAAGTCAAGTATTACGGAAAGCTCACATGCAACGTGAAGAGACAAATTGGAGTGATTCCCGCAAGAGATATGATTTAAAATAAATCATCCAGACCCACCTTGAAGACTTTAATCGTTTTATATTCAAAAGATTCGGCGCTCACATGCATAAGTGTTCACAACGGTCGGAAGGTAAAATAAAATAAAATAATGGGAATCCTGCCTTGCAACGCTCGTGAAGAATAAACAATGAAGTCTCCCTCCAACGGACGGATTTGTTCAAAAGATTTGCAACGGCTACAAGGAAAAAGCTCAGAGATCGTGACCTATATATATCCGGAGATTTGAAGCTGAGCAATTACCGGTGCGAACATACATTCAAGCGATCAAAGCAATCAAGCAATCAAAAGCAATCAATAGCATCGTGAAAAGAGCAGCTCTAAAAGTTCATACTTAAGGAAGCTCTTAAGTTGGAGAAGACAAAAACTCTTGTCTATAATCCTGAGTACGGGGTACTTCACTGGTTGAAGTAAGAGACTGTAAAGGCATCCAAGGATCGAGGATCAAGAGGTGCAAGGCAGTCAAGTGTGTACAACGGCACGGATTTTCACTGGTTGGAAGCTGTTGTAGTGTGGTTTGAATCACTGTAATATTTATCACTGGTTGAAAATTATAGTGAATTCATATCCAACTGGTTTGGAGAAAAGTGGATTAGTAGAGGATTACCCCACCTCTGAGACCACTATAATTGCCTGCGTTATTTACTGTTTTACTGCATCATACTTTAACTACTGCATTCATTGTTAAGTGTTTCATTAAGTTGATCTCTATTCGTCATCAGCTGACTTCCGCATATATCTAAGAACAAACGACTCCTAGTCATTTGTTTAACTATCAGCTGAAGAAACTCACTCTTCGTGAAAAAGAGTTCAAGAGTTTCTACAAGTCTATTCACCCCCCCTCTAGACTTGTACCTGGACGACTTGTGACCTACATCTACCCCAACTGAGAATGAATGATTGGCATCATTCAAGAACTATTATGTCGTGAATACCAATATATGTATAAACCCTTCTTCCAAATGTCCCGATCAAGATATAGGGTCACAGTCAGTCAAACCCTATCTGTACTTGATGCTATGCCTGCATTAATGCAAATAGAGATCATCGTGTATCCAATACAACTAGCTCCAATGATTTGGCCAAAGACTTATGATCTCATCTGTCAAAAACCGTATAGGACATATAACCCTCTCACTAACGGGAGAAAGAATTCTATCTTGGTATCCAGTAAGACCTGATACTTGCCCGTCAAGATGCACATCAAGGTTGACCCCCACCTCCTGGTTTATAGGGTCGAACTACTCTAATGAAAATCTTGACGTCACAAGCACATCCCTACTAAATCCTCAAGTCGAAGGTTCACGAATACCTATCACAACCTTTCGATTCCGTCATTGACTGTCCTGGAGTGAAATCCGTTTGACGAACCGAGGGTGAGTCGTTTGGAGTATACTAATCCAATTAGCATACCTATAACGTATGCTCCCACTAACTATTAGTGTTCGACAGGCACTCTCCATGTCAAAGAACACGTCATACAAGTTTTCACATAAACTTAATGCCCAGTCAAGTTTCGTCGACTTGCGAACGATTAAGTATTTGAGCTATAAACCTTTCTAGTGCCGACCCCCTTATCCAATAAGGAGTGGAATGTTTTGCTCTCAAATACACAAACTAGTTTCTATATGTATATTTACGAGTAGGAATGCCAGTAACTACCAGTAAATAAAGAAACATCCATTGCCTTATATTAATGATTTACATAATTACAAGTACAATGCCCTCACTCAACATCCTCTGAGTGGCATTCGAGGGCATACTCCTAACAATCTCCCACTTGCACTCAATGCCACACACTATGGTATCTAATACCCATGTTCTCCAGATGACGCTCCAAGCTAATCTGATAAAGTGGCTTGGTCAGTGGATCAGCGACGTTGTCGGCTGAGTCTACTCTATGCAGCACAATGTATCCCTTGTGAAAAAATTCTCTTTCGAGATGATACTTCCTCTCAATATGTTTGGTGCTGTTGTGAAACCTCGGCTCCTTGGCCTGTGCTATAGCTCTGTCGTTGTTGCAGTACAGCGGAACAGGCAGCTCAGCACATGGTATCACTTAAAGTTCTCCCAGAAAATTCTTAATCCAGAACCCTTCCTTGGAAGCCTCTGAGGCTGCTTGATACTCAGCCTGACAGGTGGAATCAGCAGTCGTGCTTTGCTTGGCGCTACGCCAAGATACTGCTCCTCCATTAAGAGTAAATATGTAGCCAGAAGTAGATATCGAATCGTCCTTCAGTCCTTGGAAGTCCGAATCAGTGAATCCCACCACATCCAATTTTCCACCGCCATACATCAGAACCATATCTCTAGTTCTTCTTAAGTACTTGAGAATGTTCTTTACGGCAGTCCAATGTTCCCTACCTGGGTTTGCCTGAAACCTACTCACCACACTTACAGCATGCGCAATGTCAGGTCCCGTACACAACATAGCATACATAAGGCTACCCACGGCCGAAGCATATGGTATATTACTCATTTCCTTTCGTTTTTCCTCACTTTGAGGACACATCTTCAAGGAGAGTTTTATTCCATGTCGCATCGATAGGAACCCTTTTTTTGAATCATCCATCTTAAATCACTTTAAGATTTTATCTATATAGAGGGCTTGGGAAAGACCTATTGTTCTCTTAGCTCTATCCCGGTAGAGTCGAATTCCAAGAATATAGGTTGCTTTTCCCAAGTCTTTCATGGAGAAATTACTCGAAAGCCAAGCTTTCACAGAACTGAGCATTCCCACATTATTTCCTATTAGTAAAATGTCATCCACATATAGTACTAAGAATGCAATCTTGCTCCCACTAACCCTCTTGTATACACAAGGTTCCTCCTCATTTTACACGAAGTCAAACTTTTTGACCGCCTCGTCAAAATGAAGGTTCCAACTACGCGATGCTTGTTTCAGTCCATAAATGGAATGCTGAAGCTTGCACAGTTTCTGAATATCGACCTCGGACACAAAGCCTTTAGGATGCTCTATATATATTTCCTCCTCGAGGAATTCATTAAGAAAAGTTGTCTTTACGTCCATTTGCCATATCTCATAATCGTGGTAGGCAGCTATAGCAAGCATCATGCGAATAGACTTGATCATGGCTATGGTTGAGAAGGTATCGTGGTAATCGATCCCTTCCTTCTGGGTATAACCCTTTGCCACAAGCCTGGCCTTATAGGCATCAACCTTGCCATCACCATCAGTCTTTCTCTTGTAGATCCACTTGTTCCCAATAGGCACTATGCCCTTGAGGCGGTCTACTAGAGTCCAGACCTGATTGACATGCATCGAGTCTATCTCAGCTTCCATAGCTTCACGCCATTTCGTGGAGTCTACATCCACCATCGCTTGGTCATAGGTCGTTGGGTCGGTCCCTCGGCTATCACTTGGAACCTCATGGAGACCCAGCTCCTCCAAGTGCACAAGCCCATATCTCTCAGGTAAATGAGACACCCTACTAAACATACGAGGTGGTTGTACTTGTGTTTCAGAAGGTTCGGCTCCAGTTTCTTGCACAGGTGTCTCCCGAGGAGTTTCATTGTATTCTTCTAAAGAAATACTTCTACCTGCCCCGCCTTCCTGAATGAACTCATCTTCCAGGAAGTGTGCTTGTAAAGCAACAACGATCTTTTGATCTTCGGGCATGTAGAATAGATATCCCATCTTCCCAGATAGGAATCCAATGAAACGTCCCTTCGCGGACCTAGCTTCCAACTTCTCCACGACATCCCCAAATCCCAATATGATTAAGACTTGGTTTCCTGCCCTCCCACATCTCATGTGGAGTTTTAGGAACAGATTTGGAAGGACATCTGTTCAAGATGTAAGCGGTAGTCAGGAATGTATACCCCCACAGGTAAATCGGTAAGTCAGTATAGCCCAGCATGGAACAGACGATGTTCAACAAGGTCTGGTTCCTTCTTTCTGACACACCATTTAACTGAGGAGTACCTGGAGGTGTTAGTTGTGAAACTATTCCATGTTCCTTAAGGAACTCGTCAAACTCCGTACTCATATACTCGCCACCTCGGTCCGACCGAAGTGCTTTGGTATGATTACCAGTTTGTTTCTCGACTAGGGCCTTGAATTCCTAGAATTTCTCAAAGGCCTCGGATTTATGTTTCATTAAGTATACATAACCATACCTAGTATGATCATCCGTAAATGTAATGAAATATTGATATCTGTCACGTGCTGCTTCCAAAGCACCACATACGTCGGTATGGATTAATTCCAGTTTATCAGCGGCTTTTTCAAAAGTCCCTGTGAAGGGGACTTAGTCATTTTGCCTTTAAGGCAAGATTCACAAGTAGGAAAGGGATTCGATCCCTATGGACCCATAAGTCCATCTTTTTCCATCTTGTAAACCTTGGTCTGACCAACATGACCAAGTCTAAGATGCCATTTCAAAACTTGATTGGTTTCATCCCTACCACGTTTTCTAGTCATAGTATTCACAACTACTTTGTTGCTGAGATTTAGATGATACAATCCATTTAACAATGTAGCAGTACCCACTAGTTTATTTCTGAAATAAATTTTGCAGGAACCATCACTAATGAAAAATGAAAAGCCTTCTTCTTTAAAAAGATAATAAAATTAAAACCATCACCAATTAAAGCCCTTACTCAAAGCTCCTTCTTCTTTAAGAAGATAATAAAATTAAGGGATCATGTGATGCAACAAAGTGAGCTGCAGGGTATGATGCAAGAGAAAAATGTGCCAACTAAGAAAGTGTACAACCTTCTTAGACCCCCAGTAACCAAAAAAGAATGGAGAGAACTAGTGTTGAACAACATGGCAACACCAAGAGCTAAATTTATATTGTGGATGGCACTTAGAGGGAGGCTGGCCACAAAGGATCGGCTCATGCAGCTGCAAGTAATTGATGAACAGCTATGTGTATTCTGCAAATCCCATGATGAAACACTCTCGCACCTGCTGTTTGAATGTTGTGAAATAAAACCTGTTTGGGCTCGGATGCTAAGATGGGCAGGAAGGAGAAGAAAATCTGCTGGGTGGGAACAAGAAATGAAGCTGTTAACAGGAGAAGTTAGAGGCAGATCACCTTGCAATAGATTTTGGAAAGTTATGGTCACAGAATTCATATATGCACTATGGAAAGAACGAAATAATCGCATCTTTAATGGAAAGGTCCAAGAAGTTACAAAAATCACTCATGAAGCAATCTTAAACGCATGTGGAAGATGCTTACTCCAAAAGAAGATGCAGGAATATGTTAAGAAAATAGGGAATTTTTGTTAATGTGGTTTATATGTTAAAATGCTGCCTTATGTAAGGCAGCAGATTTTGATTTTAGAGTTGTACTTGAACGGTTATATTGGAATACAAAAGCTTATTGGTTCCCAAAAAAAAAATGAAAAGCCTTTTCGGTCCATGACCGGAATGGATACAATATTTTTGTGCCCCTTGGGCAAAATAAGTACATCTTCTAAAGTCAAAACAAAGCCAGATTCTAAACTAAAAAAAGTGATCCTATGTCGGTCGCCTCGACACTATGCCCGCTTCCGATTGTGATCATAACTTCTCTAGCTCCAAGCTTCCTACTTTGTTCCAGATCCTGATTCACGGTACAAATATGAGAACTAGCACCAGAATTCAGTATCCAGGAAGTAGAAAATACAGTAGCAGAACAATTTGTTTCCAAAACTAAAAGTTCTGTACCTGAAGTGCCATAAAGAATCGGATAGTCTCTAGCCCAGTGGCCCAGCTCACCGCACTTGAGACAAGCATCCTTCTTCTTCTTGTTCTTCGAAACCATCGGGGCCTTTCCCTTTCCCTTAAGGTCCTTAACTTGTGGTCCAGTTTACTTCTTGGTCTTTTTCTTCTTATTCTTAGACCTCCGAGGTCCAGAAGAAATCACAAGAGCACACTCCTTCATCCGCGGAGTCTTCTTCTGAGACTGAGCGGTCATAATTTTGTTTATTAGCCCAGCTAAATTACATGCATTCTCATTGTAGTTGAAGTTCATAACAAACTGTGAGAAGGAATCAGGGAGAGACTGTAGGATAAGGTCGGTTCGGAGAGAAGTATCCATTTTAAAATCAAGAGCCTCCAATCTCTCGATAATAGGTATCATTTTGAGTACGTGTTCCTCAACCTTCTCACCTTCCTTTTGTAACACCCCCAATCCACTCAGGTATATTACACGCCGTAGACCCTCTCCTCGAGGATCTACCAGGCTGATAACTAAAATCAAACATCTAAACATCGCCTTTAAGGCTAAAATGACTCAGTAGACCGATTTGGTCTTTCAATAATAACATACAACTCAATTCCAAACACATACCCACGCAGGGGTCAAAATACAATTAACTCCCATACAACAGGGAAAAGATACTGCAGCGGAAAAGAAAATACAACTAGACCAATACGACATCAACGGATCCTCGTGTGATTAGTATCGTTCATCTTTCATCATCCTTCGTGCCGAACCTGTGCTGTGCTCAAAAACCTGAATGCAAAAATAGACATCCACCCCCCGAATACTCGGGGGTTAGCAAAACTCCACTGTTTTGCTAGTGCAAGAACAAAGTGTAAATACGAGCCATACAATTCACATTCCACGAATAACAATAACCAGGAAATCCTCAAAGATTCAAACGTAATGAAAAGTACTTCCCGAGGCATGAGTGTGGGTAAAACACTTCAAAACCGAAAGATCACAAATCAAGGGAAAATAATTTAGAAAACCGTTTAAAGTGCCATCGAGAGTTTTAGTAGAAAACAATTTAGAATTATCAAATCCTACTCATTCCGAAATCAACAAGGTCCACGAACAATAGGTGGAAAGCAATTTGCAAGAAAACCATTCAATCAACACAAGCGAGTCTTCACAAATATTTCCCACGGGGTTCTCGACCCAATCCAACTAATATCAACACGAGATCAAACATCTCAACATCACACGGGGTCCTCGACCCAAAACACAAAATGTCAACACAGTATAATCAAGGACACAACCTTTCGTCCGCCCAAAAATTGCTCAAGACCCCTGATTAAATAACCCTCGGAGATCTCGTCAAATGTCCTTGGTTAATTAACCCTGATACCAACATTTTAAAACAAGTTGAAACACACTTTTAGAAAACATGAATCACGGTCTATATCGAGACCAGCATTTGAAAAGAGTTGAAAGAATTTGAAATACGATAATCGTTCGGTAACGGGGTCTTAGCTAAACACTCAAATATCCATTACCAATAAGCCTGCCAGGCGCCTCCATTGAAACGCCTGTGCACCGGCGTTCACTCCACATGTCAGCCGCACCTTCTACGTGTCACCGCGCCGGCATCACTCCCATAAGAGCCGCCCCTTGCACGCGCATCAGGTAAACACCGACGTTCACCAACCATATGGAGCCGCACATTGCAGCGTACACCAGGCCGGAGATCGCACGCCCCGCCCTCAGAGGCTCCCGGATATGACGTCTCTCACAACA
This sequence comes from Orobanche coerulescens, assembly GCA_033398695.1. Taxonomy (NCBI): domain Eukaryota; kingdom Viridiplantae; phylum Streptophyta; class Magnoliopsida; order Lamiales; family Orobanchaceae; genus Orobanche; species Orobanche coerulescens. The sequence goes on along the minus strand of CM065803.1, from coordinate 198,149,918 downwards.
AGTATTCACATTGTCACAAACATCAAGTACGCAGTCATCGTCGTAACAATTATCAAATCAATACACCAATTCACATAATTCATCCGTCATTCCACGACCACACGAATAAATAACAACACACACGTCAACCATAACGCGATGGAAGTAAGCAATATACGTACACACGCATTATCAAGCGCAACATCAATACCAAATATATCCAAAGGATTCACGTAGTCACTTACAACCCACACAATTTACAAAACACACGCGTTTTGAAAGTGAGCCTTTAACGAGGCTAGCCGAATCCTTTGAAAACTCATTTCAAACAAATAAACAAACACACCAAGATGATCACCAATTATCATATCCACAAAACAATAATAGTATGGACAAGGTACTTGCCTTGAACAACCACAACGCGGAGAATCGACCGAAGTAGGTTGGCACGAACCGACTACGAACCCGCCGACTCCACCGAACGCCAACTCGCGATAATAAACAACGGAGGACAATAACAAAAATGAAAATGAATTCCATAGCATGACTCAAAGCCGTTGAATTCAAAGAACGAACGACGAATGTTCAAGTGTTTTCCCCAAAACGGCCAAGAACACGATTCGTCCCGACAAAACACGAAAACGGAATTCCAAGTTGAAATATGGATATACAATCCATAGAATATGTTTAACAACATCATTTAACCACAATCGATCTATCAAAAACGGATGGAAAACGAGATCGAGAACAAATCCCCCAAAAAGTCGATTCGAAGGAAATCAAGAAATATACTTGCCGAGCCTAACCGATTCCAGAACCCCATGACTCCACTGTCCAGACCCGATAGCGTGCGTTATGCCAGCCGATAGCGTGCGCTACACCTGCCGGTTAGCGCGCGCAGCCTTCCATCCGTAGCGTGCGCTACGCCGGTTCTCGCACCGTCCGTCCGGTGCCGCAATCGTCCGGCGATCCATAACCGTCCGGCCAGTGCTCGAACACCAGGGCTCGACGACTCGATTTCCGAAAACGAACGGAACGAACACGACGAAAAGCTCGTGGACAACATCAACGACCCGAAATGAAAACATAATGCAATAATTAATTATACGCGACCAAGAAACGGGTCGAGACAACAATTACAGATACGGATACCCATAACTTTGGGTAAATTACAAAATGGCCCAAAACGCCCGAAAATCACGATACGTGATCGAATAACCAAACCGAAGTTCACAATACGTCTAACAAAGTTAAACGGACTTACGGGAAACTCGAAACAGCAGTTTCGAACGAGATTCGCAAGAATCGAACTCAAGTGCGGAAAAGTCGCTAAAAAGCACGGAACTCAACAAAATGACACCGAAACGGACTCGGATGTCAAAAAGTGTAGAATTAATCATTATTAGAATGACGAAACGGTCATGAGCGAGTCATCAAAATGGACTTCCGCCGAAAAAAAGAAATTACCGGAAATCGAAATTACGGGTATTACATTCTACCCTCCTTGAAAGAAGTTTCGTCCTGAAACTTAAAACAAGTAGGGAGAAGAAATATCCCACTAGGAAAAACTCAACGAGATACACAAGAAGCGCGTAACTCATGCCCAACGGCGAAACGTTACAAGCAACGCAAAGGAATATACGGTGTGAAAACACGCTCCACGACGACCAACACAACGTCGCCGTTAGGGATATAATAGAACCAACAAGTGACAAGCGTCATCAAATGGAAAATACAATCAAGTCAATTATCCGAACAATCACAAACACAACGAACGAAAATCAATATGATTGACCAACCCAACGGTACATCAATCAAAACGCGAGCCAATCGCTGAACAAATACGGAATTCTACCGCCCAAGGGTTGGAAGATCGAAAACGAGACTAATTTCCCGAACTTAAGTGAATTAGAAAGGAGCCTGAACGCTCAACAATCACGAAACGAGAACAAAAACCGAACAAACAAACGATCGAGACAACAAAAATCGAACAATCATGTCCGAAATACGAAGGATAATAAAATTCAAACAATAACTCCCAGGATGATCTGCTGAGAACTACAAGACATGCATTCCCATAAGATCCACAGGAAAGGGAATAGCGATTGAAAAGTCACAACGACAAACGAGTTATTCCGAAATAATACCACACTCGTTCGATCAACAAAAGCAAGGAATAGGGAAAGTTCAGAAAATGTTAACGAGCATAAATGAGTCGACAGAGTCAAAAACACAGGAGTTCCAAATCCGATCCACTTCGAATAAAAGAATTAGTAGAACCAAAAGATGTTACTTCCGAACAAGATTCACAAAAATCGAACCAAATTCGGAAAACTCACGGCGATAACCAGATCGACCCACAACAAGATCACAGTTCGTTCGGACGATGAAACCGAAATACAGAACAAGTTCAGAAAGTATCAACGAACACGAGCGAGTTGATAGAATGGAGAAAGAGAAAATACCGAAGTCAAAATAGTACGGGTATTACCTTCGACCTCATCCACGAAATTCGTAAAAACGGGAGCAAGGTAACATGTCATTAAGCAACCGACATCTAACGGAACCATCACCGATTCACACGGTCATACCATACCAAGCTCTAACAGCTCGCACATGCACGACAACGCAGAAATCACTACGAGGCGACAATATTCAATACCAACATCATACACACTTTGTCCGACCACAAGCAGGAAATGATGGGTTTTAAAAACGAAAACCACCTTTTGAAAACAGTTTGGAAACACCAGTTGATCTTGAGTATCATTTTACAAAAAGTTGAACAAACATCATTTTCGAGACTTTGAAAATCATCTTGCGTTTGAACAAAAATGAGGACACCTTTCTTTTTAGTGAGAACTTTCAGAAATATCCGACCCTCGGGTCTAAGTAAAAGTGTTTCTAATTAATTGAAAATATCTCAAAATATTTTTGGTCCTCAACTAAATTTTTTTTTGAAATATATTGCGGCACTAGAAAGCATCTTGAAAACGCCGCAAGAAAATAATTCGTTTTAAAAGTACGTCTCGAAATTTATTTTCTAAGATACTCAAGGTTTTCAAGGATAATTCAATGGGCTAGAATGCCCAAAATTTCAGGTAATTACACAAAACTTCATAGCGCCGTGGGTCCCGCGTCGGAACCCACCAGGATAAAAGCCATTTACAAAAACGCCATAAAGGCCGATGACGGTAATATTTCAAAAACTTACGAAAGCTATTTACAAAATACTAAATACCATCATAAAAATTTTGCCAAAATGATCAAGGCCATAATGCCACAAACTCCGTTGAGGGAATCGGTTTTCGAAATAAAACTCAGTCGGTAAAATACCGAAAGCCATTACAAAAGAACTCACGCAGCGGATAAAAGAAATAAGATTAAACATGCACAATCCAGCAACACTACTCCTCATATGAACGAATTATGAGGGTCAAATAACCACATATCAAGAAATCAAAATCCATAAGAGGATTCCGTCACTTAACAAATAATCATAAAAATAGCTCGCATTAGACGAGTCACAAACACAAGGAAGGGAGACTTACATCCACAGGTCGCATGAAGATGATGATTGCCCCACGATACTAATCACGACCAACCAACTCAGACGACGCGACGCGACACGACTTAGTCAGACAAAATCCGGCGAGACAAAACTCAACAGACACCACTGACCCGATAGCCTAGGTTTCCACAACCTAAGCTCCGATACCATTTATGTAACACCCCCAATCCACTCAGGGATATTATACGCCGTAGACCCTCTCCTCGAGGATCTACCAGGCTGATAACTAAAATCAAACATCTAAACATCGCCTTTAAGGCTAAAATGACTCAGTAGACCGATTTGGTCTTTCAATAATAACATACAACTCAATTCCAAACACATACCCACGCAGGGGTCAAAATACAATAAACTCCCATACAACGGGGAAAAGATACTGCAGCGGAAAAGAAAATACAACTAGACCAATACGACATCAACGGATCCTTGTGTGATTAGTATCGTTCATCTTTCATCATCCTTCGTGCCGAACCTGTGCTATGCTCCAAAACCTAAATGCAAAAATAGACATCCATCCCCCGAATACTCGGGGGTTAGCAAAACTCCACTGTTTTGCTAGTGCAAGAACAAAGTGTAAATACGAGCCATACAATTCACATTCCATGAATAACAATAACCAGGAAATCCTCAAAGATTCAAACGTAACGAAAAGTACTTCCCGAGGCATGAGTGTGGGTAAAACACTTCAAAACCGAAAGATCACAAATCAAGGGAAAACAATTTATAAAACCGTTTAAAGTGCCATCGAGAGTTTTAATAGAAAACAATTTAGGATTATCAAATCCTACTCATTCCAAAATCAACAAGGTCCACGACCAATAGGCGGAAGGCAATCTGCAAGAAAACCATTCAATCAACACAAGTGAGTCTTCACAAATATTTCCCACGGGGTTCTCGACCCAATCCAAATAATATCAACACGAGATCAAACATCTCAACATCACACGGGGTCCTCAATCCAAAACACAAAATGTCAACACAGTATAATCAAGGACACAACCTTTCGTCCGCCCAAAAACTGCTCAAGACCCCTGATTAATTAACCCTCGAAGATCACGTCAAATGTCCTTGGTTAATTAACCCTGATACCAACATTTTAAAACAAGTTGAAACACACTTTTAGAAAACATGAATCACGGTCTATATCGAGACCAGCATTTGAAAAGAGTTGAAAGAATTTGAAATACGATAATCGTTCGGTAACGGGGTCTTAGCTAAACACTCAAATATCCATTACCAATAGGCCTGCCAGGCGCCTCCACTGAAACGCCTGTGCACCGACGTTCACTCCACATGTCAGCCGCACCTTCTACGTGTCACCGCACCGGCGTCACTCCCATAAGAGCTGCCCCTTGCACGCGCATCAGGTAAACACCGGCGTTCGCCAACCATATGGAGCCGCACATTGCAGCGTACACCAGGCCGTAGATCGCACGCCCCGCCCTCAGAGGCTCCCGGATATGACGTCTCTCACAACAAGTATTCACATTGTCACAAACATCAAGTACACAGTCATCGTCGTAACAATTATCAAATCAATACACCAATTCACATAATTCATCCGTCAGTCCACGACCACACGAATAAATAACAACACGCACGTCAACCATAACGCGACGGAAGTAAGCAATATACGTACACACGCATTATCAAGCGCAACATCAACACCAAATATATCCAAAGGATTCACGTAGTCACTTACAACCCACACAATTTACAAAACACACGCGTTTTGAAAGTGAGCCTTTAACGAGGCTAGCCGAATCCTTTGAAAACTCATTTCAAACAAATAAAAAAACACACCAAGATGATCACCAATTATCATATCCACAAAATAAGAATAGTATGGACAAGGTACTTGCCTTGAACAACCACAACACGGAGAATCGACCGAAGTAGGTTGGCACGAACCGACTACGAACCCGCCGAATCCACCGAACGCCAACTCGCGATAATAAACTAAGGAGGACAATAACAATAATGAAAATGAATTCCATAGCATGACTCAAAGCCGTTGAATTCAAAGAACGAACGACGAATGTTCAAGTGTTTTCCCCAAAACGGCCAAGAAAATGATTCGTCCCGACAAAACACGAAAACGGAATTCCAAGTTGAAATATGGATATACAATCCATAGAATATGTTTAACAACATCATTTAACCACAATCGATCCATCAAAAACGGATGGAAAACGAGATCGAGAACAAATCCCCCAAAAAGTCGATTCGAAGGAAATCAAGAAATATACTTCGATTCGACGAAGAATAATGGATTAAATGATGTTAAACACAAGAATACTACCAGGATTAATCATACCCATCATGAATTAATCAACAACATGGAACGAATCGGACAAAAATGCAAAAACCCCCAAATTCACGAAATTAGGGTTCTAAGGAAGATTACCTTGATTCGCTGGATCAAAGGATGATAACAGATGATTGGTTGATGTTATGAACTCAAGAAGTTCATGGATTTGTTGTTCAACAACATGGCTTCGGAATCCCCAAGGCTCCAGCCGCAGAAGAGAAAGAGAGGAAATGAAAAACGAGAGGAAATGTGACTGCTATGTCACATTTATACTGGGCCGGACTAGCGCGTGCTAAGTCAGCCGAGCTAAGCGTCTTCTCGGCCCGAGCCGCAATCTAGTGACCTTACGGACTAGATCGCTCGGCGAGTAGCGTCTGCGACCTTCCGGCCGTAGCATGCGCTACACTGTCGGCCGTAGCGTCTGCGGCGTCAAAGATGGCGCTACTTGCCGAGCCTAACCGATTCGAACCCCATGACTCCACCGTCGGACCGATAAGCGTGCGTTATGCCAGCCGATAGCGTGCGCTACACCTGCCGGTTAGCGCGCGCAGCCTTCCATCCGTAGCGTGCGCTACGCCGGTTCCTGCCGCACCCGTCCGGCCGATTCCCGCAATCATCCGGCCAGTCCCGCAACCGTCCGGCCAGTGCTCGAACACCAGGGCTCGACGACTCGATTTCCGAAAACGTACGGAACGAAGAGGACGAAAAGCTCGTGGACAACATCAACGACCTGAAATGAAAACATAATGCAATAATTAATTATACACGACCAAGAAACGGGTCGAGACAACAATTACAGATACGGATACCCATAACTTTGGGTAAATTATAAAATGGCCCAAAACGCCCGAAAATCACTATACGTGATCGAATAACCAAACCGAAGTTCACAATACGTCTAACAAAGTTAAACGGACTTACGGGAAACTCGAAACAGCAGTTTCGAACGAGATTCGCAAGAATCGAACTCAAGTGCGGAAAAGACGCTAAAAAGCACGGAACTCAGCAAAACGACACCGAAACGGACTCGGATGTCAAAAAGTGTAGAATTAATCATTATTAGAATGACGAAACGGTCATGAGCGAGTCATCAAAATGGACTTCCACTGAAAAAAAAGAAATTACCGGAAATCGAAATTACGGGTATTACATTCTACCCTCCTTAAAAGAAGTTTCGTCCTGAAACTTAAAACAAGTAGGGAGAAGAAATATCCCGCTAGGAAAAACTCAACGAGATACACAAGAAGCGCGTAACTCATGCCCAACGGCGAAACGTTACAAGCAACGCAAAGGAATATACGGTGTGAAAACACGCTCCATGACGACCAACACAACGTCGCCGTTAGGGATATAATAGAACCAACAAGTGACAAGCGTCATCAAATGGATAATACAATCAAGTAAATTATCCGAACAATCACAAACACAACGAACGAAAATCAATACGATTGACCAACCCAACGGTACATCAATCAAAACGCGAGCCAATCGCTGAACAAATACGGAATTCCACCGCCCAAGGGTTGGAAGATCGAAAACGAGACTAATTTCCCGAACTGAAGGGAATTAGAAAGGAGCCTGAACGCTCAACAATCACGAAACGAGAACAAAAACCGAACAAACAAACGATCGAGACAACAAAAATCGAACAATCATGTCCGAAATACGAAGGATAATAAAATTCAAACAATAACTCCCAGGATGATCTGGTGAGAACTACAAGACATGCATCCCATAAGATCCACAAGAAAGGGAATAGCGATTGAAAAGTCACAACGACAAACGAGTTATTCCGAAATAATACCATACTCGTTCGATCAACAAAAGCAAGGGATAGGGAAAGTTCAGAAAATATTAACGAGCATAAATGAGTCGACAGAGTCGAAAACACAGGAGTTCCAAATCTGATCCACTTCGAATAAAAGAATTAGTAGAACCAAAAGATGTTACTTCCGAACAAGGTTCACAAAAATCGAACCAAATTCGGAAAAGTCACAGCGATAACCAGATCAACCCACAACAAGATCACAGTTCATTCGGACGATGAAACCGAAATACAGAACAAGTTCAGAAAGTATCAACGAACACGAGCGAGTTGATAGAATGGAGAAAGAGAAAATACCGAAGTCAAAATAGTACGGGTATTACCTTCGACCTCATCCACGAAATTCGTAAAAACGGGAGCAAGGTAACATGTCATTAAGCAACCGACATCTAACGGAACCATCACCGATTCACACGGTCATACCATACCAAGCTCTAACAGCTCGCACATGCGCGACAACGCAGAAATCACTACGAGGTGACAATATTCAATACCAACATCATACACACTTTGTCCGACCAAAAGGAGGAAATGATGGGTTTTAAAAACGAAAACCACCTTTTGAAAATAGTTTGGAAACACGAGTTGATCTTGAGTATCATTTTACAAAAAGTTGAACAAACATCATTTTCGAGACTTTGAAAATCATCTTGCGTTTGAACAAAAATGAGGACACCTTTCTTTTTAGTGAGAACTTTCAGAAATATCCGACCCTCGGGTCTAAGTAAAAGTGTTTCTAATTAATTGAAAATATCTCAAAATATTTTTGGTCCTCAACTAAATTTTTTTTTGAAATATACCGCGGCACTAGAAAGCATCTTGAAAACACCGCAAGAAAATAATTCGTTTTAAAAGTACGTCTCGAAATTTATTTTCTAAGATACTCAAGGTTTTCAAGG